>OY730486.1:4343950-9143950 GCA_963422695.1 Xylophagus ater | reverse complement strand
GAAATATGTATACGAAATTCTGATTATATGCTATGATTAAAGAAAATTATTTTTTCATATTCCTAAAGAAAAAACAACATTCTGTGAACTCCATTATAAACTTTTACCTGTATGATTACTTTTTTTTGTTTCTTTTACTTTCAAATTTGAAAATTTATGTATTTTTAATATTTGGATAAAACTTGATATTTTCAAAAGTTGGGGTAGTTTAAAATAAATTGCATATTATTAGGCTTTAATTTTATTCTTAATGTTGTAGTTAAAATAAGAAATGTCCAATTAGTCTTAGAAGGAAATCTATTAATATTGCTTTAAAGACTTTATTTAATTCCTGGTTCTCAGTCCTTTCAGACTAATTATAGTGTTGACTTAAAGTGATTAATTAAGTATTTTTTAAAAAAACTTTCCAACCTATTTTATAAAGGTGACTTAAATAGTCTCTTTAAGTATTACGGGCGCAATCAGAACCACACCAGATGCAGCTGTGGACTCCCTTTTGGGAACTCCACTGCACTTGGTGGTTTAAAGTACAGCAATGGCAACATCCTACAGACTGTGAAACTTTTGATTGATCGGCCAGACATCAAAGGTCATACCAAAATCCTGTCCCGGCATTTGCTTTCAAACGCAGATTTAAAATTGTCATATTTTCCAGAGAATCCTGAATATTAGACGGGGAGAATCTCGTGAATCGACACAGTCACATCTGGTTCACGTATGGGCCTAAGTCTGAAGCAGTCATTTTCGGTACAGCGGGAACCTAAATAGGGGCTACAAGAACTCAAATCCCTAAGTCCAGTTAAAATTACATCTTGTAACGTCCAAGAATGCTTTAACGCCCTCAATCAACCAGCTGAGAACAACAGACTTGGAATCAACTGGATAATGGGCCACATTGGGCTCGTAGGCAGCACGTCGGCGGATATACAGATTCCATGAGAAATCCTATCAGGTAGGAGCTCATCCTTGGAATTCCTAAGAGTAAACAGTAAAACAATCTATTAGAGAGTGTATCACCGTCCCACAAAAAACTATGACGAAATGAATCCTTAAGACAATCCAAATTATTCTTAACCGAGTCGGGTCTTGTCAAGGATTCCTTAGTGAAGTTGAACCGAAATAAGACCAGAGTATTTATAGTATTCTTCAATTCGTCGTTTGCAACCTTTTGCTATTTGTGATTTGCCAGTCCATTTTTTTACTCATGTCAGATAGATGGTGAGGTGTTGTGTATATATGAAATTTCGATATTTTTATGCTATAGTAAAACATATTTATTTTAGGAACAACAAATTGACGACAATATTAAAGACAAAATACTTTACAAAATAAAGGCATTATATTTCTTTCGAAGAATTTTGTTTTTAAACAAAAAAAAAAGTCCAGCCATGTGAACATTGATTTCTTACATAGTGTTTTTTTTTAGTAACACAAATTCTTGATGTTAAATAAACCAAACGGAGCCATGTGAATTGAATACCAAGTTGTCAACACGTGCTTTTATAGTAAATTTCATTAAACTTTTTCAATTTTATCAAAGTAGAGAAGAAAAACTTCAATTTATATCATTTTTTTTATATACTTTTAATATTTTTTTTTACATTTTTCAAATTAGTTATAATAGTTTCTTAGTTACACATTTTTATAATAGTAAAATTTAGTTGGCGACATGAAGCCTTTATAAATATGAAATGAAAAACTAGCCTTGGGGGTGAAAAACTATTTATTCTTAAAATTCTTCATCAATTCTTCATATTGAAACGATCTTTTTCTTTACTAAAAAAATATATTCATCTGTTCATAATTGTAATTGCAAATGATGACAGAAATAAATGACAAGTATGAGAATCTAGACAGACTAACACAAAAATCTCATTCTTGGCTTTTTGAAATGATATGATATCATCCATACTACTATATTATAGAATATAGATAAAGTATTATATGTTATTCTGAATAAATTACGTTTGTTTTGAAATCCTCAAAGTCCACTTGAAATCTCCTTTCCGTGGTCTCGTTTTTCAAAATCATTAAAAAAAAAGTACTTTTATATTGAAAATTTATTCAATTCTCTTTTACAATAGAAACTTAATTCTATTCCATTCCATTTGTGTTCTAACTACTTATTTTCCAATTCCATTCTATTATAATACTTTCTATATAATACGATGAATAAGTTTGGGAAAAAGGATTTCATTTGCAAAATTTGTTTGCATATATAGTTCGACTTTTATGCAAGAAGATATCTACTATAAATTTTCCAATTCTTTATCAGAAAATATTATTTCACATATATATATATTCAATTGAAGACGAAATTCTCAGCTAGGTATTTTCTAAAATAGTATATTTGATTCGAAAATGTTAATATATTTAATTATAGTTATATTAATGGTATTTTATATCAACAAATCTATTGTAATAAAAGTACAATTTGTTTTAATTAGGTTGCAAATAGCACATTTTAAACTAATATTATCATTTAATGTTTAAATATGCCCTGAGGAAATTTTTTGAAACTAAATATTATTTTGAATATAAACAGTATATAAATTTCATGATATATTCATGTAGATAGTTTTATATTTTGTAATTAAGTAGGATTATCATGTTTTCAGATGGAATGAGACTCATTTATCTGTATTTTTGTATGTTAATGGCGATAGCATTTTGTAAATATTCAGTTTATTAGCAAGTGCAGCAATTTATTATCATAAAAAAAAATAATCATTATGTACTAGATAGTATAATGGGTATTTGAAAAAGTCCTGTTAAAAAATTGATATATTTTTGCAAAAAAAAAATTGCTTCACATTCATTTTAGTCAATGACTTTTTCCAATTTCTCTGACAATTTCCAATTCCTCTCGTGATTTTCGTAGGTTTTTTTTTAAACGCAAATTTACATCATTAAAGAAATTTTTCATAATACAAAACAAATTTTAGGTTTGATGAAGTGAAAATTTAAGTTTTTTAATCGATTTCTTTATTAAAATTCAAAAAATACATATATATAAACTTTTCCTCAATAAATTATGAAAATTCCTAACTGATTCTAATCGAATATCTAACTTAATAGAATGTTCTTCATCACTATCGGAAAACCCTTATAATTCACAAATCTAATAAATTATTAACTTAGAACCTTTTTCGTAATGTAAAATTTATCACTTTTCGAATTATTTTCGGCATATATTAGATTATTCACAATTACTTAATAAATAAGCTTTTCAATTTCATAAATAATTTTTATCATAATTAAATTTATTATTAATCAAAAAAAAAAAATTATTTTATATGAAAGAACAAAAAAAAAGCATTTAGAAGTTTATAATTATTTATTTTGCGGATTTTAAAATTGAAACGAATAAACATTTGCATGGTTCTGCATTCAATAAATTTACAAAAATATTAAAGTTTATTACCGCAGTCTATATTGTAAATTTAAAAGCTTTTTCTTTCTCTATACATATGTCAGATGATACAATAAAAAAACTTACTAAAATCAGAAACTCATATCTGTATATTTAATCTTTATATTTCTAATATAAACAACTAAAACTATAGTTTTTCAGAAAAGTTATAATATTGTATGAGCATCCATAGACTTGCCTCTTTTGTATTTCAATATGACTAGTTATTGTATGATGAACGCATCCATTTAAATTTTCTTAATATCAAGTCAACATTTATCGAATACTAGCAGAATACCCGACGTTGTTCGGGCTTCTTTCAGGACTTTGTTGAGCATGCGTTGAGGTTGAGTAATTCAACATTTTCTGATTACTTTGCAAACGTTGCTCCGTCATTAAATGTGCATAAGCCTCCCCGACAATTCGTACATTTCGAGTATTTCTACCGATCAACCGATGTTTCCTCCTCTCAAACGTATCGACATTTTTCTATTAACAAAAATGAGGAAAATTGAAATTTCTTGACCGCAGCGCCAACTACCGGGATAAAACTTAATATAAACCAAGCTCGGCCCGGAACCAACATATGGTCCAACCCCCAAAGAATCGGTGGAGATATGTTTCATCAAAATCGGTCCAGCCGTTTAGGAGCCAACTCGGTACATACAGACAAAATTCCACAAATATTATATAGATGTCAAATATTAAATCTCTAAATGCCTAGACAAAGTAAATATAGTACGAAATACGAAATTAAGAAAACATGTGTCATATAAATCCAGCATGACAATAAATACGAAGGATCAGTCTCAATCGAGCCGTCCTGTTGTGAACCCCTTTTGTATTAATAAATTTTAATTTTATAATTGAATAACCGTCTTTCAATTCCGAACCATAATCGTAACAATTAAATCTTCTACAAATTATATACATCCTGTGACACATAGCTCAAAGTTGGATAATTCTTTACGAATTCATATTCAATCTTTTCATACAAATAATTTACGAAACGTTACAAATGGATATATATTAATTTACGAAGTACGAAATTTACCACGTTTGTGATGAATACGAAGGTTTTATGGAAGATTCTACGGTTTGAAATTTGGTATCCTATGTCATATATAATCTTTCACCTACCTAACAGAGCTTGCGAATAGAATGCCAGTTAAAAGTCAATACAAATATTACTAATTAGCCTCAGTTATCGAGAACTAAATGCACATATAGTCTTTCAAAAAACAGAATTATTTGCATACCTGTCTGCTGCAAGTTTTACACTCCATTTTCATTATAGAGAAAGTAAAAAATAAATAACGTACACATACCATATGCAAATTATATTTGCATAGAATTTTCTTTGTAAATTTTAAATACGATTCTTTCTGTTAAATGAAAAGTGCATTTTTTCTCGGAAAATATTATACAAAATCCAGTCACAAAACTAAAGAAAAAAGAAAATTGTATTCTACAAATTCATGTACAAATATTCTTAACACTTAACTAACATACGTTCATATGGTATACCTTCAGAGTTGGAGAATTTTTTGGTTTTATATTGTTTATACAATTTTAAAGTTCTTTTTAAATTTCCTACAACTTTGTCACATTAATTTCAGAATTGCATAGGTTTATATAAGATGTCGCAAAACGTATGAGTACTTTAAGTTTCTTAGTTTTATGACCAGTTTTAAGTCCAGTAGTCCTAGAATTATGATTAGTAAATATATTCAATGTACAATTCGAAGATAAAGTTGAGGAGATACTTTTCTGGACATTAATTAATCCTTTCGATTTCAACATAGAATTACCGCAATTACTCGCCTCAAAAGTCTAATGCTTTTTGGATACCTTGTATAACAATGTTATTGTATTACATACTGAAATATACAAATGACCTTATTTAGTCGATTGTACATATATAATAATTTCCAAGTGTTAGAGAAACTATAATTTGAAATGCAAGAAAACTATTATAAGAACTTAATTCTTAATTTTCTTCACGATTTTTACCATTTTAAAACAGAAAATTTCTCTGCATAATTAATTTCAAGATTGTCCTTCATAGAACTGGGTTTATTTAATGTAAAATACAATTCTGCAATTAAAGCATATAGTAAAAACAATTTTAATTACAAATGAGGAATTTCAATTTGATTTTAAATAGAAATATGTGTACTCACTATTTCACTATTCACTTTTACTAATCTAAAATTTCAATACTTCTCCTTTATGGTTGGCGGCCAACGCACTGCCGGGCTTTATGTAGAACTGCACCCGGTCTCACTCGAACCTGGAACACACTCACTGGAACCGTTTCACTCATTTGTGCTAGTGACGAGCTTGATTCTTTATCAGAAGAACTAAAATTTCAAATTTAAAAATATTCGTCGGAATTTTCTTCATATTTTAAAGGAATTGAAAGTATTTATAAAATTACTTGATTTCATTTTTAATTACTTGAAATCATAATAAATTTGAATTTTCTTGAAGTAAAGTTTTTAAACATTAACTTCAAGATTATTTCACATAAAAAGTAAAAACTTTATAACAGATCATTAAAAACAGAAAATACTTGAATCATATAAATCATCATATATATATATATATATATACACCTTGAATTTGACCACATTAAAAACATAACCGTATAGAAAAGTTTTCACGAGAATAGAAAATGTCATAAAGCGACAATTCACTGGATTTTAACATCCAGAAATCCTTAAAATGTATTCAAAATGAAGAAAATTTTTACCTTTCTAGTTGATGAAATACTCATTTCGTTCCATACATTCATATACTTCGTCAACATATACATATATACGAGTATTTTGATAATACAATTCTTTAAACTGCAAACAAATGGTTTCTATTTTTTTAAGTAAAAAGTAAAGATAGATTAGTAGATGAAATACATCTAAAAAGAAAACCATCTTTCCTTATTTACTCGATCCATTCATTCATTCATGTTAAAAATAAATTTCACAAGAAAATAGTTTCCAGAAGAGTACTGAATGTGTCTAATTAACATACACTTTAATTTCTCAAATAGGTGTCTAGAGGGTAGTTAAGTTTAAACTCCCTTTTGACCCTTTTATGCTGGTAAGAGGTAAGCTCTTGTTACATTCAAAAACCGGAAACAATTCTAACAGCTTTCATACTTTTTTTTTTTGCATTTTCTTAAAGCTCAACTACCACCCACTTCTTTTTAGATGAAAATTATGTCAACAGAATATTATAAGTTAAAAATGTTCTTATTATTTCTTGAAATATAGTATCTACTTAGATATGACCTTTTAAATCTTTATGGTTGATATAGAAACTAGAATTAATTGCGATCGAAATCAATACATTTGAAAATAATTAAATTCAAATGAATATTTAAGATTTACAGTGACTTGACTAAGATTGAAATTTACTTTACATAAAGAAAATGGGGACAAAAAAGGAAAAATAACGAAATTAATATAAATCAATCGATTACAGAGTTTGTCAATATTTCGAAACGATAGAAAAATGATAAATAAAATGACTGAACCTCAATAATTTTTAGTTCGAAAAGTTTTAAATGATTTTAAATTGAGTGCTCAAAGTTAAGATTCAGTTAACTATAGTATAAAATGATAGTATTCAGTTGAACCTTAATCAAATTTTAACATCTACTAATAAGTTTTTCGTTTTTAATTTTGTTAATATCAATTTTGTATTTCATTTCGCTCCATCTGCATACTGAGCCTATATTATCCTTAAGTAAGAAAAACTTACCATAAGATTTTTAGGTTTGATGAAAAGTCACTGTTTGCCGAAGAGTTAATTTCTCTACATTTCCTAGAACAGTTTGTACAAATTTAGTGATGCATGATTTTCACTGTAAGCAAAATAAAAGTTTGGCAACAGTAATTTAATAACGAAAAAAGTGTTAAAAGCTTTTTTTACACAAAATATAATAAATAAATTCATAGTGTAACTTATTCATATATAGAAATCAAACATATATTCAGTTTGATAAGTTTTTATACCCTATAGTAGTATATCAATACAGGAGTTTACATTTGTAACAAGTAACAATAAGTAGCGAAAACCATGATACTGGTTTTCTCATTTAATTGGAAATGATATATGTAGTAATTTGTTGCAAAATCGAGTACGTATATACATATATAAATACACGATCTTGTTTTGAGTTGCAATAAAATCTGTCTAAAGGTCCAAGCAGAATGACGTTTTCAATTAGACTGCACAAAACGCGACAGATCCATGCCAGACTATTTTTAATACAATCTGAAAACCGAAAACCGTGAATCCGTCGTTGACCTTTCATTCTATTTCCCACATAAAGACTAAAGAAATGGCTATATTCAGAATTTTCCGCATACTATACTATATATTTCTATTATTATTGTCAATGTCATCTCTTAATTAGACCGAAGTTTATAAAGTTCACATAGAATTATGCAGAGAAAACTTTCAAAGTATTATTGAGTGTGGTTGTTTTTTTTCTCTGATAGTATTCTCTGGAGTTTAGATTTGTTAACTACAAGTCTTATATCTACTATTGGGGATCACAAATTACGTTGTATGCCGATTTTAAGTTTCTATATGTTTTTTTTTATTTAATTTTATTCATTTTCAACAAAAATAAACTATTTCTTTGGTATTAGATTTTTACTTAAGAAAATCGGTATTACATACTATAATATAACCCCGTAAATAAAAGGAAAAAAAAATCAATTTGGAAAGAAAAATCAACCAAGAAAATTTTCTTTTTACATAAGGATATCCTTAAGGGATCAATATGAAACTAACACAATAGTTAAAGGTTATTACAACATGCCTACAAGATTTAAGTTCTTTTTTTGTTCTCGATTTTTTCTTATACAGAATAAACAAGAAATGTTATACCTTTCACATAACTATATTATGTATTCTTGTGATATGTAGAATTGTTATATATGATTACTTAAAGACTTAAGAATATTATTAGAATGTAAGAACAGTATTAATTTTTGATCTGAAATAATAAAACATTCAATAAGTTTGGTTTTAAAAAGAAAAGAAAATTCTCTGATTGCATCTATATATAGACGCAAGGGAGTGCTAAAAAGTACGTCTATATATTATAATGCATAATTATGTATAATTTTTGAAATATAATCAAAGAAAAGTAAGGATGAATTTTTTATATAGATAAAGACTGTTCCACAAGATTCGATAGCGATATCACGAATCACTGAAGAGATATGAATTAATCTAATGTTCCAAATCTTCATCCTATTGAAATAGATTGAGCTTTAGTACAAAATTACATCATGAATCTATTGAAGGCAACAATATTAGTATGAAATTTTTAACAATTACATTTTTGCATGAAACCTAACAACTTTCTAGTGATTTCAATAATATTAATTGCCACTGGGGAAGTTTATGATTTTAAATATTGCCTTAATTAGATTAACTGATAGTACTTGAAATGAATGTGCTTAAATATTCATATTCAGTATCATGTATGAGTCTAATTCCGCTTATTCATAAATTTTGAATTATTTGTCGAATGAAAAGTACACATATTTCAATTCGATAACATGTTTCAATATCTATAATAATATAGTTTTCTAATATCATAGAATCAATAAATAAAATAAGTGACAAATCATTTGACAACGATCAAATTTCAAATGATGGTATTATGGTTTACTCTAAAAAATTTCCATATCTATATTTCCAAAAAAAAAAACACCCAAAAGTCGGTAAATTTGAACACATATAACTCAAAATAAGAACGAAGAACTTTTCCAAATTGGATAGCCAGAAAATTTTAGCATATCATTTGCTTAAATAGTTTCAACAATATTGAGGAATTCGTATTGAAATCCATATTAATGAATCAATAATATAAAAATAAATTTAGGAACGATACCAGTTTAACAAAATTCCTCTTTTCGTTTTTTTTTTAAATATACTTAATTAATATAAAATGAAATTAAAATGAATAAAGATGTTAATTTTCATTTCAACATTCAATTGAAGACCATAATGAACCTAATTAACATAGTTATAGGCGTTCAAATGATATGTGTTCGGAAATTGATGCGGTTAAACACATTGAATTTCATTTATTAAAAAGCAATATCGCTTTTATTGAATTTTAAAAAAGCAACACAGACAATCGAATTCCTTTTGCTATTATGTATGTCTAGTCTGAAATTATACTAATTGTCTTTTATTACAAATTGACATCAACCGATATCAGGATTGTTTTTTGAGCGCTTTTGAAGTACGTTTTACCTGAGACTTATTAAGGACTTTATTAAGGAAAAGCCAATATATAGTTCATATTCCAGAATATATTTCCTTTAATTTACATTTAATTCTACAATTCTACTATACCGAAGGAATATTTTTGGGACTTAATGATTTCTGGAGATATAGTAAAAACTGGTTTTAAAAAGTTCTATATATCTAGATGTTAAAAGTATAAAATCAGTACACATTATTTTCTTAAGGAAATAATTATTGAAAAGATTCAAACAAACTAAGAAAATGAAGGTTTTGTGTGTACTTCAAACAATCGCGGCTATACTTATAAAGTGACTAAACAGATCCTTGGAAATAAAGTTTTCAAGTAGATTTACACCAAAGTACTTCCGATTACAACTACTTATATGAACTTACTATAAAATCACAGAAGGTAGATAGATACATACATATACATATTTTAAATCTAAACTTTGTTAAGGAATGAAAAGATATTGCAACTTTTTATTTTCTGAATTTTTCAAGAACTTTTCGGAAATAAAAGAAAAACCATAAAAAGTAATATTATTGTATAAAACACAGAATTTATGTTACCCATTGGAATGTGAAGCTTCAACTTTGTTAGCTTAAATTTCTCAATCTAACTTTTAATAAATAAATCAAAACTCAGCAATGAATCCGTTTCTTGTATTGGAGGAATAAACTCATCAAGCGGAAATACACGAATATTTACAATTCTGATTAAACGGTTTTCTTTTTAATTTAATTTATCATTTTGTAATTATATTTAAATAACAATAAAATGATTATAATGTAGACAATTCGAGAACCATAAATTTATAAACCAAATCCCTGGATAAATTTCAAATAGTCCGTTATCCTGCGACGATAACGAGCGCCATTGACGGCCATTCTGATTTTTGAACAAATATGGAGCGATGATTGCACCAACCCATAAACCACACTAACCCGAAGATTTCTGCGGATGTAACGGTAGCTCTTGGTACTCTTCGGCTTGTTCATCATCACAAATACAACATTTTTGCCAATTGACGTCTCCATTTAGCTAGAAATGGGCCTCATCGTTAAACAAAATTCTACAATAAAGCAGCGAATCATCATTAACCTTACAACTCTACAATTTGGAGACGATATGCGAGTGTAAAATTTTCCATGATGAAATGTCAAACAATACTGAATAAAAATACCATGACAGGTTAACACGACTCACGCGTCATCAGTCAAAAAATTGATAGACAAAAGAGTCCCTAAATGAATCACCCTTTAGTTATAGAAAAATATTTCTCTTATTATAAAACATATGCGTAAAGAATATAATACGTATACATACGTAAACAAAATAATTTCGTTTGATTGAATATCTATCCCATTTTAATTCGCGCCTGAAAATAGACTATTTATAATTTCTTGATGTAAATTTATATATTTCTCGAATGTTTCTACCAGACACCCAGATTCAAATTCCAGCATTAACCAAAACAATTTTTATCTTATTCTTCACGTAATTGAAGATAATTTTTGATAATGTTTTAAGTGTGTTAATAAACAAATGCTTGCTTATAAAATAAATCAAACCAAATTTCACGACTCATATAATACATGCATGTACAATGTACATACATATGTTATTTATATTATCATTAAAAGGCATCGAATCTAAATTATTTTATTTAATTTTTTTTTCCTTTTTTTTTCTCTTAACGAAAGCATGTTTAAATCGAATAAAGATGAAGTAATACCATATACAATCTCATTCAAAAAACATAGTAAAGTATATATTTTTTTTATAAACTCAAGATTTTGATACCGAAGAAATATAATATTGTCTCAAGAATACTTTAGATTTATTTGGATATACATATTTATACCTATATAACACGTTTACGTTCCCCCCCTCCCCAAAAAAGAAGGAAATTTGTGTACTGTCAATGCGTAGGATGAACTTTTTTTTTCCTTCTTTTAAGGAATGGAAACTGAATTTTTCTTTACGTATGCATGGTAGAGCCATCATTCTATCTCTATAACAATCGGTCTTTCTTTAAGCTGATAACGAAACGAAGAAAAAGATATATATTTTTGTGAAAAGAAATCTTCTTCGAATTCTAACATACATATGTATATAAAAAAAAAACTGGGGTAGAAAATGTTCTTAAATTCAATGCTTCAGAGTTTCCTTATAGCCTTTTTTTTCATTTTCAAATTACGTATATACATACAGTCATACTATAGATCCTTATGTATAGAATTTTCATTCAGTAAAAACTTTTCTAAAACGTATATGTATATACTTTCGTTTTGAATGTGAATTTTCCCAAAAAAAATTTTCTGTACATAAAATATAAGGATATAAATTATTCTGAACATGGTATATAGTTAAAGTTAACCTAGGCATCTACTAAAACCGCCTACGTACATCAAAGTGAATTTCCTAGAATACTAGACATTTCTCTTCTATTCAATATTTTTTTTAATTTTTTTTTTTTTTCTATTCATATACATGATTTTTTTTCGTAAATCAAGTATTTTAGTTATCTATATATGAATGATATTTCGTTAATAGAAACAAGACTGAACTTTTTTCCGCGTTCTACCACAAACCAGAGGAACAAAATTATTTGTAGAAAAAAAAACGAACGTATTAAATAAATAAAATGTTAAAAATTCAAACAAAAAATAGCTTTCTCATTCTAGATTATGAAAAAGAAATTTCCCAGAATGAAAAAAAGAAAAGATTGTGGTAAAAATATACAGTCGATAACGAAATTACATACTTCGAGGAGTATTTTTTTTCCATAAGAAGGAAAACAAATCAAACGAAATACAATCAAATATTAATTAATCGAAACACTGTGTCGGTTGAGTTTTTTTAAAATTGAACTAGGTTTGTTGTGTTAAAGTATCCACTTTAGAATTTTTATTCAGTAAAAGCATTATCCTAACAAATGTGTGGGTTGAAGAAATTAGCGTTATTTGATTTACCTTTAGCTGTAGTTTATGTAGACTAAGTTATAAGATTTCAAAGGACTTAAAAATTAAATGACGTGCTAGGTCTGTTTAGTATTTAAATGTCTCTTTTTTGTAAAACTTGTTGCAAAATTGCTATGGCTCCTATCGTTTCAGTACTATTACTGTGTGTCCTGTTGGTGTTTGAGCTCTAAATTATTGACAACAGTCGTAGTATAAATTATAATAATTTCTGGTATGTGCTAGATATGTAAAAAAAAAACTAATAAGAAAATAATGAGCTAACCTTATTTCACAGTTGTATCAAAAGAGTCCATTTTAGCCATTTTGGTGCGGCTTGCACGTGCATATGTATTTGAAAATCTCACGCGGAGTCAATGGAAATATGAACTGAATATTATACAATTTTAAACAATTGACATTAATATCTAATTTTAAAACCAAATCCATATTAATAGCAAGAATTTGCTGTATTTGTGTATTTTAAATTAGATCTTTGTCGTCTTTAAATATAATTTCTTTTATAATAATTAAAAACTGATTGATTTCTTTTGAAATTTTCGCTTTAAATAAATGAAAATCAAATATTTAAAAATATTATACTATATTAAAGAGCGATTTTATAAGACACTGTGTGGATCCATAAAAGCTTTCAAATGTAATAATTCTATATTCTGGTGCAGAAAATTTACTTTGGATACCACAGTTTTTTTTTTTTTCCTTTTACTAACATAAACACAAACTTACATACCATGGTCACATAGCCGCATAGATGAATACAAATTTTCAGTATTCCCTTTAAGTCCTTGTGTTGAATCTATATATATTTTATAAAATCGATTCGGGCTAGAAAAAAAAAGGATAATATGGGAGTTGAAACAAATACCATTCAAATAATATTTATGTATGTATACTATAAAATCAATTTCTTAAGAAATACCATAGGCATAAAAGAGTATAGACTGGAATAATAGGGAGATCAAAAATAATCTCTGGAAATGTGATCAGAACATTGGAGAAAAAGTGAGAATATCTTATATATATGTATATATATAATAATTATGAAATAAAATCAGGATATATATACTATATAGGTATTTTTCATACACCATTATTTGACAGGTACTGAAATCAATTTGATGTGATAAGTAGTGGTAAACAAGAACAAAAACAAAAAGAAGAGCATATTAAATATAACTTTTATGTTATACACCTGACACCCAGGGATTCATGTGATTAAAAGTTTGTCCGCATTCAATGAAAGTTTTTGAACCGAAATTGACGTTAATTTCTTTAGACTTTCATTTGTATGATGGTATACATATACTCTATATAGATATGTCCATACATATAGAACTTGTGGATGACTTGAAATCCTTATCACGATTTTATTCCACTTTCAACTTGAACAATCCCTTCTTATCATCAAGTAGCTAACATGGAAAACATGTGACGACTAAAGACATGTCAAATATAAAAAGGATATGGTGTAAAAATGAGAGTAGGTGTATTTTAATGTTTATTCTTCGACTATCATCCAATCATTTATTTCTTTTATTACAAATAAATTTTTGCTATAATAAAAATAAATATTTCTATACAATGAAAAAAATAAGAAGAATAAACGAAGGTGAAATAGAATCTTTAGTTTTACTCATCTTTTCAATAGTATTAAATATACAGTAACTGAAAATCGGCCTATAGCCGAAATATTGATATGAACACAACAATCGCCATCTATATGTGAAAAATTAATTAATTTCCATTTTACCTTTTTCCAGTTTAACAATAAAAACAACAATAACTAATCAGCTAATTATATATTTTATAGTTGCTTTCTTTTACAAAGCAGAATCGAACCTGAGGCAGAATCCCTTGTACTTAGTACAATTAGTTAATTAATTAATCATTTTAGTTCCTTTCATATTTGATAATAGTCATTCTGTCTTGAATACTATATTATTATATAAAATTTTATCTTTATACTTCTTGTATTTTGATTCTCATATATAAAATCGATTCAATTCTATTGGATGGGTCGAAACGTTATAGCGTTGCTCATTAAAAATTAAGAAAATTTGACTGGGAATGTTTGATGTTGCACTATCAGAATACTTCAGACTTTACTTCGGTATCTGCAGAGTTCCTTTAACAATATATATTTAAGTTCAAAAAGGTCTGTAAAAATGACTTGTCTCAGTTTTTTGCGCAGAGTGATGGGATAACGGCTCTGCACGGGAAATGACAATGTGTATAAATTGAAAAGTTTATCTTTATCTTGCATCGAAAAACAGAACGGAACGACTTTTTGTTCCATCCAATATTTCATTTGAACATTTCCTATTTCCCATTTTGTAATTATTAATGAACGAATTGATATAAATCCGTTGATTATGAGTACCGAGACCGAGACCGAAAGTATTATCATAGTATTTATGCTTATCGCACACAAATTACCACTAATATTCGATGGCAGTTAAATAACGATGGAAATTATTGAAGGATAATATAAAACAATAATTATTGAAAAAGGAATAGATGAAAGGATTTTGAAATTCTATTATGTCGATAAGTATATTACAAATACTATAATACTATTTTATACGTGATGAGTTCCAGTTTCAGTTTTAGTTACAAGTTCTCATATATTTAAGTATATACATATATAAAATCATCAATAAATTGTTTGTGATGGTATTCCCATTAGATATAGAAAATGGCATGAAATGACAATCTTTAGTAAAGTTTTAGACTGTTAAATCAGATTAGATTGAATAAAATTATTTATTTTGAAAAGAATGAGCTCCAAAACGAAGAAATTAGTAAAAAGTTAAATTAGAACTAGATTATGTGAATGGTACAATAATGATAGCAAAAAAAAATATATATATATGGTATAAACAAAACTTTCATTAATGTGAAATTGAAATCGTAATACATAATTAGGAAGAAAATTATTAATTAGTCTTATTTGAATTGTTTTTTAGTTGATAATATTTCAAAAATATGTAATAGAGATCGGTATTATGCATTTTTTTCGAATTTTCATAACATAGTTTTTGTATAAGCGGGGGTACAGTTGTGTGGTCAAGCTCTCTAGTTTTTACGAAAAGAATTTTCGATTTTCAGATAATTTTCATTCAAATTAGAGTAGCTTATTTTTCAAAACAAAGTTCCATTACAAAATTTCGATACCCATCTTTGGGCTGTGCAAACTTCAACAATACATTGGTTTAATGTAGCAGCAGTAATATTGCTGCCCTTTAAAACTAATACTCTTAACTCTCAAATGCAGTTTGACTATTTCCATGCTTACAAACGCAAGGTTCACAATCCATTGAACAAAGATTTCAAAATTACTTGATTTATAAACACAATTAACCCAATTTAAAGGTAACGCTCCGAAATACGACAAAACTTATTCGACAACCTAATATAAAAAATAATTGTAATGATTTATTCAAACAAATTGTCTTTAAAACATTTAGTGCAAAGTGCTAATAGTGGTTTTATACCGCTATAGAACAAATAATAGAGATTTGACTGTTCAAAATCCTGTTCAAATTGTTTTAAAATATTCTTGCATATCTTTAGGCGAAGTGGATATTAAAATTTATTTTCAAAGAATTAGAATGAAATATAAGTTGTTGAAATTACATTTAAATTTTGGTTCAAAAATTAATAAACATTACAATTCACAATTTATTTTTACATACAAATAATTTTGTTTATTGAATATTACTGTAGATGTAATTCATTTCATTATTATCTTAAGTTCTATAACAAATGATTTCTAGTGAAAGATGTCAAAACGTTCGAATATTTCTTTTTTTTCAAGCCATACGAACATTTTTCATTCTCTATAAAGCATTATTACTTTTATTCTCTTCTTATCCTTTTTAGTTTAGTTCTCCAATTCTCTCTTATTATTATTATTATTATTATTATTATTATTATTTGTATTATTATTCCTTTATCTTAACATTTCTTTTTTTTTATCTTAAAAGCTAAAGACTCAACATAACTGTCATCATAGGTCATAGTGATTCTTATATATGTCTCATAATGTGACAGACAGTTTTAAATGAAGGACAAGATATAACTTAGTCTTTATACGTACTGAAATCATATATATACATGTATATACATGTAAAAGTTTTACCTATAGAATGTAATATTTTCTCGTATTCATATGATATCATATATAATATCAAAAACATTTTCTAACACAAATCTTTCACATATAAATGTCGCAGTAAAGCTACCTAACCTTAGGCTATTTTTCGGCACTGACAGAATTCAACAAAAAAAAAAGAAAACAGTAAAGAATATAATACGACAACAACCTTAACAGAAAATGTTGGGCGTTTAGAACATAAGAAGATTATATATATATATATACGATATAACATAGGCCAATATCCTTTTATTTTCCTTCTATTTTTCTTTTCTTTTTTTCTTGTTGCCCTTGTATATACATACATATCTCTTCAACCTCAATCTTCCAGTCATGTATTTATACCCCATTGGGTTTCTGGTCTCCATCAATTTTCAGAGGTTTTGATATGGATACATATTTTTTCTAGATACTCTCATATATTTTCAAAATATATAAAATCGACCTGGGGACATATTCTGATACAAATTGAAACAAACAGAAAAAAGAAAGAATTAAATAAAATAAAATATTGTAAAATGAAATGTTTCTGAAGAAGTTCTTTTCTATTCTAAGTTTTTGTCTTTTTTTCATAGTTTAATCATTCCATCACTTAAGTCTTTGACTCTGACTCTCAAGGAAATTTGTTCTATAACTTTTCTTGTGTATTTTTTGGATTACATGTATATGAACTCATTCCAATTATAAAACAAAAATTGCATTTTCTTCTTTGCAGTAGAAACACAAAAAGACTTTATAGAAAATAGAAAAACTGTTTTTTAGTATAGATAATTCTTTTGTTCTTTCCAGCCTTAAGTTTTTTTATCAGAAAATGTTCTTTTAACACATTTGAATGTCTTTAAGTTAAACTTTTTTTTAAATAAACCTTAACACGTTTAAAGCGGATAATTATAGCTGAATGTGTATTTCTATATAGTGAGAAAGTTTGGAAGAGTTAACTCTAAATCGCCTGATTTGCTTTTTTCAATAGTCGAAAAATGGCAAGATTTTTGAATTCAAATTCCAGTTTTGGAGCTTAGTTAGGAAAATTTGTGCAAGAATGTAGTTACGAAAATAAAGGAAATCAAGAGAAATCTGTGAAAATAAAATTATATTATTTATTCATTCCAGGATATTAAAAGTCGAATTTTATTAGAATCTCAAGTTTCTTTTACAAATATGGTGACAGGTGACGCATTTTAAAATACAGGAAGCTATAGTGCAAATCCACGCTTGAAATTTCTATACATATCGCCTAAATCGATTGCTTAATAACGAGAAAAATACTGCGAGCACCTGAAATTCCATCTTATGGGTTCCGTGTAAATTCATTTCAAAATGGGACAACAATTTTTGTCCACATAAAAACTTTTATTTGACCCGAAATGTAATTGGATTCAATTGATCCTTAGACAAAATAGTACTTGTATTGAAATTAATTGTTATATACAAATCTGTTATTATCAGTCTTATTTGAACAGGTGTCCCAAGCTTTAGGATACACGAGACGATCTCCCAAATTGAACTGTTCTTACCAATTTTCAGTTAAATCACTTCATGTATACGACCGTAATTTTGCATAGAGAAATTTGGCAAAAAAATACATTTCCTTTTTTTCATAATTGCAGTATTTTACATTTATACTATAGACGTACAAAATATCTCTACTCAACAGAAAATGAAAGAAATCTTCGTTACTGTGGTTGTTTTCTATATTTTTCTTCTTTAGATAGGCATTCATTATACCTTCTTCTTTTCTTTTCTTTTTTTTTGTTTTTCAAAAAAATATCTACATAAATCCTCTCTATAAGATCTAACTTTGATTTCTTTGATAGTATGCCTTAGAGATGAAAAACACCACCGAAAAACCCAGTGTTGACTTTCCATAAAGACCAACAACAAAGTGAAATGCCTAACCTTTCCTGAATGATTTATGAACTTCTCTTGATATCATTTTATATACATTTTTATACACTATCATAAATATATATATATATATATATTTATATAAGTATATAAGATGTTATATAATATAAACGTACTTCATTGGTCTAATACTTGAATCTATATGCATTCAAGCTCTATTATTTTTCCCATATGGACATTGATACATTTATGTAAATAGTAAAGTTTTAGTTTAGTCACGACGACTATAAGAAAAATAACGCAATGAACCAAAGACTATTGATATACTTAAGTATGTAACCTATAAAATATATATATGAAAATTGAGGAAGGAATAAAGGGAAGGCATTTTTAGTATAGTTCTATAAAAAAAATATAGAATATATCCTTCTGTATTATTTTATATATAAATATATATATTTGTTTTTTTTTTCTCAATCATATCCAATATGTTTAATACCATCATAAATACTACATACTTGTATATCTTAATACATTATATTTATACCTCTTCTTTGATCCAATTACCATATAATGTTTACTTAGAATATAGTTTAAAAGTCATAAAATATAGATGAAATTTAATTGTAACCTCCATTTTCATAATAAATGATATTAAAGTGCTATATTATTATGGAGGTCGAAATGAAAATGATTTTTCCATTCCATACGCGAATAACTATAAATATATGAAAAAGTATTTCGATATGATCAAACCGTGAATAATTGAGGGAAACTCTATTCAATTCGATTACTTCAATTATTCTATAAAAAAATACAAAATAATGTAAAAATTAAAGTAATTTTATTGATTGAGTTTAAGGGCATCTTTAGTTTGGAAGATAAAATATATTCCATTTTTTTGAATATTTTATCAATCCTTATACTGTTAAATTTGTTTCAAATGGATTTTTTTTATTAAATTCACGAAGTTATAGAAATTAGATAGGTTTGAATAACTGAACGCGAAACTTGTAAACTTTAATTTGCACAAAACTGACAATTTCTAAGATATTGCACGAGATAAATTCGAATACGGAAGCTTTTAACTTTTTCCTCACCAAGTATAAACTAAAAAGCCTTTATACACTTTAAATAATAAAATATGATTCTAATTCCTATTATATACACAATTCTAAAGATTCAAAACCTATTGTCAGAAACCATGAAACAAGATATCACAAAATTCTGCAATTGGCTATAATCATCATAATTTATCACTAAAGAAACGTAGAAGTACAAATATGAAAAAAAAAATTTCATTAAAATACGTTCCATCATTCAATTCTTTAAAACTATTTTATAAATGACTGTTTAAGGTAGGAGACCCCCTTTAATCGAGTATTTTGCGAGATTTTATTTATTGAAAACATATAGTACCTGAAAATCAGCCTAGAGCCGATTTTTTGATGCTCTATGGCAGAAATGGGACCGAATAACAATCAAAACTTACAATATTTCATGGTGTTTTCTTCATAACTTTGTTTCCTCTAATTCACAGGAAACCTCGACCCTAAAAGCATAAATCTATTTTGTAAATTTTATTCACATTGGTATATTAATTTTTAAAGTACATCAAAAAAACCTTTATGAACAGGCTTATTTTCTCCATTATCCTTGGACTAAATTTACTGATATTTAACATATTATTGTCCATTTATGTAATTAACTTACGCAAATAATTTAAACAAAATTACTTTATAAATTTTCAATTAAATCTGAAAAACCATATAAATAAATGATAAAACTTTCGTGTCACCCTGGTTTTGAGGTAATAACTTCGCTCCTGCTCAGCCGATTTTACTGAAATGCAATATCAATCCCAGTTAAGGACTAACCAACTTACATGCTAAATTTCATCAAAATCGAACAAGGCATTTTTGAGTTATCTTGTACACGGCAGACGGACATGCATAAATCGATATACGTCTTGATTCTCAAATATACATATCTAATAGCCATGAAACCATTCTCCGATGATTATTTCTATATGTTACAAATGTAGTGTCTAAACTAATATACCCGCTGGTAGTACCTACCATAGTAGTACCTACCATAACACGAGAAACGAAAAACAAAAAGACTGTTCTAAGGATTATAGATTTTCTAGAAAAGTTTAAGTACCCACTTTTCTCAGAAGATATAAAAATGAAACATTTTAATTGGAAATTTTGAAATTTTTTTCATTGTTTTTACTAATCTCATAGAAACACAATATTAATTCCGATTTTCTAATATCTTTATTATTATTATTATGTTTTTCTTTTTTAGGAAGCCTATCGTCGATGGGTGTGTAGTACACTTATACCATATTTTGCTGAACCGGATGATATTCGGCAAAATACAACGACATCGAATACGATAAATAAAAATAATAATAATAGCATTAATAATAAAACGGGATTAAATAATTCGACAAATACAACAAATTCAAATTTATATCACGAAAGAACAAGTCGAAGTGCAAGAACATCGGATAAATCAAGTAATAATAATAATAATAATAATAAATATAATAATAATATTGATAATAATAATAATAATATTAATAATAATAATATAAATAATAATAATATGAATGAAAATAGTGATGAAGATAATGATTCCAATAATAATCGAAAAGATAGTGGGACATCGGATAAATCCCAGATCATATCGACTGCCATAGCGAATCCAATCGTAGCGGATCCGTTGATAGACAGAATTTTACAAAGGTATATTCATATTAATTAATATAAAATATATATTAGTTTATAATAATTATATATTCTTTTAAATTTCGTAGATCAAAACGAAAATCGGAAATTAAGCGTAGAAGAAAAATTCGACCATGTTTAAGTGTGTGCCAAAGTGTTGAACAAAAATGTCCATATATGCTTCCTGGTGATAGGGCACCAGCCTATCCAACACAATATGCCGGTGAACCTACATTTTTATGCCTAGGTAAAAATATTTTAAATAAAATTATTATATATAATAGGGACTTCGCCCATTATCACTCAGCTCGTTAGCCACACTTTTTGTGTTTACTTGATGTATTTATTATACCGAAGTTTTCTATTTTTTGGCTTCTTTCTTATACCGTGTCCGGCAATTGAAGTGTGAAAAGTTTGTGTATCGTACCATTAAGCAATTTGACGAGACTGGGAGCATAAAAAAACGCTGTAGCGAAGGCTGATGATGCACGGCAACTACTCGAGAAAACTTAAACAAAGTGCGTAATCGGTTGTATCATAATCCCGAGCGGAGTTCAACAACAATAGCAAATGTATTGCACATAGGCGATATAATTGTTCGGCGAATCATGAAAAATAAGCTAAAGGTAACGCCTTTAAAAAAACAGAAGTATCAACAACTAACTGATCCTTTAAAAAAAAGTTCGATTCGAAAGATCAAAAGAATTACTTCGCTCGTGGCGGTTTACCAAATTTGGTATTTTCGGAGGAGAAAACATTCTGCATTGAACAATTTTTCAACAAGCAAAACGATCGTGATTGGTTAAAGAGGTGTTCAGATAATAATTCTGAGCATTTGAGAGTCACAAGAAAACAAGGTGCAGCACAATCAAATCAACAATGGCTACAAAACAATGTTACGAAGTTTATTTCGACTTAGAAGAAGATTTGACTCGTGAATGGAATCGTTTAAGCCAAGACATTGTGCGAGCATCGTTTAAAAAGAGATTTAAGCTGGTAGTTAAGGCAAAAAGCGGGTTTAATTGTAAGATTAACTATTGATTATAAACTATCATTTCCATAAATTTTAATAAAACTGACCCATAAGCAAAAAAGTTACAGCATTTTTATATCACTTCACACTTCAATTGCCGGACCCGATATTTCTTTCCAATTCCCAATTTCATTTCTTGAACTCCAGGGATTGAGAACTTATACAAATTCATCGCGACTTTTTATTATGAACGATTTATATTTTCAATTTTTTATTTTAGATCCAAATATTCCTGAAACCGGTGAACAATTACGAAAATCGAATAATGGCCCAGATAATTGTTGTTATCGTTACTGTGGTACACCGAATGAGGGAATTTGTGCATATTGTGAAGACTTAACAAATTCAAATCAAAATAATTCTAATTTAACAAATTCAATATCAACAACCGATAATTCGATAGATAATAGTTTAACAACATCAATAATTGACTTACATCGACGTATTGTTGAAGTTGATAATATATATTATTATGATGATTATGATGATATACCGCCGGAAATACCAACAAACTGTCAGAATTTTCAAGGTACAACTGTGATATCATCACAACGCTGTACAATACCATATTATGCTTCATCAACAAATAAATTAATATCCATATTATTATCGTATCGTTATTTAATAATATGGACAATATTATGGTGTTTAGTTAACAATGTTATAACAATAAGTAATTGGACTAAAAATCTATTATTGACACCCGATGTCAGGTTATAGTCAATATGAAAAACTAAAAAAAAAAACTAAAAAATAGAATTAAAATTAATTAAAAAAAAAATATAAAAAGATATTTAAAAAATTAAAAAAAAAAAGAAAGAAAACATGTTTATTATATCATATTAAAAATATTTAACAAAAAAGGAAAATAAAAGAGAAATGATAAATTAAAAAATAATATTTCAAAACCGCTAAAAAATCGTGTTAAAAATTTATTTTGTTCTTTTCTTTTTCATTTCTAAATCAAATATATTTTATAAATTCCGGAAAAATAATGAAAATTATTATAATTTTAATTTTTCAAATTTTATTTATTTCATTAAAAGAAAAATTTAAAACAAAAATTTTGTTAGAAAATTTTAATTTTTCTTTTTTTTTAATGAAAATAACAAAAATGTTTAAAAAGAAAAAAATACTGTAATTAAAAAAAAATAAAATTATAAATATAAAAAATTATTTTAATCAATAATAATAAAAATAAAAAAAATTTCTAATAATTCCGTCAATTTTTATAACAATTGCTGTTAATTATTTGTTTAAGAGAAAATATGAAAAACTATTTAAAATTAAAAAAAAAGAAATTTATTAAATAAATTAAATAAAAAAAAAATGGAAATATAAAATTGGAGTGGAAAAAAGCGTTATAAATAATTAAAACAAAATAAAAACATTTTAAATTTATGTTTTTCGTTTTTTCTTATTTAAAAATAATATTTTAAAAAAATATGTAATTTCAGTTAATTTTTCTTCTTAAAAACAAAATAAAAAAAAACTTTTATACAAATCGAAATGTTTTGATCATGATAAAAATTTTAAAAACCAAAAAAAAAATTAATATAAAACTTAGTGAAGAACATAAAAATTTTCAAAATTATTGTTAATCAATTTTTAAAAAGTAAAACTAAAAAAACGTATTATTAGGATGAAATGGAAATTGTTATGAATTTAAAAAGAAAAAGTATATAAATATCCTTTTCCCTACGTATCCGCACAAAATAGCCGTAATTAAAATAAAATTAAATAAAATTTAATAAAAAAATTTTCTTTTTTTTGGAAATTATGAAATGAAAATTTCGATACTTTTTGATTACGGAATTATAATTTATTGCTTTTCTTTTTTTATATACAAAATTTGCATTCACACCTTTCAAAAATAATTTATTTAATTTTTACAATTTTCATTTGTTTCTCTAAATTTTTGTACTAATTTCAATTAGTAAATTACAAAAGAAAAAAGCAAACTAATTTATTTATTTAATTGCGTACAGAAAAAAAAAAAACTAAAAAATTTACCAAAAGAAACAAATAAAAAGAAAATAATTAAAAACAAAATAAAATTAAGTGATGAAGAGGAGACCTTTAATACTGCCAAAAATTTAGTATAAATAATATTAAAATTTCAATATTAAAAATAAAAAAAAATTCAAAAAGTTTAATAAAAAATTGAAAGAATTCTTGTAAAAAATGAATGTAAAAAAAAAACAGATATAATTAATAAGCAAACTAAACGAAACAAAATAGATGAATCGAAAAAAAGCAAAAATTTCCCAGTTTTTAAAAAATTATTTCTTTTGTAATGAATTCCGAAAATTTTATTTTTCTTTTTTTTTTGAATTTTCATAAAATCGGTCATATCAAAATTTATAATTTTTTTTGATAATATTTTCAAAATTTTCAAATTTTTTCCAGAACAAAAATAAAATGAGATTAAAATAAAAATTTCTTAAATAGCTGCTGGCAGCCAAAAAATAAAAGTAATTTTTATTAAATTTCAAGAAAACAGCAATACTTTCTTCTCTAAAAAAACTACGAAAACAAAAAAATAAAAAAACAACAAATATAATATTAAAATTTGCAACTTGTTTTTATACTTTTTACAAAAATAAAAAAAATAAATTCCAAAAGAAAATGTTATATATTAGCACAAACAACGACAAACAAAAAAAAACAAAAATGTTTGTGGAACAACATTTTCTTTTTTAAAATCAAACAAAAATGTTAAATGTTATTAAATTTAAAAATAAAATAAAATAAAAATATTGAAATTTTCAAATTGAAATTAAATTTCAAAACAAATAACAAGAAAAAACAAAAAAACAAAAAACACCAAAAAATAAAATATAAAAAAAAAAATATTTAAAAAATATGATTAAAATTAAAAGAAAAAGTAATTTAATTAAAAAAAAAAATAGTTTAAAACAAAATAAAATATAAGAATTATTGTAACGAATAGATGGTGAACTTATGTTAACATTTTTAGACTTCATAATTCCGATATGTTTTCTAATTTTTAATGTTTCTTAAAAACTAGGAGTCTAGTTATAAGACAATCAACGGCCTGAAGAAAATCGTGAAACAAGTAATTTATTCTTTTCTGTTTTTCATTGAAAGGTTGTTTATTTGAATATCCCCCGAAAATTTAATTGAAAATTCATAACTTAAAAGTTCAAAATGACCGGAAAATCTTGACTGAAGAAATGCAAATGACAGTTTTGACAGGGGAATGAATCGGAATTGAAACAGCTGATGAGGAAAATAATTTTTTTTATCAACTAAATTAATAAAGCAAATTCAGAAAACAAAATATACAATTTATAAAATGCACCCATACCTCGCTTTACGACCCATTTACGTTCCGGAAAAGTTGGCCGTAAAGCGAAAGCCCGTATAACGAATTAATTATGTTTTTACCACCGCTGATAAACTGAAACTAAACAGAAGGTCCTTAACATAACATAAAAAGTGGCCGTATAGCGACGTATATGTGTATTATATACAAGTATTATTAAATTATTTACAATAGTTTGTGTTATTTCTTTAATCTTTAAAAAACGTAAATTTCCTTCAGCAAAATTGTTTTCTTTAGGCAGCTGGTTGTCCTATAACTAAGCACTAACAAAATTCCTTTTAAAAATGTTATAACATAATTTGTAGTTTTTTTTATTCAGAATATTTTTCTATTTTTTCTAATAAAATTTTACTCAACAAATTATTTTTCATTTAAAAACAATAAAACTACTAAAAAAAAAACAAGGAACAAAGTGTTTTTTAAATAAAATACATTTTTGAAAAAGGAAACATCCACACACACACGCACACACATGCAAATACATATATAAACCAAAATAAAAAATATTATATTTTTAAATTAGTTGTTTGTAATAGCGTCGTTATTAACTATACCAAAAAAAAAAAGACAAAAATTAAAAAAAAAAATTCTTTAAAAAAATATAAAAATTTTTATTAAAATAAATAAAAGTAAAAAAATGATTAAAAAAAATTTTAAAAATTTTTGGTCAACAGGGCGGGCAACTTATGCTTAAAAAGTTAGTAATAATAAAAAAAAGTTAGTTTGTTTACTAAAAAAAAAACAAACAAAAATTAAAAATTATATTAAAAAAAAGAAAAAAACTTAAAAAATTTAAAAAGAAAGGGAATTAATAAGAAATAATATAACAAATTAATAAAACAGAAAATATATGAAATATGAAAAACAAAAAACGAAAAATTTTTAAAAAAACCAAACATTTTAATAAGTAAATAAACAGTTAACTTTATTTTTTAATAGTAACAAATAATGAAAATTTGTAAAATTAATTAAATATAAAAATAAAAAAAAATTTTGATAATTTTTAATTGAATTATTAAAATTAAAGCAAACAAACACACACACACAAAAACACACGAGAAAAAGAAAAGAAATATAAAACTAAAAAGTTATGTTATTAAAATTATAAGCATTAGAAAGTATGAGTAAATTAAAAGAAGAAGAAAAAAGAACACGAAAAACAAAAATTAATACAAACATTTTGAAAATAATTATACAAAAAGCAAAGAAAAAAAATAATTAAAACGATAATTGTTAATTTATTTTTTAAATCAAAATCATGTAGAAACTAAAAACCAAATTATTATCCATAAAATAAAACTCACTAAAAAAACAACACAATGAAATTTAAACTTTTTTTAAAAAAACAAAAAAAAACTACCAAATTAATTACAGTCAAAAATTATAAAACTAAATATTTAAAAACAAAAAAAAATATATATATATATATATATATAATTATATATTGCGGCATGTTTGATCAATCGATTTTCGAGGTTAATGAATATTGAATAATTGATGGTATTTACCAATTAATCCGGTTCCTATTACAATAGACAGAAGTCAAAATTTTTAAGCAAAAATTACTGCTTACAAAGAAAAGTAAATTTTTTTTGAAAGAAGAAGGAAAACCGTAATAAAAACAAAAGAGAAAATATTCTCTTTAAAATATATATGATTCTTGAGAAATTTTATAAGAGTGCGTTACATGAAAACTGTCCGTACTCTTTCACAATGTGTTTCTCTTTTTATACTTATTCCGGTTTTTTTTTGTAGCTATCCAAACTCTCCAGTTATATGATTTCTCTTCCCAAATTTATTTTGTTTTGTTTCTCTTAAATGAAGAAATTAATCAGTTTTCGGTTGAATAATCAAAATATTGAACAAATTTAGTGATCAAAATTTGTTAATCGATTAACCAAACCATGCCCTAGTATATATAGTATTTATATATATATATAACAATTTTAATAATTAATTAAAAAAGCTGACTATAACTTGAAAATTTGATAGGAACAAACCCAGAAAAAGAAATATTGTTAGAGTAAAATGTTTTAATAATTAACTAATTTGAACAACTGATGAACCTAAAATATTAATTTTTCTAGTTTTTATATTAATTATAATATAATTTAAAGATATAAAGAGAAAGAAAAATAATATTAAAAATATGAAATAAAAGAAAAAAACTAGGAAAACTAATGCAACTAGGCCTTATATTGCAATATTTTAATTTAAAAATAATAGAAAAAAAAAACATATATAAATAATTATATAGAAAGAATATATATAAGAATATATATCTAAAAAAAAATAATGAGAGAGGTGTTAAATAATTTCTATATGAAAATCTAAAAAAAAGTTTTTTGTTTCTTTAAAATTCGATTTTAAATTAAAACCAATAAAAAAGATTATTAAAACTAATGCAAATATTTTTCTTTTTTTTTATAATTAATTAAAATCAAAAAATATATAAAAAAAGAAAATATTTTTAAAATAATTGAAAAACTTAGTTTCTATTAAAATAGTTAACAAAATAGTTGCCTAATTGATAAAAACAATTTAAAACAAAAAACTAAAAATAAAAGAAAGAAAAAAAAAGCAAACAAGTTGAATTGATTAAAATTTAATAAAATAAACTAAAAATTTTTTAGTTGTTTTATTAAAAAAGTAAAAATATTATTAAAAAAAGATTTTTTGCGAATTTTGTGTTTAAAAAAAAACTAAAATAATATTAATTTATTTTATGAAGATATGATTTTATTAAAAATAAAAAAATTAAAAGAAAAGATAAACACACACACTTCAGTCTGCTAAAATAAATTTTTAATAAAAATAAATAAAAATCGTCTGAGAATTGATCTTATGCAAAAAGAAATTTTTTTATGAAAATAAATTAAAAATAAAAAGAATTAAAATAATAAATAAAATAAAACAATAACATCAAATACACATAAAATGAATAAAAAAAAATAAACTAAAAATACGAGAAAAAAAAACTAGTAAATTGTGTAATATTGTGTATTAACTAATCGATAAAAATAAACAAATTAAAATAAAATAAAATTGTTGTTAATT
Source organism: Xylophagus ater (assembly GCA_963422695.1). Classification (NCBI taxonomy): domain Eukaryota; kingdom Metazoa; phylum Arthropoda; class Insecta; order Diptera; family Xylophagidae; genus Xylophagus; species Xylophagus ater. The sequence continues at coordinate 9,115,102 of OY730486.1, read as the reverse complement.
GTTTAGATGTTAAGAATTTAAAGTAATTATTAATTTGTTTGTTGATTAGTTTGATTTTCAATTAAAAATAAAAACAATTTATAATAATACAAAAATATTATTTAAAACAATTCTTTGTTTTTTTTTTCTGTTTTTTTATTATTTCATTATACTTATACGTGATATAATATATAATTAAATATTACAAAAGTTGTTGAAGATGTAAGAAATTAATGAAAGTTGTTGTTTCGATTAAGCTTTTCCAAATATGGAAAATTAAAGAAAAAAACCCAGAAGAAAAATAACATTTTAAAAATATGATTATTTTATTTTTATTTTTATTGGAGTAGTTATGTAGTCCCTAAAACGAAAATGAAAAAAAATACATAAATTTTTGAAATATAAATTCACAAAAACAAAACAATTCTAAATTCGTATTTAGTTGAAATTTTACGAAAATACAAAATGAAATATTAGTAAATAAATTAACGTATACATATTTCAAGTAATATTAGAATTGAGTGTAAAGACTATTGCTAAACAATTGCTAAGTAATGCTAAGTAAGTACTAATAGGAAACAATAAAGAGAGTCTCCAAATTGGATTCTGATTTGGGCACGTCTGCACAAATCATTTTATTAATAGTGTTTGTTAAAATGACTCTGTGTGATATAAAAATGCTTGTATTTACAGTCTTTTTTACAAATACTATTAAAAATGAGGCGTGCTTTGCAGCTCTGCAAACGTCTCATCAATTTATATAGAAATGATTACATGTGGTAATAGTTACTTAAATAAATTAAAAGTGTTTTGAATTAAAAAGAAACAGTATGAGAAAATATTACTTGAGAGATAAATAAATAAATCGTCGGACTATTTAACGATCTCCATTTTATATTTTTTAAAGATCATCTGAATACAGGAAGTAGCCTATGACAATATTCAATATTTTAAGTAATAACGTTTTTCCCTTATAATTTCGTTAGTTTCAATTGTATTGCATAACTTTAGGCGTATATTAAAGAAAAAAAATATTTTTCAAATATTTGAATATTTTAAAAGTTATTCTTATTTATTGTATAAAATTTCAATAAATAGTATTTGAAATTTTTCAAATTTTTATTATTTTCAGTTAATATAATATTTCAAGAAATCATTTTTTTTGCTTTCATTCCCATTAGTCAAATCAAACAATATTAAATTCAATTATTATATGCCCCACCGTTTTTTATATCTTCTCATATATTTGATTTTTAACCTTTTATAAAACTTAAAAACATAAAAATTTACAATTATTTGATAGAAAATATTATATTTTTAATAAAATTTTTTCTTATTGAATTTTTTAAAATCCAAAAAATTCAGAATTAATTGAATATACTCGATAAATTTTAGAATATCACTCAACCTCTCTCATCCCCCTTTCTACTATTTGTTTTTTATATTTTATTAAATTCCATTTTTTTTTTTCAAAAGAAAAAAAATCAGTTGTTCAAATTATTTCATTAAAAATAAATCAAAATATTGTTTTAAAGAAGAAAAAAAAAACCCAGAACGAAAATATTCAACAAGAAAAACTGGTATTCATTTATAGTCAGCGTGAAACGCACATAGTTATTTTAATAATAATTAAAATAGAATTTAAAAAATTAAAAGAAAAGAAAAAACAATTAAAAATAAGAAAATAGAATTATATTAGGAAATTAAATTTATTCTAATAAGATGAAAAATTTAAAACCAGAGAGAAAAAAAACACACAAAAAATTTTAAAAAAATAACAAATCGTAGAATAAAAAAATAATTACTAAAATTCAGAAAAAAAAATTTGTATAAAAATATATAAATATAAAGAATAAATATATTTAAAAATAAAAGAAAATTCAAAAACATACAGAAATAATAGACGAACAAAATATATATATAAAAAATAATAAAAAAAAAAAATATTTATTAATTTAAAATAGGCATTATTATTAAAAAATTAACTAACATAAAAAGTAGATATATTTAAAAGAATTTTACGAACAAAAAAGAAATTAAAAACAAGAAAACAAATACTAACTATGTCTCGAAGATAATTAAAACAAAAATACTATAATTAAAAATTATACCAAATTACCAAAAAAAAACACAGAAGATCAAAAAAAAATTATATTGCGAGCATAAAAAATTTAAAGATCAATGATTTTTAAAAAATTATACTAAATACAACAAAATTTAATTTCGAAATTTTCTAATTAGGGGATTTAAATAAAAACAAAAAAAAGAAAAACAAAAAAGCATAGAAATGTAAATAGGGCCTATATTAAAATTACCTAAAATCACAAAATACACTTTAAAAACTATTAAAAAGAAAGAAAAAAAAGAAAGAAATTAATTTTTACTAATAAAGGAAATAATTGGAAATTGTTTTACCAAATAGTTGGGAAATTTTTAAAAATTGATATCACAAAAAAAAACAAATTTGATTAAAAAATATTTAGTAATGAAATGAAAAACTTAATTACATAATTTAAAAAAAGAAAACTACTAAAATTTCAAAATGAAAAATAATAATATAAAATAGAGATCTAGGTGAATAAAAATTTTGAATAGATTTTGATGCAGAAACATTTAAATAAAAATTTTAAAAAAAAATATATCAATTGATCAAATTTTTTTATTTATTTTATCATTTATTTAAAAAGAAAAGAAAATTGGAAAAATCAGTGTAATCCAAACAATAAATAAATGGCGATAATTATTAAAATATTTAATTATTTTTCTTCACAACAAATTACGCGAAAATAATTAAAAAAAAAAAAGAAAAGTGCTAAATTAGAATAAATTTTATCTGCAAAAATATAGAAAAATAATTTAAAATAATGTTTCAAAGGTTTTATGTTTTATTAGCATATTTAATATTTTCCTTTTTTTTTTAAATAAACAAAAATACAACACTAAAAAAGAAAGTAAAATAATTTTACTACCCAATTGGTCAAAATCAATAAAAATATAACTAATTAAAATTAACTTTTATACAAAACAAAAAAAAAAATAGATTACAAAAGAAAAAAATACCAAAAAAAAGAAATATAATTAAATTTAAATCCCAAAATGAATTTATTGAAAACATAATTAATTAATAATAATAGGAAATGAATTACATATTTTTATTATTTTTTTTTTAGTTACATTGAGAAACGAGTTACACCAAATTTTAAAATAAAACATAATTTAAAAAAAAAATCTAGTAAAATTAAGGAAAATTAAGGAAAAACCGAAAGAAAAAAAACATAGAAAAAAACATAGAAAAAAAAACTCAAAAAATTAGGATTTTAATGAATTAATAATAAAAAAAAAGAAGGAAAGAAATAAATACAGAATATATAAAATTCTACTAAAAAAAAAAAAAAACTAAAAAGCTCCTACGGAAGCTTATTATTTTCTAGAACAACAAAATCAGTTCTACTATTATTAAATACTTACTTATCGACTAAAACAACAAAACAAATTTAAGGAAAAGAAAAACTTAAAAACAATTTTAAGAATAAAAACACTAAAAATTTAAAACAAAACAAAAAAGAACTTTTAAAAAAATAAACACAAGATTTTAGTTTATCGTGAATGTTTTAACGAGTGCCTGCGTGTGCGAATAAATCTGAAGAAAAACTACGTTAAAAAAAGAAGTATAAAATTAAAACTAATGAAAATATAAAAACAAAACAAAAATATTATGCGAATATTTTGCGTCTATTTTGTGTATGGTGTGAATGCGTATAAAAGTTATTTAAAAAAATAAAAAATAAAAAAAAATTATGAAAAACAAAAAAAAAACAAATAAAAAACTAATTAATAAATAATTTAAAACTACAAAAACAAAAAAACACAGATGATATGATTAATATTTGATGAAAAGAAGTTAATGATAAAAATTATTAAAAAAAAAAAAAAAAAAAATACAAAAAATTAACAAATTAATAAAAATAATATAATAAATATGGTATAATATAGAAATGAAACTATAAATATACCTTATAAGACAAAAACAAAAAAAAATATGTACGTGTTGGTTCGATTTCAAGAGCATTAAAATGTTAGAAAAAAAATTTAAATGTTGTTTTATGATATTTAAATATTATTTCCTTCTTCTCCTAACATCCTATTTAGTCACCCGTGTTATAGTATTAGCCCTTTTGCACTCCAACGGTGAGTCTCAGTCACCACGCTATTCTTCACATCAACTCCAATGGTGAGTCTCACTCCCCATCTTAAGTTAGATGAACAATTTACATTAACTCTAACTCTCTCTCGACCTCTTTTGACAAAGTAATGTTAATTATATTGTATAAACTTGTAAAACAGCAGAGAAATAACCGTCCACTTAGCCATTTAAAATACCTGAAAATATTGATTAACCAATTAAAAGGAAATTTCCAAGAAAGCCTTTGGGCTTCAACATTCACTGATACCCACATAAGTTTTCGATTAAATAGAGGCATCCATGTAATGCTAACAGGTAGAGTCAAAGATTGTCGAGTCTGCTCTCACAGAACAGAAAAAGGTAAAAGACATCAAACGACATACTTTTGTGACACTTGTCTCGAAAAGCCTGCAATGCACCTTGGTGAGTGCTTTGTAAAATACCATACCCAACAGAACTACAGAGCATAACATTCAAATATATTTAAAACATCTCAATATATTTAAAACGTTCAAATAAAAAAGCTATTTTCACTTTGAATATATATGACCATATTTTATTTTTCTTTAAAAATGTCGCGGAGTTGCTTGATGGAAGAAAAGTTTGGAGTGTAAAGCCATCTATTTGACAGAAATTTACAAATATTTTCTACATCCAACTGAAAATGAAATGTTTCTGTTACGATTAAAGTACAAAATCGGTAAAGGTATACATTTGGATCGCTCCACAAATGAAAAACGTGTTTTCATTATTTTAAATATCGTGAAAGTTATTCAGAAGTTGGAAGAAAATGCTCCGACAAATCGTGCTATTAAACTTATCATTTATAAATTTGAAGAAACTGGTTCAGTTCAAGATCAGAGAAGCAGAATTTATTATAGTCTAGTGGTCATTTAAGTGAAAATATTGCAGCTGTTAGCACAAGTATTGCTAAAGAGCCAAAGACATCAAGTCGTCGTCGTTCACAGCAATTAAACCTTAAACATCAACTCAAAAAAAATTATTCAAAATTTTGGTAAAAGATTGACAGCCTGAAGAGGTAGCAGAGGAGGTCACTTGAACAACATTCTCTTTCATTATTAACGGAATCAATGTACTTTATTTTCCAAAGAAAAATATGTATACAAGTAGATTTCACACAATTTATGTCTTTTATTTAAAATTTAAAAAGATACCTCAAATTTGAACACCCTATATTTGTATATGTAATTTTACCGTAACATTTCCACCTTAAACAAAAAGCCTAATCAAATACAGTTCAATTTTCTCATTAGGACAATTCATATTCAAATCCCCTGTAAAATGCGTCAAACCAATATCTATCTACTACTAGTTTTCAATATGAAGGAAAACAATTCTGCATGTTTTCAAAGCTTTGAATTCGTTTACGGACGTATTTTATTTTTCAAATATTGAAGGATGACTTTTACTTTCATTTAGGGAATTCCCCAATAGTAACACTATTTGGTGATTCCCCAAAATATTAAATAAAACTTTTATAAAATGTTCCCCTATTTTAAACTAAAGCTTTTATACAACAAACCACCCCCGAGGGAAATTAAAATCAACTTTTTAATAAAACAATCCATTTTCCTAAGCTTTTTTCTTTCAGAAGTGAGTGAATCGTCACAGAAGAAAGGTCTGTCTGAAATTTTCTTCAGTTTATTTAACTTATTTTCGGCTCTGGGGATTTTTTTAGTAACGTTATTTTTATTTGCAAATTAAAGTAATTTTTTCTTTTTAATTTATTAAAAAATGTGTTTGTTGATTAAAATTTTCGTAATAATTTCAATAAGAAGTTTCACAATCGAAAGCTCTTCTTCAAACCGTCGATTTTATAATAACACCGAAAAATATGCAATTCAGCATGGATCCGAATCAATTGTGGTGAATAATAACTTTCGTAAGTATTTTTAACTTTTTATTTAAAAAAACTTAAATTTCAAATTTCGAATTGTTTTAACATTAATTTTTAACATTAATTATTATTTCCTTTCTATTTTCATAATAATAATAGATAATCGTTTAAGACGCAGTGTTTTCCTGCTTAAACAAAATTCATCAGAAAAATATATTCTTCAAAGTAATGAAAAGCCAGCAACAAATAGATCACAAGTAATTTTACGACCGAAATTTTTTAAATCGACAAATATTAATCAAATGATTGATCCTGGATTTTATAAATGCCGTGAAAAATATGAAAATGTATGCCGAAATCGTACGAAAATATTTCGTAATCGTATTATAAATGGATTTCGAAAATCTATAAATGAAATTGTTAACGAAGAAAATTACTATCATGTAGAATTTGAATCATCATTAAGAAATTATGATAATAACCGCGATTATCCAGCTGCATGTATGCTATTAAATGCAAATGTTAAAGTTCTAAGGCGGCGTGATACGCAATTTGGTCAACTATCATTTGGGAAATTATTTCCGAAACGAAAATTATTCAAAGGTATTAAACATATTCGAAATTGCGCAATCGTCTCAAGTGCTGGATCCTTAGTAAATTCTGGTCTTGGAAAATTTATAGGTGAGAAAAAAATTACTAATCTTAAAAAAGTTGTATTTAGTTTGAATTCTTTAATAAAATGCCGAACAGTGGGTTTTTCCAAAATTTTTATTTTCATTATAAAATTCAATTTGGATTAACAATAATTTTTTGGCGAAAGTGCCATTATTCGTACATTGTTTGTACGTTTTTTGAATATTAAAAAATGTTATCTTTACTTTCGGGGAAGAAAAAAATTCATAATACCACAAATTTCAATTGATTTAATATTTTAAATGATACAAATAAATCAATCAAAATTACAATAATGAATCATGAAATTAATAAAACTAAAAAAAGAAGAATACAATACCAATTGTCAAAGTAAGAGACCACCACGATTTAGTGGAAAGTATATGGATCATCTTATATCTTATTAAAACCACAAACTTTACATATTACAGTCTACGTGGTATGTTTTATGGCTCAGCAAGATGTTCAAAAAAAATGAAAAACATTGAACCTGTAAATCAAAAGGATGAATCTTAATTCCAGTAAAATACTTATAAAAAAAAAGTGACTCAGAATTCTATAGATTTGTTTCTAGAAATCCATCAGAATTGGGATGGAACATTCCTTTTCTTTGATCATAATTTATTTCTAACATTTGGCCTACATTTTTTGAAGATTTTCTAAAATATTTAAAAGTCTAAAAAAAATTTCACATGATATGTTCTGAGAATTATGCAAACTATTTATATATACATTAAAGTACGAAGTTTACTTCTTGAAAGCCTACGAAATTAGTTCTGATGTTATTTTAGTAAGCATGCAAGTTGTATATTAGCCGAAAATATTATAAAATATTTAATTTCGGAAAAATCATTGTGATAGAAAGGAGAATACATTTTAGCTAGTATAGATAGGTTCTTGGGTATGGAAGGCTTGTCGCGTTTTCGGATTAATTACGCGAAACAAAATATTTATAATATTGTATGTAAAGACGAATTAAAGTTAAAGCTTTTCTAACTATTATGACTTCATTTTCCTTAGATACAGTATTATTATTGTCTTCTTTTAAGAAAAATCATTTGATGATTCAAACTAGTTTCTTAAGTTTCCATAAACACGTATTACTTTTACTAGTTCCAATCGAATTCAGTATAAAACCTATTAAAATATCGATTCAATAAAAAATAATACACAAACTATTATTTTTATTATATATAAATTGAAAAAGGTAATGCACCGAATTACAGAACTCTTGAATGACTCAAAAAGAGTTTTCTAAGAAATTTCTAGTCACATATTTCGAATTTCCATTTCCGCTTTTTTAATCTTTAATCTTAAAATTTCTAATATGTAAATGCAAAATAGGTTTTAATAATAATAATAATAATAATTTTTAATTTCTTTTTTATTTTTTATAGATCTTCATGATATTGTAATGAGATTCAATCATGCCCCAATTGAAGGATATGAAATTGATGTTGGCAGAAAAACAACAATTCGAGTTGTTAATTCTCAAGTATTTATTATATTTAAAATGAAAATACAATTACAATGCAATTTTTTTTTTATAACATTTTTATTAAGTTATTCCTTAAAAGTATAATATCTGTTTTCACACTATATTTCTATAAAAATTGATATCCTTGAAATAACTAATTATTATGCGTGTTGCAAAAGAAATTTAAAGACTATTGAGAGATCCAAATAATACGCGATCATACATTATATATTATAATATTATTTTTATATGTTTTTTATAATCAAATAACAAGAAAACAATCAGTTTTATTATAGAAAAAATAAGATTTTTTGTTTTAAAGTTATAAATTTTATTTTATTGACTGAGACAGAATAAAATTTCGCTTCTTTTAAAAACTCAAATATAAGATGAGCTTACAGAAAACCAAACAAAAAACCAAAACATTCCTGCATGTATTCTTAAAATCAAGCTTTGTTAAATTAATATTATTTTTCCTATTATAATAAATGTTTTTTTTTTTTAAGTAAATTAAATTTTCAATGCATTTCCAGGTTGTGACTAAGACTGAATTCAATTTTGTCGATTCAAAAACATTTCAAAATATAACAATAGCAGCATGGGATCCTGGCAAATACAATGGATTACTCAAGGATTGGATACAAAATGCTGATTTCGATTTATTCACAAATTATGATAAATATCGTAAGAAATATCCAAAATCAAATGCATATTTAATTGATCCAAATACAATATGGAAATTATGGGAAAATTTACAAATTTTCACAAAAACTCCATTACGAAAGAATCCACCAAGTTCTGGATTTATAGGTTGAATAAAAAATTTCATTATAATTAATTAATTGTATTTTAATTAAATTTTATTCAGGACTTGCTTTAATACTGCCATATTGTCCTTACGTGGATTTTATCGAATATATTCCATCAACAAGACTGAATGGAAGATGTCATTATTACAGTAATGAGGTGTGTAGTTTCATTTGGTTTAAAAAAAATAATCATATTCAGTAGGGGATCATGGGAAATTAATCACTTGTCTTCAAATTTAAACATCACAGTAAATTCAACTACTTAGATTACGCTTAACCCATTTCTTGCCGAGCTCAAAAAATTGTGGAAGTTTTTGATGCAAAAATGCACCAGTGGCAAGAAATGGGTTAATATTTTACTCTGTTTAATTTTACAAAGTCTACTCTAGCAGTTTAACTACTTCATAATTTGTAGATATTTCAAAGTTTAATGATACAATTGTTGAGAAGTGACTTCCTCCGAGATAAAGCCAAGTATATTAAGTAATTTTTTGAATCTATAAATAAAGAAATTAATTAATCGCGTTGATCTTATAGATTAAGATTTTTGGTGTAATGTTGAGTTTGAAATAATCGCGATATAATGAAATAAAATAAGATTTTGTCATTAATTTAATTTTGCCAAAAAATGGAACAAAGCCGATTTTGATTCTACTCATACTCATATCTAACTACCGCGATTCTAGTCATAACCTATAACACTCCCTTTCAAAGTATAGACATCATTGAATCATGGTCACTTATCCGAAAATTTTGTAACTCCTCCGCAAATAGTGTGTCTTCCGGTTATTGTAAAATAATGTCCAATCAATTTCCGTGGTCATTTACCACAGTTTTTACTGGGAATTCCCCACAAAAACGAATAACTTTTCCGAATGAATATTTTTGTTAATATTATTGTAAAGAGAATTATTATTTTACGAGTTCATTTAAAATAACATATGAAATATTATTATTGCCTTCAGATATGAAAAATATTTACTTAACAATATATTGCTGATAAGTTAATATAGGTAAGACAATTAAAAAAAATGATAATGAGTCAAGTTTGATCATGGTTTCCTTTTTCGCGAATTTTTCTATACATCTGTTCGTCTGTTCGAAATTCTATATAGTATTACAGATTTTTATAGAATCATGAACGTTGACCCTCATCAGAACTTCAACACCTACTCACATTAAAATTCCGAAACTTTTATAAGTTGATTCATTTTTTTTAAATTCGAGCCTTAATACCGTTAAAAATAAAAATTCCGCGATCACTGCCCTCAAATAATAATAATAATAATAAGAACATAATTAATATAATTCTGTAATTGTTCAAGCACCTTCCGAATAATGATGAACTTCACAAGAAAGATAATCGCGAAGTTTTTCGATGACTAATAGAAGTATGAGTATTTTTGATAATCATTGACAAATCTTGTGGTTTTTCAAAAGAGATTAGCCGAGTTGTCTTTTTTTCTTTATGGAATATCCTTTAAAAACACTACGAACTAATCGAATTCTTATTTTAATTTATGAAATTAATATCAAACAGCTTCAAAAATTTTAGCAAATGAGAAGAAACTAATTACAAAATCAAAAATCAAAATTTGATAAAACGATTCATCATTTAGAAATTAATTTAAGTAGATTTTTTTTTGATTAATTATAAATGGAATATTCAAAAACGTGATCAATTTTTCTATATTTATGGAAATAAATGGAAATTTATAATAGTTTTTATGAATATTCAAAACTTCATAAGATAAATATCAATTTTCTTAAAACCAGAAACAAACGAAATTCCTTAATTAACAAAAAAAAAAATTCTCAGAAAAGAAAACAGAAAATTGAATATCATTTTTCAGATGAATTCGGCATGTACATTTGGCGCCTGGCATCCTTTAGCAGCTGAAAAACTGATGACACTTGAAATGAATGTTGCAGATGATTATGCTGTCTTCCAGAACGGTGTTATACGAATTCGTCGACCAGACAATCAATGTGGTGACTCAAATCCAATTGAAAACGCGTTTTCAATATTCTAAAAATGAATTTATTAAGAAAAATAATCAAAATACGTTTTGAAGAAAATTTAAGAAAAATACATATAGTCTTTAAACAAAAAGTCCTATTAAACCTCATTATTTATACACAGTCGATGAATATATTTCAAAATAAACAATTAATATTAATTTATGGAAATTGTAGTTTTTTTCCGTAGAAATCAATTTAAAATTTAAAAGCTAAATTTAGATAAAAAAAAAACGTCCTCAAAATAATCGAACTTGAATATTCCCATCTGTTTACCAATGTAATAATATTTACATTTGCATACTTTACAGTGTCGGATATCCAGCCCCCAGAAAGTAAATATATAATTAGAATAAGTTATTAGGCTTTCAAGAGAAATCTACTATGAAGTTCTCAAAATGTTTATTCTATTTTCTAGCATTATCGAATTTTATACGACATGGGTATTGTATTGTATTGTATTGGAGGGGTCCGCACAGTTACGGACCTTAGCACGTACTCCTAACTGGCCCATTGTGCCTCCTCTTAAAAATGTTGGTTGAGAGGCTAGCTCTCTTCCCCGAACCGGTTTGTTCTTCTAATGAAGGTTAGCACCGTAGTTAGGTCGAAGTTAGCAAGCCCCTCCTTACTGAGGGTGCACGCACCCAGTGTAGCAAGTCTGGTTCGACATGGGTAAAATACAGGGTTTCCAGGCAGAGAAAACATAAACTCACGCTATTACTTGCACTGAATTGTAAAGTAGCAGACTTTGTAAGTGGATTTTTTATATAATTTCCATTTCTGGTTCTGTAATAATGAAAACGAAGTGCATTCAAAAACGATGTCACTGAATGTCACTTGGAATTAAAGAAAAACATATAGAAACTGAAAATCGGCATATAGCGGATATAGCCCTATGGCACAGATGGTACAATGGGATAGAAAAACAGTCAAAACTAGCAATATTTCATGGCTTTTTCTTCATAACTTTGTTTTCTAGTTTACAAAATTTTCTCTAATTTGCAGGTAACCTAGGCCCTAATAGCATAAATCTATTCTGCAAATTTTATTCAAATTGGTATATTAGTTTTTTAAAGTACATCAAAAAGAATTTATAAACAAACCTGTTAATGGATTATTTCTATCTCCACTATCCTTGGACTGAATTATCCAGTTAAGAAGTAACCAACTCACATTGTATAAATTTCATTAAAATTGGATAACGCGTTTTTGAGTTATCTTATAATCAAATGGACGGACGGACGGACTTTTCATCCTCTACACGTCTATAATCTTGAAACCCTTCTCCGATGATTATTCCTATGTGTTACAAATGTGGTAACAAAACTAATATACGCTCTGGTAGTACCAACCATAGGCCATAATAACCAACGTAATTCCAATGATATCCACTCCAACTTTGAAGAGTGCCTATGACACGTTAAAGATCATCTTGAAATATCTTTAAAAGAATAAAATATATAAGTAGAAACCCCTATGCAGGGCAAATGAATTAGTTTTGTTCTTTTTTTGCAGCACTCAGTATAATTTTATATTATAATTTTGTTTTTGCTTAATTCATTTATGTTTTTAGAAACGTATTAATAAAGAAAACTATTTTCAAATTTCATAATATATGATGATGTGTGTCTCCAATTCCCATTGGTACAACATTCGCGGTTCGTCCTTTGTGTTTAAGCAAATAGTGAAGAAAAAAAAAAATTGAAATCATTCTAGACGAGGATAACTATTTAGAAAAGTTGAAATATTCCAAAAAAATTCATTTTTTGTTTTAATACAAAAATTCATTTCATAAAGTTTTATTGATCCCGCAAAGCTTTCTATAGTAAAATAATAAAGACAAAAATGTTGAACAGCTGTCAGGAAAATTCCTTGACAGTGATGCACATTAAATAAGGAAATATTATTAAAGCAGACATAATTCCAATGAAGTCATGAGTCTATAGAAATCTTTCTTTCAACTTGGGAGGGTTAATAACTTGTTAAATATACACATTCAATTTTCACGAAAAATAAATATATCATAATTACAGATATTTGAATATCACGAAAATAGCAATAAGCTAATTTAATTAATAACGGTCAGTTTAAGTATAAAATAAAGCATAGCATAAATTATGTATTAATACAATTTATTTGAAAAGTACAAATAAAAGTCAATAATCATATTCTATAATTCTAATAAACGACAAGTTTTGTCATTAATTACTAAATTCAAAGAAACTAGATGGTTGTTTTTGTTTTTCATTTGTTTGGAATTAATTGATATTAATTAATAATAGCATAACATGTTCATTAAATCTCATTGGATGGTTTTTCTTTGGAAATAACAATTATGAAACAAAAAATGCAGTTTTCTACAAACAAGAACTTTTTTAAATTCTAGATTTAAAAGCATTTTACGACAATTTCAAATAATGAGCGAATTGAATTCTTCCAATATTTCTATAATTAAATTTTAAAAAAAGCAACATTATCAGAAATTTTAATTTTTCCATCAATAGTAATTTTCAAATTTGAAAATGAAGAAAACGAAATTATCTCATAGCTGTATTTTTAGCTCAAAACGTGCAAAGGATATTCTACTTTCAATTGTAAAACGAGTCCAGTCAGTCCTTCCTATCAAAGAAAATTAAAAACTTAAAATAATTTGTCAGATAGTGGAGATGTTTCCTTTTCGAAATTAATAATTCAATTTAAGACAATATCTCCTCAGAATTTCTTATTTTAATTTTTTCAAATATAGTATCGTTTTGGTACCTCAAAAATATTTGGACAAAAGATTTTTTCTAAATTATGGCACCAAATTCAAATTTCTGAAACGTAGTAAAATTGACACTATCCATGAAACAGCATATTGTAATATTTGCATGTCCTACTAATCCTGAAACAGGTTATATCGAAGTACGTTTTGAAGGGCAATAATATATATATAAGAAAGGGGTTTAAATAATATTAGGTATATTCAAATAATTAACGTTTGAGCGGTTTTAATAATACATACTCAATTAATGTAATAGCACAATTAATAGGACTGATTATAGTGATTCCGTGATTCTGTTAGTTTAGAAATATCGTTACTAGTGGACTGAATACTCTTTGTTTTATAAAGCGTTGGTCTAAGGAGTTTTGTGACCCTCACATTACCAAAGCACTTTTTATTACTGGAGTATGCTAGCCAAGTATGGTCTCCCTATCATAAGATCCAAATTGCTTGACTCAACGTAGATTCATACAATTTGTTCTAAAAAATCTTCCTTGGGAAGGTATCACTATGGAAGAAACGAGCCGATTCCTCGAATGTTGCGGGCGGTAAACGATAATGCGAATAATTTCGATTTCGGTGAGAGTAAAGCATACCTCAAGAAATCTTTATATGCATAATTACAAGAAACTAGTTCGTTCACTGTTTCACATTTATTTTCCTTTTCAAAAGACTTGGAAAAACTTGGTAATCCGAACTTAAACTTAATTTTAATAGTGACGGCTAGTGGATTTTGAAGTTTTTTCTTTTAGTGATATACTCGTGATATACTATACCCATTTTTTACACTGTAACAATTAAGATTTATCTGAAGTACAATTTTTAAGCGCACCTTTTTAAAAAAATACTTATAAATTTAGTAAAAAAACTTCGTTTTAATTAATCTTTATCAACAATGTTGTAAATTATTATTATTTAAATTTTTTTTTTTAGTATAGAAGTAAAAATAAACGTATTTGATTGAAAAAGATAAACGCAAATACTTTAAAATACGATTAATTTAAAATGAAAAGAAAATTATAAACAATTTTCTTTTTTCATATAAAAATTTAATATAAGTCGATATTAGTATTTTCTAGAAACAAATAAAAAAAAACACATATCGTGAATATAAATTCGACTAACATTATTTTGATATTTATTAAATTTTTTTAAAATTTGAATAATAATTAAAATAAGAAGAAAAATAATAAATTAGCATTTATAGTTCGTCACTTTACCATAATATTAAATAAATCGTAAATTGCATCGCAATTGATTGCGATTGAACGACTGCCAGAAGAACAAGTAAACGTATTGTCCAATGTTACCTAAATAAGTACAATTCGCAATATGTGATTACATATTAATTAAAAAAAAAAAAAACATATTTGTTGTTAATGAACATCGAAAAACAAATCCCAAATGATTTATGTTTAAATATTAGAATTATATAATTAAACTTTATGATTTCGAATATGATTCATTCTATAGATTTTAAAGTCCTTTCATCCAACTATTTAACAACTTAAATAAATACTTTTTATATCCTATGGTAGGTACATACTACCAAAGGGTATATTAGTTACTAAGTGTGTAAGCCATCGAAATAATCATCGTAGAAAAGCTTCAAGGGTATGGTTGTGTAGGGAATCAAAAGTTATATCGTCCGTCCATATACAAAATATCTCAAAAATGCGTTGCTCGATTTTGATGAAATTTGCTACGTGACTTGCTTATTCCTTAACTTATTTTGGTATTGTATTTCAGAAAAATCTATTCAGGGGCAGCAAGGTTATAAAGGAAAAATCAGCGTGACCAGAAAATTTTGTCGTTTTTTTTATATGGTTTTTCAGATTTAATTGAAAAATTTGTAAATCAATTTTGTTTAAATTAATTATGTTGGTTAAATACATAAATAAACATTAGTATGTTGAATTTCAGTAAAATCGGTCAAAGGATATTGAAGAAAGAAATAATCCTAGGAGAAAATAAGTCTGTTCATAAAGCTGTTATACTTGTAATGTTCTTTAAAAACTAATACACGGATTTGAATAAAATTTTCAGATTAGATGTATTCTATTAGAGTCTAGGCTACTTGCAAATTAGAGGACATTTTGAAAAGAGGAAACAAAGTTATAAAGAAAAAACCTTGAAATACTGTTTTTTTGTTCCATAGGGCATCGAAAAATTGGCTATATGCTTTTATAATTAATTTTGTCATTTTCTCCACAAAATATTTTAATATTTATTTAGAATTTTTAACATTTTTAATTGTCTTTTTATGAGAATATCGAAATGAATAAAATTCAAAGAATATGAATTACGTAAACTTTAAAAAAATTAATAAATTATGATACGTATAATTGTAAGTTTCTTATTTTGACCTAGTTTTTAAAAAATAAGTCGAAAAATTGATACCCCACCAAAAACTACTCAAACCTATTATATTTATTAAAAACTAAGAAATTTTTAGGTTATTAACCTCTGAAAATAAAAAACAAATACCCAATTACCTACCATAAAATGTCATCTGGTCATCAAAATTATAAAAAAATACTAGTCTACCACCAACTGAAAACCATGTTTTAAATACCCTTAAAACAGTAGTATATCAAAATCATAGTATACCATATTTGCCGCACCCATTTTTCAAGAAGTGTTTTATACATACCCTAATTTCCTATGACATGCACCCTTTTGTAAATAAGTTTTTTTACAGTAAATCAATAGTTTTACCCTTATTTAACTTCCTTTATAATAAAGAAAACCATAACAGATGATCCTAAAATAAATTGAATTGAACCAACAGAATATGTTTTATATCCACATCAGAAATTCGTGTTAAAGGTTAACTATCATAATTAACACTTCGAAAAAGATTCCAATAATAGTTTTGACATTGTTTAAATCCCTTCTTCTTCTTCTTCTTCTTATGGCATTACATTACAGCTCCCTTAAATAATAATAATTAATAACTAAAAGTTAATTGAACTAAAACAGATCAATATTTTGGCAAGTAGAAAGGTATTGTGTAGGAACTAAAGTTGGTTTTTTTCCTTCTTTCTTTGCAAAAATTTCTTCCGGAGAAACAGCATTGGTAACTAACTAACAATATATTTGTATATAAAGTGAATAAAGTTAGTCAATTAAATGCTAAATTAAAAAGCTCTTGAACAAGTCTAGAATCAGATATATTCTTGTCGACTAATACAATCACTAAATTCATATATATATACACCATATACAATTCCTTTCTTTGATATACATTGAAATGCATTTTTTACCTGAAAATAAATGCGCGACAGGTAAAAATAAAACTTAACTAACAATAAATAAAGTGACTATATAGTGAAATTATGACGTCATATAATCAACGTAAAAGTTTATATAAAAAGGTTTAGTAACTATTTGAGATCTTTAGTCGCGACGCGATCGTACATTCGATATAAAGTGGCTCTCTGGAAAGACTATTAATATAAATATCTGAGATAGTGATAAAAACAATCGAGGCCAGATTAGATTAATTAAAAAAGCTAAAGAAAAAATTCATTTAAGATATACTTGCAAGTGCTAAAAGCTATTATATACATATTTTTTTAAAATTGTGTGTTATTTTCATGTGTGGATTTAATCAAATGGTTTTTTTTCCTGTTTTTTTGATAATATTAAAAATTCGTTGTTTTGAAAACATATTCACGCTGATTCATGCGTAATCTAACCAATCAAAAAATTGTGAATTATTAAATATATATTTTTTACGAAGTGTACAAAGAGTCAGTCAACTGCAAGAGAATAAATATTCTTTTGTATTTTATTTTGGAAAAGCTATATTTAAAAAGAGTCATCTACCAACCGTCATTCGAAACGGTTGTTATTCGGCGCTTTCGAAAAAAACAAAGTTTTTCTTTTAATTCGCTAAAAAAAGGGCAACAAAACACTGCCAGAGTTTAATACAATCATTTAAATTTTGGTTTTTTTAAATTTTTTTTTAAATTACATCAAAATTAAATAAAAAACAACTAATTTTGCTCATAATTTTAAAACTGTGATAAGATAAAAAAAAATTAAAGTACTCAATAAAATTCGAGGTGAAAAAAAAAGAACGAACGATATTATCACACTTAAAAAATTTAAAAATTAAATAATTAAAAATAAGAAAAGATTTTCCCCGTCAAAGAAAATTAGTAAGTGTGAAAGATTTTCTCTTTTTTTTTGGTTTTTCCTTTTTTGATTTTTTGAGTGAAAATATACTCCAACAAGATTTGTGGCGCCAGATTTTCTTTTCGAAAAAGAATTTTCCTTGTACGAACATAAAATTTTCTTTTATTTTGTGTGTATTCATTTTTGGAATAGAAAGAAAATTCTACTCAAAGAACTTGTATACGGAAAAAATAATATGAATTCTGAAAGAAACTTTTCTTAAAAATTAAAAGTTTTTCTTTATTTTGGTTTTCGATTTATAAACAAAATTCGTTCGGAAAGAATAAAATGCAAAAGAAAATTCTTGTTTATTTTTGTAATTTTTATTTTAAATAGTTCTTTTTTTTCGCGATTAATTCAATATTAATGAAAATAATATCTTATCAACGAGTTTGATAACAAAAAAAATATATATATAAAAAAATTTGAGGTAAGTTTTATCAATTCTTAATAGTATTAGTTAGTATTAAATCTATTTTTATAAATTACTTAATTTTTAATATTAAATATTTTGTTCGGGCTAAATTAATAATATAAGAAAGCATGTTAATAAATCAATTATTCAATAGTAAGAGCAGATTTTTTACCTAGCTATATTTTTGTATTACTGAAAAATCTAACTATCAAACATATGAGCCATTTATTTTGAAAGTGGACTAAGTCCGCATATATAGAAATATAGTACCTTCTTTTAAAACAGTTTAATAGTCAGTTCTCTATCGCAAAAATACCAATAAAATGAATTATATCTGAACTCTGTAGTTCAATTTGTATTGGAATCATTTTACAAAACTGCTCATAACTCGAACTCAGTGGACTTAGGCCAGTTTGAAAAATAAACGGCTCATATATCTTTTTGTTATACTAGAAAATTCGTATATATTCCTTCTAGATACGATCACTATAAATAGGTTTTCACTGTAATAAGAAATTTATTTTTGAATTTTTTCTTCATAGTACTAAAAAATCATTTAATTTTCACAGACTTCTTATTATTTTTCTCAAACGATAAACAAAAGCCCATCGGAACAAAGCGTTTTCCATTTATATGTATTTAAAAAAAAAAAAAACGCACTAAACCCATAATTAAAACTAATAAAAATCGTATTTCTTGTGTTAATTTAAATTAAATTAACTATTCGACTCTCGTCGTCATTCTGATAGAATTTCCAGTAACATTTTTTTGTGTGACAAAGAAATGAAATTTCGCGGTTTATATTTAGTTATACTTACTATATTTTTATAATCGTCGTCTAATACATAAATGTCTTCAAGGTTTCCATCCGCGTTTTATAAAAAAAAATAATATCATGCGAGCAAATAAGATGTAATTTGTTTTAATCATTGATGTAAATTTCTAAATATGTGCTAGAGTACAGGCAAAACCATTCAACTTTTATATACGCAATTTTTTAAATTTAATTTTCCCATAAACTATGAGAAAGAAGATAAATATGATCTTTAAAATAACATCTAGAGATTTTACTTAAGGGAAGATAAGGGCGAAAGACTGCCAATTTACTAGCTCAAAAGCCAAGCACTTTCAATTTAACATTTTTATGTAAAAACTTATCGGAACTATATCAAATTTTGTAAGATCAGTCAACGTCTTATCAAGTTATCATGAACCATAGAACAAATAACCACAAATAGTCATATAGGTATAATAAATGAGTCTCGGAAAATGCCTAAACAATTTGAATACACATATATTTAAATATAAGAAAGTAAAAATTACTTGATAAACATTAAATTAAGACAAATTAGTTATGCTAACATATTTTATAATATTATTCGATGACGATATGTTCATTCATGTTTAAGAAAATTTACCATTACGATTGATCATCTTTCAGTTTCCATAAATTAGTTTATAATATGATTAGCAACAGAAAAGTGGTACCTGTCCATTTTCACAAGAAATTTAACAAAATTCTGATGAAAACAAGTTTTACGAGAAAAATCAACTTTTTCAGGTGAAAATAAAAAACATACTTTCATATATGATTCATAATAAAAAGATATATGATTCAATATTCCAGGTTTATCAAAATTTCCGTATTTTTTTAAAAAGTTTTAGTCTTTAATCGAAATAATGATAAGTTTTATTGAAAGAATTTCTTCGATATTAATCATATTAATCAAGAAATATAATATAATTCTTCAAAATTTCGTTGTCTTATCCACCAATTACGTGATATTTTTGAGACTTTTGCAGTTCTTATACACGCACCTACTCATTCGACCTACTCTACTCAAAAGATTAAATTATTTAGAATTAAAGCGACTTTTTTCATTTAATCAAATCCAATGAAAGTGGGATCCTGTTAATTTTTTTTATTAACATTTTTTCATTTTAATTAATTTGAAAAAAAAAAATTAATAAAAAATATTTAAGTTATTTACTACGGAACCAAAAAATCATCAATGAAATCTGACTAGTAAAATTCTAAAGAAATTCCGTGATTCATTAACCGCTAATAAATTTCATAAATATTTATTTATTAAATTTTTGAAAAAAGCTTGTTAGGTGTTAATAAATTGTCACTTTAAACAATTTATATATCTATATATAATGTATATGCAAATATGTATATATAATGAAAATCTATTTCTTAAAATGTCGTTAAACTCATAAAATTAAAAAAAATATAATTTAAATATAAAAGGAAACTTGTTTGCCGCACTAAAGTAGTAAATGACATTAAAATTTTCATTCATTTAAATCTTGGAAATAATTCACAACTTATTTAAATTAATGCAATCTTAAGAATCTGTTCTTAACTGTTTTAATTAAACTTTAAACTAAAGATAAATACAAAGTAGAGAAAACATTTGTATTTAGACTGTGTATCAATTCGATATAATGTAAAATAAATGCATATCGAAACAGCTTGGCTAATAAATAATTACAAAATGGCTAAAAGTATTAAAAGAATGCATTGTCATCGTGTTCTGAGCTATTCTAAACGTTTCAAATGTCTAGTTATTCGGGAAGTTTTTTTAAAAATCGATTGCAAGATTTGTACTGGACAAACAAACAAACAAAAAGCGGGTTAATAATAACGTGACAAAATAGACTAGTATAAAACTAACTAAACAATGTAATGAAATGAAAGACAAACATATAGTATACATAATATGATATCAATACTACAGTATAGCTGATATCATTTCATTATCATATTTATACTATATTTTTTGAAATGGTATAAAGTGACAAACATGTAGTTTAATACATGGTATTCTTAAATCATAGTATCTATACCATATGTGCGTCTCTAGTATAAAGCTAATATACTTCAGGCAATCATCCTTTATTGCCAAAACAGAAAACTAATGTTTGGAAAGGGATATTAATACTTAGTTGTTTAATAGTGAGTTAGTGAGTAAGACAGTATTGAAATAAGAAAAATGTCAACCCAAAATACAGTACTACAGTAACAGTAAATACAAATAGTCCTTATTTCAAAGTTTAGTTTTAATACATCCTCATTTGAATATATTTGACGTGGTCAGATTATTAAACCCCTTTTCTAAAAAATATAGAAGAAGAATAAGCCATGTAACCATAAAAAGTGGCAGATGTATAAATGGGTAAATTGTATATAGTCTTGGGTATATTCCACAATTGGTGTTGGAATTCTACCAAAAAAACGACATACTGGAGTAGAATCGTGTAATTCGATTGATAGTAAATCGTATCGAAAATACATTACAATTCCTATGCTTTTTCGATACGATTTGATCGAAATCAAGTTACACGATTCCACCACCTCAGATTTATTTAAATTTAACGAATTGACACACATTTTTAATAAAAAATAAAAACAACTTAAAACAAAAGATTTGAATGACCAAAATGACGCAGTTTCTGAATAATTAAAAGGAAAAAAACGAAATAAATTATCAACACAAAAAAAAAGAATTACGCGGGTCTCCATATCTCATCTCAGTAAATTTCGATTAAAATTACATATATTTTACTAAATGCACGCTCATCTTGTTTATTTTTTTTTTGTTTCCAGCAAAACTCGCGAATCGCGATTAATCATCACAGCATCTGATCTTAAACCGTTGAAAAAGTATCGAAGCTTTTCAATATTAATCATTTGATTATTATATACATACTATATATGTTTCTCTCTTTATATACATACATATACATTTATTTTTATGTTTTTAGTGAAAAAAATGGAAAAAAACATAACATTTCGTTGTAAAAATACTCTTTGTGTTATTTCAGTTAATTCTTGTTCAAAAACTGAACTTTCTTCATAAAACATTTCATTTGTTTGCTTAACGTTCGTCTGTACGCTTATTAAAAAAAACAGAAAAAGTGATCGCGAATATTTTCGCGATTTTTATTCAAGTTCAAATTGGCGCGCCCGTTGAAAATATTAAATCAAAAAAATAAAAGGATATTTTCGTTTTTTTTTCCTTTTTATTGATTTTCGATATTTTTAGAACGTTTGGTCGATCTTTTTGGAACTTAAACGAAATCAATTTCCACTAAATATTTACAAGATTTTTGTTTTGTATTAAAAATTGGAAACCAATTTGAATTCAAAAAAAGGAATTTAGTGTAAATTTGGTGTTATCTTAAAATTGTGATTTTCGTGAAACTAATGAAGTGATGATAAAATATAAATTTCTATTTAAATAATATTCTAGTTTCCATGAAAATTGGAAAAATACTATAATAAGTTGAGTCATCATTTTTATTTTTTTGTCTTTTAATTGAGTTACTTCATAGTTCTACAACAGAAAACAATTAATTTTGTAAGTATTATATACCTTTGATAGTGCGATAATAAAATTACTATCAAAATTAAGTTATATCAATAAAAAGACCTTGAATCATTTATATTTAAAAAAAAGCTATAATAATAATTAATTCGATAGCAATTTCCTAACGCAATATGAAATAAATTTTTATTGGTCAAGAATATTTTTAATATACGAACAGGGTAGTAATTAATCATAGTTTATAATACCAGTAACGGCGTAAAAAATAATATTGGTCAGAAAAATAATAAAAATTCTGACATATTCTTTGATTTTCTCCATAAAACTTAATAATTATAAACGATTGAACGAGTTAAACCTCATTAGGCTTAGTAAGTACTATCATAAATTAGTATACCTAGATTTCCAAGCCAAATGAGCAGTGTGATGTTCAGTGTTGTTGTTGTAGGTGAACTTAAAGAATAATGGTTGAAAAGAAATTTATTGTGAAAGAAAGAGAAGAATCTATATTGTACCTGGATATCACGGTACAAAAAGAATCAGTTGAATGCACAGTCTTTGGAAATCTTTATTATTAGTCTATGATAGTATGATATACAGCCCAGCAAGCCAGTTTCGTCGATTAAATATCGTTGAAATAAGTAAATAAGCATAATGAAATGTTCTGTGGCACTTCCTAGATCTTGAGACATTTACAAAAGACCAGTAAAATGATTCGTCTTAGGCGAATCCAAGTAATTAGCATTTATATGGTTATATTTTTTAAAAAAAGAAAAAATATAGAACTCGCTTTACTATTACTGGTGAGGGTCACGTTCGATTTCTCGTCGATTTCACATTTAATTTCTTTCCCTAGAAAAGGGCTATTAGCAAGTAACATGTTTCACACTTTTGATTCGACCAAACAGTAAGTCGTTTCAATTTTAGTTTCGATTTTCATATGAGTGAAACAAGTCGAAAGACACATTTGGATACAAGTTACGTACTAACACTCCCATGTTTAAAATATCCAACTAATATCCAAATTTACCACCCTGTGATTTTAAAAAGAAATACCGAAATTAAATATTTTCGAATCAATATTTCATTGGACAGGTATTTTACTTGTAGGTATTTTAATCATACAACTCTTATCCATAGAATTTCTTATCATAAAATTGATAATATGTTATCATATTCTAGTGTTTTCATCATGTGTCATCATATGTATTTTAGTCGCGTCATTCATATAAGAAATAATCACAATTGCAAAACCATCTTATTTTATTTGTTATCAAACAAACAACAAACAAAAAAAAATATGCTCTTATTTCTGTTATCATATATGAACTTTAATGATATTAGTAAGAAATATGTATGATTATGATTTACAAATAAAACAAATTTTCGGTTCAATTCATTTGAGCCATCATAATGTTTTGATTTCTTTTTTATTTATTTACTTAATTCCTAAGAAAAGTAAACACAGTTTCATGAATAAAAATATATTTTTTGGGGATTTTTTTCTAATTGGATTTTCCAATAAAACAAGATTTTATAATGTTCTAAAATTAAATGAACATTGCGCGATATTAATTTTTTTTTCTAAAAGTGTATAATAAATTATTGAAATTTCATTCAAATTCTTCGAATTGAAGAAATTTATTTTTAGAAGATTATTTTATGTTTAAGGAAAATCGAAAAAAAAGTATATATTTTTTAGTTACTAATCGGTTAAACAGATAATTTCAAGTAGCTAGAAATCGTGATATGAAGTCAATTGATACGGTTTTGATTTTACTATCATCATTTCTTAAGTAACAGAATATTTTCGGCTATTCGTCTATCATAAAATCAAAATGATTATTTGACTTGAAACTACTAGTAGACTGCATCTAATACCTGGAAATATCTTAAACATTTCTTTTTAAAGTAAAAACCACTAGCCTAGCCTAGGTTAGAATTATTAGTTCAAAGTGGTTCACATAATTCTACTTTTCCCCACTAATTTTAATACAATTAATACAAGTATATATTTTACCTAACTAGTAAAATATTTATCTTTCTATATATTCACTAAGTATAGTAAAAAAATGTTTGTGTATAGTAAAAATATTATGTAAATTGATTCCTTATCACGCGTTATACAAATAAAGGTACGAATTTTTTTACTTTTTTTCATTCAAATCTTTTTACGATAATTCAAACAAACAAAATTGTTGATATTAAACGTATGTCTATATTGGAATTTTCCCAAAATAATATTATACTATTTGATATTGATCGGAAATACTTGGTTTAACCTAAATATTTTTTATTAAATCTGTGCTATATTGCCAAACATTTGTGCAAGTATATATAGTATTTCATTGCCGACATACACAAAACATTAAATAAACAAAAAAAAAAATACTGTATTAGCAACAAGAATCGATTTCAGAATTCCACCTAACAAAAAATGACAAATCCATATTTGTACCATATACCTATATGTACTTATACTTATATTCACAGGTAATATTACCGATCGAATAAAATTACATAATCGGCCAAAAATCAATGTGACAAATATTGTTTCACATATATGTAGAAAATTTTTCTGATATCAACAACGACAACGACAATTATTTGTCGCAAAAAAAACCAAGCTAGAAAATTTAATTCAATTCAAATATTGCCTAAAATTTTATTTGTGGAAATTAATTTTCTTCTATATTATATTGTTTTGTATGTCAAGTAAAATTCCAATATAAAATTTTGACAGAAAAATCAATATCTGATGAATGAACGAGGTTTTTCTAACTTTATTTTTTTAGTGTTTTCTTTGGAAAAATCATTCAATACATAAGAAGTTTATGGTCCTGGGTTTGACTATAATTTCAATCGACGTAGAATTCTCTTACATGAGTATTATAAACAACCATATTTATATTTAGAAATAAATACCATACTTTTAGTTCTTTTATTTCATATTTTAACATCGTCTGCAGTATAAATTAAATACGACATATCCAAGAATAGAAAATTTACCTTTTTTAGTTTAATGTCACCTCTTTTAATTCGTCAAGAAATACTATAGTATTTCGTAACCTTTACATTATATGAAAATTGGTTACATTGGTTCAACTGATGGAAAATTATGCTAATATGATGTAAAAAACGATATCATTTATGGATGATAAAAAGGTCATATTAAAATTTATTATGTTTCGTACGGTCTTTTTAAATTTATATAAAAAATGAAGAATCTTTTTACTGCAGAAAAACCAGCAGCACTGAAATCGTGTAATTCGATTCAAACTAAATCGAATCGAAAAATCATTGTCATTCCTATACTCTTTCGATACCAGTTGGTTCAAATCGAATTACACGATTGCACTCCTGATATAGATATGCTAATTTTTTTAAGTTCGATCAAGAACTTGAGGAACTCTTCAAAAAAGGGTATTTATTTTTTCTTCTTAGTAAGGGCTGTATCCTTTACATGTTCCAATGTTTGATTATTTTATAAAAATTCGTACGATGTGAACTTATAATTCCAAATATTTAAATTTATAACAAATGTTTTTAACTTTATAAATATCATAAAAGTTCATGGTTTTTTATGAAACCTTTTAAAGAAAGCTCATATTCGTTACTCTAATCGAAATGTAAATTTTTGTGAAAAAATTTATTTTTTATTTTATAATTAATAAATATTATATTAGAATAGCTATAAAATTTATTAATTTAATTAATGTTTCTAATCTTTTATATTTTTTCTAATTTTTTCAGGAAATTCTGAGAAAAAAACACCATAAAAGGAAATCCAACGTAGTCCTTTTAATAAATCATATTTAATAAACAAGAAAGTATAAAAAAAATTAAAAACGAAAGTGAACATAATTAGCGAATTAAAAAGTAAAAATAAATAAACACAATTATGTTAAATAATAATATAAAAATAACGAGTGATCAGATGGCGCTTTTAATAGTTGCCTTGGTATCAACGTTAGCAACTATCACCTTGGCATCACCAATTCAAACAACGTCACAAGCTGAGGTAATTCTATATTTTATAATATTATTATTATGTATTTTGTAGTTGTTAACTTCTATTTTTTGTGTATTAATTTATGAATATGAATTAAAAAAAATTAGCGTGTTTTCTAAAAAAAAATTTGTACATAAAACAAACAGAAAAATCTACTCATATATATATTTGCATGTCTAATGACTTTATAGTACATTTTATTAAGCATCGGAAATTATCATTTTAAAATTATGTAAAATTTAGCAACAAAGATTATTGTTCTAAATACAAAAGTTAAATAATTTAAATAAATATCAAACGAAAAGTTAATAGAAGTTAAAAAATACTTAAAATATTAAATTAAAATATAGTATAAAATCCTATAGAAAAATAATATATTGCATAGCAAATCAAACAACTTTCTTATACACAAAAAGTTTTATCAAACTGTTTCTCTATTATATAAAAAAGTTTTCTCCGCACATCATTTATAAATTTTGTAGGAGACAGAAAAGATTGAATAAATAACTTATACCTGAAAAAATAATCGGGCACGGGCTGGGTTCGATCTTCAACATACTTAGTATGTATGTATTAGAATGTTCGTTCATAACAACTAAATAGGACATAAAGAAAAAGTGAAGTTTTTTTATTTGCGTGTAGTATTACTTCTTTGGAGTAGTATTGCAGGGACGTCGTACCTTAAGCATTTTCTTACTTATGTTTGTATAAAAAGAAACGCACAAAACCTCTTATCAAAAACAATGGTTTTTATTTTAAAATTATATTTTATTAATTGCCCTAATTCCAAAATTTGCATTTAAGAAATTCTATAGCTAGTTCCATTGAATCCGGGTTAATAATTTAAATACTTACATTTAACCATTTGACCAATTATAGATTAAGCCAGTCAGGTGTGGTCACCGCACCACAAAGTTCATATCAACAGGCTGGAATCTGTCCAATGCAGATTTTACGTTTTGCTTTGATAACTTACAATGATAGGCTGAAATTGTTAAGATTGCATTCTCTAGAAAGGTGGCGAGAAGTGGCAGATGTAATTTTCGTTCATCAAATGTTTAATGGGGGCATAGATCCTCCCAATATTTTAAACAAACTGCGCCTTACTTCTAACATTTCTTCATTAACATCCGTGGACCTGTTTAAAATCAGTTTCCACCGGACAGACAGACTATGGAAATAATGATCCAGTCTCCCGAATGCTGCGCGTGATAAATGCCAATGCACAAGTTTTTGACTTTTGCCTCAGTAAATATGAACTGAAAACAGTTTTATATAAGTCCTAAAAACCAATGATTCTATTATATATTAATATCTACCTTAAGGCCCGATTTGAGCTGTTATTATTATTATTATTATTAAACTGGATATAGGAAAGTAGATATTACAATTTAAATTAATTACTTTATAAAATCCTTTTTTATTTAAATTTTGATAATGGATTTGCATCATTAAAGTGATGCAATGCAGAACCTTTTTATTTGATTGGATTTTCTAGGAGATTAACGAATTATTGTTACTAACTTGGTTGAAAGTTTTGTTTTTAAAATTTCGCGTCTTTACTTACTTGATAAAAAAAAAGAAGAAATTTAACAATATTTGACTAAAGTAAATATGAGATTTTTTATTTGAATTGCAAAAGAACACAAAAACAAAACATTTTACGAAAACAAACTTAAATATTTTGATTTATATTTATTTGAATGCGTAACACACTTTTTTTTTCATAATTTAAGGAATTATTTTTAGATCTGTTTTATTTTTTGTTTTTATCAAAAATTATTATTTATTCGCATGATCTTAACAAAAAATTTGTTTTTTGTGAACTTTCATGTGATTAAAAACGTGCATCATTAACAATGTTCATGATGAGATAAATCTTTTGAACTTTCACCATTTATACCGAATATTCCAGACACAATTATAAGCCTTTGATGGCAAGAATATTGTTTTGGGAAAATAAATAGGAAGCAAAGAATTCAAATCGACCATGGCGATTATAAATAAACGCAAAAATAGGTTTAGAGAGTGAAGCCAGTAAGGTCGACGCCGGTTAATACAATTTTTAAAACTAGTATAATAGAAATATATTAACTGGAGATATAGTTTCGATCGTTTCCATACAAAACTATGCTGGAGATAATTTTTTTATCTTCTCGGTCGCTTACTCCAAACGATCAAAGCCCAAGTTAACAACTCACTTGGTTCTATCTCAGTTAGTATATTTAAAATCTACATTGCTGTGTTTCAACGGCAGTTCAGATAGAAAATTATCATCTCCACTAATTCATCTCTATGATCGAATATCTCGCGGCTATATGAATAGCATTTCTACGTTTTGACGGCTTAAAATTAGTTATACTTCGATTTGATCAATATTCATGAATTTATGTAACTTTTCAAGTTTAATTAATTATCATTTATATTTAATTCAAATTAAATTATTTAATTGACTTTCAATACAAATACAGTCCTACTAAACTATTAATTACTTGACTAGTACTTGTATCATTAATTCAATTTAAATGTGAACTTTAGCGGCAAACTTGCAGCAAAGAAAACGCCTCATCATTAATGGTTTGTAAGAAAATAATAAAAATCATGAAAAATATATACAGTACTGTTTTATGTGAGTCACTTCAGGTTGATGACTAAGTCGGATTCATTCCCATTTATTTTCTTTTTCCATATTCATTTCTTCACAATAAATGAAAGGTGTGTTGTCTTCAAAATACTTGGAATAAATTGTTTTGTCAAATCCCATTGTGCTGACAATTCATAACACCATATTTAGGTGTTAACACACTTCCTTACCATTTCTTTATATTAACACTATTTTATTCAGATGAACTTGAACTTAATAATACTAGAAAATATATGAGAAAATCAGTCGTTCAAGTTCATTGAAATCACTTTCAGTCGTTGTTTCGATATGCGGTTTTTCTTTCAGAGACACTAAAAAAAGAGTCGTTTTCACAATAATTAAAAAATGATGAACAATTCCATATTCAGAATATTTTTGTTCTTTTCTTCTTATTATTATTATTATATTATATTTGCCGCTTTTAAAGTTTGTTTGATGTTTCTTAATGAATAATGAAGGTGAGTTGTCTCGATTCTTCCATTCTAGAGAAGGGCAAACCATTTATAGAAAATATCTTCTTTTATCGTATTTTATTTTCTTCTGAGAAGAAATTAAATATCGGAGAACACAATTTCTTTGTTTATATACCTTCAGAGAAATAGGAAAGAAAAAAGAAAAGCTTTTTCTTTGTTGAATCAATAAAATAACCACATAAATATTTTTGTATTGTATTGAAAAATATCATAATTAATAATTGGCGTTAAATTCCATACATTCTTTAAAATTATTGAAATTCTTTTGACTAAAAGCTTATTAGTTCAATGCACTCAGAATGTTTACTATTTTTTTGTTATTAATTCGTGTACTAAATGTGATTAAACAGAAAAAATATAAATAGTATATAAATTCTTTATATTCAAAATGATTATTCTGGCTTTTCTTAGTCTTTAATTATGCTCTGAAAAGCTTTGAACAATCATTGCAATTGCTATCAAATTGCATTGCTATTAATAAAAATTTAATCTTCAAAATTCAAGAAGACCAATTTAAGGAGAATTACATTATTCATGTATCATTCGAATAGATTTTGTATATAATGATACTTTATTTTGATTAACCCAATTTAAAAGCATATTATGTGTGACTAAAGTCGAGAAGAAGAACTGACAAACTCAAATTTATATGATTTTGTTAATTTATTTTCAAGAAAAATTGATTTGTCAGAGAAAAACTTTTTTTTTTTAATCAAAATTTGTGTTACTAAGTATATTTATACCACAACACTATAATTCAGAATTTATTTAAAACCACAAAATTAACTTAGATCTTGTGAAGAACAATAAAATTATAAAAAAGTCATTTTTATTTTCAGATTTGTAATTTTTCCAAGATATAACGTTTCCTTAAAAATCCGTCATATATCCGGTAACTCATTTTTAGATTTCCTGAATACCGATAGTAATTTGTTTCCCAAAAGAATGAAGTAATTTTTAAAATGGCAAAATTATCATTTAAAAAACTTTATGATTTGTTAAATCTTATACAATAAAGATTGTATTTTTTTGTGTAATCATAATCAAAAAAACACAAATCTTAATTTGTGTAATAATAAAATATTTACTCGTGCAGAAAAGATTGAAAGTGTTAAATTCTAAATTTGTTGGCAAATTTTGCAAAAATTTATTTAAAACAAAAATTTTCTTTTAAATTATATAATTTCTATTTGTAATTGTAAAATTAGTCAATTTGCTTCGATTACAATATTGAAATAAATTTCAATTTTATAAATAATACAAAACTATATCAAAGAAAATTTTCATCAATACCAGATCGATAAAATCATTGACCGGTAAAATAAATGTTTATCTTTTATTTATTCAATCGTTTACGCATTTCCGTAATACCATTTTTATCAAATCATATAAAATACGTAATTCCAATTGAACCTGACCAGTTTTATCAGGAATCAGGTATCTTGAGAATAACTTCATAAGAAAAATATGAAGAAGTACTTTACGCTATTTGGAAGAAAAAAACCAGACTTGGACAAAATTCCACTGACTTAGTGACTGGATAAAAAAATATATATCTGTGATGATCAATAGTGTGTGAAAGCAGTTTCTTTTTGGAAATGTCTTTATTTTTTGCAAATCAACAAGATTTTATAATAAAAATTACGAGATTTCTTTTTTTCGATTCTTATTGGATAATCAAAATGAACTTTTACCTAATATTTATTTTCGATTTCAATTAAATTCAGTGATTCGTGACTTTTTAGAAAAAGAAAAAGGTCTATAAAGTCCATAAGGTTGTTATTCAATAAATTTAACACAATTTAACGCACTATGAACTTTATAAACTAAAATAAAAGAATATTTTTCCACTTTTTCTTAATTCAATTAATTTCTTAACTGCAGTAAAACTTTGAACTTTATTTTGCCTTTTAAATATCATGCATAAAATTCAATTAATTAACCGAAAATTAAATTTATTGTAATTTTTTTAAAAAACATCCTAAAACAGTAGTGAACTTTACAATATTAAAATCGTCTGAACATGCAACATTTTAGTTTTTTTAGTGTTTTACAAAAGAAAAACATGGAAAATATTTACTATTTGAAAATTTATTTATATAAAATTCGGTGTTTCAGAATAGGTTTTCTTATATTTACAAAAATACCAAAATTTATAATTGAAATTATTCAAAATTATTTGTATAGAATTTTTTCTGTTCGAAAAATAACAATATAAGAAAATTATTTTTAAGAAAATATTTATAGTTTGTGGTATTTTAATGTTTAAAAAAATAAACAGAAAAGAGGAAGAAAATAAATCATAATATTCCTTATGAATATTCATGAGTTTTCTTGTTCTTTTATTTTCAATTAACTTCCTCTTACGATATGGTTTAGTGGTTCTTTTGCTGGTATTTAACGTCACGAGAGTATTTTTTTAAAAAATATTCCATAAATTAGTTAGTTTTATTAAATCACAGAAAAAGATATGCTATTTTTACTATAAAGTTATATTAAATTACGCTACGTATAGAAAACTAAAAATAGGGCAAATATTTTCTTGACCATTAGTTAAAAGCGTTGACTAGATTTAAATTTGGGTGCGTCTTCTAGTTTAGTTAGTTTAACTTCAATTTTGTTAACTTTATATAAAGTTTATATATTAATAATTCGATATAAACAATCAACAGTTTATTCCAATTATTGAAATAGACATTCCCTGGACTTTAGTACAAAATAATAAATGCAAATAACAGCTCTGGACACTTTAACTTCTCGTTGACCAAGGAGAAACTGAAGAGTCTGTTGTATCATCGGGAATGTAACCTTTATCGGATAACTTATATTTATATTTATTTTTCAAAATTCGAGTTATTTGTGTTTTTTGCAAGTTCCCTACTGTCTCGGAGTACTCACTAACTCAGAAAAGCGACTTTTCTTCTGATAAATAAAATTCTAACTAAAGTCTGTCATTTTTTGATTAGAACATTTTTTAAAAATTTCATGGATCTTGTAATTAGATAAATATTTGTCGACTGGTGTCCATTATCCATGTACTACAATACAGCAAACAAAAAATTCAATTTATAAACCTTTAATCTAAAAGCAATAATGATCATTTCATATAATTTATTTATATATGCAACAATTTATACTGCAATGATATAATACATGGTATAAGAACAGGCAATATACCTGATGCATTTTATAAAATTTCACATGATAAACATTTTCCATATATACATAATATGTGCGTTTTAAAATTGACCATGAGCAATGAACTAAAACCGTAAAAGCACTATATGTTTACTAACCAACAGTTATATACCGCATTTATATTGACGGTCAATGGTAATGAATACACCCTTTCAAATCTGATATTTTTATTGTGATAACATAACATATTTAAAAGTATGAAACTCTACAATATGCTATTAAAATAACTGGTCACTTAGGATGAAAAAGCTCACTTTTAAATAGAACAGCTATTTTTCTTTCCGATTTTCAAAATAAATATTTGCGTGTCACACGACATCACATTACATTTATATAGAAGAATATATTTAATCAAAACTGCACTATTCTATCTTAATTTTACATACACAATTCTATATGGAACCGCCTAAGTTTGACAATAATGAAATCTATGAAAAAATAGCATAATCATATTTAGACATGCTTTTTCGGATTTTTAAAAATTTCAGAGTCACGAGAAATACTTGTAGTAAATGATGAAATTGCAATAATGGTGCCTGGAACATGTACTTGCATTATGTAAACATAAGCAGTTTTTATATCCGATGGTGTAGGATAAATTACTAAAAATATATCATTTTAGATATCTTATATAAATTAGATATGATGTAAACATATCCCCTAAATTTTTTTTAATAATAGATGGAGTATAAAATACTAGAAAGTATATGTTTAAATCAAAAGTATAAATCGAAAGAAAGAGCAGTGTTGTTTTTTATAGCATTATTCGATTTTAATAAAATTTAAAACATATATTAATAATACAAAACGGAGAGTATAGAATATTGCTAATTTAATACAAATAGTTCATCTGTTTTTCATTAACAATTAGTCAATTTTCTGTTAATTTTTTGTTCAAATATTATTCCTTTTTTGACAAAAATACGTGTAATTTTTCACACTAAATATCCTTGAAATTATTGTTCACATTTCCGTAATTTACAAATGGATGTGGATATGAAGTCAGAAAATCTATATTCTAAAATTGCATTTCCTTATTATCATCAATTTGAATTGTTTCAATTCATATAGCTTTAATATTTCAATGATATTTTATTGATATTTCAATATTTTTATGAAATAATTATATTTGACGTAATTATTTCGAAAAAAAAAAATTATATTATATACAATATAATATACATGTAATTACTTCCGAATAATAATAATTATTATAAATATTAGTTGAATTGATTACCGAGAAGAAAATCTAGATTATTTTCTATTCAACTCTGGGTCACGTCCATTATTCGTTAGTATTTATATTTTAAATATTTAATTCTTATCAAATGATCTGGAATTAGTCACTATGAAATTTATTGCTAGAATAATAATAATGGAATAAATGTATCTATGAACATGGATTGCATTGACCCAAAAATACTCAAGTTCATGAACACTAAATCAATTTGATAAAACTTGACAATTCAAATAAAATGTCAAGGAATATAATATATTTGATATATGCATAAAGTATTAGGAATACAAAAAAAGTCAGGTTTCATTTTTGGCATCATATATACTTCACTTGAAATGTCACAAAAACTTTGAAATTCAATAAAATCTTTAAATCAACGGTCAGAACATTGAATTATAGTATTATAAATTTTAATATTCTAGAAAGAACTACGAGTATACACTTTTGTTTTTTTGCTATTCTAATGTAAATGACATTGACTAGATACTATATATTCTACATATATAGTATGTATGTGAAAACTAGTATAGTGTTAACCTTGCCAATGAAAATAATTTCCATGGTCGTTATAAATCTACCAAATCTGCTGATGCCAAACAACTAAAGAGAGACCTTTAATAGCGTTTATTATTTAGTTAGAGAGGGGCTCATCCATGCTTAGCCAGAATATAAAACAACTTGTTTTTAATATAGTCGATTATTATTGCATTTTTAATCACTCATGGTAATGTTTATATTATTATTATTTTTTTTTTAACTGAGGGTTACACTGGTCACTGATGATTTATTTTCATAATCGTGATGACTTTTGTATTAGCTTGATCGTGATAAGGTGCGATTCTGTAATATATATCTATAGTAGAATCATAAATATAGGAATCACGTGCTATTAACAAACATTGTAGGTCCAGCAAGGTAAATCACTTTTGACATAAGTAAACATTGTGACAAATGAAAACTTACTTTGGGGTTAGTCAATATTGATTATAATTTATGTATCGAATTCTTTTTCAATAATTCTATAGAATAAATCATATACAAGTATGTACTCTCAACGTATTAGCAAAGGTATAAAAAGCTTTCATTTAACATGAGTAAACTACCTTAGATCTTATACAAAAAACTTTCAAGAGCTTAAAACTCTTTCCATTAGACTTAATATAAATTACTTATGTTAAATAAAAGCAGTTTTGAACTTTCCAGATCTTCTCTTTATTAATATCTTTGGTACATATTAGTATAGGAACTAACAAGTGTCTGTAATTCTATTATTTTTCATCTCTATAGTATTTTGAGATATGAAAAAATCTTATTCAAACAAACAAATTTAATAAAATTTAATTTTATTTTTCAATAAACAAATCGCGTATATTAAATCTCTACGAAAGCTCATTGAACCTTACCAAAATTCATAATAACTGTTTTTTTTTTTTTTTAAATCAAAAACGCTGTGTAATTTCATTTCACGAATTACAAGAATGTTGTTTTGTACTTAAACGAATGTGGGTGTTATGACTTTCTTCGAAGATTTTTGACTACCCATAATTTGTTTTCAACATTTTCATTTTAATTGTAAATATATTTTCTTATATTGAATTTATATTTAAATATTTATTCAAAAATTATGTTTAAATATTTCTACATGCGATCAATTAGAACTTTTTAAAATTTTAAAAAATTACATCAAAATAGAACATGACCCCAAAAATAAACTACTTTAAATTAGAAGAGTATAGTAAAATTATTAACATTATAAAAGGCCTTTTTAGTTTCTTTTTTCAATTAAAATCCAATTTTATGGAGGAAATATAGTATCTACAGCGAATGTGTAGATACCATAGAATTTTATTAAGCCTACTATATACAAGAACTCTCCTCTAAATATAGACTACCTACCCTTAATTAAATATATTGCCGTAAAACCACCTGAATTTGAATAACAAGCTTTTCACATAATACGTAGAGCTTATACAATTCTCTTTATTTTGTAGGTCAATAGCCGTATAGCTTGTGCTTGTTACAAATAAATTCATTGATTAAATTTGGTTCAACTTTTTATTATGAAAAAAGCTACATACCTATACACGAACCGAAAGTTTATAGGTTTATTTTTATCTTTAATCATGCCAAAAAAAAATGTACAGAAAATTAAAATCAGCCTAAAAGTAATTTTTCTCTATGGCAACCAACAAAAATGCGGGGCAATATTTTATCCTAACAGATTTTGTCAATGGAAAAACAACAGCAACTTATATATGTCTTCTTTACACCCACGCCGAGTTTACTTAGTTTTAATACGAACTAAATTTTTTAAATATTTAATAGATGTATCTAAATTTTACTTAAATCAATCAACATAGTTCTCAGTACGTAAGTTGTTTCGCACTTTATGTTTAAAATTTTGAAAAATATGGCAGATGTAAGTTGTTTCAGCCATGAAATGCCAAACTGAAACTGAAACGACTTACAGTTTGGTCGAATCAAAACTTTGAAAGAACTTACGTGTTGATGTCCCTGATTTTCGGGACATTTGTTTAAAGAATAAACAATATTCTCTACCTATAATTTTGTACAATTTTTCCAATTTAATAATAATAATAATATGCACCGCATTTCAACGAAATCAGTCAAAATGGTTTAAAAGTGAAAAAATCTAATTAGCCAAACGTATTCTTCATATTTTATAGGAAAAATCGATGTGAACATAATTAAAATTTAAAGCTTTTGGCAATAATATGAAACTAAGTAGGAAAGATGTCAAAGGTTACAATATAATAAGTAGGTAATCGATTTTTTCCACGAAAATAAAGAAATAAAATTGAAAAAAAAAATTTTCCCCGAAAAACATATTTGAATAACGTTAAATTTTCACTTACCTCTATTTATTTTAATGATTTAACGACCACGTAATAATAACAAACATATCGAAAAGCTTAATAATTATACAAACAGAATAAAAAATTTTTTTTGTTCTCTTTTTGGAAAAATTAATTAATAATTGTTTATTAAATAAGCTTACCATGACAACACAAAAATATTTCACCTGTCTTTTAGATCGGAAGTTGGGATTGTGAAGTTTTTTTTATTATTTGACCTTCCAAGTTGATTGTTTTTGTCACCGGCGACTTTTTTGACTTTTTTCACTTTTTCACGTTAGAAAAAAAAAACTGAATTTTAGTAGATTTTCATAGAACTTTATCTTACTCACTATTCAGTGACGATAAACATCAGCTTTTTAAGCTCTACTGTACACCATTTTTATATGAATTTTTTGTTCGCGACTTGTTATTCTAATCCAGAAATACTTTTTTGTGAATCCTGTGTTTTTTGTTTTGTATAAAAATAATTTCTGATAATTCTAAAAATTTTATTTAGAGAAAATTTTGAACGGAACAAAAAAAAAGAACAACTTAATTACTTTTTTAAACAAAAGAAAAATTTTAATTGAAAAATCATTCTGTTTTTTTTTCGGCTTCTATCAATAAAGAATCAAAATGCAATTTTTTTTTTATATATTACAATTATTCGAAAAGGTATGACCAGTCATCATTAAACTATTTCCGGGGTCATTAATATCTCAAGCACAGAAATTTACTTTGCACAGCCTTAAACAGTTTTGGATTTTCAAGACGAAAAAAGCAAACATTTATTATTCTATATCAAAAGAAAAAATATAAGAAAAAAAAGTGTTAAGCTGCTATAAATTTGAATACCAAAAAAAAATCTTCGGCAAAACTTTTGCTAGGCTGAGGTGTTGAGTGTTCAAAAAAATTTAATTAAAAGCTTTCAATCAAGATTTTAATCAAATCGATTCAGTTGTTTTTGTTTTTTTTTTCTAAATTCTTAATTATGCTTGATTTAATGAAGTTTAATTAATCTTAAATAAAATCTTAATTATTAAAATCGATAACTTGAAATATTGTAAACTTTTGAACAGACGATAATTTATAAATAAAAATCATCAAAAAGGCATTTTTTTTGCTGATATCAAATTTAATTAAAACTAGACATATAGTTAAATAAATACATAAATATAATAGAAAAAAACAAGTAGGAAAAAAATTAATGAATCCTCCCATTACTGCCATCTATACCTCAAATAAAACATTGAATAAGTCTGTTAAAAATTAACAGTGATAAATAAATTTCTTCAATAACCGGATATAAAATATATGGCAGCCGTCTTTATTTTTCCCAAAAAGAAACACACTTAATATATAATTTGTTATCTTAATGTTTAGTAAAGCAAAAGCTTTTTTTACTATATTATTGCCTTTTCCCAAGCCAGGTATAGGTATTATATGGATGGAAGCACCAATTCAAGAAGTCTATACTATAGCACAAGTCTCTTTTTTAAAAATGTAGTTCGCTACTTTTATGATAACCACTTTTTGCATTGGAAATAAAGCCAGATACATATTTTTAAAATTTACTTGAAAGCTTGGAATTTTTTTAAACTGATAAATACATTGAAATGTTCTAACAAGATTTTAAGGTATTGCACAGTCGAAAGAAATATACCTAGTTACACTCTTGGTATGCTGAACCACAGGGAATAGATATAACAACGTTGTATAATTTCAAAAATCGATTTGAAATAAATATAATTCAAATTTTTTAAGAAGCAAACAAATGTATATATAAGCTTTTAGCTATAAATAATAACATGACATCCTTTCATAAAGCTTATTCAGAACATATTTTTGTTTATTGATTTTTCTTTAATTTAAATAAAAACTCATAAATTTTTCTATATTCTTAAAATCCAGTAAATACTTTCTTAATTAATGAAAAGAAAATGCATTTAATTGTATGAAAACTTCCATTTAGCATTAAAAATAATGAAAACAGTTAAAATGAAGTCCTTAAAAATAAAATCTTGTTAATTAAAATTGGTTTTGAAAAGAGTTCTAGCGTATAAAAGCCATGAAAAGCTTACATTCTTAGTAAAAATTGTAAATTTTTTTTTTTTTAGTAAAAAATATAAATTCCATGTTTTTGTATCGTCACGAAAATTTCCTGATTCTTTAAATTAAT
Source organism: Xylophagus ater (assembly GCA_963422695.1). Lineage (NCBI taxonomy): Eukaryota > Metazoa > Arthropoda > Insecta > Diptera > Xylophagidae > Xylophagus > Xylophagus ater. The sequence goes on along the minus strand of OY730486.1, from coordinate 9,075,809 downwards.
TCAAATAATTAACAATTAAATGTTAGTTAAACAAATATTATAAAATAGCCAAAAAAATACATGTTTTTTCGATGTATGCATTTACATTTAAAAGACATAAACAAACTAATTAATTTTTTAGGTTTTTTTTGTTAATATCTCTTTTTTCATATTTATATGATTAAAAATTGTATTGTATAAAAAAATATACAATTTTAATTTTCGCAAATATTATATAATAAAAAAACTTAGTAATTTATCATTAAAAAAATAATAATAAATAATAAAGTTTATCAAGAAAAAAAAAATAGAGTCTAACTATTTAAAAGGCATTATTTGCTATAAATTTTATATATTACTACGGATTCCGCCCCAGGCTTCATATACTTAGCTAAAGTTATTAAAAATATATTAACTCTCAAATACATAATAATTTTATCAGCTGTTATCTTTTTAGAAAACTTGTATGAGTATTTAAAGATTAAATGAAAATATCTTATTTTCCGTTAAATGTAGCTAACTAAATACACCCAATTCTGTTTTTACACGGTCTTTTTTTACACGGTCTAGAGAAAAAAATGTATTCCGTTTTTACACGATTTCATTCGATTTAGCACGATTAAAAAAAAGCTATTTGATTGAAATTCTAAAGAAAAATATTTTTATTAACCGTAATCTTTAAGGACAGACAGTACAGATGGTAAGGACGCACAGAGATGCGACATGTGTCTCCTAATAGTCTTTTTTGTATGAATCATTTATTTTAACTATTTTTTACAGGGTTGAAGGATATGGAACTAATCCCCTTTTTTTCTATGTACGTACTTCATGTCTTTTTTTACACGGTTTTGTCTGGAACGTATGTACCGTGTAAAAACAGAATTAGGTGTGTTTAGTAGATTTCTTTCAGATAGATAGCAAGTTCACGTATCGAATTTTGACATACAAATCCTTGATACTTTAGTAAGATAAAATAACATATATGTATAAAAGCGGATAATAAAAAATAGGAAATATATTCATAATTCACTTCCTTAAAATAAATCTTAAAAAGGGCCATCAAATAAGATCGTATGACTAAATCTGAAAGAAAATTCTTGGAAATAAAATTGAACAATATTTTACAATGATTCATAATATACTGAAGAAATTGGCTTGTTATTCCATAGAATTGGAAATAATCATGCTAATAAACGATCTTGACTCATTTTTTTTTTTTTCTTTCATGTTTACAAATTCACATATGATCGTGAAAACTGATCATGTTGGCGTAGTTTGTTATATATGTTCACCGTAAAAGTTATACTATATTTTTTTGAAAAAGTTGAATTGAAACCGGATAACATATTTATGTGTAAAAAAAAATACAAGAAATTTGTAAAATAAAAATTTGATTTGCAAATTTTTTTTGATCAAGAAAGCATCTGAATGATCATAGAAACGTGACATGAGATATAAATTGTATTTCTTTTGTCACCCACAATAATCATAATATGTATATTATATATTTTTAATCATATATTTCAAGAATATTATATTGAACAACCGGATACTTGTTTTAAAGATGTTTTACTACAATCAAAAAATATATACGATCAATAATGTCCTTGCACATTTGAATGATAATTTCAGTAGAAATATTTTTATCAATCGATCAATATATACAAAAGTTGTCAATCAAATCAATCATTTATGTTCATTTAACTAAACAAATTATTAATGCTCCTATGATTGTTATTATATAAAAGAACAATACCTCTAAACAGGATCCCGGAAGACTTTTTCGTTAGAATTTATTGCGAATTATATTCATTTTGAATTTATAAATTTTTGATCATAAATTAAATAGGTTTTATATTGAATATTAGAAATTCACTATAATAAATTGATTTAATTGGAAAATTTAATATTAATAATAGAAAATTGAAAAAAAAAAGAGTTATTGTAGCAGAAATTTCGAAAGTGTTAAATGATTTTAACAAAAGCAAAATGAACATGTAAAATACCCTTTTTTATAAATTATTATTATTTTCCTGAATTATAAAAGAAAATATGATTTAACAATAGGAAAAACTAACTTGTTGATCAAAATGAATTGTTTCGAACAATATTGTCAAATCAATCTGCGTAGTTTTTTCTTCTTTATATAACTTAATTGAGATAAAAACCCTTTTTTAAAGTATTTTATTAAATATTTTTAAAAAAAATTGTTATGTTTTATTAGAAACCAACAAAAAAGATCAATTTTCTGAATCGGTAGCCGTGGCGACAATATGAACAACCGTGACAAATATTTTGTATTCAATTTGTTCTATTCAGATTTATTTTATGTACTATCAAAATATTGTAATAATGAATTTAAACAGAATTGGAAAACTAAAGAACATTAATAAAGTTCTGAGAAAAAGTAAATATACCTAGTCACTAATGCTCTAGACAGATCTCCGATTTTAATTACAATAATTATTTTTTAATGATATTTCTGGATAACCCATGACACATCTTCTTTTTTTCACAATTATCATTATTCTTGTCATTCCAAAAAGTTCAAAAAATTACTATATTGTTTATAATTTTCAAAATAAAATGTTTATTCATTTTGATTCAATAAAATTAATTTTTTAAATTGTATTTTAATAAATTTGAAGCAATTTTTAGAATAATATCTATTTTTCCTCCTTTTTAGTTTATGTGAAAGAAGAAAACATGTCAAAATCACATGAAATTTTTAAAATGTTCAAATGTATATGGCCCTATAAACAGTGTGAAGCAACAATTTGGCACCTCTTCACAATTTCATTTGATAATTAAAACAATAGTGATGCTTGAAATAGATACTTAAAATTGATCATTATTACGTAAATAGAGGTCATTATCGAGTTTTAATGACCGATTGGGCAATAATGATCATTAAAATCGGAGATCTATCCGGGATATAAAATTATTATTAATTAATTATCTACTTGTAGTACACAATCGTTTTCCAATTTGAATTTTCATATATTCGGAGTTTCACTTCTGTTTTCCGACTAACTTATAAACTACAAACTGTACCTAAAACTTGACCAAAACTAAGCATTACTAAAATTAGACATCGAAATAGTACACTTCCCCGGTGATAATGTGCAAAAAGTGCAGAGGCAGTAGAAGTAGTCGTTTGAATTAGAAAATTCCACTATAATATAGTTAAAAATATTATTAAATTAAATTAGAATGTTACAATATAGAGATTCGTTTAAAAAGTAACAAAAAACTATCCAGTAACAATTTTAGTAGCAATTTTATAATCAGTTTCATTATTCTGTACAATAGCTTTCCTTGAAGACATCAATTAATATTAGTTAATAGTTTAGAATGTATCATCATGACAATCTAAGGTGTATGTTTTTATAATTAGCTATTATTTTATTTAATTAATATAAAAAATATTTATAAAAGTTAAAATGGAAATATTTCAAGAAATCATAAAATTATTTTCCAGCAAAGTAAATAATATTTAATCAATGATCGATGTCAGATTTAATTAAATAAAATATTGAAACAATAATGCGCACTAAATTAACAATAATTTATAGTGAAGAGTAATTTGTTTTTTAAATATTGCTTATGATAAGTATGTTACAATAAAAATTACCTTGAAATCAATAACAATTACATGAAATAAATATAATATTAATAAAAATTTAAAGATATTATAATTTCTTTAAAAAAAAATACAATGAAATAGAAGAATTTTAAGAATTTCATAAGAAAATGTTAATTACTCCCGCTGTCCGAAAATAACGCATACTCTTTTTGTCTCAAATTATGATAATTAATAATCCTAAAATTAATTCATATTAGAGGAATTATATAAGAGCTATCTCAGTTCATATTTACTGAGGCAAAAGTGAAAAATTTGTGCATTGGCATTTACCACGCGTAACATTCGGGAGACTGGTTAATTCTTACCGTATAAACCGATTTTAAACAAGTTTAACAATTGGCATATCCGACACCTCTTCAGATACATAACTCTTATAATGTATTTTTGTATGTAAACTTTATTTCAATTAACAACGATTGCAGGCAAATTGTCAGAATAATACTTACCCCAACCAGCATAGTAAATTTGAGAACTACTACAATACACTATGACCAAAAGCATCGTCAAGCCTTATATCAGGTGCTGCATCTTTTGGTTCGTTTTTGAACCAGCGATTAATTCGCCGCACATAGCTCAAATCTCATCTGTAAAGTGACAGAAATTCATTATTATATTCATCGTGAACAAAATGATCAACATTGGGATATATGGAACTCTTTCGTGGGCATTTAATTTATTTTCCCCGATAAAACCTCCAGACAAATGCCTCCATTTCCATATTGATTTTTGGGTGTTTCGCTTAATTCGGGAAGTAGTCAAATCAAATTTAATCAGATTATTTTACAGAAATGTTTACCATAATTTGGTACAAAAGTAGTAATCAATTATATACCGAAATTGAAATATTTAATTTGAATAATTACATAATTTTATAAAATGATTCGAAATAAATCTGAAATTTTTGAGTTCAAAAAATACTATTTATAAATAAAATATAATAAAATTTCGAAAATTTTCAGATGAAATGAATTTAATAATAAGAACCCAAACAAGACTAAATAAAGAAAAAGCTTATTTCAATAATAAAGCTTTTGGTTCTTTTCTTTTTAACAAAAAAAAAAGATTCTTGAGTAAATAAAGGCTATTCAACTTATCTAAATTACATAAACAATAAAAATTAGTACTCAATTTAAAATAGCTCTTTTTTTCTCTACAAAAGAATTGATTATATTTCAATAATAATAACTATTAGCATTTCCTGTTTGCTTAGAAATATATTATTCTTTCTTGTTTTTTTTTAAGTATTATGTGATTATATAAAAAAGTTCATCATTTTAATAATCAATTAGCATAAACGTTTTAATTTCATCTAACAAAAAAAAAAAATGAAAGCCAACTTGTTTTTATTCCAGAAAGGAATAACATATTTAAAAAAAGAAAAAACAAGGAACTTTTATCACTTCTATGTAAAAATACTAAAAGAAAACAAATTTTGCTTATTCATTTGAGAATATATAATATTATTATTGTACTTATTCAAGGGTTCATTACCTCAAAAACAATTTACTCATAGAAATTTGTTCACATATGATTTGTCGGTCATTGATCATCATTTATATAAGTTCCACAAAAGAAAAATGCTTCGGAATCAACAAAATACCAAGAAGAAAAAAAGTCCGCAAACTTGTGGTGGTTGGTTGGTGAGCGACGATCCTCCTAAGAAAAAAAGTCCTCAGAAATAAAAATTAAAACGAACTGAATATTGTGTTTATATGTAAATTTAAATATTTTAATTTTTTTTTTTTTCCTTAAAAAAAGAAGAAAAAAAATGAATGGATTTTAATTAATATTCGAGGGATGTTCCGCGAAATATATAAAAACAACAGTAGATACTATATGATTATAGTCAAGATACAAACGGTGTATTATAAATATATATATACTGATACCCAAAAAAATATGCCCGGTAAATGATTGAAATTCATTCGCGGTCACCTGTTAAAACCTTTTTTTTTCGCGAAAATGAAGTTCAAATGCCTTAAACAAATGCTTTTTTTTTTAGCTATATGTGGAATTAAAAAGAAATACATTACTATATATATTTGGAGAAGTTTTCAGAATACAAGACCAGGTAAACAAGTTACAACTATACAATTCTATATAGTATGTTTACTTTGGTAATGAAATAAAAAAAAAAGAACCATTAAAAAATGAACGCATGGGTCATTGATTTTATGATGACAAAGTTGCATATATAATTTGATCAAATTTTAAAAGTATATTTGGACAAATCATTTTCGAATAAAAATATTTCAATGGAAATGATTAAAATGACGTGTCTTTTTTTTCTGCTCTAGCCAATTTAAAAAAGAATAAAAATTTCAATATTTTAAATATGTATACAAAAATTCATTCAATATAAATACCACTCCTTAATAGTTCGTTCGATTGGCACACGTCCATCTTATCAGTTGATCTTTTTTTTTTTCATTTTAGCAATGACAATTATAAAAATTTGAATATAAAACTATTTGCAAAAAAAATAAAGTGCCTTTAATAACATATCTAAACTTTTATTGTAACCTTGACAACGATTCATAAAAGTTCATATATCAAATGTAATTGAAATTTTCTAATTTAAGCTTTTTAGCAATAATTTTCATATAATTTAAATTCGATCCATGATTTTGATATTAAGGTGAAAGAAATAAAATAGGTAATCTTTAAAAAACATATATCTAATGCTAATTTTGATCTATAATAAATTATAAAAATTATAATAAAATTTAATGTTAATGTAACTTCCTCTATAAGTAAGAAATATATAGTTTAATTTCTTTAAATTTTCAAAGAAAGAACTAAACAATTAGTTTCCTGAATTCAGTTATGAGTTTTAGCTATAGTACATCCAGTCTTTTATAAATATATTGATATCAACCTGGATATCTTTACTATAACCAGAGCTGACTCGTAAAACATATTTTATGTGTGCGAGAGTAAGAAAGGCGCCTTTTCATTTCTAAACGCAAAATTTAAATTGCTTTAAATCATAAAACAATACTACAAAAACACAATTTTTTTTAGAATTTAATTCATATTAAACATCTTTTTTATTTATCAAACGGAACACGTCTAACTTTAGATCTAACAAAACTCAATCTTACCATAATTCTTCAATATCCATATGGAATTTATTGATAAACTATTCAAACGTTCCTGGCCCATTGTTGGTCGTTAATAGTTTTTTACTAGCTTTAATTTGGAAAAACTACGTTCCCCTGTACTCACTGTTACCGGTAGTGTTAATAATATTGGTAGGGAAACAGTTTTTCCAGTTTACCATCATAGATTTTAGAACAGATTCTGGTGATGTTTTTCCCTCTAATTTCCGTGACAACAACTTGGTCAAAGAAGAATATAAATTAAATTTTTCGCCTGTTTAATTTTGCGCCTTTTTACCTCGGCGCCTATGTGCTTCGCACACTTCGGACACGCCACGAGTCTGCTCTGACTAGAACTAAACTAAGGAATATGTTATGTACTATATTGGTATACAATTTTAATGAGAATCTTAACTGGCTAATAGAGACATAATATTCAACTTCAGTAAATTTTATCCAGAATTTGTATCAGAAACATGATTTTGTTTTGTATTTTACTGACTTGATTCTAAGCATACGAAAATCGTAATTATTATATTTAAAAAATTTAGAATATCGTAGAATTTTTTTCTTTTCTTGATCATTTTTTAGCATTAATTTACCATTATTTCCCATATTTACCATTTTTTACAATTATTTACTATTTCTTACTATTTTTTTACTATTCTTTACCATTTTTTAGCATTTTTTACCATTATCATTATTTACTTTTCCTTAAAATTCTATATATACTTATGTACACAGGATATAGAGTAAGTACATAGACGTATACAATATAAAGTAGATATCTTAAAACTATGTGAATAAATACGTTTCCAAAAAGAATCACTAGCTTAACAACAGGAAACAGAAAAACTTCAATTCAAAAAGTATATAGATTATTTTGATATTCATAATTTTACAAAATATTTAATAAATGCCACGAGAAAGTAATTTTATTTTATTTTTATTATTGTTTAAATCAATGTTTTAAGATCGATATTTTAAATAAAAGAAAATAAAAATATAGCATTATGTTAAATGACATAGCAACGAAATTTATATTGCACAAAAAAAGAAAAGAAATGATCAAAATTATTAATAAATAACATTATAATATGTAAAAATAAAGCGATTATATGACATGTTATTATTATCAATCACCAAAATGAAAGAACTAATTCTAGACTCGTTCAAGAACTCATCAATCATTCAGTTACCATTCGAAAATATGTAAATAATTTTGTTATTCACTATCATATAGTACTTTTAGAACACATTACAATCGTTGGTACTTATATTCTTTGATCATAAGAATATGAACATGCGATTTTACACGTATGCTAAAAATATTTGGAATCATTTCAAAATAATATTCTCACAAATATTTTAAATAAGATATCAAAAAAAGGCATTTTTATTATTGACATTACAAATTGCATTATTTAAATAAAAACAATTTTTAAAAAACGTTTTAACACGAAAAATAATACTATATGTCAAAAAGAATTAAATTCCTGAATAATTTCTTAAGGATACAAATAAAACTCAAGACATATATTTTATTTAGAAGTGGTCTTAATAATTTCATAAGATTTTCTTTGTTTTTAAAGTTTCGAAAATTAAAAACATAAAAGCTTTAAATGTTTATTTAATGTCCATTATTTATTTTGTTAAGAATTATTCTAGTAGCACTTATAAAGGTGTGATCATAGTGAATATTTTTATTGGTTTTTCTGATGAAAATAAATCTTAAAAACGTGCGTTTTAATATTTTATTGTTAAAACAGGCTTTTATTATTTTAGTTTTAAATAATAATAAAACTTTTATTATAAACTTTTAACTATACTTGAACTAAAAAAAAACAATTTATGTATATTTGGGAACTACTTAAGTTTGGTAGTCGCTAGTAGGGCATGATTGATTAATTGGTTTTCGAGGTTAGTGAATAATTGAATAACTGATGGTATTTACCAATTAATTCGGTTCCTATTAAAATAGCCAAAAGTCAAAATTTTGAAGCAAAAATTACTGCTTACAAAGAGAAGTAAATTATTATATGAAAGAAAATGAAAAAGTGTAGTAAAGACAAAAAAGGAAATATTCTCTTCAAAATTTATATAATTCTCGAGAGATTTCCTAAGAAGCAATGAATTACATACATTTTAATAACTGTCCGTACTCTTTTTTTTTGTACTTATTCCGTTTTTTTTTTTTGTATCTTTTCATTCTTTTCCATTATAAGATTTCTCTTCCCAAATTTATTCTGTTTTGTTTCTCTTAAATGAAATAATTAATCAGTTTTCGGTTGAATAATCAAAATGTTGGAATAATTCTGTTAATTTAATTAATCGATTGTTCAAACCATGCTCTAATCGCTAGTAGTTGAAAGGAGCATAAGATCGTAATGTGATAATAAGAAGATTTTACCGATCTGACAGGAAGAACAATAAAATAAATAATACAAAAAAAATGTTTAGATTCTAACATTGAATCATAATTGGTAAAATATTTGCTAAATCATAGCAGATTAATAGCTACTGAACATTAACAGCTCTTTTAATGCTAAAAATATGAAGGAAGTTACTTGAATAGTTACTTAGACAGTTTATAACTAAATACTAAATGGGAAACACTTTTCCGCTTTCTAGTTATTAAAAAAACGTTAGGCTTAGCCTTTCTTATAATTTCAAAATTTAGGCTCTATACAATTTATATATTTTTGAATAAGCATTTTTGAATGAATTCAATTTTCTGAATAGTTCGTGATTTTTAGTGTATTCGGATTTCGTGGATCTGCAGTACTACCTACTTGTATATTTTTAAATATAATCTTGTTTTCAAATTTTCCTGTAACACTAAATAATTGATTATTTTAAATATAGAAAACAATTATTAAATTGTATGAAAATATTCCAATTATTTATAAAAAAATAAATTGAAAAAAATTACGATTTTAAAAATTTTTTTTCTTATAATTTACACGTGGAGAAATTAATTTCCATTTTTCAAAAAACAAATATAAACAAGATTTCCATTAAAAACAAAATTCCATTTGACATAAATTTACATTTGGTTAATTTTCTACGTAATTTTGCAAAAAAAATAAAATTGCATTTAATTTGTAACAAAATTATAATATAATTACTTTAACAATATTACATTTTAATACGAAAAATAATAAATTAATGAAGTCAGTTAACTAAATAAAGTAGAACAAATCGATTATTATATAATCAAAATCAATGATAATAAATTGTCTGTGATCGCATATATAAATAAATCGATTACAATAATATATTATTATACAATTTGCAATGAGCCACCTAGACCTAGAAATTCATTTGTAATTCACCTAACGTTGGTCTCTATACCTTTATTCAAACCCCTCCCCAAAAATACATATGTTTAGGTACATCAATATCAATATTTCACCTGATACACAATATAAAACCTAAATGCGTGATCAATTTCAATTGAAATTTCGATGACACGATCACTGACTATCCTAAAAAAAAAAAAAAAAAAACTAGTGATTTTTATGTGATGGACTTCAAAAGAATTTCCAATTATTCTATAATTTTTCTTGAATTTTCAATTTTAGAATGGAAAAAAAACGAACTTCGCCACCAAAGTTGTAAGGTCTTACAAAAATTCTTTATACTAAATATGTTCATTGAATTATTGATCATAAATATTATATTGGTTGTGCTTAAATTAGTACATCGAATTGTTGAAAGATCGCAATAAGTTAATGGATTGAGAATATATAGAATTCTACAAGAATTTACAATAAATAATAATAATAATATAGAAAACTAAAATCAGTTTATAACAGAATTTTTGAGTTGTAATATAGCTCGATATATACTTGTAGTAACTAACCACTTGTCAAACAAAAAGAATCAAAAATGGTTTGAATTTAGAGAATTTTAGCCTATGTTCTTGGTTGACTAATCAAACCAAATCATGTGTTCCAATTTTTAGCTGAATCAGTCAAAGGAATTTGGAGTTAAGTATTTAGTTTACAACTTTGCTAACTTTGCAATTAGATTTCTGAAATTGAATAACAAATCCAAATTTAATATTAGAAATTTAGGTTTCAAATTTCAATCAAATCACTCAAAGTGTTTTAAATTATTCTTTAAGTGTAAAAATAACTTTTGATATTCGATATTTTGTTTCGATTTGAAGCTAATATGACTAATGCAACTGGTTTAATTTATTAAAAAGGAGTTTTTTAAAATTCAATCAAAAACAAATTTTGATTTTGGTTTTAGCTGGATTTGATCTCGAGTTCCTCAACGGTCTAAATCTAAACTAATAAAGTCATTTCAAACCTAAGTTGATTGTTTACGTTGATGTACTAATCCATCCATAATCTACAGTCACTCGACGATCTTCCAAAACAATATCCTGTATTTTTTGTATGTTTTCTGTTGTTGATATACTTTTTGGACGATCTTCGAGTGGATCATCTTCAAAGCTTGTAGGGTAGCACATTTTTTCACTGTGGAAAGTGAAGGTGATGCATGCTTATATACTTCTAACAATCTTGGAAACCATCCAAAACAACGAATTTAATCACTGTACGATATCCAGTTTTTTCCAATGACACGTCAGCTTCAAATAGCTTCTAAACAAAGACTGAACTGACTTATCGACGTGAAACTTGACAAGTGCTCATATGAAGGTTTTACCAACATAAGGCAAAAAAATTGACCTGTTAGCAGCGCGTTCTCTTGTCGACGCTGAGAGTATTATTGAGTACCCTAGTATATCATAATATTGAAAATCAAACTGTAAAGCAAAAATACTATTGGTATTCTATACCATAGGATATTTGATTAGTCGCGATCATATACAAAATCGATCACCTTGAAATTTTGATTTCTTTGTTTGATCATAATTTTTATACTTTATCTTTATTTATTTTGTGAATTTCACATTTCATAAAAGAAATGTGTTTTTTTGAATTTGTACATTTTTGATAATAATTAAAACAAAAATTATTTATTTTAACAAAGGTGTGTGTCGAAATATTATATTCTTTAGAATTATATGAACAAACGAAAATTCAGATAATATAAATCGATCGATAAATATTATCAGTAAAAATATTCGAATTACCTTTATTTATTCAATTATAGAGTTTTTAATGTATTGTTATGAAAATTAAAAGTTAAAACAAACAGTATTTTGGATTCTTCAATTACTTTTACATACAAAGTTAAGACATGTTTTGCATATTAAGATTTTTCTTGAAATAAACTCCAGAAAGTAGAATAATTTGTAGTCCTGTTCGAAAGGATCGTGTGGGTCACCACACACTTGAGCTAAACTATAGTATGCAGGCGAGCCTCACTGTAGTTACATAGCTTAGTTGGAGTCGCTCACCGCGTTGCACACTTCAACTAAACTACTCGACGATATTTTTGGTGAATGCGTGCCATCAGTTCTATTTGAGCCGTCAGAGAGATATAATGTACGAGTACTCAGTATCGATGAGTTATGACTAGACCTTCTCCACTTGACACTTACACATTTGTGTCGACAAGCTACTACCACAAAATAAAGAAGACATACTACACTTTTGCAAGCATCGATTTTACACTGTATAATGCCGAAAGTACGTATATCCTAGTGTCAGCGATGTGAGCGAAATTCCTTCACGTAGTTGAGGCCTGAACTACGTGAGCGAGTTTAGTTTGTGTCACCCATGACCAGGCGACGTAGTTTCGTAGTTTCGCTGAAGTTTGCGACGACCAATGCAAATGCTGAATTCTGCACTTTCAGCGAGAAACTTTGCTTAAGTATAGGTTAGCTCGCTTAGCTCAAGTGTGCAGCGGGCCTAATTCGTGCCGTATATAAAGAATTTAAAACCAAAATTTGATATCATAATACACACGAGCTGCGATTACCTTACGGACACCTTTTTATATTATAAAATCTAAAATTCATAACTTATACGCGAGTGTATGTTAATGATAACCCTGTCATTTTTCATTTTATTTTTTGCATACCTCATCTTCAAATGGCAATCGCGAAAAAAAAAATTCATTAATTTATATTAAAAAATAATGTTTTTTCTGTTTTTAAAATTTTAATAGCGTTTTTATTTTTTTCTTGTGCTGGCTTGTGTTCTAATGTCGGATCGGTATACGACCTCGAAATATCGTCTGTTGCATGATAATAAGTTTTCTAAAAACGTTAGCCAAATCAATTGTTCTTCAGGTGTTAGAAAATCATTTTTATTAGAATAGTATATCGTCTTTTGATAATATAATATTTGTAGGCCTGAGACGACACTGTAATAGTGTTAGAGTGGGAGCTTAAAAACAATAAGGAAGAATTTTAAGTGTTCTGTCTTCAATATGCATGACAAGATCGATATTTTTATTTCATACTATTTTCTTTATTTGATTCTTTGATGATGTATATTTATTTATTTGAATAAACAAAATAACTAACTATTAAGAATTATCACAATGATCGTCATCGAAATTTCAAATTTAAATTCGATATTAATTAATTGATTAATTAAGTACGTGATTTTCCTCTTTTTTTTGTAACAAAATGTAGTTAAGCACGTATTTTAAGTAAATTTTTTAATAATTTTTATCAAATAATCCAAAAAATATGCTTTTATTGTATTTTAAGATGTCTTATTTTTAAACAATTAACATAAATAATATTGCATAAAATTCTTTCAATTCTATTATCAAATCTTTACGATCATTCAATTTATGTGTAATTAAAATATTACTATGAAAAATTGTAGAAAATATTCTTTACTATAAAAGAATCGCCGACGAACTTGTTCTAAGAAACTCGTAATTCTTAGAATCGGTTCTTTCGAAAGACGATAAAACTATAATACTAATATAAATAATAAAATATAAGTAATTATACTATAATATACTGAACTCAGTTAATACTGATGTTGATCGATGACGTAGCCTCCTTGTCTCACTATGCGTTCTGAATAAATGATCTAAAATGTCTAACAAATTTACCGTCCTCGACTTTATTTTTCCTTTGGCATCTACTGTGAATTTTAAAAATGTTCTCCTCCATATTTTCTATTATACTAGTTTTGAAATAATAATAATATCAGAAATTTTTTAATATGAGTTTTCGAAAATTTCATATAATTATTTTTTTAACGATCATTCCACTCCAATAGACGTGACTGATCAGTTCGAAAAATGATTACCATAGCTGCTATTATATTAATATCATTTTTTGGTTTTGTAATGTCGACAATTCAAGTAAAATAGATTTGGAAATAAATTATTTAAATAAAAATAAAATATTTTAATACTTAATATTCTTATTTTTCATTACAGATCTATTTGTCACAATTTGGATATTTACCACCGACAGCACGAAATCCATCTAGCGGTGGTTTAATTGATGGCAGTACTTGGACGAAAGCTGTTCAAGATTTTCAAAATTTCGCCGGCATAAATGTAACTGGTGAATTGGATCCGGAAACAATGGAATTAATGTCATTACCACGTTGCGGTGTACGTGATAAAGTTGGTTTCGGTACAGATTCCCGATCGAAACGTTATGCTTTACAAGGAAGTAGATGGAAAGTTAAAGCTTTAACATATAGAATTTCAAAATATCCAAAAAGACTAAAGCGTGCTGATGTTGATCTAGAAATTGCCAGAGCTTTTGCCGTATGGAGTGAATATACAGATTTAACATTTACAGCGAAACGTACAAATCCAGTTCATATTGAAATTAGGTAAGTGAAAATAATTGTTTTCTAAGAAAATATAAAAATTCTAAAATTTAATATTATTTAGATTTGAAGAGAATGAACATGGTGATGGTGATCCATTTGATGGACCTGGTGGCACTTTAGCACATGCATATTTCCCAGTTTATGGTGGTGATGCACATTTCGATGATGCAGAATATTGGACAATTGGTAGCCATCGTGGTACAAATTTGTTCCAAGTTGCCGCTCATGAATTTGGGCATTCATTAGGTTTAAGTCATTCCGATGTACGATCAGCGCTTATGGCACCATTTTATCGTGGTTTCGATCCCGTATTTCGATTAGATTCAGATGATGTATTAGCAATACAAGCATTATATGGTAGAAAAACAAGTGGTACAAGTGGTTTTACACCAACAGTTCGAACAACAGCAAGACCATTAATACCACGTGATGATTCGGAATTATGCAAAGATCCAAAAGTTGATGCATTATTTAATTCACATGATGGAAATACATTTGCATTTAAAGGTAATAAATATTATAGACTGACAGAAAATGCTGTTGCCGACGGATATCCAAAATTAATATCAGATGGATGGCCAGGTCTTCCAGGTAATTAATTTCATTAAATTTAATTAATTAATTTAAACTAATTATTTTCATTTTCCTTTTAAACAAGGCGATATTGATGCTGCATTTACATATAAAAATGGTAAAACATATTTCTTTAAAGCAACAAAATATTGGAGATATTCTGGCCGGCAAATGGACGGTGAATATCCAAAAGAGATTAGTGAAGGTTTCACAGGAATACCAGATCATTTAGATGCAGCTATGGTATGGGGTGGTAATGGTAAAATCTATTTCTATAAAGGTAGTAAATTCTGGAGATTTGATCCATTGAAAAGGCCACCAGTTAAACAAACCTATCCAAAACCAATTGCTAATTGGGATGGTCTACCAAATAATTTAGATGCTGCATTGCAATATACAAATGGTTATACATATTTCTTTAAGGGTGATAAATACTATCGGTTTAACGATAGAACATTTTCGGTAATTAATTCAAAATTTTCTAGTTTTTACCAAATTATTTATTTACTTGATTCAATTTTATTATTAGGTTGATGCTGCCGATCCACCATTTCCAAGACCATCAGCACATTGGTGGTTTGGATGTAAAAATGTACCATCATCATTTAATACATTAGGTAATGTCATAGCTGAGGAAGTTCACCATGAAAATGAAGATATCGATGATTTGATATTTGATGCAGGTGAGTGGAACCGACCAGATTGGGATGTTTAGGAAAAAGAAAAATAGAAAAGCAATTTTTCTTGTCTTTTTTGTTGTATAATAAATTTTCATATATAGCTTTTTTTTTGCTGTGAAATAATTTAAATTAATTTTTTTTTAAATTAAATTTTTAAATATTTTATAAATATATTAAAAATAAAGTAAAAAACAAAACTTCTCTTATGAATATTGCTCAATTTTAAAATACATAAGAGTAACAGTCAGAATAATTTTAAATATTTTTTTTTTTTTAAGTGGTATGTTATTAAATAATTATGAAGAAAAAAAAATTAATAAATAATTTGTCGTAATTGTCAAAAAAAAATCGAATTGTATTATCATCAAAAATTGTCGTCTATTCGAATTAATTATCTTAATTTCTGTTAATTTTTTGTGTATATATTTAAATATACGTTAAAATTTAAGATTTTATTTAACTATTATTTTTCTCTGGTTCTACTTAAGTTCTAATTAAAGTTTCTTAAATTGGTTCTGTTTACATTATTTTGAAATCATTTATTATTTACTTTGGTTGTGGTACCCTGTCCTATTTTGTTATATATTTATTTCCTTTTTTTTTAGTTTGTCTCATTCATATTAAATCTATATTTATATCAACTTTTAGTTCAAGTTACTATAAAACTTGTTACGTTTGCTTGTGTTTTTTCTTTAGCTTTTTTTTTATTTTTATACTTATAAAAATTTTGTGCTCTTTTGTTTGTTCTATTTTATTATTTTTTTTGATAAAAAAAATTAAAATATTTATCTTGTATTTATATAAAAAAAAAAAAAATAATAATCAATTAATATAATAATCACAAAGTTTTTGATATTAATTTATAACTTTCCAATTAAAATATTTTCAAAATTGTGACTTTTTAAAATACGAAATAACGATTTTCTTATTGCTTTTGAAGATATCAAAAAGTACTATACTAAAATTACTAGTTTTTTTGCTAAATTTACATATAAAAAAAGCCAAATTATTAATAATTAAAACAATTTTTTTTAAGTTTTTTGCAATATTTTGGAATAATTCATTTATTTTTGAAGTAAAAATCAGTGATTTGTTTTAGTTTTTCTTCGTTTTTTTTCTTGTGTTTTAAAATTATATCAAAAACTTGTGAAAAAATATATTAAAAACAATTTAAAATAATATATTTTGGAGTATTTTGAGTTTATTTTTATTTAGGTAAGTTCTGTTAAATATTATGATTTAGTTTTTTAACTTTTGAACTAACATTTTCGTTTTTTTCCGTTTTCGTTTAACAAATATTTTGTTTTCATTTAATATTATTTACTAACAAAATTTTGCATATTAACTAAAATAATAAAAATCGTATTTATTAATTTAACATACCAGGAAAAAGTAAAAAAAAAACATTTTTCATTAATTAATTAAAATTATAATAATAAAATGATTTGAATTTTTTAAGTTATTGATTAAAAAAGAAATTTATATGAAAAACCAACAAAATTTAATTTGGCAGTAATGGTCGGTTTCACTAACCCAAAGCAAATATTAAATTTTAGATATATAATAGATTTTTTTTGATTAAAATAAATATTAATCAAAATATTTTCTTAATTATAAGAGCACGAATTTTTTTTTGGCATGATTTAATCAAACATTTAACATTTAACATTGCTTAAATACTAAATACTTTGCACATTTAATTTACTAAACATATTTGGGGGTCGTCTAGGGCATGGTTTGATTAATTGATTAATTAATTGATTAATTGTGTAATTAAAATTTGTTCAATATTTTGATTATTAAACTGAAAACTGATTAATTGTTTCATTTAAGAGAAACAAAACAAAATAAATTTGGAGAAAGAAATCCTATGAGACTATGAATAAAATTTAAATATTTTCTGATTTGTTTTTATTACGCTTTCTTTTATATACAAATTATATGAAAATTTACTTCTCTTTCTAAATTGTTGTTTTTACAACAAAAACTTTGACTCTTGGCTATTATAATAGAAACCAATTAATCAGTTTAAAATCAACAATTAATCACTTATCTCGGTAACCAATGAATCAACCATGCCATAGGGTATTCGTTCTTCATTATAAATCGAGGTATATAGTTAGTTTTTTTTTGTATATAGAAATACAAATAATACATTTCGATTTACAATGAAGAATGAATAATATAATGTGGGTTTTTATTTTCAATCAAATTCGGGAAGGAATTGCCTTTGTAAATAATTATTTCTTTTCTTCAGTTTTTCATCACTTTTTCACTCATCCTTATCCTTTTAGATCATTAAAAGAACAAATATTAAAAAAATAATAAATAAAATTTTAAATTAAATAATTTGTGAAAATTTAATGCACTTGTAGTAAAACCTTAAACTGAACGTAGATTTTGAAAAAAAAATGAAGCATGATATCCTGATCCTTTTTTACTCTTTTATGAATTTGTGTGTACTTTTTAATTTCTATAAATTTTCTTCGTGTTTGAATCTGAAACCGTAGCGTAACTTTAAATATTTTCATTTCATAGATTTTGTGATAAATGAACTTTTGAAATTCCAAGAATTTTAAAGATCTTGGAATGTATGTTTGCCTGTAAAAGACCTATTGAAATTAGTTCTGGAAGTTTCTACAAATTCCTTGATTTAAATAATTAAAAAAAATTGGAAATTAAGTTACGCTATTTGGATTCGAAAATCAAATAATATAAATCCTTTTTAAAAAAAAAAAATAACATTAGCACGAAATCTCCTTTTGATTTTCTTAAAGTCCTTTCACTTTGCACGTTTTTAATGCACTTTTTTTTGTTTCTAAAAACAAACTTTATAAAACTCTATATTTTATATTAAACAAAAATGTATATGGTGTACTCCTGTTTCATTGTAAATTATAGTATATTGTTGTATATCGAAGTATACAACGATACACTTCAATTTTCAATGCAAAGGGAATATCCTTTATATATTTTTAAATACTTAAAAAAACACTTTTGGCAATGAAATCGCAAAAATCTTTTCTTTTTTAGATGTGTTAACTTTCGCACGATTAAATTATAATTTAATTAATTTATTTTAATAATTTTTATTAATTATTAATTATTTTGGCATGATTCAAATATATTTTACAGGCTTTAGATTTCGAAGTTAACCTTTCATCAATAGGCGTGCGTGAATTTTTTTTTTAGTTTTGTTTTTTTTTGAGGGTTTTAATTATTTGAAATTTTTTTATTAATTATTTTTTTTAATATTCAAAAAAAAAATAAGTGTAATTTTGTTTTTGATTGTTTTAAAAGATTTTGTGTGAAACAAAAACAAAAAGAAAACAAATTTTTTTTATATATAATTTTTTGTTAATTAATCTTGTTGTGTTCCAACGATATTACGAAATAGTTTTTTTTTTGTATACAAATTATCTTCGTTTTTGTTGCTGATCCAGCGTAAATTCTGCTTCTTCAATTCAGTTCAGAAGATCCTTTTTAAATTTTTCATATATGCTAAAAAGTGTGTGATTATATCTGCAGCTACAAACAGACAGACACACAAACATTTTATCGATCGTTAAAACACATACACATGTAGGTTTTTAATTTTTACGTTCAGTTTGGTTTTATTTTTAATTTTTAATTTTTTTTTTTTTAAATATTTATTTTCTATCATTTTTAAATAATTATGTTTTAATTACATTTTGTAAAAATACATGTTTTTTGGGGTTTGTTTTTCGATAATAACAACAACCGAAAAAATATGATTTTGTTAATATATTTATTTGTTTTTTTTTTTTTATATAATTTTATCAAAAAGAATTGCATGAGTTTTCTTTTGATTGTAAATATAAAAAATAATATGAAAACGTTCAATATTATTTTCTTTAAGTGACTAAAATTTGTTACTTAGTTTTGTTTTTCTCCAAAAAAAGAAAAAAGAAAAACAACTAAGTATTTTCTATTAATTCATTTACTTACAAAAAGCCAAAAATCTTGCCAAACTATCGATTTGTTTTCTAGTAAGTATTTTTGTTTTTAAAAATATTGTATAAAATATTACATGTTTTTGGAGTGAGAATCCTAAAACTATTAAAACCGAATAATGACTTATATTTTCTTTAATAAACTCTTGGAATTATCTTTGATTATCCGAGTTTTTAATGATGATTCTTAATTGTTCCCAAGTTTTTGTTATACCGGGTCGGGCAATTGATAATTGATAATTCAAATTGCTATCAAATGTAAACCGCACATCTGGTAGTATTAAAATTTGACATGAATATTGCTTGACATATTGTCTGTCAGTAGTAAAAATTATTTGTTGCTGAAAAGACACGTTTTTATTTTTTGTAAACGAATTTCAATTGTTTCGCTTCATTTGATTGGAAAATCAAACATCGTATTCAACAGATCCAAATCCATTGGATTATTCCATTTACATACCATTCGAATAATTGTAAAATTAACTATGTATTATAAACTATCATTTCCATAAATTTAAAAAAAAACCAAGTAATAAACAAAAAAATTACAGCGTTTTTTAATCCAGACACTTCAATTGCCGGCGTAGGTACACATATTCCTATAAGGAAACCAAAACAATTTTTTAAATTTTTAGGAAAAAAAGCCACAACTATAAAAATGCAATTCAAAATAAATTAAATCAAATGAAAATATTACAATTCATTAATTTTTGAGGACGAAATTTAAGATATTTTATTTTCAAAATTCATGCAAAAATTCATATATATTTTTTTTTAGTCTAAAATACATAAAATCGAAAAACATTCCCATTAAAAATTTTGCTTAAATTATGTTTAAAATCGTGAAAAAATTCAATTATAAAAATCACATATTTCTAAGTTAATTTAACTAAAAATGACAAATTAAATTATTAATTAAATTATTTCTTTCTTTTTTTCCTTCTTCAATAATTTAATATAAATTAAAAAAAACTATTAGCTGAAACTGATGCAAGACCTGCACACGATGAGTTCTCACAAAATTCCGGATCTTCAGCGATGAGTATTGGACCAGTGATCATGACAACAGTAGCTATGTTAATAATTGCAAAAGTTCTCAACTGTTAAAACGAGAAAAACACCTAGGTTTTTATATTATTACAAATTTTCCAGAATTATATATTCAAGGCATAAGTAATTTAATTAAATTTCGTTATAGTATTTTGTTTTAGCGATTAAACAAAAACAAATCGACAACTTTAACGAAATCTAATTAGAGAAAAAAAGAAAACAAAAAATATTATAATTAATTAAAAAAATGAACACAAGCATAAAAAACAACAACAAGTTCTAATGAAAGTTAAAAACAAAATACAAAAATAAAAAATTTCAGTGCCTTCATGTAAATATTTACATTTTCTAAAAATTAATTAATTAAATAATAATTCAAATTAATTTTTATAGTTTATTATTTTTTCTCTTTTTTTAATTACGTATTACTTCTTTTTTTCTTTTTAATTAATTAAATTTAAATATTTTAAGAACAGCAAATGTTAAAATGGGAACAAAAATCATAAGAAAAGCACAAATTATAATTAATTTTGTATGGTTTTTTGTATGGTTTTTTATTTTAATTAATTTAGTTTGAATTTTTTAATTAAAAAAGAAAAAAAAGTTTATTAATCAAAAATTACAAAATTTTTACCAAATTGTGATCATTCCCTACAAAAATATTAATAATATTCTTTTTCTACGAATTTTCATGTTTATTTTTAATAAATACATAATCAGGGATATTTTGAGAGTCATGTCACTTATCAAACGTGACGTGACGTGACTCTCACAATTAGCTTGACTGTTTTGTGAATCAATGCGAAAGTTTAATACATGTTTTTTTTTGTTAAAATAAATTGTATTATAGTTTAATTAAATTAAAAAAATAAAAAACAATGTTTTAGGGAAAAATTATTAGTTTTCAAATATACTTAATTTAAGAGTGCTTAAAAATTTAATTGGTTTGAAAAACTGTATTAAAAAATTTAGTATTTTGTGATTTGAAAGATTTCTTCTAATTTGGATGTTTTCTTTAAAAAAAATTAGTTTCTTTATTATCAAAAATGTCAGAAAATTATTATTTTTTTAAATTTTTATTTGTTTATAATTTTTTTTTAAAGAGAACACAAAAATGCAAATGTATACTAAAATAATATTAAAACAAAAATGTATTATTTTGTAAATGATTTTATGGATTTATTTTTGAAAATAATTATTTTTGTTTAGCAAAAGCCGCCTTTAAAAACACGAAAATTTTCAAAAATTTTTTAATTTTGTATTACGGATTCCGTCGAAGTTTTATTATTTTTTCTTAAACTAAAGAAATTTAAAAACAAATAGAATTATATAATATTTGTATTTTAGTCATAAATAATAATATTAATAATAATAATAATAAAAAGAAATTCGGATTTAATATTTAACTCCGATTATATGTTTTATATATTTTAAAATCGAAATAAAAAGAAAAATTGATATTTTAAATGGTTTTACTAAATTTATTCTATTCTTAGTAATTAGACGGCTACACGTCGATACCCTGTTTGCTATAGCTATAGATCAGAAATACATAAAATAAATAAATAAAATAAGTTATAACCTTCGCCCATCTTTCAGGTAATTTACGGATTCCGCGCTACAAGAATTATTAATCCTTCGAAGCAATCAAGTCATCGAGTGATTTTCGCACTTCTTCCAAATTGAGCATGTATGTGTCAGCAAGCCCATGTTGCATCAATCGAAACTAGTGTTAATCAGAGGGTGCCATGTCTGGTGATTACGGTGGGGTAGCACTTCTCAGCCAAGCGCGTCAAACATTTCCAACATGAAGCCTAGCGTTATCTGTATGCTGTAAAATCACTTTACCGTCTCTACAAACCAATTCTGGTCGCTTTTCGTTCAAAGCATAATTCAGTTTGATCAGTTGTCGTCTGTTAACGATCATCAGAGAGTTTTGCACTCGTTTTTAAAAGTTCATGGTAGACATGAACCTTCTAGCCCCACCAAATGAATTAATGTTTCGTTTTAGCGTTGATGGGACTGGCTGAGCAGCCTTAATTTTTGCTTTTCTGAATTTAGGATTTTCGAAATAAATCCATTTTTCATTTCCAGTAACAATTCAATCCAAAAAACCGTTTCTTTATTGTATTTGAAATAGTAAAGTAAAGCCTCCCGCGAATGCTGTTTGTTTAGCACGAAACTTTCCATTTTTAATCGAATAAAAAACGATATTCTTTACACTTCAACCAAATATAGTATAAATATAGTATAGTACGTTTTGAAACTTGTCATAAAATCGTTCAAACATATGTAATGCCGGTTCATATGTATTACATATAGTATGACTTACGTTATCTAATGTAAAATAGTAAAAACTTATTCACAGACCTAATATATTTTCCTGACTTGAAACCTTTTAACTAAAGCAACTATGCTAATATTTACACATTTGAGCCTGTTTTATGAGCAGGGTAAGGTTTAAATTTCTAAAAAAAAGTATCTTGCAAAATCAGGACTATACTTATCTGACGTAAAAAGAAAAACATATAGTACTTCCTGATTATTTGTCAAAAAATAAAAAAGAATTAAAAGATACAATTTTGCTGATAACAATTTGATCGCAAGCAACCATACTTTAATGAAAACGCTCTTTTTGTTAAAAATAACTACCTCAAAAAGATGACCTCGGTGACCAAACTACGGCCCACGAGTTAAATTTGGCCCGCATAGCTTGAATTGTTGGTCCTAATTAGACGCTTAGAGCGATTTATTAGATTCTAATAAATCATGTAATATTTTTCCAATATTTCAATTAATCTTTTTTGTGATACAATAAAAATATTGATATGAAATATGGAAGAAAGATTTTCAATTTTGGACAATGAAATAGGTATCATTATTTGAAAAGCCTTTTACTTTTCACGTGGATATAAGGTTTCCAGATGTACAGCTTTGCCAATTGCAGAGTACCAATATTTTGAAAATAAGTTTTAGTGAAAAAACATTGACAAAGTGCTATCGAATCAAGATTTTCTAAACCTGTGAATATTTGCATTAAAAATGTTGTCAGTTTTTGCCAGTTCATGTATGGACAAACTTACTATATTCAAGAATGAAAAGTATAAAAACACACAGCAGAAATAAACTATCAGATAGTTAATTTGTATGCTCCATGGTAGGTAAGGTACTACCAGAGGGTATTATCCTCGTAGAAAAATTTCAAGAGTGTGATTGTGTACAGAATCAAATCGGTTTCTGCATGTCCGTCCCTCTGTATACAAGATTACTCAAAAACGCGTCATCTAATTTTGATGAAATTTACAATGTGAGTTTCGGGGAAGCCAACACACGATGGCACAATCTTAGTGGGCACGAAGTGTCAAAAAGTTTGTGGCCGAAAATGAATCAGAAAAAGTCGAGGCTCTTAATAGACTGGAATCGGAATCGTCTACGAACGATTATTGGAATACTGACGGGACACTGTCTGTTGAGGAAGCACGCTAGAAGACTGGGCTTGGTGCAGACCGACCTCTGCCGTTATTGCGGAGACATAGGGGTGGCTGAAGACATCAAGCACATTTTATGCGAGTGCGCAGCTCTCTCTCGAGCTCGTAACAACTATTTGGGCAACCATTTCTTCGGAAATTTAGGAATGCTTCAGGCGACCGACATGGGAAGTCTAATGAAGTTCTGTAGGAAAGTTAAATGCTTTGAAGAGGAATAGGTTCCCCCAGGGTAACTCCTGGTCTCGTAGGGATCACAATGGGCCCATTAAGGTGCCTGGTGCTGTACGTAGTACCCCTACTCTACCTACCTACCTACAATGTGAGTTGGTTCTTTGGTCTATAGCCGATTTTTTGATGCCATATGGTAGAAATGTGACAGAAAAACTGGCAAAACTAACATTATTCCAAGGTTTTTTCTTCATAACTTTGTTTCTTCTTTTCAAAATTTCTTTCTAATTTGTAGGTAACCTAGACCCTGATAGCATAAGTCTAATCTGCAAATTTTATTCAAATCGGTGTATTAGTTTTTAAAGTATAGCAAAAAAACTTTATAAAGAGGGTTAAATTCTCCTAGGATTATTTCTTTCTCCACTATCCTTGGACCGATTTGACTGAAATTTAGCATGGTATCGTATATTTAGGTAGTTAACCAATATAATTTCGACAAAATTGATTCACAAATTTTCCAATTAAAACCAAGAAACCTGGTAGTACCTACCATAGGGCATAAATATTTATGATACTATTAGGCCACAGTCTGTGAATATAGAACTATACATTTTATTAACTACGAATCCCATGTCTATAATATGGCATTAAAAATTCGGCTATAGGCCGATTTTCAGTTACATGTTATGTGTTTTGTAAATTATCGTTAAAATAGGTTAATTTTCTTTTTTACTAAAAGGACCAAAAGTAAAATAAAATTTAATAATGATGACCACCATAATAAATACAATTGTAATTTAGAAACAGCATGATTAAGTCAAGACACAGATTTGACATTCCAAAACTTTTGGGGTTAGTAAATTGTAAATAAATAAAATGTTGATTTCGACCGGTGGAAATTGTATTTTTCGATTTATTCGATCAACAAATATAAAACCATTATTATTTCAGTATATAAATAAATATTAAAAATAACTTGATTCGGTAAATATAATAAATTTTCTAATTCTAGTCAAAGAACAAGATTGTATTCGTTAATTCCGCAAATCAAAATACGTCATTTTAAAGAGGGCAAATATTTGGAGAAGGATAAAATACCAAATGGATATAATATTATTTACAAAGCTCCAATGGAATATTATTTTTCAGTATCGAATCTTATTTCAACTTCAACAGCTAGTCTAATTGGTATTCTGGCATTGTTTAAAATCGGATCACAAGCAGAACTGATCAATTTACCTTTCGAAATACATACTGGAGGACTTATCGTAAGCGACAATGATCTCGTTTATTTCGCAATTGGTTTTATTCTAATCAATCTTGCCTTGAAAATGGTGATTTTAAGATATCCTTTAAGAATTTATAGAAATGATAAAAGGTAAATGATTTTTCTAATTTAAAAAATTTTGTATTAAATTTTATTTTCTGTCCACCAGTTATATTGCTATATTTGAAGGACAAATACCGTTTGTAAAAAGGCAAATCAACTTTTCATCTGGAGAAGTTAAAGAAGCGCAAAATATTAAATTGGTTCCATGGAAAGAATCGTGGTATAAAATGAAGAGCAAACACGTTTTACTTCTTTTAGATTATTTTAAAACTCCATCAGAACTAAATGAAATGTTAAATGAAAAAAAATTTAAAATAGAAAATTAGCTTGTTATTAAATAAATAATTTATAGATTTAATTAAATATATTTTATTAGTTATTTGTTTTTATTGCAGTAAAGCATTTTCCCATCCACGCGCTTTTGACTAGTACTGTACTCGAATTCAAAAAATTAAAGTGCTGCCATTTTATATTGATGAAATGTCAGTTAACTCAGCTGTTTTATTGAAGAAATCTGTCATTCGTTAGCGTGTCATATTCAAGCGAAAACAAATTAAAAAGATTGTTTATATTTCTCAAATTACATATATATTTAAGGAAATATATGTTCTATTCTTAGTTCTTAACAGTTATAAACATTAATGTGAAAAGTTGGATTCATTTAAAATCATAATAAAAACAAACTTAATGAACCGAAATATTTTCATATTTTTTTAGCACACAACAAATTAAAGTAATTACTGAATTCATGTCAAAATGAAACGTTCATCTAACGAACAATTGCCCGATAATCAAAAAAGATACAATACGAATGGCATATCATATCCGGCACCCAGCCCGCCATTACAGCCAAACATGTATATGAATCAATATTACCCAGGGAATACAATGCAGTATCCAGATTATATGTCAATGATGAATCAAAATTATTCAATGTATAGTCCATCAAATCAAGTTGTTTGGTCACAATCACCGCAGCCCGGTCCGTCTTCAGTAATGTTCAATTGTGCGCAACCTCCGCCACCGTTGCCCAAAGAACCAACTCCAAAACCTCCTCCCCCACCACCAGATGGATCATCGAATTCTACACAATCATATAATTCTCGTTATGGAGGATCACATTTTAGTCCACCTCGACCGCCAGGACCACGAAATAATAATAATCCTTCAATGCAGCAAATGAGACAAACAAGAGGAGCTGGACGAGGTGGTGGCGGGAATTATCCTAGACCTGATAGAGGTGGTCATAAAAGGCAACCATATTCACAACGAGGTTTTAATCCAGGACAGAATAATTCATCACCGAATGGACAACGATTTTCGAAACCTCAAAAACATCAAAATGAACCTAAATCGGATAATTCTGATGGTGAGATTTTTTCTTCTTCATTTTTGGTTTCTCACAATAATATAAATTATTGAATTTTTGTCATTTCAGAAAATAAAATTCTAGTAAATAAGAAAGCAAAACGCAAACCGATGTCAACAAGATATACAAGAAAACGAGAATGGGATCGTGGAGATGCAATCAAAGCTATCACATTAGAAAAAGAATACAATCGATTACAACGGACGGCAATGTTAATTTTGAAATTTCCAGATCCGGAAATCTCAAAAGATTTAGTTAAAAAATATTCACCATTTATAAATTCAGTTCATTTTCAACAACCTGCAACTCCTCGCTATTGTTTTGTACAATTAAAAGACGGCGCTGATATTGAAAAGGTTCGACAACAAATCTCTCAAGTACCATTTGGATCAGGATTTGTTACTGCTGATAAAAAAAAATTAACCTACGAAGATCATTCAATGGTAAACATTAATAATTTCTATCTGTTCGTATTTGTTATGCATATATTTTTTTTTAAAATCTTATTTCAGATTACACCAGAAGAAATCGATCCATACACATTATATATTGGAAACTTACCAACAACCGTTTCCGTTGCAATTATAAAAAAGAATTTTCCAAAAGCATTACGTATTGATATTGGATACGCGCAACGTTTGAAATATACAAGATACGCTTTTATACGATATAATACTGTTGAAGACGCTATGGAAGCATATAAGGAAACATTCAATTTGTTAATCGAATCCCGAAGTTTAATAGTTCGATTTCGTCGACAAAGAGGTAATGTTGGATTGCCGGGTGAATTGAAAACTCAAAATCCAACAAAAACTGGTCTAACACCGGATGAGGAAAATAAAATGAAAGAAACATTAAAAAAGAAAGAATCTGAAAATACAATTGATTCAAAAAAACATGTTTTAGAAGAAGCTGCAGATCTAATGCATAAAATGGCAAAAAGTAAATTATTTATATATATATTTTTTAAATTTGATTATTATAAATTTTTGGAATTTATTTTAGCCAATAACTCCAACGAATTGTCTACATCGGTTGCAGTTAAATCTGAAAAATCGACTGATCCAATCTCTAAGGAAACTAATAATATCGTAGATGGTGAAGTTGATGAATACGATCATGTTTTGCTTGGCACAAAAGTTAAAGACGAACCGCCAGATGAAGATGATTTTAATGACGATGTTGTACACCATTATTTTGATGATCCAGAAGAGGATGAACTTGATATGCGTAAGTTTCTTTTTAGATTTTTTTAATATTTTTTGTTCATATGCAATCATTTCGAAATATTCATAAAAGACATTAATTAAAATATTCAGTGATTTGCCGATCTTTTATATTTGCCAACATTCGTTTTCTTGCTGTGGAAATTAGAAACAAAATTTGAATAACTAATTTAATCGCCAATGTTGGTTTTTTCAAAATGGACTTTTTGCCGTTTTTTATCTTCACGTATAGACGCATGTTCCATAAGCAAAAGGGACTCATAACTGTTTTCCAAACTGGAAAAAAATCATGTCTTTCTGGAGATGAGATCTCGAAACTAATTCAAGACATTTAGCTTATGTGAACTACTTCAGTCAGTTTTAATTTGTCAATTGGGAGACCACAAATTGATGTGTGCTCGAAATGCCAAGAAATTAACTAATAGTTCATAAGGGCTTCCAAATTTTACTCTAAAATCAAAGAAATCACTGAAAAATCTCAAGTGGTTGCTATCATGGGTTTGGAGTTTGATTATATACAAAATCTCCCACTGCCAGTTCTCACCGTCCAACTATAAATTTTGTGTGGATAATATGAAAACAGCGAAAGCAGCTTTCTACTCCTACCACGAGGGACAAGCCCTCAAAGGACCCAACGAAATGGCATCATGTTTAAATGATTATATTCGTGAAAACCTCCCTAAAGAAATAACGGAGTTGCACTTGTTCTGCGACAAATGTCCGGGACAAAACAAAAACAATCAGTCAGTCGAAAGTTTAAAGTTATCCTTTATTTTCCGCAAAGAGGCCACCCGTACAATGATTGTGACAATGATGCTTTCTAAACTGACTGCCTTATGATAAACATTCTTTATTATGCCATTTTATTACTAAAACCATCTCAGTTCTTGAATCAAGTTCGAAAAGGGTTCATCTCGGAAAACTGTAACAGCTGTTTTCTTCGGCACTCTTATAATAAAGAAAACTATTTCAGTTTGCTTTGATACAGTTCAATGGTGAGCATTTTCAAACAAATTTGCAGTTTTTTCTTCATAACTTGGTTTCTGCTTTTCAAAATTCCTTTCTAATTTGCAGGAAACCTAAACCCTGATAGCATAAGTCTAATCTGTAAATTTTATTCAAATCGGTGTATTAGTTTTTAAAGTACATCAAAAAAAAGCTTTATAAAGAGGGTTATTTTCTCCTAGGATTATTTTTTTCCCCACTATCCTTGGATCGATTTGACTGAAATTTGGCATGGTATCGTCTATTTGTATAGTTAACGTATATAATTGATTTAAACAAAATCGATTCACAAGTTTTCCAATTAAATCCGAAAAACTATAACCAAAAAAACGACAAAACCTTCTGACCACCCTGGTTTTTCCTTCATAACTTTGTTCCCCCTGGATCGATTTTGCTGAAATGCAATACCGAATCAAGTTAAGGAATTCTAAATTTCATCAAAATCGGATAACGCGTTTTTGAGTTATCTTGTATGCGAACGGACGGACTGATACTGAGAGACTGACTACATGAGAGTTTCGTGGACGTTTAAAAACCGCCTATAAATGATGATGAAGTATGAATGCTTTATTAATTTTTGTAAGTAAATTTTAAATGGAGTCAAATTATCGATTTAAAAAATCGATAGTTTTAAACAGAGTCAAACTATCGATTTTATAAATATTCCCTTGCACGTCGCTGGAATGTTTAAAAATTGTTTAACAACAACAAAATTTTGACATTTAAAAAACATGAGAAAAAATTTCATCATAAATTTATTTTTTTAAGCTTAATTTTTAAGAAGTCTTTTTTTTAATTAAAAATAGTTTTAATGAATACTTTAACAAGTCAAAATCTAGAGTAAAATAATTATTGAACAGCTGGCTAATGTTTAATATGGATTAATTGTAGAAAATCATTCTTTTTTGGGTTAAAAAAAAAAATTTTTTTTTTTTGAAAAATCTGTTTTCAGATTAAATGGCAAGTTTAAGTAGTATTGAAGATATTATGGAAATTTTAAATAATATTAATATGAAAATTGATAAACTTAATAAAAATTTTGAAAATCTTCGAAAGGAAATACGAAAAAAAGTTTCCTTCATGGAAATAAGGTTGGAGAAAAAATTAAAACGTGAGTGAAAAAAAAAACACGAATTTCAAATCATAGATTTTGTGAAAAATGTATTCATGTGTAATTTCTTTTAATTCATAAAACTGATATATTTGCAATAAGGAAGATATTCAAGTCCGAATAGAGGAGATTCAAACTTGTTTTCGTCATCAATCAATGGTTAAAAGCTTATCCTTTGTGAACCAAAAGACTTGTGACTTTGTGTGCACAAAATTGACCAGCCAATCTCTTTTCATTTTTCTTAGGTCATCAGAAATATATGCAATCTAGATTATAATGAAGCAGCACACGAATCACCAATTGTAGACGCTTCTGTTTGATGGTTTGGTCGTTTTAAAAGCTTGATTTTCAATATACTAAGATTCTGCGGAGTCTGTCGTGTCTTTAAACCGATTAAATTAGATAAATGCCATTATTTTGTTGGCAACAATAACGCAATACCTTTTTGGACTATCGAATAGTAATAATCAGTCTAGTAATAATTAGTTTTACTTGTTTTATAGGTCTCCAATGTTTGGATCGTACAGAATTTAAATTTAAAGTTCTAAAAAATTTCTCATAAATTTTTTCCAGTTCCCGAAGAAGAAGACGATATCGTTGATGAAGATTATGGTCTTCATGAAGGTGAAGATGAGGACGAAGTGGATGATGATGATGTGGCAACATTTGGATATCATCATTGGGAAGAAGTACGACGTAGAGAACTCGATATGAAAGAAGAAAAGGTGAAAATAAAAATCAAACTTTTAATATATGTATATTTCTAATAATTATTATTTTAGCCGGACATATCACTTCTTCCACCAATTGGCAATAAGAAAAAGAAAGATCATTCCAATTTATTAAAAGAAAATAAAGAAGATGATCTTGATGATTTATTTAATAGAATGAATCCCGACAATGAGGATTCAGTTTAAGAAGAAAACAAACAAAAAAGAAAGAAGACTTGAAACCAGGGGATTGAAATTGATAATTATTTGTTTTTAATTTATTGATTTATTATCATTTTTAAATCAGTTATTGATGTTAATTTTTGTTTAAAAGAATCTGAACAAATTATGTTTTGATCACTTATAAAAATCATTGTGAAAAAATTTTGGCACAAATTTTGCATTTACTTAGTAGCCACATCAAACTCGAACGTATCCTGGATAATCGTTCCATTTTCTACTCGTTTAAAAAAAAAAAAAAAACTTAAAGGTTGTTGAATAGAAGTTAAGCCTGTACGACTTGATTGAGTACATTCAGTAACTGACAATAACATCAATTGCTATTTGAGTACCAAACAAATTACAAAGGCTAATATAAGCTCAGGTATTTACAAAATCGTGTTTATTTGTATACAAACATATTAATTCGTAAACTTCTTGATTTTTATTTTTGATCATTGAAAACATAAAGTTAGTCATAAACGATCCAACAAGTTTGTCAATCTTTAAGTCACCCAAAAAACTAAAAAACATTTTTTCCAACCAGTTTCTTAGATTTAATTTGAAAAACTGACCCATAAAATGATACAACATTTATAGCAACCAAAAGTAGAACTTCACATTGATTAGTTTTTCTTCAGCTTTTGACCAACTGAGAGAAAACTAATGGTTTTGTCAGTCAAACTCGATAATTATTCAAAATTTTCATCAGCAATCAGCAGCTTACTATCAAACACGATTGACAGACATGACTGATGAGCAATGAGAGACTTACACAGGGCCTAGATTAGCCAATATTTCTGGTGATCCAGCTGGTATACCAAAAATATTGGCTAATGTAGACCCTGTGTTAGTTAAGAAGTTCTAAAAACATGTTGGACTGTCTATGGACTAGCTAAACTCATAATTTATCAAAATTTTTAAAATATTTTATTTACAACTTGATCGATAAGATGGGTAGAAATGGTTATTAATTAATTTAAATTTAATTTTTTAGGTAAGCTCAAAAATATAAATTAAAAAAAAAAAAATGATTTTATTTAAAGTGTCCTAAATTCTGACCTTTCTTATTTTTTTTACCAATAATCCGTTGGTTAGGATTCTAAAAAAATTAATGCAGGAAACAGAATGACGGGTTCATAGTTTTCGGTTTTCAGATTGTGTCAAAAATAGTCCGTCGTGGATCCGCCGTCGCGTTCTGTGTAGCCTAATTGAAAATCTATAAATTTAAAATTTGAATGTGTCGTGGATGGATTCTGTTTAGCCCTTAACACTAATTGGAATATACATACAATTAGCGTTGGGCATTTTAGGCTCGTAACCAACAAACCTGTTATTCAGAAAAATTAGTGATGTCGGAATTAAGAGACATTTGACATTATTAAGATTTAAAAAAGAAAAAATAAAAAATCATCACATTCAAACCCTGCTTAAAAGATTATTGTATTTAAGCCTAGTTTTTTAATTTTACTATTGATATACATTTTTAAATAATTATATTCAAGACGATCTTTCCTATTTTTCATAAAATAGACAAATTCGTCCAAATATTTATATATATATAAATAGTTTTGTAAAAGGACGTAACACGTTGTTTGAGTTTTAGTTTTGTCTTTCAACTCAATGCAAAATTAATGGAAAATTAGTCAATGTAAATAAAGTTCAATACAAATTTTTCATGATAAAAAATTTTTAAGATTACTTTATTTCTGTTTTTCTTTTTTTTCGCGTTTACAAAATCTATTTAAATATAAATTTTTTTTAAAATTTTTTTGATTATTGTATAAATAAGAAACATTTTTCTTTTCATTTCTTTATTTTTTACTTTTAAGATTATAATAAGATGCTTTTTAATTAAATTATAATTTATAGGACAAAATTATGAACGATGTTTTTTTCTTTTTTTTTCTTATAATTATGATATTTTATATATTATTTTGAATAGCAAATAAAAATAAAACCTATTTACGTGTAGACTTTGAATTTTTTTTTTTATTTATATAATAGCCTTATTTTTCCCTAATCACGTCATTTATTCCAAATAAAGTGATTCATGGATTCGTGTGGTGGTGTCTTGCAATAAAAACTATATAGTTATGCCCTATGGTAGGTACTACCAGAAGGTATATTAGTTTTGTCACTAAGTGTGTAACGCATAGTAATAATCATCGTAAAAAAATTTCAAGGGTATGGTTGTGCATGGAATCAAAAGTTATATCGATTTATGCATGTCCGTCCGTAGACAAGATAACTCAAAAACACATTATCCGATTGTAATGAAATTTAGAATATAAGGTACTTATTCCTTAACTAGACTTGGTATTGAATTTCAGCAAAATCGACCGGGAGGGACGGAAAAACCAGAAAGTTTTGTCGGTTTTTTTATATGGTTTTTCGGATTTAATTCGTAAACTTGTTAATCAATTTTGTTTAAATTAATTATGTTCGTTAAATACGTAAATAGATGATACCATGTTAAATTTGAGCAAAATCGGTCACAGGATAGTGAAGAAAGAAATAATCCTAGGAGAAAATAAGTTTGTCCATAATGTTTTTCTGATGTACTTTAAAAACTAATACACCGATTTGGATAAAATTTACAGATTAGATTTATGCTAGTAGGGCCTCAGTTACCTGCAAATTAGAGAAAATTTTAAGAAGGAGAAACAAAGTTATGAAGAAAAAACCTTGAAATATTGTTAGTTTTGTCGGTTTTTCTGTTCCATTTCTACCATAGGGCATCAAAAAATCGGCTATATGTCGATTTTAAGTTACTATATGATTTTTTTCTAAATTCCTTTAATCCTTATACCATTTGGAACGTTTTGTTTTAATTGTTTTAATATCAGTTTTTGTATTTGAATTAATCAAACGTTTATATTTATCAACTAAAAATGAAAATTGATCTTTATCTTTAATTTTATTATTCTGTTTAGTTCGATCGACTTGTTTCTTTTCCTGACGATGTATTAATCGTTCTTTACGATGTTTCTCTTTCTTTTTAATATCTTTCAATTTTTTCATATGCTCTTTTGATTGATCTTTGATTTTCCAATTTGATCTCATCCGTACAAAACTGCCCGGTTTTGCTGGTACACCAACAAAATCATCATCAACAATATTATTATCCGAATTTTTATTTAGCATTGATTTTTTCACCTTTTTTTGTTTATTATTATTAATTTCATTTTGAACTAAATTTTTAGTATCTTTATTATTTTGTTTTTTATTCTTTTTCTTCTCTTTTAATAATTGAATTTTATTTTTAAATGTTGGATTATTATCTCGTGATTTTTGTAAACGTTTTTCTTTAATATTAAGTACAGATCTGTCTTCAATACTAAATGCTACAATTGGTCTCTGGAAAAAGACATAAGTTACTAAAATAATAAAATTATGAAAAAAATAAAAAACAATTTACATTTTGTGGTCCAAACAATGATGGATTATTATTCAATTTACGAAGTGCTGTAAGTGCATTTAGATGCGTTTTAAAAGACATAAAACCAAAACCTTTTGATTTCCCTTTTGGATGTTCAGCAGTCGGTTTATTTTCTCGCATAACACGACATTCATGCGGTTTCAAATTGGTTTGTTGAATTATCATATTTCTCAATTTCTCATCATCATAATTTATTGGTAAATTATGAATGGATAAACGATTTTTCGAGACAAACCTAAAAACAAAATAAAACAAGTTAGTAATAATATTGAATTTATGATTTTTAGATATTACCGATTTAAATTTTTTAATATTTGTGTTTTCATTTGTTCTAATTTATGTCGTTTTGCCATATCCGAAGCAGAAACACCATCGGCTGCTGTTGATCCAGCCATAATTAGACCTTCTTTAGCTAGATACAAATTCCTTGAATCTGTTGGTTCTTTATTTTTTGTTGAATCTAATTTTGTTTGAACATCACTCCGACTTAAAGCTGGAAATGTTTCCATAACATTATCAAAAAGAACAAATTCTTCACCAGCTTTTAAACATAAATCGGCTGATTCTTTTGATTTGAATTTAACAAAACCTGTGCCTTTCGAATGACCCGAAATCGGTTCGGTATTAATTATAGCATAATAAATTGGACCATATTTTCGGCAACATTTTCTTAAATCATCATTTGTCGCATCGAATGAAACATTTTTTATGAAAATTGTACAACCTTCTTGAACATCATTTGAAATATGTTTAGGTTTTTTCTCGACACTTGGTTTGATATCTTTATTGTCTTCGTCAGTTTCATCTTCAGTTAATTTACCCGCCTCCTCATCTTCTGATTCACTTTTTATATCTTTATCTGCTTCCATGTCTTCATCATTTTCTTCCTTAATTTCAGATGGTTTTTTATCATCGCCTCCTTCATTTCCATCAGATTTTTTCTTCGCAAATTCATCTTTTCCAAGTGCCCAATCAACATAAACTGGACGTCCAAGGAATTCTTTATTAGTCGCTTTTAAAATTGCTTTGGCAGCTTCATTGATTTTATCGTACTGGATAAAAGCGCATCCTACAAGTTTGCCATCAGCACGCTTCAATAAATTCAACTCGACTATTTCACCGAATTGCTCAAAGTGCTTCTTAAGGGATTCTTCTGTTGCCTTATACGAAATATTTCGGATTATGATTCTTGCTCGCCGCTGTCTTCGTCTTTCCTTTTCCTCTTTTTTATCGAGAAATGGATTTTGTCGTTTTCTTTTTAGCGGCGGTTCTGCAACAGATCCGTTTTCTTAAAATTTGATTTACAAGATTAAAATACATTAGAAAACTCTAAAATTTATTTATAATACCTTTTGATGGGGAATTATCTTGTTCTAACTCCATTATTTCTTAATTAAAAACTGGCAAAGAAAATTGTATACACAAATTTTTTAAGGTTATGTTTTTACAAATTATAATGAAATGTCAAAACAACGTGGGTAAAAAATATCCCCTTAAAATTATGAAATGGTAACTGCCATCTGTTGGTGAGGAAACCAACCAAAATCATTTCTTAAACTTAAATTCTAAATTTGAATTAATAACGAACAAATTTAATATTTATTTTATTTTTTATTCATTTTTATTTATCTAATTATTATTATTAATATATTACATATTGATAAAACATTTTATAAACTTTATTATAACTAACTTTTTGTCCCAAACAGCTGAAGCTGGGATAGAGGCTAAGAATCCTATCACCAAAATAGTCCAGAAAAGGAAAATAGTATTATCAAAAGTAGATTATAGAATTTGAGAGGAATTAAAATACCATACTTTTTAGAGAAAAAGTTACAAAATTTAAGTCAATAGAAATACAAGAAGGTAATTGATTACAAGTTAATAATTAAATAATTTACAACCAATATACAATGCAACAACCGCGTTTCATGGCCAGCATCCTAATAAAGTCAATAAGTAGACACTATTCCTTAGTGTTGATGATTGGATTTTCTACAATGGAAGTTTTAACTCTATTCACAAATGGACTGTAGCTAGTGATACCTCTAAATCCCTGATACTCTCAGGCAAAGCAATAAAAATTCGAGTTGCAGGCGGAAAAAGCTGTTCCTATGCAAGTTGGATGAAGAGATAGGTAATACGAGCTTATGAGCTTACCCATGTTTCTGGTATAGGTAGAAGTAACTTCATAAGCTGTTTTATTTGATTTTGATAAGCCATTTTTGATTCTATATATAACTTTATCCCTTTCTTATTACTTCCCTTATGTAAGGCAGACTGGAAACTCCCAATACCGTCTCCTTAAATGTATCCCACGATAATTTAAAAAGTATATTGATAATCTTTTTCATTAGTCTTTCAATAAGATTTCAGATTCTTAAGGTATTTCGGACACATAAACCCAAATTGAAATAAATTGATAAAGAAGTTAAAGAAATATAATCGGAGCTGCTACTACTTTATACTAAAAGTGTTAATAATTAACTTCAAACCATCTTGTTAACAGATAAGAGCTTACGTTTTACAGGTAGATAAAAAAAAAATTCTGTTGTAGTCATGAAAAGATCGAACGCCATTTAGTAATTAATTACTTAAGTAAGCAGTGATTGTATCATTTAAATTTGTTACGTATAGAAAATTAAAAAATCACAGTTTTATCAGAACTAGACTGTTAAGATTAAAAATATTGCTTGGAGTGTTTTCA
The DNA here is from genome assembly GCA_963422695.1 of Xylophagus ater. Classification (NCBI taxonomy): domain Eukaryota; kingdom Metazoa; phylum Arthropoda; class Insecta; order Diptera; family Xylophagidae; genus Xylophagus; species Xylophagus ater. Next base: position 9,038,295 of record OY730486.1, on the reverse strand, counting down.
CCATTTATAAAAATGATCGATTAAAGTCCATAAATTGATTCAAAACAAAACAATCTAACAAAATTATTGTTCTGATAGCTTTAATCAAATTGATTTGAACATTGTGAAACATTTATAAGCAGGAACTGCGACATAGACCTCACTTAGTTAGCTTCATATCGAAGAGGTGGCTTGTCAGAAAAAAAAGACGAAGTAAGTATAATTTCATTAAGAGATTTCGCAGATTTGTTTAAATTACATTTTATTAAAGATTTGCATTAATTTTTAGCAAAATGAAATTCGCTCTTGTCCTTTGCGCAATTGTTGCCTTTGCATACGCTGCTCCAATCGATTTGGATTCCCAATGGACATCCTTCAAAGTATTAAAATGGAAAATAAAATTCGAATTAAAATAACTAATTTTTTTTGTATTTTTTCACTTCTTTTTTTTAAAGAGCAAATATGGGAAAGCCTACGAAAGTGAAACTGAAGAAGCCCTCAGAAAGAAAATTTTCAGTGAAAATTTACAAGCAATTGAAGAACACAACAAACAATATGAAGCTGGTCTAACCACATTTACAATGGGTGTTAACGAATTCACTGATTTAACACCAGAAGAATTCGCAGCATCACATTTGGGGCTTGTCATCCCTAATAAATTGGACGCCGAATGGGCTTCATTCAAAGTAATAATTTCGAAATTTAAACTAGAACAATAAATTAACATTAACTCATTTTCTCGTAGGCAAAATACGGTAAGACCTATGAAACCGAAGAGGAAGAAACCCGTAGGAAGGAAATTTTCAGCCAAAACTTTGCGAAAATTCAAGAACACAACAAGCAATATGAAGCTGGTCTAACCACATTTACAATGGCTGTTAACGAATTCAGTGATTTAACATCAGAAGAATTCGCTGCATCACATTTAGGGCTTGTCATCCCTAATAAAATGGACGCCGAATGGGCTTCATTCAAAGTAATAATTTCGAAATTTAAACTAGAACAATAAATTAACATTAACTCATTTTCTCGTAGGCAAAATACGGTAAGACCTATGAAACCGAAGAGGAAGAAACCCGCAGGAAGGAAATTTTCAGCCAAAACTTTGAGAAAATTCAAGAACACAACAAGCAATATGAAGCTGGTTTAACCACATTTACAATGGCTGTTAACGAATTCAGTGATTTAACATCAGAAGAATTCGCTGCATCACATTTAGGGCTTGTCATCCCTAATAAAATGGACGCCGAATGGGCTTCATTCAAAGTAATAATTTCGAAATTTAAACTAGAACAATAAATTAACATTAACTCGTTTTTTCGTAGGCAAAATACGGTAAGACCTATGAAACCGAAGAGGAAGAAATCCGTAGGAAGGAAATTTTCAGCCAAAACTTTGAGAAAATTCAAGAACACAACAAGCAATATGAAGCTGGTTTAACCACATTTACAATGGCTGTTAACGAATTCAGTGATTTAACAGCAGAAGAATTCGCTGCATCACATTTAGGGCTTGTCATCCCTAATAAATTGGACGCCGAATGGGCTTCATTCAAAGTAATAATTTCAAAATCTAAACTAAAACAATATATTAACATTAACTCGTTTTCTCGTAGGCAAAATACGGTAAGACCTATGAAACCGAAGAGGAAGAAACCCGTAGGAAGGAAATTTTCAGCCAAAACTTTGCGAAAATTCAAGAACACAACAAGCAATATGAAGCTGGTCTAACCACATTTACAATGACTGTTAACGAATTCAGTGATTTAACAGCAGAAGAATTCGCTGCATCACATTTAGGGCTTGTCATCCCTAATAAATTGGACGCCGAATGGGCTTCATTCAAAGTAATAATTTCAAAATCTAAACTAAAACAATATATTAACATTAACTCGTTTTCTCGTAGGCAAAATACGGTAAGACTTATGAAACCGAAGAGGAAGAAACCCGTAGGAAGGAAATTTTCAGCCAAAACCTCCAAGAAATTGAAGATCATAATAAAAAGTATTTGGCTGGTGAAACAACATTTACAATGGGGGTTAACGCATTCGCAGATTTAACAGAAAAGGAATTCGCTGACAAATACTTGATGCACAATCTTATTTACTCGACACCAGTTGATTTGGATTCTCAATGGGCTTCATTCAAAGTAATAATAACAAATTTAGTTTTATGCTGTACCAAATTAACATTATTTGATTTGTTCACAGGAAAAATATGGTAAGAGTTATGAAAGCGAAGAAGAAGAAACCCGCAGGAAGGAAATTTTCAGCCAAAACCTTGTTAAGATTGAAGAACACAATAAAAAATATCAGGCTGGTGAAAGCTCATATAAAATGGGAGTGAATGCATTCACAGACTTAACATACAAGGAATTCGCTGATAAATACTTGATGCACAATAAACAATAAATTTCACTAACAATAAAGTAATTTGATTTCTTGTTAAATTTTGTTTTAATTTTCAAAGATTTGTGTACCATATTATAAGTTTTATTTTGTCAGTAGTAACAGAGCTCTATATAGTAATTGCGTTCAGTAAGGATCATAGAGTTTGTGACTGTTAAAACGTAACAAGTCAAACAATTGTGATTTCTGAGATGAAATTGTTTTGGAATCCTTAAAACGTTTCAAATAGTCTTATCCTCAATAACAATTTTCCGTGTTTCGCATTAAAAATGTAGATTCAAGTTCAATATGCAGCACTTTGCTTTAAAACGGCTTAGCACATGTGCTGAACTGATGTTTGTATTCCGTTCCGTTTAATCTGCACATTTCAATAAACTTTATATGTGTCTACTCCATTGCTATCGATCTCGATTACTACTTTCTTTTCCATAACTGGGACAATTCTCAAATCATGAAAACAACTCTAAACCATTCTGTCAGTACAATTTCGAGTCACTTTTTCGAGCAATGTTGGCCATATGTCATGAATAACACGAGCAATGTTGGTTTCCAAGTCGTCAATTGTCAGCATAAACCAGTGGCTTCACTTCCAAGTCTATAGGGAATAGTCGAAAGATGTCAGATCGCACCACCTTGGAGGTCAATTTGCAGGGCCATTTCTCGAAATCAGATTAACGCCAATCGTGAGTTCAATAAGTCGATAGTTTATATCGCTGTATGCCACGTAGCGTCATCCCATTGAAACCATATTTCAGCACGTTCAATGTTATTCACATTTTCGAACAAATTTTCAATGATTATCATTATAGTCCTTAACAAATTTCATTGACCATAACGTGAGCTCCTGCTTCATTTTTAAAGAAATAAGGACACCAGTGTGGAGGCAGTCTCTTCTGGGTTAGTTTCACTCTAGAAGTAGCAATTTTGCTAATTAAGCCAAAGAAAGCTTCGTTACTACACACATATTTGCGATTTCCTAATGCAATGTTGTTTTGCATCATCTATAAATCATCTAGAACAGAATATAATCGTTTTACATCTAATAGATACATATTTCAATATTTTGAAAGTTCACTACAACTCTTTAAATTGTAATTCAGAATGCGAATTTTCATCTTTTCATCTTCCTCATACCTAAGAAACTATGCAAATATTTACAATTTTCATTCTAGGTTTCTCTAATTACAAACTATAAAATATATTTAAAAGTTTTTCGGATCAATATCCTAATTATTCTTCTTTTTTATGGCAACAATTTTCCTCAAAAAAAAAAATCCAATAAGAAAAACAAACTAATAACATGAAAACAACAGTTTAAAAGGACAAATTTTATGTGACTAACGTGACAAATTTTCTTCTCGAATTCATTAGAAAAAAAGAAAATGAAAAACAAAAAAAAAAGCTAAACTTCAAAACTGGTGATGAAATTTCCAATGCTTGAATATAGTTTTCCCTAATTGGTGGCTGTTTACCCTTGTCAAATAAAACAAATTATGGCCAGAACCTTTTTCCTTTTTTCCAGATATTATTACTAATGATGAAATAAACGATATCAGTAGAAAAGAAAAACCAAATAAAAACATATATTTTCTTTTTTTTTTTGGAATTAAAACAGGTATCAAAGATGGGGAAAATCAAAAATTGAAAAGGTTTAAAATGTAAAATATTTATGTTATCGTTTTTGTACCACTGATCCAAAAAAAGGTTCCAAAAATATTCTATTTAATGAGAATTTTCTTTTTGTATCATACAAGTGTCTGGTTTTTGTTAATTCATTTAGTTTTAGACTAGTTTTCTAAAACGATTTACATAATAATTAATTATTAAATGATTTCATGGTGAAATTATGATTATGGAAATTATCGAATAATCTGGTTTATCAAAGTATTTAACAACGTTAACAGATATTTAATATAATTACTTAAATAGATGCATATATTCGTTGCCTACATAAATACGTATGTATAAATATTGTAAAATTTCGAAACTTTAGTATCTTTACATTTTCAAACTATTACTTAAACGTTTGAAGCTGGTGATATGTTTAATAATGGAGGATGAATCGTATTGAATCGTATTAGGTCCATAATCTCGGAACACAGACGGTAAAAAGAATGTAATTGATACAGACAAATTAATTGTAATGGAAAAATTTGGCCTAAAGGGATTAGCATCGGAACCAATTTATCAGTGTGGCAATCAAAGTCATCAATTTTTTTTATAAAAGTTTAGAGACAATAAAATTGAAAGATTTAGACATCAAAGAAAGGCTTGCAGAAAAGATTGTTGCCCTTCATAAGATCGTAAGAGGAAAGCACACCATTTTTTGACGGGGTTTAGCTACCTACTTATTATGTGGGAACAAAGTTAATGATTTCATCTTCATTGGAAAACATATAGTAACTGAAAATCGGTCTTTAGCCCTATGGTAGTAATGGGGCTCGTACTTATCAAATTAAAGAAAACTACAATACTTTCTGGTCACCCTGGTTTTTGCTTCATAACTTGGGTTCCTTCGATTTTCCCGAAATGCAATACCAAACCAAAATAACCAACTCACATTCTAAATTCCCATCAAAATCGGATAACGCATTCTTGAGTTATCTTGTATACGGACGGACGGACGGACATGCAGAAATCGGTATAATTTTTGATTCTCTACACAACCATACCCTTAAAATCTTTCTACGATGATTATTTCTAAATGTAACAAACCAAAATGAATGGTGTTTGTGACAGTACATACCGCAGCGACATAGTTTTTAAAAAAAAGGTAATTTCGAAACGCAAATAATTTCAAATACGCACATAGCTGCTTTATATGTCTATCTTACGTAATAAGAAAAACATATTTTTCATTTATTTTGGCAAATAATAAAGATAAGATTTGAGATATGCTTTTGCTGGTGCGGGCGTCGTCAACTCAAGGGAAATAACAAAATTTCCAGTTTATTAATATCATGATTTTCATATCATGATTGTTTTTATTGAGTAATCTCAAGAATCGTTAGATATACGAATTCATTTGTACTAAAAGTTAGAACTTGTTAATAAAACTAGAAAAATATGTTTAAATGTGATATAATATCTTTCACGGAAGAATTTGATATGAAAATACAATTGAATTAAGATATCGTATAAGATATAAAAATAATGAAATAAAATAAACTATCCATGAATTTTGTATATAATCGAATTATTTCCTGAACATGAAACTTAAACACCTTTTTGGTCCATTGCACATTAATGATGAATATTAAGTATCCCGGAGTGATTCTTTTATTCCTAAGTAAACTTTATCTAATTCATTGATTCCTTCACATTTTCCGAATATTGTATTCTGCCTCATGGGGTTACGTATCCAATTTCAATCCAATATGAATTAGAATATTCCACTCAAGATAACTAAATCCCTTAAGAATTGTTTGTTGTGTATCCTGGACGATTTCTTCAGGGATATTAAACAAGATAAACTTTAAAACAAGACAAAGTCATAACTTGTTTTTTTTTCTTCTATTTTATTTATTTTTCAAAATGAAGTACATTGAAGTTTGATATCAATTTCATATAATACATATATATACAGTTTCTTTTCATGAAATCAAGTAATGTCTTTATCTATTGAATGACAAACATTTTAAATCCATAACTGTATTATACGTGGTGTAATCAAAAAGTTTTTGGCAAACAAGTTTGGTAGGAAGAATAAACATAATGTTTATATACGAGTTTTTTAGTCGGTTAAAGGCCCATCTCCACACAGCCGACATCCTACATCTGATTAAAGTATGGGATACACTTATGCAAAGTTTGGTTAAACAGAGAGGGAGAAATAATTATCCCACTAATTTTGTCGTCTTCTGCAGTTCTCATTTCCCCATCTGATTCTTCATCTGCCAGATGATTCCCTTCAAAAACAGATGAACTTGTTTATTATTATATTGTTTCATCTGCGTTTGCATACTCTCACAATAATCTTACACGATATCGTCGCACACTATCAAATTTTCCATCAAATTATAAACTTTGATGGGGAGACTCTGATGTTTTTATTCGGTCAATCCTAGCGAAAATTGCAAAAGTCCATCTCTTTCTAGTTTTCTGATTTTTCCCATCAGAATAGGATGTCGGCTGTGAGGAGATTGGCCTTAACGAAACTATTATGTTAGATAAATGTCAAAACGACGGAAGATTGCGTTCTGTCATTTTGAAATTATGAATATAACGTTATATTTAGCATGTTTTGATAAAGGAAGAACATAACATTGTAGTTTTCCTTAAATTTTCTTTATTTCGTGAATTCTAGAAGGAAAAAGAATATCCTGTATAGACGTTATTCTAGAAAATATGATATATTTTTTCTTGTCCCCAAACTTTTATTTAAGTATGCCAAATTTATGAAATTACTTCAAAAAAGGTAATCCATTCAATCATAGATCAATGGACTACGCCACTACTAATATGATTCTACGATCATTCTAACTAAAGTAATAAAATTGTATTTTTGATTATTTGTTTTGTGTTAAGTTGAACTGATGTCAAACTATATTAAACCATTCTCTAAAATTACAAAACGACCACGTCGACTGGTTGAAATTAGATTTGGAAAATTTATCTCCACTTAAAGTATTGTAAACACTTTTTGATTATACTAAATATAGTATAAAAGTAAATATAAAATAATTTCTGTTTTGGAAAAGACTAAAGAATATTTTCTATGCTTTCACTGGGTTAATGGTTTATGTCGTGATAGAAAGACAATACTCTTCTTCACATTATTGTCCTTTTGAAAAAGACTTTTCATGGTGCCGCAGATCATTTTCCGTTCACAACAAAAATCGTCTAATCTCGAACTGAATCTGATTGATAACTTTTCTTTTTTGTTAATATTTTCCTGAAATTGACTAATATTGTAATAAATTTTGTATTGTCTAATTTGATTTGTTAATGATATCTTTTGTGAACCTTAATTTGTTTTTGTTGTATGCGTATATAGAAAATCAGTAAAAGCGTATCAATTAGTAATCTTATCGGAAAGGATCTTGATTAGTGAAAGCTTTTTATTCTGTACTTTAATATAATATTATTTTGTTGAGGGTGTATCGATTTTGATAGTTCTATATGAGTAAAATAATGTGAATTTCAATATTTAATGGGCTTACCCATTTCATCGTTCATTGAATACAAAAGCTAGTCTCATTTTTGAAAAAAAATCTGAATTTTATACCAGTTATACTAGACTACAATTTTTTCCGTCCGTTTCTTAAAACAATTTAAATCACTAAAAATACAAATACAACCGAATTAATATTGAAATTATTGAAAGTATTATTGTTAAATATTAGCTAAATTGCAGTCAATTAATAAATGTTCTTAATGTTAAAAAGATTTGGTAAAATGTCGCTTGAATAGTATGCATGCACCCGCGTACTCCTAGTGACAGGGTATTTTTAATATAATTCGATAAAATATCAATTTATCTAGAACATCTATTTGAAAATCGTGTCAGTAAAGTATTTCCCTACTTCGTTGTCGTTTAAAATTTTCAAATATATTTCATCCTTGACCTCGACATGATAGGGAAAATTTCATTATCCTTATTTTTCTTAAACATAATCCCATTACAATCAGACTTATTTCGCCATTCGAAACAATAAATCCTAGCCTTTCAAAACAAAAAAATATGCAAATAATTTGTAGTTAAATACTTATCTTTATGTAGTGATGGAAATTTCGCCTTATTTCCGCATGTTAAAGTAATCCAAAGTTTAAATGTTATGCAATTAAGCTTCTATATAAGCATTAAGGAACTAATTTTTTTTTCTTTCGTTCTAAAAAAAAAAAAGAGAAAACATTCAAATGGATATTATTAGAAGAAATTCGAGCTAGAGAAATATATTCCTTGTTCCGTCAGTGCACGAAGAAGATACAGAAATAAATTACCGTAAAGACTGATTTTAGTGATATTATATTGACGCCCTTATCAGGCAATTTATCTTGGCCAGATTTAAACGTTGAAACATTAATCAAATGACAGTAAATCGATTAAAACCGTTTTACATGATAGAAGAAAGCTTGTGGCGAGAAAATTTCAATGTTTTCTTGGTTGGGTTGAAATTGGGAAGTTGATATTTTTGGGGATGGGATTTTTTTTTTCATCTCATTTCTTTAATTTTTAGTAAATTCAGCGAAAAAGAAAAAATTTTTTTTCTACCACGAAAACATGATCATGATTGAGCGGTTTTTTTAAATAAGAAAAAAAAAAACTTCCTATAATATACGTGAAATCTCTCAACACAAAAGGAGACGAATGATAACGAAAGAAAGCTATAGTCTATGACCTTTAATGATTGATGATTTGGAGGTGCTATCACCTGAGATGATAGTAGAGCACTATATAAAAAAGACAAACATCGTTTATTTTATGTCATATCGGATCAATTATTATTATAAGAGGAGAAAAGCTTCTTTTCGATTTAATAAGGGGATTTTCTTCGGTCGTTGACGGAGAATATATTATATTATGTATATGAAATGGTAATTGAAATGTATGTCTCTAAATTTGATTCATATCATTAAAAAAAAAAGTCTTTAAAAACCATTTTGTTTCACCGCCAATTAGGGAATTCGTAGATTTGCCTGACATTGGTGTTTAAATGCCATAAATTTCAGTCGTTTATGAGCACCATGGGAAATCTGATAAAAAATATTAACTCCATTGAAGTCGATTTGAACAAATATTTTCAGATTAAGCAATTGATTAATTGAACATTGTTCGATACAAAATGAATATTGTACGACAATCCTAAATGAAAATAATCATAAGATGATCCTGAACCACTCAGTATCCGATGCAAAGTCAAACATTCATACCCATATAGTACTGCCTTGTATTATTCGGTGGTATATGAAAGAAACCATGAATAGAATATAAAATACTCTAGTTAGATTTTTCAACTAGATACCCTTATAACCTTATAATGGACTATTTTAGATTTTAGAAAATTAATTCCAACAATAAATAGTACTGAATCTTTAAAACACTGTTGAGTACGTAATTTCTTTGTTTAACTTCTTGAAAATAACAAGTAACAAAACCCTTTTTCTATAAACTTCAAAATCTTCTTAAAAATAATATAATAGAAAGAAAAGTCAATAAAAATAAATCCAATTTTAGTCTAACAAAAAAGAAAATTTAGAATTGTCTTTTACATTATCGTCGGCTTAATGTCGAAATAATGGTGGATTAAGTGCGTTATATACAGATGAAAGAACAGCACATAATCTATTATTCTTGAGTGATTATTTTGCTTTAATCACAAATCACTTTTTATTTTAGATATTATATTATTCCATTGTAATTCTTATTGTTGGTTTGATTTCACTCCATATTGAGGAGGAACAAAAATGCTAGGGTTCTTTGTAAATTTTAGTTCTTTCGAAAGTAACGAATTAACTTTGACAATATAACATACATACTGTAACTTCAATAATCTTGACTGGATTTGTTTTTAGTATTTTATATAACAGCAATTTTAAACAATCAAGTATTTAGTAATTGAAATTTCGTATTTAAAATTTTTCGAAGGTGGTATACACAATGTGTACTATGGTATGATTAAATTATTCGAGTAATGATCTAGCAATTGTAGTTACTATTGTATACGTTTATGTTTATAACACCTGAAAGGATAATTGAACGTGAATACCCATATCATTAGATTCGGGCATGATTAAAAGTGCGTTTCCAATTTGGAATATATCTACTTTGATAATATATTTTATGTTTGAGTGTCGGAATAAATTATAAAAAATTCGTTATATAAAGCGATAACATAAATCCTCGATGGCAGGTTTACAGAAAATTGAGATATTATATCAAGGATACTAGAACTCTATTGAGTATTGAATTTAATCAAAATCGATGTAAAGTAGGAAAGGTATAGTTGAGAAACGAAATATATATATAACATACATTGTTTTTCTTCATTGTTTTTACTTCAGTTGACTAGAATTTTGGCCTACATCAGAACTTCACAATAATCCTTTTTTAGTATTTTAGTATTTTGTGCGTTTGTATTTTCTCAATTTCCCAATAAGAAGTGTATTTATAAACATATAATTGAGATTTTCTTATTTTTTTTAGTAATTCTTTAGTAAATAAAATCTCTTTCAATTATTGTTTTTTAAGAATTAGTTGTTATCATAGCCAAACATAATCGCTTTTAACAAACGATAAATTCAATTTTCCCAGGAAAAGCTATTTGAAAAAGAAAAAAGATTCTATTCGAATCTATTTTCTTCTGAAATAGAAAATCAATAAATTAATGGTTGTATATTGATGAAAGACATAAACAATTTGGAAATATATTTTTTGAAGCAAAATATTTTGCAAAATTTACAAAATACTTTAATTTTCAAAATCACTGAAAATATATATTATTAATTAATTAAAAAAAATGATTCAATTTCATTTACTATTTTATAAATTTTCAATAAAAAATTCTAAAAGTTTACTATGAACAATTTTGAATAACATTTAATGAAAATGATAATAATTGGCTGTGGTATTAAGTTGCTTTTAAATTATGCTTAATTAAAAATTGTATGATTACAATGTAAAATTCAATCAATTTGTGTATCCTAGAAATTATTAAAGCATTCAACTGTATTGATTTAATGAAATATTAAAAGGAAAACAACAAAATACGTACAGGAAATTGAATTTAATTATGTGTACAAAATATATATTCCCGGAAAATTTTCAGCGAATTTCGCTTATATGAATTGAAAGGTTTTCTTTTTTATTAAATTTGCATTTTCATTTTGAAAATATATACATATTTATTCTGCTTTTCTAATCGTTCAATGGTAAACATTTGAAATGCAAAACATCTATATTTGATATTTTGAAGTATTGTGGTTCAAAAGGTTAATAACATGATTTTCCAATTGTAGTACCATATATAGAGAAATTTCTGCATAGTATTGACAAATTACTAATCTCCTTTAGATTGGAATAAAAACAACTAAAATGTTAACTAATTATTAGTTTCCGATATGATAAATTTTTGGTTACTCGTATTTTCAAGCGTTTAGAAATTAAGTACTTTACCAAAATTAATTCATGTACATATATTATTGAAGTGGTTTGGTAATTAAGTGCTTAAACCATAAACTTAAGATATTCAAAATCATAAATCGACTCTGATACATTTATGCTAACTAGAGTCAAGTGAGAAATTGATGCTTACTTGGATGGGTATATATAGTACATAATATAATAAAGAACTTTCTATATTTAGTCCACATTTCTTGATCATCCTATATTTGATATTATAAAATATAGTATATCTTATATTCATTTATATTTTAGTTATATTTAAATTTTATTTTATTTTAAAAAAATACAACTCTAGCAGAAGTTATAATACAGTGGTTACAAGCACTCAAAGCCAAGGGAAACTAATTTCTGAGTTAGGAATCCTATTTCAAAAGGATATGCCTTAATAATGTGTTTATAATATTTGAAGTTGTGGAATTTAGTATAAAGGGAGTATGCCTTGAATTCATTATAAAATGCCGCGATTTTGGTTTAATTAGAGATTAATATTATTGAAATCATAAATTTTAGAATTGGAATTTCTACTGGGAGTGAACATAAAAAAGAAAAATATACTAAATCAATTCAAAACTTCAAATAATCTCATTTGATTAGGTTTTTGCATAATTTCATGAAATGCACAGATTAAATAAATCAATATAACAAATGTGAAAGCAGATAAAATGGATATTTCCTAAATTATTCTAGAAAAAGGGGAATAATTTTAAGAACAAGGACTGTAAATTGGTCATTCATTTTATAATTTAAGCTCCATTTAAACTTGACTTAATCTCTTGCTGTGGGGGGTAAAGATCTGCATTTACTTTAATAAATCAAATTGATTCAATATCTCTTTTGCACACTTTATAGCTGCTTGTTTCAATCAACATACCAACACCTTTAGTGATGATCTGCATATGATACATTAACCTGAAATAATTAATCATATTGGTACAAGAGAAAACCATTGATAACTCACATTGATATCTAACCTCATATATTTATATGAAAAAATAAATCCTTATATTTTTTAGCTGCCCAAAATTATAATCAGATTTACTTATAACGAAAGTTAATTAATTTCTCTTTATGCTGGTAGAGTTGATTAAGTCAAAGAAAAAAAAAAATGTTTAACAAAAACGATTTTATCAATATTAATTAAGGATTAAATGCTTTTTAATTCCATTCCCTTGATTAATTGATAAATTCTAATTTTCATTTTTTCATCAATAAAGCCAATAAATTTTCTATATTTTTTATCAATTATTTTTATTAATAAATTATTAATATGAAATTTAAATTAAATTTTAAATGGTCTTATTTTTAAATGGTTTTTTTTTGTATATTTATTTGAAAATTTGTAATAATTCATTTTAGGTTTTGTAATGAAAAAATCAATAATTCAATGACAATTTCACTTCACCGAATGTTTCGTATATAATTTATATTCAATATAATCTGAAGGAAAAATAAAACGAAGAAAAATGTAGAAAATCAGACGAAATAAAAAGTAAAAACGAAATCCTTCTTGACTTAATAAAATTAAATTAAAGGCCTCAAGTTCAATAAATTTCTTTTACTAAGTTCGATCACGTTTTTTTGAAAGAAACTCCCAAAAGAATTTCCATTCCCAAAGTCGTTCATGATTTTCGTTTTCTTTTTTTTATATTAGATGGACATGGACTAAAATAGTAATAGAGAAAAAAATTAGATATATTTATATATATTTAGATATGTTTGGAGGTCTGTTACTATGTAGAAGAAGAAAAGGAAATCGGACAGACAGACAAAAAGTTAATTTTTCGAAGCTTTCATGTCTTTTTGTAGATTTCGTGACTTTAGTATTTAAGTTAATTTCTATTCTATACGAAAGTGATATTTATTTATTAGATTTTATTGTTGAAAGTAGTCATAATTTTTTAAGTTCTGAAGTTATAGATCAAAGGTAGATTGAGGGAAATGTAAATAAAGATTAATTGTAGATATTAGGTTATTTTGATTATATTATTAACTAAGTGAAGGCTCGTCAATACTGACGAAGAAGTATAAGAAGAAAAATTATCATACTCGTATATATTAATTGAGGCTGGGATCCGAATTTCTTTTTAAAACAAGAACCCTTTAAGACAAAAATGTTTCATAATGAAATTAGAAATTGCCTATTTTCAGGAGGACATGATATATTTTTCGACTATTAGGATGAACAAGTTTACTTCAATTTTTTAAAGCATTGAAACTTAAGCTAACTGAACGTAATAACTTATGAACTGAATTAATTTAATCTTAACTCAAATTTCATTCCATAGCATAGCAAAAATTTGTGGATCCAATACATATTTTTCGAGAACTAATTGAACTAAATTTGATCAAATAGATATAAACATAAGTTTCATGATTTTCAATACTAAATGTTTAGAACTCCTAATTAAATCTTGTAATTCTTTTCCTATTTCCAATTTTATAGATGATAACATCTTCGATTTCCAAGTTTTAGTGTTATGTGCTTCGGAAAATGTTCAACGAACAAAATTTCAATTTGCTCATATAAAGTATAATGAAATTATTAAGCTAAGTTTCTAAATTAGAAATTATTACATAATTTTATGGCACAACAGGTTTTAGATAAACTTTCAAGGTATATATGATAGCATGTTTCAATTTGTTATTAAATAGATACCCAAGCCTGTAAAGTTTAACAATTTGTTCTAAATTAGTAATTATTATAGTAATTACCATAATCTAAATGATAAACGCTCAATTTCGAACCTAATCCACTTATATCCACATTTTTTTTTCGTTTTTGGTTCTTTAGCAAAAAAAATTTCTAACAAAATTCCTACAAATTTACTAGATCAGGTTGTTTGCAAAATATTTAGACGAGAAACGTAAGAAATAAAAAAAAAAAAACAAAAAACGAACTTTCCTAATGAGCTCACCATACTTGATACAAAATTGTTCTTCGTTCTAGTAGTTTCTATCGGCATCAATTACCTTAATGGCTTTATGACTTCTTGTTCGTTTAATTGCCCTCAACAATTTTCACTCATTCTATACATGAAAATTTTTTGTAACATTAGTATATTTTCATTGTATAGAAAATGGTCCTTGTGATCGTGCATTACATTCTATAACTTTCTTCTCGGGTGTTTTCTTTTTTTGTGCTTTTGTCTGTTTTCTACATAAAACTTTCTATCATTTCTTCGGTCGAACTTTATTTCATAATAATTTCTTAGATTCTTTATAACGGATCATTTGTTTTCTTGTTCCCTATACCAACAGAAGTTCTTCTATATATTGTCTAACAAGTCATTTGGGTCCGTTCTATATATAGCATATCCAATTTTATTTGATTCTAACTGGTATACTATAGATATTTTTTTTTTTATCTTAAAAGGAAACAGGAAATTTTCTTCTTACACTTTATTAGCAGAGAAAGTGCACATATTAATAGTACTTTTACAAATTGGGAAAGTAAATAAACAAGATTTCCTTTACTTCTTTCAAATACTGATTTTGATAGACATTCAAGAGATAGATTGTTCGATTTAGTTATTTTCTTTGAATAAATATTAAAGTTAAGTAAAAGAAATCGAAGATAATAAAGCTAAATAAATATATCTTCGAGACAGTTAACAGATTAGAAATGAAAATGAAAAAAATTAAAGTAACATTTCAAAAAGATCTCAACTCAATGTTATGTTAGGTTTAGGCATTCAACATGAGGCTAATTCTTCTAAATTGCTTTCAAATTATGAAAGATTTAGCATACCAAATGATAGATCTTCTCTAAAAATAAGTCTCCTTTCTAAAATAACTAGAAGAAAGATTTCTGGTAAACAAGAAGTATAAGATTTTCGTTAAGAAGTATATAAGATGTGTATTAAATTTAAATATTCTATAGAAATTGTAACTAGTTTACAAAATGATAATATTTTAATGTATGAGTGCATTTATAGACTCTCTAAACTCCTTAAAATTATGATAAAATATGGAAAAACTTTCTATCTTTAGAAACTTATGTAATATAACTTAATTTTTTATATATCGTAGTTATTTCAAATAGTACATATATGTATATGTATACTGAAATTACTATGCTCAAACTTACATGCAGTTTTGATTATATTTTACTAAAAATTAATGAATATTTACTTCATTTTAAAGACTCGTATATAACTGTTTCAAACTTAAATTAGTTGCACTTACTATAAATAAGGTACAGTTTCAAGAAAGCTAAAATTCAGACAAGCAAGCTGTAAGATGATCTTTTTCTCTAAAGTCCTTATTTTTTGTGTAACAAAATAATTAATTTTACATGTGTATATGAATTAATAAGTTACTAACCGGAAATTTAAATATTAAAATTATTTTAATTTAACATATATGTTTAGTACAGAAACTTAACAAACATTTTAATTATATAATTTGAAAGAAATTATGAAATATTTACTTGTTGATTTTGATTTTGATTTTTTTGGAAATATTTCCAACAAGTGTTTTTGGGAAATGTAATTGGAAATGTAAGAAAATACGGTGTTCCCAAAAGTATGCTAAAGCACAAATTTAAATTTGTTCCTGTTATTGAATATTCTACAATATTTGAGATATTCCTTGGTTAAATTAGATTAGATTACACTAGGTAATAGGGTGTTCTTGTACTGCGAGCTTTGAGATCTATTGTATCCCCTTGTCCTCAGTGCAGTAGTTTGGTTAAATTCCTATTCTAGAGCACTTCCTCCAGACCTATTTCTGTTAGGAATTTTAGTATCCACAGTGAATCTAGAAATTGTGTCTCATTTGGGGAAAAACAGTATGCCCTAAGTATTTGCTTCTTCTATGCAATGTAGTGCTTCGCATTCAGAAAGAATGTGCATTAGAGTCTCCTTGTCCCCCCGCAGACTCTGCAGTAACTATCTTGTGCAAGTCCTAGTTTTTTTAGGTTGGTTTTTAGTCTGCATCGTGCTGTTAGTATTCCTGTCAGTACTTTTATATGTTTTTTATTAAGGTTTTAAATCTACTTGGGTTATACTCCACGAGAAGGTCCTTGGTCTGCCTTTGTCCTGGTTGTTCTTCCCTGTGCTTGTTTAATAAGGCATTGTGACGCTAAAAAAATGAAGACCTGAAAAGAAACACGTTTTTAGAAAATGTCGGTCTATCGTCTATCTACTTCTCTGTTATCAGTCTGTTTAAAATAAACAAACGTCAATAATATTGTATTTACAAAAATAATTGATATTTTAAAGTTGATTTCATCTCACCTCTATAACTGATACTTTTGTAATATTATTATAGGAGATAATTTGTGCTTTAAAAAAAGACTAAACCTTTAATTAAAATAATCAAATTGACTTTATTATACTTATTACTAAATTTATTGTACTTTAAAATTCTAAACTATTTGTTTCTTAATGATGTATATTGAAGTATATAAATTTAAATACGAATTTATTATCATTGAAATTTTTGGCTTCATTCATAGTCATTAAATATAAATTAAATTATTATGCATTTTGAATAAATAATCTGTAAATTTTGTTTATACTTATACACTGTATATACGTGTATATGGTATTTTGTTCTATTCTTGTATATTACAGCAACTATTATTTAACATTTCAAAATTCTGCTACAGGGTCGATTTTAACATATTCCATCATGTCTTTTACATGATTTAGAAGATCAGAAAATTCTTTAGATATAATACATACAGCCTATATACAATAGATTTCATATGAGATTATTATGTACCTTGTTAAATATTTTGTCCTACTTGTTTTTCATTTTAACAGCTAAATATTATATTATTATGAACGATTATGTCCCATATATGTATATAGTATAATTTGCATCAACATAAAATCTCTTAATAATTGAATATTAATTTTCCTCCCTTATTGAAAATACCATATCTTGATGTTTTCTTATTCATGATACTAAAGGTTATACAAGCCATTATATAAGTGAAAATGATTTAATGTAAACAACAGTATATTCCATTTAACTTTACTATAAACATAATATAGTAACATAAACATATAGGCTTGATATTAGCATACATATAGTATACTCGTAAATCAGGTGAATAAAGTTAAGAAAATTTTCTTATAATTAGGTATACCAGATAAACGTTACAGGAATCTTTATATTCTCATATTAGTACTATATACATGTATCAGTAGCGTAGGTTAAGGATCAAGAATGATTATTTCATTTCCTTATTAGAGTTTAATTTATTTTTAATTTTTTATTAAATTGTTAAATTTCTTTTTTGAATCGAAACCTATTTATTTTTACTATATGAAGTCCTTAAAAACATCAACATTATCAGGAGATTTGCTATAATAATTAAGGGTAAGAATATAGTAGCTACAAAAAGCAAAGCAGAGCCTGCAGCAACGTTTTTTTGATGCAAAAAGCCATACGAGAACATGCCTGAGTCAATGCGAGACGTTTCCTTGTTGTGATATTCACTTTGGTTCTATGCAAATTAAAAATTCCTAGTCGGACGAATCTAACTTCTTCAATTAACACTTCACTACATAATAAAATGAATTCTGTAAATAAAGTTAAATTCTATGTCAGAACAAGCACCGTTTTCACATTCAGTCCAGATATCGTATTGCTTCCTTCATATAAAAACTCCTCTTTCAGCTTTGCTCTGCTTAACGCAATCACTAAGTTCGTCCTCTAAGAATATTTTATCATAAAATCGGTGCGTTTTAGAGTCGTATTAAATTGCACCTATTTAAGAGAAATGTATGAGGACGTAGAATTGTTATTTACTTTCTTTTTTCAGAATAACGCTAATTTTTATAGAAAAATATTATAAATCTTTTGCAATTCTTGTTGGGGTTTTGATGGTTAAGGGTGTTCCGTGTACACCTATAGCATCATCTGAATATACTCCACTGCTATCCGTATAGGAATATGGCTTATTATAAAATGTTAAAGGGTTGTAAAACTGATTCCTTTATACGAGTTTATATTGTTATATAAAGTTAATTTTGTATTTTCGTTTTTCCCTTAAGAATTATACCAATGAAACTGATTTACGTTTTCTTTTAATTATATGTTATGATTTTTTTCGGTTATAATACTAAAACGTTGAAGTTAAATAAATAAATAAGATGTTTTTTGACTTGATTTATATTTGTTTTTGTTGTGTTTTTCTTAAAAGAAATTCTTAATAAGAATTTAAAAATTTAAAAGAATCTTAAACTCAATTTATATAATTTATAATCAAATAAGATTTTCATGTTTTTATTCGTTTACGAGCATGTTAAAAAATAAGGATTTGAAAAACTTATGTACCATATTTATATTTATGCTTGTAAGAAATTCATATAAAATGAAAAGATAATATTTTGTATCTTTTTGCCAAAAAAAAAAAAATTTATTTTATTTTAGGCCATAAAATATTGAAATTTATTATTATAGAACAAGGGGCATTTTCCAGAAGATATAATATTATATATTTTACTATACTGCGTCAGTTTGAAGAAAATTTTATTTAGATTTGTACTCTATTTAATTAATTTAGGAAAATACTATGAGATTTTAATACATGTGTTCTACAATACCATATTTTGAAATTTTGAGCCACAATTGTTAAAATGGGAACTTTCAATAAATTATTGGAAAATTCTTCAACATTTTTTTGATTAATTTTTAAAATACACCCTTTCGAAATAGTATGTATTGGAGATCAAAGTTATTCCCGTCGAAATATTCTCTATAAAGTGGTGATTCCTTGGTTCATTCTGAGCCAAATTTAGATATTTGATGGGCCAAAAGGTCCATTGCGTTGGTGAAGACAACAAACAAATGCATCGATCGAATCCTATCGGCATTTAATGACATGATAGGTTGCTCAAAAGCTTAACGTATCGAAATCGAACTTTGAAAACTATCGACAAGAAGTCTGCAACTTTATTGCTAAATAATTGCTAATTCGCAGCACAGTTACTATGCCGTAATGATAAAAAATATGAGAACATGTTACTTGATTTGTTAGGACGGAAAAAAATTTAGGAAGAACATTTGCCTTAGAATACCTTTACCTAGAAACCATTTTCATTTTAACATATACATCCTGAAATTATAACAACGATGGAATCTACCACAGAAATTTCAACTGAAGAACTATCAGAAATTCGACAATCATTTAAAATTTAATTACTTTTTGTAATTTAAAATTGTAAGATAATAAATTTTGATTAAAATTCAACTGTGGTCAAAAAAAACTACTAAAAGTTTGTTTGATAGCTTCACCAACTTTCCAGCCATAAATCGTTCGTTGAAATTATTCATTTTAAAAGTCGTTAAAAATTCTTTTAAAAAAAAAAAATTACTTGTTAAAATAATTTCCTTAAGTAATTCAAGTTTTAACGACGGCTGCAAAATTTCCATTTCGCTGTTCACAAAGAATCATCAATTAAGGCTCTTGGGATTTATTAATTTTTCAGAACTTTAAAACCATTAAAAAAAAAAGAGTTATTTCAATTTCATCATAATTTTAAACTAAAAGAAAGAAAAATGTTTTACGATTTTCCGTCATGGAAACGAGGAAATCTTTATCCTTCTGGAATATGAAATGTCAATGAATGAAAAATAACTTCGATATCATGTTTTAAAGGCCATTACAACAAAATAATTTATGATCGTAATAACAAAAGTATGCAATGTGTTAAGAACGAAAGATAAAATAAGAATTTTCTTGATTTATTTCCATCAGAATTGGAATATCGACATCAAAGTGGATGGTGTTAGTACGCTAAGCGAAGATTCTCGTGAGATGCCAGGCAACGTAGGAAAAAAATGAAATCCAATCATTGATTTATTTCATTGTAGAAGCGTGAAAATAGAAAAAAAAACGGAAAGAAATTCAATAGTGTGATGTTTTTTCTTTCATTCCTTCTAGAATTTCTTTTTTTCCTAGTTCTTCATTTCCGGGGAATCTAGGATAACGAAGCTTTCTCAATATAGGAAAATATATAAAAGGAATTTTATATTATATTGAAAGGAAAAAAGCCCGATAATTGTGAGGGTGTGAATATTCTTCACCTTTGGAAAATAATTAGAACATTTTTGTGGTAGGAATTTTTCTTTGGAAAAAAGAATATTATAAAGTAATTAAATAAGTTTAATTACATATCCTTTTTGTGGATAACTTAATAAATATTTTATTCACATTAAATTCACATATTCAAAAAGTTTTGTAACGAATTAAAATAATTAAAATTGGTTTATAACGACAAAAATCGCATATGCATAAATAATCTTAAATTTTTTTTGTTGGAAATATATTTTTTTCGAACAAGTAAAAAGTCTTTTAATATATATATGTAAAATAAGTAAGAAAAAATACCTTAAAAGCTTCTGCTCTAAGTTTTAATCTGAACTAAAAAAAAAACAGTAAATTTTTACTTTAGTTAGTATACTATCTGCTTTAGAAAATTCATTAAAAAATAAAGGATACCAGTACTTCACATCAACCAGATGATAACCCGTCTGGAGAGGACAAAAAGGTTTGCTTTTCTTTTTTCTATATTGTAATGGAAAGAAGAAACTATTCAAGGACCTCTAGAGTATAATAGAAAATGAAATTGTTCAACTTTGTTTAGATAACTTTAAGAAATTCCATTTTTATTTTTGGATTTAAAATTTTTAACATTTTGTTTGTATTAAATACATTTTTTTATGGAAAATTTATGGTTAAATTTTTTAAAAATATATTCTGAAAAGTGATTAACTGTCAAATTAGTAGAAACTGATAGTAAATGAGATTAAAATTACAAAAAAAAGAAACTTTATACACGACTTTTAAAACATAGTAAATATAGGAAAGAAAATCTTTAAAATTTGAATAAATATAATGTAGTTAAGTTTTTACAGCATTAACAAATTTCAAGATCAATATTCTAATGGATGATACTCTATTATAATATTAACAGTTCTGACACAAAGATAATGAAGCAATTAAAGATAAAATGATTAATGGAGTAGATAAGTGTAATTATCTTCCTATAACACTATAACAATAAATTTAACTATAAATTTAAACTAATCAGTTGTATTGGAATCTGAGTGCACTTTTAATGACTTATAGATATCTCATCATGCGGAAGTATGAGTTACTTATTCTTTGCATCAGGCCAACATGTAAACGGTAATGACGTAATGACTATTAAAGGAGATAATTAGAAGAAAGAAATTTTGTATTACAGACATGCTTCTCTCTTTTAAATTACTTTTGTAATAGTTATTTCCCTTCGTATTTAACACTTCACTACTACTTATATGTTGTTCTGATACGACATCCTTTTAGAAGGATAGGATACAACTCACTTTCGAAATGTTTTTCGACTGAATTTCTATGTGTGTCCTATTCACGAAGGTGTGAGTGTCTAGTTTGCATGTGATATTTATTCGCCGAAAAAAATTCTCTGACACTTGGTTAAAATTCCACTTTCATATAAAAAGCATTACATGGAGAAATGGGAAAAGTATTACTGGATTGAAATTCTTGAAATAGATGTCAGATATAAAAATATGGGAAATAATGTACTCAGAAAAGACAATATATAATAAATATATAAATTTTCTTCATAAAAATATTATATGTATACTTTTAAGAAAAAATATGTAGTTGGCGATACTCGGCGATGAAACTTTTGTTAAATAAATTCGTATGTACAATTTTCATACTTCTATCGTTCTATATTCCACAAATCCTAAACTTTTGTATGACAGATAACTTACTAAAATTGTATTATGGAAATTATTTCCATATTTTATATCTTAATTAAATTGAAAGTACTAAAAAATAATATATGCAACGACCTAAATAGACTTACAATGTACTAAATTAAAGTCATAGTAGTAGAGTAGTATTAATAGTCATGGACAATATCATAGAAATATGAAGTTTTTACTTTATTGTGATTTATATATTATAAAGTTTAACTTAAAAATTATTATTCAAAAAGGGAAAAATGATTTTTGCTTTTGCTTTCTCGAACTATCTATAACAAGCTTAAATTTTAATCTCGACCTTAAATTCAGAACAAAATAGTTTATTATTTTTATCGATTTTTATGTTCAACAGTTTTATCAGTTCATATCACATTAGTTCGCATTCAGAATAATAAAATAGATAATTCCATAAAATCCTCGATTTTTATAAAATTTTGGTTTCGGTTGTGATATTGCATAAGTTTTGTGAGACAGATTTTGGGACGGATCAACATAATATATGAAATTAGTATGCGAAACATTTACAATTTAATGAAAAACTTTTCCTTTTTTTTCTTGTGTTTCCTTTTACTAGAATAGTGGCTTTTTATGAGTCTACTCATAATTTCATTTCCGATTTTCCATTTCCTCTAAATCTCATTTCCGGTTTTTAACGAGAAAATATATTTCTGGAAATTATGAATAAATTAAATTGCATACATTTGAAAGTTGAAAAACTTAAAATTTAATTAAATTATTAATCAAATTTTATTTAAGTTTTAATATGGAATAACATATGTTATATAGTTTAAAATTACTAAATTCTATAGATTTCATAGTATGGTTTGATATATCCGATATTTATGCCCTATGGTAGGTACTACCATACTACTATACTACTATATATAATAACCTAAAACATATGGCTCTATTCCAAACAATGTGCGAAGGTTTGATTTTCAATTAGTTTTTAGTCAAATCTTTTGTTAATCAGATACAATGCTCTCAAGCAGTTAGTCCCACCGAACACTTGAGCTAAGCTATGCAGGCGAGCCTCGCTGTAGTTACCTAGTTTAGCTGGGCTCACTGACCACGTTGCACACTTGAACTAAGCTACGCGGCTATATTTTCGATAAATTCATTCCATCAGGTCTATTTGCGCCGTCAGAGAGATGTAATGTACTAGTACAGTACTCGCACCCTGAAGAATTATTACTAGAGCTATTCCACTTGAGACATATGTGTATCGACAAGAAACTACCACAAAATAAAGAAGACATAATACACTTTTGCAAGCATCGATTCTATACTGTTAGCAAAAAACTTAGCTCACGTAGTTTAGCTAGCTTAGCTCAAGTGTGTAGCGGGCGTAAGACTAGTGCCAAGAACGTTTTGTAGGAAGGTTTGAATTCTAAAACTACTCAGATTGCTGTTTAAGATATTAATTGTTTGCTGAAGATGAATCATACAATCGAAAGTAATATGTTATATTCATATAAATTTATCATCTTATGCAAATTCTGATACATGTGTGAAATTTCATGCGGGACATACTGTCGCTTGAAAAACATATTAATTAAAATAATTTAAAAGTAACTTTTTAATTAAAAAAAAGGCAAAAAAAAACTAGCTTAATTATTTTATCTAACATAATATAAAAATTTGAAAAAGCTTTTCATAATACGCTCAATTAATTTAATCTCATGTTAGTCAACTTACAAGAGTAGAGCCTACATAAGTAGATGTACTTTATATTTACAAGAAAATTTTCAAATTGGAAAATACGGAATTACATGAGATTAATTCAATTTTAATTTCAAAAGATATAAAAATTTCATGGTAAGAAATTTTATAAGACACTAGGGGCCTATACCGTTTTCCCCTTTTGCTGGTTGTGTCATATTTGTGTATGAAAAGAATTATTTTGAATACAACGAATTTAAATATCAGAATTTAGAAAGTACTGAGTTTAAGAAAAATAATAAGAAATGATCGTCACGAAAGACGAATTATTCTTGCTATTAAATTAAAAATTGACTAAATTAACTTTGTTTTAATGAAGAATCATAAACATTATTACATAAAGATAATGAATTCAATAAATATGATTCGATAGTAATTTTCAAATGTCTTAAATAATGAGTTGGTACACAATAGGAGCAAAATATAAGGGTAAAAAAGCAAAATGTGCAAAGGATTGGCTTTATTTACTGGATTTACAGGTAACATGATTCTAGTTTAGGTAATTTTTTAGTGAGTATGAAAATTTATGTTGTTTGAAAAAGGGTCGTCATATTCCTGTAATTTATAAGACTTGGTAACATAAATGTATTTTGTTATTTTGTTATGAAAGTAAAATAAAAGTGCAGAAAATGCTTCTTTTCTATGGAATACAATTATCTTTTTTTCACGTGAATTTGTATTATTTTATGCTCTTTTAGAATTGGCAAACAGGTTTACAATGAATAAATGAATACATTATAATAAGTACAAATACCACAATAAAATATTGTGATTCTGTAAAAATACTGATTTCAAAAAATTTTCATTCGGATATAATTCGCAGTTTGGTTGTGTAGATCTTTGTATAACTATTAACTTCAAATTTGTTTTCATTAGCTTTGCGCAGAGGCGATATCGTAACCAATGAGGTCTAACCGAGGTGCGATTATTGCTAGTTGAAAACTTTAACCAATACCCCGCCATGAGGGCGTGAAAAACCGCCCGCTAAGGCAATTTTTGAAGGCCCGAGAGGGCACATAATTATTATCGAAAAAAAAAATTTAGGAATTATATTAGGTTAACTTGGGAAGGTTAGTGCGTTTGTTTTTATAGATCAGTTTTTATATGAATGGAATGCATATAAGCCTATTGCTGGAAATTCGTTCTAGAAAAAATATTTTGGCATTTGACAACAACTTTATGGAAGAACATTTAATAGAGTTTGTGAAAAATAATAATTTTTTGTACAACAAAAGAAGTCGATACGTGCAGATATTCGTGCAGCGCTGCATGCAGAATATCTGCACATGCCAAGATGGTATGTATGTAAGTGTAAGTAATATATTTTAGAACAAGAATATCCAATCTTTTTGTTTCCCTGGGCCCCACATTGGAAGAATATGTGGTGTTTTGGGCCACAACTATATTACTTTTAATACTAGCTGACGATCGAAAAAAAAACGTAAAAATATACAGTTTTCATATTTAAGTAATTTAAAATTTATTAGTTTATGAATTTTTTCATTATAAGAACAGAATATGAAATTCATTTAATATCATTTAAGCCGCTAGGTGACAAACAACAGAACAGTGTAACTGAGCGGGAAACAGAAACAGAATTCGCTACAGAACGATAGACCTTTCGGTTCTGTTCCTGTTTCTGTTATTTGTCACTTGGTAGCTTTTAGTACGAGAGCGCACACAACAGACAAATCATTCCTCAGAAAAATTGACATGTTTCAAAAATTTTAAATATTTTCGGGTCGCATTGATACTTGCCTTGGTCCGCGGTTGGACAGCCTTGTTATAGAATAAGAAAATGTAACGAAAAATTGTTTTTGTAAGAAGAAAAAAAAAATGTTTCAATAAAATACACAATCAATAAATTAAATCATTTTTTATATTATTTCACTGGTAAGTCCATTTTGAACGTACATTTCCATAGTCAATAATCGTACATTTCCTCCTTATTTCGTTATAATAACGACACAACAGTCATGTATTTCATGCCCAGCATACTTCTGTTCTGATTACTATCCATCGACTGAGACAAATAGTAAACGCAGGGATGTCTAGTGAATACAGCTGTTGCATTTCCCAGCCAAGCGCTTCCAACGTTTCCTGAACGAGTTTAGCAGCATGTGACCTAGCGTTGTCTTGCTGCCATCATCAAGGTTTTTTGCATCTGAAACTCCAATATAACCAATTTTTCAAATAATGTAATATGACCAAGAATTTCTTTTACAATATTTTAGTATTTTCATATTTTCCTGCAATAGTAAATTTATTAAAGTTATCATATTTTGCTTGAAAATTCATTTTATATACAAATTATTTATTTAACAAAAGTTGAAGTCAATTTATACTAATAACATAAAGTAATGTAAAATCGGCCTATAGCCGATTTTTTGATGCCCTATGGTAGAAATGGGAGAGAAAAATTGTGAAAACTAACAATATATCGAGGTTTTCCTTCATAACTTTGTTTGTCCTTTTCAAAATTTTCTCTAATTTGTAACTAACTCAGACCCTAGTAGCATAAGTCTAATTTGCAAATTTCATTCAAATCAGTGCATTAGTTCTGAAAATACATCAAAAAAACTTTCTGAACAGGGTTATTTCTTCCTACGACTACTTCTTTCTCCACTATCCTGAGACCGATATCACTGAAATTTACAATGGTGTGGTCTATTAATGTAGTCAACGAATATAATTAATTTAAACAAAATTGCTTTACCAATTTTCCAATTAAACCCGAAAAACTATATAAAAAAAAACGACAAAACTTTATGGCCGCCCCTGTTTTTCCTTAATAACTTCGCTGCCCCTCTGTCGATTTTGCTGAAATGCAATACCAAAACCACTATAGCAATAACCAAGTAGCATTCTAAATTTCATCAAAATTGCATAACGCGTTTATGAGTTATTTTGTCAACGGACGGACGGTAGTACCAAACATGGAGCATTAATATAGGGAATTTTTTTCAGAATTTTGGCTCATTTTCAAAACCCAATTACCCCAATTTGTTCTGCCAGAATTTCACAATTTTTTTTTTCTAAGTATTCTATAAGATGTCACCTTTTCAGCGCGCTATAAGATAACTTGATAGGATTAGAACTACTAAAGTTATACGATTCTAAAGCCAACTATTGGAAAAAAAACGCCACGAACTTTCTGCTTAATTGAATATTTTAAGGTTTTTCTCTCCATAACTTCGTTTCTTCGTTCTCAAATTGGCCCAAATTCACAGGTAGGCTGGCGTCTAATAGTATAAACACGTTTCGTAAATTTGATTCATATCCGTATATAACTTTTTAAAATACATTGGAAAAACTTTATGAACAGGCTTATTTTAGGCTACAACTATTTCTTTCTCCAGTATCCTTGGACCGATTTGACTGAAAATTAACTCGGTATCGTCTATTTATGCAGTTAACCTACATAATTAATTTGAACAAAATCGGGTCACAAATTTTCCAATTACATCCGAAAAACCATAACGAAAAAAACGACAAAACTTTCTGGTCACCCTGGTTTTTGCTTTATAACTTTGCCCCCCGTGGATCGATTTGGCTCAAATGCAATACCAAACCAAGTTTAGGAATAAGCAACTCAAATTATAAATTTCGTCAAAATCGGATAACGTGTTTTTGAGTTATCTTGTCTACGGACGGACGGACGGACGGACGGACGGACGGACGGACGGACGGACGGACGGACGGACGGACGGACGGACATGCATAAATCGATATAACTTTTGATTCCCTACACAACCATACCTTTGAAATTTTTCTCCGATTATTATTTCTATGTGTTACACACTTAGTGACAAAACTAATATACCCTCTGGTAGTACCTACCATAGGGCATAAAAATGAAAATGGAGAAAAAAAATGGTTATTTCAGAAAATAAAAAATTATAATAATAAATTTAGGAAAAATAATCCCAACTTGTTCATGCTACAAAATCAAATATATATTCGTAATTAATTGCTTAAAAATTACGATTCGACAAATTTATTAATCTAATCTCTCAGCGGGCTATTTCCTAAAAATGGTTTGTTCTTTTCAATTCATTTTTCATATTTTATGCACAGTACATTATTTATCATTTTCATTAACGCAGTAATTTTCACTGAAACCCCAAAAATAGGTTTAAATAAATATCCTTGTTTCTTCCTGGCTGTGTACTTCTTCAGAAAGTTTAACAAATTCATCTAACTGCAAAATAAAAAAAATCCATTGCTTGTTATTCGAAATCCCTTTTATATCCATCGATTAAAAATTCTAACCATATACAACATATGTGACCATGTTGTCTGTAATTATTTTTCCAAAGGAAAATTTTCCACCGTTTGCCAAAATACCGAAATTCTGTTGTGAAAATTAATCATCAAAGTGAAAAAAAAAAATGTATAGGAAAAGTTGTACTTATATTGTACATGTAGTATATGTTTAAAAAGGGAAACAACGAACAGAATAAATTGTATATATATAATAGTATATATTTATTTTGTTTCTACGACATCGAATATTCCCTAATGAGGTTCAGGATTATGTAATAATTATCCAGACAAAACGTACGCCTTGTTTGTGGTTTCAGGTTAAACTATATACACATTCATATATATGTATGTATATAATCAGGTTGATTGTTGTCTAAAGAAGAAAAGCCC
This sequence comes from Xylophagus ater, assembly GCA_963422695.1. Taxonomy (NCBI): domain Eukaryota; kingdom Metazoa; phylum Arthropoda; class Insecta; order Diptera; family Xylophagidae; genus Xylophagus; species Xylophagus ater. Next base: position 9,009,673 of record OY730486.1, on the reverse strand, counting down.
ATGGCTATATTATAACCAAAAAATAATAACAAAACATTAACAGAAACAACAATGGTAACTAGCAACTCTTAGATATGTTTCCTCTTCATTTCTTCTGGTTAACATTACGGATTTAGTAATTGGTGATTAGTTGTTGGATCGAAAAATTCGTTAGGCCCTTTCTTTTCAGTTCGGTTATACCATTTCGAATTTCAGATATTCTATATTATTTAATGTTATCAATTACAATCTATTTAGTAGTACCTATAGACAAATAGTTGATTCACCTGGCCTTCAATGTCTATTGGATATATGACAAAATCTTTGTAAAATCTAAAAGGAATAAAAATAAAGCTAGTTGGATTAGATGGCCTGATTAAAAAGGTTGTTTGTATATATTTTCAATTTGGGATTGTTTTAAAGTTTTTTTGTTTTAGGATTTTATGCGGTCGGACTTTTTGATTGTCATTCAGTAAATATACTGAAAACGTAAAAATTCATCGCAATTTTCCCGTAAATAAATATAAAGTCTAGAAATTTATACTAAATTTTCTTATTATATTGACAGATTTCGTAATTTCTTTAGAAGTTTAAAACAAATATTTAAATTTTTATTTAGATTTTGTAATAATTGCAGACGATGGTTTCATGTCGAGATGGAAGAATTTCTATTAGATATTTCTATTGTTTTTCTGAAATCGAATACGTCTTCTGTAGTCTTGAATATAATACATTGGCAAATATTGTATGTAATTTTGATTCTGTAATACTTTTAGGATTTAAAAAATAAAATTCTTTTCAACACGAACCATACTTCAAATTGAATACAAAAGATTACCATAGAAGTAATTAAAAGCCAAATATTTTGAAATTGAACTCATATCACAATATTTCCATGTAATGGACATAAAGCTTAGAAGCACTTTATTGCATCCAATTGGACTAAATTGTAATACAATATACCCCAATCCTGACAGGGAAAGATCGCAGATTTTGAATACAATTTGTTATATAATATTATAAAGCTTAGAGTTTTGATAGAATTAAATCTCAAAGAATTTTCAGCAATAATTAATTACACAGAAAGTTTTTCTCTTATAAATTCGATAAAGGGAAATTTTATTTTCGCATTTTATAGAAAACTAATGAAAAATTACAGAAATATACCAAAATACTTTAAGGAAAATTCATAAAATTTCATGACCATAAAAAGTTCGAAAATCGTAAAGCATGATTGAGTTTGTTCTTTTACTCGAAAAGGGAGTTCCATTCCTTTTTAATAAGTACGAGTTTTAAAATAAAAAGTAATTTACAAAAAAAAAAGTTTCCAGGTAAAAAACAAAAAATCTATTCTTTTCAGTTAAAAGATTTCTTCTCAAAAATACAATAAAAGAATAAAATTAATTAATCAAATTGAAAAACAAATATATAAAGTGAAAGTTTTTCACGGAAAAAGAAAAATTCAATGAAAACATTCATCACAGTCAAAAGTTTTTCGTTTCCGTATGAATTTGAAAAATGTTCTTAAAATAAAGAAAAACTTGCACAAAAGAAGAAATTTAAAGAAACCAAAAAAAAAAAAGGAAAAGAAAGGGAAAATTTCTCAGAAATGGTTCAAACTTTTTTTGTAAATTGGTATATCATCACTTAAGCTTAATAGTAATATTATATTTTTACTGCGGTTTTAACTGTTTTCAGCCTAGAAAATGTAACATTCAAACTTGACAGGATTATACTTAATATCAATACGGAATTATTAAAAATATACGCACGTTAACCTGTCTTCATGCCCCGTGCTAATCTAGACCTTTCAGTCATCTATAACTAATTAATAATCTATTTTACTGATTCTAGTTATATCCTTACCTAATTGCATATGCATATGTGTAGCAATTTCATTTAAATTAATTAATTATGTTGGTTACATAAATATACGATAATATGTTGAATTTCAATAAAATCCATATAAGGATAGTGCAGAAAGTTGCAGTAAAAAATTGGTCGATTCTATCGTTTTAAGTTCTTACATGTTTTTTTCGATAGATTATATATCATCTTATCTAATTTATCTTCAATAAAGTTCACAAAATATCATTAAAGTAAACCTCTATCATTCGAACCTGACATTCGATTCATACCAAAACTAATTGGAATTTGATCCCCTTTACATTCAAAATTTGCAGCACGTTTCAGTTAAATTTATGATTACGTTCGTGAGTTATCGTAACCGCAAATTTCTGACACAGACAAAACTGATGGACATTTTTCAAAAACATGTTCTTTCAAAACGTGAATATCCATAAAAATTTGATGGTTTCACTGTTCTAACATAAATTTGTATTCCCCCAAACGAATTTCATATTAAAAAGTCGAATTTCTTGATTGATAGCAGAATCGCCGTAACCACTGAAATTTCGAAATGTTTGCTTCTAAAACAATTTTATTAATTTCTATTTTTTTTTTGTGGAACTGTCGGGTATCTTTCATAAAAGATCATATCTTTTCTTAACCTTCTAGGATATGAATACTCTTAGAATATATAATAAAACTTATTCTTGTTTTTAGATCTTGCGAAGTACTTCATCTACAAATACAAGTTATTCATTGAAATTCAACCCACTTGTAGATTATTTCATATTCATCTATCCACTTCTATATACCATCAAGAAAATCTCGTTAATTCTTCATCAAAGATTTCCATCAAATGAATCCTAGAAGAAGAATTTTTTCTTCTTCTTTAAAAAATAAAATTGAAACGAATAACAAAACAAAAATAAATTGAAACGAATAAAAAAAAAGTAAAATATAAAATTAAAATAAAAGGAAAATCTGCTATCTATACAATTTTCTTTTTTCCATTTCTTTTTTCTTTTTTTTCTATTAAAAATTTGCATAGGAAAAATCTTCTTTTTTTTCGCTTTTAGCCTTTTTTGAATCAATGGACAAATAAATTGAAAGTCTCTTGAATTCAATATCCGCCGAAAAAAAGAAAGGAATGATTTCCAAAAAAAAAAATGTATATATTTGTATATATATTTAAGTATATTCAAGTAGAATTTCCAAGGACTACAGAAACAAACCAACCCAGCTGATGTACTTTATAACATTGATGAGAAATTTTAATGCTGGCGGTACAATATTTAGAAGGGATGAACCATATCGTATAACAAGTTAGTAGATTTTCGGTTCCTTTATTTAACTTTGGATGTGATTAAATCTATTGACTCGGAAGGAAGGAAACCGTTTGGCCTTTAACTCTAATATTGCCTTGTATAATTTTGTTTCCATTTTTAAACAAAAAAAAAGAGCAACAAGAAAATCCTAGGAAAACTTTTCCTATATAGGGAAAATTCTTACCAAAAAAAAAAGGCAACAGCGAAAACTTCTTTCTTTTTGTTTCAAATTTCTACGAAAATACAATTTCCTTCCAAACAATGAATTTTCGGTTATTATTGGTTTATAGTCCTTATAACCAATACAATCTTGTAAGGGAAAAGTCAAAAATTTGTTGCCTCAATTTTAATAAATATTCCACAGGAACTGAGATTTTTTCTATTTTGATTTTTAGATTTAATTTTGCTGATTTTTAATGGACTTGTATAGAAAAAAATTGTTCTATGGCTTATGACGGTTTTTGGAGATTACATTGTTTGAAGCCTACTCATAGCAATAAAAGAAATTGTAATTTAGATTTATGACAAATTTGAAATTACTATACGTACGTGGTATAGATTCAATGAAGCCTGTATTAGAAATTACTTTAAAAACAAATATAAAATTTAAAGAGAAAACGTTACATTCGAATTGCAGATATTTGAATATGCAGAAACTGTTTTAGGGATGATCTAAAAATATTTTGCTTCAAAAAATTAATTTACCAGTACATTAATTGGGAAAAACAACAGCTTGTTTAGTAATTTCTCTAAAATATGTTAATAAGAATACTTAAATATGAAAGGAAACACTTTGATCTAAGAATTTTAAGTCCAAATGGAACTACACCCAAAGAAACAATTGATTTACTTAAGCGAATGAGAATCAATCATGATCACCTAATAAAACCCAAATTAAGAGCAAGACTTCACATAAAATTCATATACTGAAGGTAATAGGCCTAACCACACGACTCCACATGAGTTTTTTCAAGACTTATTTTCAGTTGGACTGAAAAAAATTCTTATGGAGACTATAAAATTAGGACTTTTTTGTCAATTCGACTGAAAATATGTCTTGAAATAAGTCCAATGGAGTCGTGGGGTTAAGAAGATCTTTATAAAACTCATTGTATAACAGTTGTACTTCTTTTTAATATTAGAAATGTAACAATTATAATATTTCTTAGAATCACATCTCAGACCTATATACTTTCTAGTACATTTCCATAAATTTGCTTCAAGAATGCATAAACATTTTCAGTTATTATTTTTTATAACAAAATATATTTTTAATTTTCAATAAAATATCAATTTATGATCTGAAATAAATAATTCTGGAAATTGTTATTTTCGATGAATTGGAAATAAATATTTTTATAGTGAAATAAAAGGCAAATCTAATTAAATTTTTTATTTGTTATAAACTTTATTATTATCTTTCAAAAACAAAAATTATATATATATCATTTTCATAATTTTATGATATAAAAGAGAAAATCCAGAGAAAATTATATTTTCCATTAAAAGAATATTTTTTTCGTTATTAACTGGGGATACCAATGACTGTCATGCAAATGACATTATAATTAGTGCAATAAAATCTTCATCGGGAAAAATAAAACCATTTCAATTATAATTAAAGATATTAAGTTATTGAAAAAAAAAACGAATATAAATCGGTTATTGAAATAAATTTTCTTTTTTAACTCAATTAGTGGTTCACAAAACAAACCAAAAAAACAAAAACATCTATTATTTGATGATATTTGTTTTATATTGGAAAATAACGACAATACACAACTTTATCCAATATTATTATCAGCCATAAACTATATGAAAATAGTCTCGAAAATATTTTTTTATTATAATAAAATTTAGTATGTCCCTTCTATAAAGTATTTTATCAATGATCCAATAAATTTTCCACCCTTAACAAAACTGTCCTTTGTGTAAGCTAAAGTGATATATTGTTAAGTATATACTCCTATGTCCCAAAAAAAAAGAAAAAGCTGTGCAAAAGCTAAAACAAAAGAAAGAATATGGCAAACCACTCAACTTTCTTACATACACCTTTTCTTATTTAATTGTTTTCATTAAGTATATGAAGGATGCAAGAATAATGCAAAAAAAAAATAAATAGTAGCAGATGCAGATCCTTGCTTAATTATGGGAAACCTAGGTACAAGATATTGTAGATTTCAGTGAAAGCCTCAACAGTTTGATTTGTCATGTTTAGCAACTTTCAAAATAAATAAATTTCCATAAAATCAAAAGGATAGTCTCGACTTCCAATAAAGTAGCATTTCTGGAATCATCAAGACATAAGGATCTTATTCGAAAAGTTAGGAATGGGTATTTTCAACAGTATTTATTAAAACTTTTTATAGGTGGTAACTATCATAAGTATTTTGAACAAACCCCAGATCTTTCTTTTACTCTACAAAAAACAAAAAAATTAAACTCTGTACCAAGTTGTAGGAGTTTTAGGGATGTAATAATGCAAATGATTGATATTGAATGATTTACTATTAATACAAAAATCTATTAGTATTATTATTAGCATTGTTTGGAAAAAATTCAATTTATAGAAAGTCAAATACATAACTTAATAATGGTGTCGAATGGGTCGAGTGGTTGCATTTCGTTACTGATAACTGAGTCGTCTGGTACAAATCTTAGGTTTTAACATATAAGAAAGTGAAATAATTTTTTGTTTATTTGTTTTGTTCTTTATGCCTTTTTATTTTTTTGGCACAGTTGTTCTTATTCACTGGAATTCTATTTTTTTGTTTTCTCTTCTATATAGGTTATTTTAATTTTTTTCGGAAGTTTTTTTTGTTCTTGAGAAAAAACAAAGGCAAACAAAAAAACTCAATATAAGTATAGAAGAAACCTGAAGCTTTTTAGGCAAAGAATTTATACGCCACTTGTTTAACACTTTTTTCATGTTGCAAGTTTTCGAGTACCATAAATGTCGCAGCAAGAATTTATGTGATTGCTACTGCAAAGAACATTAAAAGCTCCACTGGAATTCTATTTAATATATTTAAAGAATTTATCTTATAATATGTGTATATATAGGTACTTGGTATATCCTTATACGTTTATGATGCAGAAACAATCGCTAAATAAAAAAATCTATTGGATAATAGAAAAATGCTTGCTGTTAACAATTCGATTCAATAAACTTTCTGGTTTTTTGTTTTTTTAAACTGTAATTAGAGCGAAAAAATCGAATTTCTACTATAATATAGAAATTTGGTTTTTGTTTAGAAACTGGAAAATAATTTCCACTAAAAGTTTTAATTGAACCTTTGTTATTTTTAAGAAAAAAAAACCCTCCTTAAAACCAATAACAGTTCATTTAATTCCTTTTTTTAAATAAAATTTTAATAATCGTAAAATTAAAAGAAGTTTATTTCTTTTCGAAGAAGGAAATTTTTGAACCTAATTTAGGTTATTTTATTTCGCTAGGTACTTATTCATTTCCTTTGAAACTCTTTTAATTTATTTTTGTCTAAATTAAAAAACAATAAAACTGTTTACAGTGGCGTATAATTGTTAAATGGAATTCAAGAAATTTTATTAAAAATTAAAAATCATAATAATAAAAAAATTTTATTAGAAAAGCAAAATTATTTATTTTTAAGAGACAAATATTTTACGAACATAACTTTTTACCATATAACTTTTAAGGATTGCCTAATAAAGTCCAAAATAATATTTTTACATCATTTATGGTAAGGACTATATACTTTTTTTTTATCATCATCAGACGCTACTGTTGCTACAAGGATGGGACATTTTTTTTAAATCATTCTAGGATAAGAAATATTTTATAGATATTCTTCATTTCTTTACGAAACGCCCCAAAACATAAAATCCAGTATTTTAATAGCTCAACGAGTTCAAAAGATTGCTTTTTCAGTAATTTGAAGTGCTACAAAATGTACATAAGTACAGGAATTTTTATTTTTATTATAGAAGGAATCTCTCATATCTGATTTTAGTTAAATGACATAATTTGTGAGGTGTTTAAATTGATGATTCTTTTCTTTATATTATATTACACATAGGAAAATGGCATACTTTCCTTTTTTCTTAAAAATAAAAGACAATTTTCTATAATTTATATTATTTAAGCTTTCAGTTCCCTTCTTTCCGTAGAATAGTAATAAAGTTTTGTGATGGCAAAAAATGAAACTTTAAGATTTTGAAGGATCTTAAAAACTTATTTTTCGAAAATGTCCGTTCGTCTGTCTTTCTGTCTGTCTTCTTGTATCAAATTTTTATTTACACAATATCTCTTGAACGTGTTATTCGATGTATTGATTTTTGGTACCGATATGAAAGGTAGTCGAGTGATAGAGGATGAGTTATGAAATCTTAGATTAATTTTTACCTTGGAAATTTCTCAGCCGGTTGTAACAGAACCCATTCTTTATACAACTTTGATGAAGCAGGAGCGGAATCGTTTAACTCGATTTGACCCAAATCGTTTCGAAAAGTCCATAGTATAGTATTCATAATATATTTCCGATTTGATTTGGTATTAATTAAAGTACACGATTCCGTTCCAGATTTAATTTGGTGAGGATTGGGTGAAAGGCACCATTAAAAGATACAAAATATATATCTGATTCAACTGAAATTTATTATTTACTTTAATCTTACACATTTATATATTACTTCATCCGAAAAGCTTAATAAAGGTCACTAAAATTATTTGATTAATATAAGTCTTGATCCTTTTTTTCTAATTTAATTGAACTTTGTAATGAGAATTGTTGTTAGGGGAAATTAGGATATCTCTGGATATTAATGTATTGAATAATTTAAATAAAAGAAAGCATTCTTCTAGTGTATGCATTTAGTAGTGTATTCCTTTTTTTGTAACACCATTTCTGCTGTAATTTTCTTAAGTCGTAATAATAGGAAAAAAAGAAAATTTCGATGTCAATCGAAATCGTGCGTATAAAGCAATTTTTGTGACATCTTTTTATTGACGACAATAAAAACCTCAATTTTTGGTGAATGAAAAAGAAAAGAAAAATGTTTACAGCCTTTATTATGAGCACATATATATAGTATGACAATAATCATTCATCAGAGCCTAGGAGAAATCTATTTTATTGAACTTCCTGACCTAGGAATATTGTTTAAATGGTTAGTTAAGGGAATATAGAAAAGAAAAATGAACTGAATAAGCGAAATGTTATATTTGATGAAAATTTTATTTTATGAACGAATAAATGAACCCAACAAAAACCAATTATGTATTTTAGTTCGTGTTTATTTTCATAAATTAGCTGTCACTTAAAAAAAAATCAATTTAATTATCCTATTTTGACAAAAATTAGTTACTTCCGTTCAATTGATAAGAACGTAATTTGGAAACTTTTATTTGTTTTGATGAACAAACAGTTTGGAAATCAAATATAGTAAACTCGGGTAAAATTAAATCCTCTGCCAATTAAAATTCTTCCTAAATGAATTTAGTTTCTGACTATAAAAAACGCGATTAGAAATTATTAGGTTGATACATGCAAAATAGTCGTTTTTGAAAATTGAATTTACTCTCAATTTGTCACTGAACATAACTGCAAATATCTCACTTAGGCTTAAGTGCTATAACTTCGATCATTAAAATTGAGAAAGTTGCAGAATAGGTGAAAACTCATTGAGAATAAAAGTATACTATATTACGGAGTAACTCCAAATCAGCCGATGGTAGAAATGGGACAGAAAAACAACCAAAACGAATACTATTTCAAGGGTTTTTCTACTTAATTTTTTTGATAGCATTTATCTATTCTGCAAATTTTATTCAAATCGGTATATTAATTTAAAAGTACATCCAAAAGCTTTACGAACAGGGTTTTTTTCTCCTACAGCTATTTCTTTCCTCATTATCCTTGTACCGATTTAATTCAAATTTAGCACTATATCGCCTAATTATGTGGTCAATATACGAAAATAATCTTAATAAAATTGCTTCATAAATTTTCCAATTAAATCCACAAAAATGATAAAACTTTCTGGTCACTCTGGTTTTTGCTTAATAACTTCGCTCCCCCTTAGTCGAATCATAATAGGGAGATCGGCTGCTTTAGATCTATCAAGAATTTCCCCTCAGTTACATTTCACTAACATTAATTTCGGATTCGTTTAAAGCAAATGAATATACTTTCTTGCCGAAATTAAATCTTATGTGATACCTTTTCGTCGATGGATCGAAATTCTAGTGCATTTGAATAGACATCGAAGCTTTTCCAACTTTTAATAAAACTAGTATTTGTATACCTATTACAACTTTCGTCGAAAAAATGAAAATTTTCTCTAAATTTATTTCACGTAAGAACTGATTTAAGTAAGAAATGGCGTTTTGACATGTTCGGACTGTAATCTTAAAAATACATATCTTTAAAAAGAAACTGATTTTCTGCACATAATAAAATTTATTTGTGAAAATAATACAGAACCGCGAAAAATAAATATAAAAACAAAAACAAGAAAAATTTTCTGGAAAATAATGGAAAAAGATCAAAAGACAAATTGTAAGATGAAACAAATATTATGAAGACAAAACAAACAAATATTTAAGGAAAATTTTTTGAGATAAAATATTACAGAGTGGGTAGGAAACCCTTTTCATTTTTCTTTTTTCTTTTTTTTAGGGTTCACAAATAACTTTGTTCAATTTTCGTAAATAAGTTTTATTTGTCTGCGATTTTGATATTTATACAAAGCCAAACCCATAGATTTATATACGAAACTCGAAAGGCAATCAAAATCACTGGTAAAAAGGATCCAAAAAAAAAAATACCAGAATGATGGATCGTATAGAATGCCTGAGGTGAATTCCTTTTGACATTGATGACTTTATTTGAACTACAGTAGAAAACCTTTACGAAATTGTAAAAACGATAGTTTGATGATGGTTTTGATATAACAACAAATACCTTGTAATATATTATTTCTAAAAGTTTATAGTAGACATACTTTTCTTTATATATATCTTGAAGACTTTGAATATATATATTACATTTGATTTAAGCCATTTCCATATTTAAATATGTCTTCAAACATATTTCAAATTGAAGTCCTAATATACATATGTATCTACATTATGTACAAACTTTTCTAATGTACCAAATCCAAATATCTTCGATATATTCATCATTTTGATAAACGGATTCCTAAAGTTTTTGAAACATATATAAGTTTGGAAACTTATCGATATTTAGTATATCGATATTTCAGGATATTATTCGTAAATCTATAAAATTTTAACGTTTTATAAAGTTTACAAGTTTAGCTTATAACTTATGTAGGTGTAACTTTTTAGAAATGGGTAATCGCTTATAGAAATATACATACATACAATAGGAAACATTTACAATTCATATAACTCGAGAAATATCGATTATATATATATGTAGGTCAGAAATTACATAAATTATAGATCCTGGTCGTATTTATTTTGTAGCTCCAGGAATGGATATTTTTGAGAGCAATCCTTCTGAAGAATTTCTTCAACATCCTTTCTAATTAGAGTTTGAGAATTGACCCTACTTGTCATTTAATTTTCGATTCAGAATAAACCAAGAATTCAACTCTTCCAGAGTCAATCACTGAATTAAAGAATTTTATGCACTTTTAAGCTCTAAATGAGTGTCACTGTGTTAACAGCATCTAATATTATTAAAATATATGATATATAGTATTTATTAAATAGTAATTAAATTAATTAAAAGATTGTAATCGAATATATTAAAAAATCTGATAGAATTATAAAACATGCATGCTTTTTTTGCACTTAATGAAAATTTTGAATCACTATAACTAATTTAAATACAATTTTTAATGAAAAAATCTAAAAAAAATCATACAAGAAATTAAACCACCATTTGTGATCCTTCAGTATGCGCCACATTCATAATTCAAAATATGGTTGGAGTTTCAGCGTCCTGAGTGCAAATACCCAATTTGAGCAACCATTACAATGCATTGATTCTCAATTTATTTAATTCGCTTTAAATCTGTTCACAATTAAATGAAAATTACATTTGTATATCTAAAAAATCATCTATTCTAGAATAAAGAAAATTCATATCCCAGAGAAGCTCTGAATACACAAACACTATCGTATATGTAACATGTTTCAATCAAGCCATATGGTAATGCCTCTGTAAACTTAAAACCCATCTGCAAACCAATAACAGGAGTATTGAATATATTCTTGTCATCACTTATTTCCTCGTTTTCTTCCTATAAGAAACTTCTGTTTCCTTGTATATAAGAAAAACTTAAAGATTCAAGAAACACCATAGATTTAGATTTCGAAGAGCTGTTTTCATTTTGTAGTAGTCTTTCGATCATTAATACGTGTATGCCATATATTGAGCTTTGAACTTTTTCCATAGGTTTTCTTTTTTCGGAATACATGTCTTCTTAGACAAGACTTCTTGCACTTGGTATGTTCTTAGTATATGCAATTTTGATACTGGCATGAATTGAATAATAAAATAGATTTCAAAAGTAGAGAAATTTACAAGGTCTTTCAACAGAAACTAAAGAACTTTGACAAACTGATTTTAGCCATCTTGGTAGAGATGTTGATGTCAATACGTGTCATTATGTTATGCCAAGTAACGATGACACACTAATTGGAACCCGATGGATGTTTTAAAAAATTTTTGTTTTTAAATATTGCTAGTTGTACTGGCACAGGAATTTTTAGTTTTATTTTTAATTTAATATTACAAAAATCCATTTTAATTTATTAAGCCAATAACTTTTGTATATATAGTTAAACCACCAGCAAATTCATTATTATGATAATAGAATTCTTGAATTTTCCAAAGACCTCTGGGAATATGAGATGGGAACTTATTGATATCTATTTCAACATTATTTGCATGATAATGTCCCTGAAAATTTAAATTATATTAGAAAAACTATGCAAAAATCAAATTCAATAAAATAAACTTTTGGAAAAGGGCATAAACCTTCCGGAGGGATTACAGGTAAATCTGAATGACCGATGAAACTATGTTGTAAAAGTTTCTTATAAGTTGTATTAAAAAAATTACACATCGGTGTTTTAAGAACTTTAAATGGAGATGCAATGAATTGATTATTACCCAATACACTGTATGAACAATTTATTGATCTCTAAAATAGATTAGGAATTAATTCAAATATTGAAACAAAAACAAATTGGTTTATTTATACCGAATATGAATTGTCCAAATCCATCTTTAAAATGAATTCACCATTTAGAAAGTAATCTCGTTTCACACGAGTTATTTTCCAATTTTTAAAATCAAAAATTTCACGACCTCCTGCTGGAATCGGTTCAAGCCTTACTAATTGAATTTCATAATCAACAGCCTAAAATATTTATATGATTTTTTTTTAATTAGTAATGAATTAATTTGAATACAAACCGAATATCCAAGATTTGAAAACAAAATTAAAATCAAAATAATTATGAAATTCATTTCGATAGAGACTTATTCGAAATACTAAAATCAACTATGTATGAAATATTTAATTAATCACTATTTATATATCCTATTTATAATGTCAATATTTTTTTTTTTTTAGATGTTTTGTTGACAACAATTAACAACAATTGTTTTATTGTTATTAAAACAACATACACGATAATGTTCGTGTAACATTTGCAATTAAAACTAAACATTTTTAAATTATAAAAATCAGATAATTGAATAATTATTATTGGAATACAATAATGATATTAATGTTGTAATAAAATATTAATCAGGGCAACTTGACTCTAATATTGTAAGAGCTATTTCACAGTCATTTTTAAAAAGTAGATTCTTACTTAGCGATAGTACTTAGCTTTAGTTTTTAGTCGTCTATGAAAATTTTCATAAATTTGGACTTTAGTTTTAACTTAAAAATCATCTTTAAAGATGACACACATTTCACATTAAAGGATGAAGAAAATCTTTTTGTTAGTACACAAATTATCATTTCATTTATAGTGCTCATAGGTTGAAAGCTTACATAAAAGTTTGGAGAACAGAAATCAAAAAAGTGCCATAATTAAGAAAGGTCGTTATAAGGAAATGCCGTATAAAGACCGGCCTTATAGTGAGGTATGGGTGTACTATGAGATACAAGATATCTTGGATGCAGACTAAAAATCTGTGCCACATGAGAGTATAAGTTGATAACTCGAGTGAATTGTATGCTTCTTAACAAAATTTAAATGGGAATGAGGCCTCCTCAATTATCGGACAAAAAGCTATTACCATAGCTGTATTACAGTACTGCCTTTCTATTCCTCATCTTCTAAACATGTCCTACCTATATTTTATTTCTTTTTTAATACTCCCATTTACTTTTTTTTTATAAAAAGTCAATTTAACTTAAACTTATGTCATATTATTTAAATTTGTTCCAAATTTCATATGAAAATGTGAGGCGATACCAAATGATCAGATAACAAATGGCTGTAATCTTTAAGCTTTGCTGGATGGGTTAAATAAAACAAAAAGCAAGTAAATTATGCATTTTGTTTTAAAGTCTTCATGGTTGGGTACTTGTATATTTGGACTACGTTAGTGGATTATGAACAACAATATCATCAACAATAATAATAAAAAAATAAAAAAACTGTTTTAAAGATTAACGTTCCAAATCCAGTAATGGCTGTCATATAAAAAAGGATTTTGTTTATTTATGTTCATGAACTTTGTCAGTGGAATTAGTGGTTGATTTATGATTATATTGAAAGCAAAGAGAAAATAGAAAAAATTTTGTAATAGAACAAAATATGAGAGGAATTTTTGATGTTATCTTTTGACAATAGTTGTTCAAAATGCAATAAGAATTCCAAGGAAAACATGCTAAAATTTATGATGCAAAATGAAAAGAACATTTATTACTTTGTCGTCTTCAAATTTTGGGTTTTCTTCTTTTTTTCTGAAGGCTATAGGGAAGGAAGCATTTCACTTACTTGTTATATAACCAAAATGAAATACGAACATTAAGTTAGCAAAACTAAGGTTTACAAGATTGCATTTAGTGCCATGGACATTTTTAGGGTTTCTTTATTGAATTAATATAAACAGAAAATGTCAATGTCAAATGGTAAGATCGAGGATTAAATTCCTTGTCTCGTCTTTTTCCCTGACATTTTCTTTGCCTACAAACTAAAGATTCTATAACATTTCTATTATTTATAGTAAAATTTTTTCTAAAAAAATTTCATCCCTTTAATGATGAAAATCGAATATAATATAACTATAATAAATCAAATAAATTTAAATTATGATTAGCATTAAACATAATTACTATTAATACAATATGTTTAATTAAAACTAATTACGTCGGAATAGATACACTAATATGTAATTGTATCATAAATTTACTTAATTTTAATCCTTTTATTGATGTTGTCACTCGTAATTGTAATTGAAATACAAGCAACACAAAATGGTGTCTAGTTTAATAGATTTGAAATGATTTTATTGTGTTAATGATCGTTTAAAAAACAATTGACTGAAATAAGAACTTGAACAATGGTTTATTTTAGTGTTTGCAAATGCATTTGACAAGCAATTAACTTAAAAGTGTTTTATGCAAAATTTTCAACCACAATTTACTATGCTATGAAATCTACCTTTTTTTTTGTTTGTTTGCATATACAATTTCATTGTACTTAGAACAACGATAATTTGAATGAGTACCCTTGTCAAATACACAAGAAAATTTTGAACACTTTCTACCTATTATGTTTATTATTTTCATTCTTTTATTTATTTCATTTTAAAAAAATGCTAATTGTTATCATACAAAACCGAATGTAAAGTCAAATGCCATTTTTTCAAATATTTTCCTTCTTCAAAATATAAATAGAATTAGAAAAAGAAACAAGAAAAAGCTTTCAAATAAATTAATTTTGAAGAAAATATGTTTCATTATTTTAAAAAAACAGAAAAATATTTGTTTCCAAGTATAAAATTTTCATTTTCCTAAATAAAATATTAACAATAAAAAATTATATATGTAATAATTGGAAAATTTATGTTTATGAGTTCATGTTTTGAAGAAGACATATCAGAAATTCATATTTTAAGAATTCATAAACAAAATTTGATATGAAAAATAATAAAAATTTAAGCAATATTATGTTATGTTAAAAAGAAAAGTATAAAAATAATATTATATTTTCAATTGATTTTTTACATCAAAATAACGACAATAAATAATGTTACATATTTTTATACACGCCCACGGATATGCAAATCGCTCAGTACTTAGTAGAAACCAGTTCCAATCAGGGACGTTTAAAATTTTTTATCGCATTTTGTTTTTATGTTTTTTCAAAAGAAAAATCATTTTTCTTATTTTATTTTCAAGAAAAACATTAAAAAGCATCTTAATTAAAGCGATATGACAGAATCAGTACAATGATAGTATGTCCTCTTGAAAAGAAAAATGAAATCACAACGCCAACAAACAATAAGGACCAATTGAATCAAGAATTCAAGTGTGAAGAGAAAAGCTTCATTTCTTTTTTATTCTTTATTGTGTTTTTTATGAGCTTTTTTTATGCCTCGATTCTAAGAAACTTGTTCTGTTGAACAAATAATAAGTAAAGTAAAAGAAGAAAAAAAATGCGAGAAGAAGGGAAGGAAAAAAACCACTAAGATTAAGGATTTTGGGTCAGATGAGTAATTTAAGCTTTCATTTTTTTTTTCTTATTCATGCTATCATTACGGTCTCAATGATGACGATCATTCTGTGTGGTTTCTTTTGTTTACGCTTTTTGGTTTTCTCCATTAAAACCGTAAAACGCAATGAAACCATCTTTGGTAAATAATATCATAGAAAATATACAGGATAATGAGATACAGCTACGATTTAATGATAACACCTCCACCTGAGTTTCAAATTTTTTTTTTTGTATATAAGAAAAGGAAGACTGACGTAGATAAGTATAAACTTATGAAACTGTTTGCGTAGTTTATTTTTTTATTTAATAAAATGTGTATTTTTTGGTTCTCCACTGGGTGACACAGTTAGAGACAGTGTTTTTGTTTTTAGTTAAATTGAAATAGCAATATTTCCCAATCAATTAAAATATTGGGTTGGATTTTATAAAGTTAATGACTAAAAAGTAAGTAAAATATTAAAAATAGGACAGACATATTCGATTTGACATATTTGAAAAAAGTTTCAAAATTATATAGAAGAAAATTAATGTATTTCAACTTTAAATGCAACACACATCTTTTTTGCACGAAACTGATATTCTGTCATATTTGAAAAAGTTCTGGTTCTTTCCGGCAATATTGCAAATCTTAATTGAAGTTTTTAATCCTTTCAGATTTATTTTCGTAAAAACAATTCCAAACTTCTTTAATCTGGCTGTCGATAGAAGCCTTTTAAATAACCGTCGGGTAAAGTCACACAGTCGCAAAAGTAGTTAAACTATATTAAAATCGTATAACTCGATTTGGCTTAAATTGTATCGAAATAGAATAGGAATGGTAATGCTTTTTCGATTCAATTTAGTCTAAATCGAATTACACAATTCCATTTCTAAATTTCAGCAAATGCCGAACGTTCTTGAACTGAACATTCTTCCTACTTTTACAGAAAGAAATAAACTAAATAAAACACTTTCAAAAATTTTTTATGCACTACCCTGTATAAGGAGGAAGTTTGTTTGCAAAATAAAATAAATTTCCTTTTTCATTTATAAGTGGATATCTTCTAAAAGAAAATAAACTAAAACAAACATTTTAAAAGTATATGTTCTGTAATATTGAAGTTATGTTCAGATCAATGAAAATGGATACTACTATACTATTTGATTGGAATAATTTAGTGTTTTTTAATTGTAGCACTACTCTACAAACTGAAGTTAATTAAGAACACTAGAAAATAATTGATTTTGGTTCAGATTTTTTTCTTTTTGGAATGTTTTCCTTAAGGGAAGAATCTCAAAGAAAAAGAAAAAAATTGATTTTTTCATGTTAGAAACATATCCCTTAAGTTTTAGAATGAAATTCAAAAAATTAACATGGCTACAACCGATGCTTTACTGCCGCGTGTTATTGAGGTACTTATCCATGTTTCCTGTATACATTTGTGGTACCATTTCACTTTTGGCACGGATTATATATCGTTTGTTTGGAAAAAAAATTTAAATACTTGCATTATTATATCACATAGAATCTGTTTTGCCAAGACTAATAATGAGATAATGTGTACTAAACCAGAAAAAAGTACTCTATTTATATTGTTTGCTTTTTGCCTATATACAAAACTATAAACTTAATCATCTCAAAAGTATGTTTTCAAGTTGTTGTGGAAAATAACTCCAAAATAACTCCAATGTTTCTGATTAATTCAAAAGACGCTAGATTGCGCACCTTAGTCCTGAAGCGTCGGACGAATATACCATATTTAACCATTTTTTAATCTTTATAATAAGTTTTTGTAATTAGTTTATAGACCCAACAATATACCCTACAAATTTCAAGCATCGATTTTGTAGTTTCTATAAAGTTGATTCCTAAAAGCCTGTTTATTTTCAGGGTTTTACCTGGTGGTGGGCACATTTGGAAGAACCTTTAATTCATTTCAAGATAAAATTAAAAACTACTGATGTGATATTTTTACCATCAGTTTTGATTGAATTTGATATTAGTCGAATGTAGTCAAAACTACTGAGATTCTATTGATGTTTTCAACATTTTTGTGTTTTGTTCATGACTTTGTACACTGTACATACAAAAATATTTTCCAGCAAAATTTCAAAATATAATTTTATAATGATTTCAATTCCAGAAAATTAAAGGAAAACTTTTAAATTAAAAGTCGTTGGCCTATAAAAATACCGTTTACATAAAAGTTCAATTTTCTTAAAGATGCTATTTTTTTCTTTCGGTAAATTGAAAATTGAAAAAGAAAACAAAAAATCAAGTAAACAAAATTACTGCTAATCAAAGAACTTTGTTGTTTTTTATTTAGCTTAGGTCAATTACTTTTGTATAAAATCATTATCAACGCTTTCATGAAGTTCAATTAACGTTAATGCTTCATGAACCATAAAAATTGATTTTTAAATAATATATCATAGAAGGACAAACTTTTCGGATAAAACGAATAATATTTATAATACCGAAAAATTGCCATATATAAGCTGTATAGGTGCACGTCTTCTCAAATATGACATTATATAATATATAAAAAAAAAACGATTAAAAGTCATCTCTTGGTCGATGATGTTTCATCAATCTTCATCATGAAGTGATTAATATCAGACTCTTTTGTACAAAATATATTGACCTTTTTGTGGTGGAGCTTATTTTATAATATAAAATCTGAAAATTATGTTTCTTTTAACGTTTTTCCTTTCATTATACATAGAGGGTTTTCCAATACGGATTAAGAATGTCGAAAACTTTTAAACGTCATTTTTAGATTAAATGTTACATGTGTAAACTTTAGTCATATAAAAATGTATTCCAACAGTCCTATACACAAGAACAACACGTTCCAATTATTAAAAACTATTATAAAAATACTTCTTAGCTTTATCTTCTGCGATGGGACACCAAAATCATGTGATTTAGCATCGATATCTAAAAAGTAAAGTTTACATTAACAAATCATAAACCATTCCAGACCTACGTCATAAACAGCACAGAAGTTATAAGAAAGTTTTTAAATTATTAAACAGTTTTTCAGACTTATAAAATCTTATAATATAAGATTTTGAAATTTTAAAGTCGTATGATACTATATAAGACTTAGATTATGCGACTTTAAAATTTCATGACGCATATGCCATACTTGGCTAAGTCTACACAGAATTAAGTTCGTTTCATCAAGAAAGGGAATCTTAAGTTTTTTTTAAGTTTTACCAGTAATCTTACTGTTCAGTTATACTGTAGGAATCTAATAACGTTTAAGCAACTTTCTTAAGTAGGTGAAAGCTAAGTATGAAATAGGATTTGTTCGTGCACGAGTATAAGATAACATCTGAGCTGTTGTAATAGAGATATTGTAGCTAAAATATATGGAAATGTCAACGTAGTCATGGTGGACAATTAAACCATATTATCTACCATGTATAGTTGCGTTCGATAGTACTTTCATTAATAATAAAACGAAATGTTTTATTAATAAAAACAAACAGTTACCTCATTTTGATAAACCCTTTATAAATGCCTTTAATATTTGATGCCAAAGTTTTCTGATATTAAAACCAGCAAATAAATGTTTTCAAATTCTTAATGAAGAATTTTTAAGATTTGAAATTATTGAAGTTATTTAATTTGATCTAGAAGTACAACATATACTGTAATACAAACATCTATAGTAGCTACAATTTCCTTTAGATATACTGAATGTAAAATCCCACAAACGATTTGTTCATTTTATGGAAAATTTTCCAGAAATCTTGTGCTTTTCATAAAACTTCTAAAATACACGAGTTTTTAAACAACAACTAACTTTTCGAAAAGGAAATCCTCAAATTAATGTTATGGTATATATGGGAAACTTATTCTAATTTACAGTAATTCAAATTTAATATGTAAAATTTAAAATTTTCTTGACCACATAAGAAGTTTATTAAATTTTCCATTAGGACTCTCTTGATTATATATTTTCCAAAGTCCTAAAACGTCATTAGATAGAATATTACCTTCATCTAATTACCATGGCATGAACAATATTTTTAGGTAAATGGTTTGGTCGCACTTATTTTCACATGTTACCATAAAGATTGATTTTTAATGAGTATGTTAAAAGTTTTGTTTAAAATTTCCAAGCTTTTTCGAAATTTTCTATTTCTGTTATATTATAATTACTTATTAGTTTTGGGTAATACCTAGTTCAAATGCAAATTTAAATACACAAAGTTTAATTATATTGTACTATAAATCAGACTTTCCAAATATCTGTTAATATAGGAATAGAAAATAAGAGAAAATGGAGAGTCTTCTTCCAGTGTATGCATTGGCGGTGTATTTTAAATACTCTGTAGTTTTTGTGACTCTGATCTTGTTTAGCACAATTCCATTTTTGTTGCAATATGTTTCAGCTGTATCGATTCAATTTCTCTTTAAGATTTATCGACTCGTCCCAGATTTTACGAAATTCTACTAAATTTAGTGTGTTGGTTTATGAAATTAACATTTTTCAAAATCACCCAATGCCAGGACCGTGACTAGGTTAGCATTTTGTGGAAATTTATAAAATCTATATACATATATATTTATGTTACGAGCCCCATCGTGCCCACCCTGATATTCACCTATAGTAATGGGCCTGCCCAGTGCTCATACCGAATGTAACCATTACTAATAAATTTAATACTATCACATTTTCTTGTCTAACAAAACTTTTCTAATGTTCAGTATATAAATACTATTATCATAATATTTAAGATGTTAAGAAAAGCTCAGTAATACTAAAAGATGTGTTGAAACATTAATTATTTTATAATGTCCTTTTTAATAAAAATTAAATATTTCCATTTACCCTTTTTCCGGGTAAAGAAATTCCATCTTTTACTACATAACATCATTAAATTAGTGAGTTAAAAAATTCTATGAAATATTATGGTATATGTACATCACTTGGTGTACCATTGTCAATATTAATTTAGCTGAAATCTTGTTTACATGGAACTCTTTTTTTTTTGATGTCCTCAAAATTTCTATGAGAATTTTATTCTAAAATATTTAATTCTAAGAATTTGAAGGAAAAAAAAGAAATGTCAAATGATATAAACCTGAACCCTTGTCGTTGCGGTTGATTAAGTTTCCCAGTCAAGATAATTGAAAATGAAATCAAATTGAGCCCACATTTTCAAGAATATATAAATGAAACGTGGGTGAATATTTCCAGAAATTTATACAACGAAAAACACCCCTCAAAATTCGTAGACTTTTCAGAGATTACAGTATAGAAAAAAGTTCCTTTAGTATGTGCCAAAATATTTAACTTCTTAAAATGATATAAATAAGAAAATTAAAATATCGTATTAAATCAAAAATCATATTTTATGAAATTGAAATATGAAAAGATTGTAGACAATATACGAAAGATAAAAGTTTCAAAAGCTCAGGACATTTTAGGATGAAAAAAATTTGAATTTTTCCATCTCAATATTTCTGCATTTTAATTTAATTCTTTTGGGTGCCCGTCATTTATGAACATTTTCTTGTCTTTATTCAGAAAAGGATTTTCGAAAAGGCATAGACTTTTTTCTAATTTACTCTTTTATCTATGCAAATACAAAATCAACAAATTTTGATCCTTCAAATATTTTAGTTAGAGTTGAGAAACAAATGAATGAAAAGGAGGTTTTCTTTTTGGATCATAAATATTTAGAAACAGGAAAATTGCATAAATATTAAATTGAATTATCGACTTTCAATATGAGAAGTTTTAGTTAATACTTTCTTATACTTACGTGTAAATAGGAGAGAGGTATTATGACCAGGAATATGAAACATTTGTGAAATTTAAAAATATTTTAGTTTCGACCGGAAATTAAATTAGTTGTGGCTTTAAATTTGAACTAGATGGACATATCTGTAAGTTCTAGTTAGCAATCTAATTAAAAAAATATCAATAGAAAATCTACACATAAAATTTTCAATGAACGATATAGAATTCATAGCTGAAAGTACTATTCTTCTAGTAAAATATTCCTGAGATTCTACCGGGTCCGGCAATTGAAGTGTTAAACTGTTAAAACGCCGTAACTTTTTGCTTATTGGAATGCTTTATTAAAATTTACGGATGATAGTTAATTTTACAATTATTCAAATGCTATGTAACCGCCTTTTTCCTTAACCTTCAATCTCATTTTAAACGATGCACACGATGCTCGCACGATATCTTGCCTTAAACGGTTTCATTCACGAGTCAAATCTTTTTCTAAACCGGCCAAAGTTGTGTGTGCTATTTTTGCAAGTGGCTGCTTGTAAAATTCCGCAAATGAATCCAACGGATTCCGATCTGGTGAATACGTTGAATTTTGATGTTTGACTTTCCAATCAAATGAAGCGCAACAATTGAGTTTCGTTTAAGGTCCATTGTACTGACAGCCAATATATCAATCAACATTCATTTTAGTATGGCAAGATATGCGGTTTACATTTGACAGCGATTTGAATTAGACGGACACTTCAATTACCGGAATCGGTAGTATTTGATGTAACTGGTAATGTATTATAATTGTCTATTATTCTAGTAGATATAGCTAGACATCTAGCAACAAATTACTCCGGATAACTAGTGAAATGAAACAGGATATAATATTCCTGTTTGGTAGATGATTAGATAGGTCCTTTAATTCATCACTCTCACCCAACTTATTACAAAAAGTGCTGTGTAAAATTTAATGAAATTTTCCAAATGTTTCACATTCAAAATGTATATAAGAAAGTCGAATGGTTTATCATACAAGTCATATTTTTTTCCTTTGGGTTTGATTAAAAATAAATTACATTTTAATATTAATAACAAAAGAAAAGGAAAAACAATTTTCGATGGGATTTATAAGATATGAAAATGAATTATACAGCCTTTTTTTTTAAATTTAAAATTCTATCTGAATTATGATTTTTAATTAGAGTCCTTTTTCATTTAAAAAAAAACAAAAATTTGTTTTTTGTTTTCTTTAATTATTACCCAATTAAGATAAAAACACAAAATTATTGCATAAAATTCAATTAAAATTAACGAAAACACTTAACTTTTAGTTTTATCTTTCTTAATTAAGATAAGATAATAACATCAAATTTATTATCAACATTTTATTTCAATATAAACTATAAATACTTGAAATCAGCGCAAACTACGTATATATTGATTTGAATACTTCTCAAATAACTTCTTGATGTTCATTCATTATTCTTCTTAGATAAAGAAAGGAAAGTATCCTTAATAAAAAGAAAAGATATAATCGATATAAAATGGGTTCTACTAGAACCAAAAAATCAACATAAAATGGTCAATTCAATCGTAAAAAAAAGGCCAAAAAAATCAGCAAACGCCATCACATATTTCACAGTAGAGAGCCTGTGAAAATATCTTCTGCATGATTGGCTCACTCTTCAAGTTATAAAAGTCCATTCATGCAAGAAGATTTTTCGATCTGACATGAATACGAAATCACCATAATAAGACTTATTCATAATACACCATTCAAACTATATAAATATAAAATATATAAGAATGAATATTATATACATATATTTATAGTTTTGAAAATATCCTCCACTTATCATGTACATTATCAAAAATCTGATCCATCTCAGGATACTACAAAACTATATAATAAAGTGGTCATATCTTAAAAATCATATCCGAATCGGAATGCACAAACTATGATAATGTACATAAATATATATTATATGTAAAATAGAATAATGGTAATAAAATGAAAATGGGAAAATTCGAGGATATACCATATTTCTCTGGCCATATATAACAATGGGAAAAATGTTTTCTTTTGCATGAGATAACCTTTTCATGATATAGTATTCATTAACTAGATATGAAACAACGAAGTCTTATATAAAGTGTCCAAAAAATATATTTCGCTTACGATACATAAAATATTCTGTTAAGAGACGATAAAGTCCAAATAATTTAATTAAAGTGCAATTAACGAGGATTTATTGCATTCAATATAGAAAGAAAAAAGAAAAATTAGGGCATGATAAAATACAATATAATAAAGTCCTATTTTTGGTTCATGGAAATCTTTGGAATTGATATGAAACTTTGTGTATTTATTAGTTTTATGAGATTAAGTTTATTTTGAATTTTACGATAATTTCTAGGTAATTATTAAACCGTGTAAGAAAATGTCCAATTCCATGAACAATTTAGTAACATTTGAATCGTATTAAACTGAAAAGGTCGCGTAAGTTGATAACACAATTGCTGAACTTTGATCAACTGATACGGAATTATAGCGTAATTGAATATATTGTGTAATAATAACTCATACATTAAAGGAAATTAATATAGTCAATAACTTGAGAACAGTTTAATTATAGAGAAGATACTTTAATCTGAGAATGAAAAAAGCTACTTCAAAGTGCAAGTAAATCATTTGCTTTAATTTTTAAAGACGTTTTAAGATTTCATCAATTATTATATATAGTTATTGTAACTGAAATTTTACGAACATTATGTCTGAAAGCATTTCAAGGTCCGCATCTACCTAGACGGCCAAGAAAAGATATGAGCCAGAATTTTTTTTAATAGATGATTGCTGGAAATAGAGCAGAAGGAATATACTTATAAAAAGTGTAGAAACAATTATCTGAAAGTGTGATGTCCACCGACTGCAAAAGCAAGACTGTCAGAATATAACTTGTTGTACATTTCGTGTTTTGGATTTTCAAACTGTTTTGGTCATACGAGTATTAAAACTCAAACTAAAGTTTACATCCAATCAAAAGTGTGAAATAACTCAATTCCTAACTTCCCAGTGCTTTAAGAAATACACGTTTTAAGTTTTCTGTATGGTTCTCAAACTCTCGTCGAACTTGTTTCAATCAGAGTTCGCCAATTCTATACTAATCGATAAGAAATTTTCAGACTATATTTTTAAAACTGTAGATTTATAGGAAATACAAAAATATAAATCTTGATTACTATATTTTCTGGATAGAGGCAACCTCTTAAATGGTATACACTGGGAAAGCAATCCCATTTTGTCTTATGACTAGTTTATTATTCGGAAAGGAAATTGATTCCTTAAAATGTTCCATTTAGAAATTTCGTAGAAATTTCAAAAATACTTCTTTTAATGAGAAATTTCTTTAAAAATAAAAATAAAAATTATTTTCATTGATTGAATTTATGAAAATTCTATAATAAACCGAAAAATCGAAAAGCGATCAACTTTTTACAGAACATTTTATAAAGTTTATTTTTATTATTATTATTAGACTTTTTACTTTGTTTGTAAGAAATTCTTGTACAGAGAAATGGTGTAGCACGTTTTTAATATAAGAATCAGCCCCGCAGCAGATAAGAATTTCCAGAATAATAATAAGAAAAGCTAAGTAAAAAGCATCTGGAGTTTATCGTCTGAAATTGTATTTGTACTATACCTTTCGGTTGCCAACTGAGATAGCATAGCGCCTTCCTTATACAACAAACAAAAAACATCACAATAATTATGTATCACGTTATCCCAGTTGAAATTAAATACCAAAATTAATAAAGTGCTAAGAAACCTGAGAAATATTTTATTTTTAGCGATTATTAGTACACGATTCGATTTTATAAATTTACTTTTTTTTATCTTTTTCACAGAAAACTCCATCACTCAATTACTTTGAAGATTTTGTAAAATGGCAAATACTAGAAGGAAAATCAATTATGTGAAATATTTTATTTTTTTTTTGTTGTGAAAATCAGTCAATTAGAATAGATTTAATTGATTTCTAAATCTAAATATTGGCATTTATTGTGCTAAATCAATGTTTTTATCATGAATAAATTGAGTTTTCTGAGAAATCTTTCTAATTACAAATTAATTGGAAAGCTCTTACGTAAAAACCTGTACCAAGAATAACAAAGAAGATTAAAATGTTGTGATTTTATGAAGTGAAACAATTGTTAGTTTCACTGATTGCATTAAACAATTGATAAGACCAAAACATTATTGAACAAATTCTAGGTATTTATGTAGTTGGACAGGTCGATAGTATTCATTAAAATTGGATACGTATTATAGTAGATGCAAGTTTCCAATCGTATATAATCTTATATGTATACTCCTACACTCTTGGTTAAATAATATATATATTAGTTCACACAATTGCTAATGAAGTCCTATAGTTAGGATATAATATTCCAGTAAGACTAATTTTGGTATATAGATACTATAGTGTTTCTATCATCGATTTTATAAAGTGATTTTAAGAGTACATACATATATATCGCCTCAATCATTTCATCGGATCTAACCAAATAAAGCTCTTTCCTCCAAATTTCAAATAATAGGTAATTTGTCTAAGTTTCACATCTCATTTAAATTTTTTTATGTTATCAGATATTAATAGAAAATTTATGTAAAAATAAATTTTCTTTAGATAATATCGTACAATAACCGGAGGTGTATTAAGTAAATTCATCACAAGACAAAGTTTCAATTTAATCGCATGGAAAATAGCTAATAATAGCTTAAAATATATTAGTATGAAAACAAATCCCCTATAAGAAAAGAATATTCCTATAACTTTTATACCTCCTCATTTATCTATCAAAGTTCATATATCGACTTATATTTCCTTCCAATATGTTCCATTTATCTTATATTATAATACACAGCATCAATGTACATATATATATATTTATGGTAGGTACTACCAGAGGATATCTTAGTTATGTTACTACAATTGTAAAGCATCGAAATAATCATCGTAGAAAGGTTTCAAAAGTAAGGTTGTGGAGAGAATCAAAATTTGCATTTATAGATTTCTGCATGTCCGTCCGTCCGTATCCAAGCTAACTCAAAAACACTTTATCCGATTTTGATGAAATTTGCAATGTAAGTTGGCAATTCCTTAACTTGGTTTGGTATTGTATTTCAGCAAAATCAAGGGAGGAGGAGTAAAGTGATTAACTAAAAATCAGGGTGACCAGAAAGTTTAATGGTCTTTTGCTTATAGTTTTGCGGATTTAAGTTGAAAATTTGTAGAGCAATTTTATTTAAATTATTTAGATGGGTTATAGATACTATGGTAAATTTCAGTGAAATCGGTCCAAAGATAGTGGAGAAAGAAATAGTTGTAGAGGAAAATAAGCCTGTTCATAATGTTTTTCCGATGTATTTTAAAAACTTATATACCAATTTCAATAAATGCAGAAGGTGTTTATGGTACTAGGCCCCAGTCTACCTGTGAATTAGAGTGAATTTGACGAAGATGAAACAAAGTTATGGAGAAAATACCTTGAAATATTAGTAGTTTTGGTGTTTCTTTCTCAGAGTTAATTCATTGAACTATAGATTTGTTAACTAGGAGTCCCATTTGTACCAAAGGACATCAAAAAATGTTGTTTTTTTATATTGTCAGCTGTACTGACACAGGGTCTTCTAGTATAGCGTATATTATCGAATAGAATATAATATTGGGATCGAATCATAATGTTCTTATACAACAGTAAAACGATTTACATCGAAGGTTATAAGAACGTCAAATAGGGAGATTGTTATAGTGTTCCAATGTTGAGATAATTTATGAGAATTTCTATAGTGGACCACAATCGACAGCTATATCGATAACAATTTTCCATTTCAGTAAACATGCCAATATGTTTGGGACCCATGAGAAATGTGTCTAAAATGAAAACAAAACAATAAAATTGTTTTATCCTTTTTATAGTTGTTTTATTCTTTTGTTTTCCTCGATAGTAAAAATAATAATAATGAAAGACAGGAATAAACTCCTTCTTCTCAAATTTTGGGGAAATTGATAAACCATTTTTTTTTTGGCATAATTTAAAGCTTTGTTATATATTATTTATTATATTTATCAACACTATTGGTAAATAATTTCTCATTGAAGCTTAAATAGACTAAAAATGTACTGCTGGGAATTTAACCCATTCGCTGCCAAGCCTTTGTTATATGAAGCCATTCCCAAAATTCTGTTATTACTTGGTAAAAGCACATATATTATCATACATAATCATTTGAATGCATAAAATCAAAGAGGAGTATAGTCGACGTTGGCCATGGGAAGGCAACAGGACTCGACATCCTTTTTCGTATTTGCATACGTTTAAGAAGAAAAACAAATCGGAAATCGCGCAGTTGGATGAAAAAATAAAAATTCAGTAAAACAAGACACAAAAAATTTACTTATTCAAAAACCTGTATGTTATAACATATTGAAAGTAGGACGAGTATACTCGTCTTGGCAACGCATAACTACCACCCAAAGACGAGTATACCCGTCCTTGGCTAACTAAATTTCGTTTCCGTCTACCAAATTCTCACGACGTTTAGAAGCAATACACGTAGCACTCAGGAATTTAACAATTTCACATTTTGTTCTTTCCTGATTCGTTTCGAAGAAGAAATTGTAAACTTACCAATTGATAATGTATTATGCTGTAAGGAAATTTCATGCTGAATTTTTAGGCTAATTTATATATTTATGAAATTTATACATTTAACTTTTTTGCTCCAAAAGCTTTCTCCATCTTTTAACTAACTTGAAGATTACATGCTCCCAGAATTTCCAATGTTTCTTAGCAAAAAGTTACTCAAGGTGGTTTTTAATATCATCTGTAGAATTAAAATTCTTACCGTTAGTAAAATTTTGTAAAAACTTAAATAAGTATACAATCTGAAGTGAAACAGTGGTTACCTTTTTTGGTGCTTATGTATGAAGTATGGAAGTGTTTAAAATACACTCTGTTATCTTTCATTTTCAAAAGGGCACGAAAATAACAGGAATCAGTTTATCTTGAACGAAGCTTCCACTTTACAATGGGTCTTCTTTCGAAATTTGTATACCAAGTCATATGCTTTCCACAACGTTAATATATTGAAATACATATAAGCCAACATCATCTTCAAGAGAACGGCATGAAGTTTCCGGACAACCCCATAGATTAGTGTGAACAGTGTGAAAGCTTACAGCATAATTTTCATAGTTTTCACACTTATTTTAAACAATTAAATTTAGTATGATTTTCTAGAGATCATTTTTGCAGTATTTCAAACAATTAAACTTAAAATAATGTGTATAAGAAAGTTGAATTTAATATTATTTAATTAAAATTTTTTAATTGAATTTGATAATAAAATATTTTTTAATAAAATAAATTTTAGAATTTAATTATTAGTTTTCTTTTTAAAAAGGATTTAATTATTAAATATTTCATATTTGCTTTTGAAATTCCAATAAATATTATAATTTGATTATTTCCATTTTCAGGATTTTAAATTAAATATTTCACTCTTTCAATTTTAATACAACACAAAAAAACTGTAGTTTTATTTTTATTTTCCTACACAAAACCGTTTCCAACAGATCTCAGAGTGCCATTTTAATATAGCTCTATACGAATTCTGTGTACTTGAATAACAAGTCTGGTATTGACAAAATTTTTGTGAAATTCTGCAGTACTGTATGAATTGGTGGTACTTTATTCTAGTATATTACTAACAGAAACAAAAGGCAATATCGTTGGAACATGTTTGTTTGAAGCTACTGGACCAAACATTTTACAGTTCAGAAATTAACATGGTCGACCATAGTGATGTGTAAATTCAATACTTTTGAACAAATATGAGTACTCAATATGTATTGAACACTTGGGAGTAGATTACTTTATTTAATACGATTTTCTTCTGAATAGAAACACTATAAAAATTGTGCAAAAAAAAAAATTGATGTTAGCTTATATATTTTCAACAACATTTCAAATTGAAATATCCCACGAAACTAACTAAAAATGTTCGCTCTTTTTATATAAGCAATACAAAAGTATTTTATAGATAAGACGCTATGAAAGTTACTTTTCTCGGCTTCTCGCCCAGAAAACCCAGGAACTGCCAGAAAAATGTCAAAAAGTCATCCATCAAAATGGACAATATATTGTTTAATAAAGTTTTTCTCTCCCTTGAAGGATTTATGAAATTTATCTAAAAAAAAAGGTAGCTGGAATCACTATAAAAGCATTGTTAAGACGATACCATGTTAAATTTCAATCAAATCGGTCCAAGGATAATAAAGAAAGAAATAATCCTAGGAGAAAATCATATAGTTTGTACTTTGAAAACTCCTACACTGATTTAAAAAAAATTTGCAGATTAGATTTATCCTATCAGGGTCTGAGTTAGCTACGAATTAGAAGAAATTTTGAAAGGAGGAAACAAAGTTATGGAGATAAAACCTTGAAATATTGTTAGTTTTGACAGTTTTTTTACCATAGGGCATCAAAAAATCGGCTATAGACCGATTTTCATTTGTTCAACTTTAAGCCCATAACTCTGTAACTATATGTCAAAATCAAATGTGGAACACTTTTGATCAGGGCAATGAGATTTATAACACAAACCAGGCTATTCAGACATTGGGTTCTTTCCCATAGAATTATGGTAATATCCTTTGAGACTTTAATGCTTATGTTAGAATTTAATTTATTCAGTATCCCACAAAAACATCATTTGGTTCATTAGTTTCTGAATTTTCTCTTTATAGAATAAATTCTAACCAAGCAAAATTTAATTTTGATGAAATTTCTTAACTTCATGAATTAATAAAGTTATTTTTAAAATAAGTAATAAATATTAAAGGAACAAAAAGAAACTAAATCGACCATATTTTAACTTATAGATCAGTAAATATTTCTTGAATAACCATTTACCATATAAAATATTCTATATAAATGAAAAATTGGAATTTTCTTTTTATGAAATAAATTTTCTATTTTCCTATACATATTTTGAATTCAAAATGAATGTAAATGGAAAAACTTACTGTTTTTTTTGTTTAGGTAATCTCTATAAAGAAAAGAAAACGAAAGAAAAACTTGCTGACTATTCAAATGAAAAGGTACAAGTGTCATCCACCTTTTCGATGTTATCATATCTTCTAGAATCATTTCCTATACCTGAATAGAAGCCTCATAAATATTCAAAAGGTTACATTTAAGGATACGGTAGACCAAAAATGCTTTTTAAACGTAAATTTAAAATGTTATAAAAGAAAATAGAAGAGTTTCTCTAGTTTTATGCATTTAATATAATGTAAAAACTATTTTATAAAAAAATAGAAAAAAAAAATCAAATACCTTTTTGATTAGGATATGACTTTTCAATGTGTTTGGTAAGTACATTTAAGATAGAGAAAGATAAAGGAAAAATAAAACTCTTCTATTTAAAGTTTCTTTTAAGAATTTTGAGAAAATATTTTCAAATGAAATTTCAAAAATATATATAAAGTCTTCATTCATCCTTCTAAATTTGAAAACATTTTAAAAATTAATGTAAAATTAATAGAATGAGACTTTTTTCTTTATTTACAAAAAAAAAACATGCGCTTCTGTTCTTAGTTTTTACAATGAAATTCCATTTAGTCTGAAAGTGCCACCCATTCTAATTGAAAAACGTAATATATTTTCCCAAGCATATATATTTTCCAAAAAAGGAGTAACTTTTTAAGGTGGTAATAGTATTATAATAGGTAGTACTTTTGTACTTTATATAAATTTATAGTTATGGCAAATTGCTCGAATTCAAAATCAGAAAAAAGGATCTTTCCTGGTCCTTTCATAGTTTACAGGGTGTACTGACAAATTTAATATATCATTTATTACAAATAAATAAAACGAAAAGATCATGTCGGTTATAGGACACAAGATAAAAGCCTATCTCTTACATTTAGCCATGATCGGAAGTATGTTCTGCCTCCAAAAAAATAGGGGGCAGCTAGTTCTGGTGATAACGGAGTTCGAACACATAGTAAAGATTTGTATTAATTGAGTAATCGGAGACGACGTTCGTATCTGATTGTTTATAAGGACGCCAGGGCTAGTTAGTCTAATTTCATATCAATATAATTAGTGCCTAATGTAGAATTGCGATACACATATAAAGTGTACCGAATGTAGTTCTACAAACTTATACAGTAAAAATCAGATTGGTGCTCCGAAATAATTTGTTGTTCACACATTAAGTTTCTAAAAATTGTAATGTCTCGTTCAATATATGTCCCTTTCATATCACCTCTCCCCTATTAGTTTTATTCTAACAGAGCTATTCTGGCGTTGTGACAAATTATTAGTCACAAAAAATTTGTTACTACAAATATTATGATTAAAATTATGACTTATGAGATAATTCGTATTTTCACAGACGAGTCATAATTATGTCCAAAATATGAATTTATAACAGTTTAAACTGTTATAATTCAAGCGAGTTGTCAGACGTCATGTTATGACAGTCAGAACTTGTTATGACTGCGCTCAGAATAAACGGGTTAATCACTCAGAAATCACTTAAAATTTCGTTGTGATGCAGAACTTGTGATATTTTTTCATTTTCTTGGGGAATTTGTAAGTTATGAACGCGGCAGAATACGAATTAGTCGTTAAAAGAAGATGTTATTACAGTGACAGCATGTTATGACCGTTTTGACTAATATAATATATAATAATATAAGCATGTAAATTAAATTAATCATTAAATGAAATTAGCTTATACAAAATTTTCGCATGGTTCATATTAAAATTAATAAAATAATTTTTTTCTTTTAATTCATATATTAATAAATTTTATGTTGTATTCGTAATTTAATGGAAAATACACATTCAACATAACAATTAACATTTTATTACACATAAGAGTACTCTTTTCATTTGTTCGTTATTATTTTGCATTTAATTACGATGCTTAAATATTATTAAAACCGAAAATTTTAATTGCACAATAAATTTTCTATACAATTTGTAATTTTATATAAGTTAAATTATTCATTAAAATTTATGAACCAAACAATTTTTTCATTTTTGGTATTATTATTCATAAAATAGTTATTATTATTACACGACATTTATCTTTCTTTTGATATAAAAATTTTTATGATAAATAGATAACGATAAATCGGAAATGATCAACATCTAGGATCTTGACATGGCAAGAATCAGACAAACAAACCAACGACATATTATATAACATTTCATAGAAAACCTTAATCAGAAATTTCCAATTTTCCATGTCATCATTCATTATTATTGATTTGTAAGAACATTTGAATTTCGATTTTAGAACATTCATAAAAGATAATAATATTAAAAAAAGAGAATGAATAAAAGAAAGCCAATAATATTCCTTAAAGAAAAAATAAACGATTTTATATGTTAATGTCATTTTGATATCTGACATCTGAAATCATATTCCCTAGAAAGATGTGGAGTATAATAACTTGTCGTACATATACTATATAGTCGAATAAAGTCAATTTTACTTAGTCAACTTAGTATATATGCATCTGGCTTATTGGTGCTTCTTTTTTCTTTAATCTTTTTATCTGTTAAAGATAAAGTAGATGTAGACACATATATATGTAATATATAAATAGATGTCTTTTAAGTCGAAAGATACAAATTGAGATCACAAAAAGCAACAGCAAATGTAAAAGGACGATTTTCCTACACCAAGTTATAAAATTAAGACAAATAAAAGGAAATTCTTTTCAGGTTGACAACTCGTAAATTATTATGAAATCATTATACCATATACTCTCTCTCCTCGGGGATGATCTGTACTTATTTCATTCTTATAATATGTCATGAAATGACTAAGTGCTTTCTAGCGCTTACATATTTTTTTTCGTGTTCTTTTATTATATCTTATTGTTTCTCATATATTTCCTTTTGATAGTCTTAAACCAAAAAAGTTTTTTCATGTCATTTCAGTTTAGATATCAAAAGAATAAATCATTTATCTGTAAATAGTATGGAATTTTTAAAACACTCCTAAACAAAATACTTTAAAAACTCATTTCCTACTATAGGGCACAAAAATCTTCTCTTTTCATCTGGCAGTTTAATTCATGCGGATTCCGCATATATTTTGCACACCACTCAATACAATTTGAATATCCTTGAAAAGTGTATTCATTTTAAAATATATCTTCTGGACATTTATTAAATGAAATTCAACTATTCTATATAATTACTGTCTTCTTTCAACAAAGCTCATCCTTATTATAATTTTTCAGTGAAATCTGTTACAATCTGGAAAGGACATAAATCAGTTAATATTTAATAAAATTTCGAATGATAAAATTAAATTGGAAATTTCCCAAAAATTAATTATTTCATTCAGTTTAGATAAATTATGTAGATTTTAAAAAATTACTTTAATTATCTTTGAATTCAATATTAAGCAAAAATCATTTCAAATGATTTTAATTTATTTTTTATCTAATTAAAAAAGAAAATTTGCCCTTTAACAAATACACTACCAATACATACAATGGAAGAAGTAAAACATTCTTCCATATCAATTATTCTATATTAATTTCCGGAGATATCTTTTTTCATCCTATAAAATGTCCTTACCAGAGCTTTAGTTTCCCCTTATAACTGTTAATATTGTAAAGTTCATTTAAATTAGAAAAAAGGATCAAGAATTCGATTGTGTGATCACACAATTTTACATCTCCCTTTCGGATAACATTTTGTAATAATATCTAAATGGATAAGTTAAAACCCAGTGAATTATTTTCAGTTTAATTGGACATATTTTCGTCGAGACTATGTGCTCTTCGATCCGTTTTTACGGTAATTTTTTACCAATCCTCACCAAATTAAATCTGCTTCAATAATATCAAAAAATCCTTTAGAAGGACTTGATGTTAACTAATTTTTGACACCTAGAGATAGACAAGTAAATACGCTGTTCTAATAATATGTTTTTTTTTTTTTAAATCAGGCAACCTCAAAACAGGAAAATCTTGTAACTCGCTATTTTTTACCATCACAAAGCTTTTTTTTCCATTCTATGAAAAGAAGGAAACCGAGCTTTTCTGGGTTCATATGACAAATATTAACCTAGATTTTTTTCCTGTTAAATAAAGAAACAAATATAAATTATTGTTAATATAAAACAATGGAAAATGTTTATAACACTTGTATATGATTAACAGGAAAATTTCTGTGGAAAAAATTCAGAAGACGAAAAAAAAATTAAGCTTTTTTTTCCACTTCAATTTTCAAGTAAGCACTTTGCATATTAAACTTCACACCCATATATATGTATATGTATATGCAATTTGGTTTGAAGAATTTTTTTTTTTGCCAGTTAAATAAAACTCTTGAATTTTGTACAATATTTCTTGTTCTGTATTCTTGTTGGTATCATATCTCTGGTGAATTCGTTTCATCCCATTGGTTCATATAAAAAACTATACTGAAAATTATGGTGAAAGGATAACGTTTTCAAATTGAGAAGAAATGTTTTTTTGGAAAGAAATAAGGAAGAGAAAAATGAAAACAATCCAAATTGGAAAAGTATACATACAATAGAAGAATGATTCAGGATTATATAAATTCCCAAGGCAACACTTTGTATGATTACACTACAAATGAAATGCAAGGATACTAGTTACACATAACCTAATTTTATTTTATTTCATTTTTTTCTTTTTTTTTTTATAAAAACTCAGTACAAAGATAAACACTTTTCCAAAATAATAGAACACGGAAAAAAGCAATAGTTTTCTTGCCATCACTTGCCATCACTTGCCATCATGAAATTCTAGTTTTGGGAAAAGATGATATTCTTTTAGTTTATATATTAAATACAGAGAAGAAAAATTCAATTAGAAGGGATTGCAATTTGTATAAACTATTTTTAAAATGATGTCTGGATATCTGATGGATCTATGAGTTAGCCTGACCGATCAGGCGTCACATCATAGGAAGACAAACAGTCAAGAACATTTTCAATTGAAAATTTAGAAATTGCCTATTTCCAGGTGTTTGAAAAAAGGCACATTGGATACCGGGATATTATTGTCAGGGATCGGAAAGCAAAAATTCTTTTTACATACAAAAATAGTAGCTTGACAGTAGTACATCACTTCAATATTTATCTCATAAATATTTAATTATGTTTACAAAACTTTAGTATAAATGAAATAGTTGTTCAAATAATTTATACTAATGAAATCATATATATAAGTTATGTATATTAATGACTAGAAAAGGGAGTGCGGATGATGGCGGGCAACGAATCTAAGGAGGAGTCGCTAGTATATTTATAATTTTATTAAAATATCAAAACATGTCAAGTATCACATCTTGAATTTGTTAAATCATGTATTTGTGGTATAATTACAATTCACTGAAAATTCTACATGAGTAGAATTTGAAACCTGCATCTAAATACCTTCTA
Source organism: Xylophagus ater (assembly GCA_963422695.1). Lineage (NCBI taxonomy): Eukaryota > Metazoa > Arthropoda > Insecta > Diptera > Xylophagidae > Xylophagus > Xylophagus ater. The sequence goes on along the minus strand of OY730486.1, from coordinate 8,973,577 downwards.
ATTTAATTCATATTTCAAATATTAAATATTATTCGTCGGTACATGATGATGTTATTTAGCCACAATATGTGACTAGAAAAACATTTCATTTTGGTTAAAATCAAATCATCCACTAAAATGAGTTGTCTGATATTCCTGTTATTTCCAGGGAAATTCATAGTACATATATTGTTGTTGCTATAAAATTTGGAGCCTTATTAAAAATTAATTTTCAAATGTTCGTAGATAGTCTAATCTGATTTTCCGGAGTATTTTCATTTAAATTATAATACAATTTTTAGTATTTGTTTTTTTTTTTATTTCATTGTCGTTTTAGAGGACTTGTTTATTTATTTATTTTAATGAAGAAGGAGTATTGGATCCAGCTGAATAATAACTTTTTATTCGTATTAATTAAATATTAAAAAAATGACGGTATTCTATTTTGCAAAAGAAGATGTAAAACTTTTTGAAAACTTTAATTCATATAGTTTTATAATTACAAATCATATAATCAGCAAAGTCTCCTATCCCAGGCAGAACAAATTTACAATACAATACAATATTCTTAAGGAAGTAATATCAAATGTTTACACTTTTCCACATGAAATATAAACTCTCTGCCAACTTTGTAAATTTCCTTTTCTTTTTCTTTTGCTTAATGTAAACAACAGTCATTGAATAGGAGGCCTTTCAAATGTCTTTTGCTCAAGCAAAAATCAAACACCTTGGCATTATCATTAGCCGGTCTCAGCATTCGGGAAACCGGTTCGTTACTCATTTCCAGTAAAACTATTATACATATCTTATAATTCAGGTAGTCAACCACCTTGGACATTTAATTTATTAAATAACGGACAATTGAATTTTTTTTGAAATAAATTATATTCTTCACAATTGCATAGACCAAAAACTTAACTTAAGTATTTCTTTATTATTTTTCTAATAGCATATCAAAATCGTAATCATATCTTAATTAACACATTTATCAGAAATCCAAATTGTGAAACGTATATCAACTCATATGGCTTCCTACAAAATAGGATCAAATTGTAATAATTACATTTTGCTAACATTAATTTCCTAATTACTCATAAACAAAAATTATTTTTCTCTTTCATTTTTTGATGGTTTAATTAGTTCACGACAAACATAGTACCTACGGACTAATTACATTATGTACAAAAAAGACATTTCGAATAAATGGACATTCAATGAACTTTCACCTTCATTTAATGTCACCCAAAATTAATATCCTTTCGTTCGGTTTTTCCTCATTTCCCGAAAATTTACAACTTTAATTTCTTTTCCTGAATTTAAGAAATTCAATATGTCTAATATAATAAATAGTAAATGAGAATACGTGTATTTTATCGCAATATAATTAACCAGGAGAGTAATCATTAATCACAAAAGTTCATAGAAGACTTTATTCAGTACACATTCGTAGATAATATCATCCAATATATTATACAAATACGTATGGAAGTTTACGTAATAATCCTTCGACAAGGAACCAAAAAAATATTATATTACAAAAGTTTATGAGAATATATACGTAAGATTCTATTTTTTTTAAGGGATTCTAAAGGACGACGTGCGTAGAAAAAATTATAAGCAAAAAAGAAAAAAAGAAACCTATATATAAGAAAATACCATAATATTAAATGTTTTTTTCTTCCCATGACTTTGGTTAATATGCTTTTAACCTAAAAATTTAAGACTTAAAATGCTGTGAACCGTTTGATTAATGTCGTGAAGATCTGAAAGCTTGAAATTGTACAAAATATTGTTACAGTAAGAAAACTAATCCCTGAAAATCGAACAAAAAAAAGAAACGAATAAAATAAATACCAATAATTTAACTGTACAAATGAAAAAATAAGAAAATATCCTTTATCGAAACGATAAGGAAAACCATATTGATCTTAAGAAAAGTCAATGAGGAAATCACATTAGATTCGCTTCAGAGAAGGTCAATTTACTTTCATAGAGAAATGTTCCCAGTGGCAGGACTTCTTAAACGAATTTGGATTGGCTGTAAAGTTGGTATAAAACTGGCTAAAGATTTCAAATTATGAATGAAAATCAAAATATCTTAAGATGTAAGTTTTTGTGATAAACTGAAAAAGATTACCAACTAGAAAAATGTCTCGGTGATTTGAACCACAGATTACTCGATACTATACTATACCTTCTTAATTTTAATTAGGAAATAATCAATTTCAAGTACCACCTAAGCCAGTGGTAATGAGTAACTAGGAAAAGTTATTATTCGATTGAGAAAGTTTCTCAGGCAGAAGAATTTAAGGATCATCGTTTATTAGGATTTGCTCAATATAGTCCAGTATTAAACCTTATCTAACTTGCTCCATGAAACCTGGAATATACTGTTCAACATTAGCGAAATATGAGAAATTATCAAGTACCCAAAACTAGCTAGCTAGGAAGTTGATCCCTCAACTTAAATACCCATGGGTGAAGAAGAGAACAGGGCAAATATTAACCGTTTAGTTAGATTAAATTAAATTAAACTAAATTAATACCAAGGCATCTTCAATTAAATTTAGCCGGCACTATTTTAACACACAAAGCTGCTGCTAATTGTATTCCTACAGTTTCTAATATTTTGTTCAACCTTTCACCAAATAGGGTTCCTCTTCTCCTGGGAAAAACGTCCGCTACAGCCCAGAACGGACCTACAAAAAGGAAGAATAAAAAAAAAATAAAAACGTTTAATAAACAGAGTTTTTTTTTATATAGGTAAAAAAAAATTATACTCGTACCCTCAGCAGAGTAGTAGTAGTGGTAAAGGATCGTATTTTATACAGTTTCAAATATAGAAACACTTCCTATTATCCTTCATATTTTACACACGCACACACACAACAGACTTAATAGAATTTATCTTCCTGCAAACATCTTTACCATACAAATGACTGAAAGATAGTAAAGCCACCGAAAAAATTCCCCCACCACACCCTTTCTTCAACTTATTATCGTACATTTAATTGACCCAGCCTCACGCCGGGTTCTTCAAAAATTCAGTTTAGACTCATTAGAGTGCTCCTCTCCACGGAAATCTTTAGTAAAAGGCGAAAGATTTATTCGACACTGAAGAGAAGCCAGAGTAAATAATCGAGGAAAAACAATTAGTATATATACGTTCAATGACAATTTCAAACTGCGAATTATAAACTTGAAGAAAAATTTTTTTTCTTTTTTTGTAATAAAAGCGGAATATTTTTTAACAAAAAAAAATATTTAGAGCGTATTTAGTTTTTATTTTTATATACAATTATTTTTAATGTTTAAACAAAAAACAAAAATCGGCTTAGAGCCGAATTTCTCATACCGGTTTTTTCATGCCTATGGTAGAAATGGGAAAGAAAAAACGTCAAAACTTTTTTTCTTCTTAACTTTGTTTCCTCTTTTCAAAATTTTCTCTAATTTGCAGATAACCTAGAACATAATAGTGTAAATCTAATCTGCAAATTTAATTCAAATCGGTGTTTTAGTTTTTAAAGTACATCAAACAAACTTCATGGACAGCCTTATTTTCGCCTAAGATTATTTCTTTCTCCACTATCCTAGGACCGATTTTGCTGAAATTTAACATGTTATCGTCTATTTACGTATTTAACTAATATAATTAATTTAAACAAAATTGATTCACAAATTTTCCAATAACATCCGAAAAACCATATACAAAAAAACGACAAAACTTTCTGGTTACTCTGGTTTTTGTTTAATAACTTCCCTCCCTTCACTAGATTTTGCTGAAATGTAATACCAAATTCAGTTAAGGAATATCCAACTTACATTGGATAACGCGCTTTCGAGTTATCTTGTCGATAGACGGACGGGCAAACATGCATTAACCGATATAACTTTTGATTCTCTACACATCTGTACCTTTGATGATTATTTTTATGCATTACAAACTTAGTGACGAAACTAAAACACCATTTGGTAGTACCTAATCACAGGAGCATAAAAAAAGAAATCTAATAGGTGGTTTACAGAGTGGGACAATGTAGACAATGTAAAATTTGTCCAATTGTATAAAGAAAATGATGTTGAAGGCCCATTTTCTAGCCTTCTCTAGGTGTCATGATAGCAACTGTCATTTTCAGCGCTCGTATAAAAAGTCGATTACTGTCTACTCGCAAGGGCAGCTACTATCACTGTGTAAACAACCCATAAGTTTGGAAGTTGTTGATTCTTTCTTGTACAATATAGTATGTATTTCTATTATCGGGAAAACTAAGTTACCGTACTATATTAAAAGAGATTTGAATCAGAGCGAATTTCGTTTAAATTGAGGCCAACAGTTTTACCCGAAAACGTGTGATATGAGACTCCAAAATAAAGGATAGAATAGATGTTGCGCATAAAATAGGATTTGCTGCAATCTACGAGTATTTTCGTGAAACGAAATCACTTCAAATTATAATTTTTTTTTTCGCCAAATAGCATACGGATTTTAGTATATTTAAATGAACAACAAATTTCTGTTGATGTTTACAAAAATACATTCCCTTTATGATGAAGTCCAAGAACTTTCATTAAAGAAATAGTTCAAAAATCTTTCAATTTATTCCAAAACACGGATATATGTGAAATCGAGTTAAATAACAACAAATGAAGAAAGATATTCTCATACACAATATAAAATATATATTTTTAAAAAAATACTTTAAAAACTTTTTTGATTAAATTTTGAAACTTTTAAATCTTAAAACTTAAATTTTTTTAATAAGACTGTACTCGATTTGATGAAATTACTAAGTTCATAAAATAAAAGTTTTGTCTTGGAAAATGAATTATAATATAATTAAAATTTTCGTAAAAAGAAAATATATGTAATTAAAAATAATTAAAAATTATAAAAGAAAACAAAAAAGTTTTTTGAAAACTAAAAAAAAAAAATAACAAAACTACTTAATTCCTATCTCTAAAAAAGTTTGCTGTTGCAGTCTGAATTTATAATTGTGTCCTAAAGATAAAATATATACATATGCAGACTTCTATGTTAAATTAGTTTGCAGAACCAAAATTATGATTTATAAATGGACTAAGTTTTATTAAATAACTTAAAAAAGACATTCACTTTTATAATAATAAACAAAATTTGAATTAAATAAAGATTTATAGTCCCATATGTTTATTTTTTTAAAGAATTTCTAAAAATTGCGACCTTATTCTCCAAGAGTAGGTAGTGGATACATTTACTTCAGTATGGTTTTCTGATGGTTAGGAATCTGTTCAGGCCAAAGCGCTGTTTGCAAGCTTCAAGCTACGCTACGGGATAAGCATGACTTTTATCCCGTTTATCAATTTCGATAAAATTTATGTCGTTAGTATGTAACGACAACAACAAAAATGCTATTCTGCAGAGCAGACTTTGTATACGACTGTTAACGGTTGTTCTGTCGACAGATTTGAATGATATTACAGCTTTGTTTAACGATCAACGAATAACTTACACGATATTTTAAAAATTAAAGAGTTTTGATTAGTAAAATGTTTGCACTATATTTTTTATGAAAGTGACAAATAAATCCATAACACACAATCGTTTATGTTGGAAAATAAGCCAGTTAGTTTATTCTCATTAAAAGTAAATAAATAACCGAATTCAAATCTTATCTAAATTCTAATTTTTATTATCGTTGATATAATAAAAAACAATTCCATTGAAATCCATTTTCAGCTCAAAGAATTAATTAATATCAACCAAAAAAAAAAAAAAATTTATTCATATTTACACTTTCCAAGAAAATTGATTAAAATTCATTTCTTAACAATTTATATCATTTTAAAGAAAATTACGAGATTTTCTCATAGATTTCGAATTATGTAAATTTTGTATCGACTTGAATCTGAATTCATTATTAATTTTCATAAAATTTATCTTAAAATAAAATCAAATTGAATTTCTAATTGTTTAAAATATTATTACAGAACCCCAAAAGTAAGTTGTATATATTCTGAAAGTCTAATCAAGTTATCATGATTTCTTAAAATGAACTTTAACCAACTTAAATTCTATAAAGTTAAATATTAAATTAGATATAAGTTAATTGAGTTGTCAAAAACATTCAATATAGTAAAAAATTCTTATCCAAACTTTTTGCTATAATATGTTATTCTCTGGATATCGTTAACTATACAACACGTACATACATAGCATGCAATTTTCCTGACCAATATGTGCAACAAATACTATCAATTGATAGAAATTTCCACGGAAAACAGTTTTCACTAATATCACTGTTCCATGCAGAGTCAAGTTGAGTTGAATTAGTTGAGACTTTTACTTTTTGATTTTATGAATTCTCAAAGAAATTCAACTTTCGTTGATATTCTAACTTAATCCGCAAAATTTCTTAATCCGATTCTTAATCGAAACTTGATACAAATTCAAACCTACATGAAACAGTGTAACTATATAGTAATTGAATTTTTACTTTAGATTTTATAAAATTTGACTGGACTTGGAAAACTCATTTTAAACTTGTTCAATGTTTAAACATTGTTATACTGAGTTCACTATACACAATCCGGGAACAATGCTGTGTTTGTGCAAAAATAATCAAAACTTTAAAGTTTCAATTAAACATATTGATGAGTTATTCCAAATTTAGATACATTCACTTTGTACATAAAATTACGAATTCAGTTATGCTTTTAATTAGATTTTGTTAATTTTGTTTTTACAAAGAAATTGTGTAGTTGCGAAAATGTAGCATCAATAAATTCCATAAATTGTTTGTTACTTTGTGAAACACACAACAATTACAAAGTACTATATTTTATTTTCAAGTATATAACAGATTGTTCTTTAATTGGATTTTGAATTTTGAAAAAAAAAATTAATGGTATATGTATTAGTTTTGTAACAATCGAATCAGTCCGTTCGTCCTTTGGCCAGTGTACCCGTTGTTCGATTTTAATGAAATTTACAACGTAACTTGAACATTCTTTAATTTGATTTAGTATTATGTTTAACGTAAATCGGGAAAGAGGGAACAATGTTATGAAATAATGACCATAAAGTTTTTTCGTCCTTTGTTTTTCATTTCTCGCTCATAATTCTAAACCTTTTCAAAGAATTTTATAAGTTGGTTATATACATACACTATTTTGTGTAAAATTTCAGTAAATTAGATAGTACAGAGGAAAATAGCATTAAATTTCGTCGATTTTCAGTCTTGCAGATTTAGTTCAAAAACGACTTGATCGATTTAAATGAAATTTTTAGAAAAACTCTAGTACCTCAGGTATTAGAAGTTGGGACTATATACAAGAGTCATGTTCTTTTAGTCATCAATTACTTGACCTTTACGAAACCCTATGAAAGTCAATTACGTATAAACAAAAAGCTTTATAGATATAGAAAAATAAATGTTAAGTGTCTTGCCATACATTTGAACTCCAACACAAAATATAAATTAAAGTTTATAAAAACTTGAATTAATCTTTATATTTTCCCTAAAAAAAAAACATGAATTTAAAATCAAATTTGAATTGTTTCAATTGTTCCTGCAAATAGTTATCTTGTAATTAAATTCCTTTACGTATACCAATTTAAAACAGTTTCATACTTGATCTATTTTATGTACATCTAATCAATAACTTATTTTGTGAGCAATTAGATTTTAATTATTGCACTCCAGAAGCATTAAAAGGTTCAAAGGGAAAATATCTAGACTATAGCAAACAAATTGTGCACTCTAAACTATATATCTAAGTCAATAGAGGTTCCAATGCATGAATAAGATACAGTTTGAATCTGCTTTATTTCGCTTTAACATTAATGTAAAGAAAATATATATTATATCATATTCACGAACTAATATAGATGTACTCTCTTTACAGATATATATTTCAATTCATATCAATTTATTAGGTTTATACTCGTACATCACTATTGTGGCTAATATATGGTTTATATTCAATAGAAATTTATAACATTTATTGATTCAATGAGAATTATAGATATATTCCATATAAATAAAGGATTTTCATAAAAGCAATAATAATATATTTTGTATTTATTGATGCAAAAAAGTTGCCTGTAATTCGTGATTCAAGATCAAAGATGGTAATTTCGATATTGAAAAATTTTAAATGGGAAATAATTCATAGAATAGAAAAATAATATTTATTTAGAATATTATATATGATTAGTTAAAACAACATCAATCACATTCTTTGTATTAGCTTGTATTAGTAATTCAATAACTTCATAAACATTTTTTAAATTAATTATTTCAATTTTATATATCAAATAATTATATATAAAAATGTTTCCTTTTGTAAACTCTAAAATTGAACGAAATTCTTTTTCAATGGAACATCTTTCTAATTTGTATAAAAGACTAAGAAAATAGTTTCCTGGATTATATATACTATACGTTATACAAATATAAAGTGCATTAGATTTTTTTACACTACTATATAAAACTATTTTTCTGTAAAATAAATGTAAAAGTATACTATTCAAAACAAAATGGTGTCAACTTTATATTATTCAATTCAGTTGTGATTAGAAATTCAAAAAAAAAACTTCTAAATAGCATGCAAACTTCTAAGAAACTAAGAAAACTTAATTTTTAGTTCAAATATCAGTATTTTATGCACCCATTTATGACCTATATACTAGGTACTACCAGAAGGTATATTAGTTTTGTCACTAAGTTTGTAATGCAGTTTATAGATGTGTCGAGAATCAAAAGTTATATCGATCCGACAGTCTGTGTACAAGACAAATCAAAAACGTGTTATCCGATTTTGATGAAATTTACAATGTTTGTTAAATGGTTACTCCTTAACTCGATTTGATATTATATTTCAGCAAAATCGGCGAAGTGGGAGGGAAGTTATAAACCAAAAACCAAAAAATTTTATAGTCTTTTTTATAATTTTTAGGATTTAATTGGAAATTTTGTACACCAATTTTATTGAATTTGTTTCCCTATGTTGATTACATAAGTGGATGATATTGTGCAAAATTTCAATAAAATCGGTTTGTAGAAGAAAAAAGCCTGCTCACAACGTTTTTTTGATGTACTTTCAAAGCGAATACAGCGAATTGCATAAAATTTTCAGGATAGATTTATGCTAGGGTCTACGCTAAATGCGAATTAGAGCAAATTTGAAAAAGAAGAAACAAAGTTATGAAGAAAAAACCTTTAAATATTCGTAGTTTTGGCTATTTTTTTGTCAAAGTTAATTCAATGAACTATAGATTTGATAACTAGGAGTCTCATTTGTACCATAGGGCTATAGGCCGATTTTACGTTATTATATATTATTCTAATACTTTTTAGTTATAAATTGCCTACATGTATGCAAATTTTTGCAGATTTTCTTTAGAAATATGATATACTAGGAATAAATGCAAATCAATATCGACTGATATGGTGACTCCAAAACGAAGACAAACTCCTTTTAAAAGTTTTCTGTGATTGTTTCTTTCTGTCTGAAATAATTGCCATTTTTATGAAATATATCGATACCTTATAATCTATTCAAAAACAAAGTCTAAGCAAATTGAAAAACGAAATCATTCATTCTTTCAAGAAAATTAGTTGTAACCGGTAGTTAATTCTTTTTAATAGTATAATATACTTCATAATAAATTGAGATAATATTTTCTATTAAAATAATATCTAATGCTGGAATATAATCATCAAACAATACAATTTCCTTCGTCTGAACATTTGTCACGTTTTCTTGAAATGGTCAATTTGTAATTTCTTACAGAAAATTATATTTTAATTATATTTTTCTAAGCTTTTTGTATGAAGCGTGGTTAGGAATCTCAGCTTTAACTAATATTCTTTTTATATTATTATTCTCCATTGTAGTTGAATTATTATTGATGAACTTTCACCTAGTAAAAGGTATTGATAGTTTTAGATAAACTAAATTTAAGGTATTCTCACGAACTTTTCGTATATTTCTTATTTAAACAAATTTCGAAAAAGGCTGAAAATAAAACGTCTAAATAAATCTCCATATTATATAGTTTCTATTTTTTGATAAACACATATATTGTAATGTATTATATATTATCTTTGATTATATCAATATCATAAAGTCAACTGTTTAGTCTTAAGTAATTCAATTTATGAATGAAATGTCTAGTCGTAAAAAGAAAGTAAATAAAACGGTTAAGCCTCAATGTTTCGTCATAATTTTATAATATTTCCAATCACCTTTAGTTTGATGTGTTTTTTTTTTATATATTATTTACTTATTTGAACGCGTAAAAAACGATATATATACATATATGAACCTAAGAATCCTTTGTAAGACATTTTCCCTTTAGAAATACATAAAGGATAACCCTTTTATTTATTTTCATACTAAATTTTCTTTTTTTCTTTCTCACATTCTATGCTATACAAAGTGAAAATTATTACCACAATAAAACCAAGGAAAATGTTGTTGGAAAAATTGCGCCTCCATATGATACTTTTGCTTGTGTTTTGTTGGCATATTTTCTTCTCGTTACATTTTTTTTTTGTTTATACTATACTATGCCTCATATGAGTTACATGAATTACTTACATAAATACTTTCATGCTGTGCAATTTTCTTCGGGTTTTTTTTTTCTTTTTATGAAATATAAGTTTATAACCGAGACGTAAAGTTTAACAAATATAAAACGAAATAAAGGATGGTTATTCGTATAGAAATAATAATAATAAAAAAAAGAAAATAGAAAACTTTGAAATAGAAATTTTCTTTTGTAACTTTTTACCTTTTTTCCCGTTTATATTCGTTTTTATATCGTAAATGTTACACATTTAAAAAGTTGAAAATAACGAAATAATTGTAATAATCTAATATAATAATCTAGTTTCGAAGTGTTAAAATAAGTACACTTGAAAAAGTCACACAATTTATTTATTATGTGTCGAGAGTGTTTTTAACTAAAGAATTTTTTCATATTTTTTTCATTTATATATAAAAAAATATATCGTACTTAAATTCTAAAACAAATTATACTATAATATACTATTATACTATATTTGCATAATTTGAATATGCATCAAAAAAGCTGATATATTTATGCATTTCCTTCTTTTTCAAATTAGTAGAAAAGAAAGAGGCGAAAACCTAATCCTATTTTAAAACAAAATAGTTTCTTATACTTTCAAACAAGAATTAGATCATCTTTTCATTAGAATGAATATACTTGCATTGATTCAAGCGTTTTAGATTTATAGTGTCTACAAAAAGAAAACCTTCCATCTACGTCACACATATCATCATTATATAATAACAGAAATACAGTTTTATATAAAGTTTTTATATCCTAAGGTAGATACTACCAAAGGGTTTTATTAGCTTTGTCACTACATTTTTAACGCATAGAAATAATCATCAAGGCGTTATATCTGTACAGAGAACCGAAAATTATATCGATTTTTGCATGCCTGATCGACCTTCCATTCCTGGTAACTGAAAACTGTATAATGTTTTTTTAATTTACAATATTCCTTAGCTCGATTTCATAATACATTTCAGTAAAATGAGGAAAGTAATTGGAAATTGTTTGCAACAATTCTGTTCAAATTAATTACATACCTTGATTATAAAAATATACAACATTTTGTTGAATTTCAGTAAAATTAATCCAAGGATAGTGCAGAAAGAAATAGTTATAGAGAAAAGTTGGCCTGACCATAGAGTTTTGTCGTTTTCTTTCTTGTTTAATTTTTCAGATATACTTCAAAATCTAGAGTCTAGGTTACCTTTAAAATTGAGGATATTCGAAGAAGAGGAAGCAATATGAAAGAAATACTTTGTATTTTTATTTAATCGCTTTTTTCTGAGAGGACTTGTTTGTTGGATTTGTTAACCGCGAATCACATTTGAATCATAGGATATCAAAAAATTGGCTATACACCGATTTTAAGCTCCTATTATGCTTTTGTTTTCAGCTTTAATTAAAATGCACAATTCAAATAATATCGTATAATCTAGTCGAGAACTCATTCAGGTTCCTGCGGCGGAAAAGTTTATGAAAACATATTCGCATTAGTAGTCATATAACTTCGAATAAAAAGCATTAAGCGTATTATCCTTGTTGAGATTTTACTAGACAAATATAGAGAATTCGTAGATTCTTATTCACTCGATGTTATCCGGTAAACTCATGCTTTATAGCATATTAATTATATCTCCGTCAAAATGGATGAATTCGTTTCATATATAATAGAATTCTGAAAAGAACAATTTTATGTCTATTCAAATTCTATTTAAATTACATTTTTTCAGTCAGAATTTTTAATATCAATATAATTAACCTTTAAATTCCATTACATAAATACATTTTATACATTAACTACGTATATGTACCCTTCTTTTTTTTTCTAAACAAAAAATGGACAGAAAATTTCAATCCATTTTTGTAAATTAGCTGTAAGCCTGGAAGTCAAGGAAATAAAAAGCTTATTTGACCCACAGAATGTTAATGTTAAGAGGCTTTTATATCCTTAAGCTTTAATTGCGAAATGAAAAAAAGAAGAAGAAAATAATCTTCTTTGAGTAAAAACGTAGTACGTAGTACGTCATAAAAAATAACATAAATTTTATATAACAACATTTTATAAAGTAAGAGCAAAAAAAAGCATATAGTAACTATAACCGATTTTTTGATGCCCTGCAGCAGAAATGGTACAGAAAAACTGTTAAAACTAAGATTATTTCAAGGTTTTTCTTCATAACTTTGTTTCCTCATTTCAAAATGTCCGTTAATTTTTAGGTAACCTAGATCATAATAACATATAGTAAATCTAATCTGAAAATTTTATTCAAATGGGTGTATTAGTTTCTAAAGCATATCAAAAAAGCTTTATGAAAAGCCTTATTTTCTCCTAAGATTATTTTTTTCTCCACTATCTTTGGACTAATTTAACTGAAATTGAACATGGTATCGTCTATTTATATAGTTAACTAATATCATTAATTTAAACAAAATCGCTTCACAAATTTTCCAATTTAATCCAAAAAAAACATATAAAAGCAACGACAAAACTTTCAGATCACCATGGTTTTTGCTTAATAACTTCGCTCCCTCTAATTCAATTTTGCTCATATGCAATACCAAATCTAGTTAAAGAATAACTAAGTCATACTCTAAATTTTAAAGAAATTGGATAAGACCTTTTTGAGTTATCTTGTACACGGACGAACGGACGGATGGACGGATGGATATGCATAAATCGATAAAACTCCTGCTTCTCTGCACATCTGTACCCTTGACCTGTTCTCTGATGATCATCTCTATGTGTTAAAAATATAGTGGCAAAACTAATATATCCTCTGGTAGTATCTACCATAGGACATAAATATGCCTTCGATTTTTATAATTTCATACCTATTTCAAAATGATCTTCATTTTCATTAAGAGAAAATACTTTCTAAGACGATTAAGTTTATACATATATAAAAATTATATTTAACATCCTTAAATTATTAAATTTTAGATCAAAGATCTTTGCTTTTTCATTAATGTCATTTAAATTAATAAAAATATATAACATCATGTCATTGAGAAGTATTTAAAATCAGATCTATATATATATTGGAATACACAATTGCATATTTTTCTTCATGTTTAGTACTGTTCTGCTCTGCTCTGATTGAGTACGATTTATATAGAGACTTTCCCAGAAGATTCTGCACTATTTTCAAATGGATACAAAAGAATATTAGATGAACCAAAAAGTCTTTTGAAGGTGATTAATCTCTTCTGCAAGCGCACTCTTTCACTCTTTAGAGAATTACTAACAGAGTCGTATTTTTGTTTAACATTTCGCCAATATATTTTACAGTACGTATTTTCTGTATATACATTTTTGGAACCATTCCAGCGCTGCAAAGCACGCCTAGTCTTTAATAATAGTTTGTAAAAAAAACTATAAATACATGCATTTTTATATGAAACAGTCTTTTTAACAAATAATGATATGGCGTGTGCAACCCAAATTAGAATTCAAGTTGAGAACTCTCTTTATTGTATGCTTTTTTATTCTACGAGTTGATAGTAAATATATTAATAATAGAACTTTTCTTCAGGCAAAGGATTTTTTCCTCCTTTGGGAATATAAAATTCTGTAGCTTTGTTAAATATTGTTATTTTCCGTAAAAGAGTATACACAGAAGACAGTAGGAAATTTATGAAATAAACTTTAAAAACTCACCATCAATGCATATAAAAGTGGTGTCTCCATTAGGTGAGAGTGTACTGTTTAAAAGTCATACATCTATTCAATTCACTTTTATTTTATTAAACAATTAATTTAATATTCTTAATGTGGTTGCTTTAAAACTTCCATAAAAGTAAACTTCTATTTATCTAATATTAAAATTTAATACGTATACATAAATATTTTAGAAAAATAAAGATAGGAAATTTTGTATTAGTTACAGACACTTAACTGAAGAAGAATTTGGGGCCAAGCCCCTATTAGGGAAAACATTTTTTAGTTTCAATTCCTTTTCTTTTAATTTGTGTTTTTAATAAAACACCTATTTTAGATATTCTCAGTTGCAATGGTACAGAATTTTGAAGTTTATTATAAATTCCTTCTAATTAATATTTAAGTAAAATAATTTTAAGTAATTAAAAATGAAAGCCTTTTTTTTGTTTATTTTTAATAAATTTAATTTATAAACATCTTTCAGAATCTTTTCTTTATATTTTATTTAACAACTTGTTTTTTATTTCTTCCCAAATATGCTGTTCTATAGAAATCATAAAATTTATAAAATATGTAAATTACACAAGCCAAATAAAGTATTAGTATTCGCTGTGGTGGTTTACAGTCAGATTTCGAGAAGTAAAAGAATCCAATCTGTAGTAGAAAAGTTGTGAATTGTGCCATTTGAATAATTGTTATCAGTTTTTTAATTGGTAAAAGTTTTCTCTGTACGTCAGTTCCAAGTAAGGCTGTCAAATAATACGAATACATTATAATATGTACGCCAGAGTTTAAAAATACACTAAATAAGAATGCAGCAGCTGAAGCTGAAATATATTAATAAATATTATCGAAGAAATATATTTTCTAAATTTCTAAAAATAGAGATTAGATTAGCATTTCTTGGATCTAATATAGTTTTAGTTAGAAACTGTGGTAAGTTTTATTGGAAATTTTCAAAGTAAAAAAATAAAATTGTGCATCAAATTAATGCCAAAAATAATATCATAATCTTAGATTTCTCCGCGAAAAATATCTCAAATAATAAAAAAAAATTGATTTTTAAAAACTTACTTCCAATATATTTCGTAAGTAACCACGACAACGTTACCGTCACACAATGATGGACAACATGTAAATTTGTAATTTGAGTTTGTTTTTTTCGTAATACAAAACATACAGTTTCAATAAGTTCAGCAAGTTTCACATAAAATGTTATATAACAAAGTTTTGCTGTTCTCATATCATTATTATTTTTAATTACTTTGCATTCCCAAAATCTCGCAATCAAAGGGTTTAAAGAAAATATCTGAAAAAAGTACCAAAAAAGAAATTGTTTTTAAAATTCAAATTAACTGAATTAACTTACTTCTATCATAAGATAAGCACATGCAATTATTTGTCCCAAATTATATATAGCAATGAATGTTTTCAAACTATATGGTTTCTTTTTTTCCATAAATCTAAAATTAAACAAAAAAATTATATAAATAATATCTCAGTGTTTAATATACCTGTCTGTCCTCATCAAAACAACTTTTTTATATACGCCTAAAAATAGGTAATTTATAATATGTGGAAGGGAAACTTTTTTTTTAGAATGAAAAGTGTTTTTGATTATTTTGCCTGTATGAGTGGAGGGGCAATAGATCCGAAAGAAAGAAATTGCATTTTGTTGTTCTGGAAGTAGGACATATCACCCTGCTTAAGATTGGATACTTTACTAGAATTAAGTCACAATAAAATCGACACCCGATTTAGAATGAAAACGAATGTAAAATTGGTAAAATTTGGTATTCATGTGCAGGTCTATTGAAATAAAATATCTAGGTGATATTGATAAGATGTCAATGATGTCAAGAGCTTTAAAGATTTTGGATCTTCTGATTCCTAGTACAGCACCTATATCATATTATAATGTGACAGTATGCAGAATACTACAGAACTGTTCCTTTTCTGCCCGGTATGTTTTATAGTATTCAACTTTACAATTGAATTTTCTGACTCACCAAGGTTGGGAAACTATACACAAATTGGTAAATAGCTAAGCTACTATTACCAAAAGCCCACCTGCCCAAAGAGTACATATAATGCATTTAAATTTTAACTACTCTTATATGACTGTATATTGTAATATAAGCGTTAAGTTATTTAAATTTTTCGAATTGCAAAAAATTTAGCTTGATACACAGATAGAAAAACTATGAAAATTCAATACCAGTCACATAACACGTGCAAAAGGCTTAACCAATTTATGTGAGTCTTGTTACAACTAAACTATGTACGTGTTTGCTCTGAAATCCAATACTAATCTAAAGAGCCAAACAAATATAATGAAAAAAATTTAATTTTCACTTACTTTGGTCCACATTTTAAAATAAAATATAAATAACTTGCAATTATAATACCAATTGGAATTGGATTATTCATTAATGGCCAACTATTAACACGAGTATCTAAAAAAAAAAAAAAAAATTCCAAAAAATATTTTTAAAAATCTGTTTTTTTAATTGTTTTACCATATTTTTCGGTAAAAAATCTATCAAATGTGCTAATTGCTGCTGTTTCATGAATAGCGCCCACCATTTTTCGAAAATTTAATAAAATAAAATGTTCACAAGATATATAATTTAGAAGAGAACCGAACACTAAACACTAAGAATTTCTTAGAAAACCGTTAAAAAAAACCCAAAGAACTATATTCGTCTGATATTAAAACTCAGCTTTAAAAATTAAAACCGATTTTTTTTTTCAGCTAACTTTAAAGCTTACTTAAAATACCAAACGAACTATCGAAATTAAAAACTTGAAATGAAAGAATCTGATTTTTAAATCGAAGACAATAGCTTAGAATTCTTCTTTTCGGTTTCACACAAATGCGCGAATCGTAAAGAACTTTATAAATGCGACAATATTAACTTTAATTTATGCTGATATTACCTTGATTATTTAAATGAATCCATATTATTTCAAAATAATAATCAAAAACTTCACACGTTTGAAGAAAATACTTTTAAACAAATGCTTCCATTAAATTACTCTGTGTAGTGTCTAAAAAGTGTCAAACATGAAAAACGTCATGATTGACATACACTATAGACTGACTATCCATTCTCGATATTAACGGGGCTCGCATTAAGAATGTGGTGATGTTTTTAATACCAAAGCGTACTAATGGGAAATAATTATTAAACTTGAAGAGCGAAAGAGATCAATACGTTTTTAATGTAAATTATATTCGAGACATGATTCTCTATTTCAATCTTCTGGAATGGTATTCTGTAAGGCGAGAGGCGATATTCACTTAACCGTAAGGCAATATCGCCTTCAATATTGCCGCATCGATTCTGCCTAAAAACTAATTCGTGTAATGATACATGTAATACATATGCTGCTCCTGCTTTTACAAACAGTTACAGAGAACATTGTAAGCTTAATTGTTTGTCAAATAATTCTTAATAGTTTTTAATAGGAAAACAAATTAACACAGCTCATTCCTTTTCATTAAAAGATACCATTTTTTCTTCGCTTAAACCAACATATTGTAACAGCAACAAAAAAAAAACCAAAAATTAAATAAAGCATATAAAATATTGTCATCTGTAAAACGTTCACGTGCCAGCAAAATTTTCTTTTAGGTCACTAGTGACGTATTACACTGCACTGAGTTATTTAACGGAAGGCTTTATTAAATCAGTGTGTGATTTTTTTTTTTTGTAAATTAGTACCGATTAAAAAGAAAAACAAATTATAATTCGTATTCTGTTGTTTGAGTTTCAATTTGAAAATAATTGTTTTTTTTTTCAGTATTTATATTCATAATAAAAATAATTAATAAATATTAATTAAACGCGTTTGTTTCTTTCTCTGTTCTTTAAATTATGGGTCTTCACGCTTCGTTATATGTGGTCTTGTATAGTAGTAAAAGTGCTAAAATGTGATACAGAATATACATTTTCTCTACGATACAACACCACATACAACGAATCGTGAATACCCGTATTATTTAGAAATTTATTAAGGAATTTAGCACGCACTTTGATTGTCGCATAAAGTCATCAAAAAAATACTATATGATGGAAATTTAGTGTGTGAAAAAAAACTTAGTGCAATTCCACATTGTCATTTTGTAAAAGTAATTTATGCAAGAAAATACCCAAAAATCAATCACGTCCTAAATCGATAAATATCTTAGTTGTAAGAAGAAAAACGTGTAAGCTGAACGTAAACTTTGTATACGACAATTACATTATAGTATTTTCCCCATTTTTAAGTGAATATTTAATATTACAACGTTATATGCACTTCGAATATGTAAAACATAACTTTTGACCTAAAACTTGAACGTTGTTGAATTATATATTCATATGGACTAAATATGTTTTGTAGGGCACTTCTTCATTGAAATATAAATTTTATTTTCCATTAACATTTATTACGTATACTCTGTACCGGTATGAAACATACCGAATTATCGGAAAATTCATATCTTAGATACCCGTTTAAACAAAGATTAAAGATTTTGGATGATCTGAAATTTTAGTAGGATTGAAAATTCCAGCCGAGATTTTAAATTGCGTATATATACAGATATGGCGATTATGATTTTGGAAGGAAGAAAAGAAAAAGAGAAGTTTGGTATTTTAGTATTGTTTTAGAGCACGTTTCATTCTGTATATAAATCTTAATGACACGATAATATACGCCTCATGTAGACACAGGATAAAATGTAAAAAATGCTACCTACCCTAAGTTCTTAATAACACCAACATTTTAAGAAACAAACTTCTTTTCTTTAGTCAAATTCAAACATACCGGAATTCTGTAAGGCGACAGTAATTCACACCTTGGTGAATTTTTAATTCAATGACTTCAAAATAAGACCATTACTTAGAGTATCGCTTAAACACTATCTGAGAGTAACAGATAAGTAGCTGTTGCCACAAATTTATAACTGTTAATTATTATTAATTAATTATTAATATTTCCTAACAGAGTTCCACTACTCCTTTGAATTTATAACATAGTTACAATAGGATGCCACAAATAAAATGATCAAATCAAGAGTCTTATTTTCCAATTGTAGCAGTTGCCATTTCAAATAGCATCGCAATGAAAAAACTTTCTATTGACACAGGTAAATTAAATTTAACGACATGGTTAAAGAATAAGACAGGTAATGTTTCTTCGATAACGAATATTATTCCATTTCTATTTCGTCATGACATTGAAACTCGCTATCATTATCTTAATTAATTATTCCATTGCCGTACATTTTTAGCAAAATTTACGTTCTTTTCAGAATTATGATTCGTCTTTTATATTAAAAGTAAATCGAAATGTTTGTCTACGTAAATTAACCGCATTAATTGATTTCATTAAATTTCGTCATTACAATGTTAGGTCTTACAAGATTTATGATACTTAAGTAATAATAATGAAAATTAATGACACATTTTTGGATTTTCAAAATCCCCACCAAAAAAAAAACTACAGGTTGGTCTTATGTTTATTTTTAAAACTACATCATCTGTGATAGGATTTATTAATTATTAATTATTGAAGTTTTGAAATTGAACTTGATATTGTCGATGCAAACGATGATTCAAAGAAAAGCCAAAGAAAGACATTCACCAATTAGTCAATAAGTTAATTAATTACTCATTATTTCTTCTGCAATTATATTTATATAATTAAAACTAAACAAACTAATTTTCCCAACGTTCATTCATAATTATTTTTTTGTTCTTATCATATTTTCATTGATCTTCAATATTTTTAATTGTTTAACATAAGCTTTTACTTATGAATTAAAGAATGATAGAGTTTAATGTATTTTAGTTGTGACATAATAATTAAATAGTAAAACTATTATGATTTCTTCTCATGGGAAATAAAATGATTGTTATATACTTATGTAGAAGAATATATTCAATTGTTAAATAGAAACATTCTGCATAGAGAAAAACATTGAAATTTATTGAAAGAGTATTGTTGTTTATACAATTGAGGTACATTAGTAAACATATTTTCCTTAACTTAAAATTTATTATAAAAAAGAATATCTACTAAAGAAACGCTTTTTCGGGTTTTAAATATGTATATCTATCTATTATATAAAATAGTTTTTCTCAGAAAATCATTTATAAATAATTATATGCATACTTTTAGGAGAATCCTTCTATAATATAAAATAGTTAAATAGTTAAAGTATCCATACTTTTACACAAATATATGCAAAGAAATACTTTTACAAATGAATTTAAATATAACTCACAAATTCAAAAGGAAGAATAGAAAATTTAGCATCTTGAAAAATTGAGACAGAGAGAAAAAGAAAAGGAAAATCTACCGATAAAGAAAAAAAGAAACGAAAAGCAAAAGGTTATTGAAATTCATAAATTTTTTTAATTGGTTTAGTATTTTGATTGTTGTTTATACACACGGGGGTTGGTGAGCGAAGCAAGAAGGGAGCGAAGCGTCCTAGTAATTAAAATTAAAAAGAGTTCATGTAAAAAAGCCCAGAGCAGAAGCAGGAATTTTGATAAGCTTTCTAAATATTTCTCTAAAAGGCCTAGTCTGTTGTTCGAATTAAACATTTGCTTAGATTTTTTACATTAGACAATTGTATGCTCCATCTATTATCCAAAAAACGTTACTATAAATATATATTGTATTCGACCTAACCAAAATCTATATATATGATTTTACGACCTAACTTTTGTATTCGAATCCTAACTTGGTGGAAATGTTCATTCAACTGAAATTTAATTAAATTTAGTTGACCTGTCATAGGGTCTTCTTGTTAAGTTTAATTGTCTAAATAGCTTTTAAAAGATTAACATACATATAAGACTAAAGGCAATATGATAATCCTGGTCATTATAAACACTAAAAAGCTTGTTATTTCAAAATATATAATTTTATTAGACAATTTTTATGAGCACTTTTTTAGTTAAAACATTCTCATATTTAACTCAAGTAAGTATCAAAAAGATGCGAATCCCCAGAAAGGCTATTATAGAAGAACGAAATTTACCAAAATATGACTATTAAATAGAAAACATTGAAATATATACATCGAATAATATACTGAAAAGGGTACAATGTGGACATATATGTAAATGGATATGGATAAGAATAAAATTATATACCAAAAGGACTGTCTTTTTGTATGGTATTCTATAATTCCAGAAGATGTCATAAAATTCAAGTGACCATTATCAATTGAGTCATTCAATGTAAAAAGGACCCAACCGTTCAATAAAATGTAACTATTCTGTTATTCACTTTTTTGCAAAATAATTTTATATTCTGTAAAATGAAAAATAAATTTAAATTTTATACTATTTCGACTTCATAAATATTTTTTCTGATACAAAAAAAAAAAAACAGAACACAATAAGGGTGTGGATGGAGCTATTTTATTTTACAAGGGTTTTGTCTTCTTTTTTTAGTTTTTCCAACTAGATTTTCTTATACCAGCTAAGTTCATCCATTTTATTCTTCTTGATGTGAAAAATGAATCAAGCAGGGATACAAAACTCGAAAAGTAATCATGTTACACATTTCGCTATATAACCATGCACACTAAAAAAGCCCATTATGCCGGAATAGGCGTTTTAAATTCGTCCTAAACATCATACATGCGATTAAATTGCTTTTTATCTAATTGCTTTTTAAAAACCACATTCGGTTAAATACTAAATTTGGCACCTATTCTGACTTATCTTCTCCAGAAAGTCGTTATCTAATAGCAACTGATGTTAATTCTGGAACAAATTTAATCTGATATTCAAAATTAACTAATTTGTTCTTGGAATTAAGTAAATTAAACAGTCGATGTAAATTTAAACAATATTGTTACAGAATTGTCGATGTTGGCTGTGTCTAGTATCGAGGTATCTTGAGTTCAAAACACGGCGAAGCCAATATTTCACATCCCAGTTTTCAGTCCAAGAATAATATTTAATGTAATAAAATCAAAAAATTTTGTAGTACAAAGGCAAAATATAGAAAATTGACATTCCCTAATTTATTTATAAATACAAACTGGATTCCATTGAACACCATTTCCGATGTGCTGCTGTTGTTACGTTATTACGTTATGTGTAACGAATAACATTTTGCAGCCCTGACATCGAATATAAAAACATTATATACGCTGGAGAATAATGTAAGAAAATCAAAATAATATATATTTAAAAGTATCAACAAACAAAATCGTCAGGAAAAAGTTTTTCGTAACTTTACTGGGTTTTTTTTTCAATGAAAATAAACCCTTTTTACATATTGAGCTCATTTTATTCAATCTTTTTTGTTGTTACTTGTATCTACTTTTATTGTTTTCCTTTTCAATTTATAAAAGAAAAACTCTAAAAATCTAGAATTCCAATACAGTACTTTTCCAAACTGTATTTAGATCAAACTTTTTCTCTCGATTCAAAATTATCTTCAAATAAACAAAAATGCCTTTGATTATATAATACTATGCTCGAATTTTACTCATAGAGGAAATGTTAAGGAATTGATTTTTATATATCGGAAATTTTAACATAATAAAAAATTCTACTATAAATTTGTCAAAGTAAATTATAGCAAATGTAATTTACTACTGAAATAATTTCGAAAATACTACTTAAGAAAATGTAACTACCAGCTTGCTCTGGAAATATATGTTTAGAACTAGCAGATACCCGCGGCTTTCTTGGCGTTATTCCTAAAATATGAAAGTAAATAAAATTTTAATTTGGCACCGGAACTCCTTCTGAGTGGAGATATATCCAATCTTTTCAGTTGGCCTATCCAAACTGTACATTCTAACTTTCATGAAAACGTGCCTATTATTGACCGAATTGGGGCAGTTTTTATATTCCCCCTCTACCAAGCAACTCCTATCGAAAATGCCAGTAGTCTATACTCTCAGTTGGAAAGTCATCTACACATGTCTACACATCGGTTCAGTCGTTTTCGAGTCTATAGGGAACAAACAGACAAACAAACATAGATACAGATTTATTATATAAAGATTGGTTATTTTCACAATTATGCGTAATCACATTTTATGTATGTACGATAACTCATAAACTATTAACCCAATTTTGTTTAAATTTGATAGACAAATAAGTTTTATTAAGGGGATCATTTGATTACATTTTAACTGAAATAGCTAAGCCAGAAGTAGTTTTCTGGGCTAGATTCTAATAGTAGTTTAAATATATATGCACTAAAGGGTGTGTTAGAATACGTCGTCTTTCCATGCACCCGGGTCCATCTATTCACGATATAGTGTAATACAAGTCAAAGTTAAATTATGCTTAACAACTATAAACTAAAAGTTACAAACTTAGATATGTAAAAAATTCTTCTTCATGACCTTTACTGTCTATCTTTTACAAAAACTAAACATTTTCAAACAAAAATACGAGATTTTCTTAACATTATCTTCCATTCAGTAAATAATATGTTGTCTAAACTTTTTTTGATATAGGGTTGAAAATAAATTTTATATTACAACTAATATTCTTGATATTCTTCAAACATATAAAATACCATATATGTATTCTAACGCGGAATATGTTCAAACAAAACAAACGAAAAAGTACTATCCTTAGAGAACGATTATATCATAATAATTATGTATAGTGAAGATTTTTATTCTTTGGGATAAATTTATGATCTTTGAATTTCAAAAGTTCAACTTCTTTTCTAATATTTATATCTATTTCTAAAAAGCCTACTAAAGGAATATACCATATATTTATACTCTATGCTAGGATGCTACTAAAGGGCATGCTAGCTAAGTGAGTATATTTGTAATGGATAGAAATGGGTGTCAGAGGACGGTTTTAAGACACAAGTTAGATATATGTAACGAATCATAAGTTATGTCGGTTTTTACATATCTGTTCATTCGTTTGTCCATAAGTGTACAGGATAACTGAAAAACCCGTAGTCTGATTTTATTAATAATAAAGGAAAACTCAAAACTAGTTTATTGCTTTTTAATTTTTCGAATTTCATTAGAAAATTTCTTTAGCAAATTCATTTAAATTAATTACAAAAATAGATGATTCTATTTCGAATTTAGGTAAAATCAAAAAAAGGATAGTGTAGAAACAAATAGTTTCAGAGAACAAATGTTATGGCCATCCTTTACCGATGCTATACCGATTTGAATAATTTGTAGAACTGATTTATACTAAAAGGTCCTAGGTTACTTCTAATTTAAAGAAAATTTAACGAAGATAAAGCAAAGGTTATTAAGGAAATATTATCAGTTTTGGTTATTTACATCTTAGAGTCCCATTTCCACCATAGCATATCAAATAATCGACTATAGACCGATTTTGGTTTCATATACTTTTTCCAAGTACAATATTTTGGTTGACAAATTTAAAATGTACAATTTTTATTCTAATTTTGAAATGTATTTTCAACTTCTTTTTGTATATAAAAAACTTTTCCTCTTTTTTAAATAAATATCTCTTAGAAAAGAGTTGTCTTTATATTCAATACAGTACAACCTGAGTTTGATAAAATAAATGTAATTTTTAATATCAAATTTCTTTAACAAACAAGAATTTCATCTTATATTTACGCGAAAACATGACAAATATCATCTAAAATTCATGAAAGAATTTGTCGAAAATAATATTATGTCAACCAGAAAATACCGAAAATGTCGAAAAAGTTGTCAAGAAAAAAAAGTACTCCTATAACATATATGAATGAATCTCATGTGTCGAATTTCTTATCCATAAAATAATAATAAAATAATATAAATTATGACATATTTTATTTTTGCACTTGCAAAAATACGATCAAATTATTATAAATGTAATATGAAAGATCACGTACAGAAAAAAAGGAAATAGTTTTGGAATTCATAAAATACCAAAAACCAACTTTATTTCTCGATTATTTATACAAAACTGTAGCTACTACTGGATGAACCACTAGACACTGAAATAAGGGAATTATGCAAACTGCCACGTTTAGAAGTTACGAGGTCTTACAAGAAAATGTCCGTTAGACATTAGAATTTTCAGTACGGATTTGCATTCCTGATGATTCAAAGTCACACTTAAAAAATAAACTTGGGGATCAGGTCAATATTCAGGGAAAAAATATGATTTCTTTAAATACAGAATAATAATTTTATGTGTTTTGTTGAAAAATTCAAAAATGTCACGGCTGCGGCACGAACTCAGTATATTTGGTGACTACTAACGGACAGCCTTCCAACTAAACTATCGACTTCTCCTATTCGCTATATCTTAGACTTACAATCTAATAGTTAGTATAGATGCCACAATTCAAATATATCTTTAGAACAAATAAATGCCAGGACAACTATTGTGAAAGCACTAATATTTTTTACAATAATTATATCATGGTTGCATAAAATATGTTACCGTTGAGGAAGATCGAAATGTACTTCCAATATAAACATAAAATATATTTCCCTTCAATGCGTACACGTAAACACCTTCAATCTTCCTTATTTTGACTCAGGTTTTATGATAAGTCACAAACATAATCTTCTACGTGTGCAAATCGAGCAACGAATAATTCTTTGGGTTAGTATATTATTCGCACTAAACTGAAAATACTATACATTCGATACTAGAAGAATTGATTTTCGGCTGGTAAAATAAAATTTCAGTAACTTTCTCTTGCCTTTTATTAGTATTATAAATTTACCATGTCTAATAAATACCTGAATAAATATATGTTATCCATAACCTTTATCCAGTCACTATCTTTCCACCCTGTACGAATAGTTTTCACATATATTTTACAGGAAAATGGTAAGATTTTTTCTTAGAAAAAAGGAACATCGGTTTTTTTCCCAAATGAAACACATTTCTCCAATAAACTTCCTAGGTACGAATCACATAGTTACTACGACGTATGTATGTTATGTAGAAAATGTTTTATGTCCTTTGAATCATATAAATTTATTGTTGTATATTAAATACCAAATGTCGCGAAAGTAGAATAAACAAAAGTCTTACGAACGATACCTACGTAAATATACAATATTTATAAATGTTTGAAGGATAAAATAAATCCAGCCTCCACAGAGTATCCGAGACAAAAAAAAAATCCTTCAACATTATAATTTATTGTCGACTTAATTCAGGAATTTTGGCTAAATTATTGCTTATACACCGAAAAAAAAAGGAATAAACAAGAAAAAACATATCCGGATTTTATATTTGTACCAATTTCGATTCTTATAAAAACAATTTATTTACTATTATCCTTTTAAGCGCGTATAGAATATTCTGGTTACATTGAAAAGGGTTAAGGTATTTTTTTACGATATTATATTTTAACAGCTTTTCAATACATATACATATATTTCAGTTGATTTTAAGTCATTTACATTCTTTATACAAAAAATAGCTTGAGATTATATACCATACAAACAAAAAAAAAGGATCTTGAAGAAGAAAAAAAACAAACACAACCAACAGAACAACTAAAGTGAAGTAAGGTTAAAGATGTTCAACGAATCTATAAGAGTGAATCTTTTGGCCTTGTAAGAAAATTCAAATCCGTATAGAAATCATTCGAAATATGTGTCTTCTTTTTGGAGCATTTAAAAGGATAACCATATAACTTAAAGTCACGAATTTTCAAATATCAAATATTTTTCTTAACATGATAACATTTACATAAAATTATCATTATTAATAATAGGGTTGTGTTGCGGATATAATGTTCTATTTTATGAAATCATTTTTTTTTTATACTTCGTTTAATACAAACATCTTTAAGAAAATAAAAAAAAAAATCGAAGAAAAGCGTTCATTTCAAAGCTCGCCCAAATGATTTTCTCTCATCATTTTCTTACACTTAAAAATGAATTTCGTATGTTTATAGGTAAAATTCTCCAATTAATGGTCACTACCTATTTTCTTTGAAGATAAGGAAAAAATTGCACAATATCTTTTAAAGTGACAATTTCCATAAAAAACGTAATATTCGTATGGGATTCATTGAAGTATATAAAGATAAAATATTATACCTTCGCATATAGAGCTAATCTGATGATAATTTTAGCAAAGAATAAGTAACTAAGGAGTATCCCAACTTCCTATCTCTACCGTGATGAAGTTTTTAAGATTTGTACTGTAATTTTTCAAACAGGTGGTTTCTATCTACGTCAGCAGTGACTTTGATAGAGCTATGTACATATTGTACGTATGGGTGAAAGAGAAATGTGATGTAACCAATGCACAAATACTAGAAAAAAGAAGAGTTTTAAGAGTCATTCATGTGCTTTTTTTGTACTTATTTTGGTTGCTTCGCTACCTTTGGTTACTTTATATACTTCGATTTTAGTCTTGTCAACACCCAGACTCGGCTCATTATACAATTCTTTCTGGGACATTGATAAATTTGAAAAATTGTTTTATAGAATAAGGTTGGATGGTTTGCTATTAAAACTTAGATTATTTAGATTTAGATTTCATTATTTTATGATAAAGTCCAATAAAATTGTTTATTTGGTTACAACTATTATGGATCCTTTCTTTAAATTACTCAAATCACAACTACTTTGGATATTTTACCTGTTCATGATGTCGGCTTTTGTATTTTTATCTCATTTTCACAATAAAATTCCATGCATATTTGTTTTGTATACTTGTTATTCCAATTTGGATTCTCTTTGGCCATGTCTGCAATATCATTAATAGTAATTGTTAAAATGACTCTGTGTGACATAAAAATTCATGGATTTACAGTCTTTTAAAGGTAACCATGTTTTGCAGCACTGCAATCGTACCAAATTGCATGGGATAATACATTATGTTCATTCTATCTACTTGCAAAAGTACTTCCAGTAATCCTAAAAACCTAGAAATTGGAGTATTTACCCTATCTTAAGTTACTTTCATTTTTATGAACATTAAAATCAAAAATGGTGTTATGAATATTATAAATATTACCATTTTTTTTGAAGATACTTTACACATAATATTAAAAATAAACACTTGTGCACGATTTTATATAACTTTATTTGGGAAACGTGTAGATTTTCAACAATACCTATTTTTTTTTTCAAAATGAACTGCGTAGAAATTTTCTTGAAAATCGTTACATTAAAAGAGAAATTCACCAAGGAAACCGTTTTGGTGTAAAGAAGGAAATCACTCCAAGATTTATTCATATTGATCATTTTGATACAATTCAAAAGAAAATAACTACGTCATATTTCATAAATTGAAAGAAAATCAGCGTATTTCTTTGGAATCACTTTACTCAAAACTTGTTTTTTTTTTTTTAACCCAATTTCACATTTTCATAGAAAATATTTTGATCTATGCAGGGTTTTTCTTTTTTTTGGAAAATTTTTATGAAAAATCAGAATTTGACTGAATTTCAAATAGAAAAGAAATATTGCACTTCAGCGGAAACTTTCCGAGTAAAATCTTGACGTTAACACATTCACAATTCAAGAATTTCTTCGAATCAACTTAGAAAGTTTTTTTTTCGCTTTTTTTATTAAATCCTTCCATTATGTTCTGCGAATATTTATGCAAGTTGGGTGTGAAATAAATAAAAGTTTATTTTGTTGGTTGCTGAAAGATTTCTTTTCCTTTTTTTGATATCCAATGTAGTTTTCTGCTTGTGTCGTTCTCAGTTTGGTTGTCGTCAATTTCATTTTTCCAAGAGTTAAATAAATTGGTTTGCAAGGTTTTCAGAATCATAAAAAGTTCTGGCCTCTTAAGCAAAAACTTATTCTTTAATGCAATTGTCATATTTTATATAGGGTGATCCAATTTGAGTTTCTTATGTTTGTAGCACTGTAAATCAAGCAGCTGTCGATAAACACTTAATTTCAATACGTCAAATGTCAGCTTGCAACAACACATTTACGAAATGGATCGAAGAATTTACGCAGATTAGGTGTTATAGCAGCAGGAAGTTGATGCTGAAAATCCTCTTCTCTGATGAGTTACATTTCCACCTCTATGGATGTGTTAATAAGCGAAATTGCCACATATGGAGAGATGAGATTCCTCATGAGAGAATCACGAGACAGCATTACATGGCCAAAAAGTGACTGTTTGGTACGCATTGTGGCCACGCGGCGTCATTGGGCCTTACTTTCTTGAAAACGATCAGGGTCAGGCTGTAACAGTCAATGGTGAGCGATATTTCTGGCACGAAATCGAGGATATTGATGTGGAAGTCATATGATTCCAACAAGACGGTGAAATTTGCAACACAGTGGGTGCAACGTTGGATGTTTTGAGTGAAAAGTTCCTAGGTCGCATTATTTCACGTTTTGGTGGCTTCAACTGTACGCCAAGATCATGCGATTTAACGCCGATGGATGTTAAAAGTCGTGTCTTTGCCAACAAACCTGAAACGTTGGAGCACCTAAAAAACAACATTCCCCAAGTTATTGCCGAGATACCGCCCGAAATGTAAGAAAAAAGTCATCGAAAATTACCTCTAAAGGATCGGCTGCTGCAGAAGGTCCAGAGGCGGTCATTTAATGATATTAGTCTTCATAACTAACGAAATACATAACGTTTGTGATTAACAAAATAAAATAAGTATATGTCGTTAATCTTGTGTGTTTTATTTTGTTTTAAAGCTCGGAAACTGAAGTTGGATCATCCTTTATATCACTTATTTTGTGGCTAATGACTAGAACAAGATTTTTGTACAATAAACTAAAATATATTTCAATATTTAAGTTTGTATAGTATGGATTTTATTCTAAATAAAACAAAATTGACGTTCGGATTCAATCAATTTGGTTATCATCAATATTCAGTCACTGCAGCATTCTCTAAGTACCTACGTTGTAATGGAAAAAAAATTATATATATATCATATATATTAAGGCGAAACAAGTGGATACATCGAAATGGACCGAATTGATTGTCCGGGACATATAGTATTTGGCATAGCTACGCATAACTTATTCTCAACAGGCATCCAATTTTTCTAACAAATATTTTCACTCAAAGTGATGGGACATGATCGATAGCAGGTGTGAAATGTGAAATTAGGTGGAAACTTGTAAGGCATGCTTAAGTGAAAGGATACATATGTTTTGGGGTTTTTTTTTTATGGAATACAACCATATAGAGTCCTGAAATATATATTACACGGTGTGAGAATTTTTTATTGGGTTATAAGAACTCGTTTGTTTGGGCGAAGAAAAAAAAACCCAAATAAGAATTTTTCTTAAAAAACATGTGTAGTTTTTATAAGCAAATATAAATTCATATTTTCATTTAATAAGTGTAAATTCATATTGAATTTTACACGAGAAAATTTTGAATAGGTTAAAATTTTTCATATTTCTTCCATTTGGTACGAGGATCATTCATTTTTCTTTTCGTACATAAAATTCTTGGATATGCATTTAATGAAATTTTAATTTCACTTAAATGAATGAAAGCTATCCAATTTTAATAAAGATTTTTGTTTATGTCTTTTTTGAGTTGATTTAACTGAAGTCTCATCGAATGTACAATTTCAAACTGTATCTAGTAACAGTGTTTTAGAAATGAACAGTTTCTTTTTTTGCCCTATGGTAGGTACTACCAGAGGGTATATTAGTTTTGTCACTAAGTGTGTAACACGTCATCGTAGAAAGGTTTCAAAAGTATGGTTGTGTCGGGAACCAAAAGTTATATCGATTTATGCATGTCCGTCCGTCCGATGATTTACTTTAAAAACTAATACACCGATTTGACTAAAATTTGCAGGTTAGATTTATGCTATCAGAGCCTGCGTTACCTGCAAATTAGAAAAAATTTTGAAAAGAGGAAACATAGTTATGACAAAAAAATTTTGAAATATTGTTAGTTTTGAGAGTTTTTCTGTCCCATTTCTGACATAGGATATCAAAAAATCGGCTATAGACCGATTTTCGGTTATTATATGTTTTAAACAGAAATTTTATTTTTAGCAATTCTGAACAGATTCATTGTCGGTCATTGTCATGCGGTATTTTTCCATTTTGTTGCCGTAACTTCGTTCATCTTATTTAGGCAAAATAGGTAATAGGTAAAAATAGGTAATTCTTGTGTATAAAATATTGGAAGAGCCAAAAGTCGGTGATCTTCTGCCATTTTTCTTGCAGAGCCATTATCAGGTTCACTCTGAATTTCTTGAGCGAAAAATCGAGAAAGTAATGATTATAGTCTTCTATTGAACACAAATTCACACCATTAAAAAAGTTCTGCAAAGGCCGAAATAAGTGTTAAAATAATAATAACAAGTCATATAGTGTATCTATCAAGCTCTCTCAATTTTTGACCAGTGACCGAACTTGTATGTGATCGATCTAGCATTATCATAATGAAACCCAAGACTTTCACGATTTACAAATTCTGCAAATTAAATAATGAAATTACAGTCATAGACGAAAAATGCCAGTGTAGTACGATACTTTAGTAGTTTCTGAGATCAAAATTTTAGAAAATAATATTCACTTAAAAATTTTTCAAGAAATGATTTTAAATTATAGATATTCAATAAAAAATTCCTTTTTTAATTCATATATGATGAAATAAGCGAAAAAGAACATTACAATACATATTTATTTTAAATTGGAAGCATTTACATTAGTTATCCTATTCTCGTGAGTTTTTTTTTTTGCTAATTACCTTTTTTAAAATGTCGTCATTTTATCCACAAATAATTTTTTCGCTAAATTGTTATGATTTTAAATTTGCGTTTACTTAAAATTATAGACAATAAAATAAATTATAAAAAAATTAAATTAAAAAAGTTGACATTACTTTACTTTTAATGCATTTATAAGTTTTAAATATTCTAAATCAGTACAACATGGACAATATGCGATATCCAATAAACCTCTACCAAGTCTTTGTTTATATGGTGAATTCGATTGCCAAAAAAACCAATGACATGATTCTTCACCCAAAATAAGAACTAATTTATCATAAATGATATCTTTATAAACCAATAAATCTGGTCGTCCAGTTCGTATATACCAACGTGGCATGGTCTGTACTACATCGTTAGCTGATTCAACATCTTCAATTACTAAAACATTACTGAACTAAAAATTTATAGAAACTAGGTTCAAAAAAATATATTCAAAAATGAATCACAAATATTTACCCATAAACGAACATCAAATGAGAAATTCTCATCAGCTGAAAAATTTCCAGTTAATTGATTTACAACAAAAGTTTCACTATTTCTGAAAGAAAACATAAGTTCTAATTTGTTTTTTAAGATCTACTACGAATTTTTTTAGCTTACAATTCACGATCAACTGTGTATTCTAAAAGAACTATTTTACAACATATACGATCTGGTGGTGGTCCCATTTTAAATTTAATATACAAATTATTAGTATTAAAAATAATTAAAAATTAATGTTTTATTAGAACTTATTTTTATGGAATTAATTTAGATTTCGTTTTAAAAAAAAAAATGGAATTATAAATTATTTTTACGTACACTGAAATTAAGTTTAAAAAGGACGTTTTCAAAAAAGGACATTAACAACAAAATACTGTACACGTATTAAAAATATATTTAAAAATTTTGAATTGAAAAATTTTCAGAAAAAAGAAGAGAAAAACGGAATTTTTCCCGTGAAATTCTTAAAATCTTGATAGAACCACATTTTGTTTTTTCAGAGAGACCTGAAACAAGATAAATGATTTTCCAAAATAGTCTCATATTTAAAAAAAAAAAAAAGAATTGAATCTCTTTTCATATTTAACAATTCCAAGTTTGCAGAATTTAATCCTCAAAATGTCGTATCAATTTCTGTAAAAGTGACGAAGTAATATTTAGAATTCTGAGCGAAGAAATTTCGAGAACCATATACTTTAATTTTTAACCGTGTTATTGTATAGAAATTTAGATATAAAGATAACAAAATTCAGTCAGAAATATTCAGAAGTCGTTGATGGTCTAAATTTCTCTAAATCCACTTTTATTTTGAATAAAAACTGTTTCAGCTGGAGAGTGTCGACTGCCCAACACTTCGGAAAAATTGTACCAACTGCAGCCATATATTTTTACTTTCAAAATTTGTTTAAGCTCTTAATTTCCACCAATAATGGCCTAGAAAAATAAATTCAAAATTAGCCATTTCTAGGTATATAACGAATAACGTCTAACGAATAAACGCTAAATAGAAATTTAACTAAATTCATATTCCAAAATTCATTAAAAATATATGTTAGGTCAAATTATAATATTTCAACAAATTTTTGATCTCTTAAAATCCTTAGAGAGAGTACTAGAAATTCTTTTATTACGGTTTTATTTCAATGAATTATTTGATTGATTTTTTCTACCCAATTCTACTCTGTACATTTTTTCATAGTCTTCAAAAAAAGCAGTAAACGATATGTACTGTATTTAAATTATAACTAAAAGAACATTTTAAAAATTTCTAATATCAGTATTTAGTAATCCTAGAAAAAAAAAAGAAATAATTTAAAAGTGAAGAAAAGTTTAAAAAAAAGAATTAAAAACCATATAAAATAATTAATGTAATGAATAGGTGTTATTTGGATAGTCCATCAAGTACAGCAAGTACATCCATTTTCGCCATGAAAAAGGCATCGCTACTAAAGAAAAGGACCAATGATCGAGATAATGAAGTTAAAAAAACTCTCATAACAGCTAATGCAAATCTTCCAAATTCATATGGTGATCGATTTATACCACGTCGAAAACCATTGAGTAGCAAAGAATTCAATTGTATTGATAAGAAATCTGGTGATTTACTTGAATCACGATTAAAATCTGGTTATTGGAGATTACATAATTTTAAATTAACATTAAATACTGCGTTGAATGTAAAAAATGAAAGATTTTTCAAATTAACAGATTGTATTGTCCGAAAGGGTATTTTCATTTTATATGATTTATATCCGAAAATAGCGAAAATTGAAAGATTCTATGATAATAAGAAAGAATTAGATTGGGAATGTAATGCACGAATAAAACCGGTAGCAATTCCTGATTCAACACATGATTTACCAGGATTTAGTATAAATTCACATCTTAATATAATTGCATGGTCTGCTAGTGGACAAATTGCAGCATCATTTGGTAATGATTTAGTTTTATGGACACCAAATACTGAAAATACAATCGTTTATAAAATTAATATTGCAAAAGCATTAGCATATAATCCGAAAGGTGATTTATTAGCGATTGGAAGTTATAAAAATGGAAATTCAATGATTGAATTATGGGATGTTAGCCGTGGAAATGTTCTTCATCATACCAATGATTATATGTTCTCAGCATGTGTTAAAGAAATCCGTTGTATCGAATGGGATCCAGCTGGTGAGCATTTAGTATGCGGTACTGAAAATGGTGAATTGCACATTTTTTTTATACCTACATTAAAGAAATTCAAAAATTTTAAAGAACATAGACATTGTATATTTGCTATAAAATTTTCACCTAAAATGAAATACTTAGCAGTTAGTGATGTTTGTGGAAATATTTGTATATTTTTATGTGATTCCTTTGAAATACATGTTAAACTTTCATCACAACGTAACCTTAAAACTATGATCGATTGGCATCCATGGCATGAAGTTGATCTTGTTATTGCTGAAGATTTACCAGCTTCAATTGTAATCTTAAATGTACCAGCGAAAAAAATTGTTGCATATTATCAGCGTAAAGATTATAGATGTAGAATTGAGTCATTAATATTCAGTAAACGTTCTGGTGAACTAGTTGTTAGCTTTTTAATAAAAAATTTAGATGGTCCGATGACTAGTGAAATTCTTGTAATGGCATCATTAGATCGAATTGTTGATGTTTTAAAAACGCATGAAAGTAGCGTTAAATTTATGATATGGAGTCCAGATGGTTCACAATTAGCAACAGCTGGTGATGATGATTTATTAACTATCTGGAATTTTTTCTCTGTACAAAGTGAAAATAATAAATATCTTAATTTAACAAAAAAATCCAATATCCCAAACAGTAAACTTCAACTTTTTGTTCCCATAAAATGATTTGATTAGAAATAATAAAAATTAGTTTATTTTATTAATTTATTTATTTTCAAAAAGACCTTAAAATTGGTTTTGTAAACATTTTCTGTTCAAAACAATTAAAAATAACTGAAACAAACTTTCAGTATTTTCATGTTGCACATTCCGTCCATTATTTATTCCATCCATTTATTCCAACATTTCATATGTTCCTTTGATGGCAGTATAAAGAATAAAAGTTTATTTAAATTTTTGATTGTCTCCTCAGCTTCAAAAACGTGGTGATTGATTTAGTTGTAACTTAGAACACACATTTCTGATAAACCACTGATCCCTGGTCTAGCCTCTGTTTCACATTTATTTCACTGCCCGTACAAAATCAGATATTGGGAGTTTATTCATAAAATTTCCTAAGCAGTTATATCACTCGTAGGTTTACAAAATCCTTAACCGGTAGTTCGCGGCACCCTGGGGGTCCGTGAGAAGAGTGTCCGGGGTCCGCCAAATTATGCAAAATTTCCTTTAGCATATAATCTCTTTGTACTCTTCTCGTTTCAAAGAGAATTGCTAATTTTTTTGTGAAATTATAATCGTCATCGATTGCGATTAGATGCCTGGAAGCCAATATACAGACAATAGAGCCAAGAATTAACAAATTAGTTGAGAATGTCCAGGAGCAGAAATCTTGAATTTTATTTTAATAGATAATGAAATAAAAAAGTTATGTTTTATATTTATTTTATAAAAAAATCAATTTATTATAGATAATTTAATATAATATACTTAATAATTAATAATATAATTTAATATACAAAAACAATATATTTTAATATAAAAAATTTATAAAAGTTAGACTAAAACTAAATTAACTAAACTAAACTAAAAATCGGATGGCTGTTGATCTTGTTGCGGTTCTTCTGCTTCTGGTGGTGGATCTTCTTGAACCTGTGGCTGTGGAACGTCTGGAACCTGTGGCTGTTGTACATCCAGTATTTATCCGGGTAATTCCTCTTTGACACGCCGTACAATTCTTTCAAATTGTGAATTAATACAGCATTCGCAATATGTCAAAGGAATTTCACCGCTGCCATCAAGTCTGGTCTCTAGATTTGTTGTATTAACAAATGACCAGTATCTTTTCTTGTCTCCTATCACAATAAAGATGAAGTTGAAACGTTCATCATTATGTATGAAAAGTTCTTTGTTAGAACTTTCAATCCGCCACTGTGTCCAATTCACGTTGGCGGGTCCTGGTCCACTTTCCTCAATATGAGCTACACTGTGGAACTGTTAAAAAAAAATGAAAATTAAAACTAATTAAAATTTCATTAAAAGAACATTGTTTTAAAAAGTTTATAATATTGGGGTAAAGATTACAAAGTATAATTAAACACAATGGCGGCTCGTAACTATCTGCGGAGGTGGGGCTAATTCAATATTTGCCTAAAAAAGATCATTCAATATTACAATATTGTAAACAAATGTATGCAAGTTTGTACTTTACCCTAGAGGTATTACAATCGAAATGGTCACCGAATTTTATCTGATAGTTTAATCTAGAAGTACGAAAATGCATACGCTAACGAATGTTTACAATCGATTACTACGCTTTTAAAAGCGAAAAATGGAAAATATTTGTCTAACAAAGCGAAATGTTCAAAAAATATTTTTCAACGAAAGTATGGAGCCGACGTAAGGTCATTGAAACAATAACCAAGATATAGTAACGTGAAATCGGCTTATAGTAGATTTTCTTTAATGTCTTACGGGCGAAATGGGACCACAAAACATATAGTAATTGAAAATCGGCCTATAGCCGAGTTTTTGAATCCCTATGGTAGAAATGGGACAGAAAAACTGTTAAAACTAATATTATTTTCAGGTTTTTCCTTCATAATTTTGTTTCTTCTTTCCAAAATTTCTTCTAATTTGCAGGTAACCCAGACCTTAATAGCATAAGTCTAATCTGCAAAATTTATTCCAATCGGTGTAGATTATAATGAGTTGAACGTTATGTATAAATATATATATATATATCTACACATGAAGCCAATAAATGCAACTCATTATCACGACCTATTCCAATGTTCTCTTATTAAATATTTCTCTGTCGGCGGTATTTCTTATGTCCTGACTGATTTTTATTACCAACGAAAGCGGATGAACATGTTTTTACACCATCAACGCAATCACGTTTGTAATTGCTGAAAGGAATTTCTTTGGTGGGTCCTAAATACGTATTACAATCCTTTTCTTGACCACGCCAAAAACATTTTTTTCTTAAGTGTTTTCCTATCGCTAAAACGATTTACACAAGTGTTCTCTGAGTCATCCACATTTTCGTCTATCAAAATGCATTAGATAATAAAAGTAAAGTAGGCAATTATCATTCAGTTCTAAGGACGATTGAAAAGGAATTTCTTTTCGGTTTATAGAATTTTTGGTGTGAGAACTATCGCTTGAATTTAAACACTAAAATTCGACTATAAAAACGATGAACCGAAGATAGAGTAATGCTGGAAACACATGTGCAGAATTTTGCCTGCAGCGAAATTATAATACACAGGTTTATATGACGCCGAACACATGTAAATTCTGCATGCAGCACGGCGCTGCAAGGTGTCTCGATTTTAACATTTGCTGTGCAGAGAAGGTGTTCCCAACTTACGAAAGCAAAAATTCGTTCTAGAAAAAAAAAAGTTTGACATTTGACAACAACTTCAACTTTAATTTTATGTACAACAAAAAAAACCGAGACGTGCAGATATTCGTGCAGCGCTGCATGCAGAATATCTGCACATGTGTTCCAGCATAAAGCAGTGAGTAGGATCAGATCAGTCAGTCAGTCATCATTAGCAAAACGCATACAATAATGAGAGTTTCCAATTTGGGCACGTCTGCAAGCGCTATCTTATTAATAGTGTTTGTTAAAATGACTCTGTGTGATATAAAATTTTATGTATTTACAGTCTTTTTTACAAATACTATAAAAAACAAGCTTGCTTTGCAGCGCTGCAAACGTTTCATCAATTTGTATGGAAATGATTACATATGTCATTAGCCAAAGAGTTAAAATAATTTTGAGTTCATCATTTTTTTAGGTAATTAAATCAAAACAGTAACTACCAATGATTGTAAATAGAACAAAAAAAAATCATTCAATACAAGTTCCAAGCAATAAACTTGGTCACTTATCAAGTTAATTGTAAATTACCCCCTGAGGGTTAATTAGTTCAATAGTTCAAAAAATTTTAATTAAAAACCAGAAATAGCAGTGATAATAAAAAATATTAAAATTAGAATAAAAGCAAAAAAAATAATTTTTTTTTAACTAACTAAAGTCATAAATTCATTGCTTAATTTACATTTAACATTAAAAATTTGTAAATTACAAATTATTCAACACACCAGTAACTGTAAAGCTCAAAAACTGTTGGATTTACAGCTCTAACGGATCGCTTTAAAATTTCATATTAAATCGAGTATCACATAATGATACCTAGGCCCGCTTTGCGTCATTTCGTTTTGCGTTTTTTCGATATTGCGTCGTTCGCAAACCGAGGCCTAAGTGTATTCGAATTTCACAATTCTTCACTCAGCAACAAAATAGAATTTTATCAGAAATTGACTATTTGCAGTTTAGGCGACATCAAAATGTAAATTTGAATGTCCAGTAATCATCAAAACAATTTCAATCAACAAATTTTCTGTTTTTAAACACCATACAATAGCAGAACAATACTATAAACACTTCAACAACAACATCTAACAACAATATCAACAATTTATATTAACACCATCAATCATCAAACTCAACCAACACAAAAGGAGTCAGAAAGTAAGGCTTATATATAAATTATATAACTATTCAATTTTCCGATTTTCAAATACTCATATATGAGCCGTTTATTTTGAAAGTGGCCTAATTCCACTTTCTAACTTATAGTCATATAGATTTATAGTACCTTCTTTTAAAATATATAAATAGCCATTTCTCTATCGCAAAAATACCTAAAAAATTAATTATATTTGAACTCTGTAGTGCAATTTGCATTGGAATCATTTTATAAAACTGCTATAACTCGAAATCAGAAAAAGTGGAATTAGGCCACTTTCGAAATAAACGGCTCATATAAGGTCTGTTTTATTACCCTACCTCGGAGCAGGGTTAGTGATGAACAGGAGTAGGAGAAAGCTTTAATTCAAATGTTTGTAGCGTTATGTAGCAACCATATTGTAATGAAATGAGAAGCTTTTAGCTGATACACTTTTTATGGTAGAAAACTGAACTAATTCGGGTGCAATAGTTTACACCTGCTCTGAAAGTAGTGAAGGATTTGCTCTTTTGTTGTTTTTGTTTTCAATGTAAAAATTTGCTCTACCCCAGAACAAGTGGCAAATAAAACAGACCTATAATGCGTCAAACTCACCACAATGATGGCCTGCCGAGACGGCCTGGCAAACCACCACCGGTAGTAGTAAACCCAACAGGTTCTAAACGTTTGGCTTCACCACTAACAAACATAAATAAATACCCCACTACCTCTTCAACATACAGAGGAGTTCCAAGAATATCAGACTAAATATAGCGAGCACATCGTCAATATATTACTTAAACAACAAAAACAAAGACTTTGCTACCTCTATAGGTATCAACCTTACAAAAGCAACAAACATAAGAGATTCGGAAGTCTCAGCCCCAAATTCAGCAAGTACGTCTACGATGTCATTATCTTCGTCTAGTCGGTTTGCTTCACTACCGATAGATGTGCCACCAGACTACTCATACATAGATCCGAGACGTAGCCCTCAATAACGTCAATATCCAGTGTGGACTCCACACGCAACAAAAAAAAACAAAGAAATTGACCCTTCAAACAAATTAAATAACACTGCGTAAAAAAAAACATTCCCCCAAAAATCATAAGCTAGTAATAGCTTCACTAAACAAGCATCTAAAAGTAAAAACTTTCTCGTTAAAAAAAATAAATAATAACTGCACCGCAATAAGGACCAACAACATTGGGGACTATCAAACGAACCCTTAAGCTGCTCAAAGCGACAAATGTCAACAACTACTCCTTCACTCCGAAGGAAAATTGATCCTGGTTCTACATAATTCGTGGCATCGTCGCTTAAACTCGATTTAAATTTCGAAAAATTGATATCCTCAAAACGAAAAATAAAATCCCAAACACGCTGTTCTTTGTTCAGTGTGACAAAATTTCAGATACAAAATCTTTGGTTAAGATTTCACATCTGCTACACCGAAAAATTACGTGGGAACAACTAAATCCCCGCCCAAATCTACAATGCAAGAATTGCCAACGATTTTACCATGTTGCAGCAAACTGCAACATGCCATATCTATGTCTAAAATGCACAAATTCTCATGGGCCAGGCAAATTCTCGCGAATTAACCCAGCAGAGGGTGAGCCATTCAGCGTAAACTGCAGTAAGTATGGTCACCCGGCTAACTTCAGTGACTGCTCAGCCGCATTTGCCTATAGGGACAGGAACCTTAGGCAAAAAACACAAAGAACCCAAAACCTTACAACTCAAGTTCAATTAAAACATTCAATACTCCCAAACTACACTAAAAACCAGGCATTTCTTATGCCAGCATAATCAGAAACCTAAACACAAATAAGGTAGATAATCCCAAATCTATAGCTTTCGAACCATCCCAACAAATAAGACCTGCAGCAACATCAAGGGAATTAAATCCAGTTAATTTACAAATCATAAAATGTAAACAATTTAGTGCACTTCATTTAAAAATAAACTTGGTTTAAAATTCATTTTATGACAAAAATACTAGAAATATTCGTAATGATAATGGGAAGGATTCTAGAAAGAATCTTTATTGCATTGACCTGCCGCAATGCATTTTTCTGAGAAATTTTTGATATCTTGAGTCTAATTTCTACTAATTCAAATTCCGGGAAGGATTGATAATTCAAAAATTTTATTTCAAAATAATTTTTTTTATGACAAAATTTTGGAAATATTTTCTTATAAGAAAATGTTCATTCATTCCTGTCAACCATAACACATTTTTAGTTAAAACAAAAGGGCTGTTTTATTCGCCATACCCTACCCCGGAGCAGGGTAAGTGACAAATAAAACGAGCAGGAGTAGGAAAAAGCTTTAATTCAAATGTTTGTAGCGTTGCTTAGCAACCATATTGTAATTAAATGAGAAACTTTTAGCTAATACACTTTTTATGGTAGAAAACTGAAATAATTCGGGTGCAATAGTTTACACCTGCTCTGAAAGTAGTGTAGGATTTGCCCTTTTGTTGTTTTTGTTTTCAATGTAAAAATTTGCTCTACCCCAAATAAAAAAGACCAATAATATAAAAAATATTTTTATAATAAATTTAGGCACCAAATCTTTCATTGTTTCTTCGTCAACGGCATTTTTACAAATAAAATGTCAGGACATCAACTGCCCACGTAAAAAATTAATGACTTCAAAATGGATTAGCCACATTAGCCCCTAAAGAAAAGCGGCGCCTGATTAAATAAATTTGAAAAATTTTGAATTAATTAATTGAAAACCATTGAAATGCGTAACAATATTTTATACGCGTTTTTCTCGAAACTGCAAACGTTCTTACTCAAAACTTTATTTGAATCACTAACTTAAATTTTGAATTAAAGCACTTTGAACTAAACAAATTAATTTAATATGTTTTGTAACCAAATTTTTTATATTCAAATTAAAATATTTTTGTACTCACCCAACGGGCGACATTATGACCCAATCTAGTAGGACGACCGCGTTTAGTTTGTAAAAATGGCACTTGAAGATGCCT
Source organism: Xylophagus ater (assembly GCA_963422695.1). NCBI lineage: Eukaryota > Metazoa > Arthropoda > Insecta > Diptera > Xylophagidae > Xylophagus > Xylophagus ater. The sequence continues at coordinate 8,931,554 of OY730486.1, read as the reverse complement.
GTAAAATCAATTAATATTTGAATTAATAATTATATTCACAAAAATTAAATATTTAAAATAAATTTTGGAGAAACTTACACATCGGCATTATAAGATAAATGTAAGAAAATTAATTGCGGTTTTTCATCAATTGGAATCATTTTTAATTTTTGTTTTGAATCAAATTTAAAAAATTACCAAAGAAATATTGAAAATTATTCTTAAAAACAAGTCACTGAATCACTGAATAGATCAAAAGGAACTGAAAATTATTATTTTCTAGATTTGATGTCATCCAGGTTTGTTTTCCATATTTTTCAATATTTTAATGATCGCAAAACAAGTAAACAGGTAAAATTTGTTTTCATGTCGGGACATATGGGTGTAATTAGGATATTTTCAAGGAATTTGTATTTGCATTGCACTTTCTCGCAAATTGACAAATACCATGAAATGAAAGTGTGCGATTGGATATTAAGTAACGCAAATTCGATTTTCGGTTTAACTCAGAATCAAGTTAATAACCTAATTGTTACGACAGACTGGAAGAAAATTAGTAGAAAATAAACTAGTTTTAAAGAATTTTCGTTGACAGAATAGATTTCTTTAAGTTAGTTATATAAACGTCCAATTTAAATGCTTAAGTTTTGTAATACTTCTGAATGTTAAAATTTTGGGTTTAAAAAAAATAAAAAATTCCGAAAATTTCAAATATTGGTAAAAGAAATAAATATTTAGTTTTAATTTTATTGCTCATGGATGCAGGCAAGTCAATTTTAGTAGATAAACCATGAAATAGAACTAGCAATATGAAAGTTTAAACTGTTATAAATTCATATTTTTCGCAGCAATCATAATTACAATCTGAATATTATTGTTATAAATATTTATGACAGTAAAATTGTCATAGTGTCAGAATAAGCTAGTAACTTTCACTAATTCATGACAGACTTCAGATTTAAAATAGTTAAACTATAGTTAAATGAGCTTGGCCTGTCGTTACTTTAATGTTCTAAGGCACAGAGTTTATAAGGAAAATATGTTTAAAATATAATTCAAAAAGTATAAGTGGAAACTTTAGATTTAGCAGAATCTGTAAAATTTTGACAAAATTAGAAAAACTTGTAGCCTTTCTCAACTTAACCCTAGTTTCCATGCGCTAATCCTAACATACATTTCTAGCAATTTCAACTATCCATGCGAATATTAATTCTAACCCGAACCAAACTCAAACGTTTGTCAAATAGCGTTAAAATTAAATTTTAAACATATGTATTGTTTTATGTTAATATTATTTCGTAGGATTTAGGACTTTATTATAGTAATTAAAAGACCTTTTCAATTACTACCAACGTTTCGTCTATTTTATTGACAGTAATTGAAAAGGTATTTTAATTACAAAGGAAAGGCAAAGTCCTAAATTCTACGAAACAAAACTTGTATAATTTTATTACAAGGACACAAATCAGTAAAATTAAAAATACGTATGTACATATATTCTGTTGTGTTTGAAATATGGAATTTCCATAAAACCCTAAAAATACCCTCACGTTTTTCATGGTACTAATGCAATGTATCTCACGCTTTGAAAACATCTGATCTTAAACGCTTGCTACAGGTAGTTTTTGCAAACCAAACTGAATTTCTAATATATGCATTTACCCACAGGGAACTAAAACAGTTAAACCAAAGATTCTATAGTAGTATGTATAGTAGTTTTCAGTAGTATATATATATGTATACAATTTTTGGTTAAATCCTTTGGTCATAGATTATTATACCTAGATGTCCAAGCCAAATGAGCAGCGTGATCTTCAGTGTTGTTATTGTAGGTGAACTTAAAGAAGAATGGATGAAAAGAAGTTTAATGTGAAAGAAAGAGAAGAATTTATATTGTACCGGGATATCACTGTACAAAAAGAATCAGTTGAATGCACAGTCGTTGGAAATCTTTATTATTAGTCTATGCTTTGGTTGATCTTTAAATTTGTATTAGTTATGTTCAAATTTGTAAGACATTAATATATATAGTATAATATTGGTATTGTTCTTTTTCACATCAAATATAAATTTTCTTAGAATTATAAAAGAAAATTCAGTAGGAAAATATTTTATTAAAACAAAAACTATTTAAATTTGAATAAATTTCAAAGTGAAATTATCTTAAAGGAAATTATTTTTCATTTTCATAGAAATATATAGAAAATTTCTATAAAAGGTTATTCAAAATAATTTACATTGAGTTAATCTATTTTTAGAGAATAAGAATATATTTTTTGTAAAAATACACAAAATTCACCTGAATATGATAAAATATGAAAATTTTCTTCTCATAAAATTATGTTTAAATTTAAACGTTCTCTCATTTATTTGAAATAATTTCAGTGAAAATATTTCGTAGAATTTATTATCATAGATGAAAAACATAATATATATATATATATATCCTTTTACAGATGACTACGTCACTTCAAACAATATTTATATTTTATATAAAATAAACATAAATTGAAATACAAAACAAAAATTTCCTTTAAGATCTTTTTCTGATATATTCTTGTTGGCTTAAAATGTAATCGCTTCGAAATTATTTTACTTGAACAATTCAAATTTACAGAAATAGAAAATCTTTTAAAGTTTATTATATCGCCTTAAAATGGAAATCCCAAGAATATCTTAAATATATGTATATCTGATGTGAAAATAAGAAAGCGACAAGATTTCATTGAAATTTTTGGTAACAAAACATTTATATACATTATACAAGTCTTGTATACTTCCATAAATACTTAACCCAGAAATCAGTGTTCCGAAAAACTAAAAGATTTTCGTTAAATTTTATTTGATGATTTCAACATTTATGAATTAGATATGTTGTATAAGTTTTATATGATTCTATTGCTTTAATAAAACAAAAAAGATTTAGAACTAAATTGTATTATATTTAATACATAACATTAAATACTATTGTTTCTGTATGGAAATGGCTTTTTAACAGGGATGGGTATATATGAAACGACTTTAATTAAAATACGCTATTTTGCATTAAATTGTAGACATTATAAAAGAATATAATTTGCCCATGAAATTCACAAAACGTGAGTTACTAACAAATCATAGTTATTAGTGGTTCCTTAGTTGATATGAGTACTGTTTAAAATATAGTATACCTTTGATAAATCAGTCGATTCCTTTAAGATGTGAATTAAATAGACAAGTATTTTTAGATCCACAACTTTCACATAAGTCATAAAAACTTTTATGATTATTTGCAAAACTTTAAGGGTATATGGAATCACAATTGGTAAACTTAGAAGTGTTGTGATCAGAGCCTATGGGCAAAAAGTACATTTGCCTTATATACAATTTTTAAAAACTATTTTATGCTATATTTTCCCTCCAAAATTGCCCCAAAGAATACAACATTGTACATGGAGCCCCACAAACGCATCAGATTCACACCATATCTAAAGTCATATCTATCGTTTTTTGGTTGTCGGTTCGAATCTTTTGATTATTTAAAGTAATCTGCTAAAAATATAGCATTACTATAAATTTTGATGATTTCTGGAAAGGTCAAAACTGACTGGCTATATGGGAACAAAACAAAATTCACCATAAAGAAAACTAGACAGTTGTGTAAAATTGTATCAAATTATGATTAAGTAATTTAGTGAAGTCTCTTAGTTAGTTATTTAGCTTACTGTATGGAAATTAATACTTCTGTAACCGAGAAATTGGGTTTATCTTTAATTTTCTTATTATACCCTATGGTAGGTACTATACCAGAGGGTATATTAGTTTTGTCACTAAGTGTATAACACATCGAAATAATCATCGTAGAAAGGTTTCAAGGGTATAACATAGTTGTGTAGGGAATCAAAAATTATATAGATGTATGCATGTCCGCCATTCCGTCGTTATACAAGATAAGTCAAAAACGCGTTATCCGATGTTTTTGAAATTTAGAATGTGAGTTGATAATTCCTTAGTTGGATTCGGTATTGCATTTCAGCAAAATCGACTGATGGGGAACGAAGTTATTAACCAAAAACCAGGGTGACCAGAAGAAGAAGTTTTGGAAAATTTGTAAATCAATTTTGTTTAAATTAATTATATTGGTTAAATACGTAAATAAACGATACCATGTTAAATTTCAGTAAATTCAGTAAAAGGATAGTGGAGAAAGAAAAAAAGTTTTTCCCATTTCTGTCATAGGGCATCAAAAAATCGGCTATAGGTCGATTTTCAGTTACTATATGCATTTTCTAGTAGATTTAATAATCTTTACTAGAATATAGTAGACTGAGATTTTGATCAAAAAAGTTCATGACCATGTAGAAGAAATTCGTTTATTTTGGAATATTCGGAAAATTTCATATATTTTCCTAGAATTTCTTCCAAATTCAAAATAAGAATGGAATTTAGAGTTTTTTTTTATATATAAAAATATAATAAATAAAATCCTTCAAATTTTAATCGAATTATCATTTATCAATATTTAAGTTCGATGTGCTATTATTTACTTAACATCACTAATATTTTTCTTTTTTTTTTTTTTGTAGTATAAATTCTGGAAAATCTTTCGAAAGAAAATCGAAATGACATGAAAATTTTGTTTTATTCTTATTTTCGAAAAATTTCAATTCTCTAAGAAATGAAATGTATCTATTCAAACTAAATCCTTGGTCCTTGTTGTAAAACGAAACCCATATAAAATAATAAATATATCAAGGCATATTCTGGACCCTTAGAAATCGAAATTCCTAATAAAATATATAAATTCTAGATATATAATAAATATATAGAAAATATTTGTAAATAACTTAATTTTTGGAACAACAACTAGAAAGTGTTTAGATATTAGTTTTAGAAACATGTTTTTATAGATCGATCGGTCTCTAAAAGGAGGCTATGTCAAGCCATATGCCTTAACATGTTATGATAAATCACTTACGGCCAAAACTCATCAATCATTCGTAAAATACTTGTAAAAGATCAAGAAATTGAATTTCATGAATATTATATATAATGTTCTTTATATTTTCAGTGAGACGACAGGATGAAATAAAATTTGATATATTTTAATATAGAAGACAGTTTTTAAAGTAGACAACATAATTTTAAAATTTTTCCTTTCCGAAGAACATGTTTTATAACACTATTAAAATGTTTTTTTTCTTTTGTTTTTTAAATATGTTTACTTTTAAAGGAATAGATTTATTTCTAAATTATTTTTTGACCATTTTGAATGGACGTCAAAATTTTATTTTAAAGGTTCTACCAAAAATCGTATACATATTACTACAGGACCTTTTGTTCTACATTAAGCCTTATTTATGTGAACATAATGAAGACGGGACAAGTGACAAGTCTAAATAGTTTCTTAGGTTTTATATTTTCCTTTTGAAATGTTGATCGTTGCTGACTGTCACTGGATTTTACATGCTGTTACTGTTGTAGGAGGACGAAAAAAAATCGGTTTTTCTGATTTTTAATATCAACTTTTTGAATTAATTCATACTCTTTTAGAATTTATGTATATCTCCTAACTTACGTACATTGTTTTACATAAACGTTAAATTCACTAACGGATTTTAAAGCATAAAATTCAGAAATTTGTTGCATACAAAATGTAATTTTCTTAATTTTAAATCATTCAACTACAAAAAAAAAATAGTTTAGTAAAAAGTCCTTAAATTCCAGTTAGGAAGAAAACTTAAACTTCACTTAAAATATCATTTCCCGATGGAATAAAAACTCAGGTATATATACGTACAATGACGAATGAGAATTTTTTTGATTCTAATTATATAAGTTTAAAGTTTTTCTTTGTTTTTAAAAGTATTGAAAACTTTTTTTAACTATCTTTAAAAGAAATGGAGCAAAGTTTAACTATCTTTAGAAATTTTCTTTATGGAAAAGCATTTAATGATATTCTCATACAAAAAAACAAAAAAGAATCTAGACAAGTAAAAACTTAAAACGTAAATTTAATCATAATTTTATTCTAACACTAAAAAATTTGTCAATGATTTTCTTAACAATAGAAAAGAAAGAAAAATTACCACAAAAAAAAAAGAATTTACAATTTTCATATTATTTTATATATCTTTAAAATACTAGTCATGTCTCCCAAAAATAGCATACAAAAAAAGGTATTCAGGCGATATATCATATCCTTTATTCATCTTCCCTTAACATCCTTTAGGCTGCATACTAATATTATAGGAATTTATAGGACCATCTCATTTAGATAATCTTTTTCTTGTCCATATTCAATCAGATTTTTGGATAGAATCTTTTTAACTCGATAAGAATATATATATTCTTATATATTTTGGTTGGTTTCCTTTAGGTTTATGCGTTACGACAGCAGCAAAAAGAAAAATGAAAATGATAAAAATTTTAGTTTAGATATCTTATGAATAAAATGAACTATTCCGGAATTTTCTTCCTTTTTTTTCTTCTTTTTTTTTTTTTAGTAAGGACATTTGAAGAACCTATCGAAATTCATTGGACACGTAATCCCCAACGGTGTTTCGATGTTTTTTCATCATATTTTTTTCTTATTTTCTTTCATCAGAGATCCTGAAAAATATCCTCTTTTGAGCTGATGGATTAACTGGATTGGTTTCCACATACTTTTTTTTTCTTTTTTTCTTGCAAAACAGAGTAGAATAATCTTAAGGCTTTACCCTTTGTAAACCCCAAACCGAAAAAGAAATTCTTTTTAAAGGATTCTTAAGGTATATCTAAAACAAGAAATGATTTAGGTATATAAGTGTTTTAAAAAAAGTAATGTATGTCCTTTAAAGACATTTATATTATTTAAAATAAGAAAATATATATTTTTAAATGTTTAAAGGGTTGCTTATATATCGACAAATCCTTGAAAAATAAATCAATATTTGGGAGTTATTTAATATTCGATTGGTTAATAATATCATAAAAATTAAAATTTTTAATAGTGATTTCCACTTTTCTAAAGCCACTTTTTAGTGACGCATCCGAACTGTAACCATTCTACAGCTTCCAAATTTTATGATTTTTTTATTTATGCATATTATATTGATTGAAAATACCCACATCAGCGCACACAAAGCTTTATAAGGCCTGTACACGCAAAATTTCAAATCAATCGATCTAACAATGTTGGAGGGTCAACGCTAGCCAAATTTATTGAAGCATGTTTTGAAGTTTGTGTCTCCATTTGGTTTATTTACGGGCTTGAAAAAAGGCAAATGATAGTTTCCCGATAAAAATGTATGGAAAAGCCTGATATCCCAAGAGTTTATATACTTCTTCCTTGTTTACCATTAAAATCAATTGGTTTGGACGGGTTAAGTTACTAATATAGAATATACGAAAAAAAACCACTCAAAAAGATAAATATTAAATTACTGCGAACATTTATAATAAAAGGATTCGACTTAAAGATATTAATTTCGTTCAGTTTCTCAAATTGTTGTATATTTAAACATTTAAAAATAATTTTAAATCAATCAGTATTTCAATTTACGAAAAAGTAATTAAAATATAGAAGCAATTCTAAAAATAAATTTCGTTATAATAATTGAATCTAAACAATATCGCTACCAATAGAAATATTTTTTGAGAGCCTCCACATTTCGAGAACACACTTTACGAAAAAGGTCACGTCAAAGAATCTTCTATTAGAACAAGAAAATTTGGTTTAATACTTTCTCAATATTCATTCCATCAACGAAGAAATAGTTTCCTATACACATAGAAGCTAGTCCCAGTTTCGAAAGGATACACCATTACACATTTTAATGGAAAAACAACAATATGAAAAATATAATACATATACCATTAAAACCCTATCAATTTAGATTTTTAATTAAATTTTGATACTTTGGCTTTGAAGAAAATTGATATTTCTTATTTTTGAAAGGATATTTAGTTATACTATAAGAATGTTGAAATTAAACAAACCAAATTTTGTAGTTATTCAATTTTAAAAGAGTATTTTTGGGCCTAACTAAAAAAAAATTTACGAAAATAAGCTAACTTACTATATTTTAATATGAGATTATTTTTAGTTATGGTTTTGTTATGCGTGCTTTTATTATAATAATAAAAAACAAAGATAAACCAAAAATTAGTAGATCGAAATATTTTCTACGCATTCAAGTCGAATATTTAACCCAATTTCTGGTTATTTTTTGGGTTTAGGGTAGGTCCTATGAAATTTTTCGGATAAAGGCTTGTCTATTTTTGGTAAATAGATGAATAGCAATTTCTCATTTTGTCACTTTTATAATTCATAGAACGTATCTATATAATATTGTAGATATAGTCGAAAAGAATGATTCTTGTATATTTTATATAAAAATATATAAGAATTTGGCCTTTTTTCAGTGGTTTTTGATGAAGACGGAAAAAAAGGGTGTGCATATTCAATCCACTTTACGGATTTTCGAAAAGCTCAAACCAACAAAATAATTTTCTCTAAAATATTTTAAGGGATATATTTGCTTTTTTTTTTTTACATATACTTAAATATAATATATTATATATAAAATTAAATTAAATGCGATATAATGAAGTAGGAGTTTTTATTGCTTTAATGCCCTTTAAGAATAGTATAATCTGCTTAATAATATAAATTCCATTCTAACTATTCGTATACATGTTTAGTTCTAAACATTATACAGTTAAACCTTCTTAATTGGGCAAGCCAATTCCTTCTAGATTTATCATTAAACCAACATACAGAAACAAGTCGCATGATACAAGTATAGAAGTTAGTATTGACAGTTCTTATCATCGATTGCATGACGTGCCTCTGTATTATATATAAGATTTTCTGATATTTACATATATGGTAGTGAATCGTTAAGCATCACTCAGGAAAATCAAAGTATGGTACTTCGTTTCGAAAGGAAAGTTCTAAGAGTCCATGTGTAACTCTTAGAACATTCCTTTCGCCATGCTAACGACACTGTAGTTGAAAATTTAAAATTTAAAACCTAGAAACCTAGCTATCAGGAAAAATAAAAGCGAGTTAAATAAAAAACTATTAAAAATTTAATTTCGCGTTTAACTGCTAAACGACCAAAGAAGGATCTGGTCGGCAACAGGCCAACAAGGTTTAAGAATCAAGATTAATCAGGAACTAGATGTACTAATAGATTATAAAAATATAATAGGATACATAAAATCTGGACGTATCAGGTAGCTGGGATATGTGCAGCGCACGGAATAAATCAGGTTACCTAACAAACCGAAGACATTACGACCATCTAAATGTTGACCTTATGAAATATTTAGAAGCAATTTGAGACCTTGATGGTGTCGTGATTTAGCAAGTGGTTTGATAATAGAGGATTTCTGAAACTATTTTCCTTTATATGGAAAGTTTCTATTATGGGTCAACAAATTTGCCAGATGGTCCTCCGGATATACAGTCTTTCAATTATCATGTTTGACTGTAACTATACCATCAAAAATGTTGATATATGAACGAAATAAATTATATACAATAAAATATAGTTCTGGTTGAAAATTGTAAGATATTATACCAAATAAATTATTTTTTTATAATTTAATTATATGTTAGTTTACTTTTATCATTATTTAAACAATAAATACACATGTACGCATTTTCCATTATTTGCTTATTAACTATGTTTTTTATCAATTAATTTTAAATGTACTGAAATTATTTATTTAAATTACATTTTAATGTAATTGTTTTTTTTAACATAGAAAAGTACAGAGTGTTTGTTATTTAAATAAAATCTAAATCGAACTCGTATTTTGGTATTTCAAAGAAGAAAGAAATACTCTATAAACTTGCGTTAAATTTTTAGCGTTAATTTTTTCAGTTTTTCAACTAAATTTTAAACCATTTTTTCGCTATTCTTCTTAATAACTCTTTGACATATTCAATTCGAATTACCTAAAGTCTGTATCAGTTACTTTGTTTCGTTATTTTATGTAACCTGAAAATATAAGTGCGTCCATTCCAGTATCATTAGTATCAGATTATTGATTTTATTATTTGTGAATATATATTATTCCATTTCGTTCTATACTTTATCAAATAATATACCTGAAAAATATGTAAATGAATTGTGAGTTAAATTACGTTTTATTTTCCGAAGTAAATGGCGATGCAGAGGTATTGCAAAACCATTCAACTTTCTCTTTAAATTTACCTTCTTTTGCCAGATACCAGATACCAGAAACCATAAAACTATAAATTGTCTATATATACCTAATGAGTTTCATATGACGTATTACATATGGCTTAAGACGAATTTGGCAATATTTAATGCTTTCATCTATATTAATAAAATTTAAATGTCTGCCTGTGACTGTCTTTTCCTAAGTTCGTTTGCTTAGAGACAGACCGATAACATATTTAGTACGATCTAATACTAAATATGTTATCGGTCTGTCTCTCTGTCTGTCTGTTTGTCTGGATTAATCTTGGAAACCGATGAATCAATTTTGATGGGACCTTCACGGAAATTTAGAGGACTTTCTGGGCAGTAATCGAAGCTACTTTCAACTCTACTTGGTGTAGGGTTGCGGGGAATGAAATAGAAAAACGTCAATAAATAGAAAAGGGTCAATACTTTTGTCAATAATAAGCAGAAATTAAATTTACTTTCATATTCTATTAATATCGCGAGCTAAAACGCTGGTGCCAGCTAGTATTACCATAAATAAATTTGTAATAAACCTCCAAACTCTAGATACACATTTTAGAATCGATTTTTCTTGAAATTGGTTTCGAAATTCAAATTGGGCAACCAATACATGTCCGCCCATTCATTGCATACATTAGGTGCGTTTATTTCACATTGTTCTGTTTCGGATCAAAGCAGAATGTGGAGAAAAAAACGAACATAGAGCAAGAGCAACATAAAACTTAGATATTGGTAGAATATATTTAAACCAGATGAAAATTAAACATCAAACGAAAGAAAAATCACAATTTGTAAATAAAATATGTAAAAAACAGTTAAAGGTAGCAAAAACAATTTATACTTTTCATATGTTCAAACAAAAACTGTCATAATCATAAGGAGGACCACATTTAACTATCAAAAAACACAAAAAACAGATCCATCTATTGAGAAAAAGAAATAGAGTAGGAACTTTTTTATTCTGTTGATCGGAGTAAAACCTGGTGTAGAATTGTTGTTGTATTCAATGTAAAATTCTGTTCTGCAGCATATGAAAAAAACGCAGCTATTATATCTAGTTAAAATAAATTTAAATTTGTAAGAGTTAAAAATAGGATACAACTGAATTTGATAAAACAATTGTGAGGTTTTGACAAAAACAGTTGTAATGATTTGAATAATATTGTTGTTAGTAGAGGAAAAGGCAAATGAACAGACTGGTAGATACAGTGTAGAATGGTCTAGTTGGTTAAGACCTCGACCTCGCCTCATGAGACTGATGAGACCCTGGTTCGAATCCAGGTCTCGGTTCTTCACTTTTTCTCTACTTTTCTTTGCCTTACAAATTCTAAATTATTTTCGAAATCCTATTCTAATGAACAGCCAATCGTTATTAGGTAATTTAAGGTTAATTATGTATTATGTATTTTTTCATTTAAATATGGTATTTGAAATGAATATCATTAATAACAATTAAAATAACGACAAATGTCATAGTAAGCAAACCTCATTATATACAGTTCTCATATTTTAAAGTGCATTAAAATAATTTTGTAATTATAGGACTATTGACCATGTTGATGAGGAAAATATAAACGAAATCTTATAAAATCTCATTTTATATTTTCTTAATTACAACATTTTTCTATAGTTTTTTTTTTCCTTTTCCTTTTTTTTTTTTTTTTGAGAACAGAATAAACCGTAATTTTCAAAGAAAAATTAACTCAATTTTTATATGTATGAAATTTTCTCTCACTCCCTAACTTTGTAGGTCCTTTTACATCCATCGAAAAAAGAAAACAATTATTTTACTTTATGTATAATTAATTCATCTCAGTATACCCTTTGGCTTTAGATTCGATTTTTATTCTGGTTTGAAGGCATTTATTTAGTACGTTTTTTTTTTCTTCCCTTTTTTTTTTGAAACCATTAAATCTCAACCCAAGATGTTGTTTATATAAAAAGAAGAAGAAGAAGAAAAAAAAGGAAACAACTTTTCATCGTTCAAGGATTATAAAAATCTCAGTATTGTGGTGCGGTAACGAAAACTCATGATTAATTTTCAGTTAATTAAAAGTGATGGAGTAGTGGCCTTTGGTCCATCTCATCTTTCTTGATCCCATTTCGTAACATGAACAATTTTTTTTTTTCATTTTCTTTCATTTCTTTCTTCCACGTTGGGGTACACACCCAAATATAGGATCCTTTTCCAAGTTTTCACATTTATATCCATGATAAATGTTGCCAGATAGAAAATTAACAAGTCAAATCCAGAAGACATTTTTTTTTTGGTGGTTTTTTTTTGGTAATAAACCACATAGTAAATTTCAATGGGTGAAAAAATTTTCACCTGCACACATATAGATTTTAAATAAATTTTCTTTTAGGTTTTATAAAAAAAGGAAATGTATTTTTATAAAGAGAAAAACACTGTATTTTTAATTAGAAAATGAAATGTTGAATATATTTTAATAATATATAAATTAAACTCTACAAAAGGATGGAATATCAAAAGAAAATTTATATAATTTTATTAATACAAGCGGAAAAAAAACCGTCACACTGTGTGGAATAATTATTTTCCTTTTTTAATAATTTCAGAAAGTTTATTATATGAATACATAATTTTGGGTATATATATGAAGGATGTTCACATTTTACCTATAGCCGCTGTTGTCAGTAATGATACGCAATGATCAGCTGATGACAATAAGTGGTGTAAATGACTAGCTAGTTTGTCTACTCTGTGAACTGAATATAACTATAATTACATTCTTTTTCTTCCCGCTACAGTCCGAGGTAGACTCTGATATCTTCCAATTTGCTGCCAATTTCCAGTTGGCTGTGCCTAAAATTCGAGCATCCCTGTTTGTGCAGTCTAATTATCTGTTTCTCTGTCCACCCTGCGTTCTTCTTCCCTAAAAGAGGGAGTCATTAAACGACGTGAAGACCGAGTATCTGGCATTCTAATAACATGTCTGGCGCAGCACAGTTGTCCAATTTTGATAAACTGTGTACAACATCTGGACCATTATATAATCCCTTTAATTTATGATGGTTGTCTATATTTGTAGACATAGTATCTTTCTCTTGAAACCAGATAATTAATTTTTACGTGGACATAAATCAGCTTTCGGAATCAAATAGGACTATTAACCTATTAGAGTTCGATATAGTTTATATTTTAGTAACATGTTTGTTGTTTGTCACCTTATAAATTTGCTGAGTTCAAAATATATATAAATACCTAAGTAACATTGCATTACTTATGCCAGATTTCATATTGAGCTGTTAAGCTTTTAGATTCTAAATTAAATAAGAATTTAATACAAACATTTATCAAAATTTTCAGCTGTCAAATTGAGTTAAGAAAAATTTAAGTCGTCAGCTTAGGAAACCTAAGTTTTAATTAAACTTAACTTAAGTCTCGACTGTGAACTATGCTCTCAATCCGAAATTGGGCTTTAAAGCGATTACCTACTGCTATCGAACTATTCTTGTTCGCAATCTTAGGTACAAGCCGAAACAGGTAGTTGCGAGTAGAATTTTAGAATTGTAAACAAAGCTAAGCTGTGAACGGAAAAAGCAGCTATAACAACATTGTGAATATCTTTATGACATCAAACGTATTTAATTTTTGGGGAATAAGCAACTTAATTAATGAAATACAAAAATAAAAAGGTTAATTATTATTATAATAAACAAGGAATATTGTCTCCGTCACTTTGCCTATACCAACTTAATCAATATTCCATCATGGGGGAAGAGTCTCATATTTTTTTGATTAGCATATAAAAATAATTATTACCGACAACGCAAAAAAAAGAAAAAAATTACAATATCTCACGCTTCCAGATTATTGATTCCCAATCAGAAAATAAGGTGCTCCTTCGAGACTTATTATGTTTATTTTTAAATTTTTATTTTATGACATTATATTAAAGCTTAATTGAAAAATTATATGAAAGCATAAATTTATGGAAAAGTTTCTAGTGGTACAAGTTGTATGAGTTGTAAATTACGATTGAATTATTAATTATTAATTTCATCTAAAAGTTAAATAAATACTTAATATTTATGGATTATTTTATTTTGTATGTATTTTAATTGAAAACTTTTTTAATTAGTCCTGTTTTCTTTTGTATATAATAATAATTATGACGATTTACGGAAATGTTTTTTCAAAGTTGAGAATTAGTTCTGGAAATTTTTATTTACGCGTTCTAATTAATTTACTAGTTACTATCTTGGGTGTAAGTTGGTCCAGGATTGCAATCAATTGAGAAGTTTTTAACTCAACCTCTGTTAGTTTCTACTATGAGAAGGATGAACCGGTCTCCCGAATACTCCGCGTGGTAAAGGCGAATGCACAAGTTTTTGAATTTTACCTCAGTAAATATGAACTGAAAAAACTTTCATATAATTCCTAATAATCAATGACTTTATTATTATTAAATGAAACTAATTCGGAATTTATATACGAATGTAGCCAAGTAACGTTTATATATTTTTTTTTTTAGCATTAAAAGAGTATAAGTTTATTAGATGTTAATCGTTAATGTGCTGTGATTTAGCAATTATTTTACATTAATAGTTCTTAGCATTACAATGGCAATTCGATGGAATTATGAATTTCAAAATATTTATATCTAAAATAACCCGTAATGTATTTCAGGGAATATTAACTAAATATTTTCCATACATGATCTTAATTATGAAATACATATAAAATAACTTAAAATAAAAAGAAAATAACATATTTTTCATATTAAAAATATGTAAAAGAAAAACTATACAAAAATTTTTGGTAATGTTTGAAACATATTAACATACAATTAAAATGTTAAAGATCAACCATCTACCTACTAAATTTCATAAACATTTCTTTTTATTATCCATATTATTATCATAAAACTTTAAAATACAAGAAAAAGCTTCTCGGCTAAACTATATGGATGAATTACTCCGAAAAAAACCTATTCAAACTAATTTCATAACAAAAAAATTTTTGAATTTCACATAGTCGTCTCTCTAACTGAACTGAAGTCTAAATATGTGCCCCATTGAACTTAAGTTTCAATATTTCATCTTATATTTTGTTATATATTTTTATTTTTCTGTTGTATTCTATAAAATGACAAATGGTTAAAAGTCCATAAAGTTGATGCTTTTCATCAGATGTTTTGTTGACATCAATCCAAAGTATTTTCATCCTAGTGAGAAAAACACACGAAAAATATAATATGTGTGATCCCTTTTCTTTTATACCAATATTTATCCAGCACCTATAAATTGGGGTAAAATAAATATGAATATGCGCAGATTCATAATAATGTTATCCTAAAAAAAAAAATTTCCACCGAATTTCTCCAAACGGACGAAAAGGAATAGACTTTAACTTTTTCAGGTGTATGTATATAAAATGAAAGCTTTAAAGCTCTTGAAATTCTTCTTCTATCTGATATTATATCCGCCCAGACAGTCATCATCTGTATATCATTTACTTGATATCCTTCTCATCAGGGGCCTATAATTCTATGAGTACTATCCGAAAATAGCTCAGTTATCTGACGTTTTCAGGACCGTTCGGAACATATATTCATTCAAATATTTTAGTAATATTTTTTTTGTTGTTGTTGTAAGTGGATTGAAAAATTATATTTATCATAAAAAGAAAATCGCGTAACATTTCGTGTAATTAAAAAATTGATTAATTTTATTTCTTTAAGGAAAAAATTTGTTTTTAAAAATTGTAAGTGAAGTGACATGCATATTTAAAAAAAAGGAGAATTTTCAAAAGTGGGCGGTTAAAAATAATAGGCCAAAAAGAAAATATTTTAAAAATAACTAACACAAGTTAATAGAAAATTTTAGTTTTACATAAGACAAAAGGCAAAGTTTCCTACAAAGTGATAAAACCAAGTTTTCGATAACATCGGTTCCTCAAAAGCAAAAAAATAAATAAATATATTTATATAAGAAAAAATAGCAAACATCTTACGAGAAAGTATTAAGTATTTTGATAAATTATTTAGTATTGGTAGTGACAGCTGGAATTTTTTCTCACATATTGTTTATTCTTTTGTTTTTTATATATTATATAAAAAAAGGAAGAATATCCAGATAGACAAAATATCCAGTCAATAGCCAACACAACAAATTTCTATAGAATACAATTTCTGTGACTTAATATATTCTCATACATCTCGTTCAACTAATATCTTTAGAAGATTGCGTAAAAGAAAACTACATTTTTCTTATAAAAAGAAAATAAAAAAATAAAAAAAACACGATCAGAAAAGAAAAAGGAAAAGCGCTATCAATATATTCTACCTTGTGTTACCCATTTACAATCATCACTGACACAAAATTGTGTCAGCGAAAATTACGACGATAAACAAACAACCAACGGCTTCAAGACGTGGTCGGAATTTCTTAAAAGTAAGATATTATAGATTCCAAATGGAACTAAACAAATATACAAATATATATATACAATATATTATTTCCATAGCATGCCAATAAGAAATATTTGAAATTTTTAAAGATAACCTTTGTGGGTGGGTCATGTAGTAGGTGGTAGGTGAAAATTTCCAGTTTTCGAAATTCTTTCAAATAAAAAAAAAATATATATACATATAACATAAATTAATTCCTTTTTTTTGTTTTTACAGTTTAATTAAATGTATTTTGTTGGTCAGTATTTGTATACTACATCCTTTAATTATGTAATTGTCTTATATTGTTCACAAATTGTGTGCCCCAATTTTGAAATCTCTACAATATATAAACATATTGGTATATATTTGTCGTATATAATAAAAGATAATTGCATTTATCTGAATTTGTCTAGAAATTTTGAAATTTCATTCTGGCAACATAAAATGAGAAGGAAACGAACATTCTGTTCTGGAATTGCAAAGTTTTATTCAATGGAAATTAATGACAAAATATCTATTATTATTTTGTAGAAACGATGTGTATTAGTACTAGGAAGATCTCTAACCTTTATTAAAAGATAAATAATTTTGGTTCACTACCATACAATAGATTCTAATTCTACAGTGTAGATGGTATCGAAATATAAGGCGAACATATAACGATGATAAAAATAATTTTAGAAAAATAATACATTTCTGTGACCATCGTTATTCGTGTCAAATTTCCAAAATTAATAATATTTACTTCAAAATTGACTTGAGATTGACTTGAAACTCAATCTGGGTTTCTTAGCTTTACCAGATTGAAAAATTGACTTCAAATTGATTCGAAATCAGCTTCAATTTGAAAGACACTTTCAAACAAATTTGTATTCTCTAGGTTAGGTTTCGCCTCTGTTCATATTTCAATTTAAATTTTCAAGTCGTTCTGCGTTTATATGCAAATTTCAAGTCGATCAGAAAAATTGTAGGGATCAAGTCGGATTGAAGTCGGTCTAGATTTGTATGGACGATTTTTGGATTGAAATCGACTTCAAGTAGATCATGTAAATCCCATAATTGCTATGAAACTATCTACTTGGATATTGTCTTTCTTAGATGTTCTAATCGTAGGTTTTTTTTAATATACTCTACTCATAACATTTATATGTACATAGTGATAAGCATAATACACATAATACACATACAGAACTTTTTAGTTAGGAAATACAATATTTCAAGTTAATTACTTCTCCATTAAACTTTTAAAAATATGTCCTTTTTAAGTACTAGCGACAAAGATTTTCAGATAAATATAAAATACGATTAACCAGTGTGAATAGTGAGAGGATGTTATTTATTCAAAAGTATGATTTTCAAAAATTAATAATTAATTAATTAATATAATAATTACTTAGAAAAATATCTGATTTTAAAATTCACCTCATTCCTACATAGTCACACTTTATTCTTCTTAATAATAGCTTAGTTCAAGAGGTTATATTGTATGAAATAGTTCAATATTATAAATTCGAAATAAATTAATATTATATGTCCAACAGAAAAAACTTATTTTTTTTTAAATACATATGTAAAAAATATACTTTATTGAAAATAATAATATTGTACACAGAGGAATGCGGAATTTGTATAAAAACAACGATTTATCAATATTATTCCCAATCCACACATATTTTATGTAATTTATAGCACATATGTGACAATAAATTCTATTTTATCATAATTCATACAATTTCTGTTATGCTTTTTTATATTAATATGTTTCTCTTAGTTGATTGGTAAATAATATTTCAATAATTATATCAATAAATGTGAAAATTTGTCGAAGCCAAAAAGCCTGGAGTTGAACTCTAGACTTCTCAACGGCTTAGCCAATATTTCGTACTAATCAACTTTCTCTTCATAAATCTTCAATTCCTTATGCAATCAACACAATTGCATTTTTGGTATTTCTGTAAACTATTGGTTATTAAACTCTGGGTAATGACTCCAATTGGGGTCGCGAAGCGAAATTCTGGGGTCTCGAAAATCGTGAATCTTAAAGCCAAACACTTGAATTTCAGTTGATATGTTATTTCACAAACGCACAATATTGTTACGTCGTTATTCGTTATAAATAATAACACTTTTTATTGTTTCATATTTAATACCTCGGGTCGCGAAAAATCTGGTGATGAAAAATAAGGTGGCGTATGAAAAACGTTTAAGAACTGATGCTATAAACTAATGTGAAATATTTAAATTATTAAAAAAGCGCTTAAAAGTCCTGTAAAACTATTTATGTAAATTCCATATAGTTACGAAAATTTACACTAGGGAAATGAATTTTTTTGATCTATCAAAAAATTTTATACAAATCACATATTCAAATATGAAAAATCTGTCTCAAAAGAAACAATGATTTTTTATGATAAAATAAAACTCATCTTACATAAATTTCTTAGAAAATCCATTAAAAATTGATATACAATTTTTTGTGTGTTTGTTAAAGAAAAGGTTTTCGGTTTTCTTTACTTTTTTTCCCATTTAGAAAAGGTACAAAAATTTGATCCATGTTGAACCCAATTAGAAAAAATTCCACGTTAAGTTTTCAATTGAAAATTTAATAAAAAAAAACATTTTTTTTTTTTTTAGCTTACTTATTTAAATATCATCATAATTTTCCATCTTTTAGTATACAACTTATTCCCTTAAATCCCAATGGAAAATTGAATTTCATTTTATTAAAAAAAAAAAAATTTATATAAATAAAGCCAAGAGAAGCAAACAGGGAGGATTCCATAAGAATACATATTTCTATTTAATTTCCGTCACCTTATCAACGGTAAAATACTCAAATATTTGTATACCAACTTCTCCACGTGTTTACTTTTTTCTTTTCTTTGGGCCTAAAAGAAGTAATTACGCAAATATTCATCATCACCTTTAAAAGCTATCATAAACCATTTAAAAAGAAAAAAAAACGATAGGCATAAAAACCAAATAGTCTGGAATCACAAAAAGGAAAAATTGAAAAATAAGAAAGAAAATCGGATCAAAACATTTCAACCAGCATCAAAAAAACCTTTTCTAATTCACCCATCTTTCGAATATATATATATATAGTACTTCATTTTGTATTAAGAATGTTTCTGAGTTTCTGATCTATTAAACTTTGGCGAAGAATCAAACCACCAAATGATGGGGCGCCATCAGGGCGAGACCGACTTTCAATCTTTCGAATAATTTTTTGTTATCCTTGTTCTCAGTTTTCTTCTTATTTTTTTGTTGGGTTATCTTTCACAGTGGGATTCATCATCACATCTCATACCAATTTTTCTTCTAATTCTTTATGAAACAGAATCCTTAACCCAGCGGATAAAATATGATTGTGGTTGATTACAGGATTTTGTTAGTATTATATATATGGTTGTGTATAATTTAATTCACAATAGGATATTATTGAAAATCTTGAGACACCGTATAATCATGATATACAGCGACAGCAACGATTTGAAATGTTCGATAATGAAGAAGGATAAATAATTTTTTAATGATTATCTTCACGATTCTAGGGTAGAAAATAATAGAATGATGAGATTGTATGGTAAAAATGAATTGATGATAATAATGGTCTTAGAAAGAGTATATATATATAGTGGATACTGTTGATTTATTGGGATGATCGTTAGATTTATTTATTTGTTTAAAAGATTTTATATCTATATATTGGAAAGTAAAGTAGTCTGGCCTCATAAATAACAAGAAAACGAAAACATTTTTACATATTCTATTCGCCTTTAAGGCATTTGGTCCTAGATCTATAAATTTTTTGGCAGGATTGAAAATATTATCTTGTCTAAATTTCGTTTTCGAACTGCAAATGAAAGGCTGAAACTTTGAAATTTTCCAGTTCTTTTTTTGCCTTTTTGTTTTCATTATTATTTTCCAATTTCTTCAAAATAAAAATGTTTCCATATTATATACCTTTTTCATAAAGATTTCCATTTATCTTTCAAAAACCGATTTCTATTTGTATTTTTTTTTCATGTTAAACACTTTACTTAATTAAAAGAACAATGAAAAAAACGCGTATTTTCTTTTTGGAAAACAATGAAAATTTCCTGAAAGTTTAAAAGAAAACGTAGTAGGAACATTACAACATTACCCTATTCTGACGTGACTTCTTTACGAACATTAAAATCACAGTTAATATTGCAAAAATAACTGGACTTAACATTGGGAAATTCGGCCCTAATAAACTAAAATAAGAATTAATAAGTACTTGATTAGAAAAGGGGATGCAAAGTATAGGCCGAATCAGAGTACAGGTCTGATATAATACTAAATGCAAGCAATAAATAAAAGAAGTGTCCAATGTAGTATGAAGTGTTATTATGATCAAAAGTATCGGAGATGAAGGTAATATAAAAAGAAAGTTAGTAAAATTTACGCCCAGCTTCAATTGTCAATTTTGCCACGGTGTCACATAAAATTTAATTACAAATAAGGAAATTAATACACAAAATTATCCATATATCAAAAATAGAACACAAATTGGCGGTAAGACAAGTTGAGGACATTTTATTCGAACTTGACCAGCGATTTAGGTCTTGTAGAATGTACACATTTTCGGACAGACAGATGGACTTCAAAACTTGTTTCTTTTTCTTTTAAAACACATTCTCTAATTATCCGGGTCCTCAACAAAAATACAGGCTTCTATACACAGTCGTAATACTTTACCAAATGAAATCATCGTTTTATGGAAAGTAAGAAAACTCTTTAATATTTGTCCATTTTATTATTTCTTGGACTTTTAAAGGACAATATTTGTTAAGAAGAAAATTTTCTGTTAAAAAAATACTTTTCTTATAAAAAGAAAATTTCATAAAACGGATATTCTTCTAATGAAAAGAAAACCATACGCAAATGAGTATTCACCGGGACAGCAAAAGAAAAAAAGGAAAAAAAGTTTTCCCTTCAAGCAGAAAATTTTTACTTTTCTTTTCCTTTTTTTTTTTTTTGTTATATTTGTGAAAATTCTTAAACATTTTTGTTTGTTATTTCGCTTTTGTTATTCTTTTGTGTATTTTCTTTTTATTGAAGGATATCAAAAAGTTTTACCACAACGCCTTAAGATAAAACAGAGCTTTAGTAATGATAAATATACTACCAAAAAAAAAAAAAAATCTCAGCCAAGAAAAATAAATAAAATAATATTAAAATAAAAAAGCATAACAATTGTATATGAAATAGAATCATTATCATATTTTCAGATGAAACTTATATATATTGAGATTTTCAGTATTCTCACCCACAGGAAAATTTAGGTCATAGTCGTCGTCGTCTTATTGTAATAATATCATATAAAATGCAATATTGTAGATGTATATAAGTTAAACATATAAGATTGTGTTCCAAATAATATTATTATCCTTGTTTTTTTTTTCTTTTTTCTTAGTTATAAGATCCTAGTTGTAAGCTTTTTCGTGTATAAAACTGAAAACAAGCTGAAAACAAAAAATTGAAGGACATATATTGTAGAAAAGAAAATTGGACAAAAGTTATCTTAATCTTAGGATTCATATGTATTATATGGTAGAACTACTATGGGGGATGGGTTATTTAAGGTGGGGCGAATGAAGCCCAACTGACAAATACAAAGGAAATTACGGAAAACAACAAAATTTATATATATATCTTATATATATACATTTTTGTCTGTTTTGTGAATGAAATTAAAGAATATTGGATCAAATCTTTTAGATTTTATATAGACGTTTCTTGGATAAAATCTCATATCCATTTTTTTTTTTGGAGAGTTTCAAAAACAAAACCCAAAATTGTAAACATCGCATGGAGTTAGATAAAAAAGAAAAATGTAAACAATGATTTAGATAAGACTTAAAGAAAATGTACTCGTATTTATAATAAGATTCCTTTTTTTTAAAGGTCAATTTTAGATAGTTATATACCTTTGATATGATATTTACATTTCTTTCATTCTTATAGATTATATCTTGTTTACATAATAAGAAGTGTTTTTTCTTTTTGCAAAATTTTGGGTTTCTTCTCAAAAGGACATTACATAACATCAATTATTACCCTCATAATTTATATACTTATAAGATTTATAGTGCATTATTATGCGTCCTTTCGTACATTTCGTTTCATTCAGATTTGTTTGATATTTTCCTATAAAAGTCAAGACTCGAAATTATTTATAATTCACGATGAAATTTATTACAATAAGCCCCAAATTTAACAATTCAAAAAGTTTATCTACATTACAATAGTTCAAAAAGCTAGGTATTAATGAGTTTTTAAAGAATTTTAATCCAAAGTTGTATTTCTCATGAAAACTTAAGTCTTGCGCTAACTTTCCTAATTAAGAAAATTTGTTTTAAACAAAAAATTTCAATTCTGTTATTTTTTATTTAGGCATATCAAACTCAAAATGCCAGCTGGGCCAAATAAAAATAATAAAAATTTGGTGGGTCCCAAGCAAAAACATTCTCAAATTTCAAAGTATTTATTGAATCAATATTTTACATATTCTGATTTCTTCCTAATATTTACAATCTTTTGTCATTTCCTAAATTTGCAATATCGGAATTCAAAATTTAGATGAATGGACAGCAACTTTTATATGTCTGATCTTATTGAATGGAATTTTAGTTTTAAGTCTGAAAAGCCAAGAAAAAAAAACCTGAAGTCATTATCCTTTTTGATATTAAATATATGAGATAACTTTTTGAATTAATCCTGATCCTTGTAAAATACTTAATCATTTTATTTTACATTAAAGTTAATAGTACCTTTAATTGCTATCACATTGAATAAGAAAACTATAAAATACTAATTTTATATCTCATCCCAATTAACCATTAATTTACATCACAAAAAAACCACATACATTCATTTCAAAGAATTTCATCTATCATCACAATAACCGCATCCTTTATGTTACGAACTAAACGAATGGGTTATATGAAATATACTCTATACTCTACTCATATATAATATGTTATTTCGACTTTGATAATATTAGAATATAGTTACCATATATAGTGTAGATGAGTTATAAAAACGGAAACAGATGCTGCAGAAAGTATTAATTTGAAGTACCTGATGAGTGTTTACAGGGACACACAAGCAAAACACTTTAGTCGAATAACAAGTACTCAACTAAAAAAAAAAGTGTACTCGACAAGCCAATAAAAACTACACAATATGTTGAAACAGAATTAAACATTTTTATGTATTATTATTGTGCCATACTATATAGGTTAAATCGTATACTATGTATGTTATTATATGAAGAAAAAAGGAGCATTTTTCCAAACAAAAATATAAACTATACTCGAAGGAAAAACAAAAGGTTTAATTTGTGTTTTGTAACGAAAAAAAAGTACAATTTAATATCAAAACAGACAAATTATATATACTATATACTATATACACACAAAGTGTTGTTTCAAAAGGAAAAATAAAACAAACATTCAACTTCTAAACTACAAGAATACAGTATAAATGGTATCATTCTAGAATATAGAAGATAACTAAACAACATTCATATGTGAAAGTAAATGGTCATATGAATGGTTCATACCTCACGTCCAATGTATCCTATAGAACTTTTCTTCATGATGCATTTCATAGTGTTTATATACAATTTTTCACTAACAGTATGCACCTGATGAGAATACTTTCATTTAAACTTTCAAAAATGAATCGTCTTTTCATGTTTTCTCAACGTATGTATTGTATTTTTGAAATGGCCAAAAGTTTTCAAAAGAAAAACTTCCAAACAATACGGAAAATGGCTGATTCCCAATTTGTATACATATTTTAGTTTAAATTACATACAACTTTTATATACAATTCATTCTTCTATATTGGTGTCATATTTTACAGAGTTTACTTACATTGTTGTATTTTAAAAATAAACCAAACAATAAAAAAAAATAAGAATAAGAATAGCAAATCTTTGTCATATTTCAAAGAAAATTTTGAATCTTAGTTTTAATTGTACTAGATGTAAAGATCCAAAAGTTTATTGTTTTCTTAATTTTCCATCCAGACCAAGTGCTATCATATTATAACATCGAACCAGAGGGGTAGCATGCAACAATATATTTACCAAGTAAAAGTCCAATTTAGATATTGGATTTGTGCTAAGCGATCTTTAAAAATTAAAACAAAAAAAGAGAAATTGAAAAAGAATATTTGCCTCTATCTGGACCTAACTCGTAATTATTTTCTAGTCAACGGTCTTAACTAATGAAGCTATGATGACTTAGAATAATTGGTCTTATCTATAAAATAATGAAACCTTATAGTATAACGCGACGTGTCGTAGGTTCCCTAAATTAGCTACACACACATTAAGCACTAAGTAAAGTACGATACAAGAAGCACATTATGTAAATGCATATGGCTTCTCAGTTATTAGATTAGATTAGTGCCTGACACTTAGGCTAAAGCTAGTCATATCTTTACTTTTCTAAAAATATATGCTTCATGATGACCAGCAATTGTTTACGAATTTTGATAACTTTAATTTAAAATCCTTTCTGCCTATCTGTTAAACTGGCGTGACGTTTTCTCGTTGAAATTAATTACACTTAAAACATAAAAAATTAAATACTAAAATTTATGCTAATTATAATAAGTGTCAATTTAAAACTATTTATCCGTAAATACGTTTGTGATATTTAAAAAGTTTTTCTCAAAATTTAAATATTTTCTCATTATTAGTCTCAGGTGCAATTTGTGAACCCATTTCGTTCGGGTATATAATATAGTCTTTGAAAAATTGCTCAATTTCTTGAATTTTGAACATTTTATATACTCTAAAAGCAAGTGAATAATAAAATACGAATTTGCAGGTAATTATGCTCTCGTAAAATTTCGCTATATACTATATATAGAAAAATACTATAATTAAGGCGAAGCTAGTGTCCCCCTTTTTTTTTTGTCTGTGTGTACATTCACTAAACATGCCTTATCTTTTTTTCCAAGCCTAAATATCCTCAACTCATTTACCATCAACATTTTATTATCATTTTATCCATATGTATATAGTATAACATTGGAACGATTCCGTTTAAGTACCAACATTGTTCCTACATAAATAACTAAAAGCTCTATAAGAAGTTTAGTGAAAAAAATACTCCCATCAGAATTTCAACCTCCATTTTATGGAGGGAGAGAGTAAATTCAATTAATCACACAGGACTCACAGGACTCCACACTAAGTAAACCATAGTTACTATATATATTGTATATATAGTATATAAAATACCTACCGTAAAAGAAAAGGAAGAGAACTGTACTGAAGTCATTTTATTCATACTATTAAAATATTCAATAAAAATTCGCCTGGGATAAAAGCATAAAGAAAAATCATTTACCAAAAAGGAAAATAACAACAACAATTGCAAAAAAAAGAAAAACATTTAAAATCTGGCAAGAGTAAAGAATAATGAGATAAATGTTAAAAATTTTCACTGAATAAAGTTTTCCTTTTGTTTTCCTTTTGTTTTTTAAATGACGGAATAAAAGTGTTTACCGTTAAACTTTTCTCACATTTTTCATAATATATGGCAAAGCGTCTATAATATATATTAAACAAACCGGATATGCGAACAATATTCACAAGTAAACACCGGGATTCTTAGGCCAACTTTATCGTCTTAAAAATTTGTTAAATTTATTTTGTTGTTATTTTGATTGGAAATACTTAAGAAGCATGACATGATAAAAAAGAAAAGGACCCACTAAAGTTTAGGCAACTTGAAAATTTGTTTTTCTCTTGGCAAGATATTTTCACGATTTTTGAAATGAAAAGATTTTTTATTTTTTTAAGGTTTGGAAAAAAAAAGAAACGTATGAAAATATATTTTACAATTTTCTTCCTAATCTTTAGATATATAAAAAACAAAAAGAAAATATTTTAAAAGCTTCTATTTTTCTTTTAAGTTCTCAATATCAAGACAAAAATTTATTGTTTATATTAAAAATTGTACATTATTATTATAGCCTGAAAAATATCTTGAAAACTTGTACGACATGAGTTTACATTAGTTCATTAGTTATCGACATTCTTACAAGTAAGAAAAACTCTAGGATAGTTGTGAACACTGAACGAAAAAATTTTCCAAAATTTACTATAACTCTTATATTATAGACAGATCTCCGATTTTAATGCTCATTATTGCTCAATCGGTCATTAAAACTCGATAATAACCTTTATTTACGTAATAATGATCAATTTTAAGTATCTATTTCAAGCATCATTATTGCTTTAATTATCAAATGAAATTCTGAAGAGGTCCCAAATTTTCGCTTCACACTGTTTACAGGGCCATCTACATTTGAAAATTTTAAAAATTTCATGTGATTTTGACATGTTTTTTTGTTTCACATAAACTTAAAAGGAGGAAAATTGTTTATTATTCTAAAAATTCCTTAAAATTTACTAAAAAAAATTTTAAAAAATTAATTTTATTGAATCAAAATGAATAAACATTCTATTTTGAAAATTATAAACAAAATAATAATTTTTTTGAACCTTTTGGAATGACAGCATTATTCCTGTCATTCCAAAAGGTTCAAAAGGTGAAAAAAAGAAGATGTGTCATGGGTATTCCAGAAGTATCATTAAAAAATAATTATTGTAATTAAAATCAGAGATCTGTCTAGAGCATTATATGAGTTTGGTTTGAATGAAGTTTATTAGTTAATATATATAAAAAATAGTGTATTATCTATACCATATAAACCCCTTTCTTCCAATCAAACCCTTTATTCAATTTGTTAAATTGAAAATGGTTTCGATATGGTAACCTGTTAATAGTCATGTTAATGGAAGGAAAATGTTTCGTTAAATCTTGTTTATTATCAAAATTTTGGGTTTTCAAATAGCCGCAAGTAAAAATGGAATAAAATATCTCATATATTGCTCTGTAATATTTAATATTATATTAAGTTAAGTTGATGTAAATTAAATTTAAAGATAAATATCTTTGATTTTTAATTAATATTATTTTTGTTTTATTATTTTCAATATATTGTTATAATTCTCTAAAATGCAAACATACTATATATGTACATTTCGAATAATGAATATGAATTTATTTTTCCAATATAAATTATATGTTGCTGACAGTATAAAATGAAATTTTGGGTTAAGACGGAAACATAATTTAAAATCAAAACTAAAAGATCAAATTTTTGCTTATAAAATGAAGGATAAATTAAAAAGGGATAAAATATAAATCATATTTAAGGTCAGATCATGATGCCCACTTCTGGTTAGATGAATAATGTCTTTGATAGACATTACTTGGACATGCTATGGCGTCCTTTATCTATACATATATTTATATTTGAATAAAATAATATCAATATATTGATTTGTTTTTAGTATCTTTTCGAAATATTTTGATATTATCATTTCATAATTTTTTGATATTTTATAGACCCTTTAGGATATTACTTTTATGATAATTCCCTTTAGTCTCAATAGTATTAAATATAATAGAGGCATTCATTAAATACTATAAAATTCTTTCATTTAATTAGAAAAATTTTGTTTTTCTTTTCATTTCTTCTTCATTTTTTTCCCCAATTTTGCATAAATTCAATTAATTTCAAAACTCATTATATCATTAGTAATTTGAAGAAACATCACAGAGAGAAAATTTTCCCATGTACTTATATATATGTGTATACTGAATACAGACGGTAATGAAGCATACCAGATTAATGGCACACGAAAAAAAAGCGGCCATCCTAATGACATCTTATAATTATGTTTAAAAAGAAGAAAACACTTCGTTAAAATTGATTTCGTTTTACCCTCCTATCGTAATGTAAAGTACACCCACCTTCAGTGTTAATCATTTTCGCTGTTATCCATCGTTAAATGCATTACTTTTAAGTATAAAATTTCTGGGTCTCATTTTTTTCGTCTTAATTCTTAACCTTTTAAAATAATTCAAACAACATTTTGAGATTGAGTAAAGATATACATATTTATAAAACTTTTTTATAGACATATACAGGGATGGTACAGATGTCAAATTCCCATTGTGCAACTAGCTGTATGTTACGATATGCCATTTTGTTAAAACCGATTTAATGGCATTCTAAAAGAGGTCTCTGGACTTTTAGCGACAGTATCACTTACAATTTCAATGTTTTCAATTGAACGTATACTAAGAAACGGTGCAGGATGTGGTTCTTCTTTCACAGTATACTATAGACCTTTAATTTTTTAAATATGCACAGTATAGTTCCCAAGCACTTCAAAAAACTACAAAGAAAAAATCCAACGGCGGCTAATCGCATGATCTTGTCAGCCAATTCTTATCACGCAAACGGGAAAATTACACGACCAGTAAATGATTCAAGCAGTAATTGAATTGTTTCTCGGCCTCTGTGGCATGTGACACCGTTTTGGTGAAACCACAAACCGTCAACATCCATATCTTGCAATTTAAGCACAAAAAGCTGGATTATCATGTGGCGATAGCGAGCACCATTAACAGTTATTGCCTGACCAGCCCCATTTTCGAAGAAGAATGGTTCCGATGATACCTCCAGCCCAAAATCCGCACCAAACCGTCACACGTTATGGATGCATTTGTTTCTCAACAATTATTTGTAGATTTTCTGAGACCCAAATGCGACAATATTATCGATTAAAGAAGCCATCAAAATGAGCCCCTTCGCTGAAGATGATTTTGCTAGAAAAACCTTCATGATTTTGTAAATATTGCTCAACAATGAAAAGGCGTTATTCTTTCGTGTAGCGCTCCATTTTTAATAATCCTGAACTGTTAGCTGTCACGCTGTCTTTTTTTTCGTTGGTAACACAATGCACAAATGGTGCCAAATTCAAATCTTGCGTTAATTTTAGGACACCCTTTATAACAACTTCCACCATCACAAGTAAAATAAAATATAGTTAACTAATTTTAAATAAGGAAAACATATAGATGTACCTAATATATATAACATCAAAAATCTTGTACCTTTGTAGAAATTTTAGCGAGTGTAATTAAATAAAAAACCATCTAAGGTTCTGAAATATATGTAATAAAATATTCTCATTCCATTTTGGGTATTAAATTGAAATGATATTTTCACATTTCTTGTTGTTTATTTATATAAGCAAACCTGGAAAACATAAGAAACCTGAAAAATAATGAAAAATTAAGGACAGAAATGATACAAAAGGATCCAAAACATTCAAACTACATCCACCATAAGGAAAACATAGAAAATTTTTACACACACAAAAAAAAAAAAAGTTGAAAATGAAATATAAAACGTAATTATGAAAATATGTTTCATTCATTTTACTATAATCCCTGACCATTTACCATAAGATCTAATTTTCAATGGATTCATATTAGAGATGCTGGTTTTTCAACGTCAAAGTGGAAATTCAAGGAAAACCAAAAAAAAAAAACAAAAAAAAATTACCAACATTAATTTGTTCACCCATTATGATGCTTTTGACTAAGTTCACTGAACCGTATATGGATATGACCTTAGAAATTATTATTAAGAAAATATTTTTAATATACCCACTTTGTGGGTATTTTGTAAAGTACGCCGACAAGATGAAACATCATACCTATTCTTAAGTGTAGATTTTATTAAATTAAATCATATCAAAAGAAAGAAGATTTTCAGGTACTACTTATTTTGGTGTCAAATGAAAGATTTTTGAGGACAGCATTGAGAAATTTATAGACTTGAGAAAAGTTAAAAATTTGTATCGTCTACTATATAGTCCTTTCTATGGAATTGAACTATGAAATTTCATATAAAATTCTATGTTTTCTTCATGAAAATTCACATTTGACGCCAAAAATTCAGATTTAAAATTGGTAAGCAAATAGAAATATCTGATTCTGGATAGGGAATTTTCTATATTAACTACACTATCATCTAAATCTAATCATAAATTAGGGCTCAGATAAAATTATGATATGATATTTGCTTCATAGGAAAATATAATATTCATATGAATTTGAATTTTTCATATACAGATAGACCAATAGGGAAATTTCCTTACGTTTTAAATTCAAACATACAATCTAAATTGTATTCCCTTTGGTTTTACTACTTTTATTACTTGATATATTCTAGTACCAACACATATGTACATTATTTTAATGCTAACATATCCAAGAGTAATTCAGAAATGTTGTTTTTTCTATAAGCTAATTTCTTTATAGACTAAACTCAACACATGCTTCGAGAAATTCTTGAATTTTAAATTAATTATACACTATTTCAAATGACTCGCCTGCAAATTCGAATAACTTAAATTGTATCAAAAATCCTATCTCTGTAAGGATAATACGAAAATCGGAAATGCCAGTTGTACTGGCACAGTAGTTCTTGTCACATATAATATAATACTTATGTGAATTGAGTGAATCAATGAATTTCCAATGCAAAAATATCAAAGTGTGACATTCACAAAATTCATATATTTCTTTATA
Source organism: Xylophagus ater (assembly GCA_963422695.1). Classification (NCBI taxonomy): domain Eukaryota; kingdom Metazoa; phylum Arthropoda; class Insecta; order Diptera; family Xylophagidae; genus Xylophagus; species Xylophagus ater. The sequence continues at coordinate 8,900,462 of OY730486.1, read as the reverse complement.
TTATTTTAAACATATTTGTCCTAAGTGAATTCCATCTCTTGAATAAATTGATAATGAAACTACGATGGAATTAAATATTATGATATTATTTAATAAATCTTTGCATACTTTGAGGTGAAAAATATATATATATCTTCGATTTCAGGTTTACAATCCTTATGGATAACAACTTGGTGTAGTTCTGATATACCACATCGATCCAGTAAGGTAGTATCAGACGAACATCGAAATCAAAAATCATATAATTCAAGAGGACACCAAATAGTAGAGACACCTTTCATGAGCGGTTCTGGTAAGATAATAATTATATTTTTACTAAGACTTCTTCCGATACTTGCTTGCTTTCACTTGTCAACTTCTTTAAATTGGCAAATTCTATATAAAATCGTTGTCTTTTATTGATGTGACTTTAATCGATTTTGAAATATATTACCATAAATAAAATAATTTTATAGAATCATAAGAAATTTCCAGTAATTTTTCATCATTGACAATTTTATATTCTTATTTCTTTTATAAAAACCAAGAAAAAATGCTTTTAAAAATTTCTTTTCTTTTTAAATCACCTCAAAAGGTACTTTTATAAATATTACTTTTATCTCAAAAATATCAAACTACTTTATGAAGCAATTTAGGTTTCTTTATGTTGATTTTTCTAACAGAAATTTTCATTAACACAGAAAAAAAATACTAGGAAGTTGAACGTTGAAAAAATACGAAAATAATAAGTGTGAACTCTTCAGACAAATTCTATTATAGTGAACAACCTGTTGCAAATATACTATATTATACTAAACTTTAAAAACAACTTTAAATATTTTTTGTGCTTGTTATAAGCAAAATAATAGTAAAAAAAATTATATTCCAATTTATATATATAGAGCGAAAATATATAAGGTAGAATACATATTTTCCCGTTTCGTACACATAAAATATGCATGTATTTCTAAGGGAGCACAGTAATTTTATATAAAAGGACTTTATCCAAATATATAAAGATGATTTTCTTTTCCTGAATATGTTTTGTGCTTTTATATATGTTCAGGGACGGACCAGATATCAAGGCTACATTCTCCTTTTCAGACCAGTCGGCCGAAATTTATTCTTTACGAGTGTATAGAGAAATATTCGAGAAACTATAGTAATAATATATCACGTCCAATTACGGATGAAGAAGCAAAAAATTTTTAAAATATGCAGAACTCAAAGGAAAAAACTTTCAAAAATCTTGCTATGTTTCCATAAATTTGTTTCAAGAAATTAAAATTGCATGCTTTCAGGAGTAAATTAAAATTATGTTAGATAATAACAAACACACGCATATAATTACTTGAAAAATGGAAGCTAGGCCCAAAACGTCGGCTGGACTTTCAATAGAAATAAATGTCGTATTTATACTAATAATATTTTAGAAATGTTTCAGATTTAGTAGGTGTATCAGGGTCCGAAAAAAATCCAATTCCGCCCCTGTACATGAAATATAAGCTATATACAACGTATATACATTTTCCCAATGTTTAAGCCTAAAAAGAACATTCCATTTTCTTCAAATTTCAAAAGGTATAAGCACTTCCCAGCTTGTACAATTTCCAACCGCCATTATATGTGTATTTACCCAGAAAAGTACACAATTTATATGGCCCATATATTGATATCCTTAAGTTTAGGTTGCCAATATATTTCAAAATATTACGTACATACATTTTATATCGATAAAAGACAACAACAAACAAACCAATTTTATTTTAGTCAAGTTAGTTAAAGGTTCATAAAAACGAGGAACAAATTACTTGCCTACATGAAAAAAAAAAAACAATTTTCTCTTTACCACTTTTAGATATGGACGACATGCTCTTCCAATGCAATAAAAATGCTATTTACGTGCTAAATACGAGCTATGCCTATGGGGTAAGTGAACATATATGTTTTCATAGAATAGAATATTTGAACGTAGTGAATGTTATCAACATATAGTTAAAGGTAATTGGATTACCTTTTGATGTTTTTTCTCATTTTTCCAGGAATATTATGTTTAAATTAGGTTACAATCACTTTAAAAAAAGAAAATAGGAAATTAAATTACAATTTTTATAGCTAAATTATATTTAATATTTAAAATTATAAATTATTTTAATAAATATATCCAGTATAGTGTAACAATTGATCAATTATTTAATTAGATTTCTTATTTCCGAAGTTCATTCAGAACTTTCCACTATTCAAAATAGAATGCACTTTAATAGAGCAATTAATATTGAATCATTAATGCTAAATAATAGCACATTAATTGGTATTAATTTGTAATAGCTCTTTTAATGCTAAAAGTATGGGAAAATGTTACTTGAGAAATAATTCTTTCAACGATCACGTTACAATATTTTATTATTGCCATAGAATTCCCAATACGTGCCATAGCTTCCGAAATAATATAATGTTTATGAGGAACAAGGGTTCCGCCCCTTGCTTGCTTCTGCTTGCGAATTCTGATGAAATTCATTGGACAAATATACTAATATTTGATAATTTGTTTCTTTTTTACTAACCTAAGTGCAGGTTATTCTGGTTATTCTAGTTTATTAGCAATAAAATTAAAAATCGGGTAAAATAATAAAATTTTCAAAATAAAATGTTATATACTCGTACAGTCCTGTCATGTTTATAACTCATTCAAAAGAAATCTGGATATGTTAACTTTATTTCGTATTACATAGAATTGATAAAATTTCCTTAAGATACAAATTCGCGAAAGGAACTTCGAAATATTTACATCAAATCCAATAAGATGTAAATTTCAAATAGATTTATTACAAAAAAAAAAATTAGTTAAGATATAAGAAAAACCATCAGGCTTATTTTAAAATAACAATAAACCCCACTAAAGGACAGTAAATCAAATATTCTAATAGGTATCTATAGATTCAAAACCTGTATATATTTTACACTTAATGTAAATAGAATACCAACAAATTATAAATATTTTAATCGTATAAACACCGCTGAAATCATCAAGAAAGCTCAACAATTTAAAACCATTTTGGCAGTACGTGTATATCGAAAATAAATTACTATACCATTTTAAAACTTCTTCAAATTTTGTAATCTAAATAAAATTTTAATTCATATCATATTTTAACTTTCTTGGAAAAAGACACATTAAATAAAAGCTTAAAGTTAAGTAAATACAATCCTTCAACAAGCTTTAATATTCTTCTTTTGACAAAGAACCGTGATTTTATTTAAATTTTATTTTATAAAATATACTATAGGAAGGTCTCAAATATAGTACACGATTTATTTTAAGACAAAACAATTCATAATTACATATTGGGGTCTATTCTGCATTCACATTCTATGTTATGTTATGTTAAATTCTACAAGGCAATATTCTGTTACGTCATGTTATTTTCTTACGTAACACAGAGTAAACTTAAAAAGATCTAAATAGGTGCTGACGTTCTGTTACAAAATTTTATGAACGATTTGAGAACATTTTTTGGAAATTGAGTGATCGTTAACTAAAAAGAGACACTTTTAAAATTTATTGTCATTAGAACTTATTTTAATTCTTGAGTAGGATGGCATTTCCAAATGAAAAATAAAACGATGATAAATAACATCAAACATAACATAACATAACATAACATAACATAACATAACATAACATAACATAACATAACATAAAATACCATAGAAAATCGCAAAATAGTCTCCATTATCCAATTTAAACAAAAAAAATGTTTACTCAACATCGCCAACTAGTTTGGAGTTAGAGCAGACGACATTCAGTCTACTTATATAATTATTTTCTTTGACATTAATTATTTACAAGTTTTAAAAGTATACTAAAACAAATAAAAAGTTTTTATTTTTGGTAACTAAGTAGTTTCTGTAAAGATAAATTCGAAAAGAAAACAAGCACAAAGTTTTGATAATAATCTTTTTCAGGAATTTGGTCGCCTTAATCTTTTTGGTACATCAACAAATGATATGTTAACATCACCATCATCACAATCACCACAATCTAGTTATCCAATAGACAGATTCTATAAGACAACATCTTTAGGTAGTTCAAATTCATCATCAACATCAAAAATAACCGAACTTAAAACTATACAAAGTACATCATCTACAACTGTTATACCGAAACTTTTCAATTGTAGTCATGATGAGAAACGGCCTTATAATAATTCACAACAAATTGTAAACAAATGTAAAACTAATTCCAGTATGACAACAACGAAAAAATCTAATACCGTAAAATCGGCAATAATTGCCAAGAAGACAAAATGTTGGAAATATCTTGAAGAGGAGAAATGGAAAAAGAATAGCATAGAAAATTTATCTACAACGAATTGTGAACGAAACAGGTACATTTTTGTAGATCTAGGATATAGAAATTATTATAATTTCGATGATGACAAAAAGTAAAAACAGAAATGAAACCTTCATCCTAAAACATTGAGTTTAACCTTTATTTTGTTTAAAGTTTTACCCACATTTTAAAGAGGGATATTAAATTTCAAACTCATATACAATTCCTGGAATTTTTAAATTTCCTGGAGTTTTACAAATATTTTGTCATAGAAAAAAAAACCGCCTACTTTTTTGGAGAATATATGTATATATTTTTATTCCGCATTTAAAGTTAAACCAAACATGTTCAGTAAGTTTTAAAATTATTGCATAGCTTTAGGCAAAAGGTTTATTTCATTTCATTTATTATATAGGCTTGTAAATAACTCCATCAGTCACAAAATAAAGTATTTTCAAAGTACAGAAAAAACAAAAAAGAAATACTTTTTTCACATTAAAAATTTCTTCTTAAATTATTATTCCAATTTCATATATTTATATACTTTTTTTAGCTGTGATAAAGAAACCAAGTTTTATATTATTTAAAAAATCTGCAAAAGAAATCTGTTTAATTTAATTTAATTTACAAAGTTTTTGTCAAAAACATATTTTTTCTTCTTGTATATATGCTTTATAGTGAATGAAATAATAATCATATAATCTTTATCTTAAAAAAATGAATGCTGACATTTTAGTTTATTATAATACAGAATAAATAAATATCATGATTTCAAAATCTTATTCTTGTACATTTCATATAAAGAAAAAGAATAATAACAAATAATAAAGGTATTAAATATATATATATATATACATAAAACTCATCATATTTATATGTATATAGGAATTTAATCTTCTTCTACATATCTCGTTTAAATAACCCTACATACTTATGTGATTTCTGTTTTAACCTAAAGGTAAAATTTCAATGTTGAGACATTTTGAATTATGTTATGTTTTATTTCTTTAAGATTTTCTTTTATAATAACTTTAATGGTTCTTAAGCATTCTAAACATAAGTTAAATAAGCTTAACGTAAATACATATTTTAGCTAACGATGTTGTTAATCACGTGTTTTTGTATTCACAGACTATTTGTTGAAATAACAAAAAAAAAACTTGGAAAGGGTGAACCAATATTCACTGAATCCTTTTGTTTTATATAGTATAACCACAGGCTACTTAAAACTACGTCCAGTTATGAAAAGCAATACAAAAGCTATGTACACACCATATTCAAGTGTATTCTTGTATTTGTAGTATTTGAGCTATGGTAAATCCTTTATTCTATGAAATACATGAGAAAATAGAACTCGAATATGCGCTAGAACAGAAGAACATTCGTAGTTCTTTAATCAAAAGTTCTTGGTTCTACCTTAATCATTTATAGTATAACTTTTCAAGTATTTCAATGAAGACCATTGCAGTAAAGTTTCTAATTTAATTCAAATTTTCATTTTCTTTGAAATCAATTATGAAAAATTATATCTCGTAAATACTCATTGCTTCCTCATAAACTCTTGCTCTGATCAAAGCCGTTTCCAAAATTTCAAATGCCAAGAATGTTATTTTTTCTTTAATTCTTCACTATTGAACAAATGTACAAGCAACGAACAACTATTGAAGTATTCCGCGTAATATAAAAATGACATGATTTTTAGTTTTTGGATAATTAAAATTTCTTCTAACATATACATTTTCTTTTGCTATGAATTAAAATAACTGTTCTGTATGGATTTTCATAACTGAAAAGATACTAGAATGACTATTGGGTCACCCTAAATATAAAGAGAAAATGTATACATCTAAAATATGAAACATATCTGTATAAATAAAATAAATATAGTATGTACACATTAACATTGTACAAGAAAAGTATATAAAAGTCGTCCAATATGAAGGAAAAATCCCTGAAGGCAATTCAACATTTCTATATTTTTCGGCATCCCATTAGTTCACCACATCCTCATTCTGAAACATATTTAAAAATGTTTTATACGTTCACCTTAATGGGTGGAGTACCCTTTGAGATATTTTAAAAGAAGAAACCACATTCATATATGTACATAAAGTATATGTATTAAAAGAAAACATAGACAAAAATTTCCTTCTATTATTTCTGTTTTCTTTTCTTTTTTTTTTGGAAAACCGCATGAAAATTTTCAAGAAACAAATTTCAACCAAAATAACATAATTTTATCATGTTTTCTTAATATTTTTTTTTTCTTTTAATAATATATGATGATCCTTTTCCCCAAAATAACAATTTTTCGATGATGAAAATTTTTTCTTTTTCATATATTTTTTTCAGTGATAGAAAACTGTTTAAGACTACAACAAATATGAATCAAAATCAAGATAATAACAACATTAATAATAATAAGAATAGTACCAATCGAAATAAAACTAACGAGAATAATAATAATCAAAAGTCAAGTACAGAATTATATCGTGAAGCAGCTGAGCTATTAGGACTTTCGTGTACATTTTGCGATAACTGCCGTTGCCTAGATTGTCAGGTATTAAATATAATTTTATGATTATTTTCTTTTATGAAAATTTAAGTGATGATTAAAATCTTCTTCGAATAAGATTTTATATTATATTCGTATAATTTGGTTTTTGCTTTTTTTTTGTATTGTAGCAAAATATTCTTTGAGAATGAAAGTAATTTAATTTAATGAAAACATTATTACAGAGTCGATATTTTGAATGTGATGATTCTGACAGTTATTCTGAAATATCATTTATTGATGATTTTTATGAAACATCACCAATTCGTTTATCATCAAACCATTCGGATAATCAACCGCAACATTCAATTAGTGAAAGTCAATGTTCATCAAATAACAATTTAAGTATATGCAGTAGCAGAACCAATGAATACAATTGTGAATCTTTGAATGATTTAAGTATAAAAAATGACGAAATTATAATCGATTAAATTAGTAAATATTATAAATGGAAAATCATCTTTTTTTAAATAACAAGTAAGTATTTAATTTCAATCAATTTATATTTGTATGTGAAAAGTATAAGATTTCTTCATCATACTAATATTATAAAGAGGAAAGGTTTGTATGGATGTTTGACACGAATAAACTCAAAAACTACTGGACCGATTTCAAAAATTCTTTCACCGTTAGAATGCTACATTATCCCTGAGTAACATAGGCTATATTTATTACTAGAAAAAACTAGGGATCCCTACTTACACTTAAATAATATAATCTATAGAAATATTATAAATAGGAAAGATTTGTTCCGCATACATCTGTATCTAATGATCCCCACATTCATGTCTGTCGCGTCTAATATTCTATGTAGTCTAACTTCATGCACAAAGACCCTTCTAATGTTTAAAAAATAAATCTCCACCCGTGCGAAGCCGGGACGGGCCGCTAGTAAATTATAAATTGTATCTGTCTCCTGAGCCTAATACTCTAAGTCTACACAGATGTCCGATTTTTATGATGATTGCATAAACTCATTTCATATTTTTATATATTTTACCATGAAAACTATATAAATCTAGTAATTTCTTTAAACTAAACACTTGGAATCTTATAATACATAAGGATGGATAGGAAGTCGTAATATCACTCATTTACTGCGGTTTTATGATCATATCAAATAAAAAAAAAAAAGAATCGAACTACAGAGACTCAAAAATTATTCTTTTTATGCTATATAAAATTGTTATTTATTAATTATTATTAAAATAATTAAGAGTTTTTATTAATTTAAATTTTAATTAGTTTATTAATGAATGATATACAAATGAGTGTTTTGTTGGATTTTTATTTGCCTTCTTTACAAAACCGGGAAATGCTTTTTCTTCATTCTAAAGCCTCAATGAGTACAGTATAAAAAATATTAAATATCAAAATTAACCAAATTAACAGGAATCATACCTGATCATATTACCTCGCTGGTTACTAGCCAAGTGAGTTGTAAACTCACGGAACTCTATTGGAAGCGGTATTCAGTCTGTTCATTCGTCATTCCATATTATTTTAACAATACAAATTCTATTTATTTATGTACGTCTAAAACCTATCCATTTATAATAAATATTCTTACAATAACAAAAGAATTTAAAAACATTAAACATACTTCTGTATAATGAAAACATTTAGATAACAAAAATAGTAAAAGAATATTCAATAGAACCAACCAATCCTCTATTTACTAGAATCATGTTTGCATAAATACAGGCGTAGGTAAAAGAAAATTCAATAAACAAATTCTCTAAAATAAACATAAAAAATGTTCAAAAAAAAAAAATTGAATATTGTTTTGATAGTAAAATTTTCTATTAACTTTCGATATATATATATTTTTACAAATATTTCCATTATTCAATATTTATGTCACCAACACAAAAAAAAATTCAATTTCGAATTCTAAACACCTATCACATTATATATAAAGCTTCAACGTCATATTATCCACTGATGGTGACGTGAATCCTGAACACAAATGTATGTAACATCATCTTCATCCGGAAATGGAGAAAATTGAAATTGATTTCCATTAAAAGATTCATCAGTTTCCTTAAACATATCAACAGTAAAAAAAAGAAGGTGCGAAAAAAAGAGGAAATATTTGCGTAAATTTTTTTTTCCAAATCAACAGGATTTCTTTTTGGAGATAGAAAAAGAGAGACCTTAAAGTATAAATTAACATTATATTTATTCGTCTAATCAAAATATGATAAATTTCCATTCATATTAATTTATATTTTGGAATAATTTCAAATCACACACGTCGCGAATAGAGATTAACTTGATTTGTCATATTTCATATATTATATAATAAAATCATTTGATATTATACCCAAAAAACACAAAAAAACCCGAAAGGGAGACTACATGGAATTACAATAAAGTTCCGTGACTGTTGTTATAAAAATGAAACAAGACTTTCTTTTTCTCTATTGAAAGCAATGACTTCCTGATTCAGTACACTATTATAAAAATAGTGATTCGAATGCATTGTCAAGATCATTTTTTGGTATTTGGCCACCAAAATATGTTTAGAAGCCTGAATGGTGGCAATATCATCGAAGAAGCATTCTTTTTTTGGCTTAAGATAGCATTTCTCTTCCTTCCAAAAATGATTTATGCCATGAAGTCTTCGACTTTGATAAATAATTATCATCATAATCTTTTCTGTGGTTTTGCATGAAATTTAATAACAGGACTCTTTGTTCCATGATATTAATTTAGTAAGTAAATTTTCTGACTGATAAAAAAATATCATAAAATTTACAATCGCCAACCGATAAAGGCAATATTTTGAGGATTTGTTTAAAATTCTCCAAGGTAATATTTCTCCCAGATAATAACTTTACATGTAGTTGCAGAAATATTAAAGAAATTCCATAACTTTATTGTCAGTCCACGTATAGTACACTAGAGCAGAGAAACTTAATTAATGATCAGCGGTATAGTTACCACAATTTATGGGAAATTTCATGTAAAAAAAAAAGCCTCCAACTTTTTATAGACATACAGATTCTATATATACAATGACTACCGATATACCATATGAAATGATATAGTATATGAATGAAAAGAATATTATATGGTCAGGAATAGCTTTATTTTAGTACGAAATCAGTTTTTAATCTATATGGTGTTCCATTCATAACATAAAACCGAAACGATTTTCCTTTTGGTGAAAACCATTTTTCTCATTTAATAAATTTTTAGATAAAATCTGAGTTTTATAGGCCTATTCATGATTGTGAGTGATGTTATATAATGGGAATATAAAAAATTGTATGGACATACAATGTAACCACCAGAATTATATCGTTCAGATTAATTTTTATACCTGAATGGATTTTGTGTTTCGTTTATTAAGTTTTTTCTTATCAAAATTTAAATTTCCATTATTTTATATTATTACATTTTGTAAATAGATAAAAAAAACGATATTTACATGAATTTACATCCATTGAAACTTTTAACTCAATTAAACAAATTCGATATTTGATATAACTGCTTTTTTTTCTGAGAATAAATTCCGATAATGGTTATTTAATATTCAAATATTAACACAAAAATGAGTTCCACTGGAGAATGGTGAATGGGTAAATCGAATTTCATGTAATCAGAAAAGAACTGTCGAAAAATATTAAAAATATTTTCAGTTTATACTTCTTTTCTGTTAGTTTCAATTATAAATAAAGCACGTTCTCAATATAAGCGACTTTTTTAAATGTATTCTTTGATAGAAGCCATATTTTACCTAAATTTATGCATTTCAAGCCCTGTCATACATTCAATAAAAATTTAGTCCTATTTCTTGTTATATGCGAGTTTTTTTATGCCAAAATTGATTCAGGCTGAGTCGTTTATAACGATAGTTTATTGAATTTGTATTGATTGTTCATTGAAGGATTATATGGAAGTGTCCAAATACAATTAAAAATATAAGAAAATAAAATGAAAATAAATTTAAATTTACCACAAAACAAATTTAGTTTTATCTGCAAAAGCATCCTGCAGCAAATGCAATAAAACCGCATAGTAAATTGCGATTATTCAATAAAAATATTTGCTACAAGGTCCACCAATAATCCAATAATAAGGAAAAGCAAATATTTGAAGTTATCTGAGAAATTCCTAATTATTATTTTTTGTTATAAATTGACGAAAATGAATGTTTTCAGCAAAAAAAAAATTGCCACTCGCCTGTTTGATGCCTGTCTTATAACTCGCTCAAACAACGTAGACAAATCTGGCATAAAATCATGTAATTCCGTTGAAACTAAATCGAACCGAAAAAAACATTGGCATATACTTTTTCGTTACGAATTGGTCAAAATGGAGATACATGATTCCACTCCAGGCTAATGCTCTATCTACTTCCACAAAGAAATTATATATTACCTATTTTCATGTGGTTAGGGCAGTCACATCAGAAATTAGGATACATATGTAATATAAAATTTTGGTAAACAAAACATGCAAACAGGAAGTACACAAAATATTATAAGAAAGAAAAACTAAGGAAAAAGGATTCCTGAATGGAAGAAAATGGAACAACGCTATTTTAAAATCGATGGATCGTATACCCAAAGAAATGGATATTTTTGGACTAACTTTTTCGGAAAGAAACTCTTGTTAGAAATAGAAACGATTTTAATTAATACCAAAGTGTTTAATTGAATTAAAACAAATTTGTTTACCTCTCCTTTTGATGTTGGCATTTCTAGTATCTTCTTCCAATAGCCCTGTCACTTCAACAAAAGAGCACAAAATTCACATACAAAAAAAAACTATTTATTTCTCGAGAATCTTTCGACAATTATCTACAATGTGATCCCAAAGGTTGCAAAAACAAATCCAAAAAAGCACCACCAAAAAATAACACGTCCAGAACTGACCGACAGCCAACCTTATACTGACCACAAGTATTGTTTTAAATTTACTCGAAGGCAAACAATTTTTTTATTATTTATTTCTTTTTTTGTAATATTTTGACTTTTTTGTTTTTTTTTTTATATTTTTCCAAAAATATGGCAGAACTCAATAGGTTGGCAGTCCATTTTAAAAGTTGGGCGTCATACTTATTTAATATCACAACGGTTTATTATCATTCTGTGGGGAGAAAGCAAAAGTTGACTTTCTGCATTTTTCCATTCTCATGAACCCATATAAAACCATGCAACACTGCACTGTGTTGTTGTTAGTCGAGTATCCAAAAACTGGAGGCTTAAAACTGCACTTGTATATTTTGTGCAAGTTGAAACTTCTTGCTTATTAGTTTATCTATGTTGATACTTTGTGCTACAGCTGGAAATGGACTTTACTTGGTGTACCCTGTATATATGGGAGAAATATATTTACAATTCCGAGGAGAAAATCGATTTATTTTCACAATATTAATATTTTACAACGAAATTGACTTATGGAAACCCTAATTCACAAAACTGGCGGTAAAACCATTTGTGTATTCCACATTTATGGTCCGAATTCAATGAAATTGAAATTAATAGTTGCTTCAACTGATCTAAATCCAATTGGATTTTTCGTCAGAATTTGTCTATGGCAACATTATTTCTTGAATTCTTCATGGAAGCTAAACTACTACTACTACTACTACTACCGAATTCGATGAAACTCTCACACTTAAAATAATCGGACGTAAGGCAGATCTGGCAAATTTTGCATCGAATTCTGATGGAGACGGGACGGATGCGGGATGGAAGGAGTGAACTGGGGCAGCGGCGAAGTAATGATTTATAACCGGATGGACAGATATACACGAAAGCTGAGTAAGTTTTGAAACGAGAGCGCAGTGAGGCATTCAATGGGATACCTGGTAAAGTTGCATAGCGGTCCGGTCGGCATAGAGAAAAGTATAAACTCACTGCTATGGTTTGCTTAGCTCATCTTTCTAAATCAAAACAACATTTTTTTCCAACACATTACATACCTATATATAGTTATGTTTAGTATAGCTTGTATATTTCCTGGCCTATCAATATCATTATCACACGCGCGAAGAAAGAGAAAGTAATTTGATAACATTACTCAATCTTAGATCTGAAAAATTGTTATCATAGAAACCATCTATTAAAAATTGTGTTGTTATTTCTTGTCATCTATTTCTTTTATTGATGAATATATCATCTTAAAGTTCTCCGAAGAAGTTAAAGTTTCTTTAAAAATCATAAGATTTATATGATTATTTCGAAGACGGTATTTATATTTAAAAGGAAAATTTAGTTTTTCAATTGTATACAATAGAAAAATAAAATTAAATTTTATTAAGTAAAAAAAAAGTCAGAAAAATGCACGAAAGATAAGATATAAAATTATGTTTAACCTCGAGATATTTGGTATTTGTAAAAATCCTTTTTTTTCGCCCTATAGTCGTTCCGAGTTAAAATTTATTCAATAGCAAATATAACGCCTCTTTCAAACGCTTAACACATATGTAATATTCTATTCGGTTTAAAACGAGCGAAAAGAAAACTTTACTTATGTACATAAACACCTTTACTTCCTTTATTATGTTTAATGTTTGATTTTCTAGGAAGACATCAGAATAAAAATCTTTTCAAAAAGAATTTTATGACAAATGTTTGGCTTCCAGGTATGAATACAGAAATTATATTCCAAAGCTCAAAGAAAATCAAATAAAATCAAACTAATGCAAATAAAATACACCGCCAATGTATACACTAAACGAATGCTTTCTTACACTGAAATTATTTGACCTTAAATTAAAGATATATCCTTTTTAAAGAGCTTTTATTTGAGCCCTAATTGTAGCTTATAACAGTTCTAATTTGTAATGTTCATTTATTGTAAATTAAAATTCGGAAAGAAAAATGGTATTAATAAAGTAATTTTAGAACTTATTATCTTTTTTGGATAAAATTTCCCAATAATATACAAATGTTTTAGATAAACCAATCGGCACTATGTGATTTTTGATTGACGTCCTTTTCCTCTTTAAGTTAAATCCATTTAAATGAAATCATTTCTAAGGAATCGATTGCCTAAATTTTATTAGAATCGGTTAGGAAGTTTCTAAGATAAAATCAAGTCTCAAATTGATAACAAAAACAATAGGGATATATTCCGCCTAATAACCAACAAGTTCCCCAATTTGAAATTTAATCAAATAACATGTTCGAAAGATATGGTGGAAGCTAAATTTCGCCACAGACCGACAGGAAGGCAGACAGGCAAACGAACTTTTTTTTAAAAATATATGTTTGAATTTAGGGGATCTCAAAACATGAAAATATATCAATACTTGAAAGTTGTAGTTTTTGGGAATCACAAGAAAATTAGAAAACTATGAAAATTAGAATCCTAAATCTTAAAATAAGCCATAGAAACTCAGGATTTCAAAATAATCTCCTTGGCCTGAATTAGTTAACGTGCGCCCTCAGTTTTTTCCACCGCCTGAAAACATGCAATTGGCATTTTCTTTAAATAAAATGTATAGTTCTATATATAAACGCGTTTTTCTAAAATAAGGATTCAAATTCCCATCAATATACCTTAATCTTAATTTCCACGTTATTATTGACTTAAAAATTACATAGTACATATTTAAATTATATAAGACATATATAAATCAGGTTTATTAATAGCTTTTCGATGTTATGTTGTCTTTGCGGCTCTTAACAGGCCTTCTACCAAAGCAATTTGAAGATATATGTACTATTAGGTAATATAGTATGTTGGCGCTAATTGCTTTATAATTTTTCACACGTTTGGAGTGCGACAGTTTTAAATAATTCACTAAAGTTCATAACACATTTAAAGTTACTTATATTTCTCAATTTAAATATCGACACTAAATTATTGAATAATTTTATCGTCATTAATTTCATATTAATAAAATTCTGTGAAAAAACTGATGTTTACCAAAATAATGGAAATTAATAATGATGAGAAATATAACCACTTAATTAGATAAATTAATGTAATATAATCTAATTATTTATATAAATAATATCAATTCATGCAGAAATATTTATAATAAATAAAATAATGTGAGAAAAATTGATGGAAAATTTTAAAATATTTTCTTAAAGACGTAAAAACATTAAATGCTCTTCCATTTCTGAGTTCTTTTACAATCCAATCAATATACAATCAACTTATAATTTGAATTTATTGTTTATTTATTTCAAAATATATTCAAAAATAACAAAATTTCTTATACAGAAATATAATTTTTGTTTTTTTCAATTATATTTGAATTTATAATGTTTCTAAAAATGATTGAAAATTATTTGATATATTTTTTTTTTTTTGGTATACAAAAATATAAATAATTACTTTTATAATCAAATATTTGTAAGAAATTCTCATAAGAAGGCTTTTATTTAACTTGAACAAAAACAAAAAACATAAATTCATATATGTATTTACCAAATTCAAATACGTGTACATGATGACTTGAAGTTTACTTTCTGTAAATGGATTCAAGCACTTGTAGACGCGAATCGTCTTCAAGCCTAGGTCACTGCAAAAATACCAAATATAAACAACTTTAAAAATTTTAATTTAGCATTAATATAGGTAATTCAAAAACTTATGTAAAAGTAAAGCCTATTATCGCAAAATGACTAAAAAAAAGCGTATGAAACGGCTTATATGAAAAGGAACATTATATGTTATATAAATAACAAAAGTCAATTAAAATGTCAAAATCAAGTCAATTTCAAATATATTTCCAATCAACGCTGAAAGTGAAAAATTCAGCATTTGCATTGGTCGTCGAACACTTCAGCGAATCTATGAAACTACGTCGTCTGGTTATGAGCGACACGTACTAAGCTCGTTCACGTAGTTCAAGCTTCAACTACGCAAACGAGCTTCGCTGCCATCGGTGAAACTAACTCATACGTACTTTCGGCGTTATACAGTGTAAAATCGATGCTTGCAAAAGTGTAGTATGTCTTCTTTATTTTGTGGTAGTATCTTGTGGATTAAAATGTATAAGTGTCAAGTAAAGAAGGTCTAGTAATAACTCATCGATACTCGGTATATCTCTCTGACGGCTCAAATAGAACTGACGGAATGAATTTACTAAAAATATCGCGTAGTTTAGTTCAAGTGTGCAACGGGGTTAGTGATGCCCAGCTAAGCTATGTAACTACAGCGAGGCTCGCCCGCACAGCTTAGCTCAAGTGTGCGACGGCCGTTAAGTAACACTAAAAACTAAGCTTCAAATTTCAGGTTGATTTCAAATCAATCTTTTAAACTTTCATGAATACGTAGCAATACCAGTTTGAGTATATTTTATTTCAAAATATTTTTAACAGTCAATCACGTCTTTGATTCTAAATATTTTACATGTGTGTACATATATGAATATGTATATGTATATACATATTTTAGGATAAAATATAAATATACGAAATTGTTAAATTTGATGGGAATATCCCTGAAAATTTACATGTTTGATTACAAAATTAGCACCATCCTCAGAAAAAAAATCTATACTTCTAAGAACATCGCTTCAATATAATGTAACACAAATATAGCACTATACTTTTCTTATATACATGTATTTATATACTTTTAAATAAGCGGATAAACATCGCCCTATAATGTTATAATGTTGATGAAATTTAAATTTAGACAGAATGATGGCAGATAATCTGATTGGAACCCATCATTTCTCCTCACTCATTTCCTATACGGAAGAACGCATTTCGTTTCTTTTATGAATCTATATAGAACTCTTAGTAATATGAAAAAAAAAAACAAAATATTTTACTGATATTATGATTAGAAATTTGTATTATATTAATAAAATAACGTATAATTATTATTGAAAGAAAAATTTTTGAAATATCCAACAATTGTGATACGCAAGATATTTTTTTAGTTAGTTATTTCATAAAAATGATCGAAAAGTTGCTCTCTTAGTCTGGAGACAGACATATAGTATAGAGATGCTATGATTTAAGAATACCATGTGTTATACCACATGCGTGTCAGTTTATACCATTTCAAGAATGTAGTATAAATATTATATTGATATGGTATCAACTATACTATAGTATCGATACCATAGTATGAATACTATATGTGTCGAAATTTTTATACATATTCATGTTTTACGATTCCCTTGAAGCCTAAAAATATATTCTTAACAAATTTCCATTTGTCTGTGAGGCTATCTGCCTATGTCCAAAAATTATAGTGACGATGAGTCATGAGCGTACCTGATTTCAATGAAATTGGACTAGTTTATACTATATGGAAATAGAATATGCATTTATTTATATTTCAATGTTTTTTATTCATAACTTTGTTGCCTCTTTTCAAAATTTCCTCTAATTAGCAAGTAGCCTAGCCCCCTAATAGCATAAACCTAATCTACAAATTTTATTCAAATCGCTTTATTTTTAAAATACATCAAAGAAACTTATTTTCCATATTTTCCCTTAGGGTTATTTCTTTCTCTACTATCCTTAGACCGATTTTACTGAAATTTACTATGATATCGTCTATTTATGCAGTTAATCAATATAATTAATTTAAACATAATTGCTTCTCAAATTGTCCAATTAAATTCGAAAAATCATATAAAAAAACGACAAAATTTTCTGGTCACCCTGGCTTTTCCTTAATAACTTCGATTCCCTACAGAACTATACCCTTGAAACCTTTCTACGATAATAGCATATCGCAGATTTTTTTGCCATATTCAACGAATTAACACTGAGAGTAAAACCACCGAAAATATTAATATTTCAGTGTTTTTTTTTCAATATAACTTTATTCCTTTTTCTTCGAATTTTTTTTAATTTACAGACAACTTCAGTCTTAAGGCCAATCTCCACACAGCCGACATCCTATTCTGACGAGAAAAATCAGAAAACTAGAAAGAGATGGACTTCTGTAATTTTCGCTAGGATTGATCGAATAAAAACATCGGAGTCTCCCCACAAAATTTAGAAAAATGGGTGGTGTGAGACGGTATCGTGTAAGATTATTGTGAGAGTATACAAACGCAGATGAAAAGCCCTAAATCAGATAAACAAGTTCTTCTGCTTTTGAGGGGAATCATCTGGCAGATGAAGAATCAGATGGGGAAATAAGAAATGCAGAAGCCGACAAAATTAGTAGGATGGTTGTTTCTCCCTTTCTGTTTAACCAAACTTTGCATAAGTGTATCCCATACTTTCATCACAATATGATGTCGGCTGTGTGGAGATTGGCCTTTAATAGCATAAATATATTCTGCAAATTTTATTCAAATCGAAATATCAATTTTTGAAGTATATCTGAAAAACTAAACAAGAACTTATGGCATAAAAATGCATTTAAATTCAAATAAAACAAAAGACCTCTATTTTATTCCAAATTAAAATTTATATAAATAATATTATTAATATTTTATTAATAATAATAAATTTTCTTTTCCTTTCAGATATTTTTCCCGGACATTACCTTAAAGAAAACACACGAAAAGGATATGAAAATATTCCCAAAAATAAATATTACATATTTCAGAATTTTTTTTTTTACAAATTCAATATTAAATCAATAAAAAGCAAAATTTAAAAAAAATTAAAATGTGTCTAAAATATTGCAAAACCATAAAATTATGTAAAATTGTTGTTATTCGCTGAAAATTTGGACATCAAAGAAATCAAAAAAAAAAATGTTGTAAATAAATATAAAACAATTGAATAAAATTTGAAGTAATTACATTTAAAATTAATAATTAAAAAAATAAATAAAATTTGTAAATAAAAATATTGTCTACTCGAAAATCGAATAAAAATACGTTAAATTATTTTTTAAAAAAAACCAAAAATTTAAAGAAAAATAACTATTTTACTTTTCTATAAGTTTTTATTTTATTTTTAGAGTAAATTAAAAATGATCTAATAATGTTAAAAATTGTCTAGAAATATTTTTGTAATAATCAAATATTTAAAAAGATTTTTTGTAATCAATTTTTTTTTTATAAAATTATTTTAAAAATTTCATAATTTCAAAATTTTTGTTTCTTATTTTATGTAAATTAAAATTTTATATAATTGTTTTTCTATAATTAAATTGAACTTTGCTAATATTGTGCCAAAAACCAATAAAAACCAAATTTTAATTACATCATTTTATTACAAAAGAATTTATTAAAAATTTTATATAAAAAAAAAACTAATAAATTTTCGAAACCGATGTAATTTTAAGGAAAATTTCAAAAATATTTTAAACTAAAACTAAAAATCGAATAACAAAATACTTGACCCAACTTCAGTTTCCGAACATTAAAACAAAATAAAGCACACAAATTTAACAAAATGTTGACGCCACCAAAATCTGAAATAAATGTCTTCAATTTCACACCCAAAATAATCAGTTATTGTGCGCCTATATCGCTCACCATTGACTGTTACAATCCGACCCTGATCGTGTTCCAAAAAGTAAGACTCAATGACGCCGCCTGACCATAATGCGCACCAAACAATCACTTTTTGGCCATGCAATGGTGAATCTCATGAGGACTTTCATCTCCCAATATGTGGCAATTTTGCTTATTAACACAACCAGATGAGTGGAAATGTGCTTCATCAGAGAAGACGATTTTCTTTGAAAAATCAGCTTTAACTTTTACAACAATTTTAACCCATTGAGCAGTGGTTAAGCGATTCATTTCGTAAATGTGTTATTACAAACTGACATTTAACACTTTGAAAACAAGTGCTTATCGACAATTCCTTAATTTACAGTGCTGTTAACATAAGAAACTCAAATTGGATCACCCTATATTTGAATTTATGTGTGATATCTCATTATTCCGATTTCTAAACGCCAATTCAGTCGATCTGATTTGTCATATGTTTTCTCATTCTATTATGTACGTAGATTTGCTTGAATTATTAGTATATTTCTTTCATCTTTGTTCATGATTATAAAGATTATAAGAGTAGCATTTAGTGAAGGCACTGAATTACTTGAATGCTTTTTAGTAACCAAGTATTCTGAGTTCAAACCCGCGCGGGAGCTTTTTATAATTATACAAGTATATTTATATAACATGTTAAAAAAAAAGTTATTATTTTTGGAATTCAAACATCCGCAAATGTGTAGTTTCATGTTAAGAATTAGTTGAAGTATCCAATTACATTGTTTTTGGAACAGATAACAGATTGTAAATTTAACTAATTTTCATTAAATATTTTGAGTAGTAAACTGAAAATTATCGTATGTATTAGTACTCCTTACCAACATTGGGTTAACTTCATGATTTTCAATCTGCACTTATCTGACAAACCGTTTTAATGAAATGAAATGTCGAAATTTGAAATCATATGATTTCTGAAACAGTTCACATGATTAATTGGTCTGCTATGCGGATCAGTGATACAACTAAACAGCCGATTAATCGCATAGTTTATGGGCTTTTTAAGATAAAATTGTAGCATCTTAATTTCAAAAAACACATTCCATCTCACTTATACCATTCTCATAAGACTGTTGTCCGTATTTGTATTTTTAGGAAAATATGATATGTGAGAAAGCATATCCTAAATCGAATTGTCTGAGTTGAGATTCCGTTAAAATTACTAAATTATACGAAATTTTTATAGTAAAATTGTTTTTTATGATTTGTCGGAATGAAATGTATCTTCAAAATACGGAAAAAATGAGATATCACACAGAACCTTCATACTAAATAAATTAAATTTCCGAAAAACCAAAAATACTAATAAAACTAAATAATATATAAAAATTGTATGTTAAAATATACTAAATATTAAAAATTATTGATAAAAATATAATAAATATGAAAATTGTACTAGTCAGGGTTATGTTACATATAATATAAATTTTTTTTAAAATAATATTGTTGTATCCTCTATACAAAAACCCCCCCCACAAAAAAAGAAAAAAAAAATTAATAAATGAAATTAAAGAAATCGTTTGAATACTTTTAATTAATAATTTTTTTGAGATATCTTTCTTGCCACTTTTTTATTTAACCTGAAATATTTCTGCCTAGGCCTAACAAAGTCAAAATCAAACATTTAGTTTATTTACATACGCAAAAGTCTTGCTAATTCAAAAAATTTATATTAGAAAATATTCCCATATCCACTGGTATAATGTTCTCACCTTCTTAAAGTCAGAATTAAATCCCACTTCATCCTCACAGCGACTATAAAATACATGTTATCTTTATCACGACTATACCATATGTTAGATTGTTACAATCACGTTATTTTTCTTTTAAATATTAAGTAATAACCACAATGAATCACAAAGTGGAAAAAGTGAAAAAAGTGAAGAAAGTCGAAAGTCATTTATACGACTGTTCTTATCTCTAGGTAAAATTATGCATTATATGGTGAACTTTTTTTTTTTAATATATCAAAGCGGTTTTTGAAACATATCAAATTTAAATTGTAAAATTAATAATAATTTTTTGATATAGAGCATCGGTTCTTAAACTATAGAACATGACTGCAAAAGGGGTTGTGAAACGAAATGCTGACGTCACGAAAATCGCGAAAATTAAAATCAAACACTTGAATTTCAAAAATTGTTATTCTATTCATGAATTTTTGAGACATCCACTTTTTCTGCAATCCTGTGAGTTCCATTATAGAGAACTATGAGATTTCCTTTTCATTTTGTTTTCTCATACAAGAAGTCGGAAAGAATTTTTCCTAAAAATAAGCTGATATAAAAAGATATTGGCAAAAAATTTTTGAAATTAGATTTCCAATCTAAAGGGGCATTCATTTAGAGGTACTTTTTTGTCTATGCATTTTTTGACAGATGACGTATGAGTCGTGTTAATCTGTCATGGTATTTTTGTTCAGTATTGTTTGACATTTCATCATGGAAAGACTTAGCCCGGCACCCATTATTACAAGGACATCTACCGAAAACCTACGTAATCAGATCATCGTTTCTTTCATCATGTATGTATCAAATTTTATCAAGATCCGACCCAGCATTATCTACTCCACAAAAGAGTCAACACAAAAATCATCACAACAATTTGCAATCCTTTCAGTACTTTCATTTCCATTGCAATTGCAATACTTACTTTACTGTAATATTTTCCAGTCAATCTCGAGAAGATCATACCTCAAAATTGTATTCGAGTATATACGGACGGATAAAAGTAAAACAAAAATTAGGTGAAAAGCAACTAGTTAATGTAGCAACGTTATAACGATATCCTTCTACAAAAAAAAGAAACATTTGCAAACCATTGCACTATTCAACGAATCATAGTCTAATGCGGCAACGTTCATGGACCAATTCTTTTTCATTGTCTGCATGAGTCCTAATTTTATCATCAATCCTTGAATTTCTAAAAAATTTTCTGAAAAAATTTTCAATTTTCCATTTACCAGTACACAATTTTTCCATTTATATGAAAATAGTGTATCATGAGCATGTTTTTTTTTTAGATATGCAAATTTTTAATGTCAGTTACAGTGAAATTGATCGTTTATCAAAATCCCTTCTTTAAATTATTTAAAAAAAAAAAAACAGGAATTATATTAAACATACTTCAATATCGATAAAGTTCTTATAAAAAGTACAACAAATTGAGTTCTCTAAAGATGTTTTCAATGTTCAACAAAAAAAAAAATTATGTTAAGAAAAGCGGGAGAAAAAAAAAGGAAAATAATATTTCATCAACTTTCAAACAGATAATTTCCTTTATATTTTCCTTAAAAATTCTACTTTTCTTATCGTTGAACTTCTCAAAATATAATAGAAAAATTTGAATATTAAAGAAGGACATTTATGACTTTTTATGTTTAATTCAAGTGAATTCAATGACTTCTCTTGTTTTGACAGTTTTCCAAATTCAGGATGAAGAATTCGGAAAATACGTTAAAAATGATATTATTAACAGTAAATTAATTTATTAAGTTTTCATAAATTTAATATTTTTAGCATGTCATTTAATCGTTTAAAAACATATTATGTACAAGATGATCCTTTACCAGTACGAATGGTACGTTTTTTAAAAAGGCTTAGTCCTTTGTTAGAATTAAAAGTGAAGCATGACCATGGGCGTAGAGTTAGGGGTGAGGGGAATGGATGGACACTGCCCATTCTAAAAAACTCATTGACCACCCTGGGAAAATCGACACTATTGAAGAAATCGACTTTTTTCATTCTTTTTATCTTGACAAACACTATTCTCTCATCATACCTCTGATGGAACCGTCTTTGCCTTCTTTGGTATACATCCGCCTCTAGAATGTAGTTGTAGATCCAGGTGTCATCAAGAGTTATGAAACGATGCTTGAAATCCATTTTATGTTCCTTAAAATGATCCAAACACGCTTGAAAAATACGCATTCGGGTGAGTTTTTGGTCAATTGTTAGAAAATGCGGCACCCATCTTGCACAAAGCGTTTTCATATGTATTTGTTCATGCAAAATATTCTCATTTCATTCTTTTGAGATGCCTATGTCATCAGCTATTTCACTCGTCGGTCATGTAACACCATATCATAGCCTTGCTGAATGATTTGTCGTCTTTCAGAAGTTCTTGGATCATCATCATTCGCGTCGATCATCTTCGAGGCTTGTACGACCATATTTAAAAAGATCTTCAATACTAAACAGGTGCTACTACTCGAAAAACCTAAGAGATCGAAATAGAATTTCACATGGGTTTACATCAGAGATGATTCTTGTTAATATAATTATGCCCGAGAAGTTTTCTGACTGTCTTCGTACTTTGCAATTTCTGTATACCCTTCTACTATATATTACTTTCCACATCGTATCACACAAAATTGTATTTCAAAATGGTGACTTTTCAAAAAAAAGAAAAATAGAGACGAAATTGGTATCCAAAAAATATTCCATTTATATTGTATAATAATTTGAAAAGCTTTCTACTTTATCATATCTGCAATTTAAATGCATAAATTTACGATTCGTTTCCTATTTCCGGAATTGGAAAAAAAGCACTCAAACAAATGAATTTCGTTTTCTGGCAAAAAAACAAAGTTATTTTACATTTCGCTAGTTTTCTAAAAAAAAAAAAAAAGAGGAAAAAGACTTTCGTAATCAAGTCCAATTGAATGAATCCGTTATAAATATTTCCTGTTGTCCTCGACCTACCCAATTTGAGAACTTTAAAAGAAGTTACATTAAGTTTTTACTGACATTATGCAAGTCTAATACATTGTTTATATTGTGTTAATGATTTTTTTTTCCTCCATTATTTATTATAACTATAGAAGAAATTCCTTACGCATGGACATATCATTAAACTATCGAAATAGTATATCCTGCAGAAGATGATTCATGAAATCCTAACTATCACAAAGCGTAAACGAATCCACGAAGTACTTGACCCAACATTTCGAAGGAAGCAAGCCGAATCAGACTGAACTGGGTGGAGCACATGAATTAAAGAATACAAGATTACGCATTACTCAACCCAGCCTTGTTGACAGTCATGTTTTATGGTTATCATGTTTTTATTATTTATTTTAGTCCAAGAAATATAAGTATTAAAGGAAAAATTGTTTCATAAAGATAAATTCGTTGGAAAAAATTATGATTTCCTTCATATTGCCAATGTATATGGGGTCACTGATGACGTATATGTGCAGGAAAAATCAATTTGAAATATGAGAAACTTTCTTTACTTCATTCATCGGTGAAGCATATAAGTACTAAGTTGTGAAGCTTTTTTAAGTAGTCAATGTAAACTGAATGTTAGTTTCTATAATTTCTTCTTTTTACGCCCAAGTTCCAGTTGTTCAAGAACATCAAAAAAATATCACTTTCATTTATAAAGCATGTTCTCTGAGACAAAATGCCATTTTCAAACAAATATTTTAATTCCACCTTCAGATGTGAGTATAATACATATTTCTGCATTTAAATGTTGTACAAGAAAAATCATTTTACAGAATTTTTTAAATACTTATATGAAAGCCAAGTCTGTAGTAAATACGATACAAATTCAAGTAGATATTCAAAATTCTTCCATCCCTAGATCAATAAATTTAATTTTCAAAATGAGGAGAAAACTACCCTTAAAATGAAGAAGTAACTGTATGTTTTCTTTTAAATTCACAGATCGGAACTAAATTAAAGCCAATGAATCTGTTAATGAAATAGTCCAAATTTCCATAAATCTATAATTTCATTAAGATCGCCTGAAGAATTTAAATGTTTAAATGAATAGATAGATGAATAGATGGACACAGGAGCTTATTTCTTTATACTTGATGAAACATTAGTGGAATATTATTCTATGTTTTTTCTTTTCACTATTTTAATGCTTCACCATAAATGAAGCTTACGAAATTGTATGGCGAAAG
Organism: Xylophagus ater; assembly: GCA_963422695.1. Taxonomy (NCBI): domain Eukaryota; kingdom Metazoa; phylum Arthropoda; class Insecta; order Diptera; family Xylophagidae; genus Xylophagus; species Xylophagus ater. Next base: position 8,875,279 of record OY730486.1, on the reverse strand, counting down.
TCAAATAAAAGGTTCAGAATTTAAAGCATATAACTAGTATCTTGACGATATTAATTATAGTAAAAAAAAAAAAAATTGTACACATTTAAATAATTCGTACGTGTCATTAAAACTTGACTAACCTTGTCATTTTATTTCATTAAGCATTAAAAATTAGTTAAAATCTAAAAACTTTTCAAAATCTACTATAAAATTTCCACAAAACTTGTTTCTTTTTCCTCCATAATTTTTATCCAACCACAAATCATAGAAACCAAAAATCATAACTAAACTTTTGTTTTAATTTTTGATTTCCTAAATTTGAAAAGTTATATACGAAAAACTTTTCCTTGCATTTAATAAAATCGAAATTAATCATTTTCCAAAGTTTTTATATCAAAATAATTATCATAAGTACTTTTTATATGACTTCAAGAAAATTTAAAATTTTCTCATCTTAAGAAATAAGAATAGAAATTGAAAAACTTTATATCAAAATTTTCACATTTTCACAAACCGTTATATAAAAGGTAAATAATTCAGAAAATCAATTTATTTAATTTAATCTATGGAATTGAGGGCAAAAGATAAAATGATTTTCATCTGGAAAGAGAAAAATAGAAAATTATAAAAAATGATGGGAAAAACTTTTATAGAAAATTGATTTCTTTTAAGATTACAAAATCTATTTTCACTGCACTTTACTAACACTTTTTACACGATGAAATGAATATTTATCAAAAGTGCAAGGATATAATTTACATCCCACAAAATCATTCTGAACACTTATCTTGCAAAATGCACACATTTATAAAATATATAGAATTATGTCTGCATTATGTAAAAAATTGAAGTAAATTATTCTTTATTTTTTCCAGTTTTGCAAGACATTTAAAATAAATCTTCAAACTCCTCTTGGGAGCGCATAGGGTAAGACATTTAAAGCTTAACTTCTTATATAATTTTTCATTTTACAAAAGAGCTTCTAGACTAGAATAATAAAATCGGCTTATACCCAATTCTTTGATATTCTCATCTCTACATCTACAAAAGTCAAAAAATGATTGTTTATTTGCTATACAATAGATTCTATACTGTTCAATGTATCCGCACCTAGAAAACGTCGCTAATTCGGTAATTACCCGGCGAATTTTCAGGAAACTTGGAGTGCTTATTCAAGATGGACTAACTTGAAAACTATGTATGGAATCGTATGTTATGCAGAAACTGAAAAGCCTACCTAATTCAATCAATTCTAGGCGGATTTCCATCTATCTCTACACATATGTATATCTGCAATTTCAGTATACTCAGGCCAATAAATGTACATTTCAGTTACTAAGGCCATTATTTGTATCACTCTATACCAACCCAACCTTATCAATGCTACAAATAAGTTAAAGTCCGAGCAACATCGGACACAAGCAGATGGTATTTACCAAAATCGAGAAAACTTATAAAATTTTTTGAAATGGACTGAATCACATTGGTTATGAATTCACCTTAGTAAATTTTTCTCAAATTCAGAGGTAATCTACGGGTGGTTAGTTTCAGCCTAAAAAACTGAATTATCACAAAATAGTTACAAACTTATACGTGCATACCATTTGATTGTGTACACCAAATAAAATGTTTACAAATAACTATCTTAAAAACACATTTGGTAAGAATTGTAACAATTTGGTAACTAAATTAAATTAATTAAATCCGATTAACTACAAAGAAGATCGACAAAACATCGTGGTCACAGGCTGATATATCGTATATCCATTAACTATTTATGTTACTGATTTTGCTCGCTCCCTCGTGTGTCATTCTAAAATATACTGGTGGGCATGCAAAAATCGAAACAACTACTCAGTTCTTAGTAAGAACTTCCTACTTCTCTAACACAATTATTTCAATGCGTTACAAACTTTATGGCAACTTTTTTAATTCCCTATTTTACCACAAAGTATAAAAATATAGATATTCTGAAAGAAGACCTTTCTTGTTTTCATAATATGTTTCTTCGGTTCTCATATAGTAAATATTATTTTAATTTTCCTTGAAATCATTTCATAAAAAATTTCAAAGTATTTACACTATTTGATAAATCTAGAAAATTATGCAGCACACACACAATTTCTTTAATTTACAAAAAGAAGTAAAGGTATAAAAAAAAAAGTATTTGTATAAAATGTAACCTTAACTTTTTCCATCAATTATGAATAAGTCTCATAAATCGTTTCTTGTTGAGTAGCCTTTTCTTGATTTCCTACTAAACAAATCCGCCTTACTTTTAATGTTTATAGACCATCCTTTTTAACAAAAATGTAACGTTCAATCAATGATAACGTTGGCTAAAATCTTTCTGACACAAACAAAACCACCCAAAAATTTTCATGACTATATATGGTACATGATAGCTATCAAACTTCTTCAAAAAAAAAAAATGCTCTATAAAAAAAGCCTAAAAAAAATTTTCTGGAAAAGATGCAGAAAAGATTTACGAAAAGTTCGGTTTTGGTGAAGTTCTCTGAAACCGTTCTGGCCACAATATATATATATATACGAACATTGAAACGCGATGATATCTTGAAAGAATTCTATAGGGACGGAAGTTTTTTTTTCTCCTTTTCATATATAGAAAAAGTTTACGAAAAATGAAGAAAATCAAACGATTCTGGATCCTATTTGGTCTTGTACGAATTCAAGGATTTATATAAACTTTTTATTCCTCCTTTATATTCTTTCGGTGTTCCGATTTATAGCTGTCATGTATTATGAAGAACTTTTTCATTTCCACTATCCAGAAGAAAATACATATACAAAAAGAAGGGATTATTGTCTGATTTCATAACTTATATCGAACTTCCTTTTTTCTTTTTGCCAAAGGCTTAATTTTCTTTTAACATTGTTGTTGTTCGTATTCGATTAAATGCATTTCTGGAACAGTTGTATAAAAACGGTAAAGATTATAAAGGATATTTGGTGAAATGGTATGATAAGGAAAAAATTGATATTATAAAAAAAAAACCAAGAAAGTAATTGAAAAATCCATATAGGAGTATAAATGCATAGACAGAGCGTTTCCATTACAAACGATTTTATAAGTATTACAGTTTTTGTTATCAAAATTCAAAATTTACTCTCACCTTGGAGTAATATAACTTAAGCTTAACTTTTATCTTGACATTTTTATTATTATTTAATTAATTATTTAATTATTATTATCTCTTCGCTCACCAACCCTCGTGTGTATAAACAACAACCAAAATACTAAACCTATTAAAAAAATTTATCAAGGACATTATTCTTTTGTTTTTTTTTATTTTCTTTGCCGGTAGAATAAGACTCTCTTTTTTTCATCCGTCTTAATTTCTCAAGATGTTAAATTTTCTATTCTTCGTTTTGAATTTATGAGTTATATTTAAATTCATTTGCATTTAGTATTTGTTTGAATATATTCGCCTAAAAGTATGCATACTTGAATTATTAATAAATGATTTGCAGAGAAACACTATTTTATATAATAGATAAAATTTTATTTTCCATGATAGGAAAGTAATAGGTGGATGCTGCTAATTTGTCTATATACAATGAGTAGTATGAGACTTAGTCTGGTGATTGTAATTTGCTAAACAGTAGAAAATTATTTTCTTTTAAATTTGATTTTCTTACAGTAGGGAGGAAAATATGATTTCTATAAGCATAAATTATGGAAACATAGTGCATAATTAGAATCAAAATGTTTGTTCCAAAAAATTCGAATTTCATTTAATTTGTAATAATAATTTTATACGTGTTTAGAGAAGATCGATAAACTAAAGAATTTAAAAGGCCACCGGTTTGGTTTCGAACTCAGCATAACTGGCTAAACAACAGGCTTTCCAACTAACCTATCGACTCATATAATCTAATAGTTGCATTGAGAATAATTTATATTTATATTTTTCGTTTCAATATATAAATCATAAGTTATGATACACACTGTATATTGTAACAATATGATAGCATTTTCTTCTTTTATACAAAATTGTGATTATTTAACCTCGATTCTTGAAAACAAATTATTTCCTCATGGACTTTTCTGTGCCAGTAGTAACAACAATGACTGTATAGAAAAAGAAATAGCATCTACATTTCTCACACTCTAGTTTGTATATTGTCAACAAATTAGATTTGACAAGAGGCTCAGTAGTTAAATTAATTTGTCTGCATATTATGTGGTTACGTGCAGATCTTATGGCGCAGCTCTCTTATTTGTGTTATCAATCTACCTAATTAATGATTCTCAAATTTATGAACTAAATATGATAAACAAACGTCTTCACTCTAACTCGACTTCAGTCGATTTTTCTGGAGCCCATTTAAATCAGACAACGCGTTTTTCAGTTATTGTCCAGACAGAGATGAATAAATCGATATAAAGTTTGATTCTCCACATATCTATAGCCTTGAAACCGTTTTCCGATAATTATTTCTTTGAGTTACAAATATACTGACAAAACTCATATACCCTCTGGTAATATCTACCATAGGACATAAAAACCTCATAATAATAGAAAACCATACCCAACCCTTGCAATGGTGATATGATATGCGATGAAATAACTCCTAAAAAATTTTCCTTTATAATTAAACCGACGTAAAAATAAATGTCTAGATAAAACACACCCATAACATTTAGATCCTGGGAACCTTTATGACAATGATATCAAAAGAAACACCACAATTTCATGAATAAAAATGAGCAATAATGAATATCACATTGGTATAGATGGAACTCATCATCATAGGAGCCATCAAAAAAGATATACAGATAAAAACTGTATCTAAAATTGGAATGAGAAACAATGATAATATAGAATACGCAATATCATTTCTAGCAATTAGTGCAGTACGAACCAAAAATCAGTCTTTAGTAAATAATTTTCCACAATTTTCATGTCTACGTATGTATGAAGGACTTTTCTATTCCATATATCCTTTCATTGAAATCATTTTCGTTTAGTTTTCCATTTTCTCTTTTATCCTACTATGTTAGTCATGCAAACAAAGAATGCCATCAAACACTATTTCAAACCCATTTACCCTTTTTTTTTTTTGTTGGTTATACATAATATCGTTTCGATCCTATAACAAAGATTATACCAACACATCGTGTTCGGTGTAATGGAAAGAAGTGCATCTTCAATATCAAAATTTAATAAAATAGTTTACACCGATGGTGGATGAAACAAGACCGTATAAAGGGATTTGTATATAACAACTAACAATGTCTCATCTTGATGATAGTGTTACATGAAAATACCGATTTTCTTTTATATTTTTTATTGTCATTCCCAGCCATATACAGCCACATACATATATTGCATCTATTTCCCAAATGAATAGAAAATAGGAAAATTTTATTACAGAATTTTAAGGTTGGAAAAGTTTTCTCAAATTTTTCCGTTTCGATTATTAGTCATCCATCCCAAAAGATGATTCTGGACGGTGGATGCGAATCAACTATTTGATGATGATCATGCGCATCCCTGGCCCGTCTCTATTCATATAATTTTATTTCATTCTGTCACCCAAAGGGTGAGTTTCGATGTACAATTTTTCAATCAATACAAATTGGTATTGTATTATAGAAATTTTTTCTATTTTATCATAAAAATCAAATATATATTTTCGATTTTTCTTTTGTAAATGAATTAATTACTTTTTTTAAAAGTCAAATAAAATTACTCATACAATTTTCCTTTTGAAATGAAAATCTTTTGTTAGAAAATGTGGAAATTTCCTTTTTCTCTGTAGTGTAACCATATGATAACAAATTTCCCATTGCTAGTAAAACTGATTGATTGAAATTTGAATTTTTGAAAGATATTTATTTATTTCTTAAAAGAGAAAACACTTAATCTAAGTTTCTATATAATTGTAGTATAGAATATTTCTAAAAGAACTGACAATTTGCAAATTTTGTAATTAGAATGAGTTTATACAAGATGACACGAGGTGGCCATTTGTTCGATAAATTTCCAAATCATATTTACAATGAAGAAAAAATTATTATTTTAATTGTTACGTATTCTAATTATACAACAAATCGGTCAGCACTTTGGAATACCCTTTATAAGTACAGAAATTATGTCAAATTTAATTCTTGCATTTCAGTTATGTCTGAATTTTCTTGAATTTAAATATTAGAAGCGGAAATATGGGCTAAAAGTCATCCAGTTTCAATTTGAAATCACAGACTTTCAGTTTAAAGTCTACCTAAAATAATTAACCAGAGCCATTTTCCAAGTAAAAACCTTATCACAACGGTCAAATTGATTCCAATTCCGAATACAAAATATATATAGTTATTATTATATTAAGGAAGTTAATTAATAAAGGATACTTTTAATAAAATACTAACATTTTTTAAACTTATTAAAGCCAAGCATAAAATAAGGCAAACAAACTTAACAAGGTTATATACGTTGAATCCGTTTAACTGATTATAATGTGCATAAGCAAGAATAAGCATTTGACAGTTCGCCATCAAAAAAATTCAATATTTTTAGATTGCTTTCATTAATAAAATTAAGTAAATTTTCAATCATAATTTCATAAACAAATATTTCCAAAATTTCCACTATTCAATTCGTATTGAATATAAGGAAATGGAAATCAAACTTACCGAAAGCACGGCTATGCAGATTAACTACAGTACTCGATTTATAAAGATTAGTATATTTCCGTAAGATCGTCTATATTTCGATTTTTCTATTATAAGTTTAACCTTCAAATATGAAAATATAAAGAAAATTCATGGGAAATACTTTTCATTCATTTCTGGTAACACTATATGAAAATATCCACCCTTAAAAATTAGATGAAAAAGCTCTTTTTCTCTTTTCTTCATTTCAAAAATGTTCATATTTTTTTTTAACTCATTGTGCACATTTTTCACGCAGTTTTATGAAGGACTCAGAATCAGAGAGGGCACAACAAAAGAAAGCGTAGTGCAAATCAGATAAATAACAAAAACAAACACAACCGAAAAAAAAAACGCAAAATGGTGTCAGAGAAAGCATTTTCCAAGAAATAAAAAATGCATTTTTTTTTTTAAATTAAACTTAAATTGAATAAAATTTTAATAATCTCAAAAAGAAAAAATCTGTGAAAAATAAAATACAAAATTGTAAAGAAAAACGTGATTTTTTAAAGAAAAATTTATTTTTTTACTTTCTTATTCAATCTCTTTTAGTGAAATTCGAAAAGAAAACAGAAAAATATGAAAAATATGCGTACATAGGAATTTTATTTTTTTTTCGTTAAATATTTTAATTGTTTTCTTAATTAAAATTGTATTGAAAATAAAATTAACAAACATAAAAGAAACATATTTAAAAAAAAAAAAGTAAGCTTTTCATTAAGATTTTCTTTTCTTTTTTACTTTCCTTTTTTTTTTGGGGTAAAAAATTTTGAAGTTTTTCTCATTTGTTTTGGTGGTTTTTACTTGTTTTTCCCTGATGATGGTATTTGTTGTTTCAATTCCAAGCTTTTTCATTTAAATAAAATAATTTTTCACTTCTATTATAACTTTTGATAAAAGTGATTCGGAAAAGTGGAAAAACAAAAAAGAAGTAAAAAAAAAAGAATTCTTTTGCTTGGAAAGAAAAAGTTTTTTTTTCGCAGATACACGAAAATTATACACCAAAGAAGAATTTCTTAAAAGACTAATTAAAATGGACAAAGTGTAAAAGAAAAAAAAAAAAAACAGGAAAAATAATGTCTTAAGTAAAAGTGAAATTCTTATCATTTTTCACTTAGTTTCATGGTTTTTTTTTGTGTTGGTTTTTCATATATATATATAAAAAAAATTTCCTTTTCATTTTGTGAATAACGTAAAAGGATAATTGAAAATTTGGTTGACTGAAAAGATATTATAAGATAAACAGGTATGACTATTATAAAAGAACAAAAATTTATATTATTCGTAATTGTGTTGTAACCATACTCATATATGTTTTCACACATTAATTTCATTTGATTTTCGTATTATATTATAATTAATGTCGTTTAAACTAAACTGCACCAAAAAATTTACTAGATTTTTAAAATAAAAAGAAAAAACCCTTCATTCTCATACAAAATCCTGTCCAATTTCCAGAACAATAAGAAACCTTAAAAACAATACATTCTATTCTTTTTTTTTTTTTAGGTTTCGTTGTCGTATGTTAAGTACATAATCATTGTTTAAATTATAATTTAATGTTATGGAATAAAATATCCTTCGTGGTGCTCATTTTTGAATGAATATATTGTATGCATGTCATGTACACTGTTACGCCTTTTCAATCTCCATTTAAGCTGCCACAAGTCCTCCACACAATTCCTTCATATATATATATTTTGGTAATTTTTTTTTTCATAACAATACAGTAGGGTCGTGATTCACCGGTTGCATAAAATAGTATGAAATTAAAAAGTTGACCTAATTATATAGAATTAAAGAAAACTGAACAAAAACTTTATACACATTTCTTCATTCACATTTATAATATAGTTAGTCGGGAAATTCATTATTATTTGCATCTGAAAAGAGGAAGTAGTTCAAATGACAATTATTTCTTAATAAAAATGTATTTCTGATATCGTGCACGTTTAGAATCATCATCTGAAGTTTGAATCTTTGAAATGAACTCAGATCTGAGACAGAATGACTTTTTCATTATTGTTGTATTTGAATATTTCTGCAATATTTATGGAAATGCACAATCATATGAAAATTTCTATGAATTTTATCATCCAAATACCATTTCCAAACTTTTATGGTATATATAGATCTTACTGACACTTATAGTATATAGAATGTATAGATTAAAATCGTAGAAAAAATTCCTGTGATTAGCATTCGAAAGCTCTTGTATATATCTGGCATTAAGCGCACATTAAATATTTTTGAAATAAAAGCTTTAGTAGCCTTACTTGTTCAGTTATCATACATTATCCGATCATATAAAGTTGTATAAGCATATCTAAGTTTAATATATCCCATAAAAGTTAAAAAACTATTATTCGAGTATAACATTTTTGTGATGAAATTTAATAAAATCAATTTTAATAAAAGTAATATCTTAATTTTTTCAATTTAGTTTGAATTCAACGATCTTACTCACAATACGAAACGTAAAAATGTGAAAAACGTCGAACTCTAGATTGCTCTACTATTAACAATCTTAACCAACTTTTACTAATAGCAGTTACGCTTAATTCTGTTTTCAATTCTTCTCATAAACTTTCTATTGCTTTAAAGAAAACAGTATAATTACTAGTTCCACTGTAACTAGAAATTACTAGACCCCTGGTGCAATTATAATGAAAATCCATGTCTATTTCTAGTTAGTTAAAAAAAAGTAAAACTATCGCGACTCTACTGTATATATATATTTTTAGCAAATGGTCCTTTTTGTTTTCCTTATATTCATATAATATATATTTTTATTTAATGTTTTCAATCATATTCCATAAAATGTCATTTCTAATCCGGGTTTATGATTTAGGACAAAAATATAGAAGGTCCGTAATTTTTGGTTGTTGTTATGTATTGAAATAAGATTTTTATGCGCCTTTTAAATGTATATATGTTCATTGCCTGCACCTAATAAAATAAAAAAACCTAACAAATATGATGACTACGTGCCTTTCGTCCACTAAAATTTATAACGAAAAATATCTAAGTGAACGAATTTTTGTATTTATACAAAATTGTGATGGAACGAAGGCAAAACTATCCAATAACGAAGACATAAAAAAAAAAAGTAAAAATAAAATGGATCCATTCCTTCATCATCACGTCATCATTTAATTAAGTTAATTGGATTAAAATGATTGATGTTTTTGATGAAACTTATTCCTTCATACTTTTTTCCCCTGTTTTCAACCGAACGTATTGATAATAAGAACTTTTTCGCATACTATATTATTTATATAATGAAAAAAACTTGTAAGAACCAAAATAATAAAACTCAAATAGTCCTTTCGTTCTTTGGCAAATATTTAACAAAATGTTTGAACTGTTTCTAATAATATTAAAATGATTATTTGATGTCATGTTTTCAAAGAAGGTAAGCAAAAATGTTCTTGTTTGACTGAAAATGTCAACTGAATGAATTTTCTAACCATATGTGATGTCAAAATTCTAAAAGACCTTTCTTTTCGTTTTTTTATCCTATAGAATGGGGCTAAAGCTTTGTGATGGTAAAAAATTATGTTAACATTCGTATGTTAATGTCACTACTTTAATACACTTTTACTAATCTAAAACTAAATAGTTGTACTTTATGGTTAGCGGCCAACTCACCGCCAGACTGCATGTAGATTTACACTCGGTCTATCTCGATCCGAATCACACTCACTGAAATAGTTTGACCTACTTGTGCGACTCTCTTCGACTATCACCGATAGACCAAATCGCATACTCAAAACATATATTAACTAATAAGTTTCTGTATTAACTAATCAGCAAGTGTATCCAACCTCGACGGAGAGCTGCCTTATAGCAGAAGAGTCTACATTTACTACAGTTAGGCCTTTCAATTATTCTTATTTTTTCTGGCGTTAACACTCGGTCTTCCTTACGAGTCGCTGTTCTAAGTGACTATAATTGCAATCTCCAAATTTTGATAGATATTCACGTTTGGAAGTCCCCTGAGTTCAAAAAACCAATTTTTATAAAATGTCTGTCTATATATGTCTTTATCTCTCGAACACCTTATTCGATGAGATTTAAATTTAGGCTACTGGTTGCTTATTAAGAGGAAAATATATCTATTGCTTTTGGTACCGATTGAAACGGGCGTCGAAAGATAAAGAACGATTTATGTAAACTGAGATTTATTTTTATCTTTAACACTTCTTAGCCATTTCTAATGAAATTAAAAACGTCATTCATTAGATAACTTGTTTGAAACAGATTTAACTTGGTAAAAATCAGCAAATTGAACTTTACAATGAAAACCGTTATAAGATGAATTTAAGGATTAGATTTTAAGAAATACGAAATAGGATAACTTTGCCAATTAATGTAAAATAATTAAAATCGAATAAAACTTTCTTCCAGTATATGCATCAGCAGTGTAGTTATTTTGGTTTTAAATTACTTATAAAGAAGGTAACCTTTTTCGTTTTTGGAAAGATCAAAAATGACATTCAATACGTATGTGTTATTCATAAAAAAAAAAAAAATCTTTTATATATGAAACTCTACTCCCATACGTCTTGTTTGATTGTAGTATAAGATTTTCTCATTTTCCTTTCAAAAGTTTTCATATTATATTTCCAAGAAATCTGCCCAATAACCCTGGAATCAGAATAAATAAATGATTTTAATCCAAAAAAAGGAAAAAATAACTTTTGTCCCATGGATTAACTTCCGTTCAAATTGTTATAAATATAAAATGTTTTAGTTTTTCTTTTTTTTCTATAAGCTTTTAAAATTTTCCGGAAAATATAAAAATATTACGAACAAGAAAAAAAACGTATATTTTGGACCAAAGTCAAACTGATTTAATAGAAAGAATTATACTATGTTTTCATTTCATTTAACATTATTATATGCGCTTAGGGATTATATTTGGAAAATTTATGTTTCCGAAAAAATTCCTAAAATTATATAATATAATATCTAAAAGCTTTTCACAAAAAAAAAAAAAACACTTTTATTTAATGTAAAATATAAAATTCTAGTGAATTTTATTGTTCTCATGTTTTACTCCATGTTTTTCTAAGAAGTTTAAAAGAGGCTTTAAGAACTCATTTATACTTTCAATAATGGTGGCAAAAACTTATTAAAACAAGTTACAAATAATGTATGTAATAAAATTGATAAAATCAGGCCTTTGGCAAACCAAAATTTTATAATTATTACCGATGCTTTTAAGCCAAACCCTAAAAACATTAAAATTGCATAACATTTTGACAATTAAACTTAAACTTAAAAACGAGAAAATTTATGGTAAAAAAAAAAATGTCGGCATATACCTTTTCGGATTTTTATTTTACAAGATTATATATTTACATATACTAACTAAATAATATCGTATTTTTGTGTTTTTCAATCATATAAGAAATCAGTAGGGAAATATTGGGTAAAGTGAAATTCTTTCTTAAGTTTTTCATCAGTATATGAGCAGAGCATGTTCGGCCCAAGTGGGGAGTTGATTAGGTACATTTGGTACAAAAACTTAATTGCGCAATTCAAAAATTGCGCTGCGCTTTACAATTAAACGAAATAAACCCATATAACAATTTCTCCAAATCGAGTTTGTCGGTAATGTCAGAATAAGCAAGTAATATATCAGTATTATTAAGCTGATCCTGCAACAATGTTGATCTTTAATAGGGTTTGACTCGACGGAGAACAGAAAAACTTCGTTCGTTCGAACAGACTGAGCCTGCAATCATAATCAGCAGATGAAAAAGTCGCACGAACTCTGGAATAATTTCTCTAGTCCATTTGTATTTTTTCAAACAATTTACAACTTTCCTCAAGTTTTTCGCCTGCTCATTTTGTCCTTTTAAAAGTTGCAAAAATATTTCCCTATCGCTAAGCAACCTTTCTTTGTTATCTCTATAAATTTTTCCAAAAATTTCTCGAGTGGGTATAGCTACCCACCGTACCACGTTATTTGCCGGGTCTGATTATTCCCAATTTGATCAGGCATTATAGAAGATATCCCTTTGTGAAAAGAAGAAATTCATTCAGCAACGGGTAGATTATTCTTCTCATTTTCAATTGAACTTATATTTTCTATTAGAGACCAGAATGGGCATTATTCCTGTAATAGCTGTTAGGAGAGTAATACAGATGATATTTCAACTAGATATTTCAGCTAGCGATTTATTCTAATTTTTGCAGATAGAATACGAATACACTATCTGCTAATACCAAAAAAAAAGAATTCAAGCCCATCGGATAGAACTTATCTCATCCAAATCGGTTTTCCTATGAAGACTGTTTTTCCCCATTTTCACCTAAATACTTGAAAACCCATAGTAAACCGATATTAATTGTCGTTGTGTTCTGTCATTTGAATTTTAACAATTCATGACATTCAACATTTATTTTAATTCAAACAAAATGTAACTACACTCGTATTGTAAATAATGTGTATTTCTGTTTCTAACAAAAATAATTACATATTAATTTAAAACATGTTAGTTGAAAATTTAGAACACAAAATCATTCCTACCTCTTACCAACCAAAGGATCTCTTGTATCTTCAAATCTAATTAATGAGATTATCTAGAAAGAATTGTTTGCCAAGCATATTTTATCTTTCTATATAATTTATATGAGCGTAATTAATTTGCCTGTAATTACTTTTACATAAAAGGAGATGAAATCAATTCTAATACTTATATTAAATTACTTTATTTTAATTTTCTTATTACACAAATTCATTCGGATTTGTATCAATATTTTGTGTTAATAAAATCGATATTTGACATTTATTTTACTTTGATATGAAATATTCGACAATTTCTAATGAAATGTTGCTAAAAATTTCATAAGAAATAAATAATTAATAACCCAAATTCATTAAATTTGCAATTTTATTGTTATTTTATTAACATTCAAAAATAAGATATCCCGTCTGTCCCAAAATATGAAATATAATTCAGTTTAATGACAATTGAAGGGGATATCTTTAAGTTTTGTTCAAATTGTCGCTTTCGATGAAAAATCGGAACATGAAAATATTTCCTTTCGTATTTTGTTTTTTCGGGAAATCGTTAAACGTTTAATATAAAATTTGCTTACTTCCCAATCGCTCCGTGGCTCAAGTTGTTTAGCCGGGTTTCCACCAACCGGAAAAAGCAAAAAACGTTTTCCCATCTCGAGTCGGTACATCAAAGGAAAACAAGTTTATTTTTTAGTCGATTTGGTTGTAACAGGTGAGTGTAGTAGTTTCATTTCCTTGGGACATTATCATGTTTCAATATAAAAATACCGTCGTCGGAGGAGGACATTGCTGAGGAACTAAACTTGGGAAAAGTCTGCTGGCAACAAACAAAACATCGGTTATTTTGTTTTTTGAAAACAGAACTGCTTTTTTAAACTGTCCATTTGGTAGAAATCCGGCATTACAAATCTTTCTTTCTCCAGTATTGGAACCACAATTTTCTGAAGTTATATTTTCCTCGAATATTTTCTCAAAGGGTCTCACTTTGAATAGCGTTAATTTTTACATAATCACATAAAACTAAAAGCAACTGACAAGCGCCTATTACTTGTATAAATGATAAATTATTAATATTAAAATTAATTAATTATTATTAATTTCCAAAACCGTTTATAATTAAAAAGTTTTAAAGAAACATTCGCCATAATTTCGGACTGAGGGAGTAAAATATAAAAACAAAAACCAAGAAACATTGTATGACTTTTGAGTAATTTCCATGAAATTTAATTATATTGAAATGAAATGAAGACATATGAAATCATATATAAAACAAGTTTTTGGACAATTCGTTGTTAAAATCAACAAACAAAACAAAAATATCAACATACATAGTTAATCAACGAAGCAAGGTGTTTAGAGAAGGTTCACTATACTTAATTGGTTCAAGTTTATACCCATATGCTTTATATATAGCATTAAATAATTTATACAAAAGTGTATTATATATTATTCATCATTTATTAAAAAGTACATATTTTTCTTTATTTTTATGCTGATGTAATAATTCTCAATAAACTATCATACAATAATTTACCATGAACGAACTAAAGCTGGACCGGTAGCATATGATTTAACAATTGGTCCACTGGCATAACTAGTTCTTAAGATTGGTCCACCATGAATTGAGGTAGTTAATGGAGCTAGACCTGTTCTTAAAACACCACCACTATGAATACCGCCAAGATGAGATGTAACTAACGGTGTGTTATAGGTGCTTACAATTGGATTTGTTCTTAAAACAGCACCACTATGAATACCACCAAGATGAGATGTAACTAATGGTGTATTATAAGTGCTTACAATTGGACCACCTGAAACTACAGTTGAACCATATCCACCATAGCCCAAACCTATGCCTCCTGCAGCAGCAATAGCGACGGTTGCAAAGAATACTGTCTATATAAATTTAAAGAAAGAAAAAATGTAATAATTTTATATTGAAAATTTTTCAAAGAAATTACCAATTGGAACATTTTGATATTTGTTTTTTTTTTTTTTTAAGTTATTACAATTCAGAATACTGAAGATGTACTGATACTGTATCTTAAGATGAACCCAGTTTATATAGAAAAATGTCAAATAGATTGAAAGTAGTTATCGTAATGCACTTCCAAGGTGCGAAATGATTCAGCATGAAAAATGAAACTGGTTGAAATTGCAATAAAAGGCACATTCTATACTTTCGTAGTAAAAGATTCTGTTGATGTACATTTTCATTAAGATCCATTTCATGAATTTAAGGTTAAATAATTTTTAAAATTAATAAAATAACAATATTTATTATAGAATTTACTTATAAGCGTGGGTCGTCGTATTATCTTAATTGAAGGTTTACCAAAATGTTCAATAATCAATGCAATAAACTTTCCCAAAAATTTATACTAAATTAAATATGTTTTATAAATAATTTCTTAAAACCGATAAATATTCTTTTAAATTGAAATTAAATTAAGTTTATTTTCCATAAAAAAATTAACTAAAATAAAAAGAACTATAATCGAAAAGTATTGATATTATTTAAAAAAAAAAAAAAAAAACAATATAAAATCAATATGACAACATCAGGAATTCATTTGATTCTTCGTCTAAGATAACTCCTCAATTGAATATTAGTTAGGTAATTCTACTATTTAATCTCTATTGCTGTAGGCAAAATAATTGATACATGATAGATAAACGTAACATCTTTGGATAGCATATCCTCGAGCATTTCCCGACAGAACTATTATACCTTTAGTACATATAATGTGGTGTCACTTATATCCTTTTTGATAAATTCTTTCTGGCAGTATTTAAAAGTATATATATTTATATATCAAATACTGAGACTAAGGAGACATTAATATCATACTTATTAGAAATTTCGGCGGGCCAGCCATTGTTACTATTAATTAGCAAGTTCGTTAGAGGATATTGAAAATGTAGAACATATTCTAATCAGCTTGAAAATTTTAAATTGTATCAGAGGTATGAAATAGTTTTTGGCTAAAAGGCCAGTACTTCTTCTATTATTAACTATTTAAGTGACATCTTTTCTAGTAAAAAAGCACGTTTCAAATGTTGCTCATTTCGTGAATCATCTATATTATATTTGTGTAGTGTCTGTATGCAGGGCCGTTTCGTGTTATGATACAGAGAGGCGGCTGCATCAGCCGACGAAATCAAAATACAATTTGAACTATTCAATAATTAAAAATCTTTTCGAAGCTTTTTTCTATATTCGTCTATGTTATTCCGATATTGATGTGTACGATTTATGATTTATCGCACGCATCTGCCTAAGTGCTTTCGGTACCCTATTTTACCGGTTTTCGCGTCCAGGTGCATTGGATCGTTGGTGAGCCTTCGCCGAAAGTCTTTTGATCTGACAACGCGAAGCTGTTATTTTTATTTGTAATACAACCCGCGGCCGCTCCTTAAAACTGAGGCAGCAATTATCACAAACGATTATTGCACTTGTTACGCTTGTTTCCTGTTGATAATTCTTCTTTCACAATATTAAATTTTAATGTTAGTTTGTCTTGAGAAGTGGCAAGTGACTGTGCTGAGCAATTTATTAACACTTCCTGCCTCTATAACTAGTGAAGAAAAAAGTGTTTTCCAAATTAAAACTAGTGAAACACTACTTAAGAAGATCAATAAGCCAAACAAAACTTAGAAATCTGTCATTAATTTCTATTGAATCAACATTGGCTACCAGTCTAAACTATACATCCATCATAGAAATAAATAATGGTCGATTTTTCTCGTCGTACATAAGGAAACCTTCCTATAAAAATGTCTTATTTCGTATTAGCAATAAAAATATGAGAAGGTGCTATGTTCACTGGAGAAAAAATTTGTCTTTTAAAAATAGGAAGAAGAACATTGTACGTGGTAGAAATGCCAATATTTCGCGGTCAATTTAACCAGGCATGTATTGCGAATTATAACTATTATTAATATTACTATTGTTACTATAATAAATGGGCGTTTCAGCATTGAATATAGAATAGGATTCATTGTCCACCGCTTATTAGCGAATACGTTATTTGTTAATTCTACAATAACGTTTGGGTAGTTATCTAATTATAATGTCAAACCTGCAATGTGATTTAGGATAAACGCCTTAACATTGTAAATCCAATTACAATATTAAAATCATTAATTTTTGTTTGTTTGTTAAAGGATTTATCTATTTTATATCTTATGTCTATATAAAACCAAAATTCTGTTTGTTTCGTTAACCATCATTTGATTTCGTACTTCTATAAAATGTAGTATCAAGACGCAGCGAATTATATATGTACATCATACACTAAGCCTTAACTAATTCAACATCAAATCACAAAATCCGAGGACGAAAAGGAATATATTGTTATACATTTGGACGCACGAGTCTTACTACAATGCATAAAATATTCCTATGGTCATTCGAGACGATTACTTCTAATGCCTAGCCATGAATGGTTACAGAGGTTACAAATTACTTTTTAAAATCACCCAAAAATTCATAGAAATTTCATATGAATTAAAAGAAATATAGTCAAATTAAAACATTTAATTAACTTGTTAAATATATTATTTTATTGAAATAATTTATTAAATACATTCGCATTAAAACCCGTAGTCTGAATTTACCAGAGAGCTGGAGCAGAATGAGCTGAGATGAGACCTCCACCATGTCCGGAAAGAACGGCTCCATTATGTCCATAGCTTGAGATTACTGGTACAGCTGAATGAGATGAAATGATTCCTCCATTATGTCCGGAAAGCCCAAGACCATGAGATGAAAGAACTGGTCCAGCACCATAACTTGAGATTACTGGTACAGCTGAATGAGATGAAAGGATTGCTCCATTATGTCCGGAAAGACCAAGACCATGAGATGAAAGAACTGGTCCAGCACCATAGCTTGAGATTACTGGTACAGCTGAATGAGATGAAAGGATTGCTCCATTATGTCCTGAAAGACCAACACCATGAGATAGAACTGGTCCAGCTGAAATTGTTTTTACAAGTGGAGCAGCATGATGGACACGAGTTTGAGAATATGATGTTGCAACTGGAGCAGCAATGTGTGAAACTTGAGCCAATGGAGAACTATAAGCAACTGGACCAGCAGAAATTAATCCTCCTGGAGCAGCAACGGCGACAGCGACACAAGCAACGAATACGGCCTAAAAATTAAACAAACAATTAATTTAATATTTTCCATTAAAAAGATAATTAATTATTTTTACCAATTTGAACATTTTGGATTAGTTTTGTAAGATATTGTGTAAAGCAATTGAATACTGAGTATGAACTGATATCGTTTTGAAATCATTCATCCCCTTATATACCAATTGAAGACATTATATTCCAGTTACACAAAATGATTCATACTGAGTACAAACTGGTCAAAGTGAAAGAAGTTCACCTAAAATTCAAGATTTCACAAAAATTTAAATTCAATTGGAGTTTTAACCTTAAATTTACGATTTTGAATTTAATAAATTGAAGTTGTATAATATTATTAAATATTCAAAGAATTACATTTTTGTTTAGTTGAACTTATAGTAATTATTACAATTATTCTGTATATATGTATGTATAGTATATTATTTTGTATCTTCAAAAAGGAATTTGCCTTAATTTCCAATACCTTTCCTTACCAAAAAATATGTATTTTTTTCTCCAATTGATAATTATTTATTTTATTACAATAGCCGCGTGTCACTCTAGAGGTTAGGCTAACTGAATAGGTAGACGTTGAATATGTTTCTGATTAATTGGTGACTAAGGGGCGCAATTCACAAAATCAAATGATCTTCTGTGTGTTTTTCATCTAGGATTTTTTGATTCTTTTTTATATATTTCTTAAATTTATTTTATATTTGATAGAATAGTCATTATTGACTATTTACAAAAAATTATAGAAATACGTTCTGAAAAGTATACACCATCATTACTTAGCTTGAAAATGGTATTTTCCTCCTTATTCTATATTATTACTTTTTTGTTTTCCCCAGACATAGAATATACTTCAGTCAGTTGTACACATCCTTGGTTGTGTTCTGTTAATACTCGGTTTTTAAAAACCAATTTGTTTTGATAAAAAGGGAATACTACTCAAGTTTGCTTGGCCAGCCATATAAAAGAAACATTTTTTGAAAGGGAAAACTATCAGCTATAATACGTGTCCCAAGTTTAATACCAATCAAAAAACCAATTATTTTGCTAAAAATGGGTCGGGACGAATTTTATATCCACTCTACACTTCACTCTGCAAATCCTGGTGAATCGACATAGTTTTTTTAAATTAACTTCTATTGTCAACTTCGAAAGCGATTAAAATTCAGCTCAATAAGATCAATTGAAATTGGACTGACTCTTCTCCAAAATGTGCGGAAAAATCACGACTTTTCATAAAAACATATTTCTGTATGGAAAAGTACATGTTTCCATCTACTTAAGTTTTTGTTGCACTTCACAATAAGAAGAAAATTAAGCTTACATAATTTTAATATTGTGAATTTGTGTTCGTAATTTGACAATTGTGATTTGTTGAAAATATAAAGACAAAAAGACATTTTTTATAAAAATGTTCGTAATTATTTCTTAAAAAATTTAATTAATGTTTAGCTCTAGGGATGATTAAAATATGGACAAGTCTTTTCCAATCCAAATAAATGAAGAAATTAATATGTAAGAGCATTTCATAAAATTTTAGCTTGTCTGTCAAATTGAGTTAAGAAAAACTTAAGTTATCAACAAAGGAAACTTGAGTTTTTTTTAAACTTTACTTCTGAAAGTCGCCTCTTTACTTAAGGCCAATCTCCACACAGCCGACATCCTATTCTGATAAAAGTATGGGATGCACTTATGCAAAATTTGGTTAAACAGAAAGGGAGAAACAATCATCCTACTAATTTTGTCGTCTTCTGCATTTCTCATTTCCCTATCTGATTCTTCGCCTGCCAAATGATTCTCCCCAAACGCAGAAGAACATGTTCATCTGATTTAATGGAACTTCATCTGCGTTTGCATACTCTCACAATAACCACACACGATACCGTCGCACACTCCCAATTTTTCTAAATTGTGTGGGGAGATTCTGATGTTTTTATTCGTTCAATCCTAGCGAAAATTGCAAAAGTCCATCTCTTTATAGTTTTCTGATTTTTCTCGTCAGAATAGGATGTCGGCTGTGTGGAGATTGGGAAAGTCAGCATATATACAATCTTAGTACGATAAAGCAAAAAATGAGTCGAAAACTAGCTAACACAAATAAATCACCAATAGAAATTTCAAATAAATAAAAAATGCAAAAGGTCAAATTAACTTTTTAAATATATCATTTTATTGAAATAATTTATTAATCACATTCGCATTAAAGCCCGTAGTCTGAATTTACCAGAGAGCTGGAGCAGAATGAGCTGAGATGAGACCTCCACCATGTCCGGAAAGAACGGCTCCATTATGTCCATAGCTTGAGATTACTGGTACAGCTGAATGAGATGAAAGGATTGCTCCATTATGTCCGGAAAGACCAAGACCATGAGATGACAGAATTGGTCCAGCGCCATAGCTTGAGATTACTGGTACAGCTGAATGAGATGAAAGGATTGCTCCATTATGTCCTGAAAGACCAATACCATGAGATAGAACTGGTCCAGTTGAAAT
Organism: Xylophagus ater; assembly: GCA_963422695.1. Lineage (NCBI taxonomy): Eukaryota > Metazoa > Arthropoda > Insecta > Diptera > Xylophagidae > Xylophagus > Xylophagus ater. The sequence goes on along the minus strand of OY730486.1, from coordinate 8,854,439 downwards.
TGTTTTTACAAGTGGAGCAGCATGATGGACACGAGTTTCAGAATAGGATGTTGCAACTGGAGCAGCAATATGTGAAACTTGAGCCAATGGAGAACTATAAGCAACTGGACCAGCAGAAATTAAACCTCCTGGAGCAGCAACGGCGACAGCGACACAAGCAACGAATACGGCCTAAAAATTAAACGAACAATTAATTTAATATTTTCCATTAAAAAGATGTTTAATAATTTTTACCAATTTGAACATTTTGGATTAGTTTGGAAGATTTTGTGTTAAACAATTGAATACTGAGTATGAACTGATATCGTTTTGCAAAATTCCACCTTCTTATATACCAGTCAATATTGCTCCAATAAATTAATCACCCTGAATGAGAACTGGTAAAAGTGAAAGAAGTTCGGATATTATATTTCTCTTTATATCCAACCAATGTTTACCAACAGAATTAAAATGTTCTCTTAACCTTACCAACAGTTTTAGAATTCAACTTTAACAAGCTATAATGCATAACCACTATTAAAACTTCTATACATATGTTTAAAATATTTTGCTTTCCAAAATTCTATCTAAAAAGAACTATTCGTCACTTTATATAATGTTGTTCAATTTTGTGGACGATACGGTATTTTCAGAAAATTGCTGCAAAACGGAGTTTTCATCGTGATATCCTGTTCCATCTTTTTCATCCTTTTAGATACTGCTGAATGATGGGCCCTCATCATTTGAATCCTGATGCAAGATTTCAAAAAATTGTTTGTAAATGTACCTCAGCCAAAAAGGGACTCCTTTGGCAAGGCCCGTATGCTTCCTTAGATCCTGATGAGAAACAACTGATATCTATGCCTACGTACCGCCAACGAACCAGCCAAATTTCACTAATATCGGGTAACACGTTTGTCAGTTACCCTAACTACAGTTTTGAAAATAATATGGAAGAAACCTTCGGGAATCGTACTATTTCGTAGAAAAAACCCGAATTTTGTTTGGCAGCTATGCGACATTGTAATCGGATTCAACTGGGCTTTAGACACAAAAATTGAAAAAGTATTCTGTACCAAATTTCATTGAAATCGGATTATAAATAACGTCACAATACCTTATAATTTAAAAGCATAAAAAACGGAACTTTTGTTCGGCAGTTATCCGAAGTATTAGTTCGATCGAGCCTAGTTTCTGATATGGAAAAAACCGGTGCTACCAATTTTCGTTCAAATCGCTTCAAAAACGGACATACAAATAATAGAGCCACAGCTAATATAACCTACGCATTACTAAAAATTCTCGACACAGCTCATACAGTGAGAGCTGAGTGCTGTCAGGAACTTGTTACGCTTGTTACGTGTTGATAATTCTGCTTTGAGCTTAGAATTATTGACAATATTAAATTTTAATATTAGTTTGTCTTGAAAGATGGCAAGTGGCTGTGTTGACCATTTTATGAACCCTCCGTGTCTCTATAACTAGTGAGGAACAAAGTTTTTTCCAAATTAAAATTAGAAAAACGCTACTTAAGAAGTTAGCCAAACAAAACTTGACAATCTGTCATTATTTTCCATTGAATCTACAATAACTGCCACTCTAGGCTATACATCCCTAAATAATTGCTTTAAAATATTCTATTTATGTACTTTTTCACTGCCCAATTACATCATAAAGTAATCCTTAACTAATTCAACATCAAATAACAAAACCCGAGAACGGAAAGAAATATATGAGTATACATTTGGACGGACAAGTCCTGCTACAATGAATAAAATCTTCCTATGCTCATTCGATACTAATTTTTTTTAAATTTAAGACAAACATAATTAATTGTTTACTTCTCAGGCCAAGCCATGAAGAGTCTCAGAAGTTACATATTATTTTTTGGAACACCACAAAAATTCATAGAAATTTTAAATAAATTAAAGGAAATATAGTATAGTCAAATTAAAAGATTTGATTAACTTGTTAAATATATTACTTTATTGAAATAATTTATTAAATACATTCGCATTAAAGCCTTTGGTCTGAATTTACCAAAGAGCTGGAGCAGAATGAGCTGAGATGAGACCTCCACCATGTCCGGAAAGAACGGCTCCATTATGTCCATAGCTTGAGATTACTGGTACAGCTGAATGCGATGAGATAATTCCTCCATTATGTCCGGAAAGCCCAAGACCATGAGATGATAGAACTGGTCCAGCACCATAGCTTGAGATTACTGGTACAGCTGAATGCGATGAGATAATTCCTCCATTATGTCCGGAAAGACCAAGACCATGAGATGAAAGAACTGGTCCAGCACCATAACTTGAGATTACTGGTACAGCTGAATGAGATGAAAGGATTGCTCCATTATGTCCTGAAAGACCAATACCATGAGATAGAACTGGTCCAGCTGAAATTGTTTTTACAAGTGGAGCAGCATGATGGACACGAGTTTCAGAATATGATGTTGCAACTGGAGCAGCAATATGTGAAACTTGAGCCAATGGAGAACTATAAGCAATTGGACCAGAAGAAATAAGACCTCCTGGAGCAGCAACGGCGACAGCGACACAAGCAACGAATACAGCCTAAAAATTAAACAAACTAGAATTTAATATTTTACATTAAGAAGTAATTAATAATTTTTACCAATTTGAACATTTTGGATTAGTTTGGAAGATTTTGTGTTAAACAATTGAATACTGAGTATGAACTGATATCGTTTTGAAATTATTCACTGGCTTTTATACAACTCGATAATATTACAGCTGAAATTAATTTTTCACCCTGAAACAAAACTTGGTAAAAGTGAAAGAAGTTAAAGTCGCTTTCTTTATTGCCAAAATCGGCAATCATAATATATGTATATGTGTACTGTACAAGCTTTAAATAATACCTTCTTAAAAAGCTATTTTATTAATTCAGCATGGTTCCAGTACCTTATGTACTTTATATAGAAGTTAAAAATATGATTGAACTTTGGGAAAATTGTAAACAAATTGGAAAAAGTCTCTTTAGAAAAAAATATATTCATTTCGATTGCGACAAGATTGTCAAACTATCTTAAAATAATTAAAGACTTGTAGGGATACACCCTAAAACAGAGTACTTATTTATAAGTCCATAGAGAAATTAGACCCACAACTAGTATAACTAACGCATTACTAAAACTTCTCGATATACTCCTTAGATAATGAGAAGAGATCATGACGTTGTTCCTGAAACGCAACATATTTTTCTTTGTCTCTTTACATTTCTTAAATAGTAGAATTTAATATTAGTTTCATTTCAAAAGAAGCTCAGCTTGATTACTTAGATAGTAAACTAGATTTTCAAAATAATAAAGATCTTACTCTTCCAACCGCAAAATTTGGAACAGCTATTGACGCAGTATTTGCAGATATTTAGATAGATTAAATTCAAGAACATTTATGTTATATCTTAGTTATTATCACAAATCTATTGTCTCGTTTTTGAACTATAAATATGGACATGTACAATAATTATTAATAAATTGGAGCATTCGATCAGGCAATGAAAATCACCCAACCTGTTTTCTATTTTCGCCACAGACCTTTTACTTTTATAGTATCTACAATTAACCAAATGAGCTCTTGTAAATATGGCTTAATACTATTTAAACAGCTTCAATGAAAGTTAAGGTTACAATGTCTTTCAGAAATGCCTGAAAATCCGTTCCACTAAAAATTATAATATATTACCAACTTTTTCATAATTGTTGATCTTCTAAGGTCAAAACCCATATTTTTACTATAGAATTTCTGGTAAAACATTTATTTAGAAATGGATGCAATTATCAAGAAATTAAACTGATCCTTGTTGTCGTACAAACAGGACCTATATTAATCATTTAATCTTTCGTGCTGCTATAGAACTTTAGCATAAATTTGTTTTCTTTAAGACGAATTTCAATTTTTCACATTTTTGGACAAATTTAATCAAATCTGTTGGAATTTTTTGTACACGATTCATTTCTCATTGAAATATGGGTCTAGAATTTTTTATTTTATATGTTTGATACTATAACGTAATATTCTTCATACTAGATTTTGAATGGGAAATGTTAGTTAATAGTTGGAATTCGTTGATAAAAAAAGACAACCTTTTTAGGCTGTTTTAATAAGGCCAGTATATCTAAATATGACAATAAGTTTTCCACTAGTTAGAACCGTTGACTGGAGAGAATATTGTGGTTCTGTTCTGACACTGCCATAGGGGCTTCTAATTCATACAAAAGAATTTATACTATGATTTTAAATTCAAAAACAAACATTCTTATATATTTTAAATAAGTTTTATTCTTATAAATTGACTGCAAGTTCTTTGGTTTTCATTTACCAAAGAGCTGGAGCTGAGTGGGATGAAATAATTGAACCACCATGACTTGAAAGAATTGGTCCAGCTGAATGAGATGAGATGATTCCTCCATTATGTCCTGAAAGAATTCCTCCATTATGTCCATAGCTTGAGATTACTGGTACAGCTGAATGAGATGAAATAAGTGCTCCATTATGTCCGGAAAGACCAAGACCATGAGATGAAAGAACTGGTCCAGCACCGTAACTTGAGATTACTGGTACAGCTGAATGAGATGAAAGGATTGCTCCATTATGTCCTGAAAGACCAACACCATGAGATAGAATTGGTCCAGCTGAAATTGTTTTTACAAGTGGAGCAGCGTGATGGACACGAGTTTCAGAATATGATGTTGCAACTGGAGCAGCAATATGTGAAACATGAGCCAATGGAGAACTATAAGCAACTGGACCAGCAGAAATTAAACCTCCTGGAGCAGCAACGGCGACAGCGACACAAGCAACGAATATGGCCTAAAAATTAAACAAACAATTAATTTAATATTTTCCATTAAAAAGATAATTAATTATTTTTACCAATTTGAACATTTTGAATTAGTTTTGGAAGATTTTGTGTTAAGCAATTGAATACTGAGTATGAACTGATATCGTTTTGCAAAATTCCACCTTTTTATATACCAGTCAATATTGCTCCAATAAATTAATCACCCTGAATGAAAACTGGTAAAAGTGAAAGAAGTACGTATATTATATTTCTCTTTATATCCAATATTTACCAACTAAATTAAAATGTTCTCTTAACCTTACCAACAGTTTTAGAATTCAACTTTAGAAGCATGATTCAAAGTTGAGAAAGTTGTTAAAATCAACAAGTTAAGTGAAACAATTTTCGCAGGAAATTGATACTGTATATGTATGTACATACATTTATGTAATTAATTCTCATTAACAATAAACTAAAAAAGTATTAATATCAATTGGATTTTTCTGTCAATGAATTACTTCTGAATCTTCGTATTTCGGATCTCTAGCTTAAAACTTGGCAAAGTATAAAATAAATTATTTCATTTCATTTTTGCATTTAAAAGATTTTGACTCTTAAAGTAAAGAAACTTGACCTACACGATATTTTGACTATAAGTACCAGATCCTACCAATTAAGTATTAACCAAATACTATAAATGTGCTCTAAAAATTTCCATTTCTAACAGCTAAACTGTATCTTAAGAACTTTATAGTGTGTTTTAAAATCAGATTGCAAGTCAGATTGCGGAATTTAAATGCAACCACTATTTCAATATAAAACAGTTAACATAAATCGTTTGCAAATTATGTTGAAATCGGTGTATTAGTTTTTAAAATATATCGGAACAACTTTATGAACAAGCTTATTTTCCCCCACGACTATTTCTCTCTCCACTATCCTTGAACCGATTTTATTGAAATTTAGTCTCATCTATTTATGTAGTCAACCCATCTAAATATTTGAAAATAAAATTTCTCTACAAATTTTGAAATTAAATCTGAAAAACCATAAAAAACAGCAAAGCTTTCCGGTCACACCCTGGTGTTTTCTTTATATCTTTACTCCTCCTGGCCCCAAATGTTGCTGAAACGCGATGCCAAACCAAGTTAAGTAAGAACCAAGTCACGTTTTAAATTTCATCAAAATCGGATAACACATTTTTGAGTTATCTTGCATACGGACGGACGGACGGACATGCATAAATCGAAAGAACTTCTATGACTATTTCGATTTGTTACAAATGTAGTGACGAAACTAATATGTCCTCTAGCAGTACCTACCACAGGCCATAAACATATAAGACATTTTTACTTCTAGTTTCCGTTTTTCTCCTAAAAGTAATCATATTAGTTTTTCATTATGGCATATCAATATACCAAATTTGAGCATCGGGTTATAGGGAAAACCAACTTCCGTTTATATGGAACATCGGACATCCTAAAACTTAAGCTCAACACTACTCGGATGATCCAAACAGTATTATAATATAGATTAGGTCTGAAATTTTACAACGGGGTTCATGCCTAAATCTGATGAATATTATAGGTGGCAGTGGCATCAAAATACAAAAATATTGGTGAGATAGGCCATTGGCGATCATACTTGTTGTAGGATTTACAACTCTATTATTTGGAAAGACTAATATTATAATATCCAAGTGTAAGTACCAAGTACTATTACAACAGGAATTCTTTAAAAACCAGCAACCGCAACCAATGATAGAACCAATCAAACTTACTTCAATTTTTCCCTTCCAGCACGATCACTAGCTCTTTTCGTTATGCCTTCCTAATGAATAATAGTATAATGGATGTCGATTAGCCCAGTGATTACAAGAACCAAGTCGATTTTATTGTTTTATGGTAATCACATTAGGCAAGTAACATCTAAAATTTTAGTCTTTATTATAACTTAGATTTATATCCGAGACGGAAAGAATGAATATGGGGCATCTGAAAGTCTTATTCATATCACATGAACTCAAGTTTTAATTTTAACATCAGCACTGCCAAATAAAAAAGGATAATAATGAAGATTGTTAGAACTGTAACCCTAATTAAGTCCTATTATGTAGATGTTAGTCTTAATAATTTTATAAAATTTGAAAATCAACTGTTACATAGAAGGCAGTTATATATTTAGGGCAAAGAAAAGAATATTTTCAAAAGTCTCGTAAGTAAAATGTTTTTCCGGGAAACTCAAAGTGCACGAAAATATTTAAGAACAAACTAAATGGAATATGAGTTTAACAATTTATGTTCACTGATCAAAAACTGTATATATAACCTGTAAGAAAATTTAAAATTTCTTTTTTGTGTATTCCAATTAAAAATCCAGGAAAAACGTTTTTATATTTTAAAAATGGTGTACTTTATTCTCATAAATTGAATACAAACATAGTTAAATCTTTGGTTTTAATTTACCAGAGAGCTGGAGCTGAGTGAGATGAAATAATTGAACCACCATGGCTTGAAAGAATTGGTCCAGCTGAATGAGCTGAGATGAGACCCCCACCATGTCCGGAAAGAACTGCTCCATTATGTCCATAGCTGGAGATTACTGGTACAGCCGAATGCGATGAGATTATTCCTCCATTATGTCCGGAAAGACCAAGACCATGAGATGAAAGAACTGGTCCAGCACCATAAGTTGAGATTACTGGTACAGCTGAATGAGATGAAAGGATTGCTCCATTATGTCCTGAAAGACCAATACCATGAGATAGAACTGGTCCAGCTGAAATTGTTTTTACAAGTGGAGCAGCATGATGGACACGAGTTTCAGAATATGATGTTGCAACTGGAGCAGCAATATGTGAAACTTGAGCCAATGGAGAACTATAAGCAATTGGACCAGAAGAAATAAGACCTCCTGGAGCAGCAACGGCGACAGCGACACAAGCAACGAATACGGCCTAAAAATTAAACAAACTAGAATTTAATATTTTACATTAAGAAGTAATTAATTATTTTTACCAATTTGAACATTTTGAATTAGTTTTGGAAGATTTTGTGTTAAACTTTTGAATACTGAGTATGAACTGATATCGTTTTGAAATTATTCACTGGCTTTTATACAACTCGATAATATTACAGCTGAAATTAATTTTTCACCCTGAAACAAAACTTGGTAAAAAGTGAAAGAAATTAAAGTCGCTTTCTTTATTGCCAAAATACACGGTTTAAGTAATACCTTCTTAAAAAGCAATTTTATTAATTCATAAATGAAAATTGCAAGGAAGCAACTTTTAATTACATTTTCCACAAGGTAAAAAGCTTTCCATATAGAATTAATAAAAGATTGCTTATGCGATTCTTTTCGAGAAACTCCTCGATAAAGTCTACTAGAAAAGAAGATGCCATAATTTGTATTTTTCAATATTTGTTGTTGTCTGTTGTCTTTAATATATCGTTATTTAATTGGATAAAAATAATCAATCTTTAATTTTGTTTAAATCGATTTTTTGTTCTTTATTAAAGAAACGTTGCATTATATCTTTATTTAGTCCTTTGAACTCTTATTGGCATAATTATATGCAAACAAATTTCTTTTTATATTATAGGAATTTAGAAATTTAGAAAAAGGCAGAAATTTTGCAAGTTTTACACTATGACTGTATAAAATACATTATCAATGAATACGATGAAAGTATGCTTTCATCCATTTATATTTGGAAAAAGGATAAAGGCTTATATGTGCTTATTATCCTGTTTGAATAAAATTTTGTAATATTATGAATTAATCCGATATTTCTTAGTTCTTTTCAATACTTTTTTATGATTGTCCTTCTCCGATTCCCACTAAATTAAATCTGTTTTAAGCAATGTAAAGGATTAATGCTCTAAATTTCATTAAAATTAGTTTCAATCAGAGGTTTCTAAAATGAAATAAAATCATCGAGTTCATAAATCGACATCCATCGACACAAATACATTTTTTGAATTCAGGAAATCTCACATAAAGGATCTATGAAAATCTGGAAATCGCAATTTTTTAACATTTCCATAGTATAAAGACAAAGCCATTAAATCAATTTTAATATACATAAAATAAATAATTTAATATAATTATTGAATTCTTAAAAGTTGTAAAAGTACTGAATCATAAAAGTAATAGATCTTAAAAGCACTAGACCAATAAGTACTGTGTTACAAAAGTTGATTTCATAAGTATTTTGGTGGGTAATATTACGTACCGCTGATCTTTAGAAAATTGAACAACTTTTTGTCGCTCTAACTTCGAGGTTAATCAAGTTTGATACAAAATAATCCAGTTTAGATTAATTACAATACATATTTCATATTGCGGAATTGTTGTTGAAATTAGGAGTTATATGCATTAACAAGAATTGAAATTATAAACTTGTACCTGATGGGCAGTTTTATCTTACTTAGCATAAAATTGTCATGATTTTAGTACCATACCGCTTTTAGCAACTACTACAGAACTAAGTTGAAAGTACTATAAATAAAATTGAATGAAAAGAAGGTTTATAATCTAGAGATATAAAATCATGTTTTGAAACTTCCATCTAAAATTAGGTAATAATTTCCAATAATTTGACAAAGTAATAACTTCTTGAAATTTCGAATATGTCAATGCTGAAGTGAAAAATTTGAAGAGTGGTCCTAGGAAATTTAAACGTGTAGATCATATTTTCAAAGGGATAACATTTTTGAAGTGGATATGAATTATTTCATACTACTTCATAAATAGATTAAAACAAAATCGATTTTTATATACTAATTATCATTTATTGTGAGAATTAAATTGCAACACTGCGTTTACCATACAACTGGAGCAGCATGAGCTGTAAGAATTGGGCCAGCAGCATGAGTTGAAATAATTGGTCCAGCGGAATATGTATTGATTAATGGAGTATGAATGGCTAATGGAGCTCCATGAGAAATACTAGTGGAAGTATACGATGTTGAAATTGGAGCAGCAGCAATATGACTAGTATAAGTTAGTGGTGCAATTAAACCTGGAGCAGCAACGGCAACAGCAACGATAGCAAAGAATACGGCCTAAAAAATAAATGAATTTATTAGTTATCCATTATTTTAAAATATTCTTATATTCTTACTAATTTGAACATTTTGAGTTAGTTTTGATTTGTCTTACAGAGTACTGAAGATGAACTGATATCCATTATAGAATTTTCACCTTCTTATATACTAGACAAAGTCTTACAATATACCAATTAAATTTCATCTTCAGTGAAATAATCTTCCTGTACTGAAAAACTGGTTAAAAGTTGTTCCAAAAAATATTCTCATTTTAGGTGACCAATAAACATGGAAGTATATTTGAAATTTAATAATATTCTTATACTCAACAATAACCTGTTAAATGCACTTTGCCCATAATAATGATGTAATTATGTAAATGAATTTCAATCCAGTAAACATGCAGTAAGTTTTAATTAAATAAAGGTATTTCTTTCAAGATCATAATAACTATTTCAACCTAATATACTTATCTATGGTATTAATTTTAAATTTCCTATAAAATTTATATGCAAGACAAGTTGACTTTTTCTGACGAAAGAATAATATCGATTTACATCATTTCGACATATTGAAAAAGATCTAAGAAAGTTCTTTTGTAACTAGTAACTAGTTAACTAGTCTAAATATATTATCAAGGTGAAAAAATATGATATAGTTTTATGAAATTAAATACATTTTTCGATTTCTATATAAACTGTAATTATTAATGAAATTAGTATCAGTTCATCTTCAGTTCTCATTTCTGTAAGACAAATCTTAATCAAAACTAACTCAAAATGTTCAAATTGGTAAGAATATTAGGATTTCTTAAAATAAGAGATAATAATTAAATTAATTTATTCTTTAGGCCGTATTCTTAGCTATCGTTGCTGTTACCGTTGCTGCTCCAAGTTTAATTGCACCACTAACTTATACTAGTCATATTGCTCCTGCTCCAATTGCAACATCGTATACTTCCACTAGTATTTCTCATGAAGCTCCTTTAGCCATTCATACTCCATTAATAAACACATATTCTGCTGGACCAATAATCTCAACTCATGCTGCTGGACCAATTCTTTCAGCACATTCTGTCTGGTAATTTGCATCTATTGAAATTATCACTATGATTAAAATGAAATGAAAATATAATAAATGAAAAAACTCAAACAAATTTTCTTTTTAATTAAAACTAAATATCATTTTTGGAGCAAAACTCGAAATTTCTCAAACAAAAATAATTATTTAATTCCTCTAACACCAGGACTAAATAATTAAAATGATTTTAAGCATAACAATGAATGTAAAAATAAAATACATTTATTTTCGATAATTCATCTTTGAAATTGAAAAGTTTATATCAGAAACTTTCAGGAAACTTCGTAAAAAATCTCAAACCCTTTGAAACTCAATTTTTTCTCATTATTAATAGTCTGTTATGAATAAATTTTTTAATATTTCCAATTCATCTTAGCTTAGTAATTCTAATTGATTTTTTGTATATGAAAAAAAGGAAGATTGAATGCTTAAAAACTATAATATGGAGAAAAACTCCACGTTGAACTTGGTGCAATCATATGTGATGTCGAGTCACATTCGGACGTTGGACTACAAAAGTTTAATTTAAGAATTTGTACCCACATACCATACAACATCAACATCAAGAAACCATAAATACTATAAGATGCATACTTGGTGAAACCACAGATTTTTATCTCATTTTCCAAAAGTATCTTTGAAGTCACAAGTGAACTATTTTTCTATTTTGTAATCAAGCTTGGCTCGTACAACCAAATAGTGCATTCATTTATTTACCAATAACATATCTTTTCCTTTATATTTATCTCATTTATAGGGTCGCTGTAGATCAAACATTTTGCAATTTAACTTTCATATTCACTTTAAAAATCGATTTATATATATTACTATATCTTCACACTGTTGCACTTAGATTAGTGCATTTATCATATCTTAAAAAGCTCTGTAATTTTAATGTATAGCCGTGAAAATCCGTATTTTAGCCATATAATAAGAGTAGTATTTTTTATTATATGTTACTATACTAGGCGAAATTAAAGCATTGATCTAATTTATTCTATACCTAGTTATAAAACGTATAAGGTCTTTTTACTAGACCATTCTACTTAACACAGTTAGCAGTGTCCATTCAATACTTTTCCTTAACACTATTCTTTTAAATACCATAAATATGAAAAAACTAAGAATTTTTCGTCCTTATTCAATTGAACACTCTTCTAGCTTTCATTATATTTATTGTTATATTTACTAAAACATTATCAAGGGTTGACTATAAGAATCCGTTTATTGAATATAACATGTAACTGTGACCAAATTACAACTTACTACTCGTTTCAATGTTTTAAAAACATGTCAAAATAAACTATTTGCTAAAATAAACATACTGTATACAATGAAATAATAATAGGGTTCAAACTGAGCAAAAAGGGGGAAATTAATAAAAAATATCATTAATAGGATATAAGGAATTATATAGGAGCTTTCTCAGTTCCTACTTATTGAGGTAAAAGTCAAAAACTTGTGCATTGGCATTTACTACCCACAATATCCGGGATACTGGTTCATTCCTCCCATAGTCCGTCTGGTGAAAACTGATTTTAAACAAATCGACGGATCTCAACGAAAGAAAGTAAGAATTTAGGTGCATTTTGTTTAAAATAAAAGAAGTATCAATTGCCGCACTAAGAATTTAATGAACAAAAATCATATCTACCATCTCACGCCGCTTTTCCAGAAAATGTAAACCCAACAATTGCAGCCTATCAATATATGGTGGCAGCAATGAAGAATCATCCCAAGGTGGGCTGCGTAAAGTAAAACGTAAAAATCAGCGTTGGACGGATTCCAGTCTAATGACGTGAACTTTGTGGTTGGATGACCACAGCTGACTGGCATATTACATAATAGGTCTGACAAAAGCAATATAAAAGGCTTTAGTGACATACGGGTCAGAAAACTCTTTGGACCATCGCTTAATATACCCCAAAGTCGCATTGGATTTATGTACCAATGAATCAAAATGGAGTCTAAAATTAAGCTTATGATCGCAAATAACTCCTAAATTAAAACCATTCAGCTATATATGCAAAGTGGCACTGTAGGTGCCCAGACGCTTTCCTCGATAAAAATTCTTCGAATAGTTTACAGCTATGTATTTTACACATTTTTTTGGTTATACTCCCACAAAATGCCTTTATTATAAAATACGATAAGCTTCCCATTCCACATTTTAATTTTATTCTAATTCTTGTTCATAGTTTCTACGACATTCGATCTGGTACATATTTTCTGGATTTCGTAACAGATTTATTTAGAACAATAACTAGAGTACTCATAAAAAAGAATCCAATATAAAAAAAATCAATATTCCATAAAAAAAAAATAATAAAAACAAAACAACAATAAATATTTTAAATCAAATGAATGTATTTCTGTATTATAATCATAAACTTGAAAGCATCCAAAAGTTCTGGTATAGATTTTTTCTACCATGTACGAACTAAATGAGAATTTCCCAAGCTCGAAACAATAGGTCCAGCAGCATACGTGTTAACATACGGACTAGCAGCAAAACTTCTGACAACTGGTGTACTAATAAGTGGAGCATGAGCACTATACACTGGACCGGTACGAATCAAATGAGATGAACTATAAGCAGCTGGGGCACTATATCCTATAATTCCGCTGGGATCAGCTGCAGCAATAGCGAAAACAGCGAATAATACGATCTATAAAAATATATGATTAGAAAATTCAAAACTTTTAAGAATTTTTATTATTTAGTGTTCTTACAAACTTGAACATTTTGATTTTTGTAATTGAAAGAATTTCACAGATGAACTGATACTATATTTGAAGATTCATTCTTCTTTTATAGTAGTTTGAAATTCTCTAAAGAAAAGAAAACTAAGATGGTTTCTTAAGGTACTACAAAATGGCCATGAAGAAAACCGGTCAATATAAAAAAAAACAAGAATAGATAAGAACTTTTAGTTGCCTTATAATGGGCATTTACTTTGTTCTTTTAAAAATATAGAATAAAATATAGGTGTTTCATAAGATCTTCTTTTTCAACAAAAAACAGGCAAACTATTCAGTTATCTTCCTGATCAATTTCAAGATCGACTGGTATTCAACAGTAGTTATATTGTACTTTTTGTAATCAAAATAATATATACAATATCATACAAATCTCCCGTCTGCCTAAAAATACAGGTAAAATCCATTCGATTAAAATATACATGATGCCTAGTATATATTTTTAATACATTAACTAAAGTACTAGTAAGTACTATTTGATGTATGGTAAAAGAAAAAAACTTGAACTTATGAACCGGTTTTCCATTTAACCAAGCGAATTTAAATCGATGTCATATGAACTTGTGATAAACTCGAGGTTTATGAGATGGGACCGCAATTTACTTTCGAAATGACGAGTTTTCTTAAAAATATACAAGAAATGCACTTATTTTAATTCAATTTTATATATAATATAGTAATTGGTGAATTACATCTGCATTTTGTGAAGGTGTAAAGTTAAACTAACCTTGGCATAGGTATTTTTTTTTTTTATTAATAATAAAAATTAATTATATTTTATTGTTTTCACTTTTACTTAAAATAGGACCGTTTATATCAATCAAAATTACTTTGTTGAATAGAAATAGATTAAGTTTATGAAAACATTATACGATTTGAAGTTAAAGTTTTCTTTTATCATTCTTTTCCGTGGTTTTAACAAAATTTCAACAAGTTTTAAATTCTTAATTTTACCAAAAATTTTAAAAAATAAGATATTTGATTTAAATAAATTCGTAATGATTTTCGTATATAGAATTTCATAAACAAAACATTTTCGGAAATCTAACACTGTAACTCGTTGATTCTAGTATTAGAACAATTTTAAATATATTTATTTCTTAAAGTACAATAAAAGTTAGGTAAATAGCACACCTATTAATTATCTAATTCAGTAAAACTTACTTCGGTTTAACTGTCGCAAAAATTCGATAAATGTCATGGAGAACTTTATACACGATAACTCAAAAACGCGATGTCTGATTTAAATGAAATTTAGAATATAAATTAAATATTCGTCAACTCGATTTGGTATTGTATTTCAGCTAAATCGGTCGAAAAGGAACCAACTTATAAAGAAGAAAACAGGATGCCCACATAGTTTCGTTTTTCCGATTTATTGGAAAATTTGTATAGTAATTCCTTTTAAATTAATTACATTTACATTTGTTACATAAATATTGGATTACATGAATATTGAATTTCGATAAAATCGATCCAAAGATTGTGCAGAAAGAAATAGTTCTAGAGAACAATTGATTTGGGCATAAAGTTTTGACAAGGAATTGGCTATATATATGGTACTGTAGTACATTTATGCCAATTTCGTTTTTATCACTTTTCATAAACTTTATGATAAAACGTAAAATTTCAAAAGAAAATTTACATTATATTATATTGATTAAAGAAAACACTTTTTTTCCTTTATTTATAAAAATTTATCGAAAAATTTTTGTATATTTCCAAGAAATTAACAATTTATAAGTAAGCCCAAAAATAAATTCAATATATTGTATAATTTTGTTTTGTAAACTTTAAATTAAAATTCAAAGAAAAATTTACCGACGTAATTTCAACATTTTCCTGAAAAAGAAAATTCCTTTAAGAATTTATACAAGTGGAAATATTAAAATTAAATTGAAAATTTTTTTATTTACTTTTCTTTTTTCACTTTTTCCATTGATTTAAATAAAAATATATATATTTTATATTCATGTCCTAACCTTCATTATATACTATCTCGAATTCAATAATATTCATGAAATTATATTTTCGTTAAAATACCGTTCCTAGCAATAATACAAATAGAAAAAAAATATCAAAGACAATTCAACTAAACTCCATTAAATAGAAATGATGATCGAATCAATCGATTCTATATTGAAATTCTTTTCATCATTATTCATTCTATCAAAAATAGATGAAGAAATTCTATACGGATTTGGTTCTGACATGGCTTTTATAAATATTTACTGTAAATATAAATATTAGTATTAAATTAGTAGATGACTATCGAAATTTTTTAACGATTATATACTATTTTAAGCTATGGTAGAGAATATCAAGGCTAAGGTATATATTAGTTTTGATTGTTCTCAAGCGGGCTATTAGATATGAACACTACATGCCTAAGGAAGAAAGTCCTATTTTCATTTTCATAGTTTTGAGACAATTTTTGAGAGTATACATACACACATGTGTTTGGCATTTCTCAGTTTCTCAGAGATAACTGATATATTTTTCACTAATTTAATATAAAACCTCAATTTTATCTTAAATTTTATCAAAATCAGTGAAGACAGAACTATATTATAGATAAAAAAAACTTTCGAGTATATTTCTAATAAGACTTTTTAAGTAAATCAAATTTTAAATGTACTCATTAAACACTCAATAATTAAAATTTTTTAACTGAACTAGTTCTAATTTTCATTGATGTTTAATGAAGAAGTTGAGTGGGTGATATCAATATAAAATTTGCTATTAACCGATTTTAATTTTCCAAATGCTTTCTATTTAATTTATCATATTTCTATAAATATAATATTATATTACATATGATGACTTAAGAAATTTTGTGTAGAGAATTAAACTGTAAAATTACTCATCTTGTTATTATATATAGTAGAATTTATTACATACCGAGGATACTGCACCATAATCTTGTATCATAAAAGTTTTCATAAAAGTGCACTTAAGTGAAGAACATTTTAAGATTTTAAAATATATAAAATCTATGACCTTCAATAGTCGCATAACTTGACATCCTTATATATAGAAAAACTTGAGGAATTCAAAGGAAACATAGTTTCAAAAATAAAAATCTAAATACTCTTCTGTATTAACCATCAAGTGTGTACAATACGTGTGCTCCAAAAAAAAAAAATGGAAATTCTATACTCTTGTCTATCCAATATATTTGCATATACACTTTTCATTCATATAACAGTGGCGTGGCATCCATTATAAGTGATATACATTGAATTCCTTGCTACAAGAAATTTTAAAAAAAAGGCCAGTTTTGAAATAAATATTTAAAGAGTATCCTTTCATATAAATGTTTCATTTTAACTAAAAAAACTGGTATGAAAAAAATATGTCATACAAAAAATAAACAAATCCTTTTAATTATATATTTGTCTTTGTACTGCAATAGAGTGGATTCAATTTCATAATTGCTTCCAAGATACGTATTTTGCATACAAAAAAATTTCCAGTCCCATATTAGAAATAATGAATGGATGAGAATTTTATTTGCATCCATTAAATAGAATTTACTTTATATTGTGTTAATAAAAAATTAAGTCTGACTGAATTTAAATTGAAACAAACAACTAAATGAAAAGAATAACTTATAAAATAGCTTCCATTTCGAAAAAAAAAGGATGAAAAATTAAATTGAAATTTTAATTTTGCTTCCTTTTACAATACGCCAACGCCACTGATTCCATAATCCAAATACATTCGTTTTTTAAAATACACAAAAAGTCAGTTTTAAACAACAAAAGAAATCCTAAATAAACACATATTAATAATATTTTTCTTTCTTAAAAATATGTATTTTAATCAGAAAAAAACGGTTTTTCTAAAAAGAAAATCCATTTGAGTGACTATATTCATAATATTTTCCAGAAAATTATTTTCTCATTATTTTCAAATATTTTTTTCTATTCACAAGAATAAATGTGCTAACAACAGAAAAAGGAAAATTATTACTCAACAATAGAGTTGTTCTTATTTATTTCTCATGTATGCACTTTCTTTTCATTTCAATAACGAGTACCATTCCAGAAAAGACTAAATCCATTATTGTTGGAGTGTCTGTACATTTTCTTTTTTTTTTTTTAGAATACTCCAGTTTTTCTTATTTCATATTTGTTTCAAAAATACTTGACTTGATTGTTGTCCTGTTGTTCTTTTGTTCCTTTTGTAAATATACTATAAAATTTTACTTTTACCTATCTTAATATTGACATAAAAGTGGGTATATCTCTTTTCTTTGCATAAAAAATTCTAAAATTCATTCTTTTTCTTTAAAAGAAAATTACTTCATGTAGAACTTTTCATTACAAAAAAAAATATATACAAGGTGTAGTCCAAAGTAATCAGGACTTAAAAAAAAAAACAGAACAAATGGTTTTTTCGGCAAAATCAATTGATTTTATTCAAAATAGTCTCCTTCTGCTTCAATACAGCTTTTTGCACGGTCCAAAAGCATGTCGAACGAGTGTTTTAGCTCGTTGGCCTGTATGGCCGCCAGTATGCCGGTGCAAGCCTTTTGAATGGCCTCTACGTCTGCATAACGCTTTCCTTTCATCGGCAAATGCATTTTTCCGAAAAGGTAGAAGTCGCACGGTGCCATATCCGGTGAATACGGGGAGTGGTTGATGGTTAAAATGTGATTTTTGGTGAGATAATCGGTCACAAGCGTCGATCGATGAGACGGCGCATTATCGTGCAACAAACGCCAACTTCCATCTTCGCGATATTCGGTCCGAACACGTCGAATACGGCGCACCAAACGCTTCAAAACTCCTAGGTAGAATACCGCATTAACGTTTTGACCGGGTGGAACAAATTCTTTGTGGACAATACCCTTGGAATCATAAAAACAAATCAGCATTGTCTTCACTTTTGACTTCTCCAGGCGCGATTTTTTGGATTTCGGCTCGTCCGGCGCCTTCCATTCAGCACTCTGGCGTTTTGTTTCGGGATCATATTGAAAACACCACGTTTCGTCACCAGTCACAATGTTATGAAGGAAGTTTTTGTCCTTTTTGACCTCTTTAATGATGTCCTTCGAATGTTGAATTCTGAGAAATTTTTGGTCGTCGAAGCTCATTTTCGCACCGATGACACAAACATACTGCACTTAAAACGCAATAACTTCACTTTCAATAGATGAAATGTCATGAAATTCCCACAGGAAGTCGATAAAGGATAGCAGATTCTAACGCACCAGTCGACATATAGATGGCGCCACTAGGGGCGCTAGATTCAAAAAGTCCTGATTACTTTGGACTCCACCTTGTATATATATAAATGTGATAAGAAAAGCTAAATATTAAAAAATCATGAATATACGATAATAGAAAATTCTTTGACTATATATATGTTATAGAAGATTATTAAGCCAATCTGATATTCATGTTTTCTTTATGGAACAATGAAGATTCTTTCTTAAAATGAAAACATTCGTTATTAAGTATGAAAATCTCTTGTATATTTTTATTTTTTTTTCTTTTTCTTTTCTTATATTTTCATTTTTCTTGATCAAATCCCATGAAATTGATTACGTGATAAAATATCACTCAATTCATTTTCCATTACATTCTGTATAACATATTTTCCGGTTGTCGAGTACTTATATGATATGGATTCATTCATTCATATTTTCTTATCATATTCTTTTCAATATCATTTAAGATTTCGTTTTCTTTGGTTGTCGTTCTTATCACAAAAACATTATAATGATTAAGGTTTATGTTTAAAAAAAGAAAATTTATACATTTATATATTCGAATTTAAAAAAACAACCTATCAACATTTCTTTTTCAATATATCATTTTATTTTGATCACATATGTATATGAGACTATTATAATTTTAATTGAATTCTTGAAATATTTATGGAAAAAGAAGTAAGAATTTTCATCCATTTTCTAGGCAGTAATTTTAGAATCTGTTTTATACATAGAAGAATCATATTAATGACAATTAAAGTCCTTTATATAGATTACAAATTACAATATCTTGCATCACTACAAAATTTGAGTGGAGTCGTGTATTTCGATTTAAATCCTTTTTCGATACGATTTGGGTCAAAACTAGTTGAACGATTCAACTCCTGGACTTGATCGAATAAAATTAAGTGTTGATATGTGGACCCAAATCAAATTGAGTAGAATTAAAGTTTTATAATCAGCCTCTGTACTCAATTTTATAATATTTTCATAGCCTTATATGTACTATATGTGATATAATGATAGGCGTTTGATGATGTAATGGTAACCATAATTTAATCAACTCATTGTCAAAAACATAGATATAATTTGTGATGTTTACGATCCACAGGAAGCCTTCAACAAAAAACAAAAAAACATCCAAATAAACTAGGTTTACATCTTTAACAAGGTATTCGTAACAATACTAAAAAATTTCAATCTTGCTGATTTATTAACTTGAACTGAAAGAAATTGTTATTTGTTTTCTTTTATAAAATCATGACTAAATGAAAACAACTTTATTTTTGATGTCCTAAATCAATAAATTTCTAAAAACAAAATTCTTAATAAAATAAAAAAAACAAATAAATCTCAAGAAAAATATACATAAGAAAAAAACGAATTGAAAGGAAAATGGGGAAATCTGGAAACTTTCTTCTATTTAATCAGAAAATATAACGTCATCATAGTTAATGTCTTTTTAATGAAAAACTAATTGAAAAACTGGAACTAAAAATGCTAGTCAGCTTTGACATTTTCATTTGAACTCTATAAAAAATTAAACCTAATAGGACACACACTGAAATTCAATAATTTAAAATATCTTATGTTGAACTTTTCAACTTATATGATAAGATTAAAATTGAATTTCGCTATGGTTCTAGCTATTTGATATCATAAATGCTTAAAGCAAATGATATCATATGATATCGAAGCAGTGATAGTCTGGATTCGGTTCTTAAAGTCCTTTTTGAGTAAGTCTACAGAGATTTTGGTGGAATTCATTTCATGATTCTATATAAGAAGAAAAATGATATCTGCTATTCCATCAATATCCAATTCACCCAGTTTTTAAAGTACTAGTTGATAGTGATAGTGTGCTGCTTTCTAATTTTTTCAAATCGTTTTGTGTTTTGAGTTAATCTAAACAGTTTAAGCTGGAGAGTGTTCATCACATAACGTCTGGAAAAAATTTCATTAACTACAGACGACGATATCAATTTTTTGTTGCATATTCTTTTAGATTTTTTTTAAAGCTCATAATAAATGTTACTTTCTGCTTTATTACCATCAATACTTTCTTAGAAAAAGAAATTCGAATTTAGATCTGTTTTTCGATTAACAATTCTAGACTTCAGTTCTGATTTTGCATGTTTTCAAGTTGCCCTCAAATTTAGTAACAGGATCTCTTAAAGTTCACTTCATAAACGATATATATACTCTTCACAAATTGATGATATTGTGATCCAACAGCACCAACTCTAGAATTTACTAATATCATAAATCAATTGCAAGCATTCTTCATCGTTTGTCTGTCAGTTTATTTGTATCTCAGCCTAGGTATATATACTTGGTATTAGAAATTACTTCAAATCGATCAATTTGAAAAACTTTTTTATTAAAAGTTAGTATAAATTTCTTTGGGAAGTTTTAATAATCTTCTAAAAACACATTTGTATTTAAAAGACTTTAATTCGCATGTATAAAAATTCCTATCTAAGTTTCTATTGAAGCTTATTTTAAATACAAATTGCTCATTTTATTTGTGATTTATCAAATCACTTCTGATAATTTCCATATTTCAAAAGATTTGTAGTTTACTTACTTTCCTGAGGGGGTATTTAAAGTTTCATATAATGAAATATTTACAACGTTTTGTAAAAATATACAATTTTCTCGCAATTTTTAGAATTTTTCCCATGAGATTTGAAAACACACCATTTTGTTTATTATATAGTTGTATGTAAAGAGGAATTTTAATTCGAATCTCGTTAATTCAATGAAACTCTTATTAATTCAATTTAAATGCTTTCTAAAATAGTTAAACTTTTTGCACAAAATAAACTTCTCTATACATTATTTAATAATATAAATAAAGACAACAAACATCAACAGTAAGAAACAAAATCAGAAATTAATAAAGTTTGTTTGGAATTTAGTTTTTTTTTCCTTTGAAATCATGTTAAACAAGCAAAAAGATCCATAGAATCCTTTTGGAATTTTCTTCTAGAATCTCTTTCTACAAAATATGAACTTTCAAACAAAGCTTAACTATATAGGAAAACAGACTAAATGAAAATATAATTTTGGATGTAATATCTTTTTTTTTTTATTTTCAAAAAAGTTAAAAAACAATAAAATAATGAATTTAAGTAGGCGAAAAAAAAACATGTTATCCAAACTTGTCTTCCTTATGGCCTTCTGCCTTTCGGTATAGTATCACTAAACATTTGGCGGAACTTTTTAATGGCAATGGTGTCTATAATCATAAAAAGTAATTATGAAAATCTTCAAAAATATTCTTCCGGTTAAAGTTGAATGGAATAAAAATTAATTTTACAAACTTGGAATTTGTTTTGCTTGTTGTACAAATAAATATTACATACCTTAAAGATTAGATATTGAATTGAGGAAAGAAAAACAAATTTGATACAGATTATTTCAAATAATTTGGAAACACATTTAGCCTGTTTTTAACATTAGTATTTAGAAAGATTGAAAAGAAAAATGGTTCATTTCTCCTCAAAAGATAATATTTTTGAGAATATCTAAAAGAAAAGGAACCCAAAAGGACGAAAATTGACTTTTTGGAAAGGAATATCTTACATCTGTCAACACCGATACCTAACAGCTTTTACATTAAAAGTAAGAGCAAGTATTTATCTAAATTGTGTCCCAAATTGTTTGTTCTACCGAAAAGTCTTGAGAAATTATCGACGTTATAACCAATTTTCTGATACCTTATGGTAGAAATTGGACTCGTAGTTAACAAATCTACAGTTTAGAGTGAATCAACTCTATAAAAAAGACAATCAATGTAATAATATTTCATAGGGTATAAAAATAGATTGTTATAACCTCATAAGATCTGAGTTGTAGCTCCAAAACATCTAGTTTTCAACACTTCAGATACATATATGCTTAAAGCAACCATCACACATTATCATTCATAAGGCAAAGAATAAACGAGGCGTCGTATGTATAGTATAAAGTGATAATATCATCATTAGTGTTGGGGAAAGAGGGAAAAGGAGATATTAGTACATATACTAAATAGTATTATACGTTCTATAAAATTGTATGGACATGTTCAGCCCAATCTTCCCGTGCATATTTTTCTTATGAGTACATATAAGGACCTGGAGCAGATCTTAATTTTTGAGAATAATAGCATTTAATCAGATAATTTTCTTCTACGTATTTAGTAGATTAGTAAAATTTGAAATATTATACAAGTAAGTAGTTGCTAATTTGTAGATAAAATTAAAGCTTTCATATCAATCAATTTAATTTAATCAATCTTATTCAAATATATAGAATTAATTTAATTGAATGATAAACAAAAAGAACAAATTTTTGAGCGTAGTTTTTATATAAACTTATGTATTTTGACGTCATTATTTAAATTCAATATTAACAATTATGTATTTTGTTTTGTTTTTATGTTATTCATGATTGCGTGATTAAATATATCCATTTACGTTCTAAATTACTATAGTCATTCGTCATATTATGGAATAATTAAATACACAGAAAAAAAGAGTTCCCAAATTGAAATTCTCAACACTATTTTAGGGCCTCCCTAAACAACAATTACATATACAATAACCCATGGAATTGTTTTTTGGGGAAGTCTTGTATAGATTTTCTTATTTTGTATTTATTTTTCTACTATAGTAATAGACACTCATCCAAACCTCGGCTTACACGATAAACAGATTTTAGGAAATTTTCAAGTGAAAATAAATCCAAAAAAACATTAGCTGGTTGAAAATTCTTGACCGTACCTGCAACCAAAACCGTTTTAAATTAACTATCGTGTATATCGAGGGTTAGAGCATATTCTAAGAAATAGTTAGAGAAAAAGTCTCGACAATCGATAGTCGATTGTTAACAAATTGAGAACTCGTTTTATTAAAAGGTGCCCCAAAATTCACGCAAAAAGT
The DNA here is from genome assembly GCA_963422695.1 of Xylophagus ater. Taxonomy (NCBI): domain Eukaryota; kingdom Metazoa; phylum Arthropoda; class Insecta; order Diptera; family Xylophagidae; genus Xylophagus; species Xylophagus ater. Next base: position 8,830,608 of record OY730486.1, on the reverse strand, counting down.
AATTTTGATAGAAAATACAGGTTTATATAATTAAAAATTGTAAATTTTTTAATGCATAACCTATACAGTATAGAGTTATGTATGAAATGGTAAATGGCTCCAGGGCTTGCTGACACATAAGCACTCTTTTGTTGAAATTTTCCATGACCGTTTTGCAGCATAAATGTGGCTGAATTTCGTTCATACAGCGCTAAATTTCCTCAATTTCCTCGTTCAAGTCGTTGGTGGTCGTGTGCTTGTTGGCATAAACCTTAGACTTCAAAAGGCCCACAAAGAGAAAAGTCCAACGGCGTTAAATCGCATGATCTGGTCGGCCAATTCTGATCACCAAAACGGGAAATTACACGACCAGGAAATGACTCATTATTTTTAAAATTTTGCTCAACAATAAAAACGCGTTGTTCTTTCGCGTGTAGCGGTCCATTTTTAATAACCACTGAACTGTCAGCTGTCACGTTGTCCTTTTGTTTCGTTGGCAACACTTTACCGCACAAATGACGTAAAATTAAAATCTTATGTGAATTTTGGGACACCTTTAATATTCTCTTTGGTCTATAGTCCTATAGTATATACCCACTTGTTTCTGAAAATGACCAAAGTCACTGTCACCTTACACTGCTGTATAAAACTTTTATTTTGCCAAAGAAACTTTACTGCGACAATTTATATTACAATATTATGAGTGACTAGACTAAATATTTTGTTTCATATTTTGCGTGATTTAGATTCATATCATTTGTAATAGAAATCATATTATTCCCTTAGAAATTGAAATTGTACTATATATAACGACATAACATTTTTATCACTTCAAATATATGTAAATTACATGTTTATCCCGAAAATACTATCATCCTTATTCCGAGAGTCATGTCACTTCTCAAATAAAGTGACTTTACTAATAAAAATTTATGATTATTGTTCGTCAGTCACAACATTTGTTAAGTTACAATATATGACTATGGGAAAAAGGCTGTATATATGTTATTTGTATCATATAACAAATGTATTATAAATATTTCACCAAACTTAGAAACTTTAATAATGTTCTCAAAAACTATGATATATATACGTTATTTATTTATGATTTTTCTTTTTTTTCTTTCCATATTTCTATTCCAGAAGACTACAATATTTATATTAAAAAATTTCCAACAAAATACTCTTTTTTTAAAAATACGTGCGATTATCCTGAAAAATCCTTCTAATTAAAACAGCATAAAATAGCATACTATATATACATGTTTATGTAGAAAATTAGACAATCTGATTGTAAACGTTTGTTTGTATGTTTTTTTTTTTTTTTTTAATATACATAATATATACAAATCAAATGGTTTGAATTTAGAAATCGAAAATGGCACCATTTAAATTGAAATTTCGTATGGGCAGTTCTAGAAGTACATCACAAGAAGTTGATACTGATCAGCATGGTGCTAATCAATCATTATTAAATAATTCAAATATTGGAATTGGTGCAAGTAGTTCAACATTGGATTCAACAGATTGTACTAGTTTAGGATCATTGGCAAATGATAAACGTTCGTTACTGCCAAACACATCAAATAATGATAAAACAAGTAAGTGCATTTTTTTTACATTATTTTATTTATTTTTTGTATTATTCTATATATAGTGAATAATTTAGTCTAAACTAAAAACATCAAAAAGAAATGGGTAATATTTTTATTTTGGTATGATATATTAAAATATATGTTAGTTAAGATTAAATGAAATCTTTTGCTTTATATTACTTTTTTTGAAAGATTAAAAAATTTTCGTAGCTATACAGTATGAATTGAAGATGTTTCGAAAAACATCTCTATTATAATACTGTATATATATATTGGTATTCTTCTACATCTTCTAGTTACTGCTTTCTATAAAAATCTATTTAATGTTTATGGCTTATTTGAATGTCGTCTCTGATAGAAGATTTAACTAGGATTAAATTAAATTTCTTCATTTCAGGTTATTTAAATCCAGCTATAGCACAAAACATAAATAATTCTATACCAAATACTCCTCCACCATCGTATGAGCATGTACTTGAAGAAGTAAGTCAAAGATGGATTTAAAAAAGATATAGTTTTTAAAGCTTTTTTAATTCTTTTTTTTCTTATATATAGAATCGTTTAGCTAATCTTGACCGAAACAGTATTTTACCAAAAATTGGTAGTGTAGAAATAATATCATCACTTATTCAACGAAGCTCACGAAATACATCATCTGAACAAATCACACAACACACAACTTGTACAGATCCAACTTGTAATATTGTGAATGATAATCAAAACGATATTGAAGACGACGACGAAGATAATCGTAAAGAATCAATCGATTCCACAGAGTGTCTATTATCTACAAAAATGACGACACCATCATCTCATGAGAATATACTTGAATGTACTGGTTCATGTGATCCATTATTTGCATCATCTAATCGTGATGAGAATGAATGTAGTAAGAATATTTATATATTAATTTTTAAAACAAAAATTTGTAATTTAATTTAATTTAATTTTTTTAGATGAAAAAGAACAATACTCAATGGAAATGAAACAACAACAACAGCAATCACCAGAAACATCATCGCATCATAATGATGATAATAATGATGATAATAATGAAGATGAAGAAAATCAACAAGAATGCCAATCATCATCCGGTGAAGATGATGGTAATTATCAGAATGATTGGAATTCAAATCAAAATCAAAATTATCAACAACAAACAAGTGAAGTAATTAGTAATAAATCATCAAAACAAATTTATAAAGCTGTCGCCAAACAATGGGGTATAACTTGTAAAATGTCCGATCAATGCCGATGTGTTGAGTGCCAAAGTGGTTATTTCGATTGTGAATTTGATGAAGTAATTTTTTTCAGTATTCAAATAATTAATTTAAAAACTTAAGTAATTTATCCATCTTTTGTTTTTTGTAATAGAATGATCATCAAAAAACCGATGGTGGACTTGGCGCTGGAACTCCAATGTTCCTTGAAGTAATACATGGAACCACTTGTACCATTTTGTAAAGCATAATTTTGTTTAGTCTCTGAGTTAAAAAAACAAATCAATTAGTATTTTGGAATAGGGAAAAAAAGGTAAACCAAAAAGAAAATCATCTTTAAAAAAAAAGGAGCACAAAATCAATGTTTTTAAATGCACTGAAAAAAAAATATTATCTAAATAATAAATTACCAGGGTGTGTTACACAAAATATTTAAAATTATAATAATTAAATATACAAAAGTAAATTTTTGTAAGAATTAAAAAAAAAAAAAACAAACCGCCAATATTGTTTAGCCTAAAAAAAGAAATCTTGCAAAAATATAGCACTTTTTATTGTGTATATGAATTATTAAATAATACCATAATTGGCGTGTTCTTTTCACTAGTTGTTCCGGAACAGAACAAAACTATTAACATTGTTGAACAAGTTATTTTGCCTTATTCTCCCCGGCCGTATTGATAAATTTATTTATCTCAATAGAAGTTTTGTGATTGCTATGCTAATGGACGACAACCCAAAACTACTATTTTTCTACTGTATACAACTCGACGGGAAATTTGAGCTTATTTAATGATAGATTTTTGTAAAATATTATAGATATATATTTTGTTTTAGATCAAGGGAATCACAAAGTTTTCAAAAGACTTTTAACCTCTTCTGGACCGAATTTTCAAAAGAAAATCCTTTTTCAAAATTTAAAAAAAAAAATAAATCTAAAATACATATACACAAATGGGATCTCAGGTATTTGTGGTCAACTATTCATGAAAACTTTCCATACGCTCTGGACATACCTTTTCTACAAACATGTCCGGAAATCGTAGCAATTACAGGAGAATAACTCTCTAGGTCACTAAAACCAAAAATGATATCACTATTCAGAAGTGGAATGGTTTTGACACAAATCGCATCGAAATATAATCATAATGCAGATTCGATTCGATCTCAATCAAAATATACGTTTCGACTCTAGGAGTATATAAAAAACCTTTTTATTTACCTTACGACCATTGGGTTTTGCAAAATTTAGTAAAAATTGTACAATTATCTTTGTAACCGTTTTACTAGTGTGAATAGCTTTTCTACAGAATTTAAACTGTTCACATATCTGGTAAAGGTTTTGAAGGGTTTAAATTCCTGAAATTTTGTAGTAAGATTGAAAAATAAATAAGTCACAGTTGGAGAATAAGATCAGTAATCTGCTTTGTTGTTCTATTCAATGTTAAAAACTTTGTTCTGTTCCGGAATAATTAGTGAAATAAAAAATGAAAAACACGTCTAAATTTTTCATTAGAATTTTTTCTTAAAAAAAAAAAATTAAATTAATTTTTACACTTCCTTATTGTTTAATGTCTTTAAAAAAATAATATTTTATAATCACTAATTAATAATGAAATCATTTTAATTTCATATTTAATATTTAATGTATGTGTGCAGAAAATATGATAAATATATTTTTTTATAAAAATCATATAAAATTGTTTGTAAATCATCAAAATTTTTTAGTAAAATAAGGAAAATATATAAAAGACAAGAATATTCAAAAAAAAAAGAAAAGAAAAACTGTATAAATATTTATCATAATTTAATTTAAAAGAAACATAATCTCAAACAATGTTTACAAGCTATTTACAGCTGAAATAACTTCTAAAGTTTAGCATAAAATAATTCTTTAAAGAAAATAAAACGGCTCTATTTACTAAAAATAAACCAAAAATCAATAAAAACTTAATAATGAAAAAGAAAAATTAAATTAAATAAAATTAATTATTATTGCTATTTAAAAACAAAAAAAAACATTTCTTGTAAACATTGCTTAATTATTAAATTTTTTTAAAAAAATACGTTTTTCTGTTTAATTAAAAATCAAAATAGTGAAGAAAAAACTTTTAATCTTAAACTTTTGTACATGTTTAAAAAAAACAAAATTGATAAAAGACTTTTAAAACGGCCTTTTTAAGAATACAAAAAAAAAACACTGAAATGATGAAACAAAAACAATTTATTAATTATAAAATTATGAAAAGAATGAACTTAAAAAGCAACAAAGTTATAAAAAAAAAATACATACCAAATTTCATGTAAATTTGTAATTATATTGAAAAACATAAAAAAAGACCTTATAGAAAGTAGGAAATATTTTAGGTAGGAAACATTTGTGTTCGTTGTCTTGGCACTATTCGAAAAAGAAAACCTAAAAAAAAAATAAAAATTAATTAATAAAAAAATTCAATTCAAAAATTAATTAAAATAGAAATTTAATAAAATAATAATAAAAAATTTTTCTTTCAAAAAATTCAAATAATTAAAATTCTGATTCTGAACAAAAATAAAAGAAAATGTGAAAATATTTCAAGAAAATTTAATTAAAATAATTTTATTAATTAATTAATTTTTGTGGTAACAAAAATTTACAGCAAAAAATTAACAGATAATGACACGTAAAAGAAATAAAGTGTTCAAAACCGAACCTCTAATAATTTCATATTAAACAAATTTTTAATACCGTGAATCAGGGATATTTTGATTAAAAAAAAAGAATTCCAAATTTCATACTGGACCTAGGTCTAGACTAGACTAGGCGGAAAAAATTATCGGCGACTACTTATGCGAGTAAATATTTCGATTAGGACTTAAAATAATTTGACCCGGAAATTCAACATACATATTTTTGAATTCCTCCAACACCAATATGACGATGTTGGTAGTCAAGTGATAAGCCCATTCTTTGGAAGCATAATGAGGTCCTGCTGTGGAATACTTACAGGCGATAGTGATTATAATTTTGGTGGCTTTTCAAAAACGATTGTTTTAAACTAAACAAGAACATTATGAACTGACCAACTCGAATTAATCGCCTTCAGATTCAGAAACTTTCTATTAAATCGATAACATCTAAAGATTTCTCGAATTCGTCATGATTGTTGTTACAGTTTTCAAAAAAATAACTAACATTCATTTCATTTGCACTGTTATTATTACTGGTGTTCAATAGATGTTCCCTTTTCAAAAAACGATTCACTAAACTAGGATTTGGTAAATCTTCTGGATATTGAATATCATCAAATTCAACATCTTCCAAAGCGTTATTATCATTATAGGAATCTGATTTTAATAATTCGAAAGAACTACTTAATAACATTCGCATTTGCAAACGTATTTGGTGGAGAATTGTTAATTGCATTACGTCTTTTTGGCAAACGATCAAGATCATCACGACTTCTAGTCATTAAGCTCTTATTGATTTCAACATTTTCATATAATAATTGTTTTCCTTGGAATTCAAAAAAATCACCAGGTTTATTTATAATTTCTCCAATAATTTCAGAAAAATCAAAATCATTCTCATTGTCGACATCATCATCTAAATCTGCTATATCAATTGTAGAGGAGTTCGGAGTTGAACAAGAATTAGGAAAATTTAAATGATTTTCATTAGTTTTTAATGTTGGCGTTTCCTCCTCTTTGGGTTGGGTCTTTTTCTCTTTAGATTTTTTACGATTCCTTCAATTTCTTGAAGAATTTCACTCATATTATTTAAAGAATCGTTTATTATACGTTTTGATATTTTTCTCTTTTTCCGTCCACGTGGTTTTTTTGGTCTTGTAGTTTTACGTAGTTTTGCATTTAAGAAACTTTCAACCATAGACGGATATACTTTATCAAATAAATATGTTGGTTCAATAGTATTCCATAAAGTCACTATTCCATTTCGGTCTTCAGATAAAAATGGTTTTTTTTTGATCATCTTGTATAAGTCCATCGAAATTGTTTTGAGCATCAATCCAAAGAATTTCATAACAAGGTACACCACGAAGAGTTCTTTTCTTTTTAATAGATTCCGGAAATACTAAACATATAGTGTTCTTCTCATAATTCACTAATTACCATCGAGTTAATAAGGGGAAAAATTTTTGGAAACTGTATAATTCAGTCCATTCAAGCAGACTACTTATTGATTTTATGAATTTCACTATATTCGGTTGATTCCACTGAAACTTTTAAATTTGGAAAAATTTGGGGTTCTTGAAAAATTCATCAATAATTTCTTGTGATGGAAAATTTGGATCATCAAGTGCTTTTTTCCGTAATGTTAATTCGTTCTTAATTCCTAATCTTTCTTCCTTCCAAGGGCCTGGCATTACATCTTTTGAGCATATGACACGAAGTACAACCATTTCTTGTGTGAGCTTGTAGTTTGCCATTGTGACCGCAACTAGAACATGTCTCTTTATCATCTACTTTTAATTCCAATACGGTGTATTTATAATTCATCTTACGCCATGATTTAACTCTTTCTAATATTTCATCATTCTTAAATTTTGAAAATAATTTTAATATTGAATCTTTTCCAACACCACCTATACCATCCGGGCAGTAATCACATCCGCAAAGTAATGCCATTACCACAATTTTGTTTTGTCCAAAATCCATTGCTTTACATATTTTGTTCATATCATACACATCGACAGCACCACCTTGAGCTGCATTTTTTCCTTGACTAGATACGGAAAAATTTCGATAAACCGTAATTGCCCCATAAGCGAAACAATCAGAATCTTGGCTAATAACACCGTTAACTAATCCTATAAGGTTTAGATGGGCACAACATGCTTCGGCTTCACCCGATCCTTTTACACATTTTAGACCCATGCTACTAAGCAAATTCTCACATTGTTTCAAGACATGATTGAAACGAGTTCTTCCTTTTGATTTTTTTTTCAAGTACACTTTTCGTTTCATTTTGTTTCTTTGGTTTAACACCACGAAATTGGATATCATTACGTTTTGCAATAACATCATGTTTTAGTTTGGGTGCTGCACCTTCCAGTACAAATACTGGTATGACACCAGCCAAAAGTATATAACAAGTACGGAAAAATAAATTCTTTCAATGTTGTCGAAGATGAATAGAATAATCGACAGTATTTAAACTTTCGTAAACCCATCAAATGCCAAATCAATAGCGACAGTTTTGCCTTCCAATTCAAAAATTGGTTTTCGTTCTCAATATGGTGTTAAAAAATTGACCATAAATCTTTAACTCCCATATTTATAAAATTTATTTTATTTTCTTTTGTTTTTTCAACCTTATTGGTGTCAAGACTACGTTACTCTGAGGCCAATTCCTCCAAGGAACGCTATTACAGCTATTACGAGTATCACTAAAACTTCATTTGGCTTGTTTTAGTGAAAAAGTGCATAACTAACAATCATGTTTTGAATTTGCAAGAATATGACCGCACATGTTGTTATGGGGCATATTAAAAGTCAAATTAAAGTTGAAACGTCTTACATTTTCATCAAATCAAAACTATGAAAGAACTTAGGTGCTGACTGGCATCCTTGTTTTCCATCCCCAATAATCGCGACATATCTACGAAGTTGTTAGCCTTCTCGAGAACAATTGAATATTTCCTTGTATTCGCAATCCATGAAAAACTGTAAGCGCTATTTGGCCATACAACTAACATAGTAATGCTCGTACTTAGTTAGTGCTTAGTGTATTAGTTATTAGTTCTTTGATACCGACGGCCTGGTGCAGGGTATAATATTTTTTTCAACATTAACAATACCGCGAACCATTTATAAATCAGGATATTTTTAATTAGTTCATTTTCAAAGAAAATGACCAATAACTCAATTTAATCGATTACATCTAAAGTATAGACTAATATCAAAGATTTCCAACGACTGTGCATTCAACTGATTCTTGTTGTGTACTAATATAACTAAACATTGTAGATTTTTATCTTTTGTTTCAAGTTGAAACTGTTTGTATGTATTCGTCTTTAATTTTACTTACAATAACAACATTCAACATCATTAGCTTGGACATCTAGGTATATTAGGTTCTGTCTAAAATATATTCAATAGTAAAATATGCTTTGATCCGTTTGGTATTCTTTGATTTTAAATTGAACAAAACCATAGTCAAATTATCTCTGATTTACTCTTTCTGTAATCATTTAAATATAACATAAAAATAACAGCTTACAAATTGAATTAAAAAGGTTAATTAAAATAATAATAAGTATGATTAGTTAAACCCGGATCTTTAGGTACTAAAAAAAAAAAAACAGATAAAAAGGCATCTAAAAATTAGAATAATGCACAACCTATCTTACTTGTATGGCGTTGGTTGGAAAACAAGTCAAAAAAGTATCACAGAAATTGATGTAAAGGAATTTTATATATTACTAGAAAAAAATAAAACCCAAAATGCCAATCTTGCCATAAATACCCTGGGTTTTTTTTTACCAATTTTATAACTGAATTTTATTTTTTTTGATTATTATATAGAATTCAAATTCTTCCTGATTTTATTAATAAAATGAACACACACCAAAATAAAAGTTAACAAAAATATTAAAACGAAAAGAAAAATAATGTTTTTGTAATATTTTTAAAAACAAGAAAATAAGACATTTTATTCAAAATAAATATATTTATAATTTAAAATATTTATCACAAGCCAAATTTAAAAGAAAGTTCCAAAAATAATTCAAATTAATTAAATAATATTCAAAAATATAAAAACAAACATCAAATTGTTTATAAGCGACCAAAATTAAAGTAATTTTCGGCGACCTGGGTAGGCATTATGAACGGCGACAGGCGATTATTACTTCTCGCCTTTCGGCATTTCGCAAGGTGATATCGCCGCCGCATATTGATGAATGTGAGGTGACAGCTGAAACCCTGTCGCTTTCATATAATTTTAGAACTTAATTGCCTTCCATAATGCTGAAATATGCGGCGATCACTTTCAAATAGGTTATAGGTGATAATCGCCTGTCGCCGTACATAATGCCTACCCTGGTCCACCTAGAACAAGAATTTGGACAAAATTTTATTTGAAGATAAATAAGAAGGCTTGAGAAATGCATAAAATTTTGAGAAAGTCACTTATATCGAAAATTTGCTGTATTATTTTTAGTCTATTATATAAAAAAAAAATAATATTCTTAATAGTATGGAATTCAATCCCTTTGAAAGAATTATATAAATAATTATTAAATCCATAAAACACTCAATTCAAAATTTTAAAAACAGAATATGTAATAAATGGACATTAATTTTTTTTTGAAAATCAAAAAATGCATAAATATTTCAAAATAATGCAAATAAAGAATTTATGTGAGTGAATTTGTTATTTTAATTTAAAAAAAAACGTAAAGTATTTAAAATTATGTTTAAGAAAAGAAAAAAGAGCCAAGCAGAATCGAGTTTAGGGTTGAACAAGAATCGAAGTAGCAACTAATTGGATTGATGTAGAATTTCGAAACCTAACGTTTCCATCACACAGAGTTAGTAAAGGGTAAATACTATTAAAATCTGATCTAAAAATGTATGCGAAACTTACAGAATTAACAGAAGTGGAATCGCGTAATTTAATTGGGACTAAATCGTATTGAAAAAACATTACAATTCCTATGCTTTTTCGTTGTGATTTGAGTCAAATCTCGAGTTCCACTATTCCACTCCAGAATTTTGTGTTTAAATCGAAAATGAAATGGTGTCAATCTCAGAACAGGCCTGATCAATAACAGTGGAGCGCCGTTATCATATATAATATTCTTCTAAGGTTTTGACTATAGAGCACATCCATTACATTTGAATTAAAAAGCAACTTTACATCTTCAACAGGTATGTATTATATTTTTATCAGTCATGAAAGCTTGAGTTTTTGATGATTAAAAAACTTTGTCTAGCATTATAAAGAGCTGGTAATATAGACAGATGGGAAGATAAGAATGTGAAAACAAAGTTTAAAAAAATCAATTATTCTACTTTTCAATATTTGAGATAAAAGAATTTAAAAAATTTCCTAGAACCACAGTCTCAGACCAAAAAAACTTTCAGAAATTCTAATGTTTTTATTTTAAAATATACTAACTCCTATTTGCTGGGATTTAGACCTTAGAAGCTTTTAGTTTTTGTTCCCAGCATTTCATAAATTCGTACAAATTAAAAATTCGTTTATTTAAACTTACTTCAATAATACTTTATTTATTCTTGTTTTGTTTAATATATATTTCTTTTTTCTCAAAGTGAAAGATAATTCTTTTTTCAAATTAATTTTTTAATGTTTTTCTTGTGACATATTTTTAATATAAATAATCATATTATTTATTATATATATTTTTCTTTATATACTAAAAATTAGATAAATATCATATTAGTTGAATTAACACAGTTCATCAAACTAAAACACATCTCGAAATTCAAATTTCGATAAGTGTCGAATCAAATTTGATAAACAATTATGTTTTTATTTATTAATAACAGAATTTTTAAGATAAAAACTATATGTTATGCCTTTTTTTAATGTTTAAAACAATCAATGGCCTCTAAACTCTGAAATACCTTTGAGTTTCTGGAAGTTTTTCTCGCTACAAAATTCTCAAATTCTTCTTCATTGTTCACATTGACATATTTATTATCTTTCGAAATGTATTTCAATTTATCTGTATTGCTCAATTATTTTCAAAATTTTCCATTTTTAATTTAATCTTCCTTTTTTTTTCTTTAAACTGTGACACGGGAAATTATAGCAAGACTTACTCCTCATTGATTTCGAATTATTGTATGTACAAATTTTCATTACTTAATATACTTTTTTTAATGCAATATGAGTCGAAAATTTAGATTCAATTCAACCTGGGACCCTATTATGGAATACGATCGTACTCGTTAACGTAAGGCGTGTTGTGTTATTATTCTTTTCCACTAACAACAACACGCCTTACGTTAACGTTACGATTACGATCGTATTGCATAATAGCTCCCTGTTTTCATGTAATTTGCATGAAATAGATGTTTCTCTCATTTTAATACTCTGGTTTGATAATTATTTCTCGTTTTACACAACGCGAGCTAAAACATTTTGCACGTTTAGTGGAAATGAAGCTTAATGTCACAGATATACAGTTTAGAATGTTTTGTTTGAAAAAAAAACGTACTTAAAAAGTGGTCACGAAAATTTATTCTAGAATGGAGATCTATAAACATTACATCATATTTGATTTAAAGCATCGAAACTGCCAATTCTCATGATTTATCCAATTTTTAGTATATTTCAATTTTGAATTTAATTCAAAAATAATTCTGTTTAATAAATAAATAAGTAAATCTTTTATTTAATTAAGAAAAAAACTATTTATTCTTTTTTTTCTTGTTAATATAAAATTTCAAATAAACTCTTTTTTTATGGCCACTTTTAAAAATTATATTTTTTGTTAAAATTTCTAATAAATATATATATATATATATTTTTTTTTTTTGTTTTTATATTTAATCTAGAATATTAACGATTTGTCGTTTTAATGTTAAGCCTAATATTATGTTGCTCTTAGTTTTTAATAAAATAAAATTAAAAGTTAAAATCACAAAAAAAATATATAATATAAAATTATTTTAGAATTTCCATTATTTTATAGATTTTTATAAAATAAAACAAAACAAAAAAAAATACACATAAACATGATAAAATTTTATTTAAGTTTTTTGTTATTAAGGAAATTTTTTTTTTTTAATAATTGCCTTGCCTTTAAAAATTAAACAAAAAATTAAAATTAAAATTTTTTCTTTTTACACCTTTTTAGTTTCAAAATAGAATAGTAAACTTCAAAACGAGAATAGTAAACTTAACTATGAGAATAGTAAATTTCAATATGAGAATAGTAAAAAGAGAGCTCTCAAGAAAGTTGTCAAGTATTCTTAACAGCAGAAACGAATTATCCGTCAAAGAACAGAGAGTAAGAGCCTTAGAAAGCCTTATGGAAGAAAGTCTGCAGACAATTACACCAATAACATGTGCCAATTGCATCGCAAGCATACAGAGAAAATTCACTGCAGCTCTTAACTTAGAAAATATGCTATATTAATAAATTTAATTTAAAATATTTTGTATTAATATTAATTGTTTTAAATTAAATAAAAATAAAAAAACTCATTTTGAAGTTTACTATTCTCATATTGAAGTTTACTATTCTCATTTTGAAGTTTACTATTCTCATTTTGAAACTAAAAAGGATCTTGTTTTTTATTCTACATCTAATTATTATTATTATTATTTATTAATATATTTTTTTCTTCTTTCTACAAGAAGAAACGAAACACTATTTCGATTAAATATTTAGTTTTATTTATAATAATTATGTTTTGTAAATATTTTGTTTTTCTTGTTAACTATAACGTTTTTTTTCTAATTTTAATGAGAATTTTATTCATTTTATTTATAAAAAAAAAAAAGAAAAAAAATGATTTTGTTCATAATTTAGTTTAAAAAATGATTATTTTAAAGGTCCACATAGAATGTTGGCGCTTTACGTCAGCGGTACTACATATGAAATGTGTCGATACGCGTAGTAAAAGCAATCATTGCTACCTAAAAAAAAAGAAACTACCGACAGGTTTGAATAATAAAGCCTACAAAGGATCAAGCAAAACGTATGTTCGTTTGTATCAGCTTTAATGTTAAAAATTTTTCCGTCAGCTCTCGAGTTAGTAACTGCTTTGTTGGTTCGTTATAAATGTGAAAAATTGATATATTTTGTGCAATTAACTTGATAGTTTAAAAATTTTAATCTGTACCTGGATTGCAGGATGTCAGGTTAAAAAAAAAAAAAAAAATTACATTTACTACTGACGTAAAACTCACACATTCCGCGTGGTCCTTTATAGTTCAAAATTATTTTAAGTTTATAGAAATAAGACAAGGCATTATTTATTATTATTTGTTTTCTTTAATTAATAACAAAACTCAAATCTAATACAACATTATTGATTTTTTCTTATAAAATAAAAAATATAATAAAATTTTATAAAATATGTGTGATGTAGAATAGAGGGGTATATTTTAGTTGGTCTAAAATTTACTTCTTCTCTTTTTTAGAAACCTAATATTTATCATTAGTATAAAATTAATACTGGTATAAAGGAATTCAAATTTTGTAATTTTTTATATAAATCTGATATAAAATATGGGTATTCCCTTGCCGTTGCTGTAAACTGCGGTGTATCGTTGCATAGTTGTATGATTCCACATATTTCTATACAAAAAAAAACGAATCATATAACAGATACCACAGTACATCAAGATTTACATTAGTAAGAAAATACGACTAATTATTTATTTTTGTTGTTTTTCTGACTAAGTGTCGGATTTATAGTGGGTAGCTTAAGCAAGATTCTAGGCTCAAGCTCAAGAAATAAAGTATATAAAAACAAACAAACCATAAAAATGCGTATCTTTACAATAAATGTTAAAGGCTGATCCAATTTTAGATGATACCAAAATAGTTAGGTACGAATCGGAACTTTTGATACAATTTTGCTCAAATCAAAGTACACGGATTCATAAAATATAGAATTACCAATTACGATTGTAGGTCAGTTCACAGAAAAACAATTGTCAGAAAAACGTTTCACAGAAAAACAATTCACAGAAAAGTAGTTTACTACTAATTCCTTTAAATCTTCAACACTTCTTTTTACCCCAACATTATTTGCATTAGCAGCATGGTTAGGATCACCAATAGTTTCTATAATTTCTCCAGTTCTTTTATTGGTATGAATTCTAACTTTGCATTTCTCCGTCCTATAATAATTATTGCACAACCAATAACAATTTTCTTTATACTTGTATTCCATGTCGCGATTAAATTCAAACCTGTCAACCACCAAACACAGTTTATTTTTATCGGTTTTTTCTGTGAATTGTTTTTCTGTAAATTGTTTTTCTGTGAATTGTTTTTCTGTGAATTCACCGGTTACCACCAATTACATATTCGAATTTGAGTTTTTTTTAGCTGTATTTTGATTCGGTTTGATGTTAAGTTACAAAAGAAATATAGTGGCCCTGTACCATGAACTCAAAAGGATCAATCAGAAAATAAAATTATTTCATTTTTTTCGCGAATTCATTGTCATAAACAGTAAACTATTTCAGAACGTTTTCGTGAATTTTTTTACATAATTTGATCTGGTATAATAATTTAGCGTTCTTTTTCTATTTTCACTGATATTTTAAACTCAATTTTTACTAACAATATCAACTTTTGAAATGTAGATTTTTATATATTACCTTAATAAAAATTTAAATTAAAAAAAACTAATTTTAATTTCACAAATTAGAACTGAAATTTAATCATTTACAAAACAATTTCAAATATAATTCTTTTAAAACTTCCAAAGTAAAAAATACAGTCAAACCTCATTTATGCTCACGACGGGACCGAACGCATTCTGGTAAACCGAAATTTCTGGGTAAAAGAAATTACATATTAAACTTTAAAAAAGAAAAGAAAACATTTCTCTAGCATTATTATACTTTAGAAATTCCGAAAAAAAAATTACTTTTCAATTCGCATGGCTATGTGTCGATAAAATGAAAGCTTTCTTTGACAAAACACGTTTTTGTCGTACAACAAATGATCCGAGATAAATTAAATAATTTATTAAAATTAATTAAATTATAGAAATTTGTTTAAATAAACGTGAATACGAAATTTGTAATTGTTCTAAGCATTATTTTGTAAAAAAAATTCATACAATCTCTAAAAACGAAGACTTCTCAAAATTAAACAAAACATATTTAAATTTGGTAATTAATTATCTTTCCTACCTTTATACCAATATCAATAAAGGTTCTATCAAAACAATAAATTAGTAAAAGATATGTACAATTCTAAAAAGCTTTTATTTAACATAAGTAAATTACATTATATCTTATGGCAAAACTTTTAAGGAACTTCGCCATAAGACCTAATGTAATTTACTTATCTATTATCTATTAAATATATAAAAATCAATGTTTGTTCGTATTTTATGCGCTGCCACACCGTTTGTCTGATTGGGATAAAACTTTGCCAACTTATTGCTTGCACTTGCGGGAAGGTTATAGGCATAGTATGAGAACCGAAGTTTTTCCGAAGTGTGCCGAAATATTTCGAAATTTACCGAAATCTCCCGAAAATTAACGGTCTTTAAGAAAAATTGTAATATAAGATTTTTAAACTTCGACAAATGTCGGTAAAGTTCGGCAAATTTCGGGACACTTCGGTAAAATTCGGCAAAATATTTAAAAAATGTATTGAAACAATTTATATAAAAAACTAAGATAACTCTTCCAAATTTCAAACGAAATTTCCACAATTTCTTCTGCGGCAGCAACGCGCCGAGTACCAGCTAGTATTAAATAAAAGCTTTTTTTAACTTTCCACATCTTCTCTTTATATATATCTTTGGTTCTATTATTGTTTCTATTGAAATTCCTCGATCTAAAATGGAATTATCTAAAAAAAAAAAAAAAAATTGTGCAATTTAACAATAAAGATATTCTTATTTTTTTCTCATTATTTTATTTTTAGTGATTGGTATTTTTTTTTTCTTATTTTTAATATTAGATTTGAAAATGTTTTTTATTTTTATTTTATTATATTTTTTAATTAATTAAAGAAATTAATATCAATAAAATAAATGTATACTGTTTTGTTTTTTGTTATTATTTTCAAAATAAACCAAAAAAAATAAAAGACAATTTTACTAAATTCTGCTTAATTCTTTTAGCATTTAAAATGTTTCTACTTAATATTTAATAATATTTCTTTTAATTTAAAATGTGTACGTTTGATTCTTTTCTTATTTTGTTAAGAATTTATTTTTTTTAATGCTTTTTTACTTTAATATTTTCGATTAGCATTTGTTTTCTTTTTTTTTTTTGTTTTGCTTATATTATATTTAATTTAACTACAAATAAATGTTTTAGTGTTGTTTTATTTTTTCTTCTTTATGATTTATTAATCAAAAATTTATTCAAATTGCAAAAAATTAATCCGGTGGTAAATATGAGAATAATCTGTATTTTTCACGAATATGAGGACGAACATCTTCCCTCTACAAAGAAAAAAGAAAAGAAAAAATAAAACATAAATATAAATTTTACAAATTAAAAAATAGTAAATTAATAATCACCATTATTGCTAATTGTTCTAAAAATGGTAAAACTTTCATAAGCTCAGTATCACTTTGGTCAATGAACCAACTTTCAATTGGTATTCCATTTTCAAGCTGATATCTATAAATAAAAAATAAAAAATCCCAATATTATTAAAATACTTTTATTTCTTATCAAATCGAATTACCCAAAAGCTTGTGGAGAATTATCTATAATGATTGTTTTTGATAAATCTCGTCCCAGAATTGTTAAATCTTTAATATAATTCCCATTGACAAGAACACAATGTTCACGAAATAAACGATATCTAAAAATTTTAAAAATTAATAATATTAATAATATAAAAAAGAAATTTTTTATTTACTTTATCCATTTTCTTTCTGGATCTAATAAATTTAATAATTTATCAGCATAAACACGTTTTGATGCAGTAAATAATATAACTTCGAAGATTGATGATACTCTTTCTAAGAATTCTCGAAAAAATGGTCGTGTCCGAACAAAAACTGTATATTTACAATCCTAAAAAAAAAAATAGGAAAATTTTGTTTTCTAAAAACTTCTTTTTTTTTCGACTATAAAATACTAACTTGAAATAGTACAGGAAATTTAAAACTAGCATCAGATAATTCCTGTAAACTGCAATGAACTAATGTTTCATCTAAATCTAATACTAAACTAAATTCCGGACTTGAACGAGTTTTAAGCGGTAACGCTGGACATTTAGCTCTCATTTCGATTGTTAATGGTGGTAAATGTTTTATAAAAACATATGGATCAAATGTATCCCATGTCATTTCTTCTTGTCGATTGTCTGGGATCTCTTCAATTTCTGGACAATCATCTGTATCAAGATTTAGATCATCATCATTTGTTGATAATTTATTAACTGAACATAATGAATGTGAAACAGTTACATTATTATTATGATGATGATGAAGATGATGATGCTGATGATTATGATGATGATCGAGCGCTGCAACATTATGTATTAAATTATCAACATCACCATTACCAGATGATGATGATGAGATAGTTTTTGGTAAATTTAAACTTGAAAATAAATTTGTCGAATGCGTTGGTAAATTTGTTAATGCTTTTAAATTATCAATTGCATTTTGATGATTCAATAAATATGTTGATTGTGATATTGTCGTTGTTGTGGTGGTCGTTGAATTATCATGAATTATACCATTTGTTGTTTGTTGATCTGGATTTGATGGTATATCACAAATTTGATTTGTTTCGGTACAATTAAGAAATGCCTGCGTTAATATTGTATTGTATGGTAAAAAATCAGCATATGTACATAGATCAGTATTTGCTGCTGATAATTGATTAATATGTGTTAACGATGATGTATTTATTGAACTATTTGTTACAGTTATTGATGCTGATGATGATGATGTTGATGATGAGGATGTTGATGATGTACCAGCAACAACTGTTTTAGTTATATCCTCATCAAACATTGAAATAAGATCTGGTGTTGTTGTAAAACAATTGTTTGTTGTTTGTGGTATATTATTACATGATATTGTTTTCATATCAGTACATGTATTACTAGAATAATTACATGATGCATATGTTGATAAGGTTTGTGTTATATCTGGTGTTAATAAAATATCTGTTGTTGAATCAACTTCTGGTACAATTATATCTAATGGATTTGTTGATTGATTAATAATTTTTTGATTGAAACCATCTAGATTTGTATTTGTCATATTTTGTGGCGAATTATTTGTAGTATTTAGATTCGTTTGTGCTGTTGATATTGATTGTGGTACTGTAACACAATCAATTAAATTCATTAATGGATTTTCAACTAATGTTGAAGAATCTGGAATTATATTTTGATAATAATCTGTTGTACTATCACATTCACTAACACATTTCATAAGATTTAATTGATTATCATATTGTTGTTGTTGAATATTCATTGTATTTAATGATGAACACAATTCTGTTGTTGAAACTGGTTCAATATAACCAGTTTCTGTAGTAGCACTACTATGACCAATCTTATCATTATTATCACAATAATTTGTAGTAGTAGTTTTACATGATGTCGATACAACACTACAAACATTTTGTTGTTCTTTAATATCATTTGTTAACATATCTTCTTCATTCGATTTTGTACAGTTTAACATTGATATTGGTCCAAAATCATTCAATTTCTCATCGTTAACATCGTTTGTTATCAATTGTAAATCCTTTTCAGGTAATATCGATTTTTTACTATTGCTATTGGATACATTTGAATTTTGTTCATATAATGTAACATCATTAATATCCTCTTTCCAAATATTCTCTTTTTCAATACTTCGACGATTTGATCGACGAATTGATTTACGTACGATTGGTGTATTATTAAGTCTCTTAACTATTGGATTTTTAATATTTGTTACTGTTGTTGTATTGCACTTAATTAATTTTTGAGAATTTTGTTTTTTATTACTTGAACAGCCATTAGTATTTTTGTTGTTACTATTATTATTGTTATTATTATTATTACTACTGCTACTAGTACTACTACTATTATTATTATTATTATTATTATTACTATTATTATTATGATAAACTTTAATTGATTTTGGAGATTTATGCTTTTTCGTTAAACTAATCAATGATGAAGGAGTGACAGTGGCTGTAGCTGTTGTTACTTGAGAACGTATATTTGAACGACGCAATCGTCTGTCCCTCCGCTCACTACGTAACCACATAGTTTAGGATCTGTAATTATTTAATAATGATAAAAATAATATAAGCAAATAAAATAAAATTATTAAATTTAAAAAATTTATTTCTTCTTTAAAAAAAAAATAATAATAATAACAAATCTATATTAAATTACAGTTAAATTAAACATTTTTCGTTAAGCTAAAGAATATATCGATATTTAACGAAATTGAATAGAAACATTTTTATCTAATATTCAAACTTTATGAAAATAAACTCGTGATATTGCTTTGACATTCTGTTGGATAACAGATGCAGTATAAAATCATAGAAGAAATATGTCCATAGAACAAATGTAAATAGCAAACGTTTATTTTAAATGGAAAAATTGTATTTCATCCGTTTTTTGTTTTAAATAAAGACAATACCTGTGTTTTATTGGGAATTCTATCCGGCGCTATTTCACTTTCTCAAAAAAAAACGATTTTTTAAATACATTTTCGCCATCTACCATCTGGTAGATAGTACTTAGGTATATGTCTACTATCCCTCACTAATTTAGCGCCCAATATTATCCGGCACTGAATAAGCTTTTATAAAATGTATTGTAAGCACGGACAGCATTCTCAAAAAACACAGCTAATTATTGTCAGTAATTGTTGAGCTAAAGTTGAACATATTCGAGGTAAACAATGGCTTCTAGAACTTCCTTATTCCCATTTTCATTGGTGAAAACACTTTATGACAAACCAAATAGAGATTACAAATTCGAATAACTTCAAAACGTATCAGAAATCTTTCCTCAATGATGCAGAAATCTAAAATGCCAATTGTACTGATTATAGAGTTTCTTACTATATCTTAGAGCATAATTTTTCTCTTAATTTCCACGAATATCTGTTTGTCAAATGGCCAGTTTGAAATAGAAATGATTTATTTTATAATTTATATTTAGATTGTAAGTTTTAGGTGTTTACTTGACATTGTATGGCAATTACTACAAATAACTTGAGAACCATGTTAAAGTGGTCGAATGGATTTACCAATAACTGATCAGTTTGGTTGAAAATTCCAATTCTCAGCTATTGACAATAATTTATTTTTCTTTGCCTACAAGATTAACCTTTTTTTTTTTTAAGAAATATAATTAAAACCAAGAATTGTAGTACATAAAATTAAAGATCCTTTCATTTATGAAGTAATTATGAATATTTCCAATAAAACAAAAATTAATTAGAAAATATTCGTCCAAAAGAGAAACGCATTTTATTTCTTTTCTTTCTCATAGTTTCTTTACGAATTTAATACAATCTCGTCATTTCTAAAAATAAAACTTATTGTCGATGAAGTTATCTGATTCACAAAGAAAAATGTTTTTCCATTTAAGAATGTTCTTTCTTGCAAAATTTTTCATAAAAAAATGTTTTCCATTGAGATCCTGTTCAAAACAAACAAATGAAAATGATCGAATTCGAATTTCGTTGCAATTAAAATATGATTTGAAGAATATTTTTGGAGTACGAAGTGTATATACAATTCGTATACATGGAGAATCAAAAGATCGAGAAATCGAAGATAAAGTCAAAATTTGCATTTGCGTTTATGAAATTCAGTCGAGAACACAAGATAATGATAATACATCCATCAAGACGCAGTAAATTCTGTCAACCTAGGCCCATATTTGGTGTCTCGATTCGATTGATTGAATTTAATAATAGAAATTATGGGCCCAAGTTTGAACTCTCCTGATAAACGGGACAATAGCGAAACTTCTAATATTGAAAAGATTGTTGTAACAATTAGTAAACTGATTTTACTAGCATAAATGAAATATTGCAGCATTTGGTTTTCGTTTAACTAGGCGCGAATATTGTAGTTTATAGTTCCAGATATTAATAAGAATTGACTAACAATTAATGTGTGATTTCCCTTTATTGGTCCAGACTATGAGCATGCGTAATAGAACATTTTAACCAGCAAGGCAAAGACTTGACTCGAAACTATAATTATTTGCAATTTTTCTGTAGGATACTTTTAGGCATTCATTTAATATTTATTCCAAATAATAAGCAATTGTTTTGTTATTACAAACAATTGAAGATTTATGACAACAATAAGAATTATACTAAAGTACTGAATAAATTCTTAGCCTCGACGAGAAAAACACTGTTTTTTTAAATGAAATATATTTTATTATTCAGTAGAATTTCCTTGAGCTTCAATACACTTGTTTCAACGATTCTCCAATTTAAGGATTCCATCCCTGAAATGAAAATTCAGTAGGTAGGCCTCCAAAATACGCCTCTACAGCACCTATGATCGCTTTTAGCTTCTTGTTTCGATTCAAGATCATGGTGGTGGACCCAAGTCTCATCCAACGTGATGAATCGACATACGAAATCCATTTTATCCTTCTTAAAACGGTCCAAGTGTTGAGAAAGTCGCATTCGAAGATGTTTTAGTTCCATTATTAGCGAATGCGGCATCCATTTTGCACAAAGCTTTTTGAAACCTAAAACTTCAGCTAAAATATGATGTACTTATCTATGTGAGATGCCTATGGTGTCAGCTATCTCATCTACAGTCCACTCGTCGATCTTCCAAAACAATATCCTGTATTTTTTGTATGCTTTCTGTTGTTGATACACTTTTTGGAGGACCTTGGAGTGCATCATCTTCGAAACTTGTACGACCAGAATTAAAAAGGGCAGCCCATTTGTTCATAGTGGAAAGTGAAGGTGATGCATCCTTATATACTTCTAACAATTTTGGATGAATTTCTGTAGGTGCTAAACAACATATCTAATCCAATCGTAAAGATACAGACGATTTGACACGAACTTACAGAACAGTTACACAAACATATGATTTCAGAATACCAATTTAAGCATTGATCGGATCTTTATGATTGCAGAGCGAATTTACAATTTATGAATACCAGCTAAGAGTTCACATCTCCTGGTATAGGAATTCGATAATGGTCACAAGTTCTCTGTTTCCTAAATTTGTATGACAAGGTTTTATAATTTCTTTCTAATCGTAGTTATTATATAATGTATTTTGGAACACAAAATTGCCCCAAAAAGGCTTATTTTTGAAGGAAGAGTCGAGTTTTAATCTAGGATTTTTTTTTTTAGTCAAAATTGCAATACTTTTTAACAACTTTAGACTCCGAAAAATGTAAGTTGAACATGAAAAAAAGTTATGAGTCGGTGTTAAATTTTAAAAATTTCGAGTGTAGTTGTAAATATTTTTGGACGACTCCACAAGCTTTTTTTTAGTAAATAACATCACCCAATTGGAACTTCTGTATTTGGAGTTGTACTGTTGAAAGAAATCTGTTATGATTCCCATGCATAAGTTGGCTGGCAGATACATATCTCTAAAGATTAAAGGTAACCAATCGTTTCTTTTGTATATTTCCAGTAAGTGTAGTCCATTTTACGAGGTTATAAAGAAATTCTGATTCTTCTCAACAATCCCAAACGCAAAAACAATTAACAGAGAGGTTCATTAAGTAACTGGTAAGCCTGTTTCTTATTGGTAAATCTGGAATGAACATCAGTGCCAATATTAGCGTTAAATTTTGCACATTTCTATGAAATAATGTACACATATTTTGGTTAAGAAAAAAAAAAAAACTATGAATTTATTGATTTTTTTCTCGTCTTTCTCCCCCTTAAGTTTTGATTGTAAATAAAAGAAATTGATTCCTAGCAAGATATTTTTATTTCGTGTTTTCTTGAAAATTTAATTTTTTTTTATTGTAAAAACATTTTTGTTTTGTTTAAAATTGTTTTACGTATTTAAAACTTGAGTTTCTAAAACAAAACAAAAATTTCTCTTGCTTCAAATAAAATCGAAAATTATGTAACAAACTTCAAAAAAAAAAAAAAAAAAAACTTCGCGAGTCCCACTTTTACTTTTCCATGTCGAATTTCTTTCCAAATAAATTTGAAATTATAAATTATTTTCTAAAAAAGAAAAAAAAAGACATTAAACAAGAAAAATGCATTTTTCTTGGATACTAAAATAATAAATTAAATTAAATTTTTCTTCTTTTTTCGGACATAATTTTTCAGTGTTGAACAAAAAAAAAAAAAAAGTCAAAATTGACAAGTCATAATAAAAAAAAAAAAAAAAAAAAAAACAAGAAAAAAATTGGAAAATGAGAAATAAAAACATTAAAACTAGTGACGTCATGATTCAAAACTAAAAAGATTTTAAAAAGAAAAGTAAAAAAAAGAAGGGAAACAATGAAAATAAACGCGAAAAAAATGTACAAAAAAGATATTGAGAGCGGGTGTAAAATACACCGCGGGACGCAAGAAACCGGGCGGTGAAAAAAAAAAGAATTACAAATTTTGATACAACGAAAAGAAGGGTAAAACGAATGAAAATAAAAGTGAAGAGTAGGAAGACCGAATAAAAAAAAAAAAAAAAAGTCAGAGCGGGCAGAAGAAAAAAACGATGCATAGCAAAAAGAAATAAAAAAAAAAAAAAAAAAACTGTGTATTTGCAAACAAATTCAATTTTTCCCGCCTTTATAATAAAAATTTTCATTTTACATTAATATGAAATAAAATCTATAAATTTCAATTAAATAACTTTATAAGAATTTAATAACACTTAAAAATTAACGAAAAATTAAAGTCTGTCAATGAATTTTCATATGAAAATTTTGAAAACATAAACAAAAATCCATTTCAATAGTAATTTTCTTATAGTAAAATAATTCGAATATATTTTTAATTAATTTCAAATTGATATTTATAAACATACCTTTTATTTAAGATTATTTTTAAAAAAAATTTCACATAAACATTATTTAACACAAAAATATTTAATCTCTTGCAATGAAATTGATTTCAACACTTTTTCAGACACTTCTCTACTTTTACAATATGGCGTCGCGTTCTTTTCGCTTTCGCTCTGGAAATTTATATATACACATACGGCGAATTAAAAATATGAATAAAATGTGCTACTGTGTGTGAGGGGAAAAAGTTTATAAAATTTATTTGCTAATGTGTGTGTGTTTGTGATTATTGATTCCGATTCGGAAAACGAAACTGCATTATCGTGATTGCTTGTATTCAATAATTTGAATCCGAACAAAAAAAATAAGTTTCTAAACAAATTCAAATGTTTTTGTTGCAAACATTTTAAATGTAAACAAAAACTTGAAGATACATTTAGTAACTGAAAATTAATTTAAATTAAATTATTTAAATTCAATTCTTTTTTTTTTTGTATGGAAAAATGTCGATTATGTATAAAGTTACTGGCATTTTAAATCCATATCCACACCGTAATGATGATATTAATAAACCAAAAACAATAAGTAAATAAAAAATTAAAAATATATAAATGAAAGTTATGTTTCTAATTAATTTTTTATTCTAGATCCTGTTTCATTTTTAATTAAATCAAAAGATGAATCATCTGTTACGATTAAACAAGTTCTTCCACAAGAAACAAGTGATGATGAAACAATTGAATCAAAAACAATAGTAACACAAACACCAGTAACAACAGCATCAACAAGTAATTCAATAATAACAAATGCACAAACAACAGTAGCACAAAATTTAATAAATACTTTAGTACCTGATTATGTACAAATTCCAATGCCATTAACAGAAAATCAATTAATTCTTAAGGGTACAACATTTCTGAATAATATTTCAATTATAGGAAATATAAATAATAGTTCTGGTACAATTACACGTTAGCGTTTTGATGTTGATAATACTGGTAGTATTGTACAGCCAGTTAGATTAGTAACTAGAAACTAGAAACTAGAGCCGATTTTTGTCCTATGGCAAAAATGGGACAGAAAAACACTCAAAACTAATAATACTTCAAAGCTCTTTCCATACAACTTTGTTTCTTATTTGAAATTTGCTCTAATTCGCAGGCAGCCTAGTCCCTAATGGCTCAGTATAATAAACATTATTATATTGTGCCAATACGTCGAGATATTTTTGTAGGAATCGTGAAGTATTGAAGAAAAACTGAGTTAGAACAAGATATTCGTATCAAGGAAACTAGTATATCGGATCCCTTTTTTCAAGAATCGGTTAGCAGTCTGAAAAGGGACTCGATCTTCATACAAATCATCAAATTTTAGCAAACTGTGATATTGAAAAAATACGCATTGTTGGAGTACATCGAATAGATCAATCAATTTTTTGTATTTCAAATTATTACAAGTTCAGAATTGATTTTCAGTCCAAGTCAATTCAGTCCCTCGACTAACACGATTCGGATACACTGGATCGAAACCAACACTTTGCATTGAAATCAAATTGATAAATATAGAATTTGGATCAAGGGTTGAATTGATTGTCAGATCTTATACCAGTTGATTTTTCAGGACATTAATAAATTCTCAAAGGACAATCTAGTCGTCGGATTATACTTTATACACCATTTTTGTTGGGGAAGTGTAACGTAAATATCATTTTTAAAGCCTAGAGCAAGTTCCCTTCATAACCATTCGTTGAAGTATTTTTAGGACTCCGCGAGACTGCTAGAGCAATACTCATCTTTGATTCTTAGCAAAATACAAATTTTAATTTCCTTTTTTGTATGTTTGCATACTTTAAATTTAAACACAAATACAATAAGTTTACATCGTTGAAAGAATTCTGTAAAATTAGTAATACTTTATATAAGTACGAATTTGGTAACAATCTTAAGGTTTTAAGGACCCTTTTAAGTTATATGGGAATATCTTACTCAACACTTAACATTTGAATTTAATTATATGATTTTATTGACTCAAAAATTATACAAACACTGTTAAAACTACTTATTTCCATTTTAATCATTTTTCTTCTTATCTTTCGTAGTTTTTTTAGAATTACCTTTAAAAATTATTCTAAATATAAATTTAATAACAAATACAAATATTTTCAAACTTAAATAAATCACAATTATTAGAAAACCGATCACATCTAAATTTTGTAACTGAAAATAGTTCATATGTACCGAAGGACTTTGTAAATGTGGAGCACCTTTGTGTCGGATCACGTATTCAACCCAATATGTTGCAGTTTCCGATGCAGTTTGTGGTCTGTCTCGATACAACTCGGAAAATTCCCTTACAGCATTTATATATTTGGGATTTTCTAAAACTTCTTTAATAGTTTCAGCAAAAACTTCCTCTGTCAATGTTTTATGATCTAATCCTAATCCGAAATTTGAGCTTTTTACAATATTGATATTTTTAAATTGATCACCAAACATGGGAACACCGATAATTGGAACTCCATGATATAAAGACTCCATTAAACTTCCTTGGCCTACATGCGATATGAAAAGTTTCACATTCGGATGAGCCAGAATATCATCTTGTGGCAACCATTTTTTAAAAATAATATTTCCGGCATTTCCAGGCACTTCATCGCTCTCCCATTTCCATATCACTGTTTGTTTGAGATTAGATAAAACATTGTACATCGTTTTTATTATATTTGAATTTAATTCAGAACTCCGAACGTTTGAGCCTAAACTGAAATAAATTGCACCATTTTTGGCAGAATCAAGAATTTCTTGAAGATTCTGTAAAAATTTAAAATTATTAAAATAATAGTATTTCAATATATATAGTATGTAATTACTTGTGGAAGGGGATCAGGTTTGCTCTTTATTTGAATTCCTCCAATGTCTACAAGGGCAGGAAGATAGGGTTGAATTGGTCCTAGACTGAAATGATGATTAACCAAAACTAATGACACATTTTTTCGTGCTTCATCTAAAGATGGATATTTACTCGGTGGAAAATTCGATCTAAGATAATCACAAATAATTTCATTTAATACCTATAATAAATTATAAATTTTAATGAGTTACTTGTAGTATGGCTCACTTTTCATAGTTATTAACCAAAACATAGTATTTTCAATAATCCAAAATAAGAAATTCTTAATCCTGTCGATAAAACCCATCGGCTGTTTTAAACCTAAGAAAGCTTGTGGAACATAAGATGGTTCTTGAGTGGCGCCAATCATATAGTTAATTGGAAGAATCGGTTCTGATGTGTAAATTACAATTGCTGGACATTTAAAATTTGCAGCAATACCTAATTGAAAATCACTGAAACGATATCCAACTAGAACTAAGTCAAATGATTCCTCTTCCATGATTTTCTGCATTTTCGGATGATTTAAGGAAATATTTACATTTTCCAATATTTTTGTAGTGAAATAGCACATTTTAATAAACATATTAAATATACCCGGAGGATCATTTGTTATATTTTTTACAAATTCTCTTGAATATTCAGGAACTTCTATCAAAATGTGCCGATATTTCGGATTAGGTTCACTGAAAGGAACATTAGTAACGACTGTTACATCATGTCCTTTTTCTACTAATGCTTTTACTACGGACATATGAATTATAACATGCGATTTAGTTGGGGTTGAAAAGAATCCTAAAATTCTTGCAGAATTAACACAAGCTAAATATATTATTAGAAAAAGCGTAACACTTAAAATACGTTTAAAAATCATTTTAACTAAATGAACTTCACTTTGTGGTGAATCGAAATGCACTGTTTTTATTATCCGCGTAAATGACTTTTAATAAATAATAAATGATAAAAAGAAAACGCAGTATTAAATGTTATCATTTGGATAAGAAGGCTTAAACAAGTCAAGTTTGCGATAATTAAGATAATAAGGCATGCATTTTATATTTCTTTATTATTAACAACAATTAACAATTTCAACCGTCTGACTATGATAATAGATTTAGATGCAGTTCGTGAAAAGCAACGAAAATCACATCATGTGATCCTTTTAAAGAAACCTCATTCTTCTTACTCCTCTTCTAAATTGTCTTGGCCACCCCCTTTTTACCATCTCTCCATTAATATCTTGAACGCTCTTTGATCGTTCTTTTTGATATAACTCTTGATCGCTTTTTTATCAGCCCATGGCTGCCATTTCCTTGAAAACCCCTTGATCTCTTCTTAGCCGGCTCCCTTTATTGTTCTTTAACCAGCCTATTAACTGCCCCGCTGAGGTTTGTTTGAACACCTCGTTGACTGCGTCTTGTTCACTCTAGTTACCATCTTCTGTTGACCAAGTTTGCTTGTATCTGAATAACTTTTACACCTATAGCCCTAAGAAAGTTCTGGCTTAAAATGTTTATTCCCTAAATTTATTCTGATGGACATTTTAGACGAACCCTTTATGAATCGAATCACTAGTAGACGTATTTTTGGATTTATTTTGCATTAAGCTCCTTTATATTGCGTTTATATGCTTCCTGGATAAAGCTTATTCAGTTTTGTTGGGTGGATGCAATTTATAAATTTGAATTAGAAAATACGTGGATATATGTTATTAAGTGAGCACAAAAAGAGGTTCGGAGTTAAAGGTGATTTTTGTTGACGGGACTGTTTTTAAAGTTAAGTTTCGTTATTTTGGATGAAAGTTGAAAGTTTAGAAATACCACTAAAATTAAAGTTCTTGGTGAAGTTTTATTAATTTCGGCCATTAGAATAAAAAAAATTCCCTTTAAATGTTTGGTCGTCTGTTGGTACGTACTACCAGAGGGTATATTAGTTTTGTCACTCCATTTGTAACACATCGAAATAATCGTCGTAGAAAGGTTTTAAGGGTATGGTTTATGCATGTCCGTTCGTCCGTCCGTATAAAAGATAACTCAAAAACGCGTTTTTCGATTTTGATGAAATTTACAATGTTAGTTGGCTATTGCTTAACTGGATTTGGTACAAAGTCGACTGAGAGCGAGCGAAGTTATTAAGTAAAAACCAGGGTAGCCAGAAAGTTTTGTCGTTTTTTTTATAGTTTTTCGGATTTAATTGGAAAGTTTATCAAGCAATTTTGTTTAAAATAATAATATTGATTGACTATATAAATAGATGATACTATGGTAAATTTCAGTGATAATAGTCTAAGGATAGTGGAGAAAGAAATAGTCATAGGAGAAAATAGCCTTTTCATAGTTTTTTTGATGTACTTTCAGCATTAATACACCGATTTGAATAAAATTTGCAAATTAGACTTTTGCTATGAGGGTCTGAGTTACTTAAAAATTAGAGGAAATTTCGAAAAAGAGAAACAAAGTCATGAAGAAAAAACCTTGAAATATTGTTAGTTTTCACAATTTTTCTGTCCCATTTCTGCAATAGGGCATCAAAAAATCGGCTATAGGCCAATTTTAAATTACTTTATGTTTTGTTTGAAATTAAATACATACTGACATTTATCTAACGAAGCGAAGAAGAATGCAGTTTTGGTTTTATGCATCTTAATAGAAAGATTGTATCAACACTTCCTTATAGCTTCCTGTATTTATCATATTAAGGAAATAACTTCCATTTCTTATAAAAATGTTGTAAATGAAAATACATTTTTATTTTTTGTAATTTTAACATTTACTTTTTAATCATTTTTAACTGTTTTCTTCTTATTTGTTTTAGCATTCGACATTTTAGAACTTCGTTTAAAAAGTTTTCTAAATATAAATTTAATAACAAAAGCAATTATTTTCAAACTTAAATAAATCACAATTATTAGAAAACCGATCACATCTAAATTTTGTAACTGAAAATAGTTCATATGAACCGAAGGACTTTGTAAATGTGGAGCTCCTTGGTGTCGGATCACGTATTCAACCCAAAATGTTGCAGTTTCCGATGCAGTTTGTGGTCTGTCTCGATACAACTCGGAAAATTCTTTTACAGCATTTTTATATTTGGGATTTTCTAAAACTTCTTTAATAGTTTTAGCAAAAACTTCCTCCGTCAATGTTTTATGATCTAATCCTAATCCGAAATTTGAGCTTTTAACAGTATTGATATTTTTAAATTGATCAGCAAACATGGGAAAACCGATAATTGGAACTCCATGATATAAAGACTCCATTAAACTTCCTTGACCTCCATGTGATATAAAAAGTTTCACATTCGGCTGGGCCAGAATATCATCTTGTGGCAACCATTTTTTAAACACAATATTATCAGCATTTCCAGGAAGTTCATCACTTTCCCATTTCCATATGACTTTTTGTGTAAGATTAGATAAAACATTGTACATCGTTTTTATTACATTCAAATTTAATTCAGAGCTCCGAACATTTGAACCTAAACTGAAATAAATTGCACCATCTTCGGCATAATCAAGAATTTCTTGAAGATCCTGTAAAAATTTAAAATTATTAAAATAATAGTACTTTAATATATGGTATATAATAAGCAATTACTTGTGGAAGGGGATCAGGTTTGCTCTTTATTTGAATTCCTCCAATGTCTACAAGGGCAGGAAGATAGGGTTGAATTGGTCCTAGACTGAAATGATGATTAACCAAAACTAATGACACATTTTTTCGTGCTTCATCTAAAGATGGATATTTACTCGGTGGAAAATTCGATCTAAGATAATCACAAATAATTTCATTTAATACCTATAATAAATTATAAATTTTAATGAGTTACTTGTAGTATGGCTCACTTTTCATAGTTATTAACCAAAAGAAAATAATTTCAACAATCCAAAATAAGAAATTCTTAATCCTGTCGATAAAACCCATTGGTTGTTTTAATCCTAAAAAGGCCTGTGGAATATAGGATGGTTCCTGAGTGATACCAATCATATAGTTAATTGGAAGAATCGGTTCTGATGTGTAAATTACAATTGCTGGACATTTAAAATGTGAAGCAACACCTAATTGAAAATCACTGAAACGATATCCAACTAGAACTAAGTCAAATGATTCCTCT
Source organism: Xylophagus ater (assembly GCA_963422695.1). Lineage (NCBI taxonomy): Eukaryota > Metazoa > Arthropoda > Insecta > Diptera > Xylophagidae > Xylophagus > Xylophagus ater. The sequence goes on along the minus strand of OY730486.1, from coordinate 8,799,186 downwards.
TCCATGATTTTCTGCATTTTCGGATGATTTAACGAAATATTTACATTTTCCATAATTTTTGTAGTGAAATAGCACATTTTAATAAACATATTAAATATACCCGGAGGATCATTTGTTATATTTTTTACAAATTCTCGTGAATATTCAGGAACTTCTATTAAAATGTGCCGATATTTCGGATTAGGTTCACTGAAAGGAACATTAGTAACGACTGTTACATCATGTCCTTTTTCTACTAATGCTTTTACTACGGACATGTGAATTATAACATGCGATTTAGTTGGAGTTGCAAAGAACCCTAAAATTCTTGCAGAATTAACACAAGCTAAATATATTAGTAGAAAAAGCGTAACACTTAAAACACGTTTAAAAATCATCATCAATTAAATCAATATCACTTTGCGGTTAATCGAAATGAACTGTTGTGGCTACTTGAGAATTGACTTGAGATCGGATTGAAACCTAAGCCGGGTTCTTTTTAAATTTATCAGATTGGAAGATTAACTTTAAATCAGTTTGAAATTGACAGACGTTAACAAACAAATTTATATTTTTAAGGTTAGGTTTCGCCTCTGATAACAACGTGATAACATTTTCAACTCGCTCGTTAGTCGGTACGTGTTTATATGCAAAATTTTAAATTTGTAAGAAAAATTTCTTCGGATCGACTGAAGTCGAATTCAAGTCGATTCGGGTTTACATGCACTATTTTTGGTTTGAAATCGACTTCAAGTAGATTATGTAAACGAAGTGGCAGAGATACAAACAGATTGTATCATGATCTCACCCACATGAACGCAATGGAAAAATATTAAACATGATGATCTCATACACAGCTGGAGAAAACCAAGAGAAGCGAATGGTGTTCAAAGGGAAAGGACAAGAGAAATAAACCTTGGATTTGCAGCCGGTATTCATTCGTCAAGAAACCTTCAACAGAAGTAGTTCATATTAGATTCATACAAGTTTGTACAGTTGGCATTTTATCAATAAATCTTTACAAGTCTAAGTTATTAATTGTTCTACCCCAAACGAAGTTCTATTAATTTCCACCAGAAGATTAAAATAAATTCCCTTTAAATGTTTGGTCGTCTGTTAGAAAAGGTTCTGCCAGTTCTGCCAGTTGTGACGTTTTTGTTTGTCTGAAATTAAATACTGACATTTATCCAACGAAGAGAAAAAGAATGCATTTTTGGTTTTATGCATCTTCTAAGCAAGATGGTATCAAAACTTCCTTATAGCTTCCTGAATTTATCATGTTAAGCAAATAACTTCCATTTCTTATAAAAATGTTGTAAAAGAAAATACATTTCTATTTTTTGTAATTTTAACATTTACTTTTTAGTCATTTTTAACAGTTTTCTTCTCATTTGTTTTAGCATTCGACATTTTAGAACTTCGTTTAAAAATTTTTCTAAATATAAATTTAATAACAAAAGCAATTATTTTCAAACTTAAATAAATCACAATTATTAGAAAACCGATCACATCTAAATTTTGTAACTGAAAATAGTTCATATGAACCGAAGGACTTTGTAAATGTGGAGCACCTTTGTGTCGGATCACGTATTCAACCCAAAATGTTGCAGTTTCCGATGCAGTTTGTGGTCTGTCTCGATACAACTCGGAAAATTCTTTTACAGCATTTTTATATTTCGGATTTTCTAAAACTTCTTTAATAGTTTTAGCAAAAACTTCCTCTGTCAATGTTTGATGATCTAATCCTAATCCGAAATTGGAATTTACAATATATTTCATATTTTTAAATTGATCAGTAAACATGGGGAAACCAAGAATTGGGACAGCATGATATAAAGACTCTATAATACTTCCTTGACCTCCATGCGATATGAAAAGTTTCACATTCGGATGAGCGAGAATATCATCTTGTGGCAACCATTTTTTAAAAACAATATTTCCGGCATTTCCAGGAAGGTCATCACTTTCCCATTTCCATATGACTTTTTGTGTAAGATTAGATAAAACATTATACATCGTTTTTATTACATTCGAATTTAACTCTGAACTGTGAACATTTGAACCTAAACTGAAATAAATTGCACCATCTTCGGCAGAATCAAGAATTTCTTGAAGATCCTGTAAAAGGTAAAAATTTATTATATATTATTTTAATATAAAATCTAATAACTTACTTTTGGAAGTGGATCAGGTTTATTTTTAATTTGAATACCTCCAATTTCAACATGTGCTGGAAGAAAAGGTCGTATCAGTCCTTGACTAAAATGTTGATTGATAAATACTAATGATACATTTTTTCGCATCTCATCTAAAGATGGATATTTATCGGGTGGAAAATTCGATCTAGAATGTTAATCCATAATTTTATAAAATATTATCAAAATATATATTTCAAAATTACATATAATATGGCTCCATTTTTATAGTTAATAACCAAAACACAATTGGTTCTAAAATATGAGATAATAAATTTTTGATTCGATCAACGAATCCCATCGGTTGTTTCGATTCTGTAAACATATGTGGTACATATGATTCTGGAGTGATCCCAATCATGTGATTAATAGAAAGAGCCGGTTGTAATGACCATATTACAATTACTGGGCATTTAAAATGTGCAGCAACACCTAACTCAAAATCATTTAAAAAGTAACCCAGTAAAACTAAATCAAATGATTCTTCTTCATTCATCAGCTTTTTCATTTTTGGATGATTTAAAGAGCAATTCGCATTATCAAACAATACTGTGGCTAAACCTCCGACTTGAGTTACTATATTAAAACTGCTTTGTGTATTACTACTTGTATTTATCAATTTATTAACATAATCTCTTGGAATTGCGGCACAATCTAATTTAATATGACGATATTTTGGATTAACATCAGTAAGAGGAACATTCGTAACGACAGTTACATCATGTCCTTTTTCTACTAATCCTTTTATAACACCCATATCAATAATAACATGTGATCTACCGGATGTTGTAAACAATCCTAATATTTTCGCGGAATTTACAAAAGTAATATAAGTTATTAGAAATATTGTAACAATTAAAGCACGTGTAAAAATCATTTTGAAATATGAGAACGACTATCACTTGGTTAATCACTTGAACACGACTGTTTCTATTCTGCGTTCAAAAATTTGTTTCTAGCCAATTTCTAAGTACACATGATAAGAATACTTTAATTTTTGAAGACAAAATACTAATCTTTGTTGTGATTGACTATCGATAATTTCATTACATAATTTTTTCATTATCATTACAGTAGCAACGCAGAAAAAATTTGTATAATTTGTAGGGGCACATAATGTAAAAGTAATTTTATAATATTATTGAGTAATCTCAGCGTAATTATTTTCAATTCCTAAAAGCAAAAAAAGATTAATAAATGAATTAAAAACAATCAAAAAACAAAAATTTACCTTGTAAACAACTTTGACAGATCTTTCCACATTGAATCTTCTTCTTTTTATTTTTTTAGTTAACGATCGGAAGTTTATTTTCATAATAATGAAATAATATTTGATTTTTGTATTAATATTATTTAGGAAAAAATGCTAGAATAAGTATTACGATAAAGATTGAAAATAATAACAATTAATTAATTATTTTCATAGAAATTCGTGTCGATCAAATTCGGAATTCGCCGTAAAAAAATTTTAAGTCCGAAAAGGTTTGAGCCTTCGATGGGATCAGATCTCATTTCGCTACTTGAGACATTTACGAAAATTATATTTTTGAAATACAAAAAAGGGGTAAGAAAGCAGTTACATATTCTTGTAGGTAATTAAATTTGGCAAATTTTAATATCAAATTTTGTAGGAATCGTGAAGTATTGAAGAAAAACTGAGATAGAACAATATATTCGTATCAAGGCAACTAGTATATAGGATTCCTTTTTTCAAGGATCTGTTAGAAGACTAAAAAGGGACTCGATCTTCATACAAATCATCAGTTTTTATCAAACTGTTGGAGCACATCGAATAGATCAATCAATTTTTTGTATTTCAAATTTGTACAAGTTCAGAATTGATTTTTAGATTTGCAGGCCAAGTCAATTCAGCCCCTCGACTAACACCATTCGGATACATTGAATCGAAACAAACACTTTGCATTGAAATCAAATTGATAAATATAGAATTTGGATCAAGGTTTGAATTAATTGTCAGATCTTACACCACTTGATTTTTCAGGACATAAATAAATTCCCAAAGGACAATCTAGTCGTCGGGTTTTACATAATTTTTCTTGGAAAGCATTTTTAGGACTCCACGAGACTGCTAGTAACAATCTTAAAGTTTCAGCGGACCCTTCTAAGTTATATGGGCATATCTTACTCAAGACTTAACATTTGAATTTAATTATATCATTTTATTGACTCAAAAATTATACAAACACTCTTAAAACTACTTATTTTCATTTTAATCAGTTTTCTTCTTATCTTTTGTAGGTTTTTTAGAATTACGTTTAAAAATTTTTCTAAATATAAATTTAATAACAAAAACAAATATTTTCAAACTTAAATAAATCACAATTATTAGAAAACCGATCACATCTAAATTTTGTAACTGAAAATAGTTCATATGAACCGAAGGACTTTGTAAATGTGGAGCACCTTTGTGTCGGATCACGTATTCAACCCAAAATGTTGCAGTTTCCGATGCAGTTTCTGGTCTGTCTCGATACAACTCGGAAAATTCTTTTACAGCATTTTTATATTTGGGATTTTCTAAAACTTCTTTAATAGCTTTAGCAAAAATTTCCTCCGTCAATGTTTTATGATCTAATCCTAATCCAAAATTTGAGCTTTTAACAGTATTGATATTTTTAAATTGATCAGCAAACATGGGAAAACCGATAATTGGAACACCATGATATAAAGACTCCATTAAACTTCCTTGGCCTACATGCGATATGAAAAGTTTCACATTCGGATGAGCCAGAATATCATCTTGTGGCAACCATTTTTTAAAAACAATATTTCCGGCATTTCCAGGCACTTCATCGCTCTCCCATTTCCATATCACTGTTTGTTTAAGTTTAGATAAAACATTGTAGATTGTTTTTATTACATTCGAATTTAATTCAGAGCTCCGAACATTTGAACCCAAACTGAAATAAATTGCACCATTTTTGGCTGAGTCAAGAGCCTTTTGAAGATCCTGTAAAAATTTAAAATTATTAAAATAATGGTATTTCAATATATATAGTATGTAATTACTTGTGGAAGGGGATCAGGTTTGCTCTTTATTTGAATTCCTCCAATGTCTACAAGGGCAGGAAGATACGGTCGAATTGGTCCTTGACTGAAATGATGATTAACCAAAAGTAATGATACATTTTTTCGTGCTTCATCTAAAGATGGATAATTACTCGGTGGAAAATTCGATCTAAAAGAATCGCAAGTAATTTTATTCGATATAATAATTTATAAATTTTAATGAGTTACTTGTAGTATGGCTCCATTTTCATAGTTATTAACCAAAACATAATATTTTCAAAAATCCAAAATAAGAAATTCTTAATCCTGTCAATGAAACCCATCGGTTGTTTTAAACCTAAGAAAGCTTGTGGAACATAAGATGGTTCTTCAGTGGCACCAATCATATAATTAAGTGCAAGAGTAGGTTCTGACATCCAAATTATAATTGCTGGACATTTAAAATGTGAAGCAACACCTACTTGAAAATCAATGAAAAAATATCCGAAAAGAACTAAGTCAAATGATTCTTCTTCCATGATTTTTTGCATTTTCGGATGATTTAAGGAAATATTTATATTTTCCATAATTATTGTAGTGAAATAAGACATTTGACTAAACTGTTGAAATATATTCGGTGGATTATTTGTCATAGATTTTATCATTTCTCGTGACATTTCAGGAACTTCTATTAAAATATGTCGATATTTCGGATTAGGATCACTGAGAGGAATATTTGTAACGACAGTTACATCATGTCCTTTTTCTACTAACCCTTTTACTACGGACATATGAATTATAACATGCGATTTACTTGGAGTTGGAAAGAATCCTAAAATTCTTGCCGAATTAACACAGGCTAAATATATTATTAGAAAAAGCGTAACACTTAAAACACGTTTTAAAATCATTTTAACTAAATGAACCTCACTTTGTGGTTAATCGAAATGAACTGTTTTTATTATTCGCGAAAATGACTTTTAATAAGTAAGAAATGATAAAAAACATACTCAATAACAAATGTTATCAATTCGATAAGAAGGTTTAAACAACTCAAGTTTGTGATAATTGTGATAATAAGCGATGAATTTCATAATATTTATTCATTATGAACATAAAAATCCAATTTAATTCGTCTGACTATGATAATAGATTTAGATGCAGTTCGTGAAAACTGATGACAATCCTGTGATTTGATGCTTTTAAAGAGACCTCATTCTTCTTACTCCTCTTCTAAATTATCTTAGCCAGCCCTCTTCACCATCTCTTCATTACTATCTTGAACGCGCTTTGATCGTTCTTTTTTGATATAGCTCTTGATTGCCTCTTGATCAACCCATGACTGCCACCTCCTTGAAAACCTTCTGATCTTTACTTGACCAGCTCCCTTTAATGTTATTTAACCAGCGTCTTGTTCACTCTCGTTATCATCTTCTGTTGACCACGCTCTTGCCATTCTCCTCCTACTCCTGAGAACGCATCAATGGTATGAAAAAGAAATTTAAAACTCGGTACTTTTAGACATTACTATTTAAAATTAAAATAACTCAGTTTTAAAATTATTGTAAAAAGATGTTGAAAAGAAAACTCAGTTTTTAAAAAAGGTTTTTGACAATCCTTTCACAAATTATATTATATTATTATTATTTGTGAAAGAAACACCCCTGGCGTTACTAAAATGGCAACACATATGTATATAAGTCTTCCTAAGTTTCCATTCCAGATTTTTTAGAAAACAAATAAAACAGTGAGAATCCATCCAGCATTATTTTAGTGACAATAACACATTACTATAAACTGGAATTCTACCAAAAAGAAAACCGATACGAAAGCTAATTCAAGTTTCCTTTTATCTGAATCACTTTTACACCTGTACTGTAGTCCTAAGAAACTTCAGGCTTAAAAAATTTTATTCCCTAAAAATATTCTGATGGAAATTTTGGACGAATCCTTTATAAATCGAATTCCTAGTAGACGTATTTTTGGATTTGTTTTGTATTATGGTCCTTTATATTGCGTTTATATGCTTCCTGGATAGAGCTTATTCAGTTTTTCTGGGTGGATGTAATTTATAAATTTGAATTAGAAAATATTAAGTAAACACAAAAGAGGTTCGCAGTTAAAGGTGATGTTTTGTTGACGGGACTATTCTTAATGATAAGTTTCGTTATTTTGGATAAAAGATGAAAGTTTAGAAATACCACTAAAATTAAAGTTCTTGGTGAAGTTTTATTAATTTCGACCAGAAGAATAAAAAAAATTCCCTTTAAATGTTTGGTCTTCCGTTGGAAAAGGTTCTGCCAGTTGTGACGTGTTTATTTGTTTGAAATTAAATACTGTCATTTATGGTTTTATGCATCTTAATAGCAAGATTGTATCAAAACTTCCTTATAGCTTCCTGAATTTATGATATTAAACCAATAACTTCCATTTCTTATAAAAATTTTGCAAAAGAAAATACATTTCTATTTTTTGTAATCTTAATATTTTATTTTCTAGTCATTTTTAACGGTTTTCTTCTTATTTGTTTTAGCATTCGACATTTTAGAACTTCGTTTAAAAAGTTTTCTAAATATAAATTTAATAACAAAAGCAATTATTTTCAAACTTAAATAAATCACAATTATAAGAAAACCGATCACATCTAAATTTTGTAACTGAAAATAGTTCATATGAACCGAAGGACTTTGTAAATGTGGAGCACCTTTGTGTCGGATCACGTACTCAACCCAAAATGTTGCAGTTTCCGATGCAGTTTGTGGTCTGTCTCGATACAACTCGGAAAATTCTTTTACAGCATTTTTATATTTCGGATTTTCTAAAACTTCTTTAATAGTTTTAGCAAAAACTTCGTCTGTCAATGTTTTATGATCTAATCCTAATCCAAAATTTGAACTTTTAACAGTATTGATATTTTTAAATTGATCACCAAACATGGGAAAACCGATAATTGGAACTCCATGATATAAAGACTCCATTAAACTTCCTTGACCTCCATGTGATATGAAAAGTTTCACATTCGGATGTGCCAGAATATCATCTTGTGGCAACCATTTTTTAAAAATAATATTTCCGGCATTTCCAGGCACTTCATCGCTCTCCCATTTCCATATCACTGTTTGTTTGAGATTAGATAAAACATTGTACATCGTTTTTATTATATTTGAATTTAATTCAGAACTCCGAACGTTTGAGCCTAAACTGAAATAAATTGCACCATCTTTGGCAGAATCAAGAATTTCTTGAAGATCCTGTAAAACGTAAATAAAATATAATAATATTTTAATATACTGTAGAATATATGATTACTTTCGGGAGAGGATCAGGTTTGCTCTTTATTTGAATTCCTCCAATGCTTACAAGGGCAGGAAGATACGGTCGAATTGGTCCTTGACTGAAATGATGATTAACCAAAACTAATGACACATTTTTTCGTGCTTCATCTAAAGATGGATATTTATTCGCTGGAAAATTCGATCTAAAATAATCGCAAGTAATTTTATTCAATACAATAAATTATAAATTTAAATACTTTACTTGTAGTATGACTCAGTTTTCATAGTTATTAACCAAAACAAAATATTTTGAAAAATACAAAAGAAGAAATTCTTAATCCTGTCGATAAAACCCATCGGTTGTTTTAAAGCTGAGAAACCTTGTGGAACATATGATGGTTCTTCAGTAGCACCAATCATATAATTAAGTGGAAGAATCGGTTCTGACATCCAAATTACAATTGCTGGACATTTAAAATGTGAAGCAACACCTAATTGAAAATCACTGAAAAAATATCCGAAAAGAACTAAGTCAAATGATTCTTCTTCCATGATTTTTTGCATTTTCGGATGATTTAAGGAAATATTGATATTTTCCATAATTCTTGTAGTGAAATCGGATAGTTGATTAAACTTTTCAAATATACTCGGAGGTTTATTTGTTATATTTTTTATCATTTCTCGTGATATTTCAGGAACTTCTATTAAAATGTGTCGGTATTTTGGATTGGGATCACTGAGAGGAACATTAGTAACGACTGTTACATCATGTCCTTTTTCTACTAATGCTTTTACTACGGACATATGAATTATAACATGCGATTTACTTGGAGTTGGAAAGAATCCTAAAATTCTTGCCGAATTAACACAAGCTAAATATATTGTTAGAAAAAGCGTTACACTTAAAACACGTTTAAAAATCATTTTAACTAAATGAACCTCACTTTGTGGTGAATCGAAATGAACTGTTTTTATTTTTCGCGTAAATGACTTTTAATAAAGCAAAAATGATAAAAAAAATACTCAATAATAAATGTTATCACTTCGATAAGAAGGTTTAAACAAGTCAAGTTTGTGATAATTGCTATAATAATTGTTGAATTTCATAATAACATTTATTCATTAAGAATAGAAATTACAATATCCAACTTTAACCATTGGACTATGCCAGAAATGAGACTAAAAAGCACCTAAAGCTAATTATAATTGCATAACTTTGTCTCAAACCGGTATATTAGTTTTTAAAGTACATCAAAAAGCTTTATTCGCTTGATAGGGTTTGATTACTTCGATTATTTTGTAGTGTGTATAATTGTGTTAACACTGATTGAAAATTTACGATAATTTTTATGCCCTATGGTAGGTACTACATATGTACTACATGTTAAATTCGGCGCCCCGAGCAACGCCGGGGAATTCACCTATAATATAAATATATATATATAAAATATAATATAAATATAATATATAATATACATATATTGTATTGGGGTGTGCTTTGGGTCGAAATTTCGTACATCAAGTGACCAAAAAATTCCTCACCTAGTTCCCAAAATGTCGTATTTCCATTGTAAGACTATTCGATGATAGAAGGTTGATTAGGGAACTGTGAACTAAGAAATTTTAAAGCTTTAAATAGTTTTTATACTTCTGATATAGCTCAACATAAGTAGCTTGGTCCTAAATTGATTCATTGATATGAGAAACTAGATTTCGAATATAAATAAAAAATTTAATATCAATTGTGGTAAAGATAAAAATGTTTGAAATTGAAGCCGCTGATCAAATTGCGGCTACGCTATTGAAAACGTCCTTTTTGAGCCTCTTAGAAACACATCATAACTATTATAAGGATTTTTTTTGATACTGTGACCGGCTGCATATGCCCTAGTTATTTTATTCGTTTTCATTAATATATTTAAAAATACAAGCATTTTAAATTGTGATACTGAAATTTAAAGGTATTCAATACAATTTAATTTGCATATCAAATATTTTAGATTAGATTTTTAATTTCTTTATTTTAATATATTAAAATTTAAAAAATATAAAAATTTTTTTCAAATACTTTTTTTTCAAAATTTCAAACTACAAGATTAAAGCTACACACCGCCGTAGGGCGTATGTGTCGTAATGTAGGTTTTCTGATGTTTTGGCAATAAATGAAACGTCAAAACACTAAAATTCATTTGTTTGTAGTGTAAATTTTTAACATTTGTTATTAATTAACAGTTATTAAAAATATAAAACTTTCAAAATAAATTGGTAAATATGGCTGATGAAAATGAAAGCTCATCAGATAAGTACGAGAGTGATTCGGGTAAACCAGAAAAAATGTTTACATTAAAAAAATGGAATGCAGTGGCGATGTGGAGTTGGGATGTCGAATGTGATATTTGTGCAATTTGTCGTGTTCAAGTTATGGGTAAGTAAATTGTTTAATTAAATTATATTTTAATTATTTTGTTAAAAAAATTTTGGCACAAAAAAAAAATAGAATTTTAATTGTCGAAATCGTTTGCGTTCGTTTTCATTTTAATGTGTCGACATCTAATGTCAAACATTGAAATCAGAAAATACTGACAGTGGCTTATCAAATTTTAACAGTAAAAGTTACACACGTTTTGTTTTGCAGGACACATTTTTTTCTTTGGCTATGATTCTATATAAAAACAGATAAAAATGAATAAATTTGTAAAAGATTAAATTAATCATTAATAGCTTAAGCAGTTCTGTAAATCAAAAATTGAATTTTAAAAAAATACGCAAATATAACACGTATTTTGTGAGAAAAATTAAAATTTGGTAAAATATGGAACCACTAACATTATTGTCTCGTATATAAGCAGTTGACTCTATTTGATTTATGTTTTGTCAAGAGTGTCCAACCTTTTTGTTTCCCTGGGCCACATTCGAAGCAGACATGGTGTTTTTGGCCACAGGTATATTACTATGTTTAAATCCATATCATAAAATGAATGTGATGCTTGGCATTGAAGTTGAGAAACTAAAGCATCAATATCTGGTTCGATTGACGTGGTTGCAATTCTCACGCAGTTCTCATGGTGCTCATCCAACATGTTGGTTCTAATTTTACACTTAGTATGTTTCATTCTTGACTTAGGCCACCAGGTGACAAACAACAGTACAGTGTAGCTGAGCGAGCAACGCAAACAAAAAGAGAATTTACCACATAACGAAAGAGCTTTCAGTTCTGGTCCTGTTTTTGTTGTTTGTCACTTGGCAGCTTTAACACGAGAGCGCACACAGCACACAAATCATTCGTCAGAAAAATGGACATGTTTTTGAATATTTTCGGGCCGCATTGATAATTGCCATGCGCCGCGGGTTAGACAGCCTTGGTCTAGATAATTTCTTGATAAAGAAAAAGCCTATTCTTTAACTGTGTCTATTATAAAATAAATGAGCTTGCTATTGATCTTGATTCTCACTTTTTTCACAACTGAGAAAATTCTAATAACATGAAAACAATTCTTAGACAGCTAATCCTAAATATAAATATTTACTTCAAAACATTTCTATATTCAAAACAGTTGTATTCCCATTAAAAGTACTTAAGATCACGACCGAAGGAAAAGCCCTAATGTCCAAGAAGAACTCCCTAATGATTGGAATGTACTGTTTATCAACAAAAGACTTCAAGGAGTACAGTAACAGGTCATTCATACATTTCTCTAGATAGTTTTCGAGGAAATAGAAAAAATAACAGCAAGGAATACTATTTCCAAGATTGGTCTGCTTTATAATTTTCAAAAGGAGTTTATTTCAATAGGTGATTATCGAAAAGAACCCATTCCAAATGAAAATATTAAATTCTAGCAAACACCGTTAATATTTATTTATAGAACTTATAAAATATTGGTATTGGGATTATAGTCCCGACATGCAAAATGGCCGTTTATTGGAGGATTATGGATAATGAAACGTTTTTTTTGCATTTATATCTGAATCATTTGAAATTGAATAGACTTGTTTTGCATTTAATAGACATAAGTGCACATACTTCTTTGTCGCTTGCATACATTATGCAGATTACAAAAGAGTAAAGCACGATTTGAAGAAGATAGTTCTTAATCAAACGTAAAAATTTTCTTAGGAATGCAAGGAAAGAACGTTAGAAAGTTGCTCCTACGTGATTTTGTAACAAAAAAAAACCTGGTGCAAATGTTGGTAAGAAATAAAACTCGATAAGGCATTCTTCCATGAACTTTAATTAAGCAGTCAAAATTTATAACCTTCCTCAAATCTTATTTACAAATCACAATTAGACGTGAAAAAAACTATAAATTTTTCTATTTTTTTTTTTATTAACCAGCTTCATGGTTACCAGGACAATTTTGCGGTTATTACTTTATTGTTCAAAAAAGCTCATGGAAAATGGCTAAAAATTTAGATTTCCTGTAATTTTGATTCTTAATTTAATTAGTTATAAATTTCCTGTAAACAACATTTCAAGGTCATTTGAAATTGCCACATTGTTCTCATCTCATTAAACAAAATCAATTATCGAATATCGAATTCTAGAAAATTCATCTTCTTTTTTTTTGTCTGCGAATTCACGAAAATATTTAGTTTTATAAGAAATTCACGTGACCTTTGTTAACAAAATAAAACAAAAAAAAAAAACATTAATCAATTGAATTACAGTTTAAAGTACAAAGTAAACCAGTTATTTCGTTGCTTCGAAATTATTCTAACTGAAAGAAAAAAATTGCTTACCAACAATTTCGGTTTTAAACAGTATAAACAGGGTGGGTTGGATAATTTATTTTATTAAATGAAATTTGAATCGAAAAATTCGATGCTAATTTCCAAGAGTTTTCCTTAACTTAAGGCTTAGGGGAAAATGTTCATTGTTTCAAAAGAAAACAAGCTATAGTAGGCGAACCACTATGGGAACTTCCATACATATTGATCAAATTATTTTATACAACAATTTATGATTTATTTTGTACACAAATTTCGAAGTTTTGTCCAAGCATCCAAATTTTGTTCGGCAGCTACCCGAAGTTGTAATCGGATTCAATTGATTTCATTGAAAAAGTGTCTCATGCCAAATTTCATTGAAATCGATTCATAAATAACGTTACAATACCCTGTAATGTAAAAACACAAAAAACCGAACTTTTGTTTGGCGGCAACCCGAAGTTTTAATCCGATCAAACCCAACTTCTGATAGAATGGTTCTCATGAGGAAAAAACTGCTCTTACCAATTTTCATGGAAATTGTTACAAAAATACGGCCGCAATCTTGTGCACGTCAGACAGACAGACATTGGATAAAAATGATTGCAAACGATTTAGAATCTTATAAAACGTGGAGATTTTTTTTCGATCATGATTCCAGTAACATATATAGTTCGTATAGAAGTTAAAAATTAAAAATTATTCTAAACTAATTTTGTTAGAATATCTTATTTCGTCCTTTTTAAAATATGTTCTCATCTGATCTTTAGCTCTTCATCTTACAGCAGCTCCAATTCTAAAACTCAATTGAATTAGAAAAATGGATCTATATAAGATAAATCCGGAGAAATAATTTCTATTGAATTAAACATTTTTTCAATCGCTATTTATGATGTTATTTTCGGGATTCTCAATTAAGTTAAAACTTCGACAAAATTATATTAAGGAATGAGTATTCGAAATTTTATTAATATCGATTAAGAGGTTTCCTTGATAGAAATAAGTTTCAGAATTCATAAATCACGATATGTATCACTTGAAGAGAGTCTTCTTCTCACATCGATACCAATAACTGATCAGTTCTTTACATTTTATTTGCATTGATTAATGTTTTCGAGACATATATCGTATAAACTAAATTTTGACGTTAGACAGACAGACATGCGAACAGACATTTTTTAAGAATAAGCTTTTTGAATTCTGGGGCCATCAAACTGTTAAAATTCTTCAAAATCTTGAGGTCGTATTTTTTTTCTGTCTAGATGATAAAGCAAACATTTTTAACTGTCTGAAATGTATTTAAAGGATTCATGTTGAAGAAGCTTTCAGTGGGAAGTTTATGGCTTGCGGTAGTTTTGCAGATTTCGATTGTATTACTGGAAAGTATTTATTTATACTTTAATTTGCAATGTTCAACTCAAATTGACTAAAATTGAATAGAAACAAATGTTCTTAAAACAATTTGTCATAATTTTCGTTCTGTCTAATTATTTTCCAATTCATTAGTTTCATTTCCAATTATCAATATTTTGTAGTTAATTAACAAAATCAATCTAGTTGAAATTATTAAACGTTATAGAATTTTGTTTCATTTATAGAACGTTTACTATTCATGTGTCAATGATACTGACTGGGCTAGATTGTCAAATGACTAAAATCCTGCTAGGACTCGAACGTAAACCACTTAGGATCATTGTGGATATTGTGACAGGATATTCCTCCTTAAAGGAACACATGTGGAAAATAGGGGTAGCAGGGAATCTGACATGTGGAACCTGTCTGGAGGAAAATGTGTCAGCAGAATACTTTTTGTTTAAATGTCCGTTTTTTTCTAAAACGAGACTTGCGTACATTCTGAGTAAGGAGGTGTTAGTTGACTTGAAAACTGACCGTCATTAGAAAGCCTTATCGGTTTGGGGAAGAGACCAAACTTTTCAACCAAATTTTATTAGGAGGTACAATGGGCCACAAAGGTCTACGTGCTAAAACTCTTCCAATACCATCAACGCATCGAATAAAAACTTTATGATTGAAAAAATTCAAGTCTCGGGAATTTCAAATGCATGAATAAACGTTTTTAGCTTATTTTGAATCACTCTATCCTAAAAAAAAACAAGAATTCTTCATTTCATTATTAGATTACATAATTATCTTATTTATAAAGAAAAGAGAGACGAGCCCCCAGAAATGATTCGCAATTATTATCGATGAAGAATGCTTTTTTATATACAATAGTTTGTTTGTTTTTTTTTTTTTTTGCTAAACTGTTTTAATTATATCGAAGGTGATTCGATTATAGAACACGTTTCTCCTTTTTTTTATTTTGGAGGTTTTTTGTTTTTGCCTCATCTTACGTTGTCGACTGCCATATGAACATATTCTCCGAAAAACAATCTTATTTATAATATAAATATCAAAAAAAAAAAAATTGTTTGCGAAAATTTAAACGGGTTCAGTCCAACACCTTGACTTATGAACAAAATATTCAATTATGTAAATCGATATTTTTAAATAAATCCCGTTCATATAAAAAAAAGAAAAAACCCGAAGAAATTGTTAACACATGATTCAAATGTTTGTGAGTAAAACTCACGTGAATTTAGCCTTACGTCTGGATCATCTCTTATATATTTGTCTTTTCACTCCTAATCCTATGAAAATGTAGTATCAGACTATTTTTTTCTTTTCTAAATAACAACTTTTTCCTAAAATCACCAAAATTTCATTTTTAGTATTAAATGGTTTTTTTTTTTTTTATAATTTATGAATTTTGGATCATGATTTTTAAATATTCAAAATTATTTTGAAATTTTTTGTGATTCATTTTTTTTTGTATATTAAATAACTTTAAATTATTTGATTATCAAATCAAAAATAACTGATTTCGAAAAAGTTGTTTGATTAAAAATAAATTTTATATTTTATTTATTTATTTTTAATCCGGGATTCATTTTAAAAAAAGCTATAATGCGCAAACCACTATGGGAACTTTTATACATTAATCGATCAAATTATTTCATACAACAATTTATGATTTATTTTGTACAAAAATTTCGAAGTTTTGTTCGAGCACTCAAAGTTATGTTCCAGATTTCATACAAAAAAATCCGAATTTTGTTCGGCAGCTACCCAAAGTTGTAATCGGATACAATTGATTTTTGGACACAATTGTTCTTTCATTGAAAAAAGTGTCTCATACCAAATTTCATTGAAATCGATTCATAAATAACGTTACAATACCATGTAATGTAAAAACACAAAAACCGAACATTTGTTTGGCGGCTACCCGAAGTTTTTAGACCGATCAAACCCAACTTCTGATAGAATGGTTCTCACGAGGAAAAAACCGCTCTTACCAATTTTCATGGAAATTGCTTCAAAAATACGGACGCAATCTCTTGTACACGACAGACAGACAGAAAGACAGACAGACAGACAGATAGACAGACAGACAGACAGACAGACATTCGATAAAAATGACTGCAAACGATTTAGAATCTAATAAAACGTGGAGATTTGCATCATGATTCCAGTAACTTATATACTTCGTATAGAAGTTAAAAATACTGTATCGATTTTTTATTATCTTGTTTTTATAGTTTTTCATATTTTATTAATAATGAAATTTATTTTTTAAAAACAGAATTTCAAAATTAAATTATTTTTTAAAAAATTTCATAAAAAAAGCTGTTTAAAAAATATAAAACTGAGCAGCTTGAATTCCGTATTTTTGGCACACGGGACTTTTGTATTTATTATAAAATCTCGAAAATGAAATTTAAAAATATTTTCTTTCAAACATCTTTAAAACTTTTTAAAACAATAATAGTACATTCTTCGGAAGGATAATAAAAAATGGCAAGATATAAATTTCGAGCTATTTTCATTTCATTAAGTTGATAGTATTAAAATCTTGATATCTGCCATCTGCCATTGTTGCTATAGTATTAATAGTCATGGAATTCTGCAAAAAGGAACGACATTATTATTGACAGTTCATCAAGTTTCGAGCGCCTAATGTGTGGTCAAAAAGACAATTCCACAAAATTCAAATCGTGCATTTCTTTCCGAGTATTCTTGGTTGAATTAATTATTAAATTCCCTGTTGAATGAGGTATGTATCATACCTGTAGGATCCAGGATACCTGAAATATACTTATACCTTCATACTAGAGAATTTTTGGATTTCCTGTCCTATAAAGGAATATTTTTGAATACGGCGAATGGTATTTAATTCGTTATTAAATTGATCATCGAATGAAGTATGGGTTTTATCTATGGGATGTAGAATACCCCAGGTGTACACATACTTCAAGTTACGCAAATTAATCTTGCGCTATTATTGAGGCACTCTATATAACAACAAATCAAAAAAAAACATACGTTTGCTCTTATCAGCAGTTAATATCCTGCTACTGCTGGCCAAGTGCTTAATTTTATCTCCGAGGTGTTCGGTTTTTGTTAATTTGGTGATCAGTAATTAAATTAAAGCATCAAAATATTAAGGTATTCTTTTTAAAGGTCTATACAATACTTTTCTTTAATAATCCAAATTTTCGTACACTTTTAAGAGGATAAATCTCGATAATCTATAAATTTTGGAGGATGGTCCTTTAGATACATTTTGTTAGACTGACTAAACAAAAATTTCTAAACGAAAATTATCTGCGTTTTCTGTTTTTGAAATGAAAATTTAATTAATATAGTTAAATGTAATGTAATTTTTGATAAATATCGTTATTTCGGTATTTTACAGTCTTTGTTTGAATACTACAAGAAAGTTGCATTTTTATGACATCAACAAGTAGAACTAGCTCTTATCAAAACTTATGTCTTACCTAAAATTTCTTAAGATTTGTTATTTTTAACACAGTTCTTTTTAAATGGTTTTTCTTTGGGAAAACTTGGCCCTTGTTTTGTTTCTGATTGTTATACTATCAATATCTCGAACTGTATTTTTCTAGCTATTTCTCGACGTACTTAGTGCAAAAGATACGTCGGTGAAAACTTCATAATTCAGGTAAAAGGTAGTAGGACATTTCAAAATAGAAGAGGATACTATAGAGTGAACTGTACTTGAATGGCTATGAAACATGATTACGAAGACATTTCTTCACATATTTTGAAATCCTTAATGTACATTCGGCCGAAATAATCAGCTCATTTAAACCTATCTATAATCAAATTTGGACAATTCGAACATATTTATTATTATTTTTGAGTCCATCTTAGGAAATCAAAATACATAACATTTTTTTTTTGCCTAACAACAAATCATCAGATTTTGTTTTAAAATATTTATTTAGGATTGATTTTTAACACTATAAATTTTCCGATCCACCGAAAATAAGTTTTATTGATTTATTTTCTTGTTTTTACTAAAATAAATTAGTTATTTTTTTTTATTGTTATTCCATTTTTTGTTTTTTAAACATAATTAATCGACGAACAAACTAGAAGTAAATCTTAAAATGGAAATTCTATTAAATTCGATTTTTAAAGGTGCGGAATAAAGACGTTGTTTTTTATGCAATTTGAAATTCTTTCAAGTTTTTATGATGATTTTTTTATTTTGGGTAAATCCATCTTATAAGTGCCTTTTTTTTGGTTGATTTGCCAAAATAATAGCTCAAATAGTTTTCAAGGTAATGTTTTAATAAATTGCTTTAATTTTGCAAATTGGCTTTAATTAAAACTTGTTTTTTTTTTTTAAAACATTGCTAATTTTACTGTGATATGGTAAAGAATCCTCAACGGTTTATTAGTTTTTTTAATCCAGTGTATATTTCGACCAATACTCTTAAAATAGTTTTTGTTGAGAATTCAAAAACTTCTTCGAATTATAGTAGCCATATTCCTTTACGATCGAAATCATGGGGTACTGTGATATCTTTTGTATGATTCTATTTTGTAGAGAAAAATATGGAATCATACAACTATGCAACGATACACCGAGTTTTACTATTGGTAAGGGAATACCCATACTATGTACTCGAGTTTCAAACTTAGATGATAACAAAAAAAAACCCTTGAAGCCTATACACACGATCAAATTTAGCATCCGTCTTTGGAATGACAAACTAGAATGGATGAAAAGTTTGACCGTGTGTACGCTTTTTGACTTAAATTTTGTATTAACTTATGTCAATAAAACTTAATATTACTAATACAAAACCATCAGATTCAATATTGAATTTGATTAGAATGAACGAAATTATAGTCCAGCATTCTTTGAATCAGTCTTCGGCGATCAAAAAATCGACTACAAACTAATTTTAGTTTTCTAATATAATTTTTGTTTTATACTTGCTGTAAAGGGGCCAAAGGGGCTCGCCTCTTGCTTGCCATTGAAATATAACTTGTAAACTGTTATTAAGCACATTTATTGTAACTAAGTAATTATTTATAGTGGGAAATTTTGTGGGTTTTAATAGTTCATATAATATCTTTACTAATATACGCCGCGCTGAACTAAAATCATCAGGAATTATTTTTTGTATGGAAATTGAATTTATATCACGTGTCTAAGAATTTTATTCGATGGATAATTGTCACATGTAAACAAGATCTAACTCGAATATATATATATTTTTTACATATTTATTTATTTATTTCAATTAATTTTGTACACAAAAGGATTATTATTCTTATTTAAATTCTACAAATAAAATAAAGTATAGTTAGTAGTGTCATGCGAAGCAAATTCAATATACAAGCAGAATAAGAAGAATATATGTTACTTCTTATTGAACATCGGAATCGGAATTTTTTCTTGTATTCCCATATTTATCGCATTTATTAGAATTAGGTTAAAAATGAATGGAATCAAAAGACTGAATATTGCCTATTGTCTCTCTCTATGTATGTTGTATTCGTTGTTTAGTAATATACAGATAGGGTACTTGGAATACGTACTAATCTCAATATTTTGCTAATCAAGTATTTTAATACATATTAATACATTATTACACTAATTTTCCCCTTCGCACCCATCTAAATCCAATTTAACCATTTTTCATTTTCCTCACCCCAGGCTCGATGATGATGTAAAATAGCCTTGTTGTTTGGCTCGGGCTATGGTTCTGATAGGTGGTATTAAGAAAAGCTGCCCTATATTTTGCTGCTTGCAATTAAGCAATATCTGAAGCCATTAAACGCTCTTTGGTACCAATAGGTAGGGAATTTTTTAAAAATTGGTTGATGATAATTCTAATGCAGTATACCAGGGATACCACTGATGACGTATATGCAAAATCTTTTTATTAAATTGTTGACGATTCGAATTTTAATAAAACTATTAAATATTTATAAAATTAAATTTTATTTTGGGTTTTTTCTTGTTTTTTTTTTTACAAAAATATTGAATGTTTCTTCTTTTTTAAATTATTTATTTTTTATTTCTTAAATATCTAACAACATAATTATTTAATAATTGAGTATAACCTGAAAAAATTAAAACTATAAAGTTTTTTGCTGCTTAAAACTAAAAATAATGGGAAATATAATATATTTTTTTATTTTTTTAACAAAATTTAAAGTATTTGTCATGGCTTTTGAAAATATTTAATAATCAAATTAATTTCGAATTTTCGATAATTTCGTATACAAAATTTAAAAATAAAATAATATTTCTTCCTTCTTTTAGTAGGAGATTAATTTTTTGATTTAAAATTTTGATTTTACGAATATTTTTATTATCCTTATTATTTTTTCATTTATCGAAATTTCCAAAAAAAAGAAAATTATAAAATTTAAAGAAACATTTTTTTTAATACATTTCCCTTTCTTAATTAAAATAGAGATTCTGTTCTTTTTTTAATCTTGATCTAAATAAAATCTTAAAAAATATAAACCTTTAACTTTTCTTTATATTTGATATAAAGAAAAATCTTTGGTTTTTAGTTTTTTTTAATTAAAATTAATAATTATTATGATATTGGAAAAAATATATATTACATAAATCTAAAACGACAAACTATCTAAAACTATATATTTACAATTTGTGGAGAAAAACAAAAAATAAAAGTACTAAATCATAAAAAAAACATAAATAAATATTTTTACCTTTTTCTTTCTGTTTTTAGAAACAGATAATAAATTTTTATTTAAAAAAAACGGTTTTACTTCTCTTCTAATTAATTTTTAACACATCTTCTTCTTTTTTTCACTATATCACAATTTTTTGGTTTAATTAGCTATTTTTAAAGGCATCCTATCAAAAATTCTAGCCTATTTTCTTTTCCATTCTATAAGAAGTATTCAGCCTTCCACTAGAATAGATAAAATATCCTTAATTAATATTTATAATAAGCATTTGAGATTCAGCATTTCCATAAATCATCGACTTTAAATATTACATGTTAAATGATAATGGTTTAATGTTTGCAACGGATGACATTCTTCGTACACGACCCATCATTTTACGTTCGATATCTTCTAATGATTTACCTTGTGTTTCTGGTACAAAGAATATCACAAAGAATAGGGCAACAACACAAACTACACCGAATAATATGAATGCACCTTCAATACCAATTAATTCTTTAAGATTAACAAATGTTTTTGTTACAATGAATGTACATGTCCAATTGAATGCCGTTGCAACACTAGCAGCTGAACCACGAATTTTTGCCGGAAGAATTTCACCCATCATAAGCCATGGAATTGGTCCAAAACCAAGTGAAAAACCAAGTACGAATATAACAAAACTAGCTAATGGTAACCATCCGATTTCCGAAACATCAGCACCAGATTTCTTAATAAAGAAAAATGCTCCTAATGTGAATAATGAGACAATCATTGATATTGATGAGATATAAAGAAGCATCTATAAAAAAAGAAAATTTTCAATAATTAGCAAAACATTGTTTTTTTTTCTTAATAATTAAAAATTACCTTTCTTCCTAAACGATCAATTAAAAATGTTGCAATAAATGTAGCCACAAAATTAACAATACCAACAATAATTGAACATATATTTTCATCAATTGTTGATCCGGATTCTTGGAAAATTTTCACAGTATAAAATATAACTGCATTAATACCACTGAATTGTTGGAAAAACATTAAACCCAATGATATTGATAATGGTTTCAAATTGTTCAATTTAAGTAGCGCAAAGAATTGATTACTGCTTGATCCACGTTCAGCTTCAGAATTTGATCGGCTAATACCTTTAAGTTCTGGCTCAACATCAGCTTCTTTACCACGTAACCAAACTAAAGCTTTACGTGCTTTCTCCTCATTGTGACGTAACACATACCAGCGTGGTGTTTCCGGTATGAAAAACATTAATACCAAAAATGGTATCGGTAAAGCAGCACCCAAAAATGCTAACATCGACCAATCCATATATGCGCCAGCAACAAAACATAATAATATTCCAATATTACCGAATGCTGTCGGTAATAAACCAAGTGTACCACGTACTTCTGGTTGAACAGTTTCTCCTAAATATACTGGTAATGCTAAAGATGCAATACCAACACAAAATCCAGCAATAGCACGACCAGCTAAAACCATTGCAATATGAACACTGCAGGCTATCATTAATCCAGATAATATGAATGGTATTGATGTTCCAAGAATTGTTGTTTTACGACCAATATATTCAATAAGAGGGCCACCAGCTATACCACCAAATAATGCAGCTAATGGCATTATACTACCAACCCAAGAATATTGATCTGGGTCAACATGAAAGCTTGTAACATTTCGATCTAACATTGATACTTCAGCTGGTGACGTGTAAGCTGATAAAAAGCCTACAACCAACGAACCAAATGATACTGATAAAGCAGCAAGAATCTATTAAGGATAAAAGTAAATTTTATTAGTTTCAATTTGTTATTATTAATTTTTTTTTTTTTGATTTTTTTTTGTATAAAGAAAAGTATATAAAACCTGAGAGAATGTGCATTTTGCATGAGGCTCTTCGATTGGTACTGAAAACGATACATGAGTATCAGCACGCATTAAAATCTTCATTTTGTATGAATTTTTGGTACTTGTTGAATACAATATTGTCTTAAAAAAACACTTTTTTAATTATACACAAAACCCGAAAAAATATATAATATTAAGTATCGATGTTCTTTAAACTTTGATAACCGATCACTGACTGTGTTCGATGTCTTTCAATTATTCAACATTTATACAAATTGACCAATAATATTTTATAATAATAATTCATTTAATAGCGTCATTTGATTGTCGAAAAACAAACAAGAAATAAAAGAAAAGAAAACACTATATAGCGAAATTAATAAAATCAATTTTTATGTTATGTATTTTTTTCTTTCTTAAACTTAAAGTCATTCATTTTGATTTGATTCCAAAAGGCAAATTGGCAAACATTTTAAATGTATAGTTTAACAAACAAAAAAAAAGAAGAATTTAATCAAATTGGCGGTAATTAATTTTATTTACTAAAAAAAACATTCATTTCTATAAGAAAAATTATAGTTTTTCATTTAAAATAGGATAATAATTAAAAATATTTCTAATTTAATGGATATTTTCAAAAATGTCCATATTTTCATGTACATTTTTCAGTATTTTTCCATTTTGTCATGAATTTACGTAATTTGCGTATAGAATAAAGATTTGCAAAAAGGAAAAGAAAAATAATAATAACGTATTTCACATGATTCTTCCTTTTAATAAGAATACATAACACAATCCACTCACTAAAAACAACAATATCCATATCATCATTATTCTTTTTTTTCTTCAGAATCCTTTTTTTCTTAATTATATTCGAAATAATTTCCTATTTTTTTTTTTTTCTTCTGAAGGATTTCTCACGTATTACGCGTCTGCGTTTAAATAATTCATAGTAATATTACAAACGGTCAAGAAAAAAACTATGTAAAAAACCGCCAAGATTTGCACAATTTAGATATATCATATTTGAATTAGAATCAATTCCTTACGACTTGACACTCAATTAATGTCTGAATAAAACAAAAAAAAAAAGAGATTCTAGATTTTTAGTCTTCATGTACGAAATTTCCAGGATATTATTGATAGAGGTTCTTCCGTTTTGCTCTATTCTTATTCTTTTAGAAGCCTTGTTTATGTATTCTTTTAGTATAAAAGAAATTACGTTGACTTTTATATTACTTGGTAACACAAAGCTGATTTCTTTTCAGATTCTATACTATTAAATTTGTTTGTCAATAATGTTAAAATCTTTGCCTTCTGATATCTCATCAAAAAAAAATTTCAAAAATTATTTTTAATATTTAGAAAAATCACAATAACTAACTTTACAATACAAAACAAACAACCGTATTCGTTTTAAAATTAATTTAAACTGAATATTCTAAATTATTGTAATTCCTATTTAAGTTCTATAAAAAACATTAAAAAATATTGTTTTGATAATTTTTTTCTAAAAACAAATATATAAGAAATCTCTTTTTTGTTCTCGAAACAAATTTCATTGTGAAAAATTCACAAATATTTTCACAAATCAAATCAAAATTGACACGAATTCTTCCATATTTATGACGAATTAATAAGAATGATATATATTCGTTACGTACTCTTTTTAATTTCTTAATTTTTTTTTTTTTAAACATTTTTTAACCTATCAAGAAAAGTTCAAGTAACATAGCTGATAATAATATTATTCTATATACAGTGTCGGCCTTAACAATATTTAATTTAATTTATATAAATTTTAAAAAATAGATTGCTCCTTAAGTCGATACTGCGATTATACATCATATTATCACGATTGTTATTCATGTTTTTACAATATGAAAAAAATAACTAATAATTTTTTAAAGAAAAACAAATAAAAAATGAAATCATTAAAAATTTCCCACCACTAAAAGCCTTGATTATGAAGAATTTAAAAATAATATAAATATATTTTCTCGTTTTTTCTTTTATTTAATCATTTCAACTTTGAATTCACATTAAAATTTTTGGTGTCAGAAGTGGGATTATATTCAAGAAACAGTTTTCTTTCAAACATATATGTTTCTAAAACAAATTTTTAAAATTAGTTTTAAAACCAAAAACAAAAGAAATATTAAATGTTTTAAAAGTTTAAAATGTTGCAAACAATTTAATTGATAAATAAAAAAGAGGAGGCTCGTCTCTAAGTCACAATCAATCAGTTTCTATTAAGATGAATTACTTTCGTTTTTGTTTGCAAAAAAAAAAACGTACGTCATTTTTTGTGTTGTTTAATTTTTGTTTATTTGGAAAGTTGTTGAGGACAATCCACTTAACACACCCATTTTCTTAATTAAACTTAAATTAAACAGCAATGACGCCATTCAATTTAAGGAATTTATTTGTTTTCTTTCTTTTTTTTTCGGTTAAGTTCAATGTTCAAATATAGATTTTCGTATAGAAACTGTGAGGGGGTTGAAAAAAAAAAAACAGAAAAAAATTCCACCAAAAAATTAATTAATTATTGATGATGCATTTCACAAAATATACTTTCAATTTCGATTAGAGATTCATTTTAAGAAGACCAGAAAACTCATAAAAAATACTTAGTATAACAAAAATTAGCCTTCACCTTTTAGCAATATTTAACCAGAATATTTTTGCGCGTGTTAATTTTTTTCATCTTGATAGAGACGGACTTCCTTACAATTGGCCTTAATTGATGTGAAATTTTAGTAAATGAAATGTATAAATTCTAACGCGTGCGATAAGTCTAGTATTTCTTTTTTTTTTTAAAGACAAAACGACATATTTTCGCGATTAAACGATTGCCTGATTTTTTTTTTAAATGTTCTTAAAAATTTTGGTTTAAATAATTGGATTTACTAAAAATTTCTGTGTTACGAAGTAAAAAACGTATTTTATTTGAATTTTAGTCAGTTATTACTTAAATTCCTAGAAACCTTTCAATAGCTATATATCTTTCGTTCTTTATTATAATGTAATATTAAGATCGACAACGCAATTAGTCGCGTAACCAAGATTTAATTCTATTTTGTTTAGTTATATTAATTTCTTTTATCTTGTTCAAAACACTTCATAAACAACAGCACTATAAGTACCCATCAACTATTGTAATATTTTACTATTATATTTTCTCAAGGAAATGTGTTCTATTCACTACGAAGGTATTACTTGTAATGAAAAGACTTAGAACAATAGTTTTCAAAGAAAATAACATATTCACGTCGAAATCATTAAGAAATTTATGATTATTTTAAAACTAGAAAATATGTTTATTAGAAAATATGAGAGATAAGAACGTTTAATAAATTCCATAGTATTTTATTAGCATTTCATGTTTTTAAGATATTTAATTGAAATCAATCTAACTAAATTAGTTTCGATTTTAATCGAAAATATATTTCTAATTAATATAAGTATATTTATTTATAAAACAAGCCCTTAGAACCCAGTACAACAGTCAATATTTCAAAATTTAAGAAAAAAGCTTTTTTTTAAAGAACAAAAAAGAAGTGTTTGCCTGAGCTTGATCATAGATTCTTTTGCAGTCAACGGTCTTAAGTAATAAAAGCTGATAAAGAAAATACTTGTCATATCTTCAGTTTTCTAAAAACGATTTTACATTGACCGTTGTCTAATTTAATATAAACTATAAAGAGAGAAGGTCCTTTAAGAAATGATTAAAAGAAGTGTGCGGCACACACCTTCTTTTATTAGCTCTTTCTTAAGAATCGATTGCATCGATAAAAATGATGTTTCTGCTCTAATTCTGTTCATTTGTTTAATATTTTATCGATTTAAAAAGGATTTATTTGCCAAGCAAGATCATATTTACGACACCAATCATGTTCGGGTATTTAATTTCAATTATTTAATTCTTAATTAAAAATTTTCTTCCTTTTTTTTTTAAATAAAATAAATTATAATCGAATATTTAATGCGCATTTTTTAAAAATATTTCGAAGATAAATTTAAAAACTAAAAATTAGAGAATAAATCAAAAAAAAAATGCTTAACTATTTCACAAATCAAGAAATTTAATATAAATATTTAGCAACTAACTAACTAAACTAGTTAGTACGACAAGGTCATTAATTGAATTGATTTTTGATCTAAAATACCAAAAAAAAGATCACTTGTTGCAGCAACAGAAGATTTTAGTATTGTTGCTAAAAAAAAAAAACCAGATCGTATTTGTCAAATATATTTGAATCGAGTTTTTTAAATGCCTTCTAAAATAACGACTTTAAAAAAAAAATTTTCTTATTTTCAAATGAAAATTTTTGGAAAAATCTCACGTTTTTTTTTTTCTTCACTTAGTAACAAGTGTGTAAAAGGAAAGTTTTTTTTTAAAAAAATATTAACATTGTTTATGTTAAATATCACGACGACAATTTTTAAATAAATATAATATTAAGCATTTAAGTACTTCTTTTTTGAATATTATTTTTTTTATTGTGCGTGAATTTATAATAATAATAAAACTGATGACAAGGCCGATAGTCTGGTAATGAGATTCTTACTATTCAGTCGCGTTCATGATAAAAAAAAATTAAATTAAAAACAAAAATTACACGCGACATTTTTATTTTTAAATTTTTAGATGCAAATCTCAGCAAAAAGTGTGTTTTTTTTTTGTTTGCAACAAATTACACTTCCTAGTTTCATAAATTTATGCTCAACGATCTTTTAATTCTCTCAGGTTTAAGTTTCTTATGAATATCAAAAAAAAAAACTACCAAATTACACTTACTTGAGTATAAATGTAGATCGGATTTGTTGTTGGCCGATAAACTTCCAATTTTGGTTTACCATCTTCAGTTATTTGTCGTACATAAGGAACAATATTTCGAATATTTTCACTTTTTTTCGAACCACTAATATCATCCATTTCGAATATTCTATGACTACACAAAACAAAAAAAAAAATAAAAACCAAAATTAAACACGATCACTTTACAAGATCAATTTACAAGATCAATTTTTCTTCTTTTTTTTTGAAATAAAGAATATCTTTTTACCTTCTCCTTGAATCTGTACTAATTGAACGTTGTTGCTGGAAACTTTTCCTTGTTGATATATAATCTTCGTCGTCTTCACTATCGAAATCTTTTAAATCGATTATTACTGGTTTTGTGAAATCCTTAAAACGATCATGTATTAAACTTTTCTTTTCAAAATCAAATTCTTCATCACTCGATGATGTTGTTGTTGTTAATTCTTTATCTAATTTAAAACTAACACGAGGATCTAAACTTTGATGTTTACGTCCTTGAAAATCTTTACGATTTTTATGAAACTCCTCTTCGGATGATGATTCTTTTAGCAGATCTTCTAAAAACGGTGTACTTTTAACATCTAATGATACATGCTTTTTCGATTGAAATGCACGACGATTATCATTAGCAAGAAGATTTTTAAGATCCTGTAAGATAGAAAAAAGGATATTATGGATTTTTGTATTTATTTTTATAGTTTATTAAAATAAAAATGATAGTTATTCTTTCTTTTACTACGTTTTTATTCGTTCGTTTTCTTATTTATTTGTCCAGTACAAATCTTGCAATCGATTTTTAACTAACTTCCCGACTTTAGCTAGGCATTTGAAACTTTTAGAACAGTTTAGAATAGTTCAGAACACGATGACAATGCATTCTTATAATACTTTTAACCATCTTTAAGAAAAATTGAATTCATTTTCAGTAAATTTTGTTCGTTCTGTATGGAAAAGTTAGTTCGGAAAAAATTTCTTTCCTTTATATAAAGGAAGCTCTGTCAAAACAAAATACATATATTTATTAAAATTATGATTTTTTCAAAAAAAATTTTCGAACAACACAAAATTTAAAAACGTGGTAAATATATAAAAAGTTCTTTTTTTTTATCTTGTAATTTTATTTACCTTAAGAATACCCTTGTGATCTACACTAATTGCTTTTTGTTGTTGAAATTGATCACGTTTATCCTCAAAACTATCTTCATCACTACTATCGTGCTGTGGATTTTCAAATGACACCCGTGAACCTTTCAATGATTGTTTTGAGCTTTTATTTAGATCCCCTCCACCAGGTGTTGAACGATATTTTTGCCGTTCACTTTCAAATTGTTGCGAATTAATATCATTATCATCTTCCAATATTGGTGCAAATGAAAAATCTTCATCGGTGGTTTTTTCTTGATGTTGGTGATGATGACCACCAATTATATTAGTTGAATTTTTTTGTTTTCGATTTGATGATGTTGATGACGACAATAATGAATTGTTACCATCATCAATTATGATTGTATCCAAACTTGTTGCTGTTGTTGATGTTGATAATGAACCATCCCCACCTTGGACACGTTGATAGCCGCGATGTTCGGGATCACGAGAATCATCCTGTAACGTAAAAAAGAAAAAGAACCACACAAAGTGGTTTTAGTAAATTTGTTTTTTTTTTTTTTGGAGCTTAGCAAGATAGTTTAGCAAGGTGGAATAGGTGTGTTCTTTACGAAATTTTTTAATTCATAAAATTTAGAAAATGAAGTGGGGACGCTTTTTTTTGTGTTTATTAAGATGCTATTGCAAAAAATTAAATTAATTCCTAAGCTATTTTCATGATTCATAATTAACTCTTCGGTTTCTTTTTTTTTGGACACCTATTTAGGTGTTCACCTTGAATGAAGCCTTATAGAAGGAAGATGGTTCTGTATGGTTTTTTTTTGTTTGTTTCTTGTGTTGGTTTAAAGTTTAAGTGGGTGGGATAGGGAGGGGGACGATGTACCAAAAATATTATATGCTTTCAAAATGGTGTGTGTCAATGGAAAATTTGTTTTTTTTGTCTTTCTTCTTTTTTTTTTGCAACTTTAACGTAACACTATAAGATCTTTAAATTCACATGACTTTGCTAAATTTTTATTTTGTAACCTTTCCGAATTTAAGGTTGGTTTTTTCTTGTTTTTTTTGCCAACATTAAAAATGTAAAGTAATTTTTTCGTTAGTTCAGGTTTATTTGTCGTTGGAAACGGTTGTGTAGCAAAGATTTTTTGTTTCCTTTCGTGATTTGGAATTTTAGTAGTACGTCAGAGAGATTTTAAAATGTGATTTTTTTTTTTAAATAATAATTTTGCTAATAAATTACAATTTCTGGATTTGGGGATTTTATTTTTCCTATATGTAGTTTTTTTTTCTTTGTCTAAAGGATTTCACTAATTTCAAAAAAAAATTGAATGTTCTAACTTACAAAATTTAAAAATTCGTTGAATTTGAAAAAGAAAATTTTTTAAACCAAAATATAACTGATTACAAAAAATAAAAATTGTTCTTAACACTCCAAGAAAGACTGGAAATCGTTTACTAAATTGATTTTTCTTAAATTTGATTTATTTATAAGGGATTTTTATTTTTTGAATCTATATAAAAAAATTCTCTCATATAGATTCATGTATGGTTAAAAGTCTAATTTTATAGACATACAAATTTATATATATATATTTTTTTAAAGATAAGAAATGTTCAATTAAAATTCATCCATAAAGATGATTTTTTTATTATTTTTCTTAAAAAACATGAAATTATTGATAATATTTTTTGTTTTTCCTATTATCGTTGATTCTGAAATTTTAAACTAGATTCGACTAGAAAAATTGGAAAATTACAAGAATTAAATGGATTTCTAAATAAACAAAGGAAAAATCATGAATCTTGTTTGTTTTGAAATCGAGTCGACGATTATTTGTAATATTTGTTTTTATTTAAGTCAATTTTCAATCCTAAGAATATAAATTTGGGAAAAGGGAAAGCACAAGATTTTCACAAAACATGATTTTATTATGTTTTACAGGATTTTTTTCAGTACATCCTTCTGGACATTTTCATTTGGTTTGGTTTTTATTTACTTCCTTAAAATCTTTATCTTTTAATATTGAAAATTTATAAAAAAAAAAAATGTGGGTTAGGCCCTAACTATTCTTAAAACGTGGAAATGTTTTTTTTATATATATATAAAATTATGTTCTTATCAATGTTTTTTAATGGTCTACAACGTTTTTTTTTTTTTTTTATTATTACCATTTTTACGAATGATATCTGTGTGTCTGTTTACGTATAGTGGAATTAAGATTAAAAAAATCAAACGTTGAATTAGTAACAATAAATTTATTCCTGCATTTTAGAATCTGCAATCATCAAGTCTTATGTATGTTAAGATTCACACATCCCTTATCGCGAATTAGGTGATTTACCAAAACAAGGAATTAAATTTGTTTAAGAATTATTTAATTTCATAAATGACGTGAATTTTAGAAGATGACCCCCGAATGACGATAGTCAAAAATCTTTGGCAGTATATAGTATTTTAGAATCTTCAGATTTTTGATTCAATTTCCGGTTTTTGATGCAAATAAATAAAAAAATGCTACTATACTAGTATTAAGCAATCGATTCTCATCTGTTGCTAATGATTATATCAAAACAAATCATAATCTATTTGTAAATAATAATCTTTAATGATAAAATTCTATAAGAATATTTGGAATATTAAGTACACACCTATTTAATATAAGAATTTATAATTACTTCATTATTAGGCATGTTTATTAACTACTTGTTGCTCTGGGGCAGAACAAAATGTTATCACTTGGGAACAAGTAGCTTCGTTTTGTTGTTGTTTTCCATGTTCAAATTATGTTCTGCTCTGGAGGTGAGTGGTACATAAAACATGCTTGTAAATAATTTTAGCACAGGATTAAGGAAGGACAAGAATTTTTATTGAAAGCTGGCGAATTAAACACTGCTTTGGCGGATGAGTAATAAAATTAGTCTGGCTTCGGCGGTAAACTGGCTCTAGAGTAATGTGGTCATTTGACCGAAAGTGTATTTAAAAAAATACTAGCTTTAATAATTATGCAAGTTTTTTGCGTGCATGAGCCAGATCCCTTTATGTGACAGATTATAATTATAGTTTTGGATTTTATTTTGTTTGGAAAATATTGAAATATCATTAGTGGAAACTAATTTAAAAAAAACGAAAAACAAATAGTAATTTCTAATACAACAAATATGTTATCATTCTCAATAAAATCATATTTAAAATGGATTATTCGTGATTTCTTCAAAGATTCATTCAAAATAAAATCACGTTAACATCAGCTGATATCACGACAACAAGAATTTGTTTATAAAAATATATTGATATCAACAAAATAACCTTAAAGTTAGAGGAACTCATTGCGATCTCTTCAGGCTGCGTATATATTATTCAGTTCAAAGTTTTTTTTTCGTAAATTAACATTGTTTTAAAAGAAAAGAAATCCAAAATAAGATTATTATTTAAATCATGTGTGCACGCGCAATTAAAATTGTTGTCGTTCATTAAAAAAAAGCTTCAATAAATTTCATTACATCAGAGAGTAATTTATGACGAAAAAGAAATTGTAATAATATATGTAAATCTGAATCTCTTATTCTTTCTCTAAAAATGAGACTATCAAGAATTTGGCATGGGTACCCAACCATTTTTTTTTTTGTAACTAATATCAAAAAAAATTGTCAACAAGCTATAGTGCGCAAACCACTATGGGAACTTCTATACATATTGATCAAATTATTTCATACAACAATTTATGATTTAATTTGTACAAAAATTTCGATGTTTTGTCCGAGCACTCAAAGTTATGCTTCAAATTTCATACAAAAAAATCTGAATTTTGTTCGGCAGCTACCGGAAGTTGTAATCGGATGATTTTTGGACACAATTGTTCTTTCATTGAAAAAGTGTCTCATGCCCAATTTCATTGAAATCGATTCATAAATAACGTTACAATACCCGGTAATGTAAAAACACAAAAACCGATCTTTTGTTCGGCGGCTACCCGAAGTTTTAGTCCGATCAAGCCCAACTTCTGATAGAATGGTTCTCATGAGGAAAACACCGCTCTTTCATGGAAATCGCTTCAAAAATACGACCGCAATCTTGTACACGACAGACAGACAGACAGACAGACATTGGATAAAACGTGGAGATTTACGTTTTTCAATCATGATTCCAGTAACATATATACTTCGTATATAAAAATAGCAAATTGAAATTCTACTATAAAATTATGATATATCGTAATTGGTTAGGATTATATGTATTTAAAGAAAGATTGATTTTTGGGTTATTTTGTTATATGTACTAAATTAGATTATGGGACTTATCAGGTGGGATTTAATTTTATCAACAAAAAAAGAGAGGAAGAATTAACGTACATAGAAACGTGTGACAGTAAAGATTAAAGGTTAATAATATTAGATTATTAGCCAAAAATTGTCAATAATATTACGAATTCGATGAATTTGAAACCTTCAACTTGTTCAACGAAATACACTTCGCAAAAAAAAAACAATTGACTTTTATAATTCTAATTCTAATTTAATTAATTAATTTTTTTGTTTTTTGTTTTGATAACAAACTAAGTTGTAATCAGAGCTTAGTAACAGGTTACTCAAACATATGTTACGTAAATTAATTAATTTTTTTTTTTTTTTTTTTGTAGACAAAATAATATAAAATAATTTTGAAATTCGGTAATTTAAAGAATTTCAAACAAGAAATTAAGAAAACAAAAAAAAAACAATTATTTTGCAAGATTTATAGTCTCTAAGTGTAGTTTTTAATTTAAGAAATCGGAATTAAAAAATTGCTTTATTTTAAGCGCGAAAGATTTACGTAATCATCTTTTATCATATTTAATTAGTTGCAATTTATTTAATTTTGCACAAACAAAACAAAAAAAGAAGACATTTCCACTTGTTGGTTACACCTAAGATGAATTTATTTGTTTTATTTATTTTTTAATTTTTAAAAATAATATCAAAAATATTAAATAAAGAGAAGATGTTGAAAGTTCAAAAAAAGTAATTAAGTAAATAAGTAATTTTATATTAGGTCTGAGCTTTAGGATCCTGAAAATTCCTTCCATAAGATCCATAATATAGTTTACTCATGTTAAATGAAAGGCTATTTAGAATTTTTACTTATCTTTACTCATTTATTATCTTTGATAATATTTTCAAATTTAAATTTTCAAAAACTCACCTTTTCCGAACTGACACCCATTATTTTGTTTTTAAATCGCCCAAAGGCGTTTGATATATCTTTTCCACTCATTTTGTTTTGTTTTGTTTTTTGTTTTGTTTTTTCTTTTAATTAATTATTTAATTTTAAAAATAATTTTTTCTAAAATTATTGTTTTTATTGCTTTTAATTTTTCAAATAAATATAATTTCACCATACAAATGGTTCTTGTCTGTGATTCTAACTGTCTCAAATAATTCCAAACATAGATGACGACACAGGTTTTAATATTTTCATTGTAAAAACGTTGTAATTCTTTTTTTTTTTTTTTTTAAAAAAAAATTTTAAAAAATTTGTTTAAATTTATATAAAATTTAATATTTAACACAATAAAATAAAATAAAATAAAATATTAGTTATAATTTAAAATCAAACACTAATACTAATTATATTTAACGTTTTTAGAGAATTTTCTAGTAAAAATACTGTTTTTTTTTTTTACACAATAACTTTTCTAGAACTGTTTTTATTTTTATTCAAAATATTATTGTTTTTTTTTTTTCATTAATTTTTAATTAATTATTTTCACATAAAAAAAATATTGCTTTTTCACTTAAAAAACCCAAATAAATAATTTTTAATAATAATAATAATTATTTTTTTTCTTATTTATTTTAAAATAAATATAATACTTTTTAAACTTTTTTCTTATTTTAAAAATTTTTCCGCAGTTGTAACTTTTAATCTTAACAAATTAGTTACTTGTGAGTAACTTGTTTAGCTACCTCTTTTTTTATCATTTATCTTTTAACATAGCAAAACTTAAACTAAAGCGGGAACTTGAATTTGTATTCACTTTTATACTAACAATTCGATGTCAAAAGATATTGTTTAAATGTGTTGGGGCGAGCTCCAATACAATGTCGAGGAGGGAATATTACTCGTATATCTATATTTATTTTCGTGCTTAATGTAAAAAAAAACTTTTAGTAGAGACCCATACTGCTGCTTATTTTTTTCGTTTTCTTCGGTGTTGATTGGACTTATATATCGTGTAAAGAGTTTGTTCGGAATTTTAGATTTTTCTTCTAAATAAAAATTGACATTCAAAAAAGTAATGTATAATTAGTGTTTAAAACTATTTTTTTTTTCATTTGTTCACGAAATTTGAGTTCATCAGATTTGTATTTAAAGTTGCTAACTGTCATATTCTTTGAAACATTTTCTCCTTCGTCCTTCTTTGATACAAAAATCTCTTTCAATTCGAATTTGAAACAAAAGTTAAACATTTTTTTTTAATTCTTTTTCCACAAACACCGCAAACGAATTCCCATTGCATAGTTATATTAATATCATTCCCTGAAACTGAAGTTTGTACATCATTTCGATTTCGGAACGAAATCCTAAAATTTCAAATTTAATCTTTGACTAACTCAAAACAAGCTAATTTAAAATTTCATAATTTAGATTTGGATGAAGTAAAATCCGTGTTATCAAAGAAAAAACAAATGTATAGATCGTACAAAATATTTAACCTTTTCGCTACCAGGATTTACAAGGAAAACGTCCACAACAGCCCAGAATTTATTGGCGGGATTATATGACACAAATTGGAGTATATTTTACGTATTTATATTTAGAACATTCTAAAAAAAATGCTATAAACATTCTTTTAAACTGGCACATATATGTGACGCTGGGCTCTGATAACCAAACGGTGCCGTCACACATATATGACGGCTGATAGTGAAAGGGTTAAAATTGGAAGTAGATCAAAAATGGGTCCTCATTTTCAATAATATTAAAAGAATCTAAAATATGTTTAAAATTGGTTCGTATATACTAACTATTTCATCAGCCTTTTCAGACGTAAGAAATCGTTAATACTAGTTAGTTTAATTAACAATGAATTGTTAATAATTGTGAATTGTGAAATAAATTTTGATGAATTGTAGAAGTTTCTATGTTTTTAATTTATTTTGTCCTTGTTCAGGTTCAAAAGAAAGTTGGTAACCCTATTTGGTAAATTTTTCATCTAAAATAGTGAGAATTGTTTCTTTAATTTTTTTAATTAGAAATGTCCATTCACATTCCATCTATCGAAAGAAAACTTCGGCATACATTTTTTTCTTTTTTTTTAATTAAAAGATGCTTAAATGTGTGTGCATTCATCAATTTTAAGATGTATCTTTTTTTAATTTTAGATATTTTGAAGCTAAATTTAGTTGCAATGACTAAACAATGTAATTTTCTTCTTTTTTTTCGCTACAAAATCATGTGCAAATAGTACATGAGTTCGTCTTATTCATTTTTTTCTTTTATATAAAAGAATACTTTCGAAATTAATGAATTAGAATTTTTAATTAATTCTAAGAAAATGCTTAACGTAAAAAAAGCTTTTCTAATACAACAATTTTTAATAATGTTTAATTTTTGTGTTAATTTAAATACATGCTAATTTTCTGTTTTATTTTTTAATTTTTTTTTTTATTTATAATTTAAAGCAAGTGTTTAATGATTTAACACTTGTTTAAATATTTCTTCGTTATTTATTTTTTATTGCTATATTTTAAGAAATTAAATTTTTTTTAAATAATATTTTGTTACATGAAAATCCAGAGTTGTGATTGTCCATAAAAAATAGTTCCAACTACAAATCCGGTTCCTGATATTTTTAAGTTCCGATTTCGGCTTTAAAAAATGTTATTCTGCAAATTTTCAAGAAACAAAAAAGTCGTTTAAAAATATATTTCAATTCTGATTTTGACTTCGGCTCTACAAGAAAGAAACCTTTGATTTTTAAATTCAATTAAATATCATGCAATTCGATGCATCAATTGCATTCTAAAAGTTCCATTTTTCGATTCTTCTATAAGCGGTAAATGCCCTCAATTTTCGAAAGTTCGAGTGCCTATATTTTTTTCTTATTTCTTGTACATACTAATACCAATTTGATACAAAAATAAAACTACCTACATAGGTAATATATAAAATGTTACCTGGTTATTACCATTTGTATCAATAAACCTAAACCAACTTTTCAAAAAATAAACTCCCCACACAACAGTCGAGACATACTACGAACGACGAGCCTCCATTTTTGTCTTGTTGGAGGTCGTGTTTAGTTTTTGCTGGATATTTCAGACTATACAATCATACTGAAAATGTGCTGTGTACCATCGTGGCAAATATATAATTTTCTCTGTTTCATAGCATATTTACTTGCTTACGTCGAAACAAACATATTTAGTTTTTTTTTTGCTTTTAAAAAGAAAAACTCACAATACAAATAAATACCATTTACAAAAGAATTTCATATCGGAATATGAGACGAGCCTCCAAAAATACATTCACAAAAAAAAAAAAAAATTGTTTTACCATATGAAATATTATATTATGTTGATTACGCAATGGAAGCCCAAGATATGCTGTTAACCAAGAATTGGTATGTTTGAAGAAATTTTCGTCTTGTAAAATCAATGTTCCAATATAATAAGAATTCTAAGAAAAATTTTACACACACCTTCTTTAATTTTCTTTGAATTTAAATTTCTTTTTTATACGCGATTTTTATCACGTGTGTCTGGTTCTGCAATCCAAAGACCACGTTGTGTAATCTTATCGACATTTATTATAGGGATTTTAATCCCACAAGTTTTGTTAATTTCACATAGATTAAAGCTTTTACCCGACGCCTATATTAGTCATTTCGTATAATAGTATGGATAAGTACAAAGATCATTTCATTGGAAATTCGTTAATCAATAAGTCGATGATTGAACTCGTGGTTTATGAAGAAGAAGAGTTATCTACATATAAGTTTTTATATATCATTTGAATGAATTTTTTTTCTATTTTTAAAATGTACTCGCATATACCAATTTTCAATTAGAATTATGAAATTTAGTACAAGCGAAAATTTTAAAAATCATAAAAAGATAATGTATATTTTTTATGATAATAAAACACACCCCATTTCCTAAAAATCTATTTTGATAAGAGGTTTATTGATATTGCTAACATGGTTTTCGGGAAATAATTAAAAACTGTGTCATATATCTTGTTGCGTTTGCGACTAAAGTCACGTTAACTTAACTAGCATAAATTTTAAATGAATTTATTTGTGCATGAACTAAAATTTAGAAATTCAATACACCAGCAAATTACTTGCTCTTACTTGTAAATTAAGGTGTATTAGATATATTTCTATATACACCTGTATTTACAACAAAAACTGTACATATTTGTATCCCAACAAAATAGAATCGAGACCTAATATACAGTCACTGCAACTTTCTTCCTCAAAATGATTGCCATCGACAACTTTCTATTTTGCAATTTTTTTTGTAAATTCAACTTTTGAGTTTGGTGTATTATTCATCAAAGATAATCAAAAAAAAAAGTAAATCATTGTCTCGGAATATTTTATTAAATTTGAGCTTTAGAGACGCCACCGAGAATGTATGTATGTAAATTTCCGTTTTATGTAGCATCACTTACTAGAAAAACAAATTTTTTAATCCTGAATCAAACGAATTATACTGGAAATGTGTATAATTCGCTTGATTCAGGATTAAAAAATTTGATCTAAAACATTTGGGCAGGGACTTCGGCATATAGGATAAATGTCCCACAATGTCCCACTTTATCAAAAAATCCTTGTACAAACATTTTTTTTCGATTCTAGGCCGATTCCACTCGGGCAACTCCACTCGGACAATTCCACTCGCACAATTCCACTCGATACAATTCCACTCGCGTCTAATTTTTTTTTTCAAATTTATTTTGCCTTGTTTCTCTTAAATGAAAGAATTATTTAATTTCTATTTGAACAGTGAAAAAATAGAACATGTTCTGTTTGCTCAAGTTTTCAATTATTCGAACCATGCCCTAATTGTCATCAAAAATCGATCAAGTAGTGTATCTTACGATACATCTCGAAAGTTTCATTCATTCTGATAGGATATAAATCCCTAGACTTGTATGAACTTTTATAACAAATTGTACTATATCTAAAATGAGATATGGAAGTAATTTACTTTTTTTGTAAATCACGTTATTTATACAAACTGGGAAGTGTAGTAGAAAGCCCCAAAAGATATTATGAAAATTTAAATTACGAAATATGAGTAATTACAAATTTTTTCATAGTAAACAAAATTTTCTTCTTAAATTTTATCCTAATTTAACAAATGTAATTTTTTTTTGCAAATCATGCTAAAATAATGTTCCAAATTGCAGACGCTTGAATTATTTTCAAGAACAAATATACTTACATAATGTATTATGAAAACGGTCGGTTTACTGAACTGTCTTGGCACATTTTAAAAATAAATGCATTTAGAAAATTTTGCTTAACCTTTCATTTTTTTTTTTTTTTTTGAATTCGCTAAGAAAAAATTCGTATTTTTCTTTTGATCATAAACAAAAGTTTTGTGGTTGTAAAATCTCACATGTCATAAGGAACCCGAGTTTATTTAACACCTTTAACGCAAATAGATACAATACAACATTCGCCTATGATCGTTAACTGTTTTTATCATAAAAGTGTTATAAACATATTTCGCTAATATTTTTCCTTAATATAGTTGCAATAATTATCGACCTGTTTACAACAAATATAAATGACGATCAATCATTTCACACCATAATTTACTAATTATTGATAATTTTTGCTTGTTTCCATATCTGGCGCTTAATTTTTCCGTTAAAATACCATACTCTGGTACTATATAGCATATTTCAGGAAACACCAACATGTCGATCGCGGAACGATTTTTAGTTGATCATTACCGATGGAAATAATGTAAATCTGTATTTTTTTTTGTGGCTACTTTCAATTAATAAATATTATTAATAGAAAATCGAGTTGGTTTCATAAATTTTATTTGGAGGTAACATATAACTTAAATGATTTCTAAGAGATGGCGCTATTCATAAATCATGACATTTTCTAAATGACAGCTATTGTGTTTGAGAGAATTTTAAACAACCTAAAATAATCCTCAAGTCATTTGAAATTCAACTGAAAACAAATAACTTTTTAGTGCGCTCAGAATATCGACGTTAAAGGCCAACGGAAACAGGATTTGCGAGTTTTACTTTTTTAGTTTAAGTTGAAGGAAAATGCAGTGGAGCACATCGATGGATGGAAAAAGCTTATAATGAACATGCTCCATCAATTTAAACTTGCGAATTTTGGTTTAGACGTTTCAAAGATTGCAAGTTTTATGTGAGCGTTAGTCGGATGACGTTTGAATGCCATCGGAACAATTCTTCCAGCACGAAATGCGTGCTCTGCCTGAAAAATTGACAAAAGTCATAGCTAATGATGAAAAATATTGCGATTAAAAGAAAATGCGGTTTCCATTTAAAATAAATGTGTTGTTTCCTGATCAAAAAATCGTTTAAGATATATGTTAACCTCTTAATACTCGTAATAAGTTGATCGCGACACATTTTTAATGAAGTTGGCCACCCCTGGTATATTTGATCCGAAAGTTGTATAGGAATGTTGTCAAATGATCTCAATATGATCAATGTCATTAAATAAATTGCTTTTATAAAAAAGTTTTAAAAAGGGCCTTGAATTAATTTAAAGCCGGCTTTTATTGCGGTATGTAAATTGTTTAAGTATTAATTTATCTCTTCAAATCTTGAATGTTTCAAGAAAGATTTTTTTATTCAATTTTTTCGCGTTGCTTTTTTTTCAATTTACGCAAAATTTTGCGTCAATCAATGCAAATTTGCAAAATGAAAAGTAAAAAAAAACTGTTTACAACAAATATGCGAACTCGTTTTTTCCTCAAAAAAAGAAAATTTTATATTTTTTGGAAAAAGTTCAAGAATTTTAGTTCGTTCTTTTGAGATTTCCTTTTTTTTTGTGTTCTTTTGGGTGAAAGCGATAATAATTATTATTTTGGCTGTGTTTAAAAGAAAAAAAGGAAGTAGAATGCGTGGGCGATGATTTTCTCACATAAAAAAAAGTGTGGCGTCGGTGTTTTAAAAATATAAATCAGAATGAATTTCATTCTTTCATTTTGTTTTTTATATTACTCATATGATGTCATATGATTGTAACACATATGTGTTGTACGTTTTTGACCGTCACATGATGGATGAAATAAAAATAGGACAAAATGTTAAAAATTTTTCTTTAAATTTTTTCTTTTTTTAATGGAAAATGTGACCGGAATCGCTATTATTAAAATTATTTATCTTATATCTTACAGCACGTTTGATCTGATTTAGTTCGTACACAAAATAAAGATACAATAAAGATACAATCGATACAATCGCTCTAACACGGACGAAGAAATAAAAAAAAATACTGAAATCCTTGTTCTGTATCTACCGTATTATAGGAGGGTTGGGTGTATTTATTATATATATGGATATCTTATGTTT
The DNA here is from genome assembly GCA_963422695.1 of Xylophagus ater. Classification (NCBI taxonomy): domain Eukaryota; kingdom Metazoa; phylum Arthropoda; class Insecta; order Diptera; family Xylophagidae; genus Xylophagus; species Xylophagus ater. The sequence goes on along the minus strand of OY730486.1, from coordinate 8,757,642 downwards.
AGTCAAGACAAGATCCAATCTTATATCTAAACCGACTAAAAGGCTTCCATTGATATCAAGATTCCATGAGACATGAATATAATAGGTCTGTTTTATTTGCCACTTGCTCTGGGGTAGAGCAAATTTTTACATTGTAACTATTGCACCCGAATTAGTTCAGTTTTCTACCATAAAAAGTGTATTAGCTAAAAGTTTCTCATTTAATTACAGTATGGTTGCTAAGCAGCGCTACAAACATTTGAATTAAAGCTTTCTCCTACTCCTGTTCGTTTCATTTGCCACTTACCCTGCACCGGGTATGGCAAATAAAACAGACTTAATATGTATTTAGGCCCGTACTGAATGGAATTAACCGACTTATTCCTTTTCATCTTAAATTTTATGTAGTCTTACTGAAACGTAATTCGAATATCTTAAAATTAATCAAGGAAAATTTATGATGAGGAAGCAATTAATCATTAACTTGTTTCGTAACCTGCATATATCCAAAAAAAACTGTTTTTTTCCGCATTTAAGTCAAATGCAAATTATAATAAAAATTTAAAACAGGGTTTTTTATATAACAAAATAATATACAGATGTCGAATGACAAAAATTTATTTTCCATACGAATAACTTAGCTGTTAACTAACTCAATTTAATTTGATCTGTTTAACCCTTTTAGGATCAGAGAATGTGGAAGTATTTTGTTCAAAGGCTCAGATAATTTTTATGATTTAAAATTCTATACCCATTACGCATACAACATTTACAATTTGGCGACATCAGACAAGGATGACGATAAATTGGTTACTTTCCTTGCAATTTTGTTAATACTTAACAATTTGATCAACTGATCTTAGTACATGTGCTTTCTTAGGTAGATAAAGAAGTGAACCTTTCAAATTTGTATATCTTAAATTTTGATATATATTGTAGTGGTAACAAGAAGATTTTGGCTAACAAAGTGGCTCATCGACTGTCCAAGTGCCTATGGGTAGTTGGAAGTAGAAAAACTTTAAAGTATAAATGTTCGGGCATGGATTTCTCTTCATCATTCTACATCTGTGTGGTTCTTTGTTTAACTAAATGAGTCAACAATAATAGTATAAATCCATGAAAATTATTGACAAGGTTGACAAACCGCATGATCGCATTAAATATATAAAATAAAATAAAACAATATGGAATTTTTCTGAATTTACAAAAAAAAAAAATTTTTGAAGATTATTTTTAAACTTAAAAATATCTTAAAATAGTTCAATCTGAACAAAACTAATTAATTAATTTTGTTCGCCGACAAAACCACCTTGAGATCTGAAAGTTGCAAAATACATTTACTATTATTATTCATAATACTATTAATAATAAGTAATATGAAAGTTTACAGACACTGGCATCATTTTCTTCTTATTTGTATTGAATTTTTGTAATTTTATAACTTCACAAGAAATTTTCAAGTTTCTTGAACTCGTTTCAATTTTGATAATTTATTAAAATGATATATTTAACATATATCAACGTAAAATCGGCCTATAGCCGATTTTTTGATATCCTACGGTAGAAATTAGACTCGTAATTAACAAATCTATAGTTTAATGAATTAACTCTAAGAAAGAAACACCAAAACCAATAATATTTCAAGGTTTTTTCTTTATAACTTCATTTCGTCTTTTTCAAATTTGCAGGTAAGCTGGGGTCTAATAGCATAAACTCCTTTTACTAATTTGATTGAAATCGGTATATAAGTTTTTTTGTAAAATACATCGGAAAAACTTTATGGACAAGTTTTGTTTTTACTACGATTATTTCTTTCTCCACTATCCTTGAACCGCTTTCACTGAAATTTACCATGGTATCGTCATAGACTAATAATAAAGATTTCAAACGACTGAGCAATCAACTTATTCTTTATGTACAGTGATATCCCGACACAATATAGATTCTTCTTTTTCTTTCACATTAAACCTCTTCTCATCCATTCTTCTTTAAGTTCACCTACAACAACAATATTGAACATCACGCTGCTCATTTAGCTTGGACATCTTGGTATACTAATCTATGGTATCGTATATTTATGTAGTCAATCCATGTAAAGAATTTAAACAAAATTGCTTCACACATTTTCAAATTAAATCCGAAAAACCATAAGCAAAAAAACGACAAAATTTTCTAGTCACCCTGGTTTTTGCTTAATAAATTCTCTCCCCCACGGTCGATTTTCCTGAAATGCAGTACCAGACGAAATTAAGGAATAATCAACTAACATTGTAAATTTCATCAAAATCGGATAACGGGTTTTTGAGTTATCTTTCATACGGACGAACATGCAAAAATCGATATAACATTTGTTTCTCTGGTAGTACCCACCATAGGGCATAAAAATCAGAGGAAAAATCATATGATCTCGTGATTTTTTTGTTATAGTTACAGATCATAGAACATTTTCTGTTTGTTTCTTTGATAATAGTTACTATTATCAAAGATTTACGAATGAAGGTCGTCTTAGCGTGATTAAGTTTTATATTTGATAAAAAAAATGCTACCATGAAATTAAAAATTAATAAAAGCTTATATAACTCAAAAGTCGAGCCTCCAAAAAAAATGAGATGTAAAAAATGTATTCGAGAATTTTTTTTGTTTATAAATATTTTAAATTTAGAATTTTCTTGATCGTTTTTTCTTTTGACCAAGAATGACGTCTGCAGAATTTTGTATTGATTTATTAATTTTTATTTGAAGAAGTAAAGTTTATTTAAGATCACATAGTGATAGTGAAAAATTTCTTAAAAGTTTACATTAGATTCAGAACGTTACAAAGGTCAATTCTTTTGGATTTGTTAGTATAAAGACTTTAATACAGATCCGAGGACTTTGATTTGTTCTTTATAAAATCGATTTCAGTTCGTTCGTTTTGTTACCAAATTTAAAAATAAAGGAAAAATTCAAATTTTATATACAACAAAAGTTACGTGTCTGTAATTTTTCTTTTAACCTTGTTCAAAAAGACGATTAATTATTAAGTTTCAATGTTATTTTTTCCATGAAAATATAAAACATTTCGAAAAGTAATGTATAGGTCTTATATGAGAGACACACATATAGTATACATACTATGGTATGAAAACTGTAGTATGGCTGATACCATTTCATTATCATATTTCTAGTTTATTTTTTGAAATGCTATAAAGTGACACACATGTGGTATACTACATGGTATTCTTAAATCATGGTATCTGTACCATATGTGTGTCTCTAGTATTAGGGAGATGTTTTTAGTCCCTGTTAAAGGTTTTATTTAAAAATTTCAAGGATTATATAAATTTACCGGTCTTCTCAAAGCTCTAAAATCTTTTATATTTTATGGAATTTCTTTTGAACTACTCTATAGTACACTTAAACAAATTTAACATTTTTTTACAGATACGTGGTTTACGTTTTTTCGCCTAATTTTTTCAGTCACTTTGATATATTCTTTACTGATTACCACGTCTTTTTATTGGATCGGAAAATAGCGAATCGAATTTTGTAGCCCGAGCTAAGGTCTTGACACATTTTGTACAATTTGTTTTAAAAATATTATTTTTAACTTGTATAGTTTTTTCCACATAAGAACTATTCTGTCAGAAGTTGGGTTCGATCGTCTAAAAATTATGTTTTGAAATAGCACTGTAACGGTATTTATGAATCTGTATCAGAGTTAAATTGATAGGGACCGATTGAAGAGCATTACAAGAAAGGACGAAAAAGATAAAGCATCATACCAAATTGAAAACTCTGTTTTGAAGCAGTTGTCAAAAAATTCATTGTCAGAATTGACGTGATAAGGATCAAATGAAGGACATTACGAAACACGTATTCAAAAAGTGAAATGATTTGAACATACATATGTATAGAAGTTTGAATAGTGGTTTTGTCATATAGCTTGTTTTAAAATGGAAATAGTGATTAAAAGACATAAACTTGTGGATGAAAGTTTCATACTATTGGTTTTCTATATCATGGTACAAGTTATACTTTACTATCGACATAAAGGTATGAATATCCTATGTGTAGTTTTCAAAAAATGACAATAGTGTGGAAAGAATCGATTTTTTCCCGTTCCTGTGAGTATTTAGCTGGAAGGTGTTGGACAAGAGAACCGCATTTTCAAAATAAATATGAAATTTGACATTCTTTTAACTTGAATTAGTTGACCTATTCTTAAATTATAAAGCAACAGCAAGACAACAGAAAAATCAGGAAAATTCGAATTTACCTTTAAGGGAATATTTTTCTTATCATTGTTTATTATACAGAATTTCGAAAAACAAATAACATATTAAAATAATCTTATAAAAAAAAACTTGATATATACAATTTTTCTATGCATTATCAATTTCAATTACTAATTGTAGTTTTTTCTGTTCTAATTACTTAAGTCTTTTTTTTTATAATAACCTGTAACTCAAAATATATAAATATCATAAATATTGCACGTGAACTTCACCTTAAAATATAAGAAATTTCATTAAAATGCATCGCAAAATTTTCTAGTAAATAATTGTCTTGTTATATCATTAAAAATTATAATCTAAGTAAGAAACTAAGTCAATATTTAAACTTGAACATTTTATTAAAACTAGATTATCTAATTTAATATTTTTTAATTAATAACGCTTGAAATTTTATTGTATTAAATATTAAAACTACGCAACATCCTTTGGCTTAAATATTGGCACTTTAAATCAATTGGATTTAATAAATTATTTCATAAACTAATTGAATTTCATAAATTATTTAATAATTCAATTAAATTTATTATTTGTTTAAAATATTATATTAAAACTAATTAAAAATTCTTTTAAAAATATCATAAAATACTTAACTTCAAAGAACTACCTTATTACGAACATTTAGAATGCTTACATCAACTACCTAAACTAAACTAAACTAAACTAAACTAAAACTACGTGTAGATATAAAATAACTCGAGCATTTCAGGCAATATTTTCAGTAAACGTTACGTATAGCTGATACCTACTAGTATTATATTCACACTAGTGGTAGGAAGACGAGGGCGGTATTCAATGCTGGCTGAGATATACTATCTCTTTGACGAAATTTACCTATATTTTGATTTATGTACAAGTTGGATTTATTTAAAGCCCATTGTACTATCTAAATTTGAAATACAATTTTTTTTAGACATATAATGAAATTAAAACAAATAATATTTCGTGAGACGGCTATTTAAAGTATTGTTTTAACAAAATAAAACATAAAGCAATAAAATCAAGAGAAAAAAAATTGACAAAATCAGGTACGATTCAAGATTCAGACCAAATTTCTCTTATTTTTAAGTATTCCAACGAAAAAAAAACCTTTGATTTGCGCCATCTACCATCTGTTAGATAGTATTAGATATTATCCGACGCTATAAATATTTGTATGATAGACGCCGATAGCATTCTCAAAAAAATACAGTTATAGTAACCCTTGATTTATAAGTATGGTAAGAAAAGTAAGGATTTCGGTAGAAACTTAAAATTACTTTAACTTTCTACTGAAACTTATAAATCACTTGTATAGATTTCATATATTTTAACTTCTTACTTTCTTACGTTTTTACTTTCTTACCATACTTATAAACCAGGCATAAGTTAGGTTAAATTCAATATGACACTATTCAACCAAATAAATATGCCTAAAGTATTTAGGAAGATTTTTAATAGGCTTTGTTTACATCGATATTTTTGGTAGACAAAAATATTTAGATTTGGCTTTTAGGGTTATCATAGTAATTGTCGTCCAATTGGCTTAATAGTTTAGGGGAATAGATTTTCTTTCTTATTAAAATAGACAAAAAAAAATTTTAAAATTACAAACTTACAATAGTGATACAATTTTTTCTTTTATTTAATATTCCCAGAGAATATTTAATAAATAAACTTTTCAACATGTTATTAATAGCATGCGAATTTTAAAATTAGCTTAAAATTATTCATATTTTTTTAAATTACAATTTTCACTACTATAATTTCATATTCCTATGTTTTTTTTTATTCTTTTTATCGATTATGAATATTAAAACATGCTTACAAAACTTTATTTTTGCCTTTATCATATCTGTATTTACCTTATCTTGATGCATTATTTAATATCTACTTTGTATGAAATTTAATACGCCGATTCTATTCCATTTACAAGATATTTGATTCTACTCTTTTCATATCCAAAAATACACGGAACTCAGTTTTTAATCACAATAAATTTAAAAATTTTCTATACTAAAATTTAATTAAATTGAAAATCACAATAAAACCGCACAATAAATTTTCATGACCAATAAAAAACTAATAATTGTCAGTAAAAATTAATCGATTTTTATAATTAGTTTTTATATAGCACAAAATTTGAAAAAAAGGGGCCTGGATTTTAATACCGAATTAGTATATTCCCGAACGATAAAAATAACTAAACTAAATTTCTTATTAAAATATTGTGTCTTCAATTTTATCAACAAAAATGAAATGTGAAGAAATGCTAATTAAATGAATAAAATTACACCCGGTATTAAATCCAGTTTAATTTTGATTATAATTTTAAGCCCAATGTGCATGCGTAAAAATAACGTCGTTCATAAGTTTTAGCTGAAAGCCACTTTTTATTTATACCCCGAATAAATGGAGAGTCTAAACGAGTTCGAAATTGAGTTGAAATACATTGGATGGATTGGTTTACGTTTTGATGGCTAAGTCGAGACCAAATAATGTCTCGAATACGCAAATTGAACAGTTAAGAAATCGAATTGAAAGTTATTGTGATTTACAAATGTATTGCTTTTTTGTTCTTTTTTGAAACATTTTTGTAACGGTTTTTGTTTACTTACTAAAAAGATTGAAATTTTGCAATTTTTGAACTGTATTTGAATTCGATTTTGACTCGATCTTTCAATTCACTCTCAGGTTGAAATTTTTACGTGATCTCAAATCGATCATTCGATTCTTCATGTATACGTAGTATTAGTTAGTCATTAGAAAATATATTTATTAATTGTATAAATTTAACAGATTTGCATGCACAATTGAGAATTCATTAAAAATTAATCATATTTAAATTTCACTATACAACAACCCTCCCCAGTTTAGCCTGAGCAGAAAATGGATAAGATCAAGTCATACCTGGGCGTGTGTACCAGTCTTAAAGTTATATTTTCAAAGATCAACCAGTTTATTTTGTGTTTTAATATTAGCCGATAAGCTTTTTATCGATTTTACCTTGTTTTATAGATTATGTCATAAGTAGCTGACCTATCCCATAGAAAATTCTTTAACACCTTGAACTTAACATTTTTCTTCTTTAAACATTAAAATGTAAATTTCCAGTTTAAATGCCGGTGAACCAGTTTCATTTCTTTTCATTTTCATTCAAATTGATTATTTTCTTTTATAATCAATTCAATTGAAAATTTCTTTAAATATTTATTTAAATAAATCATTATCATTATTTTTTTTTTTAATTTACTTGTATTTAATTTATTATTTAATTCGTACTAATGCGAATTTGTACTTCTTAATTTTTTCTAATTTTTTAAGATCTACTAATATAAAAAGGAACCAGTAATACTAAAAGTTCTCTAAATTACAAAAAACCTGTTTTATATTGAGTTGTTCTTCTATTGTGAATGCATACATATATTTTAATTCACTCGATATTATCCAGTGAACTTGTTTACCACCAATATTGTTCACACTGTAACTATTTTTAGTTGCGGTAATATCAGCTATTTTGGATTATGCACAGATAAAATAGTTATATGAACTCTAAGACAGATGCCACACCTACTAGTGATGTAGTGATGTGTTGATGCTAACGATGTAGTGATTATCACCGACATGTATATTCTAATGCGTTGTGCCACACTTAAGTTATGATGATGTATTAATGTAGTTACTATCAACTGATTTTTTTCGAGTAATCTGCTTGTTTAGGTGATTTCGAGAAATTAGTTGATATTGATGTATTCGATTGTCATAAAAAAAAGTTTAAAAATCTTAAAATCAAATGATGTGTTTGTTAAGTATGGCAGTGGCACGAACAGTTGATGTGAAAATCAATTGATTATTTTCCAAGTATTTTTTTAAATCAGAAGATCACTAAATAATCACATCATTCGTTTGGTTTGGCACCTATCTAAAGCTGATTCTACAGTTTCGTGTTTTTTGTCACGATGTACGATATTGGCCAAACCTCAAATATTGATAGTATATGGACTAGAATTCATGGTTGTTTGATTCTTCATCGAATATCGAACATGTACATCAAGCCACATATGTTTGCAGTCACCCTAACAAGTGAAAAAGTCCATTATATATAAAAGAGAATGTTGTTAGTATTTTATTTTTAAAATAAAATGTCGATGAAATACTATTTTTAGTATCCAATATAAAAAAAATTGCATATTATTACATATTCGAAAAATATATTGATGTATCAAATAACACTTAATATTATTTGTTTTGTCTTTCGTATCTCATAATAGCGGCAACGTAAACCACAAAACCCAGGCCACCCATGAAATTACATTAATATTGAATTTTTAATAGATACTAATGCAAAAAAAACATATAATAACTTAAAATCGGCCTATAGCCAATTTTTTGATGCCCTATGGTAGAAATGGAGTAGAAAAACTGTCAAAACTAACATTATTTCAAGGTTTTTTCTTTATAACTTTGTTCCTTTTTATGAAAATGTCTTCCCATTTGCAAGTAACCTAGACCCTGCTGGCGTAAGTCCAATCTGTAAATTTTATTCAAATCGGTACATTAACTTTTAAATTACATCAAAAAAACTTTATAAAGAGGGTTATTTTTTCCTAGGATTAATTCTTTCTCCTTTATCCTTGGACCGATTTCATTTAAATTTAGCATGGTATCGTCTATTTATGTAGTTGACCTATGTAATTAATTTCAACAAAATTCATTCACAAATTTTCCAATTAAAATCGAACAGCCATAAACAACAAAACTTTCTGATCACCCTGGTTTTTCCTTTATAACTTCGCTCCCCTTGGATCGATGTAGCTCAAATGCAATACCAAACCAAGTTAAGGAATAAGCAACTTACATTATAAATTTCATCAAAATCGGATAACTCGTTTTTGAGTTATCTTGTATACGGACGGACGGACGGACAGACATGCATAAATCGATATAACTTTTCATTCCTGACACAACCATACCATTAAAACCTTTCTACGACTATTATTTCGATGTGTTATGGAGTGACAAAACTATTATACCCTCTGGTAGTACCTACCATAGGGCATAACCATTACATAAAACTCAATTATATCCAATATAAGAAAGTATAGTTTATAAAATAAATAATTATTCTTCTAAACATTATGACATGTTTTTGTTTTGTGAATATTTAACAACATAAATCTGCAAACCCAATAAAAACCTAAAAATTTCTTTATTTGCGGTTTTTTCTTCTATTCGATTCGGATAACAGGATTTTTTTCAGGTTTAAATATTTCTTCCATTCGAGAACATTCCATCATCAATTTTAGTCAATGTCGTCTCGAATAAACGATAAAAAGCACAAAGTACTATAAAAATTCAGGCAAGCATGCAGCTATTTATGAACGAACAACATTTCTATCCAATAAACACACATATTACCGAACAGCTGAAGAAGTTGCCTGGAAATTTCCATTTAAAGTTTTTTTTCATCACATGGGTGACTTTCATTTAAGTTTTTTTTATTCTCACAACAAAATCGAAAACTAACTAATAATAATTGTCGATAATATCGCGTGTTTATTGCCGAAACATTCTCAGGTTCACGTTTTATAAATCGAATTGTTAAATAGTGTTACCATATACGTTGTTGATTTTAAATATTTTCAAATTAAACATGTCTTAACTTATCCTTATTTTGGATAATTCCACAACACTCACTCATGATAATTTCATTGGCATTTCATTTTTACCATACATAAAATTATTAAATAATATTTAAAATGACATTTAATTTAAAATATTTAATTTGAATCGAAATTCTTACTAGAATTTGAAATTAATTTAGAGCTACTATGATTTCATCAAAAAAGAAAGCTTTTGTAGCATTTGTAATAAGATAAGTAATATGTGTCATGACTATCTCCACTAACTCTTTTTTATGAAGGTATTTAATATTTACCAAAATGAAAATGATGTTTGAAAAACATTTTTAGATGGTTAAGTATAGTATGGACATCATCAAGCGAAACGAAATTTCGAAAGAGATTTCTTTGCAGCCAATGGTGCCAAAAAAATTTTACCTAAAATATTCTCTAGGGCTCGTCACGCGTTAGTTCGCAAACTTGCGAAATTATTTGATTATTTTTGACAATTCGTTGAACCAAACAAAAAGCTTAAAAGACTTCGCAGATTTGCGAAGCTTATGTCAAAAATAAACATGCCCTGGAGTTGATTATCTTCGCAAACTTGCGAATTAGTAGAATTTTCAATTCAAAATGCACTTTATATTCAAAATAACCTAATGTCATTTCTGCGGAAATGAAAAATTATATTTGTGAAACGTTGTCACGGGTGCGGATTATTTTAACATTTCCCTGACCAATCAGAATGATCTGTCAAATTTGCGAAAAATCTTCGCAAAAATAATCAAGTCGCGTGACAAGCCCATCTGTTTATTTTGTCTGTTGTATTATCAACGTCCTACAAAATTGATATCTAGTTTTTCCTATGATCCCTTGTTAGATTTTCAACAAGGATCAAGCCAGAAAAAATATTCTACTTTAAAACATTGAAAATTTTGTTTCTTAAATTGTAGTTGTATATTTCTGTTTCAGACATCATATCTGGTAACATAAAATATCGATTTTCAATCAAACATATGAATAATTTATTTATCTTTTTAATATGCGACTAATTTGAATACTGTTATGAATTAGAAATTGATAATTTCTCAATCTGTCTATATATGTACATATATGCCTTTATCAAAACAATCGCGAATACATAAAAAAAAAGAAGGTTGTTCATCTAAATTTAGCTTTTTTAAACTTAAGCAAATCCCATTATCAATGCCAATGAATAATTTTTTTCTTTCTGCTGTTATAAATATTATTACATACCAAAGAGAGGTTCAAAACCATCAGTAAAAAAATACGATTGCATGTTTTCACCTTCCAGAGATTTCCTAATGAAATTGTGTTTCCGAAGTAGGCGTCGAATGGAAATTAATAAACTAGCACGAATTTTTCTTTCATAAAAAAAAGGTATATTTGGATTTGGATATATAATAAAAACAAAAAGATCTTTTTCCTTCTTGATAGTTCTTTATGCTTACGTGTAGGTTCAACAAGTCGTTATACGATTTACCTGTTTTAAAGAAAAAAATGTTTGACCTACACAATATTATGTACAATATTAATTATAAATACACCTAACCCTCGATTTACACCAAGGGTGTCCAACCTTTTTGTTTCCCTTGGCTGCATTGGAAGAAAACATGGTGTTTCGGGCCGCAAGTATATTACTATGTATAAATCCATATCATAAAATGAATGTGATGCTTGGCATTGAAGTTGAGAAATTAAACCGTCAATATCTGGTTCGATTGACGTGGTTGTAATTGTCAGGGAGCTCTCAAGGTGTTCATTCAACATGTTGGTTCCAATTTTACACTTAGTATGTTTCATTCTTCACTTAACCCAGTAGGTGACAAACAACAGAACAGTATTGTTGTTTGTCACTTGGCAGCTTTAGCACGAGAGCGCAAACACACAAATCATGCCTCAGAAAAATGGACATGCTTTAGTAACTTTGAATATTTTCGGGCCGCATTGATACTTGCTTTGAGCCGCATGCGGCTCGCGGGCCGCGGTTTGGACAGCCTTGATTTACACGGTAAAATAGTGAAATAGTGCTAAGTAAATGGAAATTATTGTGCATTTCTTCAACCGTGTAATTTGAATACCGTGTAAATTGAGGGCTACGTGTATAAGTTTCTGTATAATAAGTACTCGAAAGAATTGTATTGCTGTATTTATTTATTCTAGAAAGATTTGAAATCTAAACATCTCAAAATATGTGTACCCTAATTATACAAGATTGGTGATTTGAAAATGCCATCTTATCTTGTCGGCGGTTTTTTTTGCAATCTTGATGAAATTATATAAACAAAAAATGGAAAAACAATGATCACACATATGGTAAAAAAGCAAAAGTTTATCCAATATGGTATTATTTTGGAGAAGCGGAAAATTTATTAAAAACATTATGCAAAAATTTTGCCATGAAATCTTAATTATTTCGCATTCTTCAAGTTTAATTTGATCAAGTGAAATTAGGACATCAATAAAATTAATTATTAGGAAATAAATATCACGAGGAGATTTTAATTAAGATTGCCACCAATGGACAGTACTCCAGCACCTATTTTAGGTACATTTTCATAACACATGTTAGAGTTTTTTTCCCAGAGTTTTATTATTTAACGGAATGTTTTATAATTATAAAAGATACATATTGCGCTAAGACAATCAGCCTCTGTGGGTTTTTTCCGTTAGAATTGTATCGTAAATCTTGGGGTCGCTGCAGGCAAAATTCTGCACATGTGTTTCCAGCATTACTCAAAAAAGTCTACATTTATGTCGACTTTATGTCCGACTGAAAAAAAGTACAATTTTTAGAGTCTTCACCAGACTTTTTTTCAGGCCGACTGAAAATAATATCCTAGACAGATGTCCGATTTTAATGCTCATTATTGCCCAATCGGGCAACAAAACTCGATAATGAATGACCTTTATTTACGTAATAATGATCAATTTTAAGTATCTATTTCAAGCATCATTATTGTTTTAACTATCAAAGGAAACTGTGAAGAGGTCCTACATTTTTTCTTCACAATGTTTACAGGGCCATCTACATTTGAACATTTTAAGAATTTCATGTGATTTTGACCTGTTTTCTTCTTTCACATAAACTTAAACGGAGGAAAAATGTTTATTATTCTAAAAATTCCTTAAAATTTATTAAAAACAATTTAAAAAAATTCATTTTATTGAGTCAAAATGAATTAAGATTCTATTTTGAAAATTATAAACAAAATAGTAACTTTTTGAACCTTTTGGAATGACAAGAATAATGATCATTATGAAAAAAAGATGATGTGTCATGGGTCATCCAGAAGTATAATTAAAAAATAATTATTGTAATTAAAATCGGAGATCTGTCTAGGGCATAAGTCTTGAAAAAAGTCTAATAGAGTTACCTGGTTAACAACCTTAACATAATTAATTTTTTAATTAAATTTTATGACCGTTTCTTATGACATATGATTGTTTTTCTTTAAATTTCTTAAAAAATTTTCCAATATTTATATAAGGTCTTATTAATAACCGTGTTCTGTGCGTCATTTTTTTGCAACACTCTTTTCATCTTCGCAAAACAACTAAAAAAAGAAATATATAATATTTACTTAGCGGTTACTAAGATATCGAATAACAAATCTCTACAACGTCGTAGTACTAAATGGATAAATTTTCCATATGATTTTATTTTTCCAGGCCACCACCATTAAATGAATAACATATTCCATATTTTCGTTTTTCAAGTTCAAGGTTTTTCTTTCTGAAATAAAGAAATTTCATTCGAAAAAGTAAAATCAATAATGTACATGTGTTAACGCATATGGGGGCGCCTTAACCACATTGGCAGTCAAATTGTCGAGCTAAAAAAAATTTCATGCTTTTCATGATTGTACAAATTCTTGTCGGTTGGTTTTTTTTTTATCATACCAAAAAGTTTTATCAATTTCCAACACTTAACGGAAACATGTATATATAGTTGTAATTTTCGGTGGGTGGGTAGGTGATGATGGGTGAATATCTAAATTTTCCGATATACTTTATGAAATTACACCCGCACCTCGATTTACGTGGTAATGAAAGATTGCCATAAGATCTAATTTTCATTATTAAAATGTTTTTTGATTTTTATACGAATTTTATTTTATTTTTGCTCAACGATTTTATTTACGCGATTTTATTCTGTGTAAAAACAAACTCTTCATGCACCACCGGATGTTCTGTTCCGCGTAAATTCAGAGACGAGTGTAATATGTGATATTGTTCTCAGTGGTATCAAGAAGTATGATGCAATTTTAAACTAAATTGAAAAGAATTTTAACCCCAAAAAATTATAATTTAGTGATCAATTAAGAATTTCAATTTTGGACGCCATTTATTTTCAAAAAACACTAGAATTATTTCATCAGATTTTTTTATTTTTTTAATGAATTTATTTTTAAAAACTACTTAATTAAAAATTAAAGCTTTAAATTTTGTGTTTTTGCAAAATTTTTATTTATATTCGTAATTTGGCCTCAATATTTTCACGCATATGCCATCAAAACCGTTGACGTGTGGCGCTTCTTCGATTGCATCATGTAAAGTAGTTTATTTTTTTTTTCTTCTTCTTTACTTTCTTATACTTCAAGTAGGAAAGTAAGTATTGTCCATTTTAAAGGCCTCTTCTTCCTTCAGCAGGTGAGTTTCACTCCTTAGTGGATTACAACTTGTATATTCACCGTCCTGCTATTTTAAGCAAGCAATACTTTTCATTGTTGTTATCGGTGTGAATTTTCAATTTGATACATACCATATAACGCCAGTTCTGCTTACGTACAATCCAATTAGCATGCTGCAACTTGAAACACTTGATTAGTATATATAGTGAGTCGAAATATCAAGAAGTCGAAAGCACCGGCTTATATGACTATAGACGTTTGAAAAATTGATTTTAAATCAAGTCTAAATGTAGTCGAGAATATAAAGAATTGATCATTGTTGACCACTGAGCACGTAGTGGCCAATCAAAATGCTAGCTGGGAAATACATACATTAACTTGACACATTATTAAGAGAGATAAGACACTAATAGTAAAGATAAATCGATTTTGATTATCATTATCGTCCAATTGGTCATTAAAACTAGATAATGATGGTTAAAATCGGAGGTGTGTCTCTACTATCTTATCTAATACTTATACTATTATCATATTTTTTCTATTATTTCAATTAAGAAAATTCGTAAATAATTTTTAATGAAAATTGAAACTCTGAATAGTTTATATCTTCTATAGTTTAGGTGAAAATCAAAAATTTGAAAACTTTTAATATAACAAAGTTGTATAATTTGCTAAATGAAAAACTTTTTTAGTGTCTCAAAATTTAAATTGAACTTAAACAAGTTCGTTATTGATTCAATAAAAACTTATTTAACTACAATTTTTTTGTTTTTTTTTTAGATTCCAGTGGAATACTAATAAAAAAAAACGTGATTTTTTAATTGATTTTCTTTACAACTTTTATTTCACATTTCAATTCAAAACTTTGTAATCTAACATTTTATGGAAAGAAAATTATTGTAATTTTGAAATCAAAGCAAAGCAAAAAATGTTTTCAATTCAATAGCTTTTATTTATAGATTGTTTTACTCAGAAAAAAAAAAAGTATTTATTAATAAAGGTAGGCCAATCCACCCAGAACTACAATCTGATTGGTTTATACAGTGAACGGGCCCCTATACGTGAGTGACGTCAGGTATATATTTTATATACATTGAAATTAATTAATATATAGGAAAACATATTATTCATGGTGTAGTTTTATTTTTCTTGGCTGTAGACTTTTATCAATATTATATTAAAATTATAGTCTCTACTTTGCATTTGTGTATAAAAAAAGTCAGTTTTATATATAACAGAGTATAAAAATATACTTGTTTCATAGAAAGGAATCATATGATATGAATGTCACGACTTAAATTCCTTCTTTTTATAGGTTTTTAGCGGGTATTCATTACTTGAAACAGGTTTTTAGTACCTTCGCTACACGTACTGTATTGAATTTAGAAAGAAGGAATATCAAGTTGATGGATAAAAAGCAGAAAAAATGCTAAAATACAGAGATTTTGTAAAGTAATACTATATAATGGAATGAATTAGTGTTTTATCAAAATTACATTACATAACGTTTCTGTTATAATAATAGAAAATGTAAGAATAATGTGGGAAATAGAATAACGTATCTACAATGGATTCCGCAGTTTTTATTTTCAGATTGTCTTAAAAATAGTCTGTCGTGAATCCGTCGTGGCTCTGTCATTCTGCTTAAACCTTAACGCTAATAATTTCGTTTAGTTTTTCGAAAGACAAACATATTTATATAGAAATTGGTAAAAACTAAAAATTAGTTGAGTTTAATACAATATTTGGGATTTGGCAATTAGTGATAGAAAATTGTTATTTTTTTACGTTGCCTTAGTTGGCAAATTTTATGCAGAATATCTTAAAAAGATAAGGGTAAACCATGCCAAAAAAAAGAATGCAAATCCATCGAAAAGAATATCAAGCAAGTAGTACTCAATTCAGTAGTACAGGAGCTGCTACTGTCGGTAAGAGTAGACATGCTTGATCTTATCTTCACAGAAAGGTTTGTTTTACCTGAATAAAATCTTTTTTAATTTAAATTTTTCTTTTGTATTAACTTAAGTTATTATTTTAATGTTTTTTTTAAGCATTTCTTTTTTTTAGATTTTTAGTTTTTGACGAAATAATTGGTCGTATAGAAAACCTACAATGTTTTCTCCTCGTGGAATATGTTTTGCCAACCACTGGTTTAAAAATTTGCAATACAATAGAAAATTGCTTAAAGAAATATTTACTTTTTAAACCACGTAAGAGTCTTTGGCATAGACTTTGTACAATTAAAGTAAATTTCAATTTGATTTTGGTTTTGGATTACTTTATAGTTTTGTGAAATCAAAAAAGTAGGAAGTTTCTTAAAAAATCAATAAACATAAAATAATTATTCCGGTTAACATTTTGATCTTCAAAATTCCAAAACTTTCCATTGGGAGAGGTATTTTTTTGGGTTCATTTTTTCTTTTAATATAACTATTTAATTTATTAATTTTTTTTTCTTATATTGAATATATTTATTTATTTGTTTTTTTCTTTTCTTTTATATTTTATAAACATTTCAATGGAAAAATACTGTAGAAAGGTTTATTGAAAATATTTAATGGTTTAAATGTAAATTTTTAAAGAAAGCAAAAAGAAAAAAAAATGTATGCAAATAAAATTTATATTTAGAATTTTAAATTCAGAACAAAAAAATTATGTAACTAAAGGTACGGTTTCGCTGACTGGTGGTTCAAAAGCAGTCGAACGGCAACAGCTAGCTGTTGAAAGCCGCCAATGATCTGTCGAACAGCGTGAACGAAATCACTCACACACGGTTTTGCCATAAGAAGAGTCATTTTCAACGGAGGCCGTCAACAGCTCTCAGCGAAACCGTACCTTAAAATTGGACACCCAAAAATTGGATTAAATTTATGCTTTCAAATATTTTTTTTATGGCAAACAAATATTTATCGAATTTGTTCTCATCGTGAGTTTTAGCTATTTTTCCGATGTTTTTTAGCGAAATAATTGGTGACGAGGTCATCTGATATATTATATTTTTTGACCTATTATAGTGAAAATCAGTGGAAATTTTACTCACATTTCTGTTTACCGAATCTGACATGGAGTGATGCTCACCTAAGCTAATTGAAGGTACACATACAATATACAGTACTGTTTTTAACATTCAACTAATAAACTCAATTTTCCAACATTACTGATATATTGTCTGAAAATTAGAAACTTTTCTATAAACAGTGATTTTTTAGATTCTATTTAAATTGATATATTTGCAAAAAAAATTACTATACATGTCCCCAGGACACTAGGTAAAGGTTTAATGTCTTATTTTACAAAAAAAAAAATTTCGAATTCTACAAGTTTTAGGCGTTTAAATACTTTAAAATTCATTAAAGTTACTGCCGTTGGCTCTGGTTGTGTAGGATCAATATTGCAAACGGTAACCGGTCAATTCACAGAAAAACAATTCACAGAAAACAATTCACAGAAAAACAATTCACAGAAAACAATTCACAGAAAAACAATTCACAGAAAAACAATTTATATATGATCATGACAGGAGAATTCTAGAAGGAACAAAAGTTCTATTCGTTGTGACAAATAAAAGAACTGTTGAAATATTATTAGTTTTGGTTGTTTTTAGTCCCATTTCTATCAAACCGAATCAGAAAATCGGCTAGATATCGATTTTAAGTTACTATAAGTTTTCAAAATTCTGCACAATCTCTCTCATATCCGTTGAACAGTGATTGGATTCGTTCAATGACTTTATTTTGTTGTCATAAACTGACTTTTTGATCTATCAAAAATTTCGAATATATCACACTCACAAACCGCCCATTTGTTTCCTCATTTTAGAACTTCTCATATCTTACTTTAAAAAAAAATTTCCAATAAACAATATAAGAAATAAATTAATTAGTAATAAAATCGATATCAAATTTTAAAACTTTTGTACCCCTGGCTGGCCTCTTTTTATCAATATTTAAAGTACAAAAATTTACGATTAATTTGGTCTTTTTTTCGGATATCTTATGTTTTTGTACTAAAGTTCAATGTATTTTCCGCTTTAATTTTAAGTATTTATCATTTTTTTAAAATTGAAAATGAACATCAGGTAATTCCCAATATTTCTTTCATTGAAGACATTCAATTGCGCTTATCAGTGACCTTTGAGGGGGAGTGTTTATATTGATAATTTTTTTATTTCTACAAAATAAGGAATAATTGCTATTGGAATTCAACATAGATACAATTACTAATTACGATGATTTGTTTTTAAAAAACTAACTAACTAACTAATTTGAGTATATAAACAAAAATGTCCTTCATTCAACACTGCGCCTACATAATATCACAAAAACAATGAATTATTATTAATTTTTATAAATACTAAATTATATATATATATATATTTTTTGTTTTCTAGTGATTGTTTCGTAAAAATAACATTCGCACTTAGATAAATAAGAATTCTTAACCAATCAAATTGTTTGACGTAGTGGCAAGCCTCCAACGACTTTAATATATTGTATTTATATAATATTTTTCTATTATTATAAAAAAAAAGAAAATTCGTGGCGTTATATTAAATAAAAAAAATATTTTTAAAAAAAATCTTCATATTCGCCTATAAAATATTAAAGAATTTATTGGCCCAGAGTCTGGGCCCCAGACGTAGAAGTAAATTCATAAAATTAAAATAAAATAAAATAATTTTAATATGTCACCAATAAAGACGAAAAAAAGTAAATCATAATCGAAAATAAATATGAATTACCTTCAATTTCTGATAATAATTTGTTAAACGTGCGAGGAAACACAAAATCGCATAATTTTGATAATTTCCGAAATACATATAAGAATTTTTTAATTATAAATTTTCTGATTAATTATAATTATTAAAAAAAGAGGTGCGTGTGTCTACCTGAACTTTGATTATTTGTGATTATTTGTTATCGCAATATTCACGCAGCTAAATTTAGTGACAGTAGAGTAATTTATAATTTCCTATTAATCATGACGCGTATATAAGTTACAGAATTCAGTCTGACTGTGTGTACTCAAATTTAAGTGATTTAAACGAAAATTGGTAAGAGTAGCTTTTTCCACATGAGAACTATTCTATCAGAAGATGGCTCCAATCGATTTAAAACTTGTAAAACCAAACAAAAATTTTGTATTTTTAAATTACACGGTACCCTGTAATGTTATTTATGGATCATACAAACTGTAAAATTTAAAGAACCGGAATAGATTGTGATTGTTCTTTAAAATGAACAGTGATTTTTTTTATCTGTTCTTTTTCACAGTATGAGATTTTACGTAAACACACAGTCTTCAAGTGCTTCTCAAATGCAAAAGATAAAAGATAAAAGAACGAAGTCTCTTTTAATCCTCCAGATATTTGTGGAACAGCGAACATATGCTCTTTTCGAATACCTGTGATTAAAATCACAGATTACCCGTTTCGAGACCATCTCTAATTCAACTGCTTTCAACGTTTCCTTCACATGACAACTCTCGATCGGAAAGTGTGAAAATCACCTTATCATGTGTCTTTTTTTATATTTTAGTCGTTTTTCTAGAAATGTTTGCTTCAAATTAATTAATTGTGATTGTGAAAATGCAATCATAAAATCTTCAAGCATTCATTCTTTCTCTGTCCCCGTGAACAAAAAAGATAAAAAAGATAAGAAAGATAATAAAAAATTGAAATAAAGTTTCATATTGTATGAAATAGATAGCATTCTTTCCAAAAAAAAAGCTAAGGGTTTTGAATTCCCAGCGATTAATGCAATCTCCTTTCATAAACCAAACAGTTCCTATGCGGATTTCCAAACAATTTCTGATCTTTTATGAAAAATCTTGAAAAAGATAAATTTCAAATTTATTTTTATTTTATTGTTTTTGGCAATAAAAATGAAAATTTTTCAAAAAGAATTTATTTTAATTTTTTTTTTCTGTCTTTAAAAAAAAATTTTTTTCTTAAATTATTGCCAAAACCTAAAAAACTCTTTAATTTTTAGAAAAAAGAAACGCAAATAAAGATTTTCTGAAGACAACTGTTTTGGATTTTGTTTTTAGAATTTGTTTAATCAGGTACTTATTTGTATGGCCCATAGTAGAGACTACCAGAGGGTATATTAGTTTTGCCACTATATTTGTAACGCTTCGAAATAATCATCGCGGAAGGATTATTTCAAGGCTATAGATGTGTAGAGAATCAAAAGTTATATTGATTTATGCGTGGTCCAAGATAACTCAAAAACGCATTATTCAATTTTGATGAAATTAACAATGTGAGTTGGTTATTATTTAACTCGATTTGATATTGCATTTCAGCAAAATGGACCAAGTAGGAGCTAACTTATAAAGCTAAAACCAGGTTGATCAGAAAGTTTAATCGTTTTTCGGATTTAATTTGAAAATTTGCACAACAATTTTGTTTAAATTATTTACATACGTTGATTATATAAATTGGCGATACTATGTTAAATTTTAATAAAATTGGTCCAAGGATAATGAAAAAAGGAATATTCGTAGGAGAAAATAAGTCTATTCATAAGTTTTTTTGATATGCTCTTAAAACTAATATACCGATTTGAATAAAATCAGGCTACATGTGAATTGGAGGGAATCAAGTTATACAATTATGAAATGTTATAAGTTTTGGCTGTTTTGTTTTATTAGTTAAGAGCCCCATTTCCACTATAGAGCATCAAAAAATCGGCTATAAAACGATGTTAAGTTACTATAGGTCTGTTTTATTTGCCACTTGCTCTGGGGTAGAGCAAATTTTTACATTGAAAACAAAAACAAGAAAAGAGCAAATCCTACACTACTTTCAGACCAGGGGTAACTATTACACTCAAATTAGTTCAGTTTTCTACCATAAAAAGTGTATTAGCTAAAAGTTTCTCATTTCATTACAATATGGTTGCTACACAACGCTACAAACATTTGAATTAAAGCTTTCTCCTACTCTGGCTCGTTTTATTTGCCACTTACCCTGCTCCGGGGTAGGGTATGGAAAATAAAACAGATCTTATATATTCTTAAAGTAGAAATCGTTTTCGAATGTAAAATTTTGTTACAGACATTTTTTCTCTCAAATTTCGTATTCAATTTTCCAAAGGATCAATGCCAAAAAAAAAAAGTTCAACTGATTCATTCTAAAAATATATAATTCCATACAAAAATTTTTAAGATATTTTCTTTTCGCGATTTTTACAATTTTTTGAATATATATATATATCTTTTTTTGCACACATATTTTCTTCTTAAATACTATTTTAGTACAATATATAAGTATATTATGTATTTATATAAACGAATGGAAAATTTTCACTTTCAAAATGAAATATGTGAAAATTTCTAAAAGCTATTTATAATGTGAAAACGAAGAAGGAGGGTGTGTCTCACTTGCATCATCATCATATAGAGTTATCGTGTCACGCGAGTTCTAAAAACAGTGCTCCCCAATATAAGCCAAAAAGAAGTATGTCTTGAAATTTTGCGACTTAAATTCTATTCCTTTTGTTGTTTTTTTAAAATATTTAGAAAAACAATTTTTTCTTAATAGTATATTAAAAATATAGTTCGAGCCTTCTTTTACGTAATGTTTTTCCCGAAATTGAAAACTGGTAAATCTGTGGGAAGTCTTGTCTTTTTTAATTAAGAAATTTAAGAAAGTATAAACACTTTCGTTTTAAAAGAAAAGTCCATTCTTAAATATATATTTTTTTTTTTTTTGGCAAATGCTGTAAGCTATCGCCATTTCGAATTTTTGGCAACTTTTATTTAAAAACAAAAAAAAATAAATAAAAATAAATATTAATGTCTCGTGTCAAAAAGAAAAATATATAACAAAAAAAAATCAGGTGATTTTGGTTGGGGCCTTGTGAAAAATTATAATAATATTATTTATATGAAAACAATCAACATAATAAAATGCACTCTAATTGTATACTAATTTTGTAACTCGATGTTTATGAGGAAATAAGGTTGTTTGACATATTTACATTTAATAGATTTTAATGTTAATATTTCTGGTATAAAAGCGGTAATTCTCATGAATATTTAATTATTTTATATTGAAAACTAGAATGATACCCTTCTTAAGTGTGCGGCCACATGGACTCTACGCTTACTGCGCGCGCTTTCGAAGATGAGAGCAACGATAAATATACGCGTGTAATTAAATGGTAGTGGCCATATAGCCGAGAAATTCAATTCTTCACCTCTTTCGAAAAAGAAGGCCATGATTTGTTTCTTCAATTGAGAAGAAGATTTGTATTTGTATTTGTGAATTAACTGAGAAACTAGAGAAAATGTAAATGTGTTCAACGACAAGAGTGATATACGATGTGGACACTTTTCGCTCACCGTTTTCGTTCCTCTCACCGCGTTAATATTTTTCTCACTCCGCGTAGAAAGCGCAGAACCTATGTGGCCGTACACTAAGATGGGCTGCTATAAATTTCAGTTAACAAATCACTTAAAATTAACAAAATTAATTCAATCGAAGTAACTCGCCATATTATGGATTTTCAAAATAACCCCTTTCAACCGTACTACTCTAAGATCTCCAGCCGTGAGCTCATAACTGCCCCCTTGATCACTATTTTTGTTATTTTACTATATGTGCTCCGTAACCCTACTGAACATTAAATCGATTCAAATTCCCCGGTTGGCAAAATAGCTCTCGAAAAACATATGCCATGTAATGGCAAAAATCCTTGATAGAGTAGAGTAGAAGCAACTATAAGAACTAAAAGATCTTCGTCAAAATTATTCCCCATCATTATTTCTAAAAATTTACTGAACGTTATAATCGTGTCTGACTTCTATATACGAAGTTCTAAAATTTGGATTGGATTCAATGCCAAAACAGTGAGAGATAGAACTATTTGGTCTTCGACAGAAATAATCCCCATGAAAACCTCCACAACTTTGCTGAACTCTGCAATCGTGTGTGACCTCTATATACGAACTTCAAAAACTTTTATTGATTCCAGCCCCAAAGCGATGAAAGATAGAATTATTTCGTCTTCAACAGAAGTAATCCCCTTGAAAACCTCCCCAACTTAGCTGAACATTGTAATACCCAGCATTTTATAACTCTTTTTTTCAGTACAGATATTGAACGATAATCACGATGAAATGATGATCATGTTCTCTTAAAAAAAAAAAATCTGACGCCAAAACAATATAAAATTAGTAATTTAGAAATATTCGTACGTACTTATTAACAAAAAAAGCATTTCAATTATCGTCAAGCCTCTAAATTAATGACGGCATCATGTATCTTGTCAATCAAATCAGCTGTTGATTGTGCACAGAATCATGTTTACAAGAAAAATATCAAAAGAACATTCATTTTAATAAATGAATAAAAAACATTTTAAAGATTTTTATTCTTTTAAATTGATCATAAATTGATTCGCTTGGATACATTTCTTTAGAAAAAGTCATAATAATAATTGTGTTGTGATGTTTTCCACTTGATTTTTTTTTCCGTAGTTTTATTTGTTTGAACTCACAAAAATTTAAATGGAACAATAATGTCATATTATTTAGATATCCTTATTAAATTGGACAACGCTTTTAGTTTTAGGTTTATATCAGACAATCAATCAATGTGGAGCTGCCGAGGAAATTTTATTACATATTCTATGTTTATGCGTTGCCTTAGCAGACCTACGCAAAAGGATCGTAAAATCTTTCTTGACTCTGTTACAGGCCCAGAATATGAAGGTGGAATCCACTCTCGAGAACTTAAAAAAAAACAGGAATGTTTCCAGAAATGGAACGGGCTGATAGTCTATTTTAGATAAAATATGGAGATAGTAACTTCCAACAGGATTGGTCAAATCCCAGCTGTACAATCTTCAGAATACCTCGTGTCCAGCTTTTTCGGGGGGTACAATGGACCGTAAGGGTTATATATACCAACCTTCAACATAAAAATATTACCTTAAATTTAGTATTAATTTTTTAGGGCTCCGAAAATTATCGGTTCTCGTATCTTTGTCTGGAAATCTTTTAATGACGAATTTATGGACTTTGCTGAGTTCAGCTTAAATAACTGAAATTATGTAGCTTCGTTTTTTCGATGATTTTATAATAAATATCAGATTTCCTTTTGTTACAAGTTGTATTAGTAATAATGTCTCTTTTTTTCTTAAAGATATTTCTCGTATTTCATTATTTTTTTTTTTTTGCAAATTTCGCATAAATAATTTCATAGTACGATTATTTTTTCTCAAATAATCGAATTTTTACACATTTTTTTTCCTTCTAGTACAGTTATCTGAGCTTTTGATTTGCCAGGCAATTGACACACGCTTTATGTTGTACAAATAAAATCTATGGGAATGTAATTTGAAACAATTGTTTTGAAATTCTAATTAATTATTTTATTATATTTTTTGAATTAATCACCTCAATATAAATTCACATGAAAATGTGTCTTATGATTAATTATATTATCCACATGGCTTTTAAGCTTCTTTTTTTTGTAATTTAGAACTCAAATTGAATAAGTTTAAAAATTCTTCTTCAAGCATCCATTCTTTCTCTGGCTTCGTGGAAAAAAGATATGAATTTATAACTTCTTCTTGATCTCAATATGAAGTGATACACGCAGGAAAATCTTAAAGCGTTTGGCTAGTTGTAACAACTAAATAAAATATACGAACCGAGTAATCGAATGATAAGCAAAGCCTGAAACAATTTTTCGGTATAAAATCCCTTTCTTTTCTGATTTGTTTCAATCGGGTTTCGTTCCTTATCTAACGTCTGCCCAGTTGTGTAACAACCATAACAGATTGTATTATTTTCTGCACTTCATTCATGTTCTGAATTTGATTCTTCTTTGCTGTTTTTATCTTGATTTTCTGTTGCATAAAACAACCTTTTAAAAGTCTCTTCTACCGAAGATTTGACTAAAAAGTGTTTTTTTAAAAATCGGTTGAGCCCTTTTTGAGCTATGTACGTTCAGAAAAACAATATGTCCAAAAACCAAAAATACAAGTATGTGATAAGTATAGTCAAATAAAATCAATGAAATTTCCGAGTACTCGAGGTTGGATACACTGGTTTGAAGCTAATCCAATTTGTAATCATCTTAGTACTAAACAAAAAGTATTTCTCTTCTCTCTATTATATATAATAGTTTTGGGACGTGATCGGAATATCTTATTTTAATAAGGCAAATAATAAATCGAACATAAAAAGTAAATTTGTAATTATGGGTCGCAGAAAATTGAATTTGTCTGAAGAGGATAGAATTTTATGTAAAACGGGGGGGCTCCGCCCCTGCTCGCTGCGCTCGCCAACCCCATCATTACTTATACAAAAGCTAAAAATTAGTATACTTTCATAAACTTTGTTCATTTGTTCTTAGAATTTTACGTAAAAAAGAACAAATGAAAAAAGTGTATGAAAGTATACTAATTTTTGTTGTATTGAATTTTGAAAGGACAACCACTAAATATTTATGAAAATATTAAATTGTATTTTTGTTTTTAATTGATATTTATTACATATTCATAACCTCTTTAAATATTGAATTCAATAAAATAGTTTT
Source organism: Xylophagus ater (assembly GCA_963422695.1). Classification (NCBI taxonomy): domain Eukaryota; kingdom Metazoa; phylum Arthropoda; class Insecta; order Diptera; family Xylophagidae; genus Xylophagus; species Xylophagus ater. Next base: position 8,731,580 of record OY730486.1, on the reverse strand, counting down.
GATTTTAAATTTATTCGTTAACTTAACCTAAATCCATTTAAAAAAAAAATAAATAAAACGTAACTAAATACAAAATAGAAAATGATAAAAATGATATATGTTATAATATTTGTCTTGCTTTTCATCACATGTCAATCCGCGTTCAACGTCAGAACCAATCAATATTTCATGTGACAAGGTTAGTTCCATTAGACCCCAAGTCTTAAATATTATTGTAAAAAAAACTGAATGTGTTCTTAAAGACGACTTTTCTAAATGAAATGTTTCTAACAAAAATCTTCTATAGCAAAATTTTATAACGACATTTAATTGATAGACTTCGAATGTATTCACTCTCTAAACAATCATATTACACGCAAATGAAAAACAAATTACTTAAAAAATATTTATGTACGCGCAAAAGAAGATGTTTTTTGATTTTTTGCGCAAACTCAAATCTCACTTTTCGAATTTCTAAGTCCCGGGTAATTAGAGAGATTTATATAAGGATGAAGAAAAAAAGACAAATCTCCGGGTGTGTGCTTGGAGGCACGTCTACCAAAAAACAAAATTGTGTTTACTTTAGTTGCATTCTGTTGAAAATTTTGCCAATTTAAATTTAATTGCTAAAAATGCGCGAACATATTAATTCCTATGAATTTTCGGTATCTTTTGACGGGGCTTGCTTTGAATTACGCTATTTTTATTGCGTATGAACGGTCAGAATTTTTGACTAAATATAGAAAGTTTTCACAAACTAGATTGGCTAAGAAAATTTAATAGAATAGAATAGAATAGAATAGATTATTGCCACTTATTCTGTCTGAGAATGCACGAACTTCAAATTGACTTCTTTTAATTTTGTATAATCTAAATTAAAGTTAATTTTGTCGTACAGAAGTTCAAAACGATTTAAATTTAGAAATTTTAGAATTTAGAATTTTTTTTACTAGATTTTAATTTACTAATAAAAAGTAAATAACATAAAAACAGGCTTGTCGAAGTTCTCAACATATTATTGAAGCATCCTATCTATCCAAAAACCAAAAATTGTATTGATTCCATTTGGTTACAATAGTTGAGATCTTCAATTTTAAAATCTGATATTGTAGCAAACATCTGAGTATATTTCTGTTTGCGATTGGCAAACCAAATGGAATCTCTAACATAGAGTTTTTCGATTTTTTGGATATTTTAACTTTTTAGACTAGACTGCAATTATTTCTAAACAATTTTCAGTTCAAAAGCTTAAGTTGAAATACGCTGTATTTTATACAATTACGAGTTTACATAAAATTCTTTTTTAGAAAACCGAGAAATATGCATTATTTTGCTTCCTTCTTGGCAAAGCTTGTTTCCATTTACATAATGAACATTTCGAGCATAACTTTTTTTCTTCTTAATTAAATAATTTAATTAATTTATTTGAAATATTTGGTCTGTTTTATTTGCCACTTGCTCTGGGGTAGAGCAAATTTTTGCATTGAAAACAAAAACAACAAAGTGTGCAAATCTACTACTCTCAGACCAGTGGCAGCTCTCACACCGAAATTAGTTCAGTTTTCTACCATAAAAGGTGTATTAAGTAAAAGCTTCTCATTTCATTACAATAGGTTGCTACACAACGCTACAAACATTTGAATTAAAGCTTTCTTTTACTCCTGCTCGTTTTATTTGCCACTTACCCTGCTCCGGTGTAGGGTATGGCAAATAAAACAGATCATCTAGTTCTTTGCACTTAAATTTTCGATAGAAATATTTTATTTATTTTTCATTCATTATGAAAATAAAGAAAAAAAAATTGTAATAAAATCACGAGACTGTATCAAAGAAAAGCACTGAATTTTAAATTTCTATACAAAGATTCTCTGAAAAATTATAAAATACTATTTATAAAAATAATCACAATGTCAAATATTATTCAAAACAAGTGCTACTCGGCATCTGTCCAACATGCAGTTGATTCTATTTCATATCAAATAGTTTATATGGATGATCTTCTCTACTAACTAACGTCAAAATGTTGTACCAACATAAATATATAGATATTTGAATTAAATACGATTTGAAACTAGCCTAATAAATCCATTTTGAGTATAATTCAATCCCAAACATATTTATCGGTAATCTTCAATTAACTTTAGAGTCATCAACAACGTTCCCTTTAGTTTTTTTCAAGGAATGTGTTTGGTCATAAATATCATTTTAATATATCCCTGTAAGTATGCAATTCTCAAATTTCCTGCTACAAATTTATGGAAATATACTTATGCTTGTCAATCTCATTTCGTCTTCTTCTGGAAGCCTATTTTTTCAAATGTTTGTATAGCAATTTAAAAATATGATGAGAAGCAGATATCAATTTTGACTGTGGAGAAGGGAATTCTTGACAATCTGCCTAGCTTACCTAGCTTAGAGGAGTGAACGTTAATGGCCATAAGATATATATTCTCTATTCTCAATAAAATCACAAACAAACTTGGTCTTTCTTTTGTCCGTCAAATTTAAGTTCAATTTTAATGTGTATTTTCTAATATTATTTTTTTTTCGTTTTTTTCCTTTTAGATGCTTGCCTTCGATGCCAAGCTGAAAATAAACGTGAAGTTTTGGGACGACAAGATTGCGTCGTAGTTTGGGGTGAATGTAATCATTCCTTTCATCATTGTTGTATGTCACTTTGGGTTAAACAAAATAATCGTTGCCCATTATGCCAACAAGAATGGTCAATTCAACGTATGGGAAAGTAAAAAGAAAAAAATGTTTTCGTTGCCATAAGGAAAAGAAAAAGGATTTATTGAATTCGAATTTATTTAAGTTCATTTTGTAAGATTAAATTAAATTAAATTCAAGAAAAAACTTTTAAATTTAAGAATAAAAAACAAAAAACTGAATTAATTAATTAAATATATTTTACAATTTTGGTCTAGAATACACAATATTTATCTAAATTACAAAAAATTTTAGTTATGAAACTATTTAGGAAAGTCAATAATGGACGTTATATATCTCCTACTCTACTTTGTCAAACAGGCTAACAGGGATTACATCGATCCAAGAAAAGAAACTGCCCGAGGTTTATTGTGTGAGTTTCAATCTTTACATTTAGCTTGAATAGTACTGGGTCCATAAAACATGCTTATTCTATGTTTGAATCGAATTTAAGTATATAAATTTAAAACGTTTGTCTAAAAAGTTTCCCTAGGAACACTAAAACAATAGTATTTGTAGTAATTAACGTAGCCGACGTCATAATTGAATTAAAATCTTTCCACTGTTTTATATTTTTAATTGTTAAAATGCTTAACTTTTGTTAATTGTAAAAAAAAAATCTTTAAATATTTAGAATTCATAAAAGAATTATAGAATTAAATAATTTAGATAAGAAAAATTTAGTTCCGGTTTTTTAACCGCCAGAAAAATGACGTTCGTTATGACGAGCTTTGAGTAAATGATTACCAAAAAAATGAAAAAAAAAAAAAAAAAAAAAGATATGCCCCGGGTGAGGATCGAACTCACGACCTTAAGATTATGAGACTTACGCGCTACCTACTGCGCTACCGAGGCTGTGTGATGACATGGCACTTATACTATAGAATAATTTCTAAGAATATATTTAACTTGAAAATTTCGAAATTAGAAAAAGAAAAAATTTATACTTTTTTTTTATGTACTTTAAAAACTAATACACCGATTTGAATAAAATTTGCAGATTAGACTTCTGCTATCAGGGTCTAGGTTACATGCAAATTAGAAGAAATTTTGTAGAGAAGAAACAAAGTTATGACGAAAAAACCTAAAAAACCTAATGTTAGTTTTGACAGTTTTTCTGTCCCATTTCTACAATAGGGCATCAAAAAATCGGCTATAGGTCGATTTTAAGTTACTAAATGTTTTATTATTAGTGTAATTCTAGAACAAAAAACTTTCCGGTTCGATTCATTCAAAGCTAAAACAGTTCTAGCTTTGAAAAATTGAAAATACTACTTTTTTAAATCGCCTACTGTTGAATGTAACTTCGAAATTCAATATAGCGATGATATTGAAAGAAGCAATGAGTATGGGGTCGACCAAATTAATACTGGAAGCATCAGTTCTATCGACATCACCAGGGTAGGGCTTCTTATTATCAATACGAAAGATTAAATGAATCGCATGATATTGAAGGAAACGTTGAAGCTGAGGATATATGAGTATGCATTCTGCATTTTGGGAATTTATGAGAAAATAAACTAATCTAATTTAATGCACACGTTTCGTATTTTGGTTAGAATTAAAATTTTAATTCAAAAAAATTAAATAACGCATTTAATTCTACAAAGAAAACTTAAGTCTGTAAGAGGTGCAGGTATTAGGGTATTTTTTTTTAAGACCGATAGAAATTTTAACTTAAAAAAAAGTTATCTTTTGATCAAAAATCCTTTTTTATTCGAAAGACCAATTCAATGACATTAATATTACAAATTTTCATCGGCCAACCATCACTGTTCTTGAGGAAACAAATTCTGCCAGTCCAATTCTGGATCACTTTTTCGAGCGATGTTGAGCCGTATGTTAGGAATAACATGAATAATATTAGCCAATTGTTGCTAGTTTATAAACCAATGACTTCACATAGCCCTTATACGAAATAGCGGAGAGATGTCAAATCAGACGTTCTTGCAAACCCATTTCTCGAAATCACATTATCGTCAAATCGTGATTTCGATTAATCTATGCTTTATGTCGCTGTATAGCGTATAGCGTCATCCTGTTGAAACCACATCCCGACATGACCAATGTCATCCATATTTTTAAGCAAATATTCATTTATCTTGGTCCGGTAACGATCTCATTGAGCATATTGTCTTTTGCTATTGATGGTTCTTCGTCGACCTGGAAAAGTTGTGCATTAAAAAAAATATACATTCGGAAATGATTCGTTTTGTAAATAAGATTTTAAAAGAAATATAATTTATTTTAAAATAACAATTTTTCAAAAAAAAAAAAAAAGATATGCCCCGGGTGAGGATCGAACTCACGACCTTAAGATTATGAGACTTACGCGCTACCTACTGCGCTACCGAGGCAGTGAGAGCTAGGCTCCTTAATCACTATGTCCTATAGGAGTATCTAAATTTAAATCATTTACACCTTTTCTTCCGTCTTGTTTTAACTGCTTTCTGAATTACAATTCTCAAAAAATATTCATGGAGGATAAATTCGCTTCCTTTCATTGCAATAAGCACACCGGCCTAATTCTGAACTTGTCAGAATATTAAACTTATTCATTTCTGAAGTCTGTTTACTGTTACTTCATTTACATCAAGGGTGTCCAACCTTTTTGTTTCCCTGGGCCGCATTGAAAGAAATCATGGTGTTTTGGGCCACAAGTATATTACTATGTATAAATCCATATCATAAAATGAATGTGATACTTGGCATTAAAGCTGATAAACTAAAGCGTCAAAATATCTGGTTCGATTGACGTGGTTGCAATTTTCAGGCAGTTCTCATGATGTTCATCCAACATGTTGGTTCTAATTTTACACTTAGTATGTTTCATTCTTCACTTAAGCCACCAGGTGACAAACAACAGAACAGTGTAGCTGAGCGAGCAACACAAACAGAAAGAAAATTTATTACTTAACGAAAGAACCTTCTGTTCTAGTCCTGTTTCTGTTGTTTGTCACTTGGCAGCAAACACGCAAATCATTCGTCAGAAAAATGGACATGCTTCAGTAACTTTGAATATTTTCGGGCCGCATTGATACTTTGCCTTGGGACGCATGCGGCCTCGGGTTGGACAGCCTTGATTTACATGATCCACTTGAAGTCGACTTCAATCCGAAAGTCGTGAAGATAGATTTGATCCGAGTAAAGCTGAAAAACGCGGGTTGAGTTTCAAGTCGATCTCAAGTCAATTCTGAAGTCACCATGTTAACCAAGTGTGTATCTCTTAATCTTCCTGCAATTACCATAAAACGAATGAAGATACGAGTTGTTTTAAATTTAGACTATTTTGAGATTTCATGCAACATTTAGCGTACAAGACGAACCTAAAGAATAATTCGATCCTAAAAAAAGGACTAACGAATGCGAATTATTAATATTCTTCAAATTTATGTCCAAAAGTCGCGCAATGTCGAGATCCTTTTACGTTTTTTAGCAATTAAAATAAAATAGATTTACAATTAAATTGTAATAGAATAAAAAAAAAAGCCATCTTTACCCCAGATGGGACTCGAACCCACAATCCCCGGCTTAGGAGGCCGATGCCTTATCCATTAGGCCACTGGGGCTGCGAACTTCCCTTTACATATTTGAAATGAAAATTCTTTAGTGTGTTTTAATTTAATTATTAAAATTCTAGCTGTTTTAAAATTTGTATAAATTAAAATACTTAAAAATAAGCATAAATCCCGTTTGCATATTTTAAATTTTGATTTCTTCTCAGTTTTTTTTTTTATAGAATACAAAGGAATTTGAAAAAAGAAGAATTCATTTTAGAAAACTATTTTTATCTTTTTTATGACTGTTTCCGTTTTTTTCGCTTACCAATGGCAATACTCTTGATATTGTCAAAATTTTCTGACAGTTCTTTAATTTTTGTAAACAGTAAATTCTTCTAATCATAAAAAAAAAATTTAAAAATGAATGTTTTAGAACCTTGTGAACATCTTTTGGCTCTTAAAGGTATAAAATTAATTAAAAATTAATCTATTAAACGTGTATTTAATTTACAGTAATGCGTTTAACACGCCCCACACTTGTGAGTCCCCAAATTGTAACCGCCGAGAAAAAAGATTTGCCACAAAATATTTTCCATCAAACATTACAAAATGATGTTACAAGTGTTATTGGATCTGAAACAATAGCAGCTGGACAATTTATGTTACTGCCACAAAGTTTTGGAAATATTTATTTGGGTGAAACTTTTGCAAGTTATATTTGTGTTCATAATTGTACAACACATCCGGTTGAAGGTGTCACAGTAAAAGCTGATTTACAATCGAACAATTCTCGGATCAGTTTACCGATGCATGAAAAACAAACTGGACCAGCTATTTTAAATCCAGAAGATACTTTAGATGATGTCATTCATCATGAGGTCAAAGAAATCGGAACTCATATGTAAGAATCTTTTTCAGATTGGTTTTTTTCTTACCACACGACTCCATTGGACTTATTTCAAGACGTAATTTCAGTCGGACTGAAAGAAAGTCTAATGGAGACGACTCTAAAAATTGGACTTTTTTGTCAGTCCAACTGAAATGTCTTGAAATAAGTCCAATGGAGTCGTGGGGTTATTGTGTATAACAAAATTTGTTTGCAGTTTAGTTTGTGAAGTTCATTATTCAACTCCGGCTGGTTTACCTCAGTCTTTTCGGAAATTCTTTAAATTTCAAGTTCTTAAACCGCTTGATGTTAAAACGAAATTTTATAATGCCGAAACTGATGAAGTTTATTTGGAAGCGCAGGTTTTTTTTCATTGGTTTTAGATTTATGTATGCCTTTTTTATATATGTTTTTTTTTTAGATTCAAAATATTACTGCTGGTCCAATTTGTTTAGAGAAAGTCGAATTGGACAGTTCGGAACAGTATACAGGTGAATTTTTAGAAAATGCTAAAAACTTTCATTCTTTTATAATTCGAACATTATTTCTAGTTGCACCTTTAAATACACTTCCAAATGGTGAATCTGTATTCAAAGCAAAAAATATGCTACAACCGCAAAACAGTTGTCAATTTCTTTATTGTATTAAAGTACGAAACGAATAACTAAAGAGTTTCTTTATGTCGCACAATTATAAACTAAAAAAAAAATCTTCTCTTTCTAGCCAATACCAGAAATAGCAAAAGATATAAAAGCTTTACGTGCAGCTAATAACATTGGAAAATTAGATATAATTTGGCGTTCAAATCTCGGTGAACGTGGACGATTACAAACAAGTCAACTTCAACGAAATGTATATACATTTTTTTTTGGAAAAAGTTTTTAATTGAAGATTTTAAGAAAATTATTTTTCTTTTTTTCTTCTTTTCTAGCCAACTGAATATAATGATTTACGTTTGTTAGTAATTCAAGCCAACAATATGGTACGAATTGGTGAACCATTTACTTTTGTATGCCGTGTAACAAATACAAGTGATCGTTCAATGGAATTAATGGCAAATCTTGATACAAAACCACGTTTTGGATGTGATTATACTGGTTCAGCGGAATTTTTTATTGGCACCATTGAACCAGGAATATCAAAAGATTTTCCATTAACTGTTTGTCCAGCAAAATTAGGACTTGTTAAAGTCTCAAATTTACTATTAACAAATTCATTTTTAAAACGAACTTATGAATTCGAAGATTTCGTACAAGTATTTGTTGTGGACTCAGATTACTATGATGATGAACCATTCCAAATGAATAAATTCGTAAGATATGATGTTGCACAAACTGTATAAGAGCGCTTTTTTGTTTGGGTTTGTGTGTTATTATAAAAATAATAAGAAAATAAGAGTAATATTTCAAATTTTATTTATTTACAAATGAACTTACTTAATTGTTATAAATTTTATCTAGAATTATAAAATTTTTATTTTTGCAATGAAGGCGATAAATTCCTGCCCAAAACATTTTCATTTAAACGTAGTTTTTCCACTTTCGTTGGATCCGATAAACGATCGTCGTTCGTTAATCTTTCTACTCGATTTTCTTGTATTGATTCTAAAGAAGGAAATTTTATTATTTTCTATGCAAATTTAATATTAAATTTTAGTTTTTCTTCTTTTACTATTATATGGCGTGTATTTATCAGATAGAATATTTTCCAAATTATAACCAATAAATCCGATAACACCGGCAACTGGCAATGTTATATAAACAGCATTAGATCTTAGAATTTGAAGAAGTATTGGCCACATTTTTTTCTTATGATTTTTTAAGTTCGAAAAATAAATATTTTAAAGGACAAAATGTAATATTTTTAAATCACTGACAGGGACGAAAAAACGACATATGATCAATGTCACTCAGTTAAAAATTACTTTACGGAAAATGACATAATTCTGTTTCTTTCATTTATATATTCACCACTTGAGGCGTTGTAATATTAAAAAGGAATTTTGAATAACCGTTATAAGTTCAAATAATCGAAATTTTTGAATTTCAATATTGGAGTCTATTCTGAGTTCAAATTTTATGTTATGTTATATCAAATTTCACATAAAATACTACTTTTCGAATATAATAATAATTTCGAATTTTAATTCCTAATCTACAAGAAATTTGAGATATTCTTTTCAGTTTTCTAAACGTAAAATACTCCATAAAAGGACTTTTCTAGAATGCGAAATTTAGAAAAATGTTATGAATAATTTTATAACTAAAGTCAAAGTAACATAACTTAAAATAGCATAGAAAAATCGACCCCATTATATGGCACTAATAATGACGTAAAGTAAAGTACTTAATATTATATTATTGTTTTACATAATTTTCAATTTTTTATATTACGACACATTTAAATAATTAAAATTCTAATTAATATGTTTAAATCATTCTTAAAGATAATTTATATAGTTTGCATTACTTTAACTTTTTAACCTGGCTAGTTTTTATAAAACTAATTCTAAACTTATAAAAGCCGGCAAAAAATTCATAGACAAGATTAGTTCGATTTTTTTCTTTGACGAGAAGTTATATAAAAATGATCCGAAGTGATCTTGAAATTGTGATAATAGTGCTTAGTTTAATTTTACCGCAATCGTATTCATTATTAAAGGATTTGGTCGATTCTAACTTTCACAATTTGGATATAACGAAATTATGTCATCAAAATTTAGAAACGTTTCAAAATGGACTTTATACCAAAGAAATTTGGGCTTGGAAAAGTGAAGTGATCTTTTGAAATTTCTAGAATTCATGTAAATTATTTCCATTTTAAATAGTGTACGATGCATCAGGTCGGATATCTTATGGATTCGTTTGGGGAAATAATATGTATGTGGGATCGGAATTACAATGTGATCTTCTAAATAATCCATTCAAATACACAACGATCGACCACTCAAATCCCTTACATTTGGAAAATTTAACCGAAATTGGAACTCCATTTCCAGTCAAATATAAAGCAATATTTGTGAAACATAATTCAAATTTACAAATTGATACAGAAATCTTTGAAACTGTTAGAATTTTATGCTGAAAATCTTTTCAAATTTACTAATAAGTAAAATTTTTTATTTTTTAAATAGAATGTCCTTAATATTGGATTATGTCTTCCGAAATCATGTACAATCAGTGACGCTTCGATCCTGGTTGATTTTGTATTACATTCGGATGTAGTTCTTCAAAAAACTCTAATTGGAAACGATACAAAAGTCTTACGTAGTTCAGATCTTATTATGAGAAAGGATTTTTACAAACACCCTGTGGTTATGATTTTAATGTAATTTGTTTTTTTTTTTTGGTATAAAATCTGTAACAGAAATTAAATCGTGTAACAAATTTAAGGATTCTCACAATAATGGTGCTCATCTTTGTGGTGATTGGGACAGTTTGTCATGATAAAGGTAAAAAAACTAAGTCCCGGGAAATTACTTTCGAAAATATTCATTCATGTTTTGCATTGCAAAATAATATGGAAACATTTTTCTCGACGAAATCAAGCAGAAACTCCGTCAATGTCGTAAATGGAATTAAGTATCGAATTTGAAAAATTTATAAAACTAAAAGAAGTTTTAACAGGAAAACTATTTTTAGAACATGCATATCCATTTCAATATCATTTTTGCATGCTTGTGGGTTTTTATTTAGCATTATGACCAATGTTCAAATCGGTCCTGTGATTTATTTACGACCAGAAGATCATCGTTTCAATCTAATCGAATTTGCACTTGATGCACTTCTTGTATTTAGTGCTTTAGTTTTGAGTAAATCATTTTTTGATCATTTCAAAGAAAATACTCGTATATCAGAAATAAACGGAATATCGATTTTTATTAAACGTTTAATGAAACGCATTTTACGAATAGCACCATTCTATTATTTTGCATTTATATTAAATTATGTAATTGTTATGTATTTGAATGATACTTCGCCATACAACAATATAATGAATGACGAGATTAAATGCAATAAGAACTGGATTACGTCTTTATTGTTTGTAGAAAATTTATTTCAACCAAACATCAATTTTTGCATGGGATGGAGCTGGTACCTAATGGTTGACATTCAATGCTATATCATTGCTTTAACAGTTATGATTATGTTCATAAAAAATTCAAGAATGGGTATTTATTTTTTGGGTTTAATGCTAACTTTACCAACTTTAATTACGAGCTATTATGCCTTCACAATTCCTATTCATTTACAGTAAGTTAATAAAATATAAAATTGATTTTTTTCTATTTTTTTTCTATTTAAGTTTGTGGAATATAATGCATAAATCTGCATATTTTTATTCAACTCCATTCTGTCGACTCGGCGAATACTTGATTGGTGCAATTGGAGGATGGATTTTAGCTAAAAGTGATCGCAAATTGGAAATTAGCAAAGTAATTTAATTGTTCACAATGATTTAATCCGAATCAGTTCAGTGATCGTTGTCTAACAGAATAAGGTTGATTCATAGTCTTATGAAGAAGATATACCGATATCGATCTTCTTTTATGCTACAATCGAAAATACACTAGAAGTATGAAGATAGAAATCAACTACTACAATAATTGTAAAAAAATGCCTGAATCGGATTAGATCAATTATGTGATTTATAGACTTTTTCCAGTTCTCAAATGATAATCGTCCAACTTGTTGAAAAATTGACAAAGTCGAACTCTTAATAAGTTGGACTTTAATCATCTGACAAACGTTGAAAATTCTATTTAAGACTTCATTAAATAAATAATTTATTTCTTTTTCTAGTTTTCTATTCGACTTGCTTTAATATTCATTGGAATGCCACTTATTCAACGATTTTTTCCGGATGCCAGTAAATTTGGAACAATTAATTACTTTGTGATATGTAAAATAACTTTTGCGGCTGGGCTTGTGTGGTTAATTATTGCATGTCAAAATGGAAAAGGAGGAGCTTGCAATAAATTCTTTAGTTTAAATATCTTTAAAATTTTAAATCGGCTAGGATTTGTTGTTTATCTTATAAATCCAATAATCTTAATTATTATTTCATTGAAAAGTTCTGGACCACTTTCAGCTGATTATTATACAATGGTAAGTTAAGGAGTTACAAATATTTTAAATTATATAATATATAATATATAAATCATATATATTTTTCTCATTTTTAGGTGAGCCTAGGTATAGCATCGATTATATTAACATATATTTTCAGCTTCATATTGTACATTTTAGTTGAGCTTCCTTTAAGTAACATTGTTCGATTAATGTTTTAAGTAAGCTAAGTATTCTACGTTTAAAAAATATTGAAACTTGTTGAATAAAATGTAAATGATTTATTTATTTTTTCAAATTAATCCTCTGGGAATACAAAACACTTGTGAACTGTCCTGGGATTTGATTTGTGGAAAGTCCTTAAGTACTTGAGTGAATTTTTTTTTATCTTTTCTGCGAACTGAAAATGGTGTACACACAGTGGTAAACTTTTCTTACTAGAGAGAAAAAGTTCTGTAGTGTAAAAATATAAACAAATAGAATTATTTTTAGAAATTTTACACTATTAACCGAAACAGAAAAGAAAGAAATTAACGAAAAAAAATATAGCTTCGGTTACGGTTATATTTTATGAATTCATTTCGACTCAGGTTTGCGGTTCATCAAAAATATCTGTTATTATCGTCTTTTTATTTTGCTCCGGTTTTCCTTTCTGATTTTACCTAATAAACATTATAAATAATTTTCATTTACGCCTAAAGGCATACTTTTTCTTTTTTTATATTAAATCAAATTTAAATTCATTTATTTACCTTTTGTGAATTTTTACCTGTCTACCGAAATTTTACTACAATAGCTCCAAATTTTCAGATTCTGAACAGTCAGTACTGAGTTCTATTAAAAACATGCAACATGTCATTTACAATTTATTACAGGTAACGGCAATCATAAACAAATTTTGTAGTTCCTAAATTAATGCCAGTGGCGTTTATCCATGACTGCTAACCGAAATTCCTGCAGAAAACCTTTGCTTATTTATGTGTGCGAATTGCAGCGGATCAAATAATTTCTACAAGTTGGTACTTCTCAGCATAACATATTATGATTGGTGATATATCTTAATTGTTCTAAAAATGTTCTAAATGATTTGTTTCAAAACGTTACGAAAGGCGAAGGTCTAAGAAAATTTAGCTAACTTGACAGATACACTCTCCAGCACTTGATTACCCTCATTTAAATTTTTACCGACATTACAGTCATAATGGTGCAATATCTTAGAAACTGTTTCCATAATATTCCTTGCCCATTATTCTGCTCTACCTGATGACACAGATGTAGGAATGACTCATGCTTACGTGGGAATTTCTACTTTTGTCTTATTCAGCTATTTATATAAAATGAAATAAACATTTTGTAAGAAAAGAGAAAAGTTTTATTAAACACATTTTTTTGAAATTGAATAATCCAGAAACGATTTTCAAAACTACCTGTCAATTATCAAATGACCCTGAGCTGCGTCCGATCAAACGATGTTGGGCTGTAATGTGGAGGAAATTTCATAAATATGGTAAAGAAATAAAATAAATGATATCCAGCGAATTAGCAGAGACCTTTGTACAAAACTCATCAGAAAATTTAAAGATGTTTTTGTAAACTTATATATATATTATATAGAATTTATACAATGAAAGAAGATTGCTTGCATTATTAATTTTAAAATTACAAAAATTTGTTGTTTATTACGAGTCGTTATTTCAAAAATAATCTTTGAACAAAGAATAAATTTGTTAAAAGTGATCCAATCCCTATAACATCATTTACATAATAAATTGGTTTAGAAATACCGCGTTACTAAGGAAATAAACATGTAGTAACTGAAAATCGGCCTATAGCCGATGCAATACCAAATCCAGTTAAGTGACACAACTAATATACCTGCTGGTAGTACCTGCCATAGGGCATATTAAAGTGATGTCACAGACTGCGTTACCAATTGACTGTTTAACATTTGCTATGGCATAATGAAGATGCAATCTTAATATTACTATTTTCCATGAAAAGTTTTTATATACACGTATTTAATGATTTTTCTTAAATAAATATTTCATACAAGCTTAACAGAAACTTTTGAATAATTGGAATATTAATTACAATTATTGCAACAATTATTAGAGATTAATAAGTATTATTATTATTTCACAAAAACCTTTTCTTTTAACCTTGCTAGCTTTTATGCAATTAATTCTGAACTTATAAAAGCCGATAAACTATTCGTACACAAGTTTAGTTCAACTTTTTTCTTTGGCGAGAAGTTATATAAAAATGATCCGAAGCGATCTTAAATTTGTGATAATAGTGTTCAGTTTAATTTTACCGCAATCCTATTCGTTATTAAAGGATTTGGTCGATTCTAACTTTCACAATTTGGATATAACGAAATTATGTCATCAAAATTTAGAAACGTTTCAAAATGGACTTTATTCCAAAGAAATTTGGGCTTGGAAAAGTGAAGTTATCTTTTGAAATTTCTAGAATTCATGTAAATTATTTCCATTTTAAATAGTGTACGATGCATCAGGTCGGATATCTTATGGATTCGTTTGGGGAAATAATATGTATGTGGGATCGGAATTACAATGTGATCTTCTAAATCATCCATTCAAATACACAACGATCGACCACTCAAATCCCTTACATTTGGAAAATTTAACCGAAATTGGAACTCCATTTCCAGTCAAATATAAAGCAATATTTGTGAAGCATAATTCAAATTTACAAATTGATATAGAAATCTATGAGACTGTTAGAATTTTATCCTCAAAATCTTTTCAAATTTACTAATAAGTAAATTTTTTTATTTTTTAAATAGAATGTCCTTAATATTGGATTATGTCTTCCGAAATCATGTACAATCAGAGACGCTTCGATCCTGGTTGATCATGTATTACATTCGGATGTAGTTCTCCAAAAAACTCTAATTGGAAACGATACAAAAGTCTTACGTAGTTCAGATCTTATTATGAGAAAGGATTTTTACAAACATCCTGTGGTTATAATTTTAATGTAATTTGTTTTTTTTTGGTATAAAATCTGTAACAGAAATTAAATCGTGTAACAAATTTAAGGATTCTCACAATAATGGTGCTCATCTTTGTGGTGATTGGGACAGTTTGTCATGATAAAGGTAAAAAAACCAAGTCCCGGGAAATTACTTTCGAAAAGATTCATTCATGTTTTGCATTGCAAAATAATATGGAAACATTTTTCTCGACGAAATCAAGCAGAAACTCCGTCAATGTCATAAATGGAATTAAGTATAAAATTTGAAAAATTTATTAAACTAGAAGAAACTTTAAGAAACCTATTTTTTAGAACTCTTGTATCGATGCTAATGTCAGGTGTCCATGTTGCCCCATTTTTCATTAACATAATGACTAATGTTCACATCGGCAGTGTGATTTATTTGGGACCAGGAAATTATCTTTTCGCTCCAGCCGAATTTATACTTGATGCACTGTTTGTATTTAGTGGTTTAGTTTCTAGTAAATCATTTTTTGATTACTTCAAAGAAAATACTCGTATATCAGAAATAAACGGAATATCGATTTTTATTAAACGTTTAATGCAACGGATTTCACGAATAGCACCGTTCTATTATTTTACACTAATCTTAAATTATGTAATTGTTATGTATTTGAATGATACTTCGCCATACAATAATATAATGAATGACGAGATTAAGACAATAGGGACTGGATTTGGAATTTATTATTTGTAGGAAATTTAGTTCAACGAAATATCAAGTTTTGTATGACATGGAGTTGGTACCTAATGGTTGACATTCAATGCTATATCATTGCTTTAATAGTTTTTATAATATTCATAAAAAATTCAAGATTGGGTATTTATTTTTTGGGTTTAATGCTAACTTTACCAACTTTAATTACGAGCTATTATGCTTACACTATTCCTATTACTTTAACGTAAGTTTAATAATAATTAATGTATCAAATTAATTGTTTTTAATTTCTCCTTTTTTCTATTTAAGTTCCTTGAATATAATACATAAAGGTAAATATTTTTATTTAACTCCATTATGTCGACTCGGCGAATACTTGATTGGTGCAATTGGAGGATGGATTTTAGCTAAAAGTGATCATAAATTGGAAATTAGCATAGTAATTTAATTGTTCACAATGATTTAATCCGAATCAGTGATCTTTGTCTAACAGAATAAGGTTGATTCATAGTCTTATTAAGAAGATATACCGATATCGATCTTCTTTTATGCTACAATCGAAAATACAATAGAAGTATGATGATAGAAATCAACTACTACAATAATTGTAAACAAGTGCCTGAATCGGATTAGATCAATTATGTGATCTATACACTTTTTTAAGTTCTCAAATGATAATCGTCCAACTTGTTGAAAAATTAACAAAGTCGAACCCATAATAAATTGGACTTTAATCAAAAGTTGGAAATTCTATTTAAAACTTCATTAAATAAATAATTTATTTCTTTTTCTAGTTTTCTATTCGACTTGCTTTAATATTAATTGTAATGCCACTTATTCAACGATTTTTTCCTGATGCCAGTAAATTTGGAACAATTAATTTCATAGTAATATGTAAAATAACTTTTGCGGCTGGTCTTGTGTGGTTAATTATTGCATGTCAAAATGGAAAAGGAGGAGCTTTCAATAAATTCTTTAGTTTAAATATCTTTAAAATTTTAAATCGGCTAGGATTTGTTGTTTATCTTATAAACCCAATAATCTTAACAATTATTTCATCGAAAAGTTCTGGTCCACTTTCAATTGATTATTATATAATTGTAAGTAACGAGTTACAAATATTTTAAATTATGCAAAAATCATATATATATTTTTTGTCTTTTTTAGGTGAGCCTAGGTATAGCATCAATTATACTAACATATATTTTCAGCTTCATATTGTACATTTTAGTTGAGCTTCCTTTTAGTAATATTGTTCAATTAGTTTTTTAAATAAATTTGCAAGAAATTCTATAATAACAGTGTTCCGATAATTTTCAAATACAGTAGTATACAATATTGAAATATATTGGTACAAGGCTAACAAAACTTAAAGTCCAATCATTTTTCAGATTTGATTAATCGAAATTAAATATGAAAATTATTAAATAATTTATATGAGCAATTTTTTTTATTGTATATTAATTTTATAATTACAATTTGTTGAATAAAATTAGTAAAAGAAAAATTAACATTTATTGTAACAAATTATAATCTTTTCAATATGAATTTACTAGAAAGTTTTTGTACTGGTATTTCGATTAATATCATCGAAGCAATTGATGCTAAATGTGTAACAATTATAATTCCAATTACATCAACAAAAGATGCAATCTCAATAAATTCGGTGGGTTTAAAACGAAATCCAAATAAAATTGTAATTACAATCGGTGCATACATATACATTGAATATGAAAATTTATTTAAATATAAAAATATTTTTGAACTCATTAATTTCGTAATTAAACCTCCATATCCGAACTGACATACTAGTATAACACTTCCGGTGGAAAATCCAAAAATTAATTTTCCAAATGACATTATTCCAGATACTATCCAACTTGGTGTTGATTTCCAATAACTCATAAATATTGTTGAAATATAAATCAATATAATAATTAACCAATAAAATATTAAAAAATATTTATTTATTTTTATTCCTTTTGATTTGTGCTTATTATAAAGCCAACCCATAAAAGCTCCACCAAAATACGGTAATATTCGGGTATGCGGTTTAATATATAAATATTCCATGGTTGTATGAAGTATGTCGACTCTGGAAAAATTACTCTTTAAAAATTATTAGTTTATAAAAAAAATTATAGAAAACTTACTCAAATGTAAAATTATTAAAATAATAACAACAATAACTGGTAATTGATAAAATAATTAGTAATATAGTAAAAATAAATGTTCCTATATTTTTCCATTTAGCATATATGAATAATATGAACAGGAATAAGATATAAAATTGCATTTCACAGGCCAGATACCAGGTCCAAAGTGAACACATTAGTCTTGGACTCATAAAATTGTTTATGTACAATAGATTATGCCACCACGTACTGAAAAATAAAACTATATTTTAGAAAAGTTGGTTATTATAATATATGCTAGACGTTATTTGCAAAAATGCTTTCCATTTATCGGTTTATATCTAAGGTATTTAAGTATTTTATAAACGCAAATGGAAAACTTCTGTTATTTCTTTTCATTTAATATTAATATACTTTAATTTACCTTCTACAATACAGATCACTTTCGTCATTCATTAAAAATGGCGAATAAATATCTAAAAAATCATAGACAATTTGACTAATTAACATTGTAAAAATTAAAACTGGTGTCAGCCTAAAAGAAAAACATGAAAATATTAATTATACAATTTATTTACAAGGTAGTTAATTAAGCGGTTGTATAAAATTTAAGAGATGTGCGAATAGTACCTAAATTGGCAGTTACTCAGTTTTTTTTTTTTTCTAATCGGTGTTTCACGGAAAGTATATCTCGGAAAGACTTTTCATTAATTACAAAGCCTTTATAAAAATAATAATACAATGAATATACATGTATAAATATACTGAAGTTTGAAACCTCAGTGAAGTCCAACTTTTATTGTATTTGACATCCATTATTTAGATTAGAGATTTCATTTGCCCTGCAAATATTTGATAAAAAATTTAAATAGTGCAACCAAAGATCTTATACTCGCAAAATGAACGTTGTGATATTGCTTCAGTCCCTTGCAGTATGCGCTGTGGATTTATCTAATAATTATTGCACTATATTTCACTAACACGTAATTAATTAAGACAAAAAGGAAAAATTAGAATGTTTGATGGTTCTTTCGAAACCACCAAATATTGTAAGAAAACACGAACTATCCACACAAATGTTCATATTTCGTTTTGACATTTCTAGAAATACGTTTCCATGCAAATAGAAGAATATTCGAGAGTTCAACAATGACTATATAAAGTGGAAAGATCGCGAATGAATTGACAAAGTTGAACTTCAGAACTTGACCAGTGATGATCATAGAGATTTCTCAAAGTTATTTTCAATAGTTGAAATCAAACAGCGAAAGTGAAATATTAAAGTGATTTGATAAATTAGTAAAGTAATAAGTAATTAATAGTGTTCTCTATTGTAAGTAAATTGTGGATAAATTAATTTTGTATAAATTAATAATAATTGATAGACAAATATTTGTAAGACTTAATGCAGAAATAATGGTAAATAAAGTTTATACACCAATTTCACATAAATAAAAAGTGTTATCATTCTATGACATTCGAACCAGAGCGGTAGCACACAACATTATTATTTCATGGCAAAGACTTTATAAATAAATGCCATCTGTGAATTAAAGAATGAACTTTGGTAGGTCAATTTTAAAAATTCAAATTAGTTACTATTCGCACATGTCTCAAGGCAGTTACTGAGTTTTGTTATGTATTTTTTTTTTCAAAATAATTTGTTTTTTTATTTTTTTAATTCAAAATTGCTTACCTTATATATCGATAAAAAATATATCTTATAAAAAGTTTAAAATTCTCAAAAAATGAATTTCTTTTAATTTTTTTAGGAATATTTTCATTTTTCAAAAAACTGGATACTAATAAAAATGCACTAAAATGGAAATTAATTTCATAATTTATTAAAAGAAATTGGAAACAAAAAAAAGTTTCTCACCTAATTACAAAAAATACATCAACATAAAATACTGATTGGGCAATCGGTTGTAAGATGAGACTTGCCAATTTCGAAACTACAACAGTTGTATTTGAAAATGTAAAAAATGAATGATAAAAACTATGAAAATAAATTGTCCATAAACAGATAATTGATCGAAATCCAGCAATAACCGATATGAAATTGTTGGATGAATCAATTTGAAATGTTTTTTCGATATTATCTTTTAGTGAAAAACATAATAGAATTGTTTCAAATGAATTTTCTTCTGATTTTTCCGTTTGTCGACGATTTTTAAATAATTTTATAATTTCAGCAAAAAATACAAGTCCACCAAGAAAAATTACACTTAATCTGTAAATAATTAATAAAATTTTCTTAATTTAAAAGTTCAGAAAAAATTTCGGTTGATGCATCTAGAATGTCGGTTTTTCTCATTATGAATCTTTTACCGTAGAATTGTGTTTTTATTACCTACTGTGGAGAAATTCGGTACCTAATTGAATGCTGCTGCTCTTTTTATACATCCTAACTGGTAATAGATATTTTAGGATCAATAATTTTGTCGATGCGAAAATTCCATGATAAACCTGCAAACGTGTCTTCGCAGAAGCACTCTATTTGAAGAATTCTGACGATATTCTTGTCGTGGAAATAACATGACAATGAGCGGCAAAGTTCGGAGTCTGGATCAAATTGGAAGGTTAGAAAAGTTAGAGTATCTCATAAAATAAATACGAAGAAAACCTTGCAAAAACATACCAATTTTTCATTTTATCCAATAAATAAGTGTGATAGAATTTTGATTGGGATTTTAGAAAAATTTTCTTCAGTGATGAAGCTCATTTGTGGGTAAAAATGGTTACGTCAATAAGCAAAACTGTCGTATTTGGAGTTAGGAAAATCCATAAATCATTCACCAGGTACCGTTCCACACTCAGAAGGTAAGAGTTTGGTGTGCTTTTTACCCTGATGATGTTATCGGTCGTTATTTCTTTAAAAATGACGAAGGGAACACATTACAATCAATGGAGTACATTATAGAAGAATGATCAATAAATATTTCTTTCTAAATTTTGGATAAAGTTTATCTCAGTTAAATGTGGTTATATAACACAAAGGAGCCACGGTGTCGTACTGCAACTGAGACAGATTGATTTATTTAAAACAACTTTCAAGGATTCAATCATCTCCAGAAATGGTTCTGTCAATTGGCTACCTAAATCTTATGATTATAATAAACCAAGTCAAAGCTGATCTTGGAATAGTTCTTCAACGATATAATAATGAAATAGTGTTAAATGAAGCCAGGAAAAATATATTGAAACTCTTTATGACTTTCTTAAAACCTGAGGGAAACATATAGTATTTTGAATTAAAAACCGACATTTTCAATGCACCAACGAATACCGAACCAAAGAATACTTACATTAAAATTATTATTGATAAATTTATTGGAAAATAAAATTCATATTTTGGTGTTTTACTACCAATTTTTTTCATTTCAATATTATAAATATTTTGCGGTTGAAATAAATGATTTTGAAAATATTTTTCTGTATAATTTTCAATTAAAATTTCTGAACATGATTGAGGTATACAAAGGCCGACATGAATTATTGGCTGAAATATATAAAGGTTAAAACTTAAGAAAATCATCTTTAAATAAATACTATTTTAGAGTAAAAGTTCATGATTCATTTAAATACAATGGCTCTTTAAATTGCAATGAAAATAATTGAGATACACCTAATTCGGTTTTTACACGGTAGATACGTTCCAGAAAAAACCGTGTAAAAAAAACCGTGTAAAAAAAAGATATGAAGTACATACGCAGAAAAAAGAGGATTAGTTCCAGATTACGGTCAATAAAAATATTTTTCTTTAAAATTTCAATCAAATAGCTTTCTTTAATTGTGTTAAATCGAATGAAATCGTGTGAAAACGGAATCAATTTTTTTTTCTAGACCGTGTTAAATCAAAACCGTGTAAAAAAAGACTGTGTAAAAACAGAATTGGATGTATGCATGCTTCTATTATGTGTCTTGTATCGTAGAGAAAGTGTATCTTTTCTATCTTGGGCAATAGAAATTTTTTACACTTTAGGACTTTTGTGTGAAGCGTGAAGACCCATAATACTTTGCAACAATACAAATTACAAATAACATAAACATTACACAGCCTTCTAAAAAAATCGTCATACTAGTTTATAAATGGCATACGAGAGAAAATCTTCGTAGACAACATTCAGACTGCGAGGAAAGATGATTTTCAAGTTCATTGGCAATTCAGCTTTCGTACCGGTTTTGATTTGAATATATATATTGTAAATGGATTTTTTTCATATTATGTAAATTTTGAATTATTCATAAATTTAAACAAACATATGTATTTAAAATTTATTTTATATAATTTTATTGAACCCACTTATTTACTTGTTAGACTTTAATAAAGTATAAACGAAAAGCATAAAATACACTAAAGATGTCAATAAGCAGCTTTTCAAAAAAATCTGTGTGATATAAAAATAGATGTATTTACAGTCCTTTTAACAAACACTAATGATGAGATAGATTTTCTTTGCAGCTCTGCCATGGTGCCAAAAATATATACACAAAGATTTCTCTTTCTACTTATTTTCTCTGTGGTATAAGCAAAGATATTAATGAAGAGAAGATATTGAAAGTTCAAAAAAGCTTTCATTTAACATAAGTAATTTACATTAGTTCTTACGGCAAGAGCTTTAAGGTCCTAAAAGTTCTTTCCATTAGATCTAATGCAGTTTACTCATGTAAAATAAAAGCTTTTTAGAGCTTAACATATCTTTACTCATTTAAATCTTTGGTATAAGGATATACTATATGTATTATAATTTTGCAAAAATTCGAAATATGGTTATTAATGCAAATCATGTTCCGAGGTCCGCAGACCAGTTTTATTTATATTTGTTACAAAGATTGCCTGTAATAATGGGATAAATTGATTAGATTTTGATTGGAAATATGAAACCGAAAGTAGTTCTTTGTAGCCAAAAACAAAAATTTTTCGAATTTTTTTTTGGTTGTGATAAATTGAGAACAGCTTTAGCAATATCAATTAAATTTGATTTATATACATATCCTGGCCTAAAAGAAGGAATTTACTAAACGTTTAGCGGGAATTAAAAACCGAGTGTGGTTAATTTAGTTGGTTCAAATATAACTGTGCCCCAGCCACCGATTATCTTATAATGAGCACAAGACGATAGACATGACATGAATAATTGATTAGCCTGGAAGTGTATCCTTTCTAGAAAATGGGTCGTTTGTATTTCCACTTGTTGTATGCTCGATAACGTGAAAAAGACTAACTCAATTTTGCTCGAATTTGGTACGAAATTAGATTATAATCAAAGCAGATGGACAGATAAACATTCACTTTAAAATGTTTGGTTTCTCTAGGCATATAAGATGATATCGTCAGGTTATAATAACTAATAAAATTTCATATAAATGACGCATATGGGAATCATCCACAAAAGGATGAGAAAATCAAATTATAAAAAACAAATCTTACATCATTAGCAAAAATGTTTTATTAAGTTAATTCTAATTAATAGCTAGGCCCTATAATAACCCTGAAAAAACTGGTCATTATTTACGTAGCAACAAGTTTTGCATAAAAATCATTCGAATAACTTGAAACCCTCGAAAAAGGTTAATAATCTGAAGTTGACTCAGGCAACTTTCCATTTTACATATCATTAATCGTAGCCTAGCATTATTTCATCACTTTAATGAATTTGATAACTAGAGATTAAATTCGTAACAGACAGTAACATATCGAAACTCAAGAGAAATGAAGGTAATACCTAAGCCGGGTACCGGTAAAAATCATACCGTAAATACGGAAAATGCCCAATGATCTATACTGGACATTTCGGTACTGATATTATCACATAAAACTCTTTAAATATTTTGCCTTGCTCTTACACAAAAACATGTATTGGAATTCTTCCTAATATCGCAGAGGAAATGAACAGAGAATTCTATATGTAGAACTTCTTAAGATGTACTTGAATCAGACCCAAAATCTTTAACGCTCCCATAAATACTCTTGAATACTTCTAATTTCAATGAATACGTTTTTATCGCGTCTTCACTTATTATTACTAAATACAAATTACCTCAAAATGATGCATTTTTAAATCGATTTGTAATGGCGATGTAAAATTAAAATAAATCATTTGATAACGAATTTGATAAGGACTTGATGAATTTCGGATTTCTGATAATGTTTTTCGATTTGTTTCTGACGAAAGTGATAATTGAAAAGGATCATTAAATTGATAACACAATTCACTTGTTGAAAACCAAAAATTATTTCCCCACGTAAATGATTTCGGTGTATTACCAAAAGAATCGATCACTAGAAACGCAAAAGAAAAAACAAATCAACAACATTATTTTACACGCAATTAAAAGACAAAAACATATTAATTTCATAAAATATATACTTTTGATTGCCCAAATCTCTTGATTTTCGAGTCCATTAAGAAAACTTTGTAAATCTTTTTCACAATTTGTATTCGAATTTTGAACATTTTGATATATTAACGTTGAAATTCCAACAAGAAAATTCACTTTTCCGAAATTATTTATAATTTTCAAATTTTCAATATTAGTTTTATTTATTTCACAATTTATTGAATTTAATGTAAATATTATAAAAACCAAATTTAATTGATTCTTTAACATTTTATTTTTAAACTAAAAATATTCAATTTCAAATCAACCCGGTTTAGGGCCTGGACTTTAACTGATATATTTTTATATATTATTACAAAACAAAAAAAAAAAAAAAGACAAATCTTTTAGAACAAGGCTATCCAACCCGCGGCCCGCGGGCCTCATGCGGCCCAAGGCAAGTATCAATGCGGCCCGAGAATATTCAACGTTACTGAAGCATGTCCATTTCTCTGAGGAATGATTTGTGTGTTTGCTGCCAAGTGACAAACAACAGAAACAGGACCAAAACAGAAAGTTCTCTCGTTATGTAGTAAATTCTCTTTCTGTTTGTGTTGCTCGCTTAGCTACACTGTTCTGTTGTTTGTCACCCGGTGGCTTAAGTGAAGAATGAAACATACTAAGTGTAAAATTAGAACCAACATGTTGGATGAACACCTTGAGAACTCCCTGACAATTGCAACCACGTCAATCGAACCAGATATTGACGCTTTAGTTTCTCAACGTCAATGCCAGGTATAACATTCATTTTATAATATGGATTTATACACAGTAATATACTTGTGGCCCAAAACACCATGTCTTCTTCCAATGCGGCCCAGGAAAACAAAAAGGTTGGACACCCTTGTTTTAGAACAAAATTAATTTAATTTAATTTTTCAATGAAAAAGCCCCACTTTTATTCAAATTAATTCAGATTTTATCTAAAATTTAGGATTTTTGATGGAATTAAAACTAGTTTTAGTACAAAATTTTTGGAAATTACTATTTTAAGTTTATTCTTCAGGTTTAAATGTAAGGTTACATTTATTTGTGAGAGCTTTTTTCATCAAACCAACTTTGGAATATTGAGTTTTGATTGAATTTACAAAGTTCCAAAGTTTAATAAACCATAATCCTCGAAATCACGAGAATTGTTACAAGAACAAGTTTTACATAATTTATTGAAATTCTTTTATATTTTTAAAATAATAAATTTTAATTTTAAGAACCTTCAATATTTTTCCATGAAAAACAATATTTCTGTATATTTTAATTTTATTTACGAAAAGTTTTCCAAAAAAAATAATAAATAAATAAACAACTGACACAACTTTGTGAGCATCAAGATCCAAAAAAAACCCAAATTATTACGCACTTCGCTTCTATATGTTCCAGGCCGAAAATTCCAATTTATACGTGTCCTTTGAAGCTAACGGCAAAATCAGAGGAATTCTAGTTCTCAATAATAATTGGGAGTTATAGGTAATATAAGGAAATACATTTCGATTCGTTAATTCGTGTCTTTCATTTTTCAATTGTTGATGACGTGAGATACTACAAGTAATTCGTGTCTTACATACTTTATGCGGTATCCTATAAAGTTTGAAACGATATCAAAAGACCTTTGGAAGAAATGGTGAAATTATCCTTCTTTTATAGAAGGATATCCGACTAATACATATCATTACGACAACTCATGATTCTAGCACATTTGATAAAACATATCGAATTGGTATTATAAAAACAAAATCTATACTTGTATCGAGAAATATAATACTTTCATAAAGGAAGTGGATATAGCAGATCAATATTTGTTCCCAAAATTCACGCAAGAAGTAATTTTGATAGAAAACATTTCATTTCCTGGTCGCGTAATTTTCCGTTTTGGTGATCAGAATTGGCCACCCAGATCATGCGATTTAACGCGATTGGATTTTTTCATTGGGGTTTTATGAAGTCTAAGTTTAATGCCAACAAGCCCGCGACCACCCCTTGAAGGAGGAAATTTAGCGATGTATCAACAAAATTCAGCCACATGAAAAAGGGTCATGGAAAATTTCAACAAAAGAGCACAAGCGTGGAGGCTATTTATCTGATACGCTATTCCATACATAACCCTATACTGTATACTTTATAAACCAATAGAAAGTCTACAATTTTTAATTATAAATCTGTGTTTTCTATCAAAATTACTTCTTGCGTGAATTTTGGGACACTCTTTACTTGGAAAAACAATCAAGTGACCAAAGGAGTGGCGTTTTTGATTAATTCGTAATATATGAGAAGTTAAACGCTACAAAAATAATAAAGTATAAACATTTTTAATAATATTTCTATAAATTGAATGTAAATTTATTCTAAAAATTATGGCCAAAATAGTTTTACTTAATTTTAATAATATTCTTAAAAAATAACGTTTAATTAAACAGTCTACAATTCTATAAGTTATATATAAAGTTTAGTTTCTTCAAAATTTCTTCAAAATTTCTACTTTTTCATAATAAATTTATTCGCTAATTTTATAAATGGCAATTCTAAACCAACCGCACTAATTAATCCGAGTAAATATGATGCAATAAAAATGGATACTGTATCCATAAGAATTGAAATTTCATCATATGTTGTACTATTTTTACGTAAACCATATAGTATTGTTATTAAAATTGGATTACACATATAAATCACATATGTTAATTTACTGAAATGAACGAAAATTTTCGATGCAAGTAAATCGGTTAAGAAACCTCCATAACCAATTTGTGTCATAATAATAACGCTACCAACATAATAACCTAAACACATTTTTCCAAATGTTTGAATACCAGCAACTAACCAAATTGGTGTAGTCTTAAAAATGGTCATGAAAATTGCTAAAATATAAATAATAACAATTGAAATCCAATATCCTGTTACGAACATCCAATTCAATTGAATATCTTTTTTATGCACTTTAAACATAATCCATCCCATTAGAGCTCCACCAATATACGAATTCATTCGAGTCCATGGTTTTGTATAAAGAATATCAGATGTATTGAAAAGAACATCAAAACTATAAAATAAATAAGAAATATTTTAATAAAATAATTCAAATTCGATAAACAAATAAAGAGCGTTTCTAAATTTTTGAATGATCCATAAAAGCCAATCTCCACACAGCCGACATCCTATTCTGATGAAAGTATGGGATACACTTATGCAAAGTTTGGTTAAACAGAAAGGGAGAAACAATCATCCTACTAATTTTGTCGGCTTCTGCATTTCTCATTTCCCTATCTGATTCTTCATCTGCCAGATGATTCCCTTCAAAAGCAGAAGAACTTGTTTATCTTATTTAGGGCTTTTCATCTGCGGGTGCATACTCTCACAAAAATCTTACAAGATACCGTCACACACTACCAATTTTTCTAAATTTTGTGGGGAATCTCGGATGTTTTTATTCGATCAATCCTAGCGAAAATTACAAAAGTCCATCTCTTTCTAGTTTTCCTGTTTTTCTGCTCCA
Source organism: Xylophagus ater (assembly GCA_963422695.1). Lineage (NCBI taxonomy): Eukaryota > Metazoa > Arthropoda > Insecta > Diptera > Xylophagidae > Xylophagus > Xylophagus ater. The sequence goes on along the minus strand of OY730486.1, from coordinate 8,703,752 downwards.
AATAGGATGTCGGCTGTGTGGAGATTGGCCTTTATTTGTGCCCTAAATGTTGCGATCACGATTACGATTTCACAAAAAATTAATCGAAATTTAATGATAAATACAAAACAGATGACATGATCATAATAAGACATTGATCATTCTTTTTGAAGTTGTTTTGTTCCCAATTCACCAAATGAGTTGTGCAGTCGTTATTGTATCGATACCAAAATATATTTAACCCGTTCTGCGACTCATTTGTAACCAAATTGTAACCAATTTTGTGATCATTAAAGATTTAGAAACGCCAACAAACTTACCTAAAAGTTATTCCATTTGAATAGTAGCAATAGTAACTGATTAGTAACATTATAATTGCAATTAATATGTAAATGAATTTCGCAGTTTTCTTGCATTTAGCGTAAATAAATAAGATAAAAAGAAATATTGTATAAAACTGCATTTCACAAGCAACATACCATCCCCATGATACGCACATATTAGTCATACCATAAATATTATTAAGTAAAAAGATATTTGGTAGCCAAGCTCTGAAAGAAAAGTCACAAATTAAAGTCATATATTTATGATGTAGGATTTACATACTCTTTACAGTAAAGATCACTGGCCGGGCTCATATAAAACGGTGTATTCAGATCCATATATGTAAAAACAATATCACTAAGAAGTGTCGTCATAATAAAGACTGGGGCTAATCTATTAAATATAAATTAATTAAAAATTTATGCCAATTAAATCATGTCGACGACACACTCACCTTAAATATCGACAAAATATTAATTTTAAAAATAATTTTATATTTGCAAAAATTGTATTATTTTTAATATCATCGATACGTTGTTTATTTTTTAAGAAATTAAATATTAATAAGAATGCACTAAAAATAATGACGATTTTAATCAATTAATTAATTTTTAATAATTGAATTTCAATAAAAAAAGTTTACCTAATAATGAAAAATACATCAACAAAATAAAATGCTTGATAAATTGGTTGACTTGTTGGCTTTTCAAGTGTCGCAATTAATTCCAATGTGTTATTGATTGAGAACATCGAATGCCAATTAACGTGTAAGGCAATTATCCAAAAACATATAACAGTTCTAAAATTTTGATGAAAATTTCATTAAGTTTTCTTAAAGAAATAGGCTAAGTTTTATTTTAAAAATGACATAAAAATGTACGGAAACCATAATTCTAATTTTTAGAAGAGTTATAATCAGTCATAAGTTTGTCTGGACCAGGTGAATGTGACTTTAGTCGTGTACCTTTGAAATAAGGTGGTGAGATGTTAAATGAGGCAAATTTTATTTTCAAAAGTTATTAATTGCCTGAATGAAGGCATGTCCTTCCTTCTTTATGTGGACGATAATTCCAACAGCTTGCATTATCAAATTTCGTGTTCATATCACTCCTTTTTGTTGAGTAATGCAAGAAGAATATTAAACGGTTTCTCGAAGAGGTACAGGTTCATTTTCTGCTAATTTAAAGTACATAAAACGTAGCCATTTAAATTGGTTTCTCAAATTCATATTTATCCTGGGAAATTCCGGGATCAAAGTTATGTTTACATGTCATACAAATGTATTGAATTTGCAGTGAAGGAACCCAATAGGAAAATCGACCAAAACTTCCAGAAAAGTGGCTATTTGTTAATAATATTATTAATATTTTGGTTTTCTTATAGATTTCATAAGTTAAGATGGAAATTTGAATGATGCTATTTTAATGTAAATCGCTATAAGCTACAAAATCAAATTGCAATAAAAGGGGCACAGATTATTTAATGAATTAATGTACATTTGATTGCTTTCTCTGATTTCTTGATTGGATAACTAATAATATTAAATTAATAAAAGCATTGCTAGTCAAATCGGGAAATTTTAGGGACATTGACTTTAAAAAAATAATGAGAAGCGAATGGATTTCGGCAATCGGAAAATACATAAATAAAATTGTGACTAAACCGAGTTCTTGCTTTCTGTGAGGGCTTTCCTTATTCAAAAGTATATTCTTAAATTTTCATTTACCTCATTCCCGGTAAAACACTAACCGCTAGTTTTTCAGTATCACAAATTACTGATAAATTTTCTACAACATCAAAACATGATAAAAATCTACGAATACTTGATGTTTCCATAATGGTTGTCTTTTTAACATCCGTTGTATCGTCAATTTTCCAAGTTAAATAAGATTTATATAAAGCACAAATAACAGCAAAAAACACTAAAGTTCCAATCACTCCACTAAAAATTGAAAATATTTTATTTTTAAATTAGAAAATACTTAATTTTTGTTTACACTTACCAGTAAATAATTACTGAAGGAGTTAAAAGGAAAGAAAGTGATAAACCGGGTACTTTTATTGAGATTAATTTTATATCGATATCTAAAAATGTTTGTGGTTTTAAGGTTTTCCCATTAAAATATTTATCAGAATATTCCATTATTTCATCATTTGTACAAGAACTTGGAACACAAACGCCAATCTCAAGAATATGCTATTCGAAAATAAATTTCAACATATGAATATAAATTTTGTTATGAATTTTTTGATTGTTTTTATTTCAACTTACATCAATTTGTAATTTTAAATCAACTTGATTTGGTGTCGAATAATTTGCATATAACATTCGAAATTCAAAATTTACTGGACTCGTCGAATTTAAAAAATTTCGATCCATTGTTCGATTATACTGTGATGATAATGAATTTGGAATCGGTTTATTCATTGATGTACAAGTTGATTTTGGTGAATACCAAAATTTCTGACCCCATGTAAATGATGTCGGAATATTACCAAAATTATCGATTACTGAAATGGATAAATTTAGATAATTTCTGTTAAATAAAGGTGATAAGTATGTGGCAAATTTTGTAAGCTTTAGAAATGTATATAATTCTATTCTATTGGTTAAAATTAAGCAACAAGGGATAGAGTTGAATAACCTAAACATAAACTTTGCCGATGACATGACTATTAATAAAGAAATATTCAATTGTAATGACCCTCGGGGTACCTCCAGGAGAATTTAAATAATTTTGCTACATGGTGTCGCAATAATAATCTTATCCTTAATTATGATAAATGTGAGACTATCACTTTTTCAAGGAAACGTGATAATTTTCTGTACACATATTCCATAAATAATGTACTCCTCCGAAGAGTGAATCATATTAAATACTAATTTCGGTGTAATTTGCGATTTCAAGTTACATATTGATTCATGGGTCCATAGAGCCAATTCTACATTAGGCTTCATTAAACGTTGGTCCAAGGAACTTTCGGACCACCTTATCACTAAAGCCCTATTTATTACTCTGGTTAGACGTATAGTTGAATATGCCAGTCAGGTATGGTCTCCCTACCAAAAAACCCAAATTAACAGATTGGAGTCTGTTCAACGTAGGTTTGTACGATTCGCATTACGTAAACCTCCGTGGAATGACCCATTTCTACTACCACCTTACCTTGATAGATTAAATTTGATAGATTTACAGTCCTTAGAAAGGCGACGCGTAGTAGCGGATGTGGTTTTTGTGAGTCAAACCCTGAAGTGTTCTATTTACTTTTCAAGAATTTGATAAAGAACCTGCCAGCATATTTTCTATGAAATATTTATACCTTTTTACTGGCAAATATTTAAAAGTGGTAAATGGGAAAGACCCTAATATGTTTTCGTAGTTCAACCAAAAGTTGGTCATTAAAAACATTTGCGTAACTTATGCGTAATCCGCAACCGTTTCCGAAAGAAAAACAAATGTGTCACCATATTAATAAATTCTATTTTGGTTACCCGCAGAGGGCTTTGATTTTTAAATATATTGTTTTTCTGTAACATTACAAAAGCTCAATAAACTTTAATATTAAAAACGAATGAAACTTTTTTGAAGCGTTTTCTTTTTACATCAAATTAAAAATTCAGAATAAATTTTTAAGATACATAAAAAGGGCATAAATTAACTATAAATTAGGATTCAGAAAATTGTTTGCAAAAACATGGAATTTATTCTAAATTCACGTGATACAAGTGATTTTAACTTCTATACCATATAATATTTAATAGATAGAAGAAAATATAGAATCCGAGAGCCCTGATCAATGCTAGGGAATTCAGTTAGTACTTGTAGTATATAAATTTTATAAATATGGACTACATGCGACAAATACCTAAAGCTTAATTTTCAGTAGATTCTTCTAAAATGCAACTAAAATACAACTTTTTTTTATAGTAAAAGTATTTCATAGCAGTGGCGTGCGGTTCACGTTCACGTTCTGCTCCTCGTAGCGCGTAGAAATATCTATGAAAGTGTAATATCTTTGTGACTAACTTTGGTGATGAACGATGTTTGAAACAACAGGCTCAAAAACAATTTTGTTGTATCAGACAAAAAGTAAACGAATTTCAACAGAACAATTTCAGCTAGCAGTAGTAGAAAAATTAATAATACTACATCGTAGCCTATCTTAAACATATCGCTCTAATATCAACGAGCACGAGATATTATAAGTTACTGCAAAAATTGTTTTGAAATTTTAACTTTAAATGTTTCTTACAGAAAGTATAGTAAACCCATATGGCCAGTTTTTTTTTTTTCAAAAAGTACTATAATCGTGCCTGATAACCCACCGCACGCCACTGTTTCATAGCCATAGCTGCACCAAAGATATGAATAAGGAAGAGAAGTGGAAAGTTTCAAAAAGCATTTATTTAATATAAGTAAATTATATTGGATCTTATGTCGTTCCTTAAGAGCTTTACCGTAAGATCTAATGTAATTTACTCATGTTAAAAAAAGCTTGTTAGAATTTTACATATCTTTACTCATTTATATCTTTGGCTGTACCTTTGTTACTATCGATTGGAGCGTTGGATTTTTCCTACGCAAAGCCAAAGTGTATGCTATTATAAAATTCGGAAACGTGAAAATTAAATAGACCAGTTAAAAAAAAGTAGCAACAATTGCATTGATTTAAGCTGGAGGAAAATGTAAATTTTAGGGAATTAGTTGTCGGATTTTTATTAGAGTAACTAGAGGAATTTATTTCATAGGTATAGAAGTTCGGATAATATATTATTATTCAACGTAATTAAATTTTCTATTTCTTCAGAAAGTTGGTATTTCAGAAATATAGTTTTTTGTTCAAAGGATAAGGTTTCTTGGAAATTTTTAAATAATTTTTGCTATACTTATTTTTATACCCTATGGTATGGATGCCAAAGCTATATGGTATAAGTTCTGACACTATATTTGTAATGCATCAGAGAACGGTCTTAAGATATCAGGCGCGTAAAAAACCAAAAGTTATATCTGCTTATTCAAATCTCGATTAAAATCTGAATAGTTGGTTCGATTTCAATGAAACTTTTAATAATTTTTGTGTTATATATTTATATATATATTATTTATAATACTATAACCTAGTTTATGCTTGTTGTGCATTCAAAACTCTAAACCAATTAATATAAACTTCGACCAGTCAGGCCGGAATATGGTTAATTATAAATTCCCTGTTGAGGTATATTTTTATCAACACTAATATGTTAATTTATTAGTTTAAAAACTTGAAAAATTCTATATTAGTATATTCTTTAGTTTTGTAAATATAAATAAATAAAATCAATAAAATATATTCTAAGAAAAACAAGAATATTAAAAAAAATTAAAAAATTTCCATCAGGAAATGATTGAATGATTGAAAATCTTGATATATCAAAAACATAATTAATTCACCTTGACTGTGAACTAATCGAAGGGCTTCAATTGATCAAGGTTTGAATATAGTCCATCAAAAAATTCGAATAAAACAAGTTAATCAAGTCATAAAACACTTGAATTATATTTATTATTATTTAAAAAATATAAGATTTTATATAATATTTACATTTAATTGCCCAAATATCTTTCTGTTGAATAGCATCAAGAATTTTCCTCATATCTCGTACACAATTTGTTGGTGTATCATTTTGTACAGCCAAATCGAAAATTCCAACAAGAAAATTCACATTTTTCAAAAACTCAACATTATCGGTTTCATTAAATTTCATAACAATTGGATTATCCACTTTAATTGCAGCTTTTCCATAATTAAATATTATAAAAACATAAAATAATATCAAACGAAAACTATTCATATTCGATATGATTCTTCCTCGCGGTCTACAATTCTTTTCGTGTATGACACAGTCTACAAATCTTTAGATACTAAAATAGTCACAAAATATTTAAATTATTTTTACAGAAGCTTTAAAATTTTCCACCCGTTATTTATTGTTAAGATTAAATTCCGATTGTCGATCAATCACATTCCGATTTCGTACTGAGAAGATTTCAAAGTTTCAGTGATATTTTATTTAGAAATTAATAAGTTTAAAGGTAAGTTTTTAACCTTAGGTTTTGCCAGAATTTTTTCTGTTTTTTTTTGGTTCGAGAAATCATACACATTTTGAGTAATTGGATTTGATGTGAAAAACAAGTATTCTGAAGAATATTTCAAGATTCTTAATTGTTTAGTTTTGATCAAGATTTTATGAAGTTTTTTCGAGGAGATCTTCTTCATCTTGTTGATCTCTTGTTAACAATTAGGTATTCAAATAGATGAGGAATATTTATTTAACTATTGTACATTTTTTTTTTATTGGCTTGGGAAAGTTTTATACGGAAATTGCGCAATGTAAGAAAAAAACTACTTAAAGAATTTTCGTTTTAATACTGAAATATTTCATACTATATATTCAATATTTACTATAATTATGTAAAAATTTACACAATGTATTGCTGAATTTTATTCAAATCGATTGAAATTAGTATTTATACTAAAAAATCATATTCTTATGGTCAAATTATGATTGACTTGCGTAGGGAGTTGAGTCAATTTATATTTTCGTTTTCATAAGAATTATTAAATTACTTTACACGTTAGTATATAGAAATTTTATTTACAATCTCTTCCTAATTTCAAAGAATGCAATAAATTTTACGCACCTGAAAATATGCAATTCTTTAATTTCCCTATGTAAATTTATTGAAACATACTAATATTTCTAAAAGAAAGTTTTTGGTCTGACCGTAATCCTTTATAATTCTTTCGTTTGTACTATTAAAAAGAAAGGCAACTATTTTGAAGTGATTTTCTTAATCAATGTTTTCAGATTTATATCTTCTACTCAGTCGTAGAACGGGATTTATCACCAGTTCTTTGGAGAGAAAATCCTTCCGTTCCTTATAAGCTTAAGTTAGTGCTTGGTATATACTTGTATGTACTCAAATTGTATGTGATAGTTAGTTTAATTGCTCATAAAATAATATTAAAATTACTGAGTTTTGAGTAAAATTGAGTATTTCTTTTAATAAAATAGAATATTTATAATTTCGAGTATAATTTTAGAGTTAAAAAGTAATTAGTTTATATTCTATAGAGTATTCTAACCGACTACGTGAAAAGAATGAGCTTTTGCAAGACGAACTGGCCTGTGTCTTCTATCACTTAATCTAAAACGTCCAAATTTGAAGTTAAAATAAGGAAAGGCTAAGTTCGCCATTGTCTTATTCATAAAACAAATATGTAAGCTCTAATTGCAATATATACTCGAGATTAATTAAAAATTTGACGAAATGGTTTAACTACTTTATAAATTCTAATTAAATCAATCAAACATTAAATGGATATATGGGTAGGGTATCCTAATAAATACTCTGACAAGGATGACATGAAGAAGCTACTGAACACAATTCAATTTACTGTACAAAATATGAGTAATTTCTTTATTGTTTCATTATCGTTACTGAAATATAAAAGATAAACTACATTATTTGAGTAGATTTCGATTTAACCCTTAATTATCATCTTCAAATCTTATATTATATAAACTAATGTTATTATTAGCATGACGTCCATTGAAATATGTAAATGAGGTATTATGATGAGATCTAGAAAACGTGTTGAAGTTCATCGTGGAAAATTTTCAAATCTATCTTCTTAACTTAACCTTTAACCAGAATATAAATTAGCAAATTTTTAGAAAAAAATCTCGATCTGAAACCCTAGAATCTGGTTCTGTTTGAAAAGCTTTCAGAAAGTTTTCATAGTATGAATTCATGTAAAAATAAATATAAATATAGTTTTTGATATTAGAATTGAAACTTTAAGATCATAAACTTAATTTTTTTAAATATATCATCCTTTAAAGTATTGTTAACCTTTTCTATTTCGCTGGTTTTAAAACGGTTCTAGTATTTTTAATATAATTTGAAATTTTCATAAACACTTTTATTTAGGTTTAAAACTTGTTCAAGGCTGGAAAACATAGTAATTTTGAAAAATACCTAAAAAAAATTTTGTAACAATTGGTTTTTATTTAGGTCCATCACCTTGCTTGGAATATTTCTCGCTTAAATCATCTAAAAACAAACAATCATTGAAATAAAATTACCGAATAATTGAATTAAAATTTCAAATTTATTAAAAATATATTGATTTATGAAAATCGATTTTTAAGATTTGACTATTAAAGAAAAACTGCCAAAATAGAGTAAAATAAAAAATTTTGAAATAATGTCGAAAAAACGAGATTTTAATAAATAACAGCATGTAAAATTGAATTACAGAACAAATTTAATATCCATAACTAACCGATTCGTACAATGACATCGAGACTATTTATTTTGGGTAATAGTTTTCTTTGGAATGGAAATTAGAACAATTATATTCGCACAACGTTAATATATTCGCGAAATGAAGAACAAGAAGGATTTAAATATTTAGCACAACTTCTGAGGACAGTGATTTTTTCGACATTGCTAAAATGATAATAAAAAAGACAACTTACAGTCCTTTTGATACCCTAGGCTAGAAATGGCATTCGGGGAAACTAAGAATATTACAAAGTTCTTATGTCCTATGGTAGATACTATTAGATGGTATATTAGTTTTGTTACTAGATTTGTAACGCATATAAATTATCATCGGACAAGGCTATCAAGGCAATATGTTTACAAAGAATCGAAAGTTATTTCGATTTATGCATCACCCGTCTGTCCGATTGTCCGTTATCGTGTAGACTAGTGATTCCTAGTTTTTCTATATCGACCCCCAAGGGTCGACGACGATCTGCAAGAGATCCACGTCAGCAGAAAAAAATTTTTTGGGAACATATTTTGGATAATGAACCGTATAATTGTCATTACTTCATTGTAAATAATTTGTGCTGTTCATATACAACGTTGCATAGTATCAAAAAGCATACAATAATGAGAGTTTCCATAGTATCTTAAATTATATTTATGATCTTGGGGTGGTATACTCACTTTAGCCTATTCAAAGTGAGTAGCACTATACCAGCTGTCAAAAATACATTTGAAGTTGAAAAAATCAATATCAGATAAGCAGGGGGTCTACTCAAAACCGAAAAACACGGCAAGTGGTCCACGAGACAAAAAAGGAACCTCTGGGAACTTCTGGTATAGACGGACTGATGAAATTTTTGATTCTTTACACACCTAGTATAGTGACAAAACTAATACACCCTCTTCTAGTATCTACCACAGAGTATAAACATGCCTAATATTGACATCAAACTTCATGACAACACAGTTTTTAACTTAACAGTGGTGCGCAAAAATTGAATTTTTAAACGAAATTAAAAAGCACGTGAATTAGAAAAGCTTTTGAACTTAGTTTTCTTGAACTAATAATTGCTGTGCTATTTTGAGAAAGAATTATTTCTTTTTTTTTTTTATACAAAACCAGAAAAATTTCCATAATTTTTTAAAAACACTTTTTATGTTAATGATGTAAACTTTCAGCTTTCAGAATTAGTATGTCCGGAACTAATATAGAACTTATAAGTTTTAAGTTTAAATTTAATCGTCTCTATATTAAAAATGTTTCGAATTGAAATAAAAGTTTAAATTGTTAAATGATGCAGACTTCTAAACCAATTGCTAAACGGGTACAAATTGTTACACTTCATGAGCTGAGTTGGAGTGATGATGCAATTATTGGCTACGTTTACACCGAAACTTAAAAAGAGACCGAAATGCTTAGGTCGACCTAAATATGGCGGTGTAAACACATCCGAAGTAACTTAGGTTAGGTTACCTAAATTGCAGACGTACCTTAAATTTAAATTGACCTAAGAACATTTCGACAGCTGATTAGATGGTACTGCAGTAGTTATTATTGATTAAGTTAATCTCTAACAAGGTTGACAGATGACAGCTCATCTCTTGATGTCCAAGTTTCATAAATGCTCACATATGGCATTATTTTAGACTTAGGTCTAGTACGATGTAAACACGTCTGACCAAACCTAACTATTAGTTAGGTGTCCTAAAAATTTGTCGATATAAACGTAGTCATTGAATCGAAAATACAGAAGCAGAAGTGCATTATCGAAGATTTCAAGACTCGATTCGGTCTATAGCGACATTAAAAAGAAAAAAATATATGAATTGTATTATATTATATTTAAGTTTTTTTTTATTATTATTACATAATTAAATAGAATCATATATAGACATAATATATATCATATCAAAGTATAGAATACAATAATTTATAAAGACAAATACTACATTTCAAAGATTAGTTGACCGAGGCTAACATTCTGATCGGGATCTGTGGTAATTTTCAAAACCTCCAGTTCACATTTCACATGATTAAATAGGCTTCAGTTTATTTTTTACGTCCTCGACGTCGTGAGCGGCTACGCTTTTTATTTACTACCCGATAAAGAGGTGCAAACCAATATGAAAGAATTGATTTTGTTCTAGAAATATTAAAAAAACATAATTTCTTCTCTCTTTTTTTTAATATAAAAAAATATATTTACATATAATATATTTGTAATAAACGTAAATGGACACCAGACAAATAGATTCCAATTCCTAATTGAATAATTCCAACAATTAAACGTAGCCATAGAAAGGTTTCCTCGGATTTTAATGAATTGAAAATTTTTTTTATTGGAATTAGATGTTTGAATAAATATAAAAATGCAAAACATGTTTCGAAGAAATTTTTCTGAAATTTTTTATTTATAAAATTTATTAATTATGCTTTTAAAAATTGCTATAAAATTATTGAGTTTTCATAAATAAATCTTACCAATCTTCCAGTTTCACAAATTCTATTAAGAGCATATTCCAGTGGTATAAAATAGAATCGTATGGATAAATCCACTAATAACATTTGAAGAACGATCTTAAAAACGATAAATAAAAAAGTTCCTTTTTAATTAAATACAAAATTAAACATTTACTACGTATATACGTCAGATTTAAGGCCCGGATTTAAGAAACGGATGTAAACCGGTTAGTTCATTTACGTGAGAGGAATAAAATGGATTCAATTTCTAATTAAATTCCCCAAAAAATAAATTTGAGAATGAAATCTATATAGAAGATTTCAAAATGTCAAATTCTTCAAATTCCCACAGGATCCTCTAATAATTATTACTGAATATAATAGGTCTGTTTTATTTGCCACTTGCTCTGGGGTAGAGCAAATTTTTACATTGAAAACAAAAACAACAAAATTGCAAATCCTACACTACTTTCAGACCAGGGGTAGCTCTCACACCGAAATTAGTTCAGTTTTCTACCATAAAAAGTGTATTAGCTAAAAATTTCCCATTTAATTACAATATGGTTGCTAAGCAGCGCTACAAACATTTGAATTAAAGGTTTTTTCTACTCCTGCTCGTTTTATTTGCCACTTACCCTGCTCCGGTGTAGGGTATGGCAAATAATAGCGCCATATACGTAGTAATTATAACATTTTTATAATACCTCTAAAACACTATTCAAATATCTGGATGCTGGACGATATTTTTCTGGTATTAAATGTACAAAATATAACAATACAAAACTTGATGTCATCGTAAATATTATCGTTACAAAATCTGATACAACAACATTCGTTTTTCTCTGCGCTATTAAATCAATAAAACTATAATCCGTAATCAACAAAACGATTGGTAACAACCATCTTAACACTTTAGTAAACTGACGCCAACGAGGCCACCAAATTGTTAAATTTCCACGAGAATAATCCGAAATCATTTTCTAATATGAAAAATTTTCTAATTAAATGTTTAAATTTGAACAAAAATGTCAAATCTCAATTTCATGAAATATATTTTATTTTATGGAATTTATGCCTACTTTATATCGAATAAAAAATTCAATATTCTAAGTTGTTAGGTATTTGTTTGATTGATTTACTATTTCTGGGAAAATATAAAATTTCCGAGTGATTTACAATACGATATTTTGGCACTTTTTTCACCAATTTGAAAATGATTATTGCCAATTTGAAGTTGAAAATGTGCGAATCTAGAATATTGTCGCACTAAAGTCCTATTTTCTATTTTCTATTTTGGGTAATAGTTTTCTTTGGAATTGAAATTAGAACAATTATATTCACACAACGTAAATATATGCGCGAAATGATGAACAAGAAGGATTTAAATATTTAGCACAACTTCTGAGGACAACGATTTTTTTCGACATTGCTAAAATGATAATAAAAAAGACAACATATAGTCTTTTTGATACGCTATGCTTGAAATGGGATTCGGGAAAACTAATAATATTACAAAGTTCTTATGTCCTATGGTAGATACTACTAGAAAGGTATCAGCTTTGTTACTAGATTTGTAACGCATAGAAATTATCATCGGAGAAGGTTATCAAGGCAATATGTTTACAAAGAATCGAAAGTTATATCGATTTATGCATCACCCGTCCGTCCGATTGTCCGTTATCATGTAGACCAGTGATTCCCAAAGTTTTTCTATATCGACCCCAAGGGTCGACGACGAGTTGCAAGTGGTACATGTCAGCAGAAAAAAATGTATAGGGAACATATTTTGGGTAATGAACCGTATAATTGGCATTACTTCATTGTAAACAATTTGTGCTGTTCATATACAACGTTGCATAGTATCTTACATTATATTTATGATCTTGGGGTAGTATACTCACTTTTAGCCCTTTCAAAGTCAGTAGCACTATACCAGCTGTCAAAAATACACTTGAAGCTGATGAATTTGCAAAAAATCAATATCAGGTAAGCAGGGGGTCTACCTAAAACCGAAAAACGCGGCAAGTGGTCCACGAGACAAAAAAGGAACCTCTGGGAACTTCTGGTATAGACGGACTGATGAAATTTTTGATTCTTTACACACCTAGTATAGTGACAAAACTAATATACCCTCTTTTAGTACCTATCACAGAGTATAAACATGCCTAATATTGACATCAAACTTCATGACAACACAGTTTTTAACTTAACAAAAATCGAATTTTTAAACGAAATTAAAAAGCACGTGAATTAGAAAAGCTTCTGAACTTAGTTTTCTTGAACTAATAATTGCTGTGCTATTTTGAGAAAGAATTATTTCTTTTTTTTTTATACAAAACCAGAAAAATTTCCATAATTTTTTCAAACCATTTTTTATGTTAATGATGTAAACTTTCAGCTTTCAGAATTAGTATGTCCGGAACTAATATAGAACTTATAAGTTTTAAGTTTAAATTTAATCGTCTCTATATTAAAAATGTTTCGAATTGAAATAAAAGTTTAAATTGTTAAATGATGCAGACTTCTAAACCAATTGCTAAACGGGTACAAATTGTTACACTTCATGAACTGAGTTGGAGTGATGATGCAATTATTGGCTACGTTTACACCAAGGCTTGAAAAGAGACCGAAATGCTTAGGTCGACCTAAATATGATGGTGTAAACATGTCCGAAGTAACTTAGGTTAGGTTACCTAAATTGCAGACGTACCTTAAATTTAAATTGACCTAAGAACTTTTTGACAGCTGATTAGATGGTACTGCAGTAGTTATTATTGTTTATGTTAAACTCTAACAAGATGAGAGATGACAGCTCATCTCTTGATGTCCAAGTTTCATAAATGCTCACATGTGTCATTATTTTAGACTTAGGTCTAGTACAATGTAAACACGTCTGACCAAACCTAACTATTAGTTAGGTGTCCTAAAAATTTGTCGATATAAACGTAGTCATTGAATCGAAAATACAGAAGCAGAAGTGCATTATCGAAGATTTCAAGACTCGATTCGATCTATAGCGAGATTAAAAAGAAAAAAATATATGAATTTTATTATATTATATTTATGTTTTTTATTATTATTATTAAATAATTAAATAGAATTAAATATAGAGATAATATATAACATATCAAAGTATAGAATACAATAATTTATAAAGACAAATACTACATTTCAAAGATTAGTTGACCAAGGCTAACATTCTGATGGGGATTGCCATACATTTTCAAAACCTCCAGTTCACATTTCACATGATTAAATAGGCTTCAGTTTATTTTTTACGTCCTCGACGTCGTGAGCGGCTACGCTTTTTAGTTACTACCCGATAAAGAGGTGCAAACCAATATGAAAGAATTGATTTTGTTCTAGAAATATTAAAAAAACATAATTTCTTCTCTCTTTTTTTTTATATAAAAAAATGTATTTACATATAATATATTTGTAATAAACGTAAATGGACACCAGACAAATAGATTCCAATTCCTAATTGAATAATTCCAATAATTAAACGTAGCCATAGAAAGGTTTCCTCGGATTTTAATGAATTGAAAATTTTTTTTATTGGAATTAGATGTTTCGAAGAAATTTTTCTGAAATTTTTTATTTATAAAATTTATTAATTATGCTTTTAAAAATTGCTATAAAATTAGAGAGTTTTCATAAATAAATCTTACCAATCTTCCAGTTTCACAAATTCTATTAAGAGCATATTCCAGTGGTATAAAATAGAATCGTATGGATAAATCCACTAATAACATTTGAAGAACGATCTTAAAAACGATAAATAAAAAAGTTCCTTCTTAATTAAATACAAAATTAAACATTTACTACGTATATACGTCAGATTTAAGGCCCGAATTTAAGAAACGAATGTAAACCGGTTAGTTCATTTACACCGAAATTAGTTCAGTTTTCTACCATAAAAAGTGTATTAGCTAAAAATTTCCCATTTAATTACAATATGGTTGCTAAGCAGCGCTACAAACATTTGAATTAAAGGTTTTTTCTACTCCTGCTCGTTTTATTTGCCACTTACCCTGCTCCGGTGTAGGGTATGGCAAATAATAGCGCCATATACGTAGTAATTATAACATTTTTATAATACCTCTAAAACACTATTCAAATATCTGGATGCTGGACGATATTTTTCTGGTATTAAATGTACAAAATATAACAATACAAAACTTGATGTCATCGTAAATATTATCGTTACAAAATCTGGTACAACAACATTCGTTTTTCTCTGCGCTATTAAATCAATAAAACTATAATCCATAATCAACAAAACGATTGGTAACAACCATCTTAACACTTTAGTAAACTGACGCCAACGAGGCCACCAAATTGTTAAATTTCCACGAGAATAATCCGAAATCATTTTCTAACATGAAAAATTTTCTAATTAAATGTTTAAATTTGAACAAAAATGTCAAATCTCAATTTCATGAAATATATTTTATTTTATGGAATTTATGCCTACTTTATATCGAATAAAAAATTCAATATTCTAAGTTGTTAGGTATTTGTTTGATTGATTTACTATTTCTGGGAAAATATAAAATTTCCGAGTGATTTACAATACGATATTTTGGCACTTTTTTCACCAATTTGAAAATGATTATTGCCAATTTGAAGTTGAAAATGTGCGAATCTAGAATATTGTCGCACTAAAGTCCTATTTTCTTGATTCCTAGTTGATTTCTAGTTCTGACAATGATGTTACCCAGGCAGTACATTTGACGCTTAATAACATAGAAGACAGTCGTAAAGGAATAGTTAAGATATAGAGGTTAAAGGTGTTGAGTATGTAGCTTCAATAACTCAGGTTAGAATTCAGTCGCTATAACTAGAAACTAATGATAATTTTTTTTTTTTACAAAAAATGTTTAGCTCAAGCATCAACTCGAATTGTATGAACATTTCTTTAGAACAACTTTGCTGACAGAACCGAATTTAGTACTTGTGGACCCCTAGGCTGAACCTGTGGTGCGGGCCCTACCGCACTTTCTACTATCTGCGAATATTTTGGTCATTTTTGGATTGATTTGTCAAAAAGTATAATAGAATATGTTTTGCATGAAAAATATGACAATTTAGAAACTTGTTGCGGTCATTTTGTGGTGAATGTTATTTTAGTCTATTCAAAATTAAAATTATTAAACAGTTTTTTCTGTGGTGCGGGCCCCTTTGTGGTGCAGGCCCCTAGGCTGCAGCCTAGAGTTACCTGATGGGAATTTTATTTAAGTTTAAAACTTGTTCAAGGCTGGAAAACATAATTATTTTGGAAAATACCTTAAAAAAATTTTGTAACAATTGGTTTTTATTTAGGTCCATCACCTTGCTTGGAATATTTCTCGCTTAAATCATCTAAAAACAAACAATCATTGAAATAAAATTACCGAATAATTGAATTAAAATTTCAAATTTATTAAAAATATATTGATTTATGAAAATCGATTTTTAAAATTTGACTATTAAAGAAAAACTGCCAAAACAGAGTAAAATAAAAAATTTTGAAATAATGTCATAAAAATGCCGAAAAAACAAGATTTTAATAAATAACAGCATGTAAAATCGAATTACAGAACAAATTTAATATCCATTACTAACCGATTCGTACAATGACATCGAGACTATTTATTTTTGGTAATAGTTTTCTTTGGAATGGAAATTAGAACAATTATATTCTCACAACGTAAATATATGCGCGAAATGAAGAACAAGACGGATTTAAATATTTTGCACAACTTTTGAGGACAGCGATTTTTTTCGACATTGCTAAAATGATAATAAAAAAGGCAACATATAGTCCTTTTGATACGCTATGCTTGAAATGGGATTCGGGAAAACTAATAATATTACAAAGTTCTTATGTCCTATGGTGTAGATACTACTAGAAGGTATATTAGTTTAGTTACTAGATTTGTAACGCATAGAAATTATCATCGGAGAAGGCTTTCAGGGCTATATGTTTACAAAGAATTAAAAGTTATATCGATTTATGCATGTCCCATCCGTCTGCTTGTCCGTTATCGCGTAGTGATTCCCAACATTTTTCTATATCGACCCCCAAGGGTCGACGACGAGCTACAAGAGGTCCACATCAGCAGAAATGAATTTATAGGGAACATATTTTGGATAATGAACCGTATAATTGTCATTACTTCATTGTAAACAATTTGTGCTGTTCATATACAACGTTGCATAGTATCAAAAAGCATACAATAATGGGAGTTTCCATAGTATCTTAAATTATATTTATGATCTTGGGGTGGTATACTCACTTTAGCCTATTCAAAGTGAGTAGCACTATACCAGCTGTCAAAAATACATTTGAAGTTGAAAAAATCAATATCAGATAAGCAGGGGGTCTACTCAAAACCGAAAAACACGGCAAGTGGTCCACGAGACAAAAAAGGAACCTCTGGGAACTTCTGGTATAGACGGACTGATGAAATTTTTGATTCTTTACACACCTAGTATAGTGACAAAACTAATATACCCTCTTTTAGTACCTACCACAGAGTATAAACATGCCTAATATTGACATCAAACTTCATGACAACACAGTTTTTAACTTAACAGTGGTGCGCAAAAATTGAATTTTTAAACGAAATTAAAAAGCACGTGAATTAGAAAAGCTTTTGAACTTAGTTTTCTTGAACTAATAATTGCTGTGCTATTTTGAGAAAGAATTATTTCTTTTTTTTTTCATACAAAACCAGAAAAATTTCCATAATTTTTTAAAAACACTTTTTATGTTAATGATGTAAACTTTCAGCTTTCAGAATTAGTATGTCCGGAACTAATATAGAACTTATAAGTTTTAAGTTTAAATTGAATCGTTTCTATATTAAAAATGTTTCGAATTGAAATAAAAGTTTAAATTGTTAAATGATGCAGACTTCTAAACCAATTGCTAAACGGGTACAAATTGTTACACTTCATGAGCTGAGTTGGAGTGATGATGCAATTATTGGCTACGTTTACACCAAGGCTTGAAAAGAGACCGAAATGCTTAGGTCGACCTAAATATGATGGTGTAAACACGTCCGAAGTAACTTAGATTAGGTCACCTAAATTGCAGACCTACCTTAAATTTAAATTGACCTAAGAACTTTTTGACAGCTGATTAGATGGCACTGCAGTAGTTATTATTGTTTATGTTAAACTCTAACAAGATTGACAGATGACAGCTCATCTCTTGATGTCCAAGTTTCATAAATGATAACATATGGCGTTGTTTTAAACGTAGGTCTTGTACGGTGTAAACAAGTGTGACCAAACCTAACTATTAGTTAGGTGTCCTAAAAATTTGTCGATATAAACGTAGTCATTGAATCGAAAATACAGAAGCAGAAGTGCATTATCGAAGATTTCAAGACTCGATTCGGTCTATAGCGACATTAAAAAGAAAAAAATATATGAATTGTATTATATTATATTTAAGTTTTTTTTTATTATTATTACATAATTAAATAGAATCATATATAGACATAATATATATCATATCAAAGTATAGAATACAATAATTTATAAAGACAAATACTACATTTCAAAGATTAGTTGACCGAGGCTAACATTCTGATCGGGATCTGTGGTAATTTTCAAAACCTCCAGTTCACATTTCACATGATTAAATAGGCTTCAGTTTATTTTTTACGTCCTCGACGTCGTGAGCGGCTACGCTTTTTATTTACTACCCGATAAAGAGGTGCAAACCAATATGAAAGAATTGATTTTGTTCTAGAAATATTAAAAAAACATAATTTCTTCTCTCTTTTTTTTAATATAAAAAAATATATTTACATATAATATATTTGTAATAAACGTAAATGGACACCAGACAAATAGATTCCAATTCCTAATTGAATAATTCCAACAATTAAACGTAGCCATAGAAAGGTTTCCTCGGATTTTAATGAATTGAAAATTTTTTTTATTGGAATTAGATGTTTGAATAAATATAAAAATGCAAAACATGTTTCGAAGAAATTTTTCTGAAATTTTTTATTTATAAAATTTATTAATTATGCTTTTAAAAATTGCTATAAAATTATTGAGTTTTCATAAATAAATCTTACCAATCTTCCAGTTTCACAAATTCTATTAAGAGCATATTCCAGTGGTATAAAATAGAATCGTATGGATAAATCCACTAATAACATTTGAAGAACGATCTTAAAAACGATAAATAAAAAAGTTCCTTCTTAATTAAATACAAAATTAAACATTTACTACGTATATACGTCAGATTTAAGGCCCGGATTTAAGAAACGGATGTAAACCGGTTAGTTCATTTACACCGAAATTAGTTCAGTTTTCTACCATAAAAAGTGTATTAGCTAAAAATTTCCCATTTAATTACAATATGGTTGCTAAGCAGCGCTACAAACATTTGAATTAAAGATTTTTTCTACTCCTGCTCGTTTTATTTGCCACTTACCCTGCTCCGGTGTAGGGTATGGCAAATAAAACAGACATATAATCTTTTATAGCGCCATATACGTAGTAATTATAATATTTTTATAATACCTCTAAAACACTATTCAAATATCTGGATGCTGGACGATATTTTTCTGGTATTAAATGTACAAAATATAACAATACAAAACTTGATGTCATCGTAAATATTATTGTTACAAAATCTGGTACAACAACATTCGTTTTTCTCCGTGCTATTAAATCAATAAAACTATAATCCGTAATCAACAAAACGATTGGTAACAACCATCTTAACACTTTAGTAAACTGACGCCAACGAGGCCACCAAATTGTTAAATTTCCACGAGAATAATCCGAAATCATTTTCTAACATGAAAAATTTTCTAATTAAATGTTTAAATTTGAACAAAAATGTCAAATCTCAATTTCATGAAATATATTTTATTTTATGGAATTTATGCCTACTTTATATCGAATAAAAAATTCAATATTCTAAGTTGTTAGGTATTTGTTTGATTGATTTACTATTTCTGGGAAAATATAAAATTTCCGAGTGATTTACAATACGATATTTTGGCACTTTTTTCACCAATTTGAAAATGATTATTGCCAATTTGAAGTTGAAAATGTGCGAATCTAGAATATTGTCGCACTAAAGTCCTATTTTCTTGATTCCTAGTTGATTTCTAGTTCTGACAATGATGTTACCCAGGCAGTACATTTGACGCTTAATAACATAGAAGACAGTCGTAAAGGAATAGTTAAGATATAGAGGTTAAAGGTGTTGAGTATGTATCTAGCTTCAATAACTCAGGTTAGAATTCAGTCGCTATAACTAGAAACTAATGACAATTTTTTTTTTACAAAAAATGTTTAGCTCAAGCATCAACTCGAATTGTATGAACATTTCTTTAGAACAACTTTGCTGACAGAACCGAATTTAGGACTTGTGGACCCCTAGGCTGAACCTGCGGCGCGGGCCCTACCGCAAGGAAACGAATGTTGCACTTTCTACTATCTGCGAATATTTTGGTCATTTTTGGATTGATTTGTCAAAAAGTATAATAGAATATGTTTTGCATGAAAAATATGACAATTTAGAAACTTGTTGCGGTCATTTTGTGGTGAATGTTATTTTAGTCTATTCAAAATTAAAATTATTAAACAGTTTTTTTCTGTGGTGCGGGCCCCTTTGTGGTGCAGGCCCCTAGGCTGCAGCCTAGAGTTACCTGATGGGAATTTTATTTAAGTTTAAAACTTGTTCAAGGCTGGAAAACATAATTATTTTGGAAAATACCTTAAAAAAATTTTGTAACAATTGGTTTTTATTTAGGTCCATCACCTTGCTTGGAATATTTCTCGCTTAAATCATCTAAAAACAAACAATCATTGAAATAAAATTACCGAATAATTGAATTAAAATTTCAAATTTATTAAAAATATATTGATTTATGAAAATCGATTTTTAAAATTTGACTATTAAAGAAAAACTGCCAAAACAGAGTAAAATAAAAAATTTTGAAATAATGTCATAAAAATGCCGAAAAAACAAGATTTTAATAAATAACAGCATGTAAAATCGAATTACAGAACAAATTTAATATCCATTACTAACCGATTCGTACAATGACATCGAGACTATTTATTTTTGGTAATAGTTTTCTTTGGAATGGAAATTAGAACAATTATATTCTCACAACGTAAATATATGCGCGAAATGAAGAACAAGACGGATTTAAATATTTTGCACAACTTTTGAGGACAGCGATTTTTTTCGACATTGCTAAAATGATAATAAAAAAGGCAACATATAGTCCTTTTGATACGCTATGCTTGAAATGGGATTCGGGAAAACTAATAATATTACAAAGTTCTTATGTCCTATGGTGTAGATACTACTAGAAGGTATATTAGTTTAGTTACTAGATTTGTAACGCATAGAAATTATCATCGGAGAAGGCTTTCAGGGCTATATGTTTACAAAGAATTAAAAGTTATATCGATTTATGCATGTCCCATCCGTCTGCTTGTCCGTTATCGCGTAGTGATTCCCAACATTTTTCTATATCGACCCCCAAGGGTCGACGACGAGCTACAAGAGGTCCACATCAGCAGAAATGAATTTATAGGGAACATATTTTGGATAATGAACCGTATAATTGTCATTACTTCATTGTAAACAATTTGTGCTGTTCATATACAACGTTGCATAGTATCAAAAAGCATACAATAATGGGAGTTTCCATAGTATCTTAAATTATATTTATGATCTTGGGGTGGTATACTCACTTTAGCCTATTCAAAGTGAGTAGCACTATACCAGCTGTCAAAAATACATTTGAAGTTGAAAAAATCAATATCAGATAAGCAGGGGGTCTACTCAAAACCGAAAAACACGGCAAGTGGTCCACGAGACAAAAAAGGAACCTCTGGGAACTTCTGGTATAGACGGACTGATGAAATTTTTGATTCTTTACACACCTAGTATAGTGACAAAACTAATACACCCTCTTGTAGTATCTACCACAGAGTATAAACATGCCTAATATTGACATCAAACTTCATGACAACACAGTTTTTAACTTAACAGTGGTGCGCAAAAATTGAATTTTTAAACGAAATTAAAAAGCACGTGAATTAGAAAAGCTTTTGAACTTAGTTTTCTTGAACTAATAATTGCTGTGCTATTTTGAGAAAGAATTATTTCTTTTTTTTTTCATACAAAACCAGAAAAATTTCCATAATTTTTCAAACCATTTTTTATGTTAATGATGTAAACTTTCAGCTTTCAGAATTAGTATGTCCGGAACTAATATAGAACTTATAAGTTTTAAGTTTAAATTTAATCGTCTCTATATTAAAAATGTTTCGAATTGAAATAAAAGTTTAAATTGTTAAATGATGCAGACTTCTAAACCAATTAAACGGGTACAAATTGTTAAACTTCATGAACTGAGTTGGAGTGATGATGCAATTATTGGCTACGTTTACACCAAGACTTGAAAAGAGACCGAAATGCTTAGGTCGACCTAAATATGGCGGTGTAAACACATCCGAAGTAACTTAGGTTAGGTCACCTAAATTGCAGACGTACCTTAAATTTAAATTGACCTAAGAACATTTCGACAGCTGATTAGATGGTACTGCAGTAGTTATTATTGTTTATGTTAAACTCTAACAAGATTGACAGATGACAGCTCATCTCTTGATGTCCAAGTTTCATAAATGATAACATATGGCGTTGTTTTAAACGTAGGTCTTGTACGGTGTAAACAAGTGTGACCAAACCTAACTATTAGTTAGGTGTCCTA
This sequence comes from Xylophagus ater, assembly GCA_963422695.1. Lineage (NCBI taxonomy): Eukaryota > Metazoa > Arthropoda > Insecta > Diptera > Xylophagidae > Xylophagus > Xylophagus ater. The sequence goes on along the minus strand of OY730486.1, from coordinate 8,680,911 downwards.
AAAATTTGTCGATATAAACGTAGTCATTGAATCGAAAATACAGAAGCAGAAGTGCATTATCGAAGATTTCAAGACTCGATTCGGTCTATAGCGACATTAAAAAGAAAAAAATATATGAATTGTATTATATTATATTTAAGTTTTTTTTTATTATTATTACATAATTAAATAGAATTAAATATAGAGATAATATATAACATATCAAAGTATAGAATACAATAATTTATAAAGACAAATACTACATTTCAAAGATTAGTTGACCAAGGCTAACATTCTGATGGGGATTGCCATACATTTTCAAAACCTCCAGTTCACATTTCACATGATTAAATAGGCTTCAGTTTATTTTTTACGTCCTCGACGTCGTGAGCGGCTACGCTTTTTAGTTACTACCCGATAAAGAGGTGCAAACCAATATGAAAGAATTGATTTTGTTCTAGAAATATTAAAAAAACATAATTTCTTCTCTCTTTTTTTTTATATAAAAAAATGTATTTACATATAATATATTTGTAATAAACGTAAATGGACACCAGACAAATAGATTCCAATTCCTAATTGAATAATTCCAATAATTAAACGTAGCCATAGAAAGGTTTCCTCGGATTTTAATGAATTGAAAATTTTTTTTATTGGAATTAGATGTTTCGAAGAAATTTTTCTGAAATTTTTTATTTATAAAATTTATTAATTATGCTTTTAAAAATTGCTATAAAATTAGAGAGTTTTCATAAATAAATCTTACCAATCTTCCAGTTTCACAAATTCTATTAAGAGCATATTCCAGTGGTATAAAATAGAATCGTATGGATAAATCCACTAATAACATTTGAAGAACGATCTTAAAAACGATAAATAAAAAAGTTCCTTCTTAATTAAATACAAAATTAAACATTTACTACGTATATACGTCAGATTTAAGGCCCGAATTTAAGAAACGGATGTAAATCGGTTAGTTCATTTACACCGAAATTAGTTCAGTTTTCTACCATAAAAAGTGTATTAGCTAAAAATTTCCCATTTAATTACAATATGGTTGCTAAGCAGCGCTACAAACATTTGAATTAAAGGTTTTTTCTACTCCTGCTCGTTTTATTTGCCACTTACCCTGCTCCGGTGTAGGGTATGGCAAATAATAGCGCCATATACGTAGTAATTATAACATTTTTATAATACCTCTAAAACACTATTCAAATATCTGGATGCTGGACGATATTTTTCTGGTATAAAATGTACAAAATATAACAATACAAAACTTGATGTCATCGTAAATATTATCGTTACAAAATCTGGTACAACAACATTCGTTTTTCTCTGCGCTATTAAATCAATAAAACTATAATCCGTAATCAACAAAACGATTGGTAACAACCATCTTAACACTTTAGTAAACTGACGCCAACGAGGCCACCAAATTGTTAAATTTCCACGAGAATAATCCGAAATCATTTTCTAATATGAAAAATTTTCTAATTAAATGTTTAAATTTGAACAAAAATGTCAAATCTCAATTTCATGAAATATATTTTATTTTATGGAATTTATGCCTACTTTATATCGAAAAAAAAATTCAATATTCTAAGTTGTTAGGTATTTGTTTGATTGATTTACTATTTCTGGGAAAATATAAAATTTCCGAGTGATTTACAATACGATATTTTGGCACTTTTTTCACCAATTTGAAAATGATTATTGCCAATTTGAAGTTGAAAATGTGCGAATCTAGAATATTGTCGCACTAAAGTCCTATTTTCTTGATTCCTAGTTGATTTCTAGTTCTGACAATGATGTTACCCAGGCAGTACATTTGACGCTTAATAACATAGAAGACAGTCGTAAAGGAATAGTTAAGATATAGAGGTTAAAGGTGTTGAGTATGTAGCTTCAATAACTCAGGTTAGAATTCAGTCGCTATAACTAGAAACTAATGATAATTTTTTTTTTTTACAAAAAATGTTTAGCTCAAGCATCAACTCGAATTGTATGAACATTTCTTTAGAACAACTTTGCTGACAGAACCGAATTTAGTACTTGTGGACCCCTAGGCTGAACCTGTGGTGCGGGCCCTACCGCACTTTCTACTATCTGCGAATATTTTGGTCATTTTTGGATTGATTTGTCAAAAAGTATAATAGAATATGTTTTGCATGAAAAATATGACAATTTAGAAACTTGTTGCGGTCATTTTGTGGTGAATGTTATTTTAGTCTATTCAAAATTAAAATTATTAAACAGTTTTTTTCTGTGGTGCGGGCCCCTTTGTGGTGCAGGCCCCTAGGCTGCAGCCTAGAGTTACCTGATGGGAAATTCGGCCTTGTTTGCTGATATTAAAATCAAATGCTCCAGCATTAGCGTTTAAATCGGTTCATTTTTACCATAATCCGTTCTGTGTTGAAATGTTTTAAATATTTCCACAGACCTCAATGAGCGCAGATTAATGTTTAGTGGATTATGAATACTTATCCTGATGTTAACTACACGTAGAATAATCATAAAGCGTTTGGCCAGTTCTGACAACTGAATTTTTTGAAAACTAACTATCATTACTAACTAAAATCTAGACAATTTTAGTTAAGAGAAGACCAACATGTAGAAATTATTTGTTTGGCTGCAACTCGCGGACATACATACATTAATAAAGGATTTTTGCCGTACTTTTTGTTAACAGTCCATATAGGTTTTCTTAAAATTTAAATAAATTAATAAAAATGTATAAATTTCTTGTTCACATTTTTAATTTATTAGTTAAAATATTAGTTAAATTTACAAAATAAAAATTTTTATTTTCAAAATTTAAATATAAAGCGATTATAATTCCCTCTTTTCTTGCGAATATATATTAAATTATCACGTTAGATAATATCACGTGAGATCTTCTTCACATGTTTAATCATTTACATAACGAAAATTAGTTTAAAAAATTAAAAAAAAAAATAAAAAACGCTACTTAAAAACTATTAATAAAGCAATCACAATATGCAATTCACTAAATCTAACTTAAAATACTAAATTTTTTTAAATTAAAATAAAATAAATTATTAGTTTTTCTTTTATTTCCTTTTAGGGTTTTCTTCTTTTTTGTTTAATAATTTTCTTAGAATTAATTCTGTTTGATTTTTCTTCGTAATAACTGGCTGGAAAATTTACAATACGGTATTTCAAAGGATAATGAAAATATTATCGAAAATAAATAAACAATAACTACAAAACCACTAGTTAGAACGCACTGCAAGAAAAAAAAAGAAAAACAAACAAAATCTAATTAATTATTATTTAAATAAGAAAAAATTCAAATTTAATTTACCAAAAATAGTGGATCAGCATGTGTACTTGATTTTGATAAACTAAAAATAATTGCAATTATAAATGGATTTAATAAATATATTGCATATGATAATTTATTTAAATGTTGAAAACCATTCCATTCAAGAAATCTAGACCACCAAACACCACGTCCATTTGCACTACCAATAATTGTCCATGATACTGCCGCTGAAAATGAAAATCTTCCAACAACTAATAATGATATTGCTGATAATAAGGACATATCACGTTTCGATGTTGAATATATACATGCAAAAAATACAATAAATGCTAAATTCCAAATACATTTATCTGTTGTTGGATTTATATCAAGTTTATCATGGCTTGTCGCTAAATACCATCCAGTTCCAATACCCATCAAATATGGCATTATACGAACAAATGGACTAATATACATTTGTGTACCAGTATAATACATAACATCAAATGATAATTTATATTGAATTTGTATACCGATAATATATGTCCAAAATATTGAACCCATTAAACCCATTATGAATATTTGTTTAACAATTTCTGGATATCTAAAATAAGGAGAAATAAAAATGAAAAATTTATTTATGAAAATTTATAATCAAAAATTTTCATTTATAAACTTACCTGACATAGAAGAAAAGTAAAAGTGTTGCTAAAATGAAAAACTGCATTTCACAGGCAAGTGACCATGTCCAATTTAAACAAAGTTGATCATGTGGGAAGAGATTTTGTATGAAGAAAATGTTTCGCCACCAATATTTCGAACATGTTTGATCGTTACGTTCAAAAATATGAAAAATTGATATGTCCTCAATAAATGCTGTAAATATTTCTACAAATCCAATTAAAATTAAGTAAAGCGGTGCCAATCTGGAAGACGTGAAGAGTTATTTATTGGTTAATACAAGAAAATTGTATAATTTTTGGTATATTTGGATAGTATATTTAATTCAGGCAGTTATGGAATAAAATAGGCTCCGGTGTATGAGAAATATCCTTTTAAATAGTACTCATTCTGTGAACTACGTCATTTAAGACTTAAATAACCTTTCTATGATATCTATCTCTAATTAGATGACACTAATTATAATAGTGGAAACTCACTATACTTTAGATAGAACATTCTACTTTATTTTACTATTATTATACTGCACTATAAAAATCACTACACAAATTTATTACTTTTCTGGGTTTTTCTTAATAAAAGAAAAACCCAGAAAACACGAGAATAATTTATTTGTAAACAAACAAAACGATTTCCGCGAAATGTCAAACGCAATATTTATAACTCAAGACTGTTCGAGAAGTGTTACCACATAGCATTAAAAGCAACAAGAATCAAACAATAGTAATCAAATAATAGGATTTTTCTAGTAGAATCCCGAAATACTCTGACTTATATAAATAGCCGCCGGGATTCAAGTAGAAAATCAATTCAGATCAGAACTTCAAACTGTGAACTTGAAACATTCGGAGTAAAACTAAAGCTTTGATCTTAAAAGTAATTAAAATAGTGAAGCTCTAAAACTGTTCTAAATAATTGTAATAATTAAATTATTGAAAGACAAATATTTTTAAAACTAATTGTTAAGCAGAAATAAGTACAAATAAAGTTTATACACTAAATTCACATAAATAAAAAGTGTTATCATTCTAATAACATCGAACCGAAAGAATAACACGTCACAATACCATATGGTAGGTACTACCAGAGGCTATTTAAAAAATAAGAGCGTTCCGAAAGGTGACGGTGTTACGAGTGAGAATTCCAATTTTTAGTAAGGAAAACTCTAAACGCATTAACTTTTGCACGCTAGTATACAATATATCCATTTTAAATTTCGGCTAAAGATATGCAATTGAAAATTAACATCAATTTATAAATTGTCTTTTTAATGTTTTATATGTTATTTACCTTAAATATCGATGTAATACCATTCTACCAAATATTTTCGCATTTTCTTTTAAAGTATTTTGTTTAATTTCTTCCATTTTTTTAGTATTTTTAAAAAAATTATGGGCTTGAAGAAAACCACTGAAAATCATATAATCAAAATTAGTTAGCTAATTTTTAATGTTTCAAATTTTTAACAATATATTACCTGATCGTAAAGAAAACATCCACTAATAATGGTGCTGTACTAACATATTGAAAAAAAGGTATTTCAGCGTATGATATTAAAAACGGTTTATTATCAACCGTAAAATACATATACCAGACAACATGAAATAGCATAATCCAAATACATGAAACTGAACGTAAACCATTTATAACTGGTATTGAATTTGCTGAAATATCATTAATTGAAAATAATGTTCTCCAATTATCATTTAAATCGAAACATTTTATAAATTTTTGTAAAAATGATTTTTCATCGAAATTTCCATGAATATTTTCCATTTCATTATTATTATTATTATTATTATTATTATTATTGTTATTAGAAATTTGAAATTTTTTATAATTCTGATTTTTCTCATTTGTTGGATGTTGGAATAAAGCACATACGATCATAATAAATGTAAATAGAAGTGCAGCACCAATCATTTTAATACTTTTCTTATTGTAAAACTTCTCATTTATTTTTAAATCTTTAATATGAACAACTTCAGCATTAATATCATATAAATTTCCTTCTTCAAAAAATCCTGATTCAAAATATGATTGTGTTACATTATAGACTTCATAATTAGTACAAGATTTTGGAAGACATAGTCCAATATGAATAATATCCTGATAAAAAGAAAATTTCATTTTTTAATAATAATTTCTAAACAAAAATTTTGTATTAAATACAAACCTCTGACATGAATTTAACTTCAACTTGCCAAGGTGAATTATGTCGTACATAAATAACTCTATATTCCATATCGAATGGAGCTAAATCTTTTATGATACCACTTTTCATAGTTCGTTCGAAACGATCAGATAATGTTATCGAAACTGGAGTTTGAACTGCATTACAACCATCTTTACTACCAAGCCAATAATTTTGACCCCATAAAAATCCTTCCTCTTTACTTCCAGAAGAATCAAGAACTATTTAGATTATATAAATATTAAATTAGGTTTTTTCTTTTTTAAAAAAAGATATACCTTTCATAGCCCAAATATCTCGTTTTAAAATAGATTCTTCAATTGCTTTCAAATGATTATAACAATTCCCGCTAACTTGATCTGCATTTGCTAATTGTGCTAAACCGAAAATGATCGATGATCCTCGTAAATAATTTTCATTAGCGGTTATTTTATTTTTACTATATTGTCGCCAAAATTCAACAGATTTTCGACCACCCATTTGGTGATCATCTTCAACAATAATTTCTTGTGTCGACGATGATCGTACAAGATTATTTTCTTGAACATTATGACGATATGATGTTGCACAAAATTCTTCACATGTTAAATTTTTATTTGTCGCCGTTGTCGTTAATGCTACCAACGCAATATTAGCATTTGTCAAATATCCATAAATACCGATCGATAATATTAGCAGATTTACTGTAAACATTATCAATTTTATGATTTCACTCTGGTGATCTTTAGTTGATAAATGAAGATCACCTTTTTACCAAGATTCACAATGATGACAAATTTTGATCTGTAAAAAGAAATAGAAATCATATGAAATATTAAAGGAATTTTTATTTAATATTTACATCATTATTATTTGTTTGTAAAATCAAAATAAATATTTAAATAATTTTTAGCAATATTTCTTTAAGGAAAAGAAAATAATCCGGATAAGTATAAAGGCTTTACCAATTCTCATATTGGACAGACTGTATTTATTATACTTTAATCACAATCTTGTCAAACTGTCTGTTTTGCATAAACATAATATATGTATTTTCTTAGAATAACATTTTTGTTGTCAGATTTATGGGGCTGATAGACGCCGGTAGTAAATCTGCTACAACACAAAGGCAATCGATAATAAGACCGACAGTTTTCCAACGTTTTGATTTAAATATATAAATGAGGATGATATATAATTACTATCTTATGATTTAATTAACTAAAGTAGCAGCAAAGTCAATGTATTATTTAACACATTGCCCTTGGTAGAAGTTAGTAAAAACGATATCTGGATGACCATCCATCCGTCCATATACAAGAAAATTCAAAAACGTATTATAAGATTTTGAGGAAATTTACAACGTGAGTTAGTTCTTCCTTATTGTGAGTTGGTATTGTATTTCAGAAAAATCGGCTGAGGTTTAAGCAAAAACGAGGGTTACAAGAAAGTTTCCTTTTTTTCTAATCATTTTTTCCGATTGAATTTGAAAATTTGTAGACGAATTTTGTTCAAATTATTTTCACGCATTCATTTCATAAATAAGTGATAAAATGTTAAATTTCATTAAAATCGGTCCAATGATAACGGAGAAAGAAATAATTGTAAGAAAAAATAAAACTGTTTACTATATAAAGATTTTTGAATGTATTTTAAAAACTAATATACCGATTTGAATAAAATTTGCAGAAAATGTTTTTGCTATTAGGCTCTAGGATACTTGTGAATTACAGCGAATTTGAAGAAGCCGAAACAAAAGTATGAAGAAAAAACCTTATTAGTTTTGTTGGTTTTTTCTCTGAGTTAATTCAAGAACTATAGATTTGTTTACGAGTCCTATTTCTTCCACAGATCATCTTAAAAATAAACTTCAAACATTTAGTATAAGAAAGTTAAGTATTATGCGTATACCAAATTTATTTTTATTTATTCATGATTCAAGCAAAAAATAAACAAAAAGGTTTTAACCGCGGGCGAATAATTTCGGCAATTTTAAATATATAGTAAAGTGAAGATTCCAAGATTAATTTACACGCTCTTACTTTCATATTCATAACATTAGTGTACTTACTTTTTTTATGAAATTTAATCAGAAAGTAAGGAAACACGCGTATCTAAATTAATCTTTCGGAATTTTATTCAAGTGTTTAATTCAATTTTGTTTTTGTTTTATAATAAATCATAAATTATATATAACGTAACTTCTTCATTTTAAAATATGTAACATAATTTAATAATCTTAAAATACATATATTCCGCGTAAGATTTTTATTTATCAAAAATTTTCTTTTAAAAAATCTCATAAAGTATCTTTCTTTTCGTTGTTATGTAAAGAACTTATTCCGGATCGTGATATTTATTCAGTTGAGAAGTAATTAACTATGAGAAAAATAAATATGTCTATGCAAATTGAAGGTAAATGTCGTGGCCTAACTCTTGTTATGACAAAACGACGATTTCCTGAAAACTAGCGAAAGTGTGAACAAACAATTTTGTTTTTTTCATATTCGGAGAGAAGAGAAAAAAAAGACATTAAACAAAAATTACCTTTGAACAACTTTTTTTTTGCTAATTGAATCAGAGCTTCGAAACGGAACCGAAGGGAACAATGAAAATCAGAATTAACCGGAACTGAATCGAAATGAAGAAAAAAATATGAATTGTAACCGGAACAAGAACTATATTTTATATCCTTTTTAACGGGTTTTACAAGGCTATTTTTTTTATTGATTAAAATTTTACAAAAGTTCGTATGTAACAACTCTACTCCAAATTAAATTTGTATACAGTGATAAGCACAGATTTACACGCGCCGCACACTTGAGCTAAGCGATTTAAACTACGTAAGCTAAGTTTCTCGCTGAAAGGGAAAAATTCAGCATTTGCATTGATCGTCACACACTTCAGCGAAGCTTTGAAACTACATCGCCTGGTCATGAGCGAAATTAAGCTCGTTCACGTAGTTCAGGCCTAAACTACGCGAATGACCTTCGCTATCATCGTTGACACTAATAAATACGTACTTGTAGGCATTATACAGTGTAGAATCGATGCTTGCAAAAATGTACTATATCTTCTTTATTTTGTGGTAGTATTTTGTCGAAATAAATGTGTAAGTATCAAGTGGAAAAGGTCTAGTAATAACTCATCGATACTGTACTCGCACATTATATCTCTCTGACGGATCAAATAGAACTGAATTTACCAAAAATATCGCCGATAAGTTTAGTTCAAGTATGCAACGGGGTGTTGCGAGCCCAGCTAAGCTATGTAGTTATAGCTACGCTTAGCTTAAGTGTGCGATATACGTTATTGTTTCGGGAGATATGATTCGCTCGCACAAAAACAAGTTCCTAAATTTGGGAATCTAATAATTCGTATTTAGTTAATTAGATAAATTAAATTAATTGCGTTTAAGCAATTAAGCATATCAAATCTAAATTGTTCTGGTTTTACATACTTTTAAAACTTGTGTACAATGTGATATAGACAATTAGTCAATAGTAACTGGTACGAAAAAAAGAGAAAAAAACCGAATCAGAAACCGGAACGGAAAGAAGTTTGGAACGTAACCGTCAATCAGAATGGAAATATATTTCGGTTCGAAACTCTGAATTGAATAATCATATACCAATTTGAAAATAATAAATCGCGTAGTAAAAAGATCGCGAATGATCATATCAGAAATTTTTTTTTATTATTAATTGAAATTGATTTATTTTTGGAAGATTTTTATAACTTTCTTCATCAAATATAAAAAAAAAGAAATAATCAGTCAAATATTTTTGGCAAATCTATCGATCGATTACAAGGATCTCTAATTATAAATTACTAATTTTTTTTTTTTAATTAAAAATTATCACATTTAATCATCGACCAAAATCTTAAAAAAAAGCTTAAAGTTGTTTTTTTCTTTATTAACAATATTTTAGAGAAATTATGTTGTCAGTTGTATTTTTTTTTGTTTGTCTCCGATCTGTTACATGCTGTGCAAAGTTTTCGAGAGTTCAAAAATCCGGCAAAACTTTCACTTGGAGTTCGACAAATACATTCATATTTTTATAAAAAGAAAAAAAAGAAAAAACCATACACAATTGGCCCACACATTTTGGGTAGAAAATTTCAAGAATTTAAATATTTTTTTACACAAAATCACGTTGAACACAACATAAAAGATTATGTTAAGATCGATCATTTTTAACTATGTTAATTATTCACGCATAGACTTATGAGATAGAAAGATTTAGAGATTTTCTATTTTTCACATAAAACATAAAAGTTGTTTATTTTTTGTTGATCATAATATAAAACCAAAGATTTTATCAGATATGATCTTACCGGCTTTTTTTCTTCTCAACTTTTAATTTTCGCGATAAAATTTAAGACTTTTATTATGCAAGCGCTAAGAAAAAAGTCAACAAATTTTGTCCAACGAAAATGAATTGGCCTGCTTTTTTGTTATGATTAGATATTTTGTAATTAAATGTGGACTTTAGCAGCAACCGGCTTTCTTATACAATAAACTATGAGAGATATAAAAATTATATCTAAAAAAAATGTCTAATTTAATTATGTCTTGTTAATTATGTATGCATTTCTTTTAAACAGAAAGATATATCCAAAAAAAACTATAGATTTATCCTAACCTGTTTCCGGTTCAATATTTTCAAGCTCTTAAAATCTTTATTCTATAATTGACTGAAAAAAACTGAAGAGCTTAAAAAATATGAAATCTCTCTGGCCAGGATATACTACTATGGACAAAATGAATATCAATGTGTATATTTATTTGATAGATTGGTATGACAGCTAATAGAAATCTCATGATGTTTACTTTGTTAGTTTAAAAATTTCAGCGTCTTTTGTAATTGTGAAAAATTTGTTGTGGCTATTTTTTAATATGGATAAATCTATTGAAGAAAGAATTAACATTAAATTTTGTGTAAAAAACGAAATTTCTTGTACGGATACATTAAGAATGTTAGAAAAATGTTACAGTGATCAGTGTTTATCAAGATCACAAGTTTTTAAATGGTAGAAATCATTGGGTGAGGGTCGTGAAGAAGTCGAAAACGAACCTCGTTCAGGAAGGCCACCAACCTCAACTGCTGATAAAAACATCAACAAAATCAAGGAGTTTGTACTTTTCAATCGTCGGTTAACTCAAAGAGACCTTGTAGATATTGTTGCTATATCAAAAGGATGAATACAAACAATTTTACCACTAAACCACTAACCACTTAACCACTAACTACTGACACAACAAACACTTTATCAATCAATTCAGTTTCGTCGCCACTATTTTACTTACTAGTTTATTAGCTTACCACGGTTTACAAGTCATATTGGCAGCTTGATGTTCAGTATGGGTATTTATATGTGAAATCGAAGATGAATGCATGGAAATGTGAGAGGCAGAGAAGTATCCATAATGTGTTCCGATATTAGTATACAAGAAGAAGCAGTTGAATGGAAATTTTTATTATTTCCAAAAATTGCCACAAATACGCACAAGAAATTGATAAAAACAAGAATCAATCGATCTCAAAATATGTATTAATATCGAAAACTCCATGTGGATATATTAGATGAGGTATACTTATTTTAACGAAAGTATAAGAAAGTATAAAACAGTGGAAATTGTTACAAAAATTTTATATAATAGTATTTTTGAAATAAATAAATTAATTTAAAGAAAGCCTAAAGATTTCGTGCAGCAGCAGCCCTAATGATCATAACTCGTAAATTCGCAAGATCTTTTCTTTCGCGATATATTATGTCATACTTAATATGCAATTTTTTGGCGCTTTTTAAAATTTAAATTCAAATTTATTCAATATTTTATTTCATTTATTAAAATATTCATATTATTCACGAAATTTCGGATGTTGCATAGTTTTTAATAAATTGCTTTTTATTTTTTTTTTTGTTAAAAAGGATCTTTTAAACCCAATTAGAAATTGTAAATTCAAATACAAATCGAAAATTCTGATCTGGACTAAAGTAAAATTAAATTAGTTAATCAAAAATATACAAAACTATTGTTCTAGTATGTCTTTAGAATCATGGATACTTGCCAACGTTTTTTTTTAAGTTCAAAACTTTAAAAAACATATAGAAACTAAAAGTCACCATAGATAATTTTTTGTATACCCTATTATAGAAATCTGTCTCGTAGTTAAGATGTTCAAAGAATTGATTATAAGAAAAAATAACTAAAACTTGTAATAATTTAAAGTTTTGATTCTACTCCCTGAATTATGAAACGTTTAGTCCTAATGAAACAATTAAATATTTCCTTACAAATATTGTAGAGACATTATTTGATAGTGGCTACGTTTACACCGAGACTTAAAAAGAGACCTAAGGGCTTAGGTCGACCTAAATATGACGATGTAAACATGTCCAAAGTAACTTAGGTTAGTTCCCTAAATTGCAGATCTACTTTAAATTTAAATCGACCTAAGAACTTTTTGACAGCTGATTAGATGGCACTGCAGATAGTTATTATTGTTTATGTTAACCTCATAAAGTTCGGGAACAGTTGACGAAGCATCACTTTAAATTCCAATCAAATGCAATTCAAACAAAAAATGATAAAAACAAAGACTTAGGTCTAGTACGGTGTAAACACGTGTGACCAAACCTAAATTTTAGTTAGGTTACCTAAAAATTTGTCGTTATAAATGTGAAATGAAAATCCAATCATTTTCGGTTACTATTGCTTTTAATAAACATAAATCATTTCCTATAAACGATTGTCAATGAAAACACTATTGTAGACCACACCAAATCTCTTCTTATCAGATGACCCAGTCACATATAGTAAAGCAAATAGACTTGAACTATTGTAGAAGAAATAAAATCAAGACATTATGTAGTACAGAAGGATGGAGATCTATTAAACTACTAAGGAATATGTTACATGCATAAGATATCATATTTTTAATAAATTTTTAATGAAGCTAAATGGTTAATTTGGTCTGTCTTTAGCGAAGCATCTTCAGCATCAATCGATTTGCAAACAATTTTTAATTAACCTAAATATTTAAATCAATTTTAAAGGACCCACTAAAAATATTGATATTGAAGTATATGAATTTTCATAATGAAAAGTAAATTTCCCATAAATATGACCTTCTAGGATAATAATTAAATTTTTAGCGGGAATATGTTAGCAAATCGACAATCAATTATGAGTTTAACCATTTTGGACCAAGGCTAATTTACTTGCAATTTAGTTTTGTTTTCTTACAAAAAAAAACAAAATCTTACATAATCATAAACGAAAAATAAATAAGATATAATTTTGTCAAAATGAAAAACCCCCCAAAAAAAAAACAAACTAGTATTATGCAATTTATGACCATTAATTTGAAAGTACTTAATGAATAGTTGTCCAAAACTTAACCTGAAAGAGTTCGTTTATTTTTGAGAATAATATCAATTGAAACCGCAAAGAATAACAATATTTTTGAAATGTCCCACTTTCAGAGATACACTTAGCCAATCTTTTAGACTGGACCATATTTATTGCATCAAAATAATGTAATATTCGAAATTAGTAGTTTTTGTCAGACATTCATATACATTTTAAGTTGCTGTTGTTTTGTCGCTTTAACCTTTTAAGTTCTTTCCTGCTAAAACTTTTATTTATTTTTTCAATTAAAAAATATTAATATTTGAAAGAAACTATCAATTGGCTAAGAAATACAAGTACCTACTTAAACGAAAACTAAAAAAAAAAATGAGATTCATGCCAACGACCCAGTCTGTTAATAATAAACTCTTGCCCAATAAATTTTTAGAAGGTCGTTAAGATTTTTATATTAATTTTGAAATATAGGCTCGCGATATTTAGCCCACGCGAAGTTTATAATGGAAATGTTAAACATTCGCTTTTTTTTAGGGGGCGGTTGTTTCCATCAGTGATTGACAACCCTTTCGTATATACACATACAATTTGTAAAGTTATAGCATAAAGTAATAATAAAGATTTCCAACGACCGTGCATTCAACTGATACTTTTTGTACAGTGATATCCCGGTACAATATAGATTCTTCTCTTTCTTTCACATTAAACTTCTTTTCATTCATTCTTCTTTAAGTTCACCTACAACAACAACAATGAATGTCACGCTGCTCATTTGGCTTGGACATCTAGGTATAATAATCTATGGTTATAGCCTAGTTGTGAGAACTGAAAATTCAGTTATCGAAGTATTCCAATTTTTCTGTGTGTATAAAATAAGATTTGAAATTTAATACGTTATATTCTATAGCTAATCGTGGAGAAGGTTTCATGAATACGTAAATGTTGTCTTTTTAAACATAACCCCAAATTTCTACAGCCTTTCTGCAAACATAACGAACTATTCCTTCGATTTGAGGAGATTTGAATATGGATCTCTACACCAACTTTTACTAGATTCCCATTAAATCCAGCTAGATTGACCAACTATATAGCAGACACTAAGAAGTCTAGTCAAAATCAAGATTGAAATGTTTTGCTAGTCTTTTATTTCTATATTGAACTAGATGATCTAGTGCCAGTCAGTCTAGGGTAGGGAGCTGATTTCTCTTGAAAATAACTAGATATTGATTTTGTATCTGGAGACTAGATATACAGTCAGGACAGATTGATTCTTTTATTCGAATAACTATTTTCTAGAAAACTGTAGGGATTAATATCTAATCGAAAAAAAAATTCCCTAGAGATACACTCTTGAAGAAATTTAACTCTTGATCAGGAAGTGGTACTTAAAGATTATTATTTTATTATCTTAGAATGCATTTGTTAATTAATGATTTATTAATTTGTTTGCTCCTTTGTCATACAAGCATTATTTAATTTCAGACGTCAATATTTCTATTTAATTTAGTATAAAACACTTAAGATAATAAAACTACAATACTTCAAAAACTAAACCAAATAATAAATAAAAACTTTTAAGTGTCGAACATACTCGTAAATCAGTTCTATTCTCAGAATTCTAAAATAAATACGAAATTTTAAAAATTTTATTATTTACAATTTATTTATTTTTCGAATTAGACAAAACAAATAATCAGAATTTGAATTAACACCTAAACTACACTGGACTTCGGTTTTATTTAACTTTTCAATTTTTTTGAAAAGGTCTAAATTCCTAACATTATAATTTTTTGGGTAATTCCTGTCACTTTGATTCTAAACATTACAGTATGAAGAATTCATTATATGACACAACATGGCGTATTTCGGGTAAAGTTCTGAGCCCCATACCCCTACGAGATCCAGCTAGTGCAGGTATTAAAACCATATGCTTATTTTTGTGTCGTAGATTGGCCTATTGACTAACTGCAAAATGACCCATAATTTTCATTTCTGGCTAAATGTTTCAAGGAAAATCCGCAAGTCATTTATCAGAGTCTACTGCACCCTCAGAAGGTAGTAATAGTTTGGTGTGGGTTTTATGCTTAGCAGGTTACAGATCAATGGTCAATGACTATTTCTTTTAAAATTTGCATAATATTGAATTCAGTGAAATGTTGTTCCAGCGGGATGGAGCCACGTGAAATATTGACACTGTGATGATCGATTTATTGAAAACAATATTCTACGTGTTTGGAATATTTAGTAATATGATTTCCAAATGTACGGACCTTTACAGGCTGCAGATGAAACAATCAACATTAATCTTAGATTTTCAACAAACAAAAAAATGTCTCCCGGTTAAAATCTTTTGCCTACCACTGGTTTTTCTTCCAATTGCATAAAAACGTTCACACAATATGCACATGAAGAAAATTTAGATCGTTCCTTTTTGCTCTCGTTTTTTTTTCGGTTACAAACAAATTCGATAGACCCAAAACAATTAAAGGTACACAATTGTAATCAGCTGAATTTTAAGATATTTACCATTTGTGACTGATTGTAATCAAGGTCAATCGCTGTGAATTGGAGTAGAAAACTGCCTACTTTAGTTTGAAGTTTTGTTTTTTTTTTGCTGGAAAATGAAACTAAGTTTTACTTTTATGAGCTCTACCAATTGGCCTCTTACCTGTGTAATACAGTATTTTATATTTTGGAATGTACTTTAATATAGTTTTACGGAAAAGTGCTTTGTAATTTTGTGATTTTTAAGCGATTAAATTTTTGGTTTATATTTTCGCTTTCTATATATTTATTTTCGTTTTATTAATTCGTTCCTCATCATGCCCTATGGTAGGTACTACCAGAGGGTATATTAGTTTTGTCACTCCATTTGGAACACATCGAAATAATCGTCGTAAAAAGGTTTTAATGGTATGGTTGTGTCAGGAATCAAAAGTTATATCGATTTATGCGTGTAAGTCCGTCCGTAGACAAGATAACTCACAAAAACCCGTTATCCGATTTTGATGAAATTTAGAATATAAGTTACTTATTCCATAACTTGGTTTGGTATTATATTTGAGCAAAATCGATCCAGGAGGAGCGAATCAATTTTAGTGAAATTAATTATGCAGATTAACTACCTAAATAGACGATATCATGTTAAATTTCAATCGAATCGGTCCAAGGATAAAGGAGAAAGAAATAATCCAGGGAGAAAATAACCCTCTCTATAAAGTTTTTTTAATGCACTTTAAAAACTAATACACCGATTTGAATAAAATTTACAAATTAGACTTATGCTATCATGGTCTAGGTTACCTGCAAATTGGAAGAAATTTTGAAAAGAGGAAACAAAGTTATGAAGAAAAAACGTTGAAATAATGTTAGTTTTGACTGTTCTACTTTACCATTTCTACCATAGGGCATCAAAAAATCGGCTATAGGCCGATTTTAAGTTAATATATGTTTTTTTAATTTAATTTAATTTTAAACTTTCGTAATAACAAACGAAATCGCAGTTTTCAAATGATAGTATTACAGAATTTTGAATATAATATATTGTATCATCTCGATCGTAATCAAATCAAATAAATAAAGCTTGACTAAATTTTTGAAAAATTTCAGGTGAATGATTTTTTCGCAAACAACTTTTTCGATTTTTTATATTTTTTTGTTTTTGATAAACAATAAAATAGTTTAACATAATTAAAAAAAAAAATTTTACTTTTAAAAATTAATTTAATCATGATTTTTTTGAAATTTTCTTTTAATATGAATTTTTTAAATGGAAAAATACAAACAAATTGATGTTGTTTGTTATGGGCTTATTTTCCAACCATATACAAGTAGGCGCCGTTTCCCTTCCAACATAAATATATATATTTTCGCCTTTACGACATTAAACAGAAAAATCCCATTAAAATACTTTGAATTTTCAAATTTTGTGAAAAAAAGGATAATATCAATTTAATCTAAAAGTCTATTCTCAACTCAATCCAATTTACTCGTATACGGAAATATCCAAAATCGATTCGAAGTTTACAAAATCGATATTATGTATGCGATAGGGCATGGTTCGAAAAATTGAATACTTGAGCAAACAGAATATGTTCTATTTTTTCACTGTTCAAACAGAAATGAAATAATTCTTTCATTTAAGAGAAATAAAGCAAAATAAATTTGAAAAAAATAAATTAGACGCGATCTTACCTTTTATGAAAATGACAGACGCACAAATTTCCGCACAAAATAAATGTCTTATGTCAAGCAAAAATCAAAGACCTTGGCATTATCATTAGGCGACCTTAGCATTCGGGAAACCGGTTCGTTTCTACCGTACTCAGTTTTATGATGACTAATTTTGAACAATTCCACGGACCTTAAGGACCGTGTATTAATGTTAAGATGCATTTGGTTCAGCAAAAATGGGAAGTCAGTAGCACCATTCAGAGATTGACTCACGAAAACTATATCCGCTATTAGGCGCTGCTGTTCTAAGGATTGTAAACCTATCAAATTTAGTCTATCCAGGTATGGTGGCAGTAGAAAGGGGTCATTCCACGGAAGGTTACGTAATGCAAAACGTACGAACCTACATTGAACAGACTCCAGTTTGTTAATTTGGGTGATATACTTGGCATATGGGAGGGAATCTGCAAGTATTTTAATTTAAAATTTTACAGTAAATAACTAATACTTTTCGGGTTGTTCAGATTAGCAAAACTTCAATAAACGTCTATGCACATATTAAATAGCACTTTAAAACATTAAATTTTAGTATACGTATTATATATCTATATTGATTTAATATATTTTAGAAATTTTAATTAATATTCTTCGAAATATCCACAATGAAAAATAAATATACTTTTAAATTTTTATATAACTTTCTTTAAGGAAACCGCATTTACGTAAAATTTAGAGTTATTACAAAATAAATAATATTAAATAACCCAAAACAAAAAAGAAATTACTTTTTCATTGTCGGTAATTTATTTCGTTAAATAGAATTTTTGGATAAACAAAAATTACGCGTTTTTTTTTTATTTCAAAATTAATTAAAAAAAATGTTGTGTTTTTTTTTAAAATGTTATTAAAAACTATTTGTCTAAAAATTCTTAACACTTTTTTACTAATGCAATTAGTTTTTTGGGAATTACGTGATTAATTATTCTATTATCAATATCGTTCAAATTTACAGTACACTCTCCATAATCAGAACTATTAATATAGTTCAGAGATCATTTTAATTCCCAAAAGAATAGAGCTGTATTCTTTCCACTCTGCTCTTCTTCGTTATTAAAGCATCACAGGTGGAAAATAGTAAAAGAACAAGAATAAGAATAGCATATATTCGAACCACATGGAAATTACAAGTCGAACGTAAACCAATTCACAATTTTCTGTACTAGGAAAATTATTTTCAAAAATTATTTAAATGTTTAACCTGCCAGAGTAAGTGCTGATATTGGTTCACTCTAAACCAAGGCTCAAGTATCAATGCGGCCCGAAAATATTCAAAGTTACTGAAGCATGTCCATTTATCTGAGGAATGATTTGTGTATTTGCTGCCAAGTGACAAACAACAGAAACAGGACCAGAACAGAAAGCTCTTTCGTTATGTAGTAAATTCTCTATCTCTTTGTGTTGCTCGCTCAGCTACACTGTTCTGTTGTTTGTCACCTGGTGGCTTAAGTGAAGAATGAAACATACTAAGTGTAAAATTAGAACCAACATGTTGGATGAACACCTTGAGAACTACCTGAGAATTGCAACCACGTCAATCGAACCAGATATTGACGCTTTAGTTTCTCAACGTCAATGCCAGGTATCAGATTCATTTTATGATATGGATTTATACATAGTAATGTACTTGTGGCCCAAAACACCATGTCTTCTTCCAATGTGGCCCAGAGAAACAAAAAGGTTGGACACCCTTGCTCTAAACACAAACATATCTGACATTTTTATTAGCTAAAATTTATGAATTAAATATATAAGTAAAAAAGGTAGAAAAATGTCAATTTTCAAGTTCAATTTTGAAAATAATGCAACTTTAAAAACTGGCAGTCGTATAT
The DNA here is from genome assembly GCA_963422695.1 of Xylophagus ater. Taxonomy (NCBI): domain Eukaryota; kingdom Metazoa; phylum Arthropoda; class Insecta; order Diptera; family Xylophagidae; genus Xylophagus; species Xylophagus ater. The sequence continues at coordinate 8,661,376 of OY730486.1, read as the reverse complement.
AAACTCATGTTAGGTATAACTAGTTTTATTTCACTACATAGAACCAGTTGAGCAACATTAAATTTTTATAGTAAATGCAGAAGATGCAACAGTAATAAAATAAGCCTACCAATTGTGAATTCAGAGAAATTGCTCACTGATTATAAAGTATCCTAAAGTCTTGGAAATCAATGAAAGAGACTATAAAACTAGTCATAGACCATCGAACAAGTATCCTAAACTTGTTAGCTTACTATACAAGTTACAGCGTCTATGGGACAGTTTGTCAGACTAAATCTAGCTGGATTACTATTAAAACGTGTAGCTTAAAGTTCGATATACTTGTTTAAGCATCTAACATAAATAAGAATTTAGAAGTTAAATTCAAGTTAATGTTATTAGTTACTGATCTGCTTATAAATTTTAATATTTCTCACTATATTACAGAGTCAATTTATTAAAATTTGATATCAACTCATTGGCTACGTTTACACCGACAAATTTTTAGGTAACCTAACTAAAAGTTAGGTTTGGTCACACTTGTTTACACCATACTAGACCTAAGTCTTTGTTTTTATCATTTTTTGTTTGAATTGCAATTGATTGGAATTTTAATTGATACTTCACCAACTGTTCCCGAACTTTGTTTGAGGTTAACCTAAACAATAATAACTACTGCAATGCCATCTAATCAGCTGTCAAAAAGTTCTTAGGTAGATTTAAATTTAAGGTAGGTCTGCAATTTAGGTGACCTAACCTAAGTTACTTTTGACGTGTTTACACCGTCATATTTAGGTCGACCTAAGAACGTAGGCCTCTTTTTAATTCTCGGTGTAAACGTAGCCATTGTCAACTTATTACCGAAGAACAGAATACTTAAAGCTGAATCTTTTTAGGCACTGGTTAACAACTGTAAGGCTTGGTATATGCTTGAATGTGACTTCAACTATATAAATGGAATATAATCGGGTTTTTTTATGAATTATGTAACTTGTAATCACTCTTTTAAGAAAACTAGTAAATGATAATAATTTTTAGTATTTTCCAAAAAAAATAAAAAAAATATGTTCAAGGCAAACGTTTCAAAAATTGGAGGCCAAAATGCAATAAAGGTTAAATTAATAAAGAAAAACCATTTTTCTTAAAAAAAAAAATATTATTAAAATCAATAAATGACGTTATTGCATTCGAACAATTCATTTAGATAAATAAATTTACATAAATAATTTTTACATAAAAAGAAGTAACATAATATTAACATTTCTAATTAGCATAGAAGTAAAAATCTCAAAAATGTTAAAAAAACAAAAATACATAAGCCTATTTTTAACAAATTTAAATTTTATTTTTCAATTTTCATCGAAATAACTTTTAAAATGGAAAATCATTGGAATTTGAGAAATTTCTCGTAAATTCCATTTTAATTAATTACCGGTAAATGTATTTTTTTTTTTTGGGAAGTTTTAAGGAAATGCACATTAAATTAACATAATTTAAAAAAAAAACATTTCATCCGTTATTATAAAAGTTTTATGATATAAAGTTGTTTTATTCAAAATTATCTCTTTAACATAATCTCACCTCTTTAAAAATGTTCAGTTTACATCATCAAACCGTTATTTGAACTTTAGGAGTTGTTGAACTCATTATAAAATTAATTAATTATTAATTAATTATTATTACAAACGTTAGATTGTTAGAAACATGTAATTGTCAAGGAAGTTTTGTAGTAAACAGAAATATAGTAAGAAATTTGTAATTCCAAATTTGGTACTTAAAAAATAAGTACTTGTACGACATGTACAACATGTACAACATATTAAACTAAAACCTAAAAAAAATCAAAACATAATGAAACCGTCAAAAATTCACAATTTCGACACATTTCCGGTTTTTCAAATTTGACAAAAACTCGTTAATATGTTGACTACCTCTGTATTTATTCTCGAGTAGGTTGCTAACTTTTAGGTTAAACTTTTTAAAGCCAACCCTTGTTTGAACGAAAAATTAATGTGGTAGGGGAAGATAATTTTAAATACGGAGTTAAACATTTTAAACCAAGTTAGTTAGTTAATGATCCAGACACTGGGAAATACAACCAGGACTAAGGCAGGCCAAGGATCTCCTTGGGGAATACAACCCCCAGAGATTCAAAGCCTTTATCAGCACTAATACGAAGAATATTAGAGTACTGACAGGAATACTAACAGGACACTGTAGACTCAAAGCACACCTTAAAAAACTAGGACTTAAAAGAGATAGCACCTGCAGATTCTGCGAGGGGGACGAAGAAACCCCAATGCATATTCTCTTCGATTGTGAGGCACTACTCCGTAAGAGAAGGAAACATCTGGGGGCGTACTGCTTCCCTCCAAGTAAGATATAATCTCTTAACCCACTCCGGATATTAAAATTCCTAAGAGAAATAGGCCTGTAGGAGGTGCTGTAGAATTGGAAGTTAACCTAACTATTGCACCAAAGAAAACGGGATACAATAGATCTTAAGGTCGCCGTCCAGGAACATCCTAAAATCTAATCTAATCTAATCTAATCTAAGTTAATGAACAAGCATTGGCCGCCAAGAATCAAGAGTTTCCAGCATTTTTTGTTATAAATAAATAATAATAAATTGTTATTCATTCACACAATTATATAGAATTGTTATACAGTTCCAAAGTTATAGCGTATGTATTACACGTGCTGGGGTCAAGCAACTGAACCCTAAACTAATGATATCCAAGCCACATGGACAGCGTGATATTCAGTATTGTTATTGTAGGTGAAATTGAAGAGCAAGGTTCTTCAGGCTACAGGAGAAATGAACCAGTTTCTAAAATATTACTCCAGGTAGCGAAATTTGCCTCAGCAAATAACTACAAGCTGAAAAAGCCCTTATATAGGTCATAGTGTTATATTTTTGACATATTCACAGTTTTGTGTATCAATTTACTTTTATGCCCTATGGTAGATACTACCAGAGGATATAGTAGTTTTACCACTACATCTGCAGAATATATTTATGCTATTAGGGCCATATTACCAGTTAATTTATTTAACTGTAGATTTGTTAACTACGAGTCAAATCAAAACAAGTTATAGGCCGACTTTAAATAACTAATATGTTTTTTAACTAGTTTAAATGTTACTGGCACAAATCCGTTGATCAATTTATTTTATGGGTTGGGAGTATTTTTCTCAGCTCGCCTTTATTTACTGATTTCATGTACATATTTCCGAATGTTAAGATAATGATAAAAAAACTCTTTATATATAAATTCGGCACGTCGTTTATTCATTCTGTTATTAATGATATTGTAACTTTCTTGGATCAAACATATGTCTAATGTGATATTTTATCATTTACAAGATATTTTATATGTCCACTTTATATAATCAATTCATCTAACATCGAGGGAATAGTATAAATAGATTCACAGTATACATACTGAAGTATTTGAAATGCGTTCACAGACTAGAGTTTGCACACCCTTAATTCAATTTACAAAATTTTACCTTTTGTTTTATAGAAAATATTTAATTTACTTACGAAATATTTTCAAAACAAAATATTTCTTTTATTTTATTTTCAAAAAAAAAAAAAAACTCTTCTAATACTCTGTATTCCAAAAATATAATAAATTGACCACTTCTTTAACTTAACCTCAAGTCTTCAGCCCTCAGGGTATTCACTTTAAAAACATTTCATTACAACTAAATAATATTAATTTGACTTCAATCCATTAAACAAATGTAGACATTTTATTTGAAGTTTAAACTGAAAAATGTAAATAAAGGTTTTCTTAAAAAATACATTACAAGAATGCTTTGTTTTATAGAATTTCATGGCATGAATCTAGGAGTACCTTCTGGTAGGAGTGTTTATATCAACAATGACGTTCAAGTGATGCGGTATCACTTCCTGAATTTGCATTGCGTTTTCTGTTAAGTGAAAATTGTCTTTTAAGGCAATTTTACTCCCGCGATTTTATAAATATATAAGTTACAAGTTTCAAAAGATTCTAAATCGTTTTCATACACTATCCAAATACCTGTTTTTGTGTATCTAAAATAGCGACTGTATTTTTGAAGCGATTTGAACGAAAATTAATAGAAGTAGTTTTTTCCATATGAGAACTATTCGATCAGAAGTTGGGTACGATAGGCCTAAAACTTCAAGTACTTGCCGAACAAAATTTCTGATTTTTTTGTATGAAATTTCGACCATAACTTTGGGTGGTCAGATAAAATTTTCGTACAAAATAAAATACATATAATATTGAATAAAATATTGTGTTCGATATATATAGAAGTTCTCATAGTGGTTTTGCATTATAGCTTGTTTATTTGTTCAAAAAAAGAAACTTGTTAAAAAATTACTAAAATATTTAATTAAAAAACATTTTATTTTAATAAAAATACCAAAAAAATTTCCATAAAAAATAAAATATAAAATTCATGTAATTTAAAATTAAACAAGTTAAAAACATATTTCATAACATTTTTTTATAACAATTTCATTTTATAACCAAAAATTGTATCTAAAAACTAAAACACAATAAAATTAAAACTCAAATTCATAGTACAAAACCTTTCTAAAAAAAAATCTGTCCTAAAAGTATAAAAATAATCAAAAAAAAAACCTATTAATCTGATTTTTATAGCCTATTATGCCAGTAATTATGTTTCAGAATACATCATTTTAAAAAATGTTATGACATAACAAAATGTTTTAAAAGTCGAAAGTTACGATTTTTCGATTTTCGTCACTTTCTCATCTGGAAGTATTAAATACAAGAGTTTCCTCATTTTTCCTTTTGATAACTCGAAATACATAAACCAAAAATAAGAAACTTTAAAATTTTTGTAATGCATTCAAAAAACAAAAACATAAAAATTGCATTTTTCTGGCAAAAGATTGCATGAAAAGCGCAATTGAATTTTCGCCCGCAAAAAATACCGGTACCACTTCTCATATTTAAAAATAACTTTCTAAAAGGTTATTTAATATACAAAAATATATATTTTTTTTTAAATTTTAATTTTACGTCATGTACTTTAATTAAGAAAAGCGTACCAAAAATTTTTACTTACATTCGAAAAAGTTTTCGCCAATTGATTTTTGCAACAGAAAAAAAGAAAAAATTAATATTTTTTATGTAATCCCAAAAAATTTTATATCTTCATAATATTTCACTTTAAAATTTTCAAAAAATTGACCAAAAAGAAATGCTTTCTATTTTAAGTCTAACATCAGTTCTATCACAAAACTCTTTTTGTTTTAACTTTTTAGGGCACACAATCAACAAGATAACACAAAACTTGCAAAAGTTATAAAATTTCACTTAAAAAATAAGAAAAATCACTAACAAACCAAAAAAAAAGGGACCACGATCTTTTCACTTTTTTGTATCCAAAAATTTCCGGGTACTTCTTCCGTAAATTAAAACCAAACGAAACAAATTCTTTTTAAGTACTAATATCTTTTTTTCAAATATTTTTAACGGATATATGATACCGCTTTAACGATCGCTTTACTAATGAACTTGATCGTTCGATCGTCGAAAAGTTTTATAAAGTTTTCTTTTTTTTTAGTGATGGTTCCACACTCCCTTCTATTGTGTATACGAAATAAAATTACATTGCATTTCGGCAATTTATATATTGATCTTGTGAGAAAGATTTTCAAGACAAGATGTTACACAATCGAAATGAAAACATCACTTTGGAAACCAAGTGATCGAAACGATCGGTGAGTTTTTATAACGACTTTAAAATATTTAAATGTTTAAATTCATGAGCTTTTTCGTTTGGTTTTTTTTGTTAAATAATCTCGAGTCTCGAAAAAAAGTGAAATGAATAACTTTCTTTGGTTAAACTTTAAAAGCACTGAAAAATTTCATGTTTATTTTTCATAATTGAGAAGAAATTTACAGGAAGGTAATCGACTTTATTTTTAGCAAAAATTTATATATTATTAAATTTTATTATGCAATTAATATCGATGATATTTTTCATTTTAATGAAGTAATACAAGGATATGAACTAAATATTAATCGAACGTGAGAAGAGATAGCTTAATAGGCCTTCAAAAGTTTAACAGTTTTTTTAGGATTCAAGATTTATAATACTGGTTTATGCACCTTGCGACTGGGATTTGACATGGATTACGTGGAATATTTAAAACGAGAATGTTTAATTCTTGTAGGAAGGCTAACGACGCTAATCAGGATTGAAAGATCCCTGTTATGAAACAAACTTGTCACATTAGGACGGCAGTGTCAAATTAATTTAGGTCACGGACCTTCAAAAGTTAAACGATTTTTTAGAATTCAAGATTTTATATTTCTTTATAAAACTTGCACCTAAAATTTTCCATAATTGCAAATCATGGAATATTTTTTAAGGATAATTAGGAAGGCTAAAGACGTTAATCAAGATTAAACCGGGAACCTACTTACGAGAAAAATTTTCTTATTTTTATTTAATTTTTCCCTCAATCTGTATTTATTAAAAAGAAGCAATTTTGTACCAAATTGAATTATGTACTAAAAAGGCTCATCTTATTATAATATGAATTTTAATGTCAATTAGGTAAATGCCTAATTTCCCAAGTAATATAATTACAATTAAAAAAAAAAAACATTCTAGTGATGTTGAAAATAAAATAACAAATTTTGTAATATACAAAAAAGTTTTTAATGTTAAAATATTTTTCGTAACTTTTGTGTACCTAAAATTAAATACTTTGATACCATTCCGAGGTGTGTCTTAGTTAAGATTGATGTTTTTACTTTCTTATACTTTATGTACTTCTACCTACAATATTTATACATTGTAGGTAATGGAATAGGAATTTGAAAAACGTTTTTTTAATAGAAACGTATGTTTTCATATTCAAGAAATTCATATGGCTAGGAGACGTTTTGCACCAGTTGATCGATCAACATTTTAATGATGCTGCCAATTCTGCTTGAGTTTGGTATTGATCTTCATCGAGTTTCATCTTCGAACTTTTCCAGTCAATCTTCACGTGGTGATCAAATATGCCTTCTCTAAATTGTTTAAAACACTTTTCACAACTGCTTCGGCATGGAACATGTTCACTGTAAGTTTTGATAAACAAACGATAATTTCCAAAGATTTTACCACGTTTTTATTAACTCGCTTTTGTTGTTTGTTTGTTTGTTTGTCCAGTACAAATCTTGCAATCGATTTTTAACTAACTTTCCGACTAGCTAGACATTTAAAACTTTTAGCTCAGAACACGATGACAATGCACTCTTTTAATCCATTTAGCCATCTTTAAGCTAAATTGAATTCATTTTCAGTAAATTTGATTGTGTTCTATTTACCGAATCTTCTTGTAATTTAAGTATTTACTTGGTATATACAAAAGTTACTAATGATCAGATTAGTTTAGTTTAGATTAGCAGATATGGTATTTTAATATAGAACCGAAACTGTATGTCCAATTTTGATGAGATTTGCACACTTTTTGTACTAAGGTCGAAATCAGAACATACAAGTATTAACGTTTCAACGGAATTCACTTCTGGTAGCACTAATGCGCAAAACTTTTTTTTAAAAAAAAGTTGTGGTGGGAATATAGAAACTTCCCTAATTCGGCCAATAATAGTCGGATTTTCATGAAACTTGGAATGTTCGTTTAGAATAGGTGAACTGAAATGAATATTTTATGACATTATCGGGTAAGTTCCATAGTGATCCGGCCGATATAGAGAAAATGTAAATTCACTGCTATGGTTTACTTTGCTCATTTCTTAGTAATGAAATTAAACATGATTAATAATTGGGTATAAGAAAATATTGTTGATAGTTTACCATTCCAGATATTTATCAAATTGTTTAATTAAAATATGAATTTTAATTTTGAAACATACATTTTCATGTCATTGTCAATTATTTATAAAATAAAAAATATTAGGAAACATATTTAGCCCATCAAGATTTAGCTTCAATATTCCAAATGTCATCATTTTCTTAAAATATAATTGAAGAGCAATTTGGATTTTTTTTTTAAAAAGGCATTGAATTTTTGTGCAATATTGTTTAAGCTGACTTTTAGTATTTCTTAAAAATAATACTTCCTCCGTTCTAAATTAACATAATTTAAGATAAAAAAGGCGTTATGTGTTGGAGCAGTGGTATTTATTATACACATATAGAAAAAAGTCCAATGAAATTCTGAAGAAGTCAATTGAATCTTTTTTTTTACAATATTTTAAGTCAATTTCCTAAATTAAATGAAAAATATATTCGTAGACATTAAACAAATACAATTATTATAATTTTTTAAATTAACGTCGCTAATTTATTTTTTTTATTTTATTTTATTTGTTTGTGTTTTTTGTATGAATTTTTGAATGTTCAAGAACCGATATTTTAAAAAATCCCCAAAAATATATTAACACTATTCGTCACTATTCGTCGTAATAATTCAAGTAAATTTACTAGAATTTCGTAAGACGTTTTAGAACCCATTTTCAAATCCCAATGTATTTTCAATTTACAATTATTATAACTGGGTTTTCCCTTATATAACGTCTTGAATGGGTATGGGTGCTAAAACGCAACTATATTTGTCATCAAATATCAAACCAGCTACAATGAAATTTAGAATAATTCGTTTTCGGAATTTCGTTACAGTTCTTTAAGATTTCAAATTTTGTGATCGCCAGATCAATTCTAGAGTCGAAATCGTGTAATTCGAATGAGACTAAAATCGTATCAAAAAAACGCATTGTCACTGGTTCAAATCGAGTTACATGCTTCCATTCCTTCTTCTCCGTTATCTAATAATGTCCATGTTTATCGCTAAATCGTTAATTTTAAATTGACAACTATATCATCGAGTTTAGAGAACAAGCCATTCATAATCGCTAGTCGCAAGAAGTTTTAATAAAAATCAGATACATATTAAGATAGGTCAAGCAGTACTGAGTTCTATATTTTTAAATGACGATTATTATTATCGGATCTTTGGTTAAACACAATGAAATTATGACTTATTAAGGGTGTTCCACATTATCTACGCTGCGCACACGAGATGGGTAACAAATTCATTAATATGTGAAGATAACATTATGAAAGCGAGACAGTTTCGTTAATGTGCTCTCAGGTTAAATCATAATCGGTCCGGTTCTAATCTGCTGTAAGTCAATCATCAATGGTCAGCTATCAAATAATTAGATTTTGTAAAAATGAAGTAAATATTTACTATTAACATGTAATTATTAAAACCGCTAATTTACAATATTCGAAAATATTTTAAAATTTCATTTTTGATCGATAAATCTCGCATGCCGGTTAGTTTGTTTTCGTAGATAAATCGTAGAATAGTAATATAAAAACCACAAAAAATTGGTTAGAAACTAGTTTAACTTTTACTAGTTCATGAAGAACTACAAAATTTATGTTCGTTAAATGATACTGGTTTGTCGCAACTTTAACATTTACTCGGTTTACATGGCGACTTCAGAATTGATTTGAGATCGAATTGAAACTCAACCGGGATTTTTTAGCTTTACCGGATTGAAAGATTAACTTGAAATCGACTTGAAATCAACGTCAATTTCATAGACGCTAGTAAACAAATTTTTAATTTTTAGGTTATGTACCACCTCTTTTCATACTCCATTTAAAATTTGCAAGTCGATTTGAAGTCGATCTGGGTTTACATGCAAATTTGAAGTCGATCAGAAAAATTGTTGTGATCGGATCGATTCAAGTCGGATTGAATTTCGGATCCGGGTTTACATGAACGATTTTCGGATTGAAGTCAACTTCAAGTAGATCATGTAAACGAAGTAATTGTTTCGATAAAATCAATATCAAACTAATAAATAATCTTTATACTAATAGACAAGGTTTATGGATTCAAGTAATATGATGAATCAGGAAGGCTGTTTCAACCAAATAAATATATGTACGTTATGCCTTAGGTAAATGAAGATATTCTATACTAGCATGCAATAATTTGAAAATTTCAAAGAGAAAGCAAGATAACTCTACTAAATAATGTTTACGTTACTAAGAAAAAGGGACTGAGACTGAGAGCCAAAACATAAGTCACCGACTCTATTTCCTATGACTTTATTAACACAAACATTTTTTTAAGCGATAAGATTTGCAACGAATAAATTGAAAAATGTTTACTAACAAAATTGCAAGACGCCAAAACACCAGAATTGCTGAATTTGCATTTTTTTCCTTGATTTTCAAAGAAACCTAATATTATTTTAGTTCGATAAAATTTTTTTGTCATCCATTTCTTGGTGATGTCAAGCAGCCATTCTTAAGTCTTATTTTTTGTGAATTCAAAAGTAAAAAAATAATGGTTGATTATAAAAAAGCTACAATTGTAATTGGTTGGATTAAAGCAGTTAATTTAATTAAAAATTAATTATAATATATTTAAAATTTTATGAAAATTCATTACTTCAGATACTTTCTGGTGCACTTTTTATCGGATGCTTTATATTGTTGAGCAATGTTAAAAAATTCACAAATCATGTTGGACCAGCTTTGGGATGTACTTTTGGGATTATTGTTACATTATTTGATACTATATCAAATTTTTATTTAATTATTGGTTCAAAAAAGGTAAAATTTTATTTTGAAAAGAAATCAATTAATTTTTAATAAATCTTAAAATAGGGAAATCAAAATGGTATCCAATTATGGTTGATTGGAAACACTCTTTGTTTTGGATTGTACGTAATCGGTGCAATTTGTCTAATAACCAAATATATGGAAGATGATTTACTGCAAATTTTGGCTTTATGTGGAATTACATTATTTTTTATATTATTTTCTATAATATGGTGTTTAGTTTATCAATTTTATAAAATTCTTGGAGTGGTAAATTCGGAGGAACTTCTATTGCCGTAGTTTTGCTTCGGATTTTTTTTTTTATTTTACTAATAGTTTTTATAATACAAAATACAGTGATTTGTTTTTAAATGCAAGTGAATTCAAATTATTTATTAAATGGCTTTTTTAAAGCAAGTTCAGACCTTTGCATAGTTCTTAATAGTATCGCCGGAATTCATTTCCAAATCATTCTCGGTGTAGGAACTATAATGGATTTTTCATTTATCAAAAAAATCAAACAAGTGAGCTATTCTTCAATAAGAAATGAGTTTGTTCTTTCAATGCTTTCTTGATATTTCATCAGGCCAACATACATATATGGTTACATCTTCAATCCCAGGGCGCAAAAACAAGGAAGACACGTTGTCCCCTGCCCTCTAGTAAATAATTAAACAATACAATTTTGCATACATTTTATTCAAAAGAAGAAAATAATAATAAATTATTAAAAAATTAAAACTCTTTAATACCACAAATTTCTAGGATTTATTTCTTCTTGTTTTCTTCATTAGAAATTCAGATGAAAGTTTACAATATGGAATTTCAAAAAATAATGAAAATAAAATTGCTATCGGATAACAAATCGTAATAATTCCAATAATTTCAATTAGAATTTCTGAATTCTCATAATGTGCCGGTCTCTCGCGTAAACCACGACTTAATGATATTGCAATTGGTTCAATCAAATATAAAGTATATGTTAATTTATTAAAATGATAAAAAAATGAATGTGAAATAAATTTTCCAAATAATTTTCCATGTCCTAAATGGCATATTAAAATTGTGCCAGCTAATAAATATCCCATAAAATATCGTCCCAAAGAATATTGTGTATACCAATATAAATCTGGGAAAACTTTATAATATGTTAATGATAAAAATAAACTTAAAATAAATGATATTGATAAAATTATCCAAATATATTCATGAATTGGCTGGAAAGAAATTTTGTTTTTACTCATTAAAAACTATAAGAAATTAATAATTACAAAAATTACCTTTATTTTAAATTCACTAGTTTTAATTTTATATAAAAAATATCCACCAAATATTCCACCAAAATATGAATTCATTCTTACCGATGGTTCGATATAAATGATATTTCGTAATTTTATAAAAACATCAATTTCTACATGAAAATTATTTACAGAAAATTTATACCAAGTTAAAATTATCGATATGATCGATAAAATTATGAAAATCAATTTTCCGATTGTCGAATTTCTGGAAATAATAAATTTTCTTGTTTTTATTTTCAAAATTTTTTTATATTTTTAATGAAAATTTTTTAATCACTTTGCATAAATGAAAAGTCCTAAAAGACAAATAACAAAATATGTCATATCTGCTGATAAATACCACATCCAAGTTCCACACATTTCATCAACTGGATAATAACTTTGTATATAAAATAAGCTGCGCCACCAATAATTACTGAAATTATATAAATTTGTATAATAAACATATTTTTATAGGCTATATTGCTGAGCTAAACTTTCAAAACTTCTCAACAAAATAGTAAACAAATCTACAGTCTAGTATACAAAACTATTAACTCGGCTATATGGCCACTTCCATTTAATTACACGCGTATATTTATCGTTGCTCTCATTTTCGAAAGTCCGCGCAGTAAACGTAGAGCCTATGTGGCCGTACCCGTACACTTAGTCGAAATATTTCAAGTTTAATTTCCTGATAAAATTATATGGAAGATAAGCACTTACTTTGGAATTGAGTGTAACGAGTCGACAGACAGGCTAGTTCCGATGCTATACATGGAAAAAAATTCAAGCACATGTAACTGCTGTTTAAATGGGATCAGCCACAATAAAAAATCAGCTTATTTCATAGTAATGATGTAACATGGGACAAGATCTCATTTAGAAATGGTGAAATTTTATTGTAAAAAATAGAAAACGCTGCCACTATCTATCTATCTTCTGACAATTTATATGATGTCCAAATTGCTATTCTGTTTCTTTGATCAATGCGTTTCAAATGCTCTTGCACGGATGATGATTGAAACGAGATATTTTGTGATATTTCCTCAAAGGTTAATCTGGGATTATAGTTTGATGATCCTTCAGATCAAGGAACATCTTGCAAATTTCAATCGTCGTTCATAAACTTTCGAAATCATCGTTGACATTTGCTTACTGTTAGGATATGGTCGTGATGGTCGACAATTGAAGTCATTGCCTTAAAGGCATTCATACGTTAATAACGTACTTTGACATTTTGGGATTTCACGTTAAATTACAGATATTTTACAAAAAATTAAGTTTATAAGGTCTACCTAGATCATAGTCTGTTCCTAAACTCATGCATAAAAATCATGGATTTCTTTCCGATCCCCCAATTACATTGAATTGTATTCTTACAAGTCAATTCGTATTCAAATATGTAATTCAATATTTCTAATTAGTATAGTATCTAAAGTTATTTAAATTTTTAACTTACTTGGAACAATAAAGATCCATATTATCTTTGATTGAATAAATTGAATTTTCCTTTAAATAAATCGCAATCAAATGACTAATTCCAATTGTTATTAAAATTGCTGGTGTTAAACGAAAATAACGATGAAAAAAATGTTTTAAAAATAATTTCATATTATTTAATATTCCATGATTTCGGATAATTTTCATTTGATTAACATTTTTAAGAAAATTATAAGTTAATAAGAAACCAGTTACCACAAAAAATGTATCCACCAAAATTGTACTTAAAAATATAATCTGTGAAAGAAATTCATTCATGGAGGCTGGAAAATCAATTTGATTATCCAGTGTGAAAATCATATAAAATGCTGCATGTGCCATCATTACCACAAAACAGGTTAAAGTTCTCATTCCATCAATTGGTTTTATCGAATTCGTGGGAGCTTTGAAATTCATTAAATTTTTAAAATTCTGTTTTAATGAAAAACATTTTTTTATTCGTTGAAATTTTCCATGATCAGTTTTTGATGGAATTAAATTAATTATGAACACAAAAATAATTATACTTAATAAACTGATTAGAATGAAAATTGTATCAGTTGTTAGGAAAAATTGTTTTAATGATAAAATTTTCACTTCAAACGGTTCAATTGTTAAATTGTAAATTTTTTGAAATAATAAAATATTTTTTTGAAAATAATTTCTTGAAAAATTCATGATTTGTTGTTTTGTACATGATTTTGGTATACAAATTCCAATTTCTAAAGGAACCTAAAAAAAAAAAGAGTATAATTAATTTGGAAAATTTCAAGACGGAAAATTCAAAATTTTTCTTACTTGAATATATGAATAGAAATTATATTGATTATTTGTTGAATAATTTGCATAGATAAGAACGTATTGCAATGGAAATGATGAAAACTCAAGAAGTTTAGAATCACCAATTTCTTTTAATGCAATAATCAGCATTCGATTGGCACGATCACAATTTTTACTTGATCCACTCCAAAAATTTTGACCATAAATAAATCCATTTCCAGGTTTACCAGATGCATCTAAAACTGGTGAATTATTTTACGAAATACACAAAATTATTAATTACTTAATTAATATTTAATTTTAGAAGAAAATTTTTAATTAAAATTCAAATTAATTGGAACAAAATTGAAATATAACAAAATCGAATATTTTAATTAATTGCGTGAATGCAGTAGCTTCAAAGGTTATGTCATTTACATTTTACAGCTTAGTCCCTGAACCATGGGAATCAGAATTTTGCATGTTTTAAAAAAGAATTCTGTATTTATTAAAAATAATGATAATTGTCTTAAGTAATTATGAATATAACAATTTTAATAAGCAATTTTGCAAAGAAGTTAAGTCAGTTGCCTAGACAATTTTTTTGTAATAAGAATTTTTATTACTTGGGACATAGAAATTATGAATTTTAATGGGAATTCTATCGGCGCTTACCATACATTTTATAGGTTCTTATTTAGAGCTGTATAATATCGGGCGCTAAATTAGCGCTCGATAGAAAACATGGACTAAGCAACATCTGCCAGATGGCGCAAATCAAAACTTTGTAGTACCAGTAGTACCAACACCCGAAATTAAATGTTATAAGAACATTGATGAAAAAAATCGTTCTTTTGAGAAAGTAAATTAGCGCCCGATAGAATTCCCAATAAAATACAGCAATATAGTACACTAATCTGGTTTAATTTTACTAATAACATGGGTTATGTTGTTTTTTAATTGTTTAAATTGTTTTTTTTTAAACATATCCGCACAGAAAATCATTTAACGAAGTGATATCACAAGATCTAAGCGGTCAATTGACAGGACACAGGACACCATTTCTATAAATGATTGAATCGTTAAATGTTGTTTTCAATAAATCGATCGTTTCAGATGCAGTCCAACACATGGCTGTTTTTGAAAGAAATAAGTATCAATGCACCACCAGCATAAAATACACACCAAACTGTTATCTTCTAAAGCTGCAACTGTAACAGACTCTGTTGAATAATGTCTAGATTTTACTCACTCCAAATACGATAATTTTACTTATTTATATAATCATTTAGCTAGAAAAGATCTTCAGTCATTTTAGAGTTATTGAAGAACAAAATCAGAAAACCTATGACGCAATAACTGATCATTTGGCTGTAAAAATCAGAATTAGAACAGTCTTACTTTTCGATTTTGGTAGACCTCTTTTTCTATCAAGAAACATTGGTTTTTTAAAATCGGGCCAAGTAGCCTACTTCTACTCGTAGCAATATGACAAAATTAACTTTACATTAAATTTTCAAGAAATCCATTGACTAGTAATGATTACTACGTAGTTGTGATTCCCCCTAAAATTGGGTGGCCTATTTGGCTTATTTGCCACTCCAGTTATTTTACTGTCTTACCGGCGTTCTCACATCATGTAAAGAATAATGGCTTTCAAATTTCAAATGGACGAATAATGGCAACCATAAAATTCATGAAGTGCGCATTGAGTTTGTGGAATCCGTTTTTCCAATGTGAATCAATATTAATAAACTTGGCTGCAATCCGTATTAGAAGTTCTATCACACCTAATTGGATAATATGGTACATATATAAACTAATAAGAACCTTCTAGTATCAAAAAGTTTTACAGAAACGTATATCCATCATATCATCATTTCCATCATTTTGGAGTGATGGAGTATTTTATTTTTAGATTTTCTACGTTTTTAACCATAAATATAATTAAAAATAGCATCAACAATAATAAATCATAATAATTCTTTTATAAATATTATGATTAAGACAGCCAGACAGACAAACTATTTGTTCAAATTGGTTTTTTTTTCAGTATATTTAAATTTTATTGTTTTTTTTTGGGCAAATTTAAACTAACATATAATTTAATTAAGTTTATAAAATAATAACAAATTTAACCCCCACAGAGGACCAGGGTCATATATCACGAAATTATATTGTTCCGGCGGAAAATATGAAACATATCAATGAACTTTTTTAGTTACTAAATGTTTACTTATATATTTTTTTTGTATAACAGTTTTGTTTCAAAACCAAAATCACTATTTTTCAAGTCAGTAAAAAGAAAACTTTTAACTGAAATTTAATTAGGAAGATTCTTAAATATTTTCACAAAAAAGGAATAAATCAAATTACTTTTTAGGGCCCACATTTTATTTTGAACAACACCATTTAATATCTCCAAACTTTCACTATCGCATAAACTTAAGTCTTGCGAATATTTTGCTTCTGATAAAATTCCATATAGAGGAAAACTTATTTCTAAATTCGAATCGAATTCAGTTTTATTATAACAATTAATTGATTTTATAGAAACACAAAAACTACACAATAAAATCAGATATATTTGAAATGACATCTTAGAAGAATTCAAATTCATAATTTACGATATTTTCGAAAATATATTCTTTGAAATTTATCCACGTCCATTTAATTTAAAACATCGACCCGATATCTAGAATGATATTAAGCTGACTGAGTTTAGAAATTCCAAAACAGAATTTTCAAATCAAAATCATATTCTATATTATATACTTTATTAAATCTGTTTTTTTATGCCCTGTGGTAGATATTACCATACCAGAGGGTATATTAGTTTGTCCATAGATGTGTATAGGATAAAAAGTTATGTCGATTTAAGTATGTCCGTCCATCCATCCGTCCGTGTACAAGAAACTCAAAAATGCTTAGTCCGAGTTTGTAGGAATTTACAATGTTGATGGTTCTAATTTAACGCTATTTGGTATTGCATTGCAGGAAAATCGAGGAAGCTAAGTTATAGAGGAAAAATCAGGCTGGGCACAAAGTTTTGCCACTTTTTTCAGTTTTTACGATTTAATTGTAAAAATTTGTGAAGCAATTTTGTTTAAATTATTTACGTTAGGTTGACTACATAAATACTTGATAAATTTCAGTAAAATCGGCCTAAAGATAGTGAAGAAAGAAATAGTTGTACGAAAAACTAAACCTGGTCTCAAAGTTTTTTCGATGTACATATGCACTTTAAAAACTGATACACCGATTTGAATAAAATTTGGAGACGATATTTATTCTATTAGGGTTCAAGCTATCTGTGAATTAGACGGCAGGAAAAACTTTATAATAATATTAGTCTTGGTTGTTTTTTCTCAAAATTAATTCATTCAACTAGTATCGAAAATCGGGTATAGTCCGATTTTAAGTTACTATATTCTTTTTTATTAAATTAATTTTCTTATATTATGTTTTTCAGTCATATTTTTTAAATTTTAAATCATACAGTTAAAATATTATAGTAATGTCGCATTTAGTTTAATGTTCTCCTAATATATCTTAGAAATGAACAGTCACTGCTACAAATAATTGGATACTTCATGTCCAAAACTGCTATTATAAGCAACGATAGTATACTCAGAAAAAAAAATTAGTACTTATAACCATGTGCTTAACAAAATATTCTTCATTTACACTTTCAATTTTCGCTACGTTCTCGATGGCTTGGAATAAATAGGTTACAGCTTCGAAAGATTAGGATGTAAACTAGTTAAACGAGACTGTCACAATTTCTAGACCAAGAGTGTCCAACCTTTTTGTTCCCCTGGGCCATATTGGAACATACTTTATTGTCTCGTCTCTAGACAGTAAACTATCATTGAGTGTTTTTAAATTTCAATATTCGCCAATATCGTCAGTAATCTTATTTATATCATTTTTCTTGGTAGTGTAATTTTTTTTTTTCAGCGAGTATATTATACCCTCATGAAAATAGTGGGATCATGTTATGATTTTTTTTAAACAAGAAAGTTGAAAATGTAATAAATAAACGCTGCCAATAACCGCCAATTAACTTAGTCTTCTAGCACAATATTAAATACGAGTAATGTATAAGAAAAACTAGTTTTATGTCAAGATTTTCTTCTTATTCGATGACGATTTCAAGTATTATTCAAATAAAATATAGTTCTATAACTTTGACTTATAGTTTAACATAGAATTCGATTAAACAGGAATTAAAATTATTAACTTAAAGTAAAAAAAAATTAGAGGTCACGTGAAAAGTTTGTTGTATAGAAAAATTCAATTAAATGACCGATTCAACCCCATCTACTCCAATTTATTTGCTAGTCATTATGTACTGTGACATAGAAAGATTATGACTAGTTGAACTCGTCTCGTTTGATTATACAAATCCTAACAGTATACTACTAGTCCTGCCACTAATTGAGTTAACGATGGTTCGAGTATTTTAACATTCTAGTGCAGCTTTTTAGAATATAGTTCAAGTATTCTAACATATTTAGAACAATAATTCAATTTAATAAGGTCCAGTATGTTTCCTTCTTTTTAAGGACTTAGTATAAATAATTCTCAGTCAAATGCAGTTCCAACAATTTTAAGCTGACGAAATCTTTCCCATCATTTTTTGATCGAAATTTTGAGTTTACATATTTAAATGATTAAATTATCGTTATGAGTAAATTTTAATTAACGTTTTTATTTTGATCTTCCTAAATGATATGCCATCTAGAAACAAATTCATGAAAATATATGAAAATATGCCGTGGTAAAGCAGTTTTATTGGAAAAAAATCTAAATTGTTCAGAATTTTTTATTTGTCATGCGCTACAAATGAAGGGACGAAAAGTAAAATCACCCCATAGAACTCTCCATAGTTAGTATATACTAAAAATAATGAATAAAATAAAGTTATTCATAGCACGAGAAGAAAAGCTATTACTTTGGTTGCGAGATACAGATAGTAACCTTCTACAAATCATAATTTATCCTCTTTGAAAAAAGTAGGTGCAAAAGAGTTTATCCCGAAAGTTGAATTTCTCATTGGTATATATACCTACATATATATGTTAAAAGAGAATTCTAGAATCATCTTGACGTTAAAAATTCTTCTCTTGAAGTATGTATGTTGGTAAAGATTTGAAAAGACCCGTGCACATCCTAAAACGGGCTACTAGGAATTTTAGTTTACAAATCACTAGTGTTTCACTCGAAATTGATTCGAACGCAGTATTATATTATATTGAGACAGTGTATTAGCTGTCATATTATAAATTAAAAAAAAACGATCATCCTCAATCCTAGCTTCTTAGGATCTTTAAACAAATATTGCTATATTTTCAAGTACAAAATTTTAGTTAAGATGCGACCTGAAATATAGTAATTCGTCATTTTACTATATTTACATATGGAAATGGAAATTTTCAAAAAAGGAAAATACCTACATTCTTGTCAAGCTTTTAATATTAACCAAAAATCAGTCTGACATACTAGAAGTTAATTTTATTTGAAATTCTGAAATTTCAAAATATCGTATATTAATGGAAATATTAAATACGGCAATTTCTGCAAATTCTGAATTATATTTATTAATTAATCATAATTTATCAAATGGAAGCTTTTTTTTTTTATAAATCCCCTAACTGGGTTATGTTATGAATAATGAAGCTAATTTAGAATATGGAGAAAATGTCCTCGTATACCAATATTTAATTTCATTTTTCATTACGATAATACTAAATACTTCTATCAATTTTCCAAGAACATTTTAGTTACTTTTAAAGCCTTGACCAGCTTTAAGTTATTCTAGAAAAAAAACCTTTGATCGCAGAAAATTGTCCTACAACTAACGAATCGGTATTAGTTTTTTTGTCAGCAATTAGTAAGAAAAACTCTAGAAAACCACTTTGATTGATTAATATGTACCTTTTTAAAATTATTTCTTCGAATACATAAAGAAAAATGTGTTCCTATTTTTGAATTTAATATATCGTAAACTAATAAAAAAAAATATGAAAATTTCTTTTAAATAAGTCAATTTTTGTTAAGTCAAATTTATAATTAGGATTCCCAAAGGTGGACATCAATTTAATTCAATGTCGTACTAGATGTTGCGTGTTCTAATAAGTTTTCTTTTCAAAAACTTTCCGTAATTGAATTACGAGATATTTTAGTCATTATAGGTATATCACGCTAACTTAATTCAAGAAATGAAATCACTCAATAAATTATGATTCCTTAAGCGTAAAAAGGCTTGTTCCACAACACAGAAAAAACAAAACTATATGGAAAAAGTAGTAAATTTCAAATTTGCTTATGATTTCGGAAAGAAATGGATAAAATACGTGCACAGGTAATCCTCGTGCAACTCATAATATGATAGATAAACAAGTTAAGAGTTTTTTGTGCAAATTTTTCTAATAGCATACTAGAAATTCTAAAAATGTTTTCCAGAAACAGAGTGAAGAAACTCAGGTAAAGTGATAGTTGCTATCACTTTGGCTATTTGCAAAGGATATGCCTAAATTATTACCTAAGTATTATTTGAAAGTGAGAAATTCTTATATATGACACCTCAAATTTATCACTTTCAACCAACAAATTGACTAATGAAATTTATGAAAGCAACAAGGATTTTACTGATGATTTAATGACAACTAAACCAATGAAAGAGCCAGAACGACTAGGTTTTATCAAATGGGGTAAATAAGTTCCAGAAATTCGATATTGATTAAAAATAGTTCAACAGGACATATAGAAAGTAGGAACAAATTTTAATTTCCTTAAATTATGTACAATTTGCATGACGTGGTAATTATTTGAGAATTAAACACACGCTGTACTATACCAGGGTTGTCTGTATACTATATATAACAATATTGATAAATAGCTTGCGTGCTTTCAAGCTCTTATGAAGAAGTTACACCAAACATTGTGTCTCAAAGGACGACAACAGTTTCACATTTTGTATCCAATCAGAATTATAAAATATTTAATTTAATTTCTTAAATAAAATGTAATACAATTTAAGAAAAAATTAAATATTCAGTGAACAAAATTAAATGAGTATTTAAAGACTGGAAATAAAATCTAAATTTGACATACGAGGAGCGTTTTTTAAATTCTCAGATAAAGAATATAAGAATACTTTTATGGAAATATTTGTTTTTTCATATTTTTATATTATTTTAGAATATAATTTTCCTGGAAGCGAATGCTTTTCTTACATCTGTCAACTGACACTATTGACTTCACGACATCGCAATGAAAATTCAAAAAATTAAGATTCACTGTACGAAATATTGTATTGGACCAAAAAAAAAACTTTAATTTTCCTTTTATTTCGTAAAATAATCCAATAATCAATATCAACCCGTTTTTTGTTCTTCAAAAAGCTTATCAAAGTTTACGTTTAATTAGTTAAAAAGGCTGAAATTTAATTTAAATGGTGTGCGAATAGTAACGTAAATGACACGCAGTTTACTTCCACCTGCTATGAGTAAATTGTGTAGAGTTATTTCGCGTACGTTAATATAAACACACAAAAAATTTATAAAGCTTTTGGCTAGTTGTGACAACTTTATTTCTCACAACTGAGTTTTCAGTTCTTCCAACTAAAATTTAGTTATTAGAACTGAGTTTTCAAATCACAAAAAAAAATCAGTCGTGAAGTTTCGGCAAGTGAAGTTTAGTGGTCACAGCTGAGTTTTTAGTTCTCACAACTAAAAATCAGTTTCCACAACAAAAAATTCAGTTGACAGGACTAGTCAAAAGCTTTGTGATATTTCTGTGTGCATCAAATTTTTTGAAGCTGAACTGTTTAAAATGGAATAAAATAGAATCCGAATAGTTCAAGTTTGTTTAGTTTTATTACCCCACGACTCGATTGGACTTATTTCAAGACATAATTTCAGTCGGACTGACAAAAAAGTCCAAATTTTCGAGTCTCCATTAGACTTTTTTGCACTCCGACTGAAATTATGTCTTGAAATAAGTCCAATGGAGTCGTGTGGTTACAATATCTCAATGTATTTTAATTAAAAACATTTACTTTTAACGAGAAATTTTACCTTTCTTTCAAATGTGTGAACGCAACTCTTTGAAAAACTCACAGCAAATTAGAAACGTTTTTAAAATTTTAATTCTCATATGAGTTGGGATTATTTACTACTGCGAGTCATTCATTTCTTTTGACTTCACATCAAAAATTTTAACGTAACTCATGTGAGAAATCGCATTGTTTAAAATGCTCTTTAATTACTTTCGCCCGGCAAAACTTTTCAAATAAATGCCATCTGTAAATTATTATTAGGCAGAAACTTTTAAATTCACTTTAGTTACTATTCGCACACACGCTCTTAAAACAAAATAAAAAAATATGTCGTACATTAACCCGAAACCTGTACTCAATTGCTTTTTCCTAAAGAATCCTTTGAACCCAATTCCATCCAAAAATTAATTTCTTGGAAAAATTCATTTTTCTTTTGGTCATATTATTTTAGAAGTTTATTTTCCTAGAAATTGTATTAAAGTTAATTAATATGAATTTAATAAAAATTACATTTAATTTTCCATCAATTTCCAAACAAAAAATTTTTCCATGATCAATCATAAATGATATTATTATAATTTTTTTTTATTTTAATTTATTCCAATAAGTTGAATAGAAATTGATTGCATTTCTATAAAAAGTTAAATTTCGATATGATTTTAAATTGATAAAATATGCATTATTCAATGTCGTCTATATTCAGATGTTATAGAAAAAAATCTGTTCATCATATAGTCTCGTTGAAGAGATAGAAAATCACCAACACTGAATATATTCGTGTCTTACTAAAATCACGTACATTCTACTTCATATGAATTACTAAGTAGATGAAAACTAGTGGAAATTCACTATAAATCCTTAACGACCATTCAGCTTTTACTTGTTGAAAGAATAAGGATCAAATATTGTACAGTTCGTAAATATTATTCTAATAAAATCTCGTGAACAATGAAGACTGAATAAAAAGGATTAATATCGTTTTATTATAATTTTAATTAAATCTAGTTTGTTTGCATCTTAATTATTTAAATTAGTTTCGTATAGAGTAAAACCTTTTAATAGTCCATTATTAAACGGGATTTAGAAATCAGAAATTATATTTAACAAGGACTATGGCTATTAACTAGATATATGAGATTTGGATTTCTTTCTCGTTTCGACATTTTGAAACTACTATTATGGGCAATTATTAAAATGGAGGATTACAGTACAGAACAGCACACACAAATAAGTGCAGCTATACATTATGAAAAGGGACGTTCAAATCAAAATGTTTATCTTGAGTCCTATTGAAGATACAATTGGAAAAATAGTGAATAAATTTAAGGAAACTAGTCCAGTTAAAGATCAAAAAATACCAATTCCCTCGCGTCCTGGTGGTTTACCAGACAATATTGATTTTGTTCACGAAAATGTTGCAGATGACCTACAAATGTCGATTCCACGGCTATTGGACATCCCAAATACCACCAATTGGCAGAAGGTTTTATCGTTGAAAGGTTATATAAAATCCAATTAATACAACAACTAAAGCGTCGTTGTTTTGTTAATTTCATAGACGGAAAAACTAGATGAATTTTCGAAGAAGAAAAATCATCTTCACTGATGAGGCACATTTTCTCCTTAAAGGATTCGGTAACAAGTAAAATTGCAGCAATAGGAGAGAGGAATATCGAATAATGATATTGTTTTTCATGTCATATCTTTCTAACAATAAAATAATCTCTTTCATACATTTAAGTAAACATTGTATTTCATTTACAACTAAAGAATCAATCACTTATTGGAAAACCCTTCATATGAAGCCCCTATCTAAAATTTGTTAATGGTTTCCAACTAAGAATTTTAAGGGTGCAGGTCGACTTGAAAGTATATATTTTAATTTTATTAGCCTAGCTGGAGGCAAATTAGTTGGCTGGATATTGTGGGAATTCTCGTCCTTTCCGAAAACTATACTATGCTACATTATACAAGCGTCCAAATACAAATAGATCAGAATCTTTAACATGAAAATTTGTTCATGTTCCTTTAAATTTAACGACAACTTTTCTACAAATTCAAAATAATATAACAGCATAAACAATTTTAAATCGCAATCAAGGAGGCTTCTTTCAATTCTTAAATCATATCCTTTCAAGAAAATAAATGACTAAATTTTGAACCTGTTAGCTGGGTTATCTAAAATTCCAGATAATGTAGAAAAAAATAAGCGATATTAATATGTTTCCATTCGTATACCGAAATATATTAGCAAGATAAGATAAAAGAACACGTCCAACGAATTAAATTTCCATCATCATAAAAGTAAATACAATATACTTGTATGTACAAACAAAAGACCAACTCTACTATAAAAAAAAAGAAGAAAAGTCCTTGTCTCTTTTGTTTGTCATACCATATCTATCAGGTCTATGAAAATCTATCTAGCCATAGGTATATGCATATATCAACAGTCTCATATGTGTACATATTTCGTTTGGATAAACTCTATCATATGAAACACAATAGCGTATTATATAAATTCTTCGAATATATCCTTCTTGACAATATTCCAAAAGATATATGATAGAAATAAATTCTCTTAAACGGTCAAAATAGACTAAATTTGCATATCTTTCTTTTGTTTATGGAAGTTAATTTAATAGATGAACGTACAAATATTACATGTATGCTAAAATAGCCGTGTTCTTTTTGACACTAGGAATTTGAGACAACTTACAACGTTTTGTTGCTCTTCATAACCGTGGAAGAAAGGTTTCAATAAACCTGATTTCTATAAATACTTTTTAATATACTAAAAGAATATTAAGTATTACTTATTTATTTTGCAATAGCATTAATGTTTCTCTCTGTTCTATGTTTCTTTTTAAAATACATTAACTCCAGAATAGCTCAATCAATTTTATTCAAATTTGGTGCAAAGCTAGGTTATAATCAGATGATGAACTGACATTGTCTACGAAAATTGGGAGGTTTACCATACCAGATATTTCTGATTCAAATTATGTGTCACCCAAAAATTCACTTGATTTTTGTATCTATTTATGCACAACTGGCTCAAAACAGTTTGATAATGAATGTTTAGTACCTTAGAAATAACCACATTGCTTAAATGTCTGTTTTGCTTAATTTTTCCAGGATTACCTTGGCAAGGAGATAGGGCGATCAGAGCGAGGAGCATTTTTAAATCATATTTCTATAGGAGATAGGGTAATAAAAATAGGTTCGGTCTTGATTTATGCATAGACTAAAATGATTCAATCGTACCGGGTGATATTCTCCTAATGCTTCAGGTATAGATTTTGTAGCAACAGTTGCATTACTTCCCTTTTAAACTCGAACAACAAGCAATATCTAAAATTGTCTAATTCCATGTTTAAAAACGAGGGATCGCAAAGAAAGGAGTAAAAGTTTTAAAACCAAGCGAATTTGTAGACACAATGATCAATAATATGCAAAACATATTAATAACATAAAAATGGAATTAAATTTTTGTTTCTAGCCTATCTGCATAAACTCGCCTATACGATTACTTTCATTACATTTCACCATTAAATAATTCATTTGAAACATTATTTTGTAAATTTTGGTAGCAATTGCTGCAAAAAAAACGCCGAAACCGAAAACCCTTAACATAAACAAAATATTCTAATACTTTGAAAGTGGAAGAAAAAAATATGGTAAAATTTTAGGTACTTCAAAATAGGTTCAATTATGGCAAAATTTCACTTCGAAATTACCAAACCTATATTATTTTCTTTACAAAAACAAATTTTTTTTCCTATTTTAATATGCCGAGAAAAGAAATACGCTAAAATATTGTTGGAAAATCTTTTTGCATATATAAATATAAATATATAAAAACTGGCCCTATTATTATGGATAAGGAAGAAAAAAAATCGTTATTCACATAAAATCCTTAACTAAATTTTCAAGTTGAATTTCATAATACCTGTTAGGTATAAAGCGTTTCGAGAATACGGCATGTGTGATCCTAACACTACCACAATATTAAAATTATATGTTACTTCACAAATGAGTTTCGGCTCCCCAATGAGTTTGTTCTTTACCTTTTCATAAAGGAAAGGAAAAAACTGTATATCATGTAAAATATTGGATGGGCAAAAAAAGTCATTACGTTAACATAGGAACATTGTGAAGTTTTTTCCTAGTTGTGACACAACTGAATTTTCTGCTGTTACAACTAAAATGCAGTTGTTTCAACTACAACGCAATTGTTACAATTAAAATTAAAATTGTAACAACTAGTCAATACCATAACTTGACAATTTTTCTATGTTTTGTTGATCCAATCTAATCGGTGTTTAACAAAACTAGAAATTGGTCAGAATCATACCATAACCGAGCGTTGAAAACTATCATGATAACGTTAGACCAAACAAATTTTTAATGATGCAGCAAAAATTGAAAGAGTTTTGCTAGGAACTTTTGATACATCCACCATATTGTCCTAACCTGGTATTACCATTTGTTTCTATATAGTATCTTTGGAATTCATTTTAATTGTGTAAATAAGAGTGCAAAAGAAGCATGTCGAAAAAAGTTATCTCGGTTTGTAGTTAAAAAAATTCAGAAGCTCTACAGTGACAGGATAATGGCTCTGCTATTTATATACATAGAGAAAAAAAAAGACAGAACAACTTTTTTGCCCATTCAATATATAGAAGGAAATTTTTCAATTCACCCAAAAACCACCCACAATATAAAGAAATCAGGTCTTTTACTGGTTTTCCTTTTTTTTATGTTTTTACTTTAACAGAATTTAAGTTGAATCTATTTTTGGTTAGAAATTTACGAGGTTATTTAAAAATGTTTTCAAGAAGAAAAAAAAGAAAATGGAAATAATTCCATTTTTATATGTGGTAAGAACATTTAAGAAGTATTCTAAGTTTCTGTTAAATAATATTTTTTTTTTTGTGCCTAGGACTCTTCTGTACGGAAATAACAATTGAAATAAATGATTGTCAAAATATGGAAATTTTCAATTATTTTTAAAATTAACAATTTACAAAAGACTTTATTTTCGTACGTTTGGTGTAAGACGTTCTTATTTTAGTTAGAATAAGTAAAATTACCTACTTCCATTCATTTTGCAAAGAAAATTGAAATACTAATGCTTTTGCAATTTTTTAATCATTATTAAAATTTTTAAAATTACAATTGCAGAATTATTTTCAACAAAAAGTTGTATCTTTCTAAATAAAATGAAAACTGTTATTTAGTAAAAAACTATTGGCATTTACACCTTCGTTGTATCTGGTCTTGTATCGTAGTAAAATTGTATGTTTTTAGTCCTCGTTTTAATCGCGGTTGTCTCTCAACTGCCGCTTAAAATATCATCTTCCTTCTTTCATTTATCATGTAAACCTCTTATC
Source organism: Xylophagus ater (assembly GCA_963422695.1). Lineage (NCBI taxonomy): Eukaryota > Metazoa > Arthropoda > Insecta > Diptera > Xylophagidae > Xylophagus > Xylophagus ater. Next base: position 8,633,804 of record OY730486.1, on the reverse strand, counting down.
TGCCTGACTATTATTCACCCTAGTCCTCGTTCAACTATCTCTATCGTCATGTAGTCGTCTTATGTCCATGACTCATATTTGACTTGGACCTTTTCTTGGTCTTATGTTAAGTCATCATCCGCTTAACATAAGACTACATACCATGTAGACTTCTTATCTACATGGCTCATCTTTACATAGGACTTATTTTATCATGCAACTGAGTCCTACACGCTACATCTTATCCATCTTATATTGGCCATCCTACATTAACTATATTCTTAAAAAATTAAAAACATTTTCCATCACAATTTAAAACAAATTAACTTATTCGCCTAAGAGTATACAATTTTCCAATCATTTTTGAAATTATTTTTTTTTTAATTTTTGTCATCTTTCTGGTGTCATTAAAATGATTTATTATATTATATTATATTATTATTAAATGAATTAACTAATCCACCACAATATGAATATCCTTCAAGGATATCTTCTACAATTTTGTTCACTCAAAATATGTTGAAATACTAAATATATTCTTATGCAATGATCGTTCTTTCGTTTTCTTTCATTTAATTAATCATTTAAGGATGATTAATATAAGCGCGGTTTAATTATTTTATATATATATATATATAAATTAATATAAGCGGTAATTTTCTCATTAATCTCATCATTCAGGAAGATACATTTTTATATTTTCAGAACCACTTATTATTCGTTTATTATCTCTTAAATCATTTTGTTTTTATTATCGCCAGAAATGTCTTCGTGCTTATTTGAAAAAAAAATAATAATAATACAACTTCAAAAAAAAAAGGATATTATAATACGTAGACATGGTTCAAAAGCGCAATGGTTAGTCATTTATAGATGAGACAAAAGTATATAGTTATATGTTGTAATCTTTAGATAAGTAGCACTTTAGCGTCGTCATTCAAAGTAACAAGAACACATTAGTTAATAAGATAAATGAACTCGATATATGCAAGTTATTAGGACTAAATTACAAAAGGATGATACTGAAATAATATTAGGACAAAAACGTGTAGTTCAAGACAAAATTATTGAGTAGTAAATAAGACAGTTTAATTTAGTTTTAATATAATTTTGAGATATGTATGCAAATACCAGCTTAGACAAGGGACAAGGAAAACAGCAGACAAGACTTTTCTCATCCGTCGTATTTTAACATAAACTGTGGCTATTTAGATAGATAGAAAGATAGATAATGTTGGGAGTAATGCGTATTGGCGCTCCCGGCACTTAGACCACGAATTGGGTCCATTGTGCACACTCTAGAATGAGTCGTTAGATTGTGGGATTGGCCAACCTCCTGGAGCCTACAATAAAGCTGGATATCCGACTGGCGTAGATCTCATTAATGGCATTTGGTTCGATAAACCGGTCGCCGAAAGTTTTGAGTCTGCGGTTTTGAAAAGCTGGACAATGACAGAGAAAGTGTTTCACTGTCTCTTCCTCTGCATCACAGGAATCGCAGGAAGAGTCATCATCTATATCAGGGTCATGGTCGCTAAGTGATAATTAAGTCGGCAGTGTCCAGTTAGGACACTTACAACAGGCTGAATTTTTGCTTTACTGAGAGCTAGCAGTTCTTTTGATCTCTTTTTGCTGGGAGGCAGCCGAGTATTTTCGCTTGGCAACTGTGGCTATTTAGTTTTTATCAAATTTATACAATACAAAATAATATAAAATGACAGGAATTTTTTTTACACTAGTTATTTGCTATCCAAGCTATTTAAGTACTTTGTATATGTAAATGGAAAGCTACTTTTAACTATTTACTAAAATATGTTCTCAGAATGATATTTTGAACAAAAATCATTCCTAATTTGGGAGAAACTTTTGATTAAATCTTCCCTAAGAAAATGTTTATCCTGCTTTAATATTTGTTTTATCTTTCTGTTAATTTTCAATCAATTTGTAGCCACTTAATATTGTGTTAAATTAATATTTAATTTGTACAAATATTAAATATAATTAAAAGAAGGTAAAAAAAAAAATATACATCCGGAAATAAATTAAATGAATTGAATAAATAGACACGAAAAAATCAAATGTCGATTCTTAAAGACTAATCCATACTACTACTATTTACTGTATTCCAGAATCATAGCACCATAGCAAAAGGCAGTAACAAATCTGCTTGGAAGCTAATGAAGCTTAAGCCTCAGGATCCCCACCTATATTTAGCAATGATCTGGATATATATGTACAAAGATCAAAAAAGGGAGTTTTCTAATAAACATTTTATAAGAAATAAATATTAGTTATTTTATGTATTTTGTATTTTTCTTAAAAACATTATGATTTTAAAAAATTCGTCAGTTGGTTTGACGTGCCAAAAAGGCTAAATCCGCCACTGGCAAAAGGATATCTCATCCGAAATTGAATGAGTCAACATTTTGTTTTTTTCTCCTTCAATTTAGTGTCCAAATAAATAGCATTCGTATATAAGTTATTTGGAAACTTATATTGTATTTTGTCGAAACAAAAGATTCGCTTTTATAATAAAATTAAGGAGTAATCTTTTTGAATAAGAAAATTCCGGATAAATATCAAGTTTATTCTGGAAAAAAAAGAAAAAGGATATTATTACTATAAATAAACAAAAAACTAGGGATTTTTGTACAATATTTGTTATTAAAGTGACTTAAATCAATTCTATCAATAAATAAAGCCTAATATCATTTTCCCCAAGAAACTTTAAGGTTTTTCAAATATAAACAATAAAAGTTTTTCCCGTTTTCGAATATTAAAATAAATACAGAAATTTTCTCAAATAACAGAAATTTATTAGAATTGATATCTGATCAAAAACTTTTGAAGAAAACATAATAAATAAATTCTAAACTTCCGTAAAATCAAGAATATCTTGGAATTCTAGACACATACGACTACGTACAAATGAAATATTCACATATGCCTAGAATTTAGGTCAGGCCATGAAATGGAAAAATTTTTTTTATTATTTTTAATAAATTACAAGAATTGCTGCAATATATTCTATTATCCTTCAGGATATAAAAACATATTCCATGGAAAACTTGAAAAAAGGGTTTTTTATCTTGTTCTTTAAGATTCTTATGCGCATATGTAAAACAACAGAAAAGCGTATCTTTCTAATTGATCCTTTTTAATGTTTTTCTAAGTGAAAATAAATTCTTGTTGCTCATACTTTGTTGAACAGTAAAATGTCATCAATTTAGACTTTACAAGTAATTTTGAAAGAGTAGCTTTCGTATGCTTTTTTTGATACAAAAGTATTTCGAACATTTTTTTCATCTTCTAGAGGACTTTTTAAAAGCAGGTTGACCTCTAATTTACAGGTAAGCTGGGGCCTAATAGCATATGTTAAATATCTTTTACAAATTTTATTGAAATCGTTATCTTAGTTTTTAAAATACATCGGAAAGCTTTATGAACAAACTTATTTTCCCCTACGACTAGTTCTATCTCAACTATCCTTGGTCCGGTTTTACTGAAATTTAACATAGTATCATCTACCTATTTATGAAGTCAATTCATGTAAATAATTTAAACAAAATTGCTCCACAAATTTTCAAATTAAATCCAAAAAACCATAAAAAAATACGATAAAGCTTTCTGGTCATCCTGGTTTTTTCTTTAAAACTTTGCTGGTAGTACTTGTGGTACCTAGCATAGGGCATAAATATGTCATTCCTTTTTTATTGAATGGCTCATTTTCATTTGAATAATAAGCGAAATTGTCGCATTGACTTCTGAAAATTCAAGAGCATCATTACATTCATTTCGTGCCAGTGTTTATAGCCAGGCGGTTTCATACACTAATCGTCGTAAAAACAGAATTAGGTGTACTTTTAAAATTTCAAATAGAATATAATATTTCTAAAGAAAATTCCACACATTCATTAAATTCAATGGATATCGATCGATTTTATTGGAAATTAAATTACACATAAAAAAAATTATTTAATTTTCGATAAATTAAATACGAACATCAGCGTTATAAGTTCAATACCCAATATATGTTCGATGTTAATCTATATAGTATTGCTATAGAATCCCAACTGGAAAAAAGAAGTTCACGATTTTTTTGTGGGAAAAACGTTTACCATATAGTATATACTCAGAGAAAGTTTTTCTCGCAATTGAAAAGTAATGAAGCAAATGATTCGGTTATATCCAATTATTGAAAACGTGTTCTACTATAGTCTATATTGGAATGGCTTCAGGATAAGCTAAGTACATATGTTATGTTATAAAGAAGTGTTGAAACCAAAATATTAATAAATAATTGAAATAAATTTTCTGGTGTGATCCATAATAACGTAAAGATTAAAAATAATTGTTCTTGATATTAAATTTTGTCAACTAAAAGGTTTCCATTCAATTAGGAAAAGTTAATCACGTTTTTTTGCAGCATTAATTGAAAACCAATAATTTTAGTAAATAAATTTCGAACTTATAAATTATAGAAGGATGACCGAAGATTATAAAACTGAATAGGTGAGCTTTGTCGTGCTGGCAAAATAGGTAGAAAAATAAACCCGGGACTTCAAGGAATGGACAGACCAGGTGTAATCGTTGATTGGAATTTCTATAATTTTAAAGCTAGTTTACATCAAATGTTGGTTGTATTTTACACGGATTGATTAGTATGTGGCCAGAGGGTAGTCAAAGGAGATGGTAAAGAGTGTAGTCAAGGGATAGTTGGGAAGTAGCCTAGGTATGTTCAATCAAGTAAAATAAATTTCGGGTTATTTTGCCAAAAAAAAACTTCAAGAATCAAGTTGGTACTGTATGGAGTGTTCTTTCTTAAATTTTTAATTGCAAATATTTTAAAGCAAATTAAAGTCAAAATAAGGAAAAATTACAATTTTCACAATCAACAGGTGAAAACCGTGTAACGTGTGTTTGAATTTCACATTTTAAAAACGTGCCTTTTCCAGAGTAAACTCTTTTTATTTGAAATTATTTTGTTCGTACGGGAAAATAAAAACAAAAGTTTGTATTATAAAAGTGTTTCGTGACATTTTGTTGATATGAAATATAAGAAAGGAAAGAGTTGTGTCCTTCTTTTGTGAAACGTAAAAGTTAAAAGAGAAATCAGAAACTTTGTATTGCAAATATCACGTTCGACCTTATTTTCATTTTATTCTGGAAATTAATTCCTTTATTTTGTTTCTTTTTTTTTTTCAAAAAGAAAAAGTTAATTTCATGTTTGGTGTTGAATTTTTTTTTGTGTCAGTTTAAAACCAGATTTATTTTTAATATTTTGATATTTCAATATTTGGTTATGATATTTTACGATTTATAAAAATAAAATATTTTAAAAATTTAATAAAATATAAAAATATTAAGAAAAATCAAAAATATTTAAATTCAAAAAATGAACACTTTATCGCTAAATCCGCCATCTAGCGTGAAAAATGCACACATATCACAATTCATTATGATAATGCAGACGTCTGCTGTTATCATCAAAACAATAAAAAAAAATTCCAGGCTCATTCGGAAATAAAAGCAAAAAATTCCATATTAACTTCACACACACACTTTTTCTTTTTTTCTCTCCGCATATGTATTCATATATTGAATTTTGCAAATGTGGGTTAGTATTAATTTGTCGAGTGATATGAAAGAGCGAATTTTTTCAGTCAGCAAAGTATTTGACTTTAGTCGATTTCAATATGGCGTCGATTGTTGAAGACTTTACGTGCGAGTTCGGAAAAAAACATGAAATAAAATAAGGAAAAATTCATTAATTAATCTATATTTATAAATTTTCAATAAAATAATTACAAAACAGAATATCGCAAAGAAAAAATTTCAATTTGTATAAAAGTGAGAAAAAATAGGAATTTAATTTGCAGAAAAAAAAGACCAACCATAAAAAAAATATCGATTAAAGTTCCAAAAAGACAACATTAGGACGACGTCAACAGAAAATCTCGACAACAAAATTTACAAGGAATTAAAACTAAAAAAAAAGCAGTGCTAATTAAATTGTGTATGATTGTTTTTTGCGTGTGTAAAGTTTTTAAAATTACATATTAATTTTTTTTTTTTTTAATTATTTTAGTTAATGTCATTCACGAAACCGCGCACCTCCTCCTCCGCCCCAAGTAAAAAATTCAATTTTATATTTTTGGTGTGATTTTAAAGAGTTTTCAATTTATTTGGTGTCAAAAAGAATCGGGAGAAAAACATAAGAAAAATATGGCCATAAAAATGGCAAATTAACACAATAAAGTCGAGATTATTTCAAGAAAAGAAAGGAAGAAGAAAATTCATTCTTTTTTGCCATTTTTTTTTCGGTTTTAAAAGTGATTTTGTAGTGATTTCCAAATTCCCATGGTCAGTGCATTCTTCTTCTTATTTTGTGGTTCTTCTGTGTTTCGTTTTGAATTTTTCAATTTCTTTGTGTGATTTTTCAAAACAAAAGAAAAATTTCATCAAAAAAAGTAAATAAAAGTTTTTGGTGTCCACAAAAAAGTTCACAAAATTTTGTGAACTTTGAAATATACAAAAAAAAGGAAAAAAAAACATACAAAATTAATATAAATACTAAAAAAAGAATTTAGTAAATATGTCAACGGATAAAATAAAAGTTGCTGTCCGGGTCAGGCCATTTAATCGCCGAGGTGAGTTTCGAAGTTTTTAGATATTTTAATAAAAAAAATTTCCTTCCTTCATCATCAATAAAATATTATTCACAAAATTTATTTCAAATCTATGACCTAATTCATTTTCAAAATTTTATACAAAACTTGGTTTCGGTTTTGTGCTGCTGCCTGCTAAGAAATTGGCTCTGGGATTTTGTGCTTTGTTGAACAGGTTTCTCAACTTCTTCTTTGAAATCATAAAAACAGCAATAAAAAACGTGAAAAAAAAACGAATTAACTAACTAGATATAATAAAAAAGATCAAATGACCATGGAGGGTTAAAAAATACTTGGTGAAGTTGCATTAAATTTTCGCTGACGAAATTTTATAATATAGTAATTCTTCTCCCAATCTCCCGCCTTCTTGAATATACACGCGAATATGAGATACCCAAAAAAAAACAAGTATAATAAAAAGAAAGAACTTAAAAAGTGTTCATTTCTTTTTTTTGGTCATTATTTTACGAAGAAAATTTTTAAATTTAAGAAAATATTGGAGAAAGTCGAATAAAAATTTGTTTTTTTTTTTTTTTTTTGTAATTACAAAAAAAGGAAAAGAGTTATATCTAATTTATTAATAAAAAAAAATATGATTAAATATGACTCAATAATTTATTAAAACTAATTTTAAAATAATGAAAAAAAAAAACAGGTAAAATAATGAGGAAAATTAATGAAGGTAAAAAAAAAAGAAAAAAGAAAACAACACAAAAATCTTGACGTTTCTTCTTAACTGTCATATGACTCACCCTATACATTCTCACTGCCTTACTAACACTTCTTCAGTAAACATGTTTTTTTTGTGCAGATTTATTTCTACAGTAGCCAACAACATGAATTTACCCACCTGTCATTTTATCATAAGATATTTTATGCTCTGAAGAAAAATCTTATCTTATTTACTTGTTTTTTTCATTTTGTAATTTGATTAGGGGAAAAAAGGGTTAACAAAATTTACGAATTAAATTATAGTATTTTTAAAATTTTTATTTTTTTTTATTGAAAAATCGATTTTCTTTTTTGGAAAAATGAAAATTTTCTCATAGAATGGGAATATAAAGTTTTGTAATCTCCGGATTTTGATAGATTTTGAATTGAAAAAACATTGTTTTTCAAAAATGACTGTTGAGATGTCTGTCAGTCGGTCTGTGTGACAAAATTTAGTTTACGTGATATCTTGTTAAAGCGCCAGACTTCAGAATATCTCAGGGATTTGTTAACTACTATTTGTTACAACCAAAACTTTCACGGTTTTGTTTCTGCATAATTTTGTTTCTTTTACTTCGAATTTATAGATAACTTTGTTCTTAACATCATAAATCGATTCTGCAATATTATTCAAAACAGGATATCAGTTTTTAAAGTAGATCTGAAAAACTAAACTAAGCAACTACTTCAACTATCTTTGAATCAATTTTATCGAAATTCGATGTGGACATGTCTAAATCGATATAACTTTTGATTCTCTACACCAAGAGTGCCCAACCTTTTTGTTTCCCTGGGCCGCATTGGAAGAAGACATGGTTTTTTGGTCCACAAGTATATTACTATAGCTGAACGAGCAACGCAAACAGAAAGAGAATTTACTACAGAACGAAAAAGCTTTCTGTTCTGGTCCTGTTTCTGTTGTTTGTCACTTGGTAGCTTTAGCACGAGATCGCAAACACACAAATCATTCCTCAGAAAAATGGAAATACTTCAGTAACTTTGAATATTTTTGGGCCGCATTGATACTTGTCTTGGGCCGCGGGTTGGACAGTCTTGCTCTACACATCCTTGAAACCATTCTCCTATGATTATTTCTATGCATTACAAACGCAAACACCCTCTGGTAATGTACCTATTCTATGGCATAATAATTTCAATAGAAAAACCATTCTTCCAGTTTATGTATTAGCAGTGTATTTTATGCAGAAATTAATTCCAACTTTTAGAACAAAAAATCTTTACTAAAACTCCTTCTACTAACCTATTTTAAAATCTTGCTTAGTTACGAGTGCATCGACATTAAAACTGGGATAACTTCCTGGCTTTTTGTTTTTAGTAGTTTTTTGAACTAAATTTTTAATAGGAAGTTTTTAAATTCGTTTTGTTTTGATGTTTCTATGAAATTTGAAACTTTATGTGCAATTAATTATTTCATTTTCTTATTTGAATAGGATGAAAAAATTATGAAAAAATGTTTCATGATAAACAAAACAACAAACAAATAAAGAAAAAAAATAGTTATTATGTAAATATTTATAAGAAAACACTCTTTTTTCTTTTTATTGATTAATTTATTTACTTTTGAAATTAAAGATTTTGTAAACAAAACAAAAACAAAAAAATCTTTACATGCCCGAGAGTTACTTACATTACAATCCAATCTTTGGTTTTTATTGTTTTTTGCGTATATTTTCGAATTCACGCTATTGGCAAGTAGTTAATTTCGAAAAAATTAACAGTTCAATATCAGATAGCTTGTAATTATATTGTATATTAGGCGTGTCCGGAAAGAAATCAATTATTTCATAAAGCCCCTGGTCTTCACCATCAATTTGCCATGTTAAACTATTGTGATTTTGATGTTTTTAGAATTCTATTATAATTCCATCAATTTGAGTAATCATTATGAAAATAGTTAATATATGAATGATGAAATTCATTTTAGTTGATTTTTTGAGTGAAGAAATGGAATTGAATCATTTTTTCAAAATATTGCGAAGGTTAATTAAAAATTTGAAGTGGGCTTTGAAGATCAAGTAATTCACATCATTCTCAACAAGGCCAATGCAGTTTAATATCAAACTTTCACTTTTTAACTGTATACAGAACTGACGTAATTGTATTTAGAAACGCTTTAAACAGAATTATTACTAGATAATGTTAATTTATATTATTAACTTTTGAAAAAACTATCAAACCAGGTCTTAGAGAAGTTTGGGGAAGTTTTTTCTTATCATGAAGTATCAAAATGAAAGAATTTTTCCAAGTGTAGCACGAAATATGTTTTTCAATGATGAATAAAATTGAATTAGGTTTATTAAAAGATATATTTAAACTAGTTATTCCCAAAAATGGGAAATATATTCACGTAAATTCTTTATGTACCCAGATTTTTCGAGATAAGACACAAGATTCTTATCAGACAAATGAAATAAAGCTTATATGCAAAATTTATAATTTTTAAAATGCGATATTTGTGAACGTTCCAAATTTTTAGAAGCCTATCATGGTTTCTCAGATATTGTATTTTAATAACCTGAAAAGTGTTTAGAATCATACCAAAAGGTTCACATTCATTAAAACGATTATGAAATAAGTGATAATGAATACATTTTCTAGATTAGTAAATTTGAAAGTTTGTTCTTGCAGAGGTTTATTTGATATCTTTTTAAATCCTTTTTTTTTTATATGTTTCTTCTTCGAAAAGATGTTGAATTTCTTCTTATACGGTATAAAAGTATCTGTCTCTTATCACGAAAAATAATTTTAATACGCATCTGAAAATATGCAATTTTAAATTTTCTGATGCAAAATTTATGAAAGTTTTTTTTCTTTTTGATTTAATACCGTAGTCTTAGGAAACTTTATAGTTCTTTCGTTTCTATTATTTAAAAGAGGGCAACTGTTCTACAGTGATGTTCTTAATCACTTTTTTCAGAGTTTTATCTTCTCATCCGTCCTAGGACGGGTATATAGGAATTTTGAATAAAATTTGTTAATTTAAAATCCTAGCAAATTCTATTTTCTGTCATAAATCTGGTTCGTGAACTTTTATTTTGTCCTGAAGATAAAATGGGCCCTAAAGAACCTTATTATTTTATTTCTAACATAATTTTAATTAATTATTTTTTATAATGCAAAAAAAAATACCTTAAAGGTAAAATTCTAGGCATTTTTTTTTTGTATTCGAAAATTGCATATTTTTTCCTTTTTTTTGAATTTTCATACACGAATATTGTTAATTAATTTTCCAACAATTCAAGTACCTTTTTTCCAACGAAATAAATTTTTTAATGAATTTTGAAGTTTTCTTTTTTTATTTTCCAAAGAAAATCTTTTAATTGGATTTTTCCAAATAATTGAGAAAAAAGAATGTACAACATTTTATTATTAAAAAGGGTAATTTATTAATTACTCACACTTTACTTAATTCGTGAGATTTCAAAGAAAATACGTACAATCGTATTTTCTTTGAAATCTCTGGTTTCGGGAAAGTTTTAATAAAAAACTTTAATTTCAGAAATGAAAAATTTAACTAAAAATATGGTAATACTTTTTTTTCATAGAATTTTAACTAAGAACGTTTAACTGGTAATCAGTAATTATAAAAATAGAGGCAGTCCTCGATAATGTGGTAATTACTCATACTATACGTAAGTTACTGCAAAAATTTCAGTAAAGTATGAAAAGGCGATAATTTTTTTTCGAGAACAAAGTACTTTTGTTGGTTTAAGCTCATTTGGAAAGACTTAAACACGACATTGGCTTTTATTTTAAGGCTTATATGAATAAATCCAAGTTTCGTCACTTGGAACGATGTTTGAGACAAGATTTGACGATCCTCTATTTAATTTTTGAAACATGCAAATGAATAACTATCTCACGTTGTGTTACATTTTTATTCATTATTGCAAAGCAGTTGGCGGACGACATTCACCAGTGATAAATTCTTCATGGTGCATCATTACCAAAAGTCACAAAAACTGTTCAATACATTGATGAGATTTCTTTATTCTGTCAAAGCCTCTAATCTATTGTATTTTACAAAACCGATATTGACAAATTATTGGTTACACTAGAAGTGTCCGATTGCCGAAACTTTACCAGAAACCACGAATGAAAGAAAGAAAAATTCAGCTTTCCCATGTTTCAATTTGGTTTCTTTTGCGCATATACATACGTCATCAGTGCCCTGGCATACATTAATGTATGGAATAAATGATGATCGTTTCAAATAAACCTTATTTTTTAAGAAATAAAATAAATCAAAAACTATGAATTGTGACTTTAAATAAAGCTCCTAAAAATGTCACGAAACATTTTCAAAATGACCAGAATGCGCAATGCGCGTGGTAGCAACCTATTTATATGTGGTTTTTATTTTTTACGGTATTTTTATTGGTCCAAGAAGGGTTATTATGATTTTAGCTTTCTCGTTTTGTTATAATTTTAAAAATTACACTTTATTCTGTGTATTAGAATACAATAACTAACTGCTGGATAACTTGTATACTTGTACTTGTACAAATCACTCACCTACGCTTTTTTTTTTTGATAATTTTTCTGCTAACTTGAAACTGATTCAACCAAGAAATTGATGAGCAACTTTCACATTTGAATCAAATATATGTTTATTATAATTTTCTAAATATGTAATTTTCATATGATCAACGCAGTCATGTTCTACCCACAACAATGTAGCAGAAACTTAAAAAAAAAATAGTTTTGAATATAACCACGCGATTTGTTTTTTTTTTCTTGAAAATGTAAAAATGGTATCAATGAACTCATTTCAAATTAAATTGAATAATGTTAATTGTTCTGGTTCTTGTAAGTAAACATTTTAAACGATCTTAACGAGCTTAAAGAATAAATCGTTGAAGGTGAATACCAATATTTTGATATTACTTTCGAAACATACGGGGTTTTTTTTTATGGAAGTCAATATAGGTAAATTCAAGTTCAAAGGTGATATAATATTGTCGCTTACCACTTGATTAAGTAATGACTAACCAAAACCCATCACGGGTTTGAGAGTCGAGGTCAGTTTCAGATTTGTTTGCACAGTAAAAAAAAGCTTGTGTTTAAAAAATTTTCTTTTATAAGAGTTGTTGAAGTGCCATAGTCGATGTCAGTTTGGTTCGGTTTTAAACATAACTATGAAAAGTTTTTATACAAATTTTTCCAGTAAACATGCTAACGGACTTCCAATCACGCTTGCCGTCATAAACTCCTCGAAAATTTATATATTGAGGAGTTTTTGACATCAAATTTGACAGCCCAGAATAAAAATTTCAAAAATTACCAAAAATTGTTAAAAACTATTTATTTGATAGTCCCCTTCAAAGTAATCCTCTCTCACTATAATACGCCAATGTTTTTTTCACATGTCGAAACATCTCTGATAATCTACTTTTGGCTTCAAGAACCCGCAGCCAATTCGCTTTTATCTTCTCTATTGATTCAAAATTTTGTGTCCAACTAGTGCCATATCCGGTGAATACCGTGTTTGTGGAATAATATTTTTATAAAATTTGGTAAAAAAAATTCACATTGTTCTAACTTATGCTAGGACTTGATTTCAAAAGATGATTGAATCATAAAAATTTTCCTGGAAAATCTGTGCAATTTAAAAACATTGTCTCTTTTTTTTTGTTTAAATCTTAAAAATATGAACTCACATTTCGCATATTAAAATAGCATTTCCGGTTTACAACGACTCGATATACATCACTGATTTTAAGAAAGAGTTTCAACATAAATTTCAGCACAACACAAGTTTTTCTTATATATGTTTCTTTAAAGTACATATATAAAATCATATTCGAAGACATAACATTTGATCATATATAATTAAGAAATATTGCCCAAAATAGATAATATTATATAAAAGATGATATCTTCAAAAATAAGATGTAGTCAAAATGTCTCGAATATTTGCCAAGTCTTCGAAAATATCGGAAATGAAAAAAAAATAAAATCTAACAAACAAATACTTTTGAAAATTTTTTCTTATACTAGAAAACTTTTTAACAATATCCTTAAAGCGGGTGGAAAGTAAAGAGTTAATCCCAACATTACAAAAAAAAGGCCTTCAAATGTGTAAAATTCTAGTGTCTAGTGATTTTGAGTCAAACCAACTCAACCCATACGCGAATAAAAATCAATAAAATCCAATTTCAATATACAAGTACAAAGTGAAAAATTATAGATTAACTGACGACCATGATGGTGTGTTGTTCATGAATCGATAATAAATCACATTCAATTAGCAAATAAATGGTGTTAATAATGAAAAAAAGTAGGAAAAAATTGATTACAACGTTCTCAAAAGAACATATAGAAAACTAAAATCGGTTTAAACACAGAATTGAAATTTTATTTTACATGTGATTGTTTTAAATTTCAATCGAATTAGTCACAATCTTTTGAAACTAAGTATTTCAATAAAGGGACACAAACATTTTTCATTTAGTTATGCAGTTTTTAAGGTATATTTTCATACAAATTTGGTGTTAAGTTTGCGAAACGGTAAATTCAACTTTGAACGATGTAAACTCATTCTTACTGCACCAATTTTCTTCAAATTCAATAACAAATCGAATTTTTATGTTAAATTAGTTTAAAAGTTTTTAAGTTACACATAGACGTATATTGAAGAGACCAAAAGTCGTTGCATTTTTTATTTTCTCGTCTAAATGAAAAGCTAAGTTTTCATGGGAAACTAAAACTTTATTAAAAAATATATTCTTCATTTTGGTCAAGAACCTTTTATCATATTTTTCTGACAAAGCTTTTATAACCTCCTTTAGAATTTTTGGACTTTCTGAGCGAAAAATCGAGGCAAATCATTTTCAAAAGGATTCTTGTGAACTCAAATTTGCACCATTAAAGTAGTCTTATGATATAGGCAAAAAGCATACAATAATGAGAGTTTCCAATTTGGGCAGGTCAGCAAGTGTCACCTTATTAATACTATTTGTTAAAATGACTCTGTGTGATATAAAACGTCATGTATTTACAGTCTTTTTTACAAATCCTATTAAAACAAGGCGCGCTTTGCAGCGCTGGAAACGTCTCATCAGTTTATATACAAATGATTACATGTGGTTAATGGACTATCAAGCATTAAAAGTTGTTAGCTGAGCTCTTTAAATTTTTGATGAGTGACCAAATTTAGGTATATGTGATCTAGCGTTAAAATGACGAAATACAACACGTTTGCGATTCATGAATTCTGGACACTTCTGTTTAATAGTTTTCAGGACTCGCAGCAATATGTTCTAAGGAATTTCTCCTGTAGTTAAACACAGATTTGGTCATCATTAATAACGTAATGATTTTTTTGTTCATCTAAGAAATTCAAATTTTGATTATCTATTCTACAAGTTACCATTTGAGAGTGTTTCCAAAGCTGTTTTTTTTTAGATGTAACAAAAGAAGCTATTAAATCCGATGTCCCTCTCTACCATAGGAAACAAAATATTAAATGCATAATGATTTTTTAAGGCTATTATTACGTGGAGAGAACAACATTAAATTAAATTTTCTTCTTTATAATAAATTATTATTATTTTTTATTTCTTTTAAATTAATGATAAACAATTTAATATAATTTTTCTAATACAAAATTTCATAATTTTCCTTTTGCTGGCTTATCAAATTCTAGAACAAAATTGTTTCAAAGAATTTTATTTTATTAACATATTTTTAACGTTTTTATCTTTATGAGCTTTAATGTGACTAATTTATAAATGGAATAGCGAATAGCGTCATTAGTTTTGATCAACTTTTATATAAAAACAATTCATTATAATTTATTTATACGTCTTTGAAATAAATCCAAAATAAGATATTCGATATTTTTAAGAATTATAAAAAGAAATTTGATTTCTTATTTATAGAAAACAAAAGTATTCAATAACGATATGCATAAAGAAAAAAACCCAGCTACAATCGGAACTGAGATCATCAGAAATAAACTATTATTTTTTTCTAAATTAGTTAAATCGATTAAAAGAAATATTAAAAGAGAAAGTCAACGCGTTTAACAATTATCGCGTGTAATTTGAAAATTTTAAATGGAAAATCTTGATTGTTATTTTCATAAAATTTCAATTTTTATATTGTTTTACATTAGGCTTTTTTTTGTATAATTTCAAAGCTGCAAAAAATAAAAGGAAATACGTTTTAAGAAACAAACTGTACTTATTTTTATTTGATTTTAATGTAAATCAAACAGTTTATTTGTATTTATGTTTTTAAGAAAAAAGGTTTCCTGTAAACATCTAAAAGCGCGTCGAAAACTATCGAGCGTGAGTTAATATTAACAGTCGCCACGGATCATCAGTGAGGGATAACGAGCAAAGTCATTACTTGCTCGAGCTCAATGAGACAGCCACATCAACTGAGCATACGCATAGAATGTGGTTTGAATTTGGTCTATTTATTCGTTTTCCGGAAATAGTTAAAAGAATAATAAGAAATTTACTATACTAAGTTATTTATTTATTAATTATTACATTGAGTGAAAAGTCATGTTGGTCATGTCAGTAACAATCAGAACGTTTATGCGCATATCGAACCGATACAATTGAACCATTTTAGTCTTTACGTATAAATAAGGATCGAATTGGTTCGATCGTATCTTTATTGGGCTTCATTTTGATATAGACCAAATCAAACCGAGCTATGTTCGCAAATTAACGTACTGTATATATTTGGCATTAATTATCTTCTCTGAAATATGAGAAAATAAGCTCAAATTTGCAATCGATTCGGATGAAACTCGGTATCCAGATATTTCTTGGGTCAGAGATTAGGTATCTTAGGTCAATTTGCAGAAACGGAGAAGACGTCTTGGGGTGGTGGTTTGGGAATCGAAGGATGTCAGGATGGGGTTGAATGCGTGAAAAGTGTAGGTTTTGCCTCCTAGTAATATAATATTTCCTTAACGTACTTGCAAATCAATTTCTTATCACTTGATAAATTCGGAATTATTAATATCTAATCTTAAGGTTTAAAAAATCGTTAAAATTTCATGTAATTTACGAAAAACGTCGATAAAAAAACCTGTATGTTTTATTAGACACATTTTTATAAAGTATTATTAAATTGTTTTCCCGACATATTTTTTATTTGAAACAATTAATTATTAAATCAAAATATTAAATATTAAACTAATTACATGTCAAAAATTCTATAAGATTTTCTATATTTAATAAAATATAAATTAAATACATTTCCCATTTTATATATAAGATATTTATTTAACCTTTTTATATATGAAGTTTGTTATTGAATTCTTAATAAGGCATTAAAAACACATGAAATGAAGTCGCTAATTAATATAGACTGTAAATATTTGAATATTAAGATATATATTAATATATTAAACCAAAAATTAATTCCGTTATATGAAAAACACATATAATATTCATACTATGGTATCGATACTATAGTATAACTGATAACATTTCAACATCGTATTTATATTTCATTTTTTGAAATGGTATAAACTAACGCACATATAAGGTCTGTTTTATTTGCCATAAAACGAGCAGGAGTAATTAATTCAAATGTTTGTAGCGTTGTGTAGCAACCATATTGTAACAAAATGAGAAGCTTTTAGCTAGTACACTTTTTATGGTAGATAACTGAACTAATTTCGGTGTGAGAGCTGCCCCTGGTCTGAAGGTAGTGTAGAATTTTCACTTTTGTTGTTTTTGTTTTCAATGTAAAAATTTGCTCTACCCCAGAGCAAGTGGCAAATAAAACAGACCTATAGTATACTACATTGTATTTCTTAAATCATGGTATCTATACTATATGTGTGTCTCCAGTATTAGGAATAATTATAAAAATATATTTTATCATTTAATCTTCGAAATATTATCACAAAATGACGGATAAAACGAATTCGATTTCATTGTATACCGAAAATATCAATTAAATTCAAAATCAAAACTAAACATGTAAAATAGTTCAATATTTGAACACTTTCTTTGAAGTTAAAATATAATATTAGTTTTTGTTATATTATTTTTAGTGGGAAGAAAACTTCTTAGATATAACCTTCCAGCAATCAATTTATGCCACCTCATGAATATATCTGCATTTGAAATGTACTCATTTAAATCTAATTCAACATTATATTATAAATCGAATCTATAAAATATAGTCTCTATTTACTTAAGTATATTTTTCTTAGGGATACGAATGTGTATTCATATTTGAACTGGGTCAATACTAAAAAAAACAAATAATAATCAATTGAAAAGAAGAATATATATGCTTCATCATTTCTATAACTAAATACATACTATAAAGTTTTGATAACGTCTAACTTTAACTATATAAATATATTCCAATTCCTACAAAATATTGATTGAATTCTTTTAATCGTCCATTCAATTGTACTAGCACGTTAGTATTTTTTTTCCCCTTCCTTCAAAATTGATTATCCTCAATTAAAATGATATCTTTTCTGTTCAAATTTACTTATAAACTAATGAAAGTATTTTTATATATAAGAAATCTGTCTTCATATATAGAAAATCTTTTCCATTATAACTTAAATCAATATCAAACTTGAAATTTGTCGATATTTTCAATAACGTGCTAATTCAATTATGATAGTAATAAGTGTATAATAAAAGTTTGCAAAATAATATCTTATATGTATGAATATAGTAGACACATGACGATCTTATCGGGGACTAATAAAGATGACTCTCGAAATTGATGCACATTTTTGGTTAGGGATAGAAACAAACTCTCATGAGGGAGAACATTTTCAATTTGGTCATAACACTACTACTATATTATAAAAATCAATCGATATTGTCATGAAAAATGGAGGGTTTTATATGAAATGTTTATATTTTTTACTATACAAGTCGGACTATGATATATTTTGTATATCAGAAAATAGAGTGTTTCTTAAATGCGGAAGTCAATCTATACTAGGAAAAAGTGTAATACACTACCGGTAAAAAGTCTGAATTTTCTATAAATATTTTAAAGATAAAAATGTTAGTTAAGATATTTTAAATTGTATTTTGTATAATGCGATGGATTATGGTATTTTATTCAGATTCTGACGTGTTTCAGAAACTGGACTTCTAAATATAGTTAAATTTGACGTCAAACTAGTTAAATTAGCCGTAAATCGTTTTAAATCTTGTTCATGACAGACAAGAATTTAAATCTAGTTCGACGTCAGAATTCGGATAGACAAAGTCATAGTTTTCACATCTTTTAGAGATATAGCAAAATGAAAAGCAGTTAATTGACCTTAAACATTTCTCATCATACTATATTAACTACTTCGAAAACTAAGTTAAAGCGGATGAATATATTGAATCCTCAGTTGCCTTATATTCGATAGAGCAGTTAGAAAAATAGTCCCAATTTAAAAATGATATGGATTGAATTGCATAAAGGATCAATTTAAGAAAGAACACTTAAAACACTTCTGAAAAGGATACCAACGATTTGCAGATCGCTATCAAATCCAATAAGTTACACTTTTTACACCGAATCTACTAATAGGGTTGAAGCGTTACTAAAGTTTAACGGTGTAAAAAATTGGGAGTTGTACATTTTTTTGTTTTTCCACACTTTCACAATGATATAAGATTAGATACAACGAAGGGTGTTGATAATTTTTTTTGGGGGTATTCAGACTTTTTACCTGTAGTGTACTTGTCTATAGTTTATTTTCTCACACTTTCCAAATTTTATTGACAAAGTTAACATTTGGAATCCAATTTTTCCACCCTAAAGTAACTGTCCATGTACATTTTCATGGGACACTCTGTTTTATAACTATTCATATATGCTTTTAAAATGACTATCAAACCAACAAAAATAACAACATGTTTATTGTAGATATAGGAAATTTTTTTCAACCCATTTTTTTTTCTGTTATACAGGAAAATATAAGCTTTTCTTCTGATAGCTTATCATGCACAAAAATGTGAAATAGCATTATTGATTTTTTTTTTCCACAACATACATGTTTTATTTTTATATATAAAGATGGTTGTTTCTGATTACATCAATTTCATTGATTACGCCTTCTACTACAGTATAATAAAAAATGTTGAACTTAAGTACTAATTTTCTATCATTTAAGTTGTTGGTGATATGAACTAGTAAACGAATTGTGAAGGGGTCGTATTGTAATGTTAGTAAATTTGTTTTGAAATTAAATTTTAATATTTTTGGTTTGATTTTTCAAACAGAGATCAGAGGGACAATAATGATGTTTCACTAAATCCGAAATTCTTCAAACAATTCTAGAAATTCTATATAATTCTCACATAAGACATGGATTTTTCTCAATCCTTTTCGGTTCATTAAGTTTGGACACATTAATTTTTTTTTTCTAGACTTTTATAGTCCGGGTAGTTTTGATGAAACGTGCCCGAAAATATCTTTTGAAGTAAGAAAATCATAAATTCAAAGGAAATCCCTAATATTCCCTTTCTTTATTTGTTAATGGTAGTTCTGTAGTTTTTATCGTGTGAACAAACGCAATCAACCGACGATCTTTTATCTGTAGACTTTGTGTATGCTTCCAATTTACTTGAGGATGTCAATGAAGTGTTTATCTAGGCATAGACATTTTCAAAAAGTATTTATTGCAAATAAATTTCTTTACTATACTAATCATAAACCTAAGATTTTTTCTTTGCAAACAATAAAGGTTGCATATCACTGACTAAGGCAATACCATTTTTCTGTTATTATTATTATCAACTTTGTATTTGTTATCAATTTTAATATTAAAACAGTTTATGATAAAGGGAAAAGGGGAAGCAACAAATATGATAAGAAATTGTTTAAATATGAAATTTTGATCAAGTCAATGAATTCTTAATAAATTTAATATGTTTAAGAATAAATGAAGAAAAGGTAAATAAACCTGTCGGAACTAGGATGATTGAAAAATTTTGTTCGTTAATTTTCTGATAATGATTATTAGTAAAAAACTAAATACAGAAAAGAAAATAAACCATCCGACTTTTTTTGACAATATTAAATCAGTTTATCAGCAGATTATAACATATCTTTGTGCCCAGTTTTGAATAAATTGAGTATGTCGTTCTAGAGTTATCGTGCATTCAATAAAATTACTACAATAGCATAAAATAACACACGTCTGGCATTTCCACTGACAATTTAACCGATTATATTCCTGTAACGCCATCGGCCTTCTGTACATAGACCCTAAAATACGTATTTCCGTTGAAAACCGGTGTCTCTTTCCTGGGATTCAATCATACATTTCACAATTTATTTCAACTTGAACTGACGAAAATTTCACATTATGGTAAACTGACCAAATTTTATGATAAACTGGCAAAAGGCCCTGGCAGTCTATAATACCATTATACCACAAAGAACATAAACAGAGAATTCTTTGTGTATAAGTTTTTGGCACAATTGCAGGCCTAAAAAGAAATTTATCTTGTTATTAATATTTTTATTTTTATACCATATATTCGTTTTTTTACAAATAGAGTATTAATAACGAGATATTTTGTTTGCAGACTGAAAATCTGTGCCACATGAGAAGACAAGTTCACAACTCTGGTGTATTGTATGCCTTTTTCGTTTATACCTTATTTAAGTTGTCTAAGAAAGTAAAAAACTAAAATTTATTGATCAAAATTTTGGATTGATTAATCAGATGAGTTCCAGCAAAAAATTAAAAAAACTTTCTTTTTACTTTTAGAAGACTACGATGTATAAAAACTTAACCATTAAAAAAAGATTCCATAAATTTTATTATTCAAAAAAAAAGTTTTTGAAAAGCATTTTGTTTAAATAAATTTCAAGTAGCAAAAAAATTACATCAATCATATCCTTTAAAATTTCATTTTAACTAACTCGGAAACTTTTTGAATTGCACCATAATTAATAAGTTCGTAAAATATTATGGCGTAAAGTTAAATAAGAAACGTTTGTTTATACCACAAACGTTGCAAGACAAAATATCGTATCTTGAAATACTTTCTTGCTTTGTCATTAAATCCAAATATTATGACGAAAGCTTTTACTTTCATCAAAATCTTTTTTTTTTTCTCTTAAAAATTTTCACTTTTTTTTTCTTCTTTGAACGAGTTATATCAGAAGGATGATTCTTATCGTCTTTTAAGATGTGAAAACTTTTATTAAATTTAAAGAAAAGTCAAAAGAGGGCGGCTCATGTATCATTGTTTTAAAATCTGGATCTTGAAAAAAGTAGATCGATAGATAGGTAAATCTATAGCGGTGGTAGCACAAACGTTTCATACTTGTGATTCAGTTAAAAAAACGTAAGTCGTTTTAACTTTAATTTTCTATTTTATATTGCTGAAATAATTATAAAATAACTTAAAATTTTATACGAGTCTAAACCAAATATTACCTTGAAGATTCCAGTCAAGTACTTGCCTTCGTTTTATAATGTCGTTTTTCCCCTTTAAGGTACGATCCTTTTAATTCCAATTAGGTTTGTTGGATTAAAACAGGTTCGAAATACTGATGTCTGAACCAATTCGGGTTTTATTCGATGACTAAAATATTTTATCCAGTTAATCCAGTTAAATTCGGCGTCAATGCAGTTAAATTAGTCGTAAATTCTGGATTTATAAATCCCATTCAAAAGTCTTCGACTTTGATAAAAATTATCACCACATTTCAGTTGTGATAAGTTTTCCATGAAATTCAATAACAGATCTTTGTTCCATGATTTTATTTTAACAAATAAATTTTTGACTTACAAACAAAGCGATATAAAATTGAAAAATGCCAAACGATAACGCTGAAATTTTAAGGGTTTGTTCAGAAATGTTTAAGATTTAAAGAGGATATGATAATGGCTCTAGTTCAGTGTTTCTCAACGTGGGGCCCACACTCCACAGGGAGGCAATTTGATTGTTAAGGGGGGCAATTCGAAAATGACATGACACGAGTTTAACCCTTTCGCTCCGGGCCATTTAAATGCAATACTAGATTTCGGTGCTAAATTTAGTTTCTTAAGTGAACAATTCAATTTTTTAATATTAAAAATTATGTATGTTACATAGGGGGGGGGGACATAAGAATTTTAGAAAGGCTAAGGTGGGGCATGGCACAAAAAAGGTTGGGAAACACTGCTCTAGTTCCTAGACATATTGGAGAAGTCCTGGAACTTTATACCGGACGTATGTAATAATCATATGTCTTTAACGTTATTAAATTCTGATTATTAACAATTTTTGCAATTTAATAGAAATTTCATTTCTGATTTCTTTTATTTTTATATATATTTAATTGGAAATGACTAAAATACCCAACTGAATTGATTACTCGATTTTCGTCATCAATTTTATAACTTATAGGAAGTGAAGCCTATCAAAGAAAATAAATAAATAAATCCACAAATAAAAGTATGATATTTCAATGTAAACTTGTAATTTTCAGTGTATTAAATACGTATTTTATTTTTGTTCTTCTTTTTCTTTTAATTAATCCAAATAAAAAATTAAATAAACCTGCAACAAATACGTTAAAATTTCATTATATTATAATTTAATTTAATCAAGAGATATGTATATAGCTCCTATGTAGGCCTGGCAAATGTTAAGACATATGCTCCAAATCATATGAACAAATACATATTCGTACACATATTTATTTAATTAAAGAACAACGAAATACTGACTCAAGGGTTTCTTTAGTATAATCTATAGAATTTTTATAAATAATTTTTCTTATTTATTTATGATAAAAACTATACTTTTAGTTAATATACAAAGGCTTTAGTTTCAAGAATGCTGTTAGTTCCACGCAAAATGCTGTAATCTTTTATGAAAATCATTAACAAGAAACTTGATTTTTCTAACTTTCAAAATTATTACTACAGTACTTGAGATTGTATAGTTGAGTTTCTATATTTCGAGTGACATGGAATTTAGATTCTCAAATCATATCAACTTTCAACTTCTTTAGATATATTAGAATAATGTCAACGAATACAATTTTCTGTTAGTTTTGTTTGTCTATAATTTTAAATATTTCATTTATTATTAGAAACTATATATTTTCGGCTTTTTTTGAATGACTAAATTATTTGATTTGATAAATTTAATTGAAAATGATTGCAATATAAAAAAAAATATATGACCCATATGATTCCTAGTACAGTCATACAAGTTACGATTAGAATATATATTATACACGGAAATTATATTAGAGCTGTTGTGATTTTCACTTAATCACTAACTAAATACAATAAAAACATTTGTTTTATTAGAATTTTTCGAATTGAAGTTTCATTTATATTCGTTTGAGCTGATCACACTAACTTCTATCAATAGGAATTGGTTTTAATTCAAAGTTTTATTTACAGATATTCAAAAACTATACTAATAGTGGTAATAGATTTAATCCCCTGTTTTCATTTAATGCGTAATCAAATGCGTTTTTGACGCTTAAAAACATTTTTTATATACTTTTTAGGGATTAAAAACACTTTAATCTCAAAGCAATTTCCTATTGCAATCTTGCACTGAATTTTGGATAATGTGAATTCCTGAAATCGTGATTAAATCAATTTGCTTGCAATTTGGGATCACAATTTATTTCAATGTTTTCCCAAGAGTTAAATGAAAATGTATCTTTTCATTAAATTGCACGGTGATTTCGTATACATATATATTTTTCGTGTTGATAATACGACTTATTGATTATGATTACCTTGTATTGATAAAGTGGTGACTAATAATGTAACTTGCCAAAATGATTGCCCCAGAAAAGAAGGGTCATATCAATTTAATCAATATTTTTGGTGACTTATTATGTGCAAAGTTACAATTTTAAAATCAAAAAGTTGTAGGCGTTGTAAAAATAATTAAAGTTTGTATGTTTTAGTTCTCAAGTTCTCAGTTCTGAAGCAAATACGAGTAGAAAGATAACTTGATAATGTTTTTCGTAGAGACTGTAAAAAAGCCTGTTATTTGGTGTAGAGGTCTGGAGTACGATTTTTGACTTTGATGAAATCACATTTTTTGTTATTGGCATTAAGTTATTATTATTATATGTGAAAATGATTCGAATTTATCACAATTTCTATCATGAAAACTCTAGAAGAATGATAATAAAATTCTCTAAATAATACCAAACTCGTCCCAATGGAAACTTTTTGGATTAAATGGATTTATATAGTACTCCGTTTGCGGGAAAACTCATTAATTTCTTTTTCTGTTGTTGAAAACATGCTGGGATTAGTTTATAATTACATATAAATGAAGCGATTTTTTATGTCAATTTTGGGTTTTCACGTTGACGGAGTTTTTTTTTTTTTTTTTTTTTTTTTTTTTTTTTTTTTTTTTTTTTTAGAAAAACCAATTTTCTCTATTTTTCGGAAGAAATTTCTATTTTATAATTTTCTAGCTTTGTGCTGTGAACGTTTATAATGATTTGTAATGAAAAACTTTACATCTGGATAGTTAAGATTAAACAATTTTCGGGTTTTATTAATACATATCAAAAGCTGCTTAAATTTCATTCAACTTCTATACTTTTTTGTACCAGTTTAATAAAAAAATACTTTATAAAATATTAATCTTGAATAATGTGCTATTAAATAATTTATGAATTTAATCAAAAATTATTTACGAAATTCATATCTCCTGTTTCTATAAATATGTATAAATATATATATATATATAAATTCCAAATAAATACAGTCTGTGTCACGGGAGAAAAATTCTACCAACGAACTATCTATCTAAAAACAGATAAAAATAGAATATCCTTTAATTTGAAGGTAAATTAAAGGACAAGATCAATACCAGTCGGGATTAAGAAAAACTAAACTTTCTATAATTGGAAAAAAGTTAATAAAAAGCTTTCTAATTCAACTCCTTGAATGAAAATTATTATTGTACTTTTAAGAGACTATGCCTCAGAATTAGAGAATTAAATGATATTTTTATCATTCAGTACAATAAATATCTTAAAATTCAAGATTCTGGGTACATTAATTTTCCATCAATCCCAAAATCTTTCTTCTGTAACAAATTGTACATACGAAGTTTATTAAATGTGTTTTTGAATACAAACTTAAGCTTTTTTTTCCATATTTTTCTTTTTCTACCTAGAAACACACAATATATATAATAAGTCTACATAAAAACCGTGATATTATTAATGTGTCTATGAAAATTTATCGCAATCAACGGACCTGCAACTTTAACCTCGATTGAACTTTATTTCTATACTTTCTGAGCTGGAAAATTGCCAAAACAGAACCATATTTTTTTTTTTCGCAATGCGTAAAATATATTTTTACAATTTTGTTGCTTTAGAAATTATACTTTTAAACACCTGTAAAAATGTATATTAGAAAATATTTGTTAAAATCGTGGTGACACTTTCTTATACTGAATATTTCAGAATCAATTTTCTTATAAATTTTATCGAAAAAGGAAATAAAGGGTCTTTCATTAAGGACATAACAATTCAAACTTCTCCTTCAATTAATCGATTGTAACGTGTGCTGTGTGGCTTGTAACGCCGTCTTGTTGAAATCACATATCGCCGATATCAATTTAATTCTAATTCTGGCCAAAAATAATCCTCCAACATGGTACGGTAGCGCTCTCCATTGACGGTAACATGGCGATGAAAAAATACGGCCCAATCGCGCCTCTGGCATGTAAACCGCACCATACAATGATTTTGTTAGGATGCAATGGTGTCTCTTGAAGCACATGTGGGTTTGTTGCTGTAATGCATATTTTGCTTGTTGACGAAGCCATTCAGCCAGAAATGAGCTTCATCGCTGAAGATGATTTTTTGATGAAATTCCGGATTTTCTTTCAGTAGTAATTTTTAATAATTTCCAAGCGTTGCTCGTTGATGAAAATGTTGACTTTAATCTACGTTTTGACATTGACAGGTCATTCTTAATGTTTAAAGATACAGAATTGTTATGTCCCATTTGAAAGACCCTATATTAATGAAAAATCATAAATTTTTCTCATCCTAGTCCAAAAATTATCTACAATACTTCCGTTTTTGGAGTTTTTGATCATTCTTTTGGTAAAACGCAGTTAATATTAAATTTTAACAAGACTTGTCCCACGAATAAAGTTGCCACAAATTACAGTAAATGATGAATTTCCGTTAAGAATTGGTATAATACTTTAGTAGAGTATAAAAAAGCATAATTATTATTGATGAATTTAATGAAAAAGGTTTTCACATTTTCCAGAAGAAAACCTTTTTTTTTTTGGTCTAATATAATTTTAGGACTTTTTTTGTTTATGAACAAAGTTATAAGTACTTTGCGATTTGTTTGAAAAATTATGTTCTATCATAAATGAAATTTTTGTGTTTTTCGTTATTAATTGAAAACATTCTTTTTGAAGAAATTTTTCTTTTCTATATATTTACAAATACATATTTGTCTCGAAATCGATTTTTTTGCGTTGAATGAATTTAGTCAGTTTTTTTTTTTTAGTAGTAGGTTTATAAATAATTACACTTTTTTTTTCTTTTCGCTGAATCAAAACGTAACAAACAAACTAACAAAAAAACACTTTTGTCACGCAAGAAATTCTATCCTGTTTTTATACGAAGAATATATTAATTTGGAAAATATAAAAATTTATAGTAAATTATAAAGGCGTTATCACGCGAAATACATCACTTCTAAAGAACTTTATAACATCATACTTTCTTTTCGATATAATAATCTAACCAAATTTTGTTTAACATGAAAAACGTAAGAAATGGAAGAATTTTCCTTTTTAGATCTATGAACTACGGCTATGTAAATTAGAGTAATAGTTTAGTCGTTTCTGTATACCTGCGTAAAATGGATTATAGTTCATTGTTCTAAGTTTCTAGTCAGAATAGTAGTTACATAAAATACTTATCAACTTTGTTTGTAACGCTTGAATTAGCGTACTTAGATTTATGAGCTTACACATAATCGTTTAGTTTTACATATACTAACAGAGAGTTGGTGTCTTTGCAGAAACAATTGTGACCAAAAGAAGAACTTTCGAATATGATTACAATGCACCTAATCGATAGACGACACGATAGATCGGAGTTCCCCTAAATGCCATGTAAATTGAAATCATGCAATTCGGTTTCCGAGTAAATCGAGAGATAAGTGTATTTATTTCCGGTGGAGGAATAATTATTAGAAATGTCCTAAAAAGACGTCAATTTTAATGACTTTCAAGTTATGCCAGCACGAACTTACCCTTAGTTACCTTAAAACATTAACTTCGAGGATTATTTCTTGTGTATTCAATCTAAACTGAAAATCATTAACGAACCAAAAGGTGGAAACGTCCGATTTTTAACCGTGTATTGCACACAAATGGTCAATTCGCATTTCCTAAATCTTAGACTTCCAATTTCTGTCGAAAACCGGATGTCAATTATAATTGCAATTAATATACTTAAGTAGGTAGGTACTTGGTATAGTCTACGAAAGTAAAAACCTAGTTTTTGTCTTGTTACTTTTTTTCTTCACAGCTATGCATTCAAACTAAACTAGTCAACTTCCTTCACTAGAATATAGAGAAACCATTTTAATTATTATTTCAACATTTAAAATAAACTTTATGTAACTAAAATTTTCTAACTAGCTACAAAAATATTATTATAATAGAAAAGGAAAAAAAAAACACGCTACTATTTAGCTCTGCTTAATCATTTCTTTTGATAGCTTTTTCTTTACTACTACACGAATTACATCGCTAATTAACACAATAAAAATTAAATAATATACAAAAGCAACATATAATAAATAAAATTACGTCAAATATTGAAAGTAAACTAAGCCAGTCTGTTTCACTTATTGAAAATAGCTTCAGTTTGTTTTGAAAAATTAACTCATATGAAATTGTATGATTAAATTGTATTTAAAAGTTTTGTAAATCATGTTTCCTAAGTAAATCGAATTGTAATTATCTTCGCAAAACTAGTTTTTTTTTTTTTTTTTAATGAAAAGTGTTAATAACAATTTATTGCTGCTAGCTCTACTAGACAGAGATTTCTATTTAGTTTCGAAAATTTGTAATATGTCCTAGAAAACTTACCACACGATTCCACACGACTTATTTCAAGACTTATTTTCAGTCGGACTGAAAAAAAGTTTTGTAGAGACTCTAAAATTTGGACTTTTTTGTCAGTCCGACTGAAATTATGTCTTGAAATAAGTCCAATGGAGTCGTGGGGTTAAATCCAATGATGAATCAAAGAATTTTTGCGTTAACTGAATATCTTTAAGCTTTTGTATTTGTTCGATATTTTCCAGATTCACTCTTAAGAAATGGAAAACACTAGACTATTGCTTTTCACAGAAAAAATTTAAAATAATTTTTGCTGTTTCCGTCAAAATAAATTGCAAAAAGATAAAAGAATTCATTCCTTTCATATTAATAGGTTTTGACTTATATATAGAATTTGTGAAGTTCAAAAAAAAATTTGATATGGATGAATTTCCATATGAGTATACTCGTGTTGGAAGAGAATTTCAAAGATTCTTTTTTTTTTTTTTGTTTTTCCAGTTATTCATATACAATTTCGATAAGCAAAACTGAGAATTTCATATTTCAAATGGATTTTATGTTTCGATTGATAATTTTTATTTGACGGTTTTTATCACAAGTGCTTTATATTTTATTTATTGTAATATGGAAATTTTATTATATTACACAAATCTAGTTAATTAGTATTTGTCATATTACATACGAAATCATCATATATTACGTTTCCAAGTTGGCCTTAGACCTTTTAAATTGTCTTTCGTGACAATTACTTCTTTTCAATATCCTGAGCTGTTCGATTCGAACAGTAGAAGGTTCTTAGCGCTTGCAATTTTCACTTGCATAATTAATGAATGTTGAGCTTTGTGTAGGTAAAGCATAACTTGTCTCGGAACTCATCAGTTACAACTCTTTGTCAGCGCCCGATCAGAGGCTACCCTGTTGATCCTCTGATGATAGCGAAAGCTCTTGATAACTACGACAGGATGTTAACTACATAACTATGTTCCTCTGAAATGTATATTT
This sequence comes from Xylophagus ater, assembly GCA_963422695.1. Taxonomy (NCBI): domain Eukaryota; kingdom Metazoa; phylum Arthropoda; class Insecta; order Diptera; family Xylophagidae; genus Xylophagus; species Xylophagus ater. The sequence continues at coordinate 8,604,373 of OY730486.1, read as the reverse complement.
AGTTTTTATCTAATTAAACAATTGCCAATTTTCTATAAAAAAAAAAAATTACATCTAATTAACTAATATCGAGGCTAATATTGTGGAATTGATTTTTTTGATAATCCGATTAACTAAATTGATGAGCTACCTGAAAATTTATATCAAAATTAACTACATAAGTTTTCATGATCAAAAATACAATCATATCTTTTCTATGAAATAAATTTTCGCTTTTATTTTTAATATAAAAATGACGCAATGTCCAAACATTAACTAACAGAAAATCAGAACGAAATAATATACTTTCTCATACTAAGTTCTCAAATGCTCAACAATAAAGGTGTACCCCATTCGAATAAAAATATCCATTCATGGATAAAGTTTAATAGAAAAAAAAATAATAATTTTACATGCTTTTTATATTAAAAAAAGCAAGGTTTTTCACATGAACTCCAATAACACAATGTCGTCGGGAACAATATTTGCTGATATAGGAGTAAAAGAATTACATATAAATATACGTAAACCTATGTCAAGTGTCAATGTCGCATTTTTGATGGCCAATTCATGTTATGAAAAAATCTGTTTTTATACTCACTGTACTACTAATTTGATGAGATATAATATTACCCCGCGTATATAGTGAATAAATTTGGTATTACACATTAATGGTCATCATCATCATCAACCTCTAATATAGAGTTTGATTACAAAATTCCGTTATGTATATGCTTTTTCTTTTACAAGATTGGCTATCAAAAATGACATGGATTTGTGATTTTGGATATGATATACTTATTTGTAATTAGGACCGTTCTAAATAACTGTAATAGTCATTATGTTCATATTCCAAATTCAAAAAGAAAAACAAAAGCATATACATATGGTATTATCATTAAATTCAACCTAAAGCCATTTTTAGTTTTATATTATTTTACAGATCCAGAAGCTTGTTCTATGATTATAATGATTGTCTAAAAATATAACCATATAGTAACCATCGTACATTTGCAGAGGTGATGAAAAATTACAGACCATTCTATATGGAATGGCACAGAAACTTTATATTTATATTCGACAGTAACAGAAGCCCACACAAAATAAATATTATATTCATAGTCATTCAATGTGACCTAATAATCTTCGGAGAAAGTCTCTTTTCTATACTATATTGATAAAATTCTGTTATGTTCTTTTTCTATTTTTTTTTCTTTTTCTAGAGAAATTTTCTTTTTTAAAAACTTGACAGATTTAAGACATGACTATTTCTAGAGTGTGTTAAAAATTTACTGGAAAAACATTTTCTCTTGATAATTTAAGAAAAAACTTCAAGAAATAGCGTATTTTTTATTTTCATCAAGTTTTCATTTTTTCATAAAAAAAAACCAAAAAAAACGGAAGAAATTTATTAATTTCATGGGAATTTCTGAATGTATATTATTTTATTAGCAGAGCGGTTAAATTAATTGAGAATTTTCCCGACTTCTTCTTATCTATCTAGAATTTCAAAACAGCGAAAAACATGTTTTCTTTTTTTTTGCGTTCAATTTTCTTCTTTGTAACAAAAAAAAAAGTTTTTAATTAACTATACTCTACTTTTCCCCCAAAAAAAGATTTTCCTTTTGTTTTACTTTTCCTCCATAAAGACAATTTCTTAACAGAATTTTATTCATGTAATATGGATTAAATTAAGAAAATTTAATTAGAAACATATATAATAAAAAATAAATGTAATTTTTAAATTAAAAACAATTTGTTTTTAATAAATTTGAAGTAATTAATGTTGAAGAAGAAAATTAGCTTTCTTTATTAACCGAATTTATTTGCTATTTATTAAATATAAAATATTTATTCATAAACGACTTTTATTAATGAGCTTTTAAGATTCTGATTTATATAGTTTGACACTATTCAACTAACTATTCAGCTCTATCACCCAAAAAAATAGTTTATTATTAAAGTAATTAAATATTGAGTGATTAATGAATTTATCGAAATTTGATAAGGATATATGAAATTTTTTTTTCATTTTATGCCCTATAATAGGTACACTAGGTAAAGGGTATATTAGTTTCGTCACTAGATTTTGTAACACATAGAAAGGTTTTAAAGGGTACACTTGTAGAGAATCAAAAGTTATTTCGAATTCTACATGTTTGTCCGTCCATCCGTCCGTGTACAAGATATGTCGAAATGCTTTATCCGATTTTGATGAAATTTATGTCAGTTGGTTCTTTGTTTTACCATAATTTAATTGGAAAATTTGTACAGCAGTTTTGTTTAAATTATTTACATACATTCATTACATAAATAAGAGATAATATGTTAAATTTTATTAAACTCGGTTCAAGAGTAGTGGAAAAAAATATAATTATTGTAGGAGAAGAAAATAAATCTGTCATAAAGTTTTTTTTTGAATAAAATTTGCAGAATATATTTATGCTATTAGGACTCAGGCTACCTATGAATTGGAGGAAGCAAAGTTATGCAGAAAAAACTTTGAAATATTATTAGTTTTAGCTCTTCTTTTTTTTTAACTACGAGTCCCGTTTCTACCATAGTCGGCTATAGGCCGATTTTCAGTTAGTATATGTTTTTGTATTAAATTACGTTAAAAAATTGACTAAATTAATTTTTGACGTAACGGAAATTCAGCAAAATATGTCATGGGAAATATGAAATGCAAAAAAAATGTAACGCGAATTCTTTAAATTCTGCGTATGTGAAATTTTTAGACCTAATTCTAAAATAATATCATATTAATTCATAAACTACATTCAAGTAAAATATTTTCTAAATTCGCAGCAAACAAAATGATTCGTAAATGAATCTAAAATTATTTAGTTTTCCGAGCGTTTTGTTCGAAATTCGAATTCATAAATAAATTTTTTGGTGTATTCGTAAAACGAGTAATAAACAAATTTCTCAACTTAGATTCTGATTTCGTCATATTTGAGGTCTGGAACCTATCCCACTTCATGAATATTACTTGTACAGTCTGTTCTACAAATACTATTAATCAGATAGCATGCCTTGGAGACTGGAGATGTGACCAAAAATTAATATACTGCACTATAAAAATCACTAACACAAATCAATTACTTTTCTGAGTTCTTCTTAATAAAAGAAAAACCCAGAAAACACGAGAATAATTTATTTATAAACAAACAAAACGATTTCCGCGAAATGTAATACCGCCATCTAATGTACAAAAGATCTATTCCAGAAAAATCCAAAATGCAATTGTTTACACTTCTCAATAACAATAGCAATGACTCATAGCGCATACAAAAGATATTTTTAGGAGGAAACAATAATAGATCATTGTCACAAACCCAAAGCAATGATTCAGAAGTATTTTATTTGTGTATTGGATAGAAAATTCTAGATCTTCTTTGTGTAAACGTTGCCACCTAGTTTTAGAAAGCCAAACGAGAATATTCGAGAATATTCCGAGACACATCAATTTTATATAAATAGCCGCCTGGATTCAAGTAGAGAATCAATTCAGATCAGAACTTCAAACAGTGAACTTGAAACATTCGGAGTAAAACTAAAGCTTTGATCTTAAAAGTAATTAAAATAGCGAAGCTCTAAAACTGTGATAAATAATTGTAATAATTAAATTATTGAAAGACAAATATTTTTAAGACTAATTGTTAAGCAGAAATAAGTACAAATAAAGTTTATACACTACATTCACATAAATAAAAAGTGTTATCATTCTAATAACATCGAACCGAAAGACTAACACGTTACATTGGTGTCAGAAGTGGGATTATTTATTGTGAATCAGTGCGGAAAAGACAATTTTGCTAAAATTTTCTGCAAGAAAATTCGAAATTAAACTAGAAACTTCTGTGGGGAAAATTTCGAAGAAATTCGTTATTAAGAAATTTGAGTATAGTAATTTCGACTGTGTGAGAAATTTCAGGGGCGTACAAGAAATTTTGTATGAGTTGTATAAAAATTTCGATTGAGCGAAATTTGAGGTTATACGTCGTGTATCGTGTGAAAATTTCAATTGTACGAGAAATTTCGTGGAAATTAAGATTATACTAGGAAATTTCGTAGAATTTAGATACTGTGCGAGAAGTTTCGATAGGACAATAGAATTTCGTGAACAATTAAAAATATTTGAACGATGGAAAGTAAATTATTAGATAGTTTGAGTACATTAGAACTATCCACAGTTCTGCGTGTGTGGAAGGCAGTTTCCACGGGAACTAAACCAGAAAAGAAGAAAAGAGTAATCGCTGTATGTGCAATAAGAGGACTAGACAGTAGCACATTCGACTTTAGTGAAATTCTGAAAGAGGGAAACCAAGAAGAAAACACGAACGAGGACAATGACAAGTCCGATTTCAGTGAAGAGGGTGCAAAAACAACAGCAAGCGTTCAAGACGATTTAAAGATGCTTATGACCATGATGATCGGTCTTCAGACTAAAATGGACTCAAATGCTTCTAGTCTGCAAGAAGAAATGAAAACAAATGCTTCTAGTCTACAAGAAGAAATGAAAACAAATGCTTCTAGTCTTCAGACTAAAATGGACTCAACTGCTTCTAGTCTTCAGACTAAAATGGACTCAACTGCTTCTAGTCTGCAAAGTGAGATGCAATCCAATACAGCAAGTCTCGAAAATAAGATTGCAAACATATCTGATATGCAGAACAAAATGGAATCCAGCATGGGTGAATTAAAAATTCAGGTGGAATCCAGTGTTGCGAACCTTGAAACTAAAATTAGTACAGAAGTTTCTACAGTTCGTACGGAAGTTTCTGCAGTTCGTACGGAAGTAAGCAAAGTTGAGCAGAAATTGGAAGACAAAATAACTACAGAAGTTACAACAGTTCGCGCGGAAGTCAGCAACGTTGACCAGAAATTGGAACAAAAAGTAGCAGAAATCGAAGCAAAAATGGCTGACATCAAAGAAAATAAACCAAATATTGAGTCATCAGGTAAAAGGATGAAGCCACCAATATTTGACGGAAAAACTTCATGGCCGGTATACAAACGACAGTTTGAAGCGGCTGCTGGTGCGAACAACTGGTCCGATGAAGAAAAAGCCACGGCATTAATTCTGGCTCTACGGGGTAACTCAGCCGATTTATTGCGGACAATCTCACCGGAAAATGAGAAAAATTACAATTACATTGTAATGCAATTGGATAATCGGTTTGGGGACAACCACATGAAGGATGTGTACCGGATCGAACTCATCAACAGAACGCAGAAATCTGCGGAAACGCTTCAAGAATTAGCGGCGGAGATCGAACGTCTAGTTTACATGTCCTATCCCGATTACCCTGTGGAGATGCGGTGCGAGATGGCGGGAGAAAGATTCGTTAGCGCCATACGGGATACGGACATACAAAATAGCGTCCGGGTTAGCGGAAAGCGAACGCTACAAGAAGTATTGGCGTTTGCTTTGACATTAGAAGGTGCGAAGAAAGCTACAAGATCAGTCCCAAGGATCAGGACTGCTACAGTTGCTGAAGGGTCACCGCAACTGGATATCAAAGACCTCAGGCAGCAAATAAAAGAAGTACTGCGGTCAATCCAGAAAGAAGGGGACAGAAACACGCGCAGGAAAATCACATGCTGGGGCTGCGGAAAAGAGGGGCATGTGCAACATAAGTGCCCGAACCAAACAACAAGACAAAAAGGTTCGGGAAACGAAACGGAGCTAACTTAAAGGGGGACAAGTTAGCTCAAAAGAATAATGCCCCCAGCATCGTTGTATCTGTCTCGCTTATGCAACACAACAACAACAGTCTAACGGTACAGGGTGTAATTGCTGGTCATCAGTGCAGAATTATCATAGATACAGGCGCAAGTAAATCCATCATTAACAAGAAACTCATCAATCATAAACACATCAGTGAAAGCAGTAACAGGGTGCTTCAAACCGTTACGGGTGAATCATCTCCGATTCTTGGGGAAGTCGATCTAGCATTGGAGCTAGATGGGTATGTGTTCCGACATACATTTTTGGTGGCTGATATAATGGACGATTGTATCATGGGCCTGGACTTCATGAAAAAGAATGGAGTGAGTGTGAATGTTGAAGAGGAAGTTCTGCGATGTGGAAATATTGATTTCTCGCTAACGTTGGAGGAAGCAGGTTCCAGTGCCAAAGTAGAAATTCTACAAGACCAAACAATTGCGGCAAATACTGAAGCTGTTGTAGAGGCGAGACTGGTCGATGGTACTGGGAGGCCAGCAATACAAATTATTGAACCTGACAGACAAAACTTAAAGGATGGACTAATGATAGCGCGAACAATAGTGAAAGTGAACGAAAAAGGGACAATTCCAGTCAGAGTGGCGAACTTTTCAAAAATTAACAAGAAATTGAAAAAGGGAACCATTGTCGGCAGTGCTGAAGGGGTTTCGTCAATAACAAATGAGGACTGCAGAGGCAAAGAAACTCAACGGGAGGAACGGGTTCTTCCGGAAGCCTTGAAACCACTTGTCTCTGATATCACTAAAAGAGTATCAGAGTCGGAAGCAGTTAAGGCTACAGGTTTATTGAAGGAGTTTGAAGATGTCTTTGTATGCAGTAAAGGGGACTTTGGACGAACGGACCAAGTGAAACATAGAATTAATACCGGCAATGCAGATCCTATTCGTCAACCACCAAGGAGACTACCATTAGCCAAACAAACAGAGGTTGCTGACATGATCGAGGAAATGCATCAGGAGGGAGTAATTGAACCATCAAACAGTCCATGGGCATCTCCGGTAGTCCTAGTACGGAAAAAGGATGGGACTACAAGATTTTGCGTAGATTACCGAAGACTGAATGACGTAACTAAGAAGGACAGTTACCCTCTTCCCCGCATAGACGACACGTTAGATACACTCTCAGGAGCAACTTGGTTTTCAACACTTGATCTAAAAAGTGGCTATTGGCAAGTTGGAATTGAACCCGAAGACAGAGAAAAGACAGCGTTCACAGTAGGAACAGGCTTATGGCAATTCACAGTGATGCCATTTGGATTATGTAATGCACCGGCAACATTCGAGCGACTGATGGAACATGTCCTACGGGGCTTAACATGGAAGACGTGCCTTGTGTACCTGGACGATATCATCGTAATCGGAAAAACTTTTGATGAACATCTCCAGCGATTACGAGAAGTATTTGGACGTCTTCGTGCAGCTAATTTAAAGTTAAGTCCGAAGAAGTGCGAACTATTTCAACATGAGGTGAAATACTTAGGACATGTTGTGTCTGCAGAAGGAATTGCCACCGATAAAGACAAGATAAAAGCAGTTCAACAATGGCCAGTACCAAAAGATAAGCATGAAATCCGGTCATACTTAGGCTTGTGTACTTACTACCGACGTTTCATAAAGAATTTTGCTAATATAGCCGGTTGTCTACACAAGCTAACGGATAAGGGAAAACCATACGAGTGGACCGAAGAATGCCAGTCAGCTTTCGAGGAGTTGAAACATAGACTATGTTCTGCTCCGATATTGGCGTATCCAAAATTTGGAGAAAGATTTATAGTGGATACGGATGCCAGCAATATCGGAATTGGAGGGGTACTCTCTCAACAGATCGAAGGTGAAGAAAAAGTGATCGCATACTTCAGTAGGAAACTTTCCAAACAAGAGGTAAACTACTGCGTCACCCGGAAAGAACTCTTGGCAGTAGTTGAAACTGTCAGGCATTTCAACAAATACCTCTACGGGCAGGAGTTCCTACTTCGAACCGACCATGCGGCACTTAAATGGTTGCTACAATTTAAGAATCCAGAAGGTCAAGTGGCAAGATGGATTGAGCGACTACAAGGGTACCACTTCAAGACAGAACATCGAAAGGGGACATCGCATGGTAATGCTGACGCTTTATCTAGAAGACCATGTGGTGAGAATTGTAAGCACTGTGGTAGGCTAGATGAGAAGGAAATAATCATGGTCAAGACAACAAGAATAGGTAATGATGACGAGACTTGTATCAGAAATGAACAGCTAAAGGACAAAGATATTGGACCAATCCTTGAATGGAAAGAACAGGGTCAGCGTCCGGGACGGAGCGATATTGCAGCTTATAGTAGTACAACAAAGAGTTATTGGGCTCAGTGGGACTCGCTGGAAATAGAAAATGGCGTTCTCAGTAGAAGATGGGAATCTTCTGATGGTAGAGATACACTAATGCAGTTGATTGTGCCCAAGTCCAAAGTACATGAGGTACTTGGTGAAGTACATGGTGGGACTTCAGGGGGACATCTGGGAGTCAACAAAACATTAGAAAAAGTACGAGAACGATTCTATTGGATAAACTGCCGAGCTGATGTTGAAAGTTGGTGTCGAAAATGTGACACATGTGCAGCGAGCAAAGGACCACAGAGACGAACTAGAGCAGCAATGAAGCAATATAACGTTGGCGCTCCATTTGAACGAATCGCAATTGATGTAGCTGGACCATTTCCTCAGTCTAAACGAGGGAACCGATACGTGTTGGTTGTCATCGACTATTTCAGCAAATGGCCGGAAGTGTACGCCATTCCGAATCAAGAAGCTACCACAGTGGCAGAAGTAATAATTGAAAACTGGATAAGTCGATACGGGGTTCCACTAGAACTACACTCGGATCAAGGACGGAACTTCGAGTCAGCGGTATTCCAGGAAGTATGCCAATTACTGGGAATACATAAAACCAGAACAACACCCCTGCACCCGCAATCTGATGGTATGGTGGAACGTTTCAACCGAACCCTGGAGGAACATTTATCAAAGGTGATAACATCAGACCAAAGTGAATGGGACAAACACATTCCATTGTTCCTAATGGCATATAGAACTGCAGACCACGATAGCACGAAACATACTCCATCGGAAATATTGTTTGGACGCAATATACGGCTTCCTGTGGATATAATGTTTGGTAGACCCGAATGTGAGAAAATGGAAGTTAGTGACTACACCGATAAACTGAGGGATCGTCTAGACGAGATACATCACATAACAAGGGATCGGATAAAAATTGCTAGCGACCGAATGAAAATAAGGTACGACATTGCTACAAACAGCTGTGGATTCCAGGATGGTGACTTGGTATGGCTTTACAATCCACAACGAAAAAAGGGAATGTCACCTAAGTTTATGCCAAAATGGGAGGGTCCATATACCGTCATAAAAAGGATAAATGACGTCGTATATCGCATACGAAGATCTCCAAGGGCAAAAATGAAAGTTGTTCATCTAAATCGGCTAGCAAAGTATCACGGGACGGCTTCAGAAGATTCTGTTCGGGACGAACAGATTTAAGGAGGGGGTAGTGCACTATAAAAATCACTAACACAAATCAATTACTTTTCTGAGTTCTTCTTAATAAAAGAAAAACCCAGAAAACACGAGAATAATTTATTTATAAACAAACAAAACGATTTCCGCGAAATGTAATACCGCCATCTAATGTACAAAAGATCTATTCCAGAAAAATCCAAAATGCAATTGTTTACACTTCTCAATAACAATAGCAATGACTCATAGCGCATACAAAAGATATTTTTAGGAGGAAACAATAATAGATCATTGTCACAAACCCAAAGCAATGATTCAGAAGTATTTTATTTGTGTATTGGATAGAAAATTCTAGATCTTCTTTGTGTAAACGTTGCCACCTAGTTTTAGAAAGCCAAACGAGAATATTCGAGAATATTCCGAGACACATCAATTTTATATAAATAGCCGCCTGGATTCAAGTAGAGAATCAATTCAGATCAGAACTTCAAACAGTGAACTTGAAACATTCGGAGTAAAACTAAAGCTTTGATCTTAAAAGTAATTAAAATAGCGAAGCTCTAAAACTGTGATAAATAATTGTAATAATTAAATTATTGAAAGACAAATATTTTTAAGACTAATTGTTAAGCAGAAATAAGTACAAATAAAGTTTATACACTACATTCACATAAATAAAAAGTGTTATCATTCTAATAACATCGAACCGAAAGACTAACACGTTACAATACGTTGAGAACTCTATTTAGTATACTTTTTTAGTATTAATTGATGCCTGTACAGACCAAATTTTACCAAATTAATTTATTTTTTAGATTCGAAAATGAAATCCAATCGGTATTAAATCTAGTACACATATAAATACTATAGTATAGATTTCTCTTTTCAAAATGTCACCATTTTATGTATGCTACTGTGTGTAATTTGCATTACTAAACAAAATCTATAAATTTGGTTTTCTTCCAAGAAGAATTCTTCGAAATAATCTCAAACGTATATCTCAAACAGTATAACCCTTATGAAAATCAATATCAAAAACATAAAATTTTCGAAATTTTGTTTTCTACAGAATCTAAGAAAATCCTAAAAATTTGCCTTTTATAATGTTAATATAGGATATTTATTTAGAAAATATGCGTTATTGATATATTCAAGAGTAAAATGTCAAGGGTATTACCAGTATTACATAATAATAACAAGAAATGTTTTTAATTAATTTTGTAATGAAATACTTGTATAGTTTCGGCCCACAATCCATATATAAAGAAGTACATGATATATATCCTTATGCTTACACAAGTAAATAACATTGAATGTACGTCAATTTACATGTAATGACCGAAATTCTTAACTACGATGAATAAATCGTTATATTTCCACTCTATTTAAATCTACCACAATTCTTATAATAACATACATATACTATATACTATATATGTGGAAAATGCCACAAAGTCTAACAAATCGAATGCCTCTAACCACATTACTGAAGAAGTTGACACTTTACAAAATCGCTTTGTTGTATAACAAACAATCTTTTCTTCTATATCAAATGATATCAGAAGTGTGTATAATAAATATTCACTGACTTTGATTGTAATTAAAACCTTTCCATGACATAAAATTTGTTACTTTTACAACATTCTAAATAACATTTTTCGTTATTCCCTAAAGAAGAGAAATCATTTATTGACCGTTTTGAGGAGCACTATAGAGAAGTGATACTATATACATTTTGTATGCTATAAATTTCCATCAGAATTAATTAAATTATACAGTTTATTCGTGAAGAAAGTTCACACAATTGTGATGAATACAGAATTTATGGTAGCATATACTCAGGCAGGGCTCTGACCCAGCCAGGGTTATTATTGCTCACAAATCTATTTTAAAAATTGTTTTTTTCCGTAATTTGATCAAATAATTCTCTCATATTTCGTCGATAGGCTTCAATTTGCTGTTTTCATTGTGCAAGATTATTACTATCAGTACAGCGTTTGTACAAGGAACTGTTTCTAGTTTTACCTTTAGAAAGGAAATTTAAATTTAAAAAGTCTCTTTACCCAGATTTCTTCTTAAACAGATTGTAATTAATTAGAATTTGCTTTTTTCAACAAACTGTATTAAATTTAATTAATTTCATATAATTTTTCTTAAATTTTATTTATAGAACTCGAACTTGGGACACAATGTGTTGTCGAAATGGAGAGTCAACAAACAGTTTTACATAATCCAATGTCATTAGATAAAATGGATAGGTAAGTGAAGTTATAATATATATTTGAATTAATATTTATTCACATAATTAGATACAATTTTATAATGAAAATTTATAACAATGTCAACTTACATAAAATTTGCGACCGACTTTTCAATAGTTTTAATTTCAGATCCCCAAAATGTTAGAGTATCCCATATTTTATAGTCAGCATTTGTAGTTTCTCAGTTTTCGGTACCATATGTCCTGTGGACAAAGAAATTCTCTTTAATTTCAATCTCTAAGATTATTTCGATATGAGATAAATACCTTTTTATGTTCTTCATAAATCTTTCATGGTATACGTTTATTTTGAACAATTAAAAAATCATTTCGTATCAATCTGTTGTATAACTTAGTTAATAATGTCATAGTTCACCTTGTAACTTAGTAGTGAAATTCTATAACTGTGACAGTGATTATCACTTGGTCATTTTCAAAAGTTACAGATTCAAAGTAAACCTATTAGAAAAATGACTAAACATTATTTGAAAATGATAAATTGCCTTACGAAATATATGAAAATGACAATCAATTGTCCAATTTCTGCTGAAGTAAAATAGAGCTAACTAAAAATAGAATACATTTCTCTCCTGTTTTTTTTTTTTTAAGACGCGAAAAAAAGAACATTTAGTTGTAAGCAATTACTTATAATATAATTGTGAACATGATTTCTTAAAATCAACAATATATGTTATTATGTAATACATATAAATTAAGCATTCTAATGCAATGTTTGTGGTATTTTTGGCTATCTTCAATTATTTAATAAAACCATAAAATAATTAATTTAATATAAATAATTAAAACAGAAATTTATATTCTGTATAACTAATATAAAATCATATTTTCTTGAAATTATCTTTTAATAACACCAATTTTACTTCATCCAATAATGAGTAATTTATAATCATTATTATTAATTAAAATACTCAAAAAACCGAAGAAATTGGCTTTTTGTGAATGCATTAACTCATTAAGAAACAATTAGCGAAATTTATAAGAAATTAATACTTAAGTAGGTTATCCATTAAATTATCCACTAAGCACTTTCTTTATATTATAATTTTTTTTGTTTTTTGAAGAATATAAGTATTAATAATTATTAAAATTTTAAATAAAATAAAATTATTATTTTAGCAAAACTTTCTCAATGCCTTAATTAATACAATTATTTTGTTCTCTCGCACAGAATAGAATTTGTCGCGAGTCTGAACGTCTGATTGGTTTGTACTTACTGCTTTACAAGCGGAAGAAACAAACACGAGTTTCGGCAACAATAAATTACCGATTACAAGGCATAATTTAGATTAGAGTAAGAATAACTAATTAAACAACAAAATTGTCTTGGTCTGAACGTATCTCATTTTCGTGCGCGCCTGAAAATTAGTAATTTTTAATTTCTTGATGAAAATTTATATATTTCTCAATTTTTTCTCCGAAGCGTTTGTTTATCTTATTTTTTCTCGGCATAATTAACAGTCTTTTACCAAATTATTTATAATTATGTACGAGAATTTCTATAAAGTAACTAGAATGAAGTTTCTTCGATTTTTGTATATGACGTTAAAATAACTTTATTAAACTTCTATAAATAATTTGTGATTTTTTCATGAATGATAAAATTACAATTAAATTTTTATCGCTACTAAAAATTAATTTATTTCTATAATTTGAATATTTATATGGGAATAAAATAAAGCGTTTGTACTAAAAAAAATATAAATTAAATTAAGCAATTTTTTTTTTCATGGACTTCGAACGTGAAAAAACATACAATTTATATAGATCAACATTGTGTCGAGGTTTAGTCAAATGTCGTAAAACCGAATGAAATGTTATTATATGTAATTTATTAGTATCGAAAGGTTAAAATGGTTTTTGACTTAAAGAAAACAATATCCTAAATAAGAACGTGGTCTTTTACTTTAATTTATGAGTAATCTTAAATCGAAACGTGTTTTCTTATTTACGAGTGTCATATCTACTATATAAAAGAATCTTCAGTGATTCTCTCTAAACTATAAAATCATTAATTTTCATTGTATTTTTAAAGTACCTGAATAGATTTCAGAATTAATTTTTAATTATATTTAATTAAATTTTTTGTATAAAAAGAAAAAAATGTATGTCAAGTAATTATCTGTATTAAACAAGTACTATTAAACCACTATTTCTGTTTTGATTAAATTTTATAAAACTGGAATTAAATATATGTTATGAAAATATTATAGGGCAGACTATCCAATAGATGGCTCTTATAAGAAAATTTCATCTTTTCAGCTATCTAATAAAAGCTAATAAGGTAATTAGTACAGCAAAGTTTTTAATATTAGAGTAATTTGTTTGGGTCCAACAAAATTTATGGTTCGCCTAGAGTTTTGAGTTCTTATTTTTTCCATATCAGGTTTGGCTCCCAAGAAATTTGATAGCTTACATATGGCCAATTACTCGAGTTTTAATTAACTGAAATTAGGCCCAGTGATCCTATCTCTCAGAATTCGTTAGTTGGCTATCAATTACTAAGAAATGATTAAATATATCACAAGAACGAAATATTTAGTAAAAAAAAATAATCATGAGAAGAAATTAAAGAATACTGTACAGGAAGGTTTTTTTTTTTTTATTCAGTGCTGAACTCTAATTACAGGCGCATAAATCTGTCCTGGCAACTAATTGAAGGAGGCCACCAACTAGGTGGTTCACTCTATTTCTATCATTATAAAAATCTTTCGTATTTCCATCTCTAAGGTATATAAGGCATATTTTTCTATAGGTGCATACGAATTTTCTTTTCCCCCAAATACACACTTTAATGCATAAACATAACATAAATGCAACTGCGGTAAAATATATAAAATGATGAAGTACTGCTTAGTGCATAAATATGCTTTATATTAATATTTCATATATGTCTATCCCAGACTATATAATAAACGTCAAGATATCTTCTTGACTGATCCGGATTTATATTATTCTTATACTAATATTACTCAGATATACATTTTGTTTCTATCATCGTCAATACATCAAAGCTACTCTTATTCATCAGTCTTTTATATAAAGTGGAAAATTTTAATCATAAACCGACAATCTTTCTAAGTACATACTACATACTCTGTGAAAAGTGTAAGGGCTTCTTCTACATGATGTCGGCAACAGTAATCAGTTTGTTTATATTGATGTTGTTTTTACCATTTTATTATTATTGATGTTGTATGTTTTTCCTTTTTGTCGTATTTCTGTTTTAAATTAAAAAGAAAAATATTGTATACTTGAAATCTGCGATATTATTGATGAAAAAAGTGAACATGTGCTGGCATTGCAATCATTTCGAAATGGTATCTACGGAAATCATTTTATTATCTCATATAAGTGATGAATGAAATAATGTATAAAAGTTATTTTAACTGTGTGACACATAATCTAAAGCCTTTTTTTTATCCATTCATTTTGCAAGATACGCAATATATCTATGTTTAAAACAGGATATATGTATATATTTATTCTCTATGGTAGATGATACTATCTGGTGGTATATTCGTTTTATCTCTATATTTGCATAGAAATAATCATCGGAGAACGGTTTTCAAGGCTCTAGATGTTTAGAGAATCAAAATTTATATCGATTTTTGTATGTTCTTCCGGCCGCCCGACTACACGATAAATCTCAAACGTGTTGTGTCTGATTATAATGAAATTTAGCGTATAGGTTAGTTATTCCTCAACTTAGTTTGGAGTTACATTTCAACAAAATCGACAGAAGGGGGATGAAATTATAAACCAAAAATCATAGTGTCCATAAAATTTTGTCGTTTTTTCGGATGTAATGGGAATATTTTTTCAGCATTTTGATTTAAATTAATTACATATGTTGGTATAGACGAATCGCATACTTTGTTGAAGAATTCAAGAATAGTGCATAAAGTAGAGAAAAGTTATCTTAGACATAAAGTTTTGCCGTTTTTTTGGCTAGGATTTCAGATTGGACTCTAAAACCGATATACAAATTTGAATAATATTTCCAGTATCGATTTACATTATCAAGTTGCCTATAAATTAGAGCAAATCTGGCGAAGGGGACACAAAATTATGAAGAAACATTGAAATATTATTAGTTAGGGTTGTTTCTCAGATTTAATGCATTGAAACTATAGGTTTATTATTTACGAGTCCCATTTATATCACAGGATGTCAGAAAAGGCTATATACCGATTTTAAATTTCTATGTTGTTGTTTTTTTTTAAGTTAAAACATAATTTAATCTAAATATAGAGAAAATTGATAGTAGAACATCAGAAATCAGAAGCGCGTATATGAGTAAGACAAGATTTTGACATGAAGTTGAATTTCAAGAAGAAAGTTCTCTATACATATATATAATTCCTTTTATAAAGGAAAATCTATTATATATATATAGTATATATTGTATTTATAAACATGACAATGAAGATGATGATGAGGATGTGACTCTCTTATTTTCTATCTTTTATAATAGCATCAGACAAAAGCTCCACATTGTGTGCCCTATATTTTTGCTTTTCCAGTAAAAAATTTCTATGATATTACTAAAGACTATGGAAGAAAATGAACTACGAGAAAACATAGATGTATATTTATTCTATATTAAACAAAAAAAACTTATAAAATTGAACAAAACGAATTGTGTCATGTCCTCAGGGCGGTTCGTTCTTTCTTATAAATTTGACAACGAAGAAAATTGAAAATTTTTATATTGAATAAAAAGAAAAATATAAAATGTGGGTTGTCACATAGGTCAAACTAAAATACGGCTAATTTTTGTTGAATTTTCAACAGGACAGAAAAAACGTAATTATATAATATTTTTTCAAACAGAGGTCAGAAACGT
Organism: Xylophagus ater; assembly: GCA_963422695.1. Lineage (NCBI taxonomy): Eukaryota > Metazoa > Arthropoda > Insecta > Diptera > Xylophagidae > Xylophagus > Xylophagus ater. Next base: position 8,588,003 of record OY730486.1, on the reverse strand, counting down.
GACTTTTTATAAATACCAGCTACTAAGTTGTCTACCATATTAGTTTGTTGTGATGTCCTTAATCTTTGAAATTTTAGTTTTGTCGTCAAAGGTGAAAAGATTCCCGACCCTTTAGAAGGAATTTTGTACTGTTGTGTTTTACTAAATTCATGAAGAACAATATCAACCCAGTTTTGGATGTGTCTACAAATAGTACCTTATTGTCTAATCGCTGAACTGAATTTAGTATTTAAATTTATTCTAATTTCAATTTTAATAGACCTAGGTTTCGTGCTTTTAATTCGATTAAACTAATGAGTAAATTAATTATTATTTTAATTTGTCTTTTTAAATATACTGCAACAAAATGTAAACTAATTATCTCACGAAATTGCATGAAGAATGATTTTGGGGATCTAAAATTGCATTTTATAAATTGCATTGAAAGTACATATAATTTTATCAAACAACAAAAATCCTTCATTCATCCCATCAACTTTTCGGTCAACCTAATTTCTCGTGCAATTTATTTCTACATATTTATTACCTATCTACGTTAATACCACGAAATTTGCATAATTTTCTATGCGGTAATATGATTGAAGGTTTACTAGAAAATAATGAAAAACATTGAATTTTCGTAAACATAATCTACACAACAGATTTTCGCCTACTACTATATAGTAAATTGTTAGGAAAGCTCACCGAATATTTTATTCAGGGATGGAAACTTTTATTAAACTTTTTTGATAAATGAGTTTATGTTTGAATTGAGTTTTATGTGTTTTTTTTATAAAATTTCATAAAAATTCACCCAAGATCTTCAACATCTTGCATTATATACAGGAAGATAAAAGCTGGCTTCATCATTCATATCTATTATTTCATCAATATAGAAGTTGTTCTATAGAGAAAATAGCTACCAATTCAGTCAACGACATTGAATTTTCTGAGATATATTATAAAAAGGTGAAAAATGTGGCGTTGTAGGTATCATAGGCATCTGCTTCTTCAATTATTTTCTTCAATAATTTTTGATATTCATTTTCAATTCCCATTTTTCTTTTCTAGAATATTGAATCTGGTTTTATATCTTTTGTATAAAATCTTTATTCTATTATTTTAATGGAAAATTTTTAATGGTCAATTTTTCTTTTTCCTTATTTTTTTGTCGTATTTGTTTCTTGACATTACACGATTCGTTCCTTGACGAAAATATCTATGTCACCTTTATTGATTTTTAATACTCTCGGAAATAAAAAAATAGTAAAAAAAAATATCCTGAAACGAAAATTTTCTTTTTCGAAATATAAATTTTTAGTATAATTTGTTTTTTATTTTCCGAAGAATAGAAAAAGCTAATGGGGTGTTAGTCATCCACCTGAAATTCTACTTGTCATAAAAGCTAGAAAATTAGAAACATTATTTGTTGTAAATAAGGTGAAACATTTTTTATCGTTTCTATGAATTTCCATTTACGATCTAATAGCTAGCTACTGAAATTGTCAAAGAAAATAAAGGATATTAGTTTTTATATTTGTAGAATTATTTAAATAATCTGACCTTTTTTTTTTGTTTGGTAAAAATTTCTTCAGTTTTATATCAAAACCGCTAAGTGAACTTCGAAAATGTCTGCATTTTGATAAAATATTATTCAAATTTTATGAAATCCAATCGATTTTCAAAAAAATATTCAAAATAATTTCTTATAAAATTTCAATAAAAATTCAAAATACAAAAAGAAAGTCTAAAAATCGCAATAAATTAGCATAAAAAGCTCCTTTTATAAATTATTATAAAAAGAATTCTCTAAAAACTTTGAAAACTAATTTTAAAAATGTACGTAAAAATGTACGGGTCGAATTTATACAATTTGAAATTTTAAAATATATTTCACCAAAAGTTTAGTCTTCAAATTGATTACTTTGTAAATAAGGTGTTTCGATTAGATTGTTTAATTTGTGATCACTTTTTGGCCTGCGATTTTTTAACTCGAAATCTTATACTATATTAAAAGTAAGCTACTTTTACCTAAATTTAGTGCTTAAATCCCTAAGTACTCTAACCTGTGTTGTGTTCTTCGTTTTGGTAAAACGCGGGCTACTGCTCAAGTTTGTTTGGGTAGACTTTTTCGAGAGAGAAAATTATATGTCTAAAATATCATTGCGTACATAAATAACAAAACCATTAATTGAGTCATTTGTGGATCTAATTCTATTTAAGCAGATGTGTCTTTAAAGTCCTAACTAGTGAATGTCTCTATAGTTAATTTTCTTTTAACGACGTCTTCGATGAAATCACAAGATAGGGAATTGGGGATTTCTTTATAATATGTTTTCGGTGTTATTAACTGATGTATTTATTGCTTTTAAAGTGAATACTGCACTTCCTTATTATTTAGTCCTTATTAACAAGCGACTAAAATAGGGCCTTACTATAATTAATTTAATGTTTCGTAATTTTTTTTACAAAGGAACCCAACCTATTTTAATAAATTAACGAGTTAAGATAAAAAATTAATAATTTATAAACATATTTAGGTATTTACACTAGAATCCATATGGAATATATAATTTCATGTATTTTTATTTTTATTTTGATGAATAGAACTTAGTTTCATGTTAATTATAATTAATATCATAAAATGTCATCAGATAACTTTACAATATTATATATTAAAGAAACCAAAAAGATGGAATAATTAGAATTTATGTTAGGATGAGTAAAAATTGTTGTTGGTGGTATATAATCATACAATATTATTCATTGTGTGTACGGGAAGAGAGTATCTTTTTATGCGCATTCTTTAGGGCCCTATGGCGTTATTATTTTTTTTTTTATTCTATATATAGGGACATGTTTTATGTTTTTCAACCTTGCTTGTTTTTATGCCATTTTCTTTTGCCTGTTGTGTGGAAAATCATATTTTCTCATTTTGAAGAAAACAAAACAGAAAAATATATGACTATACATACTACTAATTTACTTCCAGTTTATTTACTCTTTCATATACCGAGTACTGTTTTGATCCTTGACATAAATTTTTATATCACATACCAATTTTTTTTCATATTAATATTTTTCTTAACGCGTTTTTTCTGAACTTTGCTGAACTTTTCATTTATTGATTTTTTTATAAAAGTTCTCAACCGTTTATTTTCATGTATGATGAAATATTTTAGCGTATTTTGAATGCAGTCATTGTATTCCTAGACACAAAAAAAATGAAAAGTTATAAACTAATTTGATCATTTAACTTTTTCTATATACTCGCCTATATGTAGGAGACATATTCAAATATCATTGAAACTCCAAGATTTTCATTAACAATAGATATTCTATTATAGATACGTCAGTTAAGCCTAATTTCCAGGTGATTCATGTATTAAATTCGGGTTTTTGACTAATCGAGAATTTTTGTCTTTGGTTCTAAAAATACGATTAATAATTCCTAAATGATAAGTTTACCCAAAATGTATCCATTTTAGTCTAATTTTTTAATATTTGAACTAAATTCTCAATTTCTAAGTACCAGCTGTTCTAAAAATCTTCACACTATTCTTAAAAGATTACACTATATGTATATTAATCTTAGACGCTGTTCTTCTATGGTGGTATATTATTGTCTATTTCTAGGCCAGTAATCTGCTGAAAATCCAGCATTACTCTGCACAAATTATAAAGAAAGTATAATATTAATATTATTACCAAAAAGAGTTGTTGATTATTTGAGCAAAGTAAAATAATTCTACCAAACCACAAAGGATATACAATTATAATAAAGTTGTGACCTTAACTAAAATATTAATGTTCCCCCAAACACTTTCTTATACATATTATTGAAAGTTTTATTTTTTCATACATTATAGAAACAAATTGTTAGACGCATGTAAGTTAAAACGGCAGCAGATTTAATTTGAAATACTGTTTTACTGCTTTAATATTTAGCACATGACATTTATGTGGAAATGTTGAGTTTTGTACCAAAAAAAACGACATTACTCTTTTGCTTCAATCTATTAATTAGTGCCGCTGAAAATTATCATGTGCTTCTCGAAGCTTGTGGTGAACATGTTCTATCTAACAACAATTGTCGAGATTGGTTTAGGTTTAGACAATTTAAAGAGAATGATTTTGATTTGATCTGAAAAACAAACAAGGCCCTGGTGTTAAAACCTTGTAAAATAGGTAAAGTTGTTTGTTATCAGTGCTTACCTGTGTAAGATTTATCAAGCTTTGTATTGCCAGGACCTCAAAACATTCTGGAAACGATATACAGTCTTGCTCGTATTCCAAAAATGAAGTACTTAAATACTTTATTAAAGTATGTATAAGAAAGTAAATTGGTTGCTATAGCAAAATATTTTATCTAAAATAAGAACCAATTAATTTTGTGGTCGTATTTTATTATTCAAGGGAATTATTCCTGACAAATTCTTCTAAATACCCTTTTTTTTTTCTTTTGTGAAGCCACATCAAATAAATTTAATGGTTTTTAAATTTATTTGGTGAATATTTCTATTATCGAAAATTATTTTAAGAATTAAAAAAGGATTTTCGAAACAATATTTCACAGAAACATATTTCTCAATTGAAAATCTTTTTGCTATAAAATAGATACTACGCAAAATGTTCGGAATACATTATTTTAAAAGTCGTGATAAGATTAACAAAACATAAATCCTGTTTAATATTTAACAAACAAATAATGTGAAAGTAGATAGCTACTATATATACTATATATAATAGTCCCCACGTCGGCTGTATACTTTTGGTTCAATTTTTTAAAGTTGCGGAGGTGTTCGAAAACTATAAATCTTGTTGGATATCAAACAGTTCTAACTTGAATCTTTCGGTGTACTACTTGTATAATATATGTTTATCCCGGGTCTTACTGAAAAATTGAATTGACATTTTCGTGTATTAAAAAAACCTGGATCAAAAATTCATTTTAAATCTTATTTGAAACAGTTTTCTTTTTAATTTTTTTTTTTTATCATTAATCTAAAAATAAGTCTTAATAATTTTAAGTCACAATATTTTCAATTATCTAAATGTGCGTAAATTAAATAAATTATTTTCTTATCAAATTCATAACTTTTTCCAAAGAAATCAATATTTTTGTTTTTTTGTTTTGTATGAAATGAAACGAATAATTTTCACATTGAACGACGGCGGCACCAGTACGACGTTTTGTTATCTCAAACCTTCATCACCATTAGATTGTTATCATTTAACGAAACTTTTCTTTACACAAAATGTTTATTTTACAAAAATTTATACCAGAAATTTTTTCAATAAATTCCTAAAAATAAGTACAACCTAATTTCTTTCAAACAGACTTGATTCTGACACCTTTTAAATATTCTTCTTTTCTCTAGTTTTAAATATAAAATCATTTTATCCATGCCTTCCATCATTATTTCAAGATTTATCTCATTTTTAGGTAATGCGAAAATGTTGGTACTTATTTTTCTTAGCATAAAATTATGAAGGAAAGTTTTTCTTTAAATAAAAAAGAAAACAAAGTAAATTATATAAATTACAGAGAAAGTTTTCTATTCTATATTGAGGTCTCCAAAAGGAAATAACTTTGATAAGATAATCAGGACACATGAAAATGAAATTTAGATAAATGATATGATATATATGTATATATGTTAAAATATTTCCAGTATTCCTAATTTGGAAATTTTCATCTTCTTACGAGACGAATGTAAATCCTTTAATATGAAGAAAAAAAGGAAAGAAAAGAAATTGTACACATGAGAAAAATCAATTTTAGGCCTAATTCAGTTATTTTTGACAAATGGAAAAGAATCGTATCTTCAATATCATGAAAAAAAGAAAATGATCTGTTGGATGGATTTGGAATATATTACATTAAATAAATAAACAAAATAGTATACAACACAAAAAAAGCTTCTTCAAAGATAATGGAAGTAAATAGGATGATAATGTATTAAAATAAATTACAAAAATACGAACTTTAGTAAAATTTAAAAGAAAAATAAAGAAAATTTCGTAATCCCTTGACATATTCCTTAACGAATTCTGTGGAACTCAGTTTTATTCTCCAAATAAACATCTTGTATTAGGAGTATTCCGTTGTAATTTGTGGTGTATCGTTTTTTTTTTTTTTTTTACAATACAGAATCTTTACAACGACACATCAAGTTTTACTACGGAAAATGCTATATCCAAAATAATCACCAATAAATTTGCTGTTTAAAAAATCGTTGTTGTGAACTGAACTTTACTACTTAATGTTTTCCTTGTTTGTCCTTTAAACGCTTTGAATGGAAATACGCGTCAAACACAATCACTTTCTTTGATAATGAGTTTCTGAGGTTAATTCCTCAAGTTTCAAATCGAACTGTTCTATCGATCATTTCAACTCTGATATTTATACATCATACAATCTTTCTAAATCTTCTGAGAAATGTCACAAATGTAAAGTGATTGTCGTGTTTGTGAATTGTGTGTCGAAGCTTGTATTATTTTCTTTAATAAAAATATAGTAGAAACATTTCTGTTTTTCCTTTATATGGGAAGCAAACAAAAGGGGCTTGAAATAATAATGTTTCTTAGATATGAATCTTCAATATACGCAATTATTAAAGAAATCATATTTTTCTTATATTTGTTTTCGAACCATAAGCGCTAAATAAATCTTTAATAATCTCCTTCTATTTTTTTTTTCTTCTTATGTCAAATCATATTCATTTAATGCATATTTATATCCCATAGTACATAATAATTTGACAATCAATACATTTCATAAAAATGGGAAATCTTACATTAGTATTACAACTGGAATGTTCGTTAATGATGACACATAGGGAAAAGTAACCTTCACATTAGTGTTTTATATGGATATGATTGTTATCCCCTTAGGGATATATCATGAATATTATAGGATATTTTCTTTCTTCTGTTTTTGATATAATCAGGATACGTGCTTATCAAGAAGAAAAATTAATATAAAAATATTTATTATTTCAGTTTACTATTGAAAAGGCGAAAGGAAGGATCTATTCTTATTTTAGAAATCTAAATATATTTTCTTTAAGATTTTATATTTTCTTTGTTTTTAACAATGTTTGTGTTGGATTTAAAAATTTAATTGGAATATTATTTAATATTGGTAGTGGAGGTGGTTTCCTTTAAAAGTTTCTTAGGCTTTTTTTCGAAATAGAAATACACAATTTAGTAATTTGTAGGAGTTTTAGGCGTTTGTTTAAATAGTTTAACACAAATATTTAACTTTGAATGGTTTAAATAAAAATAAATACAAAATAGCAATTGTATTGTTTATTATAAACAATGGAAGTTTTATGACTATGAAGGTTTAAGTACTAGAGATTGTTATCAGTTCAGAGGTACTAAGTTAAACTCCGGGTTCGAGTTTCGACAATATGTATTCACATTTTTTGAATTATCTACAAATTTGTGTTTAAAAAAGAGGTACATCTTCCTAGAAAAGAAAGAAATGATTTTATGGAATTTTGTATGTATATCCTAAAAATTTCACATCAATGCCTATAGAACTGATGAAGTTATAGAGATCTAAGTCTAGCAAGGGTTTTTTTTTCTTTTCAAAATACGATTTACGAAACCGATGGACATCATATCTCTAAAACTATTTTAATACCTAAATTTTCACAAAATATGCTGAGAAGTATTCAGAGGTCACTGACAATCTCCTTTCTTTGTTTTTATCTTTATTTTTTCATAGAAATTTCATGTTTGTACTTTAATTCGTCGCCTTTTACTTTATTTCCATAAATATTTTCTTAGAAAAATAAATAACCTTTGTTTTGGTATTCTAGGAAAATGTAGTCCTTTAAGTAAAAATACATATTTTACACAAAACAACATGCTTTATAAACATAAAAATGTGTGTGTCTCAAATTTTGATACAAATGTTTGTCAATCGCCAACAATCTCGGAAAATTATATTCTTGATAGACTAGAAACTAGTAGGTTTTAAACCAAATATACAACAGCTAAGAATCAACCATGTCTTGTGATCAGGAAAAACCATCGAAGTTTTATTTTTGAAAAATTTTTGTGGCAACATGAACATTTTTTCGAAAACATAATTTTCCTTTTTAGTTTAAATACGTAATAATTACTTGAAACATTTTAAAAGCATCAATTGTATAGTTTTTTTTTTAAACAATTCCTAAAAAATCACTCTATTATTAGCGTTTTACTTAGGAGTTACTCCTACCTAAAATATGTTAATAATATATCATATATTTTGATATTAAATCAAATAATATGCTATTATGTCTAATACTATTTCGATATTTAAAATTTTTCATATTTTCTAATTATAAATTTATAAATCAAAGTAAATATTGATAATCAAATTAATGAGAGTTTTCCATACAATTTTCTGAATATTCGTTGTAGACGTAAATCAATAATTCGCTAAATTTCATTAATTAAAAATTTGATTAAAATTGATTTCGATTTTGACAGGTTTTTTGTTTTTTTTGGTTCTGAAAGATTAAATTGAAATTTCAAAAATATACCTATCCTAGGTACATCCCATACCCCATTTCCACATCATATACACTCAATATTTATGGTGAGGATTCAATCATAGATGGCTTTAAATGACATTCGACTTTCAAAAATTGACTGGCTTTTCGATTAGACTTTAGTTATTGAAATATGTTTGGTTTTTCCTTACAATGTAAACAGATTTTTTTTTTATTTCTATTTTGATGTGTTTGATTCGTTTTTTTAATGCCTTATTTGCTTTAACATGTCAGCCATCATAGGACGTCCTTTTAATTACATTTTTTTTCCCCTGAAAAACATGTACCTTAGAAGAGTAAACATTTATTTTAGTTAGGAATTTATTTTATATACAAATACTGATTTGGTAATGTCGAATAATTGTTTTTTTTCTGCTAGTAGTTTATTAGCAAACTTCTATAATCCAACTTAAGTGTTTGGTATTTCATTTATAATTTACATATAAATTGCTTAAAGTAAAAAAATGCAATTTCACAAATGTACACGTTCAGAATGGTTCTGTTTATTTTATAAGAAAAAACTATGACAAACGTTTAGTAGGAATCAATAAAACTTTAGAGTGAACTATATTATGGAAATTGTATTGAAGAATACAATTTTATAAACAAATAATTTAAATTCAGAATCCTTTAGTTTTGTGTCCGGTGTCTATGTTAAATGTTACAGAATTTTCTTATTTCTGGGCAAAGGATATCCGTACTTACACTTCTTTTAATGTACACCATCATCCGCTAAAAGCTTTCTGAACTTGATGAAGGACGGAAGTGCCTTTAAGGCAAAGACAATTTCACTATATAAAAATAATTTTTTTAAAAGAAAATTATTTAAAAGATTTTTTAATAAATCTCAAATTTTTATAGACTTTTCAATTTGTATTTTTATTAAATTATGTTTTAGACAAATCGTTGACTAGCGTAGCGACGGGTAGAGCTAGTTAATTTAAAAACCCGGAAATTATTCTGTCTTTAGATACGAATATTTTTAAGAAAAAAAAAATTCCTGGAAATTTTATCCATTATCATAAAATACTAAATATTTTTAATTTATCATATTTAAAAATTTGAAATTGTTTTTCATTTTATTTTACACTTGAAAGGTTTTCATATTTTAATTCTTTATGCATAATTAAACTAAAAACTAAAAATAAATATTTGCACAAGATTTGACTGTAATTATAGATTTTTGTCTTGAAAAACGTAATTTCCTTTTCAAAATTGCCATTTTATATGATTTCAAGCTTAATATCTAAAGAAGATAAAAAAAAACACAAGGAAAAATCAGACCCACATTCAAATAAACTTTATTAGGGTTTACTTTTGTAATCCTATCCTCTTCATAGCCCAACGTATATAAGATTCTCTGTTCATATGTATATAGAATAAGATTGAATAACTTTTTCCGTTTTCATTTGAATGTTCTCTAGAGAACCTCAATCAGAGTAAGTAATGGACCGTTAAAGGTTTAAATTATTCATCAAATTAACCTAAAATATTCACTATGTAATTTGTATATCCTATTTGTATACAAAATATATACAGTCTTCGTTCGAACTTTAATCATAGGATAAGTCCAGAAAATTAATCGATCTGATTAATAAAATATATATATCTGATCAATTTCAATGAAATTTAACATCAATTTCGTTTTTTTAATATTTAATTAATATTCAACTAATGAAATTGTAAAAGTATATACAAAGTACCTATTTTCTGTGCTGTAGATCCTGTTTCTTTATTTATATATACTTGGAAAAGAAGTTTTTCAAACAAACAGAAAGAAAAAAACATAAAGTAATGTAAAATCGGCCTATAGCCGATTTTTTGATGCCCTATGGTAGAAATGGGAGAGAAAAATTGTGAAAACTAACAATATATCGAGGTTTTACTTCATAACTTTGTTTGCCCTTTTCAAAATTTTCTCTAATTTGTAAGTAACTCAGACCCTAGTAGCATAAGTCTAATTTGCAAATTTCATTCAAATCAGTGCATTAGTTCTGAAAATACATCAAAAAAACTTTCTGAACAGGGTTATTTCTTCCTACGACTACTTCTTTCTCCACTATCCTGAGACCGATATCACTGAAATTTACAATGGTATCGTCTATTAATGTAGTCAATCAATATAATTAATTTAAACAAAATTGCTATACCAATTTTCCAATTAAACCCGAAAAACTATATAAAAAGAAACGACAAAACTTTATGGTCGCCCCTGTTTTTCCTTAATAACTTCGCTGCCCCTCATTCGATTTTGCTGAAATGCAACACCAAAACCACTATAGCAATAACCAAGTAGCGTTCTAAATTTCATCAAAATTCCATAACGCGTTTTTGAGTTATTTTGTCAACGGACGGACGGTAGTACCAAACATGGAGCATTAATATAGGGAATATTTTTCAGAATTTTGGCTCATTTTCAAAACCCAATTACCCCAATTTGTTCTGCCAGAATTTCACAATTTTTTTTTCCAAGTATTCTATAAGATGTCACCTTTTCAGCGCGCTATAACACAACTTGATAGGATTAGAACTACTAAAGTTATACGATTCTAAAGCCAACTATTGGAAAAAAAACGCCACGAACTTTCTGCTTAATTGAATATTTTAAGGTTTTTCTCTCCATAACTTCGTTTCTACAATCTCGAATTCGCTCAAATTCACAGGTATGCTGGACTCTAATAGCATAAACACATTTCGTAAATTTGATTGAAATCGGTATATAAATTTTTAAAATACATTGGAAAAACTTTATGAACAGGCTTATTTTAGGCTACAACTATTTCTTTCTCCAGTATCCTTAGACCGATTTAACTGAAAATTAACTCGGTATCGTCTATTTATGCAGTTAACCTACATAATTAATTTGAACAAAATCGGGTCACAAATTTTCCAATTACATCTGAAAAACCATAACGAAAAAAACGACAAAACTTTCTGGTCACCCTGGTTTTTCCTTTATAACTTTGCCCCCCGTGGATCGATTTGGCTCAAATGCAATACCAAACCAAGTTAAGGAATAAGCAACTCAAATTATAAATTTCATCAAAATCGCATAACGCGTTTTTGAGTTATCTTGTCTACGGACGGACGGACGGACGGACGGACGGACGGACGGACATGCATAAATCGATATAACTTTTGATTCCCTACACAACCATACCTTTGAAATTTTTCTCCGATTATTATTTCTATGTGTTACACACTTAGTGACAAAACTAATATACCCTCTGGTAGTACCTACCATAGGGCATAAAAAAGGATTGAATTATAGTGTTTTCGTTTTTGTATCCCAAAAAAGTATCACGCACTTAATTTAAAAAGTGTATAGAATAAGTTTACTTCTAAACAATTCAATTCCCTATTGTTCAAGTTTTATTCGTATTCCCTAACGTCCTCGTCGTTCCTTCTTTTTTTTATCAGGAATAGTATTCAAACGTAAATATAATAATGAATATCTACTTGAAAAACTTAATAAAACTCTCCATTTTTTCTTATAATACTATACAAAAAAAAAAGGTATAAGGACTTGAAGAACACCAGATCTATATATACAATCAGGTCATACGCACCTCACTTGATATTCTAATCGGAGGCAGTTTATCTAGTACTAGATTTAAATAGTGTTTGTGTTGTAGACAATTCTGGAAAAACGTGATGTCTTTTTCAAAAATTTTATACTCTCTCTTTTTTTTTTCTATGAAAAGAAAATATATTAGAAAATCCATTAGAATGAAGTGAAAAATAATCTTAAAAGAATTTTTGTGAATAACTTTATATAGTTTTTACTACTACTAGATTATAGGGCCTTTTTACTTTCAACAATAATAGAAAATTTAATAGGAAAATTTGTTTAAGAAAAAAAAGGGAAGTGAATAAAATTTCCATATTTACCATTAATGATGAAAAATGAAGGGAAAGAAAAACACTATACGGTGGCATCAAATAGAAAATGAAAAAGAATTTTTCAACTTAATTTAATTATAAAATAGTAAAATTCTTTTTATCATTCAAAACACGAATGAAAATTTTCCGAATAAAAAAGGAATATAGTATGTAGGTGCTTCTTTTTTTTTGTTCTATCAAAATTTCACGAAATCTTTTGTCACGCAAGAAAATCAGGTGAAAATTCAAAGAAATTATTTTTAGAATATACAGTAATAAATTTTATGTACTTATAGAAAATATTGCCGTAAAGAAAATGTGAAAATCTTCATGAATTTTAATAATATTTGTTAATTAGTTTAATCAAAATAATGAAAATATGAATTTTTAAAATGCCATATTATTAATAAGAAAGAAAACCCGAAAAATTTAGATTGTTGAACTTGAAAAAGTTTTTATGCATCAAAAACTTTATGGGTGAGAATATACAGGGTGGATTTAATTTTTATTAAAAACAACTTAGTAACTACTTAGATTTTAAGTTAAACCAGTACTGGCATTTTATACGGCGACTGCCGATTGTCGCTTGTGACCAATTTGAAAGTGATCACCGCATATTTCGGTATTACGTCCATTTAAAAAAAAAGACCAAAAATATTAAATGTTTTAAATAATATTATTAAATTAATTTACTTACACTTTACGATATTGACGGCGATATCACCTTACGGAATGCCGGAAAGCGACAAGTGACGAGCGACAATTGCCTATCGTCGTACAGAATGCCTACCCAGATTCTCATCTACTAAATTAAACTTTTCGTAATTGTTGGTTTAAAATTTACTTGCAGCTTAATATACGCTCAATGGTGCTTCGAAAAGAACTTGTTCAAGGTTATTAACTCCAGCGTACATATGTCACGTACGTCTTGTCCTTGAAAACAAACAATCAAGTACTTGTTAGCTGTGAAGTTCATTAAGCATATTAAAATTACGACGATACTTCGTTGCGTTTAAGTTAATTGACTGTTAGTACAGAAGATGTAAGTTTCAATTTTTTCTTCGTAAAATATTGGATGGGCAAAAATGTCATTACATTGTTGATTAAAGCCTTTTTTTTGAAGGTATGTTTAGCTTTTAGCTGATTAGAACACTCCAGAAACAAAGTTTTTCGTCTCAATTCAACTTAACAATTTCTTAACCCATTCAATAGATGCTGTTGTTGTTCTACAATATATTCTTTGCTGCCTAGCCAAATTTGACGATTGATGGTAACTTTTGCGAAGTTAAAAATTTAGAATGACTCTTGGTGCACCTTGTACGAACATTTTTAAATAAATTAGTAGATGAAAAGAACTTGCTTCTTACTTGAAGTTTTTTCCTCCACTATTTTTTTAAATTAACTCTATTCATAATATATTTTATAATAAAGGAGTATTAATTCTCTTGACGGTTTAATAATATGTATTTTTTTTTTTTTTTACATTTTGACCCTTCTCATTTGTGTGTACCGTTTTTTTTAAAAGAAATTCTTTCCAACTTCCATTATATTATGAAAATTGAAAGGCACGAGCTACAACTTTGAAGCTTTAATATTTCAAATGTACACAGCATCCTTGTCGTTACACTATATAGCGCTACAAGGCTTAACATTTAATTCAACTTTGCTCTATCATTATACTTTACTGGATTTTCTTCGCCCATTATATGAAACGTAATACGAAAGCTTCAGGGACTTACACACTTCTACGTATATAAACATTTTTTTTCTTCTTTTTTTTTTTTACTTCAAACTTTATTTTCTTGTATCTTAAATAGGATATTGCGTTGATGAAAGTGTATATAATATTCCCTGATCTTCTTATTTTCTTTTTACAGTTCTATTTCATTAATTCCATTTCATTTTCTGTAGATGATGTTTTCATCTAGAAATGCCAGATATATATATATACATAATACAATACTATTTCATTGACACAAATGACGTAAAACTTATCATTAAGTTTTAACCACATCATCACACCCATCCAAAAAAAAATTTATTTACTTTTGCTAATATATTAGATAACAAAAACAAGGGAAAAAAACGGAGACATCTTTTCTTTTACAAGCTTAACAAAATTTCTCTTGAAACTTCATTGGATTTACTTTTTCTAATAAAAACCAAATAAATAAGTAGAGTTTCACAGAGTATGTACTCTTCGCATATAATTGGAATTTATAACATGGTTAGATTTTCTTTTTATTACAAACAAATTACCTAAAGTCAGTGGAATACAATAGAGCTACAGAAAAGCTTCGTATTTTAATAGAAATTTTATTTTAAAATAAAATCTGTTCACTGTTTTTATTTAGTCTTTTGATTAAAGTTTCAGTTTCTCATCAAAAATTTTTAAAACAATTTAAACTAAGAAAATTCTAAATACACTTTTTTAATGGTAAATGTTTGGGAAAAATAAATTTTCTTTTTAATATGAAAGTATTTATAAAGGCGAAGACAGAAATTGAGAAAAATAATTTAGTTTTTTTTTTAAAGAAATATATAAAATATATAATAGGTGTCTCAATAAAAGTGCTGTATTTAACAGGTTCCCAATTTTCATTTCATTAGGTTGACAGTACTAAAACTTTGACATCTGCCATCTGGCGTCTGCACAGTGGCGTAGCTAAAAATATAGTGTCCTTACGCACCCATAGTCGTATGTTCCTCGTACCCCGTAATATCTGTAAGACTCAGAATACTCGAGATATACCTCCATACATGCTAATTTTTGGATTTTCAACCCTCAAAAGAGGAATACTTTTGAAAAGAAGGGATAATGGTGTTAAGTTCGTAATTAAATTTCTTGTCGAATGACGTATGGATCATATCTGTGGGTCCCATACTACCCTAAATATACCATACCATATACTTCAATTGACGTGAATTAAATCCGGTGCTCGTATTGGGACACCTTTTTAAAGAAAATGGAAAAACGACGTTCGGAAACCTACTAGACCTGAGTAGATGATTTTTTTTTTTTTTTTTTTGTATATTTGAATAAGGGAAAAAGCCTTTTTTGTCTGCTTTTCACCATTCAATATTAGATTCCATAATTTTTATACTTGGTAAATATTTTTTTTTACTATATTTTGTATATCCAAAGACTCGTTTTTTCTGTTTTCAGACATAATATCTTATAGAATTGGAATTGTTAAGGTCTCCTTTTTTTCTGTTGGATAAGTACCATAAAATTAAACGACGCGGAATCAAATATATTTTGTTTTCTTTTTTTATATCAGTAAGCAATATTTGTTCTTCAAAGTCTGTTTCTTGCTTAAAGAATATATGAAAATATTTTCTCACTCAAAGACCACCATGATTCTTTAATATTTTCTTTTACTTGAAATAAAAACAATATTTTTAAATCTTTACGCATTTGGCTGGAAAATACATAACCCGAAACATAAACAAAATTTTTGTTTAGATGGAGTTCAAGAGTGATCCAATACGAGTACTTTTGTGGATTAAATTTTTATTAGATCGTAGAGAAATAAATAGCGGATTTGGCTACTATAATTTTCAATGATGAATTTTTATATAAACTTTTGTTGCATTTCTGTGAAGCTTTTATATCATTTTTAAGTGGATTTGTCGTTCATCTGACAATTTCGACAATTTTTCAGACGCAGTTAAAAGAGAACATGGAAAATTAGCAAATTCATATACAATTTTCTTATATGAGTTCAATATGGGTCATAAAACCGCGGAAACTTTTCATCAGATCTTTCGCTAACCAAAAAACAATATAAATCATAGGAAATAGTTTAATAAATAGGTTTTAGATAAAAAAAAATCTTGCATATATCACGCGTATTATGTATTTTGTAATTGTTTTTTGTTAACTTCAATGATGAACAAATTTTTTCTTGATCAGCTGTTTCTCTGTCATTGTTTCAATTTCCATTCATTCCAATGATGAGCTGTCTATTTGTTGGTTTCATAGAAAGTTTTTTGTCCAGTTTTTAGGGAATGTTGATATTCGTATAACCGAGTTTCATTCAATATCAGAAAAAACGTTCAGTTTTCACTTGTTCCACAATTTTCTTCATTCTAATGATTGTCCTATAACTTAAACCTTAGTTCACAATACAAAGAATTATGAAAATTTCATCAAAACTTCCAGCATTAATACATTCGAAATCAAAAAATCAATATTTTTCATTAACGAATACATTTATAAAATTCCACCTTCACAGTAAAATACTGTTTTTTTTGTTCAAATATTTGTAAAATAATTGTTAAACCATCAAAAAAAATCTGCAATGCATATTCATGACGGGTGGATCTACGTCATTACGTCAAAATTCAATAAATTCGCTGATCTTTAATACCATACTTTTTTTTTCTATGACTAATATTATTTCGTTATCCTATAGCCTTTCATATTCAAATCGTCATGGTTTTTTTTATATATAATGATATTTGCCATCACATATCGTTTATATGTTTTCATTTCCTATGCTTTTATGTATGTCTAAATATTTTATGTTGTGTAAAAAGCATAGCCGTTTTCTTTTGTGACGTGAATTTAATTACTGAATCATCAGACATTAACTCTAGCATAAAATCCGTTGGGAATCAATTTATTCCCATTTTTTTTTTCATTCTAATATGTCGAAAAATTCGCGAGTGTAGAATTTAAAACAATGTGTTTTTTAAGGGATATAAAATTAAATGTCAAAATCAATGAAAATGCTTAAAAAGCCTTTTTAAAAGAAAATATTTATTCATATGGAAATTTCGCGGATATGTTTTTTTTGCATATTCTTGACAAAAAAAAAACCACACACACAATTCATATGTCATTTTATTGAAAAATAAATATAATAAGAAGACAGTTAGTAGACGGTTGAAAATCTTTCGAAAAAAATGTTCTTTTTAGAAATTTTCTTCTTTATAATGATTTGGAAAACTTTTGCCAAGAAATCCACTTAAAAAATCTCATATAAAAATTTACTAGTATATGAAAATTTTCATACAAATTTAAACTTAAGGGTTTGCCAATAAAGTTTCGGGACAGAATATCATTCACCACATTCATCTGATTTAGCTCCATGTGATTTCTCACTATTCCCAAAAATTAAAATGAGGTTGCAGGGCTATTCGAAAGGAAGCAATAGCACAAAATGAGCTTGTGAATACTCATTTGAATCATTATTAAAATATGAAAAATATAGTTTCCTTTCATTTTTATAATAACACCATGTCACACCATGTATAAACATTATACCTCTTCATAGTACCATACTGCACAGATTTCATTTTATAGGAAAAGAAAAATAATAGAGCACATCATACTCGTACCTACGTGATAATATCTAGTTCAACAATGCATATGATTTCAGATAAAGGAAGAAAAATCCAGGAAACATATACATAAGAGAATTTTCTTTCCTTTTTTTTTTGAGATAGGAAAATAAAAACAAATATGAATACGTTAAGAACTATTATAAATGTTATAAAACAACATCAAAACAAACAGCAAAAAAAAGGATTCCATATAAACATGTTTAGTAAATATATCCACTTCATAAGGAAAGCTTTTGCTTATCTCGACTACTAGGTTAATACTTATAAATTACAATAACTAGGATATAAGGAATTTTTTGTTTTTTTTTACATTTTCTAAATAGGTAAGCAATGCTATGAAAATTTTATATGTGGGTTATGTACAATGTTGTATGTAATATTGATTTTTTCAATTTAGTTTGTATATTTATTATAAAATATAGTTTTCACACGTGATTTTAGTAGAAAGGATATTAAATATTTTGAACATATCAATGCACTAGGAATAATTTAATATTTTATGAGATAATGCAGAAATCTATTCAAAAAATGTTTAAATAATATCATCTTTATTTTTAAAATATAGTTTTCAAAATGAATTTGATTAATACGGCTGTGATCGTAAAAATACGGCCCAATCACACCTCCGGCATGTAAACCGCACCATACAGTGATTTTTTGTGGATGCAATGGTGTCTCTTGAAGCACATGTGGGTTTGTTGCTGTCCAATAACGCATATTTTGTTTGTTGAAGAAGCCATTCAGCCAGAAATGAGCTTCATCGCTGAAGATGATTTTTTGATGAAATTCCGGATTTTCTTCCAGCTTTGCCCGATCCCAAACGGAGAAGCTTCGGCGCTTCAAATGGTCAAGTGATGAAAATGTTGATTTTAATCTACGTTTTGACATTGACAGGTCATTATTAATGTTTAAGGGTGCGTTCATATAAAGATACAAAATTGTTATGTCCCTATTAAAAGACTATACTAAAGATATTACGTTCTACTACATCTAATCATTGGTATTTTCTATTTGTTATATAAATGAATTTTGTAACAAATTTTAATATGATTAAGTACGTTTAGCGCCATGCTCCGAAGAGGTTTTTAGAACCAATGATGGTAATGAAATTAAGTAACTTATAAGTAGTGAGGGATTTTCATTAAGCTCGAGTAATATATTTGCTTCATTTTTGATTGTCAAGAATTAATTATCAAATGGTATAATTCCCTTGGTCTGAATGCGTTTGTGCCATTTTTATGCTCGCCTTAAAATACGAAACTTATTGTTTCTTGATGAAAATTGATATATTTCTTAAAGCACATTTGTCTGAAGCATATGTTCGAATAACAGCTTCAATTATTTATGGGCTATGATTTCTAATTTCAAATATAAACTCAAATAAACGATCAGAATAAAATTAAAACAAAATTTGTCACAATTTTATCAAAATAATAAGGAAACTTTATCTAACAAATACTTCTTTAGATTGAACTCAATTTAAAGTTTGTAGTATGATATAATTTTCTTAAAATAAATTTAATTAATTGAAAGAAATTCTATATAAAGAAATTTGTTTAAGTGTTTTTAAATTTTTGTCTAATCCAAAAACTTTTAAATACAATTAAAATATAATCAAAAGAAAACATTTTATATTCTTTATAATAAAAAATTCAATAAAAATAATGTATATTTTGCAAAAAAAAAAATAGAAATTGTGTCAGAAAAATTTGGACATTTTAAATACAAGTGAAATTTATATTAAATCCTATATTAAATTGTATTTTACACATGTTCATTCGAAACATATTAACATGGCACAAAGTTTATGGCATTGTAAAACAAAATTGTAAAATTACTTTTTTTTTCTGTAACATATTTCAACAAATTTTACTTGTTCGCCTACCGTATACAATCTACATACGCAACTAGTACACTAGTTACTCAATGAACACCAAATTTTATTTTTATTAATTATTTGGAAATTGTTCATTCTATTTCAATGAAATAACAATTAAAAAATTTCACATTTGAACTACTTGAAAGCTTATTCGTAAAATGAAACAGTTAAAATTGAAATATGAAAATTGTATACTACTGTGTTCAAAAAATATTTTAATATCTTTAGCAAGAAAAACATAACATGAAAAAGCATGCAAATTAATCCCCAAAACAATCTTTTCAACATTTTTTTCACAGTCTTCAGGACTTTCAGCGAGTTTTCTTTAATTTTACTTTACTAAAGAGAAAAGTCACATGGTGGCTGGCAGGTGAATACAATGCTTTTGGAATTGTTTATGTTGAGTTTTTGGCCAAAATAGTATCTACTAACATGGATTGTTGAGCAGAATGCATTATCATTACTGTTTTTGCTATGATTCTTTTGGTTTATACGAATTGTTCGATGTTAAAGTAACAGTTTTCGCTTGGTAGTGAATAAGAGTTATATTTTTTTTTATATAAAATGTATGCTTATTACAATTAGTCTTGAAAATATTTGTTTTTCAATGTCTAAGAAATAAATTCATTCACGGTTTCTAATTTTTTAATAATTCAAATGCATTATTTTACAATAATCGCTAATAACTTTTTTAATCATCCGATTCAAGATCCTAATTTCAACACACGTTTAATCATTTTAAAATCACATAGTATTACTTTCAACACGTACTATGTTCAACTGGCCACAATTTTTATAATTATATTCATCATGGAAACCGTTTGGGCTAATTGAGAAATGTCACGAATTACAATGTGTTAAGAAAATTAGTATGTAGTTCTGCTGAAATATTCTACGATTTAGAATTGTGCATCTTATAATATACAATATCAGTTAAATAATATGCACAGCACTTAGTTATACCAAAAAAGATGGAAGTCATAGAAGATCCAAATCCGATATCAGTATTGGAACAGTTTGCCCCGGGAGTTTCATTAGTATTGAACGGTCAAAATTGAGAGTGTGTGTGTGATTTATCGCATTACCACCTCTTCAAAATAATTTGAATAAAATGATTAAATGGGACGCCATTTTTATTCTGATATTCTCCCAAAAAATTTCTAAATAATTATGAAGGACGAATCAAAACAGATATTAAAAAAAAAAATATTTTACTTATTCAGAAAAGGGCATGGCTTGTTTTCAAAAGGAAAAAAAAATTTATTTATAAAATATGGTCTTATACAGGGTGACAGAAAATGAACGTGGGTTATTATTTAGGAGCCATTAAGTCCATTGCAGTATGCGCTGTGGCTCCATCTTGTTGGAACCAAAAGGTGGTTTTCCACAGCTGGCCTAAAAATTTTCCAACATCTTCCGATATTGAGCACTATTAATGGAAACTGCAACACCGTCTTTATTTTCGAAGGAATTTGGACCAGTGATCCTCTCAGACGATACACCGCACCAAACAGTACACATAAGTGGGTGTAACTGTCGTTGATGAAATGCTCTTGGATTCTCTGTAGCCCATATCCTGCAGTTCTGCTAGTTTATGAAACCGTTTAATTGGAAATGGGCTTCAATGCTCATTATCAAATTGTTAAAACAATGGACCGTTCATGTTCGAAATAAAGTTGGATGATTTTGGTTCGTTGCTCGATTATGTATTGTTCCATTTCACATTCCCCATTACAAAATCCTGTAATAACATTTTTAAAAAAATTGAACAAAAAATTATCAATAATTCACTCTACAACATTTTGCGCCACCCTGTCTTTCCTTTTATTTGATCTATATTTCACAACGTTGGCGGAGGCAGGTGTTTGATTTTTTGGCAATATGAAAATATTTTTGGTGATTTGATTCAATGAAAAATATATTTCAATATAATTTCTGGTCGAGTTTCTGGACAAATGTTTTAAGGCAGGGGGGAACACATTTTTTAGAAATACTCTTTTTGTGTTGTATTATCACAGATTGTGTGGTTTTTTTAAAAGAAATTTTAAAATCAATGTGCCGATCTGTGAATACATTTTCTATAAAACAAAATTATGAAAGGTCAGTTTTTTAAGCGATTTTATGATTTTTGTTTTTTTTGCTAGCTAAAAATTTTTTTAGGGAATGCATATAAATTGCAATATCGGGAAATATATAGTAAATATTTTTCTTAAGGCTTATGAGGAAAATCTCTCTCAAAAATGGATTGATTATGTTTTCAGTTTTTTTAATTTGTTTTGAGAAGATTTACTTGAAGACTTTTTTGAATTATTCATTTTAAAGGAACAGTGCTTTCTGAGGAGAACTAAGATCATGTAACTAAGCACTTTTTTCTATGATCAAAACACGGGTTTTCTTCACAGAACCAATGCCCGTATAAAGAATTGGTTTCTTAGCTTCTATAATTTTTTTAATGTTTTTAACCTCCGGGCTTTCTTCAAAAATGATATTAAAAACATTGAAATGTAGATTAAAAATCTCGGCACACATATCAGTCGGATTAATTAATTTGCCAAAATCAGAATTTTGGCTAAAATTTTTGAAAAAAATTAAGGCTTCGGAAGCTTTTGTCATTGAAGATTCTGACTTAATCATGCATGCGCAACAGTCTAGACATTTCAATTTCGCAAGAACTTTAAATAAAATAAAACCAGAAAAAAAGCGTTGAGCACCTGTGTCATTAGGGCTATCAAAAATTTTAAAATCTTCGTGTTCAATTTCCGGGTCGTCTAACGGAGAAAAGGTGCGAGAAGTTAAATCTGATCCAGTTGTGTCTTGGGTAATATAAGATTCTTCTGAATTCAATATTGCCTTCCAATCCAAATTTAGAAAATCGTCGTCATCTGCTTCGCAATTGGTAGCGTTGGACGAATACACCAATTTCATAGCCATTATTTTGGCAATAATGAAATTAAATTCAAATAAGGATGGGTGTGTATTATTGCCTCCATGCGCCATTCTTTATACGGGCATTGGTTCTGTGAAGAAAACCCGTGTTTTGATCATAGAAAAAAGTGCTTAGTTACATGATCTTAGTTCTCCTCAGAAAGCACTGTTCCTTTAAAATGAATAATTCAAAAAAGTCTTCAAGTAAATCTTCTCAAAACAAATTAAAAAAACTGAAAACATAATCAATCCATTTTTGAGAGAGATTTTCCTCATAAGCCTTAAGAAAAATATTTACTATATATTTCCCGATATTGCAATTTATATGCATTCCCTAAAAAAATTTTTAGCTAGCAAAAAAAACAAAAATCATAAAATCGCTTAAAAAACTGACCTTTCATAATTTTGTTTTATAGAAAATGTATTCACAGATCGGCACATTGATTTTAAAATTTCTTTTAAAAAAACCACACAATCTGTGATAATACAACACAAAAAGAGTATTTCTAAAAAATGTGTTCCCCCCTGCCTTAAAACATTTGTCCAGAAACTCGACCAGAAATTATATTGAAATATATTTTTCATTGAATCAAATCACCAAAAATATTTTCATATTGCCAAAAAATCAAACACCTGCCTCCGCCAACGTTGTGAAATATAGATCAAATAAAAGGAAAGACAGGGTGGCGCAAAATGTTGTAGAGTGAATTATTGATAATTTTTTGTTCAATTTTTTTAAAAATGTTATTACAGGATTTTGTAATGGGGAATGTGAAATGGAACAATACATAATCGAGCAACGAACCAAAATCATCCAACTTTATTTCGAACATGAACGGTCCATTGTTTTAACAATTTGATAATGAGCATTGAAGCCCATTTCCAATTAAACGGTTTCATAAACAAGCAGAACTGCAGGATATGGGCTACAGAGAATCCAAGAGCAATTCATCAACGACAGTTACACCCACTTATGTGTACTGTTTGGTGCGGTGTATCGTCTGAGAGGATCACTGGTCCAAATTCCTTCGAAAATAAAGACGGTGTTGCAGTTTCCATTAATAGTGCTCAATATCGGAAGATGTTGGGAAATTTTTAGGCCAGCTGTGGAAAACCACGATTTGGTTCCAACAAGATGAAACAACAGCGCATACTGCAAGGGACTTAATGGCTCCTAAATAATTTCCCACGTTCATTTTGTGTCACCCTGTATAAGACCATATTTTTTTTGCTTTTGAAAACCAGCCATGCTCTTTTGTAGTTAATTGGTGCTTCAAAATGTTTCAGAAATTTTTTGGGGGAATAAATAACAATGAAGATCGCGTCCCATTCCTCCAATAAAAATCACGCGTTCTACTATGTTAACTTTAGGGATTTTTTTTACACACGGATAGGAAAACACAGCGTACACAAATTTTATATATAAAAATTCCTCTGTTTATATACTCTGTGGTTATACTCAAAGAAAACAGTGTTCCCATATTTTTTGAACGTTGTAGAACATAAATTGTTTACTATAAATAAATTCAAAGACTAAATTTAAAGAGAAAATATTCGGGATATACATAAAACACATATATATGTAGTACTTTAATATTACAATATCCTCTTAGGACTTCTTCAGTCATAAAATTACTTCCATAATCTACAAAATCACTTGAACCAAATTTCGGTTTTACTCAATAAAAAAATCGTTTTTTTTTCTTGCGGTTCCATATTCTTATTAGTATTCGATACTCAAAAACGATAAAATGGTCTCACAAAACCCAATATCCTGTTTTACCTATATTTATTCGGTTTATTGTCAAAGGAAGCTTTTTACAATTTTTTTTTTATTTGCTGGATAACAATACCGGAAATATTTCCATCCTCATAAAACTTCTGGAAATGTCATTTTCTTTATGTTTATATATAATATCGATAAATACAATTTCAGGATAGATAAATACTTGATATTATGTACAATGATAAAAAAAAAAGAAAAAACGGAAGTGATATGATCCTCATCTATTATATTCATACATTATGTACCTTTTTCTTTTTGTATAGTATATTGTATATGTGTTAGATTGCAGTTTTTGTAACAATATGCCCAATAATGCTTTTACATACTGCCAAAAATCCATTTACGAAATGAAAATTCATTCTAAAAGCTTTTCCTTTTTCCATAATAATGATAATAATATCATTTTGTAAAAGAAATATTTGAATTTTTTCATCATTCATGTGTATTATAATTTCTTTGATAAAAATGAAAATTAATTATTGATTTTCCTTTAAAGACATTTATAAGATTTTATATTTTCTTTTGGAAAATATGATTTTATATATGTATTTATATATATACAGTCAAACCGGGTAATTCGACCAGCCGTCTGTTTGCTACCCAAAATAAAGTTCGATTATACTAGACTAGTATAATGTGCCTAGTAACTAACTGGAGGCACACATACAGTATTCATATACCTTTGTATCGATACGAAAATATAGCTTGTACTATGTTATAGAAAATCATTGGCACACATTAAAAGTAGTATCGAAATTTCATCCAGTTATCACTTACTTCGTTTACATGGCGATTTCAGAATTGACTTGAGATCGACTTGAAATTCAACCCGAGTTTTTATCTTTACCGAATTGAAAGATTGACTTGATATCGACTTCAAATCAATGTCAAATTCATAGACACTGCCAAACAAATTTTTCTTTTTTTTAGGTTATGTTTCCCCTCTTTTCATACTCTGTTTTAAATTTTCAATTCGATTTGATGTCGATCTGGGTTTATATGCAATTTTCAAGTCGATCAGAAAAATTTTTGTAATCGGATTGACTCAAGTCGATTTGAAGTCGATATGGGTATACATCATGCAAGATATTCAGGTTGAAGTCGACTTTAAACCGATCATGTAAACGAAGTAACTGTTTCCGTTTTAAAAAAAAACAACATTTTCAAAACAAGGTGTAAAATATGCTCAGCTATAAAATTTGATTCGCTAATTTTCACTCCAATAACTCCAATGACTTTCGCAGAAGAATATATACTAAAGTGATTGCAAAAATTAAATTAACTAAATTGGTTGGACGAAAAGTGAAAATATTTTCAAAAAGTAAAAGTGCGTTTAAATCGCAGCTTTTCCCTTACGGACATATTATGATGAAAATATTTTTTGCGAAACTTGAATTTTATGAATTTTTTTATGAAATTAATTGCGTTATTTGATTTTTTTTTTTAATTAAAATTTTAATTTTAACAATAATGGGAAACGTATGCGTCACAAAAAAAAATGTCAACCATTTTGGCATATAGAATATCTCAATTAGACGGTTTGACTGTATAAATCCTTTAAATATGAACTTTAATTTGTTTTTGTCACTTATATAATACCAACGTCATTTTCAAATCCACAATCCCTAAGATATAAGCGTACTTACGTATACCAAAAAAATTCTACAATAATATTTTATGAAATAAGCGACATTTTGAAAAATGTGATAAATTTCTCTCATGTAAAGGATCAAAATTTCCGAATACGTCATAAAAATTGAACGATATAAAATATAACGAGTAAAGGTCATACTAGGCCTTATGTATCATATATTTATAGAATATAATAAAAGGAAAAATAGAGTTAGTAACAAAAATAAACGTCTTATATAATATATTTCTTAAAGAAAAAGTATAAAAGAAATACGGGTGAATCTTAAATCCCATGGGATACATTCAAAAGCGTTTTTAGTAGCATCAATCACATTCGAAAAAAGGAAAAAACTAAACGAATTTTTGTTTTTTTTTTGCTGATGTAGACACTTAACCCGTTTTTTTTTTTTGCCTTCCATTTACAAAACATATGTGACATTCAATATCTTAAAATAAAACGATATAATATAACCTTCAAATTCGCATTATTTTGAAAATACTGGTATCTTTTCTCTCCAAAGAAATGTTATACTCAGGAATTTGGAAAATTCTTATTGACATTACTATTATGCTGAGTTAAGAAAAACAGGAAAATGTACTATACAGATCTGATCATCTATTATCGGGTTGTCAAAAAGAGAAATTGTAAAAATATCAAAACAGAACTAATCAGAACTAATTTGTATTCCTGTGTGAATATAAAATTCTAAATTATAGCTAATTAACTCATTAAATTTGTAGTAAATTTTTGACATTTCATCTACCCAAATTTAGGCAATTGATTAAAGTCAATAATCTTGATAGTGTGTTCTTTTTCCTGTGTAGTGTATCTATACTAAAGACTATTTAAGGACTGTACTGAGAAGAATTGTATTTTTTTTAATTGATACAAGAAACTAGTTAAACCAATTAAAAATTTTTCCCAATTTTTAGTGGTAAAAATTAGTTTAACAAGTTCGCGGACGGTTTTAAGTCTGCGTAGCTACTGATATGAGTACTCTAAAAGAACTTAATTTAATGAACGAAAGAAAATGTATTTTGACTCCTTAGAATATGCTCCTAATGTCCTGCGGTAAAGTTTGCTGCATGTCCCATAAATGTTTGAAACACCTCGCTCAATGTAGCTTGTTAATACGGCTTATTGGAATCTCCTGTCCCCTTTTTTTCGGGTGACAAGACGTCTTCTTAGTTGTGACTCTATTCTGAAAATTTGTAGTGTTGTTTTCAAACGTTACTAACTGGTCCAATACGTTAATAGTCTGCTGTGAAACTGCTTTTAAAATTACGAAATTCAACACTTAATTTTCTTGACAAAATGGTCAAAAGGTTTTCCACACTAATTTCTCTTGTCACTTTGAAACTTTTTCCAAGAAAATACCAATTATTAAATGTTAGAAAATGTTTTACTTTCATAATTTTAACTTTCCTCGTAAGTAAACAGTAACTATACTGACCAAATGGAATAGTTGCAATATTTAAACTGCATCTGCGAATACTTATGTGGCACAGCAACAACATTTTATACTGTCTTGTTCTAAAAATTCCTATCTATTTATCACCTTTTTTCCCGGTATTAAATGCTGAACATTTGATTAGTATATTTTCAAGAAAACAATTTTGTAAATTTTAATTACAATCCAGTTTAATCAGCATTCAAAGAAAGGATTTACCGGCCTGAATATCAAAATGATACTCAAATTTCCATTACCCAAGATATATTCTTTAAAAAGCAATAAAATCGAATATATGCACAATAAGGACATACGACATTTTCAATTTCAATGTTTCAAAATATCTTGAATATAATACCATATAAAAAACTACTGATACGTGTTATCTACATAAAGAA
Organism: Xylophagus ater; assembly: GCA_963422695.1. Taxonomy (NCBI): domain Eukaryota; kingdom Metazoa; phylum Arthropoda; class Insecta; order Diptera; family Xylophagidae; genus Xylophagus; species Xylophagus ater. The sequence goes on along the minus strand of OY730486.1, from coordinate 8,560,167 downwards.
TTCCAACATTTAAAATATATATAACCTTTTCATTTTATATTCATACAAATAAAATAATATTTTATCATTCGTGTCGCATATATCTTGTACCTTAATCGAACTTCCTTAGGTATTAATCTTCTAACCCATAAATATCTGTCGTCAAAATGTCGAATCGTATTTGTTTGGGGAATAAAAAATTGAAACAAAAATTAAAATTATGATCGATTCTAAATTCGAAATCGATTTTCATATCAAAAAAAAAAACCTATTGCCAAATCGTTTTTCTCTCCAGAATAAATGATCGAAATACCTGTTAAAATGATGTTTACTTTTTTTTTATGTCATGTTCCTTTAATACTACAATATATACTACTGGAACCATTTACATTGCTCTCATAAAATATATTTGATAGCGCGGTTTCAATTTTATGACAAAACATTTGCTGGACCAAAATTACAATGACAATATTTCATTTCAAATTACACCATGTGTGTTGTGTGTACGGGAAAAAACGGATAACCCATTATCGAAATAAATGTTATGTGATATATTATCATGGTGATTGATTCGGAAACAAAAACATAATGTGTTTTTAATATTCTCATTAATATTGTTAATGAAATAATACATGTTTCAATTTATGACAATTTAAAGATTTTATATGAACACATAAAGATCTATTTCTATGACGATGAGTTGTAAAAAAGAAATACGTTTAAATCGTATTCTAATCTATAAACACTAAATATTGATATTGAAAGTAAATGTTCCCTAAAAAAAAAGACCATTCCAAATACATAATTGTTTTTAATTAAAGGAATTCTAAAGCTAAGATCACACACTGCAACTTTTGCATAAAAAGATGCGAAACTAGAGTGCTGCATAGTGTGAACAGCATTGCAACACAAAAAGTTGCGATTCTTTTTTGCTGCATGACCAGATTTTTATATTGCGCGCAACCTGGAAAGTTTCAACGTGTGAATATCAAAAAACAAAGTTGCATATGCAACAAAAAATATTAAAATGGTTGAAACTTTTGCTGCATGCTGCATGCAAGTTTTGTGACAGTTCAGTGTTATTGTTTCTAATAAGTTTTTAAAATGTAATGAAATTCACATGAGAATATCCTTTTTTTTATTATGGGTTTCAGTTTTTCCAAAAGATAATCAATATATATATGATATTTACAAAAAATGTTTAAAAAATAACACGTAATTCGGGAAATAAATTATGAACAAATCCGTACTGTTCACGTTCTTTTATCCATTTTTTTAGATTGCGCGCCACTTTTGCTTACATGTGTGAACAAGACTCGCAACCTTTGCAGCTGCAACCAAAAAAACCCTGATGCAAAAGTTGCTGTGTGTGATCTTAGCTTTAGAATCAATTTTATTGTTTCAACAGCTGGAAAGAGACTCCCTGTTCCGCTTGATTATGTACTTATATAATCTATAAACATTAGATTTATATGTTGCACAAATAAAACGCTTTTTTGGAACAAAACAATAAATTGAAAATTGATTTTTTCGTACATTTTTGACGATGATGTTGTAGCACTGAGGATGCAATCAATAGTTTTTAAATCCAGAAACAAACAAATTCACATGAACAATTTTAAACTATAAACCAAAGAAATAAGATAATAAAAAATCACAGATAGTGTTAAAAAAGGAGGTTTTTTTTTCGATTAGTGATATTGGTTCTTTGTGGTACTATTCCAGGAACGCCGTACTAAAAATATACTTTTACTTCTGCTTTTATGAAAAATTCAACACAAAATCTTGTCAAAAACAATATTTTTTTTATATTAATATACAATTTTCTTAATTGTACAATTCCAATATCAAAAACCACACAAATGACTACTAAACATGATCCAATTTCAACAAAAGTTGGTAACAAATTTGACCAAATTTTTAAAGGAAATGTATCTAATCGGAAGTTGATTATTTTACGTCTGTATACTTATTTTTGCATGCACGTTAACTTGAAACTAATTGAATCTTCTTAAAATTTCGTATTTATACAATGAACTCATTAGAATTTGACCAGAAATTCTAACCCGGAAGTGGTGCTTCTTACCGAAATCATATTTCTAATAATACGTCTAAGAATTTTCAATAAGTTCGTCATACCAGCTATTTTTGTCTCCACCGAATTGTAAAATATTTCAAGGATATGATATATAACTTCATTGTAGAGTTGTAAATCAATTTTCATCAAATTCTAACTTCATATTCTTAAAACGCAATAATTTTTTATATATTTATATTTATTTATATTTGAAAAATTTCATAAATATTCATTTTTAAAATCATAAATTTCTTAAAAGGAAAAAAATCTGATTTATAAAAGTCGACAAAATAAAATTCCACCTAGTGTAGATTTTCAACATAAAAATCCAACTGTACTGCTTTCTTTCCATATCCTATATTATGAATCCTTTTGAATTGAATTCCCTGCACTACTATATAAAATGAAAAACATTATCCCATAAAAGTTATAAAAAGCTTTTCACAATTTTAATATAAAAAATGAGAAAATAGAATAAATTTTTCACATTTAAATGTTCTCAACGCGTTTCAATTTTGTTATTAATTTCCACATCTTACACTGACACTAATTATGAAATAGCTCTGCACAAAACTAACATTTAATTAACAAATTTTTGATTATGACTTGTAGTAAATCTGGACCTGATTTAATTTTATTGCATTTTACATGTTGATAATATGCAATCGTCTTTATGTTTAATTATATACGAAGACTGTAAAATATATTCACGTACTACACTTATTGTCCTTATTGCAGCATAATATAGGCTACGTTTACACCGAGACTTAAAAAGAGACTTAAGTGCTTAGGTCGACCTAAATATGACGGTGTAAACACGCCCAAAGTAACTTAGGTTAGGTCACTTAAATTGCAGACTTAACTTAAATTTAAATCGACTTAAGAACTTTTGACAGATAACAGCTGATTTCTTGATATCCAAGTTCTATAAATGTTCACATATGACGTTGTTTTAGACTTAGGTCTAGTACGGTGTAAACACGTCTGACCCAAACCTAACTTTTAGTTAGGTGACCTAAAAATTTGTCGGTGTAAACGTAGCCATAGTCTGTGCTGAAAGAAATGTTACACGATTGTAAGAAAGCAAAAAGGAGAATGTTAGAGAAATTGAATACTAATTCCCCACTTTGAGGCTAAAATTGGACAAGTAGCCAATGCCCATCTACGAGTCCAATTTCTAACATAGGATTTCAAAAATCACCTAATTAGTTAGGATACATTTTTTTTTAAGTATAGGCTTGCTTTAAACTTTTCTTTCCTTAAAATCTGATATTTGAATAAGAAAATTTTGTTTTGTCTTTTCTCAGCAGAGATACGTTTTTATGATCACCACTCAAAAGTTTCATAACTAACAGATGTTCGTTTGTTTAAGTTTTTCATCGCTGTACCATTTAAAATACAAAAGAAAAAAGCTTTTTAACTTCCAGATTATTTATAAGACACAAAAACTATGTGTCTTATGATTATTATCTAAATAATTTCCTAACAACTCCCAAAGCATTTTATATTGTTCCGAACTGCAGCTGGATTGTTATTCTTGATCCATTTTGTAGGTAAATTAAAGAACAGTGTCAGTTTATCTTGTTTTATAAAAGCATTTATCTTTAATTTTCTGTATCTATTTTAATAATTAAAAACTTTGTGAGAATGCCTTGATGGGAAAGGAATGGAAAGAATGTCGCAAAAAAAATTCTATATCTTAGTCAACCATTTTCTTTTAAAATTTCATCTTAAACAGACTGTATATAATTTTCCAGTCGTCCAGTTGTTCCTTTGGGTTGTAAAATCTTTTTTTTTTTTCATCAAGGAAACTATGATTCGTTCTATAAAAACCAAAAGGACATTTTTTCTTATAGTCTTCAGAATGAAAACAAAAAAAGAAAATTTAATTTGTTAGAAATAATTAAATCCCGGATTTCCTTGGTGAGAAATTATATAATTTTGTTTTCCAAATATTTTCAATTGAAAATGTTGAAGTGTTATTTTCTTTTTTTCTTATTAAAGATGAAAAGAAATTCTTAAGAATTTTTTTCAATAATAAATGATTTCTAAAAATGTAAGTCAATTATATAAATAAAGATGATATGAAAAAAAAAAGGAAAATTTGTCAAAGAAATAATAAGAAGTTTTCACAGAAAATCGTTACAAAATTCTTTTGTAGAACCGCCAATTATATCAAAATGAAAATATTCTTATCATATTATGTATGCTTTTTATAAAAATGCACCCACTGGAATATATAATATTGGTAAAAATAAATTTCCTTTGATGATACGAAATTTAATGTTTACTACAGTAATGTATTAGGTCTTAGGATGGATAAAAGGATGAATATCTGGAAACAGTGCCTAAGAAAATCAATGCAAAATAGTTCTTTTTTATAGTAGAAATGAAAGAATTATAAAATTACCTAGAACCACGGTCTCAGACTAAAAAACTTCCATTCTGGTATGTTTCCATAAATTGGCAACAGGAAATTTAAAAAATGCATATTTTTAGGCGCACATTAAAATTATTGTTTACAAAATAATTTCTTATCAAATTATATTAAAAGCAAATATAGAACATGTAGAAGGTGTTAACACCTCATAATACGTTCATTTCTCGTATTATAATAAGTTTTATTATTACTTCGTTCTAGCAATTTAATTCATGTCAATTTGAAAACATAAAATGTTCATTCTCGAAAGTACAAACCATTTTTCTTTCAAGTCCATTTAACAATATGAACTTTTTCTTTATACAAATGAAAATTTTTGAGTTTTTTTCAACGAAAAAGAAAATAGCGAAAACTTGAAAAAGTTTATCCTAGCTTTAACGATCAAATTATAAAAGAAAGAAATACTAATATTTAAAAGCAGTTCTCTTATTTTCTTCTTTCAAGCAACAAAGTTTCATAAAAAGAAATGAAAAAAACCTAGTAAAAATATTTTCTTTTGTTTCACCCAAAACAGAAAAAAAAAGATCCCCCGAAATCTTTAAAAAGAATATATCTTAACTTCAATGAGCCACGACAGCAATCTCAAAACTTCAGAAAAATTAGAAAATAATGATTTTGTTGTAAAAGAAAATTGGAAATTTTTGGTGGCCACAAAAGGAAAATAAAAATATTTTCGTGTTATTTTTTGATAAAGTAGGTAAAAAGCTTTTACCTTTTCAAACTCCTGTCATCATTTTTGCTTATAGAAAATCTTATTGTTTTCTTTTTACCCTTTTCTTGTTTATATATATATATTTTTTTAAAGTATTTATTTGACTTACAAGGTTCGACCATGTTCGAATTCCTTGAAAAGATGTGAAACAATCCATTTTAAAGTAAATTTAACAAAAAAAAATTTGTTTTAATAACTGAATCGTAAGAAAAGAACTCTTTATACCATTTAATTTGTTTTCTTTTTACCTAGACTTTATTTACTTCAATTTTATATAAAAAAACGAGAAAACATTGAAACATCATCAAGCATAATAATTGAATGAGAACAAAACGGTGCGGCGCCAGCGGTATAAGCAAGAATAATGATAAGCTCTGAATATAAAGGTATACGCATTATTCGCTTCAAGCATTTTCAACTTTTCTTTTTTTTTTCTGTCAATGGGTATTATAAAGAAAACCTCTTGTGGAACACCCTTAACGACAAATAATAAGCTCTCAAGCTATATACTTCAACGTTTCTATTTACTCTGAAAATATTTCCTTACTTCGTTTCGATATAACTAAAATGAAAATAAAATGGTAACTCGACTAGAATACAACTTTGTTGAAAGTCGTCAACAACAAGAGTATTATTATTATTCAAAAGTTGATATAGTAGCATACTGAACTAACGATGAAATTAGGTTATGTATTCGGAAAAATATGAAATAAAAATGGATAAGTAGTTAGGAGAAAAAAGCCTAGCTAGACGATCAATAAATTTCCTTTTAAGAGTCCACTGATAAAGCTAATAGAGTATACTGTCTAATAAGACTTTTGTGTTAATAAAGAAAATCACTGAATGTCAATGGACTTTTGTTTTGTTCTTATTCTTTATTTTATCTTTTAATGAAATCGAAAAGAAAATTTTATATTAGGCAAAATTTTCTTATTATTTGTCCCAAAAATAAACGAAGTTTTTACTTCAAAGAACTATCATTTATTTTAATTAAAGTTTTTTCCAAATAAAGTTTTCTCCGTTCAAGTTTTGATATTACTTATAAAGGATATGTTTATAATTAGTTGAGAAAGGGTTATCTTATTTGTTTCGAAAAGCTTTTACGGTTCATAATTTTACAAAGTTTATGATTACTCATAAAACTAACTAACTTCTAATATAAGAAACGTTTTCTTTTCAATTTCGAATCAAATGGTATTAAATTCAATTTTAGTTCTCATTAAAGTTTTATTTGTTAAGCGATTTCATTTTAGCCTAGAAATTTGTAGAAAACTGGCCTCTATATATATATTATTAGTTTCTATTTGTTCTGGTTCGTCTTCAATTGCTCTACAGCCTAAGATTGGACCTGTTAAGGCTCTATTCTAGTTTTTTTGTAGATAACTTTTTCAAGTATTTCTCATACATCTTGGGTCTACAATTCTAGAAATTATGGAACAAGAAAGGAATTAAGGAAATATTCAATTGTTGTACTACGACTAAAAGCTTGGCTGAGAACTAAATGTTAGTAATACACTATTTAGTTTTTTTTTAGTATAAACTGAGCCAACTTTTACCGATTCATATTTCGATTAGTGATTATCGCCTTCATGTGTAATATTATAGTATCCTAAAGACCACATCCTTATTAAAATCTGGTCAGGAGATATGCTAACCAATTGATTAGATTTTCAGGTTTTTGTTTGCAAAGGAAACACACGAAAAGATTTGACTTCATACAGATCGATATTTGTCGATACTGTGAAGATAGAGTAATGACTAATGAACCTAACACATATTTCTTATGAATGCTCAGCTACTTTTTGGGAACTTCATAAACATTAAACAATGTTCCACCTAACCTAGCCTACCAATATTTCTGAAATGTTTATATCCAATCTATATGGCTCTATTTTAGAATAAATAAGAAAAAACTTAGTTAACTTAAATAAAGAAATATTTCCCCAGTTTGAAACTAGATTTTTATATCGTTTGAAAATAGAATACAAATTGTTTTTAGAAACAACAATGAAAAGCGCCCGAAAAAAAAGGTTTCAAAAATTGTTTTGGAAAAATACACAAAACCAATTCTATTTTCTTTTATTTTCACCTAATATTATTTTAAATGTGTAAAAAATAAAATTGAGTTTTATTCTTATTATATGTTATTACGAAAAAGAAAAACAATTTTCATTTTATTAGTAAAATAGTCAATGCTTTATATAATACCGGGTGTCTGTTTAAAAACTTTCTTCCTTTCTAAAATGTGCATACTCAGTGTAGCAGATCTCGTTCTCAAAAAGACGTCGAGCATTCACACAGAAAATGTTCAGCTGATTTTTTTTTCCTTCAGACAAGCGTAACACATTGGAATCTTGGAAGCCACCTTTATTCTCTACATGTGTTCGTTCAAGGATCAATGCCTTGTGGCAATATCCATGTCCTAAGCAACATTTTAGTCCTTCGGATATCAGGACCAATAAGTAGCCTTTTAGCTTGCCTACACAAATTTATATTTTTGGAACAAAAACCACCGTACAACATTTTTTTAAGGGATAGCATAACTCTTCACAGAAGACTGACGAAGACATATGTCAAAAATATCAACTGTAAAACTGACAGAAAAAAGTATTGTCAAATTTAATTTCCATCTCTATACCTTTTCAGTTTCAAAATGAGAATAGTAAACTTCAATATGAGAATAGTAAACTTCAAAGTGGAATAGTAAACTTCAAAATGAGAATATTAAACTTCAAAATGAGAATAGTAAACTTCAATATGAGATTTTTTATTTTAATTTAATTTAAAACAATTAATATTAATACAAAATATTTTAAATTAAATTTATTAATATAGTATATTTTCTAAGTTAAGGGCTGCAATGAATTTTCTTTGAATGCTTGCGATGCAATTGGCACATGTTGTTGGTATAATTGTCTGCAGACCTTCTTCCATAAGGCTTTCTAAGGCTCTTACTCTCTGTTCTTTGACGGATAATTCGTTTCTGCTGTTAAGAATACTTGACAACTTTCTTGAGAGCTCTCTTTTTAATATTCTCATATTGAAGTTTACTATTCTCATTTTGAAACTGAAAAGGTATAGTTGTGGCAGCCGATAGAAATGGTTTTTGAGAACTTTTCAATGCCTATTTTAGTTCCAGAGATTCCAAAGAATTATAAGTTTTCAAATAGTCACCCGGTGTATAGAATTTAGTGTTTTCACGTCAATTTATTACGTTGATATTAACTGAGTTCTATAGTAAAAATATTCAATCCATAAAAAAAAGGCCAGCCACCACCAAATGAAGAAAAACTTTTGTTTTCGAAAAGGAAAATTGAATGAAAAAAAAATGTTTCGTGAAAATACATATCCCATGCTATATTATTATTTTGTGTTTTTTCATATCCTCCCCCTTCATGGGTATTTCGATATATCGATTTATATTTTGAAGTAGAAAAAAAGAAACCAAGTCAATCAACCGTTTTGAAATGGATTTTTATAAATGTTTTCTTACTTTCGTCCTTTCCCACAAGAAAAACAAAAGGACAAAATTTTCTGATATTGAAAGAGAAAGAATTGGGAAAAAAGGATACATTCTGGAATAATGAGAATAACGAATCGCCCAATGGTCAATAGTTAAGATACTAAATCGAAAAACGTTTTATTGGATACGAAAAAGAATCTATTTCAATTGAGATAATTCGAAACTATTTCAGATTCAAAATACTTTCCATTTTTCTTTTCTCTTTTCTCTTTTTTTTTTACTTCAATATAGTGGATTGCTTTACTATATTTTATTCATGTAACATCCAAAAATATTACATAAAATTGTTTTGTATTAAGATGAAAATGTCTGTCTCAAGATTTTGAAAAGAATAATGAAGATGGAGTCGCTTTTATTGTCATTTTATAGGATTTCATCATGTCCATTTTGGTTAAGATATTAAATTATCTACATTTCAAATTATCTGATAAAAATTTTTTATTTTTTAAATCATAAATCTGTCAATTTTATATATAATTTATGTCAATTTACGTTCTAAACTTATCTTACATATACGTAGTAAGATCAAAAAGTTTCTTACCCAACGGTATATACTAGACCTACTTCTATCAAAACCACTCAAAATACAGTTAATTTGCTTTGTAAGGAAAATTGCGAAAAGTGTGAAGAAGCCATATTGTTGAATAGTAACGCCTTTGATCTCACGGCAGTGTACACTGACGGATTTTTATGCAAAAGTTCAACAGTTCGTCCAAGCTTTTCATGCCGGGTTTCTTTGCGGCCTTGCGTAATTTCTAAAATAATGTATGTATAAAATAAGTATGGTTCAACCAGGAAATCAATTAAAAGAATTCTTTTGATATCCCATAAAACTGTCGCTCTGTGGTCTTCTTCAACCGATTGTTTTTTACTTTGACGAAAAAGTTTTGCTCACTCTTTGACTTTTGTATACGAAGGAGATGATTCCTCATAAACAGGCATCTAATTTTTATGTGATCTCCATGAGCGCTATTCTTTCTTATGTGAAATTTTATTTTGAAAGTTTTAACAGGATCACCTCCCTTGCTGTTTCTTAGGTCAAAAAAAGATGTATATTATTTATTCTATGCTTAGTTGTATGTCTTGCACGAACTAATGATCAGACAGACGAAGCCGAAAATTACCATATACCATACTGACATATGCTGGTGACTTGTGGGGAAAAAAAGATTTTTTATTCTCTATGTGAACATATAGGTTGTGTCGGAAACTTTCTGACCTTATAACGTATATAACTAAAGGCATATCAATTTGAATAAATGAAGTGAAAAACTTTCTTTCTTGACTCAAAATCTAATTTATCAGAAATTCTGTGAAATATTTTTTTGTTTTATTTTGCATTTGAATTGTATTTAAGGATCTCAAAGGAAAACCGCATTTACATAAAATTTGAAATTCTTTATGATAATCAAGGCAAATAAAATACCTACCACCCTTTTTTTCATCATTGTTACATTTTTACAATAAATTATTTAAGAACTTAAAAATACTTTAAAGTTAAAGGTGTTTTCTGAAAATCTATTTTATTTTGCAGTAAATGAAAATCCCATCACGGAAAATGCATTCGTATATAATTTATTTATTTAAATTAGGTTCTATAGGCTAAATGCTTCTCGCAATGTTCTTTAAAGCTATATATATTGTTTTATCAAATTTGGAAGTTTTAAATCTCCATCATGGAATTTTGAAAACCATCTTCGAATAGAGCTAATATTTAGCCTTAAAACACAGCATATGCTACGAGTTGGCTGCACAATGGCATGGTCATATTTGAACATTAAAATTTGATTTTAATAGAACACATAAAAATAGCAACTGCAATCAATTTAGTCACACAACATAACTAAAATTTTATTAAATAAGGATATTTACCTACTTATGAAATTTCTCCACTGTGGGGTATAAAACACGGTTCTAAGGAAATGAGTTTTGATTTTCAAAAACGAATATTTTGCATACATTAGCTCAACATTTATATTTCCTGAGAAGTTTCATTCTTTAAATAAAATTATTTATGTACGACAGCATTAACCATGTATGGTTCAATAAAGGTCACATTTACATAATATTTGTAGATTTTTATGATAAAAAAACGGTAAAATACAAAAGGGTTTTGTCCCAAAATTATTTTTGGTTTTGAGTCAAATATCTCACATTTTATCCATTTTAATGAATATATGTATGAATTGGCCATTTCCGTAAATTTCATTGGTTTAAAAACCGAAATTTTTTCTCCAAAAACTAGTAATATATTGCTTCCTAGCATGGATGAGACCATCAAAATCTGATAGTAGTGTCTAAGAGCATCACTGCAAAACAGTTGTCTTTCTTTTTACTAGTAGAGATGCAAGAATTATAAAATTTCCTAATACCACCGTCTCAGATTAAAGAACTTAAAGAGATTCGACTATGTTTCTATAAATTTGCATAATAAAATTAAAAAATTGCATATTTTCAGGCGTGTGTACAAATTTGGTTTTAGATAATGAAAACCAGACATTGGGACACTTTGATATTAAATATTTATATAACATTTACTAAACAATTAGAAACTAACAAAAATCGTTTATATAGTATTCTATTTTTCCATTTACAAAATTCCTTTTTATTAGTGTTAAATAATTTAAAAACTTTTATTTTATTTAATTTGTTTTTGTTTAAACCGTTGTAATGGTTTAAGTGACTTCATGAACTTAAAGAGTGTCCTACTATATTCTGCACTATTTTCAAATGGCTACAAAAAATTAATTAATCCAGTTAAATTTTTTTTCCAACTATTATTGTTAAACTAAAGCTTAAACTAAAACATAATTAGATGTTTTTTTTAAGTTTGAAAATATTTTGCCTAATATAGTTGGGGGATTTGTCTGTCATCTGAAGTCCATAATATCGAAAATTATTCTAGTGGTTTTGCTGCCTATCCTTTCTTCCTTCCCTTAGATATTTCTCACTAGTTGTCCGAAATTATGGAAGATTATATTGTTATACTATTTTAACGTTGATCTCGCCATCATAAAAAAATATTTCCCTGTCCTTAAGTGATCTTGAATTGCAATAATTTTTCTACAAGCTGTCTTTCATGTCTAAATCTTTAAAGTACATATCTTTATAGCACTTAATTGACCGACCACTTCGATTGGCATACTGATAAACTGATTCCCTTTGACCCAAATTTTTCTGCATTAAATACATTCTTCTTGCAACCTGTGTTTTTTAAACTGTGGACTTTGTAGTAACAAAAAGTCATAAGGAGCAGAATATATGTAAGTTTTTACTAACTCTTTTTTTTAGTTCATATGCATTAGATCCTTAAAAAAAACAATTTATATTCTCCACAATTTTTTCATACAAAATAAATTATATTAAAGTATATTCCATTTTATATAGTTTTCAATTTAAAATTTCCATCAACAGAGTACCACTATTCGAGATTGAAAGACTTTCTCAAATCCAATAGAGATTTTATTCTGTATTGTTTCAGTTCTTTTTTTTTGTTTTAAAAAGAAAAGCTTCTCGTGAAATGTTTTTAAAAGAAACTTTTTTTTTGTCAATGTACCAGTTACTACGTTACCTGCTTGCTACCATTTTAAGAAAATTCCAATTATATATTTACTAGCATTCTTTCCACATTTCCACAATTTCGATCAGGATATTTGAGAACTAACTATTTCTTTTTGTTTACAAACTTTGAAAATATTGTATTTTTACGTATTTAAAATGCAATTATTGTGGTTTACCTTGTTCCAAATTTATTTATATCAAATATAAATAATCATATCGTTTCTTTTATTTTCCAACATTATCATTTTCAAGGGATTTTTCTTGTTAAAAAGAGATAAGATTTATTTACAAAGCAAAAATATATAACATAAATTCTTGAAATGAATATATTTTGTTCAAATAAATGTGACAATTTGTAAGAGAAATCTTTCTTGCTTTTCTCATAAGATTCTTTTCTTGTATTTACACCTCTCGATCCATGCTAAATTGAGCTTAAATTATATAAGGTTATCCTACTACAAGAAAGTAATTTACTAAAAGCTGACATAACTTTCTACTTAATGATTGTATGAAATTTTATATGATGGAATTTCATGTGGTAAAATAAAGGATATATTACAATATAATACTATACTTGTGCATATATGAATTCATTAAATATAAAATCTTCCTTCAAGAAAACTATAATAAAGTAGTGTCAATGAAATAACATAAATTTGAAATGAACTCTAAAGAGTTAAACTTTAATATAAAATTGTAATAAATGACTTTTGATTATTAAATAAGTTTACAAGCAAATATTTAATACTATTTTTTTTTTTCAATTTTATTTACAGAAAACAACCAAAAACGTTTGCATTCGATCATTGCTTTTATTCAATAGATCCGGATACACTAAATTTTGCATCACAAGAAGATGTATTCGATTCAGTCGGTCGTGATATATTAAAGAATGCATTTCAAGGTTATAATGCATGTATATTTGCCTATGGACAAACAGGTAATTAATTAAATAATGTTCTTAATTACATTCCACCCAAAAAAAGAAAAAAATTATGTACAACTGTGATCAAAAAATATCGCGATTAACTAAAATAAAATGCAAGTTTTAAATTTTTTCATCTAAATTTCGCAAGCAACACAATTGGCAAGCAGCTATAAGAGCCTGGAAGATTGGTTTAGGAGTCCATGACGTACATAGTTTCCACGTGCTTGTATCAATTTGATTATTGTTGCTTTCCTCTAATTGGTGGATTTTTTTTTATTCCCCAACTTGGATTGCATTTTTTAATTTGTTTTAGTGTCGTATGAATAAATCCATGTCTCGTTACACAGTAAGGATTCGTTTTAATATTGATTCATTGTTAGAGAATATCACTTTGCAAACATTAAAACGATGTTGTGCTTTAAAAAATTCAGTGTTTTGGAACAAAATGTCACAGAAGCACTTTTTTCAATTAACAAATGAAGCATTTCTTCGTATACTATCAAAGTTATTGAAATAAAATTTAAAACAGAATGTCAATCGCAATTCTACCATTCGTAAGAAGTATACAATTTGGCGCTCGTACTTTAATATAACCAATTCCTATATTTTTTGATTACAGCAGTACATAACCATTAGAAACGTATTACGTAAATATTTACCCAAAAAAACAATCGACATACATAAAATTGTTTCAATTTAAACAAATATTTTCTTTATTTACGTAACTTTTACTTTTATTCGCGTAATTTCTTAATAAAAAAATAATAAAATACAAAAAAAAAAAACAATATAACATCCTATCTTCGTCATTTCAAGTAGAACTCGTAGACGTAGACTCAACTAGAAATTTCTCTTATCATTTCAAATGAATTATATGAAAAGTAAAAACAAGAAAACATTTAACTAATAAAAAATTCGCATACCCCTCTAACCAATGAGAATAAGCTGTACTATATCTTAATCCTGGTAGATGTTATTAAAGCTGTTTGTTAAAGTTTTGTTTGTTTCTGCCTGAAGATTTAAATGGATTGTAACAGAAGTTGATGATGATACCTGTTAATATCAAGTATTCTTAACATTTTCTACTATTCTCATTTTATATATATATAGAAAAAAAAGAAACCATTTCAAATTCAAACGACGAACAAAAAACACAAACCATCTTTTTGTTGTGACTTTCTAACACTAGAATTTATTTGGTTCCATATTATTTCATTAGACGTTCGTGTATAATAATCCTTGTTTAAAATTTCGTGGTATAATGAAAAACTCAAAGATTGGTCTTTAATTTGTGAATATCATGATATGTTTGTTCTCTATAGTATATCATTAGATTATAACCATACCAATACCTGGATATACCTTCTTTTTTACGTATAATTACCGCTAAAGTCAAAGTGATTTATGTGACATTGGTGAACAAGTATATTTTTAAGGGTACTTTTTTTTTTGTTACCTTTAAGTTTAACACCTCGAAAAAGGTTTTGATGCTATTTCAAGAATGAATTTCTTTGAATTGAACATTTTATTCGTCTCTTTTTTTTTAATATTTTTTTATAAGCCATAAAAACAAGGTAATTTGAAAACATAAACTCTTGGAAGTTGATCTTTAACATTTTAATTAACTTTTGAAAATATTCTCATATATCAAATGTACGTTTAAGACATTATTTTCTGTATGTATTTATGTTTTCGCGAGAAAATCAATGTTATGTATTTTTGGTATGATCATTTGATTATAACCTAACTTTGTATCAAATTTGAATAAAATTGATAGAACCATTCTAGAGTTATCGTGAATTCAAAAATATTACCGCACAAGTTTAATATAACCCACTTCCAATTTGGAATTTCTGCAGAAAATTTAACCAATTGTTCCTGCAATACCATCCAACTTGTATACTAAATTTCATTATAATCAAACTGGCAGTTAGAAGAATCATATTTTGGGTTGAAATTGATTACTTCCGGCTTAGTATTTCCGAAGAAATTCAAGTCAGTTATTTCTTTTAGTCCAGATGTATGTACGTGTATCAGATTTAGTGATGTGGTTCTCGAGTTATTATCCTCACAAAATTTAAAAAATATTTCTGTTTCTTTTGAAGAAAAGGACTACTTCTGATTATGCATATCCGTCCAAAATCTAATCAGTTAATCCCGCTATTACAGCCCATTTTTAAATCAAACTTGAATAAAAAAGAGAACTGCATTCTCAAGTTATCGTGTTGATAACAAAAAGTGCTCATAGACGCGCAGAATTCTAATTCTGTGAATCCTATAACATGTATTTTTGCATGATTACAATACTCTTTTGTACCTCATTAAGGTCTAAGAAAGTAAAAATTAGCAATTTGATTATCCATAGAAGCAATTGCGGCAACAAAATCTAGCCAGCACTACTATAAAGTTTTGGCAATAAACTATGATACAATTTTTCTTTAGAATCTTTTTTGTTTTCTTTAAATATTTTTGCTGAATAAATGAATTTTATAAAAATTGTGATAAAGTTTAAATGTGTTTTGCCAAAAATCTGTCTTTCAAACGAAAGATTTGTATTCAATTTACTTTTCTAAAAGAAAATATTATCTTTAATGCAAACTGAATGATATCAAAAAGTCTTGAGTAAAAAAAACTTGCTCTCAAAAATCAATGTACTCTCGTCCATTAAGTCTAGACGAAATGCAATGTACTCGTAAACGATATGGAATATGATACTTTAGAACGTAAATCCTATCAATATACTTAAATTTTATCTATTTTCATAGTATCGTTTGATTTTTGGTATAAATTCAAAAATTTTTTGTGCTGAAAATAAACTCTCAAGAAACTTTCTTACATCATAATCCATTCTTGATTACATAAAACCGAAAATTTCCTATAAATTTTTTCTTTATTATTATTTCTAAATCGTTTTACCCTTAAGTTGATTGTTTAATCAAAATCAAAATATAGTAAATATCGATTAAATTTAGAAAAAAGGCATTTATCAGCGGTTATAGTAGTTGTAAATCTGGTAATTAAAATCGATGTTGGAACAAGAATTAAATGCTCTCTGGTGAGCTACTAAAAAAAAAAGGAAAAAGAAAAATTAATGAGATTTGCCTTTTTTTATGTCATATTGTTTTAATCTATTGTGAAAAACAGGAAAATTCTTACTTGTGTTCACTACGTGATTAATGACTTATACTAAATATTAAATTGTAATTTAATACTTTAAGTTTGTTTGGTTTTTTATTTTTTGCCTACAAAAGAACCTCGGAACGTTTGTCTTTATATGAAATTCGTGAATTCCAAATACACAATTTATTTGATTTAATAAAAAATATCGAATGACTAAAATCATTTTTTTCTTTCATTTGTTTATCCTAATAGGTTCTGGAAAATCATATACAATGATGGGATCACAAGATAATAAGGGTATTATACCAAGATTATGTGATTTACTTTTTGCATCAATAGGTGATAAAGAAACAACAGATTTATTATATAAAGTTGAAGTATCATATATGGAAATATATAATGAAAAAGTACACGATCTATTAGATCCGAAACCAAATAAACAATCACTTAAAGTTCGTGAGCACAATGTACTTGGACCATATGTTGATGGTCTATCACAATTAGCTGTTACATCATTTCAGGTAATATTATGAAGTTTTTTTTTTAGTTAATATATACATATTTAATCTATTTTTAATCTTTTTTAGGATATAGATAATCTAATGACAGAGGGTAATAAATCAAGAACCGTAGCAGCAACAAATATGAATGCAGAATCATCAAGATCACATGCTGTATTCTCAGTTGTTTTAACACAAACCCTAACTGATCCATTAACAAATGTTAGCGGTGAAAAAGTATCAAGAATGTCTCTAGTCGATTTAGCTGGAAGTGAAAGAGCTGTTAAAACTGGTGCAGTTGGTGAAAGACTGAAAGAAGGATCAAATATTAATAAGTATTAATATTAAATATAATTGTTTTAATAAAATTCAAATTTATATATTCAATATTTTTTTTATGTAAAATTAGATCATTAACAACACTTGGTCTTGTTATATCAAAACTTGCCGATCAATCATCGGGTAGAAATCGAAATGATAAATTTGTTCCATATCGTGATTCAGTTTTAACATGGTTACTAAAAGATAATTTGGGTGGTAACTCAAAAACTGTTATGGTTGCTACAATATCACCAGCAGCTGATAATTATGAAGAAACATTATCAACATTACGTTATGCAGATCGAGCGAAACGTATTGTTAATCATGCTGTTGTTAATGAAGATCCAAATGCCAGAATAATTCGAGAATTACGTTTAGAAGTTGAAGCTTTAAGAAATATGTTAAAACATGCAACGGTACTAGAACTTTTTTTGATTGGATTTATTTTTAAGACATCGTTGTATTAATATTATATTATATATATATATATTTTTTGTAGGGTTCACCAGTTGGTGATAATCAACGTGTTGATATACATGATAAGTTGGCGGAAAGTGAAAATTTAATGAAACAAATTTCACAAACATGGGAAGAAAAACTTGTGAAAACTGAACGAATACAAAATGAACGTCAACAGGCACTTGAAAAGATGGGAATCAGTGTACAAGCAAGTGGTATTAAAGTGGAAAAAAACAAATATTATTTAGTCAATTTAAATGCTGATCCGTCCTTGAATGAGCTTTTAGTATATTATCTAAAAGTAATATTATATTAATTTAATAATTAAAATAATAGTATATAATAATATTCTTTTCTTTTTTTTGAATTATATAATAGGAACATACATTAGTCGGTGGTCGTAGTATTGGCCAACAACCAGACATTCAACTATCCGGTCTTGGAATACAGCCAGAACATTGTGTCATATCAATTGAAGATGGCGGTTTATTTATGGAACCAATTCAGAATGCTAGAAGTTTTGTGAATGGTTCACCTGTTTGTGAAAAAACGGCATTACATCATGGTGACCGAATATTATGGGGCAATCATCATTTCTTCCGTGTTAATTGTCCAAAAAGTGCCAATAATTTGAATATAAATTCTGAACCACAAACACCAGCCCAACAAATTGATTATAATTTTGCTCGTGATGAAATTATGCAAAATGAATTAAGCAATGATCCGATACAAACGGCAATTGCTAGATTGGAACGACAACATGAAGAAGATAAACAGGTCGCATTAGAGAAACAAAGACAGGTTAGTTAATTGTTCATGATATTATTTACTAGTTTATTTATAATTTCAAAAGCAAATTGCATTAAATAAGTTCATTATATTCATGTCAGAAGGATTTTCTTAACAAAAATTTAAATAATTGAATGAAATTTACTATCATGAAAACACAAAAAAAAACTAGAATTCTATAGAATTTCCATTATTATAATCTTATCTAATGGTTACTACAAGGAAGAAAATTTAATTCTAAGAAATGTCTTTTATAGAAAACAATATCTTCAAGAAAAGTAAAATGGGTCAAAATTTTAATTAAAACATTTTCAAGTGTTAGATTTTACATCAATGTGAAAATTCTTTTATTAAAAACCAACTTTTTGTATTTATTCACTGTAAATCATTAAAAATAATTTATTGGATCATAAGATTTTATAGATTGTCATATTCTATGAAATACAATCAATAGACTGAATTTAATTGGAATCGAATTGAAATGTGATATTCAATATTAAATTTTTTGCCTATCAAAACCATCTGCTTCAATCTGTTGTTTGTTTTCCCTCCCCCAAAAGAAAACACTCGACTTTTCACACTAACTACTAGTTAAAGAAAATATTTTCAAACTAATCGATTAAGAATTGAGAAAACTTTTTCTGTTTTTTTGGTATTTTTCGTGGTTAAACTGAACAAATCAATTTAAAAGAAGAAAAAAAAATTCAAATACTCATTTATAATGAGTCGTCTATGAACTTAATCGATAAATTTTGGTGGTATAAAAACATAAAAGAAAATTGTTGAAAATTATATGGAAATTAATTCTTGAAAAGAAAAAGGAAAACAATGGAAAAACGTTCAAACAACGAACAGAACTCCTCATCATCGTACTCGCGTATTTGTGCTTTAAACGGAATGACAACCAAAAAAAAACCGATTTTATTTTTGTTTACAAAATGACACCAAAAAGCTTTTTTATTGTTGAAAAGAAATTGAAATGCATAAAATATTCACCTTATTTGAAATTTGCATTATATTAACATTTAAAAATAATAACAAATATTTACTAAAAGGAATTTTATGACACCAGAAGTGCAAGAGATATTTATAACTATCGATTTTAGTGATAAAAATCCTTTAAAAAATTTAATTTAAAAATGTAGGAAAAAATGAATAAGATATTTTATATTTTAGAAGTGAATTACAAATTTTAATATAAATAAGTATAGTTATACAAATAATATCTCAATAAAATAAGATAAAGTATATAGAAAATATATCTATAAAATAAAAATATTAAATTTAGTATCAAAAGCAGATAAAATTATGTACCCTTCACTAAGATGGCCATCAAAAACTCCTTATAAAGGATTACCTTGATACTATCAAAAACTAGTGTGTATTAGCACAGAGTACACTAAATTACATCCTCTTTGGTATGAGATAGTTTGATGTACTTATTTCATTGAAAAACATGTAGTAACATAAAATCTTAAAATTTGATGCCTGTCATAGAAATCTAAGAGAAAAAAGCATAAAAACTAATAATATGTCTAAGTTTTTTCAGTATAACTTTTCTCTTCTTCAAATTTGTTTCAATTCACAGGTAGCCTGGGACCTAATAGCTTGAACCTATTCTGCAACTTTTTTTCAAATCGCTATATCAGTTTTTAACCCTTTGCCTTACGATTAAATCTCGAAGAATAGTACGCGTGCAATTAAACTTTCAATTCTATGCGTGGAATTATCATAAAGTAAAACTTAAACAATATTAATATTTTTTTTTATTACAAGTTGAAAGAAATTCATATGGTTTTTAAACACTAAAATATACTGCGGGCGACGCCCGTCAAATTCGAATTTAGTACGGGCCAGGCTCGTCATTACCACTCAAGGGATTAAACTACCTCGCATAAATTTTAAGAACAGGCTTTTTTTCTTCCAACTATTTCTTTCTTTAATATCCTTGGATCAATTATTGAAATTTAACTTAGTTATTGTGTTGTACTTGCAGAGCGAAACAAAATTTTAAAATGGAAAATAAAAAAAGGAGGACAGCTTGATCTGTTTTGTTGTACTCTGATTCTGAAAAATTTAAGTTGAATGTGTAAAACTGACTAGAATTTCTGGGAATTGCACATGTATTCCTTGGTAAAATTGAAGCCAAAATCTGAATTGTAGTCGAAGTCGGACTTTCATAATTTCAGGGGTTCGGTGGTGTCCGAGTCAAAATTGAAATTATTTTTTGACAACTTCAAAACACTTTTTTACATCGTCTAAATTGGTCAATTTTCAAACTATCCTTAAAATTTTAAGTTTTAAAACAAACTAAAATAAAATAAATTAATAGTTAATTATCTTTATTTTACATAATAATATTTAACTTTAAAATAAACTAAATTCCGAAAGATTGAAGAATAATTTCTAAAGAAAAAAAAGTATCATATTGACTTTATTCACTTGTATATAAAATCACTTGTTCTCTACTTCCATATTTGTATTGTTTTCTGTGAAAATCTTTGTCCTCTTAGTTTAACTAATTTCCTGGACTATCAAAGTTCTAATAATGTTCAAATATTTACATTTGTACAGGAATATGAAAGGCAATTTCAACAACTTCGTAACATACTATCACCGAGTACACCATATGCTCCATATACACCATATGATCCATTACGTTTGGGTAAAATTACACCATGTACACCAACATCACAGATGAGGGTTGAAAAATGGGCACAAGTAAGTCAACAAATGAAATAAAACAAAAATGGAAAATGTATGTTTTGTAAATTTACTATAAAATTCTCCTTCCTTATTTGCTCGATTACCTAACTTTAATTTTCTATTTTATTTTTCATAACAATAATGGTTTAATTATTTTTCTTTTTGTATAAAACTTTTAATAAATACAATTTTATTATTTATTAGGAAAGAGATGAAATGTTCAAAAGATCACTTGGACAATTAAAAACGGATATAATGAGAGCTAATTCAAGTGTTCAGGAAGCTAATTTTCTTGCCGAAGAAATGGAAAAGAAAACCAAATTCAGTGTTACATTACAAATCCCTCCAGCAAATTTAAGTCCAAACAGAAAAGTAAGTTTTCCATTGAAACAAAAATGTTGATTTTCAATTTGTTTCTTAATTAAATGTGATAATTTAATAAATTTTGATTGTTTCTTTTAATCAAATTTTTATTTTTCATTTTCAAAAAATTCTAATAGCGTGGAGCATTTGTTAGTGAACCAGCTATCCTTGTAAAGCGTGTCAATTCTGGAAGTCAAATTTGGAGTATGGAAAAATTGGAAAATAAATTAATAGACATGCGTGAAATGTATCAGGAACATAAAGAACGTGCTTTAGCTGGATTGGTAAGTTTTTAATATATATTTCTCTTTTCTTTTCTATACTGTATTTTTGTTTCTATATTAATTGTACTATATACCTATATAAATATGAGACTGTTAACTAACTATCAAAAAAAACAAATTTTATTAACACGCTTAAGCCAATGTTGGAACCAGAAATTGATGACGATGAAGATGATGAGGTAAACATGTTTATATTTCTTCTTATAATACAATATTAAAACTGCGGGCAAAAAGAAAAAAAAAAGAATCGATAAATCAAAAATTCATATTGAAATTATCTGCCTTTGAGAAAAACCTTATTAAGGATACTGCAACGATACTGTTTGTCCTTTCATTTTTTTTGGCAATCTGTATATATTAAAAATGGAAATATTTTCGAACAGTATTTTATCCAATCGATTTTCAAAATTTTGATATAAAATCAAATTGGAAACTAACCTTTCTCTAAATTGTTGGCCATAATTCAATAAATCCATATCTAATCATGTGTGGTTTTGTACATAACATATTTCTTCTACCTCAATTATTTCCAATTGTGTATGTAATTTGTATCGACCCACTTTATTTGCAAAATACTTTTTTTTTTCAAATGTAAAATTATTTTCTATTTCGATTTAAATTATTTTCCATACATTATTTTGTATTAAATTTATATCAAATAAATTGAATTCATTTCCTTTTTATCTTCTTAGGATGATGATAAAGTTAAATCACAGGATCCATTTTATGAATCACAAGAAAATCATAATCTTATCGGAGTGGCAAATATATTTCTTGAAGTTCTATTTCATGATGTAAAATTGGATTATCATACACCAATTATTAGTCAACAAGGTGAAGTGGCTGGTCGACTTCAAGTTGAAATAACTCGGATTGCTGGACAATTACCGCAAGATCGAATGTGTGAATCAGCTTCGGATAGTTCAAGTGATTCACGTGATGATGATTATATGAATGATCCAATGTCAAATCAAATAACATGTCGTGTTAGTATTAAACAAGCAAATGGCCTACCATTATCATTATCAAATTTTGTATTTTGTCAATATACATTTTGGGGGCATCAAGAAACTGTTGTGCCAGTTATTAATTCTGAAATTCCAAGTCATAATCAAAATATGACATTTAATTTTGAACACACCAAAGATTATACAGTTTCGATAAATGATGAATTCTTAGAGCATTGTTCCGAAGGTGCTTTATCAATTGAAGTTTGGGGACATCGAAGTGCTGGTTTTTCAAGATCAAAAGGTTGGGAAGTTGAACAGCAACAAGCAAAAGCCAGATCATTAGTTGATCGTTGGGCTGAATTATCTCGAAAAATTGAATTATGGGTTGAAATTCATGAATTAAATGATAATGGTGAATATGCTCCGGTTGAAGTAACAAATCGTACAGAAGTTTTAACTGGTGGTATCTATCAATTACGGCAAGGACAACAAAGACGTTTACAAGTGCGTGTTAAGCCCGTCCAAAATTCTGGAACTCTACCCATAATATGTCAAACAATTGTAAATATTGGTGTTGGTAGTGTTTCGGTACGTTCCAGATTACAAAAACCACTTGATTCATATCAAGAAGAAGATTTAACGGTGCTCAGAGAAAAATGGAGTGAAGCACTTGGCCGGCGACGAAAATATTTAGATCAACAAATCCAAAAACTAATTAATAAAGAAGATAAAACTGAAGAGGAACGTGAACGTGAATTAAGTCTAGTCCATCAATGGGTATCATTAACTGAAGAAAGAAATGCTGTTTTAGTTCCTGCCCCCGGTTCTGGTATACCAGGTGCACCAGCCTCATGGGAACCACCACCAGGCATGGAACCACATGTACCTGTATTATTTTTAGATTTGAATGCTGATGATTTATCTGCACAAAATACTAATGATGAATTTTCAATTTCTGGCCTACATTCAATTTTGCCTAAAGAACATGGTAATAAATTTTATACATTGCAAATACTACAACATTTGGATAAAGATGTTTGTGCAATCTCAAGTTGGGATTCATCAATGCATGATAGTCAATATTTAAATCGTGTTACTGAAGCTAATGAAAGAATATATTTAATATTAAAAACTACTGTACGTTTATCGCATCCAGCTCCAATGGATTTGGTTCTAAGAAAACGTCTAAGTTTAAATATTTATAAAAGACAAAGTATTACGGAAAGGCTGAAAAAATTCCGTTTAGTTCGTGGTGAAAATGGAATATTACAAACTGGTGTCACATATGAAGTTGTATCGAACATTCCAAAAGCATCTGAAGAATTAGAAGATCGAGAATCACTTGCACAATTAGCTGCTAGCGGTGATGATTGTTCAGCGAGTGACGGTGAAACATATATAGGTAAGAAAAATCATAATTTAAAAATTTTTAAATGAGAGATGGAAAGCGGATTTTGAACCGAACCCGAATTGAACTAAATTTGTATAATTATAGCATTTAAAAATTTAATAATTTCGTATTAAATACTAATATTTGAAATCTCAAATCTGAAAATTATATAAGTTTCCTTGTTTTTATCTGTCCCAAGATAATCATTATCCCTGAGGAAGACATTCTTTTAGAAGAGGAATATAATTGTTTTTTTCTTCTTCTACTTTAAATACAATTTACATTTTATTATTCTTTATAATTCTAGAAAAATATACTCGTGGCGTATCAGCCGTTGAAAGTATTTTAACTTTGGATCGCCTTCGGCAAAATGTTGCTGTTAAAGAGCTTGAACAAGCGCAAGGTCAACCATTATCTATGAGGAAAACCGTCAGTGTACCAAACTTCTCTCAGGTTAGTTCAAGTCGAAATGTTTAATTTTAAACAATACAAAAAAAACCAGAATAAAAACAATTTTAAAGAAAAACAAAAGCAAATAATATCAAATATATAAGCTTTTTTCTTTCTTTCTTGTGTTGTGTTTGTTCTTATTATTATCCTCATAAATCTGAGAAATAAAACAATATACAAAAGAAACTGAGTGTATAAAACACCAAAAAGCTTTGTATCACAAATCTACAAAATATGAAAGAAATATTATACAAAACAACAACAATATAATAAAAATAATGAAACATTTAACATTAATGACTTGAAGTAATTTAAATTTAACAAAGACTAAAAAGAAATGCATTAAAAGAAAGCCAACCAATTTGTTTGTTTATTATTATTTGATTCGCGAATGGAATCAAAAGCTTTTTATAATATTTTATTGAAAATCTTTTTGTACCTTTAATTTTCTTTAATCACTTGAAAAATATTCAAAATATTTTAAATATTACTATGGACAAAAAGTAATAAGACTGCATTTGTAATAACTACGCGCGCAATGAATATCAATGTGTATATTTATTTGATAGATTGTTATGACTATTGTGAACAGCTAATAGAAATCTCATGATGTTTGCTTTGTTAGTTTAAAAATTTCATCGTCTTTTGTAATTGTGAAAAATTTGTTGTGGCTATTTTTTAATATGGATAAATCTATTGAAGAAAGAATTAACATTAAATTTTGTGTAAAAAACGAAATTTCTTGTACGGACATTAAAAATGTTAGAAAAATGTTACAGTGATCAGTGTTTATCAAGATCACAAGTTTTTAAATGGTACAAATCATTTGGTGAGGGTCGTGAAGAAAAAGTCGAAGACGAACCTCGTTCAGGAAGGCCACCAACCTCAACTACTGATAAAAACATCAACAAAATCAAGAAGCTTGTACTTTTCAATCGTCGATTAACTCAAAGAGACCTTGTAGACATTGTTGATATATCATGTATCTTGTCGTCTTGTCCCTAAATCATTGAATTTGTTTGAAAAACAACGTCAGTTTTTCATCAAAAATCATTCGTCAGATATGTCTCCGTGTGATTTTTTTTTTCCTTGATTGAAATCACCACTTCGTGGACATTGTTTTAACTCAGTAGAAGTCATCCAAGAGAATACGCTGGCCGCTTTTTTTCACAATTACAAAAGACGCTGAAATTTTTAAACTAACAAGACAAACATCATGAGATTTCTATTAGCTGTTCACAATAGTCATACCAATCTATCAAATAAATATACCCATTGATATTCATTGCGCGTGTATTTTTTAAAAATACAGTTTCATTACTTTTTGTCCAAAATAGTATGCATTTTTTTTTAAAAAAGCCTTTTCGTATGAATTTACTTATCTTAAATACAATATACTTCATGAATGTGTTGCGTATTCTAATTGATCTAATCGTGAGAGAATATTGAATAACTATTATTTTCAGAGACTAAACATTTCAGACAATCAATTTAAACAGGCCAAACCCAATGAAAATCCTTTCGGGACACGTCTTAGAAGATTTAAAACTTGTTGTTCATATGAAAAGGCTCTTTTTAAATTATCTCTTAATGCTTATTTTATTTATATTGTTGTTGTTTCTAGTTTTTCTTATTTTTATCACATTTTATTTCAAATAGCAAGTAATTTTTATTAATAATTATAACAAAATTAACAAAATAGATTATTATTATTATTATTACTAAAAAAATTTACCAAAATCAATAAAATCACTTTGCTTTTTTGTTTGTTTTTTTTGCCGCGTGCTTGCACTTCTTCTTGACTTGTCCTAAAACAACTTCTATAAAAATTATTTAATTAACTAAAATCACATCCCATAAAAAAAAAATTTCATAATTTTAATGATGATGATTAATTAAAAAAAAATACACAAAAATACCAAATCCCCAGGCTGTTAAAGATGCATCAAATGGCGGTGTAAGTATAAAATATACCACAAAGATCAAAAAACTATATTTTCTTATATATTATTTGGAATTATTTAGCAAAAAATACAAAAGCTTATATCTGTAGAATTTATGTAGTTGTTCACCCTGATATATTGATAATTGATTAATTTTGCATGGTTTTTGAAAGCTTTTCATTTTCTATATTTATTTTTTTTTTAAGCAACTTCTGCAATTCACAATTTTTCTTATAAAGGTAAAAAACATTTATTATTTCTTGTTCAAATAGTATATAAATTCTTTTCAATCCACTTAACTAAATTATATTTACTTAATTTAAATAATGTTAAATAAATCATTTGATCACGAACTACTTTTAAAGTAAATATTTAATCTGTCTTTGTTTTTAAGGAATTTATTTAATATAATATAATGAAGAATTTTTTATATAGTGAGTGCATTTTGTCATACAATCGAGACTAGAAAACTTTGAAATAATTTCAAGAAGATATTTGATTAGAAATACTTAAATGTAAAAAATTTATTGATTTTTCTACTATTGAAAATTATTATTACCAGTTATTTATGTTATTTTGATTGGAAAATTCATATAGCATTTTATAATTGTTGAAATAGAGAAGAAGATATAAACTCAGAAGCTGTAAAAGTATATAAAATAGTATGGCTTTAATTCTAATTGTAGAAAGTCAATCAAGTCGTTTGAAACAAATTCGTGAAAGTCTGTTAATTAAAAATGTATTAAGCAGTCATTCACTAGTCTAGAATTTTTTTTTGAACTACAATACAAAATAATTCAAATAGTAAACAGCAAAATATTTACAACTCGTAATATATCTCGTCCTGGAACAGATGTGAAGAGATGAAAATCTAAAAACAATGATTAATAAAATCACTGCAAAACCGTTGGCGTTTTAATAACATGAAAGCATTAAATCAATCAAATATTCAACAATTTCTTAAGACCAACAAATTTTCAGATATTATTACATGTTTTCAAATAATTTGCTTTAAGAAATTTAAAAATTGAATATTTTCAGGCGCATAGTAAAATTATTTTTAATAGTGAATTCATATTTTTTTTTTTTTCGAAAACCTAAAAAAGTCAGACAAAAAAGTTTTTTCCTGATTTTTTCAAAATTCGATATTTTTTAAACGTGACGCTAGTAACACGTTATGCTAGCATAAAACAATTTATGTATTTTAAGGCTTCTAAATTTAAATTTAAAGAATTTACATGACAAAAATCTATGCTGTTTGTTAAAACTACTCAGAGGTTCGCATCTGGTATATGTTTTGTATCAAATTGATGTTTTTCGATTTAAAAAAGCGAGAAAACTAAGAAATTATGTAAATATTTACAGATGTGCACAGTTTAAAGCATTAGACTTAGTTCTTTTTCTTCGTAGAACTCCGCGGGATAGTAAAAACCATTTTACAGATTCTTAAAATTGAGTACCCAAGAGAATAGTCTTATTTGCCTACGGTGTAATACGCTGCTTCGTACCGCTTTTGATTCTACTAGACTTATCTTATAGTGTATAAATTCATATGAATTTCTAGATTATCGCATCAAAAAGGAATAAATTGAAAAAGGTTTTCCAGTTTTCAAAAATTCTTGATATCATATTGACAATAACACGGAAAATCCATTAATATTGATGGAAAATGTAAAATATTTCACTGCTTTTAAATCAAATGCACTTTGCTGTTGAATGAATAATTATGTTCAATCTGATTTTATTGTGACCCATAATAAAACAAATCCTTTTTTAGACTGTCAAATCTTTAATTCGATGTCAGCAATTTCATAGCCACAAAAACTATAAAAATCAATTTATATTCATGTTTATTCACTTTATTCCTTAAATCGTATTTTTAAAATAATAATTTTCAAATATGTTTTAATGTTCCTCAACATATTTTATGATAACTTCTAACATCCTAAATCTAACATAAATGGTTCAATTTCAATGAATTTGTAATAAGATCACGTTTTAAAATTTTATTACAAATTTTCGTTTTATCTTATTATGTGGTGAAAAGTTCTCATGAAAAATATATAAACTTTTGAACAAGAAAATGTTTGCCTATAAATTTTATTACATTTATTTCCTAATAAAGATAGTTTTTTTTTCTTGCCTCCTTTTATATGAATCCTTTGCTTATATTCCATTTTATGTTGTAAGAAAATTTATATTTTAGCTTTTTTTACATACAAAAATAAAACTTCTTAAAAACAGTTATTATATAAAAATTTCCAATATATTATCTTTTTTCTAATTATATATTTATTCTTATACAAAAAAAATCAAGATTATGCGTTTCGATGCTTCAATGGAGTCTCTCATAAATGTTGGACGATCAGAATCCTTTGCTGATTTAAATAATTCAGACTTAAATCGGTCATATATTGGACAACCATTTTTGGGACAACAAGGTAAATTATATTTAATATTTATTACTACAGAGCTAATAGAAAAACAGAAAGAAAAAAAAAAAGATTATCGATTGGAAAATTGTTTGAATGATTTAGTATCTGTTGGAAAATAAGAGATTTTTATAAATCTGTCGAATTTGATGGATTATAATGTAAATAACCTGATAAAATTTATTGGATGGTTTTCTTCTTTCATTTTTGGAAACAAATATTTAGATATTTCATAATAGCTGGATTTTAGTTGTTAAATTGACAATGAGTTCTTTCAATTTATTTAGTTAAACAGTTGATTTTACCTTATCTTTTTTAAGATATTAATGAACTGTGTTTTATCCTATTATTTCGGATATAATTTGTCATTTCTTTGATGGATTAACTTGAAATTACCTGACACTATTTTAAGGATTTCCCAAAAGATATGTGATCTATTAGCTTGTTCAGGCGATTGATGTAGACAAGATTTCAAAATAAGCTTTAAAAACTATTTTATGGATGAATTAAATATATTGTAAATAAACAGGTCTACTAAATAAAACTCACTTTTTTTATGAAGTTTAAGTTTATTTTAAAATTATTTAAAACAATTCTTATCTTCGAAACAACCATCTATGATCATTTGGTATTTATCAGATTACTTGTGGATTCCATCGTGATAGAAACTTGGCGATTTTGAGACATATAATACAGTACATGTATGCTAATACCAAATCGATACTATTGAACAATTGTAAAAGTTCACGCATATATAAAGACCATCAAATTGGTCCGATTGTATCTTTTTGGAGTTTTACTTTGGTGTGGATCAAATCAGACCGAACTGGTTTGATGGTCATCGAGCCATTTCTTGACATCTTCAAATTTGGAAAATCGCTCTCCTGCTAATTGTTCATTCATTGATTATATACAAATTATTAATTTTTAACTATAAATGTTATACGCTTTTCAGTGGATGTTGATGGTTGCCCAGAGTCAACCTAGGATTGTCACACAATATCCATTTTTCATTACCCAATATTCGAATCTCTTGCTAACCATACCATCGACTTCAATTAATTACTCAATATTGAATTAATCAATTCTGTATCATCAATTCGATTTAATGATGTAATTGTTCCTTGTCAAATTCCATTTCGGTAAATTGTAAATGTTCAAAATCAAGACTGAAATTCATGACAGAGCTACGAATTGCCAAATTTTCAATAAGATAAATTCTTTTGCAAACCAATGAATTTGTGAATTTTTTGTAGACCTCTATGTCCTTTCGAATATTTTCTTTGCCAACGGAAGTATCTAATAGGCCTATTCCTTACACGATTTCAATAAAATATCCGAATTTTAATTATTATTTTACTTTTCTTTATTTTTAAAGTGCAACAAAATACAAGAGATTTTGGTATTCGTACACGTCACAGTTTCGGTGGTAAAAGTGTTAATGATGATTCTCCAGGAAAACCATTTGGAATTGGTATGTACTATTTTTATATCAAATTTTTATTATTAATTATTAATTAATTAATTTACTTAAAAATCTTTCGTATAATTTAAAATACGATTATAAAATATTTAATTTATAAAAATTCTATTTTAAAAAAAATATTTTATTTTACTTATTTTTTAATAAAATAATATTCTTTTTTAATAATAAAAGATTTTGCGTGCGTGTGTGCCTTCGATATTTAAATCTATTTTATTTTTATATTTTATATGAAAATTTTTATTATTTTTTATTTTTATTTTTATTATTAAATAAGCTTGCGTTTTTATATCAAATTTTCAAAAAAAAAAGATATTAATGAAAACTAACTAAATTTAAAGTGAATTTTTCTTCCTATATATTTTCTTTTCTTTTCGTTTTGTAGTAAAAAGATAAGAAAGTTTTTAATTATTGAAAAAAATTACTACGAAAAAAAAAGTCTTGCTGATCCGAAATAATTTACTAAAAATTATAATCAATATCAAAATGTACTTATCTAAAAAGCTTATTATCTATCAAGCTCAAAAAGCACATATATTTATTCTTAGCTTTTAGATAAGGCGCAACAGTTCAAATTAAGATTGTGCCGAAAAGAATTGCATTGCAAACATAGACTCCTTTTCTTAACCACAGTTTTGTATACTATTCACCTTCCATTTTCAATCATAAAGCGGTCCAAAAACGGCTCCTTTGTTTTACTAGCAAGATTTGATCGAATTTCTATCCATTATCCACTTAATTCGTGTGGTTCTAAGTTTGAAACTCATATCTACGGAAGTTAATATGGGAGTTGTCAACATTTCGGTTTTCTGATTTGGATTAATTTTTCAAAGAAAATGAAATTAGGTAAATTCATATTTTTTCACTGAAAAATTCAAGGTCTGGCAACTTCTTCTGGGTAGTTAAACGGGAGATGATATATTAGTTCTGTCAGTACATTAGTAAGAAGCATGTACGTCAGTCCGTCCATCCGTCTATACTATCACTCAACCAAATCATATTTATAATACGATGAATCGTCTATTAGTAAACAAATCACTAGCTTCAACCAAACGTTTATGTTAAATGCATTTTAGTGATAAATTTCTGTTACTTGCATCTGGTTCATCTTCTAATTCTTGGTTTTTTCTGCTACTGTCTGTTTATGCAAGGACTTATTTGTTTTGATTTCCTTAACAATTGAATGAGAAGGATTTCCATTATTTTACTACGTTTTTATTTACTCGCTTTCATGTTTGTTTGTCCAGTACAAATTTTGCAATCGATTTGTAACTAACTTCCCGGCTAGCTAGACATTTGAAACTTTTAGCTTATAGCTCAGAACACGATGACAATGCATTCTTTTAATACTTTTAACCATCTTTAAGCAAAATTGAATTCGTGGTTTTCAGTAAATTTTGTTTTGTATGGAAAGTTAGTTCGGGAAAAAAACTGTTTAAAAATTATTTATTAATACATAGAAGGTCTGTTTTATTTGCCACTTGCTCTGGGGTAGAGCAAAGTTTTACATTCAAAACAAAAACAACAAAAGAGCAAATCCTACACTACTTTCAGAGCAGGTGTAAACTATTGCACCCGAATTAGTTCAGTTTTCTACCATAAAAAGTGTATTAGCTAAAAGTTTCTCATTTAATTACAATATGGTGGCTAAGCAGCGCTACAAACATTTGAATTAAAGCTTTCTCCTACTTCTGCTCGTTTTATTTACCACTTACCCTGCCTCGGGGCAAATAAAACAAACCTAGAATTGTCAAGTTTTTATGATTCAACTAAAAATTGAAAAACGTGGTATATAAAAAGTTATTTTTATCTTGTCTTGTTTCATATAAAAATGCAAAATATTTTTAAGTTTTATAGTCATCGCTGGTACTGAGTACTAAGTGAGATAATAAAAAAAGGCTTACATATTCGTAAGCTAGATTAATAAAAGTTAATTTTAATTCCTAGTCAGTATCTAATTAGAGAAATAAATGACCAAAAAGAGTGCAATTCCTTTCAGCACAGTTTTTATAAAAAAAGAAAATTCGATCGACATTGTGCGCAACAAATAAATTTAATTAAAGAAATTTACAAATTAAAGATGACGTATTTTAGAATAGAAATGAGTAATTTTGATTTCATAAAATTTAATATTAATTAGATTTATTTTTAAAATTTAGATTTTAGTTTTATGTATTTTAGATTAAAAACATACAGCGAATAAATTTTAAATTTAAATATTATTATGCGCCGAGTTTGAGCTGCTTTTTTTTGGTTAATTTAACTTATTATGCTCAAAATGCTAAATTATTCAAAATTGAGATCGTTTTAAACAAGCTTTTTTTCATGCCTCAATTTACGATTGTTGTGTATCCTAATAAAAACTATTGCTATTAATTCGAAGAGTTTGAGTTCGGATTAACGAGACTTTGTACATTTTTTTTATGGTTTCTTCTTTATCTTTTCTAAATTACATTTTTATATATTAAATAAGTATTAAATAAAATTTTAAGATTCAAAAAAAGAAAAAAACGTTTGCTGCCATTTGCGCAAGATAACAATTATTTTATTTTTAATTTTTGTTGGCGCTAAAAAGTATTATTGTAGATGTCTGATATGGCGTGAGTTTGGTTTGAATTTGTACGTGCGAATTTTTGATATCTTTTAAACAAATGGCAAAATAATATATGAAATCGAATACATCCTGAAAATGAAAAACTATATTAAAATAAAAGAATTGAAAATAATTATGTATTTCCAAAAAGTTTTATTCAAGCCAAGTTTTGCTTTTTTAAGCACAAAATATGTTTTTTTTTTTTTTGTTTTCCAAATTTTGTTCTAAGAAAACACATTATTTTTGCTAATTTCTAATTAAAACTTTTTAAGAAAAACTTAAAAAGAAATTTATTTTGAAAAAAAAATCAATCAATAATTTTCACAATTTAATTATTTCATAAAAATATCGCTTTTGCTTTCGATATAGATTTTATTTCTTTTATAATCACTTAAAAAAAAAACAGAAATTAAAATTAATATCAAAAAGTTCATTTTTAGTTTTCAAACATTTTTAGTTTATAGAATTTTCACTAGAAACTTTCTTTACATTCATCACGTTTAGAATAAAACTTAATTAATTAATTAAAAATAAATAAAAAGTAAATTTTTTGTATTTTCTTAAATTTTTTGTGTTGGTAACATTACAATTTAAGTTTGTTAATTGCGAAAAGTAATTATTAGTGAATTATTTAATAATGTTTTCCTTCATTCAATTTAAAAATTAGAACTAGATTTTATTTATAGTAAAATGTAAAATTTTATGGATATAAAAATGTATTTCAAATTCCAGTGATTTTAAAAATTTTGTCTTGAGATTAAGGAGAAATATTAGCTACTATGTGTATCTTAGGTGGTTTTGTTCAATTTATTTGTGGGTTGACTAATTTGATCGTGTGCAAAACAATCGATAAACTATTTATTTTTCTTAAATATACCTTCCCGTCTCTTTTCTAAAGAATGTAAAGCAAATTTATTTAGACTATCCTTGTAAGGAAGTAGCAAGGAAAAGTCATTCCAATTAATTATTATAATAAGGTTTTAAATGCTAGAAAATAAAACTTATATGACCATACCTGACAGGCATATGCCAATAGTACTTTAATAAAAAATGATTTAAAAGACTTTTGTGATTCAGAACACTCTTTGGTCTCACCGTCATATATGTATATACCAAAGTCGAATTGGCTCTATGAACCAAGGAGTCATAATCTAGCTTCAAATTAGCCTCACAGTCGCAAGTCAGTACTAACTCTTTGAAAAGAGGCGCAATCTTCAATTTATCTTTGTTTGGTTAAATCAATATTTCAAATGGCCGTCTCATAAAATATTATTTGTTTTAATTTCACTATTTCTTTATAAAAAGAAGTTCTTAATTTTGTTAAATATCAAAGAACATAACTGAAGTTTGCTGAGTGTTCTACCAAATATAAGTACATAGATTTTTTTGGAGAATATTAAATAGTAGTCAATAAAAATTCCCAAAAACACACCTAATATTGTTGATAGTTTGTAGAAACAAATGAGATCATAAATTGACTATCTTGAGGGACGGGTACAATAGGGTACAAGAATACCCTAATATATAATCCAACCTTGAGAGACACCAAATGTAACAATAAAAGGAGTAGATTTAACAAAACGAAATGAGAATTGATACTTTCTGGCACTGGACTGACTGGAATTCATTCAGTGAAAAAATCTGAAAATCTGAGGTCTCTGAGTTTTACTAATAAATATCGAAAAACTAAAATCCTTAAATAAGTTATATGTCTATGTTACAATATGCCTTTCTTAAATTCTATATTAATAATAATATTCTGACTAATATTGCTAATATTGAAAATGCTTCTAAAAAAAACCGAATTTGAAAAACTTAAGAGTGATGTTACCAAACCAAAGAAATCATAAACTCTAAACAAATAGAATAATTACCTTTAAAAAAAAAAATGATTTTAAAATAAAAGAAATCATATTTTAATTTTTTTTTTTAAATTTAGCATAATTTTTTTCTAATTATTTTTAAAATATTCAATCAAAAAAAAAGAAACGACAATATTTTTATTTTATAAATTTTTGTATATCAAATCTCGTCTCTGCCATCTTCTCACCTCAACCACACATCCACATCTACTAAAAATCAACTTCGTGTTGTGTTTGTACCGCATTCTCTCTGTCAAGGCTCTATATTGTCAGGTAAAAAGAAATTAATTGAAAAAAAAAACAAAATTAAAAATTAAAAATTAATTAAAGTTCATTATTTAAAAAAAAAAAAAAAAAAATTTATATAAAATTGCATTTATTCAAGAAAACTGAAAAAAAATTCATTAATTAATTATTATCAAAAAGAAACAAAAAAAAACTAATTAATAAATTTATAAAAAAAAAGAAAAAAATATATAATTAATTGATTATTAATTGGATGCATCTCATGTTAAACGCTAGAAGCTCTTTAAAAAAAAAACCAAAAACAAATTTTTTATTAGATATTAATTGGCATTTATTTATGAAATTAAAAAATAACATTAAAAAACAAAAATCTTTCACACGACGATGTTAAAACATAAAAAAAAATTTTTTACAATACAAAAGAAAAAGTCTGGCAAAAGAAGTTAAGAATTTTAATTTAAATTAGTTTCTATTAAACAAAAAAAAATGAAATAGAATCTATATTAGTTGAATTAGCTGGTATTCAAACCAACGTTTTTCATCATGAAATTATGAATTGCATATTTTCAGGCGTACTTGAAAATGGCATAAACTTTCAGATAACGAGAATTATGTTGTTTGATAGTTAATAGAAACCAAAGATTTGATTAATAGTCTAAGTATTAATTCTTAACTTTTTTTGTCTACTTTTTTTTCTTACTTTGAAACAAAAATACCTTCATGTTATAAAATAGAGGCTTGACTTAACATTTTATTTCGTTATATTTATTTTCTAATATATTTATATTTTCTTCGTTAAACAATTGGAATTTTAAAATTATGTATTTTTTTTCTTGCTTGTTTATTTTAGCGTGAATATCGATTTTTAGAATTTTATTTTACTTTAAAATATAAATTTGAGAGGAAAGCGCTTTTTATCTATATCATATTATAAATCATCCAAGGAAATTTGTTGTGGAAACCTAAAGATAAGACATTTTTTTCTTAATTCATCCAATAGCTTTCTTTAGTTTAGACTTTAGATCATTCGATTTGGAAGAATCCGTGATGGAGAATCCTTGTTAAAGCCAAAATTATAAAATGACCTTTTCATTTTTATCTTTATAATTACAAGAAATAAATATTAAATCATTTTCTGCATATTTTATAAGATTCTGTTTCTGTTGATGAATATTAACAATTCTTTTTTAATATAAAAGTTCAATTATTTTGGCAAATATAGTTTCGAAATCAGAAAATATGCGAATAAAAGGAAAAAATAAATATTCCTTAATCATTATCCACTCTATTGAATATTCATCATTGGCTGAGGGCCAATTCTATTCATGAATTATTTTACAGATTTAAAAAGGGTTTTATATAAAGAAAAAGAAAGATTGATGAGTAAAACAAAAATAGTATTTGTAGTCTTTGAATATAGGGCATAACTACTGCATGATTTGAATGAAAATTATGCATTTGCCAATACTGGCGATTCCAATCCAATTGTTTTTTCTTTTTTTTTGAGATTTATACAAAATTAAATTAAAAAATCCATCCTTATGGATCGATAAAATCTGTAACTAATTGATTTTTAGAAAAGAATCGAACAGATTTGTTTAATTTACTGGAAAAGTAAGTTTAGGAAATTTGATCATCAAGGATGTCAATAATATTTCTATCTAAAATTTGGAAATAGATATACGAAATGTAATTACATACTTTTATTTCAACATTTAGAAAGTATATCCTAGACCAAAGGGAAAAAAGTTTCAAGCATCCCCTTTGTCTCAAATTATTCTATACATAACGGTTTTATCATTCTCTCAAATTATAGTATACATTGCACCCTCACGCAACTGTCAACTACCCCTAATTATCAATCAAATAACTTATTACCAAACAACTACTACTATTGCTCTATCGAACTACCCATAAAGCCTTCATTTACATCCTCCTAACTATATCCAAGAACAATTACCGACCTCTATATAACGCAATCTTTACCTCTCAGACTCATAGAAAAGAAAACGAATGTTAGTAGATTAGAACTTTTACATTACCATAGACGAGCTATTAAATTTTTTTAACCTAAAGTTTTATTTTAAATTTAAATATAAATAAGTTCAAACAAAATTTCTAATCAAAGCTTCGAACCAAAATATATTTCGTTTTGGTTTACGGCTACATTCACACCCTTCCGGTTTTCGTTTCGGTTTTTTTTTTTTTTTGTTTTTTTAACCCTTAAGGTTAAAACTAGTTATTAACGGTTTTAAAATTTTTGTTTATTATCAATACTTAGTTTTGTAATTCCTCTAATTCTGGTTTTCTCAAACAAGTTGTTAATTCCCGTTTTCGGTTCGGTTCGGTTCCTTTTCAAAGTTCTGTTTTTAACAAATGGTTTATGAGTTAGTATTGAGAAGTTTCCATAAGACTATTAAAATGGAACTTATTGAAAAACTTCCACAAAATTTCCGACTCCTGAGAAAATCATTGAAAATTTCTTTTATAATCAAAATATTAATTTCGAATATTTCCCTCAAATTTATATGATTATTAGTTTCATCACATTTTGTTATTATTTCTATTTTTAATTAGATTTCTATTAATTATTATTAATTAAAATTAGAAAATATTTGAATGCATGTTTTATAAAAATTTGCTGCTTAAATATTTTTGTAGCAAAAATATTCATCGTTGTTGCATTTTTAGTAACTATATCATTAGTTAGTTGTCAATGGAATGCCGTAATTTAATGTTGTAAGAAATTAAACTAAAAATATATGTAATTAAAAAAAAAGAATTAGTATTAAATGTCTTTAAATACGATTTTGATTTTAAGTTCATTGAAATACAGAAATTGAAATCAAAATGTTGTAGAAAATATCCAAATATAAATAATTTGAATGTTCTTATTTGAATGAAAAAATGAATTCGTATATTTTGTGAATACGCACTGAAACAATAATAATGAAATCATTTAAAAATTCTTTAAGCTAGTTTATATAAATGTAAAGAATGAATTAATTTCAATCATTTTTTTTTTAAATCTTATTTCACAAAACAAAATACTAATCAAAAAATCATAATTTTCTTCTTGTTTTTCCTTATTTGTTTCCTTGAAAATTATGTTTTCCAAATTTAAAACAAATCCCTACAAAAAAAAAAACCACCAAATGTTCAAAACAAACAAAACCTCATATGGAATGCAGCTCGACCAACTTTCTTAAATCTCAGCTTGAATTTGAACTCACTGAGAACGCAACAACCAACAAAGCGTAGGTTTCTTCTAATTTTAATGTAGTAATTTAAATATATAAGTATTTAAGTCTTAATTTTATGTTATATTTTGTAAATAATTTAGAAATTCAAAACAACAAACATATATATCAAAATATAGACCCGATTTTTTTTAAACATTACATTTTTTTTCCGTAATAGCATCACCAGCTAGTAGTAAATTAGTTGGTATGAGAATGACAACTTTACATGAAGAACCATTAGCACAACGTACATTAACCGAAGAGCCAGAAGATAGTTACAGTGATCCAGAATATAATGATTATGAATATGAAAAAACCACACAAATTGAAAGATCAAAATCACGTTTATCTGGTTCAAAAACAATGGATTCATTAATGGATATTGGTAATTCAACAACTGGTCATAATCTTAGTTATACATCAAGCACAAATACTGCTTTAAAACATATTACTGGACTTGGAACACCGAGTATGAGTTCATCAACATCAAGTGGTTATGGATCACAGGTTGTTAAGAATACTAAGATAATATATTTATATTAAAAAATTATTCTAATAATATTTTTAGGCTGTATCATGCAGTAATCTTACAAATGATGATACTCTATCGTTACGATCAATGAGTGTAGATGAAACACCAGGTATATAAAGATAAATTTTATATCATTTTTTTTCACTCTCTCATTTTATCTTATTTCGATTATAAATTAATAGATTTTGATCGTTCTACATCATCTTCACCACCAAATAAATGCACAAATCATGGAAATAATCTTCTTACAGATCCAACATCATCAAGTACAACAACAACTCCGTATACACCAAA
This sequence comes from Xylophagus ater, assembly GCA_963422695.1. NCBI lineage: Eukaryota > Metazoa > Arthropoda > Insecta > Diptera > Xylophagidae > Xylophagus > Xylophagus ater. The sequence continues at coordinate 8,520,988 of OY730486.1, read as the reverse complement.
TAGCCGCCAAAAACGTTTTAATCCATTTATGAAAGATATGCCAAAAATTGATAAATTTGAGTCTGATATAAAAAATCTATCTGTTATGGGACCAACAATAACAACGACAGTAACAACACCATCTATTCCAATATCAACAGGAAATGCATTAGCTTTAAAAAAATTACAACCACCATTAACACCAACTAAAGAGCATCCACTTAAAGATTTATCAGAGCATAATATAAATTCTGATGATGATAAATCATCTGAAGAAATACTTGATGATACTATTAATGATAATGATTTTGATCAAAATCAAAATCAACAAAATAATGATGAAAATAAGAACATCTTAATATTAAATGATAATGAACAAAATATTGATGACAATCATAATTCAAATGAATTAATTAATAATGAATTAAATGAAAAAACTATAATAAATGAAAATTTACATCAACAAAATCAACAACAGCAGCAGGATAATCATCATCATCATCATCATGAAGGTGTTGGTATTGTTAAAACACAATTACCACCAGGTAAAGTTGTGAAAAGGAAAAAGAATACAACGTCTACAACAAATAATACAACTGGAGGATCAAATTCAAGATCAAATAGTTCACATCGAGCATCATTTCCATTAATTAAATCAAATCTAACTAAATCAACAGACAAATTGGATGTACAAATTGGTAATTTAACGGGAAGTGAAACAGATTCAACAGAAAGATTAGAAGGTAAATTAAGTTATATATAAAAAAAAGGAAAATTCTTAATAATTAAATAAAAAAATTATCTTAATAGATGAATCAAAAACACATCATGAAACACCATTACCCGATTGGGTTACAAATGGTGAATCTGTATTAATACGTCCGTACAATACAAGTGGTGTAATCAGTTTTGTTGGTCAGACACATTTTCAAAATGGGACATGGATTGGAGTCGAACTTGATACACCGACTGGTAAAAATGATGGTACCGTTCAAGGTATTCAATATTTCGCATGTAAACCAAAACATGGAATTTTTGTTAAATGTGATAAATTAATTTTGGATAAACGTGGAAAAGCAATGAGAGCATATAAAGCTGAGAAAATGTCAAAATGTAAGTTGCGCCCTCATAGAATAAAGCTTTTTGGTAAATGGTGAAAAAATTATTACCCCCAGATTTTGATAGGATCTATCTGAATTCAAAAAATATTTCTTTCGAATAATGTTTGTCAAAGTTTAGTTAACACGATATATCTTGAAGGGATTATTTATTGTAACTGAAATTTGGGGAACTGGATGCTTTTTGGTTTTGGAGTTATTGTTGAAATTAGATCAGATCTGTATAAAAGAATGGTTGAAAATTGGGTCCATTATGTTAAACGTAGTCGTGGACGCGTTTACATAGAATTATAACAAAAAATTCATTGGTTTTTTTCTTATTCCAATTTCAAGTTATATTACTTTTATTGGATTACAGAAATTCGATTAACTATATAGTCATGTAAACCTCACTAAATACTGGGCCTATCTCTTGAAGCCCGATAAAACCATAATTTTAGGTCCTTTTGGCACTTACAATCTTTTATTTCGTATAAATAGATTACCATTTATATTTTGTTTTCTATTATATATATTTAATTTGTATTTTTGTTTTTTCAATAGCTGTTGATGGTAGTAATTTAACACGAACACGTAGCCGAGGTGAATCTCTCAACATAATCGGTACAACGCGCAAATGATTATATCCCAAATGTTCGCATCAAATATCACGCCAAAAATTCAATATGCGAACTAATACGATAAATAAATGTAATAATAATATTACAACAACAACAACAACAACAACAAATAATATTAATAATACTAATAATAATAATAATATTTCAATAAATATTCGTGATAATGGTGTAAAAAGAAATGCGGACATTAATGCCAAACGGCTTAATAGGAAATCAAATATATTTTAAAAAGAAAATTATTATTTCATATTTTTCTTTCTTTTTGTTAAGACACAAAAGTTAATAAGAAAAAAATAAGTAAATAATTAAAATAAAAAGGCTAATTAAATAATTATTAGTTCAAGAAATTAATAAAATGATAACAAAAATGCAATATTTTACATTATTTTGACTATCGATGGATTCGCAAAGATGAAAATATTCTTTATTTAAAAAAAATAAAAATAAAAATAAAAATGATATATAAAAAGTAAAACTCTTATGCAATAAGAAAAATAAAGTATTTTTTTAATATTTAAGAAGATATATTAAAAATAAAAAATAAAATATATATGTTAAAATAAATTACATAAAATATTTTTAAGAAATATTTCTATTCTTAAGTTTTTTTTTTTTTGTTTTTTTTTTCTTGTTTCTGTTTTTAGCTTTTAAGCACACATCTAAGATTAATAAAAAAATATGATTCGTAAAATTAAATATTAAAAAAAACAAGCTAAAAAGAAGGTAAAATCTTATTTCAATTCTAAATGTGCATATCTTTTAATTTTTATTAGTTAAATTTCTTTAAAACAAAAATTTAAACTTGTAAATTATATTATATAAAAAGAAAATTTGTAATTTTATTAATTTAAATAGTTTTATTTTGTTTTTTCCTTTTATATATATATTTTTTTAATTAAATTAATATTGATTTATATTTTATTATAAAAAAAAAATGACAAAAAATAGTAAATATCTAAACAAAAAACATCGAAATTATTTGTATTTTTTTAAAATTCCATTTTATTTTTATTTAAGAGTTTATTTTTTATTAAAAAATTCATTTAAAATTTAATAGAATCAAAGAAAACAGCAGTGGGATTATATAAGGTGAAATTGATTTTCAAATGTCCTAAACCAATGTTGGTGTTACTGACTTATACTAGAGGCATACAGAGAGTATCCATTATATATCCATTATATAGTATGTATGTATCCGAATACTAGCTTAATATCATTTTAAGTACGTATCATAAATGTGATTGTTAAATTCGAAATTGTTCATAGTTTACGTTTTTTTACTTCATTATTTCAACCACTTTGATATATCCTTTACTAATTGCTGCGTCTTTTTATCGGAGCGAAAAATAGCTGAGCGAATCAATTGACACATTTAAAAAAAATGAAACAGTGATTAAAAAACGCAAAACTTTTATTAATGGATGAAACTTCGATACTACTTTTAATGTGTGCCTCTAGTATTAGAGGAAAAAATCGCAAAATAAAAAGAACAGTCTATGTTCACTGCTCCACAATAAAATATCTGTGATTAAAAGAAAAGTTTCAGAAATTTAATTTGTTCTTTTATCATATTCAGTATTGACTTAAACGAGCTGTGTGTGAACGAAACTGTAAAGCTCCATTTATCATAAGTCCTCATTCTTTATCTAATCTTTAAAAATAAAAACCAATTCCGTTTCGATAGAAGGCTGTGAACAAAAATGTTGCACATTTTACTAACCGTTAAGATTTTTCGAAAATTTTGTATAAGAATGAGAGAAAGATAGATGGTTCTTTTTCCAAATTATATATAACTTAAATTGAAAGAACATATTTCATGTTTAATTTAAATAAATTACGTAATCACAGACTGAAAAAGAACAGATAAAAATTACTGTTCTTTTCAAAGAGCAATCACAATTTGACTTTGAAGAACAAAGTTTGAATCTCTAAACTGAATCAGTTCTGACTGAACTTACAGTTTGTAGCATAGAACTACGACTTGCAGATCGAAGAGTTGAACTTGGTTGGTTTCGAAGTAATTTATTCAATTTGTTATTGCAAACACAAATTTGTGACATGAAAAGTAGCTTACAAAACTGACGTTGTCAAAAAGTGTTAACCGGTTTACAAGAAAACTATTTTTGAAATGCTCTTTCGCATATTTGAATAGATCTTGTTTATAGATTTAAAACCATATCGCTAACAGTCATGTTGCACTCAAGGTTACCGTGATAAATTCAGTCAAACGCGACGGGACATATCCATGGATCACTCCAAATCCGATTATATATTATTTATAAATATGTTAACGCAATTACTGTTCGACAAGTATTTCCATTACAACTTAATTTTTTCACAAGCGGTCCGCTGTAAGTTACTCCATACTATATGCTTAGTCAAATGTTAAAATTTTAACAATAAGTGGAATGAGTGAACCTGTTTTTTGCCACACGCAGTTCTTGGAATTAAACTAAACACAGCTGCCCTAATTTCTTGTTTCATGTTGGAAATTGGTGCGACATTTTGAATACCTTTCGTCTAGATATTATTTGATACTGATATCCTTACATGTCGTCTCAACTATATATTATCATCTTCAAATGACAAGTGATATTTGAATGTCCCTTATTTAGCACTGCAATTTTTCTGTTAATTTCTATTTTTAAATGAACAAAAACTAATTGATTTGATTTTTTTTTTAATAAATAAACTGCCAGCATAGAATAAAAGTTAATAAATAAACAGATTATATCTTCATCATTTTTTTAATTGTGATTTATTATAAAATAATAATATATAATAATTTTTATTTAATAAATAATTATTGATAATTAACCAATGATTTTTTTTTTTTTTTGAAAAACTTTCTTCAGGAAAGTTTTTGAAAAGCATACAATTTTTGGGTAATTTTTTGCAGTTAAAAGTCAACCCAAAAGAATAAGATTCTTGATTCACATTCAATCGAAGTTAATTAACTTTTTTTAGCAATATTTTTATTATCCTTGTTTAAAAATTGGGTTAATTATCAAAAAAAGAAGAAACAAATTGGTCAATAATTCAGAACTCTATAAGCAATTTCGTTTTTGCAAACTATTTTTAAGTGCAATAAAAATAACGATTTATTTAATTATATTTTTGTTTTTTCTAAGTAAATTTTAAAAAAAAAATATAAAACTAAGAAATTCGATTCTTAAGAAAAACGTAAAGTATTTTTCTAATCTTAATATCTCTGCACTTTTGTTCTTTTCTATATTTTAATAAAAAGAACAACAAACAAAATAATGTTTATAAAATATTCTTATAAACTATTTTATTCCTCATAAAATATTTTTAAAAAATAAAACATTAATTGCACAAAATATATTTAATATTAAAATTTAAAAAAAAAGGAAAAAATTTATTCATTTTGTAAATTAATTAAATAAAAAAAAAGTAATTACCTAAAATGACATTGTATTGCATAAAAAAGAAGAAAATATAAATAAAAATTCGTACAAAACTTTATTGTACTAATTAATTAATTAAAAATGATTATTATAAAAAAAAATAATTATTTTTTTAATGTAAAGCAATATTATTGTGCTTGATAGGAAAAATTGGAAAAAAGAGAGCTAAGCGATTTTTTGCTATCATATTTTTCTTTTGGCATAAATAATAATTTTTTCGAAATTTTAATTTTAATTTAAAAAAATCTTGCCCTTGTTTTTATGTTTGTTTTTAATTTTTAATCATTTAAGGAAAACTAAATAAATATACAAAAAAAAAAAAAAGAATCATTCCAATAAGTATTATTTATATAAAAGAAAGAAAAAAAGAAAATGAAAAAATTTAATTAATTTTATTTAATAAAAAAAAAAAGGAAGAAAAATTAATGGCAATTATTCTAAGAAAAAATTTATAAATAAGAAAAATATTTCTAGTCTTTTTATTATTAAAAAAAAAATATAAATAATAAGACAAACAAAAAAAACAGAAAATTTAATAATCGAAAAAATTAGAGAATTGTCATTTTTAGATTAAAAAAAAAATTCAGAAAAATTTGTATCTATTAGATTCAAAACGAGTATACTCGTTTAGCTTGATATTGATTTCGATTCCCACTTTTCTTTTCCACAACTGGCGCTAAATTCTCAAAGCTGGAAAACAACTCTTAAACATTCGAAATTACTTTTAAATATGATAATTTAATCAAAACAATTTTATTCCTTTCAAAATATGAGAATCGCATAAAGTCGATTTCAATGTACTTACAAAATAGTTTCATTCTCACCGAAAGCAGTTAAGTTCTCGGTCCAAAGAAAAATGCACTGTTAACAAAAAAGAACCTAATAATGCTTGAAGTTTATTCATGTTTTGTACTGGAGCTGTATTTGGTTCGACGAAAAGTCCTTTGTCGAAATAATAGAAATTTAGTATTTCACAACATCGAAATGAGAAACAAAATACAGGCCCTGGTCTATACAAGCTTTTCCGGAGTATAAAATTACCATGAATTGATTTTTGCAGTTGTAGGAACATTTGCACATATTCTTCCAGATAGTTTTCACGGAAATAGAAAAAGTAAAAGTAAGGAATACTATCGTCCAAGTTGGTTTATTCCTACTTTATTATTTTCACAGTCTGTACAATATTATAATGTAAAATGGCAGGTCGAAAGGATTTTGATAATGAAACATTTTTTCTACAACGAAAACGACTCATTTTGAATCTAATAGACACATATTAAAATATAATTAATAATTTTTAAATGAACGATAAAATAAAGTTTAGAGAAGAAGATGATTGGATATTTTGTTTAGAAAAAAAAAAAATATAAACAAAATCGAAAAACCGCTACTGTTGCTGCCGAAGACATTTATTTTTTTCTTTTGATGAAGGGGAATGCTTGTGCCAATGCCGTATTTAAAAATGACTAAAATTATTAAAGAAACAAACTAAAAAAAAAAAATGAATATAATCGCGAGAAAAAAAAAATTTAGAACAGGAAATTCAAGAATGTTAATAAAATATGTAGGAAAAATTTTTAAACTACGAAAAAGTATAATCCTTTTAAGATTAGAAAATAGTATCGTTAAAAATATGAATATATATCTAAATAAAACAAAAAAAAATAAAAAATAAAAATACGTCCCTTTATCTTTATGTAGTTGAATGTTGTCTAATTAATGCGTAATTTCATTTGTTTTTAAAGAATTTCATTAAAAATTAGATATTTTATATTTCTTACATTTTAATATCGTAAATCTCATATAAATTGTATGAATTTACGATATTGATTTTTTTTTTATTTCCAAAATTTTGACCAGAAAATCAAGACAATTGACTTTGTTTTCTTTTCGAACAGAAATTTTATTTTAAATAATTTACGTATTTTTAAAACAAACAAAAAATTAAATTAAATTTTAAAAATAGACAACATTTTTAATAATAATAATAATAAAAAACTTATCCATCCAATTTTAAAGAAAACAATAATCAATAAAAATGTAAAATTGAATTTAAAACGTAATTATTTTGGTTTTTTTAGTAAATAAATTAAAAAAAAAAAGAATTTTTAGATAATATTTCTTTCTTTTTAAAAATTTAATATTTAAAATATAAAAAATTTTTTCTTGAGGAAAATAATAAGAAATTCCAAGATTCTTTTTTTTGTTATGTTTTTTTTTTTCGCGTAAATGTAAAAAATATATATTTGTGCTTTAAAAACAAGAAATAAAAAACTACAACAAATCCAATACAAAACATGATAACACGATAACAACATCCTTCTTAAAAGAAACAACAATGAAAATATTGTAACAATTTGATTAAAATTGCCACGAAAGAAAGAGGAGGGAAAAATACATTGTCCACCATGGTACAGTTGTTTGGTTTTGAGCTATATGAAAATAATTAGCATAGGGTTTAAATAATAATCAATTAATGGCAAATAAGTAGATATGGCGTTTTCGTTTATCGTAAAAAAAAAATTTGCATTTTATACCAGTTTTCTGTTATTTTCTTTAAAAAAAGTTCACTTCTTAAAAGTTGTTCTGTTTGTTTCTAGAAAATGTTGACCACAAATGTAGAATTTCTTGCATTTTATTTTTTGACAATATTAACAGTTTTGACCTTAAAATAATAACCTAAAATATCAAATAGGAATAAGCAAATATTCGCTGTTAATCGATTATGAATAAAAACCATAGATTTGAATTTTTGCATTAAGAAAAGGGAGAGTTATTTTTTTACAGAAATACATCACCCTAAAAATTTTGAATTTTTCAAGTCAGAATTTTCATGTGAGAATCGAAAACGCCGATAGTGATAGATTTAGTGACTCCAAAGCTCTTGTTGCTAATAACTGAGGAAACTCGATTCGATTCCTGGCCTCACATATACCAGACTTATTTTTCTTTGCCGACAATGAGATAAATATATTAGAATATAATCGATAGGAGTCAATTAGTAAAGATGCAATAACTATGGGAAAGTTATCGATTAAAAAAAGAGACTGAAATGATGGTCGATGGAAAGTGGCGTGACTTTTAAAATAGAAGACTGTGGTGCCAGCACATAACTTGTTACTGTACACTTTGTGCTTCATGCCCAAAATTTGTTTTGGTCATGTTAAAACTAATAGATGTATGCTGCAGCCACCTCTGTTTATTATTTATTCATAATTTATCTAAAAAAACAGTCATACACAAAAAGGAGGCGATTTAGAAAATGTTACGGAAACACAGAAACTTTTAAATAAATCAAAACAAGAAAAAAAACCAGAAGAATTTAATAAAATTTCGGCCAAAATAAAAAATAATTATTTAAAAAAAAAATATACACATCAAGAAAATATAAAGAAAAAAAAATACGTCCAAAATTAATTGTAAAAAAAAAAATAAGATATGAAATTGAAATCTTTAAAATTAAAAAAAAAATTATAAATATTTTAAATATATAAAAAAAAAAAATTATTAAGAATTGAAAAACCGAAAATTTTCATTCAGCAAAAACAAAACAATTTTAATTGATTTTCTTCTTTAAAAAATTAAAAATTTTTCACAATTTTGAACGACAAACAAAAATTTTCTTAGACATTTTTTTTTTGTTTACTAAAACAACAAACAAAAAGTGCTATAAAAACGTCCAAATAACCTAAAGAAAAACAACCAGAAAATTTCGATAAATTTCTCACTTGTACTTTTAAGAATATTTTATTAAAATTTATAAAAACAAATTAATTATAAATTTAAAAAAAAAAACAACATATTTAGTTTTTCCTTTTCTAAGACAAGAAATCACAAACCAAATAAAAAAAAAAAATTCATGAAAAACACAAGCATTCATCGTTTCGAACATTTAAAACAAGCAAAAACAAAACAAAAAATCTAATTACTAAGCTTTTTAAGTTTATATTTTCATTAGTAATATATCTTCTGTCCCCCAGGACGAAAGAGAAGATAAAAATCACTGCAAAAAAAGTTCTTTTTAATTGAAAGAATTAAAAAAAATTTCCTAGGACAGTCTCAGATCAAAAAACTCTTCTAAAATTTACATCAAGAAATTAAAAAATTACCTATTTTCAGGCGCATATTAAAATTATTTTTTTTATGATGACAGACAGACACTAGATTTTCTGTTATGTTACTTTTGACGTCATTTATAAAATTGTTCTTAAAATTGTTTTCCTAATTTCGTATTCTGGTGTATTTTACGTTTCGAAAACCTAATTTCTTAAATTTCCAATATATTGGGATTAAAAATTTAGAATTTTTATTTTTTTGTTCACTCTTGGTTAAATCTGTCGTTAGGTTACCAGAGATTTTGCTTAACCCATGGTTATGAATCTTTGGTTAACTAATCAAACCATGGATTCTCTGGTTAAAATTTTAGTGAACAAATGCAATCGATGGGTAACTACAAGAATAGCCATTGGTTAAAGAGTGAACAAACCGGCCCTTAGTATGTGAATGATATAAGAAAAGTACACAACAAAACAGATATTTGTCTCGTAGAATACCAATTTAACGAGAAATAGTATTTTATATGAAATTTAACGTAGCATAACATAAAATGTGAATACAAAATAGAGACTCTATTATTCATAAAATTATTTTATACAAAGCTTTTAAAAAAATATTTTTCATTTGCTATATTTTCTAAAAACTAAAGAAAAACATATAACCTGCTTCGCCTGAATATTTTAAAACTAAATAAATCAAAATAAAAACTAATTTTTAATTTAAATTTTTAAATAGAACTATTTATTTAGTTATTATTTAGTTTTTCAATATTAGAAATGATAAAAAAAAAAACAAGTTTTAATATTATTTATTTTTAAGAAAATATTTAATTTTATTTTTTACAAATATTAAAAAGCAAATAAATAAAAATATGTGGTGATAAATAAAATTATATTTCTAGAATTCTTCTAATATTATTTTCGTTTTTATTAAATATAATTTTATGTTTTAAATAATTTTTTTAGTAATTTTTAAAGCTTTTATATTCTGTTTAAAATAATAGTTGAATTATATTAATACAGTTTTTTAACAATTTAATTTATTTATTTGTTTGAAATTTGGATTCTTTTTTTATTTTTAAGAAGTGAGAAAAAATGGTTTTTTAAAAGTTATTATGTTTAAATTGCGAAGAAAAAGTAACGAACTTTTTAAACAAAGTTATTTAAAGTTTTCCATTATCACTCATAAAATATTTTTAAGTTTTTTTAATACACAATTTGTGAGAAAGTAACTATTATATTTGTGTTTTGATAATATCGTATCAAATTGAAATCGATTAGAGCCGAATTTAAAAAAGAAAGCTATCCAAATATATCATTGGATTTCTAAAAGAATACTGAAGAGTCTAAATTGCTTGACAAAGTGATGTGGCTAGCTCACTGGTAGACACTATTACTTAGTAAAATGTGGTCCGTGATTCGAATTCCGGTAACGATAATTTATACATTTTTTTTCAGTCCACAATAAAAAGTCAGTATGATTTTCCCGACATAAATTAATCAAACAATCCTAATTCAATTTTGATTTCTGACAAAAATATCTACTATAAAAATTATGTGAGCTTTTTTTGTTTTTCATATTGAAGAGGAATCTTTTGAATTTCCATATAATTTTAACACGTTCACGGACGTGAATGCTATAGCATTTCATTTGCACTGTGATGCCAAATGAGATGAGCTTTTTCTCTATCCTCTAACATGTTAAACGACTTCTTCACAACTTCTAAATTATGTGATTTCTTTTTAATCATATAAATTATATTCCCTGGTATTTTTTAATCCAATGGGTTCTTAGAAATCACAAGTGTTCAAGTGTTTTCTCTCAAATTATAGTGAATTAGTTTTCTAGAACGCGGGCTCATCAAGTGACTATATATACGGATACTTAACAGAATAAGAAAGAGTGAGAATTCAACAAAAATGTTGTTTTAAAAACCATTTTAACAGATGTTTTCGAGAGTCACTTCACTTGTCAAATGAAGTGACTCTGGCAAATGCCTGTTTATCTTTCCATTTAAAGAGCTTGATTTCAATTTTTTCTGTTATTTATTTAAAATTTGTTTTCTTTTTTATTATTTGAAAAGCATTGAAGAAGAACTTTATTCAAAAAAAATTCTAAATAAAATATGAAAAATAAAAAAATTCTGTAAAAAATAGAAATTAAAATAATTGAAAAAAACAAACAACAAAATATTTGTAAAATAATTAAAATTAAAAAGAAAAAAATTAATAAAATAAAAAAAATACTACATTTTTTTTCGCTTCATATTTTATGCACATAGAAAGTCTAAAAAATAAAAATAAATAAAAAACTACACAGTAAAAATCTTTTTTGTTTCGTTAAACAAAAAAATATAAAACTAAAAAATTTATATTTTTTATTAAAAACAAAAAGTCCATGGAAAAAATCATGTTATGAAAAATATCGTAAATTTAAAATATTAAAAAAAAAAAAGAATAATTTTTAGAGAGAAATAAAAAATATTTATTAATTTAAAAAAAACCAACGCCATTTTAAGAAAACAAAAATGAATTTGAAAATAATTTCTAAAAAAAAAAAAATATTTAAAAAGGAAAATAATTTATAAAACCAAAAAAACTGTGAGAAAATATTTGAAATTTTAAAAATAAAATAAAAACTGTGAAAAAAAAGCTACCTATTTTAGGATTATTTATATTTAAAAAAAGGAAAATAAATGAAATAAAACAAATAAAATAGAAAATCATTTAAATATAATAAAATAAAAAAAAATAAACAAGGCAATTATTTAATTTTTTTAATGCTATTAATTAATACTAAATAATAAAAGAAAAACTCATATTTAAATAAACATTATTAATGAAAAGAAAGAAGAAAATTTAACATCATAGAAATGAATAAAAAATTATTTTAAAAAATAAAGAAAAAAACAAGTAAGAAAAATTTTAAGAAAATGAAGAAAAAAAAGTCATGTTCATTCCAAATTGTAAATTTGTTGATGTCTTAAATATAAATAAAACATTGAAAATAAAAACAAAAATAATTATTTTTAATATCGGTATTATTTTGTAGCCGAGAAAATACCCTAAATAGCTTGGAAGTATACTCCTTGATGTACGCCGGGAAATACAGAAGAGTTATATATTAATACTTTCCATAATAATTTTTTATTTAGTTGGAATTAGGACCTTAATGTAGTAATTTAAAACACCTTTTCAATTACTGCCAACGTTTCGTCCACTTTATTTAGACTTTTTCAAGGCTTATTGCGTGGTGTACACTATCGTCAAATTAAAACACTTAAAATTCATTTAAAACGGATTAAACTCTTCCTAAGTTAAACGAAAACTAAATAAATGAAAAGTTAATAATCAAATGATATCGAAATGATATCTTTTGGGGAAATATATTACGTTATACACTTCGTGTATATGAATACCATGTACATATCTTCTATCGCATTTTAACTCATTATTGCTCATTTGTTTTGTCTTGCTTGCACTAATAGAGTTTTCGCCAGAAATTTCAGGTGGTTTATTTGCTTTAGAGAGTATGTTTTTGTTTTTAAGAGATGAGAATTAGACCAGTGGTTTCCTCAAAGTAATAATTCTAAATGGAATATAAAACGTGTTTTGGATATTAAATATTTTAATATTATTATTAAATATTCAAAATATGTTTCAATTTTAACAATTTCTTTTATTTTTGTTTTTATTTTTGTTTTTCATTTTTCATTTATAATAATAATTAACTTTAAATTGAGAAATTTGTGTAAAAAGTTCAAGTCGACCAGTTGTGTTGTATTTGTTTGTAGATATTTTAAAAATTGGAAAATCAAAGTAACTAACAGTCATAGTGCTGTGTGTGGTGTGGATGGTGTGGACCAACAGAACGGACAACCAAGAATTGGTTTGCAGCATTTTTATTTTGGGAAATTTTCAATTCAAGATCCGCCGCGTTCTGGTAGGCAATAAACTGAGATTGATGAGGAGAACCAATTAAAAAGGCTTTCATTGAAGCTGATCAACACGCATAGGGGTTCGTGAAACAGCAGAGAAATTAAATTATATCCAAAACAAATGTTTATGATCATATCATCAGGGTTGGGTACGTAAAAATGCGTAAAAACGCTCTCTGTTGAGCTTTTCGAACTAAATTTTCATCGAACCAACTATGGCTATTACCCACGACTCCATTGGACTTATTTCAAGATATATTTTCAATCGGACAGACAAAAAATTCCAAATTTTAGAGTCTCCATTAGACTTTTTTCAATCCGACTGAAAATATGTCTTCAAATAAGTCCAATGGAGTCGTGTGGTTATGAACCAATTTCTCATATGTAACGTGAAGTCAATAAGAATGCTTCTGTTTTAAAATTTAAATTTTAAAAAGGTTTTATTTAGTGCTCTTTAATTGTCCTCTAATTGTGCACTAATCATACCTGTGGAACTATAATATATGTTCCACGCGTATCTGTTTAAAATTGCAATTTATTAAATTAATTTTGAAATTTTATCTAGCCTACAATATTCTAAAAAATTTTCACCGTTATTTTATTGCATTTCCGTTTCATAACCAACTGTAAAAAAAAAACTACATACATGTGGCAATACTTTTTTTTCTTGCTGCTGACAGCATTTTTTCACTCAGCTAATTTGTTTATATTTGAAGTGTCTGTCTGCCGACGAAGTGGTTTTGCTTTATTGGTTAAGGAACGGGGATAAACCGGCAATTTAACGGAATTATGGCGACTGCAAACGAGAAATTAATTAAAAATTTAGAAAATCAACTTGAACGTCTTGTCGAGCAATTAAAAGATTTAGAAGATTGCAAGTAAAAAAAAATCGATTTCATCCAAACATAATTTTTCTAACCTTATTTCTAATATGATAAGAAATTGACAGTCTTGTCTGAAATAATTGGTACACCTTTAAGTTTATTTTATACCAATTTTTTTTTTTTTTTTAGGAATGAAATTCCTAAAGATGAATACGATATAATGAAAGAGGAAACTGTTGAACAAATTAAGGAATTCGGTGAAACACTTGATCGTTTACAAAAAGGCGATATCACTTTGAATAATAAATTTTCAACAATGAAAACTGTACATATTTAAAAATCCATTTTATATTCAATTCAATTATTTATGGAGTTTAAATTTTTTTTTTGCAGGCTATTCGAAATGCAATTGCATCGTCTTTCAATACTATTGAAATGATCAAAATGTTCGGTGCACAAAATGCTAATGAAATGGAAAATCAACTTTTACAATTGGATCAAGAATTTCGAATGAAAAAAATTAATGAAAATGATTTTAAACAAAAGAAGGTAATTAAATAAATCCAATTCTGATAAGTTTCGATTATATACAATCCTCCTATAACTGTTTTTTTCTGGAACTTAATGACTCCTTTACATCGTTTACATGGCGACTTCAAAATTGACTTGTGATCGACTTGAAACTCAACCCGAGGCGGGTTTTTAGCTTTACCGGATTGAAAGATTGTCTTGGAATCCACTTCAAATCAATGTCAATTTCATAGACACTAGCAAACAAATTTTTATTCTTTAGGTAATGTTTCGCCTCTTCCATTTAAAATTTTCAAGTCGATCAGAAAAATTTTTGTGATCTGATTCACTCAAGTAGATTTGAAGTCGATCTGGGTATACATGCACGATTTTCGGATTGAAGTCGACTTCGAGTAGATCAGATAAAGTACTTATGTTCGACTCGTCTTCAAGATTCGTTCACTTAATAATTTTACTGGGGAAAACACCAACGGAAAAAACGAATGAACAAAATATTAATTACAATGATTAGTTCCCTTCACATGTGAATCCAATTCCGAGTACCAAGTAGACGGGTACTTTTCATTGATTTAAGCTAATGCGGGAAACAGAATCCCGGATTCATGGTTTTCGGTTTTCAGATTATATTAAAAATAGTCTGTGTAGCCTAATTGAAAACGTATATATTTAAAACTTAACTTATTGCATAACTACTCAAAGTAGTTTATATTAAAAGAATTGCCATCATATTTTCACTTTTAACTTAAACTGACATATCTCGAGATCTAATAGAGATACAATGACTTACGTAGGCCTTCACTATTCGGAACGTTACGCAGTATCGAATGAGAATATGTTTAATACGTAGACTAATAAGTATATTCATCAAAAACTTAGCCAAGCCTTTAACAAAAAAAGATGTTTGTAACATTGTTGAATGAATCGGATTCAGAACATAATGTACTTTCCAGATAACAGTAGTCTGTTATAGCTGTCCCATAAGCGCACGAACCAACAGATAAGGACTCGATTACTCGGTTCGCCAAAACATGTCATACAATTTATTTAGTTTACAATGAAATTTTTACTTTTATTCCGTCGTACAGACTCAAAGTTTAGAGCAGTTTATTTATTCATTCCATTTGAAGAAATCTGGAGTGAACGACACATCACTCACTACTCACATCAGTGGAACACGACACAAAAACTCCGAGAGCCCTCCTTTAACACAGTTTCCATATTTTCCGTCAAACTGTTTCAATTGAAATTAGAGATTTTCCCTCGTACATGTAGTTTTTATGTTTTCAGATTGAACTTTTAACTCAGCTACAAAACGAAGGCCGAGCAATTTCAACAGAAGATAGCGCCTTCTTGCAGAAAGTACGTGATAATATTTTAGATCGTTTAGAACAGGTTGAAGATGATTAATTATTAAAACCACTTCACTATACTTTACTTCCTTTTTTTTACACAAATATTTGACGTGTTTCATATTTTCCCGAAACTTATGTATTATGTTAATTTTGTGATTGTTTTTTTGCTTTTTATATACATATTTATTAATAATAAAATATTTCCTTAAATTCTACTGTTTTTAAACTGCCATCATTCTTTAAAAGAAAAATTCTCATAATTTTCAAGATAATTTTTTTATTTTGTCTACAAATATATTGAAAAATTCAAAATTTTTATTCCAACCAATGGAAACGTGATCCATATTTTGCTGGTGGTCTTGGATAGTCTTCAGGTAAATGAGGAGTTGCATCTGGATAGACAACTCTTTCTTTCTTTTGAGGAGCTGGACGATCAGAATGATGAATCTTTTATAAAATAAAAGAAATCTTATATAAATTCTATTCAAAACAATTTCAGTACAACTCACTTTAGCCCTGGCGAAATATCCATAATCTGGACGTTCAATATTCAAATTATCCAACATGCATTTATCGAGAACACCTTGAGTGTTACGGCAACTTATTCAATATATGAAATAATTAATCTTATCTAAATAAATTTCTATTTTTATAGACTTACTAACTAAACTTCATAGTTCCACTACTCTTGTCCAAACAATTCGCATACTGCATGAACTCTTCATGGCAAGTTTTCTTTACTTTTCGAAAGAATTCCATTGCACAACTAGTAACAGCTTTCCCTTCATTTATACAGCCTCTTGGATCATCTAATTCTTGACGACATAGCATATATTCCTGAAGTAGAAGAAGAAAGATTTTCAAAAACAAAACAATAACAAAAATCCTTTAAGGTTATGTTTAAATTAAATTATGTAACAGACAAGAAAGTTAAGAGATTATAATTAAGTTTATTAGTTTTCCAAAATAAAAAAAGAACTATAATTTCTTACATTGTTTTGTTGTTCACAATGTTTTCCTAAATGAAAAGCACCAGCTCGAAGTGCTGCTGTTGATAGATTCAATTCGGGAACTGTTAGCTCCTCTTCAGTTGGAAGTTCAATTTCAGATGTGATAACCATAGTTTTTCTTAATTCAAAATTCTCTAAAAAAAAAAAGTATTTAACAAATAATGTTTAAAAAATATTTAAATAGAAAAATCATTAAAATAATCACTTTTCCTCCTTGCAAAATAGAATTGGATTTGACAATCAACTGACAGTTAGACCTTTTTCTTTTATTTTAGACATTAGCTTAGTGAAGACTCAAACCACTAAAATTTCGCTGAAATAGGGTGAAACGACAAATTTTTAAAGTTGGAAAAAGTTTTTCATATTAGTTAACAATTTTTGTTTTAATTATTTAACAAAAGCTAGGTAATTAAAATTCCTATTCGAATAAAATTAATTCTTTAAATTTGAATTATTAAAATTGGAAAATTTCATAATTTCCGTATTTTACAAAAATATTTATTGATTTCTGTCCAATAAAATTAATTCCATCATTTTTCAAATTTAAATTAAAATAATCGAGTGTGTAACACAGGGTCTACACTGGCCAATAATTATTATTAGCCAATATTTCTGGTATACCAGCTGGTATACCAGAAATATTGGCTAGTGTAGACCCTGTGTAAGAAAGAGACAAATATGCAAAAAAATGCTTCAGCAAAATTTGTATATACATACGTTTATCCCTAAAGGTTTGCATGACTTTCTGTTTAGCTTCATCCAAAATAAGTTGGCGCACTCCTTTTTTTCATTCAATTGCTTTAGTTTCTTATATCCACCCACTTTACTTAGGTCTTGTATCTTATATACTAATCGAAAACTCATCAGGAGTAAGATCGTACTTTTTCGATACGATTTGGTTCAAATCGAATTATACGATTCCACTCCAGGATACGATAGGTGAAGACGTATAATGGAAGTATGTATAACAATGTTAAGATTCCTAGCTGTTTCCTGACCGCAAATACGTTTTTATCAATTTTTGTTTAAAAAAAAAGACCTTTCTGCATAGGCTAGAGAAACATTTTTAATTTAGTAAAAACAAAAATGCCCATTTCACTTTTTTTAGTAGAATTTTAGGTTTAAAAGATTCGAGAAAACACTGCGAAACACTGGAAAAATGCTTTCTTCAATAAAAAAAAATTATTCTACATTATTTTCTTCAGATGTCCTATTTCGTTCGATCCTTACCTTCACCATATAACAGTTCCCATTAAATTGAAGAAGAAAAAATGATCAATTACTTTTCAATATCATTTATTATCCTTTTTGGATAAAATTTTGTAGTACAGATAATTCTCTCTAACTGAAATATTCAAGGGACTGAGGAAAAACGTTTTATTTAAAGAAGTATTTTAATTTTTCTACGGCCGCTTTGATTTGTTTCAGTTGCAAAGCTTTTTATGTTACCAAGTAATTAATACTTGGAGGGAATTGTTTGGAATTTATAATTATTTATAAGATTAACCCAGAAGAATAATTTCAATTGAATTGAATATTTTCTAATCGACATTGTGTAATTTTTGGTCCTTTTTAAGTCCCTTTCCCTCGATCCTTAGCAATTTAAATCAAAACAAACAAAATTATCAAAGGAATGATCGTTTTAATATTCATTACAAGCGATTAGGATATTTCCAAGATAAGAGTAAGTCTCCGATTTCATAAATCATGTGGTATCACCCAACAACCATTTCAGATGAACGGTCATTTTCTAAAAATTGGTTTTATGAGAGAACTTTAAAACGTGAAGATTCATCAAAATCAGGAGATTGCAAATTTTTGCCATTGCAAATCTTTATGCTCTTTCTATTTCTTGTTCCTTCAATGAAAATATTTTAACTTGATTTTTTTTAAAATCCTGATTAAGGACTTATCTCGCAAAACTATAAATGCTTCTGCTTTCTAAATTTGCATGATCCTTTTTACCATCAAGATATTTCCTTTTATAATCTGGAATAGTTTAATATAAATTCATTTTCTTCCCGGCTCTGAACTTTGGGGAAGAACAGTTCCAGGTCTACCAAGAAAACCGGAAATTGAGTTTTATTTTTTCCAACACAAAAATATCGATTTCCGTTATTAACCTAAGGAAAAGGAGGCAATGTCGAAATTACGAAATAACTTCGAGAACGGCGCAAATCGAGTGTTTGATGTATTTTTAAAAATGCACTAATTTTAAAACATTTTTTTTTTCGTTTCAAATAAAAATCTCCACAAAAATTATTATCAATATTTATATTTGAAAATGACCTTTCTTATTAAAGTAAAAAACAAAAATATTAATTTTTAAAATTTCGAAACCTCTAATTAAAGTGTTATCGACAACAAAAAATTGTTGTGTTTTAATACTTTTCCGGACGAGGGTAAAAGGCGATCTCAATTCGGATTTGATTGTACTTTGGATTTTTCTTAATTTCTAGACAGAGATTTAAAGATGATTCTTCTTGTCTTTTTTTTTTTGTTTCCAGGACAATTGGATTGGGCGCCGACAAAAAGTTTTTTTTAAATATTGCATTTCGAAATATGTATTTTTTAATTGCGTAAAAATAAAAACAAGGTTATCATAATTATTTATAATTCTTTTAATTATATTGATATGCAATTTTTGTTTGCATTTTTTAAAGATTACTTATTTTGTATTTCAAAATTTTTACTTAACTTTGTTTTTCGGGGAAAATATTTACACTTAAGTATTTAAAAGAAAATGAATTTTATTTCTTTTTTTATTTTTTATTACATTTTAAATTAAATAATATTATCATTATTAACCTTAGAGCAATTGGCTTGGTTGGAGGAGGGGGTGCTCTAGAATGAGAAGTTAACATAACTACTGCACTAAGGAAGTAGGGGTACAATTCATCTCAAAAATCGCAGTACAAGAATACCCTAAAAACTTAATCTTAACCTTAATCTTAATCTTAATCTTAATCTTAAAACACTACAAACTATTTATTCTTTGTTTAGTGAATTTTCTAGAATATTCACGAATGTGATCGGAATATATAGAACAAATCGCGATTGATACCAAAATTCTATAAACAAAATAGTTAGAAATAGCGCGACAGTTCTGGAGTGGAATCATGTAACTCAATCTGACCCAAATCGTATCGAAAAAGCATAGGGATTGCAATGCTCCTTTGATACGATTTAGTCTCAATCGAAATACACGATTCCATTCCTGGTTGAACTATATATACCTTTGGGACTCTGAACATTTGTAAGGGAATATTCAAATGTTATATTAAAATATGAAAATCTAATGATAAGTTTACTTCAACTCTTTAAGATCTTTAAGATGAACAAACTCCATCCTGTCTAAGAATTTTGATTATGAATTAGAATTAATAGAAATCGATATTATTCGTTTTACAATATAATTTAGAATGGAATCGAACTATGAGTTGAACCATGAACCGAAAACTGAAAACGTAATAATAACTTTAATTTCGAGTTCTTAGTACAAATTCCAAATAATAATTATGGCGACAAAGTCCCAGTATTACGTGTCATCTGTTTTAAGGTCAATAGAAGATTTGATCATGTGCCTTGTGAGTCTTATTTATATTTATTAATTTGATCGAATTAAATCAAACAAATCACACCATTATTTTATCAAGCAAATGTTTTCATTGAAACAGTAACAATTCATGAAACATGATTTTGGATTGGAATCAGGTAATTTTGATTGAAATCAAGTTAAATGATTCGTCATTTGATTTGTATTTCCTTATCTATCATGTATGAGTTGTGTTTATTGTATTTTTAAAACTCTGATGTATTCAAAATGTATTGTTACTGTTGATATAGCAATAATATTAGCTACAAAATGTAACTTTAGCTATACAGAATAAGTAGATACTTTCTTGGTTTTTAAGCATTTATTTCTGGTCTTCGTCATTATATTTGCCATATATTCTGTTTCGGAGCAGAATATGATAAAAAAAAACGTGTCCAATATACAATTAAGAAGGGACACTACGTGAGTTACTCATATGAGTAACTGATCAGCTCATAAGAAAAATTACGCAATTACGAATTTTCTATATACATCTTCACATCTATAATAGCAACTCTTATGAGTTAAACGTTAAAAATTTCAGTTTTCATGTGAATTAGACTCATCTAAGTCGTTTTTTCCACCCTCACACTAGAAGCAGGCAACTCCATTAGACTTTTTTCAGGACTTATTTTCTGTCGGACTGGAAAAAAGTCTTGTAGAGACTCGAAAAATTGGACATATTTTCTGTCGGACTGAAAAAAAATCTCGTGGAGACTCTAAAAATCGGACTTTTTTCAATTCGACTGAAAATAAGTCTTAAAGTAAGTCTAATGGAGTCGTCGAGTTAGAACTGTTAATTTTCAAAAATGTTATCGCAACTCTTGTGACAAATCACATAGTGTAGAATGCCCTTTAAGTAGGACTAACATTGATCAGTTTTCCATCAGCTTTTGAGCAACTAAGAGAAAACTGACCAATGTGAATGTAAAAACTGATGGTTTGTCTATCTTCAAACTCAATAATTGTTCATGACCTTTCTATCAAACACGATTGAAAGTCTATAACTGATCAATGCGAGACCTGCTTTAGACTGTTTGTATTAAATGCACAAAATCGAGCTTTTAAAAAAATGTTTTGAACGAAATAAAACACAATATTATTAATGTTTATTTAAAAACCAAAAGAAAACATTTTTATTTTACTTTTTATATAAAAACAATTTTTAAATTAAAAAAATGAAAAAACAAAATATAAAAATATTCATAAACAATATTTGAAGATTTTTTTTTATAAAAACTTATCAAAAAATTAATTAATATTTTGTAAATTTTAATTTTATCATTAATTATTATTGTTTTTTTTTATGTATTTTAAAAATAAGAATGAAATTTTTCATATGTTTTACTCATATTAAAATTATTCTTTTTTTTTGTATTTAGTTTTAATTAATATCATTTTTTTTTTCTTAATTTTTTGTATTAAAATTGAATTTATTAATTTCATAAATGTTTAATATAATTATTTTTAAAAATTTTTTTTTTTTTATTTTTTAATTTTTAATTTTGAAATATACATTAATTTTGGATTTAAAATATAATAAAAAAAAAAAAAATTAAGAAAAAAAAACCAATAAAAAAAAATTAAGTAAAATATTAATTTTAATATAGATTTTTCTTTAACAAATAATTAATTAACTTTACGTCCTTTTATCCTGCTTGGTTGATTATGAATATTATTATATTTTTTCGTTGATGGCTGTTTTAAATTTACTTCCAGCTTACTGGTACCTTTTATATCATTTTCAAGTGGAAAATCCTCTAAAACAGATGAAATTTATCTAAGTATTTTAAGTAATTAATTTCTAATACATTTGTATATTTGCGAAATTGAGTTTTAAGACCTGGACTGTTAGCACGTAAGTTTGTTTCACAGTTTATGTTTAGAATTTTCGAAACTATGGAAGCACGTAAGTTGTTTCAGCTATATGAAAATCTAAACTAATGTTGAAACGACTTACCAGGCAACTCCATTAGACTTTTTTCAAGATTTATTTTCTGTAGACTCGAAAAAGTGGACTTTTTTCAGTCCGACTGAAAATATGTCTTGAAATAAGTTTAATGGAGTCGTGGGGTTACTGATTGATCGAATCAAAAGTGTGAAACAACTTACATGCTAATACCCCTGAATTCATCCAAATTTTTACTCAACTTGCACAGATATCGTTTCAATAAGAGTAAGACTTTGATAAACATACGGAATTTTAATTTTTAAAATTGAAGATAAATTTAAACGGTTCACAAAATCAAAATGATACTTTTTTGAAAGAAATTTTTAAAATTTCGATAATAAACTTGTAAAAATTAAAAATTCTATTCAAAAGAATTCCACAAATTTCTATGAATTTTTCTTTCTTATGCAATATAAAGTTTAAGAAAGCTTTGTAGCCATCTAATCCTTTTTAAAAGATTATTTCCCGTAATCAAAGAAAAAACGATTAGTCATTCCTATTAAGATTAAGTTTCAGCACCTTTAAAAATAGGATTTGGATATCACAATTTATTATATATACACTCCGGGGCATCACTTAAATTTTTAACGTCATTAATGCCATAAGGGTGCAAATTCTTAGAAACTTTTTCCGTAATATTCGTTGCCCATTATTCTGTTCCACCTGATGACCCAGATGTGGGAATGGCTCATGCTTAACTGGTTTACTTCAAGCTTGCAAGGGGAACGGTGATCTTCTAAAAACAATTTATCGTTAAAAAGTCAAGTGTGTTATTTGTCTACTTTAACTTAGTGAAGTTTTTATTCCACCTTGGCCAAACTGGGGCGTGGAATATCACTAACTGAAACAGAAGTTGGAAAAATTATTTCATTGAAAGAACAAAATAATTCCAATCGCGATATTGCCAGGCGAATTGCTCGATATCCTTGGACTATAAATAATCTTATCAAAAACAAGCAAAATTACGGAAAAAATTGAAAAGACCACACATGCAAAGCAACTACCGAACGAGAACGTAGGGTCATTTTACGGGAAGCATTGAATTCTGTGGCAACTGGTCGTAAAATTAAGGAAAAAGTGGGAACTACAGCGAGTATCCATTCAGTTCTCAGGGTGGTCAAGCAATTATATTGGGAAAAAAGGCTAGTTCAAAATTTCTACCTTGATTTCCTAGTGCCCACAATCTAATTGCTCAATCTAGCTGGCTTTAATGGGAATCTATCAAAATTTGGTTTCTAGACAAGTTTTTTTTACATATACGTACTCTTATCGTATGACCTAAATTTATAACTATACCCGATATTTGTAGTCTAATTCTTCTTTAGACAATAATGTTGTATCAAAGCCTTAAATTTTCCTACTATCTATTTATGTATTTCATTTAAACTTACTGGAAGCATCAATAAATTTCTTATCATTATGTTTATGTAAATTATTTCCAATATTATTTTCATTTTTTGGTGGTGAACCTGTATATCAATTCAATTAATAATAATAACAAAGTTGATAAATAATCAATAAACATATAAAAAAAAAAAGAAAAAAAAATTTCCAATTAGTCAAATTTTTGATTTAATATAAATATTTCATGGGGTTACAAACACACACCGATTGCACTATAAAATGAATCCTCAGCCTCACTAGACGATGAGGATTCAATTAACGTTGAAGCTGAGATCGGTATGAAATCACTCTTGTAACCTTCTTTATTTAAATTAAAAATTTTAAATTTCAATATTATACTTAATCACATGCATTTATAATTTCAGAGTTTTGCCTTTAAAATTAATACAATTAATAAAATTAGAAGACAAAAATAGATTAGACCACTTTTTTCTTCCTAAATGAATCAACAGATTAGAGCAAGGCTGTCCAACCCGCGGCCCGCGGGCCGCATGCGACCCAAAGCAATTATCAATGCGGCCCGAAAATATTCAAAGTTACTGCAGCCCATTTTTCTGGGGAATGATTTGGGTGTTGTGTGCGCTTTTGTACTAAAGCTGCCAAGTGACAAACAACAGAACCAGAACCAGAACAAAAAACTCTTTCGTTATGTAGTAAATTCTCTTTCTGTTTGCGTTGCTCGCACAGCTACACTGTTCTGTTGTTTGTCACCTGGTGGCTTAAGTGAAGAATGAAACATACTAAGTGTAAAATTAGAACCAACATGTTGGATGGACACCTTGAGAATTGCAACCACGTCAATCGAACCACATATTGACGGTTTAGTTTCTCAACTTTAATGCCAAGTATCACATTCATTTTATGATATGGATTTATACATAGTAATATACTTGTGGCCCAAAACACCATGTCTTCTTCCAATGCGGCCCAGGGAAACAAAAAGGTTGGACACCCTTGGATTAGAGCATCTTATCTCCAATTTAAAGCATTGAATTCGTACTTTATTTTGTAATCTGACATTAACTAGTAAAATTTAAACTTGTTCAAAACAGATCTTTTTAATACTTCAACCAATTCATATGGGTTTATTGAATTCGAAAATTAATATAATCTGCCAACTTAAGAGTCTTTCAAGTCACTTTAAGAAACATAGTCCGTTAAAAGAGTGGCTTTGTTAAAATACTTAATTTGTCGAGCCTATAATGCTAAATACGCAAAACTTTATAAAGTGCTCTAAGAAATGTCTAAATAAAAATATCTAATCTTGCAGTGTTTTCCAAATTGTATATCGCAAAAGTTAAATAATTTATATTTTAATAAAAAACACTGTACTCTAACAACAGAAATCACCAAGAAAATCCCATTATTTTCCATCATTACCGAAGCAAAGTGTGTTTAGACACAAAAGTGTCTAAACACATTTTGTCTAAATGTTAAGGTTAGACATTTTTTTGTTTTAGATATTTTCATATTTTCTTTTACGTTGCATGCATTTAAAGGCAAAATTCTGAATAATTATATTTTATGTTCAAAAATCCTTCCGGGTTTTATCTCACTTACCACTTGACACCGAATGAATATCATCAGTTCCGGATTGCTCATTTTCAACAGTTCCATTTTGAGCTAAAAGCAAATTAATACGAGCAGCTTTTTAAAGCATTTTATTGAAAAGTTCTTAAATGTATTAAAATGAAAATAAGCCAAAAAGCTAAAAGAGATTTCGTGTGAATTTTTTTTGTGTGTGTAAAATGAAAATATAATATTATAAATCAGAATTTATTAAATATATAAAAAATTGTTAATGTTTTAATAATAATTGTTGAATTTTTTTAGTAATAATTTATGAGAGCCAAAAGCTTTTCTAGAATTTCGTGTTAGTATAAATTCCTGGCCTATTCTAATAAGTGTGATGTGGACTTTCAGATTAGGCCCGATTTTGTATTTTCTATAATTTTAATTTAAAATATTATAATTTTTTTTTTGATTTTTGATTTTTGAATATTAATGATGGCCATTAGTTTCATGATTTTCATGATTTTGACCATTTTCATGATGATGATGATGATGATGGTTATGATTGTTATGATTTTGACCATTTTGATCATAATTATGGTGATTTTGACCATTCTGATGATGATTTTCATGGCCATTTTGATTATGATTTTCATGATTACCATTAAAACCGTTTTCCCCATTTCTTCCATTTAATAAATATTCTAAATTACCAATATTTGGTGCAAGTTTTGTTGGATTTATTGAAACTGATGATGGATTCTTTAGAATTGGTTCTTCTTGAGTTTCAGATTCAGCTGCAGATTCGGTTTCTGCCAATTTTTCAGCATGTTTTGCTTGAATTTGTTCAATTTTCTCTTCTAATTTTGCTTTCATCGCCATTAAATGATGTTCCATTTTTTCATCAATTTGTGATTCAATTGTACTTTTAATTGAATCTAATTTATTTTCAATTTGTTCTCGTTTTTTTTTAATTAATCGTGTTATAAGATATTGACTTTTTTCTGGTTGATTATTTTCAGATTTCTAAATATAATTTCGATTATTTCAAATTTTGTATGAAAAAGAAATTTTCTATATAAATAAATAATTACATTTTGTATCGCATCTTCAGTACTGGATTCTTCTGAAAGAATATCATCTGATAAAGAATTTTCATCCAAAACATAATCTGGATCTTCTGCGTCACTACCTTCAGCTGCATATTTATCTAGGAGTTCGGCAACTTCAAGTTCATTATCAGATGTATAATTTTCATCGTTTTCATTATTTTCCAATTTACGTTTGTTAAGATGAAGAAGTGGATTAGCCGAGTTTAACTATGAAAAAGAAAAAGTTAATACTGTGACAGAGTTTCATTTGTTTGAGTTACAGGTTTTGTCAAAATTAGTTGATGTGAAGGATTAGGCTTATTTTGTTGACTTGTTTTGGTGATTGTAAGATAAAGCCTCCAAAAAGCTAAGAATTTTAATCTTTTCCCAACTAGTTTGTGAGATTTTGTTTGGCGGTCTAACTTTCATAGCAAACTAACAAGTTTGACAAGCTTGTTGAAGTATGTATGCGTAGCCGTAGCATAACAGATAAGGATAATTTTTCCTTTTCAAAGTACACCCAAAATTACTAAATATAGTCCCATGGACAACAATAGAATACTGAGGTACCTACTATCAACACTCATACAGTGCAATATGGATTTGGATATTATTAATTTTTACTTCATAAAAGTTATGCCCAATTTTACAGTAAAAACTTTATTTAAGCTTAAACTTAAGTGATTTTAAGCTGTCATGTTGGGCCGAAACCCAAGACAGGCAAATGTAATCATCAACAGATGGATACAAAAATAACTTAAAGAATAAGAAAGGACATTGAATGATATAGTAAAATACATATATCGTAATCGTGTGCCTAATTTATTTATACATGAATTTTGGGCAAACTTACCAAATCCTTCAATTTCTTTTCGGCATATTCATGTTTTTTAACAACACATTTAATTGATTTATCATTTTTCATTGTTTCTTCAGTTGGTCGACAAAATACCTTATTCAATAATGTTGCGAAAATTCCGAAAACACCACGCTTTGGTTGCCTCTTTAGTTTTTCTTTTCTCAAACGAATTTCACGTTTTCCACGATTTTTAATGGCACGCAATTTTCGTCGTCGTGTTTGCAAAAAATAAACAACATCTGATGGTGGTATCGGTTCATTACCAATTAACATTGATGCAACCGATAGACTAACACGGATTGTCCGAAGTGTTATTATGGCGGCCAAAAAAGGGATCCATGATAATGGACGTTCTAATTTGTCATCAGTTTCGCCTATATAAAAATAAAAACATTGATATATAAAATATTAGTTTGTAATTAAATTTATATATACCATCTTTTGGTGGGACAGCCCATTTTGCTGTACTTTCGAATGTATGCAAAACATTATCCACTCGGGTAATGGCAAACTGTCCAATCGATGTTGATGCCAATTTTTCAGCCATATTATATGCTTTATCATAGAAAGGATCTATTGATAAAGATTTTTTCGTTTTTATCGAAGATGATGAAGTTGGATGATTTGATCGGGATAACTGAAGACTACGTGATTGACTCATTTTTGTGTTATTTTATAGTTCTGTATTTAACAAAATATATATATATATATATAAATAATAATAAAAGGAATTTTAGACCTAATTAATATATAAATAGAAATCTATATTAAATTCTCGTGGAGTTTAACATTTTTCGGTAAAATAAGTTTCGAACAGAAAATATTTAACGAATAACGTTTTTTTTTCAATAACAAATGTACTAAAAAAGCATTTTCCATTTCCCACATGATATCAGTGTGATCTAAAAAAATGCAACATTTTTGGGTTCCGCATTTTTTTGATTCAATTCTGCTCTTTTTCTTTTCAAGTAAGAAAAGACCTGAAAAAAATCGAATTCGCAGCTAATCATGTTTAAATTAAATCCTTAAAAAATACTACACTTTTGCAAGCATCGATTATACACTGTATAATGCCGAAAGTACGTATAAGTTAGTGTCAGCAATTCCAGCGAAGCTCGTTTGCGTAGTTGAGGTCTGAACTACATGAACGAGCTTAGTGCGTGTCGCTCATTGCCAGGCGACGTAGTTTCAAAGCTTTGCTGAAGTGTGCGACGACCAATGCAAATGCTGAATTTTTCACTTAGCTTACGTAGTTTAGCTCGCTTAGCTCAAGTGTGCGGCGAGAGTAAAGCTTCAGTTTTGTCGAAAGCGTAATTTGGACAGAAGAATACCCTTTCTAGTCCATCACTTTTAAGGAAGCTTATTAAAAATCCTGCTTGTGATGTGGAAATATAAAATGCCAATTGTACTAACACTGTCCTTATTAAATTAAGACAATATCGAACTAAAAATTAGGCGAATATTTTCTTGACCCAGCTATTGCTTCATTAAACTGTTGGGTAAAGTAGAGTAGTAAAATTCTATTTTTATTTATTGTACTGGAACAGCAGCTTCTAGTAACATATACAACTGATTTTATTTTCAATTTATATTATTTAAAAAAATAAATAAATAAATAAAATAGAAAATATAAATATTTGCAAGTAACAACTGTCTGATAAGACATCCTCAAAGTCATAACAAAGTTCGTCTAGCTTCAAAAATATGATTAAGTCCAGAATTGAATTAAAAAAAAAATATCAAAAAAAAAAACGGCGTAATATGGTAGTTTGGACCGAAGATCTAATAAAAGCAATTATTTATAATCTTTCTGGACATCTAGACATCTTAATTAGTTTCAAACTTTAACTCTCTCATGATAATAAAATAAGTCATCATCGAAATTTTTGCAATAAAATTCCTTTGATGTTTGGGATGGCGTCAAAATTTTTTGACTACTTCTAGAAATTAGTAACTGATTAGAATATCGTTTTTTTTTCTATGATTTACTAGACTAAAAGCTAAATCAGTGACATACACAGATAAAAAAATTAGCCTTGATTTAAAAAAAAAAAAACAAAAAACATTTAGTAACTGAAAATCGGATTATAGGCGATTTTTTGATGCCCTATGGCAGAAATGGGATTAAACAAGACCTAAGACTAATAATATTTCAAGGTTTTTTTCGGCATAATTTGGTTTCTTCATTCATCGGCAGCCCCTGGGACATAATAATAGCAGAAATATCTTTTGCAAATTTTATTCAAATCGGTGTATTAGTTTTTAAAATATGTAAATTGAAAAAACCTAATAAACCAGGATTATTTTTTCTTACAACTATTTCTTTCTTCATTATTCTTGGACCGATTTTATTAAAATTTAACATATTTATGCCTCCTTATATAGTCAGGGTAAAGATATAAATGAGTACAGATATGTAAAATTCTAAAAACTTTTATTTAACATTATTAAATTACATGAGATCTTACGGCAAAGCTTATAAGGGACTTAAAGCTCACGCCATAAGACCTAATATGTAATTTACTTATATTCTATAAAAGCTTTTTCGAACTTTCAATATCTTCTCTTTATTTATATCTTTGGTCAGGGTATGTAAATAATTTAAACAAAATTGCTTCACAAATCTGAAAACTCATAACAAAAAAAAAGAACTTTCTGGTCACCCTGATTTTTGCTTAATAAATTTGGTCCCCCTCGGTCGATTTCATGCAGTACCAAATCGAGCTAAGAAATAATCAACTTATTAGGTCTGTTTTATTTGCCATACCCAACTCTGGAGCAGGATAAGTGGCAAACAGAACGAACAGGAGTAAGAGAAAGCTTTAATTTGAATGTCTGTAGCGCTGCTTAGCAACCATATTGTAATGAAATGAGAAGCTTTTAGCTAATACACTTTTTATGGTAGAAAACTGAACTAATTCGGGTGTAATAGTTACACTTGCTATGAAAGTAGTGTAGGATTTGCACTTTTGTTGTTTTTGTTTTCAATATAAAAATTTCCTCTACCCCAGAGCAAGTGGCAAATAAAACAGACATATATTGTAAGTTTCATCAAAATCGGATAACGCGTTTTTCAGTTATCTTGGACATGCATAAATCAATAAACCTTTTGATTCCCGACACAACAATACCCTTAAAACCTTTCTACGACGATGTGTTACAAATGTAATGGCAAAATTAATATTGCTTCTGGTAGTAGTACCTACCATAAGTCATAACAAGCTATATTTGAAAACTCACTATTAAAACTTCTATAGATACTGTTTGTGACAATTAATAGGAAACAAAAGTTCGGAAATCATTTAATTTTTTACAAAAAAAAATAAAAACTTTAAAACTTTTCCATTGATTTGATTTTAAATACAGCGTTTTTCTTATCAATTTTCAAAATTTCACTTTCTTTGACAAATCTTCTAAATTTAGAATAAATATTTTACTTTCATCTCTACAAAAAAAAATAAAAAAAATATTAATTATTTATTACTGATGATATTATTTTCTTCAAAGAAAATGATGTAATTTTTCCGGTATTTTTTTTCTTTAAAGATTATTTATTTAAATTTCCCGAACTTTGAACTAAATTATTAAATATATTATTTTATTGCTCAAAAAGGCTTGAGCTGTTTTTTTTTTCTGTCTGCTATTTCTAACGAGAAAACTATTAATTTTTATTATTCGTTAATTTTTTGTGCAAAATATGAACTTTTTTTTTTATCACATATTTTGGTAATTAGTTATTTTAAAAGTTCTTATCAATTTAATGATTGTGTTTTTGAAATTGTTTATTGAATTTTTTATAGCAAAATTTCCATCCCGCTTCCACCTTATTATTTTTTAATTTTTTATAATTTTTTTTTTTGATTATTATTTTTTAAAATTAAAAATGATGTTTAAAGTATTTCGAATTGTCTAAGAATTTCAAAGTTTTTATTTCTTAGACTTTGAAAATGACCGATAAACTTCTTAAAAAGAGGTATTTTTTCGTTTTTTTTTTGTTAATAATTTATTTTCTTGTTTATTATTTTAAAAAAATATTAATCTTATTTTATTTTTAACCTTGAAATTTTGTTTGGACAAAAACATTAATTATCTGTGGTCAGTTCCAAAATATGATTAAAATATTTAATATTGAACTTTTAACTTTTCTAATTAAATTTAATCATACTAAAATAACAGACAAACTTCTTCTAAATAGAACCATTCCGAACAATGACAATATCATTTTTTTACGTATTAGAATTTTACTATGTCAATATAGCTTCAGATATCGTTTAAAATTGCAAGTATCGAATATATGGTATAGGGCAGCCTAGTAATACTATCATCACTATCTCAGTAGCATAGCCCGAGCCAAACTATAAACCAAATACGTATCATCATCTAGCCTGGATTGAACAAAAGGAAAGCTTATTAAGATAGTGAAAATGGGTAGAATAGAAATAGGAAAAGTTAGTAAAAACACGTACAGTACAGTAATACAACAGAAGTTATTAGTAGGACATGGTTTGAATAATTGATTACTTGAATAAACAGAATTAATCCAATATTTTGAATAATCAAACGAAAACTGAATAATTTTTTCATTTAAGAGAAAGAAAACAAAATAAATTTTGGGAATAGAAACCCTATAATGGAAAAGTATGGAAAGCTTGCAAAAAAAACCAGAATAAATACAAAAAAAAAAACACATTGTAACGTTTCTCAAGAATCATATATATTTTTAAGAGATTATTCTCTCTTTTGTTTTTATTATGCTTTTTCTATTTCTTTTATATAAAAATTTACTTCTCTTTGTAAGCAGTAATTTTTGCTTAAAAATTTTAACTTCTGTCTCTATTACCATAGGAACCGAATTAATTGGTAAATACCATCAATTATTCGATTATTCACTAACTTTGAAAATCAATTAATCAACCATGCCCTAGTTATTAGCAACAAAAAAATTATTTAAATTAATTCTTTGGTTCTCTTTTTTCTACGTGAAAATGAAAAATATTCGCGTAAGCGAGTCAAACGTTCGTGCACTCCACATTTAGTTGGTCGAAAATGTATGGCTAAAACATTTATAGATCTCGAGTTATCTTGGTTAGTCCGAAAAGAAATGAAATTAATAAAACCTGGAACGTCAATATTACCAGATATTAAAAGCGAAGATTATTAACGACTTCCAAGAGTTTAAGAGGCCAAGTAAAGTTAAACTAGGCTTATACGGCGCCAGATTTTCTGTATCTTGCCAGAGAGCTTCGATAAGGCGAAACGTATGAACGTTGAACCGATTCAATACATTAAGATAAGCATTATTTTCTCATATCGTTAAAATATGTGAATGAATAAAAAAGAAACAATGTTAAGTTTCAGACCGATCGGCGGAGGTTTAAGAAGTTACCAAAAATCATTCACCCTTTGAAGCAAATTCTAGCAATCCTGAATAATTCTATATATACATATTATACTATACATCCTCAACGATGTTTTTTTTTACGAACCTAAAGATAAGACATATTTTTCTAAATTCGTCAATAGCTCCATTAGTTTAGACCATTTGACTTGAAAGAATTTGGAATCGAATCAGACGACGGTCATGTGTTTTTTTAATAATTTGTAATAATAAAATGCCTTTTTTAAATGTTGCCAGTTGCACTGGGCTTGTACTTGCTCTACAATATACCTGTAAAAATTGTAAATAACCTTTTTTTCTAACGACTCGACTGTATTATAAATTTTTATTGATAATATTTTTATCAACGTTTTAGTAAATATACTTTTATCATTGATTGCATTCTAAATTTATCAAAAAAAAAATATATTTAAATTTAAAAAGATAACGTTTTACTCAAAAAACTAATTTTATTTATTTCTGATACGATATTAGAAGCAAATGTCATACTCTGTGATTGATACCTTATGATAATTTATGTCTAACATGGACGCTTACATTTGGATCATTTGAACTTCTAAACAAACATCCAAAATTTATTGAAATTGAGATAAATGTTTTAACAAATTCAAAAGATAAATAGAAAGGACTGCAATAAGACTATTAATAAAGGTTAATCAATGAATTTAAAAAGTGAATCTATTAAACCTTTTAATAGACAAATTCTACGCGACCTAATCTAATCAAATATTTGTATTAGAAATGTTTTTCTTATTTGCTCAGATTAATGATGTCAGATTAAAAAAAGCCTGTTATTATTTGTAGACGGCAATAAAAAGGCCAAATTAAAAATAGTGACATAATTTTTTTATTTGCTTAGCTACACAAAATGAGATTCCAAAATGACGACATTCAAGAATGTGCAAAATATTCTTTCGACTTTATTCCCGAAAGTTCACCCTTAACCGCATTTGATAATTTTTCTAAAATTCAAACATTCTCGGTTCAAATTCAAAAAGAAAATTTCAGTAAATTTTGCTTATCAATTAATTAATATAGCAAATTGCCAAAAAGTATGAATAATAATCATTCATTCAGTTCATGTACTATTACATATCGCAATAAGTTACCGGAGATATGATAATATGACGGACAGTGAATGATAATCAAATGTGAACTAATTAATCGCTTAAAGTTAGCGCCTAATTAGAATTGCATCCAGTCGTCTTGCCAATTCTAAGTAAAGTGCTTTAAGTACCTAAAACTCTTGGATGCACGTACTAACAAGCGCATTATTATATAAGTTATGGTTATTTAGTTCATTCTGAACACAAATTCATATGCTAGGGAGGATAGCAGCACCACAGACTTGTTTGCGATAGTACATAATTAATGGGAAATAGCTGAAAAGGTTATTTTTGAAAGTACGATACGTCTACCAGGTTTTCGAGTGGTCCTATGGTAGACCCGCACTTAACAGATTTCCAAGAACCAAACCGAAACTAACTTTGTTTCCTCTTTTTCGAATTTCCTCTAAATTCCAGATAACTTAGCATAAATTTATTCTGCAAATTTTATTCAAAATTTTTTTCGTTACACGAGGAATGAAAAGGCCTTCCCATTACTTTATAGAACTGAACTGTAACAGTCTCGTATTATGTAATTATTATTATAAAATATACGAACTTGTCTCAAATAATTATATGCATACGAAAAACAAAGATCCACGTAGTGCGTATCCAAAATCTTTTATTATTGGAATTTAATATTTAAAATTTTTGAGAACATTATGGTTATGGACCCGAACAACATTTTTCCCTTTATGTGTATTCGAAATATCTACAAAGTGTACAATGGTCAAAAATCCCTTTGGATGCATAAGTTCTAGAAATTTTCGAATACTATTCGGACACATTCTATAAATAGGTTGTTGTTTGCGAATCCATATTAACGCATTGTTGACCGGCAATTTAAAGCAAACGGTATCTCATCCGACCGGTTATTATTGAAAAATTGAAATATCTAATACAAGTGCAATCACAAGTTAATGCGAGACCGACCGGTCAGCAACCGTGTTAGGTTGACCGAAATCTCAAAATTTTTATTGATTCTATTATCTTGAAGTATAAGAATAATTTTCTCTAGTATTCTAGTATTTTCTTGAATCGCGGATATTTAAGATTTGAATGAAAAAATTAAAAAATCATCAAAAATCAAATACGTTTAAAAATTTTTTGTATAGACTAAAAACTTAATATAAATATTAATTATTGATAATCGTGAGTACAAAGATCAAAGTGTATCACAAAATAAAAATTAATAATAAATTAAAGAAAAAAAAAATATATTTCAACAAGAAAATAAAATATAAATACAAAAAAATAAGACCTAAGAAACTTCAGATTTCTTGTCCAAAAACAAAATTCTTATTTTAAAAAAATACTAAATTAGATTAGATTAGGTTTTTAGGGTGTTCCTGTACTGCGACCTTTAAGATCTATTGTACCCATTTTTCTTTTGGTGCAATAGTTAGGTTAATTTCCCATTCTACACCACCTCCTCCAGGCCTAATTCTCTTAGGAATTTTATAGTATCTGGAGTGGGTTAAGACATTGTATCTAACTCGGAGAGAAGGAGTATGCCCCCAGATGTTTCCTTCTCCTACTACGGAGTAGTACCTCACAATCGGAGAGAATATGCATTGGGATCAAATACTTAAAACTGTATTGATTAAAAGTAAAAAAAAAAGAAGAAATATTTTCATGTTTTTTAAAATAACAGAAAATTTGAAAATTTGAATGTACTTAAACAGTGCTGGATTTTTGGTACCCTAGGCCATTGGGCCCATTTAAAGAGTTCCAAATATTGGGAAAATATCGGAAAAATTTGTGAGAAAATGAGAGAATAGTATATGAAAAATCTTTAACTTTTCAATATTAATAATTTAGTTTGATTGTCTCGTAATCTCACATTTCCTTGCCCTTGGCTCATCTTGCTCATACAAATAATTCGGGACTGGTTAGTTAAAAACGTGGATTTTAATGGAGCAAGGAGCGCAAGCGCAATCTACTTGAAAAATCCAGCATCTCTCTATTCTATACCAAAGGACCCGTTATTTCAGGGCGTCCAATTTTTTTTCTTTTTTCTGTTTTAAATAATAAAAAAAAAATATTTTATATTTAAATTTTATTTTTATTGCACCCACAATAATTGCACGCGGTTATCACGCGTGCATATTTTTTGAACCGCGGAATCAAAAAATAGATAATAAAATATTTAAAATAGCAAATTCAAAAATTACTCACCAATTTTTTTGGTACAACAAAAAAAAATAAAAATTAGTACTTTTTAAATATTATTAATTTAAATTAAAAAAAAAAACCAACGTAAAACACTTTTTAAACACAAACTGTTTTAAAACAAAAAACATATATTTTTTAGGAAATAAAATGATTTTTAATTATTATTTTTTTTCTTTTCTAAAATCATTAAATTTAGTCCCTTTTTGTATTAGTTTTTTTTCTAATCACTTTTAATGATTACTCTTCCAGCCAAGCTCAAGCTTTTAATTAAAAATTAAAAAGTTTTTAAGCAATTTTTTTTTTAAATGGAATTTAACCGTTTTTAATTTTTTTTTTTTGGCGGGGGAAACGGCACTAATTTTTAGAAAATTGTAGTTTTTAATTCTTTTTTTTTTTTTTAAATTAACTTAAATTTAGTTAAATATTTTTTTTTGTACCAAGAAGTTTGGTAAGTCCAACACTTCACAAAACCAAAAAAAAAGAAAATAATTAAATTTTTATTATAATTCTTCTTTCATTAAGAACTAAAATGAAAATGAAATTTTGATAAATTTTTAAAATCTAATATGTTGGAAAATTGATGATTTTTTATTTAAGAAAAAAAAAAAAACGGAAAAAATACATTAAAAAACTAAATATATATATCAGGGACGAAGTGTTCATAATGAGTATATTCAAGCATACAAATTTTAATTCAACTTACATTTCCAGCAGTGACATTTTCTAATAGACTACGTAAGGCGATTTGTTTTAAGAATATATATTATTAGACAAAACCATTTTATTTATTTATTTTATAACTATCAAAGGCCAAAGTTAACCCTTATAGGCAAGTTGCACATTACAAAGGTATCCATGCTGGAATAGTAGCTAATAACTTAAATCTAAAAATTCATTTTACTTAAAACTAAAATCCCGCTTATGGTGCCTGGATTTGCTAAGGAAAAAAAAATACTAAGTAACTAGAAACAGCATTATTACAAATCTTTAAAACCTTGCCAACCCCTAAAATAATGGAAAGGAATAGAATGAAAAAAAGACACCTATGTTTTGGTGGGCAGGCAAGCATACAAAGAAGCTCAGAAGTTTAAAACATGCGAAAATTGCGATAAATACAAAAATAGAAATAAAAGCCAAAATATATTTTTCTATTCATTCGTTTACATATTTCAAGGATACCTCCAAAGCCATTAAGGAGCGTATCCACCAAACGCACAAAATGTTTTCTGCACGTGTGCGGTAATTATATATATGTATTTTTATTAAGAAAAACCATACATGCATTGTAAATAAAAACCAGGGCGGCAACAAAATGTATAATTCTAAAAATAAGCGCAAGGTGACTCGTACTAACGGGACACTGCAGACTCAAAGCACACCTTAAAAAACTAGGACATATACTAGATAACACCTTCAGAGAGGATGAAGAGACCTCATTGCATATTCTCTCCGATTGTGAAGCACTACTCTGTTGGAGGGGGTAACATCTTCATACTGCTTCTACCCAATTGAGATACAGTTCCTTGATCCATTCCGGATATTCAAATTCATTAGAGAAATAGGCCTGGAAGAGATGCTCTAGAATGGGCAATTAACCTAATTAATGGATTAAAGAAGAGGGAGTGCAATAGATTTTAAAGGTCGCAGTACAAAAGCAACCTAAAAACTTAATCTTAATCTTAAGGTCGCTCGCCAGTTTTCACATCTTCTTAGAAAGTCAATTTACTGTGCTTGAATCGTTTAAAGTAAACATAATTTTGTATGGAAACGAATCAAAGGAATTTTCCAGTTAATATATCTCTATGATTCTATCCCATATAAATTGAGAATATGGATGGAGAGAATCCAAATGCGTCATTTCATATAAGAATACATTTTTAGACATGCAAACTGAAGCTACTAGTTATTTATAATGCTGGCCAGAAGTGCTTATGTTCATGAAGAACTCACGATTCGTGCCTGATACATATATAAGTAATTATTTATAATACATTATTAGTAATTACGTTTTTTCATTTTATTTGATTTAATTTTTTTTTTTTTGTAAAGAAATTTATTGATAACGATTTTCAACCTTATTGACCTCCTCGTCTATATAGCAGCGCCTTTTTTTCGTATTCATGTTCATTTATGTGAATCCATCGAAAAAGTACTCAAAAAATAAAAAAATGTTTATAAGATTATTTTATTTTATTGTATTTTTTTTTTAAAGAATTTATCTAAATTATTTGATTGTAAATTTTATTACTAAAAATAATTTTAAAAATTACTTTTAAGTCTAACAACAATAATTATATTGATTTTCTAGTATCAACATCCAAATATGGAATTGTAGTACATGGATGCTGATGTGATACATTTAGAAAGTGACGTAAGCAGATCAGAGTGGCGCAAGGGTAGCATGCTGGGCCCATAACCCAGAGTGGACCGAAACCACGTCCTGCTGTATAAAACATTTAAGAATTACTTTTATACTGTTTAGGATATTCTTTTTTTTAACTAATTTCTTGTGCACGGCATTGCTTGAGGTTTCATTGGGTGAGGGATTGATAAGGTTGGGTTTTATAGACAGTGATAAAATAAGAACAATTGTCTTAGTATCTAAAATGTACATTTATTTTTCCTAAGTATTTACAATAGTGAAACTTCAATGTTATGTTAGTGCTTGTAGAAATAGGTAAATGAAAATCTGCCGAATTGATCGAATTAGGCATGTTTTCCTATTTTTAAAACTCTCACGATCCATACATAAAATATGTTCCAAGTTTAATGAAAATCTTGACCGAAATTAGGGTTGATTTTTCCATTTATGCTCCCCGCGGAAAGATATTTTTTTCTTTTAATGTAACCTATCTAGAGTATAGATTCCAAGTTCCATGAAAATCCTACCAGTATTGCTCGAATTATTCTTTTCCCAAATTTAAATTGACAAAAAAGATTTAGTTAAGTTCTTGTGGCGACAGTTAGGCCTTAAAAATAATACAGACCACATTTAGGTCCATAGCCAATGAGTAAAGAGGACACAAATTGAAAAAAGAAGTACATAAAAAAGGACGTCCGGTTGCCTTCTTACTTTACTATAAACTTTTATGATAATTTATAAAAAATAATTGCACTTAACTGACTACTTATGTACACCTTCAAATAGAGTTCTTCTTATTTATTTTAATGCTAAAAAAAAATTGGTTTTAAAATTAAAGAGTCATAAAAACTACAATATGAAATAATAGAAAAATAAGAGCTACTCCAAAACAAATGTATAACACAACTTCGATATGGAAGATTTCTGTATTTAAATATGTCCTTAAATTGGCTCTAATTTAAATTTTAAATCACTAGCAGGAGCAATTATCATAGTGTTTTTGTACTTCATATCTGGATAATTCCAGCTAACATGATAATTTCGAATGATTCTTGAAGTCAGAACTTCAATTTCCATTTGAGCAATACGTTTTCCAATACATGTACGCGGTCCAAATCCGAATGGTAAATAAAGAAATGGATGTGTCGATTTTGCCGATGGACAATCATCTGAAGATGAAATATTTTTCAACCATCGTTCCGGTATAAAACGATTACTTTGAGGAAAATGTTGTTCATCTCGATATAATATCATGGAATTCATCATTACTGGTGTACCTTTTGGTATTTGATAACCGGAAAGTACAATATTTTGTCCAGTATGTCGTAAATTTGCTGCTAATATCGGAGCCAAGCGAAGAGTTTCCTTAATACAAGCTCTTAAATATGGCAAATTTTTCATTGTTTCTTGTGTTAATGGTGTATCCTTTTTTGGCATAATTATCAATAATTCCTTACGTAATTTTTTCTGTTTATCCGGATTTTTCGCCAAATAATATAAAACTTCAATTAAAGCTGACGATGTCTAAAATATAAATAAATTCAATTTGAATAAGAATATAATATGAATTTTTCTATATACCGTTTCAATGCCTGCCATAAGCATATCTATTCCCATGACAATTGCAGCACGTTTATCAATTTTTAAAAGTTTACCAAAAGCACTTTTTTCAATATCATCTGAACCCTTTGATTTTTCGACGGCTTCATTGATACAATGTGTTATGATTTCAGTAACTGTCTCATAGGTATCCATTAATTTCTTGAAAGTTCGTGTTTGGTAATATCTCCATATTGATGGCAACATATCTATTTGATATGATAAATGAGAGAAATCATTCATTGCGTTCACGATTTTAGTACCCATTGGATTATGTTCCCGGTTACATATTAATCCGAGACGTGTATTCAAAGCTATACAGCACATCGACTCAAGTGCCCATCGATTTACTTCTTCAAGAAAATTCGCAGGCATTTCACATGATGAAGGATCACGAATCTCATTTATCCTAGATAAATAAAAATTCTATATTATAAAACTCAGAATAAATAAAGAAAATTTTTTAACCTTTCTAAAAATTCCAATGCAATCTCATTTACTTGCGGAAGATTATATAACACTGTTTGTGGTTTCATAAGAATTGGATTAACTTTAGTTCTAAGTTCGCCCCAAGATTGACCTTGTCTAAAAAAATTATAATTTAATTCTTTGCTCAATATCATAAATAATTTTTTTTTTCTTCAATTTTTTAACTTACTCACTAGCAAGTCCTCCTAGTCCTTTGAATACATCCGGACGAACATGTTTTCGATAATATGTAAAAGAATCAAGACCCATCCGAATTGGCCAAATTCCTTCAGTACGAAAAACTTTTTCAAAATCATCAGGATCAAAACTGAAAAGAATATCGGGACGTCCAAGCATTGCCGGGAAACGAGCTATCGAACCATATGTATCACGTAAGTATTGATGTAAATCGCTCAGTGCTATGTTATGTAATTTACCTTTAAATATTTATTATTGTTAAAAACAAAAAATAATTGACAATATTTTGATTATTTTACCGCCTGGTAAAAATAAAAATGGCAAAGTCCATTTTGATAGTCCTGGAAGTTCCGAATAAGGTTTCGCATTTCTCCATTCTTGATCAGATTCCAATAATGTTTGCTGCTGCATGGAGTCAGTTTCTAACTTAAATAAATATGCGGAGTTTTTGTTGTTTGTATTGAATTTAGTAAAATACTTAGGTTTTATTATAAGTTAAACATTAACTCATTGGTTCATAGAGCCAACTCAACATTAGGCTTTATGAAACGATGGTTTTAAGAATTTTTGGATCATCACATCACCAAAGCTCTCTTCATTACATTGATAAGACCTATACTGGAATATACCAGGCAAGTAAGGTCTCCCTACCATAGTGTTGAAAGTAACAAATTAGAATCCGTTCAACGTAAATTCATTCTTTAAGGAATCTTCCATCATATCATGACAGATTAAAATTAATTGGTTTGCATCTTCTAGAAAAGTAGTATCTGGTCACTGATATTGTATTTGCCCACAAATCTTCAATGGCGCTGTAGGATCCATGAAATTATTTAAAATTATCTACGACAGGATGGACTACGGTAGAAATGAACCGGTTTCCCGAATACTGCAGATTCTAATAGTCTAGTTTTGATTTTTTGCTGTACCAAAATCAAGTTAAAGCCACAAAGTTGATTAATATGAATTTTATTTTAATACTCAAAATTAAATTCAATGTTTTCCTACTTTCCAACGAATCTGAGAATCACTTTTGTTGAATAGTATGAATTCTAAAAAACGTGTTGCAGGAAAAATTTGTGAAAAATGGCGATAGATTTTTCATTAAATAGACTACACAATTTGCTGTACGCATTACCGAATTATGGACCTTAGACTAGCATTAATTAAAGGGCCTCAAACCTGAACGTTGTGATGTGTTTTCACAAGAAAAGAAAAATAGAAAATTGGCTTTGGTTTTTCGCTCATTACAAAAAATCTGTTATATTCTTTCTATATTATGTAAACAGTTACTTTTGCATTCACAATTTTGTTTAACTGCCTTTCATACTGTCAAGAAAATTATTCTATCACAGGTCCTGGTCCCTACGATAGTCCGGCACTGGTTGCACGAAATGATTAACAGTTTGAAAACACTTTTAAGTTTTCAAAATGTATGATTACGTATTCTTTGATCTCTAAAAGTATGAAGATCAAGATGCATAGGAGCTATTCTGCAGAATAGCATTTTTAATTGATGTCGTTGCATAGAAATCACAAAACTTTTATCGGCATCGATAAATAACTTTATGGATATGCTTAGAGGATAAACTCTGAATTACATTCAGCAAAAAGTCAAAATATGTTTATATGCCACCACCTCTTGCGGACATCCCAAGTACATGACATACATAGATCTTAAATAGTACTTCGCGACTGCATACTATGCTAAAAAGAGTCGTTAAATCTTATATACCTCAAATGTGCTGCTTGGGATATTCCATAATATGAAAGATATTATTATTTTTATTTTATTAAAATATATCACCTTTTGGGATAAAAAACGTAAATTAGAATATTTGCAATGAACTGGAAATTTTCTTAAAAAACAATTGATTTTATACATTTTTTTTAATATTATAAAATTTATTTTTAATATTAATATAATTAAAACAAACACTCACGAAACGTTTAAAAGTTCAACTAATGCTTTAAAAGTCAACATGAATAATTTATTAATCTCGCGAATTCTATTCAAATAATAATATTTAGTTTTATATCGGGTA
This sequence comes from Xylophagus ater, assembly GCA_963422695.1. Classification (NCBI taxonomy): domain Eukaryota; kingdom Metazoa; phylum Arthropoda; class Insecta; order Diptera; family Xylophagidae; genus Xylophagus; species Xylophagus ater. The sequence goes on along the minus strand of OY730486.1, from coordinate 8,478,370 downwards.
TTTTAATAAGAACTCTTTTCTTTTAAATTTTAAACACACATTTTGGATGAAAGTTATGAATTTCTTTATTGAAATATGTTATATAGACTTTATAATTTATGAATGGAAAATAATATCTGGTAAATGTCCACCACGACTAGGTTTGCAGACATAAAATCTTTTGACTAAATTTTCGATCATATTTCTGCACTATAGTTGTGGCTTTCTATCACGAATTACGGTGCAATGATGGTGCCACCCATTAAATCAAACTAAACAGCGATACGAGATGAATCTTATGATTGTTCAATAACTACTCTTGGATTTTCAGAAGCCTAAATGCGAGAATTTTACTTATTAACATAGCCATTCGAATGAAAATGAGCTTCGTCTGAAAGGATAATTTCTTTACACAAATTTGTAGAAGATTCGCCTGTTTTCATAATGCATTTGAATTATTTTTATACGATTTTTAAACGAAATTAAATTCATTATAATAAAATTTAGACCGTCTACTGCAATTATGTCAAAAAGCCGAATGACACAATTGGCATCATAAGGAAATACAAACCTATTGAAAAAAAAAAAGTTCCTATTGAAAAATCCTATATTATATAATTATGTAAATATTTCCCCTGAGTTTTTCCTTTTTCTTTTTATTTAAACCAAGTCAAACACTATTAACATTCGCTATCTTCTTTCTGATTAAGTTTTGCCTCTAATATGCAAATTAAATAAAATCTAATGATTGACATACATATTTAAAATTCGATTGATAATAAATAGTTCCAATTTATTTTATATATTGTATGCACCAAAAAGTCATTATACTGATGACAGGGCACAAAGCAAAGGCATTGATCGACTCCATACGCCTCAGAATCCTATCATATCCAAATCAAGCATTGGAAACCATCAAATAGAAGCTTCCAGAATTTGTGAATGGTAAAAATGTTGTGTTTCATTATGACCATGAATTTGATGACTGTTAAAAATCGACAGAGCTTTGCTGAAGACTTTGGATGCATCCGCCGTTAAGTCCTGCACCGTAAGACTTCCATAAGAACCCTTTTAATAGTATAAATTTATGTTTAAAAAACAAATATCGTAAAAATAACTTCTCACAGTTTTTCGTACGTAAAACACAGAAGTTCTTAAGTGACAGAATAATGACTCTGCCAGGAAAATTGAAAAGTGTATCAACCAATATTTGATTTAATCAAATTTTTGTTTCTATGAAAATTCGCCTTTCATTAATATAGAAAAAAGGAAACGCAACAACTTTTTGACCCAATCCAATATGTATTTAATAGGTCAACAAAATATAGTATATAAACTTAAAATACCTAACTTTATATACGGTAGCACATCAAGAATATCCAAATCTTAGGTCAATATCAAAATTATAATTTCTCAAATTTAAATTTCAATTCTCCAGTTGGAGTAATTATCGTATTATTATGATATTTAATATCTGGATAATGCCAACTTAGATGATAATTTCGTAAAATTCTTGATGTTAAAACTTCAATTTCCATTTCAGCAATACGTCGTCCAATACACATTCGTGATCCGAAACCGAATGGTAAAAAAAGAAATGGATGAGTTGCTTTTGCCGATGGACAATTATCAGATGATGATATATTTCTTAACCATCGTTCCGGTAAAAAATGTTGACTTTTAGGAAAATATTTATCATCATTATGTAATATTAATGAGTTAACAGTTACGGCCGTCCCTTTTGGAACTTGATATCCTCCAAGAACTAAATTTTGTCCAATAAATCTTAAATTTCCCGCAACAATCGGTGTCATACGAAGTGTTTCCTTAATACAAGCTCTTAAATATGGCATATTTTTCATATTTTCTTGTGTTAAAGGTGAATCCTTGTCTGGTAATATTTTCAAAATTTCTTCACGTAATTTATTTTGTTTATCTGGATTTTTTGCCATTTGATATAAAACTCCAATAAAGGCGGATGAAGTCTTTAAACAAAGGTATAAAATATTTATGTCAGAGATATAAATTAATAAATACCGTATCAATTCCTGCCATAAGCATATCAATTGCCATTACAATAGCTGCTTGTTTGTCAATTTTTAAAAGTTTCCCGAAAACGCTATTTTCAATTTTGTTCGTATCACTGCACTTCTCCACGGCTTCATTGATACACGATGTTGTTACATTGGTTATAGTATCATAAGTTTTTATTAATTTATTAAAACTTGGTGTTCGAAAATATTTTGAGAGTGATGGAAGTACATCGACAACATAAGCTAATTGAAAGAAATCTTTAATAGCATGAACTAATACAGCTGCTTTTGAATCTTGATTTCCAATTAAATTAAGACGTGTATTAAGAGCTATAACACAAATAGATTCTAGTGTCCATCGATTTACTTCTTCTAGGAAATTTCCAGGCATTTCATGTGTAATAGGATCACGAATTTTTGATATTCTAAAAATAAAATAATTCAATTCTTTAAAAGTTATTATAGAAATTAAATATTGAACCGTTCTAAAAATTCGAATGCAATTTCATTGATCTGTGGTAGATTATGTCCAATAATTTGTGGTTTTAATAAAATTGGATTAACTTTAAATCTTAAATCTGCCCATGGTTTTCCTTGTCTTAAAAAATTTGCGAAATTAAATATGCTTGTAAATTATTTTATCAATTAAAATTTACTCTGTAACAAGACCTCCCATTCCTTTAAAAATATCCGGACGAACATGTTTTCGATAATATATAAAAGAATCTAAATTTAATCGAATCGGCCAAACTCCTTCGGTACGATAAACTTTCTCAAAATGTTCTGGTTCGAATGTAAAAACTACATCTGGCCGTCCAAGAAAACCAGGAAAACGTGCTATTGAACCATAAAAATCTCGAAAATATCTCTTAATTTCCATAACAGTAGCATTGTGTAGTTTACCTTTTAAATAGAATAAAGCATTACGTTATTTTTCGTGACTTTTGAAAATATTAAATATATATTTAAGTACTTTTTCTTATAACTATAAAACAAAATAAAAAAAAAAACAATTCATTTAGATTTAAAGAAAACTTACCTGTTGGTAGAAATTCCAATGGAAATAACCATTTTGATGGACCCGGCATTTCAGAGAACGGTTTAGCATCTTCCCAATCACATTCGGAATTTTTCTTTAAATCATTTTGATTGAAAATATCTTCTTTTGACTAGAAAAATTAAATGACAAAATTATTGTCTAATATTGAAGAAGTTTTAGAAAATAATACCGAATATCTTCGTTTTCCTGTTGTTAGCTTTAATTTGCCAGATATTTTTCTTACAATATTTTTTACTTGATACATGATTTTATTAAGTATTTACTTAAATCAAATTGCAGCACTTTATGACTGCGATTAATTACAACTAAAAGCTTAACGAAAACTGAACTGATAGTGAAAAATTGCATATCAATAACTCTTCAATTTGTATTTATATGTTTTATGAAATGAATTTATTTGTATAAGTTTGAAAATTGGAAAATTCACTTCGTTTTTAGCCATATAAATGGAACTATTCGATTCGGGAAAATATAAAAAATATTGAATTTTATTAAACTAGAAGCCCCTGTGCCAGTATAATTGGAAAAATCGAATTTTATTTGTGAAAGAAAATATACTTGGAAAAGAAATTGCTTGCCCCTAGCTAAACTTGATCTAAAATTAATATCCAGTCAATGGTAATGAAGCTAATGAACCTTGCTGATCAATTGTTTAATTGCATAGTTGAAGAAAACATTTGGTTTTATAAAAAAATACAATTCGGTTATTCGGCCTAAATAAATTTGTGTTATTTTTAAGTTTTCCATCAATATTTTCTTTTAAAATGTATTTTAAAAATATAGAAAAGCTCGCCACGAGTCAAAAAAGTTTGGGAACCACTGCTTTACTGCATGAATAATTCATTTTAATACACAAAACAGGGACGGTAACCATCGATCATAATATTCCATACCTTACGTTTTTTTTTTTTAATTAAAAGATTTCTGGCGGAGGATTTGGATTTTCCGTGGTACAAAAAAATCTGTTTTTATTTCAAACTAGCTGACCTGACAGACGTTGTCCTGTTCAAATTTCAATAAATTGGTTTGTGATCGTTTTTGTGAAAATGTGTAAACAAATTAAAAATGAGAAAAAAACGTATTTAACTTTTCCGGGACCATAACGAACAAAACAAAAAAAAAGAATTATACAAGTCTACGCATATATGGTCTCGAGTTCGTTACAAAAATCCCAATGAAAAGAAGCACTTTCAGTTTTTCTCGAATTTTCCAATTTTCCGGGCAAATTTTCCCATATTTCTTTACGTAAGGACCTTATTTGGACTACTATGAACGTTTTAACAAAAAAAATGAGCGAAATCGGTTCAGCCGTTCTCAAGTGATGCGCGCTTACCAACGAACAGCATTTAATTTTTATTTGTTTAATTTTATATTGTAATAAACTTAAAAACAAATTACAACAAGAAAATAAAAGGGAATAATTTTAATTCCTAAATTTATTATTTAAAATTATTCAAAATATCATCTCCTTTACTTAACTACTACTATTACTTAAACCAGAGCTCCGTAACTAGTGTGGCGAAATAATGCTAGATATGTCGTATTCCAATGTTTCAAAGAGGAGAAAATCCACACAGTTTATTTATGGTGGACACGTGAATATGAAGAAACATGTAGATTTTTCTACTTGTAGAACACCACAGAAGTCGGATAACATTAAGTTTGTGTAGCTAGGTATATATGTAGGATGTTTTAGGTTGGGTTTTTATAGTCCCTGGCATAAACTACTTATTTTAATGCACAAATCTTTTAAAATTTTTTGCAGTTACCCATAAGAAAAGATTTAATTGTAGAATTAATATAAAAATATATATTTATATATATATATATACAATAAAATTGATTTAATTGATTTAAATATCCTAAATAATTGAATATTTATTCATATTTTATCGAATTTAAATTTCAGTTCTCCAATTGGAGTAACTATTGTATTATTGCTGTATTTAATATCTGGATAATGCCAACTAACATGATAATTTCGTAAAATTCGTGATAATAAAACTTCAATATTCATTTCAGCAATACGTTTCCCAATACATGTACGCGGTCCAAAACCGAATGGTAAATAAAGAAATGGATGTGTCGATTTTGCCGATGGACAATTATCAGATGATGGAATATTTTTCAACCATCGTTCCGGTATAAAACGTTTACTTTGAGGATAATGTTTTTCATCTTGATATAATATCATGGAATTCGTCATTACTGGTGTACCTTTTGGTATTTGATAACCAGAAAGTACGATATTTTGTCCGGCATGTCGTAAATTTCCAATAATAATTGGTGTCATTCGAAGAGTTTCCTTAATACAAGCTCTTAAATATGGCATATTTTTCATATTTTCTTGTGTTAATGGTGAATCTTTTTCTGGCATAATTTTCATTATTTCATCACGAAATTTATTTTGTTTATCTGGATTTTTAGCGAATTGATATAAAACTCCAATAAATGCTGATGAAGTCTTTAAAAAAGTATATGAAATTTATTTAAGAGAGATTAATGAATAAATTATTACCGTATCAATTCCTGCCATAAGCATATCAATTCCCATCACCATAGCTGCTTGTTTGTCGATTTTTAAAAGTTTACCAAAAACACTATTTTCAATTTCATCCGAATCACTGTATTTCTCAACGGCTTCATTGATAAGTGATGTTGTTATATCCGTCATTGTATCATAAGTTTTCATCAATTTTTTAAATGTTGGTGTTTTATAATATCTCCATATTGATGGTAGAATATCGACTTCATAGGTTAGTTGAAAGAAATCTTTTATAGCTTGAACCAAAAGAACAGCTTTCTGATTACGTTCACGATCACTTATTAATCCAAGACGTGTATTCAATGCGATAACACTTGTTGTCTCAAGTCCCCATCGATTTACCTCGTCAAGAAAATCAACAGGCATTTCATGTGTAACTGGATCTCGAATTTCAGATATTCTAGATTTAAATTTGATTTTTTTTAAATAGTATATGCTAAAAATTATGTTTTCTTTTTACCTGTCTAAAAATTCTAATGCTATTTCATTTACTTGCGGAAGATTATATAACACTGTTTGTGGTTTCATAAGAATTGGATTAACTTTAGATCTAAGTGCGCCCCAAGTTTCTCCTTGTCTAAAAACAAAAAATAAAAATTCAAAATTTAATTCATATATGAAAATAATATATAATAGTTTTAATAATTTATAACACTTACTCACTAACAAGACCTCCTAACCCTTTATATACATCCGGACGAACATGTTTTCGATAATATGTAAAAGACTCTAAACCCATTCGAATCGGCCAAATACCTTCGGTACGAAAAACTTTTTGAAAATCACTCGGTTCAAAAGTTAATACTATATCACGACGTTCTAGAAATCCAGGAAGACGTATTATAGGACCATATGTATCACGTAGGAAGTGATGTAAATCCGTAAGAGTTGTGTTATGCAATTTACCTTTAAAATAGAATTTTAATTAAATTTTAGTTTTTAATTTTTGTTGTTTTTTTTTTCTTCTTCTTTACCGCCTGGTAAAAATGAAAATGGTAAAGTCCATTTCGATGGTCCAGGAATTTCAGAATATGATTTGGCATTCACCCATTCTTGGTCAAAATTTAAAACTGTTTGTTGCAATGAATCATTTTCTATCTAAAACAGAAAAAAAATTAAAATAATCAATATTTTATTTAAAGTTGTACTTTCGTTTTCATGGCCTTTCGTTGGTACTCTCTAAATCGAAAGTCGAAGCTCAGAATAGATATGTACAGTATTTGGTTGCTTAATCGTAAGAAATTAAACCAGAATATAAAAAGCTGAACAGCATAAGAATGACAATAGAATAAGATTAATTCGTAGATAAAGGGAGAGGCAAGGGCATTCTTCAAATTTAATGGTAATTCGGAAGTAAAGATGACTCAAACGGTGATTTTTAAAGACCAGGAACAAATTGTGATTGTTCTTTAAAACGAACAGTTATTTTAATCACCGGTTGCGATCTTTTTGTGACCATTTCTATTATATTCGAAACTGGTTAAGTTTTGGGATAAGATCAAGAACATTTATATGGTTTTTGGCTTATAAATTCTTGTCTATAATTTTCTTTTACACGGAATATTTCCCTCTAATAACGAGAAAAGTTATTCTGGAAAATATAAATCTTAGACTAGACATGTTTGTACAATTATCCGGAAAAGTCAGTTTACCTTAGACCCACAGGCCTATTCTGGCATTGTGACAAAGTTTTAGTCATAACAAATTTGCAACTACCAAATATTATGATAGCTGAAAAAATTCATATTCTGGCAGATGGGTCATAATTATGTTCAAAATATGAATGTATACTATATTTATACTATAACAGTTTAAACTGTTCTAATTCGAGTAAGTTGTCATGTTTACTTAAGAAATACTTTAGAAAATGTTTGTATAGGTGTAAAATTATTTGTGTGTTTAAAAAAATGGTGGAAATTATACCATATTTATCAATTAAATCACTCAGAGAACACATAAAATTTCATTGTGATGTAAAATATTTTCGGTCATAACTTGTGATTTTTTTTTATGACAATTGGAAGTTATGAGCGCGTCCGAATATGAATTAATCTTTAAAAAAAAAGTTGTGACAAGGACGTCATTTTATGATCGTTGTTCAGAATAAGCATGTTAGTTTGGTCGTGATCATTCCAGTTAAAAGAGGTTCGACTGTATATATACGTTGTATTGCCTACAAAGCTTTTAAGTATATTTACAATAGTTTATGAGAAAATTATGAATTCTACATTAAATAACCACAAATCAAATAATTATTATATAACAACAGAAGTACGTTTGTACTTTTCACAAGAACAACAAAGTAAAGTGAATTTATCATTTTGATTGCGTTACAATTCAAAAAATTATCATTAATAAATTAAAATGTCCGAAATCTAGAGGTCGAAGCAAATACGTGTTTACTTGTTTTGTTTAAAATCATTATTATCAGATTCATTGACCGCAAAATTTCTATTTTCTTTTTTTGAGGAAAATTAAATTTTCGATAAGAACAAACTATTATAAGATAAGATTGCTTAAAATTTCGTGTGCGCCAAAGCTTGTATGACTTTGAAGAAACTTTTTAAGATATGTTAAGGAAATTTTTATTGATTTCTAGAATTTCCAAAATGGATTATTTTATTATAAAACAGTTTTATGATCCTCCAAAACTTTTAGCATTCTTAGCCCTCAAACGAAATAGTTCAGAAGAAAGCTTAACTTTAAATCGGCGCCCCGAATATCTGATACCTGTTCAAAACGTCCTTTTCACACTAAAAAAATAATTTGAATTAATTTTAGTGGGTTCATAAATTTTAGATTCTTGAAAATTTAAGTAAATTCTTGTCCAATTGGACAAAATTCAAAATTCAAATTAATTAAAACTTATCTTCGATTGGCAAGGCTATCAATTAAAGATGAGATAACCCCTGAGCGTTGGATCCCGAAATTTAACATGTCTATTTTAATGGGTAGAAGATTAGCGAGATCAAAAACAAAATTTTTGAGCAATTAAACTATCATCGATCACAAAATTACGACTACTCTATCGAGAAACTCATGATGAAAAGAAAATTCCTATTTTTTTTAATTTTTGATATTCAAACAACTCATTTTGAGGCTGTTAAAAGTGATATGCTCTCTAGTATCCTTTTTGAGGTACAATTGCAGATCTGCAAAGGTATATATCTCGTTCTTAGTGTTTTTAAAAATGATATTTATTTATTTACGTGCTTATGTACTACCGCATGTAATTTTTTGTGTATACATTTTTGGAAAGCTGGGCAAAGCTCGGTTTCTTTTTGATAGCATTTGTAAAAACGACTGTAAATACATGCATTTTTATATCACACAATTATTCAAATCGTATGTAACCGCCTTTTGCCTTGATGGTGGCCACTGTTGTGACAGTACAGTTTTTTTTTTACAAATACTATTAACGAAGAGGTGCCAAAAATTTATACGCAAAGAATTCTCTGTTTCTTTTCTCTGCGGTATCACATACAGACATCCCGCGAATAACACGGTTAATTGGTACCGTGTTATTCAAAACCGTGCAATTCATATCCATACAAATTTGTACATTTGGTTCCAAAAAGAAGTAAGCACTCACAACTTTATCCAATGATACTAAAACTATTCTGAGAGCTCCAAGAAGAGAGAAAATCTATTTACGATAAGAACTGAGATTTACAACTTTGTTTGATATATCTGTTATGTACATATGGACTGTGTGAGCGTTAACAGTAATATGTGTGTACAAATTCGCAAATTCGTGTAATTCAAATCCCGTATTATTCAAGGGTTGTCGGGTTTCGCGACTTCGTGCTATTCAAGTACCGTGCTATTCGAAGGATACCTGTACTATAAATAGATGTATTGATTTAGTAGCTTTTTGATGTTTACCAATTTAATATTTTAGTCAAAACACCTAAGATTTCGTATTTTCGATCAGAAGTTATGATCGTTTTTTTTTTATGAACAGTCTCAGAACTTATTACTACTGCTTTTAAGAATAGACGCATTTTTTGTTTACAACTTGTTGCCAACTGCAAATGTAACCAAATCAGAATCCAAGTTTAGTACTCTGAGATCTTAGTACGTAATTTGTTTCACAAGTTGTGTTTCGACCAAACTCACAACACACAAACAAACTTCATGTGTGATTGAAACAAGTTACGCTTCCATTTTTATGAAAAGTCGAAACACACGGTCTGAAACAAGTTACGTACGTACTATCACTCCTGTTTTTAAGTATCATATGTAAATTTTTGATTAACTCAAGAAACTTACGAAAATTATACATTTTTTTCAAGTTCTTTTTAATTGAAAAACTTAAGAAATTTAAGTTCCTTTGCATTTGAATTAGTCAAGAAAACAAGAAAACTGAACCAATCGATAATTACAATCTAAATATTTGAAAATTAAAGATTTTTAAGATTTAAAAACAATATTTAAAAATTTAAAACAACGAAAAACGCAAATTAAATTCTCAAACAAATAAAACTCATGGGGCTTTTTTTCCTATAGTAAAGTAAATTCAATTCAAAACTGTTATACAACAAATCTTCATGTAATTAATTAACTAATTAATATTTCTATTGAAAATTGAAAATCACCTTCACTTGTTGGGATAGAAATCGTAAATTCATATTTTTACAATATGCGGGAAATTTTCTTAAGAAATTTTCCATTTCTAGGTTTTTTTTACAATTATTATTAAGAATTACGTTTTAATAATAAATAATGAAAATAAATCAAACAAAAATTTTAATTATTTTAATAAATAATTTAAAAAAAAAAAAAAACGTTGTCAATTAGTATCCACACTAAGCCTTTTCACGACCAACTAATTCAAAATCAACAGAATTATGATTTCTAAACCGCGAGTTTCGCGAGTTTTAAAACGTTAATGAAATTTTATCTCTAATTTTCACGATTTTATAAATGTTTTTTTTTTCTTCTCTGAAGAGAAAATAAATAAAATTTTCTTCATTTTTGTTGTGATTATCTTTATTTTTTTTAAGTACATGCGCACCTTATAATAGAAATCTTAACATAAAAGCTATTTTCATACACAAAACTTACACTCTTTCTCTGTCAGGGGTAGCAGCAATATCTTACCCTCACTACCACCTGTGTAACCTTTTAAATATTTTCATTATCTAACTCGAACATTAAAGAATAAAACATCTTAAAGACTGAGACAGAATGTTTTCATTTCGTGTTCCGCATTGTGTCTGCTTTTCCATTTTGCCATACATTTTCACATGTTTCTTTAACTTTTGAGAAGCGGAGCTGACCGAAACGAAACGAAACATACTGTTTCGGTTATAAAAAAGACAGTAAGAAAGAAGAAAAAAAATCCATCTAAACATCTGAAGTTGTTTCCGCTAAATTACTATTTCCCTAAATGGGCGATATCGCCGTCGTGATGAGCACTGTGGCGATTAAGACTGATGGTAGGAAGTATTGAAAATTTCTAAGCTAAAATCTTTTTTGCAGGACTGTCATTTTACTACCAGTTGATCTTTGTAAATTCTCTTTTTAGTGTGTAAATAATGACTTGGCATTTAATATTAAAAATTTGCCAAATAATAATATTTACGTCAGAAAATTCTATTTCGAGAATTGGATTTTATTAGGGACTTAGGAGTTATTTGTGATGACAAGCTTAGTTTTCAAATTACATATTGACACAATTGTTAATAAGGCCTTTAAAAGGGCTGGCCCAGCGTTGTCCCAACCATTGGTTTTTCGTTGTTTTCTCTGCCAAAAATGATTTTATCCGGAAACTGATGACAGATTTGGATTCAGAATTAAATTCCCCGTCGAATGTCGTATAATTCGTTGGGATCCTTGACAGCGTTGTTTTTAGGCCCAAAAAAAGCATAGGCTAACCATCAGTGATTTTTTCATCCCGCGTTGCTTTTAGTTTCTCCGAAAAATTGGTTTTTTGTTGTTTTCTCTTCCTAAAAATGATTACTTGTCAAAAAGTTATACCAGATTTGGATTCGTATTCGAAAAAGCATGGAAATGGCAATGTATTTTCGATACCAATTTACTCTCAATCGAATTACACGATTCCACTCCTGAAAATTCTTTAACGGCGAACTGTCAAATGGTTATTCTTGCACATTGTAATCGATTGAACAAGTTTGAGGTGCATCAGCTAACATTCGCCCAACTTTTTTTATATCTTTTGCTTTTCCTATGCTTGATTCTGGCCCTATTATAACTCCGGCTTTACATGCTCTTAAGCGCCCCGTAAACGATCAAATTTGTTTGTCAAACTTCAGGTTTTCAGCGCAAACGATCAAACCGAAAATTAAACAAATTTGTCAAATCTGCCCGTAATTTGTTTAAGAATTTAAAGTACCCAATTCTTAAGAATGGAGGACCAAGAATGAAATGAAATATAAACAATTAAAATCGATTTGAAAAGAATAATAAATAAAAAATAGTACTTAATTTTTATTAAAACGTAAAATATTCTTTTTTATTTTATTTTTATTTTTTTTTTCTCATAAATCTTTTTCTTATAAAACAAAAAAAGTTGAACTTTTTTCAATTAGAATTAGATTCTTAGAACTTACACTTTTTAAATCTTATCTAAAACTAAATATCTTTGATTTTAAATAGAAATTGCGTATCGCTAATGATAAAAAAATATACAATATTATTAAAAATAAGTTCTTATTATTAAAAACTTAGTTCTATAAATTTTTTTTTTAAAACTATTTTTAAAAAAAGGTTTTTATTTTTTTTTTATATTTTCAAAATTTTCTTTGTGACAAAACACAACCGTTTTTCTTTTTTCTTAGTTTTAGAAAATTCTATTTACTCTTTATTTAATTGAACTTACTTTCATTTATAAATTTAAATTAACAAATTCTAGAAATAGAACTTTTCTTTTATTTTTTAACTTTAATAACTTATTTTTAATATATATATTTTTTTAAATCTTTTTATTTACAAAAAGAAAGAAATCATGATTTTTCTTAATAAACATAAAGTTTCAATAATAGCCTTATTAAATCGTGTGATCTCCTTTGTTTTTTCACCCAATAACAGAGTTTGGTTACGACGAGCCTAAAAATGTAAGAACTACGACTTTATTCCAATTGTAAATTCAGAAATCAACTGGCAGAACACTCAATATGCTTCTTCCAAGATAACACGCCTTGCCATTGAAGCTCGGAAACAGTTATTAATAAAACAAAAGAGCAGAGCTCTGGTGCGGTTAGGACCCTACTTTTTTAAATGTTAAATCCCATTGAGAATATTCGTTTAGAAATCAAGACCAAAGTTAAAAACATTATTCGAATCCCCAGCGTGCTACAAGGCCTGGTGTTATGCAGCAAAGATTTACTTGTCTATTTAAATGATATTACACCAAGGACACACAGTAATTGGAGGTGATTCTCCCCGTGCCGTGCAACACTATACAATTCACCAATCAATAACTTTAACAATTAATGACATGCCAGCCGATTGCTAAATTATTAAAAACTAGGAAAAAAGGCCGGGACTCTGACAAACTTTCTCAGTCCACTGGCAAATGAAATTTAAATGAAAATTAAATTTTCTGATTTGTAAAAAATTTGGACTTTTGAATAACTTCAAGACGGTTTGATCAATTCTTTCAAAAAGTCCCGCCTTTTCTAAGTTTTTGATCGGTATATCCGCTTATACCAAATTTGAAATCGGTTGAGCCGTCTCCAAGCTTTATAGTGGCACGGAGACGAAGGAGTAGCACTCTTGCTTTTTTAAAGATTAAGATTGAAGATAAATAAATTAAATGAATTTATTGTAATTTTTATGAGTTGCAGATTTACACAGCGTCCACAAAATTGCTTTCTGAATTTTAATTGGAAAAGGTGCAGTGTTGAACTTTTTAGTCCTGTAACTAAACTGTTATTAGTAAAAGTTAAGTTCAGAATTAGGACATTTTACATTATTAAAGAAAAAAAAAAGAAAAAAAACAGAAATACGGCACCTAATTTAATATTTTAACATTTGTTTTGTTTGGTTTTTTTTTTTTAACTTGTAAGATTCAAAAATAAATCCAAATTATTACATTTAATTTAGTAAAAATTTAAAAAGAAAAATATTAAATTTAATTTTTCTTAAATAAAAATATTGCAAATAAATTAAACACGAACAAAAATGGAATCGTGTAATTCGATTGAGTCTAAATCGAATCGAATATCGATTGTTATGCTTTTTCGAATAAGATTTGAATCAAATCAATTTACACGATTCCACTTCGGATTTTGTAGAAAGTTACATTTGCAAAAGCAAGTTGAAAAATATGAAAATAATAAATTTGTTTTGTGTCTTTTGATTTTTTTTTTATCGTAAGTCTCATACAAATTCAATGCATTTACGATATAACATTTCAATTACGCGTTCACACATTATTTTTTCTGATACAAAAATTTCATTTTAATTAATTTATTAATAAATTAATTACTAATAATTAGAATACACTATTTTAAATGAGACTCTCAAAAAATGCAATTTATTCAATGATTAAAATTAGAGAATCGAACCGAAACTGAATCGAAGGATCAGAATTTGTAACAATTATCGTAACCGAACCGAAATATTATTTCTAAAACGTAATGAAATTTTTTATTTCAGTTATATTTTATTTAAATACAAAATTGGAAAAATTAGTTTCAGGTGTTCACTTTTTTGCCGAATGCTGAACCGCTTTTGTAATTTGAGATCATATATTTCCGTTGTTGGACATTTCTTGGATCACAATTGTTTCGAGGATTTTAGTTGCTAGAATATCTAAACTTAAACTGTTGCCATTAGGAACATATTGAAGCGTTATATTATTTTGTAATTCTGAAGAATTAGTTTGTGGATTATCTCTGAATCCTTGCCAAAAATAATTACTGATTTATTATTACTATTATTAAAATTCGTTGTCCGATAGCTGTGCTGCCGGAATTCCAATCGTTAAATCACGAACACTATTTGAATCTAAATTTCATTCATTATTTTGTGATACATTTGTATCCCCTTTAAAACAATTTCCAAATTGTTAGTAAAAAAAAAAATATACAAAGGTCAGAGATTGAAGAGACCAATTTATGTCTCGGTATTTTATGTTGTTTTTATTTTTAATAAAGGATTGAAATCAAAAGATATTTATGAAGACATTATGAATCCGCGAAAGTGTTTTCGATTGTTTAAAAAGTGATTTAGGAGAGTTAAAGGGAAAAACCAAAATCAGGAAGATCTCTTAAAATCAATGATGACACTCTACATTCATTGCTGGAGTTCGATCCGTAAGAAACAATTAAGGAATTGCCACAAGAACTCGATTGTCCATGCGTCAATAGTAAAGGATCATTTTAAAAGGCTAGGAATTTGGGTGCCGCATGAATAACGATGTTCATTTCTACTGTTCAGATATGAAATGGTTCCATTTCTTAGAAGTATCGTTACTGGGGATGAGAAGTGGATCCTCTTTTTAAGAAGTGCATCACATTTTTAAGTCGATGGAACATTTACTTCGAGTTAAAAAGAAATTTCGAAATGTTGAACTCGTCCGTAAACACTTAGAAGTCATATTTTAATGAAAAACCGCCAGAATTTTTTCGAAAGATGTATTAATAAACTACCTATTCTCTGAAGGCATGATAAATAGCAACGGAAAATATTTATTTAAAAAAAAAAATGTCGTTTCTTTATACCCCTAAATATATAAAATCTTTTGATAATAGATTTATTCGGTAAAAATTTCATTATAATCATTTTTAAATACAAATGAAATATCCACAACAAATAATTTAATGAATTTAAAAAATGGCGGCAGCCGCCCGCAAACTTTTTCCTCATAAAAAATATTTTCCCTAAATTTAATTCAAAAACGAATTAATTATAAATATAACACGAATAAAATTATTTAAATAAAATTTTAAACGATAAAATATTTCAATTTTTCTTCGTAATAAATACAAAAATTATTTTTTTTAAAAAAATCAACTTTAATTTTTATTTGTAAAAAATTTCTCAAAGAAAAAAAATTCATAAACTAAAAAAAAAAAAAAAATTTTTAAACTTTTAAAAAAAAAAAAATGCAAACATGAAATTGTTTCCGTTTTAATGCGTGCGCATCCAATAACTTAATTAAATTTAGCAAAGACACAAACCAAATTTATTATTATAAAATGGCGGATATTCAAAAATACTTCATATAACAAAAAAAAAATAATGTCTGTTTTTTTTTTCTTTTTCTTTTTAAATATTTAATTTCATAACTAATTTCAACTTTAATTTAAAGGGAAAAACAAAAAAATTACAATAAAATAATTTAGATTTTTGTTTTACACTTGTTGGTTATACAATAATTAAAAAGAAAATAGAAATCTTTTATTAATCTTACTAGAAAAGAAATTAGCTTACATCTCTCTCTTTCTCTTGGTGTATTTAAATTTTAATATATTATTTACAAAGAAAAAAAAATAAGAACGTTTATTTTAATTAATTTTATATATTTTAATATTTCTCTTAGCACATTTATTAAAAATTAATTATAAATACTAATAATTTTCTCTTTTTTTTTCTGTTTCTCCCTAACCCTACAAAAAAAAAAAAAAAAATGACATTTAATTTATTTAAAATACTCGGCCATTTTTTTCTTTTCTTTTTTCTTCTTGTTTTTTTACTTTTATTTTTACTTTGTTTTTCTTTTTTTGTTTAAAATTAATTAATTAAATAATTTTTTTAATTACAAATTAAAAGTGTATGGCTTCTTATATTGTGGAACATAACAACTAATATTTTTTAATATTTACATTTTTTTTTCTTTTCCATTTCGTTTGTTTTTTTTTTCTTTTCTTTTTTTTTTTTTGTGTACTTATCAAGTTTTATATTTCTTATAAATTTTTTTTTAATTTTTTACTTATCTTAATTATATATATACAATAATTATAATTGGTTTTTAATCTTGAAAAATAAAATTTTAAACTCTTAAGAATATTTAAAAATTTAATTGAAAACAAATTTTAAATTTTAATTAGAGAAATTTACCAACAAAAAAAAGAAGAATTTTTCTTCCTCCATCTTTTTTTTTTTTTTTTTCATGGAAAATTTTAATAATACAAAATATTTGATTAAAAAAAAAAAAACAGAAAAAAATCTATATTTAAAAAAATGTAAATTTTTTTGATTATAAAATAATTAATACTAAATTTAAAACATATGAAAAAGAAAAAATTTAAATAGGAAGAATAAATTATTAATTTTTTTTTTTTTTAATTATTGCTGCTATAATTTTGCGTAATTTTTTTATTCTTTGCTACACAAACAAAAAATGATGATTTGACAATGATAAAAAATAAAAAATAGATAAAAGAATTTTAATTTAAATTTCTTAAATAAATTTATTTATATAAATTTTGTTGATAATTTTTTGTTTTTTTAGAAATTCTTTTCCTTTTATACTAACTACTATCGATACGTTCCACTTTATAACGATTGTACTTTTTATATGGTGTCATTTTAATATCATTCTCTTGAAGAACATTTGTTACATTCGAAACTAGATCTGGACAACGTCCCATTAACCAATCATTGCACTGCTGTCGTTGGGATTCCGATACATTTTTATCAAGCCATTTATTTGTAAATAATTTAAAACGTTTTTCCATTACACGTGTTACAGATGCATGATTCTAGAAAAAAGAAAACAAAAACAAAAGAAAAATTAGTAAACGCGTTTAGTTATATTACACTAAAAAAAACTAGGACTTCCACAAGGATAACGCAGATGCAGATTCTACGAAAGGGGACGAAGAGATCTCAATACACTTTCTTTCTAACTGCGAGAAGCAGCATTCGCAGAAGGAGAAAACATCTGAGGCATACTACTACTTCTTCCCAAATGAGATACAATCTTTTAATCCATTTCGGATACTAAAATTCCTTAGAAAAATTAGGTGCTCTTCAAATATTCTTCAAACAACTTAGCCAGGCCGTACGCAAAACGAGACTTTTAGAAGGAGGTTTTATACAGCAGAAAATCCAGATGAAAACAACATCAATTGAAGAATCAAAATCTTTGGAACACAGAGTTATTATTTTGAATAAACTACTGAAAACACTACAGTCTTTTATAGCTGCTTCACAAGTAAATGGACTCTCAACATTTAGATAAAGAACTAAAACTAATTGAAATAAATTGTAGAAAAATTGTTCCAGGCTTTGCTTTGCCATTCAACCTTCCTTAGAATCTAGTAAAAGAGTAGGTTCTAGCTAGAACTTCTAGCTTCTTAATTAAAGTAACGCAATCAGTTAAAATAGAAAACGAAAAACTTCCATTGAATACTCGAAGTACCCGGGTAATAAAATATAAAACAGAAATGATGTCACGATTTTCTGTGACGAAACGTTACATTACAAAAAATCTCATTATATGGACGGTCCTAGACGATTACAATGTTCGGCAATATTGTGAAGGGTATAATGAGGATTATTTCCGTCGAAGACCAAATAATTGTATCTGCTACCGTATTGACGCTGTAATCGATACAAATTTTTGAAATTTTTATATAGAGGTCCTAGACCCGTGTTTCCCAACGTGGGGCCCACGCCCCACAGGGGGGCAATTTGATTGTTAAGGGGGCAATTCGAAAATGGACATGACACGAATTTAACCCTTTCGCTCCGGGCATTTAAATGCAATGCTAGATTTCGGTGCCAAATTTAGTTTCTTAAGTGAACAATTCAATTTTTTAATATTAAAAATTTTGTATGTTACATAGGGGGGGGGGGGGGCATAAGAATTTTAGAAAGGCTAAGGTGGGGCATCGCACAAAAAGGTGGCTAAGGTGGGGCATGGTACAAAAAAGGTGGCTAAGGTAAGGCATGACACAAAAAAGGTTGGGAAACACTGTCCTAGACGATTGAAATGTTCGTCAAAGTTGTGGACGTTTTTATGGGGATTATTCCCGTCGAAGACCCAATAGTTCTATTTCCTATCACTTCGGCGCTTTTGTTTCCCTTCTGCAGTGAGGTCAAAAGCACATTTTCTTTTTTTTCAATGTCCTAACCAGCTAGACAAGAAAATTTACAACAAAACGACATCGAGGACCCAACAGTATAGAATAATATCATAAAAATATGAAATTACTTTTCAATCATTTCTAAATAAAGGAACTTTGATGAAGTTCAATATTATCAGATATAAGTTCACTAACTGTTTTTGTCCTGATACTAAAACACGCGCAAAAGTATGAAGAATTAGATTTATAAACCGGCTAAAATAATATAATCTCTCTTTGATATTTTAATAAATAAGATATACACTAACTAACCTGTTTTGCTCTCCTAAATGAATTCTTTTTAAATAACATAGTATCTTTGTGTACGATAAAAAGCATTTTATACGATTGTAGATTAAGTTTAACTTCTTCACGATCATTTACAATGTAATTATCATTAATACCAGGACAACATCCAATTCGTTCAGGCGGTCGTTTACCCCAAATTGGATCATCTATATCCATTTGTGTGATTTTATCAAGATTACTATTATTATTATTATTATTAATTAGATTCGTTGAATTTAAATTATTATTATTATTATTATTATTATTATTATTGTTGCTACTATTTATAATCGAATTTGTAGTATTATTTGTGGTTGATGTTGTTATAACTGTACTCCCACAAATATTACTGCTACTACTACTACTATTAATCGAAGAATGTATTGTTCCAGTTGCTGCACAACTTCCACTTCCACCTGATGATGGTGGTCGTCCTCCTCCAATTGTTGTTATTGTTTCATTCGATATTTTTGAAATTTTTTCTTCTCTACTTAATGTTGTTATTGTTCCTGTTTCAAGTTTTGTCGTTGCTATTGATGATGATGATAATGATAAGGATGATATCGTAGATGATGATCCACCAGCAGCTTGTTGTTGTACAATGTTGGCGGCGGCAGCGACTGATGTACTATTATTATCTTGTGTTGTTTTCGAATTGTTTGGAACTGAATAAAGTGTAATAAAACGATTTATGTTACGTTGTAAATATAATGGTTTACGAGGCATTGCAGACAAGCACTGTAAATAAAAAAATTGAAAGAAAAAAAATAATAAGAATATAGGAGAAATTTACTTTCTTTTTTTCGTTTTTTTTGTTTTTTTAAATAAAATTAAATTACAATTAACTAAGAAAAATAGTTAAATTAAAAAGAAACACACTACTTTCGATTTTCTATTATTTACACGATTCAATTTTTATGTTAAAAAACAAATTAATGGAAAAAATAAAAC
The DNA here is from genome assembly GCA_963422695.1 of Xylophagus ater. NCBI lineage: Eukaryota > Metazoa > Arthropoda > Insecta > Diptera > Xylophagidae > Xylophagus > Xylophagus ater. Next base: position 8,458,471 of record OY730486.1, on the reverse strand, counting down.
AATTAATGAAGAAATTTTGTACATGCACAAAAAAATATATAGAAGCAAAGCATGAATGAAAGAATATACAGATTACACCTTCCCGCATATTTCAAATTGGTTTTTCTACGCACCTAACACGTCACAGGTGACTTGAAATAATTGAAAGAAAAATCACATGTGATGTCACAAAAAAAGTATCAAAATAAATATTTAAAATGGTCGACATGCGCATGGCGGCCATTTTGTAATCTGTATATTCTTTCATTCATGGAAGCAAAGCAAAACAAAAAAAAACTCTTAAAATACTTACGTGAAATATATTAAAAATTAAAAACTTATTTACTATATTTTTCTTGAGATTTTCCATTTTTCTTTTTTTTTAAATTACGTTTTTTAAATATTTTATGACCACATTTGAACTATTTTAAATCAAAAAAAAAATTAATTTATAAAAAAGTTTTCACAAAAATTTAGAAAAGAAACAAATTTTTAATATTTGAAAAATGTTGATTGTTGTTTTGCGAGAGCCCGTCGAATTTCATTTAAAAACAAAACAAAAGAAAAAACAGCTATTTGTTAATTTTGCAAATTTAAAAAAAAAAAAACATAAACCACAAAAAATATATACAAATAAAAATTCTACTTATTTCCTAATTAAAAAAAAAAAAAATGGAGGAGAAATATTGCTTTGCATTGGCAATAAAGAGAAATTGAAGTTCGTATAATGAATTGACACGTCCAGCAATCCTAAGATCTTAAAGCGCTTTACAGCGTTTCGGCTAGATGTGATTCTAATATTTTAAGCATTTATAGTGAAATTCTAGCATAAAAATTTGAGGTTGTTGTTCCCGCTAAAAAATGATTTGTGTAAAGGATATTTCTGGTTTGATAAAACTTTTCCATTTTCCAGATAATCACGATTCGCTTGATTCAAACAAACGCATCCAGGAGTTCAAAAATTTCGAACTGCTTAGATTAAGAATTTTCACTAAGCGCACTTCTTAGGACTGCTGGATGCTGCCAATGTATTTTTCTTTGTACACCTTTTCCATCAATTGTAATTCAGATTAGATTCAAAGATTATGGGAACGCCAAATTATTGAATTCTCAAACAGGATGACGGAATATCCAGTTTTACACCGACGATCTCACTGGCGGTAAAAAGGTTTCTCGTTATCGTTTTAAATTTTCAGTACTAAATGAGTATTAAATGTATTTATGGTTGTAAGGAAGTAGTTATAACATGATTATTAGAACGAAGGAAATAATTTTACCAAAGAAAATTAACCTATTTCAAAGATTGTCTTAAAAAAAATATATATATTAACTGAAAATCGACCTATTGCCAATCTTTTGATGCCCTATGGCAAAAATGGGACAGAAAAACTGTCAAAAACTAACAATATTTCAAAAATGTTTCTTCATATAACTTTGTTTCATTTTTTCAAAATTTCTTGTAATTTGCAGCTGAGCTAGACCCTAATAGCATAAATCTAATCTGCAAATTTTATTCAAATCAAAACAAAAAATTTTCCAATCTCGAATGGGAAAATGTTTCTAAAAACACTGTTCTCCGACAAAAATGTTTTCAGAACTGCTCATTTTTTAGAAAACACTGCTCTATTTGGAGGAACACAGTTTTGTTTCTGTTTCTTGTTTTGTCCGTTTGTTGGGAAAACCCGACCTTATGGTCAAATTTTTCTTTCTGTAGTAAATAATGACCGCACCACGATTTACAATTGTAATGGAATACACCCTAGTAGTGTTTATTTAGGCAAAATATGCTAGATTCATTCCCAAGTAGCATTTCGTTTTCATACATTTTTCTGAAGTTCTTTGTCACTTGCAAGTGATAAATTTGAGGTGAGAACTACTGGGTTTTAACTTTCAAATAATGTTTAGAAAAGACGATCTTATACGCCATGATTTTTTTTCAATTGTGAAGAAGATTTGTATTTGTATTTGTGAATTAACTGAGAAACTAGAGAATATGTAAATATGTTCAACGACAGGAGTGATATCCAGATGCGGACCCTTTTCGCTCACCGTTTTCGTTCCTCTCACCGCGTTAATATTTTTCTCACTCCGCGTAGAAAGCGCAGAACTTATGTGGCCGTGCACTTAGACCAGTGATTCTCAACCAATGATCCGAGGCACTTTTGTGTGCCGCCAAATTGTTTGAAATTGTTAAAAGTGTACCGCAACAAAAAAAAAGGTTGATAATCACCGACTTAGACTTAAAAGTCGTGGCTTTTGAAAATGACCAAAGTAATAATCACTCTTATGCTTTACATAATATTCCATTGTAGATTTTATATAAACCAAACGTCACGTCACGTCACATCTGACATTTACGAGGCCGGATTTTTGCCAGATAGTCAGAAGTCAGTGTGTAAAAACGCTTTCGAAATTTCTTCATGTAATTCCCTATTTTTCTAGAGAAATGAAATTTTTCTCAAATATCTCAAAATAAATGTCGAGATTAAGAGGCCTTAATTTCTGGAATTTCACTAATAATTTTTTTTTAATTATTTTTCATCACATACAAAATAAAAACTACGAATTTGAACTAAAAAAAAACAGATAAAGAATTAAAAACTAACTAATTATTAAAAATAAAAGCCATGCAAATTAATATACTTAATTAAAGCTTTCTATAAATACAAAAAAAAAAAAAAAATTAAAAATAAATCAATCAAATTTATAATTAAGAGAAGAAAAAGCTAAAAATTTTGTTTTAGAATATTGATTTTTTGTTTCTTAAAAAACAAAAAACAAAAAAATAAATAGAAAAAAAAATATAATATATCAAAATTAAAAACTATAATTTGTGATATGTACCAGGTCAAATAAAATAATTAAAAAAAAAAAAAAAATAGAGTAAAGACGAGATTAAATTAAAATTAAATTAAAAAAATTTTTTTTTGTAACAAATATAAAAGATTTTCCTTTTTCAATTCTTATTTTATTAAATTTCCTTTTTTTTTAAATATTTTAATTTTCAAATTAAAATAAGAAAAATTAGTTGTTTCAAATTTTAATTTTAATTCGAATTTTTTTTTTGAAATTATTTAAGTAATTTTTTAAAATTGAAAATAAAAATTTTTTGAAAATAATTTTAAGCATTTTTTTTTTTTTCAATTTTCTTTCTTTTTTTAAAAAGGCATCCCAGAGAGAGAAAACAATCGAAAAAAATTATAATAAAGCATAATTAAAATAGATTTTGACTAAAAACAGAAAAAAAAAGAAAAATTAAAACAAGAAAGAATTTAGAAAGTAGTATTTTTTTTGGTTGCATATAAAAAAAAAATTAATTAAAGCACAACATACTAAACATAAATAATTATAAATGTTTTTTTTTATATATTTAACTACTTATATATAAATTTATTCTAAAAAAAAAAAAAAAAAAAAAAAACCCCAAACACGTCCAAAAGAAGAATCCTCCTTGAAGAGCAGGTTGCTGCTGGCAAAGAAAATAATATAAGATGTGGCCCTCCTCTTTGATTAATTATAGTTGTTGTTGTATTTTAAAGATAAAAACAAAGAAGTCGCTACAAATTGAACAAATATTTCTCATATCTCAAAAAACCCATTTTGTGATCAACAATTGGAAGTAATTTTTCTTGAAAATTAAATCATCACCCTTTTATAGTTTTTATTATGTATTCAAACGTATTCTGCGCCATTTTCTCGTTTATTTTATGTTATGTTATGTTATGTTATGTTGCTATTCTGCTGCAAATTTTACGCAAGTGCAGTGTCCCTCCTTGTGTACACGAAATATATGTGAACTTATTTGACGACAGACTTATAGGAGTAATAATCTTCATTATATTACGATTCTCGATCGAATTTTAATCAAGAATCGTGAGATAATGTACATCACTGCTGCTAATGTGTCTTTAGTATTATACAAAATTATAAATTGTTTTTTTTTGTAATTCACGGACAGAATCACAAACCTCCAAAAACTTTATATTAACGAAATTTTTATTCATATAAGAATAGTATTTTTTAAATTTTATATACTTTCAAAAATCAATTTATAACGACGAAAAGACACAAAGTCGCTAGCTACTACGACTGTTTTTTTTTTCAACCTGTACCGAAATTGTTTTAAATATTATAGAATTTAATAGCGGAATACCCGAAATAATACGACAATTCTAGAGCTTAAGACTAACCAAAGACATTTTTTGTATCCCGGCACCATTAACAGTGTCTAACAGCAAAAATCGTGATAGTACATACATATCTATTGTTTACACATCCGGCGAGGGATACTACTACTATCAGTGAAAGATTTCTCGAGCATAAGTGTTCTAATTTAATTAGCTTTGCTATAACACAAATAGAAAATAAAGTTCCAGGAATTTTCGAATATCTCGATAACTAAAGCCCGTTCCAGTAAACTGTTTGTAGGGAGAGGTGTGAAATTTTAAATGATCAAAATCTTTGTTGTTCGACTTGTTGTTGATAGTCTTCCTGCACGTTCGTCGTCGTACACCTCCTAGCATTTCCCTGCCTTCCAAAAAGTCATTTATAAACAATTATCACCATCAAATTTTGGCTTCATTTTGTACATTTCTGTGTGTTGTTTGCGTGAAATTTCTTTTAAAAAAATATTTCATTGACTGATAAAAGCATCATAAAATTGATAAATATTTAAGATTTAAAATGACACCTCCCTCTCCCACTAGAAGATGTGAGACGACTTTGGTTGCAGAGATATTTGGAAAATCCATGCATTTAGTCTTTTACCGATAAACACACACAACATTTATTTTTGAAGTATATTTCTTAAGCTGGGCGTCGTTTGCGGAATTGCTGAATACAAAGCTTTGCGGGAATTATTAGTCTCTTAATAGCTTTAAATATGATTTTAAATTTAAAAATTTTTGATAATTACCATAAAACGAATGTGTTTTAAATTACTTCTATTTTTTTTTTTTTTAATTTTAAACAAATTATTTTCAATTAATTTCTTAAATTTATATTTAAAAAAAAAAAATAATTTGCTGTGCTTTTAGAATTATTATTTCTTGATAAAAAAAATTTATTATTATTTTTTTTTTTTATGAAAATATTTAAAAAATTTGATGCAAAAAAATTTGTTTAAAAAAAATTAAGAACTACAAAAAAAAAAATATCATCGTGCTTTTTTCCCAGAAAAATTTACATGCAAAAATTTATAGAAATAAAAAAGAAACTTCACATAAATATTTAAAAGTTCTACTTTTAAAAAAAAAAAAAAAAAATCTTTGATTTTCAAATGGTTGAAAATTTTTGAGTTTTGAGAAAAATTTGTTCAAATTTAAAAGATTAAAAAACTAGAAAGGAATCATTTTTAACGTTTTTGGATTAAAAAAAAAATAAAAAATTTAATTTAATAATTAATGATTTTAAAATTAAAATAAATAACACAGCATATTTTTTTTTTTTTTTCTAATTATTCAAAAAAGTCTTTTTATTTTTTTTCTCTTTTAAATTTTACTTTATTTTTAATTATCTTTTTTTTTTGGTTTTTTCTTAATTTTCTTTCATTTTTTTTTTAAATCTAAAATATTCATAATTTTTTTTTATTTTACATTATTTAAACTCTTTTTTCCATTAAATCTCTATTAATTTAAAATAATTCTTGTTGGAAATTTTTACACTTTTTTTCTTACACATTGGTTTCGGCATTTTTTATTTAAAAAAATAAAAAAAAAAAGAAATTATTATGGCTTTGCAATTATTGTTGATCACAAAAAAAAAATACACCTAACCTACACACGGCATTGGATTTACACGATTTTCTGAGGAACCTATTTTCTGGGGGATAGAGGTGAATATGAAATCAAATAACGACATTCTAGAAAGAAAAATACATGACTTGTCACACTAACAGATTTCCAAAAGTAATGGGAAGAAATGCCAACACTTGGAGGTGACTCAAACTGTCATTTTTATAGAAGAAATTTGTTATTGTTCTTTAAAAAGAAATGTGATTTTTATTTGTTCTTCTACACAGGGCCTTTGATTTTTGTTTGTAACATCATAATAAATGCTATTTCAATTTACATTTGGTCTATGAAAACGAAACATTAGGTAATTGTACCAAATTGTGCAGCTGGTGACCACCAAATTTTTGATATGCATCATTTAACAGCTTCAAAAGAAGCATCAAGAAATATTTGCCCAATCACACTGAATGAAGCGAAATAAAAATGTTGGTTTTTAACATGACATGATTATAAGAATTTTTTTGATAGAATGACCCCAACCCCACAACTAGTTCACCGATTGTAATTTCCACATATAAATTATATTTAGATCTTTAAACCAGGGCTCTGCTGGTGATGTCAAAGTAGCTTATTTTTGGTCGAAATTTTAATAATCTCCGACTCTGAAAAATTGAAGTTAAACATTTCAGCTTTTAAAAAAGGTGTTATAGTTTACTTAAACTTGAACAGTTATTGTATTTATCACGTAACTAACTAATTCTTTAAAATGTGTGACGACTAACTTTAAGGGTTAAATAAAATTATAATTTTGTATAAGCTGTAATCTTCATCATTTATAGTTTTTGACTAACAATTTTCAAATTTTGAACAATTATATCTAAAATTTATGTGTTTCAATAATGAATTAAACTGTATAAAAACAAAAAAACACTTTATACAGCAAAATAAATTATGATTTTTCTTTTCCACTGAGTACACTTCCTCCAAGGCACATTTTAAAAGCCAGAGAGGAAAATCAGTAGTGGTGTTAAAAACGTCAAAATAAATTTTTATGTTAACAAAAACTTTAAAGACAGAAATTTACTAAAACTTAATACGTATTATATAACACAGAGAATTCAGAAGATCGAGTCGAGATTGTGGCAAGACTAAATCAACTTCAAATGAAATTGAATTCAAGTTTTGTACCAAGAAAAATTAAAATGGTAAGGTAACACAGCCACTGAAAACGTGATAAATTCAATCAATACAATTTGGACTCAGTGCATTTCAATGCAGTTTCGACCGAGGTGTTAGGTACGTAACTTGTTTCACAACTTGTGTTTCGACCAAACCCACAACCCACAAACAAACTTTATGTGATTGAGAAATATCATTTTTCTGAAAAGTCGAAACACAAGCTTTGAAAAACAAGTTATGGTACTAACACCCCTGGTTGATGAACAACACTCCATGTTATAATTGTGTATATGCAACAAGTCGGAGACTTGTGCAATATTTCATTATGAAACTTGAAAACAAATTGATTGATATTGAATATTAAAGCTAAGCTATATATGTAATATTATAGATGCACATTAGATGTGTGAGCTTCCAAAAATGCACCACAAACATTTGTTAAAGAGTTTTAATCTATGTATTCCCCACCTTGGCTCAAAGGCTGTCGTTTTTTTGCCAAATTTTCATTGAATATTTATTTAATTTTCTCAAGAAAATGATTTTGTATATTTTTTATACTATTTACTGAAACTTTTTTTTGAAACATGATCATTTAAAACATTTGGTTTAACCAAATAAACATTTTTAAAAAATTAATAGAAAAAAAAAGTAACTGAAATATCAGACAAAATTCAAAAAGAAAAATCTTTTCATTAGTGCCATCTATACCTCAAATATAACATTGAATAAATCTGTTAAGAGTTAACAACGGTAAATATAACAATGCTTAAGTAAGTTAAAATTGTTAAAATTGTTCATACTCTGATACGATTTCTCCCTCTCTTCAAATTTATTTTATTTTGTTTCTCTTAAATGAATAATAAAAATTGGTTGAATAATCAAAATATTGAACTTGAATTTTGATTACTATATTAATCAATTTAATCAAATCATACCCTAAAATGGACACCTATAGATATTTACTAAAAGCTACAGAATTTCAACTACTGAACTTAATAACTTCTTTCTTTCTTTTTTTTTTGTGATCAAATAATATATTATTTTGTTCATTTAAAAGCCGCGATATATTTTTTAAGAAATCAAAAATACCGACATTTCTTTTTTTACATTTGGAATTAAATATAAAAATTCTATAAAAAAAACCAGAAGAAAACCGGAAGAGATAAAATTCATTCCAAAAAAAAAAAAAAAAAAAAAAAAAAAGGAAGATTGACCGATTTTGTAAATCAGTACAAGAAATTAGGTAACAACCCCAAAATTGTTATTAAAGTTCTTTTGATTTAATTAATTTAAAGATATTAAGTAGAAAATTAATAAAACAACATTAAAAAAAAAAAACCTGTACAAGTAAATTTGGACATGAATTATTAAATATTAATTTTAATTAGTATTTTTTAGTATTTTTTTTTTTTTTATAATTTAAAACAATTTATTGTTTCTTTTTCTCTTTTTTTTCTTAATTTTTTACTTAATTAAATTTTATTTACAAAATTTTAAATGACATATAATTCCTTTTTAATTAAACTTTCTTCTTGTTTTTTTTTTTTTTTTACTTTTAGATCGACTTTCGACATTAATTTTTTTTTAAATATAAAAAAATATAAAAACTGTACAATTAAAAATAATTTTCTTTTTTCTCATTAAATATATAATTTTTTTTTTTTATATATAATTAATTAATAAATTGTTTTACGTTAAATAGATGACAATAATGTTTTTTAGTTTTAAATGTAATTTTTTATAATTATATATTTACATTAATGTATAATTTTTGTTTTGTGTTTTTATGTAAAATTTTTAACCAATTGAAAAAATAAAAACAATTTCTTTTTAATTAGAAATATAAAATTTTATTTTAATTTCAATTTTTAATTAAATATTTTTATTATATTTGTTTGTGTGTGTGTATGTGTTTTTAGGGTTTTTTTTAATTTAATAAATCGAGTAGACTCTTGGAACATTTTTGATATGCGTTATTTTGAAATTGTTTGAAGAAAAAAGGGTCCCAAATTAAAGGGAAGGAGGTAGCTTCATGAAAGATTTTATTAAGTTAATTCTAAAATAATTACGTGTTTCTGTAAAACTTTCTGATTATGAAACGACGTTGTAGAGAGTAAGTTCTAATTTATATTCCCTTTCTGATATGTGTAAAATTAGACGCTGCTAGAAATTGTTTATTATTATTTTTTAGATATTATCATATCATGATTATGTGAAGAAGAAAATGTATCTAATTCGAATTGAGACACCCATTGTAATTGCAATAAGGAAAAGATGCCTTCAGAAAATCATGCTTTTAAAAACTAGAGAGACAAGAAATATCAAAACAACAAATGACGCCTAATCAGAGAAATAATACACATGAAAAAAATCAGCTTCCTATTTCGCTATTCTTTTCCACAACTGGTCTCTGAAGAGACCCATTTGCGGTATTTTATGCTGTTTTTATTTGAATAAAGAATTGAAATCAGAAGAAACTACCCAGATGACTCTCTGCGCGATATATATGGAAACACATCTTGAATCTCGAAAGTTGTGAAAAGTGAGAGTTAATGGAAAAACCAAAATCAGAGAGATCTCTTAAAATCGATGATGACACTCGATATTCATCATTGGTGGATTCCGATCCGTTTAAAACAATCAAGGAATTGTCACAAGACCTTGGTTGTTTATGATCAACAATCCTTCAGATCATTTGATCATTTGCTGGGGGAAAAGAATAGATAAGGAATTTGGGTGTCGCACGAACTTTCTTCAACAACGAATAACCAATCTGTTCATTTCTATTGTCCACATATGAAATCGATCCGTTTCTTACAAGTATCGTTACTGGAAATGGGAAGTGGGTCCCCTTTTTAAGAAGTGTGTTACAATTTAAGACGATTGGAACATTCGCTTCGAGATAAAAAAAAATTCACAAATGTTGAACAAGTCATATTTTAATGAAAAGACGACAGAATTTTTTCGAAAGTGGTATTAAAAACTGGTCATTCTGTGGAGGAAAATATTGAACAATTTTTGTGCAAAACACGTTCTACCCGACACGGTTTTCATATTCTGTATAATGGAATCAGCGCGTGGTTTGTTATAAGTTGTTTACTCTTCTAGTGGCACATGTTTGCTTGTTTTTGGTTGAATAAAATTTTCCAAAGTATTCAATTGAATAGAATTTTCGGTAAATCATTTAAAAATTTTTAAATTCTAGATATTTATAATTATTTTACCCTTAGAGTACGCGGATGGCTTCAAATGATGAATTTGAATTCTTAAGAAATTGTCGAAAATAAGGTGTGGGTTACCGGTGGCCTACATCGTGTCAGATAAATGGACAGCTTGTGGGTCACAGATGGCTCACGCCGTCAGATAAACGGAGAGCTTGTGGGGATTCCGGTGACCCACGCGCATTAAAACAATTATCATTTCGTTTCTCTTATTTGCAAAGTAAATATACAAATTACGTTAAATTCTCATTACTTCTTAATTTGGAATTCTTTTACAACATTTTCGGGGATCGTATTCTATTTCAAAGCAATATTAAGAATTAATCTGGGTACTATGAAAAAAAAATACAATTGAAAATGAAAGCGCATTCATAATAATAATTTCCTCAAAGTCTACTGTTTAAAAATTGTCAAAACAAATTAATTAGTAAAAATTTAGTTGTTTTTCTTCCCTCATTTCAAAAAAAGTGTTTTTTTATGTGATTTTCTCGGAAATTTTAGTTTTTAATAAAGTTTTTTTTCGTATTAAATTAAATTAAATTAAATTAAAAAAAAAAAAATAAAAAAAATAAATAAAGAATTTCCAAGAGAAAAACGTTTATGTTAAAATTATTTTTTATTGTTTTAGTAATTTCTTTTTTTAAACTTAAAAAAATGAAAATTAATTTAGGGATGAATTATTTTTCTTTTCTTTTTGTTTTATCTTTTTTTTTTGTTAAAAGATAAAAATTGTAAATAAAATAATGAAATTAATGAATTAATGTTTTAAAACAAAAATTAGCGAGAACGTTGTGCTTTTGTTTATACCTTTTGTTTGACCTGGTACAGATTGAAAAATGCAATAAAAAAGCAAATATTAGTTTTTCTTACTCTTTTTTTTGTTTGGCGATGATTTATTTTTTAATTTAACGAGTGTTTTTTTTTATTATTTATATATATTCAACTTTTAATAGCATGACAAACAGAAATTTTGTTATATGAAATTATAGTCGAATTCCGAAGAGATTTTCTTTTTTTTTTTTAAAGAAAGTCCAAAAGTATGTAATACTTAAACCGTTTAAGAAAATTAACATCATCTTAGTAACGAATATCGCATTCGATTGGAATGCAAACAAGTGATAAATACTATATAAATCTATATTGATATCACCCAACTGACTTCCAGAAGAGAACATCCCCGTATCTTATAGGGTTAAAAATAACTACGTTGTCCTTAATAGAAAAAAGCTTAAAAAAGCATATTTTTCTTAGTCATGTTATGATTTGGTCAAAGATTTAAATGAGTAAAGATATTTAAAATTCTAAACAGCCTTCATTTAATATGAGTAAACCACATTAGATCTTATAGAAAGAACTTTTAGGAGCTTTAAACTCTTTCCATAAGACCTAATGAAAATTACTTGTATTAAAAAAAAAGCTTTTTGAATTTTCCCCATCTTCTCTTTATTAAAATCAAAATAGTTTATCACAGAAAACCATTGCAAGAAATCATATAAACTTTAAGCAGAAAAAATAATTGAAACCAAAAGAATCTTGTAAATCTGAAATCTCCTAGATCAAAACCAAAACTAACTAAAGCTTATTTGAATAGTTTGTGTTATTACCCTAGCAAAACTAGCATCATTTCACGCCAATAGTCATTACGAAAATAATACCCTAAAAATATATTAATTAAAAATTAATGGATCTTTTACAACCTTTAAAATAGGTTGTGAAAAAACTTAGAAATGCATAAAAAATGTATTATATTTCCCAGGATAAGGGCAATTATATATAAAGCAATTTTGTTTTTACAGTTAATTGTAACTGATTTGAATGAGACGTGTTGTATGTGCATGAAGAAGGAACGCGATGGCCCTCTTCGGCACTCATAAGGTTAATAAATAACATACTACGATGATCATTAAACTTTCTTATCCATGGTATTAAAAAAGTAAAAAACATCATTCCGGTAAATTATTTTTTTGAGCGCTTTGATGCATATATATATGGGTTCACAACCATTCAATTTGGGCTATGTGATTGATATTTGTAATCCTAGAAATATAAAAACATAGTAAGAATGTGTTTAAGATATTTTTCTCGGAAAGCTAATTGCTGGTATCTGCGAAAAAACAATCAACATAGTTTGCAATGAAATTTCAAAGTTAGCCAGTATACGCGTTGACGTAAAAAGCGGACAGAGTCCACAGAAAACGTTTAACGTCGCACAACTCAGCGCTCAAACGGTTAAGGAGGATATAATGACATTCAAAACAAAATTTGATAGACTCTAAAAACTAATCCCATCAATTTGATTTCATCAAATTTAAAAAACGGACTTAAAAATAAACGTAATTCGGATTTCGACTATTAGGAAGAAAGTAAACTAAAAAAAAAAAAAATTAAAAATTATTAATTTGATATCATTATTAATTTTTTTCCAGGGTATTTTTTTTTTTTAAATGAAATCAAATATTAGAGACAGAAAAAAAAATATAGTAATTATTAAAAGCAAAAGAAAATAAAAACTAAAACTAAAGAAAAGTAATAATAATAAAAAAAAAAATAAAAATATATTTACTTAAATATATAAAATTAAAATGAATAAATAATTTGAAAAATTTCACTCACCATATCCTCATCAGTTCTTTCCGTTTTTATTTCTAGATAATTATTATGGGCATCAATTGAAGCACCAGATCGATTTAAAGTATTTCCACCAGCACCACCGATACAATTACCACCGCCACTACCACCACTATTTCCATTTCCCGAGTGTGTTGAAACACCGCCACCGGTATTATGATGTGTATCAGCCGGACTTGATATTCGATCCATATATTTACTCCATTTTTGTGATTCTGATACACATTTTTCGGTATCATCATTTTCAGTATCAAGAAGTTCAATTGTAACACGACAATCAATTTTATACTGGAAAATATACAAAAATATAAATTATATTTACTTTATTTTAAACATGGACACAGCTAAAAAAAACAAAAAAACAAAACAGAAAAACTCTTACAATATACACTTTAAAGCAATTTTCATCTTGCAAACTTGTTTCAGCTCGCCTTTGATATGCTAATTCAGTTGCTATCCTTTTATTTGCCATTTTACAAAGTCCACCGGCACCACCTCTTCGTTGTTCGTTAAGGAATAATTCAAAACATTCAGTAGCACCACGTTCTTGAACACAATGTTGTATTTGTCGAACTGCATTTGAGACAACCTAAAAAAAAAAATAAAGATTATTATAAAATGAATTTCATTTTGAAATTTTTAACTACTCACCCTATCAAGTGTAAATGCGATATATGCATGGATACCAAACATTTCTCTTAATGAATCCTCATAATTATTTGCCTCCATATTTCCATCAAGTACATTCTTTAACATATCCAAAAATGTTGGATAATATTCTTCAACAGCTATTTCACTTTTTGGTTTCAGTCTTAATGCAGTTGCTGTACTTTTACGACGATTTGAACGATATTTTTGTTCTTCACTAATTAAGATTTGTGCCCGATCATACATTGTGCGTAAACGTTCACATAAAATTGCATGCAGCCTCAAAAATAAATACCAATTATTATTGGCAAAGAATAATGTATAGGCTTCCTCCTAAAAAAAAAAAGAAAGAAAATAAATAAATAAATCACGTTAATAAAAGTATTTTAAAAAAACTATTAAATATATTTTATATCAAATTTTGTGGCCGCTACTCACTTAAATATTTTTAATAAGACTACTAAAAATTGTAATAAATTATTAATTGTTAATCAATTAATATTGAAAATTATAAGAAAATTCATGACGTATTAATTTCCATAAAAATTGTTTCAGTACTGTTTTGTTTACATTTAAAAAAATATTCATTAATCGACAAAAATCAGGTAGAATTTTAATTGATTATTAATTATTAATTATAGGAGTTTCGTAATATCAATTTTTTGGAATTATTTAATTGCATTATATTAACCTAATTTTAGAAAATACGATTTTATGGAACTGGATTTTTTATTTAAATGAAAATGTCGAAGATTTACTTTAATTTTTTTTTTTTTTTAAAAAGGTTCTCCTAAATTCGATAGAATTAAGGATTAAGGAACATCTAACAAAAAATGTAATCTTCGTTTTTTTTTGTCAGTTGTTATATGGCAGTGATGTCAGAGAAGTCCTAATCTCACACAACTCCATTGGACTTATTTCAAGACTTATTTTAAATCGGACTGAAGAAAAGTCCAAATTTTAGAGTCTCCCTCCACCAAGACTTTTTTCAGTCATGTGGTAATACAAAATGTTTACTGGCAAAGTTTATCATTCCATACTGACTGATATATACCAAACTTATTTTGAAATCGGTTAAGCCGTTTCTAAGTTTTATAGTGGCACACGAAGGTGAAGAAGGAATATCATCACTCCCGCATTTTATTTATTAAGATTTATTGATTGAAAAGTAGCCACAAAAAAATTCAGACTAAATTCTACTTCCGTCGGATATGATCGATCAAAAATAATTCCGCGATCGACTTATTGACGATCATTCCTCTATGATAGAAATAGGGCAGAAAAACAGTCCAAACTATTAATGTATTTCAAGATTTTTCATATTTATCAAATTTTCTCTAAATCACAGATAGCCTAGGGCCTAACTAACATAAATATCTTCTGCAAATTTTATTCAAACTTTATAAAGAGGTTTATCTTTTCCTACAACTATTTTTTCTCCACTATCCTTGAACAGATTTTACTAAAATTTAACATGTTGTCGTTTAACTTGTCATCTATTTATATAGTCAATCTTTCAAATTCAAATCAAAGTGGTACTTCTTTTGTAAAACAGACCATTAAGTGCTCGATTATTAGTTGATGCGATTAGTTTACTTGCTTTTTATATTAAAATTATAAAAAAAAAAAAAAAAAAAAAAAAACTAGAATGTTTCATTAAATATATTAAAACTGTATTAATTAAATACAACACAGTGTATAATAAATATAAATTATGATTTTCTTTTCCACTGAGTACACTTCCTCCAAGGCACTTTTAAAAGCCAGAGAGGAAAATCAGTTGTGGTTAAAAATACTAAATCTAAAAACTCAACTGAAAAAACCGAAAAATTTAAATAATCTGGAACCGAGATTTGAACTCTGGGACCACTGAATATCAGAATCAACGCGTTTTACCGGCTAAGCTAACGAATACCTTTTCTCTCATACTTCTCGGTTTTGATGTTACTACAATATTTCAAACCATACTACTCCTATTCTTGATGCAACAAAAGCGGTCGCACGTTAATCCGAGATAATATACAAAGAAAATGCTAATGCTCGCAAAAACTGCCAGTGGCTAAAGTCCAGACAACGCATTCTGTTGACATGTTCAGTAGTCAGATAGTTTCGTTTCTTTGATTTTTGCTCAACTTTTTCGTTTCCATTCGGACATTGATTGTATCTACTTTTCCGTTTTCTACACATTTTGACATTTTCAACTTTTACGAGGCCTGTCTGGGTCTTTAAGCTTACAACTGAACTTAACCAGGTTTCACTTGCTAATATCTAAAGAATTGTATAAAAATACATATAACAAAACAGTTATGGGTCTGGAAGGCACCTTAATTTTTGTAGGAAATAATTAGCAAACTAAATAAGAAGGGGTACTTGGTTAGGTGATTTCTATTTGAAGAATTTGTCAAGACAAAAAAAATACAGGTTCTCTTAAAATCCCTTTACTTTCCCTCCTTCCTTACAATCATTATCAACTTTCTTTTTAATGAGGGAGGAGGTTAACCTAAATTTTAAATTTAAAAAATAAAATTAGGACAAACATTAACATTTTTCTTTAATATTTTGAAATTACTTTTTTTTTCATAACCTCACAAAATTCGATTCAAAATTAATTGTTTAAAAAAAAAAGAAAACCACGTGTGATAAAAAAAAATCCACATTTCGTAAATATTTTTAATATCAAATGTTATGAATTATATTAAAAAATATAAATAAATTTTTGTGATAGAAATTAATATGAAAAAAGCATGTTTTTTTATTAAAAAAAAAAAAAAGAAAAAAAAACTTGTTTGTGGTGTTTCCTGACTCATTTTTAATTTTTACTAGAACAATATATTTTTAATAACATTTCAAAAAAATTAATTTTTTTTTTCTTTTTTTTTCGTTAAGAATTTTAGTATTTATTTATTTATATAAAAAAAAATATAAATTTTTTTTTTTTTTTTTTTTTGATATTTAAAAGAAAAAAAGAGAGGTAAAGTGAGGCAATGGGTGAAATATGCTAATTTAAAAATAACCTCGATCCAAAATAAAATACATTTAAAACAAAAATTAAAATAATAAATATAAATGATTTAAAAAAAAAAAAAAAAAATTACTGTTCAAAACACCAAATCTTGTCATTATGACGACCGGCGATGATATGTGTTTGTTTTTGAATTTTTCCCTCTTCTTTTTTTTTTTGTCAATTTGGCACACACACAAACAAGATAGATTATAAAAAGTTGTATAATAAAAAATTTATATATATATATGTGTGTGTATAACTTTTACTTGAATTCTTTTACTTAAATTTTTTTTTTTTTTTTTTGCTTTTCAAGAATAGATGTGTGTTTGTTATATTTTTTCGTATTGGAAACAAGTATAACAGTTATTGAAAATATATTGTTTCTCAAAGAAAAGAAAAAGAGTAAAAAAAAAAAACAAACAAACAAATGTCATTAAAATTATTTCAAGGATTTAATTTTTATTTATTTACAAAATGTGAGAAATCTTATTTTGTGTTTCTTATTATTATTATTATCTCTTAAGCAGAAAATTCATTCAATTTATTCCGCTAAAAATATAAAAACAGACAAGAAAATTTATTATCAACTTTATTACAACAAAGTCGTTATCATTTGATAATTGGCATTCTCTAAATTGGGCAGAAATAGTACAATCTATAAATTTTTTAAATGGCCTTAAAACGCATATCTAGGCCTGTTTGTCATCTACATTTTATTTCAAAAATCGGAAAGGACAGGACAGGACATACCGGCTTTCTGCACATATGTATGTGTCTGGAAATTCGATACCAACCGTGGGTTAACATCTTCCGTACGTTATGGTAAAAAGAATTTGATTTTGTTGTTCAAGCTTCTCTGCTTCATTAGTTTTCGCTATATCATACATTTTCATACTACATAGATAGAGATTGGAAACTGAGAGCCTATCAAGATTTAAACAGCAGGAATGGGAATCATGTTATTCAATTGAGAGTTGAGACTAACCCAAATCGAATAGAAAATGAATTGCTATCCTTTTTCAAAAAGCTTTGTTTGTCAAGTCGAGTTATACGATTCCGCTCCTAGTTTGTGTAACGGGAATGTAATTTAAAACGTTCACATATACTATCCTTTTATTTATTTTAAAAAGCGGAAATCTAATTTGCTACATGATATACGTAGGGCCATCGATTCATTCGAAGAAGTCAGTACAGAACTATGTTTTCGTTACCAGTTCAAATTTCAAAATCTTCGAAACAAGTCCCTCCCCAGTTCAAATCATGGAATATTTCAAAATTTTTATAAGACGTACTCTCTCATTAATCGCTCGACTGGTTTAGACCGTTCAACTTGAAAGAATTCAAGATTGATTGTAAACATTGCCACCAAGTACAACGCATTTATAATTTGGATTGGAAAAAATTTAGAAATTAAAGAAACCTTCCTTAGAATGACCACTCCTCCTCTCTATTACCTTTATATAGAGTATAGATTAAAATTGATTGGGCTTATCTAGACGTCAGATGGCTGATATAGTTTTTGTTCATCAAATCATCAATAACACTATAGATAGACGATCCTATCCTCTTAGACATGATACATTTAAACGTTCACATATGTTCTTTAAGGTCTGTAGAACTTTTTAAAATAAAGAGCATTATAGAACTGATTATAATATAAATGAATCGATTTCCCGAAAGTTGCGTGCAAAATAATACTAACGCCAAAAATTTCGATTTTTGTCAAAAGCAAAATTTAATTAAATTGCATTAAAAGCTATATTAAAATTAAAATAACCTATCTTCTTATTCGTTTCGTTAATTATTCCTTTAAATCTTAATTTAATTTAACTTAATATTTATAGACATTAGAATAGAAAAAAAAAAACAACCCTTAACTTACCGCATGTTTACTAATTGCATGTGGTGGAAGTGGAGGATTAGGTATTTCCGAATCATTTTCTTCTTTAATTTCAAGTTTAATATCATCATCGGAAGTGTTTGTATTATGAACACTACCACTGCCACCACCACCACCGGATGATGATATATTCAAATTTGTTGAATCACATTTAAGACCACTATTTATATTGCTCATTGTTGTTGTTGTTGAAATGATTGCTTGTCCACCAATAACGGATGATGTTGATAATCCGCTATTACCAATTATCACTTTATTATTATCACCAACACTTGTTGTACAACTACTAATTAATCCAACACCACCACCACCACTACCACCAACACTATTTGATAATGATGATGTTGTCATTGATGATGAAATTGTTGATAATTTATTATTAATACAACTATTTGAACCAACACTATTATTATTATTATTGTTGCTATTATTATTATTATTATTATTATTATTTGAATTTCCACCACTAATACTATTAATATTACTACTACCAGAATTTATAGTTTGCTGCAGTAGTAAATTTTGATTTTCATTATTTATTGTTGAAATTGATGATGACGATGATGAGTTTCTGCACATTTGTGTCCGTTCACCAATAATATTTTCACTTTTATCAATACAACTATTATTACTACTATTACTAGTACTACTACTATTACTATTGCCACGAGCTATTGTTGAATTAATTGTTGATTGTGATATTGTTGGTATTGTTGTTGTACCAGTTGTAAAACGTGATGATGTTGTTGCTATTGTATCTAAACAATTTAATGATATAATTGTTCCTATACCACCAGATGCGGTGGGTGATGTTGTTGAATAAATACCATCTTTAATATCTTCACTTTTTCCTGTTGAATTGATTTTTGATAAATTTGTTAAACCATTATTATTATTTGTATTTGTATTACTAATTGAAGGATATTGTTGAATAATAACAGGACTACTATTTGAATTTGTATTACTGTTATTATCATTATTATTATTATTATTACTATTTGATTTTATATGAATAGAATCAGTATCTGAAGGATCAACATCCATTTCTTTGTCATCTAAAGGAAAATAAATAAAAAATAAAAATAAAAATAAAAAATGAAAAATAAAATATAAATTAAAAAATAATAAATAATAAATACAAAAAAATATGGTTTTAAAAGCAAAAAGCTTTATTATGAGAATATGTCACGTCACTAGTGAAATCAGATGTTTGGTATAAATATTATTATTGTTATCGTTTTGCGAACTTTAATTGCCAGTAATGGCAAATTGGAAGCCTAAGTTTGAGCCTACTGTATTGTATTGGAGAGGCTCGCACAGTTACAGGCAATTAAGCCTTACTGGCCCACTTGCACCTTCTCCTAAAAGGTTTATTGAGAAGCTAGGTCTCTTCATCGAATCGATTTGAGCCTAAGTTTTACAAAACAAATTTCACAATTAAGACTTAAGAAAAACTTAAGTTTCCTATGTTGACAGACAACAGTATAAGTTTTCTTTTTTAACTCAATTCGATAGCCAAAAATATAATGAAATGTAATAAAACAGAAAATATTTAATTCTAAAACAATAATAAACGTAAATTTGATTAGCCTTTTTCAGGAACTTGGTAATCGCGTTATACGCGGAGGGAGTGTCGCAATTCCAGTTATAGGAGGCATTGTATGCGATCTTAGAGTATTTAACTTTGATTTTGATATTTAAAAGACAAGCTAACATTTTCTAATTCAAATGTTTAAACACTTAGAACCCTTTAGTCATAATACTTGAAAATTTAAACAGAAAATATATTTTTCTGTTGAAATTTTTTATTAGTAGGCTTTCCATTTGCATTTGGGCAAGGTACTTATTAAACTAGTTTGGACAACACAACCGATTCTCTTCAGTAAGTTAACCTTTTTACTAATTTAAATAAAGGTTTTATTTTTTCTTTAAAGTCACACACCACTGACTTTTAGATAATACCAAATTAAAATATTAAGTGAAATTTTAATTTTCGTATTGTGACATTTATAATAAAGATGAAAATATAATAAAAATAAAAATTAAGTTTTAAAAACTAATCAAATGATTATAAATTAAAATAAAAGCTAAATTATAACAAATAAATTAATTAAATTGTCATTCACGCTGTAGGTTGTCGAGTTTAATTCGGTTTTTTAAAATTCGTCAACACAACAAACCCACTCCCGCGTAAGGAGAAATTCTGATTCTTAGATTGTTAATTAACTAAATACGAAAGTCTTCAAGAATAAATAAAGAAAAAAGAAATTAAATTGCCATACTATTTTAATACGAAAAAAACGAAGCATAATAATAAAAAAATAAGGAACCTCTTTTATAACCTAATAACCGAAAAAATGTACGATTTACCACCAAGGATATTTTATTTCTTTGCATTTTTCCTGATTAAACCTTCATTCTAATGATCATCCTGTAACTACTGGACTAAGGTAGACATACCGCAAATCAAAATTTTCACATTGAAAACGAATTAAGCTTGTCTATTCGATTGTTGTTTTCCTTGTTAGAATTTTACTCTTCTCCGGAAACAAGTGACAAATAATAAAAACGCGACAAATATGTATTTCTATTATCCGAAAAATTCATTTTACCCGGCTTTATTTGTTGGTCCCAAGAATTTCGGTTAAAAAAAAGAGGTCCAGAATTGCATAAGGAAACGCCTAATCAATTTTTAGTAATAATTCAAATAATATGTATTTTCTTTTTACTTACCATCATCACGTTCATCATCGCTTAATGGTTGTCGCGGTGAGAAAAACATATCTGGTAAAAATTGTCGTAAAATATGTTTAATTTTAGTTTTTTCTTGTTTTTGTATTCCAGTTTGTCTCTTAACATGATGTATTAATAAATTAGCAGCATCATCTAATATTGTCTTATCTTTATATAATAATATTAAATGTGGCCCACTAAGTTGTTCCGAAGAGTTCTCTTCATTTTGTTCGTGACGCTAAAAAGGACAAAACAAAAATTACAAAATATCCCAAATTAAGAAATATTTATTTTACAAAAATTACCTCATCATAAAGTGTTTCGATTTCATTGAATAAACTTTTTGAACGTAAAGCTTTAATATCATTCGGTTTGAAATTAATTGCTTGATGATCTAATGATTTTAAATAATACTTTTCATTCTGTTCTCTCCATTGTTTATTAAAATTCTATTTAAGGAGACAAAATAATAATAATTTAATACAACAAACAAACACAACCCCAAATCACAATTTATTTTCACATACCTTTTGAGCTTCTCGCCATTCTTCTTCTTTCGATTTTAATCGTGTCAGAACAACAGGAACACATGAGACTGGATTTTTCTTAAGACCTTGTATAATATCATTAGATTTATCACCATATATTCTTCTTAAAGCACGTTGATGTATTGTTGGTGAATTACCACCAAGACAATCATCTAGACGGAATCTTGCCACATCATCTTGTGACATTCGTGAGATTTTCTTTTGTACACCTTCTAATACACGTATCGTTGCACTATTTGTCTCAATAACAACATCCAATTCAAAACGTTCATCTTCACACCTGTGGATTTTCCTTGGTTTATATTTTATGAAATTATTTTTAAAAATGAATTTTCAAAATAAAAAACTTAACAAACAAAATAATAATAAGACTAGAGGACGAATAGGAATTAGGACATTAAATAATAAGAATTAAGATAATTACCTATAAATTATTTCTTCGAATTGTGTTTTTCTTGAGGTAACAAATGTTGAATCTTCGCTAGCCCATGTTGGAAACGATACCCATGTATCATTTAAAACTTCACGACATAAAACTGTACGGCCAGAGCATTTCTTTGGTTCACTTGATTTCGGTAATGCACAATAACTGGCACCTAACCGTTTACAAGCCGACAAATCAATTTCCTGTGCTAATTCACCACCTTGACTACGATCTTGTCGTTGTGCTGTTGCCAATGGTATACCTTCAGTCATTGACGGTCCCAAGAAATCTTGAAACCAACGATGTAATTCTGGAAATTTACTTAGGAATGGTGATACTAAACCAAGTAGCTCTGATTTTGATATAATCTCTTGATTAAACATTGTTAAACATCTTAGGAAATTATCATAAACTTCAGGACTTCGTAATGCTTTACGAACTTTGTCAAAGAAAGCAGCATCAGCTAGTGTACCGTAACGTGATGCGTCGGCAAATGATACATCACGACAAATTGGTTTATGTCTTTTTGCTGGCGGTGCACCACTCTCTCGATCATCTGAACGTCTTGGCAAATGCCCAACTGGAATTGAACTGTAGCTTGGAGATTTTTTCGGTTGTGAACTATTATGTCCGAATTTCTGATTAATATGATTACGTTCTTTTTCTCTTGGTAAATGATATTCTTTATCGTAATGATCTCTTTCTAATCGTGATAAATTATTTTGTGTATGATTATAAGATTTAAGTGCTCCTGGAACAGGATGCGGAACAATACCAACTGGTCCGACCGTTGACATTTTCTTGTGATCATTGTGCGCTTTCGTCATATATTGTGTTGTTGAATGATTTGTGGCATCGGGAAGAAATTGACCGAATTCACGTAAAAGATCTTCTTGTTGATCAAATAATTTAGCAACTTGAGTGTATACTTCAGCCTCTGTTAATTGTTTACCTTGTGGGATATTACCGTTACCTTCTTTCAAAACTTTCTGCTCTTTCTGGTATGTATGAAGGATTTCTAGAAATTTCTTATATTTTTCTGGTTGATTTTGAAAACGATTCTAAAAATTATATATTAAAATATTAGTAAAAGTTTATTCTAAAATAAAAACAAAAAGAAAAATTTACTTTTATCTTATTAACATAAGATATGGCATGATTGAATTCAACGGGTTGATTCTGTTGCCCACCAGTTTCACCTTGTAATATTGATTGATGTGCTTGCGATATATGATGAAGATTATGCCCTTGACTATTCAATTCGTTCACTGAACTTGGAGTTGGTGGTCCTCCTCCTCCTCCTCCTCCAATACTTCCCGATTGTGAAATGCTTCGTTCTCGATCGCGCGAATAATTTTGTGGAGTTGTTGGCTGAACTATTTGTGGAGCTGGTTGCGTCGGTTGAGGCGGTGGCAATGTAGTATGAAGAGTCGATGGTAAATTACTACCAGCTACAGATACTGTTGGAGATGGATGTGTTATTAGATTTACTGCACTCGCTGGTAATTGATGTACAACAGATCCAGTTTTATGTGCTGGACTTGATTGTGGTAAACATGCAACATTAACAGTACTACCACCACCAACAGCAACAGGAACATTACCTGGCGGTGATGGCATTGATACAACAGGAACAGATATTCCTTGATCGTTCGCTTGAATCTCAATTTTATAACCGGGCGGTAAGAACATATTAAAACCGTATATTAATTCTGTATGACCCTTAAAGAGATTTGATACCCTTTGAATTACACCAGGCGTATCAATACATTGTGATTTGAACTCTTTCATAATATCAAGAAAATTATTATAAATTTGTGGTTGATCTGCATATTGATATTTCACTTGATCTAAATAGCTAAGTGCATCCTCAACTTTCAGTCGAGGCGGTGGAATACCAGCTGGTGTATTCGGTGCACCAACCACCTGTGCATTCATATTAATATTTCCGCCATTTGGCCCAGTTTTATGACGTATAGAATTTCCTGCATTCATACCGGCATTAACAACATGTAAAGGTCCGCCACCACCACCACTACCAACTGCCCCTCCCGGATTACCATCACCACCCGCATTACTACCTTGTGGTTGAGATCCTGCTTTGCCAACTCCGCCTCCAGTCATAGGAGATGTGTTATAAGCTAAAAAAAAAAAAAAAAAAAAATTAATTAGAAAAACTGTTTTTTATTTTCATTTTTTTTTTTGTTTGTCTAAAAACTTACAAGCTGAATATTGGACAGTTTGTGGTTGTCCACTTAATGCTGCACTACCGACAACTGTTGATCCATCTGTAGCACCGCTTGTTTTTAAAACACCAGCAGGTGATGCAGCCGCAGCAGCCGCCAATTGATATTGTATTGTTGGACCTGCATTATGTTGTGATGTTAATATACGATGATGTGCTGTCGGTCCACCACCAGCACCACCACCTCCAGCTCTTGAACCAAACTGGACTTCTTCGACTCGCGTTCGTTTCATCATTCCCATAAAAAAAACCAATATGTTTTCTTTTCTCTTTATTCAATCAGATTTTTACACAACAATTCGAATTGCGATTACGATTGATGATATTTATGAAATACATAGAAGCCACGAAACGAATCACATTAGTAGACTTTTAATCTTATTTTTAACACAAATTTATATTGTTTTGTGTGGTGTTTTTATTTATTATATACTTAAGATGTCTTCTTCGGTAGAACAATTTCAATAATCTGAAAAATAAAAATAAATTTTTTATGAGTTAAAATTAAGTAAATTTTATTTTACAAAAAGGTTTTAAAGTACTTCTTATATTTCTTTTTGGACAAAACATTCTAGAAATCTTTTAGATTCAGGTAAGAATAAAATGATCTTTAAATCAAATCAGATCAAACAAAAGATAGGTCCACAAATCAGACGTGAAATTCTATATATTAAAGCAACAGCTACATAACTAGGCTATTATTTACAAAATTGCCTAAAACAACATTGGTTGAAATCGACAACCAGAATAGTTCTCATCTTAAATTTAACGTGACAAATTGATCTTGCAAAATGTATGAAAACAAAACTCAATATTGTCATTTGTCAACTTACAGAATTCCATTGGAAGAGTTGAATTGTATAATTTGATTAAGACTAAAATCGAATCGAAACCATTATTAGTATACTTTTTCGACCAAATCAAATAGCAAGACACTATTCCAGATCTAACTCCGTGGTATTTAGATGAAATTTCACAAGATTGCAATCGAATGTTACTATCTACACAAGGTATTTCTTTTCCATTTTTAAGAAATCCTACCACAGTGATGATAAATTTAGAGTTGCGGATCAAATAATTAAAGCTTTGTAAATTTACTTTTTCAATTCTTCAGTAAATCCTTTCATAATATCTGAACTGATAGTTTTTAACGGTTAATTCATCTCTCATAACATTTCCAGACTTGTATTTAACAATAATTGCAAGATATACCAGTTTATATCAGTACTTTTTATCCATTGGAATCGAATACATTTTCACAATTTGAAATCTCAATTCATTAAGTAACATTCACGTGGATATCTTAAATTGTCTTGTCTCGATCATAAGTTCACCATTTCTGGTCCTACAATAAATGGTTCAATTTTATTAATCAAAAATAGTGTTCCCAAGTTTAAGATATATTGGCTATTTGAAAAACCAAAGAAATAAACTTGAAATATATCCTGTTTCACATGAAATGTTAATGGCGTCTAGAAATCTTGAGCTTCATTCATTTTTATTGATAATTAAATGTGCATTTTGTCCATTAACTTGAAGACGACAATAAAACGAACTTTCTTCAAACTAGTTTTGATTTATTAATTTGAAGAAATATATTTACTTTCATTAATTTAACTTATTTAGAAAATCAAGCCAATAGAATTGAAGACTTTCCATTCTAGACAAGGTCTGAAAGAAGGACCATACATGCTGCTGAAACGATCTAGCACCATCGTCATTAAATTATTCAAAGAACATAAACGGAAAAGCCTCTCAAATAAAAAAAGAAATTAACTTTTAAAGAGTGCTTAATAATTAATTCCTTTTCATAATTAAATTTTAATAGTTAAATATTTAAAAAAAATTTTAAATTTCCTTTTGATATATTCCTTCAGAAAGAGAAAAAGCAAAATCCCGCTTTTTAGAAATTGTTTATATTTTGAATATGGATTTTTTTTTTTAAACTTATGAAATGTTAATTTTCTCGCGAGAAAAGGAAAATAAGAAAATCCTTCTTCTTTTTTTAAAAAAAGGACAAAAAAAATGCACTTTATACCAATTTTGCGCAAACTCTTTTCAATAGAAAATCCAAAGCTATTAAAGGGTTATCCAATATGTATTATAGAACTTCTGATAGGAATTGTAAACATGTTTATTATTTTGTCATTTTATCATAAAGTGTTTCTCACATTAGAACAACATTTACAAAATTCATTAAAACTTTTTATCAAAATCTGCCTTTGATTCGTGTCTCAAACTCAACGTGCAAACGTCATGAATTTTATGATCAACATAATCGTCCATCTGAAATGTCCAAATAAAATTTTAAAGACGGATCCAAATTCTTCGACGTTCGCAACATTTGGGGCAACCATATGAAACAAGACGTATTTTCCGCAAAGATCTGGGACCTAAACCTCCACAACTGGAAAATGACAAATAGGCATTATTTAACCTATAATGGCATGATCGCTCTTTATTTCTTTCAAAATGAGGAAAAAGCTCACGTCACAGTTAATGGAGTACGTTATAAAGTTCTATGATTCTTTTCCTTCAAAACGTTTGGATAACCATTGATCTCCAACATGATGAATGCCCACGAGTTAGACTATTTTATTGAAAACAATATTCAATGTTCAATCATTTCCAGAAATAGTCCTGTCAATTTGCCGCCTAAATCTAATCTGTTGGATTATTTTCTGTTGAGATAAAATTAAAAAAAATAAATCATAAATATCAGGTACT
Organism: Xylophagus ater; assembly: GCA_963422695.1. Taxonomy (NCBI): domain Eukaryota; kingdom Metazoa; phylum Arthropoda; class Insecta; order Diptera; family Xylophagidae; genus Xylophagus; species Xylophagus ater. Next base: position 8,431,503 of record OY730486.1, on the reverse strand, counting down.
AGGTTTTTTTCTTTTCTATTCAATTCTAAAATTGTAATCACACTTGTTGGATAATCCTATAAAAGGAAATTCTTTGCAAAATATTTTTAGTTGTATCCCCTTTGGTAGGTGTACTACCCGCGAGGGTATATTAGTTTTGTCACTAAATATGTAATGCAGAGAAATAATCATTGGAGACGGGTTTCAAAGCTATAGATGTGTGTTGGAGGAATCAAAAGTTATATTGTCCGTCCGTCCAAGATAACTAAAAAACACGTTAACAGATTTTGATGAAATTTTGTAATGTGAATTGTTTATTATTTTAAACCGATTTTATATTGCATTTCAAAAGCGTGAAGTTTTTCAGCGAAACCCAGTGTGATCAGAACGTTTGTGTAGCTTCTTTTTTGCTTATGATTTTTCAGATTTAATTGGAAAATTTGTGAAGCAATTTTGTTTAAATTATTAACATAAATAGACGACACTATGTTAAATTTCAGTTACCACACGACTCCATTGAACTTATTTCATGACATATTTTCAGTCGGACCAAAAAAAAGTCTTGAAATAAGTCCAATGGAGTCGTGGGGTTAAATCAGTTCAAGGATAATGGAGAAAGAAATAGTTGTAGAAGAAAATAAGACTTGTTCATAAAGTTTTTTTTTTTTATATATACTATAAACCAATTTGAATAAAATTTTCAAATTCATGTTATTCGGGTCTAAGGTTACTTGCGAATTAGAACAAATTTTGAAACAGAAGGAACACAAAACCTTGAAATATTCTTAGTTTTGGGGATCTTGTTTAGTCCCCCATTTCTGCCATAAAGGACATCAAAAAATCGGCTATAGTCCGATTTTCAGTTTTAAATAAAATAGAAAACAAGAAAATGATTTTTTATGTAATTTTCAAGAATTTGGCATAAGTCTAAAATGATGTACTTGAGAGAGAGAGAAACTGTTTTGGGGGTGTTTTTTTTTCTATTGAACTCATATATCCTTATGAGTTCATTTTATCATAAAACTTTTTTTATTTTTTATACTAAATTTTATGTAAAAAAGACTAGTTTTGAGATACTACTCTATAGAGGCCAGGCACAGGTCTCTCATAACAAGGAACAAGGATTTTTGATAGTCGTGCGCAAACTCCTTGACACAAACAAAAGCGAAAACATTCTTATTTTTAACAAACAACAACACAAAATGTTTAATTTTAATTGATTTACGAAATTACTGTTTCTTTTCTATAATTTTTTTTCTTTTTTTCTTTTAAAAAGCAGCAAAAGAAATCATTTATCGCGCGCGTAAAATTAATAAATAGAAAAAAAAAATAACCACATGCAGTGTTTTTCTTTTTTTCTTCCAAATTTTCTATTTATAAATTTCCATTTTTCTTTTTTTTTTTCTTTTTCCACACAAAAAAACGAACAAAATTATAGAGAAAAAAAAAACAAGAATTTTCCATTAACTCGTTCTCACACCCAAAAAAAAAAACTAAAGGAGTTATGAAGAAAATAATTCTCAATGTTTTTCTGAACCAAAAAAAAAAAAAAGGAAGCCTTTTCTTTCGAGTGTGTTTTTCTTCATCAAATTTTCCATTAAAAAATAAATTAATTTTTTTTTATCATAAATTTCGCGATTATTTTCTCAAATGTTTGTTTTTTTGTAATTGAAACTTTTTTTTTTGATTAAAAAGAAAAAAAAACCATTAAAAATGTTATCAGAACATTTGTTTGGTTTGGTGGTGTTTTTTTTTTTGTTGTTGCTATTCTCTAAATTTTTTTTAATAAATTTAAAAATTTCATTTTAACACATTTTTTTTTTTTTTTACAAAATAAAAAATAAAAATAAAAAATTATTTATGATGACTCATTTTGACTTAATTTAAAAAGAAAACAAAAAGAAACTATTTAAAAAATATATAAATTTTTGGTTTTTGTTTTTTTTATTTCTTTTTTTTCGAAAAAGATAGAAGAAAAAATCTATTTTTAAAAGCAATTTTCTTGTGTTGTTGTTGTATTAAAATTAAAAAGTATCCAAAAAAAAAAAGCACCAAAAGAAATCAAGAAAAAAAAACGCGCGGGTAAGAAAAACGAAACGAAAAAAAAAAGGTGAATTATTCATCATCTTTCGCGGGCTTGTTGAGTCGTCGCCCCATCGTTTGTAAATTGTGGGGCTATGGAGACTCTGCTGAGGCACGATTAAACATGACGAAACACGTTTTGAAGAAAATAAAAAAAAAAAAAAATTACTTCATTTTAATTTTTTTTTTTTTTTTTCGTGGAGCGAAAAATGGGGAAAGGAAAATTCAATGTAATTCGCCTTTTATTAGTGGAAAAAAAAAAAAAAAAAAAAAACTTTTTACTGTCAAACAAAACACAAAGAAAAAAAATAACCACAAAAATGTAAATTTTAAATCACTTTTTTTTTTTTAAAGAAAAAATTAACAAAAAAAATTTTTTTAAAGGAAAAATTAACAAAAAAAAAAAAAAAACTTACACCAATTTTTTTACTTAAAATATTTTCTTTTCTTTTTGCTTAGTCATTTGCTAGGAAAAAATTTTCTTTTTTTTCTTATTTTTCTCAAAAATACACGAAATAACTAATTTTTATTTTCATGAAAAATTATTCCACCAAAAAAAAAAAGAAAAACCATTTTTTTTACGTTTTTTCTATTATGATAAAAACGCGCGGGAAAATAACGCGCAGAGGGTCAGAAAAAAAAAATCATGAAATTCACACACCACAAAAAAAAAAAATAATATGAAATATATTTTTGTCTTTCTTTTCACAATAATAATATTAAAAAAAAGAAAATAAATTAATTAAAAATATTATAATTAAAATACTTGAAAATTGATTAAAGTTTTTTGTGAAATTATTTCACAAATTACTAGTAAATATTTTATTTTCAATACAATAAATTTAGAATACGATCCGAACACCGCAGACATGTTTTAAATTTAACAAATATAGACTTTTTTTTTCTTCTTTTTTTTTTTTTACTACATTTATCTTATTTTCTCTTCGTCATCAACTAACTAACACTATTGTAACACTATTTTTTTTTTTTTTTGTATTTGATATATATTTATGAATTTTTATTAAACAAAGAGAAACGTAAAAGAAATTAGATTTTATAAAAGTATGAAAGAGAAAGAGAAATGCTTATTTATAAGGGGAAATTTAAAAAAAATTCTTTTAATGAATTTGTTTGATCAAGAAGAAATGAGATAAAATAGATATTTATTAAATGTGATGAAAAGGGAAAGAGTAAAAAAAAAAAAAAACCTGAAATTGATTTAATATTTCTCCTTCTCCTTCTTCTATTTTCAATTTCTGAGGAAATAATTGAACGCGGTTCCATTGCAAGTGATAAAAAGTTTGTAGTATAAAGTCAGGTCTCTCGATACCCGCATACTTTTTTTACATGATTTACACTTGAACTCAACTAGTTCAATCCAAAAATATAATACATGTGAATCTGGATCGACGACTTGAATCGATCCGGGGTCACACGAATTTCGTATATAAACCCAGAAGGACTTCAGATTAACTTGAAATTGATATTAAGTGCATGCAAAACCTGTTTTTTAGTAGCGGGGGTGCTACACTTTTCAGTCTTAAAGCACGGAAGCAAACTAATCCACCATATAGGCAATAAGGCATGACACAAATATGTTTGATTTAATAATTGTTCGGAGTGCAAAGGGAAATATAGTCTACGCCTTTAAAGAAATTTATATTTTGAATAATATCTTAACAAGCATCCACGTGTATAACCACACGACAAGCACTAAAATTTGAATACGTGCTTTTCAAATCAACAAAATATTTGTACAAAAAAAAACTCAACCCCAAGTTGAACCTGATTATTTCTCATCATGGAATCACGTTTAACAAAAATGCTTAGCGGGGAAGAGACAGGAGTAGTGCAACGAAGCAGAAGAAAAAAAAAATTACAATTTATACAAATATATTGCGCAAGTCATACCAAAGAAAAAGCACGAAAAAAAATACCCTGTTACAATAAAAACAAGGTATGCTAACAAAATTTTTTATCTATCCGCCATTTTGTATAAAATGTTACATCATTTTATAAGAGAAATTCTTATAAATATTGACTCCACATTGATCACAACATGACGTTCGAACCGACTATGAACTGTCGAGCATACCTTACCGTCATTGCTGTGCCATGAAATCTATTCAAATCCAAAAACAAACATACACAACTATAGAAAATTTTTGAAAACAAGTTCCGATATATATATCTCTCTTTTTATCTTATATTCCTAAAATATATGCTATCCCTTTTCTTTCTTCATCATTTATATTATTATTATTATTATCGTTGTTTGAGAGAGAAATAGTATTACCAGATGATACGTTTTAAAAATTATTTAATTTTCCTACTCATTCTGACACAATATAAGGTTGCCATTTCTCTTGTTTTTAAATTTTTTTTTTTTGGTTATAAAAATTGTGCGCAATTTGTGTAATACATATATTCTATCATCCCAACACCCCCGCGCTGTTTGTTTTTTAAGGGAAATAAGAAGAAAAAAAAATGATGTCATCGAAAAACATTTCCTATATTTTGTGATTGGAAACAAAAAAAAAAATTTAATAATAAAAAAAAACAAGAACGAGAAACCAAAAAAGTTGTGTTGTCGAGAGTTTTATATTAAAAAATTAATAAAAACAAATAAGTTCTTGTCGTTAAACAATAATTAGAAATTCTATTGTTTAGGAAAACGCATCTTTTTTTTTTTTTTAAGTGAATATACACAAATTTTCAATTAATTGAGATTATATTGATTTTCCAAAATAAAACCATGATTTAAAAAAAAAGAAGGAAAAAAGGGTTTAATATTTGAAAAAAAAAAAAAAATACGAAAAAACTCAATTTTAATAACTTGATTGCGCTTTTTTTTTTTTTAATGAAAAGAAAAAAACGCGATTGCAAAAAGAAAAAAAAAATTCATAAAAACCAGAAAAGTACAGTGCGGCGCGCATGATCATAATTTTTGTTTTCAAAATACTGAAAAAGTTAAAAAGAAAAAAAAATATCGCACTCATTCACCACTACCACTGGAATAAAACAGAGGGGGAGGGGGCAATAAAAAAAAATTCACTAAAAGTTTCTCTTTTGATGCAAAGATTTAAAGGATAAAAAAAAAAAAATTAAAAATAACAAATTGAACCCATTTTTATTTAATTTCCAAAAAAAAAATTATAAATAATTCTCCGCAACAATTTTTTGGGGCCTTCAAAAAAACCTCTTATTTTTTGTATTTCCAATATCCAATATTTGTTGGTATTTGCCTAGAAACAAACATACACATTTATTAAATGAATGCGTACACACTTGATGGGGAGCGTGTATACATATATATGCTCCCCACAAATACATATCAAAAATCTAGGCCCAACAAGAAAAAAAAAACTAACAAATCCAAACTACGAAATATCCCCAAATAAAAATATACGCACACACATGTCTATTGCATTGATAAAATTAAAATTGGAAGTGGGGGTGGATGGCTGCGAGTACCACATAATAATAAGAATATAAGGTAAAACGAAAAGAAATGTCATTTCGTTTTTATACAACAAAAAAATTTATTTAAACTAAAATTGTATAATATTTTCCGTTGTTATTAAAGATCCTTCGCCTTGCTTCCTCCACAAAATAGACAGTGTTTTAATACCCTCTTGTAAAATTCTGGCGGGTTTTTCATTAAACTATGACTTCCAAGTGATTTCTGACTTATTTCAACATTAGTCCCAAAGCAAATGTTCCATCGACTTAAAAACTTGCTAGTCCGAAGATGCAAAATAGTATCAGGTGAATATCATGGATGTTAACAGAACTTCTAAGAAACGGATCGATTTCATATCTGGACAATAGAAATGGTTATTCGTTGTTCTAAGGCAGCAGTTGGAGGAAGTTCATGCGACACCCAATATTCCTTGTCAATTTTTTCTTCTCCAAACCTGTTCAAATGATCCTTTACTGTTGGACCATGGACAACCGAAGTTTTGTGACAATCCTTTGTTTGTTTTACGCGGATCTGACTCCACCAATGAATTTTTATTTGTTTTATCGCCACTTTTGAAACCATCCATCCATCTGCAGCGCACTTTCGAATATTCATTGCCTTCAATAAATATTGTAGATGGCCCAGGGTAACTTCTTTTAATTTCAATTCTTTACTCAAACAACATAAAATACCGCAAATATGTTTCTTCAATTTCTGGCCTTTGCAAATTCATTTTTTTACTATGTGTCAAAACAGAAAGATTACTAGCGGAGCTTTAAAACAATATCAACCATGACAAACTATAGTTTCAAAACAATCCAAGAGACATTTCTTTTCGCTGTACCTAATATATAAAATGTTTTTTTTTTGGCAGTGGGGGCAAGGTAGTAAGACCAGCATAACAAGAATTCGGAAGGAAAAAAAAAATCAATAGACGAATTTTAACGAATTAAAATAAACACTACTCTGGCTCCCCTTCATGGAGGCTTCTGAGGAATTGGATTGTTCGATGGTTCATCATTATTATCATGGTTTGTATTTGAGACTCTCCTCCTCTCTATGGATAGAAGAAAAGAAAAAAGATCTGGTGGGGTTTTTGTTGGGACTAACTATACGGTTTTATTGCGGCGTACGTTGTGTGATTCCGGATTTTTCGTACAAAATGCTTATTTGTGAACACAACAGAGAAAAAAAAAGGGAAATTAAAATTTTAATATTTTATATTAAATTAATAATTTTCCAAGAATTGAAACCTCAGAAAAGGTGGAAGTGCAAAAGTGTGTGACTTCAACATATTTTTTTTTTTTGTTAATGTTTTCACTTCAATAAGGAATCCAATTGGAGAAAGAAAAATAATAATAAAATTTGTGAGTAAATAAGAAAAAAAAAAACAAGGAAAACCATTTTTCAGTCATTGACCTTTCGTGAGTAAATTTAAACTTTTTGAATGACGTTTGTGCCCTTCAGTTGAAATCTTTGAACTTATAGTAATGTAGAAGAAGAAAGCGCAATCAATTCATTCACAAACTTCAATTTTAATGACAGTACTTTTCAAACTGTGGCCACATCCTAGTATATACTTAGTTGTCCAACCAAACCAGATACATATGGGCAAAAAGTAACGTTCAGTGTTGTTACTGTTGGTAAAATTTAACAAGTATACATCAAATGTGAAAGAAAGAGAAGAATATATAATGTGTACGAATATTAGTACACATCGAGAATCAGTTGGGAATCTTTATTAATAGCAAAGCATGTGTAATTATAAAAGTACCCACGGCTAACGAATAAACAAAAGAGCACGGACAGATTTCAAAGGTAAAATGTATCATGAAGAGGAAGAATGCAATTTTTTTAAACACTTGACATTGAGCACATGGGACGTCACTCACTCTTATCGAAGTATAAATAATTATAAAGTATCACAACTTCCTATATCTCTATCTTGACGACGTCTTTCAGATTTCAATTGCAAATTTTCAAACAATTTTCTATTCACTGCTGACATAGATTCAGCTACAAATTATGGGTGACAGAGAAATATGATTTCATTTTACAATTTCAAATTGTAAACAATTAAATCCATGCTGAAATTTATATACAAAAGCACAAATATCAGAAAAACAATAAGAGTGATTGAAAATTTCATAAGAGTGAGTGACGTCATGCCATGTGCTTAAAGAAGAGGAATAGCACAGAGTGAATATATAAGTCAAAGAGTATATATTTCCACATATCCTCCAATTGAAAAATATACACGAAGGGAAGGGAACAGAAGAAAAAAAATCACTGTTCTTTTTAAAGAACAATAACAATTAGTTCGTGTTCTTTTTAAAAATCACAGTTTGAGGAGGTCACAACAGTATCGTCCATAAGACGGATCTAAGCATAAAATACGAATATAAATCCTTTACTAATACTAGAGACACACACACACAAATGGTATTGATACCATGTTGTATACCAGATGTGTATCAATTTATACTATTTGAAGAATAAAGTAGAAACATGATATAGAAATGATATCAGCTATACTATAGTATCGATATCATAGTAGGGTCTGTTTTATTTGCCGGGTGAGTGGCAAATAAAACGAGCAGGAGTAGCAGAAAACTTTATTGCAAATGTTTGTAGCGCTGCTTAGCAACCGTATTGTAATGAAATGAGAAACTTTTAGCTAATACACTTTTTATGGTAGAAAACTGAACTAATTCGGGTGCAATAGTTTACATCTGCTCTAAAAGTAGTGTAGGATTTGCTCTTTTGTTGTTTTTGTTTTCAATGTAAAAATTTGCTCTATCCCAGAGCAAGTGGCAAATAAAACAGACCTAATATGTGTGTCTCTCATATTAATTGTGAATTGATGATTTTACCTTAATCATATTGTATTAATAAATGCAGTAAAAACTTGGACCTTTAAAGTGTTTTCGTCAATTCAATTAGATTTGACTTCCGATCCAGATATTTAAGTGTCCCACCTATTAGCAGGTTTAACTGTACACATATATATATAAAATTCTAACAGAGCAAAACTTTGAATAATTACGTAACCCAAAATATTCTTTTTTATATTAAAAAAAAAATTATGTAATAAAAAAAAAAAATATTTTAATTTTATATTTAAATTTTAAATCAAAATTCGATCCGAAATAATTAAAATTCATTTCCCCAAAATTCTTTTTCTTTTCCCAAATTCAACCTGTAAATTAAAATTTTAATCAAATGCACAAAAAAAAGTGTCCATTTTAAAAAATTTTAGATTATCACATAAGTCGGCACATATAACTATCCCCCGCTCCCCAATATTCTATATGTGAACAAGGAAATATTTCAATGTGGTAGTAAAGTTTGAAATTTTTAATTTCATCCAATAAAAATTGTGAGAAGCTTTGCAAATGCGCTTACGGATGATTGTGCTGCCATCTATTTAAAATAGAAAATTTCATATAGAAACTCTCCCCACTTATCCCCCGATATGACGGTGGTGTAGAAAAAGAAAAGGATCGAGTTATATAAAAACGTTAAATGTATAACAAAGATAGAAATAGATGCATAGATTGAATAACACCAAAAATACCGTACAGAATTGCAAAATTTTCGTTAATATGTCTCCACTTCATTCTCCCCTTTTCCCAACTTTTTTTTTATATATCGTTTTCTTCTTTTTTTTAGTTCATAGAGGAGAGGAGAGAGAGAGAAAACGGCAAATATTCATTCGATTCGAATTGAACTAAAAAAGTGTAGTTAGTTACTAACGGACAGGCTCCAATGCGAGATTGTTGTGTGGTGAATTTTTTTTTTTTTTGGAGCACGCTAATTTTTTTTCTTTTTTTTTTTCTTCTCAAATGATATATTTTTAAAGTAGACGAGAGGTAAAATGTACAAGTCGCGCGGCGGGAGAGAAGTGAATGAAAGTGGAACACGGAATCGTTTATTTGGGGGGTGGGGGAAGGGGGGCAAATCTTTATGTAGTGTGTGTGTGCGTGTTCGTGTATGCGAGAAACATTGTTATTATTATTGTTGGTTGTACAGTCAACTCTTTTATTTTTTATTTTTATCAATTTTATGGTTTATTTTTGAAAAAAAAAAAAAAATGATGAAACTTTGGTGGCTCGTCGTCGCGCGTTACAACCAAAAACTTGTTTGATTGGTTTTTTTTTTTTTGCAGAAGGGGTGAAGAGGACAGAGTAGCATTTTTCAAAATTTTTTTTTTTTTTTTGTAGATATTTTAATGTACTACAAATAGAAGAGAGACGACTTTGCCACTGTGAACAAAAATATAATAATGTCGTGGTTTCCATGATATTGTTGCCCCCGCGAGCTTGCGCGCGCAAACACATATTGTGTATTTTTTTTTTTATCGAAATATATTTATTATTGAAAATAATCTTGGTTTTGACTTTTGACCAAATTACTATGCTGCTGCTGCTATCGGCGGTGCTGCTCTACCCCGATTGTTTTTTTTTTTTTTTGGCAACAAAAATATGCAGACTGTACTTCTCCAAAAATTCAATTAGAATTTTCTTTATCTTGTTTCGAGAAAAAAACATGAAAAAATAACACAAATAATTGAAATAATAATATTTTTTCAGTTCGCGACAAATGAATTCTTTTTATTTTAGGACGAATTTGAATTTCTTATCAAAAAAAAAAAGAAAAAAATAGACTCAGTAAAAGGGAGTCGTCGAGTGCTAGGAATTTTTTTAATATTTTGTAAAGGTTTTCGTTTCTACATGAATTTTTTAATAAAAATAATGTACTAAAATGGATCAAGGAAGCACTCAAAACTTCTAACAAGTTTAACAGATTATTTTATAATGAAAGTGTCGATCCATTTCATTGCAAAAAAAATATGTTATATAAAATATTTAATTAAAATAAAAAAAAAATACAAAAGGTTAACGTTTTATAGGTTAGATTAGGTAGAATAGATGTACTTGTGTACAGCACACCAGGCATCTTATGAACACATTGTGATCTCTAGGAGATCAAGAATTGCCTGGCAGGATGGGGATCTTATTACTCCTACGAAGGTTCACAACTAGTTCAGGACGTTGAAGTGCGTATCCTTACGTTTAAATTGTTTCACATGTTTGATTGGAACAAACCGTGATACCGTCCCCCGAGTCACAAAAACAATTTACTGGGATATTTTTAGGGAACTTTAAAACACGGAATGTGAAATAAATTCCGTGCTGATAGTTCTTATTTTATATGCCATTAAAGGCTTAATTACACGAGGACTGGTATCCAGAAAACATTCCTATAACGATCCGGTCGGAATCAAATTACGAACACAATTTACCCTAAATTCTTAGTATTAGAACAATGTGTCCCAACTTTCTTTTTTTTTTTGTAATTTTATTTCCAAGTTTTCAAAGAAAAAATCTAAAATAAAAAATTGTTTTAATAATCTCAAAAGTGATTATTTTGTTTTAACTGTGTTTTAAAAATCAAAAAAAAAAGAAAAGAAATGATTTTTAAGAAAAAAGAAGGTGTTGGAAAAAAAAACATAGATTTGTTGACTAAAAAGTAATTATTCTTCAAAAAAAAAAAGTTTGTGAATAAAGAATATTTCTTTGGCATACAACAAAAATTGGATAATTTTACCAAAAAATTCAAAAAAAAAAAATTGCTGCTGAAAGAAAAAGGCGGAAGATGCAAGACATTCGCAAAAGAAAAGGTCATTAAAAAAAAAAGAATGTTTTAACTTTACTTAAATATAAAAAAAGATTATAGAAAATAAAAAACAATTTTTATTAGAAAAAAAAATTGCTTTCTTTTTTTTTCATATAATTCCTGAAAGGAAACACAAATTTCTTTTTAATTCCCACAAAATTTCTAGAAAGAATCTTTTGAAGAAGGTAATTTTTTTAAAAAATTTAATAAAATATTTTTAAAAAAAGCATATCTAAAACAATCGAAATTTATTTACAGATAAGGAAAATAATACTCCAAAAAAAAAATTGAAGGCCCGACGACCCCTATTATGCAATTCGATTTGTTGGACGAACATTCAAAAGTTTTCATTTATATAATTAATTTGAATCCGGAAGAAGTATCGTATTTTAGAGGATTTTTAATATTGAAAAAGCAAATCAATTGAATTGATTAAGAAATTGAAAAATGATCAAACGAAATGTATAATAGAGGTCGTTTAATAGGGTGTCCCTATAAGAGCACCAGGATTAAAAAATATCGCGCCATTTTCGTTTGGCAGAAATTCATCATGGAAGGCTGTAATAAAAGGAACAAACATTTGTAGAGTTAAAAATTAGAGTACAAATAAATGGGCATTGAGAGTTGAAAGGTTTTATAATAACTGTTGTATTGTTTGAATAATATAATATTTAGAAAGGCAAATGAACAGATTAATAACTACAGTGTTGAATGGTCAAGTCAGCAAAGACCTCGTTTCTAGAAGCTGACGAGACTCTGGTTCAAATCCAGGCTCGGTTCTTCATGTATTTATTTTTCTTTGCCTACACATTATTATAGAAACTTGTCAAGTTTATAGCGCATAACTGTGGACAATATCATGCGTTTTTGATTTCCAATTTAAATTCCTTATCGAAAGAGATATGGGTCATATAGTAAGACTTAGAATATCCAAATTTTCGAATTTCCTGCTGCTCCAAAAGGAATTCAATTCGTAATTAAATTCTCCGTCGAGCAAGATGTGTGGCATATATCTGCAGTAGCCACAATATCCGAGATATGCGAATAAAAACCGACGTTCTTATTGGGACACCTTACATTATTTAATTAAGATACAAATTGTTAATGGATTTTATTTTTTGATGTTAGAGAAAGATATTTTTTTTTATAGAAATATTAAACAATTAATATAAAAACAAATAAGTAAAATTATTTTATAAGTTGCTGTCTTAAAAACCAAAGTTTTGTTTTCAACGAGGAGATTCTTGTAAAATACCAAGTTACCGCGGTCACAGTGAACCAAGTGAAGTCAAAGAATAAATTAATATGGCAATTTTTTCAGTACTCCTATGTTAATTCTACTTTTAAAAAGGAACAATTTTTAACTTTGATAATTGCTTCATTTAAAAAGATTTCTTTGAGAATACAAAGAACCTTTGAATGTTCAAAGAAAACCTTTCCTGGATAGAAAAATTACTCTTTGAAAAATTCAAATGCAACCTTACCCATTTTCCACGTCCATTTTTGAAGGAATTGAAAGAAATTATTTCCACACTAAAAGGTTCAATTATAATGGCAAGAGCCAAGCCATAGCAAAAAAAAAACAAAAAGAAGGTTAGTACATTTCTTTAGGTTTGGTTACGCTTGGCTCTTTTCCTATTATAATTGAACCTTAACGTTAATAAGTGTTCTTCCCAGTGTGGCAGGCATATTTTATTAATGCATTAAGGACTTATTTGGACTTGGATTTGAATTCATATGTACTAAAGGGTTTTACCTCAAAGCTAGCTACTTTTAAATAACTCTCTGCAACTACTAAGAATTTCACCAAAACGTGTCTAATTTGCCCTGACGTAAAACCAACAGCGAACAAAATCAAACCACACATAACATTGTTACGATATGTTTACCTGATCCTTCCTGTATTGTCGTATAAGCCCAGATCTCTTAAGACTTTTCACTTTTACTACAATACAATGTAAGAATTGCTTTAAAAATTTCTGTTTAAACTTTCGGAGGGTCTTCGGTCTTGTAATTAGGGTCTAAATATTAACATTACAAAAAAACTAGAAAGAAACTCTTACAATTGTGATACATTTCATGAGAAAAGCAAGTGTACTATTATTGAATTATCTAATATTTGAAAGGCGAAGCGCCATTTGGGAAATGTAAATAATGAAATAGGAGACTGGCAAGTATCCTATAACTTCCAAATATAAATATTTTAAATTCTTTGCCCATTAATTTAGATATTTTCGACATTTCCAAAGTTTCCAATTCATATTTTTATTTGTAAATAAAGAAAAATGCATTTAATTCGATTAATAAATAAACAAAGTCAAATACCTTTTGGATTTTGATAACAAGAAACTTTATTCGGAATAATTATATATACAAAAGTATGAGGACACTTTTATATGTTTACATTCGACTACGTAACATTCAACTGTCTGGGAAAAAAATATCTAAATACGTAACACATAATCTCAAATAGACTTTGGGAACATAAATTATTTATAATTAAATTCGATAAGATCAATAAATTTGGACGAAACTAAAGTTTATTGAAGTTATATAAATCAGAGCTTCGCAGCCGGTGTGCCGCGGAGTTCAATGCCTCCGAATGAAGGAAAAGTAAAGAACATATTTTTATTTACATATTATTACTTATGGTGGAGGAGTCACGGAATTCCGTGTTATTGTAACTGAGAAAAGGTTGTGAAGCACTGATATAAAATCTCTGCTATGCTCTCAAGACTAATGGCCGGATTCTTTAAAGTCGAACGGTCTGAATTAATGGAATTTAGCAAAAATTTTTCCTTAAATCGGTTATAAATATATCAGATTTTGAAGCAGTTATCAAAAACTACACAAAAACACTAATTTCTTCCTATAATTATTCCTTTCTGTACTTATTCTTGGATTCATTTTATCGAAATTCAACATAGTATAATATATTTATATAATCAGCCTCAATCATTCCACAAATTTTCCAATTAAACCCGAAAAACAACAAATCTTTGTGGTTACTTTGATTTTGCTTTACAGCTTCGATTTTTTGGGTCGATTTTCTTGAAATTAGTTAAGAAAGGGTTAACCTATATCGTAAATTTCATTAAAATCAGACAACTTTTTGAGTTATCATCTTAGACGGACAGACATACAAAAATCGATACAACTTTTGAGTCTCGACACATTTAAGTGTCACATTCTTTCTTTGATGCATTACGAATGTAGTAAAACAAAACCAATATGTTCTTCTGATATAGTATCTAGCATGAAATTTAGTACTCCTCTGTCCTAAAAACAGGATCCAATTTGAGATTTTATGAAAAATTAGATGAACCATGCTATAATTACTGTGACAAGTAAATGTTAGATTTAACACCGAAAAGGGAAATTATTAATTTATAAACAATTTCAATTTTGCCATGATATTTGTTAAATAAAGATTGTTACATTAAAAACAATGTACAACCTCTGATTTCCCTAAAATATGGACAATGAAAACAATGCTTTGGGCGCTCAAAAGAAACCTAATTTGACTACCATTCCATTGTTAGAACCTATCAGCAATGGCAAGTTGTGTCTCAATCAAAAAATTGTTGCCAATGAATTGAAGAGAAAATTGTGACAAAAATTCAAAATATGATAGATTAATTAAAGAAGCCTAATTAACATTTCTTTTATGAAATTTGTTCTTTAAATTTATGTGAAATAAATAATTTTTGGAGAAAATAAGACACTTATTTATGGACAAGAAAATATACCAAATCCGACACTTCTACCTGGACAGAGGAAGTATTTCACAATTTCCCAATAGATTGATTTGATTTTGATTTCTTTTAAATTAATTTAAAAAGATAAAATTTTAATATTTCCCAAAATAAAAGAATTACTTTTGAAAAAAAAATTTCCAATTCGGAACAAATCCGGTGAAAGTTTTTATTAATATAAAAAAAAAAAAAAAAAAAAAAACTTGAATTTACCTTTCAAATTGAAACAAAATGGTTTTCTTAATTACTCAAATTATAGAACTTATTGGAAATACTTTTTTTTTTTAATTTATTTTAATTTAGAAAAATTTCTCTTTTCGAAAAATATATAAAAAAGGAAAAAAGAAAAACATTTGTTTTAATAAAAAATTATAAACACAAACAACCACACACCTTCTCGTCCTGGAAAACAAATATTATTCCTGATTTTCTTTGCAGAACAAATTTTCCTAATCCAAAAAATTTTAATTTTAATTTGAAAAACAAAAACCGCAATTTTATTTGTCATTTTTTTTGTTTTCAAACTTTTTTTTCGCAATCAATTTTTTTTTATCATTTTGTATTTATAAAAGTTTAAAAAAAAAAAAAAAAAGTTTTGTTTTTAATTTGTTATCAAAAAATTTTAGACTTCGAAAAAAAAAAAATTCTTTTTGCCTTATTTATTTTGCAACGTCAAATAATAGCTGTTATACGAAGTGGAAAAAAAATGGCAACATTTCTTCAATAAATATAAATGCATGGGTATTTTGCTCTTTTTATTATTCTCCTCATGACAATTCTTTTTTTTTCATGCCATCTCATTCTTACTCATACGAATTCATATATATTGTGCTTAAACGTCATGGAAATCATTTATATTCGTTTTTATACCAGAAATGCATGGACATTATTTCCAACACCCCCCACCCCCTTCCCGAGTGTGGAATAAAGAATTGAAGTTCTAAAGTTATGTGTGTATATTTTTTCGAACAGTTTCCGTGGCATTTTTTCAATTTTTTTTTTCTTTTTTGACGTATTTGTATTCTTTTATATAAATCGAATATTAATGTGTGCGAGTATTATACGATGCGCGTATGCGTAACCTCTATATTTTGCCACATATTTTTTTTTCTTTTTTTTGTATTACAGATAAATAAATAAAGAAAAAAATTTCCTGTACTTTGAATAAAATAAAATAAAAAAAAAAACCATAAAAAAAAAACTTCTTAATTTAATGAATTTTAATAAAACGAAGCCGTAAAAGTTATCAAAGAAAAAAAAAGCCAAATCGAAAAGGAACGCATATGATTTTTTTTTTTTTTTTTTTTTTTATAAATTCAGCGTTGCACAAGAGATCTCAAAAAAGTTCATGAAAAAAAACTGTTATACTTCGCATTTTTTGTTGTTTCTAAATTTAAGAAAATCACGTTTTAAAGTGCAGTATTTTTATTTTAATTTTTGATAAGGTAAAGTTATAAAGAAAAAAAACCAACGCTTTCTTTATCAAAGGAAAATTCTTCTTTAAAAATCTCGCACGTTTTTGTTTTTTCCTTTTTTGCACGACCCTAAACTAATCTTTATTAAAAACCGAAAATCTTATTAAAATTTTTCATTTTTTCCAAGCGCTTTTCTAATTAGAGGGCGATTTTCACTTTAATTTTCATTTCATTTTTTTCTTCTATTATCACTCATACCACTACTAAACCATACAAAACACACACTCACACACTCTTGAATAAATTTTTCTTCATCGACGAGAAAAAAAAAATACGTACTGAAATAGAAATTTTTTTTTTTAAATAAAAATAAAAATTTCCACCTACCTCAAAAAAATATAATATCCGAGAATTTGATGATCTTGTTTCGCGTTTATTTTTCTTTTTTTTTTTTTTAATTTAATTTTAATTCTACTTTTTTCTTGTCACAAAAAAAAAAAATTGTTGTAAAAAAGCTTAGGGCAGCACACCAAAACTTAATTTCCTCTTTTTTTCTTGACGGGAAAATATCATTAAAGTGAAGAGAAAAACACCAAAAATACTTAATTTTTCAAATAAATTAATTAAATTTCACCACAAAACTCTTTTTCCTTCGGTTTTCTTTATCAAAAAAAACAAAAAAAGGAATTTTCCAAGCGAAAAACTTGTGTGATGATTTTCTCGTATGAATTGTTTCTTTTTTAAATATTTTTTTCCCAAGAAATTTAAGAAAAATCTATTTTTTCCGATCACATTATGAAAGATTTTGGAATTTTCAATTGAAAACGGATTTATAAGACAAAAAAAAAAAATGCCTTCGTTTTATTTCATTCGAAAGCGAAAGAAGCGAATAAAAAAAAAAAATCTTTTGTGTGACGATTTGAAGAAAAATATTGAAACTTATAAAATGAAAATTATAAATAAAAACTTTGATTTTTTTTAAATGGAAAAACCTTTTTAAATATCACTTGATATCATTTAAACGTTTGAATTTATAACAATGCAAAATTAATTGGTTCATTAGCACAAAATTATGACACATTTCGTTACAAAAAAAAAAATAAGGTAAAAAACAAAATTAGGAAATATTGGATTCTATTTTTTCTTCTTGATAAATTTCTTTTAAATAGATTTTTAACACTTAAAAAAATTAACACAAAAATCCTTCTTTTTCACTATTTAAAATAAAACTTCCACAAACTCTCCTTAAAACGTCTTTCTCCGCAGCTGACCGGATCAAGACTGGCTTTGACTCTGTGTGTGTTTTCTGATTTGCCTTGCAATATGGCGCGAGTCTAATATATTTTTTTTTTTTCACTTCTTCTTGTTGCCTTTTTGTTCCTTTTTTTTTCTTTGAATTTTAAGAAAAGAATGCACAATAAATTTAAATATTTTTGTTTTTAAAAAAAAAAAGGGAAAATAATCACCAAAAAAAAAAAATCCCTTCATATATTAATTAAATTTCTTTTGAATAACCACAAAATTTTGAATCAAACCACATTTTTTTTTTAATTGTCACAAAGAAACATATTACACTTTTCTCTTTCTGAAATTACGATATTTATTTGAATTAATTTTCTTTTATTTAATAAAACTTGAAATTTAGAAATATTTTGATGCATCGTCCAAATAAGAAAAAATATCACCAACCCATACGTAAATTATTTACCACTATTGTAATCAATATTGTTTTTCTCATATATATGACTTTTTTTTTTTTTTTATATATATACATTCGTGTTTTTAAAACGACAATTCACGAATGTAGCGTTTTCTTGATTTTCGTTGAAAATCGTTTAAAAATTGTATTCAACGAAATCTAATCGTTTAGAATTCGTTTGATGATCGGGTGTGTAAAATAGTTTTTTTTTTTTTTGACATTATAAAAAAAAATTAAAAAATCTTTTTTTTTTTTGTAAATTTTGTTAATTTTTTTTGCACATACAAAGAGAAGAAAAAAGAAATTAGATAATTATTTTTTTTGGTCGATTTTAAAAAAATTTCATCATCAAAAATCGTATTTTATCACCAAATTCGGAAATTGAAATTTTGTTTTTTTCAAATTTTTGCACTTAAAAATCTCCATTTTTATTTTTCAGTACATTTTTTATTTTTGAGAAATATTTTTTTTATTTAATTTCGATTTAATTTTGTTCGTTCCTTGTGTTTATTTACTATCACCGGCATTTAAAAAGTCACACTCATATTTTCGGTTTTTTTCTTTTTTTTACTTTTCAGCTTCTTCATCGTCGACTGAAAATTTAATAATTTATATATATATATATTTTGTTTTTGTTTTTCTTTTTTCGTCGATTTGCCATATTTTCAAGATTTTTTTTGTGATTGTATTCGTTACAAATATAGGATATAGGCGAAATAAAATTCGCCGTATGTTGTTATCGTGTGTTTTTAGCTTTTATATTTCGCCGCTATTTTGAAATCATAAAAATTTAGCACAACAAAAATTTGTCGCATTGAAAATCAACATATTTTTCTTTCAAATTTTTTTTTTGTTAATTTTATTCAAAACATGTGAAAAACTAGTTTTTGTTTTTGATGCAATAACTTGAATTTTGTTTTATTATTAACAAATTATCAACAAAAGAGCGTAATTAATAAAAAAAATTAATTGAAATGCGATGTAATCAAATTATGTTAAAATAAAAAATTAAATTATTAAAAATTTAATTCACCGTTTTAAAATGATTCAATCTCATATTCAAACCAATAATAGAAATCCTAGTTTAATTACTTTTAGAACTTTTAAGTTGCATATTTAGAATATAAAAAATCAAATCTTATTTAATTATATATGATTTAAAAGTAATTTAAAAACAAAAGTCGTTAGAAGAATGTGCCATATTTCAGGGTTGTCTAAAAAAAACATTTTTGATGTTTTAAAATCCGTTTAAAGGTTATTAACCAATAGAATCTGTTAACGTGTTCTTTATAATAAACACGAATTCTAGTACTGCAAAAACCACGCACGATTTTTAATTCCTGACGTTGCTCGCCTGTTGCTGTGATAAGAAAAACCTTTTTAATAAAATTTTAAAATAAATATTTTTTAATAAAATGGAAATTAAATTTATATCATATTATATAGTTCTATTAAATATTATTTACTTAATAAATGGACAAAAAGTAAATCCCGCTGAAGTTAAATGTCACGGTAAGAAATTTAATTTTTATTTTTTGTAATAAAAATTAATAAAATTAAAGAAAAAATATAATTTTAAATTCATATTTAAATAATTACTTATTTATAGTTTGTAAAATAACCGTTCAAGAGATAGAAGATGCTGTCTCGAAAATTGATCCAAAAAAAACCGCCGATATAAGTGGTTTTCGAATGGGTGCTGATGGAAATTCAATACGTAAAACAGTTCCGCTTGCTAAATCAGAAGTTTATTTAACTGAATTAATGGAAGATATTTGTAAGTTTTCATTAGATTATATAAAATGAAATGAATCTATATTTTGGGAGGGTTTTCTTTTTTAGGTAATAAATTAGATGATTATGCTAAAGTTACTTATAAAAAGAATGGTAAATTTGGTGTCATTAAATTTATGGTTAATGGTGCTATGAATCCCGACATTTCGGATGTTAATTTTATTCAAGATGGTGATTTAAATAAAAGTCTACAACATTATGTAAGTATCTCTATGATAACTAAGAATATCAAAGAATGTAAAACAAATATAGATTAATCCGTTTTAAATGCGGATAATCTTTTTATGTAAAAAAATTGAAATGATATACACTTTCTTTTGTTCCTTCCGAATACATCTATACCTCGATTTACGCCATAGATTCATTTATAAAAGAATCAAATTCGAATATTGTGTAAATCTTCGAGAAGGGATGGATGTATTTATGAAAAATCCTTTTTGAAAAACAATTCTATAAAATATAATTTATTTTATTTTTTTCTTGCTTTTTCCAGTGTCTTGAAATTCTTGATGATTATG
This sequence comes from Xylophagus ater, assembly GCA_963422695.1. Classification (NCBI taxonomy): domain Eukaryota; kingdom Metazoa; phylum Arthropoda; class Insecta; order Diptera; family Xylophagidae; genus Xylophagus; species Xylophagus ater. Next base: position 8,411,119 of record OY730486.1, on the reverse strand, counting down.
ATGAGTTAATTTTAAAATCATTTATGGAAGAACAATTAGCAAAAGATATTGATATAAAAATCTGTTCAGAACATGCGAAATTATGTAATGATGCTCCTATCGAAGAGGAATACAATCTAGAAGAGGACGATGATGATGATTTCAAAGATGAATTATGATAAATTCCGTTCGAATTTTTCCATGTATTAAAACAAAAAAAGAATTCAAAAATTCAAACTTCCATCCAAATAAGATTAATATTTATATTTCTGGGGAATAGTTTTTCTTTTTTATTATATTTATGAAATGGGTTGTAATTATGCAATTAAATAAATAAAAAGATTTTACAATATAGAAGTTACTGGAATCAAATCAAATCCTTCACATTGATTAAGAAGTACTTACTCGTATTTTATGGAATGCCGATTTATGATCATCGTATTTTTGAAATGAAATGAATATTGGATGATTCCGATTTGTACTACAAACTACACGAGAGCAATTTTATCAGAATATGGATTCAAAATGGGCCCTAAAACTTCGGTTAACTACCAAACAACCTGTTTTTTGTAGCTATACGTCGATTTTAAGTTACTATATGCTTTTTTTTTAATAACTTACTCATCCCTAAACACATTATGCCTTATTACGTTTGAAATGAACCGGTTTCCCGAATGTTACAGTCAGTTTATGTCTGAACAAAATGAACTTGAAAAAAACTGGTATATAACAAGTCAATTTGACTGATTATTTAGCTAGAAAAGTTCTGTAGGCCGCGGAAGATTGAACACTACTGAATTCTAATATGTACTAAAAATTTGTTTTGTTTCGATATTTCGTATCTGAAAATCAAAGAATTTAATCCCATTTAGAAATGGTTTAGTCCCAATTCGAAATTGAAAAAAGGTATAATCTCCTAAATATGATTGAATTTCGGTCAAAAAAACTAGAATTTAAAAATCAACAATATCCAAAAATATATATTTTTTTTAAAAAATACTATTTTTACAAAATCAAATATAAAATTTTAATAAAATTAAAGAAAACTTTAATTTATTGTCACTTTATTTACCTTAAATCCTAATAAATGCAATTTGTTTCTGATTTTGGGAAGACTTTTATTTTTTATTGTTTTTTGTACTTTCCCAATTACATCCGGAAAATACCGAATTTAGTATCTTGTCCAGAATTATTGAGAGCAATTTTTAAACTCAATCCAAGAACTTGTCTTGTATCAGCTGGATCAATAATACCGTCATCCCAAAGACGTGCTGTACTATAATATGGTGAACCTTCATGTTCGAATTGTTCTAAAATTGGTGATTTAATTTTGTCACTTTGTTTTATGGTGAATTCTTTGCCAGCACGTTTTTGTTGATCTTCTGTTATTTGTGATAAAACATTGGCGGCCTGTGAACCACCCATAACGGAAATTTTTGAATTTGGCCACATATATAAAAATCGAGGAGAATATGCACGTCCGCACATACCTGATATCGGATTTATAATGAAATATTATAATTCAAACAAAAAACAACAATAATTTATTTACCATAATTTCCTGCACCATAAGAACCACCAATAATTACAGTTAATTTAGGTACATTTGCACAAGAAACAGCTGTTACCATTTTGGCACCATTCTTGGCGATTCCATTCGCTTCAGCTTCTCGACCGACCATAAAACCTTTTAGAAAAAGAATAAAATATTGTAAAATAATGTAAATGTGATTTTTGTTTTATAAAACCTGTAATATTTTGCAAGAAAATCAATGGAATTTTACGTTGTGCACAAAGCTGTATGAAATGTGCCCCTTTAAGTGCACTCTCCGAAAATAATACACCATTATTACCGATTACACCAACTAATTGACCATAAAGTCTTGCGTAGCCGCAAACAAGTGTATCACCGTACATTTTTTTGAATTCATTAAACCGACTACCATCAAATATTCGTGCAATAATTTCACGTACATCAAAACTTCGTGTTAAATTCGATCCAACAATTCCATATATTTCTTTCGGATCGAATTTCGGCTCTTCAATATTATTGATATTAGTTTGTGTAGCTTTATTCATTGATGTTGAAAATAATGTTTCATCATAAGAATTCGAAGATGGACGATTAATATTCTTAATAATTTGTCGTGCTAAATAAAGAGCATGTTCATCATCTAAAGCATAATGATCTGTTACACCGGATGTTTGGCAATGTAAATCGGCACCACCTAATGCTTCGGCAGTAACAACTTCACCGGTAGCCGCTTTAACTAATGGTGGACCAGCTAAAAATATTGTACCTTGTTTTTTAACAATAATACTTTCATCTGCCATTGCTGGTACATAAGCTCCACCAGCTGTACAACTTCCCATAACAACAGCTATTTGTGGTATTCCAGCGGCTGACATTGTTGCTTGATTATAAAAAATTCGTCCGAAATGCATTTTATCTGGAAATACTTCTGATTGACGTGGTAAATTTGCACCACCCGAATCGACAAGATAAATACATGGTAAATGATTTTCAAGAGCAATTTCTTGTGCTCGTAAATGTTTCTTAACAGTTATTGGATAATAAGTGCCAGCTTTTACAGTTGCATCGTTTGCAACAATCATACATTCTGTTCTGTTAAATTAATTAAGGTTTTTTTTAATCTGAATTTTTCAAAATAAACACTTAAATTTCTTACCCGAAAACTTTACCAATCCCAGTAATAATTCCACCGGAATTTACAACTTCATCACCATAAAGTTCGTGTCCAGCTAATGTGCTTAATTCTAGAAACGGAGAAGTTTTGTCCAGAAGAATATTTATTCTATCACGAGCTAATAATTTTCCACGGGACGTGTGCCTTTCGATTGCTTTCGGACCACCACCTTTTAAAACGTTATCAGTGATATTTCTTAAATTCATAACAAGTTTTCTCATTTGTGTGTCATTTTCCTAAAACAAAAAGAATATCATTTTTTATGTATTTTCGACAAAAAAATGCAAATTCTTATCAGGCTCGAAACTAACCTGAAATTCTTGGGAATTTTTATCAACTATTGTGCCAATTATGTTCGCCTCACCAACATGTAAAGTTCTTGTATTGAAAAAACATTCTTTATATCTTAAACTATAATTAAAATTACGTAAACGGATCATTTAAAAAATTAATAACTAAATAAAATTCTTTAAAAAAAATATGACAAAAAAATAAAATCAGCTGTTCTAAATGTCACTTTACCAGGGTTGACCAAAACACATTTGAATTGAAATTGTACAAGAATAAAGAAAATTCATATCAAATTAATAAAATTATTTAATTTTGATAATTTGAAATTAGAATTTTCTAATTAAATAAAATATGAACATTATTAAAAATTATTATTTCATAAATATTTTATAGTTTTGTAAAAAACTTTCTTAACATTTTGACATTTCCAATTACAGTTCAGTGACCAATATAAGCCATCTTTAAAATCGCACGACGAAAATTTTCAACACATCGTGAATAGGTTTTTGTTAATTCTTTAAAAATTATATTTGTTGAAGAAAATCTAAAGAAATAAATATGTTGGGACGAGCAGGACTTTTAGCACGCCAAACTGGAACTAATTTAGTACGATATGCCCATGGACATGGAGGTGTTGTAGGAGAGGTAATATAAAAAAAATTTGTTATATAATTTTTCTAATTCGAGAAGAATAAAAAAATAATATTTTTGTTTTTTTTCCGGTTACAGAATCTTCCATTCTCTTTGAAAAATAGATACAGGTTGACCGCACTATTCATTGTATTCTTTGGTTCCGGTTTGGGTGCTCCTTTCCTCATTCTTAGACATCAATTGCTAAAACATTAAACGTTAGTAAATTATGATTTTTAATTTTGTAAAGAAATTATGCTATACAATTTCTTATTTTAGTTTTTTTCAACGAGATAGTTCACGAAATAATTTACACTATGCCTGTTGTGAAGGACTATTTCTTTGCTGGTTTATTGTAAACATAATTAAAAAAATAATATAAAAATAATTAAAAAAAAGGGTCTTTTACTTGGAATTCACTTCCTTCCTCATAAGTGGAAGCCCTAAGGGATTGGTCTTGCTTCAACAATATTAATAGAAGATTCTAGTATTCTGTCCGAAAATTTGGTATAAGATGTTGGACATAAGTTCCATTTCACCCTTATCTATTAACACTGGACCCATATTTGATTTCTTGATTCAATTGATCGACAAAAAGTCTTTAATGTCCTTGTCACATCGAAATGAGAAACCAATTATGTGCCCTGTATATGACTTGAGCTCATCGTTTAAAGCTGATGATGGCCTTTAACCGGTATTCTGGTGCATTTTTCTTTCTATGCGAGTATTGTAAAAACAAAAAAGAAAAAACGTATAATTCCTTCCACTTTTTGAAAAAACTAACTTCCCAATCGGCACATTTTTCAGTCATATTTTAGTTGATTAATTACTAAGAGCAGGAAAAAGGTTTTTTCCCGGGCTGTTAGCACGTAACTTGTTTCACATTTTTAATTCGTGCAAACAGTAAGTCGTTTCAACTTTAGCTTGGATTTTCATCAGTGAAACAAGTTACGTGCTGCCTTTTTTATGAAAAGATGAAACACACGGTCTGAAAGAAGTTACGTACTAATATTCCTGATTTTCTCAAAATGTGTCATTATAGGAACTGTACCGCATTTGAGTCTATTCTACTCATGTATTCCTTTTCTACTGAAAATTATGTTTTCTGAAATTTATTAAATACAATTTATTTAAAAGAATTAAGTTTTTATTACACTATTTTAACTTACATTAACAAATGTATAAAAAATATAATATTTTTTAAAAGAAAAACATCGAGTAAATATGTACTTACTGATAAAATTGTATTGTATTTATTTGTGTAAAAACGAAAAAATTCTAACAATTACATATCTTAAAAAACTATAAAGATTCATTTAAAAAATTTTTTCTTCTGATATAAAATCTTTACGTGTTATAATACCTTTAACACGATTTTCAAAATCAATAACAACAATATGACGAAGGCCCAAAGCGCGGAAAGTTTGAAATATTCTCGGTACTGAATCGGTCTGTAAAAGTTTTAATTACATTTAAAAATTCATTAAAAAGATATAGACGAAAAAAAGCAAAACCTTATTAACGCGAACTGGTGACGGATTCATAAATATATCGAAATTTACATGATAATCCCTTTTGTCAAGACTAAAATTAAGTTGCTTTATAGAAAAAAGAAAATATTAATTAAAATTACAATTTGGAAAAGGCATTGTAGTAAAACTTACTTCAATCGATGTATATCTCGGATATTCATTTCGAAATGTTTCAATTGTAGTCTCATGTTCCCAGAATTGTTTTTTCTCTTCGTATAGACTTTTCTTTAAAATCACAATTAATTGAGATCGTAAAATAATACCACAAAGACGTCCATTTGCTCGATCATTCTGGGGAAAACAAAAACAAACCTTTTAATAATCAAAATTGTATTAAATCTTGATTGAAATTCACATCAATAACATCTTCGACAACTGGAAAACCATTATGAGGATATCTTTTTAAAATATCATAAATATATTTTGGATTTTCACGTAATTTAAAACAGAGTACAGGTGCACTCATAATATTCAAAGCTTTTAAACGTTGATTTAAGGATGGCGGTTGCCATGATAACATCGGAACTTGATTGATTTTTATAACTGTATCATAAATACCCTGAAAAAAATTAAATTAATTAATAAATTACTTAAAAAATAACACACGATAGAAATGAAACTTTTTTGAGTTTATATAAATCTGTATTTTTAAAGGGGCGTATGCCGTTTAGGTTCTTTTGACCAACAATATAAAAGTTAACTTTATGGAAAGAGAAAGCTATGAATCTATATGTGTACCAAGTTACCATAAATACCAATTGGATTCCAGTCGATAAACAAATCACATATTTCTTTTGATCTCTATTTTTCAAATCCAGTTTTTCGGAAGACTATTTTTCTTACACCCAAATTGGAAATTTATTAGTGGAGATATTAATTTTTTGTCTCACGTAAGCAGACAGAAAAGAATCGAAAAACCGGCGTTAAATGTATGGAAAACAATAACAACAACGCAAACCGAAATAAAACCAAATTAAATTATTATATCTCATTGATTGAGAGTCGAATTAATCAACTTCGAAATCTGTAAAACTTGGGCTTGAATCATTTTTCATGCATAGTTTTGCATGGAAATGAAATCTCCAGTTAATATATTTCTATGGTAGACTTTCTATCGAAGAGTTGCTTTCTGTTCACAGCCAATAATTGTTCTCTTGCAATTCGATTTTCAAAAGGTTGGTTTTGATACATTCTATCAGCTTGTTACTTTTGGCGAAACCGGTAAATTGCCGGTAGTCCTCATCTACAAAACAATCCGTCATACTTCCGAGTTTAAATTCACAAATTAGTATTTGAAAACAACAAAAAGGAATAACTCGGTCCTCCTCTTTGTTGTTGTTTTGAATCTTGAACATTTTGTCTTGTTCTGGAACACAACTAGTGAAAAAAACTCCTAATGATACAGTTTGTTGAATGTTTCTCTTTCCTTCGGGTTCTATACCTCGTCTTTCATGTCGATTTTTCATTACATCAATTCAAAACTTCACATTTTTAATTATTCACTCACCTCATTAAAATAATCACCAATCCATTTCGCCGTGATTAATGTTGCAATTAATGGAAATGCAAAAGATGTATCAATTCCAGTAGTTTCTATTAAAATAACACTTAAACTAATTGTCATACGTAAAACACCACCCAAATGTGCTGCGGCACCAATTAAAGCATATTTTCCTGGATCAAGAAACTCCTATAAGAATGTTTTTTTTTCGCATCGTTATTATTACGAATATAAAATAGAATTATTTAAATTACAATATTTACGGTTGATGGAAATATAAAACCCAGGCAGGTTGCTGTTAAACGACCCCATGCAGCTCCAACTAAAACCGTTGGAATAAAAATACCAAGAGAAACATTCAAACCGAACGTAACACATGATAATATAAAATAAACCAAAACAAAAATTGCTAATGTTAAAAATCTATGTGATCCTAAATAAAGAAAGAAAATTAGAATTGATTAATTTGGGAAATTTCATTGATAATTTACCTGGCGGATCATGAAATAATGATTTTACAGTTGCTTCTGGTGTTTGAAACCATAAAGCTGCGACAGCATTATATTCATTATCTTCACAGAATAACTAAAAGAGAGATTTAGATTAGAAATGTTACAATTCCTTCTTTTGTAATTTATACTTGAATTGGATAATCGGTTGGATCATTTCCTAATGGTCGACAATCATTAATCAAATAAACCATTGTACAAGCAGCTGTAACACCTAACACTGATACACAAACTGTTTCTAAAACTTTACCCCAATTTGGTTTTATATAACGTTTACGGAATATATTTAATTTTGTATTCATTGAATTCCATATAGCACCTAATAAACCGCCCATGATTCCCATCATTACAAATATTGGTAATTCAAAATATTCATATGGTAATGAATCGAATTTTCCCAAATTAAATAAACCAGTAAATGTGAAAGTTTTTAAATCATGATAAGCGGATAGAACAACATTTAAAGTAAACGAACTAATTGTTGATGCAACCAATGTTCTCCATATTAAATTTTGATTCCAAAAACTTGCTGCTTCTTCTAATGAGAATAATACACCACCAATTGGTGCTCCAAATGCAGCTGCAACACCAGCTGATGCGCCTCCCAAAACAAAATCCCGTTTTTCATGGTCATCACGAAAATATTTGAATATTTTAAAATCTTTCACAAATGTTGTACTTTTTCCTTGTGATATACCAGCTGCAACTACAGCACCCGAATGTATCATTGGTCCTTCCTATTTTATAATTACAATAATTTAAAAAAAAAATCCATCAAAATTTAAATATTCGAATACTTTTCCGCCGGCTAAACCTCCTACAACTGATGTAACCACACCGACTGCTTTTATTAATAAAGTTTTGATACGAACTATTCTTGGTACTTTAACACCATTTAAATAGCATTTCACTTGCGGTATACCACTACCAGCTGCTACCGGTTCGATATAACTAACTAAAGCCGCTCCAATCGCAACCGGAACTATACTTGTTAATATCCAATAACAATATGGAATATATAAATTTCCATTCATAATATTATCATCAATTGCTGAAAAGTAAAATCAAAATTAATTGTGATTCGGTTGTGATGAATTTTTAAGAAATTTACATTTTTTTAGAAATCTATATTTTACAGCTGATATCTCTTCAATAACAATATCAATTGTGCACGCAATTAATGCTGTTATTATACCAATTTGTAAAAAGATCATCCATCTTGCGAAATCTTTTCGAAAAGCAAATTTCCGAGAGTATTTTACTTGATCAGCAGTCCATAAAACATTTTCACAAATATCATAATCTAAACTCTGTAAATATATAAATTTTATAATATCAGAGAAAAAACCAATTTCCAATTAAAAACCTCATAGATTGAATCTGGTTTTACTCGATTTCTTCGGAAAACTGGTTGATCTTCTTCGGGACTATTTGTTACGTTTATTAGTTCCTGATTTTAATAAAGAAAAAATATATATATATATAATGAAAACAATCTGAAATAAACAATTTACATTATTTTGCGGTAAAATTGATTCATCATCAGAATCATCGGTATAATTCGAATGTGCAGGACCACCACCACTTCTTGGTAATAACTTTTCAATGTCACTTTGTTTTCCGCTGCTATTGCCGGCCATTTTTTGAAATACTTATTTTACAAACTAGTAAAAATATTGCAGTTCAGAAAACCGTGATGTCTCATTGATTTTTTTTTAAAACAAAAATAAAAAAACGTGATGTAATTTTATTTGTAACGTTTTTAAAGTTACAATTTAGAACAAAGAAAATATTTCTTTCTGGTATTCGCGATGAACATCTACAAAATTTGACACTTCATAAACGTCACTTCACCAAAGAAAGCGAAAAGACTGTCAATATTATTAGGGAAAATACCGAGATATATGTTAATATTTTGCGTACTAATTTAATTTCAATGTTTAAATATATCATATAATTGTTATTTATTGAAATAATAATAAATTTATTTTATTTGTAATATCATTTTTATAATTTATAGGATATACTTAATAAAATTACGAATTTATTTTGTGATACTCGTTAATTTTTATACTGGCAATACTTATTTATTCAAGGTTTCACACCTTTTTTCCAATATCAAGTTGGTTCTGTTTTTAACCTATGGTCTCCATTAGCAATTTTTGTATTAACTGAAATATATTATTATTATTATAAAATTTTATATTTCATGTTGTGCATTTCATTGCATGCAATTTTAATTATAAAAATGTCTTCCGAAATTCAATTACTGTATCTTCATTTTTGAATATTTTTAGAATTAGAACAGATTGAAATGTAGAAAAATAATAAAAAAGAAAGAAAAAAAACCTTAATATTGAACTATTTGAGTTGCATAAAACTCGATTCTCTCCGAAAATAATTATTAATTTTAATTTGTTCATTCATTAACTTAATTATCGTCATTTTAATTATTAAATGTCAAATTGATTATATCAATTATTGGAAAAAGATAGGTCTACAATAATTGCATTCTAAATTGCTAATGGAGACCATGGGTAAAGTGATAAATAAAAATTACTTGTGGCAAGGAGAGTTTTGAGTTTTTTTCTAACGGATAGACGTCAAATTTGAATATTTGAATTTTTATTTGAGGAATTAATTTTTAAACAGCAAAAAGAAACAAGTTGAGCGAGATCTAGAAAAATATCTTGTTTTCTTTAATATTTTATTATTACAACAAGAAAATAAGAAATATTTATTTATATTAAATACATCCATTTTTGAAACCCACATACATGTATATACGTATATATATGTGTATGCGGAAAAAGAATTTATAATAAATAATATAAAATATCATCGATTGGGAAAATAAGAAAGGGGACTCACGCCAAAATGGCGGAGTCGGGTATAAATTTAACAAAAAGACAAAGGCATGAACTTGGAAGCAAACTAATCGAAGAAGGGAAAAAAAGTAAATTTAACGAAATTAATGATAGCTTGGCAGGGATACTGGAAAACAGTTCCGAGTGTTTTGAGGTGCCGCTGGCATCTGATCCAAATATAATCTTGGGTTTTATCCGACCGCAAACATCAGCAACAAATATTATGAATGATAATAGTATGGACGTTTCTGGCGTTTCTTCCGAAGATTTTGAATGGCAATTTGCGCCAGCTAAGAATTTTAAAAAGCAAAGCACAAAGGTAAATGAATTTGTAACTCCAGAGCAGCAGAACCGTTTTAAGGCACTGGAGGATATTGGAAACCAGGAAGTAGAAATAAACCCTAAACGGGCCACCAGAGATAAAAATACATCTAATGTTAATTTAATAAATAATAAGTTAAATAATAATAACACAATTACAGACAATTTGAAACAAAAATTGAATTGGTGCCCTCCAATTTATTTCCAGGGGGGGAATGCAAGAGGAGTAATTAACTCCATCAAGGAGAAATTCACAAAAAATGTAAATTTGAAATTGCAAAATACAGGCATTGGTAAGTTTAAACTCTTAGTAACAGATCGAGAAATACATAAACATTTACTAGAAACTTTGAAATCGGCAAATGTAAACGGTTTCACATTTACACCAAAAGAACTGAGGAGGGTCACTATCCTTTTGAAGGGAATTATGAGCGATTACTCTCCTGAGGAAATACTTGAAAGTATTAGGGAAAAAATTCCAAATATTGCTATAGCCAAGATTTCTCCTTTCTCGACACCAAGATCTAGGGAACAAAACATTAATTTAAATATGTTTATAGTTCAATTAGAACCAGGGCAAGAAGCTAATGAGCTAATAAATTTAAAATATTTGCTTTATCAAAGGGTATATTGGGAAAAAATAAAAAGATCGGGACCATTACAATGCTATCGGTGCCAAAGATTTGGTCATATTAGCCAAAATTGTGCTTTCGAGAGAAGGTGCGTAAAGTGCGGCTCCAACCATGAACAGGACAATTGTCTTAGGGAAAATGTAGGTACAAATCCCCTAAAGCCTTTGTGTATAAATTGTAATCAAGAGGGACATCCAGCTAGCTATAGGGGCTGTTCTCAATATAAAAAATACTTAGAAAGAAAGGATCAGTTAAAATTAAATATTGAAAATCGACGCAAATTCGTTAACAAATCAATTAACAATTTCACTAACCCCAGATTAACTTTTGCTAATGTGGTTGCCCCAAAATCCTCAATGGGTAACTCAGCTGAAGTAATAATGACTGAATTTCTAGATGAATCAAATATACTTTTTGGTATGCCATATATAACCTTGCTTAACAAGGTTTTAGAATTTTGGCCTAGATATAAACTAATCACAGACCAAACTGAGAAAATGCGTGCATATATTCATTTTTGTAGCTTACTCTCAAATAAATAAAAATGTTCAGTATCAAAATTTTAAATTTAAATGTGAACTCGCTGGTCTCACATGATAAAAGACTTTCTCTTTCCAAAGAATTATCGGATATAAAACCATTGGTGGCTTTCGTTACAGAAACCTGCCTAAAAAATAGACATAAGCCAATTTTTGATGATTACGAAATATTTAGGAACGACAAAGGCAGAGGTGTAGCGATTCTAATCAAAAAGGGGATAAGAGTTGAAACAGTTTGTTTTGATTTCCTATTAATCTCAGCGTCTTTAATTTCAGTAGCATACGTGGATCATGATGGAATCTGCAAAAAATTATTGTTTGCAGCGATATATATTCCCTGTAATCTAGGTAATGCTATTAGAAACGACTTGGATAACCTTTACCGGTTATCGCTTCAATATAATGGAGCTATTTTTGGTGGCGATTTCAACGCCAGACATGAATACTGGGGAGACTCGAAAAGAAATCTCAACGGAGTGCACTTGTATTCATGGTTCATGAACGGACCTTTTCTAAATTTACAAATTATAAATGCTGGGCCAACATTTCCCAGATCCTCATCTCACATAGACTTTTTCTTAGTGTCTTCATCAGTCCTGAATGATTTGAACTCTGACAGCTTTAATTGTAATACTCTACCCTACGCCTCCGATCACTTCGCACTACTCTTAAGTCTAAATTTTAAAAAGTTCGACCCTTTTAAATCTGACTCATGCACATTTAGATCCTTTAAAAAAACCAATTGGAATAATTTTCGAAATAACCTAGCCTCGGAAATATCAGTGTCTTTACCCCCTGAAGACCGAAATTTAAGCAACGGCGAAATTGACCATCACATTGCCTCGTTGACTGAATCGGTGAATAATTGTACTGCGGTTCATTCCAAAGTCATTGAGGTTGGGGACAACAAATTTTATAAAAACTTGTCAGACTTGACTCACAAAATGCTCAAAATTAGGAAAATTTGGCTCCGCATTTTGAAACGAATTTTCCACAACAATCTAAACAGAGTCAATAACCAATATAAGGAGTGGTCTTCTCGCATTTCCTGCCTCAGCAAGCTAATTAAGGATAGGATAAAGATGGAAGTTAATGATAATTTCCGAAATAGATTAAAGTTGATTAAACCGTCTCCGCAAGCCTTTAAAGAGATATTTCGAATTACAGGAAAAAACTCCACTCAGATTGACTTATCAAAATCCTGCTTGCAGGAGGATGGGCGGGAATACCACTCTGTTCCCGATAAACTTAGAGCCTTTAACGGCTTTTATGCCAATCTATTTTCGGAAAAAAATCCTCAACATAATATTGAATTAAATTACAAAATTCACAGAGATGTTGATTTGTTTTCTAACCGTTCAATCAGCCCTATCACTCACTTTAACCAGGATAATCCTGCATCTCATCCTACTAACGGAGAATTTTTTGTTTCAATTGGATCAGTTAGTTCAATTATTGAAACTTTGAATAGGAAAAAATCTTCAGGGCTGGACGGAATCTCAAACTTTATTCTAGTCAAATGTTGCCTACAAATATCGCCTTTGTTGACAATTATTATTAACAACTGTTTAAATAATGGATACTTTCCCAAGGCTTGGAAAATAGCTAAATTAATACCGATAGCAAAAGACAAAACTTCAAATAATATTAAAAATTTTAGACCTATATCTATGCTATCTAACTTTGGAAAAATTCTTGAGAAGTGCCTTTTGATCAAGCTGGAGACTTTCTGTGAAGACAATAACATAATTCCAAACTCACAATTTGGATTCGAACGTGCGCATTCCACAGAGCACGCCCTTTTGCATTTTCAGGATACAATCATTCACAATCTCCGACAGCAAAAATGTACAGTTGCCTGTGCTATCGACCTTGGGAAAGCCTTCGACAATGTCTGGTCTAAAGGCCTAATCTACAAATTACTTTCGCTAAAGTGCCCAGTAGAACTCCTAAAAATGATAGTTGACTTCTTGAAAAATAGAAAGTTATTTATTCAGATTAAAAACGAAATCTCAGATGTGGTAGAGGTTAAATCAGGAGTCCCACAGGGCTCTATACTTGGTCCCAAACTATTCAATATTTTCTTATCTGATTTCCCTGGCGTAAACGCCAATAACATCTCTCATGTCATATTTTATGCCGACGACACCATATTATTCGCGGCTAGCGTGAGACCAGATGAAGCGCTCCATGCAGTTAAAACTCATTTAACAAAAGCAATTAATTTTTATAATGACTGGGGTATAAAGATTAATCTAGACAAGTGTGAACTAATTTGTTTCCGTAACGCTAGTGGAAAGGGTCACCATCTAGCCGTGAGGGAGAGCAAACTATTAAGACTGAACATTGAGGGTAGATCAATTCCCCTGCGAACGGAAATAAAGTACCTAGGAGTTAAATTTCACCACAGGCTAAAATATAACCCGCATGCTAGATATACGCTCAATAAAGCTAAAAAAGCAGCAGCCATACTGAGACCACTATTAAACTCACAGGATTTGGAACATAGAACCAAACTTCTAATGTACAAAACCTTGATAAGACCAGTTATCACCTATGCTTTCGGTATTTGGCTGTTTATAACGCCAAACATAGCAACTGAACTGCAGATTTTCGAACGCAAAATAATCAGATACTGTCTTTCAAAATATAGAAGACCGGGCGGAAAATGGTATCCTAACGACACTCTATATACTAAATCAAGAGTAACGCCCTTAATTTTATATATGCTACGTCTAGCCTCAAAAAGGTTCAATAGATTAAAAGACCACCCTAACCCCATAGTTAAAAACATATTTCTTAGAAATAGGGACTGTCAACTTAGTACTCAATACTATGCATCTCCGATAAGCATCATTAACGAGAGCTGTGCCGATCTAATGAGCCCCTCGGGAACTGATATGCATACATTGGAATTTTACAAAAGAACTTCTCCGGAAGTTTACAGAGGATAGCATTAATTAATTCATGTGAACCTCTTCAGTTCTTTACGTGGATACTGATAAATCAAAGTAAGTGATAATTTAAATGAAATCAAGTATTGATTTTAATCTTGATCAACCTAAGTGTTTAAATGTTCGAACATATAATGTATAAGCAATTATTCATCTTGCATTCCGCCTTCATGAATTAAATTTGAGCATACTTCATGTTATGTGCCTTTTTGACTTACTTATAGTACAAAAAGCAACTTTTGTAATATTTATTGTAGTATAAAGAAAAAACAAAAAATTTTAACTTTATTATGCTGATGTTGGTAACGCCAATTTTAATTTTTGATATTCTTACATGTTTTTGTAAGTCGGGGGGCTCAAGTAGCACCCTTTGTTTTCCTTTATTTTCTTTTGTTGCCTAGTTTTAAGTAATTTTAAGTTAAAATTAAGACTGTAGTGCCGGGAGCAAGCACTTTTCACTTAACTTTTATTTGCTTACTTTAAAAATTCTTATAATTAAAGACTGAATCTTGTATTTATGTACAACTTATTGAATTCCGTTTAGTTCTAAGCTAGGCAAATTATAAGCCAGCATAACATTATTTTTCTTAAAGCTTAGTATTAATAAAAATATTACATTTGTAAAATTTCTATGTACTCGTTAAAGTCTCAATAAAAACAATATCAATAAATTGTGGCAAGGACAGGAAGTAGTTTTAAACCTTTAAACTCTTGATTTTCAAATTGCTTGAATATTTAATAAAAACCACTCAAAACTTATTACGATTTTCTTTTTTTTTGCAATTGCAAGAATTTCAGGTCTAATGGAAAATTCTTTGCTATGTAAAAAAAAAAAAATATTTTCATGGAAAACATTTCATTTGGGGGCAAAGTTAAGCATAGAAATTCACAAGAGCCATATTTTATTTGAAATTATAAATAAATATATAAAATAAAAAATTTTTAAATAACAATTTCATAATATTATTCTTAGTTTATAATTGTAAACGAGTAATTTATTTAATTATAACAAGGAAAAGGAAGAGTTTAACAAAAATTTTATTATTTCATTAAAAATACTTAAGTTTTGATTTAAAAAGTTTAAATATTATTTACCTACTTATAAAAAACATTTTTGAATGCTTTTCACAAATGCATTTTTTGATTCGCTACGAAATGTTATTTCGAGTTACAGAAATTACGACAAACTGAAACGGGAAATGAATTTCTTTCTCCCTTAAGATTTAATTTTGGTATAAAATGTGATGTCCAACTATAAGTTGGAGAAGGAAAAATAGATGCTCACAAGATTATACTTGCATCCGGGAGTTTGTATTTCAGGTCAATGGTTCAACGGTTTGTGAAAATTCTAAACAAATAATACTCAAATCTGATTAAAGAATGAATCAAATTTCAGGAAAGAGCTCCGAAACTTAACAAGATTTGATTAAATTGCAAAAACAAAATGATCCCGAAATTGTTGAACACCTAATTGATTACATTTACACGGGAAAATTGATAGTAAATCAGGAGAATGATCGAAATACTCTTCTGGCAGCGAATTTAACCAATTAATAGCCAAATAATAATCCTTTATTTAAATCAAAATATTATAATTCTACATCGACATAAAAGCACATACTATATTGATGAGCCCAGCATTGGAGTTTATCGTTGAGGATTTACCCGAAATAATAAGCAAAAACAATGTCATTTTTGAAAATGTAAATGTTTCACTTGCGTTCATTTACTAGACTGAAATATGGTATTTATTCATTAATTTTCATTTCAGATCCAATTAATAATTACGAAATGCTATAAAAACGTTCATGCGGACACTGTTTTTAAAACGATTTAATGAAATTGATAAAACACGACTTGAATAATCACAATGGAGATTTATGTCTATCCTTCAATTACCTTAAAACTATTCCAACTATTCGAACGTACTGAAAAAAACCACTTTTAAGAAATGATTTAAATTCCTCGACCAACGAAATATTTATTTTCAGCCTGATTGGCGAAATTTGTATCAAAATTTACTCGTTCTACAACTATTTGGAGAATTATTCTACGAAAATTCCATTAATGTTACTGGAGGTAAACATCTAAATGGTAATTTATCCAAAGATCATCAATGTTTGTTTTGAATAAATTCTTGGACGGAAAAGTCTCTAAATTGAATTGTGATGGAATAAATTATGAAATTATGTTCTAAATGATAAATTATACATAATTGGAGAAATAAAAAGTAAAAATATTTAACTTTAATAAAAAAAAAAAAGACAATAAGCGTAAGAAAAAAAAACCCTTCAAATTGTAATTAAATTAAAATAAATATTTTGTTATTTCACTCAAAATTTCATAGTCAGTAATTCGGTGTAAAAAGTGTTGAAACAAAAGTCACTGTATATCATTTCTTCTTTTTACTTTTTCCTGTTGCTGGTGCTGCGATGGGTGTTCCGGTAAGTTCGGATAATTCTTTTTTTAGGCTTAACAAAATTTCAACTTCTGGTTTCCAAATGTTTGCATCACCAGTCGCTTTTAAAGTACGAACTTTTTCACCCTAAAATCAAACAAAATTTAATTGTTTAATTTAAAATACTATTTTTTTCTTTGTTTTTATGAAATTTTTACTTGTTTTATAATTTTATCTTCGATTTCTTTGATTTTATCAACAGAAGATGTTTGTTTTGGAACTGAAATTGTACCATTTTGTTGAGTCGCTTGTAAAGTAATCAATTGCTTTTTATAATCAAGTAAAATATTAACTTCTGGTTGCCATAAAGATTTCTCAACGCCACTCGATTTTATGGCACGTACTTTTTCACCTTGTATTTGAATGGCTTTTTCAATTTCCGAAATTGTTTTGAATATTTTCTTTTCATTTGTATCCGATTTATTATTATCATTTTGTGTACCAGCAAATTTCTTTTTCAATTCATCAATTTTCGTTTGTTCAATTTTTGTGAAAATTGGTGCAGGTTTACCAATTTTATGTCCAGATGGTAAAAGAATTGTAGTTTGTGGAGAACTAAAAACAAAAAAAAAATGTATATTAAGAAATATTTATCAACAATAATTCTTGTATTTTTTTCTTTTACTCGGAATTAATAACGCCTTGTTTTGTATTCAATTGTTTATAAAGAATTTCTGATGTATTCGGCATATATGGGAATAAAAGGTTTGCAAGTAAACCAGATAAATTACAACATATTCCAATTATTGTAGCGGCACGTGCTTTTTCATCATCAGTTCCTTTAAAAAGTACCCACGGTTGTTGTGATTGCATATATTGATTACCATGACGTGATATTGATAGAATATGACGTATACCATCACGTAATTTTGCTTTTTCTAATGATTGCACATAACCCTTTAGTTCACGATTAACTAATGATAATAAAATTATTTCATCATCAGTTAATAACATTTGTGGTATTGTCGATGAGAAATTCTTTTCACAAAATACTAATGCACGATTTACGAAATTTCCCAAATTATTTAAAAGTTCAGAATTATTTCTTGCACCCAAATCATTCCAACTGAAACTTGAATCTTGTCCTTCTGGTCGTGCTGATGCCAAATAGAAACGCCATACATCAGCTGGTATACCAGTATCCTAAACGAATGACATATTCTAATAATTATTTGTCTTTTGTGATTATTCAAACAAAACACAACAAAAAAATACATACTTGAGCATCATTTCCAAAAACTCCAATACCACGACTTTTACTAAATTTACCATCTTCATAATTTAAATATTCTGTCGCCATAATATGCGATACAAGTGTATAACCTTTATCGAATGCTAATAATGAAGCTGGAAACATGACCGAATGAAATGGAACATTATCTTTAGCCATAAATTGATATAAATCAATTTTAACATTTGTTTCTGGTTTCCACCATTTCAAATAGTCTTGAGTATAACAGCTTGTCATCGATATATAACCAATTGGTGCATCAAACCAAACATAAAAAACTTTTTTTTCGAAATCTTTTAATGGTACTGGTATACCCCATTTTAAATCACGTGTAATACAACGAGATTTAAGACCTTCTTTAAGCCATGATTTTGTTATAACACGTGCATTATTTGTCCAACCATTTTCTGATGATTCAATCCATTGTCTTAGTTTTGGTTCAATTTTTGGTAAATCCAAAAATAATTGTGCTGATTCTCGAACAACCGGTGATGTACTACAAACTTTACATCGAGGACGTATTAAATCTGTAGCATTCACTAGTTTATTGCATTTATCACATTGATCTCCTCGGGCATCTTCATAACCGCATCCAGGATGAGGACAGGTGCCTTCAACAAATCTTTAATATACAAGAAAAAAAAAATTATAATTAAAATTAGAAACAGTAAAAATAAGAAATTACCTATCCGCTAAATATCGATCACATTTTTGACAAAGAAGTTGTTCGACAATTTTTGTTTCGATAAAACCAGATTCATGAATTTGCTTAAATGTTTCTTGAACTATTCTGTAAATAAATAAAAACTAATTATTATATATCATATTATTGAAATTAATTCGATTTTTCTTCACTAACTTGGTTTGTTCTTGAGTTGTTGTTCTACCAAAATGATCGAATTGAATATTAAACCATTGATAAATATTTTTATGGATTTCAAAATATTTATCACAAATTTCTCTTGGTGTAAGATTTTCGGCTAAGGCTTTATTTTCGGTGGCAGTACCATATTCATCAGTTCCACCAATCAATAAAGTATTGTAACCACATAAACGTGAATATCTAAAAGTAATAAAATAATTATTAAAATTCTTATATTTAATGATGTTTTCGTTTCTCGTGAAAAATTCGGCATTTTATACAATGTTTTTATTGTAGGTCAAAATTATTTATGTTCGTTTCTCAAAAAAAAAAAAAAATTTTCGTTTTCGTTTCTAAAAAGTGTTGACTGAGAATGTAGAATTTTCTATATCTTATTTTTAAACGATCTAAGAAATTCTGGCTCTAAAATTATAACTGAAAATACTAAATAAGATAAAAAAACAGCCAATGAAATGTATAGTAACTGAAAATCGACCTATAGCTGATTTTTTGATGCCCTATGGTAGAAATGATACTCGTATTTAACAAATCTCTGAAGTAACTCTGAGAAAGAAGAACCAAAACCACTATTATTTCAAGGGTTTTTAACCATAAATTTGTTTTGTCTTCTTCAACGTCGCTCTAATTCGTAGATAAGCTGGAGCACAAATATCTTCTTTTATTCAAATCAGAACATTAGTTTTTAGTTTTTTCCTCCACTATCCTTGGACTGATTTCACTGAAATTTACCATGGTATCGTATATTTATGTTGTTAACACATGTAAATAATTTAAACAAAATTGCTTGCCAAATTTTCCAATTAAATTTGAAAAACTATATAAAAAAAAAACGACAAAACTCTCTGATCACCCTGGTTTTTGACTAATAACTTCGCTCCCCTTCAGTGGATTTTGCTGAAATGATTCTCTACACAATCTATAAATACCCTTTGAAACCTATCTGCAATGATTATTTCGATGTGTTACAAATGTAGTAACAAAACTAACGTACCCTCTGGTAGTACCTACCATAGGACATAATTACAAACATGTGTAAAGAGATTTCATAAGTCAGAATTTATCAAAAAATCCAGAAACTTAAAAATTTTGCATTTTTCAGCTCCTAATTATCATTCGAGAAACGAAAACGTTATTATTTTCATGATTTTATTGCCTTTTAATGTAAGTTCTTATTTTGTAGAATTCAGGA
Source organism: Xylophagus ater (assembly GCA_963422695.1). Lineage (NCBI taxonomy): Eukaryota > Metazoa > Arthropoda > Insecta > Diptera > Xylophagidae > Xylophagus > Xylophagus ater. Next base: position 8,390,895 of record OY730486.1, on the reverse strand, counting down.
CCTTATTACAATATTTAGAAACCTTTCCAATCACTCTATCAACGTTTCGTCTACTTAAAATATACTTTATCAAGACTTATTGTACACTATTATTAAATAAAAGCATTAAAAGAACACATTAAAAACTGATTGCAGTATTTGTAAATTCACCAAAGACTATATGAGCCTTAAAAAAGTCTAAATAATATACACGGAACGTTAGCAGTAATTGAAAAGCTATTTTAATTAGTGTAATAAGTTCTGAAATCCTATGAAATAAAACTTATATTAATTTATATTTAATATTTAACGTTTTCTTTTATTACCTTGCAAAGATATCAGCGGATAAAACGCAACCAATAATATTACCTAAATGTGGTACATTATTAACATACGGTAGAGCTGATGTAATGAGTATATTTTTTTCTCCTTTCTTTGGTAAAATAATATTTGTCTGTTTTTTTATAGGAATTTCTGAATAAACGAATGAATTTCGAGCCATTTTTAATTCTTCATCAGATATAGTTTCGGCGATATTCAATTGTGAATCAGCTAATAAATGAGAATTTTCATCACCAATCGAAGGTAGAACAATATGATGTAAACCACCAAAACGATTAGATTGTTGTAAAGATGTAAAACTTAAATCTTTAAGCGGTTGTATTTGAAGAGCTTCTTTAATTTCCGTTAAGGCAGTAATTTTTCGATACCAAACTAGAACATTTTCAATATTATTTGCACCTTTTAATGTTCCATCCGGTGCTAGTAAACTCCAAACAGAATAATCAGCTGATGTAGGCTTATCCTGTAAATAATTGTAATTATTAATAGAAATCTTTTAATAATTATTAAATATAATTATACTCCAGTCAGAAATGGTTGTTGTTTCAAAGTATCATCTAATTTTTTAACAAGAGCATTCAGTACTGGTAAAGCATTTGGATCGGCTCGATGACCAACACCCATATTGTGAGCTAAAGCTGGTGCAAGAAGTGTTGTTGACCATTCTAGCCACTAAAAATGAAATCAAATTATGACTTTTTGATATTAAAAATATTTATATTTTATTACTTCATCACGAAGTAATTGATTGTCTTCATTTGGAAACAAATATTTCGCAGCCGCATTTGTTGAAAATAATTGAACTCCTGAATCAAGCTCCAAAATTGGAAGTTGTTTAATCTCTTTGATTGCCGGATCTAAGGAATAAATTAAGTTAGGTTAAAGACGAATATGAAAATTTTCAAATGATTTTTTTTTGTAAATAAGAAACTCATAACTTAAATATTTCTCATGATAGATTTGTCATAAAGAAAATGTTTTGAAACCAATAAATTTGTTTATAATTAATAAAAATGTATTTAAATAAAACTTCTTTTTTCTTTCAAACTGACCATTGAGGTTAACTTTTTTGACCGACACGTCCTTTTTCATTACTTTTGCAAGAATCAATAACTTCAAACCAAACGGATTTCCTTCATTCGTATAAATAATCATTTTTAAATTTTATGATTATTCAAATAATATTGACTTTATTATATTTCAAAAGAAACGTGGCAGCGAATAAGCTGAAGAAAATCCAAACGAGACCACAAAATCGGAAAGATGTTCAAATGACGTTTGGAAATGTCAAAAAAGAAAAAAAAATTCTACCACGTATATATGCAGGATTGAAGATTAATTGATTAATTGAAATTTTACACCACAGGAATAAAATCTAGTATCATTGAAACAGGAATTGAAGTATTTATTACATCAATACCAAAAGCTTATGCAATTTGATTTAAGTAAGAATTCAAATCAGAAATTTTATCAACGCCGTGAAAATATTGACCGTTTAATTATGTAAAGTTTTATAAAACAAAAATATTACATAATCGGATTGAAAATGCGACAGTTTTGGATACGAACTTGTGAAATGCAATTCCAACAATTCTGGAGTTTTGTCTACTTTCCCCAACAATAAATTAGTACTAACATATACAAAATTATATAATTCAAAATAGAGCAAATTCACGAGAAAAAACATGTTACAGTTAGTATAAAAACTACATTTTGCAAAGTTTTATTTTAAAATTCCAATTTCAGTGTTCAAGATATTTTTACAAAATTTACAGATCCCTTGTCGAAGAAAGAGTTCCACAAGCCGAGACGAGGAAAGAATACATTCAGTTGAGTTGGCTATTAACTTTGTTTATTTATTAACAGATTTAAATTAATTTTCAGTGCACTTCCTTGACACACAAATAGCGAGTGGAATATAAAAATATTGTGTAACAATCTCATCCCAACAATTTTCGTTTTCAGTATATTTTGATATACCTTCTATTGAAACTCTATATAATTGGTTATTAGCAGCTACAAGACATCCATCACAACTAAATAGAAACAGTAAAAATGTTATTATTTCGGGAATTTGTTCGTTTTGGGATATTTACTTTAATGTTGGAGCAACTTCTTCCCATGAATTAGATTTAATATTATATCGACCAGTAGTTCCCTCCATTCGTTGGGTACAATAAATGCTATCCGAAATAGTTGCTGCCGTACACCATCCTTTTGTATATTTCATTTCAGCAATGGTTGTCCATTTACCTGCTCTTGGGTCAAATCTCTCTGCAGAAGATATGTTATTACCCATACTAGCTGAACCAAAAGCATAAATACATCCGTCTACAATTTTATTTTAGAATTATTTGAAATTGAAATATGGTACATTAAATATAAATATTTCATTCTCACCGTGAACAGCTATCGCAGGACATTGTCTTCCAACTTGAAGGGGTGACTCATTCTTTAGTCTCTTTGTTTTAAAGTCATAAGATTTAACACTTTTTAAAATTTTCTTCTTGACACATCCCCCAATTGTATAATTTATCATTTAGAACGCATGTTGTATGAAACATTCTATGACAATTCAAATTAGATTCTATCGTCCAAGAGTTTTTTTTGGAAATCAAAAATATAATGACCATTGGATACTTTATACTTATCAACTTCACCTCCCGTAACATGGATTGAATTTTCGTAAAAAGACGCTCCAATTCGATTTACAAGGGGTGATTTTGGTAAACATTTTAATTTATTATTTAAGTTGTCAAATAGATAGCAATTATTACCTCCACATAGGCCGGTAATAAATATTTCGTTGGACATATTGGTGGAAACGTGAAAATTGTCTAATATCCAATTCATACAATTTAACTCATTTCTTAAAAGGGGCTCTTTAAGTACGTTCGAATGTAAAAATGTATTACTAATCTGAGAAGTTTCAAGGAAGTTTAAAAGTGGACATAAATGTCCATTGAGACCATTCAAATCATGTTTTATCCATTCCATTATCGCTTTAAAAACAGTATCCGCATGAACGGCTTTATAGCATTTCGTAATTATTAATTGGATCTGAAATAAAAATGTACAAATGAATAATTAAGTCTAGTAAATGAATGCAAGTTAAAAATTTACATCTTCAAAAGTCAGACTTCTGAAATCGTCTTTTTCTATTAATACGAGTAAATTCACAACGATGAACTCCAATGATGAGCTTTCTAGTTCATCAATATAATACTTTCCTGTTGATGTAAAATTATAACATTTTGATTTAAATAAAGTATTTCTGTTTCTACTAACTTGCAAATTTAAAGATTTCAAGACAAGTATCCGGATTAAATGAATTTTTAATAATTTCACAGCATTTTGCTTGTGCCCATGGAAGGCGGAAAAAATTCGCTGCCAAAAGAGTATCTCGAGTATTTTCCTGATTTACTATCAATTTTCCCGTGTAAATATAATTAATTAGCTGTTCAAGAACTTCGGGATGATCTTGTTTTTTCAACTTAATTATATTTTGTTTACTTTCACAGAAATTTCCTGAAATTTGCTTCATTTTTAACCAGATCGGATTATTATTTGTTAAGAATCTTCACAAACCTTTCAACATTGACCGGAAATACAAACTCCCGGCTGCAAGTATAATCTTGTGAGCATTTATTTTTATTTCTCCAACTTGTAGTTGGACATCACAGAGCTTTTATACCAAAAATGTGTGTTAATTTAGAAAATTAGAAAAAAAAATAGATGCTAAAGGAAAAAGATATCCACTTACTGTGCCAGTTTTCCGTAATTTCTGTAATTCGAAATAACCTTTCGAAGAATGTTGCGGATCAAAAAACTCATTTGCGGAACACATTTCATAAAAAATTATCTATGCAGTCAGTCTGAAGAGGAAAAAAATTGAAATTATATAAACAAAAGAAAAGGATGAATGGGGAAAGCTGATGGGGTTCTTTCATGAATTTTATAGAAAGATTTAGGAAGTGGAATTTGAGATTATTCTTCAGAAGTATATAACAAAAAGGAAAGAAGCAATTTAGCCACTGAAATCCCTTTCTAAGTAAATGGCAAATAAAGTCCAATTTATTTACAAAATTTATTATAAAAGAATTATCTCGTTTGTAGAAATTAGAGCATTTCTTGTCGATGATTCAATGATCGATCAGACCACGTTTGTAGAAGTCATTGGATTTGGGTAAAACGTTAAGTGATTACATGATGTACAATCATGCATGAAAGAATATATAGATTACGCTTTCCCATATTTCAAATTGGTTTCTTTTTCTGCGCACCTACATCATCGGAGGAATAAAATACATTGTTTGCATGAAAAATCATGATTATTTATTTGGAAGAAAATCGCATCAAAATGGCCGACATATAAAAATTGCGCATTCCGCGATCTTTATATTCTTTTGTTCATGATTGTACAATAATCATTTCGAATTGTTCCCAAAGTTACTGACAAAATTTACCTTCAAACTAATTAATAATAGTTTAGGGTGAACACAACTTGAATACAACTTGACCCGAATTGGCCGCCAATAGTATAACTTTTTTTTCACCAAAATTTTAGTTTCAGTGGTTAGTAAAACTGAAATTTTGTTTTAAAAATAATTTTATTCAATTGTTCATCTACCGGCAAAATTCGTCCATTAAACAACGACATCTGCCTGGTTTTTCATGAAACAGTGAAACGTCAAACGCAAAAATAAAAACAACACTTGTTTCTTCGGCTACGAGTTTTTATCTTGTTGCAAATATTATTTCTTTTATTTCGTAAATAAAAAGTTTAAAAAATGGGTGAACGTAAAGGAACCAATAAATATTATCCACCGGATTATAATCCGAAAAAAGGTGGCCTTAACAAGTTTTTGGGAACACACGCCCTTCGGGAGCGTGCCCGTAAAATTCATTTGGGGATCATAATAATTCGTTTTGAAATGCCATATAATATTTGGTGTGATGGATGTAAAAATCATATTGGTATGGGAGTCCGATATAATGCTGAAAAGACAAAAATCGGAATGTATTTCACGACTCCGATTTATCAATTCCGGATGAAATGTCACCTTTGTGATAATCACTTTGATATAAAAACTGATCCGGAAAATCTAGATTATGTTATTGTTTCTGGTGCGAGACGACAAGAGAATCGATGGGAACCCGAAGAGAATGGACAAATTGTATGCGATGATAAGGAAACGCAAAAGAAACTATTCGATGATCCGATGTTTAAATTGGAACATCAAATTAAGGATATTAAAGCTGCTGAAGATGCGAAACCAGTTTTAGAGAAATTATATGAAAGAAACACAGAAGTCTGGAAGGATAGTTACGAAGCGAATTGTAGATTACGAACATCATTCCGAGTAAGTTTTTTTTTTTTTAGAAATATTTTAATTATTTATTTTTAAATAATCACGATTGTCTTTTTCAATAGGTTAAACGAAAGGAATTGAAAATGTCTCAAGAACGTGATAGTGAATTGCTGGCAAAATCTAGTCTTTCTATAACATTATTACCAGAAAATGAACAAGATAAACAAATGGCAGCATTGATGAAATTACAATCTCAACCGGCATATGAACGGGCAGAAGAGAAACGTCTTGATATACTAACTAAACCGGCTTTACCTAGTGCAACTGCAACTTCATTTGGTGGCTTAAAACGACAGAAATTAATGAATACCAAATTGAATGTGAAAGATCTTGGAATAGTCAAAAAGGAAAATTCAGAGAGTAACGAAACAAAAAGTACAACATTAAAGAAAAATGATGAAAACCACAAAACTGCTAACTGCACGAACATTTCATTAGTAGGAGATTATTCTAGTTCAGAAGACAGTAGTTGATTGCATAAGTATAAAAATATTTTGTTAATTTTCTTATAAAAGGCTGTTATAATTTTAAAATACGTTTTAATATTTAAACTATAATAAATTAGGTTAAAAGAAATATATTTCTTTATTTATCGTTACCTGTCTGAAGTTAATTATTGGCCATTCTATGAATTTGATCGTTCATCCGCCTCTCTTTTGTTGGATTGTCATTTTTGGCACCAGCTTGTAATGCACTATCATTTGAGGGTGTCTTTAATACGTGCATTATCCCAATCTTTCTAATAAATTTTAATTCCTTACCAGTCTTTATTTCTTATAGAGCTCAGCTAGCGCCTATAAAAAAGAGGAACATAGAAATATTGCAACAGACTTTGGTAGGTACTACGAGAGGGTATAATAGTTTTTTCACTACATTTGTAACACATCGAAATAATAATCGTAGAAAAGTTTCAAGCGTATGGTTGTGTAGACTGTAGAGAATCAAAATTATATCAATTTATACTTGTCCGTCCGTCCGTATACAAGATAACGCAAAAATGCCTTGTCCGAGTTTCATGAAATTTACAATGTTATTTAGTTATTCCTTAACTTGGTTTGGTATTGCATTTCAGAAAAATCGGCTGAGGGAGAGCGAAGTTATTAAGCAAAATCCAGGGTGACCAGAAAGTTTTATCGTTTTCTTCTTTATGGTTTTTCGGATTTAATTTGAAAATTTATGGAGGAATTTTACATGGGTTGACTACATAAATAAATGATACCACACTATATTTCAGTAAAATCGATGCAAGGATAGTTGAGAAAGAAATAGTCGTAGGGGAAAATAAGCCTGTTCATAAAGTTTTCCGATGTATTTTAAAAATTTATATACCGATTTCAATAAAAGGTGTTTATGCTATTAGGCCCCAGTCTACCTGAGAATTTGAACGGATTTGAAAAAGACGAAACGAACTTATGGAGAAGAAACCTTGAAATATTAGTAGTTTTGGTGTTTCTTTCTTAGAGTTAATTCAACTATACATTTGTCAACTACGAGTCCCATTTCTACCATAGGGTATCAAAAAATCGGATATAGGACGATTTTACATTACTATATGTTTTTATGTTACGAAATATTACAGACTGCGAAAAAGAACAGATAAAAATCACTGTTCCTTTTAAAGAACAATTACAATCTGTTCCAGTTCTTTACAAATCACAATTTGAGTCATCTCTAAAACTATTGGATTTTTGGAAAATTATAATAATAAAAATTTTAATTCGTGCCCAAACATTTACCTAAATTATTGAAGTTCTTCAAGGTTATTGCCTCTTCGATTAATTCCAGTACAAAAAGAAATTATAAAATGTTTATCAAAGTGATTCACGATGAAAATAAAATTTTTTACATATTCCATAACGACTTTCACTTTCTTAAAAATTTTCTGTGAAAATTGTTGACTTCGAAAATAATTTCAGTTTCATTTCGTATTTTACAATTGCAAACAATAATAATAATGAATTCGTGATAAATTTAAAATTGGTTATTTTCAAGAATTTTATTGAATTTACTTTGAAAAACTTTCATATGTTGGCAAATAAAATCTTCAATAAAATAAAAAAAATGATTCTGAACTTAGAAAATAATGATATTTATCAGAAAGGTGGGAAATCATTACAGGTGTGGTCCCTTCTAAATGAAAACTTTAATATAAATTCGAATTGATGAAATCACATATTATAAGTAAATGTAATTTCCCGTCTCAAAATAACTTTCACTCCGGATGTCTTTATTTTATCGGATTTTTTTGTTCCTTTCAACATTTATTAAATTCGTTGTCGTCATAATTGAAAATCGTAGAAGAAAGACGGTAAATAATTGTTAAATAGAAAATGAAGAAAATAAAAGTATTTTTATAATAAAATTCGAAATAATTGGAAAAATATAAGAATTTTCAATGAAATCTTGAAAATACAGTTTGTTCTATAAAAGATCATTGAAAAATATGTTAGTTTAATCTTCTCCATATGATACCGTAAAAAAGATGGGGGTGGCTGAGTTTAAATGTAATCGTAAGAGTATCCAAGCTGAGCAAACTGGTCGTTCAAAACCTGCTACCACCACAGAAATGAAAGAAAAAAGCCATAGTATTGTTTTGATAGACAGAAGATTTCAATTATCTGGATTGTAGACAAAACCAAGCAAGTGGTAAAACATTTTAAGCGTAGAATTAGATATGATGAGATTATCTGAAAATCGATGCTCATAATCGACCAAAAATCCGTTCGAATGGAAATGGCCAAAAAGAATTTAGATACCATTTTCTCGCACTCATCTTATTATTGTGACCATGACTCCTTCTGATTGATACTTCCTTTTTTGTTGAAAAAGTTTTTCAAACAATGAAGCAATTCAGTTCGTCGTGGAGGAGCATTTTGCAGAGTTTTCGCGATGGGATAAAAACCTTGCAGCATCGCGGAATAAAGTGTCCTCGGCGCTTAGAACACTTAGAAGACTACATTGATATATAAAAAATGATCTTAAAAAAAACATTCCAATTAATCACCAGAATTTTATAATACTTATTTTCTTTTTTCAAATTCAAAAATTAAATAGAAAATTACCACATTATGGATAAAATAAAATTTAAAACAATAAAACTGTACCACGAATTGTTTGATAAGAAATAATATTAAAAGAATTATGATGTGGCAGCCGAGAGAAATAAAAGACCGCATGATAAATTAAAAAATATTTAATTTTGAGATTAGTTTAATAGCAAAAAGAAGAGTTCTTGCCATTCTGTAATAATTTAAATCTAGAAAATCAGGTGTGCCAGCACGTAATTTGTTTCACACTTTTAGATTCGACCAAACCGTAAGACTAATCACAGTCGGACTGAAAAAAAGTCTTGTGAAGACTCTAAAATTTGGACTTTTTTGTCAGTCCGACTGAAAATATGTCTTGAAATAAGTCCAATGGAGTCGCGGGGTTACAGTAAGTCATTTCAATTTTGGTTTGACTTTTCATATGGTTCAAAAAACTTACGTCGGCTTCTATTATATATTTTCGAAAACTTAAAACACGAAGTGTGAAACGCAACTAACGTGCTGACATCCCAGGCAGGCAGGTAGGTTGGTGGTCCAGAAACCGAAGTGTATGATAAAGCATTAAAACTGTTGAATTGTATTGATGAGCAACAATGATTAATGATTAATTTTCTTTATTTCTTTTGCAGAAAGAAAAAAGTTGATATAAATTTTAATTTTAATCAAATGATATCAAATTTACTTATTATTACTTATTTACTCAACAGTTAAATGTCGAACAATTGAAGAAAGCCTCAAGATGTTTCAATGATTTTATGTTATTTTCCGAAGGATCTAGAAGCCATAACAAGACTGTGAGGACTAAAGAATTATTTCTAAATTTAGGTGATTAAATTTTGATTTTATTAAAATGAGGCGAAAGGATAACTGAAATCTTGTTTAATAATCTCATTCTAACAATTTTCATTTTCAGTATATTTTAATATACGTACCTTCATCTGAAACTCTATATAATTGGTTGTCAGCAGCTACAAGACATTCATCACAACTAAATAGACAAAAAATTTACTGATCACCATGATTTTTCCTTTTTACCTTCATTTACCCTCAGCCGATTTTGATGAAATCCAATACCAAATCAAGTTAAGGAATAAGCAATCCACATTGTAAGTTTTATCAAAATCGGATAACGCATTTTTGAGTTACCTGGTATACGGACGAACGGACAGACATTCAAAAATCGATATAACTTTTGATTCTCTACACAACTATAGGATGGAAATCCTTCTATGATAATTATTTCGATGTGTTACAAATGGAATGACAGAACTAATATACCCCTTTTGTAGTACCTACCACAGGCGATGAAAATAACCTGAAGACCTAATCGTATAACAATTCGCAACTTTATGTATAGTTTAAAAGAAACCATCATAGTGTCGACCATTTACCATCAACAGCTTCTTCGTCATTTTCTTTCTTGTTTCTTTCATATTTACCATTTACCTTCAGACCCCAAAAGTTCATTTGAGGTTCCAATGTTGGATACATTCGAAATGAGAGTGTTCAAATTGTTTTCAGTTACTCTATTGGCAGTTGGAAACGAGCGGTTCATGAGTTAAGTCAAAAACGTTATAAAATTTTCTAAAAGCAAGAAATCAAAAACATATATATAAAAATTTATACCTGTTTGTCTGTTTTATGTGTGTGTTTGTGTAGATGTAAATAAGAAATATAAGTGAAAGAAGTGAAAGACGAAGAAAAAAATCGCGTTTAACACACATTGTGCACAGGTAAAATCGCGAACGTGAATCATTTATTAAAAAAAAAAAAAAAAAATCATCATTTCTTCATTTTGTCGTTTAGATCCGGTAAAAAAAAATATATAGCAATATTTTTTTTTTTTTGTTGTAAATATTAATTATTAATTAAAAAAATTGGTTATGAAAAACCGCAAATGGTGAAGGAAAAAATTGAAATAAATGAAATGCTTTCCCCAAAAATAAAGAAATTAACATACGTGTCATCCTTGTAAAATTAATTAGTTGCAAATATTAAAAAAAAATCGAAAGCAACTCAAAAAAAAAAATGTCGTGCTGTTTTTAACCTAAATTTTTAATAAATATTTAAACTTAAAAAAAAGAAAAACGAATTTCCAAAAATAGGTGTATTTTAGTGAATTGAATCCAATTTTGTGCCTGCCTGTAAGCTATCTTGACAAATGGTCAGAAAATAGCCAAATAACAGCTATTTTTTCGGGCAAACCCAAAAGTGTACAAAAAAAAAATTCAAAAATTCCTGAAAAAATTGGTATTTTAAGTGCGTTTAATTTTGGTGTAAGTGTAATTTTTTTTTGTTCTTTTTTAAAACTGCGGTTTTATTTAAAAGTGGTGTTTTTTTTTGTTGTAAGTGAAAACTTTGCCTACTTAACCATTGGTATGTGAATTTCGTATAAGAAGAAGACGGTTAATACGAACAACATTATACAAAAATAAAAAATTTTATTTTTTTTTGGTATGCCAAAACGTAATCATGGAATAGCAGATTTCTTCTACCAGGCAACATAAACATAACCAAGAGTCCATAGTATCTCATCATTATCAAACGTCGCAAGAAGGTAAAAACCGAACCAACCAACCAAACCAGATACCATTTTTTTTTCTTCTTTTATTAGAGAGTTGCACTTCTTCTTATATTTTTTTTTATTGTAACTCTTTCGTTGTCGTCTTTAAATAATTTTTTTCTTATTGCACATGTTTCTTTTTACCGGGTGTCTGAATTAGATAAGAGTTTGGGCACAGAATAGATATTGTACAGTATTTGCTTTTTCAATGCTAAGAAATTAGAGTAGGATGTGAAGAGCTGAACAACGTTAGAGAGAATAAAGAAAAACATAAATTCGTATATATAGGGAAAGGCAAGAGAAGTAAACATTTTTCCGTTTACCAATGGTTGTTAAAGAGTAAGAAAATTGTAATAGGAAAATTAAATATGTAAAAGGTAACTGGCAAATAATCAAAAAACGGCCTACCAACATTTTTATAAATCATACTATTATCCCTTTTAGCATATCCTTCTAAGTTTGTCATATAATAAAAATTGGGCATATAGTTTTTGTGCATGAAGTCAGATATGAAGAATATATTTTACTGTAGTATCGCTACTGTGATTTGGGAATATCCTTTCTTTTAAGTTGTTGAGATAAAACTACAAAAAAAACAATTACAACTCATTTCTAAATCACAAATGTTTAAGGAAATAATTTAAAATTAAACTTAAATAAAAATTAGATGAGCTAAATCACATTGGGACGTCTCCAAAAGATTTCTAAAACAGACAAACATAGTGTCAAAAAGTACGAAAAGGATAAAACAGGATATCAAGATGAAAACTCCGTTTTGCAGCAATTTTCTATACAAAATTGAACAACATCATATAAAAGGACGAAAGGGCCTGGAACTGAATTATACTTACTTTTATAGTTCTTTTTACTTAGGCTTTTAGAAAGTAAAATTTTTTGAACACATATGTATAGAAGTTTTAAATAGTGGTTTCGTACTATAGCTTGTTTTATATGGTATTTTTAAAAATGCGTCTTGACACTTGGATTTCATCTGGGTAATGTGGTTTTCTTTACGCGCTCACTCGAAATACTTATGGTCTTGTTATTTTGTGCCATTTTACTTGAAGGACAGACAGTTCTCCATTTGGATGACATCCAAGTATTGTTATTTTGTGACAAAAACCGTTTAAATATGATTTTATTTCAATTTCATATTTATTTTCTTTTGTTTTTATTTAGATATTTTTTTTACTGCTTATAATTAATTTTTTATTTTGTTGCCATTTTTATGGATAAATTGGAATTGGGTTAGCAGTGTGTGATTTATTTTCTTTTTTTTTCTTTCGCTGTAATAACACTTCTATTCATTTTGCCAAGAATTTCTTTGGAATAAATAATTCTCATGTTTTTAATTATATGTTAATCAAATTCTATTTTATGTTCAATTGTTGTATTGTAAAATAAAAAAAGAAGTAATATTTTTCGAAAGTGAAATTTCGTTGTTGTTTATCTATATTCTATAGTATGTGTGTCTATGACATTATTTTATATTAATTAATTATTATGAGAAAATTGTCCTTGAATAATGAAAATATATACTATTTTCTTCTCTAATTGATTCCATTATAAAGGATCATCTTATAGAAGAAATCACGATAGTTGTGATCCTAACTTTAAAGACTATATTTTATAAATCCTAAACAAATGATGCAAGAGAGTGAGTGATACTAAGCGTTCAATCGGTTCCTTATACAGTTTAAAGTACTTTCTTGGTTTTGATTTACAATACTTGTACCCCAAAAATTTACAAGACATTCTAACTGTGCTCTTACAGTCTTTGCACGCCTATAATATACCTTTTTACATCAAAAGCTACAAAAATTTAGTTTGGCTTGCAACAAATTAATTTGGGTTGAATTTGGTATGTTTTAATTATGAAAAACCAGAGTCTCATCAGTTTCTAGCAACAACGTCTCAACCAACTCAACCATTCCACACTGTACTTATAAATCTATTCCTTTTCTATAAATAAATATTCTTCAAAAAATACAACAGTTGTTCTATAACCTTTCAATTTTTGAATGCCAATTATTTGTATTAACTATTTACTATTTTTAACTAATTAAACCAAAACTCCTATACCTCCTACAATTCTATCATTCTAGTCTAAACAGTCGTATCTACAATATTATTACATTTGCGTAAATCTGATTATATGTTCTTACAGACTCATAAATAAGATCTAGAGTTTCTTGGAGTGCTAATACTGCATTTTGAAGCATATTCAACAAGTGTTAGTTCTACGAAAATCGGGTTTAGGCGACCAATGTTTTCTTTAGGTTTATAGAAAATACTTTCATACAAAACCTATAAAGTGCGGTAAAATCGATATACGGAGATTAGGACCTCAGTATTACACAAAAACTATTTATAAATAAAAAATTCTAATTTAATGAATAAAATTTTTAATCTAAATTATAATTAAATATTTTTCAGATATTAATTTCATCTATAATTCCCAATAATTTTCAACAATCTAAAAATGGGTACTCTGAGCAAGGACTACATTCATCTTTAATGTAAAAGTGAAATAATTATATTAAAAGTGTGCAAAAATTCTATAAAAATTTAAAGTGTAAATTGTAAAGTGCAAAGTGTAAAGTTGTTTTATTCACAATAATGTGCAAAAAGTTTACAATTTTTTAAACAAATGTTTAAAATATAAATTTAAAATTAGACATTTTTTTTAATATTAATAATTTTTAGGAAAGATATTTTAATAAATATTTCATTTTGTTTTTTTGAATTTTATAACGTATGTTTTTATAACAAAAACCAAAATGGCTTCCATCACTGCCAAGTTTTATGGATTTATATATTTTATAACAATTTTTGTTACATTTTGTGGTAAGTTTTTATTATTTTTCTACAGTTTTTAAATATTAATATTCCTATTCTAAGAGTTGAAGAGTTGAAACGAAATGATGAGTCCAATAAAATTGAGTCTAGGCATAAATGAAGATTAAACTGGATTTGCATTGGTTTGATGATCCATGAATACAAATTCTGATGATCTCCAACAAATAAATTTTATGTTTTGGATTTTGCCAATATTGTTAGGGAAATTTCGTTTGGGTAGAATTAAAGTCCTAAGTCCATAATATTTATTAGATTTAACATTCTTGGGTTATAAAAAAAATAAACTTTTTAAAAAGTTTAATGAATATCTCATCAAAATGGTTAATCTTGTTTTAGACTTAATCAGATTTAATAATTTTTAATTTTCTTCTAATGAAAGAAAGGCCTTTCTTTCTCAATTTTTCTGTAAAAAAAAAAAATAATAATAATTGAAAAATTAATTTTCTCGTTCTGATTAATAAATATATTACTTATATTCCAAAGTTTAAGATAAATATTATTTTCGAATTTCTTTTTTCTATTAATTAAATTTTTGACACGCAAAATTTTTAATGAATTTGAAATGAATTTCAATTTAACAACAATTTAATTAAAATAAAATAAATATCAAAATAACATGTTTAAAAATTCATTTAATAAAAATAATACGGTTTTACCTTTACATGAGCTAATTTACAAAAAAAAAAAAATTTTGTGAAAATTTTCACTTTTCCAAAATTTGAAGAAAGAAAAAAAAAACGAAAAGAAAATATTCGCGGTATATTAACTTTCTGTTTATCAAAACTGAACTTGAAATATTAAGTTGGAAATATATATGGCGTTCCACTCTATAATTAGATAACATTATTAATTGCGTATACCAAGTTTAGTATTAATTTTAGTTCATTTAAAGGAGACGTATTAAATGCTGAAAGAAATATAATAATAAAACTTGTTAGTATAACCTCCACTTCAGAGTCGCTTCCGCTTGTCATGGATGCTCTTTTTAAGATTCATCAAATAAATATTAAATTTAAAAATCAGATATTCATGCTGTATAGTGTTAGTTGTGGAACTAGTAACCAATTTAAGCACTCAAAATTTTTCTAGTATTGAAATTTGAAGAAACACTAATTCTGAGAGTCATATCACTTGTCGAACAAAGTGACGTGACACTTAGAATATACCTGACTATAAAGTACGGTCCAGACGCTCAGTCTTTTTGCTCAGTCGTAGTTTGCGCAGTTTTTCTGTGGGAAATCCTGCGCAAATTTTGTGTCCACACGGTACTATGTTTTTTACGCAGTTTTCTTTGGAACTTCTTAACGCTACGTTTTGCATGCACGTACCACAGTTATTTTTCAGACACGATCTGAAATCGCACAGGCCGCACTTTTGCCTGCGCAAACGACCGGTGACTTGTCCAGACGCTCAGTTTAGCCTGCGCAAATCTGATTTGCGCATGCAAAACTGAGTAAAAAACTGTGCGTTTGGACGGCTCTTAAGAGATCCCTAATATCAAAACTTGCAATTCAACACTAAAACGTTTTTGAAATAATTGATAAAAATGTTTGTTTATTGAAATATATACTTCGTAATTTTAGTTTTAGTATAATTCATAAAAACTAAGTTATTATTTAGACCGTATCGTATAAATCAGTAGCTGGTATTTTATTTATTATTAAATTACAAGTTTTGATGCTAATAAATTTAAATTACTATTAATTTTGATTCCAACTTTTCTTTTCCACAACTGCCAAATTTCTCAAAGCATGGAAAGAGTCTAAATTAAATATTATTAAAATATGAATATTTGATTCAAAACGGCTTTATTCCTTTCAAAATTTGCATAAAGTCTATTCAATCGTATTTGCGAAATAGTTGTATTCCCACTGAAAGTACTTAAGGTCCAAGGGAAGGCTCTGTAGTCGAATTTTTTTTCGTACGTTCCCTCCATCACACAAGACCTCTGACCTCAAATCTCTCCAAAACCAAACTTCTGACTAGCCAGATTACAGGAGATACCATCCTCTCAGTTAATTTTATGTTATGTTATGTTTGTGTTGGTTGTTAAAAAAGCCTCCGGGAATACAAAATCAAAATAAATTGATTTTTCCAGTATGGTATTCATACGTTCTTCTACCGCCTATGCGTGGGGGAGGCGAGCACTCTTCGTGCCTAGGATACAGTATCCCTAAATATCTCTGAAAAAAGCAGAAAAGAGAATTTTATTATTTATTTTATAAGATTTAATAAGATAATAAGCAATTTAGTTTATATATCTTGGGTTGAATTTTACCTGATTTGCAGCAGGATTTACATGTATGAATAAAATTCGTAATTAGAGGATATCAAAAGTATTCAAATTTCAAATTTCAATATTTTGAAACATATTGATACTGAGGCCTCGTGTCATCTGAACAATTTATAATTCGTTCAAGTTGGGTCACTTTACTAATATTAAATTATTCCTTAAAAAGGAATATACATATCCTTTCTCGAAACTTTAAAAAAAATAGATTTTTTGATCATTGGAAACTATGCTATTTAGAATAAGGTTAATCATATTAAAAAGATATTTTATTCTTTTCTTATTCATGTTATCTTATTTCCTAAAACAAATTAAGATTTTTATAATGAAGTCGTTAAACAATTGAAGTAATTCGTTTTTAATGTTTTGTAATAAAATGAACAATGTTTGGGATTATTCATTTCTTTTGCCTTTGAAATATGATTATGAATAAAAATGATTATTATATGGAAAAAAGAAGAAAAATATTAGCTTTTTGAAAACGTGTTCATAAATTCATAATTCTAAATTTCAAATGGGTTTATTGTTTTGTTAAACAAAACTGCCTGTACATAATAATTAAATGCGGCAATATACAATAAATGTTTAGTTGACACAAAATCAACAGTAATTGTTTTTAGAAGTCAATAAAAATGATATACTAATAAAATAGTACTCATATCTATATATAAAATGATTATAGAAAACTAGGGGCAAAGTCTATGCGCTTCACACATCCAACCCACTCCTCATATCCTTCGACCAATCATCCCGTCCTTGCAAAAAGATTTCAAATCTCTAATTTCTGATCCAAGAAATTCTTGGATACTGAGTTTCATCCAGATCTATGGAATCGTTTAGACGTTAAACAAAAATCGTTGCAGAAAAACGTTGAAAATTTGAACTAAAGTTGTTATACTGTAGAAAAGATTTATCAAAATTGTCTTCTGACAATTTAAGCACAATAAACTGATATGATATATTGAAATCATATTTTTCATCTAAAAACTATCGTTTTTTAAGAAAACTTGACGTTAAACATCATTCGCGTGGCCAACGGTGGAGGAACTTTGCTGAAACAACTCTTAACTCAGCTAGTTTTTAATAGTTTTGTAAAATATTTATACAATATGTTCATCAATATATGTTTAAAACATAATACAGAAAAAAATCCATTTAATAGTTGCATAGAAAATTTGATGTCATTTCGAACGCCTTGGGATGGTGTAAACCTTAATTGAACCTGTTGTGTGGTCGAATATTTTATTTAGTGAAAGTTCGAAAAAAATATATTGTAGAACATAATTATAATATCAATTACACCTTATTGGTACTGAATTATGTAATTTAGAGCATACTACTTGAAGGTGGTTACTTCTGATTGCTATTAAAATACATATTTCAAAGCTTACAAGCCCTTTTGTTAGTGCATTTCGATTTAGTTGGAAAACGTTCTGCCCATATATTATTAACTTAGGTATAAGTATGATTTCACTTCACCTAGCGGGTGTAAATGGAAATCAGACATTAACCTAAAATTTCTTGATATCACAAGTTAAAAATGGAAATGTATGTTGTCCCAATTTCTGATCAAAACATTTATGATGGTATTTTTATTGACAAATTGAAAAAAACGTCTTATAGTGGGGATTTACGAGTTATATTAGGTGTTATTTGATGGCATCTGATCAATTTATATGAAAATCAAAAATATTTATGTAAAATTTTCTCCAATAAATAAAAATATTGATTCTTGAAAATCATAATATGAGTTTTGGTTTATTCCTTTTGTTATTTTTGTTAACACATATCAATATGCATAACAATTGATTATATTTTCTATTATTATACATATTAGAGATTTCTCTTCAGATTAAATATTCAGAAATACCAAAATGTACCAAAATTCTTGATTCACAATATAATTGTTATTAAAAATAATGTTATAGAAATGTACAAGTTAGCAAAATTAAAGTTAGTTAAAAACAAAACACGTACGTACGTAAGATTTATGCAAAACTTTTAAAATTGCTTTAAGAAAGTGTGCTGCAGGTCTTTTGCATACTGATAAATTCATATGATAAAATGATCATCAAAGTGTGATACAAACATAGATCCGAGATATAAAACAACCGGTCAATTTTAATAGTATAAATTCTCTATACAGGATGAATGTTATAAACAATGATTTTATCAATATCGTTTTTTCAATTCTTATTTGAAGTTTAACACCGGTTTTAGCACGTTTATGTGCAGTTCGGACTGTTTTGTTCCGTGCCAAAATAAGGCCCAATTGAAGACACAATCGGAAGGTTCAGTCTTCATTTATGCGTATGACTAAAATGGTTCAATCGAACCCGTTTGTTATCAGCATAAACGTACCACAAAAAGCTGTAGGGTCATAAAAAAGATAACAAGTGCGGTAGAACAAAGTGTGAGATGATGAGGTGAAAGAAATATCATGAAAACACATGATTTATATTTAAATATCACCCTGTAATATTGAAAATAAAGTATGTACTTAGTTTGAATGTTGCGTGTTGTGATGAATTCGAAATGCGGCTCATTACAATACTTTTAACTATATATAAAAATAAGCAAGATTTAAATTTAAACAATGGACATTTTCTTGTACTAGAATTTCTAATAAAATAAAAGAAACAAAGTTATAATGAGAGAAAACTATTCCAAAAAAAATAAATGTTTTGATAAATAAAACTAGTTTTTACTTGAAGTTTTATAAGAAAAAAAAAATACAACCATTTTACTTTAATAACGCTGTTTTTAAACATTTAATTAGTTTTAATTAATAGAAATGATGGAAGATAATTCTTATTTTAAGAATTGAAAGAATTAAAATTGCAATTCATTAATTATTCAGCTATTGTAGAATTTTTACTAACATGCAAAATAGAATTAACGGAAGTTAGTTATAATAATAACGTAATTTATCTTTGTTTATTCAAGTTTATCAAGAATTTTCTTTATAGAAGTCAGATATCCCTGTAGTTTCGTAAGAATCACAAATAGAAATGATGTGTTAACATTTTTCTAAAACATACATTGAGTGCATCTACCGTTCTGAACATTCTAAACAGAGCGAAACAAATAATTGACCTGAGTAAAGAAAGAATTTAGCCCTTCGTAAGTGACCTAACAGTTCACTACCTACTTAAACATAATTTAGAATTAATGAGCCTGCGACGGAGCAGAAGAAACAGTGGGATACTTCTTATGTCAATGTCCAGCTTTTCATAATCAAAAATTTCGGTTACAGTTTTGTGGAACCACATCAATGTGATTCCCATCAGCCGGATATCTGCCTTCATTGAGGGGTCTAGAAGCCTGGCGAACTCCACAATTTAAGGAATACTACATAACTGAGACGAGCACAATCGACCCAATTCGTGGTCTAAGTGCTGGCAGTGTCTATAGAACCTATTTCCATCATAAGTTCATTTATTCAAACATTCTAAAACTTTAGGTTTTCCTAAATTTGAACTTAGGATCGACGTTAATCCAAATCAATTCTACTCCAGCAATATTCTAAATCTAAAGCAATGTCTTCTTTCCTATCAAAAAGGGTCGTATGCAGAAGGTGATGTGATGACGTCTTTAAACCAAAGACGTAAAGATTAAAAGAAATAAATACATTTCGAATGTAAATTACATTATATTTAATGATTGGATTAAAGACGTCACCACCATCCGAATCTTCTTGATATTGAGAAGATATTATCCGAAATAACCGACATCAGAATTGAATTAATATAAAAGTTAGTAAATTAAAAAAATTAAGCAAATCAGATACATAAAATCCATTTTTAGATGTTTTTTTGCGGTTTTTCTGTTTATTGGAAACGAAATGAAAGACTATTGAACTGCTTTTAGGCTTTGATTGAGGTCATTTACTTATTAATATGTCGTTGACATCTTTATTTGAATTTCTCTCTGATTTATTCCAAATATAAAAGTTTATAATTTGTTTTTCTGATATTTTAGCACATATATTGTAAGTTTAAGTCCATTTAATATAGTATTGTTTGTAAAGGAACAAAAGAGTTGATTTTTCAAATTGTTTTTAACTCTTATATATTTCTTCCAAAAATGAATTTCTTAAAAACCAAATATGAATCAAATCACTTATCATCAATTATTTATTATAATGCCCTATTGCTTGCCTTAAAACCAGGGACGGAAAACGTTTTGAACCATACAATAAATAAATACCTTAGAACTCAAATCATGTTTTTTTACTTTCTTATCAGAATTCTATTACGTAGTTTAAGTTCAGTTGTCGGATTAGTTTGATGAACATAAAAGGATGCATGTTGTATTCAAATGAGTTAAAGGATTAACAGTCCTATGGAAATCAAACTAGAAATTATTGATTAATTTTGCCAACGTTTCGGGCTTAAATTTTCCGTCCTTCTTCAGGGTTTTATTTATATTATTTAACTCATTTGAATACAACGTCATCACAGTTGGTAAACTCTTTATCATAAAAGGATTCAAATCGAATAGAATATTTTAAAATTTTGGCCAACAGTTCGTTTAAATTCAAACCATTGTATACCAATTTGTAATAGTTATATAATGCATTGTAATTTTGTTCATACTTTCAACGGAAGTAATAGTAGAATGGTCTTGAAATTCATTTCAAATGATATTAAAACAATTATAGGATACGGTATCTTGGAGTATAGTATATCCATCTAAGAACTTTAGGAATTAAAATGCTTCCCTGTTTTCTCTATTCTCACATTGGTTAGTTGGTTTTTGTTAACTTGTTTTTTATGTTTATTATAAAATTGGAGAACAATCACATTTGAAATTAAAACTGATGTTATTTTTTTACCACGGTAAACCCAATTCATAACCTCAGACATACACGGACCCGAAACCATGGTACAATTTTCAATGGTTTTCTTCCCTGCTTAAAACGCATCATGTATTTATCCTTTATTTGCTTCATGTCAATTAATTTTTTTTTTGTTCCTTCCAAAATTAATGATATGCTTGAATTATTTTCCCGAATTTCAAAAATAAAAAACCGCCTTTTCTTGAATTTGTTTGGTATTGAAGAAAGCACTAAAATTACTTAAAAATAATATTCTTTTTTTTTTTTATTATACCCGTAAGGTAAAGGTATTTATTATTATAGTTCCTTTATGGGGAAACTGGTTCAAAACTGATTTCTGGTTTTTTATTACATGATATTTTTTTTTTTTGGAGGATTTTGAAAAACCCATTTTAATTCTTTCTCGTCAATCATTCATCCGTGGGGCATTATTTTCAAAATTTCAATCAGAAAAAATTCCAATTCCAATTCTACGCATCCGTAAGCATGTAATTTTAAGGAATGCGCATTATTGGAACCACAACATCAAAAGGATATGAACATATAAAATGAATTCCTCCTGTTGAGATTAATTTTTAAATAATGCGTTTGAGGTAAATTTCATAAATTAATTCATTTAAAATTCATCTCAGGTTGATAGGTATTTTTTTTTGTTTTTTTAAGATATATGTAATATGAAGATGAATGATTAAGAGCCTATGAAAAACACATAAATCAAAATTACATTTTTTTTAACAAAAAAAACAAACTATTTAATGAAGGATTTTCTTGTCGTGTATTATAAAGAAGAATTTAAATTTATGTTTTATTTAAAAGTGTTTTGATTGTAGTACCGAAACAAAATTTTATAATTTTTATACGAATTTTGAATATTAAATTTTCGTATTGAACTTTCCGTCCGAATGATTTAAGGATCTTTAATCATTCGGGCGGCATTTTATAACAATGATTGCATATTGTTTCATTCTCTGATTTTAAAGACATCGATCGAGTTGTATGAAAGATAAATAACCTTTTTGATTTGTTTTATTTACATGCCTATACTGGCCACAGACATGTCAAGTTATGACTGTCACAATTGAGGTCACAGTTTTCTCTTTAAATAGTTATGAGTCTGACAAATCGAATAATAACAATTCAAATAGTCACAAATTGGTATATCATTTTGACTTAGCTGCTCACAGGAGCACATATTTTTTATTATAATACATGAATTGACAAAAAACTTCCATGGATGTTGCTATACTAATGAAATGGGACACTATTTTTCAAGATCCTCTTTTTCTTTAGTAAAAGTTATTTTCTTTTGATTCAATGCACTTTTTTATGATAAACAAAACGCCATAAAATTGATTAATATCAATTGATAATGCTAAAATTTTGAAGGTTTGTTAAGGAATGTCTGAAAACTTAAACTGAACTGAACTTTATGGTGATACAGTGTATTTTAATCATAATATGTTGTGACTGAAAATCAGTCATAAGTTTCGAATAAGCGTTATATTTAATATGATTAGAGAAGCATGGACTTCTTTCTCTCTTATTATAATGTATTCTGTTCAATTACGACTAGATTCAGGTGTTATCGTAAATAATTGATAAATATTTGGCTTGAAAATAGATTTAACTATCTTTGAAAATCTTTGTATAGTATCTCCACGATGTTTGACTGTAGGTTTGTATATGTTTTTCTACTTGCGAATATCTACCTTAAAGAAGTTCGTCCACTTGCTAAAAAAATGGCTGCAATATCAGTTTTGAACATGATATATGATTGATGGTTTTTGCAATCAAACTTTCATATGTTTCTTCGTTATATAGTATGCTGTACTAGTATAAGTTTAAGTTGATTGCGGAAGCTATCTGTTGTCGTATTGCAGCAATTTCTTTGCTTAGAGTCAAAGTATTCTAGGTACAACTTTTTTTTTTTATAGAATGATGACAATTTTCGACGAATATTAAAGACGTCAATTGAATTCGATTAAAAAGTAAGGTCTTCGAAAATTTTTGCCAATCATTTTAGTGAATAGTTTTCTAATTGGACTAAAAAATTATAACAGAAAGAATCAAAGAAAAGTTATGTTATTAATTAATTGGATTTAAAATGTTGATTAAAACGTGATTTATATTTTTATGTTTTTAAAAAAAGAATATCAAAATTAAGGAAATTTAAGAAATTCATGAGAATTTCTTTTTTTCACAATTTTTTTTTTTTTGATTTTTGTTTTATTGATTAACTGAAAATTTTCTATTGAATAAAAAAAACAGTCAAAATAATTTGCGCACGCAACCAAATCAGGAACAAATTGTTTTAGCAAATAAAAAAGAGAACATTTTAAAATGAAAGGCGTTTTCCAAAACAAGAATTATGTTTAAAGATATTTAAGACAATTTCTTAAAAGAAAGAAGCAAAACCACTAATGGAACTTCTATGCATACAAAAGGAGTAAGAGATGTCAGTGTAAAAAGTTTTTATGGACATTTTCTTAGTCCTTAAATGTATGATTTTTTTAAAAAACTTAAAAAACTAAAAATACAGTTGTTCTATTTTGTTGTTATAATTATGAAAATCCTAGCGAAAATTGAGTAGTCTTTATACTTTTGAAGTTAAAAAAGGATTTATGCGTAAGCTTCATCCTTTCGTAAATTGAAATTACTTCCATTATGGTTGAATTTTTGGAAAATCTTAACACGTTCGTTATTGAATGAGCTAGTTTTCTACAAAACTGTATAATTATAATTCTATCCAATCTGCTAAAAGAAGGGAAAAAAGAGTATAATTTTTACACAAAAAAATGCAAAATTAGTTAGTTGTTAAAATAAATAATTTTTTCTTCTTCTGTATCCAAAGAATTAACAATGCACACTAACCTGAAATGTTCTGCAAACAATGGAAATGACCTCTTAACCAAAAAATAAGCAATTAACTGCAGATGTAGAGTTTTAAGCTATAAATCCAACACTGTACATTTAAGCGTTGAAGTTTTAAGTTCACAATACAAGCATGTTCTGTACATTAAAATTTACTATTTAAGAGGATACAGTACTTAATTCCAAATAAGTTAAGTCTTTAAAGTCTCATTTAAAAATATGAAGCAGCCTTTCTTATTAATACAAAAAGTTGTTATCATGCTAATAGTAGGTAAGACAGAGTCTTAACATTTTGAAAAGTAAACTTAACTTTGGACTTGTTGTATTGACGTCTACAAATATGGAGTTAATTTCAAATCGACTTAAATTAAAGTACCCAAACTTAATCATGTTTATAAGATTTAACTAATTTTCTAAAAAATTAATACCAAATTTTATTCAAATTGCATCAGAAGTTCAAAATTGCGATTCAATCCATTTTCTTTGTACAGGATCACGATCTTATTATCATCCGAACGATATAAACATAGGATGGGTAACTTCCTAGTAAGTAATAAGAATGCTTGAAAATCTGTTAAAGCACCATATACTTCTTTATGTTAAGATATAGCAGTTGATTTTAATTTGCGGGCATGAAGAAAAAAAAAAGCAAAGAAATCGAAAGGTCGTTTTTATAATGGACTATTGGCCTAATTTTAGATATATATTTTTTTTAAATTTTCTTAAAATTAAATTTTAGTTGGTTTGTTTTTTGTATTTGGACATGGATTCCATATTAAAAATTCCGATCTTGTTTTCAAAAAGTGATGATCGTAGTTTGAAAATTTTGTAATAAATTCTGTTCCGTTAGGCACACAAACATTATACGAAAATCATTAAAATACAAGTCACTGTAATTTAAGAAAGAAGAAAAAAAAAGGTGGTAACTATTTGAAATCTTATTAAAATATCTTACAATGTCAGCCACAAAAAAAAATGGAATAAAACCTGAAAATAGAGCAGCACAGATTTTGTTATAATGCAAAGAATAAATTAAGGTGTACATGATGAGAATGATCGAGGCTTCCATGTTACAAAAGATATTTCATTCCAAAATACCGAAGTTGACGAAGAATTTTTGAGATATTCTAAATTAGGCCAAAAAGTTAATGAATGTGATCAGAAATAATTGACGTGTACATGTTGTGTTCATTATTGTTCAGATTTGGAATTATGTTTCGTTTTTTTTTGGCAATGACGTGTGGTACTTTTTTCAGAACTTATCCATTGCCTTTAGATGTTTAAGCTGTTAATCTTTTAAAAAGCGGTATTTTTTTGCTTCAAGAAAATGTTTGGCGGTTTTTTTTTCTTTAAATGGATTTACCCGTGCCAATAACAAGATTTTGTTTGCACAATTTTAATTAAAAAATTTATCTTGAAATAAGATGAAAGAACAAATTACGGTATACAATGTTTTAAAAAAAAAAAAATACAAATCTTCTAATTAAAAACATTGTTGTGAGATTTTCTTTTGTCGTATTTCAACTATAAAAAATTCTATAAGCAACATTATAAGATGACCTTTGATATAAGCGAGCTTATGTTTATGTTTATGTATTCCAAGCCTTTTCATAAATCTGACAATAATTTAGTCCTATTTCTATTTTTATGCGACCGTTATTTATTAGCTACTTTTCGGTGAAAATTGATTCAGGCTAGATCGCTTATAACGAGAATTTTCTATATATATACAATATGAGACTTATGTCTATTAGTCGCAATGACTAAACCTTGAATTGTTTAAAGTATAAATGAACAATAAAACTCGAGTAGTTTACTAAGAAATTAATAAAAAAAAATATCAACGAGTTTCTATAGACATATAGCATACGAAATGTCCAATAGAGATGATGTTTTCTTCGACTATATGTCGGTGATATCATTTTTCAGAAAAAATTGACATAAAACTATTACTTTAAAGTTTAAACCATTCGACATCATGTTGGCCATAATGGCACATTCAGCCACTTCCTAAAATTTAGTTTTAATTATATTCAAACTCTGTGTATTGTCTCCTCTTGGAGGTATAAAAACGCGACATACTTGGTTTCAGAGCTGTTTTAGACTATCACTATTCACATTTGTCTTGTCTTAGATTTTTGAAAATTTGGATTTTGAGATGATTGTATTTTAAGAGAGAATTTATTGTGCGTACATTTTTGGCATCACTGCAGCGCTGCAAAGCATTCCTCCTTTTTATTTCTAATAAGTCATATCCCACAGACAGAATTTTAGAATATTCTTGCCTATCGGAAGCATATTGAATAGACCTAATTATTAAAGGGAAACTCGATCGTAAATGCTAAATATTAATAAAATGGGTTGTTAAACATGATATTTATGATATTCATTTACAAAATTCATTTTATTTGACTGGAAAATCTTGTTATTTTTGCAAAAATAAAAAGTTGTTTTCTGCAAAGGTACTCAATACTTCTCCTTTTCTCGTATTTAAATGTTATCAAGTTTAAAACAAGAAATCGCATGGATAACTTTAAAAACGAGAATTTTCAACATCGGTCCATAATTCATATACATCTTCATACATATTTCCTGTGAAGATCTGGTATACAATTTCTGTAGATCAAGTTCAAGATTTCATTATTATATTTTTCATAAAACAGTGTTAAGCTCATATACAGAGTGTATTAAAAATAACCTGTTTCAAAATGAAATCAACTTGAAATCTCCGTTAAATATTCATGGTATCGTATAATTGTTTAGTAAATAGAATCTTTTATCAATTAATTTCATACACATTTACAAAATTTCGGTATGATTGCAAAAATTCAGTTAAGTAAGAGTGGATCTCTGTTGTTTAGCAATGAAATTTTGATCTTAAAATGTAAATTTTAAATTTTGTTGAAAATTTAACGTTACATTCTTGTATCTATAGCTTGAATTCTTGATTACCAGGTGATCACTTTTTCTGCTATATAAATTGGAATTTTCAAGATTTACAGTTGAAATGTCCATCATTTCTTGATTGACTATATAGTATATAAAAACGATCGATTTATAGAATATATAGAAATTGTTTTCACAGATTTTTTTCCCATCTTCATCTTAGTTTTCACATATTTATTGGACGACATTTTTTTTTACGTACGCGATAGTAATTCATTGACATCGATTACTCAATGAGACGGAAGTGCATAGTGTACGCGGATATACTATTTATTATTACATCAATCAAAGTAAATTAGGTAATAAGAAGTTTAAGAAATTTAAACAAAATACTTTCATGCATTTTAAAAGTTTCCTATAAAGTCCTAAAAATTCATATTAAGTATTATAAATCGTCATATTGCGATCATTGTCGCGACTTCTTTGAGGTCTTGTCTAACTTTTCAAGCAATCCTATTGCTGAAATAATGAATGAAAATTCTGGTTTAGAACTAGTTTAAGATTTGGAGATTAAATCTGAATCGAAAGCCATTTTTCTGATATCGTTAGATCAACATTATCAAAGATGATGTACTATAGAAGAAATTTTCGTGATGACTTTTTGAAAGCTCTCTTCAGAATATGCGCCTAATGTCACATACATATATGGCTCAGATTGGCATGTTTTTTATTTAGTTGCATATATCAAATGAAATGAAATTCTATCTTGTACGTACTGGAAAGCTTTCACGATAAAAAGTGATTAGGAAAATTTTTTGTAGAGTACAGATCTATAGATTACATCATCTTTGGAATGACTGTATCTAAAATTACATCAAACAAAACAGTAAGTTTTACCAACATTGATGCGTACAAAATACAATTTGTCAATTAAATTATTGTTTTCTTTTAAATATAATATAATTTCTAACTAATATTGAATTGAAAAATCATATCACAAATGAAAGAAAACAGAAAATCAATTATGTCGGTGATCGATCTATTATGGATGTGGGATATGGCCTCAATTTTAAAATATTTTTAGATAACTCTCGAAATAGCGTTGTTTTCTTATAAACTAATTTCACTTGGTCTTAATTAGTTTGAACGTTAATCGATTAAGAGTTAGTCGGTATAAAAAAATTGGAATTATGGTAAACAATCAAAAAGATCCTCTATTTTAAGTATTGTATATATATTTATGAACGCACAATGCATATCTTTTTGTATCTGAAATGCACCATTAACGTTCTATTAAAACTATATTATCTTTATTCATATGGTTTTTTTATGCTTCGATTAAATGAGCATAAATTCACATATAAACATGAAATTTCCCATTTGTGGTTTGTTTAAGTATAATTTATATAAAAAAAAAGAAAAAAGAGAAGAAGTTTGAAATTGGAATGAATGCTAAAAGATTACGTGAGAGTTCCAAGATTTAAAATTTTTAATTTTACAAAAAAACCAACAATATCTAATGTTTCTTTTTATCATTTTTTACTATGATTTTTAGTCAAGTACATGCACATTAATATGATTTTATATTTATTTTTGTAATTTCAGGTCATACACATAGGAATTAGTCAAAGATTAAAGTTTTTTTTCTTTTGAAACTTAAAATTTCTTTTCCGAAGCCATGAAAATTTTGGTCGAAAAACGTAAAATTTTTGTTGAATAAAACACTCAACATCAATGTCCATTTATTTCTACTTTCTCTATAGATAGGATTTATACTATATTCATGACACCTACCTACCTACCTACCTACCTACCTACCCTAGACTGACACTAGATTTGGTAAGTTGTAACTATTGGGTGTCCCAACAAAAGACCAAGATATTTTAATTTGCGTAACCTGAAGTATTTGTATATCTCTGGTATTCTGCATCCTTTAGATACGACCCATATCTCATTCGACGATCAATTTAATAAGGAATTAAATGCCATTCACCGTTTTCTAAAATATTTCCTTTTAGCACAGGAAATATAGAAATTTTCTAGTATAAAAATATACGTATATCTCGGGTATTCTGGGTCCTATAGGTATAATCCATACCTCATTCGACGGGTAATTTAATAATTAATTAAATTAAGAATGGTCTGAAAGAAACAAACGATTTGAATTTTGTGGAATTGTCTTTTTGAGAACAGTAGGCGCTCGAAACTTGACAAACCGTCAATAATAATTTCGTTCCTTCGTGCAGAGTTCCATGACTATTAAGCGCAACAAATGGCAAATGACAGGTGTCAAGATTTTAGTACTGTCAACTTACTCCACGACTCCATTGGACTTATTTCAAGACTTATTTTCAGCCGGACTGGCAAAAAAGTCCAATTTTTAGAGTCTCCACAAGACTTTTTTTCAGTCCGACTGAAAATAAGTCTTGAAATAAGATATGGAGTGGTGTGGTTAATGAAACGAAAATAGCGCGAAACTTAAATCTGGCGCTATTATGGAAACACCCGATATTATAGAAATATAGTCACAGATTTCTATCTAGATTTTGACTAGATTTCTTAGTAGCGACAATGTAGTTGTTCAATTTGACTTGTTTTAATGGTAATCCAAAGTACGGATCGAATACGAATAGTTTAAGATGATTAAATTCTAATATGAATAGCATTTCATTTTAAATTATTTCAAATTCTTTTAAAATATCCATTTTCTATAGATTATAATCTTAAATAAGTCAAAATAATAGGACCGCGTTTTTTTTAGCGCACTAATGAAATACATACATATTATGAATTTGTAAATATATAAAAATCAGTTAATCAGTGTTAAGTACTTATGATTTTAATTGAAAAGAAGTAACAACCAAATAATGTGACAAAAACATGAAAGTGAAAATGAGATTCAAGTACATAATTAGCAGTACGCCTGTTATTGTCTGTGACAAATTCTTCATAAATATTTTCATTTCATTGTGCTAAAGCAAAAGTATATAGTTTAACTAATTAATTACGCTTTCATCATATTGAATTATTTTAATAATTATTATTAAAAAGAAAATTGTTTGTTTTTTGATTCGAATCGGAATGTTTAAAAAAAAAACATATATATTAATCACTGAACAGAGGACTTTCATGTTGTGGGTTTAAAACGGTCAGTTGAGTTCAAATTTTTAAAAAGTCTTCACGGAACATGTGGGAGGATTTAAAACAGTATTTATTTTTGTATGGCTTCAAAATATACGAGGTGGGACGGTTCTTTTGTTATACATAAAGTATTTGAAAAATGTTGGAAAATTGATTAGTATAGCATTAGTAGCAAATTTCTCCAAAAATACATATTTTCCAAACATACCTGATTGTGTTTTTATTAAATTACAATTTCAAAAAGTTGAAGAATTCTTACTTACGTTCAATGTCTCAAAGGAAGCCTCTGCCAATCCTTTATATAAACACTACTCAAAAAACTTAACGGATCAAAAATGTTCAGGAAATTTTTGGACATTTTAAAAATCTTGTATCTCTGTGGGTATTGTGACAGGACATTGCTCCTTGAACGAACACATGTGGAAAATAGGGGTGGCCGAGAGTCCGATATGCGAACCTGTCTAGAAGGAACTGAGTCCGCTGAACATTTTCTAGAACCAGACTTGCTACACTGGGTGCGTACACCATGAGTAAGGAGGGGCTAGCTAACTTGGACCTAACTACGGTGCTGACTTTCATTAGAAAGACAAACCGGTTCGGCGAAGAGAGCCTCTCAACCAACCTTTTTAGGAGGAGGCACAATGGGCCAATTAGGCCTACGTGCTAAGGCCTCCAATACAATACAATACAATCTCTGCGAAAAATGGCCGTAGAAAAGCCTTTCAAAGCTTAAAATCTCTAGTTTTCAAATCGTAAACTTCAAAAATATATTATTTATATCTTACGATCATATACAAGAAAATAATTGATTTTACTTTTTAAAAATTCCCCCAAAAATGCAAACATTCAAGATTTTACACAAATTTCATTGTAATTGTTCAATTTTGTGTATTTTAAATTGGAGTAATTATTGTTCATATTCCAAAAAAAACTTTACTTCTTCACTTATCTAACTTAATATCGTAAAATTTCGAAATTTCTTCTTTTCATATTGGAAGCAAACAACAATGAGAACGTTGTTGCCATACACAAGACATGCTTTGAAACTCTTGAAAATGGAGTCTTAAAGAAAACATAAAAGAAAAATTATTATTTATTATTTCTTTCTTCAACTTCTTTTATGGCATTTTTTTCTTTTTTCATATGAAAAAGAAAAATTAGAAGAATTGCCACCGCATATTTCTTTGTGTGCCGAAAGTGTCTTATGACAATATTTTGTAACTTTCATTTATCGTGCACACCAAAAGAAAACTTGGTGAAATCGGTTTTTAAAAACCAAAATATTATGGCGAAATAAATTTTGATTTGAACAACAAGAAAAAAAAAACGGTTTGATCTTTTCATTTCTTCTAGATAGGTCATGAGATTCCCATAAGTCCCATCATTGACGGATGCAACTGAATAAATTGCAATCTTTTAATGACGCGTTCAAAACGTTACCATTTATCCAAGGTATCTAAAATATTTTCAATTATTAATGAAGATAACCTTTGCAGACTTATATGGATATTTACCCGGATCAGGGATTTTTCTTTTCTATTGAAATTCCATCACCAAATGATATTTATCAATGAATCAATTGGAAACAATTTTTTCAGACCTTATACAATGGGAATAGGATTTGGGTTTTTACATTCCGATATTTGTATAAAAGAAATTCAATTATGGTGAAATATGTTTTATTCAATTAAAAATTATAATATTTTGATGATGCCAAAGAGTTATGACATCGTCTTGGACTCGAACAAAAATTTCATTTTTTTTTCAATTTTGTGTCATGGAAAACTTAGTCATTGAATTTCATACGGAAGTGGAACAAAACATTGAAATTCGATAATATTAAATAATTATAATTAATTATAAAAATAATTTTGTAATTTCAGTTTTTGTTATTTGATAATTAAGTAAACAATCTCGCGAAATGTTTGATTTTTATGCAATTTAATTTTTATTATGTAATTATTTTATTTTATATTTTTTTGTTATTATTTCATGTTTTTAAAACAATTTTGTTACAATTTGTTTCGTTTTTACCTGTTCCGGTTTATCTTTTATGAAATTAAAAATTTTAATTATTTTTTCGTTGATTTTGCTAAAAAATATTGTATGTCAATAATAACTAGTAAATATTCTTTAGGTAATTAGAAGCTTTTGTGATAGTGCAAATGGTACTATTTACTAGGACATTTTTGGAGCTCAAATTCTCTTTTAATCAAACAGTGTTAATTGTTGGAGTTGTGGTTGATTAGGAAGATATTTGTTTAAAAGTCTAAAACTAACAATCCACTTTTTCAGATGATGTATTTTCGCGATCCCTAATTTAGATTAAATAAAGAAAGGATGGATATTTATAAACAGTTTATAAACAATTCCTTTACGATCGCTCCAAACACCTTCTTTCTCAAAGTTAAAGCGTTAATTCGATTTACGATTATTTTTAGATCTTTTACGCATTTAGACCAAGCCAATTTTTGAATATTATTCTTGTTTGTTATCATTATCCAGCTTTCATTGCCCGTTAAAAATTCTGCCAACAAAAGATTTAATTCGTTATGTTAAATGAATTTTTACTTTCTTAGATTTTAATAAGAGAGTATTTTGTAATCTTGCAAAAATTCGACGGAAATACATGTTTTGGGATCCTCGGAATTCTAATTCTAAACACCATAACTCGAGAAGGCCTTACTTAATTTTCTTCAACTTTGGTTCAAAGATAGGTTCTAACAAGGAGATTAAATGATTAAATTTTGACTGAAAATTCTCAACTGGAAGTAAGCTATTTTTTGTGGGGGTGATAATTCGAGAACGACATAACCAATTTCAACAAAATTTGCTACACATATGTATATATAGGATTAAAAAGAATAACTGGCTAGAATTTCATCGGGAAGTACTAAACTGGAAGTGATCAATTTCGAACGGAAAATATGAATGTCCTCTTAGCCACAAGGCTATAAGAACGGAAACTGGAAGTGGGTTATTTTCCGTTCTTTTCATTTTTGAATGCATGATAACTCCAATGGTTGTCTCCAAAAAATACGATATCAATTCCATTCCAAGAATGATCAACTTAAATTAGTTTATGTAATTAATTTCCGAATTTTGATTTTTTCATATAGTTGCGGTGATATTATCTAGAATTTCATGGTAAAAATTATCCAGAACGAATCTATAGTTAAATTTATGTTTTAAAATGAATTCTTGCAATTTAAAATCTCTTAAATTTTTTATAGTTACCATACTCACTGTGAGGGTCTAAGTATAGAAAAATTTGGTTAAATTCAATTAAAATGAATTAGTAACCGATTAAAAGTTTGGTAATTTTATGTCTTGATTTAATAAAAACCTAATTTATACCCAAACTTTTTATATGATACAAAAAAGAAATGTTTCTTATGTTGTTTAACATATGATTGCACACATCGTTTTTTTTTTTGTTGGTTGTTGAAAACTTTTCATTAATACATTTATTTTTCTTTCTGCTTGTTTAACGGTAAACACCTGTATGTTGTGATGTATGCTGAAAGACCATGATAACAGTTACAGAAATTTCTCAAGCATTGAATACAACACCAATCAACGGTATACAATCCATAATACCTGCTTGATAGCTATAGTGAATCTTATATGGACCCGCGTTTACTTTAATAGATAACAATTATTGAACTTTTCATTATGATAAAAAGGCAAAAAAAAGCTGAATCATAAACGTATGGGTTTATTGAAAACCTATGATTTCAATATAATTAACTAGAATTGTAATAAATATAGATTTTAATTATTTAATAATCAACAAAGTATTTGCATTATTTTTCTTGGTTTGGTCATACTTGAGATAGTGTAAAGGTTCATCAACACTAGTGACTATAGTGACTGAAGTCAGCTTGAATGTTTGAGGAAAATTGGATTTTATGTTGAATAGAAAAGACATGTTTGGATAGCCTGAATATTTGGTATATTGTTTTTATCATGATCAAGTAACATTTATCTATAAAATCTGTAATGGACGCGTGTAACTCGATTTGACCCAAATCGTATCGAAAATGCGCAGCAATAGAAACGCATTTTGGATTCGATTTAGATTCAATCGAATTACCGGATTTCATAAATCGAACCGAAAAAGCATTGCTATTTTTATGATTTTTCGATACGATTTGAGTCAAATCAAGTTATATGATTCCACTCCAGTAAATTAGAGCTTATATTCGACAACGCGTCATCGTATGCCATCGTTGCTCTATTAAATTTAAAGATATTTCAGTTTAAATAAAAGGTACAAAGGTTATGCCAACTACTTTAATAAATAATATTGCCAAATCAATTAGGCAACTAGATTACAATTCAAATTACCGATCATTATTATTACTGGCAGAATATGCGACCCTGACTTATCAAGTTTCACTTTTTTTGCGGTAAATATGTCAGAAATTATCGCGTTTTCATTAATTATGGGCGTTAAAAAACGGCAAGGCAAATTTGATATAGCCTATAAGTAACACATTGGAACAAAGAATCGTTTGAGATATGTTTCATCAAAATCGGTCTAGCCGTTTAGAAATCAGCTAGATGCATACAGACCAAGGTACACAAATATAATATATGATAGATAGATTTAGTTGTTATGTTACAATAAATTTAAACGTAATCATCGAGTTGTTGTGCAACTATACTCAGCTAATCGAATAATCGCAAAACCAATGAAATTTCAGAGTAGCCGGGTACTAGGTACTCGAGATTGGATACACTAGTAAGGATATATAAGTCGACCAAAGCAACAAACTTTGGCGCTATTAAAATGGCTTTCTGTATATTAATTTTAATCATACTTATGGTAAATGTGGCCTCTTTAGACTTGGTCTTTTAAATTAATTCATTATATAAAATTAGATTCAATTAACTCTACTGTTTGTATAGTAAATCTGATAATGTTAATAATATAATCGGTTATTTAAAAAAATTATTACAATAAGAAAAAGAAAGAAAAAAAAAAATGGATTCTGTAAAATTAGACACCGTAAACGAATTGTAACAAAAAAGTAACGTACATAAATTACGTTCGTTTCGAGAAAGTTTTTTAAGTTTTATTTTCGCCCAAAAACTTTATAGCTTAAGAATTCTTCCGTATACGAGTATGTAATATTAAATAAAAAAGTACTATTTTATAAAGATTTTAAAAGAGCAGAAGAAAAGCTACAAAAGACACTATAGAACCGCACAACAAAATATATAACTGCACTTTTATTTACCGAATAGAATTTTATATTATATTTTTGGTCATTAGATTGGTCAAGCAACGTGAATTACTCATTCTTAAAGATGGACGCGTTTATTACTATTATTATGATTTTACTTTTGAAATAATAAATGTTCGTCACGAATGATGTACATTATGCGAATTTTAATTTAAAAAAGATTTGAAATTCTTTTTTTTTGATTGTAACGGTTTTTTTTTTAATTTACAAATTATAGTTTTTATGATTTGAGAAGAATTCTAGAATTTCGGAATTTCAATTTTCAAAACTGTACGAAAATCTTAAGCACTTTTTTTTAAAAAAACATTTTAATTAATCAATTACTTACAAATTGGTCTCAATTAAAAATACTACTCGGATGTGCTGGAGGCGGAAAAACTTTTTGGAAATCATTTGATATTTAATAACGAATAAATTCAATCAAATTATTCCTCTATACGAGGGTGGTTTGAAAAGATCCACTGCCTGGCATAGAAACAATTCTTTAATTGGTTAAAAAACACTTTTATTAGGTTTATCTTATTATAGTTTGATGTAAATATATGAGAATATAAGAGTAGTGACAAGAATACAAACGGGACACTGCAGACTCAAAGTACACCTTAAAAACTAGGATTTAAACTAGATAGCATCTGCAGATTCTTGAGAGGGGAATGAAAGGATCTCAATGCATATTCTCTCCGATTGAAACATCTGGAGGCATACTGCTTCTCCCCAATTGAGATGAAATCTCTTGACCCACTCCAGATACTAAAATTCCTAAGAGGAATAGACCTGGAAGAGGTACTCTAGAATGAGAAGTTAACCTAACTACTGCACTAAAGAAGAGGGGATATAATAGATCTTAAAGGTCGCAGTACGAGAAGACCCTAAAAACTTTGTCTTAATCTTGACGTAAATTCTTCCCTCCTGTTTGTTATATTTTTAATTTTAATCGTAACTAATTAAGTTTTCCATCTGGATTCAAATCCACAATATGTGTTGGCTGCTTTTGAATCGCCATGAAGCGAAAAAAGAATGTCCACAACGTGTTGTGGGTGTTTTTTCGCTCATTTAGCGATTTTAGTTTTTGGAGTTCAGCATATATAAAGAAAGCAATTGTAAGTCGCCTTTCTTGTCGGAACCCGAAAAAATGATTTGAAAAATACCTCATTTTTTAGTCAGGGATTTTCATATAGGAAAAAAATACTGATTCTAATATATGTATAAAGAAGCCTTTGTCACTATAATTCTAATTCCAGGGCTGATACTATTAAATGACAGTATATAAATGTTCTGTTTGTCAAAAGACTTCTTCGTATCATGAGTACTTCAAGCGGCTTACCCTATGATCTCTATAACGTTTAGGAAAAATGTATTTAATAAAAAAATGCTCAAACGTATTTTTAAAAGTCTTTAAATTCCGATCAGTGTCACTTGTCGCTTGGCAAAATAGTTACTTCGTATTTCTTTGGTATTTATCAAATTAACAAGACAGGTACCTATCTGAATTCCTTCGATTAAATTTAATGAAATATTACAACAAAAAAAAAAAGAAAAAGTAAAATTCTTATCGTTCTTCAATCTTTTCAAGACCAAGACGAGATCAAGACGAAAGAAAAAAAAACTTTATTGGATTTTATCAAAACAAATTAATCAAAGTATTTTCGATATTAAAAACTTAATAAATTCTTCATCAAAAAAACATAAAACTTGAAAAGTTGATAGGAAGAAAATAAAACCCGCTTAATTACTTACACACATAAAATATTGACCTACTGAATAAGATTTTTTCGATTAATATACCTTTAGGTCATATAATGGCCCACTTCTTTTTTCCCTCTTCAGAGAATAACTTGATTGACCAGAAAATAATAAGTATGAAGTTCCAAAATAATAAGAAGAGAAAATAAAGACCTTTTTTTTCGGGGGATTCATTTCTTCCAAACATTATTCATTCTGATTACAAATTGAATATGGAATGAAAGATGTTGTTAATGAATCCAGAGAATTCAAGTACATCGCCACTAACAGGTATCATCAAGATTTTTGGGTACAGTAAAAGAAAACTATATACGAAATTTTTGTGTTGTATTCAGTTTTTAGAAGATTTACATTTCTTTTAAGTTTCTAGTTTTATGATTATGATTCTTTATGATTTCTTATGGAAATTTCTATTTTGTCCCAAAAATAGCGCGATAATGTGTGGAATTTACCACGCCTAAATCTTATTATTTGTACAAGAATCTAAAAGCTTTACTGTTATTTTTAAATTGAGAATTTCAAGAAAACAACAATAAACTATTCTTTTACAATTAGTGGGTTTATTTTAGTTTTACGAAGCTTTTAAACTGGACTTTTCATATGATTATAGAAAGATTCCATGAAATTTGATACGAAAATCTCATCTTATCTTAATATAATCAACTTTGTATAAATTGGAACAAGAATTGATCGAAGCATGTCCCAAAGTAGATTTTAACTTAATTAAGTGTTTTGTGAAAGATGTTTATCAGAATGTTTATCCGAATTCGTTGTAAATCTCCTACCGCCGAATTACATGGAATCACATGAAGATAAATTTGGATAATACGGTAGACGGTTAACTAATTCGTAGCGTAATTAAGACAATTTTTCTATTATTTTGAAGATGTCGTATGGTTTCGAGGAAATGAGGCACCTATTATGCGAATAGTTTTTTCACCTATAAATGTACATGTAATACGTTGAAAATGCATTCTAATGAGATGGTCACAATATCAGCTATCTAATGTACTTTCATTTTTCGATTTCCTAACGCAATATCATGGAGTTTTTAGAAAATTTCTTTAGTTATCACTTCAATTGGCCAATTTGGACGTTCTTCATCATAAACGCTTGTACGTATGGTCACGTTTAAATTTCTTAAATCACTATTTAATGGTTATCATCGAAGGACCTTTATAATAATGTTTCCTTACACGTTTCCCCATCTCAAACCAGGAATCTAATCACTAATCGATACTGAATGTTTTCGATTAAATTTGGTTTATTAGGTACTTCAAGAGTTTGTCTAAAAGTTTAGAAATCAATCTCGAAAAGTCTACACAATTAGGTAGGTAGAGCAGAAGTCCGGAAAAAACTGTTTTTCTTATTTGATAGGAAAATTCTGATTATTTTAAATATACCTTTGAAAATTTGTTTTGTAAAATAGGATTGAAAAAATTTAAAAACAGATTTTGTGTAGCATTTATTTTAATATTTCTTTCTATTTTTTCTTTTTACAGTAACCGATGAACAAATATCGATATCCCAAATATCACCGAAATCTTCAGAACTTCATGATATACCAATAGGAGATCTTGAAACATTGTCATCATCGAAATCATCATCACCAGAAATATTACCAAACGAACAAATGCAAATAACTATAACGAACGATCATCATCGTATCGAACGATCAGCACTTCCAATTCTAAATGAAATATCATCATCTAAACCTAGTTTAGATATTGATCATTTAAAAGAATTTGATACAAACGATGTAGACTCATCCGGACGATATTTTAATTATATTCAACCAACATCAACATTAGTTGAAAGATCTATTGAAAATGGTGTCATAACAAAATCACGAATGGCTAAAGATTTAACTGGGAATCCTTTTTTATCGAAAGGGGGTCCTCGATCGCTTACATCGAGGTCCCCAATAAATCCGACTACTGTTATGCAGATGACACCGACTGCAATGCTAACTAACGTAAATAATCCACGACAAAATCCAAATCCAGATATTCAAGATATTATAACTGGTATTGTGAAATTATTGAATGGTAACGTAAATGTTCATGCAAATACACAGGCACTTCGACGTCCAGTCGCAAGTCGTATAAATAATCGTGGACCGCCAAGAATATCGGATGCACAACCGTTACCAATAGATTATGAACATCAGAAACCAACAATGCGACCGCCACCGTATCCATTCGATCGGCCCGAAGGACCAATTAGACCGTTCATGAATGGTATACCATTACAAGAACAAATTGTACCACAAAATTATCGTCCAGGATTTATAAGTCAAAATCGTCCGCCATGGCATAGAATACGTCCGCGTCCTCCAATAACAACTGGTAATGGTGGTGGACGACGACCAATACCACCATATAAACCGCTTCCACCAATGCCAGAATATCATCCAGAAGATGAAATTCAATTCACAACAATTTATAATAATGAAACAATTGAATTTGAGCCGACAGATTCGACAGCTAATAATAACAATGACGAAATAATGAATGAAAATGAAATGATGGACACTTCATTAAGTTCAACGAATCATGAAGACGATACGATGATGTCAATTTCAGAAATTCCAACTAAAAAGGATGAACATACAAAGAAAAAAGATACAAAAAATAAATCAACCGATAAAAAACCGATAATTCCGATAACACAAGCAACTAGTACAACAGAAAGTATGATGACAATTATTCAATCAACATCAGTGGTGAATACCGCTCAAATTATATCGCCAACATCATTATATTCTTCGTCTGAAGAACCTGAAACAACATTTATTATAGATTCTTCGGTTAATGATGACCAAGAATCACCGGTAACAATTTCCAGTAGTACAGAAACACCATCATTATCATCAACTACAACATCAGTTATATTGACTGAATCTAGCGGCAGTAGTTCAACGATGATATCTTCAAGTTCTTCGACAGAAATCTTAACATCTTCAACATCATCTACAAATGATATTCATACATCTTCAACAAGTCCAATACTTCCTTATCATCCACGACCAGGAATAGTATTAGATGACCCTGAATTTAAACCAGGTGGTGGTTTACCACGACCAATAGCACAAAAACCAACACGCCCTCCATTAATACAACCTACAAGACAACATCTTCCGCCTGGTTACGGTGAAATCTTTGATGTTACATTATCTGCTATTCAAGGTCCAGGATCCGGTAGTGGATCAAAACAAACTGTTAATATTAAACCATTCGGTGGTGGTTCATATGGTGGCACTGGAAATGATGATATAATTATTTCACCATCTGGTGATGAAGGATTTGTTTCAATCGATGGAAAACGAACGTATATTAATTTGTTCGGAGAATCAACTGAAGGACCAACCACAACAGCTATTACACCATCTACGTCTACACAAATGGTTCCATCAAATCAATTACCTTTATCACCTGGCGTTATAGGAACTGGATATGCAGTTCCAGAATCTGAGGTAACACCACTGCCATCGAAAACTATTAAGCCTCATATTCAACCGACACAAATATCTCCTCAAAGACCGCACTATAGACCAAGACCGACATCACCACCGGTCCGAATTGATACTTGTATAGTCGGTGATGATTCAACATGTGATCAAGCTCAAAACGAGAGATGTAAGACTGAGAATGGTGTTTCAAGTTGTCATTGTAGACCAGGTAAATTATAATTTTTCAAAAAGAAAAAAAGGAAGAGTT
Organism: Xylophagus ater; assembly: GCA_963422695.1. Lineage (NCBI taxonomy): Eukaryota > Metazoa > Arthropoda > Insecta > Diptera > Xylophagidae > Xylophagus > Xylophagus ater. Next base: position 8,349,991 of record OY730486.1, on the reverse strand, counting down.
TTTTTTAATAATCAAATTATTCAGGATATTCTCGAAGAAAACATCGTGAACCATGTCGAAAGGTTGTCTCATTTTTCATGAGTTTACGTGTTGATAAAATTTACGAACGTCGAATTGTTTGGGATAAACAACTTTTAGATCAAGATAGTGAACCGTTTGGTCAATTAAGTTTTGAATCAGTTAGAGCGGTAAGGATTGAATATTCTTTATCTAAAAAATAGTTTACTAATTTTTAAAATTTAGATCGATTCAGCTATGTCAATGACACCATTTTCTGACGAATTTATGGGAGCTAAAGTTAATAACATTTATCATGGTGATGCTAGTCAAGGTGCTGCTGGAGTTTTTGTTAATATAACCGTGAAACTTGAAGAAAATGCTGAAACACTACGAACGAATCTTCGTGGGGAAGTACAAAAACACTTGCTTGGTGTAATTCATCGTCGAAATAATAATATTGGAAGTTCAGTACTTTATGTTGAATCACCAGCCGGTGCTATATCAAATCTACAAGATCTTGATGAATGTCAATCAAGAGATTTGAACGATTGCAATTTTAATGCTATGTGCATCAATATTTTGGGTAGTTTTCGATGTGAATGCGAAAAAGGATACCGTGATCCATGGTCCGATCAACCACAACGCGCCGGACGAGATTGTCAGTCCTGTCCAGAATCACATTGTAATAATCGCGGTACATGTGCATATGATACGGATAGTGTACAAATTTGTACATGCGAAGGCAACTATTATGGTGCACAATGTGAAATTGATGGTGAAGTTTTAGGTGTAGCAATTGGAGCTTCTGTTGCTGCTGTTATTATTATTGTATTAACATTAATTTGTTTAATAATGTGGTCAAGACGTTGGCATCGTGAACAAAAGAATGCTATTGGTTCACCAGTTTTCGGTTATATGGCAACAGCTCCAGTTAAATCAGCTGCCATGAGTCAAAGCCCGTATCAAGTCACTTTAGAAGATCGTATGAGATGGGCGCAAATTGCTGATGTTATGGCACAAGCCAATCATTACGGAGTAAGTATTTTTTGAATGTTAAATTCATTTTTTTTTTGGTTATTATAAACATGAAAAGTTTCAGGCTGAACCCGTAGCAACTAGGCCATCATCGGCTATGTTTGGTTATCCGAATTTACAAGCTATGAATATGGGAACAATGGGTAAATTAAATTAAAAAAAATAAATATATGAAAGTCTTAACGATTAATAATTTCTGATTTTAAAGGTGGTATGTCAATGGCTGGTACATTACCAATGCATTCAGGACAAATGCCACCAGTTCCATTACCAAGGTTTGATTATAAATTCTTTTTTATTTCTCTAGAATTTTTATTAATTTCATTATTTCTTTATGATTTTAGATTAGGAATAAGTTCACGTTCGAATGGTATGAGAACTCTTGAAAATTCTAGTTCTAGTGAAGAGGAAGATCGAACCGATTTACTTGGTAGAAATTTTCAAGTGCCACGCCCAAAGAGTCGAAGTAATGGTAGCATAGCGGTAAGAAATTCTTAAGATTCTTTCAGACTTCATCTGTTTTCCTATAAATTTTGTCAAAAAAAGGCATCAGCTCTGTCATATAGTATGTCGTTGTACTAATATCTTTCCTATGGATTCGCGCTATCTGAGTGAACATTTTTGATAAAATTTATACGAAACAGTCTGAAAGTACCTTTAATACGATTAATTTTAAATATAAATAAATTAAAATTTTCTCTTCTAGAATCAATCAGGAATTTATTATGATGTTGATTATGAACCATCTGGAGGTGATTTATATGGAACAACAACATCGATATCAAATCAAATACCTGGTCCTCAGGGTATTCCAATGAGTACATATACATCCGGGCGAGCGCCTTCAACTTATTACATGAAATAATCTGTTGGCCATTTTCTTTATTCTGTACTTTTCAAAATACTCGTTAAGATACTTTTCTGTAAATAATTTTTCTATTTTTTTGTCCTCCACTCCGTTTTCTATAATTGATTTCATCTCTCTCTGTTTTTAGATAGTTTCTAGGTTGTAAAATTTTTATACTTTAAGAAAGAAAATGAAAATGAAAATAAAAAGAAAACTTGTCTAAATAATAAATATTAATTTTAAATAAAATTTTTAATGTTTCTTTTTATTAAGTCAATAAAATTATGATTAAAATAAAACTATTAAAAAAAATATATAGTAATTAAAAATCCCTATGGCAGAAATGGGACAGAAAAGCAGTAAAAACTAAGAATATTTCAACTTTGTTTCTTCTATTTCAAAATTTACTTTAATTCGCAGATAACCTAGATCCTAATAGCATAAATTTATTGTGCAAATTTTATTTAAATTGGTGTATTAGTTTTTAAAGTACATTCAAAAAAACTTTATCAGCAGGAATATTTTCTCCTAGGATGATTTCTTTCTCTACTTTCCTTGGAGGAATTTTACTGCAGTTTAAAATATTATCGTCTATTTATGTAGAGTCAACCCATGTAAATAATTTAAACAAAATTGCTTCACGAATTTCCCAATTAAATCTGAAAAATCAATAACATTAAAACTTAGCTCCCCCTCTGTCGATATTACTGAAATGCAATACCAAATCCAGTTAAGGAATAACCAACTTAAATTGTAAATCTCATCAAAATTAGTTAACGCATTTGCGAGTTATCTTGTACACGGACGGACGGACATAAATCGGCATAAATCGATATAACTTTTAATTCTCTACACAACTATAGTCTTGAAACCCTTCTTCGAAGATTATTTTAATGCGTTACAAATGTAGTGACAAAACTAATATACCCTCTGGTAGTACCTCTACCTAGCGTAGGGCACAGTGAATACGTTTTAGTTAAAAAACCGTTTGTATGTCTTTAATGTTATTTAATTTTTTATTCAGTTTTATAAAATACAAATTAATAAGGCATTTGTAAATGCAATTAATAAGAAACATATGTACTTTGTACGTAATATAATTAAAAAAAAAGAAGCTTAACTTAAAACAAAAAAATTGAATAACCCCTACATAATGGCACCGGGACCCTGTCCTTCCAAATCGGATACTTGACTTTGATAATGTAACGCATCTTGATATGCTTTTTTTACTGCTTTTCTTTCTGTTGGTTTTCGTGATTCAATCAATTTTGATTGATCAAGTTTTTTATTCAAACCAAGTAATTCTAATTTAACTGATGGCAACCATTGCCATGTACGTTTCGCATCAAAAAATAATACCAAATAAACTAGTTCGGTATAATTTTTTCGAAGATTTAATACATCTTGTGTTGGTGCCGGCAATGCCACACCATTATATACAAAACCTTTTGGTGTTTTCGGATCAATTATTAATGCTGGATACCATGGATATCCACGACATTTTGCCCAAACCAATTTTAATGGTTCTAAACATTTTTCTACTTCTTTTTGTTCAGAATTCAGATCATTTTGTGATGTAGTACCAGTTGTTGTGGGACTCTGTTGATCATGTTCACTTAGCGACATCATTTCTGAATCACTACCGCTTGGACCATCATCAAAACTTGAATCGAATTCTGAACCTGAACCGCTTACACTAAATCCCGAACAGCTACTACATGCATAATCACTTAAATCACTATCATCAGATTCAGATATATCACTTTTTGTATTGGCACGATATACACGAAAACTGGCCGGAATTGTTTCGAATATTTCTTTATTCGGTGATTTTTTTGGACTCGTTGTTGGACTTTTATGTAGTTTCTCTGTTATTGGTTCACCTTCAATACTACGATGATGAGAAAGACGTTTATGACGAATATTACGTTTTGGCGATTTAACTTTCTCCATTGTTGAAGTATCACAAGAAGATTCTTCTTTAGCAATTAATTCGGGTTTTTTTAAGGCTGCTTGTGCTTTTCGCGTAAATAAAACTGCTGTTCTAGAATTATTAGAATTTTTTTTTTAGATATTTCCTTTTTTTTTAAATTATTTATTAACAATTACCTTCGATTTACACCAGATGGAGATGCACTACTGCATGCACTTTTTAGTGGACTACACGGCGGTGTTTGAGTTACGGTCTCTCGTTTTGTTTCACCATCCGATTGTGAACTTTCCGAAATTGCTTTCTGTAATAACATCAAATTTTAATTATAGACTTGATAGATTAATAGAATCATACTGAGATCTTACAGCCGCTGTTTTAACTTTGTTGATTGTTTTACGGATTTTTGCTAATTCAATACGAATCTGTTTTATCCGGCGTGTTCTTTGATTTGGATTTTTCATTGCTTGTGCTTTATCAATTAGAATTTGTATTTTTTGTGCTATTTCATCGGATGGCGGTTCTTTTAATAAATCTCCAAGTTCATTATCAATTTCTTGTGCGATACAATCATCGGTTTTCGGTTGTTCAACAATTCCATCTTTTTCTAATTCTTTTCGTATCAATTTAAATATCGGTCCACCTTGATCTCTCATTCTTATACCAGCACGATAAAATATTGTATCTTTATTATTATATGCTAAACAATTTTTTATCATTAAATCAAAATCTGATTCCATATCATCTAATGTTGAATATTGTCCAGATTTTAATTTTTCACGCATCGTACCAAGATCCATTGGATGTTTAACAATTTCCGTATAATCGGGAACTTCTTCAATATCAACAGGTTCTAAAAATATTTCGGTTGTATCTTTTGTTTCTAGCATATCTAAAAGTTTATTCATTGCCGCCTCGAGCGGATTCAATTCAAGCATTATAACTTGTTCACAAGTTTTTATAAATGCAACTTTAAGTTTTTCACGTTTTCGAACAAGTTCACAGAGTAAACGGGCTCGTTCTAAATCTTGTCGTAAACATTGCCAATATTTTAATTGCTGATATAGTTCTGATGTGTTCGGACAACCTAAATAAGAATTTATTTAATATTTTGAAATAGAAAAAAAATTTCTTTAATTTCAAAAAGTTAGAAAATTAATGGGAAACATTCATTTGCTCTTCTTTTAGCAACAAATTACAATTACTTTAACGTATTTTGTTATAAAAACATTAAATTCTACCATTTATTAATTTCAAACTACTCAAAATTAAATGTTAATAATGTTAGAAAAACAAAACTCTTAGCAAACCTTCAATACCATTTCTGCCGAAACCTCCATGACTTTGACCTTGACTTTGTAATCGCCTTAAAAGTGGAACTCCATTTCGATATTGCCGTTTAAGTGTCCAATATGCTATCAATCTTTGTATGAATTGTGATTTTTTCTGAATCGTAACCAATCCGGTAATTTCTTGTAAACGATCTTGTGGAATTGTTGGTATTAAAATGACTGGAACGCTAGATCGTTTCTTTGCTAAAAGTTTTCTAGCTTCTTTCATTTTATTTCGAGTTTCTTCACGTGCTTTGTCCAAAGCAAAATTATTATCTCCTTCCATTTTAGCATCGGCTGGTGTATGCGCATGACAATATGCAGATTTTTGAACGGTAACTGGTAATGATTCATTGCCACTATCTTTTACTGTATCCATTCGCATATAAAGACCAGCTTGTTGAGCACATGTTACATGAAATGCAGCATAACAATTATTTCTTTGACACTGAATACAGGCACCAATTCCTTTTTCTTTACAAACATAACATGTTAAACGCCATCGTGCTGGTGGTATCATTTCAATGGAATCTAAATGAAAGGAATATTAGTTAACTTGAAAAACGATGGAATATAGGAACAGACCAATTGGTTCTAGAAACACTGTATTTGCGAAACGAACTTCTGGTATCCATAACGCACAGACAACATGAGCCCATAGACCACGATCAGTTTGTTTAAAAGCACCACCAGAATTAGGACAAAGAACACAATTCACCGGTGTACTTGGTGATTGTAAACATCTTCTACATAACCATTGGCCTTCCGGAATGTAAGGTACCTATGAAATAAATTTCTATTTAGTAAGAGTTTATGAAAATTTAATTTTAATCAACTTACTCCATAACAATCTTGGTGTACCGCTAGATTACACATATCACAAAATAGAATTACATTAGTATTCTGGCATTCTCCGTCCATACAAATACAGCAAACGGCATCATCATCTACTTCGACACCATTCTGACCATTTGCAGCTGCCTATTATAATTTTCAATAGAGTTAACATTGAATTTTACTTTCTGTAATAAATTGTACAAACCTGGAAATATGATTCTTTTTCTAATCGATCCATCAAAAGTTCTAATGTATCAATATTAACTGGATTTAGTCCCTGTTCTTCACGTTTCTCGTTAACAATTGATAACCATGTGGTATCCTCTTCATCAACATCATATTCAACTTCGCCATCCAATTCTTCTGCTGATTTTTCTATAAATCGAATATATGCATTCGGTCGTAATGGGGCATCACAAATATTGTAATTCTCAATTTCTTTGAATGAAGCTTCTGGCAATTTTAAATGAGGTTCTGGTGGAACTTCTGGAATTGGTGCAACTTCGCCACGTTCAATCATTTTTTGATATTCCTCCTCTGACATAATTGGAAGTTCATCAATAGCCGACACTTTAATACTTTTCCCGTCGATATCATATTGAACATGATTTTCTGCTTCACAAAATGTTACTGCTTCTTTGGGTGTTGTTTTACCATCGACAGGTGTTTTCGGTGTTGAAACCACACGAGACCTTCCACGTTTACGATTCGGCGTTACAAGCGGTGTAAACGGTTGAGGATTATCATGATCATAATTCACTAAATGATATTGCAAGCCACAAACAGATTTATACGATTTGCCACATTTTCCAACCGGACAAATAAATGGCGGAGATTCTTGTTTTACTTTCAAGTTTTTGCAATATTCGGTGGCATCAAAATCGAGACCCATTTTAATTGCTGTTGTTTCAAGTAGATTATATTACATTAAAAAAAATTATTTTTTAAAAATATTTTATGTAGCACTATTTTGATAAAACTGATTATTTTTTTTATTACTCCGAAGCCCGTTTTAAATTGCGTGTAAATTCATAAACTCCGTAAACACAATAATGGCGGATTTTGACAGCTGTTTAATTAATTACAGCTGTAAAATTTAAGGGTACGTTCGATTAATGATAATGGCACTGCCTTACCGATGTACTGAGGGGCTTTATTTATTTGAAATGATTAAGATTTAAAAAATAAAATAAAAGAAAAAGTATATATAAAACAATAATTTATAATAATAATTATATAGACTTTACAATAACGAAATATTATATTTCATATACTAAAATTAAATTAAATGCGGCAGTTTTTTCCAAGTAGTAGTACTGCTTTATCGACGTACTTTCGATTTTGAATTTGAATTTAAATTTAAAATTTTCTGCAAATATTCGTAACGTAAAAAAATAAAAAAAACTAAAGAGTATTACTTTAGTTAGATGATATATGGTTTCTATTATGTACTTAACTCAATTTAAACTTCCAATATATAGTTGCTATTGCAATGTATATATGAAAGTACATGCTGACCTCCTACAATACGGTAAATATGTGCCGTTTTATATAGAAATATTTGGAATGAATTTCATCCTATATCGAACCATGTTATCATAAAAAAAACATAATATCAATTCACATTCATCCACATACTTCGCATTGCAAATCACTGACAAAAAAGATGGAAAGAGAACGCGGCTATTATGTATACAAAGGCAGTTCTCCCTGTTAACCTCAACCGAAACAACGGGATGAAAAAATTTGTGCTATAATAAGATTGTCGAAGGATGTATAGAAACTGCGTTATAAGAATACTGTGTTATAGGAGAGCTTGCACCTTGTTATATGGAAACCGTATTTGCAAAATGGCATGATATTAGAAGTCTATTTCAATAATAATTTTTTCATCTAGGTATAGAAGTTGCAATAGTAATATTGCTTGATATATTTGTTAAATTACCAAATCTGTGTATTAAAGTAATTTAATATAAATAAAAAAATATATAACCGCAAGATAAGAACCAGTTATAGAAAAAAAATGATATTTTTGGGTAGATTTACAATTTGCTAAATATATAAATTAAATTATCAATTATAAAATGGGATGAGTAAAAATATAGAACGATTTTACTTTCATAAGTTGCCATGTAATGGAAATTTATTGACACTATGACCTTTAGTAGCATGATTTTTTCAACAAAAAAATTTGAATTTAACATTGAAGATCATGAATTTCTAGAATAATGTCATGTACATAGTTTGAAGGCTTTTTTTTTATTATTAAGAAAAATAAAAACAATAAAAAATCTAGCGAATATGAAATGCAATTAAATTAGTTTATTGACTGATATTAGCGAATACGAACAGGACAAAAGTCCGTTACATTCGACTGATCAAATAAAAAGGAATCTATGATCCATTGTACAAGAATGTACAAGCAAGCTAGTTAGTTACACTCAAATAAAACTTCGACCTAGCGCCAAGCTAAATAATGCTAACGTCCGATAAGGGTTAAGTAACGAAAATATTCATAGTCGACCAATGGCTTAGTACACATAAAAGGTTCTTTGAAATTATTCCCAATTAGATTACAGATAATCAGTGGGTCAGTACTTTCGGAACCAGCAAGTTACCATTCATTGGGAGGAAAGATTCTGATCACTTTTTTCTTGGAGTTTACAAAGTTTCAAAATTTATTTTAGATCAAGTTATAAGTAAGAATAATCCTAGTCCAAATCATACGAGTACAAAACACTTTATCTAGTCTAGACTAAGTACGATGCGGGTTTAAATGAACCGAGAATTTTCATTTTATCCGCGGAACAATTTGGCAATTTATTTAATTATATTTATTTAATTTTTAAACTAAATTATTTCAGATTCGGTCATATTATATCACTAAAACTCATTTACATATTAATACTGATTATAATATTTTATATAATAAAACATATAGTAACTGAAAATCGGCCTACAGCTGATTTTTTGATGCCTTATGGCAGAAATGGGACAGAAAAACTGACAAAACTTATAATATTTTTTTTCTTCATAACTTTGTTTCCTCTTTTCCTCTTCCAAATTTCTTCTAATTTGCAGGTAACCTAGACTCTAATAGGATAAATCAAATCTGCAAATTTTATTCAAATCGGTGCATTAGTTTTTAAAGTACATCAAAAAACTTTATGAACTGGATTATTTTCTCCACTATCCTTGGACCGATTTTATTGAAATTTAACATAGTATCGTCTATTTATGTAGTTAACCAATATAATTAATTTAAACAAAATTACGTCACAAATTTACCAATTAAATCTGAAAAACGACAAAACTTTCTGGTCACCCTGGTTTTTGCTTAATAACTTCGCTCCCGCTTGGTCGGTTTTGCTGAAATGCAAACCAAATAAAGGATTAACCAACTCACATTCTAAATTCCAGGAAAATTGGATAACGTGTTTTTGAGTTATCTTGTACACGAATGGACGAACGGACGGACCTCTGAAACCTTTCTACACTATTAGTGACAATACTAATATACCCTCTGGTAGTACCTAGTATAGGGCATAAAAATGATTTTCTATTAATTTTTGATATGTTTTCTAATCAATTCTTTTGTTGCTGTTTTTATTTTTTAAGTTTTAATTTATGATATGAACCGCGAATATTGTTGACCACTTATCAACATGTTCAAGTGATATAGACAAAACTTATTGTTTGACAAACATATTGTTTTTTTTTTTTTTTTTATTGTATTTTATTTTTAATAATTTGTAGATTGATAATATTGATAAGAAAATCAAAAACAAAAAAAAAAAATATAGCATATGTGGATGAAATCATTGACCTAACATGTTTTTTTTTGCATTAATCACTTTCACATATAAATAAGATAAAAACAAAAATAAAAATATTTTTAATAATATATTTAAAATAACAGTAAAACCCGCGTATACTCGTCTATTAATGATTGATAAAACTCTTATAAGTAGTTTGATTTAATAGCTTTTTAGCGAGTTAAGTCATCTTAATTATACAGACTGTATCAAAATGATTTATTAAACATAACTAGTTTACAATTGAATAGTCCAAGACGAGTCTGCTGCTCCAATTAAGTTAGTACATGGTCAACAGATTGTTGTCATAATAAATCTTGTATAGTTGTTATCATTTCATTTGATAGCAATCCAGTCATAAAATGGTAAGTGATAAAGTGTTGTTTTGTAGTTTTCTGAACGTATTATGGCAACAAAGTATAAAGTTTTATTTATTTAGACTAGCAGCTTTGAATTTATTTCCATGTGCACTCAAAGAAAAAACTTAGAAAAACCGCTTCACAGAGAACTCGAAAAAAATTGTAGAATTTTTCCTTTTTTTTGTGTATAAAAACTGTTAAAAAAGGAGAAAAATCGTTTATTTCGATTTTATGGCCTTTTTTTACCAAGTTTCATGGTTTTGGCTATTGATGTCATTTTTGTTTCTCGAAAAAAATTCAGAATTTTCCTTTGTTTTTTTTGACATACATATATAAAAAATGGAAAAATTTTATCAAAAGAATGCAAAAATTCTACATTTTTGTCGAGAAATAAAAACGCAATAAATGTAATATTAAACTCCTATCTAAAATTTGATAACAGTTTCCAAGTTTTAAGATTATAAGTGCTGGAATTTAATTTTAGTAGTTAATTTTCAAATATTTTCTGTTAGTGTGGTGGTATTGAGGTTTTATATGTCATACTCTTACGATATTAAAAAACATGAGATATAATGATGATTATAATTAGTACAAATGTACTAGCTATTAATATACTTTAAGTAAAGAGGGCTTATCAAAGTTCTTAACCAGCTACTAACAGAGGAATTCTTATTAGTATAAATTACTACGTAAATATAGTATATTGTATTTTTGTGGCTGTGTCACAATTTGGTTCTATATTTAGACTCGATATTTCAAACCTTCTGTATTACAGATATCCAAATTTCGACTCAATTTTGACTCCCTTTCAACTCTTCATATATACAGCGAATTTAAAGCTGGGTGCCTATTCTCGAACTCAATAGAGTTTACTGGTATACGGAAATATGCTACAAAATCGATATTTTGGTCTTTCGTATGCGTGAGTGAATTCCTGTAGCTATAATCTGAAATTCAAACTACAAGTTGGATATTAAGAATGATAACCTTTTCCGTTCATGCATATACTCATATAAAACTTAAAGGATTTAACAACTACTAATTCAAAAATGTACAGTAAAATATTCACCATAGTCTAGTTTCATAATTTTATACTTACCACTTTCATATAACTCTTTCAGTAGGAATAGGAAGGATACGAATAGTAAACTCGAGAATAGGCATCCTGAGTTTATGACCATTTGTAAAAACAAATGAATATACTTTCGAAACGTACTGTATTTAACAAAAACAATCATATCAACGATCTTTTTAATATCATAGATCTTGTCTTGTTTCTTATATGATAAAGATCAAAATGATCTTGCAACGTGCTTTGATTTAAAGTCAATATTACTGCAGGCATGTGTATATAGTAATTGATACATAAAATTTTTTTTTTTTAAACTCATTCAAAAGAATCTTATCAGTCAGTACCAGTTTTACAGTACAAAAAAAAGAAGAAAAGAACAAGATTAAGAACACAGTGATCGGAAAAATCAGATGTTGCTACGAGTATATTGAACACATATTTAGTACTTATCTTATAATTATTTCTAAGAACAAATAAAAAAACGTGAATAATAATCAAATTCAAAAATGATGAGTCCTCTATACAAGCTTAATGTGTAGATCTTTACAAGAAAATATCAAAAAATAAAAAAAGAAACTCAACTTTCTGATAAGAAGAATAATATTACTTCGGAGTTGTTTATTACAATAATTCCAGTAAAAATCAATTTTTCAGTTTCTATCGCGACTCACGAAACGCGAGACATGTTCTAAATTATTAAATTTTTAAATATTTTTTTTCCAAAAAGAAAATATTACAACAAAAAAAAACAAATCCTTTTTATATTTTAAATAAAAGTGATTTTATTTTTTTTTTTCTTGAAATAATGTGATTCAAGTGTTAAAAAAAAGATTTTCTTTTTTTTATTTTTCCACCAAAAAAAAGGACAATATTAAATTTCAAAAAATAATTTTCAAAAATATATCAAATATAATTAATTAAAAAGAAAAAATGACGGAAACTAAATTAATACCAGCTAATAATTTACAACAACAAAATAATCATAGACGAAATACTAGTAACGGTCATACAATCACAACAAGTGATGTTTCCGGACATAATGTTAATGTTGCGCAACATCCAATTCCAGTTGTTATTAAAAAACCAACAATATTAGATTCAATTTATAAAATATTAAGGGTTAAGAGAGAAAATGAAAAAACTGAAACTGAATGTACACCACGGGAAATTGGAACTTTTATAGGTGAGTAAATTGGGAAGAGAGACAAATCCTTAAAGTTATCTTTTCAATAATGTAAAGCAGAGCTTAGGAACCGCAACTCAAATGTTAAACTGAAAACTAGAATTAACTGCCTCTTTGAGTAAAACGAACACCGGAACCGAAACGAAGAAGAAAGACAAAAATTAACCGTAACCGAAACCGGAACAAAATCTTATAACGTTTTTAATCGGTTTATTATTGATAAAAATTTTTAGGAAAATTCGCAACTTTACTATAAATTGGATTTTTATACAACGACAAACATAGAGATACCGTTTCCATAAGACATTTGTGCTGTCATTCGCTCGCACGAAATGAAAACCGGAACGGAAAAAAATTTGAGAATCTAACCATTAACCGGAACGAAATGCTATACATTCGACTCGAAGGTCTGATCTAAAGTATAGTTTGGAACTTAGTTAATTATTGTGTAAAGGCATGGAAGAAAATGCGAAATCATCAACAATTGGTATTGATCTATTGAATAGTAAACGGCTGGAACTCGTTGGTTCCCTTCATTGGTCTTTATCTCATCGATATTACTACAAATGATATTTATTTGCGCAGTGCCTAGATTATTTATAGTTTCGATATTGTTCCCTTTTCTTTAAAGAAGTTAGTAGTTTTGTTCTAATGAAAATGTAGATAAGCTTTAACAAATTATAGTATATTATGTTAGTTACAATTTGTAACAATTATTGAAATGTTCAACATATGTGAAATTGTGAAAGAGTTTGATATTTGTGATTAGAGTCGTGAACTTTTTTAACAGTACAACATTATCAATAAAGTTCAGTTTTGACGTCAACAATTTCAGATTTTTATAAATAAAAATTTTGAATGATTTTTAAAATTTTCCCAAAAGTGGAAAGTTCAAACTTTCGAAAACAAACATTTCCGTTGAGATGTTTCTAGTTTGTTTTTTTTTTTTTTTGTTGAGAAATCTATAATGGATAATTAGACATCTCATTAAAGTTCGATTTAAGCACATTTTTGTAAGTTTGACTGGATTAAACTTGGAAACTTCTGAACCCATTTTAATGGGGTTTTTACTGTTAGGATTCTAGAAACAGGATTAACTATGTACTATCACGTAATCCTTCTATAAGGCTGAGCTCTATCGCCTTAGAACGAGTTTAACTGAAAATGACTATCACACTTCAGAAATAGAACGGAGTCAAGCTCATGCAGTAGCTATAGAACTAAATGGAGTGCCAAAAACTTTATTATGAAACGTTTTATTCCTATGAAATTGTTATAAGATCACTTTTTAAATTGTGTAATTTTTGTTTTAATATTCTAAAACGTCATAAACTACACGTTTCCTTACATTTGATAAATGTAGTACAAAGGACACTTTATTGAAACGTGTACATAAAATATGTAATTAATATGTAATAATAACAACTGATACGCTTTGATGTCATTTACGAATATAAATATATTTAATTATAAGTTTTTAATCGTATTTTTCATTGGATTGATAAAAATCTGCTTATTAAGGTAATTTATAAAAGTCCGAGTTATTCATTCTATATGTTATGTAGACTTTCCTTAAATATAAAAACAGGCATTTTCTATTTCGGATTTTTATTTTAAATTTCTCAAATTCAATTTAAGATTAAAGATCTTAATTAATAAAATAACGATAATGAAGTGGTAAATTGATTTAGATAGTCAATGTTATAAATTACGAATTGGTTGTAACTTGAAATGGAACGTTGGGTCCTTAAATTAAGTACAAATATTGTGCAGTCTTGATTAAATCCAATATTTCTGTGTATATGGTACAATTTTACATATATTGAGAACGATTAAAAAATGAGTGAGCTTTTTAATGACGAATTCCAGAATCGAATCAGGAATCTGTTGATCGTAAAGCTAATAGATTAAACAGCACATTTCACATGCTATATATGGTATACAAGTATATGAGCCGTTTATTTTGAAAGTGGCGTAAGTCCACAGTATTTACAGGGCGGAATTCTGTATTCTCAGCTTAAGTAACCAGAAAGTTTCGCGTCTGATTTCTTTCCTTAGTAATGATAAGCGACAGGAGTGTCATTAGAAACCAGTTTGTATCAAATTGGTGTTTTTTTAATTGATAAATGGAAGAAAAAATTATATAAATAATTACAAATGTGAAAAAATGCATTTTACATCCTCCTGTTAAACGGGATTTTAGTTATCCTTTCGCCATTTTTGGTTTCAGAAAAATGAAATGAAAATTAATGTGTAGGAAATTGAAAAATTGTGAATAAAATTGTCGAAGCTCGAATCCGGAGTTGAACGAGAAGACCTGTCAACTGCTAGTAATCTCTAGTACTTAAACTAAGTGTGTCTTGTTTCAATTTCTCATCATAAATCTTCTATTGTTTATGATAAGCAATATAATTGCTATTTTGAATTTAAGCTATTCAGAGTTAATTATTTGTATTAAATTATTTAAACAAATGCCTAAAACTCCTCTTCTTCGAGGCCCTTCCTTATCAATCATTTTGATGAAACAATATTTTTTTAATGAAATTAACAAATTTATGTCCATGCTCTTTTTTTGTTTTTAGTTTAATTGATACTCAACAAAATTTTATAATGAATTGTTAGAACAACTCATATTTATTTAGTCTTAATAATAAAGATTATCATTTCGAAGTTGACCCTTTTAATCTGACCTTTCGTTTTCCGACTCAGCACACTATATATACGGTTTGCTTTTTTCATTGATAAGAAATTGGTTTTAATCAAATCAGCAGCGTTAGCTTCACTCAAATCATGGCGAAAATAATTAAAATAAAAATAAAATCTGTTTAATAATTGATTCAATTAAATAACTTGTATTGTTTTTTAATTTAAAACTGGTTCAAAAGCCTGTACGTCTGTCTGTCTATATCGAAATTTAGTTTAAACGATATCTTTCGAACTAGTTGTTCGATGCTATTGAAATTTAGGGTATTGGTCAGGTATTAGGAGTAATAGATCACTATTGTTTCTTGGTATCGGATCTGAAAAGAGTCATTTATGATATTGGAGATTAAATTTTTTATGTCGATATTTATTTATTTAATTATGTATTCATCGTTTTGTTCCACAATATTTCTTAATCTTTCAAGCTTTTTTTCTACAGAATTTCTCAAGTTTCTCATCAGAAAACCCCTTAAGGTGGTTTTTAATGTCGTCCAAACAAGTTCTTGCCGTTAAAAGAATTTTGTAAAGATCAGGGTGCCTATTCTCAAACTCAATCGACTTTACTAGTATGCGGAAATATACTAAATCGATTTGAGTTATAGAAAATCGGTATTCTCGTCATCCGTATGCAAGTGAATTCGTGTCGCTACAATACGGAAACTACTCAACCGGGTTTAACGAGCCGAAACTGAATTCTTGGCTACCGAAATGTAGTGTTTTTACTTACATATTAGTACTTAGAATAGACCTCCAAGAATTTGAACCAGATCGAAAATGGCAATGTTTTTCGATACCATTTAGTCTCAATCGAATTACATAATTCCACTGCTGAATAAATGATAAAGTTGAAGCTACAACGTGAAATGAAAAAACGCATATCTTTTTGTGGTTGCTTGTGAGGCATTTTTGCCCATTCCTGTCTTCCATTTTCCAAATAGAACAAAAATGATAGGAATCAATTTATTTCGAAAATGTTTTGTATTAAAGATGCGTTAAAATGTCTTTATTGCAAATAACGTAATCTTCTAAAAATCGGCACGATGTTTCTGGGCAACCAAATACAATACTAATACTAAAATGGATGAAAAGTTTTGGATAAGAATTTTGTAATCAAGAAATGTACAATTTTAGTTAATTCTACTTTAATTATTTGAAGAATATTTAATATTATTATAAATTAAAAAAATATTCTTTATTCTTTTTTATTTTTAGTAATTGGAATACTCTTTGTACTGTTTTTAAGTAGTATAATTGGATTTTTTGTGATGTGGTTCACAGAAGTTTACAATAATACTTTTATGTCTGTAAGTTTATTCGATATTAAAAGTAAATTTATTTTAATATTAATAATATTAATAATTTATAGCAATTAGTTTTAACAAATACATCTGAAGCAACAAAATTATGGATGCGTCCACCATTAAGTACACATTTGAAAGTCCATATATTCAATTATACAAATATTGATCGTTTTCTTGATGGGCTAGATGATAAAATTATGATTCAAGATTTAGGACCGTACACGTACGAAGAGAACTCAACCAAAGTTAATGTTGTCTTTAATGATAATTACACGATAACATATCAAGTAAGTTTAAAAAGTAAATATAATTCTTATAGAATTGGTTAGAAAATATAGTTGAAGAACAAAACAGAGATTGTATTTAAGATAGAATTTAAATTTTAGGATGTACATGACTAAAATTACATCTTAAACAAGAAATACTTTCACCGATGACTAATTCTGATTAATTTTGTACAATACAGACCCGTGCCTCGATTTACGCGGAACTCTATCAAAAGTTTAAAACTCTTAAAATAACTTGCCATAAGATTTAATATAATTTAATGATTTATTATAAAAGCTTCATGAATTTTACGAATCTTTATGCATTTATATTTTTGTTGGCAGACCCTTTATACGCGTTTTTATTCAGCGTTTGCAAATGTTTCGTGTAAATTGAAGGACAGGTGTATTTTTTGAATATGATTAATTAATTTTATAAAAAAAATTTCCTTAGGATCGACGATTATATCAATTTGTACCAGAAGCTTCAGTTGGTCGACAATATGATCAACTTGTTGTACCAAACGTTCCATTAATTACAGCTGCGGCTGCGATGAGACATGAAAGTCCATTTTTCAAAATACCAAAAAAAATTGCAATCAGTGCTACAAATTCAAAACCATTCATACATGTTGCAGCAGATTCTTTACTTTGGGGTTATGCTGATGCTTTGGTTGATTTATCGAAAAGATTTAATGATCAACGATTTGAACAATTTGGATTATTGATTAATGTAAGTTTTTAAAATGGTTAGAATAAGGCTATACAAGGTAAAATACAGCTCTTCAACATCTTGGAGAGAGAAAAACAAAAGTATTTTAACTTACATAAAATTGTAGCCGCAGATTACATACTACTTTAAAAATGTTTATCCTAATTTTTTTTTCTCTACAGAGAAATGGAACTAGTAAAGATAAATTTCAAATATATTCTGGTGAAGATGATATCCGAAAATTGGCTGTCTTAGCACAATTCAATGGTAAACGTTCAATGAATATGTGGTCAACAAAAGATTGTAATAGTATCGATGGTACAGAAGGATCACAATTTCCACCATATTTAATGGATAAAAAACAATTGCTTAATGTATTTATACCATCGTTATGTCGCAAATTACCGCTTGCATTTGATTCAGAAGTAAATGTATTCGATGGTGTACCAGCATGGCGTTATAAAACCCCATTAAATGTATTCTCACATCCCGATACAAATCCAGATAATCAATGTTATTGTCATATACAATCTGGTGTTTGTCCACTAAGTGGTGTATTTAATGCAACATTATGTTATGAGGCACCAATATTTATATCATTTCCACATTTTCTTGCTGGCAATCCATTATTATCAAAACATTTGGTTGGTATGAAACCAATTCCAGAAAAACATCAAACATTCGCTGATATTCATCCAAGATTAGCATTTCCAATTGATGGTGCATCAAGAATACAAATCAATATACAAGTTCATAGAGAAGATTTTCTTGGAAGTAAAGTTCAAATTAAATACTTTTATTAAAATTATGATTAATTTGTTGTTTTTTCTTTGTTTTAGAATTAAATCGTTTAGATGAAGGATCACTTTTACCAATTATGTGGTTAGAAGTTAGTTCTGGTGAAATATCAGATGATTTACGTGCATTAATTTATCATAGTACATTTAGTGCGAACGCAATACAATTAACACTTAAATATGGTACATTATTGATATGTGTTACATCGTTTGCGATTTTAGTTGTTGCTTGTTATTATCGTAAACGATCAAAAGAAAATAATGAAGAACGTGGTAGAGATTATGATATACCATCCAAAATTCCAATGATTACTGTTAATAATGAATCATAAATTTGATTTAAACATATTTTTTTTTCCTACTTAATTCAGAACTGAATTGTGTAAAACATTGGAATCATTTAGAAAGGATCAAAAAACGACAAGAAACCATTCATATTGAGTTCTCTCGTTTAAATGATTTAGTTATTTAAGATTAATCACCCAGCACACAAATGGTATTGTGAAATATGGGTCTATAAGATATTTTGATTCGATTCTAATTTCTAATTTAAAGATGCCTTTAGATTATCTGTTTTGTAATATGTTTTCTCATAAGTTTAGTCAAAAATCTCTGCTTAAATACTGTTAATTTGTAGAGAACACATTAGTGCCGCGACATATAGTATAATAAAGTTTAAGCATATTATTCGAAATTGTAACTGTTTAGAGACATTTTTAATGTCTTGTTTTTGATAAAATTTATGCAAAGACATATGATAAAACATATGATAAAACAGATAGTCTGAAGACGCTTTCACTCATCCCAAATTAAAAATATATATATATATTGTATGAATGATTTAAAATTATAAGAAAAAACCCGTGTAAATGAATCTAATTTGTTGATTTTATTTTTATATTTTGTAAAGAAATACATATTTGTAGAATATTTAATAATATTTTAGTATTAAAAAACCTTTTCTTTTTTTTTATATTTGTAAATATGTAATAAAATATTAAGTCATAGATTTTTAAGAATATCAGTTTTAATTTGTTGATAATTAATTAATTGAAAATAAAAATGACATTTTGTATACTCGATTTTATTGGATTATTCATTTTTAATATTAATGTTATAGTACCTATTTGGGGATATACCATAGATAGTATATAAACTGGATAATTACAATTAGAAATGAAGATCTATGGACTACAAATTATCGGAAGAAAATAGCGCTAATATAGTGGAATCAGATCAGTCATATAGCGAGTAAAATCCTTCAGACGATATAACCAGAGAAGCTCTTGAAAAACATCCACAAAAATTATGCCCAGCAACAATTTTTAGTGGTTACAACCAATACTAGTTGGATATCGTCTTAGATCACTTTCAGGTATATGTAGAATCAAGTGAAGGTTTTAAAGTGAGTCTTGTTAAAGCTCTAAGCATCATATCTTAATGACCAAAACACTATAAGAATAAAGATTCTTTATTGCAAACATGTGAATAGAATTTTATCAAAAATCGTCCACAAGCTATCGCCTTATCATGTCTTAAAACAAGAATGACCATAGACATCTTAATTGCTTATATTATCTTTTTTAAAAATATTAAATGAGTTTTGTAATACAAAAAACTTTTTAAGAAATATACTCATTTTCATATTTTATTAATATTTTTCCAGACAAAATAAATAAAAACAATTATATTAAATAATTTGATTATTGTCTCGAATAAATTCGAAGACGAAGTAAAAATTTACGTTTTTATTTGATCAATAACAGATCAATCAAATTAAAACATAAAAAAAAACATTTATTTAATAAATTTTATTCGCTTATATGCAAATCAGAATACATTTTTATTAAGTCTTTCATATAAAATCATGTCGTATTAGATAACTTTTATTTAATTTAGTGACCCATGATGGCTGGCTGGGCAATGATAATAATATAAATAACAAATACATGTGAAATTATTTTATTCCATAGGATGTAAGAAAAATTCATGGAAAACATATAAATATAGTATTTTATTGGCTCTGAAAGATAGGAGACTATTTTTGCAGAGTAATTTAATTTTGAAAGTGTTTTTTATGAAGTGTTTTACGTGTCTAACACCTGAGTTATAACAATGTTGCGATACTTTGTAACTGTAACTGATGGATTACTGTTTGGTCATTTTCAATACGCACTATGGACAAAGCATATGGTCAAAAAAATTCGCAGAAATGTTATTTTATCCAATGATGCATTATTGTACAATGGGGCCATAGGCAACTTACAAATTTAGGGTTCCTAAATTTTAGCGAATTTCTTACACGGAATTCTGTACTATTTGCTTAACCTACCCAAAAGGTATTCTGTCTGGAAATAATAATATTTATGCGGTGGGACAGGGTTATTATAAATCATTTTGTAGTAAACTGGTGTTTCTCTAATTAAAAAAATACAGATTTGATGCCCCCTAAAATTGGATCTCCAAGGCAATTTTCCTTATTCACCTACTGTGTAACATGTCGGCGATCTTGTCTATAATATAGTAAAAAAGAAGATAGGGATAAGGTATATACAGATAGAAAGTATGTTGATTGACATGGCTTTTAGACTTGTGTTTTAATTTAATGTATTAGCTTGCTTAGGACTTGTATACTAATCCATTAAATACATGCTTTGTTTTCCTGTTAGTGGCATGAAATTCAAAGCTGCAACTGCTCTCCACTAACCTTAATTAATTAATAAATGACCACTAACCACCCTGCTTCTCTACATTTTCTTTTCGTGGCACTATAGTATATTATGTGTATTTTATACAAGACACTGAATTTAAGACGACATTATCGTCAACATGTCAGCTTGATTAAGTATCTACAAGGCATTACCACTATCGGACCTACTATTATAAAAGTTTCGAGGGTTTAAATTATTAATATGTTCATGAATCATGATGCACACGGTTTTACAAGGATTGGCAAACTATTATATGTGTACAGTACCTATACAGCCTGGAATAATTTTCTAGAACTTGTTAGAATTCTCTAAAAAGTTGGGTTACATCACTGAGGCTTAAATTGTTACACAAAATTTTTGGTTCCACCCTATATATTTATTATTTTCATTGACCATATAATATGATTTATCTTTTTAATTGCAAACAAACAAAATATCAACAAAAACTAATTTCTTTCTGATACAGAATTTCTTTTATAAAATCTAATTTCTTATCAAATCGAAATGTTTATAATAAAAATCTTCAAAATTTTATCGATTTTTATTGTTATTTTATTTTCATGTTGCAATGTAAAACAAATCATTTTAAGTATTTACTTTAATTTTATAGTTTACATAAAAATTTTAATCATTAAACAATAATAATAAAAATTTGTTCATTTATAATAAGTAATTTTCTTTTTATGCCCTATGGTAGGTACTACCAGTACTACTGCTATCGATTTATGCATGTACGTCCGTTCATCTGTGTACAAGATAACTGAAAAAGTAGTTATCCGATTTTAATGAAATTCACAATACGAGTTGGTTATTCCTTAACTCGATGTGCTATTAAATTTTAGCGAAATCGACCAAGGGAGAGCGAAATTATTAAGCAAAAACCAGAATGACCACAAAGTATTGTCGTTTTTTTTATGGTTTTTCAGATTTAATTTAATTAAACAAAATTGCTCTACTAATTTTCCATTAGTAGAGCAATTTTGTTTAAATTATTTTCATGGATTAACTATATAAATAGACTATTCTATTTTAATTTGCAGTAAAATCGGTCCAAGGATAGTGGAGAAAGAAATAGTTGTAGGAAAAAATAAGCCTGTTCATAAAGTTTTTTGGACGTTCTTTAAAAACTAATATACCAATTTGAATAGAATTTGTAGAATAGATGTATGCTATTGGGATCTAAAGTCATCTGCGAATTAGAGCAGATTTGAAAGAGAAGGAACATATATTATACAGAAAAACCTAGAAATATTCTTAGTGTTGACTTAGTATTTTCTGTCTCATTTCAATCATATGTTAGGGTATCAAAAAATCGGCTACAGGCCGATTTTTAGTTACTATGTGTTTTTTTTTTGTATTTATTCTTATAGCCTTGTGCGCGGGCTCTATTTTTGGGTCAAATGTTAAACCACCGAAAATATAATAACATAGAAATATCCGCTAAAATTTAAGTTTTATTTATATAGATTAAGTTTAAATTATTTAATTATGTTGTTATCATTTTCTTTTTTTTTGTAGTTAATGAAATAACATTTTGTCTAATCAATAATTTTCAAGGAAATATTCGAATTAATTTGTCAATTGAGAAACATTTCCGCTGTTCTAAGAAATATTATGCGTTTCAAATTTAATGGTAGATTGGAATCGAATTGTTCTATCGTATATTAACGAATATTAAATATAGTAACCACACGACTGCATTGGACTTATTTTTAGTCGGACTGAAAAAAAAGTCTGATGCAGACTCAAAAATTCGGACTTTTTTGTCAGTCCGACTGAAAATATGTCTTGAAATAAGTCTAATGGAGTCGTGGGGTTAAGTGTATAGTAATAAAATCACCCGGTACCTGCCGAATATTGAAAATATTTATAGTCCTCGAAATTATACGGACAGTACCACTGTGTCAAGAGGATCTGGGGTTCTAAAAAGAAAAAAAAGGAAATTTAGGGACTGACAGATTTTGATGTCAAACTGAATTTAAACTCTAGTCTATCATGAATAAGAATTATAAATCTTCACCGGTAGTACAACATTGTGAAACATTTTCTCCCAAATGGAAAAGAGATGGTCTAGATTCTGAATGAATAAATAAAATTGCTTTTAAGATGCATTCATTTCCTTCAATATTATGAACCATCGTCGCTGATAAATATAATTATGCAATGGATTTTATTGAGTTTTTATGAAAAATATTTTGGTTCATTCTGCTCAGTTCCCCCTAAGATTAAATCCTGGCTGCGCCACTTGACAAGACACAAGTCTGGTGAATATGAGAAAAACAACTTAATCTTTACGTGTTATTTAAGAAAAAATTTAATTTCAATAATTGCATATCAATCAATGGGATAAAATGGAATTAGGTAAAGTAATTAATGTCGATAATTTAGTGATAAGGTCTTACGAGTCATGAACTCGAATCTCGTCTAAATGATTCAAATTTCAGTCAACTTTGTTTATGAATTAGGCAAATTGTTTAGTAATAATCGATTCCCACGATGAAAAAGTAGCTTTCTATGTACAATTCATTTGGATTGTGTTCCAATTTTCTATTCAGTGCATCGAATTTTGCAAAATATGAACGTTTTCATAAATGTATAATTGCTTCTTTAACTGCTGTTTAACTTGAGATAAGATTGCCAATAAATGATCATCATTTTTCTATCTTGATCGAGGAAAACTATACTATCTATAGCAAGGATGGCCAACAAGTCGGTCGGATCGACCGATCGATTGGGGAATGACTTTTGGTCGATCATATCCGATGAAAATAAAATTTAATGTGAATTTTTTGTTGTGGTTACTTTTCAATCAATAAATCTTAATACATAAAATACAAGAGTGTTATTCCTCCACTGCCTCCGTGCCACTATAAAACTTGGAAACGGCTCAACCGATTTCAAACCACATTTGGTATATGACAGTGCACTGACAAGCTTTGTCAGTAGACACTGGGTATTAAACTTCGCTTAAACATCACTGGCATATGACAATTGACAAAAAAAAATGACAGTGCCATAGTATAGATTAAGCATTTTACAAAACACATGACAGACAGCGGATGGCTCTTTAAACAATTTCTTATTTTTTCTCCGATTTGAAGTTTTGGAGTCCCGTTGTATAACGGTCTTTTATACCAGCACTCGTATTATTATTAAAATATCATGTTGGTTTAATAGATTTTAGTAGGTCGATCGTGAGACATTTTCAGGAAAAATAGTAGATCATATGTATGTATAATGAACTTGGCCACCTCTGATCTATAGTGTAGTTTTCCTCGATCAAGAGGACCGATTTGAACGAAATCGTATTGAAAAGAAGCATAGAAATGGTAATCCTTTTTCGATACGATTTAGTCTTAATCGAAATACATGATTTTATTTCTATGGCAAAGACTATAAGAACTTCAAGCTCTATTATTTAAGGATTTGTTGGACTAAATGATTATTAATTTCTTTTTTTTTTTTTACAAATTACATTTATTTTCGTATATATAATATACAATTTTGTTTTTTGAAAAAAATTATAAAATATAATAATAAAATTACAAAAAAAATTGTTTAAAAAATTAAAATAAATGAATCACAACTCAAAAAAAAAAAACGAATTAAAAATTATATAATTTATTAAAAAAATATTAAAAATTGTTTTATAATTTTTTTTTTTTTCAGAAGAGAGATCTTTAAAGTCCGTCTAATTTTCGAAGGACCTAATTTCTTTCAAAAAGAAAAAGCTGGCAGTTTTCAGCTTAAAATTTTATAGTTTTACTAAAAAAACAAATATTATTTATGATACTTAATTTATTAATTATTAATTGTTTCTCTTTTTGTTTTGTTGTTTTTAAATTGTATTTATTTCGACTAACTTAAAATGAATATGTTTTTGTTACGATATTATTTATGTTTTAATATTTATTTATTTTTTGGGATTTCTATTTTATTTTTAATTAAAAATGTTAATTTTTTTTTAATTAGAATTATTGAAATTTGTACATTTTTATATATGATTCGATGATTTACTTGAATGTGAATTATTTATTTTAAATATTTTATTTATATTTTGACTGAAAAATTATACTATTGAAAAAAATTTGTATTAGTTTTTTAATTCATAAATTCTTGTTTTAATTTTTGTTTATTTGTTTTATAAGTAAAACAAAATAATATTAAATTTTAATTAAATAAAACACTTAGGAAAAGTAATTTTTTTGTTTTTTTTACATTATTATTAATAAAATATATAATTAAGTAAAATTTTTTAAGAGCTCAATAAATGAAAATTTTTGCAGGCACTCTTTTATACAAAATATAAAATTTTATTTGAATAAAATCCTTTTCTTTAAATAGTAATTTAGTTAATTATTTTGGCAGTTTTAAAATTTGGATATTATTTATTAAAATTATTTTTAAAAAATCAAAATGTTTAAAAGTCTTGTTATTCAATTCCAAAAAAAAAAACATGGAAGTGCGCTTTTGACCTCACTGCAGAAGTGAAACAAAAGCGCCGAAGTGATAGAAGATAGAACTATTTGATCTTCGACGGGAATAATCCCCATTAAAACCTCCACAACTTTGTCGAACATTTCAATCGTGTATGACCTCTATATAAAAAGTTCAAAAATTTGTATCAACTACAGTGCCAATACGGTGGCAGATAGAACTATTTGATCTTCGACGGAAATAATTCTCATTATAACTTCCACAATATTGCCGAACATTGTAATCGCCTAAGACGTCCATATAATGAGATTTTTTGTAATGTAACATAATTTTTGCTAATTGCCCCCATAGAAGTATTTAACTTCAAATACGCTAAAACCTCGATTTGCGTCGTACCGAAATTGTGTCGCTGAACTTTAGAGAGATTTTTAAAGAAGCAATGATGAACATCAATTAAGAATCCTTCCAGTTCAAAATAACAATTAATTATTCCATTCAAGTCACAATCTTCCCAGTTTTCGTGATATTTTTTTATTTAGAAACATATTAAAACAAGTCATATAAAAATACCAAAGATAATAATAAAGAGAAGATGTGGAAAGTTCAAAAATGGTTTTTTTTAACATAAGTAATTTACATTAGATCTTCTTCAAAGAGGTTAAAGCTCCTAAAAGTTCTTTCCATAACATCTAATGTAGTTTACTCCTGTTTAATGAAAGCTGTTTAGAATTTTACATATCTTTACACATTTATATCTTTGGGAATACTATTGTACATATGTAATACAGTTTTTGGGGATATCGTGTCCACCGACATTGTTAACCAGAGTGTTTTGAGAAAAATATCTTTGAAAATTCAAATATGGTTGTTGGACTTGCTTCGGTCAGAATTCTATAAGTTCGTCAAATTTACAGATACCGACATGAAATTTTCAGGTTAGATTCTTAAAACTGGAACCTTTTTGAAATAGTAAAAATAGAAAAATTTATTTCATTTCTTTCCTATTAGTCAGTTGGGTAAAAACAAAGTTTATAATATCTAGTTGCATTCATTATATAAAAGCTTTTAAACATATTCAATTAAATACCGCCTTATACTCAGGACAGGACTGTCACGTATGACAAAGTATATAAAATTTAAAATATTATATATTTCTAATTCGCTTGGGAGAAAAAAAAATAAAGCTTTCAGGTATTTTTAATTATAATTTTGTAAAATCTTCATTTTTAGATATTTAAAAACTTATCAGAAAAGCGATACTAAATATAATTGCATTATTTTATAATTTTTTAAATTATATCATTATTAAAAATTAAGAATTAAAAAAGAAAATTAAAGACTTTTTTTTTAATAATCAAATAATTTTTTAAAAATAAAAAAAAATTATTTAAAAATTTTTTAAAAATCTTCTAAAAAATATTTCTTTTCTTTTTAATTATTTTAATAATTAAGTATTATATAAAAATAATGAGTATAGTTCTAGAATTATTAAATTGTTTTATAAATAAACTAAAATAGTTTTGTGTAAACAAAAAAGAAAAAATAAAAAATGGCAAAAATTCATCTTAAATTACAAAATTTTTTATTAATTATTTTTAATTTTATTATTATTTTCTTTTTTTTTTGAATATCAGTCCTAATTTTTGTAGTTTTTCTTAAAACAAAATCTTTTTACTTATAATTTTTGTTTGTTTATTATTTTCTTATTTTCTAATTTTTTACTTAATTAAAACCTTTTTTTTCTTTTTTTTAAATATTTACACACTCGTACAAAAAAAATTGTTTTTTCAATTAATTAATTTTATTATGGTTCTTAATTGTAAAATAAATAATATAATTTATTCAAAAATTAAATTTGTTTTAATAAAATTTCATACATAATTTATATCAATAAAATGGCTTAAAGTCAAACTGTTGTCTCAGCATCATCAATAATCTTCCTGGAAATTTTATATGTTCATTAATAATTAATTAATTTTATGATAGAGATTTTGATGTAGTGATGTGAATAAAGCAGCGCGAATTGCATTAAATTACACAAACATTAAAGGCAACAACAATAATAGAAGCAAACTATAACACGGTAAATTGGTTCCTGAGGAGATAGAAAACGAGAACAAGGATTCCTGCAATCTTTCTTATCGTGTTAGAGCGAAACAGTGTTGTAGGAGGGTTGGGAGTATATTAACAAACAATATTGATTAATTTATAGAAAGTTTAAAACAGATAACAGAAGCAATGAATGTTTCCCATAAGGAATGCATTAGCGGTAAATCCATATCAAAGATAAAGCAAATATTGTATTAAATTTCTGAAAAATTTTCTTTTAATTATTGAAAATTATTTAACATGCACCTTAACGAATTGTATAGGAAAATATACCTCACCAAACTTCATGATATTAGGTTTCATATTTATGTATTTAATACATTCGATGGACCACATAAAGGATTCTGTATCAAAAATATATATAAGTGCACAAAAAGTTTAGATATTTCAAAGATAACTCTCACACCATTTGAAACATGTAATAACAATCGATCAACTACTCCAGAACCACTGAAATGTTTCGCCATAGTTTTCAAATGAAGAATATATTCGGTTGCATTTCGCTCTGAGGTAATAAGGTACAGGATATTGTATACTAAAGATTAAATGGTAAACGACTAGAACTCACGGAAAAATGCCACTGGGTCTTTTCCAATAATAGTTCAAGAGAAATACTTCCACAATTAATTGTATTGATTATAAAGTGAATGAATCTTTAACATCCTTGTAAGGAACAGGAACGTGTTAAGTTAAATCAACTTAAATAAATGTTTAAGTCATTGATTTATTTGCATTGGATTTATAAATATAGTACACCGTATTTAAGGAATCCAGTTCTCGACTATATTGATAAAAAAAATTGAACATCCTAGAACGTATAAATAGTTTTTTATTTATTTAATTGTATATTAAGAGTTCTATTTAAAATTAGGTTTTGTGACTTAAGTTCGACAATCCATATGGTCAAGTACTTCGTGGTAAAAACACTTCCTTTATAGAAAGCCTATTGAAACTCATTTCTGTCTAAATTTCTGTCAATAGTGAAGACTTAATAAAAATTCAGAACTTATTTATTCATTCTGTTGTATCCTCAGAAAGTAATAGACTGATATGCGTTTTATGCTAGTGGTGTCATTATGATTTCTTCTCAAAATATGGATAACATTGATCTGAGTGAAATATGGTTCCACCAGGATGGAACCACATGGCACTGAAACGAACAATGTATTGAAAACAATATTCAATGATTCAATCATTTCCAGAAATGGTCGTCAATTGGCCATCTAGATCAGGTAATATTACTACGTTGGAATATTTTCTGTAGGGATATGTAACAACAAGAATTGAACAATTTAAAAAAAACCTTTTTTTCTGTTCTATGATTTGGAATACTAAACGATTTACCATTTTCAATACAATATAATACAATCAGGAAAGAAAAAAATACAATATAATTAATGATTCTGTTCGTGACGAGTATTGAATAAACTTTTCTGGAAGAATTTAATTGTTTCAATTCAGCTTTCTATTCAGATCTTGTAATCGAGAAAATCTTCCATATACCAGTAGATTTTTAGAGGGGTTTTTAGTATTCCCACAGCTAATCCTTATCACATTTAGCATACTATCGGATGAGATCAAAATGTTTTATTTCTTCCTTTTTTTTGTTTGTTTTTCGGGACAAAAGGGAATTGTTTGAAGAACATCAAATTTGGAATAGATAAAGATACAGTGTCGTATTGGGAAATGCAGGGTAATTCTGATAGTTCATGTAGAATAAAGATATCTTATTAAATTAGAGGAATATAAATGAAAGTATTCACATGCGTATTAAAAATAAATAAAAAACAAAAACCAAGAAATGCTAAAACAAATACAAATTCTAAAAGTACAAAAAGCAAATATACTTTGTTAATTTTTTAATTTTTACCTCGGATCTAATTAGTTCCAATAAAATATTTTTCCAAAAAATTATTGATATTGTTAGATAGAAATAAATAGAAAAAAAATCAAATTAGATTTTCTTAAGCCGTTCCCAAGACCACCTGTTTTTCATAAATGAAGAAGAAAAAAAATAGAAGAAATTTCAGTTCAAAATTAAAAACAAATAAAAATCTTGAAAACATAAAAGATAATTAAAATTCAATTGATTTAGCCTAAATAACTCGAATATATTTAGTTTACTTACTCGCTTGTATCTGTTATACTAGTTAAAGGTGCTAAAGGTTGCATCGGAGCTATACTAGGCGGAGATGATGCTCTCGATCCGTGTCTTGATGACATTCGACTTGATATTATACCAGGATTATTAATATCATTAACTAAATGATGATTAGATTTTCTCGATAAAGAGCCAGTTGTCAAGTGATCCTCTTCTGCTGTATATGGAAAATGATAACCATTTTTATCTGAACCTTCAGACATACGATCTGAATGATAATCTAAAGGACGCTGCTGTTGATGATTTTGTTGATAATCAGTTTTAAGTAATGTATGTACATTATGTACTGAATCACCATAAAGTGGTGGAGATTTCATAGAATAATGTGTATCCCGTGGACTATATAAATCCGGTGTTATTCTTTCTTTCGACATATATGGTGAATTAGTTTTAGATCCTAAATATCCTACTGTTCTTTGTTTATCATAAAGTGAATCTTTAACATATGGATTTTCATGAAAAGTTCGTAAATGATTAACAACTTGTGTACTGCCATAATCTTTTTCGCTACCATAATGTGTTGGTTTATAACCAGTTGTTGGATCATATTGTCCATAATTATCTTGATAATCTTTTCGACGTCCATAAAGACTTTCACGTTCGATATCATAACCATTATCGTTACGTGCATTTTGTAAATTCTCAAGTATTGATGGTGTCATATTAATCTTATTTTGATTATGATGTAAATATGATGTATCTGTTAGATCAGGATTTGGTAATGGATTTGGTGAACTGGTTTTATGAGAATGAATTTCATTATCTGATCCAGTATCTTGTGACCAACGTCCGACATTCGTTGGTGATGGTAGGTATGCATCTGGTAATTGACTTGACCATCGTGGTGCATAAACTGGTTTATTAACACTAGGAAATAGTTGAGGACTTTGAACTACATTTAATTCAGGCGGTGTTGTTGCTTGAACATGTTCTGTAATATTTGGTAAATATGATGGTGTTGCACTAACACCAGTACTTCTGTGTGTTCCGGTATTTCTACCGACACGAGATTCATCATCGTCACTAGAATGACTTGATGCTAATTCAAGACTACGACCATCAGTTTCAGAACCTGAATCAGAATCTTTACGATGTCGACGTTGTTTTTCTATAATAAATTAATAATTAATTAAACATTTCTTGTTTTTAAATACACGTTTTACCTTCTCTTCGTCCATCGTATGCACGCATATAACTAGGCGCTTCACTTGCAGAATTGTAATTAGATGTAGAAGTTGATGTATGGCGTAATTGTCCATCACTTCTAAAGGAATTTTAATTTCATATAGTTAATATAATAAAATTTTGTATATAGTATATGTATATTATTACCTATATGGACTAGAACTAGTTTTTGCGGTACTTCTTGATGTTGTACTAGAAGCACTTATACCCATATTACGTCTTGTTGTATCATAACTTCCTGCTAGAAAACTACCACCAGCACGACCAGTAGCATTGACATTATGTGAACTACTACTCACAACTAAAGATGAATCTAATAATGGTACTTTTCTGCCCATACAACGTAAAAATGTTCTATTCAAATTCTCACGAACTCGTTTATTAATTATACAGTATCCAATTAAACAGAATATCGAATGTATTAGAACAACAACTGATAGTAATATACTAAGAAGTTGTGAATTGTCTGATGCTGCTAAAACAGCTAAAACCCACATAACACCCATCAACGGTAATGATACCACAGATAACCATAGTAATGTTCGTAAATTTCCAAAACCAAGAACGTGATCTTTAAGCGTAAATGCAGCTTTAACAGATACAAATAGTATAAGTAAATTTATAATAGACATTCCAGCAATAGGACCAACTAGCCACCATACAACTGGTTCATATACAGATAACCAACAACTGTAAATAAGAATTTTATTTTAATTAATATTTAATATTTGTATATTTTGTAAATAATAATAATAATTACAATAAACTATTTCCATATTCATGTGCACGAACTCCAACCGATAAACCAACAACAATAGCTGGTGCACCATAACCCATTGAAAAATAGAATCCCATCGGACCATGATTAATATCACGCATTTCAGTTAACATTCGATATAAATGAACACAATCAACAGTCGTCCATGCAAATGCTGCTAGCCAAGTATAATGAAGGCATATAGCAACTAGTTTACATGGAAATTCATTATCAATTAAATTTCTTCTTGATTGCATTCCAACGAAAAATAATAATTCAGCCCAAAATACACATAATACTAAATTTTGATGGATCGTATTCGAATTTGTTTGCATGCCACGTAATAATGCGAGTGCAATTAATACACACGTTAATATTGGTAATGAGATTAGAAATGCTGAATATGATGTTATTTGTACAAGTAATGATGGTTCTGGTATATCTTCGGGATCGATAACATCAACTAAAACAGCATAATTTGAGATATGCGAACATGAACAATTAATTAATATCGGTTGTTCTAATGAGATGATTTCATAATTTGGTATTTCTGTTTGACAACCAAGACGGGTCCAGGTATTCGTAAAACTATTCCATCGTACACATTGTGGATTTGAACGTGAACCGAAACGGTTATGTTCAATATCTAACCACATTTGTAATTTAATCGGTTGTAATAAATGTGGTGAACCTAATGATCGATATATTAAACGTTTCTCTGGTAAATCTTCTCCCATTACTTCAATACTATCATCGATTTGTCGTTTAACTATATGTTGTTCTTGTTCTTGTTCTTGTTCCTGTTCCTCATTATATATTGCTTCAGTTTCATAATTCGGAATAATTGATTTCTTATCTTCATTATCAATTGTTATTAAATCATCTTCAATACTAACAACCTCATCTGACTCAATATCATCATTAAAATGTACTTGAATTTCAGGACTTTGTTCGATTTCATCATGATTATGTTCCTCTAAATCATGTGCCATTATTCGTATATCTTCATGCATACTTGAATCATTTTCATCGATTTTATTATCAGATACTATTTGAAATGTTTCAATATGATTATCATTCGAGAATTTCTCAGTTTTCTTATAAGGTATTTCAATTGGTGGTTCATCACTATTACTTGGTACAAGAATTGCAAGTGACAGAACTGGTGTTGCAATTTGTATATCGACACCCCAACGTTTAGTTACCGTATCATCATATGATTCTGGAAATAATGGACCAACATCTTTATATTGAGCATAACTAACAATAGCACGATATTCACTAGTTCCATGTACGGAAATTTCATTCTTTTCCGGTGGTGTTATACCAAGCATATCGAGTGGTATTAAAATTTTCGTATTCTTATCAAATTTCATTTTATCTTGTAAATAATTATTATATTTTGGAAATGATATTACTGGTTTTTGTTTAGCTGAATGTTGTAGAAATGAACTAGTATCAGGTAGAATAACACTTTCGGTTGTGTATTGATTGCCTTTTAAAAATTTCGTTTTATGATATTCACTTAATTGTTCCGGTTCATAACCAAATAATGATTCGGCAGTGACAATATCTAAACCGAATGCCATATTTTTATGGACAATTTCGAATGGATTCGTATATGTATCATGTTGTGAACGTGCTAAAACAATCATATATTTATTGAATGCATCAACTAAATCATCTGGTCCACGTTGTATTAATTCCATAATTCTTTTCCATTCAGATTTATATTTTCGATCTAATATAACACCGGCACTTTCAACTAAATTCTTAATGAAATATTTATCTTGACTATGTGATAAATTTAGACCGGTTTGCATTAATTCATAATTAATTAATTCATGTAATATACCCTCGGTAATTAATATATCAGCACCATATAATTTATCATGGACAAATTTAACTTCATCCGAAAGATATTCCATTTCAAATTCATCTGTCCAAAGATTTGTATTACCATCAATTGTAAGAAATGATGATTCCAATTTATATCGTTTTTCATTATCTTTAGTATTTCTTATACCATTACCATTTCCAGCAATAATATCACAAGCATGTTGAAGTGATTCAGCCATTTTAACAGCAACAAATGAATTCAATTCTAGTTCCATATGTTCCATTTGAGAGAGTTGTTTACGAAGTTCAATAAACGGTTCTGAAGTACAATTAAACATATCTGGATGACTCCAACCACCAGATTTACCATCACATATTCTGGAACCTTTACCACGAGCTGGTGATGGGCAATTTTCCATAGCTATTTGACCAAGCGGTGTTCTTTGCCACCAAATTCCAGCCGAAAAAGAACGTGGACATGCATCATAAACTACTTCACAACCGGTTAATGTAACTTCAGCATATGGATTTGAGCATGAATCACAACGTCTTCCAATTACACCATCACGACATTCACATTGTCCTGTTAAATGATTACAATCACTATTGAATGAACCAATTGAATAACAGTCACACGGTAAACAGGCAGTTTCATTTGGTGGTTGGTAATGATTATCTTTGCAATAACATTGTCCTGTCGTTTTATTACAATCTGGATGATAACCTTGTTTGAGATTACATTTGCAAGGGCCACAACCGCGTTCACCCCACCAACCACCAGGACACGGTTGCTGAACTGTTATCTCACAATATTCACCGGATTGTAATGTACTATTACATTCACATCGATAATGCTTCGGTACAGATATATCTGCACGGCAAATTCCTGCGGTACATGGTTTAACAGTACAAATTGGTGCACAATCAGGTCCAACATAACCAGAAAGACATTCACAGTGTGCTTCATCCCAACTAGTTATACATGATGAATGATTTGGACACGATTCAGGACATTGTGCCTTCGATACACAGCCATCCTCAACATTCTCTCTGACTGTTGGTCGATTAAGTACAGATTGAGCTCCACCAACACGAACATCTTGTATACATCCTTCGTAATGATTGAAATCCTGAACACTCCCAATAGATCCATCAGGACTACCAATAACAATCTTTCCTACATAAAGTCCTTGAACTTTCTGGGACATCGGAACTATAGTTGTTCGTTGTCCGTAATCAACGGAAAGTTGAATTTCTGCACCCAACCATTTGACTTCAATGCGATGCCATTCACCGTCTGCCAAATTTGATCCAGCAAGATACATCGGTTCATTCTCATAAATATAATAAAGAATTCCATTTTTAAGACAAACCATAGCGGAACTATTTTGACCAACTTGTATTTGTATTAAAAAAGCATTTTGTTGTCTTGTACGAATTGACAGTGCCGTCAGCCAAGGCAATTGAATTGGTCGCAATAAAGGATTAAAACTTAAAACACCATCTCCTGAAAATCTCCATGGTGCTGAGATAGATTCTTGACAAGCATTCCCAGTAAATCCTTCAGGACAATCACATGTATGAGTTCCCCAACCTTCATTGCATGAACCTCCATTAAAACAAGGTTCGGAGGAACATGATGGTGATTTCTGTGGACATCCCGATATTGTTCCATTATCAGCGACAAATGAATTCAAATCAATATAGCGATTATCTATTTTCAAATCTGATATACAGCCAATAAAATCTTGATTTTGTACAGGAAAATGAGCCGGAATTCTTGGCAGACCACCAATTTGTAAAGGACCGGTTAAATCTAAAAATCGATGACATGTTTCAGTTAGAGATACACATCTTTTATCGAGAACTAGCGTAGTTTGATTTGCACAATTCCATTTATCTCCTAAATTTCCACTTAATGCTAATGAAGTATCACAGTCATCCAAGACAAGAGATACAGATTTATTATAATACGCTACTTCAATCGAATGCCATTGGCCATCTGAAACTTTATCATCTTGAGTTATTGACACTGTTTTAATAGAGTCTCCGAGAGAAAATGAAAATGTAATATGGCCACTTAAAATTTCCAAAGCAATAAAATCATGTAGTTCATTATATCGACCGTTATACAAAAGTAATCCATTCTCGTGAACCGTCGAAAATCTTAGTTTAATATTAAATCTATGACGTTGACGAAGGCTTTCGAATGTCAAAAATGAATTCCTAGAGAATGATCTAGATTTTAATTCGCACGTTGGTGTATATGGTGGTGGATATACTGCCCCATGTGAACTTTGTATACACGAAAAAGCACCTTCACAAAGATCTGTCATGCATGGTTCAAGTTTTTTTATATCTGTTTCACAATTTGTTCCTGTGAAATTTGAAT
The DNA here is from genome assembly GCA_963422695.1 of Xylophagus ater. Classification (NCBI taxonomy): domain Eukaryota; kingdom Metazoa; phylum Arthropoda; class Insecta; order Diptera; family Xylophagidae; genus Xylophagus; species Xylophagus ater. The sequence goes on along the minus strand of OY730486.1, from coordinate 8,314,212 downwards.
TACATATGCATGTATAACCTCCTTCACGGCGAACACATTTTCCGCCATTCTGACATGGATCCGAATAACATAAATCAACTTCTGTATCACAAAGATAATGCTCTTTGCTACCAGTAAATCCTTCAGGGCATTCACATGCGAAAGTGTTTACAGGATAGATAGGCCGAAATAATACAGTATCACTATGAATAAAATCAGATGCATTTCCGAATTTCAAAACCGTTAAACATTGTTCAAAATTCAGACACGGTTCTCGGACACATAGATTATCATCAAAAGGTAGAACTTCAACAGTAGCTAATCGTGCTAATATAGCACGATTTAAATAGACTTTCTCTTGTAGATATTGCGGTGAATAGTATTCTTCATGTGAAATGTCTGGACGTCGTGCCGAAAAACTCACATTCAATATTCTAGATGTGACATCGGTATCATCTTGAATTGAAAACAAGAATATATTTTCTTTTGGACATGGAATAATAGCAGCAAGCCCATCAAGAAAGAAATTTAGCAGTGGTGATAGAAACGCTTCTTCAGTCATTTCATTTAATCGCACTGTAACTGAATTAAAAAGCATATCTTCAGTAATCAAACGTACTATCAATTGCATAACTGCTTTTGCTTCATTAATACCATCCGTTACGGAAACTTCCATGGTTGCAGACTTTGGTACATTTGTATTTAACTGAGGACTTAATATTAGGTTTCCTGTACTTGTATTTAAACGTACTAAATTTGCATTATTTCCTGATAATATTCTGTATGTTAATTTATCGGTAACATCTGCATCGAATGCTGGAATTCGTCCGATATCTCCACTTGGAAAATAATCACGGAAATTATTAAATATTACTTGAAAATCTTTTAGAATTGGTGCATTATCATTAACATCTGTAACTAAGATTTCAACATGAACATCATTTCTTAATGGCGGACTTGCAGCTCGTATCACTAATTCAAATCGTTTTCTTGGAGATTCATAATCCAATTCAGTCATTGTCAGAAGTTGTGCACGTTCAGATCCTGGTCGTGTCACAAGAGAAAATGAATTTGAATCATCACCACCAATAATTGAATAATGAACAATAGCATTAACACCTTCATCTGGATCATGAGCATGAATTTCACCAACTACAGATCCAACTGGTGAATTTTCTGGAACATATAAAGTGATCTTATCCGATGGAAATGTTGGTGGCGAATCATTAACATCTTCTAAACGAATTTGTACTTCAACTGAGCTACTCATTGCTGGTGTTCCTTTATCTATAGCTATAGCAGTCAAATGATAAGTTGCTATACTTTCTCTATCCAGACCTTTATTAGTTCGTATTGTTCCTGAAGTTGGATCCACCACAAAAGATCCATCTTCATTATCTTTATCACTTAACAAGTATTTAATTCGACTATTTAAACCCATATCCAGATCGGTAGCAGAAATTTGAACAACTGATGTACCAATTAATGCATCTTCTGGAATTGACGCTTGATATAAAGGTACTTTAAAAACTGGCGCATTATCATTCACATCAGTAATACTAATCTCTACGTCAGTTGTATCACTTAATGATGGATTTCCACCATCTTTTGCGGTTACTGTAAGAAGGTAACCACTTGTAGTCTCTCTATCAAGAGCAGCCGTAGTGACAATAGCGCCAGTTTGTGAATTAATAGAGAATGGATCATTTGAACCCAATCCATTTACAGTTTCATCATTCAATGAATATGTAATCTGTGCATTTATTCCAACGTCACTATCGGTAGCAGAGACGACAAGTACCGTAGTTCCGATTGGGGCATCTTCAAATACTGAAGCGCTGTATGGTGCATTTTCGAACATTGGAGCAAAATTATTAGCATCTGTTATATTCATATTTACAGTAGCTGTATCAGTTCTACCTCCAGAATCTGTTGCAGTTACTGTTAAAAGAAATCTTCGTTCTTGTTTATAATCTAATGGTTGAGCGATTGTGATTAATCCACGACCATTTTGTGACGTTATTGCAAAACGACCTCTAGTATTTCCTGAAGTTATTTCATAATGTAATCTTGAATCTTCATCTGGATCAGTTGCTGTAACCGTTGTGACTGGTGTTCCTGGTGGTTGATCCTCTCCAATAGTGGCTTCATAATATTTTGGTCGAAATGTTGGATCATTATCGTTTACATCTTGTACAGTAATAACAACAGTTGAACTAGCTGATTTGGGTGGTACACCACCATCAATGGCAATTACTTGAAATGTGTAACGAGCTTGTTCTTCGCGATCAAGTTGTTTAACTGTTTGAACCCAACCAGTTCTTGGATCAACTGCTAATGGAAAATTATCATCTCGTTCGGAAATGCTATATGTGATTTCAGCATTTTGACCCTCATCCGAATCATAAGCTTGAACACGAATTATATTATAACCGATTGGAACACTTTCTAATACAGATTCTTGAAATTGCGACGTATAAAATCTCGGAGCATTATCATTGGAATCGATAACATTTACAAGAAGTTGTGTTGTATTACTACGTGATGGACTTCCACCATCTTGTGCTCGAATTACTAAACGATAACTTCGTACACTTTCGTAATCTAATGGTTTTACTAAAGACACATCTCCGCTCATCGAATCTATAGAGAATTGTGATTGAGTATTACCACCAATAATTGCATATCGAATTGCAGCGTTATTTCCCTGATCAGCATCAGTTGCTTTTATGTGAGCTACGACATTGTTATCACCCCATCGATCTTCATTTACTTGAACAGTGTAGGTTCGTTCACTAAATTGAGGATAATTGTCGTTATCATCTAAAACTTTCACAACAACTGTTGCTGTTGCAGATTTACGTTCACTCTGTGGTGTTGCCATATCAGTTGCTGTAACCAATAACGTATAAACTTCAGATGCTTCACGATCAAGACCACTACGTGTTGCAATAACACCAGTTCTCCCATCAATACGAAAAGTTTGTGCATCTTGTTCATGCGTTGTTGTGCCGCCACCAGTTACACTTTCTATACCATATTCTATTTCAGCATTTTTTCCAACATCTTGATCAGTAGCACGTAATGTTATAACAGTCGAGCCGACAGTAGCACCTTCTCGTATACTAGCTTCAAATTGTTCAGCTTCAAATGTTGGACTATGATCGTTACAATCTAAAACGTTCACTTGTAATGTTGTTGTTCCAGATCGTGGCGGAAAACTATCATCGGTTGCAACTACTCGAAAATAATGAACATCCATCAATTCACGATCTAAACTTGATGATGTTGTTATAATTCCTGTTCGAGAATCAACTTTAAACATTGATTGTGATCGAGAATCTAATAATGAAACCATCGAATAAACTACTGGTGAATCTTCAGGATCTCTAGCACGAACTGTAGTCACCATTGCTCCGGGTGGTTGTTCTTCTAAAACAGATGCAACATAAAGTGCCTGTTCAAAATATGGACTTTGATTACGTAGTTCGCGTCGTACACGTCTAGCAATGTCGGTATCATTAAATTCTTGATAATGATAAACTATTTTAATGCGATGATCAGCGTCTACTAAATCATTTCGATTACAACGAATACTAAACGTAATAATAACTTTCCATATCGGTTCATGTATACAAACATCTCGACTAGCTACCAAATCACGACTTTGTGTTTCGATTTTGAACCTTTCATCATTTACATCCAGAAAATTAACACGACAATATTGACAAATTGATTTCGGTAGAAATGCATTTAAACTGTTTATATATTGTGATTTCTTCAAACAAATCTTATTCCATTTATCTGTTGTATGAATTGCATATGATGCGTATGTTTCTGATATCCATTGTTTAGCATCCGTTATTTTACGATGCATCCGTTGATTGGTATCATCTAAAATATTCGAACGACGTTTACGATTCAAGATCTTGTGACGCATCTCATTCAAATTACGATCACCAAATAATATATCACCATCTTGAAATGTTTTATAATCTGTTTTATTAATGATTCTATTTCGTATCCATGGAAATTCTTCAAAATATAAATAATGTGAATTTCCATAATATTCACCATATAAACGTTGACCGAATTCATCATTATCAGATTCATCATCGAAATCATTTTTCAAATATCGTTTTCGCCTTTTATAATATGTATTTTCATCTTCTTCAAAATAACGACCAAACATTTCCATACGTCTCTCATCATTACATTTTTCACCGGCCACAAATATTCGTAATGGTAAACTATAGTAATCGATACTTCTTAGTCTTGTTGTAATTGAATCAACATAAAATGTAAATAAATTCGGATAATAAATTCCATCGCATTTAAGTGATTTTTTCAAATGGATTTGTCCATTTGTTGAATCCACGTGTAATAAATGATGTACAAAATGTGCAGATTTATGTGTATTGATTTTATAATTACGTTCAGAACCTAATTTATAAACCGATGCATTAAATATTATTGTTCCGGGTTCAGTTGTTTCACTAACGATTATAAGATATGCATTTGATTGAATTAAAATCAAATTAATTATAAATATTATATAAATAATTGTTGGTAAAATTTTTTCACCGGGTATTTGGCCCGGCATTTTCGTTTAAATTTATTTACGATCAATCAATCATTGAAGTTATTGTTGTAAATCATCTGAAAAGCAAAAGATAAAAAGAGTAAATATCTAAATTAATTGTATTATAAATAATATAATAAGTTTTGTAAAAACGTAATTCTAAATAGTCGTTTTCCATACGCACTCTTCAAGTACGTGTAAGTACTTGAAAACTTAATATTGAAATACTTGAAGCGTGCAAACGGAAAGCGGCTGATAGCGACTACACTTCAAGTACGTGTACGTGCTTCAAGCACTTAATATTCTTGAAGGATATGCGAATAGAAAGCTATTTATAGTAAAATTTACTTTTTTTTCGAAACTGGGTTGTTAGAATCGACGGGAAATACGAAAAATTAGTAAGATCTGGCTAGTAGTCTGCCTAGTTGACAAGTTTCACTGTATACTTAATAAAGCTACTTAAATTTGCAATACTAAAAATGTGTTCTCTATAACTTCATCTATTGATTATTATTGAATTAACTAATCGCCTAAAAATATGCAATTATATGTTCACTTACATTTGTTCATTAAAAAGTTGAAAATTTCACTCGGAAAATTTCATTTAATCATTGATTTTATTATTAAATTTAATGATTTAATTAAAAATTTCCGTATATTAATTCAATATAAATTAAATTCTTTTATTCACATGATTCTGGATTAAAATGAATGAAAGATTTCAAGAGATTATACATTTTAATTTGTTCTGATTTTAAACTGATTATGGAAATATTTAACTGCTTTTTTATTCTATTTTATTAATTGGAAATTTAATATACCCCATAACTTGGTTTGGAACATTTTTATTTATAAGAAGAACATTATTTTCGTACATTAAATTTTTAATTTAACATGAAAGAAAATTACAAACCATCTAATTTGTGAAAATTCAAATTACATAAATTTTGCCCACCCAAAAAAAAAACAATTACAAAACGAAAAACGTAATTTGATAAGAAATTAAATTCAATTAGAAAATTATAACTGTTTGATGCTTATTTTATGGTAATTAAACTTCGTTAGATTGGAAAGTTTTCCATCATTTATTTATTTACTTTGATGTTAATTGAATTTTCTTGAGCCTTTTTTTTTCTGAGAGAGAGAAATTACTTAGAAAATTTCACTTGCATTATAAATTTATATACTCACGTATGAACGACTATTAAAATAACGAAATAATTAATTTAATCTTGAATGACTTGTTTTTGAAAAAAGACTTGAACATGTTAAAAACAATTTTCTTTAAAAAAAAAATATGGTAAATTACAAGAACTAGAAAAATTTAACGAAAGTAATAATACAGTAAAACATCTCCATCTTAGTCTCTGCGAATTTTGTCCTTTTGTTATATGGAAATTAATCAATTAATTAACAAATCTTTCTTCTTTTTCGCCTAGTTCAAGCGTTATTTGCATACATAATTGTATAAAAATTTCTTTAAATTAACTTTACTAATGATAAAATCAAATGATTGGGTATTAGCATTAAGTTGCCAGTAGCATTCGTGAAACCGGTCGATTTCTGTCGTAGTCTATTCTATTGTACATTATTTTTAATAATTCCATAGACATGTCACAAATCACATCTATATTAGTTTTATTATTAAATTCTACGGAGCAGCATGTCATTAACATATTCGAAGTATGTTAAGTTACTACCTTTCCTACGGAAACCTCTCTAAAGAGGTTCTACTGTATGATAATATGAAAATGAAGAAATGCCGACAATATTAAGATATAAATTTTTAATAGGAATTTTATTCACATTTCGTGGTAAAAAAAAAGAAAACATCAGAAATGTAGGAAGTTTATTTTATAGAACTTGTCAAATTAAAATTCAATCTTATAATGAGCACCCAACAAGAACAAAACCAGCTATAAAGGAATATATTTGGGTACTGTGTGTAAGGTCAAAAAAAAAACTAGACGATTTTAATTATTCCCATAAGACGGTTCTAAGTGAAAACTTGTTATTCAAAAATAAAAAGCTTATATGTGATTTCTTGAAAATTAATTTCTAGAAATCCTAATGAGTATATGAACATAACATAAATAAAAAAAAAGTACCATTTTATAATGACTAAATGACATTTTAACCCTTTTTTCTCCTTCAAATCATACATTACTTAATTTAAAGTCTTCTTTTTTTTTATTTAAAGCAATTATAGAAGTTGTCATGTGCAAAAATAATTAAAAACAAGAAACTTGATTGAAAAAGGTGGCGGCTGTGACTTATTCCAGAAAAGAATACATTTTTTTTAGCATTTTTATGCTTATATGAATATATAACATACTTTGTGGTAAATAAAACCTAAAGAAATCCATATAGATTTTATGTGTGAGAGATCCTTTTTATGCTTTATTTATTAGAATTGAATGGAGCCACCAAAAACGACCCGACTGGATCAAATTTAATCAGATCCAATGGATTTTTAGAAGATATATATATTTTATATACAGTAATATACCATTGGAATATTGTGGCTTTTGAGGTTTGTGGGCCATACCAGAAAAGACTTTTATATAATATAATGAAAAAGTGTCTTATTGCAAAATATATATAGATGTGTCACAAAAACATCATCAAACAGCCTCATACTATTTATATATAAATATATTAACGTACATATTATGTATAAAGAATGTTTTGATTCAGGATGCTTCTTGTTACATTGCTGGTGTCACTCTATAATTTTTTGGTCTTAATGGTTCACTGAGCTGAAACTAATTGTTATTGTGTTACATACAAGATGATGCCAACCATGTGTTGGAATTCAAAAGAGGAGTCTTATAGTTTATAAACCTTTATAGACATTACTTATATAGTTTTGATTGCAATTTGTTAGATATAACTTTTTAATAAAAACGATAGAAGGATATGAATATTCTGTCACAGGAATAAAGATAAAGTTTGAAATAATAAATATTTATATTTTATGATATTTAGGTAAGCAAAAAGTTTTGATTTTGAAAATATTGAAGAAGTTAATTTGGAAATAGATTAAAATATATATTCTAAAAGTTATAAAATTTTAATTTAATGTTGTTCAAATTATTAAACTGATATAGTACAGGAAATTATATGTCTTCATGATATTTCTATTGAAAGTAAGTTCTTAGATAAATAAAAAAAATTGTAATTCAAAGATTAATTATAAAATAATTAGTTCTGTGTATGACAACCGAAAAATAAATATACTTGTTAAAATCCCATTTGTCAGAAACTATTAAAACTGTAACCAAAGTTAGATTTAATAAAACAAATATTAAATATAATTAACTAAAATCTTTCCCTTAGATTCGTATTAAGAAGTCTACAGGGTATAACAAGTTACAGAATTTTATACTACAAGTATATTTTCATCTACAGGGATAATATTTTTGAATTTTCCCGCGGTTGACAAGGTTCCAACGAACATTGTCTAAAGATAAAATTCTTTTTAAATACCTGAGAACTCAATTTTAGAATTTCAAAACTTTGGGATAACATTTCCTTCTTCTAAAACTACAACAATAGTCATTTTAAGCCTCCAATCGTACTAACCACTGTTTTACATCGTTATAGACTTATTTTTCGATCTTAAACTAGTCATAGACCGTCCAACCAGTTTGACAAACGTGTTAGGTTAAAAAAAACTGGACCATCTATGGGCCATTTTGTCAGACCAAATCTCACAAACTGATAGGAAAAAGTTTGAAATATTTAAGTTTTTGGAGGTGTCACTTCAAATTTGATAAACTTATTTGAGTGATAGTTAAACGTAAAACTTTCCTTATATAAAATTCTTTAAGATTAAAAATTTTGTGATCATGTATTTCTTGATCTTAAAAAATATATAATATAATAGAAAATTATCATACTCGTACAGGCATAAATTTATCGACAAGCTTGGAGAATAAAGCTCTAAATTTTGTTTAATATATAATCGATTCACAGCCTTATCTAATAATTTCCAAAATCAATTATTATAAGAAATACAACTAGATTGTTTTATTAGAAAAATAACATCCGATACAGTACTCCTATCCTATCCAAAATTGAAAAAAAATATTATAATTTTATTCAAAATAAGATTTCCTTTTATCCTAATTAGATCAGATTACACCTTGTACATTTTGCCTTAGATAAATTTTGTAAATGATTTAGGAATTAATTGCATGCGAAAAAAAACCTTACACAAACTAATTGGAATTGACGTAGCAGATAATTTCCAATAGATTTTCTTGTAGATATTTTATAAATGTTAAGATTGAAATGCTTACGACAAGCAAAACAGAGTAGCTATATAAGAAACTATATAAGAAATCGAACTAAAAGTATAAGAAAGGGAAGAAAATTTTCTAGAAATAGAAGAAAAAGAAAAATACCTCAATAAGATAATATTTCTGATACATTAATTCCTTGGGTCAATCCAGTTTTGTATAATAAACAACAAGAAAACAAAAATACAAAAACGTCAAAAAAAGAAAAGAAAAGATCTCAGGATTATTACCTGTTTGGATATAATTGAGTTCACGATATCACAATTTTCTATAATTATTGAAAATGAATGGAAGAAATCTGGTCGAAGACGAGAATATAAATATAGTTAAAATCATTTTAAAATGTTTTAGTTTTATATAATTTCATGCCGCAAGCCTTTTGAAATGAAATTCGTTGCTGGATTTGATTTTATCTCTGAGTTTTAACGATATTTATAAAGCTATAAAAATAATATTACATTAATAATTATACAAGTTTTAATGATACTGCTTAAAATTTCAATAAATATTTAATAAATTTCATTTCATTTTGAATTTTAATTAAATTTTGGAAAAAATTTATTGGGAGATTTCTAGTTCAGGAGAGAAATTCCGGATCATATCGTCGAATAAATTAAATTAAATTTTTATTTTAAAAAGGAAAAAACATTGGAAAACTATTTTAAAAACAGAAAAGGAAGATAATCTTCATTTTGATGTAAATACTGCTGTAATCTCAGGGTTTCTGTGAATCAGAAACCTTCAGTTTCTTCAAAATTTCCTTTTCTATTCTAAAAGATTTCATGAGATGAAAACAGGAGTTCAGTATACACATTCATTACTAACCTAATAGTCCACATATCCACTCATATACGAAATAACATATCACTACAAATGAAATTCCACAGAAACGGGACCTAAAATTTTACTTTTTTTTTATAATAATTTTTTATTTAGTTGGAATTAGGACCTTAATGTAGTAATATAAAAAACACCTTTTCAATTACTGCCAACGTTTCGTCTACTTTATTTAGACTTTTTCAAGGCTGGAATAACACAATAATATACATTACATATACATTAGATACACTTGGTAATAGTTTATAATCAACAAACCATAAACGAATATATAAACAAAAATAAATAGATAGTTCAATGTGTATACCTTGATTTTGACAACATATCTATATTAGATAGAGAAACACACTGTCAAAGAAGGAACATCAGTGAAATGATATTCATTTCTTTATATGACAACACGATCAACTTAAGGAGTGATGTTGAAGGCCTTAGTAACATATACTCTGGACTACTTACCGACTTTAAAGGAATATATATATATAAATAGTTGTACTTAAATTTAATTTAAAAAGATAATTTTTTCGGTTTTTCTTTTCATTTTTTGTCTTTTTGGTTTTTTGGTTTTTTTTTTTTTTTTTTTACGGTTTGTTCTGTGGTTTCTTAGTTGAATCTAAGACAGTTAATAATCCTGTTTCCATTTATTTTAATTTTTAATGTTTTAATTTGTAAGTTAGTGGATTATTAACTTTTCATTTATTTAGTTTTTGTTCAACTTAAGAAGAGTTCAATCCGTTTATAATGTATTTTAAGTGTTTTAATTTGACGATAGTGTACACCACGCAATAAGGTATACACATTGAACTATCTATTTATTTTTGTTTATATATTCTTTTATGGTTTGTTGATTATAAACTATTACCAAGTGTATCTAATGTATATGTAATGTATATTATTGTGTTATTCCAGCCTTGAAAAAGTCTAAATAAAGTAGACGAAACGTTGGCAGTAATTGAAAAGGTGTTTTTTATATTACTACATTAAGGTCCTAATTCCAACTAAATAAAAAATTATTATAAAAAAATTTTTTCAAAAGGACGCAAAATCAGTTATACTAAAATCTTACTTTGAAAGAAAAGTACTTTGTTAGAAACTTCTAAGAATTCTTCTTCTAACGAATTGTTCGGTCCAAGAATTTTGTTTCAGGATAGAAAATTTCGGTACACCTTTTTTTTCTTCTTCGTTGATAAGGAAAAGGGATTTAAATTTGCTGTTATCAGAACAACCCTTTTGGTAGTAGACACTTTGTGGCGATAACTGATAAACCTAATAATATTATATAATATTTCTTACAATAATTTTCGACATTTCTTTTTTAATATTAAAAATATGTTAGAAGGAAAACGTTTTTCAGGAAAAAAATACGAAATTTTTCTAAGAAAATCTTTCTATTTTACACTTAAAGAAAAAATATCATGATTTCTGCGAACAAAATTTTGGAATTTTGGAAAAGCAGGATCAGCCAGAATCTAGTAATGCCTTTCCGACCAATTCTCTTCTGTAGACTTCGTGATACCACTTGATACCTACTTTTCATCTAATGTTGCATAGGCGAGCTTAGAGTTTGAAACTATTATTTAGGCTTAAAAATGTAGACGCTGTTACAGTAACATAATCTCATAGCACTGAATAAACTTTTCTAACTAATTTTAGATGTAGAATCTAATAATATTAGATTTCGTAAAACTTTACTGGATTTCAAATTTAGAATTTTATTTCGAAGGATAAAATTAGGATAAAAGTTTGTGGTTGAAACAACCATTCTCGAAAATATGACCAATGTGAACGACAAAGATTTTTCTTAGTGTATCTTTCATTTCCTTATTAACAAACAAAATATGTATTATAGTATAAATTCTCTTATTCGAAATAAATCTAAATAAAATCGTTAGAATTTTGATTCTAAAAAAATATTGAAAACCCTGGATTTTGGTAATCGCACAAAAGGTAAAAAGGTTAATCTGGGGACAAAATAATAAGTCGAAATCTACTGCAAATCTAACCTCAAGCATATCCTACGAATAAAAATAATTTGGGATCATTTCAGGTGATGTAATTTTTGGTACTTTGATTGAATTTTTTATGTAAACCATAAGTTGAAAGGTCTTATGTAGGTATGTATTATCGAAATAAACATTCTGGGATTCACTATTTACTATTTCGAAGGGAGTTCATATTGGATAGTCCGGAAAGTCTGGTTTTAACCAACACATGATATTTAGCAATTTTTTGCTAAATTCCGTTCTGGAAAATGCTTGGTTCAAGATGCACAGTGCCCTGGTAGGCAAACTAATATTAGTGAGGACCAATTAAAAGACTTGACTGAAGCTGATCGACTCATAATGGTTCGTAAAATTGCAGAGAAGTTAAATTTCGAACTGGGCTGGGATGTAAACCATCAGACTACTATCTATTTCACTCTTTGAAAAACTCTTTGGTTGGGAAAGATTTTACCTTCAACGAGGGCAGTGTGAAAATGCACCTTGAAGAATTTTTGCTGAAAAAGACCAAGTGTTTTATGAAACGGGGACCATAGAATTGGCTTAAAGATATTAGCAGTTTTTCGGTAAAAATAAGCAATATATTAGGGATTTGTATAAAAAAATGTATCTTTATTTTCTAGTATAAAACCGAATACACTTTCCAGACTATCCAACAGATTATGATATGGATAGAAATTATATCTAGAAAGTAGAAGATGGCGTTGTTCTGGTTAGTATTTTTGGTGATTGAATATTGAAACTTCCTCGATGGAAATTAGGAAAATCAAAATAAAAAGATAAGAAGAAAAACTCAGTTTACGGAATACATAGAAGATAACTAGATCCAGAGGACCCGATAGTGAACTCAAAAAGATATATCTTTTTATGTCCAATCATCGTTATTAGATACAAAAATATTTCTTTAGCGATATCCGAATGAAAATTGTCCTTTTCTAAGTGAAAAATCGGGTTTTTTCCTTCAAGTAAACTTCTTAAACAATATTCGAAGTTATTAACTTTTATTTTTGTATAATTTTAACATATTTGAATTTTTAAAAGTAACTTTTCTTTTTCTAAAAATTGTTTTATTTCAAAAGAATTTTAAAATTTGAATTTTCTTTTTGAGATAAACTTTTTGAATTTAATAAAATAATTGAATGAATTATTTTTCGTGAAAAAAAAATAAGTATTATGAAAGATTTAAATTTTTTTGTTATATGAAAAAGGAGAATCCTTCAAGATATATAATTTCTAAAAGAAATATTTAATTCAATTATTTAAATCTCATATAAATAAGATTTTATTTAATTTTATTTAAAAAAAAAAAAACCAACATAAATGGAAATTTTCGTTGGGAAAATAATCAAACATTTTATGTAAATCCATTTTTTACTTTGAAAAGCTTGTTTAATATTAATAAAATATTTTTTTCTTTTTGTAAGAAAATTTTTACTCATCAAAACTAAAAGAATTTAATATGTTTTAATTTATGTCAAACAAAAAAAAATAATGTTTCCATGGAATTTTTCATTTTCACAGAAAAACATTTTCAAACTAATTTTTGAAGAAGATTTCATTTAAATTTGATTATATTTTGTTTTAGACGAGTGGAAATCCTATCAAAATATGCTTTAAAATGGTTTATCATTTTATTATCAGCTTTTTTTTTTTATTAAAGTTTAATTTAATTTTCATTGTTATCATATTAAAATTTAATCTATTAATAACAAGATTAGAAAAAAAAAATGCATAGAGAAACTAAAATCAGGTTATACCGAAAATTTTCATATTATGCGGTAGCAATGGAAATCTATGGTTTACCAGTAGTTCAGGACATAACTACTCGTAAACCAAACAAGAAAAACAGTTTGCTTGTTATTTACCCAGAAGATCCAAAAGATCCCAAACACTATCCACTATTTAGCGTGGAACTTCGCTGACTGCTAAAGTCTAGTAATACTAATAATAATAATATTGTTTAGGACAATTTCTACAAATCGCTTAATATCTAGATTTAATCCCTGAATTAACAACATGGTAGAGGTCTTTCTTGGTAAGCATTTCCAAATGCGAAATATAATCAAGTTGACTTTTTAAATTCGTCCTAAAGATCATACATGCAGTGCTTAAATTCTCTAAAATCTAATTGGCGTTTAATTACCACATTCAAGTAAAAACCAAATATTGTGTTCTAACTTTTGTTTCATACTGAAAATTGTCGTCTAACACTAACTGGTGTTCTTGGAATTCCGAAAATTTCGCAATCGGTGTAAGTTTGAACAAAAATTGTCAGAGAATATTTGGCGGTGAAACTGAACTAGTTGAGTAAGCGCGTTGGTATAGTCTCACGCTTAGTGATCGAGGGATCTTGAGTTTGAAATCATGGGGTAATTAAAATTTCACATTTCAGTTTTTCAAGTTTTCTCGTTTTAACAACGTTTTTCATATTCCAATTGTTATGAAATCTAATATATCTTCATTTATAGTACAAATTTATAGATCGAAGCAAAGTTTTGATACATTACACATCTATATCTAGTGTCTTGAAAAGCGTGTCTGACATTTACCATATTTCCTTATGGTATTCCTTACTATAGGATATAAAAGTATCACATACCTAACAAACATTTTTTTCCTTTTTTATATGTTAAATAAAACATTAACTTTTATGATAACATTTTCTCGAAATTCCAAAGCTTATTTTGTGAAAAGTTTTGAAAGGAAAATTTTTGAATAAATTTTACACATGAAAATTAATTAAATTTTGATAGAACATGTTTTTATTAGGTATTATTAGAACAAGCTTTTATAATAATATTTCCAAAACAAATATTCTGGGGGCAGGGGTATTCCATTATACATATTAAGCCATAATACAACGATACACCTGGATTTACAACGAAAAGTGAATATTCCTATTTAATAGTCACAATTCTCTTGTGTTCCCAATCCATTTAGAGGTCTATAGAAATTTATTCCTGAATCAACAAAATTATTTAAACATAAAATTTAAACATAAACTATTATACATATTAAGTAATTAAATTTTAACAACATTTATTTTGGTCAAAATAAACAAAATGATATTTGTTAAATAAAAATATGTATTTCTAAATTACAAATTATAAGGGAAAATATTTTGTTAAAAAATTATGCAATTTCTGTTAGAACAGCCGTGATAACCCATGTAAAAAGTAAAATTAATTCATTTTCCCCATCTGACTAAAAATATTAGCATAAAATTTGCATAGACATTATTTTAATCCTTTCATAGAGTCAAATATTTGTTAAATTTCGATAGAATAAAGTGAAACATGTTGGATTTTTTATCATAGGAACAGGAACAGGAGTATAACAAAAAAAAATTCTGAAATATCCTGAATATTATGTAAATATATGGTATTTTGATTGTGTTATTTAAAACTCAATTTTTGTTTCAGGGCGGACGAATAGTGTTATATTATATTGTATTTAACAGAAAAGTATTTACTTGGGGATAAACATTTACATAGTTCAGAAGCCAAATAGAGAATGTATCAAAATCAGATAATCTACAGTTGGTTAAATTTCAATAAATCATAACGAAGTATAACAACTCAGCATATATTGGTACTAGCAAAAAAATCCAGAGGTTAATATAGTGTGAATTGTTGTCCATATGAAATATAGCATATTGAAAAATTGATTTTAAGGTATTGAAATATGTATGTAGGTCAGTGTTTCCCAAAAAGGGATATCTTATGCGAGTTTTGTACTAAGGTTCTATAAGCTAAGTATTTTGTTAGTCCAGAACCAATTTCTTTAACATGAATTCAAGATGTAATGGCATAATCAGGAGACGTACTCAGTCATATTTTATCTGGCTGTTTTAGTCGATTGCCAAACGACTCACGCTGCCCATATGGCTTGGCCATTTAGGTATACTAGTATAGTGTAATGTTGCTCTATCAAAACGGCAATGACCAGCGAAGCAAGCAAAGGGCAAATACCCTCATAATTCTTGAAAAAAACTACCCATTCTCTTTAGTCAAAGCCTTAATGCATCTTTCATTGTTTCGAGTTGAATCTTTTACCAGAAAATATAGAAATATACAAATTAAACTCTTCTAATTAGCATTTAAATAACAAAAAAAATGTAAATTTAAACAAATAAAATTTCATCTTATCATATTATATTTCATAACCAATCAAAAGTCGTTCATTAATTACCGAAAAAAAAGAAACATAATTTATATAATTTTATATTAAAAACCCCCTCAAAAAAAAAAATGTGTAGGCCCATAAAATAGGCATTATTTAACATAATTTAAAAGCAAACATTTTTAATATACAAATCAAATAAAGATCTTTTAATCTTAAACTATTCAAGAAAAAAGTTTTACGGTATTCAACAAAAAGTTGAAGTTGAAAACCGTGATAGAATTTCCCACGAATATTATTAAATATATGCGCCATCGTGTTCTTAATTTGATTCTAATTAAACATTAAATGAGTTATCAAATTGAATTAATTAATAGTTATGCTGATGAACGTTTTATAAATAATTTACAAGTACAGAACATATAACACTCTCGCTCTTGTTTTTTGTATTTTAATTGTGCGGTACTTGATTTATTTTTTTCCATTTGTATGAAATGATTTTAATTTCAAATATATTTAATTCACTGGAAATCATGTACTGTATCAAATTTTATATGTAATTCGATTAATGATGAGTGTTGCGCTAATTTATTCTTGAGTTTGTTAAAATGTTTACAATTTACATGGTTCACAGAGCTGAACATAATTTTTAGCATCATCAGCATGATGCATGAAAACATGGAGTACAAATAGTACAAGAGTACGAATTATATACGTATATGCCATTTAATTAGGATTTTATGGTCTATATTTAGTATTTTTAATTTATTTATTTTTAAGTTGTGACCCGGCATGAATTCATATTGTGACGTGCTACCCGTTCGGTTCGATGTTATTAAAATGATAACACTTTTTATTTATGTGAATTTAGTGTATAAAGTTTATTTATAATTATTTCTGCGTTACAATTAGTCTTAAAAATATTTGTCTTTCAATAATTTAGTTATTACAAATTATTTATCACAGTTTATAAAAATACACAATCACTATTTTAATAATTGATCACAAATCGCCCTTGTAATCGCTTTCCACAAGTAATCACGTTTCAAATCTCTGTTTTTAATCTCGGATGAAGTTTAGACTTCAACTGTCTGATTAAAATTGATTCTCGGACTCAATCTTCGGCGGCTTTTATAGCAATTGGTGTGTGTATCTGGAGAGTGCTGGAAAAGTCTAAACTTTTGCTGGCTTTTGTGTACTAGATGGCAACTTCTCGAAAGCTCTACAAATTTTAAATATTTCCACGAATTGTTTTTGTTTGTGACATTCGAGAAACGTCATTATTGTTTTGGTCGTGTGGTGTTTAAAAATAGTGTTGTGTTTTTCTGGAAGCATTCGAATTTCTTTTTCAGAAATAAAGAAAAATAGAATGCTTCCAGCAATTTCTAGTGTCGTGTAGTGCAATATAATGAAATTTTTATTAAAATTATTATAGAAAAATTAATGTTTTTATCGAATTTTTCCGAGTTATCAGGTACACAGACAGACAGGCTAAAGGATTAAATAATTTTTGATTTTCTAAATATTTAGTGCCTTGAGTTGGTTGAAAAAGAAATATATTATACCCATTTTTATGCCCTATGAGAGGTACTACCAGAGCGTATATTAGTTTTGTCACTAAGTGTGCAACGCATTGAAATAATCATCGTAGAAAGGTTTCCGTCCGTCCACAGTCCGTATACAAGATAACTCAAAAACGCATTATCAAATTTTGTTGAAATTTAGAATAGGAGTTAGTTATGCCCAACTGGATGTGGTATTACAGCAAAAACCAGGGTAACCAGACAGTCTTTTCGTTTTTTTATATGGTTTTGCGGATTTAATTCGACAATTTGTGAAGCAATTTTGTTTAAATTAATTATATTGGTTAAATACATAAATAAACGATAACATGTTAAATATCAGTAAAATCGATCCAAGGATAGTGGAGAACGAAACAATCCTAAGAGAAAATAAGCCTGTGTATAAAGTCCTTTTGATGCATGTACTTTAAAAACTAATGCACCGATTTGAATAAAATTTGCAGATTAAATTTATGCTATTAGGGTCTAGGCTACCTACCCAGCGGCAGAAGAAAAAACCTTGAAATATTCTTAGTTTTGACAGTTTTTCTGTTCCATTTCTGCCATAAGGCATCAAAAAATCTGCTATAGACCGATTTTCAGTTACTATATGTTTTTTCCTTAATCTTCTCTTCCGATATATAAATATTTAAAAAATTTTATAGTATTTTTGTTCGTTACAAAGTTTTAATGTTAATTATATATGCTGTAGAAAGTCATAAAAAATATCATGCTAGAAAATGGTGAAAGTTTTCCAGTTTTATTACAACAACAAAAAAAAACCTTCGAAGAAAGCATGAAGAAAAATTCTTGTGAAAATGTATTAAAAGAAAATACAAGAAAAACCACAATAAAAATAAATAGAAAAACTACATAATTCCTATTTGATTTTTTTTCTATTAAATTCGCATGTTTGTAACCAAACTATAGTATTTTCCTTTGACCAATACTGGATAAAAAAAAAGAAGAAAAACGAACATACAAGACAACATTCTAATTGTCCTTTTCAGTAAATAAACATTCTAGTATTCTGGAATTTATTAGAACAATCTTATACAATTAGATTGAATTAACCATACTCAAAATGTGTATATGTACTGGAAAAACATTTCCCTTTAAAATTTATATTATATTAAAGCAATTGAAATGGAAAACAAGTTTTCACTGTTTTTCTCAATATAATTTTCAACTGTTTGCCAAGATTTCAATATAGAAGAGGATGGTTCTATAGAGTTTTGTAAGCTATCAATGCAATTGTTCATGTTGTTTTACTTGAATGAGTTTTACCTCTTGTTTCCCTTTCATCTGTCGTCAGAAACAAACGTCCAGTTTGGATTACATTCGATGTATATCATCAGGGAAAATCTATTAGTTTGAAAAAAAAGAAGAAAAATTTCGATTTTCTCTTTCTCTACTACAAATTCCATATACCTAAATACTTACATACAAATAGTTTATTTAACTGGAAAATTTTTCATGCTAAATATAAATGGTACTACAGGCAAGACAATATCACGGATTGTTATATATGCAATTCATGACTAAAAGCTAGGAGATATGTAGTTAAATTCATTTTCAACTATGTTGCATATTGTAAATGCTTTTCATACCTACTCTATATAGTTATAGTGCTATCTATCTAACTATTTTATAAATTCGTAGATACATATAGGTATATCTATTTCCTTGTGTAAACATAGAAACCAGATTCACCATCAACCCATCTTCATTTTCAACTTGTTCATAGTTGTTTGTTCATTTTGTAAATAAAATTATCCTTGATATCATATGTGTTTAGGCTCATGGGAAAACTATATGTGTGTTTTTTTCATATACTTCCTATATAATATTTAGTTTTTCTGACTGATAACAGATATAACTTTATTTAATACAAAATTGTTTGCTAAAATGTTTCATTTAAGGTACATATAATAAAATTTAGCGGAAAAAGTTTATTTTGTTCTTGAAATTGATTTAAATTTATTAGAAATGTTAGATTTTAGAGATTTCCTGATTTATTGCTGTTTGTATAGTTTTAGTAATGTGCCATATTTATTTTAAATATAATTATACAAATAGGTATAGGCGTTATAAGAAAATATCACTAAAAAACAGAATTTATATGTAATTATAGAGGAGACTGGACTGTTAGTGTATAAAAATATGATTTCTTAAACAACATGGATACAATTCCTTGTACAGTACAAGAATTCTTGAATGCAGTACAAAAACTCCTAGAGAAATTATGATTTAGTCAGTTTTTAGTCACTTTCTGAAGGAATAAAGTAATTTGCGTTTATATAAAAAAAAGCCCTGCTTTGAAGAAATTACAATTATAATAAAACATATTTAGTTACTTTATTTCAATTAGTGCCGAGGAGAAATAATTCTGGCATATCATTCGCCCATATTTACTTTCATTTGCTACATCCTTGTAAACGATGGTCGAAAAAGTTTTCTTACTCATTTATCACCAAAGTCCTTGATATCACTTTTGTAAGATCCATAAGGAAATATGCCATGGTAACCGCACCGCAAAGTTCATATGACTGGTATCCGTTCAACGTAGATTTTCATGTTGTGCTGTACGTAACATACCATGGAATGATCTTTCATTGTTGCCGACTTACACGATAGCCTAAAATTGTTAGGCTTTCGTCATCCGGAAAAGCAGTGAATTGTTGCAGACGTAATCTTCGTTTATCATATTTTTAATAGTTCTAATATATGGCCTCTATTTTAGAGATGATGCAGCTTAATTCTCTAACATTGTTCTGTTGAGGTTCATGGGAGTTCTTTAAAATCAATTTTCATCAAATTGTCTACGGCCCGAATGAATGGAATGAAATAAAATCCTTTTTTCGGAGAGATGACAGACATAAGCAAAAGTTATCTGATGTAAACCCATTTAACATATTACATTTCTCACTAGAGGAGTTACACAATTCCTACTAAATCATTCAATAAATATTAAAAGGAAATTAGAAACTTTGCCACAACTACCATATTCAGTTGATTTTGATTTAATTCTATGTCTTTTATGAAGATCCTAAACGTGACATCAATACGACTTTTGAATAGAAATAGGCTGAAGGATGATACTGTATCATACGGAAATTAAATTATTGATTAAGGATATAAAAATATTATATTTGAGGTTTTATTCCAAAAGAAAGATAAAACTTTTGTAATTACCCATTAGAATTTTGAAAGAAAGGAATTGAACTCCCTCCTCCTAAAGGTAGTTCTGTACTAAAGAAACTACTAGGATTATATAACTTTCCTGAAATTTTAATTAAAATTATTTTCTTTGAATACAATTTTTGGCAAAGGGATTCAGTCAATAAATATTTTGGAAGGTCTTACTGTGATATACATACAACTAATTAATTTAAAAACATTACACAAAAGGATTCATTCAACTATATTAGATCATATATTTTTCTCCCATTTGATAATCCTTCCTAATTTCTAATCTTTGAAAGACATCTCAAAACTTCTAAAAATGTATCTTTCACATTTGAGCATACATGTTTAATAAAACAAAAAAGAAAATAATTATAATAATATTAAATTAATGAATTGTATCCAATTTCATCACCGAAAAAGGAATTTTATTCGTTTTTTTTTTAATATCAATTCTTATCATTGAAAGAATTTCATTTATGTAAATGAAATTACCAAGAAAAAAAGACATGTAATAAATTAATTTTTATTAAGTTTCGGGAAACTACATATACGGAAAAATGTAATAAAAGTTCGTGTATAACATAAGAATTCTATAGAACGATGCTAATCAAAATAAAAGATATAAAATAAATTAATTTAATGTTATTGTTGGCACGATTTTATAGTAAATCCTGATTACTTTTAAATTTCAGAAGATTTCAATGAACTCCTGCTGATCTGAAATAAAATTTTTCATGATTCCTCCAAAAAGAAAAAAAGGTTTATCACAGCATGATTAACTGATGTGATAATATTAGAAGCAAATTTTCTTTTAAATATTTATTAGATTGATATAAAAAGTAGCTAAACCAAGCATAATTATGGCGGGAAAATTTGAATTTCTCAAGCTTAATTTTCATTTGTACAAAATCATCATTTTTTAAGACAAGATCTAATTTAAAGATATAATCTTTATTTAAATATTCTTAATGTGTTTGTTTGTGTCTTTTGTTTAAATTTATAGTATTAAAACTTTTACAATAATAATTAATAAATATATGTCATACTTTCTTATATAGAATACTTCTAGTTCAATTTTCACATATACTATGAAAGATACTAGAGAATGTAAAAATATACAATCGATATTTCTATTTACCGATTAGACCTAGAAACCTTATTAGATTTAAGTTGAATTGTGATACATGAACTCTGTAACCATACAGCATTTATTTAGCAACTATGTTCCCAATCACAGTTACCAAATTTTAAGTGTAACACACAAATTATGATAGTTTCATCAAAATCTTTCCAACTGATTAAGTTATATGACTTACACACTTGCCTATATCCGTACTCTATGTTAAAATTTCCCTAAACGTCCTAAATTTTATCAAACGTCGCCGTGCTCATAAAAAGTTTACCATAGATTTAAATCGTGCTATGGTATATTCCGATTCTCCTAGGGTATAGTTCTATAGTTGTCGGGACACCATATGGTAAGTAAAAATATTCAAAAATCAACATGTTCGATTCATATTTACGTGTCCTCTTGCACATTTTCCCCACTTAAAGACATTGAAATACATCACATATATCATCATCACGCGTTACACTGATTGTGAAGTTTAACTCTAGAGGCTCAAAATATAATAGGTCTGTTTTATTTGCCACTTGCTTTGGGGTAGAGCAAATTTTTACATTGAAAACAAAAACAACAAAAGTGCAAATCCTACATTACTTTTAGAGCAGACGTAAACTGTTGCACCCGAATTAGTTCAGTTTTATACCATAAAAAGTGTATTAGCTAAAAGCTTCTCATTTCATTACAATATGGTTGCTACACAACGCTACAAACATTTGAATTAAAGCTTTTTCCTACTCCTGCACGTTTTATTTGCCACTTACCTCGCACCGGTACTTATGTCGAACTTTTTGTTATTACAATACGACACACTTTAGCAATGTATTTATAAGAAAGTGAAAATATAAAGAGATTATTACAATTACATTTACATATTCACAAACCACTTTCTTTCACTAACAAAATTTTATCTTTTTAAAAATAATAAGATTTAAATAAAATTCTACTCAAAGTTTTAATCCTACTCAATTAGAAAACTCATTCCATTTCCGTCATATAATTGAGGGATGATGTAAAACACTCTTTTTAAAAAGCCACTGAAAACTCTAGGATTAAAATCCCATTAAAACAACAAAATGTTTATGTTTTACGTATTAAAAAATATACCAATAAAATAATCAACAGAAAATTTTCCCAATCGATGTTTATATTTGGTCACAAAAAACGCGAAATAATACCTCACTCAAAACTCGCCATAATAATGTAAGAAATTTTATTAAGGTCCCTTTTGTATTATTTGGGATGTTCTTAAAAAAAGAAACCATAGAAAATTTTATGTTTTTTAGTTCTTTTTTTTTCGTGTTCATCCTTTCTTGAAGAATGGAAAATGTTGAAACATTAAAAGAACCAGAAGGAATCCCTTAAGTGTAAATGCCACTGAGATGCCATGGAAAAGTTCCTTGTATAGAATTATATAAATAGAGAGCAAAAAAAAAAAAGAAACCAGGGAAACAAACCACCCTTATTTTTATGAGCCCTTCCATAAATTATCCTGCCATCAAGAATTTCACTTGGTATAAGTTGGTATATGATGACGACAACAAAGTTGGTTTTCTTCTTCTTATTTTTTTTAAATTCCAGGAAAAACTCATAAAAAGCACAAGACGCGAAATTAAGTTTTCCACATTTTTTTTTTATGTACTTGGGTATTTTGTATTTTTTCACTACCGCAGCAATATTAGTCGCTCTAACCCATCCGTATCCATTCATTTACCATTTTTTTTTCCAAACAAATAATTTAGGGAAGAAAAGAAACACATTCAGGACTTTTTTTCTTTCCAAGGATTCCATTTCAAGTTTATTGAGAAAATTTGTTGTTTATTTTATTACTAAAAGGACTAGAACTGTTTTTTTTTTGCTGTATTAAAATCAACATGATATGATCTTTGGTTCCACTCCATTGACTGGAAAAATATATCAATCATTTTTTTTTTTTTGCTGCTTCTTGAATGTAAATTTTTCTTGTCATACAGTTCTGACATAATCGAGAAGACTTGATTTTAATGAATGATGATGGGTATGTCATGAGGTGCTCTCGGATTTAATTGGATTCGCCCAGTTTAACAAGTACAAATCGATTTGTATTTAATTACATTATTTCTCACTTTCCCAAACCCAAAGTATGAAAATGATTAAATTTAATGTTTTTTTATTTGAGTGGGAGGGAAATTTATTAGTGGCGGAAATCTTATATTTTTCTTTTTGAAACTTTTCAAATCATTTCATAGAGAAAAATTTTTATGTTATTTGAAATTTTCAAGAATCTTAAAAAGCATCTTCAAAAGAACTTAAGTTTTATTCTTGGTGGAAAATTGGTTGGAGTCGTTTTGTTTTTTTTTTGGTTTTTTTTTGTGAAGTGTTTTAGAAGGACTTGCTAATCATTGGAACAGAAATCATAGACAAAAGTGTATTATTCAACAGGTTATAATTTTTGGGAAATGCCTTATAAACACGAACTGGATATACCAGGATAAGTTTTATTGAAAATTCAGAAGTTGAAAAATTGTATTTTAATTCATTTGGTTATCTATAAAATATCTGGACCATTGGGCTGAATGTGAGAAAATTATTTCCAATTCAATGATCGCACAAATATTTAATTTTATAGGATAAGTCCATTGTTTTCGTTTCATAAACTATTCAAGCTCAAATACATATAATGAAAGTTTAACAAATCAGTTCTGATTTATGAGAGTTTATATTGCATTGCGTTCTGTGGGCCACACACCACCAGAACTTTTCAATAAATCATTGTATCAATAAATTATTCTAGAGTGGAATTAATTTTTTTTAAAAAAAATCCACATACTCTATTTGTTATTGGCAAAGGACTTTTTATAGTAATGAAGTGTTATTTAAATTGTTTTTTTCGTCAACGATATCGAACATAAATATTTAATGGAATTTAAATTTTAAATTTAATGAAAATAATGTATGTAGAATTAATGTTGATCGATAATAGATAGTAGTTGTATTAACATATATTTGATCCGTTGCTTGCATTATCTTCTTCATATATTGATATTTAATAGGAGATGTATTCCGAGCAAAAAATGTTCTGCTGATTCATTTTCGTCCAGCCAGATTCCACTTATCCCAGCTACCCCTATTGTCAGCATGTGTTCATTCCGGGTGCAGTACCATGTTGTCCACAATGGTTCTAAGTTTTTTCACTCGAGCACCAACAGCATTTTAGTCCTTCGGCAATCAGGCCCAACCAGTAGCATTGCCTACAATGATTCAGACCTTACTGATGGTGTCAGTGGCTGAGTTGTTTATTCGAGTCTGATTTAAGACTAGAATAAGACCACCCTACTGAATGTTGAAAACCGTAAAACAGCGTCCTTCTCCCGAATGTGTTGGCTTCTTCAATGTCTAGAATACTCAAATGACCAGGTACCCAAGCAACTCCTATCCTGTTCGTTCCACCCAAATTGTTCAGGGTACAGACCCTTTCTCTAACCTCGATCAAAGGGTACATAAGTTGAATGCTCCTTTGTTTGTTCCCTGACTATCTGAGTAAATACCCTTTGCAATACAGTAGTAGACAGCGATTAAAATAAAGCATTTGAAAAACTGTCGTATTGCTATCGGACGGTATGGTTGTTCTGCCCGTCTGATCTACGTCGTAGATGAAATCTAATCATAATATGTATAAGTAATAAAATTTAATGAAATCTAATTAAATATACAATGTGTCAATTTTATTTTTTTAAATTTTATAAAAATCAGTTTAGACTATAATTTATGATATTTTCAAAATATACTTCTCAAAATTATTTACTATAAAATAAGGATATTATAAATTGGTATAAATCAACAACATTTTCCAAGACTTTTATGTAAATGAAAATCCTTTAGACTATTTATTAAAGTGAAAGAATAATATTTCATTGAAAGTTATGTAATTTATGTTTTTCACATTCTTATAGTTTACCTTTTTTTCAAACTTATTTATAGACATATAATATATCTACTAAACCCTAAATAAGTAGATATTTTTTAATATAGTTATATGCTTCTATATGTTAACTAAATCGAGCAAAACAAAAAGAGTAATTTCTTTCACACTATTTCATATTATCACATTTCCTTTATATATATATAGTTTTTGAACCCTTTCTAATTCCATAAAAATAACTAGAAATTCTATTATTTTCGACAATGACTAATCACAATGATTCTATGTAATATTTTATTATAGAATTAATGAATTCCATTTGAACAGTGTTGCATTTTTATACCATTCGTGTCTAGTTAAACATTTCTTTTTTCACTATTGTCTAAATAGAATTGGCTTTAATATTCGAGTTATTCATTGAATATTTTCCAACACGATATCCAGTCATCAATGATAATCTAACAAGAAAATAAATTACCCACCAATAAGACAGAGAGTTGTTTTTTTGTTTTCTTATAATATACATTAGAGGTGGTAGAAATGGGAAAAAGGATGAATATCTTTTGATATATAACACAAAAAGACTCTAAAACTTTTCCAGTGAATTATTTTCATTTTTGAACATTAAAACAACATATTTTATGTAGGCACTTTTTAAAAAATCTTTATAATGGATTTTTATGCGTGTCTCAACATATTTTACGTACATAATAAAAATTTTAATATTAAAATGAGGTTCTTTTTTTTTTGGCAGATTATTTCCCAAAACAGATTTTTATTCAAAAAAACAGAAAAAAAAATTACAGCTAAGCTTTATAAAGTTCTCATTATTATGATTAAAATGTTTTTATATACCAACGAAAATTTATAGATCCTTTTTTTTGTAGAAATATGTTAATTTTGTAAATTGTTTAGACGAGAAATAAATTAAACTAAGTAACCACGTTTATATCTCTTGAGTAAAACATCACCAATCATTTTTAATTAGAAATTTCATTTTGATATATTGTCTGTGATAGAATTGAATTTTGAATTTTAATAATTATACAAAATATTTTATTAGAAACGCTATGAAATGCTATTTTTCAAAAAATTAAATTCATATTTTTCTTATGTCGTTTTCGTGCTTAGCAAACTGGACAACACCCAAAGGCCAATGTATCATATATGTTTTCCATTTTCATTAATATATAGAAAGTAATAGAAAAGGTTTGCCATTTGAAACTCCTTCTCAGTCTTCTATTCTATAAGCTTTTTGTTTTTGGAAAATAATCGTCATCAAATACCAAATGAATGAGACTTCATAATAGTTGTTAAATACAATATTCAACACCCTATTTAATAGTTACACAAGGATCGATTTTTTTCTATATACACATGAAAAATTTATAATTAAAAGATCCTGAGGCAAAATTTTTTGGGTTGGATTAACCTTCAAAGTAATCCCAGTCCATTTTTTTAAATTATAAACTTTACAACAAATAAGCTATTTCTATTTCTCTCTGTTTTTTATTTTAATAAGGATAAGAATAGAACAAAGCCTTAAACGATGAAATTCGGGAGAAAGAAAAACTACTAAAAAAAGACAAAAGACGCGAATGAATTGATTGTAGTCAGAGAATCTTGAGTATATATATGGCAAATAGATAATGGAATGGTAATGATTGTTCGTCTAGTCAAATGTGTCTAGACAAAACCCATTTTAAAACAAAAATAAGGATATATATTTCAGTAAACTTGAAATTATACATAGATTTTTTTTTTTTGGGTGCGATTTATCACTTTTTTCCGGTAATATTTTCAAAAAATACATATATAGATAAACTTCTATATCACATGATATAATATGTCTATCGCCCAAAGGGTTAATCCAGTTTGCGTGCAAAATATCATCAATCACACCCGAAAATTTTGAACGTTGTCCAGAGTAACGTTAAATCACGTAAACTTAATTCGATTTTGGTCAAAAATATGTTGTATTTTTCACGTTATATACTAATGGGTAATAACGAACCATTTTAACCATATTAAACCACAAGTTGAATGTTTCTTCAAGAGTAATAAATTTTATGAGGACTTTTTCTAATGAAAAAAAAAAAAAAATAAAATAAAATAAATAAATAAAAGCTTTTAGTCCTTTTTTCTTTGTCAAAAAGTTAATTAAAATACATAATAAATTTTCATTTAATTTTTATAAAATTTCTTGGAATTTTTATTCGAATTTATATCATTTTTCAACGATAATGAAATAAATCAACAAATTACATGATTATTGTTCGAACATTTGAATAAATTAACTGAAATATTTGATTACGCCTACAGATATGTAATTTTTAAAGCAATTACTAAGAAATTTTTGACTATCCTGTTTTCTTCGAAATTAAATTTGTATGTGAAATATACATTAATATTAAGTTATTTTTTTTAGAATTTCTAAGCTATCTAATTACCTGACGTCACCTTAAAATAAGCAGGAAACACCGTACCTTCTTTTACAAATTTCACTGTTATAAAAATATTTTACCTAAATATTGTATACGAAAAAGATTAACTTAAATATTCTCTTTCATTTTTGATTAAATTGATTAAAATTTCCCGAAAAATAAAAACGACCCCAAAAACCGGCTTAAAATCATTTGAAAAAAATTGAAAATGTTTGTTTGTTCATAATATTATTTCTCCTTTTGAATATTATTCCCGCACCACCATCATTATTTATGTTTAGGTCAATTGCATCATATTTTGATAAAGTCCGTACAAAACTTTTCATATAATTGGATAAACACCATGTTCCTTTCAATGGTAACCACAACAACCCAAAAGAAGCAAAAAAAAAAATAATGTAGAATATTCTTAGCTTTTGATAAATCAGCAGTAATCATAACAACAACAAAAAAAACTGTTTATGATATAGGCAACAGGATAAAATTTCGAGGGAGTGAGCCCTAAAAAAAAAGTGGTATA
Source organism: Xylophagus ater (assembly GCA_963422695.1). Classification (NCBI taxonomy): domain Eukaryota; kingdom Metazoa; phylum Arthropoda; class Insecta; order Diptera; family Xylophagidae; genus Xylophagus; species Xylophagus ater. Next base: position 8,285,649 of record OY730486.1, on the reverse strand, counting down.
GTTTTCACATTAAATGAAATTGAATTTTCGCCTTTACACCAATTCCACTTTGAGTTGGCATAAAAAAACATGTTTTCTCGAAAGAAAAAAAACAAAATAACACAAAAATTCATTTCTCTACGGATTGAAGTCATATATAGAGAATGTCTGGATATGAAGGAAAAGAAAATGACAACCAAGGGTAGTCAACAAACTATATACTTGTAGTCAAAAAAAAAAAAACATAAAATCGAAGTCAAGAACGCCAAAAGACGCTCATTATATGTTTTGTATCATCCCAATGGAAAACTTTGTCCAATGTCCTTTATATTGATGCGTCTAACTAAACTGAGAGGAGCGAGAATTGGGTTTATTGAAATTGAATATAAGGGACATCATGGTTAGGTTTTCATGTTTTTTTTTATATATATATTTTTGTTTGTTTTTGTAAACTTATTTAAACAGTGGGTGGTAATTTGAAGGGTGGATTTCTTGTAAAAATAATAATAATAAAGAAAACTTAAAGAAAACGACAACATTCTAAAAAAAAAAAAAAAAAAACAACCCTCTTGGCATAAAATTCTTTGTATAGATGCAAAAATCCAATGAACTGAAGTCATGAACTTTTTATATTTCTAAAAGAAAACTTACTAAAAATTGTCTTCAAGAATTGAATAGATGTAAAAGAAAAACTTGTTAATTGGATTATTGGCTGTCATCGAAATTACTTCTATTGTTTCTTATAACTTAAAAAAATATAGAATTCAATAGAAAATCCATAAGACGTTTAAATGTTTTGTTGTTTCCAAGAATTCCAACCAATTACAGTCAAATCAAGCTGAGAGGGTGTTTATTCGATCACATCCTTATGAATTTTAAACTACAAAATTGTACAAGATAAAATCCCTTATTTTTTTTTCCATATAATGTTAATATAGTGTTGGTTTCTGTAAATATTATTTGATATAGAAAATGGATACTAGATGTAATTGAGGTCTCCACAAAATAAACACAAGATAGCCTTTTTTAGTTTCAAAATGTTTATATTCACATCCCTTTTTATGTGTCCCAAAAAAAAAAAAAAAAAGAAAACCGAAAATAAGGGATATATATACATGGATTTTAGAATCTATAAAATATTCTCTGTGTATACGATTTGTGAAGCCCCAATAAAGATTTGACATGAATGCTAATCTTGAGGTTTCATTTGAGTTAAAAAGAAGAAGTAAAACCCATACAAAAATATCGATTTTAAAATTTTAGGTTCATTTCGAAAGTTATCCCAAAAAAAATAATATATACCAAAATTTTTTTTCTAGATTAGATAAAAAGGATCAGTTATTTGGTATAATATTTTGATTACTCAATTTCATCCCCAAAAGAAAATCGCTTTAATAAAAATTCATATTGTTTTTAATAATATTTTTATTAGAAAATTGATTTTATGTTTATGAAATTTATGTGGCTAATTTTATTAAACAATTTATGGTTTATGGTTTAATTTAATTCTTTGAGGTTGAGCCAATTTTAGAATGTTTTATTTTGGAATCTTTTGAATTAGCTTGATCAAAAGAAAATAACAGAAATTCTTTGAATAGATATATTCTTTGAGAATTGTGGTACAAATTTTCAACAAATTTATATATGTATACAATAGAATGTACTTATATTTAAAAATAATGTACTCAATATGGTGGAATAAAAGGACAGTAAGCTTATCTATCTATAACAGGGACGTGGTGTCTGTATGTTGAAGGGGATGAGTGCTTCTAGAAAAATTAAAATTCTTTCGTCTCTAATATTAAAAAGAAAGATGATTGATTTTCTTAATCCCCGTTTTCAGATTTTCATCTTCTAATCCGTCCTAGTACGGGAGATATTTTTAGATCTTTATATTCCTCGCTAAAAGTGCTTCCTTCTATCAAAATCTCATGCCTCGTCATTGTTATCGAAATAAGAATTGAGATGAAAGTTTGTGTTAATATTAATTAAGTAATATCTATATATCATTAAAGCATAAAACTAAATCTATTCAAAAAAAAATAGGTACCTGCTCGGAAATAGATGTTTTAGCACTTAGGAAATAAATGCTCAATTTTCATTCCTAAGTATTTGATAGTAAAAATGCCTATCTACACAAATTTGTTTATGAAAAACATATTTATGAGTAATTTGCAGTTATTTGAGAAGGCAGAAAACAAACTATGAACATTTAAGTTCATCAAAGCTCCATGATTAATATGAATTTCCAAAAAATGAAATTCGATAACATGGAAATTCATGTTCCATTTTCAATAATATACGAGAGTATATAAAATTGTTGGTCCGCAATAAATACTTCTCAAATTACTAATGAAGATGTCATGTTAGGTAAACTCTGTTAGATGACGAAAAGCAGTTATATATTTGTTTTATTTTTGTATTCACAATAATCTCATTCACCATGGACCCACTGTTCCAAAGTATTTGTTCATGTATACAAAATATAAAATGCTTACCTTTATAAAAATGCACAATAAAGAAGTTTCATCTCGACCTGAAATAAACAAAAAAAAAGAAAATGGTTTTTATTAGCTTTTTATGGATTAAATTACAGGTGAATATATAAAAGCATAAAAGTTCTACTATTATAAGACTGAAACACATCAGAAATATACAAGGTGAAATGAAATTCAATCCATAGACAGTATGGGCCAAAAAAAAAAACATCTTTAAGTGTTAAATTTCGAAAGGCAAAGACAATTTTAATCGAAGCATTTTCATTTGAATGATATAAAAGAAAAATCATATTTCAAAGAGACATAAAAACAAAACTAGAATAATATTTTTCAGGTATTCCATTTATATATAAAAGTACTATCTCATTATTATCATAAGTTATTCGAATGGAATAAATAAAGACCTCAAGACGAGGAATATGTAGATAAGTAGTTGCAAAAAAAAGAAAACATTATTTAGAAGAATCCATTCATAACTAAAAAAGCGGAAGGAAAATGAGAACTAGATTTTCTAAAGATAATTTATTTGATGTTTTCTGGTACTTGAAAAATGAAACTGAACCATAAACAGTTTTATAGTTCGAGAAAATATGGAATTATTCAATATATATAGTACAGTATGCATTTTCTATGTTTCGTTATGAATTTTTCAAACTAATATTTCTCTTGAGAAAAAGTACTAAACATATAAAACCGACAACTTTCTTAAACTGTACATAATCTCAAGTAGTTCATAAAATTTGTCATAAAATTTTAAGAAGTCTTTTTTAAATAATATTAAAGAAAAAAATGCTTTTGCTTTTCTGTTTGAAGTTCGTTTTTATTTTATTCATATTAAATTTTAATAAAGCTTTTCATAAAAACGAGTACTTTTTCATATATTGTATTTTTTAGCAGTTCTTTCTTTTTTCAAGTATATTTAATTACCTGGAATTTAATATATTTTTAGTTAAATATAATTGTATCTTTTTCATACATAGTAAGTACTTTTTATATTTGAATTCCAGAACTATTCGACGGCAAACAAAATATAAAAGACCAACCTTTTTAAATTATATTTGAATTGAAAAGTAAATTAATTTCATTAGCAAACTTTTGAAGTTATACTAATTTGTTTTACTTTATTCATTTGTTTCAACTTTTTAATAACAAATTATGAATTTAATTAGATTTTTATGTATTTCTAAAGGCTCTTTTTAAAACAACTTAAATTCTGATAGAATTTTTTCATTCGATTATAAAAAGAATCTATACACTTCTATAAATATTAACATTGAGATATTCAAATAAGTAAATTGGAAATAATAAAAGCATAAACTTAATTTGTGAGCTTCATAACTTCTTCAAAAAATAAATAATATAACGTCACATCACATCAAAATGTCACATTTTCGGGAACAATATAGGGCAACTTGCCACACAGCGGGTGCAACGTTGGATGCTTTGTCTGAAAAGTTCCCAGGTCACATTATTTATCGTTTTGGTGTCGTCAACTGACCGCTGGGGTTACCTTAAAAGTCGTGAATACGCCAACAAATCCAAAACGTTGGAGCTCCTAAAAAGCAATATCCGCCAAGTTATTGCCGAGATACTGCCCGAAATTTATGAAAAAGTCCAGAGGCGGCTATTTAATTGATATTATTTTTCATAATTAATGAAATACATAACATTTGTGATTAGCAAAATAAAGTAAGTATATTTTGTTAAATCTCTGTGTTTTATTTTGTTTTAAAGTTCGGAAACTGAAGTTGGATCTCCCTTTATTTCTAAATATTTCACACAATCTTGAATCCGAAATTAAAATCATTTCAATTTTTAATAGCATTTTAATCAAATGTTGCTAATCGATTACGTTTTCTTCTAGAAAGCGTATTCTTCAAATGTTTGCATAATAGTTTTAAAATATGATATGGGCAGATACACATTATGACTTGAGAGAAGGCAATTTTTTGATGGGTTGCCCAGCTTAGAGGGAATATTGTTTATAGGTATTATCACATGTAATCATTTAGATATAAATTGATGAAACGTTTGCAGCTCTGCAAAGCGCGCCTCGTTTTTAACTGTATTTGTAAAAAAGACTGCAAATACATGAAATTTTATATCAGACAGAGTCATTTTAACAAATACTATTAATAAGGTGATGCTGGCAAACGTGCCCAAATTGGAAACTCTCATTATTGTATGCTTTTTGGTATTATTTAACTAAATGGAGTCAAAATTTATTAAAGAATTAAAAAAATATATAGTAGTCTTCTCCTATAATTAGTTTCTATCACGTTTCTACCTATTTACGATTAGATCCAGACTAATTTATTTAAAAACCAAATAAAATTAGCATGTTTCTCCTTAAAATAAAATGTCTACATGTAATTTCTTATATCCATTATTTGTTACTATTAATTAAAATTAAATAATATTAATTGGAAGAAAAAAAAAATAATATTCTTTACCAACAGTCTAAATGCTTATAAAAGAAATTCTAAATTTAACAATATGTTGTTTATAAATTCCTAATGTTTTATATTTAACATAATATATATTTATTTTAACTTTTCCATAACCACAAAACTTTATGATATGCGAAAAATAACACAAATATGAAAATGAATTTCTTTAATTTCCAGCATAAATTCTAAACATTATTAAAGCTTTATCTTTCGAACATTTAAAATAACGTCACATATGGTACTATAACAGCTACTATTCTCATCTCATCACATCTCATCTCCTGTTTTATCAGTGTATCTTGATCTCTTTACTTAATACGAAAGGATTTCCCTAAAAAAAAAATGTTCCTATATATATTTATATACAAAAAAAAACCTCAACTAACTTTACACCACTTAGTTTTCATATTCGTATCCTATTCATCCTACTAAATGTGCTTTCCTTACCCGCACTTAATAAACATTTTAATGAAAGAAGGCTTTTAAGCAAAACAACACCTGACATCGTACCAAAACCATCTAAACATAAATATATATATATATAACCCAACAGTAGTACTTCTACTCTTGTTTTCTTTAGATTTCAATAATAACACAAGATACATTTCATTTTTGCTCATTCATACACAAACTTTGTACAGAAACTTCAGATCCTTTATAGTGCCAGGACTCGAGTATACATAGTGACACTTAACGAAATGAAAAAGAGTGAAAGTACACAGAAATAAAAGTAGGTATAGATGAAAGGAAAGCTTGAAAAAACCATGGAAAAGCTTTAAATATTGTATATATATATAAATAAGTTAAAACTATTTTTTCTATTCTAATAAATGTAAGTAGAAATCTAAAGTCCATAGAAAATTTAAGAAGTTCTTGTTTTTTACTCAAACAACTTTTTCATAATGTTTTTTTCCTTGAAATTCAATTTTCGCGGTTATAACGATAGTGACGTTAGCTTTTCTTGACAATATATATATACTATCTTTTTTTTTTTAAAGAAAATTGTATTTTTCAACAAGAAATTGATAAAAGCTGTTGTTGGTTTGGGCATTTTCTTCCTGTTTTAACATTTCACATAGAAAACTAAAATATCGTATTCGAACTTTTTAACGTTATAAATTCAGCACAATAGGAAAAAATTGCTTTCTCAGCTTGTCTCGATGTATCATCATGTTAAAGAAAAATCTAAGAATTTCTTCACTTATCAACATGTTTTTCTTTTTGTATATATTGAGAAAATTTTATATAAGAATAGATTCTTTAAGATTTCGCCTTTTTTGATAAGCATTCTGACATTTATCAGGATTCTTTTTCTCGATACAATTATTGTGCTCTGTGTATATATATTTGTATAGACATGCTCGACAGTATAAATTTTTCCTGATCACAATGAAAGATACAGTATTATAAAAGCACCTTTATTGTCCTTATATTAAACCTATTTCTTGCTATATTTTCAATGACGAACATCTAGAGATCTGGGTTCTTTTCAGAAATTACACGAAGATAACGTTATACAGACTAAAACAATTTCAAAAGGATATTATCGTATAAAATTTTTAATATAAACTGAATTAATAGAGATTTTAGAATAAGATTTGAATGCGTGAAGGTAAAATAATTAATATTTACACAAGTTTTATCGCGAAAATTTACACTAGCTTTCATAAATATATAAAAAAAAAATTTCATATTTAAGAAACAGTTGAAAGGAGTTTTTATTCCCATTTTGAGGCATATTTATGTTTTTATTTGTACGATTAAAAAGTACTACTATTAATACTACCCAAAATTTCAGTATATATCGCAACGAAGAGCTCGTCCAGATAGCCTTCTGGGTCATCAACAATGGCACAGTACATTAATTGTGATGCGTTAGGGATGGTCGTGTAAGCGGTCAAATATTATATTCCAGTTAAATAAACACCAATTCTACTCCAACATTTATTAAATTGTTGTCTGGAATAATGATCTCTTCTAAAGGATACCGATCTTATGAAGTAGATTGATCGATCTGAATAGAAAAATTAAAGATCAATACATCGAAAATATCGTTTTTAGGATTTCTAGAACAGAACAATTTTTCAATTTAAAATTTCATTAAAAATCTAGATTGATATCAAAAAAAACTTCTGCGTCATGATACTTATAATGGCTACGTTTACACCGACAAATTTTTAGGTCACCTAACTAAAAGTTAGGTTTGGGTCAGACGTGTTTACACCGTACTAGACCTAAGTCTAAAACAATGTCATATGTGAACATTTATAGAACTTGGATATCAAGAAATCAGCTGTTATCTGTCAAAAGTTTTTAAGTCGATTTAAATTTAAGGTAAGTCTTCAATTTAAGTGACCTAACCTAAGTTACTTTGGGCGTGTTTACACCGTCATATTTAGGTCGACCTAAGCACTTAAGTCTCTTTTTAGGTCTCGGTGTAAACGTAGCCAATGTCTCTTAGAAACCTACAAACCCAATTTTATTTATTTTCTCTTCCAAAGCTGTTAACCTGATAATATTTTTGACCAAAAATTCAATTCTCACCACAAATTTTACAAAAAAAAACTCTTCACAATATCAATTTCAAAAATGTCTTCCTGTAAGTCTAAATATAACTCTGTTGGAGGTATTTTGTTCAACTAAAATAATCAACAGTTAAATTTAAATGTTGATAGACAACAAAAGCTAAATTTTAACATAATTTACATTTTAATTCTAATAATTTAAATTTTCAGATCATTTCGACGGAATAATTTAGACGAATAGAATTAAAAATAGATAAATTTTCGGTTCAGTGACAGAATCACAATTTATAGGATAAAAACGTTACGTTAGCGAGTATAAAAGTTGTTAATGATTTTGCTATCCTGTTTTAAAAAATAATGAAAACATATCTCGCGAAGTCACTAAACTATATACATGTATATTCATTGGTATCTACTCAGTTTAACTCAGTTAAAGTTGGTACAATTTCCGGTTAAAGCTTTACATGGATTGCAAACCATGGAACATGATATAACTAACAATTTTGTAGTTATTTTACCGTTAACAGCAATGATAATCAATTGCTTATAGTTTCCATTATGAACCGGTGACCTGGTGATTTAAAAAAACTACTTGACTACAAGACTATCATCAGTTCTAGAGACTATTTCAGTTGTTTAGTTTTCTCAAATGTACTTTTAATACAATTGAAGAAATTAATCCATTTTGTATTTGATGTCTTCTAATTTATGAAGATATCAGTTTATCTTAAAATTATATTTTGTATTTGCATGGTTAGAAATTTTAAATAGGTTTTAATCGTTTATGAGTTTTAAGGGTTGAATGCAAATGGTTAGTTTTGTATGGTTCGAAATATGAAAATGTAACTTCGTCGGCTTAAGCTAGGAATAGGACACTCCAATAAGTTTGTTAAGCTTGAAACTACGATCTCCAAAAAATTAAAATTTTTAATTGTTTTTCCAACCAGTTTTTGTGAGATTTGGTCTGACAAACTGGCCCATAGAGGGTTCAGTTTTTTACTTTACTTTTTTACATACTTGGGTGAAGTTTTATTAAGGCATTGGTAATGTTTACTGCTGGTATTCAGCGGAACTTATGTTTTCTAAATTTATGAACAGAACTGACTTAGTTACTTTTATGGTAAAAGTATTATGACGTTAATACAAATGACTTAGTAAATTTTGCTGATTTGCATGCAAATCGTTTTGAACAAATTATACCTAAAACCTAACATAGGCCCCTTCTTTATCAAATAAAGTGTATATTATTATAATAATTTATGTTTCTTTTTCTATACGCTATGCAAAAAAAATTGCCAGACACTTTTTATTCTAACAAACATATTTCCAACGATCATATTTCATATTGCGATGTTCGTTAAATAAATGCAATTACGGAAAAATCTTTTTATCTATATTTTGCATAAAACTAAGTAAGTACTTTTAGTTTGGTGTGATTAACAAAAGCAATAGCATGCATATTTTTTTAAAGCTTTTAATAACAAACTTGAACGAGAATATTATGATAAGAAGTTATCACAGAACATTTGATATTTGACTAAAACATGCAAATTTATTTGAATAAAAATGAAAAAAAAAATAATACAAAATTTCTAAAATGAAAAAGCTTTTTATGATATTTTTTTTTCCTAAGTTCGCGATAAAATGCGAGCTCCAAACAGTAATATTCTTCATTTCTGTTACTAATGACTTTTTGCATTGTGGTGCAAAAATTTGCAATTATTTAACTCCAAACAGAGAAACAAGAGAACTAACTCATCACGTATTGCATGCAATTATAAGAAAATGAGAAAATTTTTTATATGATTATGTTGCGGTTATCATTTCTTTTTAAGACTTATAATTAACGTTTTTTTTTTCGTACATATTTATATTTGAATGAGAAAATGAACTTTAATGACCTACGTGAGAAAATTTTTATGTTAATATATTTTGCCAGCGGATTCTATTCGGACTAAATGAAGAAACTACACTTCAAGTGAATAAATTTGAAAACAATTGATGACTTGCTGATGTGTACTACGTACTACATACACGATGTCTCCTCTTATTTAAGTTAAGCGGATGGTAACTTTCTTTAATGAATGCATTTTAACATTGTTTAATTCTTCTTACTTTAAGATGTTTGTAAAATTCACCAACCATAACGATGATGTCAAGGTCAAGATTATTTTGTTTTCTCAAAATTAATTTTGAAAAATCATTCTTTCAACAAAAAAACCAAAAAATTATAAATTCTTGATGATTTTTTATATTAAAGAAATTTAAACAAAATTAGAAATATTTGTTGAAATCTTTTAAATTTAGGTCGAACATTAAAGAAAACAAAAGAATGGATTTTTTTCGATAGTTTTACTAGTCAAGATTCATGGAAATTGAGCTACCAAGTAACTGGGACAGCTTAAAACTACATCAATAGATATGAAAACTGTGGTTAAATTTTGACAATGAGGTTTCAAAAACTGCCAATGTACTTCTGATCGAGTTTAATTTTCACTCATTCTAAGTTAATCGAATTGGAATTTCTGGATCAAATCGAAAAAATATGGGAATGAAGAAATTTAGATCTAAATTGCAAGATCGTGAAGCATTGAAGCTTGTTCATAGGTTTGTATTACTTTTAATGAGAACGGATACAATGAATAGGCGGGCAATGCTTTTATTGAAAATATAATATCTCAAAGGGCGTAGAAATGGTGTACATTTTGTTCTTTGCCTAGGGTGCGAATTTGGCTAGTCCCGCCTCTGCTTTTCATATCTTTATAGTCAAATTAAAGAAGTAGTAATTGGATATTAAATCAATTAGAACAGACAAAAGTATATTTGGGTAAGTTGCAAATTAACTGTTCATCTCACAAAATGATAAATGAAAGTCAGATATTGTTCAGAAGAAGAAGAAAATAAGTTTGAAGTTTGAAAATCGATTTAAAGATTGTTGACAATACAAGAAGTTTGATTTTAAGCAAAAATACGTTAAGAAAGACCTACGCAAGATAAGGACATATAGATAAATATCCAATAATTAATCAATTTGTTACCCTAGCAGGCCAGCCAATAGCACCAGACACTCAAAAAATTCATCATAAGTTCAGCACAAATACACGACACACATAGTTATATAAATTGATATTTAAATACGCTTATATGTTATTGCAGCTAATTCCACACTTCCCGACTCCTAAAAAGTATGTTTTTGTAATTATTTGTGTCCTGAAAAAGTTCTGATATATTTATGAAATAATAAATACAACTTTTGCCACAAAGTAAAACCAAAAGTCTTTTGGTTTTACGACATGAAATGCATTATCAGGAGAAAATTTTATTTTCACTTTATGACCAAAAATTCATTCTGTTTTTATTATGCAAAAAAAGTAACAAATTTTCTTATTATATGTAAAAAAAAACTTTATAAACTTTATAACATCGATCGCACCCTAAAAATAAAATGACCAAGTAAGCTTCCCACAAACTTTCCATATAAAATGTGTTGCGATTTTGAATATTTAAATATTTAACAAAAGAAACATGTTTCCCAAAACATTTGTTATGAATCGTTTCTTTTCTTGTACTGCTTGTACATATACAAAACCAGACAAGATGGTAACCTATACCACAGGTCCTATGGTATTGAGTACCAAGTGTTTTTTTCTTGGTAGCACGTAAAAGGTAGTGCAGGTTTCCTGAATCAATCGATTTTGATGTCCAACCGTTCGTAAAAAATCCGCTTTTATATAAATTTCGAATACAAATTTTGTACTGGAATAAATCAATTTCATAACAAATTTTAGTAATGTCGATAAGAGAACAAAGTTTTAGTGAAAAGGTTACTCTATTCGTTGTTTTTGTGAGATAACCTGAAAAGAATTTGACGGATTTGAATGAAATTTGGAATAAAAACGTTAATTTATTATTTATTTAAATTTGTGCAGACGTAGCAGCGATATATTATGAAAAAGAAAAATGATCACAGACTATCAAAAAATAAGTCTCAATTCGATTTTAGCTTTTTATAAATTGATGTTTCTTTTTAAGCTTACAATTTTTACAAATCTTAAATTATTAACATTAATAGATTCCTGTTTTCTTTGACAGAAAACGAAAAGATTTGTGTAAAAATATACAAATTTTTTAAATAATCTAAAAAAAAATGTTGATAAGTTTTTAAAAAAAAGAGCGCTAAAATAGAAGACATAGTAAGAAGAAGAAGCTTTTTAGTTGCCAAAGTATGGATAGAAAAAACATAAAACTGGTTTTGTTGTCATTTTTATATTTAAACACTTTTATGGAAGTATGTGAAGCACAACGTATGATACGCGTTTGATTTAGTCATGTAACGTATGTGAATCCTATCAACAAAACAAAAAAAAACTCATTCATTATATTTTATTATACTTATAGGCTTCAAAAACCAAGTCTATATTTGTATATGAAGTTCATCGAAAAAGTTCAAAGAACTTCGAGAAGGAAATAAATTTTAAAAAATTTTGTGAAAAACCAGAAATTTCTAACAGTATTAAATTTCTACTAAATCCATTGAAATAATAATAATTTTCTATTTTTTTTATGTAATTTCTAATAAAAGAAAACTATTGAGGCCAACAATTTTATGTGGTGTTAAAATTTCTATAAGAATTGTTTGAAATCGAAGATTTCTTGAAAAATCAAGAATTAATAATATTTAATGGGCTTCTGGAGTATAGTTTGACTGAGCGTAAAATCGATAATTAATTTTAAATGAATTATTATCTTTCTACACATGATTATTTGGAATAGGAAATAATCATCGATAATTTTAAAATTTAATTTATTTGAAATTAATCTAAATGAAATTTGCAGTTACAACGAAAATTGAAATCAAATTCTAAATGAAAAAGAAATTTAATCCTCAATTTTAAAGTTAAGGGGCTACATCTATATAGAAAAAATTAAATTAATTTTTATATTTTAATCCTTTCTGAAAGCTCTAAGTTTCAATAAAATGTAATCTAAATTTCACATTAATATCTACAGAATTGACAAATTTATAGAATTCTGAGCGAACCAAGTCTGCAAACAATTAATAGGTCTGTTTTATTTGCCAGTTGTTCTGGGGTATAGCAAATTTTTACATTGAAAACAAAAACAACAAAAGAGCAAATCCTACACTACTTTCAGAGCAGGTGTAAACTATTACACCGGAATTAGTTCAGTTTTCTACCATAAAAAGTGTATTAGCTAAAAGTTTCTCATTTCATTATAATATGGTTGCTAAGCAGCGCTACAAAAATTTGCATTAAAGCTTTTTCCTACTCCTGCTCGTTTTATTTGCCACTTACCCTGCTCCAGGGTAGGGTATGGCAAATAAATAGACCTATTATCTTTGAATTACGAACAAATGATTACCTTTTGCATGGATATTTCATTTTTGAACTTCAATTCGCGCCATTATGTGAACAAAAAGAACCAATATATTTCTAAAATTGGCGATCCTTGGTTGTTATTAACTCAAAGACCCATTTCATGTTTATTTTAGATGAACCGTTTAGGTTGGATAGTGTCCACCACCCACAGACGACAGTATCTTTTTGATTATTGTAAAGTCCTTAATAAATATACCATTTAGCAAAAAACAATTAGTTTATTACTAATATTTTCTGAGAAACCTTTCATTCGACACTCTAAGTAAATGTAGCCCCTTGAGGAATAAAATGTATTATATAATTCATTACCATTTTTATTCAATATCTAATATCTTGTTTTAATCAAAACATATTACTCAAAACTTTCATGGCCTCATTAAGCTTAATTATATGTTTACAAAATATTACAGGTCATAATTTTAAAACAGGGTCAAAACTAAAACAACCGCACTAGGTTAAAAATTATGAGCATTTTTTTTTGGTTGGTTTTTTTAATTTCATTTTGATCGATTACCATATATAAATTATTATGACACAAAAAACCGTCATATATAAATATGATAAAAACATTATGATGAAATGATGCCAGCCAAAGATTTATATACAACACACCCAAAGACTCTTATTTGATAATCATGATGAAGTGTTAATGAGCTGCAAAAACAAATTAATATCAAAAATATAGTATGTGCACAGTCTTGTCTTCCGTTAGAGAAAAAACCGTTGATACACTTTTACCCAAAAAAAGGCATAAAAATAAAAATCCATCAAAATAGAAAGCATATGGAAAAAGTCTATTAGTTAAGCTTTTTCCAGTTAACACTTTAATTGTTGCTGAAAGATTAATTCTTTCAGATTTAGGAAAAATTCAGTTTGATGGTCAAAGACAAGATTATTTTCATGATGAATGTGTTTCTCTATATAACCCGAGTAGTACTATGTTTATTGTGGCATAAAATTCGAATTTATTTTCTTTACTTTCTTGTACTAAATCTTGTCTTTTTTTTTGCTTTTACTTGAATTAATGAAATGATCTTTGAATTGATTGAAGGAGGATGATTTTTCAATATCAATTTCTTTTAAAAATGTTTATGGTCAATTTGGTTCTTTTATAAAATTTTATTGTACAGTAGAAGACGAATTTAAAGTGATTGTTCGTGATATAAAAAAAAAATGCAATTATATTAAAAAAGAATTCTTTAAAAAAATTAGGTGAATTGAAATCTTATTGAATCAATATAAAAATGGTTTTGCAATTTCCTTTGGAAAGATACAATAAGAAAGTTTCAAAAAAAGGTCTAAAACTATTTTTTTAAATTTATATAAAAAAATTTGGAAATTAAAGAGAAATTTTGAAAATTTTCTTGAAATATTAAGAATTTAACCTCTTTGCACACCAATCTTTTTGCCCCATGCGGAACTAGCAACTTCGAGATATTTTAAAAGAAAGATAATAGCACTTTGAATACTAACTTCTACCACATCTGTACAGACTCCAATTAGATCACTTCATTAATTAATATAATTAATATTTTTACATTGGGAAATACAGTTTTTGATTCTACTATACTCAAGGATGGCGAGTGAAACTTACTATTGGAGGATCCAAACAATAGCGTAATGAGTAAGATTCCCCGTTAAAGTGCAAAGGGTTAACAGAAATTAAAACCTATTTATTGATTTTATCATTAGATAATAAATAATCGTATTCTCTTGAGCAACTTAGTTTCCAGACAAAAACTACCTTCTATTAAGGATATTTTCAATGCAATTTCATAATAGATCTGTAATATAAATATTTTACAGACATAATTTCAAAATTCTAAGAAATTCTTATCACAAAACTTCTACAATACAATAACTATTATTCGTTTCATCGAGAAAATAAATTTCTTAAAGTAATCCCTTATAATTCATATGAAAATAAATTTCTGAATTTTTATTACACAATTTGAATGTGAATGTCCTTAACATTTTCCCATCTAGAGGGTTTTTTTAGGAACAGCAATAATTTTCAAGCTATGAAGCATGCAAAATGAAAATTAAACAAATATTTCTATAACCGGAAACTTGTCGATCATGTCAAGCATTAAAATGTATATAATAAACAACTAACACTTGTCATAAAAGCTGGAATGATGAAGAACTATTTTAATGTCAAATAACTTAAGAAATATTATTAATAGCATGGATAATTTATATTCGATTAAAGTAAGAATAAAACCACGAACCAGTAAATAAAATACAGTTCAGACAACTTCGAAAGAAAAATTTTATACCCTTCTTTCCACTAAGTCTATAGTACAGTTCCAAAGAATATACATCTCAGAAGAAGAACTATTAGTTTCAATTTATTGATTTTTAGCCATAAAGACGACTTTATTTTCGGTTATAATTTTCAATAATTCTTAATTTGATTTTGTCTGACAGACTTGAGTTGGTACACAGGAACAAAAATATGATTTGCTTAGGACTACTACCTAATATTTTACCTGTTTACATAAGAACAAATGTCCTTAACATTTCAAATTGTACCAATTTATATAGGAGATGTACTCTTTTATGCATTTAGATCAATTCGCAGTAGTATCCCACACCTTATGACCATTGTCACATTTTCCTATATTGGACGATCTCCCATAAATGGATATGAACTATATTCAAGTCCAATAGGAAATTAATAAAAACTTAAAGTGATGATTGAGAAAACTAAATGCTAAAATATGCTCTTACAACCTATATTATTCCCCTTGGGTCTGGTTACACAGCCTCCATAGACAATCAATTATTATAGTAAAGAGTATGGCTTTAAACTACTACTTTTAGATATTCTATTTTCTTTGGTAATCCCCAACTATTATTTTAGGTCTTAGTACAATTTTGTACAAAATTCTCAAGCATATATTTGAAGATAATATTAATTTTCTTTCATAGTAAAACTATAATAAATATAATTTTAGACATTTTAAAAAGTAAAATATGTTTTCATTTGCTTGTAAAATATGATTAATATTTTAGTTTAGTTTTTTCCTAAACAATTTCTATATGGTATACAAAAATTAAGTACTATTTTGTTTAGTAGCGTAAAAATATAAAACATAATAATATCAAATTGTAAAAGGAAAACTCTACTAGACACATTTTATATAGTATAAATTTATTATAAACTTTTACACAATTAGAAAGCGCCAAAAGTAATATAAAAATTTAGTATCCATTAAAAAAGAAGGGAATAAGTTCAACTGAGACATCAGCCACATTAAAAAATATATAATTATTATTATTATAACAATTTTTTTTTTATTATATAGTTTTATTCATCAATATTTGAAGGCGATAATGTAGAAGGAAATTTCTTTCTAAAAAAAAAAATATAAAATCAGGAAAATTCTTTTATACCAATAGAAAAGAATCAAAAGCAAAATAAGTCCTATACAACAATATCATCATCATCATCATTGTAACAAATGTTGGTACATTATTATCATCTTGGAACTTTGCCAGCCATTTAGATTGTAGATAAACGAAGTCTATATTCAGTTTTCTTTATAGAATTTATAACGTCTCATCCGGATACGGATGGGATTCAGTGTTTTTGATAACAAAACATACAACAATACAAATATGGATTAAAGATTTTCATATATATATATATTTGTACAATATAAAAGATCAAATTCGAAAGATAAAAAATCGTTATTATTTAACAATCAATTCATTTTAGATGGAGTGCAATTCATCATTTGTCAATGCATATATTATAAAATGGATATACTAGATTGAGTAAAAACTGGCATGATTGTTGTCACCACACCCAATTCAATCTCCATAGTGTTTCATAAATAAAAATAAAACGAACAACTACAATACAAATGATATTGAATACCATTTGAATATGGGAGAAAAAATATTGCCCAAATGGATGTCATACTAAAGCTGGGTATTTTGTATGGATTTTCTGGGATTTTGTTGCTGTTGTTGTTGTTCCATTACTGTTGATTTGGCAAAACCATTTCTCAACGAGAATTGCAAAACTGAAAATCATGATGAATAGAAATGGTGACTCTTTTTCCGGGTATTTATATATATAGTAGTTTTTTACGCAGGGTGAAAAATATTGAACATTTTCAAATTTATGATATTACACTCAATATAGGGTAAAGGGTTATCCAACAAGCGTAATACAAAATTTATAATGGAATCGAAAAGGAACCAATTATGATACTATACAAATTAATTCTATTTTATTTAAAAATCATTCATCATTACATGAATGACAGTAAATGTGCACCACGACTATACGTTTGATATAATACATTCATGAACCCAATTTTCATCTACTCTTTCAAATCTGGTCCAACTTCACCAATAACACGAGTTATGTTTGCCTTTAATTGTTAAATTGTTGCTGGTTTATCAGCCGATTTTGAAGAATTTATTATAAGAAACAAATTGTTAAAAATAAAGTAATTACACTTTTATGCAACATTTTGAAAATTTTTTAATCAAAATTTAATAATCTTCACGTAATACAAGAAGCAAATAAAGTACTCTGAGCTGCCTTAAACGTTGTAATCGGCTACCGTTTTGTTATTCTAAACAAGTAACTTTACAAATCTCAACAGAAAATAATCAGAAGATATCACAAGATCTAGGCGGCAATATTGACTTCACTCCTGGCATTTCGTAGTCTTACCGGTGTTCCCACATCTGGTAAAGAATAATTGTTTTCAAACCTTTCCACAATTCGACAAATAGCGTACTCAGCTGGACTATTATGTCAACTATAAAATTCACGAAGTGCACGTTTAATTTGGCGAATCAAAGACTGGGTTTGATAATAAGTTTTAAAAACTTTCTTTAACGTTATTCCAATGTGAAATGCTCCATGATAAAATGGCAGACTATACTAAGAAAGAAAGCCAATGACAGCTGTCAAAATATTAGTCAATATGCCTCAAATCCCTATCAGAAGTTCTTTAACACTTATTGGATAACCTTTTAACTGTATCTAGGAATCGCCAGTTGAGTTATATTTATATAAAAAAAGGAAAATTTGAACATTATTGTAGAAATGAAATTTTGTTTTATGTCAAATGCATTCTGTGCATTTACAAAATATGAGTTTAATGGTAAAGAAAAAAGAAAGCATTTTTATAAATGATTTTCCGGGTTTTTTTGGAGTTTAAACATAAATCAAAAAAAAAGAAAGAAATGTAACAATTAATTTAATAAAATATTAATTAAAAATGTTTTATAGTTTAAAATGACAAAAAATGCGAATTAGTTTTTTTTTTGAATGGTTTTGAATTAAAATTAGCAATTTCCAATGATTTTATTCAATCAAGACCTCTAATTTGATAACATTGTTATTTTCGCATTTTAATTGTAATTAATATAGCGGTAGTACTTACCAGTACTAAGTAAGGTAACCGTTTAGTGCTAAATCATGCGTTTAAAAGAGCGTTTTTCTGTTTCTCAACGTTTTTTCTGTGACATAAGTATTTATAAAGTAAATTAATTAAAACAAACTTAATACTTGCTACTTGAAAACTCTTTTACACAATGATGAAAATTTCGACTTGAGATAATAATTCTAAACTATAGAAGATCCTACTTTTTGGTGAAAAAATTCGTGAACAATTTGATAATTCTCAAAGAACTCTGGTTTCAAAACTCTGTTTTTGATTATATGTAATAAGCCAAACTTTTCTGAATTAAGAAATACTGTCAGAATTTGAATTTATTTTTTATAAAAAAGCACAATAAAACTTTTGGTTTAGGTATTTCTTAAATAATAAACCCATTTTTCTAGAATTCTACAATTTTTTTTGGGGAAACAAGAATCACCCGTTTATGTTAGATGAATCTCAAAGGAATAGTTAACACATAAAATACAAAAGTTTCAAGTATACATTTTGGTTATCACACAGTGGTGTGACTATAATGGCGCCAGGGCCCGTAACGTGAGCGGCTGGAGAAAGCTGCAGCATTCAATTTCACAAAAAAGTAAGACATGAATACGATGTAAAACAAAAGTGAAGCCACACTAATTTGTACAAAAAAATGGGACATAACGTCGATTTCCCATCCAGTTTCTACAATAAATCCTATACTATTAGTCAAAAATGATATTCCAGAGGCAAGTTATAAGAGACTTGGCGGAAAATTGCATTGTGAAATACATTTACTTGGAATCTGATTTATCGGAAGTCAATAACGCTTCGCTGTTATTTATAACAATACCGGTAACAGAAGCTACATCCAAGAGATCATGTAGTTACGCCAATGCTATCATGATACGCGAAAAAAAAGTAAAGGCATATTATAAATATTCAAAGAAAGGATTTTGTGATTCTTATTTTATAAGGAAAGAAATCGAAACTTGTGCTTCACGTTTGTTCTAAGATAAATAAATACATATTGGAAATGAATAGACCGCAAAAACGTATGTAAGCATTTGGATTTAAAAACAAAACGAACACATTATTCACGTGGGGACGATGTACTCAAAGATTACACTTTTTGAATTCAAATTAGACGATTTTATCGATTAGTGCACATTCCATTCAATTTATTGCTAGCCGTTGAAAGCATTGGAACTTGTATAAAATAAATTTCTTTAATTTTAATAAGAAAATATTGAATTTTATAATTTCCACAAGATGGTCTTTAACAATAAATTCTCTTTCCTTTTAAAAACAAAGTTTCTTAAGTTTGCAAATATATATTATTTTATACAAGGTGGTTATTAAATGTACTCATTACTCAAAAACATTTTTTTAAGAAACCTATGAAAATTTCCGTCAAATCTTTTCTGAAATATTAACAGGTCTATTTTAAAGATATGACTAATTTGTAGTCACAAAAATTTGTGATCATATTATAGCTTAAATTATGACTATTGTAAAAATGGCGATAGTTAGTTTGGTTTTTTATTAGAGCTTCAAGGAATCGATTAATTGAAGCAATAAAAATGAAATCATCGCTTATTGTATTATCACGCGAAAGATCATATGCAATCTGAATAAAAGGCTGCTTCCTCACAGAATTCTGTCACAATTGATCTCATAGTAGTTTACGGCACTCTGGCTTCTCTTCAGTTTCGAATAAATCTTTCGCCTTTCACTAAAGTAGTTTACGGCTTAAATCCGCAGAGAAAGCCAAAACTATTTAAATGCAAAAAGTAAATAAAATATGCCATTTATACAAATATATGCTCTTTTAGGATAAATATGTAAAAAATGCTGACCCAAGTGGATATTAAAATGCATAAATTTTACTGAAACGGATTAATATCTCACTTGTTTCTACATTCAAATGCATATTTCCATTTGCCCTAGTTATAACGAATCAGAACTCGAGTAATATTGTGACATATTAATCCTCCTAGGGCTGTAAATATTCCAGTTAATAGTATAACAAGTAATTAAATCCGATTCAATAGTAGTAGAACTGAAAAATTCAAAACTGGAATCAACTCATAATTTCTTTTAAAAACCACCCTGTATAAAAAGGATTAATTCATTTCATCGGAATGAATTTTCATTCTTTGAATTTTTGCAAAAATGTTGTTAATAGTCACTATTATTCCATAAAAAACAAAAATACAAAATGATAAACCAAAATATGATAAAACTTTGTTAATTATCATCAATTTAAAAACATAAAGTTTATTTTTTTCTTTTTGCTATTACAAAAGAAGGGATAAAAGTCTTATCTATAATGAAAATGGTTCTGTTAATGTCCTGCTGAAGGGAAAGATGAGTTTTAAATGTGCTTTTATGGTGAAGTGATAAATGGACAAACATTATAATAAAGTTGTTAGATAATTTATCTATTTTTATCAGGAAAATTTGTATTTTGAAAGGAATTAGACTCGTCCTAATCTAAGGGATCTGGATTTAGCAAATTAAACAAAAAAAAAATAGATATCTTTTTTTTTATAGCCTATTATGTATCAGAGATGACCGGAATTAATATGGTTATTGTAGTGTAATATCAAAAACTCATTTACATTGGGTATACTTGTAAATTGGCTAATATGAAGACAAAATATAATATTGAAAACAATAATTTTGTATCTTAATTTAATGATATTAACTGGATTTGATTAACAAAAAAGGTATAAGGGATATTATTATCATTAATTTAACAAATAAATACGGCAATAAGAACAATTTTAACGAAATATCAAAACAATTACCTTTTAACAATGAGATAGAGTTCACTATAAATAGAGAAGATGGGAAAAGTTCTACAATATATACCTATTTTGAAAAGTGATAACAATAAAAGAATCCATTTTAAGGATATAAAATCAATAAAATAAATATAAAAAGGGATAAAATCGTTAGAACCTAATCTCTTGTTCAAAAGTCAAAATAACAAAAACTTCTATGAAATTGAATTAAAACTAATTTCGTAAAAAAAAACAAATACGATATGTTCGGTTATGGATGTGATAAAAAATAATCATTTTCGGGAAATTTTCCAGATACGATAAGGGAAAAAACCATTAGGATAAGAATTGGATAAAAATTGATTCAATGAAATTAGACATTAATAAATTCGGAAATTTCAGGTTTTTGGAAAATTGAACAATAGTTAATAGTTAATAACAGTTTTTCAAATTATTCCAGCTCAAGTCTCCGTGATGAGTTGGGCTTTAATGTCTAGCAAAAAGCATACAATAAACAGAGTTGACAACTTCGATTCTGATTTGATCACACTTGCAGTATGTAAAACATGCGACCTCATTAATATAGTATTTATTAAAAAAAAACTCTGTGTGATATAAAAATGCATAGCTTTTTTACAAATACTATTAACAAGGAAGCATGCTTTGCAGCGCTGCAATGATCCCAAAAATGTATACACAAAGAATTCTCTATTTCTTTTCTCTGTGCTTTTTAAATACAACCACAGAGTACACTAAACAGAGCTCTCAACGTGTATTAATTTTTGATTACATTTCCAGTCTGCAAAGCATACCATCTCTTTAACAGTATTTGTAATAGAAACTGTAAATACATTCATTTTTATATCATACCAAGCCTTTTTTTACGAATGCTATAATAATCAGATACATGCTTTGCAGACTAAGAATATGATTGAATCAGAATCAGAGTACTTTCTTTATTGTACTATAGTATATGCGTTTTGTCTAGACTTAGAAAAGCTAAAGGCATTGCTGCAGTATGAACTGGAAAACTAAAACAATATCACCCTAATTCCCTCGTTTACTTTAAGCTCTAAAATAATGATTTCAATTAACATTTTTTTCTATTAAAAATATGTGTATTAAATGGTTTTGAAAAACATAGTATATTTTAATTACAATTTATATTAAACGAAACAATAATATTAAAAGTATCCATTTTCATGCCTACATGAGCATATTTTCTTTTCTAAGAATAATAAGCAGACACCACCATCGAAATGTATATACAATACCGGAACAATTTTAAATGAGGTTTACCTCATTTAAGAATAGATAAATCTGAAAGTACATCAGGTGTATAAATAAGTCTAAAATGAAAATTAAGTCCCCAAAGGGATGGTTTTTTTGTTCACCTTCATCATAGATTATAATCATAGTAAAATCTAAAGTAATTTCCATCGACATTTTTACTATATTATATCATGTTATGGTGGTGCTTTTTTTCTGTTTATTTATACCCAAAGGTAACAGTTGTCTATTATTACTTTTAGACATAAAATATTATATAGAATCTCGTTCACCTGTGCTGTCTCTTCATCTGAAATTCTAATTTTTAAAAACACCACAAATTTTATATATACGCGAGTATAGAAATATTTATTTAAAATGTATTCTTTTAAAAGCAAAGCAAAAAAAAAAAACATTCCCACTATATTTATATATGTAGAAAAATATATCAATTCTTAAAACCTGAAAAGCAATTCTTTTGGAAGATCAGAAAGATTTTATGTTAAAATTCCATTGGGGAGAGCCAGCCTTCATACTGTTAGAAAATACATGGATTTCCATCAAGTTGATTTCAAACCATCCAGAAAAATATATATATTTCCTTTTTTTCTTGCAAAATCCCAGTTTCTATTTAATTTTTTTTTTTTTCCTATTTTGATAAGAAAAAATGTTTTTGAATTGTGCAAAATACTTATATTATAACGAAATGTGGAAAATCCAAACGTTATGAAAAGCTCCCGAACTAATCTTTTAAAATGTTTATTTAGTACTGTGCGTGCGCTTTTTTTATTCGCTGTTACATTTTTATATTTATTACACCAAATGTAAATCTGTAAATGCGGGGCTGATGTGGAATTTTAAATCTCTTTTATATACATTAAAAAAAAAATATTGTTTAAGGGTCGGTCACCTACAAATAATATAAAATGTTCATTTCATATTTAAGCATTTTCCGCCGTTTTTTTGGTTTTGGGTGGAGAAGGAAATATTTACATAACATTTTTCATTATATATAAAAAAAAACACCACATTTTATAATATTTTATGTGGAAAATACAGATTTAATGTAGAACACAGAAATGATTTACTTATTTTCATTTTTGATATGCCATTTAATTAATTTCCACAATTATTATATCATAAAATGAATTAACTGGTTTCGGTTTATATTTCAATTTAATAATAAAATTTGTTTATTTTAAAAATATTATTAAAATTATCATTAAAAAAATATGTATGTTGGTAAATAATAAAGAAAAATCTTATATAGGGTCTTTTAATATGGACATAACAATTTTGTACCTTTATATGAACGCACCCTTAAACATTAATAATGACCTGTCAATGTCAAAACGTAGATTAAAGTCAACATTTTCATCATGGTAAAGTTCACGAACGAGCAACGCTTGGAAATTATTAAAAATTACTACCGAAATTCCGAGTCGGTGATCGCAACTTTAAGAGCCGTAATAAGCGTCCCACCCGACAGGCTGTGCGTGCTATAAAGGATAAATTAGAATCAACATTTTCACTATTGGATGTTCCAGTGCCAACGAGACGTCGTACCGTTCGCAGCAATGAAAATATCACAGCCGTAAGTGAATCAATTCAAAATGAGCCAAATCAGTCCATTTCACGTCGTTCTCAAGAATTGGGCATATCTCAAACGTCATTGTGGCGTATTTTGCGAAAAGATCTTGGCTTACACCCTTACAAGATCAAATTGACACAAGATCTGAAGCCACTTGACCATTTGAAGCGCCGAAACTTTTCTTGTTATGTCCTTAATGAAAGACCCGGTATATGTAATTAATTTTAATGGTTTTATACTTAATTTGATATTTTTCCTATTTATTTATAAATTATTGTAAATTAAAGTTTATTTACGATTAAATCAAATGTAAATAAATCAAATTTATAATCAATTAATCAGAAAATTTAAATTTTAATTTTGAAGAGAAAATATTTTTTTTAAAAATTTAAATACGAATCTTGAAGGACCTGTTTTTAATGGGCTAAGATATAAAACTTCCTTCTTATCTCGAAATTACAATTTCTTAAAAAGCGATCAAATCAAACGATCGCATTTTTTTTTTGATTTGGGTGGTCGAGAAGATACTATACTTAGGCCTTGTGATCCAATTTCTTTTGGCAGTTTTTCGCATTATCTACACGGTACCGACTTTTAAACGTAGCTTCGAAACACGAGAGGGAAGTACATTTACACATTCAATCTAAGAACAGGGAAACATTTTTTTTCGTTCTTTCAATTCGAGTAAGAACTTGTGATTACAGACTTCATAGTTTAATGCGTTACCTATTGTGTATAATCTAACAAAAAAGTCTAAATAGACTAATTTGAGGCCAACATATACTTCGTTTACATGATCTACGTGAAGTCGACTTCAATCGAGAGATCGACTGCAAGTCCACTTGAGTCGATCCGATCGCAAACATTTTTCTGATCGAGTTGCAATTTGCATGTAAACCCAAATCAACGTCACATCGACTTGAAATCGATTTTAAGTCAACCTTTGAATCCGGTAAAGCTAAAAAACGCGAGTCGAGTTTCAAGTCGATCTCAAGTTTATTCTGAAGTCGCCATGTAAACCAAATAATAGAAAGATAATTAGCTAAGCTAGGTATATAAATATTGATCGATACAAATACACTATACTTATGTAGGTGCCGATGTTTCTTAAAATTATAACAGGTTTATATTTTAGTCAAACAAAATGAAAATGTATTTTGGCATCCATACTAGCCTTTCAACTCAACAGTGCTAGAAAACATTGAAGTGTTTATTAAGATGAACCTCTTCATGTATGCCATAAAATATTTCAAAAAGAAATTCCAAAGAGTAATCTATACAGCTTTTTTTCTAAAGCGTAATTAATTAATTATTTTTCCAAAACAATTTATTTTAATTTTGAAACTTACAAAATATGGATCAAACTAAATTGAAAGTAAAAGTATTAAATATTTATAATTGACTTATTTTTTGTATTTTAATATTAATCTTATTTAATTAAATATTTTTCAAGTTTCTTCACCATAAGTCAAATATAAAAAAAAACATAAAGTAATGTAAAATCGGCCTATAGCCGATTTTTTGATGCCCTATGGTAGAAATAGGACAGAAAAACAGTAAAATCTAAGAGTATTTCAAGGTTTTTTCTTCATAACTTTGTTTCCTCTTTTCAAAATTTCCTCTAATTTGCAGGTAACCTAGACCCTAATAGGATAAATCCAATCTGCAAATTTTATTTAAAACAGTATATTAGTTTTTAAAATACATCAAAAAAAATTTATGGACAAACTTATTTTCTCCTAGAATTATTTCTTTCTTCACAATCCTTGGACCGATTTTGCTGAAATTTAACATGGTATCGTCTATTTACGTATTTAACCAATATAATTAATTTAAACAAAATTGATTCACAATTTTTCCAGTTAAATCCGAAAAACTATATAAAGAAACGACAAAACTTTCTGGTCACCCTGGTTTTGTTTAATAACTTCTCTCCCCTTCGGTCGATTTTGCTGAAATGCAATACCGAACACAGTTTAGGAATAGCCAAGTCACACTCTAAATTTCAACAAAATCGGATAACGCGTTTTTGAGTTATCTTGTCCACAGACGGACGGACGGACAGACATGCATAAATCGATATAACTTTTGATTCCCTGCACAACCATACCCTAGAACTTTTTCTGCGATGATTATTTTTATGCGTTACACACTTAGTGACAAAACTAATATACCCTCTGGAAGAACATACCATAGGGCATAAAAAAACCCCCAAGCAACTATGAAACGTGTTTAATATAAATCAGTCACAATCATTTTGCAATGAAGATAAAGTTTGGGTGGTGTCAAAACTGACAACTTTTAAACATGCAACAAAAAAAGGTGATTGTTGAAAATTGTTAAGTTAAATTCTGGCCAAACCTTAAAGACCAAGAAAAAAAAGAGACGCCGTCACAAAAAGAAAAATTGGCTTTATTAAACAAAATCAATATTTTATATAGAATTAAGATTAAGATGATGGCCCTCCCTCCTTTTGCTAAATAAAAATGAAACGAAGTTTGATATTACACCGGATACATAAAAAAAATAGCATTGGAACTTTCAAATTAGATCGTTTACAAAAACAACGTCAAGAAAAACTTTTGTGTACTAGTAAACTATCAAAAGAACCCGAGCTACAAAATCCAATTTCTTATACAAAATAATATCCATAAGAAAAAAAAGTATATAAACATTAAAATGAAATTGCATTTTACACTTGTAAAACCGGTTTTATACATCTCCTCGTGGTCATTTCGTTTTGGATTTATGTTTTCAAGATTTCAAACCACCGAACCACCTATAAACAACATCTCATCCGACATAGTCAAGAAAAAAGGTAAAAAAAAAGACACGCTAAAAATCGTTATTTTTTGTAACGGTATTCAAGAAAACTTTAAAGGAGCTTGAATAGTTAAATACAGTGGAACTTGTAGAATTGGCCTACGATTGTCGCGTCCAGGAAAAGGGGGTGATCCAATTGATTGAAAACAAATCTGGAAATTAATGAAGAGGACGTATTTCCTTAAAATTTAAAAATTTTTATTTTAAAAATAAACATTTGCATATCTTTTCAAATTGAATGATGTTTAAATTTTAAAAACTTCTCAAAAACTAAACGAGACATCTTCAAATGGAGAGTCAAAATCGAGTCCAAATCTAGTCGAAAATATAGTAAACTTAATGAGAATTAAAAGACAAGAGAATAGCCTTATAATATCAAAAGAATTTAAGCATAGACTAATAATAAAGATTTCCAACGACTGTGCATTCAACTGATTCTTTTTGTACAGTGATATCCCGGTACAATATAGATTCTTCTCTTTCTTTCACATTAAACTTCTTTTCATCCATTCTTCTTTAAGTTCACCTACAACAACAACACTGAACATCACTCTGCTCATTTGGCTTGGACATCTAGGCATAATAATCTATGATTTAAGCTTATTATGCGTAAATCCTAACATCCAACGCTTATTTTTAATGCGAATTTATTTATTTAGGTATTATAATTATCCATTCGCCGTTTTGTTCCACAACCTTCCTCCATTTTTCACGCAGGAATGCATCCTCCTAGAATTTGTCAGATTTCTCAGCAAAAACTACTCAAGGTAGTTTTTATTGTCGTTCAAAGTTGCGAAGAGTCGGTAGCAGTACTGCCTTGGATGTTCTTTGTGACAATGAACCTTATTTTAGGCTATGCTGAGATTCCTTGGTTAATAAAACATAAAATTTCTTGACAATAATATACAGTATATGATCAGGTCCAGAGTCATATTTACTGTTGTGCTATAAAATATATTACTAATGGCCAGTTTTTCAGTGAACGTTTAAACTCTAACGGACGTTTAACTTTAGGATTAACAAATTTTGGGTTTTACAGTTCGAAATTAACCTGTGTAAGCTGATTAAAATTCAGTTTAACCTAATCGGCCGATTTACAGAGTTTAAACGATTTTTTTTTCGAAAAATAAAAATGAACTGTAAAACGCAATCGGGTTAACCTACTAATTTAATCGGGGTACTTGGGTTAAGTAATCTTAAATTTAAACGTTCACTGAACAACTGGCCATAAATATACTTAGTTTAAAACAAGTTAACAAGTTAAATTTTATAGTTTAATAAAAAATATATTTTCCCAATTTTAAACCACAAAGCTTATTTTCTCCAAATTTTTAAAAATAAACTTTTAATCCAGTACTAAGATAAGGATATGTAAGAATCATAAAACGGCGTTCTTAAATATATTTCTCACAACGCTATAGATTCCAAGGTATTCCTTCTAATCAGTGTTCCAATTGTCTTATTCCACTGTAACCACATAGATAATTTTATAAGATGGAAATTTAAACTGCATTACATTTAGTTCGAGAAGTCAGTGACAGCCAGATTATTGGTAAAATATATAACTTATATAGTCAATTTCAATAGCACGATCGACTATTATTAAACCCACACCTTATAGACCTGAATTACATATATTAATATTTTTTTTTTATTATAAAATTAAAACGTTTATTACATCTACATTTAGGTATAATCTGTTTTCATATATTCTCGCTTTAAAAATATAGAACGGTGTTCGATTTTGATCGTTTGGTAGCCATTATAGAAATTCATATAGAAATTTAGTAACCCATGGATAGATCAGTTTTCTTAACTTCCATTTTCAATTTATCAAAACCATCAACAATTGAAAATTTCCATGATTATAACGTTCTTTCTTGTTGGTATTTTAGAGGAATTCGTAGAATTTTATTTAAAATGTTTTATGCTTAGTTGCATGTGAAAATTGAAACAACTCTATATTCATTATTCGTATTTGTATATATTGAAGACGAGGCTTCTTTAATTCTCTTTCAGTTTGATCGTGATTGGAATCTTAAAATCTCAAGACATTTTTATTCCTTTCACTATTTATACGTTTTTTGACGATATTATTTACAATATTTTAATTAATGGGTTTTTTCGAGTTTATCTTAATATGTATATTTTTTTTTAAATAAAGATATTTTATGATATCTGTTTAAAAAATAAACAAAAGATCGATATTTTTTTGTTTTTTGTGAATAAAAAATTTGATTAAAATTAACATCTTTGGGCTTCAGATTGTTATCAGTTCAGATGGAAAGGTATTTCTTAAAAATTTTAATATGACAATATATTTAAGTCGCTATAAGTTCCGGTTGCCAATCATTTTTCTTATTTTAAAGATTCGTGTTTTGTGGATTGTAAGGATTCCATTCAAAATATTTGAGAGACAATAGAACTTGAAGGTCAAGAAAACCACTTTAGGCCAACAATGACTGTCAACTAATATTGATGTTATAGTACAGCGAACAAATAAATGATCCTTTACCACACGACTCCATTGGACTTATTTCAAGACATAATTTCAGTCGGACTGAAAAAAAGTCTAATAGAGTCGTGGGGTTAGTATCATTTTAGTATCCGTTTCACTTTAAAGGGTTTCCCCCTGGAGTGATGTAAACAATCTTCCAGAATTTTGCAAAAAATCAATAAAAATTCAGACACTAAGGAAGATTCTTTATAAATAATCCGATATATATACTATACGTATTAATTAATTAATTAAATGAAATAATTAATTTTACACTTTTGACATACATATGTACACGAATGATTATTGTTTATGAATTTCCTTTTCCTTGTCTAACAAATTTTGTGTTATCGTGGCACAACTGTGTTGGTCAACTTTAAGAAATAATCCTTAAAAAATCACTGTGATCTTAGCAAAGTAGTAGATATTGTATATTAACACGTTGACTGACGACTACGAGATAACTCGTAGATTACGTTCTTTTCTAGGACGCCAACTACGAGTTATCTCATCCTTGTCTGCGATTAAACTCGGAATATATCAGTGCTAATATCGATAGATATTGCATGAACAGAAAATTTATTAAAAAACAAAAAAAAAATATAATTATAAAAATTTCTGAAAATTGCCGTGGCAGTCAACGTGTTAAGACAATTTGAAGAAACTGGTTCTGCATTGGAAAATGAATGTGTACAGGCACAACATTTCAAATCTAATATTCAAGATTCTTATCGAACTTTAAAAGTTAAAGCAAATTTATTAAAAACAATTCTTGAAAACAATATCTAAATGTCAGTCAAACGATAATACTAAATGACAGATTGACAGACATTTATAAACCCTAGATATTAGACAGTAACAAAAGTTATTTGATACTCCCTCATGTTCAAACTTTATAATACAAAATTTCAAAAGAATATCTTTTCATTCATTTGACCTATCCATTTGTATATATTACAAGATAACTGAGATTTAACGAGTCAAATAATCATAAAGAACTGAAAATAATCGACCGATAAATCTCTAAGATTTAACACAAAAATTTTAAGAATAAAACTTCAATAAACAAAACCGATTTTCCTATTAAGTTTTCCCAAAAAGCAATGCAAGAAAACTTCATACTAATTGTGCTAGTGTTCAAATTTAATTATTATTACATCATATTAGTTGAGGGCTCTCTTTGAAATGCATATACTATACAAATACATAGTGAAACAATTCAGGATACTATTCTGTTCTAATTAAATTAATCTTTCGTATATAATCAACAAATAAAAGAAAGTTGGTATATGAATTAATATACATTCTGAAGTCAACCAACATAAGGATATAAATATAAACCCTTACAGTTAACTATACACATGTCGAGTTTATATCTTTTCTTATTACTCTTACAAATAGGCTACAAATACTTTTCTTTCGTCTTCATCAACCACCATCATAACAGCATATTATAATTTTTTCTACAAGGGGATGATATTATAATTGCATTTGATATAAAACACTTCAAATGTCAAATTAACGGAAGACTGATTTTGGTTGGTTTATATAGAAAACCTGATTATCGCGCATACAAATATACATTTTATATATAGATATGAAAAGAAAACCACCCTTTTTTTTATTGCAATATATTGCAATATCCTTAGAGTTACTTTTTTGATGATTATTTTACTTGAATTATTCATCTGAACATTTAGAAGTTTTGTTTCTATTCTAATATAGAGTTTTGAATTTTAGCTAAAATGCGCGTGTGCATTAACGAAATTATATATCTTACAATAGTCCTTATTGAGGGGAGAATGAATAATATTAAATGGATAAATAAACGGTGTACAGTATGTAAATGTATTGCCAGATATGAAAATCCATAAGGATTTACTTCAAAAGTCCTTATTTGTCGAATTCTGCAAGAAATTTACAATATATCTTAGAGTCGAGTTCACCTTAATTAAAAAGGATATTTATTAGGATTGAAAATTTTCTATTGTAAGAGTATAGTAATTTAAAATACTTCATACTTTATTACTTGCTTGAAAAAGTGATATACGACTATTGATACTACGACATGAAAAGTCCATGTACTAATTTTAGAACTCCAAACTATATATATAAGGATAAAATGGAGAAACTCATCTGTCGATATTCATTGAATAACTTTCTTTTAAAGAAACTTGTCTAGACTCTTCTTCTTTGACCATTGGCGTCATTGTATTCTTTGCATAATTCTGAAACAAACGTCTAACAAAAATTCTAATTGCTAAGTAAAATAACTTATCATTATTCAATATACCCAAACCATATTTAACTAGATATTTAAATAAACACATAACTTAAGTATAATCAATAATATTTTTCAAAATCTATTCAAAATAGTAAATAATATCGATAAAACCCATAAAACGTGACCAACATCTGGTAACTCCAACTAACTATAGATAATACTCTTGTATACAGAACATATTTTGTTATTGTAGATTCTATGGAATAATATATCCCAAAAAACCTCCCTCTTTGATAAATAAACTGAATCAAACAAAGTGTTTTCTCTACATTACAATATATAGTTCTCGAATATTCGCATACACCCACATATAGATATATATTGTGTTGAAGGGATGTGATCTAACTTTGAATACCCATTTGAATCACCCTGACGTCGATTACTTTTGCCCACCACATCTACAATGCATATATCCACCATCCATCCACACCGTATGTCTTTTTATTCCCTGAAAGTTTTCATGTTATTCACGAATAGCCAAGGGATGGTGACTCATTCGTTTGAATTCGTCTTTAATGTGTTGCAAATGTTCATTTCATAGCGTTCAATACATTTTGAGGGATGAAAATATAGTAAATCATTCGTTTTGAATCCAATTTGTCCGAAAAAAAACCAGTGAATAAAAACACCAAGGGGATAAGTAACCTTTTTCCGTTGAGCTGGTCACGTAATAGTTGGTGAACTTTCTTTTCAAAGGAGAAAAAAAATAGAGTGTAAAAACTATCTTAATAGAAAATCTAGCTCGTTATTTTATTCAAACAAAAATAGTCTGACTAGACATATAAGGTTGATTTATATACGACTTGGGGGTATACTATTTACTCCCATCGTCCCGAAGAAAGTTTATCCTGTTTCTCCTTATTTTAATAAACATTCAAAGTAATTATTATATATACTGTGAACAAATATGACTCATAATTTGAACTCATAAGAAATTAACATACCATAATTATTATTAATATTTGATTTTCAATTTTTGGGTTTATTATATATGAATATATGGAATTTATAATTTTATGTTATGTTAGAATTAATTTTAAATATTCATCGATTTAATTGCTATCTTCATAAAGGAAAACATCAAATACATAGAAGAGCATATATAATTGTTAATTATATGGTTTATTGAAATATACATAAATTCATAGTAATTTAAATCTCTGCTCATATATCATCATATTAAGAATGATTCTTTGCGAATAGAAGAAAAGATTTCATATACAATATATATGAACTTTGATTAATATTAAATTATAGTTTAAAAAAACTTTAAATATAGTAATTTTAAAGAAGAAAAAAAGATTCTATTCATGAATTATCGTTAACAAAAAAAAACCGGTAATATTCTGATTTAATGTAAGAATAAGTACCGGACGGATATCTAAGAATAAAAAGCACATATGAGGGCAAATTTAATTTGAAATAACGGTTTATAGAATTCTTTTTTTAGCAAAACCCATTTATTTTAAGTTGTTTTTCAAATAATTTCCGATAATTTGTGAAAGCACGTCCAACATCCAAAAGCTTTGATAGAATTTGATAGATTCTATGTAATTATGAAAAGACTTAAGTTAAAAACAAGCTAGTCAAAACCTCTAGTTACAAATTTTCAACTAATTTCTAGTTCAATATCTAACTAGAGACCTAGAGATTATCTAATGCCAATCTAGGATAGGTAGCTTGCTTCTAGTGGGAATAACAAGATTTTACTTTTTTACATAGGGAGTAGAAATACAGAGAGAGCAGCTTGACTCTCATTTTGGAACAACCATTTTCTAGTGATTTTCATTAACTAGTTAAAATAGTTGTAGTACCTAGTAGTTTCTAGCAAATGGCAATTAGACTTGTACAATTATCAAAGCAAGCAATTAGCTGTAATCTAGATAGTACTACCGTTTTCTGTTTATCCTACTAGAAATTAGTACCAATCAAGCTTCTTGTTACCATATTAGTTTCTACCCGAATTTATAATTAGATTCAATTTTTGGACAAACTTGTTAAGTTCATTTATACAATACATTCCAATTCGTTCATAAATACAATTCTGAGACTATAACGTTGAAACTTTAAAAAAATAAACCGAACTTTTATTCAGATTTGAATTCATCTTCTGACTGAATAATTCTCTTATCAATTTTCGATCAAATCGATTCATAAATAGGGGTGAAATTTAACATATACCTAGTCTGATAAAAGTACAGACAGACATTGGATAAGAGTAAATACTTGAAAACAACAAAAATTTTTTTTTTTAAATGTGGAGGCGTAAAGATGAAAAGTATTCTTATACTACTTATGTCGATTTCTTAAGCAAAAGCTTCACCACCTTTTGTTAATTAAATTAAAAGTACATTAATACGTTTCTTTTATTAAATTCATACGAGTATACGTAATACTATATTCCCAAAAGAAATTTTCTTACAAACATCATGAATTAACACTTTTCGTTTCCTTTCGATTAAAATTTTCTCACGGAAAATGTTTTTTTATATACGTATTTCGAAAACACTTACATTCAACCCTAAAACACAAGAAATTTAGTAAATGCAGCACATTTAAAGTGGAACTTAACAGGAAAAAAAATAACAATTGAACGAAAAGACACATTCGTTGGAACAATAGAGCCCAAACAAATGAGCAAATTAAGAAAAAAAAGACCTAGCAACATTTTACGCGTAGGGATCAAAAACAACAACAACAGCAAAAGAAAAAACAGAAACTCTAAATGAAGACATCGAAAATTGGCTTCAAATTTCAATTAGTCTGGCTCCGTTTTGTGATGTCATCCTTTTTAATATACTTTTGGTATTCTTTGGAACAATATACATATCTTTGAAAATAATACTGATCCTGAGAGAAAAATAAGGAACATATCATTTTCATAGTTCATAAATACATGTCATATCGCATTTTTATGCAAAAAGAAAACTAATTAATTTTTGAAGAAACCTAAATTCGTGAGTAAAACAATACTCTTCACATCATCTTATCCAGAATTCATATAATAAGGAAGTATCCAAGGAAAGAATAATAGGGTCGATATTACATGGTAGAGGAAAACCATGTCACACGTCTGATATTAGTATATTACATATGAGAACATCTAAAATAACTGGACAGCACATACATGGTCCTGAATATAATAATGAATAATATTTGTTCAATGAAATGGGATCAATGAGATGTTATCCTTAACGACATTCAAGTGTTACCATATATCATATACTATGTAAACAAACAAAAAAACTAGAAATTTCTATATAAGATACATATGAATTCGATTTTGAAGGGGTTTACCTATATTCGATCAATATTTACGATTCAGTTTCTAATTTTATGAGGGTTGAACTACTTCAATGGTTTCTCCTTTGGGATCTCATGGCTTGCTAGATATTAGATATATTTTTTTAGTATATATATGTATGTATGTTACTTTTATGGGCTTTGGGAATCGTGATGAAATAATCCACTAAAAGAACCTTTCATGTTCGAAAATATGGAATTGCACATTTTTTTTTTTCCGGAAGAAATACACAAAAATTCCTATTATTGAAGTACATACTTTTTTTTTTAGTACAGAAGAGGTGAGGAATGAACTGAATTAAATCAGGCCTATTCTATGATCCTTGTGGAGTTTTTTCTCTGAATGATGGAAAACAAGAATTGAGTGGTTTGTTAGATGTATATAGAAGGAAAAAAAGCAGATTTTTCGTGTACAAATTGATTTTAGTCGCTTGAAAATACAGACAGTATGTGTAGTACTCTTTTTTATAAAAAGAAAAACTTTTTCTAACATTTCTTTTTATGCTCCCTTAGACCACCCGCCTCTTATGTTTTCATATAGAAATCTATGTTGAATCAAATTATTCAGGTCCAATTGAAGGGGTTTGAAAAAATAATGAAATAGAAAAATTGTATGAAAATTTTTCCATTGGCACCACATATGAAATAGAAGGGTTATTTTTGAAAAGTTTTTAACTAAAATTATTTCATCTATTTCAAATATTTTAGGTTTTGTAAAAAAAGAATTAAAAACTTTATTAATTGGATAGTTTTTAAAACTCAAGTTTTTGTTTTTAGAGATCGTTTTTTTGTATATTGTTAGTTTTTTATTTAAAACATAAATTGCTTTCTTTACATAGAATGGGAATAATGTTTTATGATGGTTAAAAATTGAGGCATCGAAATTTTGGTGGATATTGCCATATAGAGGTCTAGTGGGTTCAAAATACTTACTTTTAGAAAATGTCCATTTGCCAGTTTATCTCCATTATTTACTTTACACGATCTCTCGCATGCATTATTCGAGGCAATTGAAATTTAGTAAACAGGCTGGTTATTATGAGGAATATACCTCGTTTGTTTTTGGTATCCCCCTAAAATGAGGTTCAAATGATATAGACTGATTTATAAAATCTAAAACTTATTTCGATCCTGGAAATCTCTTAACCGATTGCAATTAAATTCAGAGCATTTATACCTTAGATAACTTTGTTGAAGCAGATTTAGCAGATCGAGGAAAAGGATAGCGTGGAAAGGGACCTAACAGCACATAATGACGACAAACAAATGTTGAATTCAAATGAAATAATTTCTCTCCTTTAATTTCTCACATTTATATATAATTACAAAAATTAAAAATTAAATGAAAAATTATTTGATTAATACAAATTAAATATTGTTATAAGGTGAAGTTAGGGTAAGTTTTGAAAAAGACAAAATAGAGTATCTTAAGAATAATTTAAATGGAAGAAAGCATTCTTCCAGTGTATGGCATTGGCAGTGTATTTTAAATAATCGACTTTTTTTTACCGATTGTCTCGTTTAACTTTGAAGTACATCCTTAACGTATGAATTCCAAACTTCCTTATAAATATCACATCCAAATGAATATCTATGTAAATTCCGAAATATAGAAGAATCAAGCAACTCGCAAAGAGAAATGCATCATGTTATCTTTTTGTTGAATACAATTTCTTCCGCAAAATTCCATATATGACACCCTCAAGTTATAATATAATCGTTCTAGACAGGAATAATGAAAAAAAAAAACATCCTAACGCGACAAAATATGTTCATGATAATAATGATGATAAATAAGAGTCAAGTGAAAAAATACAAACGTTAGGCGCCAAAAAACAATTTCAAAAAAAAAAAAAACACAATACAAGAGAGGAGCTTTTAACAAGAAATATACAAGAAACACAAAATTGCATAGTATATACGCATGAAACGGAATGCATTCAGGAAAAAAGCACTTAACCGCATACACACTTAAATGTTTCTATGCAAATTTCCTCCACGATGAAAAAGAAAGAAAATTAAAAACACAATCCCCAAGTCTTGTGGTCATGAACAACCCAACCAACATATAAATGTAGAATAAACATCTCACCAAACAAGGTGTAGGGATATACCAGAAGAAGTGGTTGGTACCAGGAAGTTCTTATGTATAACTTCTTAACTCTTCTTTTTAATTCCGGGAATTCATTCAAAATTGGAATAACTTCGAATGCCACCACAGAAGAAGAAGGAAGAAAAAAAAACAGGACACAATATGAAATGTATTTTGTTGAGTAGACAAAATGACATATCCTTCGATATGATAAGAATAATACAAGAGTATTATAACGACGATGAAGAAATCGTGGTTAAGTGAAAAAGGGATGAAAAATATTTTTCTATAAAGGAAAAAGGATTTTCTTCTTTTCTTTTTTAAAAGGGTGGAATACCAGTTTTGGAGGTGCACTTTATATGATGGTTGATATTGTATATTCCATAATGTTTCGATGACTGTTGTTGGTTGAAAAACAAATTGTGGAATTTTCTGTTTTTTTTTTTTTTACCTGATTTTTAAGGAAAAAGGAAAAGTTACAAGTGCATTCGTCGTTGCATCCTAATTACAAGTTTCTCGTTGTTTTATTAGAAACAATCGAGCTGGAAATTAAACTTCTATGATATAGATAACATGGAAATGGTTATATATTTAGAGATGTATGGGATAAAGCATGTTTGTATGATGGAAAGAATAATATAGGGTGGTAAAGACTGATGAACATTAGAGAATAATATTCGTTTGTGTTCTATAAGAATGATGATAAAATGTTTAAAAAAAGAATTCCTAGGAACTTGAAGTAGAAAGTACTATGACGATGAATGAAAGATGGCAAAAAAAAAGCGGAAGAAAGAAAATAATGTTCATCACTCTTTCAAATGATTAAGGAAAAGTCTGTATGGTAAAATACAAAAATCCAATGGAAAAAAAAGGAGATTTGACAATTATTTTTTGAAAATTTCATTTTAATAAAAACGATATAAAGAATTCATTATAAAAATTTGTTGTTTCGGGGTTTATTTGTTCAAAGAATAATCATATGAAATGCATTTTAAATAAAAAAAATATGGCGGATTTCATTATGAATTTTATGTCCTTAAAATATTCATATCGCGTGTTTTCAATGATGGTGAAAAATTCCATTCAAATTAATATAATATCACACAGAAGTATCATAAAATATGTTGGGAACATATATTTTAGTATGAAAAATATGTAATTAGTACATAAAAATATGTACGTAGTAAAATATATAGAATTGAATCTTTGGAAGTGGGCTTTTTATACAATGGCATAAAAATGGTGTAATGTAAATCAAGAAGAATGTGTTATACAAATTTACGATATACCTATATTGTTACTTGTATTTTGATAACATTTTGATTGCCATTAAAAATGACACTAATGAGTGAAGTTTTTGTACTTGATAAAAGGTCCTCGTGGTTTTTCCGTTCTTTTTTTTTGTAGTATAATTAAGATTATTTAAAGCTTAATTGTGATGATTATTACATTCAAAGTTCAAACATATATTTTTTAATGGATGTTCTTCGTAATTTACATCCAATTTTTACTAGTAAATTGTATGAAATCAACTAAACTTTCCAATTTTTAACGTTCTAGGGTACTGCAAAGTAAAAGTTTAGAAAAACATTTGTTAAAAAAATATCTAGGTACAAAATTTGATTAATTAGGATCGATTTTTCAATATGTATATTTTTAATGATTTAACGTTGAATTTGATTATTGAATTCGTAAATAACTTGTTCAATGAAATTGGTTCAAACGAATGTTTGAATGGAAAATTGAACAATATAATTTCTAAAATAATTGCTATGCTTAAAGTCGGAACTTTAAAATGTATATAACAAATGGAAGTTAATTAGTCATAAAATTGATTTTTTATTCATTGAAATAATGAAATCGAAAAAGTTTATCTGGGAAGCATATATCTGCAACAGGAATAGGGTTGAAAAGGATATTGGTATTTAAAACATAACTATAGAGAATAATATAAAGGGAAAATTTGTATAAAGTTGGTGGATTGTATGAAATAAACAGCACATTCTATTTCTTCTGGTCGCAGTGTATCACTGGTACTTTCACATCATCCCACTCTTGCTGAAAAATAACAATACTACAATAATAAATCCAAGAAATGATTGAGAAATACCTATAGCAGGAGAGTATAGGAATACATTCAAATGCTTATAGAAGACAATCCTTAAAAAATATATTCCCTTTCCCGTTTAATTGGTTAGTTTAGGATAACTTTAGTATATTGTATATGATTTGATATTTGATCATGTAGTTTAGTTATATAGTTGGGACTATTTTTAAACGTCGTTATTCGTGAGTTAGTTAGTTTTAAAATCTAATCCAAATACAGACGGAATTTCCATCATATAGATTCTTTCATAAGTTCACTATTTTTCTATGGTTTTCATTTTAAAACTACAAAAAGCGAACTAAAAAGTCGTTAGTTTTTTTTAAAAATTGAAAGTTTCATTTATATAGTATATAAATTTTATTTCTTTTTTGTTTTAAGAAAATAACAATTAACCCAGAAACAAAAAGAAATTTATGAAGCAATTAAAAAAAAAAGAAAAATAATTATTAAAAACATTAAAAATAAACAAATAGACAAAAGATTTAAATTTATTAAATATTATGAAATGAAAAAAAAAATACTAAAACTAAAAAATAATTTTTGGTTTGTTTTTTAAAAGCTGCAAATGATTATGAAATATTTAAAATTTTTATGAATTTTTTCTTGATACAATCTTATTAATTACATTTAATTATAAATGATTTTATTTCCAAACTAAGAACATTTTATTAATTAACTACGTTGATTCTCTCGAGCATGAAATTAACAAAATTTCTTAATTTTTTATTATAAAATATTTTCGAAGCTTATTAAAAAGCTGCTTGACTACGTGTTGGGCCATAAATTTACAAAAATAATACGAAGTAGTATTTATTAAATATATTATATTAAAAATAGCTAGCTATTTATATGCACAGAGTGTTTAAAGTTGATTACAAGTAGTATGCTAAATAAGTACAAGTAAGCCTCCTACAACACGGATTCGCTTTAACACGACAGCCTACAGAAATAAAACGATATCGGTCTTCGCTGGATTATATTCATCGTATTATAGGAGGCTTACTTGTAATTTAATTCGTATCAGAAAAAAAATTCTCAACAAGATGCAAAAGAAAATTGCATCCTAAGCTTGACACAACCTACAATTTTATTTCGATTGATAAATATAATTTTGTATGAGCTGAACTCTTTTTAATGAATAAATTACAAATGAAATATTACAGAAAGGATTTTCTATGAACTATAAAATCATTGAAAGTAATGACAAATAAAAGCATCAAGCTACACGCGTCATTATATCAAGATGCACAAAATTATGTGTGCTTCTTAAATTTATTCGGAATAAAAGAGGGTTTTTTGGTTATCTTTTGCATCCTTATTGAAATAAAGCGGATTAAAATTGATGCTATATATAATTTCAAAAAAACAATAATTTATAACCCTTTATCTTATTCGAATTCCAATTTAACAGTTTTTAGGTTTATAGTTTAACCACAAAATCGCTGGGAAACTCGACATAATAAAAAAATAAAAATAATGCTTTATTTATATGAAAATCTTCCAATTATAATTTTTCCATCGAATTCATTCGAATCAAAAAGAGGCCTTAATTTTAGTTATAGATTTCTGGTATATAATAAAAAGCTATATGACCAATTTCTTGAAAAAATTTTCATATTTTAATAACCATTTCGAAGTACACCAAAAAGAAATAATATTTTTATAAGAATTTTTACAGTCTCTGAATTTGAAATTAATTTTTTCTTTTTCTTTCTTGAAATCCATAAAACCCATTAAGAGTATAAAAAACAAATTCGATTAAACTTTTCCCATGTGGAATAATAATCAACAAGCTTCAGATGACTTAACTTTGGTTTTTAAAGAATACGAAAAAGAAGCGATGTCACGTTTGTACAAAAGTAATCGACCTTCTAAACCACCAGACCACAAACGCGAATTGATTTTACTTCGAAGATGGAATATTGAGGTTTCAAATATAAAATGTGATATTTATACTATAGTGTAGGTCTGGAGGTATTACAAGAAATGAATGAACTGGAAGGTATAGATTTGTTTTTTTTATTTTAGTTCTATATAAAGTAAAGTACTATTCAAAAGTCGGATAGTTATGTTACTTTCGAAACCAATTAAATTACAAAAACATGTTTAATAACATTCTGAATACTATATTTTATAGATTAACAAATGAATTTGAAACTTTCGACTATCATTAAGTTCATTATTGTAAATTATTGTGTTTCTTTTTTTTTTTTTTATATATATACTTTAAGGAAATATCTCAACGGGATTCTTTATGGAAATTTAATTAGAAAAGATTTTAATGAACTGAATTTTTAATAGGTTTCAAAATTCTATTATGAACCATAATTTAAGAGAATACAAATTCGAAAATAATCAGCATCGAAAAGATCACCCACAGTTCTTGAGGAAACAAAAAGAAAAAAAAACAGTAAAAATCATTTAATTTATAGAAAAAGAAATATCAATTTTAAGGTAGAATGAACTTTACGAAGAAGCCATTGATTGATTTCTTCTTAAACACTGTTTTGTTCTTTTTAAAGTTTTAAAATTCTGATTATTTGTTTTATTAAGAAATCAAAAAGGTATCTGATTAACGATTAAATTCTTGAGGTTAAATATATAAGAGAATTTGGCAATGGTATTTACTACATAATTGTTCTTTGAAGTAGTAAATAAGATGAATTGTTTGTTTAAAAATTCACATGAAAATTTTGATTGAAAAATTAAAGTAAACAATAAAAATAAAAAAAAAATGTAAAAAACAAACAATTTAATTAAAATATGATATAAAACATGTTTTAAGCAAAAAAAAATGAAGGTTATAAAAAAACAACTGCATTGAAATTACACTCAACTTTTAAAAACCACTTAATTACCACAAAATTTGAAGCGGTATGCTAATTTACAGGAAACATTTTAAAATATTAATCCAAGTCCTAATTTGCATTGTAAATATTACAGCAAAACCTTCTTCAGTTAATAATGAACATTTCAGGATAAGCATTGATTAGATATTTCGCAAGTTAAAATTGCGACAGGCTAGGATCCTTTATCTAGATTCGGACGTCACGTTTGATCTGGAGATCTAAGAAACTTGACTTTTAAATCCAATCAAATTTTCAGCCAATCTAGTAAATCTATCAGTGGCAGACTACAATTAAAATCCAGTTTTATGTCAGTATCTGGATAAAATATCCAACCTTTAAAATCGCTTTTAGGGCAAAGCTAAAATTTCCAATTAGAAACAGAAAAGTAGTGAAAGACATGAAGATCTATAATGAATAAAATCAGGAGTAGAATCATGTAATTCGATTGAGATCAAAATGCATTGCGATTACTGTGCTTCTCGATATGATTTACGTGAAATCGAGTTACACGATTCCCCTCCTGAATCGAACATGCTATCCTGCGGTATAGATTTTTCATTTTTTTTTAAGAAAAAATAATAATAAGAAGTGTTTCGGAGGTTGATGATCCCTCACTAGGCATTTGGAAGATTTTACTGTAACTAAAATTTAACAACGACTTCATAGAGAATTGAAATTGTTGGTAATGAAAATATTAATAATACATGAACCAAGATTATTTTCTTGTCTTTTTCTAATCTTAATTCTTTCGCACTACATTTTAAATTCCTTAAAATGGTAAGGACACCATTTTTAATCAAAATTTATTCGAATTTTTTTCTTTTTTATTTCCATTAAATGATCAAATTCTGGCAAACTACCTTCATCTTTTGAACTAATAATATAGTGACTAAAAAACTAAAAATTACTGGAAAATTGAAACTTCATAAAATTAAATGAAAATGCATGAATCACAATGTCCACCCTCTCTCTCTCTGCACACACTGCACATGATACTATCATTTCATTATACAGTCATATACATGCTATTTTCCACTACCTCAAATAAACAATACAAAAAAAAAATACACAACACCATTCTAAAAACTTCCCTAAACTGTAAAAAAAAAAGGGAAAATTATCGATTTTTCCCTCTGTGCACATATAAGTAATGTACAAGTGCACAAAATGAGGGGGGTTGAAAAATTAAATCCATATAGAATAAAGTAAGACCCTTCGGATTTTCCTATATATATCTCAACATTTTCATCACATAGAAGCAGGCTTTTTATTCTTTTCATTGTTTTCTATTCCCTCATCTTGTTTTCAAAAATTAACCGGTTTTAGATCCCCTTTATAATGTACGCCTTTGAGTTTTTCTTTTACTGAATTTTAGAACAAACAAAAAACACCATCTTATTTTTACATGATTTTTTACAAGGGTCGTAGTAATA
The DNA here is from genome assembly GCA_963422695.1 of Xylophagus ater. Classification (NCBI taxonomy): domain Eukaryota; kingdom Metazoa; phylum Arthropoda; class Insecta; order Diptera; family Xylophagidae; genus Xylophagus; species Xylophagus ater. The sequence continues at coordinate 8,242,368 of OY730486.1, read as the reverse complement.
AAGATGCACCATAGTCTAGCTAGAGGGAAAATCAAAAAAAAAAATTCAGAGTATACATGAACGGCACTATAGTTCCGGGACTTTGCCTATATCTATGCAACTAGAGCCGTCATTTCTTGGTAGAAGGTGGCATTTTAAAATTTTAGCGTTATCGGTTGACTTTTGTCAATTTTATAACACTTTATTTATCAGTCAAAAAGTTTAATTGCTAAAATAAAATCATGGAAAAAAGATCTCTGTTATTAAATGGACAACAGAAACGTACAAAATAATGTAAAAAGTTTATGATGATAATTGTTTATCAAAGTTGAAGACTTTTTGAGTGATATAAACAATTTTTGGAAGGCAGAGAAGCGCTATTTCTACAAGCTCAAAAAAAAAAAAACTGAATGTCCCATTAAAAATCAAGACAATGTTCATTGTTTTCTTCGATAGCAAAGGCACAGAGTTCGTTCCAATCGGTCAAATAGCTACTGGTGATTTTTATTTGGAAGTTTAATAATGGCTAGAATTTATCGAGTTCGACGATAATATCGAATACCTCATAAAGATACAATTGAATCGATTCGGTCTTCATTTTATACGTAGATTAAAATGATTCAATCGTACCGGTTCGATATACACATAAACATTCTGTTTGAGGCCATGCAAACAATTTGCTACAAAATTAGTTTAAGCATGCATTTGAATCACTATTAAATCGTTGTAAAAAAGCGCATTGAATCAAAAGAAGATTAGTTTGAATAAAGAGAAGTAAAGACCTGAAAAATATTATTTATTGTTTATCTATTTTACACAGTCTCTACATTAGCCAATATTTCTGGTATACCAGCAGGCTTACCAGAAAAATTTGTTACCAGAAAAATTGGTATACCAGGAGGGTCTATACTAGCTTTTTAGTAACCAATTTTGCTGGTATACCAGAAATATTGGCTAATGTATACCTTGTGTTATAGCAACATTCACGGAACTTTATTGTGCAACCATTTATATACAAACATAGAGGGTAGGTAAATCTTTTTTGATGTTTTCATATGAACTTAACGGCCAAAGATATACAAAGATTTTCTTAACAAATTTGTTTTTCATGTACATATTTTCTTTATCTTTTCTTACTTAACATAATTTCAAATTCATGAAAAAGAACAAAAAAAAAATCAAAAATAATCAATCAAAAAATACTCACATTCAATAAAGTTTATAAGATTATAATTCTTTGATTGAATCAAAAAGAAAAAAAAAAACAATCTGATTAAAAAGCAAAAACAGCTAAGAAAAGAACCAGTTTCTTAAATATTGTTATGTCGCGAATGTTTGTTTTATTTGCCTTTTTACTTTTAAATAAAAAATAATATTTCTTGTAATAACGACGTCATGAAAATTAGTAAGAAAGTGCAATGGACTTTGTATAGAAATATGTTCAAGAATAGTAATAATGATGATGATGGCTACTAATATCTACCTGGTTGTGTTGTTGTTGGGTTTTTATAATGATGATGAAGATGTTGGGATGGGTTCTTTAAAAAAAAAAACTTCTTCTTTTTTTTTCTTAAAGTTCACCTGTTTCTAAGAAATTCACCACTTTTTTTTTCCTTTAAATATTTTTTCTTTTTTTTTTTTTACTTGGCAAGTAAAAATTTTGCTAATTCTACACAATTTGTGTTGCTATTTTTTACCTTTCAGATTTTACTCTTAAGATTTTTATACTCTTTTATAAGAAAATCAAGCCAAAAAAAAAAAAAATATTCAAACTCTTTAATAAACTACCATTTGTGGCAGTAGTTGTTAGTTGTTGATTTTCTTTAAAACACTACACTTTTGCATCTTTTCACATACATTTGTGCAACATATATTTCCAATTGGAATTCACTTTGAATTCAAAAAAAAATACACACTTCTTCAGGTGAAATAAAAACAAGGTAAGATACAAACAAACTAGATAATAAACTTTGACTTTTTTTTGGATATAAAAAATACATAAAAAAAAGCAAACTTCACTAAAGCAACATTTTTATCTTAACATAAAAGTTGAGAGCACTAAATTAAAAAATATATATATATAAGAAACCACAAATACACACCTGGAATATCACAATTTTTTTAATGATTATACTTTTGAACTTTTTTTTTCTTATTATTTGTAAATAAGAAACAAATTTATTAATTAAATCTTACAGGTGGCGAAGAAATCTAATTATTTTATTTAAAATAATTAAAAAAACAAATAAGTAAAAACATAAAATTTATATTTCTTTTTTCAAATTAAAAATAAAAAACTATTAAATTGAAATCACTATATTTCATATTTCAAAACACATACACTTTAATATTTATGAAAGAAAAATATTATTAAATATTGAAATAAACTTTATTTTTGTTTTTTTTAATAATAATAATAAATAACCGGCGTTTATTGTATAAAAAGAGTCGTGAAATACGTGCGAACACCTCAAACGTCTCAAACAAACTAACCATCAAATGGTAAGAAAAAAATAATGCTTGTTTTGTAAAAGAAGCCAAAATTGAATGATCGTAAAATGAAAGTGTATGAGTTTGCGCATTGTAAATTCCCCTTTCATACTTGATAATATCGAACAAAATGTTGATAGTTTATGTTCGATTGAATTTGTTTAATGTATGAGCCGTTCAGAAATCTGGCGATTAATTTATTTAGATTTCTAATTTTATTTAACAAAATATTCAGAAGCCTTAAAATGAAGAACTCTGCGACGGAGATAAGACTAGGAATACGGGAATCCTTTTGTTATTAGGAAACATATTGTTTATTCCATTACAATTTACCAAAATCGAGACAACTTAGGAAATTTTTCGAAATCGACTTAATCCCATTATGGCTTATGAACGACTCATTATAATGTTTGAAACATATTTTTAATAACAATTAAAAATACAAATTACAATTTAAAAAATAATAAAACATTTATTTTATAATAATTGTAGCTTTATTTAAAAACTAGCGTTACAACCCAGTAAGTCTATTTCATTAATTTTGAATTTCAAATTACAAAATGTGGTACTTGTACTTTATCTAAAAATCAGTCCAATTTGGGGTATTATTTGGAAGTTCTTTTTCCTCTGAGAAAGATCTTAGGACTATAGAAGTATAGAAAATCAAAAGTTATATTGATTTTTGCATGTCCATTTGTCCGTCCGTGTACAAGATAACTCAAAAACACTTTATCCGACTTTGATGAAATTTACAATATAAGTGAGTTCTTCCTTACCTTCATGTGGTATTACATTTCAGCAAAATCTGCAGAAGGGAAGCTAAGTTATATAACGAAATGAAAGGCAACTATTAAGTTTTATCGTTTTTCGGATTTAATTGCAAAATTTTTGAAACAATTTTATTTAAATTATTTACATAAGTTGCCTATATAAATAGACGTTATTATGTTAAATTTCAATGAAATCAGTCGAAGGATAATGGAGAAAGAAGTAATTGTAGGAAAGTTAAATAGATGACCAACTTATTTTACTAATGCTTACTCGACCATATTGCTATTGCTCATACAATTTAACAGATCAAACCATTTTGTTATCTTTTAAACTATTTAAGAGTTTTTTCCACTATTTTCTCTTAAATTTTCTCACTTGTTCGTTTTTGCTCTGCTGTAAAATAAGTTCCAATCGCATGCTCATAAAATTCAAAAACAAATTAGAAAAAAGTGATATTGTGATCAAGTTTTTTCTAAATATGAAAATTTAAAAAAAAAATGGATTTTGAAATTCTTCTTAGAACAGTAAATTATTACAGGTGGCAAGAAGTCAACATTTGAAGGCTTTGTGTACCTATTTGCTTATCTTTTGCTATGCTGGAAGGTATTTTATAGTTTCTTTCCTTTATTTTCTGACCGTTCTTGGCTTGGTTAGTCCATTTTTTTTTTGATTCCAGTTTTTTCATCGACTTTTTTGTGATATATAATTATGTATTTCTTTTCAACTTTAAAATGATAACCTTTTTTTTTGTTGTGTAATTTCAAAGGATCATTAAATGCATTATGAAACCTGTATTTTGAAAATCGAAAATGATTTAGGTATTAATTTATTGAAAATCTTGGAAAATGTTGGTTTGTCCGGCGCGTAAAAACTCGCGAATATCGCTCAGCCCAATTTCTCGACGCATTGATCATAGGCCAATTCATTTTGTTCGCCAAATATCTGACAAACATCGATTTTTTTCATTGAAACTGCATAGTGTCCTTTTTTCCTAATTTTCGACTTGTTTTGGCTTCCTTAGCGATTTAATTGTACAAATTTTCATTATTTTGCATATAAAAATTAAAGATTTTTATCACATTTTTTAGTAAATATGATAATTATAAAAATTCCTATACTTTCATAAACTAGAAAAGTTAGTGCAAGGTTTAACGGTAAATTCCGATTCCTAGTCACTACCTAATGGGAACCAATTAACAAAAACAGTGCAACAGAATTTATTCAATTATGAAATAAATATGATTCTTTCATAGTACATATAATATTAAAACCTGATTTTACTTTATAAATACAATATATTACTAATTTTTTAACAAAAGTTTATTTTGAAAAAAAAAATTATAACTGGAACATTTTCGTTATAAGCAACTATTTAAAAAAAAAATAGATTCCGGGTTGTTTCAATTATCGAATTCCTAATCTATAAAATTTCCATGGGAATTTGTTTTGGTAGATCTTAAATGATAAATGTTTAAAATTTAGATATTTTTTCCAATTACTCCATTTAAATTTTAAATTTAAAAATCTAGTCGGTGTGGTTAAAAATCTAGTACATTTTTGAATTATTGACCTTCTGTCAAAGTCTACCCAACTTCAGTGATAAATCATTTCATTTCGGCTCTCGCATTGGAAAATCATAAGTATTTAATTATATTTTTTATTTCAAGATTTTTTTTAAAAATCGTATTTTTTTAAAGGTATGAATAAATCGAATAAGTAAATAAATATTTAAAGTACTAATATAGTATAGAATGGATCAATCTTCAACAGATCAAGTTGATAAAAAACCTCCAACACCGCCACAAGCAACAACTTTGACAGTTGATCAACTTGACATCGAAATTTTACCAGTAATTTACGAGATAATCCGTGGGTAAGTAATAAAATATCCAACGGAAATATTCGTCTTTTATTATATAAGGTTCTATAAAGAAAATTGCACGCAAAAATATATATATATAATAAAGACGGACGAAAATAACTAAACATTAGAATATTGAAAATAAATACTAAACTATTTAATTTTAGCGTTGAAAAAGATCCCGTGGATAACGCTGGTAAACAGCGAGAATCCCAAGAGTGCAGTCAAAAGGTGGAAATTTTTTTTTAAAGACTTATTTGAAAAAAATTAGAAAAATCATCACAAATTCATAACCTCAATTTTTCTCCTTACAGATTCTTGAACTACAAAAACGTTTTGAAAAAGCTCGAAATCAGATAAAACAATTGCCAGGAATTGATTTCAATAAAGAGGAACAACTTCAAAAATTGGAACTATTAAATAATCAATTGAAATTAAAACAACAATTAATTAAGAAATATAAAAATATACCATTTTAAAGGAAGAAGAGTAGGATAAACAATTTTAGAATATTGTAAATATGGTTTTTCGTTTAATTTTTCGTTATCTTGCAAATAACGATCAACTAGTTCAAAGATTATCTGAAAGTTATCCTTTTCGACGTGCTGCACAATTGATTGTATCTGTTTTCTATCGATCCAAAAGTTTAGCGGAAGATCATAAATTACATGAATTATCACCAGAAAAATTTCGGTGAGATTTTAATATACTTTTCTTTTAGAAATAATTAAAATATTTCTTGTTTTAGGTCGTTTCTTCAATCTTTTCGTGATAATTTTAAAAAAGAGCTGGAGGAAGCTAAAAATGAATTAAAAAAACGCAAATAATTTATGTTCCTAAACTATTAGGTTCCAGCCTAAATGTACTGTTGTCCTGCCAAGTGCACAGTTTTCAGCTCTATTTTTAATTAATTGCAATAGATTTTGTCGATAATCAATTTGGGGTGATTTAAATGTTATTTGTTTTCGGTTTACCTCGATCTCTTTAAGATACCAAATAATATCATCTGCATAATCCGTACACCATAAATATCTTGTATTATTTGTGAACTCTCCAGCTAGCGATGCACTTTGGTTAGGATTTTGTGTTGTTTGTAGGTATGTTGAATTAAGTTCTGCGGTAAGCACAGATTCTTCAAATTCTAATGGACAATGTTCTATTGAAAAATGTGACATTTTTTTTCCCCCACAAAGGATTCTTTCACAAAATATTTTACTTAATCTTCTTTTAACATTTTATCATTACTTATAAGGCTAGAGGCCACAAATAAAAATATAACATAATTTATAGATTTTAAACTGTAGAATTACACAAAATAAATTTGAAAATTGTTACTTTTTGTTTATTATTATTGCCATTTGCAACCAAAACTAACATTATTTCAAGGTTTTTTCTTTATAGCTTTGTTCCTTCTTGTCAAAACTTCTTCCAATTTGCAGATAACCTAGACCCTGATACCATAAGTCCAACCTGTAAATTATATCGGTGAATTAGTTTTTAAAGTACCTCAAAAAATCTTTATAAAGAGGGTTATTTTCTCCTAGGATTAAGGACGTAAATACATATATTTCTTTATTTTTTTCGAAAAAAAGATTTATCAAAATAAAAATACAAAGCTGTAATGAAGAACAATCATTTATTTATTCGATAAATTCACATAATTAGGATTTGTATTTTATTTTGGTGTTATTTTTGTGGAACTATTTCGAGTAGAAGTTTGTATAGATTGTAAAGAACCTGTCGTATTCATATAACGCCTTTGCTTTTTTGATGCCGCTTTTTTTGATGGTGTCAACTTATGTTGACCTAATTTAAATTTTGTCAATAAATCCATATCATTTAATTGTCCACTACAAGTTGAACATTTTGCACCAGAATACTCTTCACATACCTCGGATTCTAAATTATCATTGCCTGAATCATCATCAGATGAACCAATATCGATTACGAAACGACAATAAGATTTTTCATTTAATATATTATTAAATTTTTTCATAATCAAATTCGGTTTAACTTGTCCAATTGGTATTGATTTCACCATTGAAGAAAATATATTAGCTAAATCCTTTTTCTTGACATTCATTGCAATAGTCGGTGATTCATATAAGAATTTTAAAGGATCATTATATTTCAAATGTTTTTGAGCATAAATTTGTTGTTTCATTGACTTAGCAACAAGATAATTATGTGAAAGAATTTCTTTCTTATCATTTTCGGTTAGAAGAGTTTTCTTTATTTTTGGCTTTTTTGTCATCAGATATTGTGTTATTGCATATACAAACAATATTAATAGAACAGCAAATAATAGTTTCAGAAATCCACTTACATAAGAATTCTGTTCTAATGTAATCATAAATTTCGGCACAATATCAATATAATCTTTTGTTGATTCCAATATCAATTGATTACAATCGGAAGATGATAATCTGTATGGCATTTTTTTAATATGAATTTTAGTAGCCTCTAAATTTGTTTCATATTTTCGCGAAATAAATATATATTGCAAATTTGAGAATTGATTTAATAACCAAATATGTGTTTGGGAATTATCTTTTGAAGCTATTAAATTAGAACAATGCTGTATAGCTTCCTGAAACCAATATCTACATGATAGATCCACAATTGCATTGTTATCCGAAACATTTCGGAACATTTGTCGACATGCTTGATACATGTAAGTTTCTTTCTAAAAAAAAAAAAAAATTAATAAGAAATTATTTTGGAGACAAAATTTCTGATAAATAAAACCAAAAAAAAAAAACGTATATACTTACATATGAACCCGCAGGCCCAAAATATTCAAAATTATTTGCATTCATGTTGTTCACAAAAATTGGTATTTAATTTTTCACAAATTTACTCAATAATTAGTTAATTCTAGAAGCTTTTCATTGTTTTAATGAATATTTTGAATGACATCGAAAGCATGGCCTACTACTAAAAGGGGAAATTTCTTTACATGGAAATTACAGTGTTCAATTTTTGAATAGTTCTAAGCCAGATAAAATTTAAAAATTGGAAAAAACAGCTTTACCTTTGCATTTTTTAATGACGAACAAAAAAACTTTTAGAAATGGGGCAGAAAAACTGTTTAAACTAACATTATTTCAAGATGTTTTCTTTATAGCTTTGTTCCTTCTTGTCAAAACTTCTTCCAATTTGCAGGTAACCTAGACCCTGATACCATAAATCCAATCTATAAATTTTATTCAAATCGGTGTATTAGTTTTTAAAGTACATCAAGAAAACTTTATAAAGAATGTTATTTTCTCGTAGGATTATTTCTTTCTCCTTTATCCTTGGACCGATTTGATTGAAATTTAACATGATTTCAATAAAATTGATTTACAAATTTTCCAAATAAATCCGAAAACCATAAAAAAAAACGACAAAACTTTCTGCTCACTCTGGTTTCTCCTTTATAACTTTGCTCCCCTTGGATCGATTTTGCTCAAATGCAATACCAAACCAAGTTAAGGAATAAGCAACTCACATTGTAAATTTCATCAAAATCGGATAATGTGTTTTTGAGTTATCTTGTATAAAGACGGACGGACATGCATAAATTGATATAACTTTTGATTTCCAACATAACCATACCCTTAAAAACTTTTCTACGACGATTATTTCGATGTGTTACAGATGGAGTGACGAAACTAATATACCGTCTGATAGTACCTACCATAGGGCATAAGTAGATAAAGGAGAAAATGCGCTTAAAAATTATATATAATTTCATAGTAGTGCAACAATAATTTATTTAAAAATTCATCATTGAAATTAAAGTATAACCAAACGTGCAATTCATTTCTTTACATCCTAAATATTTATGACTCGTACTAATAAAACCAAAATCTTCTTGTAAATAGTTTTTATCTTTATTTCTTAGTATGAGTTTTTTCAAAAATAATTTTGTTTTTACATTTAGTTTTGCATATATATATATAAATATATGAAGACTTCAAGAAAGAGGAAAATAAAGATTTTATCTCATTTTTGAATTTAACTATATTCAAAAATGGCAAATATCTATTTGAACTAAAAATTTTATTCGTAAATTTTGTGTAAATATTTTCAATAAAAAGATATGTTTTAAATATTCAAATGAAAATGAATTTATTGGAAAAAACTAAAACAAATTTCATCAAAAAAAAGATGCCATAACAAGAAGAAAAATTTAAACTTAAAATTATTTTGTTTAAAATTGGAAATTTGCAACATAAGAAAAGAGGAGGTGCCTAAAACAAGGGAAATTCCATCACATAAGAAATTCATCTTTCATTCGTTAGTCATTATAAAATTGCTTTCTTTTGAAAAACAAAAAAAAAAAATTATTCAAAATCTTATTTCTTAAATTTACTGTACTTTAGCGGCAATTTGTGTTTGTTGATTATTTGTATTGTTTGAATTTTGTCCTGATCCTGCTCCCCCTCCGCCGCCACGTTTCGTTCGTTTCCCGCTACCTCGTGAATTCGAGGTGTTATCACGTTTATCAACGCTAACCTCAAGAACACCATCTAAATTTGATTTTGATTCAATTTGTGAATTATGATGATGATGATGATGATGATGTTGCTGATGTTGGTTCTGTTGTGCATTGGGATTTTGATTTTGTTGTCCGCGAGCTTGCATTTTATTTGGTTTCGGTCGACTTTGTACAGCAATTGAATTTGTCAAAGGTTTCAAAACATTTCCAACCGCTTTAGTACGTCCTTCACGGAATACCATTCTTTGTCCGGGTCGTATATATTCTGGATGTTTTATAAAACGAAATCGAACCAATGCTTTATCACCAGTTCGTAGACAATCTTTTGACATTGACATAATCGATGCTGTTTGCCGAATACTACCGCAATGTACCATCGCTTGATAACGTGAAGATATCGTTGTTGGATGATGTAATACAAGTATTTCACCTTCAAATTCCCAACACGCTTGCGGTTTAAGATCTGGACTAACCATAACCATACCTTTTCGTATTTGAGATCGTTTAATTTTTTTCAATGCAAAACTTGCAGTTTGTCCACCACGAACTTCTTTAACATTCATACGTTTTCGATGGATACTTTTGATGGCGATCGGTGTAAATTGTCCAAGTGGATCTGGACCCAATAATAATATATCATTTAGTTTTATTAAACCTTCTAGACATGTCCCGGAAACAACAGTTCCGACCCCTGGCACAGAATAAGTATCATCAATTTGAAATTCAGCCGGTTGATCATCTTGTCCAATCATTCGTGTAGTTAGTAAATTTAAGAACATTTTTAATAATTCCAAATTTTCACCGGAAACATTTGATACTTGGAAGATCGGACATAAACGTTCAGAAACAAAATTCGTTGCACTCAATACAACTTCATCGGGTGTTTTCACCATAACTGGAACTTTTCGACAACCTTGTGATTTGAGTATTTTAAAAAGAAGTTTTAAATTATCACGCAAAACATTCGGTGGGCACATATCAATTTTGGTCACAACAACAAAAACTGGTACAGACAATGCCAATGCTAAGCCAAGATGTTCTTTTGTCATTCCAACAATACCAGCATTTGCACCAATCTTTAAAAATGAAAAATAAAATTTTATATTTGAATTTATTTTCTTATTTAACAAACCATTAACATTCCGAAATCTGGAGCATGTCCTGTCATACCAAATACTGTCGTTTTCAAATAACGTTCATGTCCAGCCAAATCAATGAATGTTATTACTTTAGCAGATTTCTCACAGATTTTAACCCAATCTAAAGTACCATGATCGGGTTTGTTCACAACATTCCCAATACTATCGAATCCTAAATTATTTTTACAAGAAATAAATAAAAGTGTTTAATTATAATAAAATTTGTTTACCTAAAATATCATTTCCAACAGAACTGGTTCGTCCACTTTCCATTTCATGTTTATGACGGAATAATCTTTGTCGTGCATGTCCACGACCATTATCCAATTCACCATGAGTCAAAACACCCAGCAGTGTAGATTTACCAGCATCTACATTTCCAACAACTGCCACTCTATTTAAAGCGGTGGTTTTATTGTGGTAATATTTTATTTTTTTTTTAAAGATATATTACCGAATCTCCATAAAATCAGACTGATCGACACGTTTTCTAACAAGATATTGTCCTGTTAGACCTTTTTCTCCTTTCCTTGTTCGTAATTCAACAGTATCAGCATCAATTGTCGTTGCAATCGATTGTAATGTTGCCAAAGAAGCTGCATATTCATCTGGATCAAGTCCACTATCACTTCCATCTAATGAAATAATATTAATTAAAGATTAATATGATGTTCAGAGTTTCGATATCAATTGTATTTTTTTTTTTTTTGGTATGATAATATACCTTCTCCTATTCCAATTTCGTAAATAGTTTCACCACGGCTTGCAATTATTCGTTCTTCCAGTCGTTTTTTTAACAATTCAAATTGTTCCTCGGTCGGACTTACTAGAACAGTTTTTCCTCGAATGCTGGAATAGTCGATAGTTTGATTCTGTAGCGTACATTCCGGATCTGAGAGGAACTTTTTACCACCTTTTAGTGGTGAATTTAATTTATCCATTTCGTAATTTTTTTCTTTCCTTTTTTTTGTTTTAATAATTTCTTAATTTTAATATTTTTGAAAAATATTCGATTTATTTCTTTCGTTTTATATTCATTGAGTTCTTCAGATTTTGAGAGAATTTAGTCATATCTCAAATTTCTGATGAAATTAACTTCTTGAATGCAACTTTAAGAATAAATGATGAAATTGTTTTCAAACTTCTTAAAATCTAAAAAAAAATGTACAAAAAATATATCAAAAAAAAAATAAATAAAATGAAGAAAAATATTTCGATTTATTTTTGTTATTTATTTCTGATTTAATGATGAAAAATTAATACATTTTTCTTATATTTTTGTTTATATCTATTTTTAAATATTTTTTTTTTGCCATTGAAAGTGATTAAATTAAAAATAACAACAAAGTAAAAAAAAAAAATGTACTAATTTTATGTAATAATTTTTGTATATTTGGCATTTTATTTAATGTTACATGGCTGAAAAAGTAAATGTACAATTTCTATTGTTTGAATAGAAACAAATATTGTAAATTACTTGAAAAATTTTGCAATTTTTTTTTACTTTCACAAAAGGATTTTCATTATTCTGACATTTTTTTTTTCTTCCGAAACACAAAAAAAAAAAATACAAAATATTTCGACAATAATAAGAATTATTAATATAAAAGATATAATGATATAATGATCACTGGAATTTTTTCACTTATTTATTAAATTGCACGAATTTAGTTTCAACTTTCTAATTAGAAAAATGTTCACTTTTCATTAAATTAAAAAAAAATTTGCATCTGTGGATTATTACACAAATTTTTGACGTATCTACTTTTTGGTTGTCACTTTTTTTTTTATACTGTTTTAACTTGTTTTCTTTGATTTCGTTTTCGTTTGTTCAAAATTTTAAGGGTGTGTTCAGAATGTTAAGATACATTAAGTTTAAAAAAAAAAAAAATTTTAAATATTTTTTCAAAATATAAAATACTAACCGAATTTTATGTGATGATGTTTCATTTAAAATGGGTTATTTTTTTTTGAATTTATTTATTCTTTTTCATTTTGAACATAATACTTGCTTCCCGGTGTATTCCAGCATCATAAGAATTTTATAAAAAAGCTAATAAGAAAACATATGGTAACTTAAAATCGGCATATAGCCGATTTTTTGATGCCCTATGGTAGAAATGAGGCAGAAAAACTGTTAAAACTAACATTATTTCAAGGTTTTTTTCTTTTTAGCTTTGTTCCTTCTTGTGAAAACTTCTTCCAATTTGCAGATAACCTAAACCCTGATACCATAATTTCAATCTGTAAATTTTATTCAAATCGGTGTATTAGTTTTTAAATTACATCAACAAAAATTTATAAAGAGGGTTATTTTCTCGTAGGATTAATTCTTTCTCCTTTATCCTTGGACCGATTTGATTGAAATTTAACATGGTATCGTCTATTTATGTAGTTAACCTATGTAATTAATTTAAACAAAATTGTTTTACAAATTTTCCAATTAAATCCGAAAAACCATAAACAAAAAAACGACAAAACTTTCTGGTCACCCTAGTTTTTCCTTTATAACTTTGCTTCCCTTGGATTGATTTTGCTCATATGCAATACCAAACAAAGTTAAGGAATAAGCAACTCACATTGTAAATTTCATCAAAATCGGATAACGCGTTTTTGAGTTATCTTGTATACGGACGGACGGACATGCATAAATCGATATTTACTTTTGATTCCTGACACAATCATACCATTAAAACCTTTCTACGACCATTATTTCGATGTGTTACAAATGGAGTGACAAAACTAATATACCTTCTGGTAGTACCTAATATAGGGCATAAAAATCAAATAATAGTATTTAATTATTCAGCCATATTTTATGTAGAAAAAATAAATCCAATACCGAAAAGAATTAAAGGCCGACCAATTGTATAAATGTTTAACAAACCTATGGATATCGAATGTCTGACATGGTCCCCATTTAAGTACGAAACATGCCAGTCTGTTCAGTCTGTTATCTATAGATATTTGGTACCTAAATCAGGAGTAGAATTGCGTGCATTTCGATTGCTACTAAATCGAATCAACGAAAAACATTGTTATTGCTATACTTTTCGATACAATTTGATCTAAAACAAGATACACGATCCCATTCCTGCTTTATTTAACACAAAAAAAAACATATTACATTATATTGAAAGACTGAACTGATCAACGGAAGGGAACTACATAGCCTCCAAATTTATTTAGCAGAAAGTACAATAGGTCACCAAGGTCTACATGTTATCTTGACTTTCAATTTTGAAGAACTTTTTTTTGAAAGAGGGATGTTAAGCCATATTTAAGTAGGACTATTAAGGACAAGTTGATTTTACAAATCAATATAAAAAAAAAAAAGAATTTATCGCAATTTTATATTTTTAATTTATTGTTCCATTTAGAATTGTTTTTTTTTGTTTGTAATTTATTAATATACTTTTGTTTTTCTTTTTTAAATCTTACAATAAAAGGCTTAAAACATTTTCTTCGGGAAAATTAAAATAAAAAAAATCTATCAAATTTAAAATTATATAAATCAATATTAATATTATTATTAAAATTATTTCACACACACGACAAGAAATTTTAAATACCAAAAATTATAGAAGAAATTAGTAATTTTTATCACAAATATATATTTTCTAAAGAATATAAACGAAGAGGAAGATTATTGATAAGAAAAAATAAAATGATTTGATGTTTTCATATGATATAAAGTTATTTAATTAAAATCAATGTCAGTACTTGGCCCCCCAAAAACAAAAAAAAAATTCAAATTTAATTTCTTAAATATCCTGTAATAAACATTCAATACTATTTCTATCTAAATATTAAAACACTAGCACAACAATTACGATGTGATTGCATTTCCAATTCTTATTTTATTTTTTATTTTCTCAATTTTCATGATTCCCAATTAATGATTCTTGTTGTTCTTCATCATTAATCCGAATTATACTTGTTCGACGACAATTACATGCCTTTCGATAGATGATCTTGAAAAATCGTAATAATGGATCACTATCATCATTTTTAATTAAGAATGCAACAAAAATTAATGCTACAAATATTGGTATTGAACCCAAATAAAAATATAATGAATATGATTTATTCTCTAATAATAAATCGAATAACATTGATAGAGGTATTTGTAGTGACATTGCAAGTGTACCCAATAATGTTGATGTTAAGAAACAACCCCTTTTTTTTTTAAAAAAACGAAAAGAAACAAAAATATATTAATTATTATTTAAAAATTGAATATCTGTTTATATATTTACCATAGCCAAAGAGCTTCTGATAAAACGGTACCAACAAATCCGTTCAGAAATAAGATTGCAAATTGTCTTTGATCTGGTAATTCAAATGTTTCAATTTGTAAAAAATTTAATACAAAAAATACTGGCCACATTAATAATAAATTCCATAAACCAACGAAACCTACATGAAGAAATTTATTGATTTAAAATTTTCATATTTATTGATTTATTGATTTACCAAAAAATAATGGAATGTCAATTTTCTCTTCTGTATCGCTTTTTCGTTTAACAAAAACCAGGTACGAAGCGTAAAAAAATGCGCTTAAAAGTGTTAAAATTATTCCACGTGAAAATTTTGAATCTGTGATATTTTCAAAAGTTGCTGAAATCTTTGTAATGGGAAAAATGAAATTTTATTAAAAATTTTTAAGATATTTAATTAAAATGCAAACTTTACAAATTTTATATAGTTTTTGAAAATCTATCACACTGTCGGAAATTGAAGTATTAATAACAGTTTGAACTAACTCTATAAATACATTACTATTCTGGATGGCGAACTAACTATCTGGTAATGCAGAAATATAAAGACAAAACAACCTGTTTATGCCCTACGGTAGGAACTACTAGACAAACAATAACCAAGGTGTTTAGAGAGTTTTATCGTTTTTTAAAATGGTTCAGATTTAATCGGAAAATCTGTATAGTAATTTTGTATAAATTATTTACATAGGTTAACAACATAAATAGACGATACTACGTTAAATTTCAATAAAATCGGTCGAAGGATAGTGGAGAAAGAAATAGTCGTAGGCAAAAAAAAGCACTTTCATAAAAAATTAATACACCGATTTGAATAAAATTTATAGAAAATATTTATGTTATTAAGCCTCAGGCTATCTGCGACTTAGATCAAATTTTAAAAAGGAGAAACAAAGTTATTCATAACAAACCTAAGAAAACTAAGTTCCTAACGTACACAACGACCAATAGACCTTTTTTCAAAAACCATATAAAATTCGTAATACTCAAAAATAACTTACAACACCAACGATATTCATGGTAACGGCTAAAATTTTTGATATTGTAAATTTATCACCAGATGCTGATGGAAAGAATGCTGCTAATACTAATGTAAAAATACAAGATGTTGAGCTTAGGACAGTTACCATAGCAGTTTCACTTAAGTCTAATGCTAATTGAAATAGATAATTTGCTAAAAACCACTAAAAACAAGAAAAAACAATTTATATTTTTATATACAAAACAAATGTTTCAATAAAATTACCAATAAAGAAAACATAAGTGCAGTCCGAGCTGTTTTATGATGTGTTTTTTGTCGTCGTATACGTAAACTTGCGGTATATGATAATCTAGACATTAGAGCATCAGTTGCATCATTTGCAGACATTTCTCTAACTTCAGCCATTTTACTAAAACGAACACTACGAATACTAGAATCATCACTTTCGGTACCGGATACCGGATCATGTGTACGTATTGGAATAAATGTTGAATCACTCTAAATATTACAATTAAAATCAATAATAAAAATTAAAAAAAAAAACACCAATTACCAATGGATTTTGATTTGAAAAATAATTTTCATCTTCTATATTTTGATCCATCATCTAAAATAAATAGAATTTAATAAAAAGTTTATTATTAAAAATGTAAATTGTTTACAGTATAATTTCCATTTCGTTCGCATGCTTCTTTCCATGGCGTTATTATTCCAATTACCAATAAATATAATGTAAACATTGATGTTTTAAAATATGTGCAAAAAAATGGTTTATCATATTTTTCATTTTTATATAAATACTATCGTAAAGAAAAGAATTAATTAGTTAAGAAATATATAAGAAAAAATGTTGGATAATTTACCTTTGTCAATTCACTTGATGATACCCAAATAATATCAACAAGAATTAAAAGAAATATTCCAAGTAATAATTTTTGTGTTTTATTTAACATTTTGTGCGATTTATTTTTGAGCCTTTCATCGTTTTTTTGAAATAAAAATAATAAATAAACGGATTCTTGAAATTACATTATTTTATTCATCTGGAAGAAAAAAAAGAGATAAAGAAAATAGATATTTGTTTAATTGAGAAAATTTTATTGAAATTTCAGGTAATTTAAATAAGAAAACAAATGAAGAGATTATTTCCAATATGTTCGCGGCGTACAGTAAATTCCTTCTAAATAGACTTAATATTATTTAAAGTGGCACATTCCAAAATAGAAACTAAACAGCTTGAATATAAAAAAAGACTATTGAATCTACAAATACTTGCTACGTCTTCGTTTGACTTCTTGTAAGGCATTACAATATGCATCTTTAATTTTATTTAACAATTTCTAAGGCCTAAGTTATACGACGATCATTGTAATGAAGGAAATTGTGGAACTAGTGGAAACCGAGCGTTTTTCTTTGATTTTCAATGAAAGTTGGTTATACCTCTTTTACGAATGTCAGAGAAACTTTCAGTCAGATTTTCGTTCATAGCTAAGTCGTATAATGGTTTTTTTCATCAAATCCAATTAGATTATTTCTTCCCTTTACTTTTTTACCGATGAGACACAAATTTTCTCCATTTTTTTTATATATTATTATTTTCTTATTGGGACGCTAAAGTTTGAGGTTGGAATGTCGACGAAAAATTCCTAATGAAGGCAGTTCTCCAGTGAAATTAAATTAAATAGAAACGCAATCCACAAAACAGCTGATCGATTAAAACATGTTACCGTCATTCAAATTATAAAAATCATTATAAAAAACAAATTACGTGATAATCCTAAGATTTTTTATTTAAAATCTATTTACTAAACTTTTTCCCATGTTTTGCATTATTTTTTTTAAAAGAAATAACCTTTGTAATACGTTAATTTTCCATTCTAAAATTATTTCCGTCATTACAATGATCGTCGTATAACTTAGGCCTAACTTAGGCCTAAATCAACATTTAATGTTTTTATTCTCTAGACAGCCTGTAAGATATCAATTAACCGTCCAACTGTCGGTTATAATATCTGTTTCAAATTGATTTTTCGATTTGATATGCACTCTTGTGAACGCTGGAGGGATCCAGAAAGGATCAATAGTAGCACATGTAATCATTTCTATATAAATTGATGAGATGTTTGCAGCGCTGCAAAGCGCGCCTCGTTTTTAATAGTATTTGTAAAAAAGACTGTAAATACAGGAAAATTTATATCCCACAGAGTCATTTTAACAAATATTAATAATAATGAGGCACTTGCAGACGTGCCCAAAGTGGAAACTCTCATTATTGCATGCTTTTTGATAGTAGCCTCGAGTAGATACAAATTTGTCACTTGATCTTTATGTTTATTCGTTTTAAAAAGTAGATTTTTCTCAAAAGGGAGCAAAATGCCAAATAATTTTGGGAACGTATGGGCTAGATCATCTAAGTATTTGGCATATCTTGTATCCTTCTATTTTATCTGTAAGAACAAAACATTTCCGTTGAATAAATGTTTAATTATTAAACATGAATAATTAACTGCTTAAAATCCATAACGACGATTAACATGCTTGGTAATTTTCAGGTCCAAATAAATTGTTTACACTAGGTTTTGAATCAATTTGTTATTATTGCTTTGAAAAAGAATTACCTAAACTTAATATTGAGGTGTCTCTCGTTCTAGTTACAAGCTGGATGAAAATATATTCTAATATTAAAATACAGGTAGCTTCTTTACATATACGAGTTATTCCTAAACATTATGTTACCATTATTAAAGAGACAGAGTAAGTTTTCTATTTTTATTTTCATTAATGTCTTGAACGATGAATAGGAATTCGGCCAAAGGTTCTTGATAACAACAAACAGAAATGTCTTTGTTATTTGTTTAATTAAGCCATGGAAAATTATAAAAGAAAAACCTTTCCATTATTTAATGTCCACACATATTTGTATTGTAATAACTAAAAGTAAAGAAGTATAGACAAAATGTTTGAATAAGAAATTCTTCTGTTTTTAAAAAAGGCAAACAAGTTGTATCTTATTAATTATGTATTTTTATGTTTTTAACATGAGTTATTAAAAATTCATGACTTAAAGACGTTCACATAAATAATAGTTTTACTGTACTTGGTTTGAAAATAAAGTTATCTGGCTTTTTAGATTGTATTTGTATGCCCTATAGTAGGTACTACCAGAGGGTATATTAGTTTTGTCACTCCATTTGTAACACATCGAAATAATCGTCGTAGAAAGGTTTCAAGGGTATGGTTGTGTCAGGAATCAAAAGTTATATCGATTTATGCATGTCCGTCCGTCCGTCCTTATACAAGATAACTCAAAAATGCATTATCCGATTTTGATGAAATTTACAATGTGAGTTACTTATTTCTTAATTTGGTTTGGTATTGCATTTGAGCAAAATCGATCTAGGGGGAACAAAGTTATAAAGTAAAAACTAGAGTGACCAAAAAGTTTTGTCGTTTTTTTGTTAATGGCTTTTCGCATTTAATTGGAAAATTTGTGAATCAATTTTGTTTAAATTAATTACATAGGTTAACTACATAAATAAACGATACCATGTTAAATTTCAATCAAATCAGTCTAAGGATAAAGGAGAAAGAATTAATCCTAGGAGAAAAAAACCCTCTTTATAAAGTTTTTTTGATGTACTTTAAAAACTAATACACCGATTTGAATAAAATTTACAGATTGGACTTATGCTCTCAGGGTTTAGGTTACCTGCTAATTGGAAGAAGGAACAAAGTTATAAAGAAAAAACCTTAAAATGATGTTAGTTTTGACAGTTTTTCTGCCCGATTTCTACCATAGGGCATCAAAAAATCGGCTATAGGCCGATTTTAAGTTACTATATGTTTAGATTGTATTTTTGTTAATAAAGTAAACAAAAAATTAAATTTTATCAAATAAATATGCAATAATGATTAAAAAAAAAATAGAATTTTTCAAGATAAAAGTTTTGTTAGTTAATTTATCATTTTGCACTTTCGATTAAAATATATTTATTTATTTTAATTTAAAATTTTGATTGTTATTTAATTTTATGTTTCTCTTAAATATTGAATAAATAAGACTTTCTTATGATCAAAAAGAAAAATTCCAAGAAAAGAATATATTAAATTCAATAAAAAAATATGTAAATTGAAAATGATTTATATTAATTTAAATTGAAATAAATTACAAATTATGCTAATCTAAATTAAACTGTAATTAATTAACAAATGATATAAAATTTATGCGAAAATAAATAAGAATAAAATAATTTTAAGAATAGAAAAATAACAACAGAAATATCATTTTCATATTTGCTTGCGTGATTTCGAGTTATCGCAAGTTTTAATATTAATAAAATAATATGAGAATCAGGTCGAGAACAAAAAAGAAACACCATAAGTACAGTAAAAACTATTTGATAGCTCCAACATTTCTATCATCATTTTTACAAGCTCTGATTTTTAATTCGATCCAGAATATTATATTCAATTAGTATTACTAATGATAGAGTATGTGCAGACCTAATGAGTCCCATTGGGAATTGATATGAATACGTTAAAATTTTACAAGAAAACTTCTACGCAAATTAACAGGGCAAAGCAATTTCTAATCCACGTAATTCTCTTCAGTTCTTTAATTAAACTTGTAAATTGTGACAATGAATTTACTTTGAATAGAATCGATTATGTGTCTTGCATTCTATCTGCTTAATTTTTGTGATAAGTAAATAGTTAGATGCTTGTGCCCGGCGTTGATCGGGTTTTAAGTGGTTGGAAGAACGGTGTGGTTAACATAGTATCTAAGTATTCAAAATAGTGAAATTGCATTGGTATCTTCCATCCACTCGATATTGACCGAATTAAGGATGCTTTTCTATTTTTGTCCCCGCAGTTTTCTAACCTATTCTTACATTCCAAGTTTCATATAAATTCGTCAGGTGTTGACCGTAGTATTAGCTAAAAGCACGCAATACAGTATAATGCCTAACTGTTACTCTCATGTGGCACAGATTTTCAGTCTGACCTTATACGATTCAAATGAAATATCCGAATTCTAAAGGTTTTACTGTATTTTTTGTAATAAGAGAACATATATGAACGGGTTTTTATTAGTTCATTCTAGATTGTATTTGAAATCAATAATATTGATAATAAAAAAAAAAACATTATTAAAATATTGATATGCTACAATAATATTATTAAAATGTTTTTTTTTTTTTGTTTGGGAATCATTACACAAAAAGTCCCCGAAATAGATAGGATTAAATGCAAATTGAAACTATGGATTTTATGGCATGTTTATGGTTGATTTTAATATAAGATAGAAATTCCATGAATCATGTTATGACAATTTAAATACTTGTTATATGGAAGCTTCCATTTCCACCGCAAACCTTTAAAAAACAATGCTCAATAAACTCAGGTAAATTTAACTATTAAGAACATTTAAATTTGAATTATTATTGTTTTAAAATTTACAGTAAAACCTCTGAAAACCAGAGAAATAAGATAACAAACTTTTAAATAAGAGGCGTTTTCACTGTGAAAATAATATGAACGTAATCAATGTTGAAATAAGTTTGATTGAAAAAATTATTTTTTTTTGAAGATAGTAAAACATGAAAAGTTGGTTAGATAAAGGTACATTTAGCCTAATTAAAGGATGCAACAACGAAATTTCCCATCAATAAAAATGTTCAAAGATTAATGGGAAATTTGAATAAACATGACAAAGAATACAATACCAAGTCATTAACTTCTTTTTTTCTTTTTGCTTGCCAAGTCTACTAAATCCAATAAAGGTGAGGGCCTCAATTGAAAGTATAACATTGTGATAAAATTAGATTGAATTTTGTCTTTTTAAATGCTTATCCGAATCTTAAAATACTCTAAAAACGGAAGTAAATGAAAACTATATTTACAGACAACATCTTTTTTAAAGTATATACGGTGTTTCTTTCCAAATTTTCTTTCACAAAAGCCGACAACATCTCTATAAACAATTTCTTTTTAAGAAAACATATACAAATTCGAGTTTTTGGTACAAATGGGACTCGTATTTTACCAAACTTTCTGGTCACTCAGGTTTTTGCATTATAACTTCGCTCTCCCGGGGCTGGTTTAGCTAAAATGCAATATCAAATCGATTTAAGGCATAGCCAAACCACAGTGTAAATTTCATTAAAATCGGAAAACGTGTTTTTGAAGTAACTTGTACACGGACGAATGAACTCATAAGAATAAATCTATTTTACTTTTGATTCTCTACAAATCTATAGCCTTAAGAGCCTTCTCCGATGATTATTTCTACGTATTTCATACCTTGCCATGGGGCTCATACAAATAGTTTCCATCCTTTAAAGGTGTCACTGTACACCCACATGGAAATTGCTTATTAATTTTTATCGTAATTCAAGTGGCACAAGGCTAAAGAAATGTTTATCAGGAAATTAAATTCAAAATGTTTATTTAAAGATTTTGTTTTATCGTTTTTCTTTTTTTTTTCGTAACCAGAATTCTTATATTGATTACATTCTTATTGTGTGGTCAAAATTTTGGCCAATAAAAGAGAAATTAAAAAAAAACCCGTGCTGTTAAAAATAAATTCATAATCAATAAATTGTTATTTTTAAAAAATTTTCAATTCTAGAACCGTGAAGAAAGAAAAAAAAAGAAGATTACAACAAATAAATAAAATGTTCACTCACCTTTTCTTTTTTTTTTTTTTGTTCGTTTTAGATTGCGTAAATTCGTCACAGTCGCGAAATTCTCATTCGAAAAAAAAAAAAAAAAAATTCTTCAAAAAAAAATAAAACACAAAACTAACATCTGTTAAAAAGATTCTATTGTATTATAAACATTAATAACATTTTCTATTAATGTTATATTTGCAACTTATTTATAATTAAACACGAAAAAGCATTTAAAAACTATAAAAAAAATTATTAAATTCGAACTGAAATAAAAATCATTTCGAACAAAATTCTATTTACAACAATTTTACTTGGAATTTTTTTTTTTTTGTTTTGTTTGACAGTTGTCAACATTTTCCGCTCATTCTGGGAATGGGAAACGAATGGAACACAATTTTAGTGTTGCCAGTATATAAGTTATTTAAATCGAGTATCGAAATACGATATAAACAATATGGATTGAATCTCAAATTAAGAATTTTGAAATTTTTAAAATTTTTTATTTTCGTAAAACTAATTTTAATTTTATTTATTATTATTTTCATATTCAAAAAATAAATAGTACTCTAAAAGCGTATTTCTTGATTATTTTTTTTTTTTACAAGAATGTAATTTTATTTATTTATTTATATTTTTTTTTTCTTAAGAAAATTTTTTTTCTATATATTGTCTTGGTAACCAAATTTCATAAACAAATAATATTGTCAAAGTTTTTTTTAATTTTATTATTTAATAAAGAAAAATGTCTGATACGGCGTGTAATGGGAAAACTATTCTACCATCTTTAGAAGTGGTTAAAAAAGGTTTTAAAATTCAACAAAAAGAGAGATTTATTTTACTTTTATTTTACAAAAACACGTTTTCTTTTAGTTGTAAAACCGGATTTTACAAATGCTAATTTAAATTGGCTTCTGCATATTTATTATTGTCGTCAGGATTTTCAAAAATGCAGAGATTTAATTGAGATGCAACTTAAGCAATATTTAAATCCAGAATATTTATATTTTGTTAGAGTAAGTTAAAACTTTGTTTTTTAATTCTATTTTTTTATTTAACTATTACAAAAATTTCACAGAAAGTATTTCAGAACAGAATATTTGAAATGAGTTCGAAAACATTTCATATTTATAATATTTTATTACTCAAAACTTTGTCAAAAACTTATCAAGTCTCAAAAGGTACTTATTTTTGCATCGTTGAAATCCCTGAGAAGTAAATTAAATAACTTATAAGTATAAAGTCATTTAGTTCATGCCATAACCTGGATTTTATTTCAAATTTGACCTTGTCCTGGACATTCCCCGCAGAATTCGAATTGAGCTTTAGTTTTACTTGCCGGACATGGAAGCCTTTTTATAAACGAACTATCTGGCACTCTTACTGAAATACTCTTTAAAATCAGATCAAGGCTCAAAAGATTTAAATAAAATTTATTGCTTTTATAAAAAAAAATATAATTTATCGAATTTCATTCTTGAACTTCCAATTTCAATTTCAGAAATGTATATTTATTAATAAATTAAATCTGAAATTAAATTTATTTGATTTTCTTTTTTCATGTTTTAACACAAAATACATTTTTATCTCGAAAAAATGTATTCTGAGAATTATTCTAGAAAAAAATTTTCTGTAATTACTTAAATGAATAAATTATGATTATGAAAAATAATAATTCAGTAATAATTAATAATATTACGGTATATTTTTTTTTATATAAATTAATGATTTTCATTATGTCCATGTTCATTTAATTATTTATCGTATTTCAAATATACAAAACTTTTGTAATTTCCGAAATGATAATAATTAATAAAACACAATTTGAAAACTTTCGAAAAGAAAAAAAGAATTTTAAATTTATGTAAAAAAAATTCGTAAGACGATTTAAAAAGAATCCAGACTTTTGAATCTTTAAAATTTAATGAAATATTTAAGTATACAAATAATTGCCTATACGTAGGCAAACATTTTATTACCAATATTTAAATTAATCATTTTTGTATTTGTTTTAATAATATAAAAAAGGATACAATTTAAATTTGAAAAATCTAAAAATAGAGATTAAGAAAATCATGTTTTTGTTAATATTAGAGAAGAAAGAATTATAAAATTTACAAGCACTACTGTCTCTGTTTCAAAAATTCTTGTACATATTTCCGTTAATTTGCTATAAATTTCATATTTTGAGGTGTATTCAAATTATTTTTATTCATATAAGCCAACATAATAAGTTCGTCTCACTTATTACACTTATTTTAATAGAAAACAAAAGAAATTTTCTTTTTAAATAATTTACTTAACTCCTTCAATATTTGTTCTGGACTTATTTGTATCTCTTATTTGTAGGTCACCCCAAATAGTGACAATTGCTGTTAATATGTTTCTTGGTGACTTCTTTTAATTAGAGGATATGGTTTTCGTTTAAATATCTTTATTTTCCTGAATATCAGAAAGAAACATATAAATGGCATCTGGTGTAATATTCTCGTATTTTCGTATTATTTTATCTTATACCATCAAATACAATGAAAATTCGTTATATACTGACATCATGGCCCATCCATAGGGACTTTTATAAGGAATATGAAAATTTCAAAATAGAAAACAAACAAAAAAATTTTTAATTTCCGCCCAAGGAAAACATTGTTTCCAACCTGAACTTTTGTACAGGAAGCAATGGAAAATTTTTCTTTCTTGTATTCGTTTACATATATTCTGATTTCGACTCATATATGAGTTGATAAAGATTGTGATTAGGATAGGTTGGTTACATATTAAAAAAATTTCTCAAAATAGATTTAAGAAACAGATCGGTATTTATTTTAACACAAATGTAATTGTTCAGTTAATATTAATATATATTAGTATATATTAATATTAAAGTCGGTATTGTTTTTCTCCAAGAAAATTCCGAAGCCCAATTAAAGATGTTTTTTCTGATTCATTTCAGGGTCAAATTGAACGTAAAGAAGAAAATTATCCTGCAGCTTTGGCAGATTTCCAAAAAGTTGTTGATATCAATTCAAACAATGTGGAAGCATATAAAGAAATTGGAAAAACACTGTAATTTAAAAGTTTTCATATAAATTTAAGATAAATGTATAGAGGAGACTGAGAGAAGTTATATAGATGCCAGGAAGAGAAGCACCCATGAATAAAAGAACATATATATATATATATATTCTTTCATTCATGAGAAGCACCTATAAAGCTGGATGCTTAAAAGGAATTAACACGTTTCTAATCCAAATAACATTGAAAAGACGTGTTGCTGTTTTTTAATTATCTGTTTTTATATCTGTTTTTATAACTATTTTAATAGGCATTGATGTCTTTAGTTTGATCTGTTCTTCCTATGGAAGGTAAAGGTAATGATGTATGTCAACATACTGTTTTAAATCATATGATCGCTTGTTTTGAATAAAACTGATGGAATTCTAATCAAATCATTGGATTGATTGATATTTTCATTTGTTACATTATGTTAAAGGTGGACAAGTTCTCAAGCCCTCAAGTATCATATGTGCAAAAAAGAATTGTCATTGTATCTGATATTTTCAACCAGGCAGTAAAGCCTGCTAAACTACATATTAGATCTGTGAGCTTTCAAAAACTGTCGAAATTAGAGTGGAGATCCTAATTCATCACTTTGGATTTAGACTTGCTTGGATATTTTAAAGAGACATTGATTTTTATTTTACGAGATAAAAGTTATATCTTCAGTCTCCTTTATATTCGATTCATTTTTATGTTCTCTATACGAAAATATTCTTACAGTTTTACAATGAGACGTTTTACAAAAGCAATGAATGCATTCCGACAAGCTGAAAGTATAATCAAACGTCCAGATCATGAAATCTTCCATTATATTGGTGAACTATTATATCGTGATGGACAAGTCGATAAGGAATTATTGATCGAAGCAAAATCATATTATCAAAAAGCAGTTCTGCATGGTAGAAAAATGGAAAGTTATCAACGATTAGCAGAGATTTATCGGAAAGAAAAAGATTACGGAAAAGCAATTGAAATTCTTGAAAATTGTTTACAGTAAATACAAAAAAATAACTTTTAGGAAAATGATTAATGATATTGAATAACTTTTAGAATTGCTCCAGAAAATATTGAAATTCTTACGGAAATTGGTGTACTTTATCTAAAAATTAATGATACGCATAAAGCATATAATAAGCTTCTGGAAGTAATGACCATAGATGAAACATATTCACGAGGATTAATTGCATTTGGTGCAATTTTACAGGTTCTTTGTTTTTTTTAAACAAAAATATAAAACTTTCTTACTCGTAGTTTAAAATCTTTTTCATTATAAAGTTTGATTAATGAGAAATAATTTCGGTTTGTTTTAAAAGCTTTTCTTTTAGTTACTTTGAAAAATGTTTCAATTATTTTAAAGTTTATTCAAGAAAAGATATTAAATGATAAAATTAAACTTTTTCGAACAAAGAATTGACTACAAAAGCCAGACAAAAGATTTTAACTTGTAACTCTGGGACAATTAATAAGAAAATATGTTGCTTTTATAGTTCAGGTGTTATCCAGGGTGGAGATTCTAAGGCTGTTATATATATTGTATATCATTTCATCGGAAAATATTAGTTATAAAATATGGATGGAAAAATAACACGTATTATTTTCATTATTTTATAGTCTCGTAACGATATTGATGGTGCATTAAATAAATACAAACAGATAGATCTCGATGATGAAGGCGTTGAAGGTGCTGAAGTATGGAATAATATTGGAATGTGTTTCTTCAAAAAGAAAAAATTTGTTGTGGTTGGTATAACTCATATATTTATTAGTTATTCTTTTAGTTTCGATATTAGTACACAAGTATAAGATAATAAAATACTGGTGGAACATATAAAATTTATTAACTCATACGAATCAATCATGTTCCATCATTTTCATATAAAAAAGTTTTAACATTGTGAAGTGAATATTTCTTAAAGATGTCATAAGGAAATTGCTAGTATCTTTAAAAATTTTTCCGGTAATAAAAGTGTTAGTTCTATTAACTGATGAAAAAAAATTAATGAATTTAGATCATTTCATAATTAGGAAATGGAAAATTTGTTTTTTCTTTAATAGCTTACGGTTCCTTTAGTCAACAACTTAGCAACTCGTTCATAGCTTGTTTTCTGTATGACGCAGCGCAATAATCCAAGTAGTCTCACGGTCTTTAAACTAGTCAGATCAAATTACTTGCAGTTTCTGTTCTAGAATTAAATTCAAATCTTTAGCTCCACAAATTTATACTTTCAAAAATCATGTCCCAAATCGCTACAAATCATTTTTCTTCAATTCAGAAGTTTCAAAAAGTCACAGTTAGCATAAGAATAGAGATTACACTGTATATTGTAAGTGATTCTAAAAGATAAAATTTTAATATAAAATTGTGGCTCTTTAAAGAATGATCAACGAACCTTAAAATTTGAAGATTAGATTAACCTAGAACGCAATACGGAAGGTATACGCAGTGAATAGAAATTTAAATTTAAGAAACATCTTTAAGAAATCTTCTTCCTTATTATACCTAACCGAATATCATATCTATATTTATAATATAACCCACATTATTGCATATTTATATACTTTTTTTCTTGGTTCTCTTTTTTTTCTTCATATAGGCAATCGCTTGTTTAAGAAAATCCATTTGGTTATCCCCGATGAATTACAATTCCCTTTATAATTTGAGTTTGGTTTATATTACGGGTAAGTACATAATATATAAAGTCTATTTTCTTTTTGGAGTATTGTAATAGTATAGATAGCATTATGTACCCTGTTGTATTCAGGAAAACTGAATTTTGTTGGCCCTAATGAGCTTATTATAATAATATGTTCCCTTCAGTTGTTGCTTCTATTCTTCAGACATGCTGGTATAGTGGGTGTATCTACTCGTAATTATACGTTGTTATAAAAGTAATTTATAGAAAATTAACCATCAGAAAAGATTTATTCGTAGATTCTATTTTTGAATCATTAAAAGTCTATTTGTGTAGTTCTTTATATCAAGCACATAGATGCGTTTCAAATGTTGTTTAAAAAACTTGGATACAACTTTTTAAATGTTTAGCCCCGAACACTATAAACACAGATAAATTCATATCAGAAGAATGAACAATGAAAACTAGGAAATATATATATATATACAAAATACGAGGATCAAAAATGAGTGTCTAGCGCGTATAAGTGACAGTTCCTCCATTTAAAACGAAAGGAAAACTTACATTGGGTCGTCATCAATCGTATAACCCTTAAAATTAGGATCCTATCCACTTTTTCAGATAAAATTATTTCTCATGAAAAACTTGTTTAGAATCTCATTAATAAAAAATCATAATAAATATCATTTATTTTTGAATTTATGATTTTAACACAACATTTTCTTCAAAATTCCAAAACACAATGATTTTATAATATTAAATTCTAGAAAATTAAAATTTACATGAGAAAATTTTCGATCATTGTGTTAACTGAACTTTGATAATCGATTATTATAATCAAAAACATGTGAAATTGTTTCCTCTAGAATAGAATTTCAAGATATAGGATTTTGTTCATTTTATGTCTGTTTCTAAATATTCAGCACTTTCCCATTTCTCTTCTGCCATTTCTATTCGAATAAACATCACAAAATATAATTCTAAATGATAGAATTTTTACGAGGCTTGGAATACATTACTTTTTGGTATTTAAATCAGGAAACAAGGAATTTTTAAGACTTAAGAAAGAATAAAAATTTTCTAAGATTATAAATTTATTTATTTTACTTTAAATTTGTTAGTTAAAAATAAGTTCAGACATTTTTTAACATTATTTTATTTTAACAAGAAGCCTCAGTTCCAGTACAACTAGCATTGCTCATTTCATCACCCAATTTGATCTAGTATAAAACGTCGAATTTCGATTTAAAGAATTTCTAATATATATCTTGATGTCCTGCAAACGAAAAGAAAAGTCCTCTTTAATCATGTGAGCAAGAGAATTGGAATAGAAGTAATCCTGTTCAAGTTCCTGTTTATATTCGGATGCAATATTTGTTTTAGGATCATTTCTTTTAACACAAAATAAGTCCAAATCCTCCTATTTCGTGTTTTGTGGAAGAAACTATGATTGAACAATTTAGAATGAATATTATATTTCCTTCTACTTCAAGAACTTAATGGCAATTTATCAATAATGTTATAAAGAATAACATAAATTTTGTGGATGATAAGATTTGGAGTCGTTTTCTGATTCATATTTTAGTAGGGAGAGGTAGACTAATAATTTAATCCTTCTCTAAAGAAAGAGTTTCATAGTTATATTAAGCTCAAATTTCTATGTTGGAATAAATTTTCATTAAATGAAAATATGATTTTACAAATTAATAAATTTCCAGCGGAATTATATGCAAGTGGATTTCAAACATTGGCTGCTGCTATAAATCTTCGTAAGGATAGTGCAGAATGTTATATGTTACTTGGAAGTAATTCGCATAAAAATTTTCATAATAATTTTTCATAATATTATATATAATTTATTTCAGTTTGTCTACGAAATCTTGACGATCCAGAGAATGCTTTTATTGCTTTCGAAAGAGCTGCACTGTTACCCGAAGCTCTTAAGAATCCATTAATCTACTTGAATTTCGCTTTATTTTGTTATGAAATTGATAAAATCGATATGGCTAGAACAAATTACATTAATTTTACAAGTGTCGCTCGCGATACTGTTTTACCAACTGAGGTCAGTTGTAACTTGAATACTTATTATAAATATTAAAATATTTATAGATATACAGTTCAATACTGGAAACATTTTCCTTTAGTCTTAAGTTAAAAGAAATATGAAAATCAAAACGTATATGACGGAAACTGACTAATTTTCTGATATTGAGAATTATTTTTTACTTTGTTTTTGTATAAAATGATTTTTATGTTAGAAGATATTACAAACGATTCTTCTGCTCCAAATTTTAAATTCAGATTGTATTCAATTTTTCAAATTTCTATTCCATACTAGCTGAAATAAATTAGTTATTTTCAGTCAAATATTTGTTAGAACTTCTCAAACTTTATGATGACGTTATAAACACTAATAATAGTAGTTGATTAAATCACATATCTAATTCCATTGAACGTTCTTGAAGCCCTACAGAAAATATTTATATTATTTGCCTGTTGCAACCTGATTAGCTCTTCATAACATTTTAAATGAGGTATTAACGCACATTGTTAGGATTGAAAGGCCTTAGATTATATTTGTAGGAGTTTTAGGCGCTTGTTTAAATAAATAAATATAAATAATTAGCTTTGAAACAAGAATACCAGTGAATTTGTTTAATACACGTAGTTTAAATACTAGAGATTGCTATCAGTTTAGAGGTACCGAGTTCAACTCCGGGTTCCGGTTTCGACAGTATTCAAATTGTCTTAATTTCCTACATATTTTTAGCTGGAGTGGAAACAACATTCCGTTTTCATCTACCATGAAGAGGTTTTACTAAAATGTACTGACCCAGGTCGTCACTGATAAGTCTTCAAAGCATTTATCAAAGTCAATTGTCTACTTAGAGAGTAGGTGGTCTAATGTTCATATATACATATGTAAGCAACTTACTTAATTGCCTACTCGAGTATTCTCTAGACTTTTCTTAAGCATTCTTTGAATATTCCTTATAATACATATATGGTTATTTGGACCTGGATATCTATATTGACCAACAGAAGATGGTCTGGCTTTCAAATTAGCGATAAGCGTATTTTTTCCATAATTAAATCATATTAAATTATTAATAAAGGACTAGCAAGTTTCTTCTAATATTATATTTAAATTAAAATGATTAATTACATTTTTGTGATAAAATAAAGAATTTAATAATAAAATCAACGGTAATTATTGAATAATTAATTAAATTTTAATCAATCTTAATATAAATTTCTATGACACAAAAAATCTGAAGTATGATCGTCCTACATTCTTTTTCTTTCTACAAATTCTATAACTATTCAAAATACCTAATTAAAAAAGGAGATTTCTATAATCAACTTCCTTTCAGAATAAATCATTTGAAATTTTCAATTATTAGAAATTTTTAATTAAATTTTGATTTGATATTTAAAAATTTTAATTAAAAAAATGTTTTCTTTTCTTTGTATATTATTTTGAGACAAAAATCCTTTTAAGTATTTTTTTTTACCAGATTTTATGAAAAAAATTTCCAAAAATAAACATGATTTTTTTTCTTCCATAGTATAAGTTTCAGGCAACAAAACTTAAATCCCTTTTACCTGATATCGATGAAAATCCTCTAAAAGCAGATAATGAAAATGATGATGGTGATGTTAAAGAAAAGGATTTGATAGAATCTGGAACTGAAATAAATATAGATCAAGAGTTCGATGAAAATCAATTGGAAACAAAAGGAATTTCTGAATCGGTTGATACAGAAATTGAGCCAATTAATGTCAATGCTGAGGAAGAAAAACAAGAACAAGAAAATATTCAAGAAAATCTTGTTTAAAAAGGATATGCCTATTTTGAATTATATACAAGATATAAACGAATGGATAAGACAGACAGGTTACTTAACTTTTAGTTGGTAAACAATAGGATTCACATTTGAACTTTAATAAGTCATGGGCAATATGATTTAGTGAGCAGTTAACATTTAGTTGAGGTTAAAATGGAAATAAATAAATAAATATGTTGTGTTGTAATTACTTGCTTTAATATTAAATAATATTGTATTTGGATTATTAATTAAATAAATGTTATTATTTGTTTATGTTTTTCATTTTATTTACAATTCGTTAGTTTAATAATTCAAGGTGTTTTTATGTTGAACTTTCGGTGATAAAATGCCGACCTTAATATTGTCAGTGCTCAGAACGATATGTACCTTTAACTTGCTATGGAACAAACCATTTTCTGATGTAGAACTAAATAGTTATAGCAAAGAACCTTACTATAACTGTGTTTATAGTCAGATTCTAGACCTAACTACTTGATAATTTCAAATTATAAATTAAGCTGCACAAGATATATTTTTTAAGTCTCAATAAATTAATTGCATTGAAAAAATTTATAATTTTACTTAAATTCATTTTATTTAAATAAGTTGAAACTTTTCATACAAAATTTAAGTTAGGCACATAAAAAATCAAAATGGTGTATACGTGTGGATTTGTACACTAACTATTTTGTGTTCAAAATTTCCCAATCTTCAGCTTCAGTTCGTTAGGCTCCAAATCTTTTATTACTAACAATCATCAGCAACTATAGTAAGTATTATATCATTTTTTATGGCCACCTGGAAATAGGCAATTTATAATTTCTTGATGAAAATTTATGTATTTCTCAATGTTTTTTTTTCTCCCAGCCTAAACCAATATACGTATGGTATATGTTATTTTTCGTCGTCATTATTCCTGAGCTTTCTTACCTAGTCCTCTAATAATTTTTCATATTGCTTTGGGTAGAATGAATTCCTGCAGTAGTAGAAATTGATTATTTATTTATTTCATTATTCTTAAATAATAATTAGAAATTAAACCAACATTCTTGTTTTATTTTTTATTATTAAAAATATATATTTATTTCAAATTTTTAAATATTTATATTTGAATACAATTTAAGTAATTATAATTTTATTTGAAGCCTTTTTTTAGTTCTATATTTTTTTTTGTTTTTATTAATATTAATTAGCAAATATTAGTTATGATTTATTTCCTAGAATAATATGAACAGTTTTTAGCTTACGTATAAATATACAAAGATTAATTTAGTATTTATTTAATATAAAATATCTCAAAGCATACTTTAGGGGCTCGTTAAAGTTTGTATTGAGATTATTATAAAAATTTTATTTTATCAAATATTTTTAAGAATTATTTATATTACTTTCTAGCTTTTTTGGTATTTATTCTGGCTTATATTATTTTACATTTTATTACATATTTATATTTTGAAATTATTTACAAAATATACAAACGTTAAATACTTAAATAATAAAAAAGAGAATATTAACCTGAAATAATATTACTTCATTATTTGGTTTTAAATATGAGCTTTTATATAAAATAGTCTATTCGCAGTAATATCATAATTTTAATCACTCAGTCTAATAATTTTCATTATACCCATGACAATAATATTTCATGAAAGTTAATATTATATTTATTTAAATGTTCTCGTTTTGAAGACACAAGCAAGTTCAGAATATTTTTTGAAATGCGCAAACATTTATTTTAACTAAACTACAAAAATCGATTTTCTTATATTTAAAGACAGAAACTTTGGAAAAATCAGCTTTAAAAAAGTTATAAAATACAAACAATTTAGATAGTAATTATGTACTTTAATAAATTTCAAATATTATATATTTTTATCGATTAAAGGTCAGACATAAACAAATTTGTTTGATTTAATAAATAAATATTTAGAAATTTAATAGAATATTTTTTTTTATATATATACAACGAAATCATCGAGACCATGCTAAACTAGTGAATCAAAAAATGGTAACTATTTTAGAAGATAGAGCACAAAAAAATATCAAACTCTTTGATAATTTTTACATTAGTACCTCAGCTACTATGCCCGATAAACAAGGACATATGTCTCAGTTTTACATAAATGTGTATCCCACAAAATTCCGCCAGACTAAAGTTGGAAAATGCATTTATGTAGGTTAGCATGGTGTCAACGTAGTCTATGCTGGTAATTTTCGACAATTAACTAATTATGGTGTTAAGTTTAGCTTATGAATATTTTACTGAGTACTACAAGCATTTCGACAAAAAAACCGTTTTGATAATCTTTTATTGATTTGTCATATTATCTTCAATTTAAAATAGGGTGAAACCTTCAGCTTTCCAAATAATAGATCATTTCAAAGACAGTACTTAATAAACATATTGTTTATTTCTAAAAATTCGCCTGCGAGTATGCAACTTTATAAAACTTTCCTTTCTTAAAACTTTCGTGAACTTTAAGTACCTTCAATATAAACTTGGTCCTGGGTTTATTATATGCTTTAAAGTTAATTGATTTTTAACATTTTATTTCCTTTGTAGTTAAATATGAAAAGAAATATTGAGTTTCGAAATGTCTATTATTTTAGAGCTCATAAAAACGAGTTTAAAATTATCCTGTTCATAAAAATTGTGAATTTTTATAACTCGTATTTAGGACGTGAGCGATTGATGAGTTCTCATCCGAATATTTTGTGAAAATAGCTGATGTCCTGAATACGTTGAAGTAGTAAAAATATTATTTCAGATTAAAATTTCATTTCTAATTTAATAGATCAATTCCCTAGATAAATTTATACGCTCGTATTTTTGAACTTTTAATTGTAGTAAACTGCGTACATTCCTTTTCAATTTCAAAATAAAGAGTAAAAAAATACTGATGTAAAAATTAATCATGGGAATTAATGGGAAATATAATTCCCTTAAAATTCAAATCACTTAAAATAATCGGTTTTTATAAATTTCTTGTCACAAATTGCATATAAGTTATTTATTAGATTCAATTAATTAATATTATTGACTATATTTAAAAATTAAAATAAAAAAATTTTGAGCACTTTTCTTTTTATTTACTAAAATAATTTGCAAGCAAAGAAAAAAAATTTTTTAATTTCATATTTTAATTCTAATAAGAGTATTTTATAGAAATTTTATAATTTATTTATTATTGTTATATTATTAAATTTCTAGTATTTTAATTAATAAATTAAATTAAATCAAAACCATGTTACTTTGGGTCAAACACATGTCGTTGTAACACCTGTAATTCGTGTCATTTCGAGACGTGATAAACGCGTTTTAAAAAATAACGATTTAAAACTAGTACGAAACTGTTTCGACATCAAACCATATAATACAAAACCAATGGCAGCATTTATTAATGCTAATAAATCCATAATTTCACCGAACAAACTATAACAACGACGAAAAAAACATTTTTGCATAATACCGCTTAGTAGTCCTAAAATTCCTTGTGGAAATTCTGTAATTAAAAATAATAATAGAACAGCAACTAGTAACATTGTTGTTCTATCTGGACGTCGATCACATTTCGATGTTCTAAATTAAGGAAATTTTATTATTCCCCAAAATAATAAAGATTTTAATTTTTTGATTACCTATGACCATTCAGTTGTGATGTATTTGGGTGACTGTATTCCTTTAATTTCACTTTCCTTTTTGATGCTTCACACAAGACTTTAATTAAAACAAAACTAATCGCTGTTAGGATACAACATGGAAGCAATTTTATTAGAACTGAATGGACCCAAAAATTAAAACTGAAAATATATATATAGAAAAAATAGAGATAAGAACAAGATCGTAATTTTTAATTAGAAATATTTTCAAATTTATATTTTTAAAGTCTTTTCAAATTCATTCTATTTCCATGAAAACAAATAAGAAATATTTTAAAGCCCTTCATTTAGCTTAAAATATAAGTTCTGTTGGCCTACCATATCTGCCTGTAATTTATGACTTTGATAGGGTCATGTCTAGCTATCGATTTATTAAAATTACATTAATTCATTGTGACTTACTATTAAGGATCATTTTAAATTTGCCCAACCTACTGAAGATTTGGTTTTAGTAAAGTGGTTGGAAACGTTCTTAAAATCTATATCGAACTACACAACACACGAAATACACTCTAATTGTCATGGAAATTCCTTTACTACTGACTGAATTAGGGACATTTTAATTCTTTGCACTTCCCTGCGATAATACATCGGGTTATAGTCCTATGCAGGATATTCATTAAAAGTTTCATGAAAATTTACCTACTATTGACCGCATTAGGAAAGATTTTCTATCTCCCGTTTTTCGTTATTGTCTTTTTAGGCCCTTCGGGATTTCCCAGATACAGAACCTATAACCGTCTCAAAGTGCTCTTAAATAAATAATAGTGAAAACCACATCAAACCCGATTCAGTAACTTTTGAATTTATCGCGTAAGAATATTATATACATATTACCATAGACTAGTATAGATTGGTATAAATACTAAAGGAAATAATAAAACGTACTATAGTTATTATCTTTCATTTTATTACTAATACCATTCGTAATTACTATTGTTATGACGGTAAAACTGTCATAGTAATGTAATAATCTATTCATTAAAATGTTTTTTGTCATTATAATATGATAAAAATCTAATTAAAATCTTCCAGCTAAATGTTTACTTGGATTTAATGATAAAATTTATGTTATATACTTCTATGTTGCCGCCATAAAAATTTATTATATTCCAACCAATTCTGATAATAATCAAATCATTTTTAATGAGTATGTAGTGATTTTCAACGTTAGGCCAACTGTATGCGGTAAAATGTGCAATTAGTTAAATCGATTATTTTAAACAGATTTTCAAAATAAATTAATGGTTTAAGTTTTTATCACATTGATTTCTGATAGTTATAAACTCAGAAAATATTCAATTATAAATATGCTTCAAGGTATTTTAAATATGGGATGGTTTCTAGAAACAGGACTGGCGGGCGTCTCTTATCAACGGTCTAAGCAGTATTATTAGAGCCAGTCAGTCCAAACTATGCAGTCCACTTTCAGTTCCATGAATAACATAATCACTTATCAAAAGAAAGCTTTTCATTTGTTCTGCACTTTAAAGAGAATTTAATTGAAAATCGTTTTTTTTTTCTGTGATTCAAATTTTTAAAGAAAATTCTTTGAAATTTTTTATCACTAGAAATAATAGTTTTCTATAAAACTTGTGTCGATATTTATTTTCTTCTTTCCTTATTTTTTTTTTAAAGAAAAAGGAAAATTTGTAAGCTTTGAGGATAATATCAAAGGAAACTTTTTATTTATTTCCACTGAGAAATCATTTTAAATTCAAAATCAAATGAAATTCGATTTGTGATCAACATACCACAGTTCTAGTTATATTGAAGTAATTGAGAACTCCGATGGGGATTCGTATAAAAGTTGAATAAAATAAAAATGAAAAATTTAAAATGAATAAAACTGTTTGCATCTGAAATAAATTTAAGGATTTGTAAGACAAGATAAATAAAGTTAAAAAGAATGTTTGGACATTTTAATTCCATATAGACATGTAGAAACTTAAAATCGACAAATTGTAGAAATGCAACTGGCAGTTAACAAATGTACACTTCAATCAATTAACTCTATAAAAAAGAATACCAAAATTAATAATGTTTTAAAGTTTCTTTCTTCTTCTTCGAATTTGTTCTAATTTATAAATAATATTGGTACTAATAGCATAAATATATTCCATCAATTCTATTAAAATTGTTATTAAAAAAATGACAAAATTTTATTACTAAGGCAATTTTTACCTACAACTATTTCTTTCTGCACTATCTTTGAATTTTACTAAAATTGGGCATAGTGTACTAGTGGACTATTCATAATTAATTTAAATGAATCCGAAAAGAAAAGAAGAAACAAGAAGTCCTTGTGGTTACCCTTACTTTTACTTTATAACTTCCTTCTTCTTAAGCCAATTATTCTAAAATGCAATACCATATCGAGTTAGCGAATTATCAATCTATATCCTAAATTACATTAAAATCAGACAACACCTTTTTGAAGTATCATGTAGATTAGCGGACGGTCATGCATAAATCGTGCATCTAGTCCCTTGAAACCATTGTCCGATGATTGTTTCTATGCGTTAAAAATGTAGTGACAAAAATAATAAACCCTCTTATAAAGAAGAAGAGTATAAAACTAATTACTATTTCTAGTAAAAGAAAAACATTTAACTAAAATTATTGTAGTTGTAGGGTTCAGTACGTATGCTACTTAAGTTCATGACTATATTACTGTGTCTCACAAACAACTTTTAATTAGGTTTTGTTGTTTCATATTTTGTTGTTCTTTCATTTAACCCCTTGAGGCATAAGACGAACTCTATATAGTTATGATGATTCAGTTTATCTAATAAACCATATTCCTTCAAAAGTAGTCACTCTCTCAATTATGATATTGTTTTGTTAATAATTTTTCTTTCAAGAGCAAAGTAATTATTAAAACTTTAAGAAATGTGTGAAAAACTGATAAATTTTAGGCCAAAGTAATTAACTAACTTCATGTATGATAATGACAAGTTTTATTAGAGGTGGTGATATTAAGTTTAATCCAAAATAAGATCTAAAACTGAATAAAGTGACAGACCTTCAGGATATTTTGAATATTTGCAAATTTCATGTTTCATTTTCAGAAATATTTTCAAGTAATTTTCTTTTGATGGAAACCTTAAAAGTCTCTCTTTTTTATACTTGTATAAATAAATTCCAAGACTGTCGCAAAATTGTTCTCTCTATAGTAATCAAATTTAGGATAAAATTCTTGTGATACAATCCAAGTCTTATATGGTTATAATTTACTGTTTCTTTAGAAACTTCGATAGAATTTTAAACCAGAAATATTTTATGTTTTAGTACCAGAAGGCAAAATTAATGGAAATTTACTTAAAATTTTTAGGGTTTTTAACTTAATAACTCAAATTCTTAGCGGAACCTTTTATTTGTTTATCAAATGCGGAATTATTGATATTTATATTTTTTATCACAAATTTTTGTATCTTAATCGCAAAAAAAAGAAGAAAAACACAAGAATCTTCATTAAATAATTGCCTCAAGTTATTGATTTTTATTGTTTGGGTTATCATATTTTTTTTTATGGTTTATTGGAAAAACGAAAGAACATGAAAAACAAATTATTTGAAATATTTATGATAAATATTTTTTAAAGATAACTTCCTTATATTGAAATCCATGTTTTGTTTCCTAAGATTTTATTCAATCAAAATATAGGTTTGTATTCTTTTTTTCAAAACAAAAGAAAATCCTTTTTGATGATGAAAAATTATAAAAAATCGTGAAAAACAAAAGGCGAAATGTCTATTTTTCAATTTACATATTATATTGTTTGAAAGGACTTTACAAGTTTCTTATTTTCCTGAAAATTTTATTGAAATAAAAATATACAGCAAATTAAAATCGGGTTATTGCCAATTTTTTTGATGCCTTATGGTAGCAATGACCCTCTAACAAATCTCAATGAAGTAACTCTGAGAAAGAGAAACCAAAACTAATAATATTTTAATAATTTTTCTGCAGAACTTTATTTCTTTTTCTTCGTATTTGCATAATATTCTGTAAAACTTTATTCAAATCGCAATATCAATTTACGAAGTAGATCTGAAACCCCAAACAAAATATTATGGCTAGGCCAATTTTAATCTACAACTCTTTCCTTTAGCATCTATCCTTGGATCGATTTTTACGGGAATTCTGACCGATCTTCTGTGATCATTTCTGTGCGTTACAAATGTAGTGTACCTACCGGTAGTACTTACTATAGGGAATAATAAATATTTGGAACAAATATTATGTACTTTTTTTTCAGAATCGGTTTAAAAATTGAATGATTTATGTTTGTTGAAAATTTTTTTATTCAAAAAATGGACTCAAAAACCTCCCAAAGGATTATATATATTTCATAAATAATTCAGTTATGAATACATAACCGTATCGAAAAGATACTTAAAATAATTTCATATTTTGAGAAAGAAAATGAATGAAAAAATTTAAAATTTGAAGAGTATAATAAATAATAATAATGATGATACCCCATTTTTCTTTTTTCATTAAACTTGATCTTGATTGTAACTTCGCAGATTCGTATAGTAATTTTTGTATCAAAAGTTAGAGTTTTTTACAAAAACCAACCAAAAAATTGGAACAATTTGTAAAATAAATTGTATGATAAAATTCTCAAGGGTTTGAAATATTAGATCTGTTTTATTTGCCATACCCTACCCCGGAGCAGGGTAAGTGGCAAATAAAACGAGCAGGAGTAGGAAAAAGCTTTAATTGAAATGTTTGCAGCGCTGCTTAGCAACCATATTGTAATTAAATGAGAAACTTTTAACCAATACACTTTTCATGGTAGAAAACTGAACTAATTCGGGTGTAATAGTTACACCTGCTCTGAAAGTAGTGTAGGATTTGATCTTTTGTTGTTTTTGTTTTCAATGTAAAAATTTGC
Source organism: Xylophagus ater (assembly GCA_963422695.1). Taxonomy (NCBI): domain Eukaryota; kingdom Metazoa; phylum Arthropoda; class Insecta; order Diptera; family Xylophagidae; genus Xylophagus; species Xylophagus ater. Next base: position 8,201,620 of record OY730486.1, on the reverse strand, counting down.
TCTACCCCAGAGCAAGTGGCAAATAAAACAGACCTAATATATACAAAATGAAATACATTTCAATATGTCAATCAAATATGGTAAATGTTTGTTTAGTATTATTTACCAGCGGAATTTACAAAAGGTATTAACTTTCTTAGACGAAACATATCGTTTGTTTTCCTGGGAAATTCTGCTGCAAAATAGATATTAAAGCTAAAATTAATTCATCACTTTCAAAGAAAGGACATCTGTGCACCAAAAATTTAGTTGAAATTGCTAAAAATACTTCTTGATTTATTGTCTTCACAAAAGTTAAGAAAATTAGTGTTTTCGAACTAGTTTCGTTCCAAATCAATAGTTCCAGAGTTATCCTCGATATTTAAAAAAAAAGCGACAATAAACATACAGACATACAATCATCATTCCGAAAATAGTCCATTCGAATTCAGGAACCTTCATTTATGTACTGCCAATAAAAATTGGAGGTTGTGTTTTTAGCAATAGTCACTTATACTTTAGTTAAAGTCTAAGCAAGTAAATATATACTTGAAAATAAATACCTGTAAATTATAGTATCTTCTCTCGGATTTACATGATACAATATCATTCCACTATCATCATGTTTTTCTCTTACTCGAAATACAAAATATGTTGGAAAACATAAAATTGGTGAAATTATAAATGAAAATAGTATCGCTTCACTACAATGCGATAGTAAAAATGTTGAAAATTTTCCATGCGGATATCTGAAAATATAAAAAAAAACAAATGTATTTATTGATTTTATTTATTTTAATAGGTTGAAAATGTAAATTTAGTATTTATACTACTTTTATCGTGTATATTTGATGATTTTTGAAATTGTTCACATGGGACGACGTTCATATGTGATAATAAAAAGATATATTATTTGATATTTTTATAGGAATTTATGTCCAATTTTCGGGTATATACAATCGAAATGATTTTTTATTATTATTAGTTATGTGTATATATATTTTTTTTGATATACAGTTCCAGAAGGACTTTTGGAATGAAATGAATACGCGAAAAAATTCATAAAGGATAATAAAGGAACTAATTCCGAATTTTATACGGTTCATTCGGTTTTCATGAAAATGTTTTATTCAACATATTAATTTTATTATGAATAAGGATTATTTTAAATAATATATGTGCTTATACACAGCATAAAACAAGGCATGTCTTTCGCCTCAATTAGTAAGGTCGAAAAAACCTTGGTTGGAATGAATATATTATTCTCATTACGATAAAACGCAAGAACCCAAAAAAAATGGAGAACCAGATCCTTTTAAATCTATTATTGGAAGTTTTGCTACATAAATGATGATTAATTTTTGTATCAAGTTTTAGAAGATTACATTTTATCCGGTAAGTATCTTATTTGTTTGAGGCCAGTAAATGCATATCTATTCAGTTAACTTAGTTACAATGTTTCTCCCCATTTGGGCTTACCTTAAAAATACTTTATTAAATCATGACAATGTAAAAAGAAGAAAATTTAAATATGCTATCCTAGAATTTCACTAACTCGCGTAGTGAAATTTATACCGAAAAATTCAAAAGATTGAATCTATTTTTAGTGGGTTTTATATTACCAATTTAACGTTACAATATTACTTACATAAGTCTTTAACAAGATTAAAATCAAGAATTCAAGAAATTTGATATGAATCACTTAAAATAGGGTTTATGAAAACAGCATGAAAATTGAAATAAGTAATTGCTTCAATTTCAAACCAAAAATATATTGATAGCTTTTCAAATAGAAATATGATGAAGAGTATAAATATTTACCTGTTCCACTTTGAGATACACTTTAGGTTACGCATATTTTTCTATAATGTATTAAATTATCAAGTTTATGGTTTTAGAAAAGGAGTAATACGATATTTATACTTGTGTAAATTGCATATTTATTAAATTCGTTTAAATTTAAAGTATTAACGAGTTATAATAATTAAAGTAATTATTTAAATTAATACGAATCTAACCTAATATTATAAAGAGGAAAGATTTGTATTTTTGTATGTATGTTTGTAACGAATAAACTCAAAAACTACTGGATCGATTTCAAAAATTCTTTCACCATTAGAATGCTACATTATCCCTGAATAACATAGGCTATATTTATTACTAGAAAAATTAGGGATCCCTTCAATCACTGGATATTCAGTGTCATTAGCGACGGCTGGGGTCCCATTGATCCATTGTGGGGCCTCTATAGTCTCCAGACTGGCGCCAGGCGCTCGGACCCTCAGCGGACTCGCCGGTGGGACCCCAGACTATCCCCTATCTTTATCTTCGTAAATTTCCACAAAATTCTACAAAATTAAATTACTTAAGCCATAAAATAAAAATGTACAAAAATGTAAATAAAGTCCTGCAAAAAGATACATTTACTCTACGTTTATCTCAAAATGTTTAAAAAATAAATGTCCACCCGTGCGAAGCCGGGACGTGCCGCTAGTTTTTTAATAAAATAATTTGTCAATAACACGTCCACTATACTTATCAGTACAACTGCTATTGCTGATAAGAACAGACGCCCATGATTGAGGTAATTTTTGCTTTGGACACGTCTAAGGTTTTTTCTTGATTTTTTAGCTGAGGACGAATTAATAAAAATTAACTTTTTGTTTTAATTAGAATGAATACTTTAATTATTTGTTTAATTCTATTTCTATTATGTAATGAAAGTCCTTTCCGTTACACAAAATTTGTAAAATATTCTTTAAAATATAATCCTTGCGAAACTCATTTTTATCAACAAATATTTTTGTGTCTGAAAATAATTTTTGGAATCATCTTTTTAACTAATATTATAACAATTTAATAAATATGAAAATGAAAGTATGTATTTTCTAATTATTAAATTACCAATTCGTATTTTAATTACAAGACACGAGAATATAAAGTTTTCATTATGAAAATTATTGTAGAATTTAAATTATGTTGTTACTAACTTTGTTCGACGTAATTTGCATATTGTTTTAGGGAAGTATTTAAGAATATTACTTAAAATTGTAAGTTCCAAGAAAAACGAAAACAAGACAAAACTTTTGTGGCTGAAGGTGTAAACGTGAGAATATTTAAAATTAATTCACGAATTTTAAATTGTATTTCTATCGTACTAATAAAACCATAATTTATTATTGATTTCAAGATACTCTGAATTGATTAAAAATGAACTAAATATTGGGTATGGGAATTAAAACGCAACGTTTTCTAATAGATGTCGTAGCTACTACTCCTTGGATTGAAGTTAAAATGGCAATACATTTAATTTAAAGTACTATATACAAAACAAGCTTTAATATTTGGAATATGAGATTTAGGTTAAGTTTAAAAAACGTAGTTTTTTATTGAGTTGATAATGTGAACTTTTGTGCTAACAAAACAAAATTTGGAAGCTTATGGGGAACATGTTTTAACTGAACCAACGCTTAAAAAGTTGTGATTTCAGTGTGGAAGACAAAGAACGTCTAGGTCAGCCAAAACAATTTCAAGATGAAAAATTAAAAAGCATTACTGATCAATGTTAAACGCTTAAAGATCGGTCAGAAACGTTAAATGTTGATAGATCCATGGCAAAAGTTTACATGAAAATGGATCAGTTTCAATCTTCATACTCAATATTATATTACAACGATTAATCGAATGAGGCTCATATTATTGACTTGTGACTATTCACTATTTACTATAAAAGTATAGATTTTCTAGGAATTTCTTAATGCATTATATTACAATTTCTATTGCCAGAACTAGAATTAATTCATTTCTTTTTATAAAACCTCTTCACTGTTAGATAAGCTACTATCTAATATGACTTCGAAATTATCTGTAAAAAATATTTAATGGTCATTCGCTTTTGTTAGTACATAGAAAAGAATATTTCATCTCAACAATATATAATTCTGCTTCAATTCATGTTAATCTGGAATTTTGTGTTCATTCTATCGTCCTTTTGTTTTCTTCCAATATAATACGAAATGAATCTGTATGTTAGCATAAAAATGAGAAGTACGAATTTAGATGGATCTTCCCATTAGTCGGCATTATCAGATTTGTATGAAACTTAGGTGGTACGTAAGGATGAATTTAGTCTTCCTATTATTTTTGTATTAATAAAAGAGCGGAATCCTATGATACAGGGTATATGATGTTATATTAAATAAAACCATATTCATGTTGAAATTTTGTGCATTTATTCGTGATATAATTTAATTTGATTAGTATCTAATAAATAATAGGCATAAACTACATATACATATATTTGTGTCTAATATATTTGAGATTTAGTTTCATAATTAGTATAAAATTTCATTAAATTGGATAATAAAAGATATTCAGGATGAATTGTGTATCCAATTTAGCATATATTTATATTTATATCGGTTAATAAATTAAATTGCCTGACTAAAATGTCCAATTTATTTTTGACTATGGCTTGAATTTGATATAGCTTAAAATCTCTTTATGATGTCAAAACTATAGAAATAAACTCACAATAAATATATTCGAATACAGGAAGAAAGCATGTTCTATTGTTCTGGTTTTCATAAATTTCTTCTTCTGAAAATGTTGTAGATTCCCTGTTTCGTTGTTTCATGGGAAATAATGCCTCGGTATATCCTTGAAAGGTTTTTGGAAGTATATTACAGAAATAATCGAAGAAGGAGTAATACAATTTTTGTTATATAATATTAACAGTAGGAGATCAGTATTGATTTCAAATGTTAAGCAATGTACTATCACACAATTAATCTTTAATGAAATATATCTTCTTTTATGAGAGCTTCAACTTCAATATCGAATCGAAACAAATCTTGTTTGTAGTTAGTTGTTTATTCAGACTCAATATATCTGGTATAAATATGTGAAATCATGAATCATGTATTTTGATACAATCAAGATTATATTGTTTTAAAAATGTACACAGAACATGATAGAGTATTTTATATGAAATCAAATGTTTAAATTATATTTGTTATTTACCTGATGGCAATAAAACGCCATACAGCCAATGTTACTGTTAAAGATATTGATATCGTGTGTAGAATTTGTGTGAAATGCATATGAAATAATAAGTAAACAGCCCACGGATATTTGTAGTCCTGTTCACCTAGATAGAAAAATAAAGTTATAATTATAGTGTAGAAAATTGAATGAAGATTAATTGTAGTAAGTTGCTTATGTAAGTTTTATACCTTTAGAAACAATGTACATATATGTAGTAAATGGTATATATTCGATCATAACAAACATATCTGCTACTGCAAGCCATTTTAAAATTTTGTTGATCGGTGTTTTTGACATATCCTTCCGGGTTAATACCACAATATTCAAAACGTTTGCTATTGTACCAAATATGCAAATCTGGAAAAGATTAAAATGTTTTTGTAGAAAATTTTCTAATCAGATTATAAATATTCGTTATATGGAAATATTTTCAATATATTACATTTATATTATGAAAATTTAATTTGAAGTTTGTAATCAGGTCTTTAGGGTTTCATTGTAATCTAAAATTTGGAGTTTGAACGAACGTGTATAGTATCAACTCTAAAAGATAAACAATTTATGTAAAAATAGATACGAAAGTTAATTTGAAATAGTTTTGTGTTATGTCTTACAAAATCTTACAAGGATATTCTGAATGTAATTACTGTATAAAGAATTTTTTATAGACATAAGATGACTTTCAAAGTCCTTTTCTAATTTAAAATATCCCGGCGGGTCCAATACAGAAATAAATAAAGAAATAAAAGAGAATGAGAATCATAAAAAAACATATTTATAGGCGTAATAAAAATTGCTTCTTGGAAGATTTTACTGTAATGAACAAAGTTTTAGTTATAATATGCGTTAGGCAAATCGATGGTTTACTAAACTAATTCCAAAATTCTTCAGCTTCTGAGATTAATGCGACTAGGAAAAAATAATGATCAGTCAATATATAACAGTATTCCTATCATATACAATATTTCTCAATAATAAAAAGGAGTTTTCATTATTTCAAAGTATGAGGAAAAGTATTTTTTTTACTTTTTGGAAAAAAATGTAGAAAAAGGTTATCTTCATAAACCAATATTTATTCAATTGCAATTATAACAACCTTAATGCACAAAGTTGAGAAAATGTAAATTTTATAGCATGCATAAATAAAGTTTCTGGTAAAAATGGAAATTTGCAACTAAATCGCATATACTAGTATCTAACTGTTTGCATTTTCCTTACGACAAAAGCACTGGCTCTGTGTTCATTTCAAATTCATTTAATATTTCGTGTTATTTCTTTTCTGTGGAAAATTGACTAAGAAAATATTATTCTTTAGAAGTTGAATTTTTTTGTGCTGTAAAATTTTATAATTTTAAAATAATTTTATGCACTAGTTAATATGAAAATGAAATTTTACTTGGTTTTGTCGAGTTAATAAAATTATAACAAACATTCTAAGATCAATGTTTGCATTGAAATTGAAAAAGTGAATAATTTGTTAAGGCAAAAAGAAGTTTTAAAGTCAAAAATTAATTTGACGTAGACAGTTTCCAATCGATGGTATTAAGTGCACAACTTTATATATAATACATACAAAATAGTCGAACACCTGGAAATAATGAGTGATTTAGTTGTTGTACTATACAAAGTTTAATTGGTAATAAATTTCAAAATTTAACTATATACTAAAGACGAGATATTTATGTAACAAATCATAAACATTTGGTATTTGAATCTCAATTTTGATATACTTTTAAAGAAGTACGTCTTCGACGATAGTTAACAGTATAGCTTGTAATTTCAAGTTTTCTTTGACTGATGATCACAAGTTGCTAAAAAAGAAGCTAGCAAATAGGTCCTGTTGCCGATTACAGCTGGATTAACACTTTTTGCCTAAGTTAGGGTTCGAACATAAAATAATATACCGATATTTAGAAAACCTTTTGTCATACATCTAAACCTTAAGAATATAACCTGCTTGACAATCTTTTGGATAACATATGGAGTATAAAATCATGAAAAGCATATATTCAAATCATAAGTAAAAGTCGAGAACGTTTGTATTTCCTTTGTTTTTTAAATAAATAATGACAATTGTCCGAAATGCATAACTTGAAAAAGTGTGGCTAATTAACAAATTTTATTCGGATAACTTAAAAAAGAATCAAAAATCGTCGTACCTCAATAGGGGCGTAGGCAGGCGTAGGGATGATATGTCAGTTATACTAGCACGAGGCTTTTATATTTCTATATTGAAATAAAAAACGAATAACATCGAATTATATATTTCTAAGAATTCGATTAAATGTTTTATAAACCAAGAAAATATTGAATCCAATTGAAATTAACAACGCAATTTAGAGAGAATTAAATCTATTTTTTGTTGGAATAATTATAATATAAGTCCTCTGAATGACTTTGTTTTCTTTAAATTTTTTCATTTAGCTTCCATTTTTTTCTTATAAATTCTATATAAAAATTCGTCCTAATTCATTTGTATTGTATTTATTATTGTATTTTTTACTTTTCTCTTAAAAGCTTCTTTCAATATTAAACATAATTAAAAGTTTTGTAATTAGCTACACAGCAAATAAATAAGATGTTTATTTATCAAGAAGAAAATTTTTCTTTTACCAAATATGAATTTAATATTTAAGAATAATCATTTTTTAACAAATTATTATATTTGTTGACCTAAATTTTCTGTTCAATTTCAAGATTTCCATGAATTAAAGAATTTTATTTCACAGAGTCAGCGAAATGAAGAAGTTTTATTAAATTAACAATTTGTATGTTTAATTTCGAAGGACAATTCTACTAACACAGCATTTAAGATGTATAAAATAAATTCAAATTTAGAAATATAATTTCAAGTTACTTCCAGCTATTTGTGAAGATTAAATATTACAAGAACTGGAAATTTTCATATTCATAAAAAATTAGACGAGAAAGGCGTCATAGAGTACATAAAACTTTAAGCTAATTTATATTTATTGTACTCACAAGATCTAAAATAATATTTAAATTCAAGAAAAGCAGGAAGTTTTATGCACAAAATCCCTTTTGACATCGTTTCAGCAAAAAATAGAAAATCTTTTCTGGACAAAACTGAATTAAAAATAATAAAATAAATCCTTCTTTTACTAAAATCCAGAAAATCTCAAACTGACTTTATAATTAGAACACAGAAAGTTTGAATTGGTTGATAGCAGAAAGATTTATTGAACAAAGCTTTGTCAGTCTTCAAATGTAGAAATTTTCATATACGCATTTTCCTTAAAAAATTCTGTAGGAAAAGCACATTTATTATATGGACTATTATTTTATGAAAGGAGCATAATATAAGATTTCAAATAGTTACTCACCAATAATGAAATGTATCCATGTATTCCTTTATATCCATCATAACCAAGTAAATCACGAATTGAACCTGTACAATAATTATCACATTCATCTAATTTCGTACCATTATGAGGACTGCTATATTGCCATAACTTTTGTAAGAAATCATTTAAATAATCGCTTGTTATATTCAAATCGGAAATACTAATATTTTTCGATTCGAAATATTTCGTGGCATTTTGTTGAAATGCTTTATTTGTTGGATCCAAATCATCCATTGAAATTCTATTCAAATTTTGTTGTTGATTCCGATTAATCATAATATTTGTTGGTATATTATTTGTTGTGATATTATGTAAACTTGCCAACCATCTAAGAACTTTACGTCTCAGCCCTTGTTTGTACATAATTTCAAATCATTTATTATTTCCATTTTTTAAATTAATATTAATAAAGAAGAATATCGGTTTTATATTGGTAGAAAGAAATTTCAAATAAACAAATTCACTAGTTTTAATTAAAATAAATCAAGTAATCAACATATTGTAGAACATTGTTGAATAATTTTGTATTTTTGTAGAAAACTGAAATCAATAGAAAAATACTAAGTTAAATAAAAATAATTATTTTTAATGTGATTAAATATAAAAAGTTTCATAGAAAAAATACTTTCAAAGGTTGGTTTCGATTTGATTGTAGAAGTTTTAGGTGTCGTTGGAAAATCACTGATGTGAATGCAAAGGAAGAGACTAAACAAATGCCTGCGTAGGTAAGGTACCTTGAGTTAATTCTGTCCGTAATCAAGAAATCTCGAGTCCAAATCCTATCTTTTATGATTCTAAATTTTTAGTTAGTACGGACTACTTATGATAAATTTAAGTTAATATATAAAATTAAGTATTAATCTATTTATTTAGAAGGATAAAGTTTGTCGTGTGTTCAAATACCTAATCATAGCTTTTAAAATTACTGAAAGAACTTTCTTTTTATACTAAGCTTTAGACTAATGCCGCCATGTGCATGCAAAAACGAAACATTGAGATCTATGTAGTGCCAATATTACTGATGAATTCTAAGTTAAATATCCAGAAACTTCCGGCATGACCTAGACTATTAAATAATCACAAAATAATTCGACTTATTTTCTGAACCATAAAATTTAACTAGATTTGATATTCTTTTAATGAATTCATAACAAATTCTATGTAATTGCCGGTGTTTATTGGAGTAGAAATTGTTTTATTTAAATTTAATTGAACAAATGTAAATGAATTCAAGGATATGAAATATATTCCAGAAAATGGTCTTATTAAAATCATATTTAAAATAATATTGATATATTCTTAAGGAAACAAAATAATTGTTTTAAAGTTGGTTGACACAATTACTTTATTTTTGCCATGAAAATTATTGAACCAAACAAAATGTTATTAGTAATTATGAAACACTTTAAATGACACATTCTTGATGAGATCTTCAACATTTTCAGTCATGTACTAGAAAAATTCAATTGTTTATAAAAAATTAGTAAACTTAAAGTTAGGTTTCACCATCTATATTATTTTGACCCACCCTTTATAATATAATTTTCTTGGTATAAAATAAAATCTTGTTAAATCAAAGAGATTCCGTATAGAAAAGGTAATGGAGTGTTAAGTCTAGGATATTGAATTGGAAAATTATATCGAATTGAAATTGGATATTGTACATAGTGATGAAACTCACGTTACTGTATTACTTTACTTTAATCCTTTAAATAAGATTCAACTGTGAAAACTGTCAGTAAGTCAAATAATGACAACCATTCTTGTTTCAAATTTGGAACAATCTGGAAATATAGTAGTAATGGTTTCATAGCGAATCATGTATTTTATCCAAAATGAATAAAGCAGGTCACAAGGTATATTTATAAGGAGGTCCTTCATAAAACTTAGTTTTATGACATAAGATTTTTTAGATAAGATCCACTTTATGAAATTGTATTTTACTATACTTTCGAAATTGGTATTTATTTAGAAACCAAATTTTATGATTTTACCTAGTAGCCCAGTCAATGGGTACTTTTACCTTGCAAAAGGTATAGGAAACTTTATATTTGGTACGATTGTTCAACTAGGTAAGTGATTTAAAATTCCAAGTTTTCGAACTTGGAGGGGTGCCGCTCGCACCCCCATATTGGTTTAAAGGGGTGGAAAATCGCTTTTTCGCGATTATCTCGTTACCTGTACCAGATACGTTGATTGAGGTCTATACAAAAAATATAGAGCGTACGATTCTCCACATTTTTTACTTAAAACATTTTTTTCTAAAGATTATAGTTTTGAAGCTACAGCGCGTAGAAAGTGAGCACTTAGACAGAATTGCATGGTCGTCGACTTTTCTAATTCTGGATGAATAGTGAAATTATTGTAGACATTCCAAATTTTAATATTGTTGTTCAATATTAAAGAAAATATACGAGGGCAGGCGGAGTTGCAATATACCATAATAATATAAATGACGGAGCCCGTGTTGTTACTTCACAAATAGATCTCAATGCACAACAACTACAATCATTGTCTGTTCAGCTTTCTAAAGTGGAAGAAATATCAGCTTGTGAAAACAGATTGGACCATAATAAATCAGTTATAATTGTGGCAATTTACATTTCTCCCAAGCAATCGATAAATACAATTATTGAATTCATCCACGAGAATTTGCTAAAGTACACACCAAAAATTTCGCGTATTCTTAAAAAGATTACGATAAAATTCCGATGATTTTAAGTGGTGATTTTAATGTTAATTTTGCATTGGATACAGCGCTCCCTTTGATTGAGTACCTCAACACCATATTCAATTTAAAAAAGTGCAGTAGTCGCATTGATTCGACAACAAGATCGAAAACAGTAATTGACGCTGTATTTCAAAGATATATTGATCAAATCCAAACCAAATCATTCATTTCACAATTTAGTTATCATAAGCCACTCGTGTCATTTATTGAAATTGAAAACAGAGAGTGTGAATAATAAAATGTTTCTATCCCTCCTCATAAAGCTTTAGAGACATTTACCAGACCCGAGACCTCTGGGTAGCTAAAACAAATAATATAGAATCGAAACGCGTCTCTAATTCAGCCAATAGTGAGCGAATTTTCATAAGAATTGGAATGCATATTTTGGAGAGGCCAACTGAAAAGATACGATATGTCTCCATTCAGTGGTTGTGATTGCGACTAGTGTTTCTACTCTCGAGTATTTAATATCCGGGTATTCGGAAAATTTATTGATTTTTCGATTACTCGATTACCTGGATAATAGCATAACTACTTGATTACATTTGAATTGTTTTGTAACATAACAAATTGATTTCATAAGGCTAGGTCAAAAGAAAATTTCGCCGGTAGTGTGGAATCATTTTAAAAGGAATGAAACCTGTAAAAAAGCGTTTGGCAAATACTATTCTGCAAGTATTGGATACAAAAGATCTTCAAGAAGTGGAGTAATACGCCATATTTACTCAGTTCATCTAGAAAAGGCTAATAAAAAAGGAAATGTAAAACATCTCGACTCCCAGGATTGAAAAAACTTTGGAGATTAAGATTCACCTTTTGGCGTCATTCTCCGATGATTATTTATATGAATCAGAAATGCAGTGACAAAACTAATAAACCCTCTGAGAAGTTGCTGCCATAATTGCAGTTTAGTTTGAACAGAAATATCATTACTCTATTAAAATCTGTACCAAGAAATGTAATACCAAGATCAGAAGCAGTTACTTACCTAAAAGGAAATCTTTAGTTATTTTCCGTACAAAGTGTAGGTGAAAAACAAATTAAATATTTTTCAATATTTTCAACCATTTTTAATTCTTTATAGCCGATCGATAGCCTAGCAATCGCAATGCATTAACAATTCCACTCCAGAATTCTTTGTTTAAAAAAAAAAAAACCCATAAAAACTCACTCAAAAAAATTATTTCGAATAAAGAAAAATTACTCAAAAATCACTCATAAAAAAACTCACTTAAAAAAAACTCCCTTAAAAATCGACACATCTACCCCAAACGATAGTTAACTCGCTACTGGTGTGAGGGTGAGATGTGTTCGATATTGTTTTCGAGATATTTTTTTTAAACATTTTTTTTTTTTTTCAAATAATTTTTCACAAAGAAATAAAAAAAAACCAAATTTTTTCAAAATAGAATTTGAAACCAAATCTTGATTATTTGCGTTCGTTCGAGTTTTTACATGCACCAAAAATAGAAAATGTTTTTTGATTTGAAATACTTTCGAAAACTCGCCCTAAATTGGGCTCTGAAAATTTATTAAATTTTATTAAATCCTTAACAATAAATAAATTTACATAGATCTCTTTCCCTCCTGAAAGCGATGCTGCACGATATCATTCTTTACGGATCTACCATCAAGTTCAATTATCGTACAACAAATATAAGAATGCGGCTGATTGGGGATGACAAGTAGTAAATTTGGCCTTACTCCAATACTTATGATGAAGGATCCTGCCCCCGAAGTTCTATTAAAAGGTATTTCATGTAAGTGTAAAAAAGGATGTTGGATATGTTGTTGTAGAAAGGCAGGCTTAAAATGTTCAATTATATGTGCCACTTGCACAAGAATTTAGTGTAATAATATTCCGGAAATAATACCCGATTGCCGGGGTGAACCACCTGAAATCAATCAATTTTTGACTTTACAAATGCCAGATGATTATGGTTATGATCCTGAAGAGCAAGAAGAAAATTCTAATGGAGAGTCCACAATCTCTGACGAACAATATTCTTCAACATTAGCTGTTCCAGAACTTCAATGAATACAAGAAGCTTGCAGCAGTTAAATCAGTAATTATCTTCAACAAGATGCTTCGTGGATTATGCCTACTGGGGATACCGCGGTGAAAAAATGCGCCCTATTACTCTACCTCTATGGTGGTGTGCGAAGGGTTAAAATATAAGGGTAAAAAATTAATAAACTGTGGGAAATTTCGTTCAGAAATAAAATTTTCCAAGAAATTGATGAAAGTGCTCACTTTCTACGCGCTGTAGCTTCAAAACTATAATCTTTAGAAAAAAAAGTTTTAAGTAAAAAATGTGGAGAATCGTACGCTCTATATTTTTTGTATGGACCTCAATCAACGTATCTCGTACAGCTAATGAGATAATCGCGAAAAGGCGAATTTCCATCCCTTTAAGCCAGTATAGGGGTGCGAGCGGCACCCCTCCAAGGTCGAAAACTTGGAATTTTAAATAACTTACCTAGTTAAACAATCGTACCAAATATAAAGTTTCCTATACCTTTTGCAAGCTGGAGCCATTTTTTACGCTCTATTGACTGGGCTATAGGCCTTCTTGTACTTTTCATTTTACGATCTTCATTAAAAAACAACTGTCCAATACATTAATATTTGATCAGTAAATTTGCCTACTAGCCAGCAACATTCTACTCAAAACTAAGTGAAGTAAGTAAATTAAAATATGGGTTTTTCAGTTTAGTGTACGTATATGTATGTTACTGTCAAGCATCTCAGGCGAATCAAATCCATCATTTCCATATAAAACTTGCCCGAAGCAAGATAACTAAAATAAAATCGAGAATTGTTAAACATAACATTCAGAACTTGACCCATTTTCATGGACACTTCAAATGGGTACTAAAATTCTAAAGTGTACAGGGCGCCACAAAGCTTGAATCGGCCTTATTTATTACTGGTACATTCATTGACAAGAATGCTTGCCACTTTAGTTTTTATTAAACTGTTTAATAATTCAATCGATTTATCAAATCTAATATTGTTGCAGGCAAACGTGAGAGTTTGTAATAATCCAGCCAGCCTACATAATTCAAATAAGTTTTGTTCTTAAAATAATGATACTTTAAATTGCGTTTAAAATATTAATTGTGTTAGAAATTATTTAATTAAATTTCAAAATTAATTACGTTTTATCTAATTTAATATTCCAAATCATTTAATGAATATTAAGGAAATTTTCTTGAATCAGATTTCAAATATTTTCGAATTATCTTTTGAGATACTTCCATAAGGTAAAATATAAAATGAAACTTCTTAGGATAATGACTTTGACCAATATCCATCTGCCATGATATGATAAAAGGACCGAAATTCTCTAAAGAAACTGCTGATGACAAGAACGATATGATATTGAGACGAACGGTGTCTTCTATTCAATCAACTAAAAATATTCTAAACACGTTTATATAGTATATAAATAAATAAGTATAAATGAAAACGTATTAAATATTGTAGATAAATTAAATTTTGATAGGCAACAAAGTCGAAACTACGAAATAAGCTTGTAAAATAACCATTCAATCGTATATATACATATTGTATTCTGTAAATATATATAAATTTCTGTTCATGTTGATTTATTTTCATTTGATTTAATAATGTTAAGAATTACTGAAATCTATCAAGAAAAAAGAAAAGTTAATCTTAAGTCGAAGTGTGAAAATTAAAGAAGAAATTCTATAAGAAAATCTGTTTTGAATAAAACTCTTCAAAGGTATCGCATGGATAAACAAATGAAAAAATTAAGATCTTCTTTAAAATTCGTGAAATAAATACGAAATTTATATTCAAACATGAAGCGGATTTTTAATGAAGATGTGGATTAATTCAATGTCATTTCGGATTTTATACATTCAAGAAAAAATGTATTTATTAGATCCGGATTTGTGCTTTATTACCCTCGGGACTCCAATTATTCATTCGCTTTTATCTGTGTTTTTTTTTTGACGGGAAAAGTAGATTTAATCGAAGTTCTAATCTTTGATAGAAACAAAAACAAACCACAAGAATATACTTTAGAGAAATACAATTCAATTTAGTTTAACGATTTTGAAGTTTATTTTAAATTCTATAATGAAAATCTAATTGTAATATTTTAGGTTCATATACAATGGAGTGGAGATAGGTATCATCAATATTATTTCTATAAGTTACAATAGTAAAATTCAGCACAGTCTACATTAACTACTTATTAAAATTTTAATATAATTACCGAACCAGCTCTCGACCTCGAAAATCGTTCCTCAACTTTAAGTCCCGTTTCTTAAGAGATAAAATGTCTTATCAACTTTATTTAAACCCGCGTGACTATATACAATATTTAATCTAGATGATAAAGGTTGTTCGGTTTCATGGTAAATTATGAATAGAATTCATTTATAGTCCTTTAAGTTTGAATATTTATCCTTTTTTTTTCATGACTACCTAAACTTTAGTAAGTTCTTATCAAATAAATTCGCACTGACATTATCGCTTTTATAAAATAAGTAAGTTACTCAACTATTGCATACACTTAGGCGAATTACTAAAAGCATTACATCGAAATTCTTTATGAATGACTGGATTACCTATACAAAAAGTATTCGACAATAGAAAATAGTTCTTCAGAAAGTAAGTAATAATATTCAAATCACATTTATATTATTTTCAGTTTAAACAACATAGAAAACATTTTATAAGTTTTCATATTAAACAAAAGCACGTAATAACATTTTATACATATTTTGTCTTTACTTTGAAATGAACAAATCCTCTTATTCCAGAAGTTATAAATAAAATTTTACGATAAAATATGTTTTAATGGCTTTTATTAGATCATAATGAAATAATATAAATTTCATAGTATGTAATACTAACATAACTAATATTAAAACATATGAAATAAAGCTTGTTTTTGAAATTACCAAAGCCTGCAGTTTGAAATTCAAAGGCTTAAGGTAGAAATGTGAACCAAATTTTGTGTGTTACTGGAAACCTATTCGAATACTTGTTAGTTATTGTTTTACATTTTCACAATTAATTAACAAAATTTGTAAGATTTTAGAGTAAATAATTATTATATATTATTGTTATTTTTATATTTTATTATATTTCACAATCGCTCTGGTATTATTTTCTATTTATAAAATTGAATCGCAATTTTTAATATGTAATTTTCTTACAAAGTAAGTGAAATTTTTTTGTCTAAAAAGAGAATATCATACATTACAAGAAATATGAATCAATTTCTGTATTGTTTCGCCATGAATAAGTTACAAAAAGAATTCTTATAATGATAATTTAAATTGAAGCGAACATAATTGATAATGGCGTACTATGTTTCCCATTTTAAAATGTAAAAAATTCGACGTAGTCTAAAATCATGTTCTATTTCGTATAATATTTCAATATCATAAATATTTTTGTATGGAATTTATGTTAGGAATTTAAATTTTTATTCTACAAATCCTTTTTATGAAGAATACTTTTTTATATTCTGAGATCATTTAAATATTTTAAAAAACTATATGCATTCTTTATTATAATTTTAGAAAATAAAATGATGTTTTATTTTTTAAAAGTAAGCATTTTTCAGTGATTTTATATGTGAATCCTTTTCCAGTGAACAAAAGAATTTCATTTTTCTTTTATCGAATGTGTTACGTAATAAGGTACTTTAAGATTCAAATAACTTTAATAATAATATTGTACTATGTTTGTAAAAGCACAACACGGAAGACACATTGTTAATTAAAGGGAATAAATTAAAATCTTTCGTGATTCCGGAAACCACGAAACATTCTAATAAAATACAAGTAATAGCCACACATAAATGATCACTGTCGTTTTGACATTTCCGTAACCAATCCTAAGAATAAGTTTGTAGAAGTACGTTTGAATGCATGAACATTCTCGAGTTTGAAGAGATGAAGTACATAAGGAGGAAACATCGCTGGTAAGATATAGTTGAAGTCAAACTTCGAGATAATTGAAGTCAAACTTCGAAAGAGATTGAATCATAAGAGATTTGAAGCGTGATTATTTGTGGTTGGTTTACAGAGGGATTATTAAAGTGATTTGATAAATAACTATATTAATAAGTGAATAATAGTGTTATCCATTGCAAATAAATTTTTTTCAAAAAATTCCATATTCCTTTGCAGATTACTAGTGGAGCCCGCATTAAAAAACATTCTATTTAATCCATTTTAATTAAATATCTAAAAACATTGTTTTAATACTTTGGTAACCTTTTCAAATTTATTTAATATAAATCCGAATACATATATTAAAAATGAAAAAAAATTATATTTTGTTTGGAACTTTTTTTGGGAGAATATACTAATCCCCAAGATATGTAGATTTTTTCCTGTTTGTTTTCAAGAAATATATAATTTTATATTTTGCTATAAAATAACAGAAATGTTTATTCATAACATCTTATTTTCTTTTTTTTCAAATTTGGGGTGTAATTCCCTTAAGTAAAGAATAATTCTAATAAACGTAACTGAAAAAATTGAAATGAATTTCTCAGACATTCTTTTTTTTGTTGCTCGGAAAATAATACCCAAAGATCCCGAAAAGATCTGAATAAGAAACATATTGCATGTAAACATCCTTTATGATTAAAATTTTATTATAGAAATTTGTTTTATTTTGTGGTTATGTCGGATCAAAAAATCATAACCAACGAAAAAACATGTCATACTTTCAATGGAATCCTTAGAATATGGAATGTGCGTAAGAAAGAATTGTTTAATTTAATTTTCCAAAATAATAATTGAATTAAATGTTTTCAGATAAATTCTTTGACAAATAACATTTTATGAGATTTCCATTTTGAATAATAATTCCCAGAAATATTCCCAAGAATAAAATATATAATTATTGAATATGACATGCTTATGCCTTATGGTAGGTAGTACCAGTACATATTAGTTTTGTCACTAAGTGTGTAACACATCTAAATAATCATCGTAGAAAGGTTGTGTAGAGAATCAAAAGTTATATCGATGTCCGCCCGTCCGTCCGTGTTCAAGATAACTCAAAAACACGTTACCCAATTTTGATGAAATTTAGAATGTGAGTTGGTTATTCCTTAACTTGGCTTGGTATTGCATTTCAGGCAAATCGTCTTAGGGGGAGTGAAGTTATTAAGTAAAAACAAGAGTGACTAGAAAGTTTTGTCATTTTTTTGTTTATGGTTTTTAGGATTTAATTGGAAAATTTGTGAACGAATTTTGTTTAAATTAATTATATTGGTGAACTACATAAATGGACGATACCATGTTAAATTTCAATAAAATCTGCCCAAGGATAGTTAAGAAAAAAATAATGCTAAGAGAAAATAAGCCTCTTCATATCGTTTTTTTGATGTACCTACTTTAAAAACTAATACACCGATTTGAATAAAATTTGGAGATTAGATTTATCTTATTAGGGTTTAGGTTATCTGCAAATTACAGGAAATTTTGAAAAAACAAAGTTATGAAGAAAATACTTTGAAATATATGTATTTTTAACAGTTTTTCTGTCCCATTTCTGCCATAGGACATCAAAAAATCTGCTATAGGACGATTTTCAGTTACAATAACATATGTTTTAGAATTGAATTTGAGCCTACAAATTTTGTTTCTATGATACTGTTTTGATACTTGAGTGGTTTTTATTGTGTAGAAAATCATTCAATGAAATTCGATTACAACAATATCAAAATACTGTTTATTATTGATCATTCGAATATATGGGAAAGCGTTAAATACCATAGTTGGCATACCAGTTTGAATGTCTGTTCTTATAGATTTTTATTCCAATGGTATGAGAGAAATGTTTATGATGAAATAACTTCTGAAAAATATTATACGTCCGCATTTATAGTCAATTCATTACTTCAGGGATGTTTTCTCATAGATACCTGCCCGAAGGTGTAATATTTAGGAAATTCTTGGTTTTATGTGAATATCATCATCAAATTTTGAGCATTGTAAGCATTATTTTCGAAATCATGATTGTGCTTTTTTCTTCTTTTCTATTCTAGACTGATGTGATTTACGAAATTAGGATGAGAATTTACAAATTTTGTGGTAATAAATACAATATATATATACAGGCACATTGGTACAGGCACATTGTGGTTGCTTTATAAATAATTAGAGCGTATGTGAAATGATGAGAAATTCTTAGCAATTCTTAATGGATTAAAATAAAGTAAAAAGAAAATCTACATAATGAGTTGTTGTAAGTAATTATAACTTCATTAAAAAATTATTTAAAAAAAAAAATTTTAATTCAAGAGGGAAAAAAAATTAAAATATTGTTTAAAATTCATGATTTTTTTGGTTGCCTTTAAGTTTTAATTATAAATATTTGCAAAATCCTGTCAAAATATAATCAATTTTTTGATTTAACTATATTTAAACATTGAAATTAATGAACTTATTCCCCAAACAAATAATGACTGCGAGTTTTTGTCGTCAAATACCTATTTTACACTCTCACGAGATAAAAGAAAAACAAATTATTGTCATACAAAAACTACATTATTTAAAACTCTTTAAAAAAAACTATAATAACATAGAAATCTGTCGTTAAATAAGGTAGCAAAAGGTGAACTGCGGAATTTTATGGTTCTCGTTGTTGTTACATACCAAACAAAACTTTTTTATTACGATGGAAAATGAAAAGCACACCAATTATACATTAATTACTATGAAAGAAATTCCAATTATTTAATCTAATTGCAATCAAAGTAATTACGATTTTATCCTGCTCACAATGGAAGAAATGAATTTTGAGATGAAATTCAGTCTTTTCTGAAAATGTTTTATAAATCATTAAAAAAATCCTTCTATTAAGTCATACGGAAATATCAAGGAACATAATATTTTTTAATTTAACAGAAACTTTCGTCTAAGAAAGATTGATATAAGTATCTAAAAACCTTAAGAAATATACGTGTAAATGTCTTTTATAAAATCTTATATTTTTACACCTCAATATAATCGGGGACATTGACCTGAAAATGTATTTCATTTTCGTTTAGCTACATTGAAATATAACTTTCAACAAAATCGCTTTTTAAGGACAAGAAAAACTTTTATATAAATTACTTTCGAAGCCTAAGTCTTTTATAAAAATGAATAATATGAGTTTTTATTCTTGATATTATTTTTATATTTATGTACAACATCTAGGAAAAGAATCAAAATTAAAGTTTTACAGGAATTTTTAAAGAAAATTTCTTTCATTCGATATTAAACATTTCAAAAAAAGGTAATAGCTTTCCATTTAATTCAAATAACATAAAAGGATATAGTATAATGTTTCGAAAAGGAAGTAACAATCAATTTAAATTCTGTAAACCGATATAAATTTCCGAAAGTGTTTTTTAACTTTCAAACAAATGAGAAATAATTTTCCATAAGTCAGGGTAATTTATTAAACTCATCCCTTCTAGCTAGATATTATATAATATTATGTGTAGTAAGATGTGTGTTGTTTCCAATTATTTCAAATAGATGCTCGTCTTTTTACATAAAATATGTTACCCCATTTATATACGATACTTAGTTTGCTATTCCCGAGCCAGGCTCGGTTTGAGTGCTATTGTTATTTAAAGATAAGTTATTGATATCGTAATAGAAGTTGAGTCAGGTATGTCTCAAAAAATATCAAAAAGATGCTTATCACTTTAATCTTCAGTGAGAAAATATCGTACTAACATATTTAAGAAGATTGTTTTTTTTAACTTTTATTATAAACCCTAAAAGGTTAACACAAATGAGTTTGTTGTGCCAAAAAAATGAAGACACAATTTATGTGCTCCACAAATGAAAAGCTTCTCATAAAATTTCGTTTTTAAAGTACGAATAGCAGACTTTTAGGCGTACATTATATTTATAAGTATGCAAATTATCTGGCACTTACTATACAACAATATTTCGAATTATAATAGCATCATTATGCCCTATGGTAGGTACTACCAGAGGGTATATTAGTTTTGTCACTAAGTGTGTAACACATAGAAATAATAATCGGAGAAAAATTTCAAAGGTATGGTTGTGTAGGGAATCAAAAGTTATATCGATTTATGCATGTCCGTCCGTAGACAAGATAACTCAAAAATGCGTTATCCGATTTTGATGAAATTTATAATTTGAGTTGCTTATTCCTTAACTTGGTTTGGTATTGCATTTGAGCCAAATCGATCCACGGGGGGCAAAGTTATAAAGCAAAAACCAGGGTGACCAGAAAGTTTTGTCGTTTTTTTCGTTATGGTTTTTCGGATGTAATTGGAAAATTTGTGAACCGATTTTGTTCAAATTAATTATGTAGGTTAACTGCATAAATAGACGATACCGAGTTAATTTTCAGTCAAATCGGTCCAAGGATACTGGAGAAAGAAATAGTTGTAGCCTAAAATAAGCCTGTTCATAAAGTTTTTCCAATGTATTTTAAAAAGTTATATACGGATATGAATCAAATTTACGAAACGTGTTTATACTATTAGACGCCAGCCTACCTGTGAATTTGGGCCAATTTGAGAATGAAGAAACGAAGTTATGGAGAAAAAAACCTTAAAATATTCAATTAAGCAGAAAGTTCGTGGCGTTTTTTTTCCAATAGTTGGCTTTAGAATCGTATAACTTTAGTAGTTCTAATCCTATCAAGTTATGTTATAGCGCGCTGAAAAGGTGACATCTTATAGAATACTTAGAAAAAAAAAATTGTGAAATTCTGGCAGAACAAATTGGGGTAATTGGGTTTTGAAAATGAGCCAAAATTCTGAAAAAAATTCCCTATATTAATGCTCCATGTTTGGTACTACCGTCCGTCCGTTGACAAAATAACTCAAAAACGCGTTATGCAATTTTGATGAAATTTAGAATGCTACTTGGTTATTGCTATAGTGGTTTTGATATTGCATTTCAGCAAAATCGACTGAGGGGCAGCGAAGTTATTAAGGAAAATCAGGGGCGGCCATAAAGTTTTGTCGTTTTTTTTATATAGTTTTTCGGGTTTAATTGGAAAATTGGTAAAGCAATTTTGTTTAAATTAATTATATTGGTTGACTACATTAATAGACCATACCATTGTAAATTTCAGTGATATCGGTCTCAGGATAGTGGAGAAAGAAGTAGTCGTAGGAAGAAATAACCCTGTTCAGAAAGTTTTTTTGATGTATTTTCAGAACTAATGCACTGATTTGAATGAAATTTGCAAATTAGACTTATGCTACTAGGGTCTGAGTTACTTACAAATTAGAGAAAATTTTGAAAAGGGCAAACAAAGTTATGAAGGAAAACCTCGATATATTGTTAGTTTTCACAATTTTTCTCTCCCATTTCTACCATAGGGCATCAAAAAATCGGCTATAGGCCGATTTTACATTACTTTATGTTTTTAAATTTAATTTTACTGGTAATTGTTGAACATTTATTTATTTTTCTTCTGGTAAAATAATTTTCACTAAAACTATACAAGAAAATTGAAATGTATCGAAGATGATAATTTAACATTTTCCAAATGTCACAAGGAATCTTTTGAAATATCATCTGAAAAGTATTGTAATTTTCTATTTTGTTTTTAGTTTTAGTCCAAAGATATAGTAAATAACTAACACTTGAAAGGTGTATTAATAAATGCTAGAACGTCTAACTCCATTTATTATCCAAAAATTGTTATTATAAATATATATTGTGTTCGACCTTACTTAGCGAAAATATTTTTGTATATGAAACCTAACTTAGTAAAAATGTTGGACTGGGCGGCAATTTAATAATGATTTAAGTCTTTCAATGTATATCAGTTTGATTAAAACATCTTGTTATAAGCTTTATATCTCCAAATTTATAAAAAAAAATCTTATTCCGGATACTCTATAAATCAATCTGTCGGTTTAAGAAGTTTATTTCTTGTTATCAAAATATATACTATAAATAAGGAAACTTAAGATTATGTATATATGGTAAATAATAAATCATTGTGGATATGGAACTTAATTACAGCCTAATATTGTTGGTGCTTGACAAGTGCTGAAATTGACTTTAATTTCATTTTCTACTTTTATAAAAATGATATTTTAGTACAGTAAAGATGATTTATTTTTGGATTCACAAATTTTGCTAGTAGCAATTTAAATAATCTATTTTCGGCTGAAAAAATCATAATTTCGAAAAAGGGATAACGACCTAAAATTGGATTGAACTATGACAGTTCACTGCTTTTATGGTATATAAACAAAAAAATGAACAAAAAATTACGAGAAAAACCATAGGAGTCTTGGTTGTAATGTCAATGAACGATTGTAGTCAAAATAATTTAAAGAGTAGGGTTAATGTCTGGAAAACCACTCGAATTAGAGACTGACTAGCCTTTATGCTATATCATTCAAATATTTTTAATGTCGCCTACACAATGGAATAGTCAAAAATCTTATATCTAATTTAATAAGCCCTTTTTTTAAAAAAATGTTCTCAAATTCCTTTCCATGATTAATAGTAATCATGTTTTTAAATTTCTAGTAAAAATCTTTCAGTTCAAATCCTGGAAGCAAATCAAAAGGAATACATATTTGTAATTGATTAAAGAAAGTATCAAGATTTTCATTTTGAAAATTTTAAAAGTTTAATAAAGCATAAATAGAAAATTTTGTATCCAATAAATTTTCTGCTTAACGTTTCTATAATCAGCTTCTTTCTTTTCAATTTGCTAATGTTAATTATTAATCCATATACTTTGTTAGATTACCCACAATCAAATTTGAAAAGTTTCTTAAAATTTAACATAATTAATATTCTAAAAATTTGTTAAAAATATCAAAGAAAATTTATTAAAAGAATTCACGAAGCTTATCGATTTTTTATATTAAATTGGTAATTACAAAGTTTATATTAAATACACTTGAAAACTAAATTAAAATTAATCCAATCTTTTAATTTTTTTATTGGTTGTTAAAGAACTTTCTTCAATAACTATGTTAAGTTTAAAATTGTGTATGTTAATCATTTTAGACTCTGTTAATAATAGAAGAGTATTAAAATTCATTTGTATCATAATTTTATTTATTGCATATACTATATAACAATATTTTAAATTTATATGTCTTCAGAATCGATTTTGTAATAATGAAAATATCTTTTCGAACTAAATGAGACCTAAAAGTGTCTATTAAAGTTAATAGTATTCGGCCATAACGCTTTAATCCCATACTATATGGAATAAGAAGTAACTAAAGTGTTTCAATTTAACTTTAGTACATGTTTTACAACAACATCATTATCAACATTGACTAGAAATTGTTTGTTATCAATTTTTATAAGCGAGTTCATTTGATTAAATTTGTGGAATCTTTCGTTCTTATAGGAATTTTCGGGAAATTTTTATTTTTTATTAGAAATTTAAACAATTTATAAGATTTAAAGTGATTTTGTTTGTTTATTGAAATACGTTTAGCACAATCAAGAACTTAATATAGAAATTTTTATAAACATTTTAACAATACATGTTAAAATTTTTAAACATTCAAAAAAATTTAGGCTCATTTCAAGAATTTGAACATTACAAGGTAGTGTCCAAAGTAATCAGGACTTTTTGAATCTAGCGCCCCTAGTGGCGCCATCTATATGCCGACTGGTGCGTTAGAATCTGCTATCCTTTATCGACTTCCTGTGAGAATTTCATGACATTTCATCTATTGAAAGTGAAGTTATTGCGTTTTAAGTGCAGTATGTTTGTGTCATCGGTGCGAAAATGAGCTTCGACGACCAAAAATTGCTCAGACTTCAACATTCGAAGGACATCATTAAAGAGGTCAAAAAGGACAAAAACTTCCTTTATAACATTGTGACTGGTGACGAAACGTGGTGTTTTCAATATGATCCCGAAACGAAACGCCAGAGTGCTGAATGGAAGGCGCCGGACGAGCCGAAACCCAAAAAATCGTGCCTGGAGAAGTCAAAAGTGAAGACAATGCTGATTTGTTTTTATGATTCCAAGGGTATTGTCCACAAAGAATTTGTTCCACCCGGTCAAAACGTTAATGCGTTATTCTACCTAGGAGTTTTGAAGCGTTTGGTGCGCCGTATTCGACGTGTTCGGCCCGAATATCGCGAAGATGGAAGTTGGCGTTTGTTGCACGATAATGCGCCGTCTCATCGATCGACGCTTGTGACCGATTATCTCACCAAAAATCACATTTTAACCATCAACCACTCCCCGTATTCACCGGATATGGCACCTTGCGACTTCTACCTTTTCGGAAAAATGCATTTGCCGATGAAAGGAAAGCGTTATGCAAACGTAGAGGCCATTCAAAAGGCTTGCACCGGCATACTGGCGGCCATACAGGCCAACGAGCTAAAACACTCGTTCGACATGCTTTTGGACCGTGCAAAAAGCTGTATTGAAGCAGAAGGAGACTATTTTGAATAAAATCAATTGATTTTGCCGAAAAAACCATTTGTTCTGTTTTTTTTTTTAAAGTCCTGATTACTTTGGACACCACCTTGTATTATAAATTTTCAATGAACAATATAATATGGTAGAACGAACATTTTGAATTTTAAATTTTCAATTATTGAGAATTTATGTTAGATAAATTCTAAAGACTCGTTTTGTAAAAATTCCTAATAAATATTTCAATTCTATTTAATTTTACAAGAAATAAAATGAGGTATATGAAATTCATAAATGATGATGGACAGAGGTTCTATTTCCAGACATTTTTTATTAAAACATTTTTAACAATTTTTATCTGGTATTTGTTTGGTATACAACGATGGATGGACACATTGTTAAAATTCTCAATATAATAAAGAATTTATAAGCAGTCATAGAAAGAATCAATATCTTTGTCCAAGAAGACCTGTTATCATGTGATAACTATTCCATTGGGAACTGAAGAGAATATATGTTTGTATCCCTTATTTTACATGCCGATTTCATCTTTAAGTTTAAGGTTGTTAGTAACACGTCTCCATTAGGTGTCGAAGGTTTAAAATCGACTGTAATGTCAAAGTCAAGAAGCTACAATATATGAAATCTCATCTATTCAATCAATTTAATTTTCTATTTTTGTATATGTATGATAAGTAGTTCTAGAGGTCGTCTGGAAAACTTAAAAGACCATAAAATTTAATTTGATATTTGAAGGATCTATCTTTAGATCAATTGCCTTCTAGAATCATTTATATGAATATAGTATGTATTCCATAAAAATAGAAATAAATCATAAATTAGGCGGTATCATTTTTAAATATAAATGCTAATACTTCTAATGTAATGGAAAAATGACCTAAGATTTTTATATAAAAGATCAATATAATTACACAGAAAGTACTACAAACAATATTATTTCCATTGTCAGTCATTTAAAAAAAAAACTGAACTAAACTGATTACTTCCAGTAGTGTTTGGAATGAAAATGAAATAATTAGGTCGACAAACAGCATCTACTAGATTTCCAGAAAACTTACTAATACGATTTCTTGGATTTTGAATTGAAAATCTTGAACAAATAATAAGAAAATGAATAAAACCATTAACAAAGTATCCAACTGTTAGGATTCCATAACAAGTTGGTCAGTTATTTTTTTTTATTGTATGTAATTTATTACATTTACAATGATTAGATATGTTCGATGGAGTGCTAGTTCATTTTCTGTGTTAAATTTAGTATTATATTAAATATTTCCCAACAATTTTGTGATCATAAACTCTTTGAACGTATAATTCAATATAAATGTCACCACCGCGTTCCTGTCACTAGTGGCAATATACTGGCCAACTGTAGACTACAATTAAGTTTTCATCATGAACAACAATACACTTCAACCTAAAAAATAGATGAAATGTAATCTCCAAAAGCTACGCAGAGAGAATTAAACTTGAGGCTGAACTTAAAATGCTAAAATTCTGCTTCGACTTTCTATGGCACAAAGTTAAAAGTTTTTAAGTTCGGTTATATTTGAAGAATTAGAATAGAAATTCGAAACTAACTTTAGTTTTTTTCTTTTAAAGTCATAAAAATTACTAAAGCTAGTAGTCCTAAAACTGACAGATGTGCAAATTGAATATAATTCAAAATAAATAAAAATTCGAAATCATCGAACACTGCTTAAGTTTGCCATTAATAAAAACAAGAAAATAAAATACATATTTCTCTCATAAATTATACAATTTTCAATTTCTTCGAATCCATATCCAAGTGAGTTGTTATAAATAACTAAATAATAAATTCAGGATATTTTCCTTTTCCCGTCTCGACTGCATTAAATTGAAGTAATCAAATCCCATTTTACAATACAAAGGTTTGGGTATAATTGAAAATGTTTTCCAAGAATTTGAAATATAATAACAAAGATTTTTACGACATCCCAAGAATAAGAAATAAGTATGAGATTCATGAAGTCAAGGAAGGTCAATATCTGCTAACCGAATAAAATGTCGATAATCTCTGTAAAGTCATTCTTAAATTAATGACTTTAAAATTAAATTTTTATGATTTCTAAATTAACGCAAATTATTCCAAAATATGATTTATTAAGATTCCTTATTCTTGCAGATTTATAAATAAATATAATAAAAATATAAATGTTTAAATTGATGCCATCTATATATCCAGTATAACATTAAATAACTCTGTTAAAAATAAAAAGCGATAAATAATCATTCTTAAATAAGCGGTATAACCGTCCTTAGTTTACCCAAAAAATACACACCCAAAGTGCACAACAGTTTTCGTGTTTGATGTTTGAAGTCCATATTGGAATAGTGGCTTATGGTTTCTTCCTTAATTTTATAACTTCTTCAATTATCAACGTTTCAATGTATTCTTGTTTTTATAAATGACTTATTATTATCATTTTCAATTTAAATATTTTTTATACATAGTTAATACCCTATAAAAAGCTTTTATAATGACATCAAGGAATTGATATTATGCTATACAGTACTACTTGGATAATCGGACTACCAGTTGAGTACATTAAATTATACATGATCCATAGTTACGCAGAGGTACAAATAGTGAAGAAACCTATTCTGGAAGTTTATTCAATATTATTATGGCTGGACAGGTTTTACTGTATTTTCATAATTGGTCCCAAAATAACTAGGTTATTTCCATAGAAATTGCCACTTCAAGGGTTTCAATATTTTCCTTGTATTGATGAAAATTATAATTAATTTTATAATATTTATATCGAAAATGTATAGTTTTCATTCAATTCTTTGATAATTTAAATTGACTTCAAAGCGAAACTGCCACTTGATATGTTATTTAAAGGAAATGAATGGGAATACTATACTTTATTTAAAGAATGAAATTGTTTAATTAAAATCACATCAAGTGATTAACTTTATTTAATTAAAATATTTCAAATTTGGTTAATTATTTGGTAAACTAGAAAATACAATGTAAATAATTTAAGTGTGATATATTTAAAATGACTATTAATAGTTCAAATTATTTACATATTCAAAATAGGTATTTATAAGTAAAACAAAACGTTTAAGACAAATATTAAATACTTATAAAGTATTTTAGTACGCTAAACAATTGATATTAAAATATACTGCCATACACTGATACATTTTACCAAGTTTTTATTAACTCGCTTTCTTGTTTGTTTGTCCAGTACAAATCTTGCAATCGATTTTTAACTAACTTCCCGACTAGCTAGACATTTGAAACTTTTAGAATAGCTCAGAACACGATGACAATGCATTCTTTTAATATCTTTAGCCGTCTTTAAGCAAAATTGAATTCATTTTCAGTAAATTTTGTTTTATATGGAAAGTTAGTTCGGAAAAAAAAATTTTAAAAAAGTATTTATTAATACATAGACTTGTCAAGTTTATATGATTCAACAGAAAATTTAAAAACATGGTATATAAATTATTCTACATTTATTTCCTGAGATGTTCTATTTTTAAAATGTGTTCTTACCTGATCTTTAACTACACTAGTTTAAATTAATTTAAAAAAGAAATTGGAAATTATCATCGGTTAAGAGGTTTCCAAGATAAAAATAAATGTCTCATAAATTTGTGATAGCTGATCAGATCCCAAAATTTCATTTCCATCGAATAGCGCGTTCGTGAGATATTGTGTAAAACAGTCAGATGAACGGACAAATTTTGAAATTTAACCCAATGGACCTCAAAACGTGAAGATTGATTCTAATCTGGAGATAACAATTGCCATCATATAACTTAATTCCTATGGGAAGAAAATAAAGTGCAAAACAATAAAACTGAGAAAATTCGAAGAAAATCTTTATTCTTAGAAAGATTTCTCTGTTTATTTATTTCTCTAGTTGTAAGTTCAATATTTTTGAATTTATGTAATCCTAAAAAAACTCCCTTTTATTATTATTATTATTCTAGAATACGTATTTGGGTCTCCAGCAATTTCAAATGAAAATCTGTGTCTGAATTTTATCGTTAGGAATTTGTGAAGAATTTATCGTTACTATCAAATCATCCTCTTTTGAATTCATATAGCGATTTTAACATATCAAAGATATGTTACTCATATTTTTTAAAAAGGTTTGCCAATTTCCTTATCCTTATTCTTTTAGAATTCGGTTCTATTTGATGTTTTCAATCATTACATATTCGTTAATACAAGTTTTTCTTAATTGGATAGAATTTTTTTTATAAAAAGAATATATTTTCTCGTTTAAATGATAATTTCTCAAATAAAAGTCCTTTTTCGTGTGATAATGAGAAAACTAATAAAAATATATAAAGGCAAACACAATGTTTATAAGTCGGAACCAAATTAGCAAGAAATGTAAAGAAACTCAAAATTGACCTATGGTAGAAATGGGACTCGTACGAGTAGTTAACAAATCCATAGTTCAATAAAAAACAACCATAATTTATAATATTTTATTGTTTCTTTGCATACGATTATTTTTCTTCAAATTCGTTCTAATTCGCAGGTAGCCTGGGCCGTATACAAGATAACTCAAAAACACGTTATCCGATTTTTTTGAAATTTAGAATGTGAGTTGGATATTCCTTAACTGGATTGTATTTCAGCGAAATCAGCCGAAGGGGAGGGAAGTTATTGAGCAAAAACCAGGGTGACCAGAAAGTTCTGTCGTTTTTTTTATATAGTTTTTCGGATTTAACTGTAATATTTGCGAATCAATTTTGTTTAAATTAATTATATTGGTTAAATACGTAAATAGACCATGTTAAATTTTAGCAAAATCGGTCCAAGTATAGTGGAGAAAGAACTAATCCTAGGAGAAAATAAGTCTGTCCATAAAGTTTTTTTGATGTAATTTAAAAACTTTTACACCGATTTAAATAAAATATTAGATTTACGCTATTAGGATCTAAGTTACCTACAAATTAGAGGAAATTTTGAAAAGAGGAAACAAAGTTATGAAGAAAAAAGCTTGAAATACTATTAATTCTGACTGTTTTTCTGTCCCATTTCTACCATAGTGGATCAAAAATCGGTTATAGGCCGATTTTTAGTTACTATATGTTTTTCAAACAAAAGGAAATACGCAGCTATTGTTCAAAATGAGAGAATTTGTTCAAAAAAAAGCAAATTGAAATAAAAGTTAATAGGATTTTGCTGACTGCAACCTAATCGCAAGTTTATCGTCAATCAGACAAGGAATTATGGAATAATAAAAACACCCTTTATGATAACGAAAATTCAAGTCGACCAATTGAGGTGATCACTGAAGAAATTGTCAAAAAAGTCTATGATATCGATGTTAGGAGATCGAAAAGTGAAAGTGCAAATGAATATTTATAGGTGAAAAAACTATTCGTTTGGTCGTAGTCGTACGACATCTTCAAAGAAATGGCAAAATTGCATTACGTTAAAAATTAGTTAACTATCTCTTGTAATTCTCTAGATTAAATCTCAGTGTGTTCATTACCCGTTTCCAAACTTATAGAAACAGCTCTTGGGTAGAAGATTTGAATCGAATTTAGAACTTGTTGACGATATAAATGTTATATTATCCGGATGGGATAAAAAAAAGTTAGACATGCATTTGACTAAATCTATCTACGGAGACAATTTTCTACTATTTGCTGAGAACTTTTCGGCACATCTAGTACAACAACATGAAATTATATAAAACTTAAATTTTGAAGCATAATTAATGGCATCTTTATTTTTTTCAATACGATTTTATACATAAAATATTTACATACAGAAAAAGAAAACTATGGATTTTTTTTTATTCAAATACACTCTAAAGTCTAGTTTATTATAAAAATTTTATCATTTTAATGATGATATGGAAATTAAAAAATATAAAATTTTGTTTCTTTCAATTCAATTTTGTACGAAAATTTCCTTATAAATCTAGAAAAAAAAAGAACAAATAAACGAATCTAATTCTATTAAAGGAAAAAAAAAAAAAAAAGAAAAACATATATTCTTTGTCTTATTTATTATTTACAATGAAAAATAAAACAAATGTAATTAACGTTGATTAAACCAACTTTTTTTTTGCACCAGATATTGAAAATTCTATAATATAAGTAGTTTTAATTCTTTACTCCGAAAAACTATCGCTCCAATAAGTTGATGTCATTGGAGCGACTGACTTGAACAAATCTCGACCAAGCGCAACTGAATCCGTTTCAGGTTTACATTTTTTGCCCGGTCCCAATTCATAACCGGGACATTTACCATCCTTATGCCGATCTAGTCGTGCTTTTGTTGTGAATGCTCGTTTACATTTGTCACAGGGAAATGTTGCGCCTGGTTCACCATGAACCTCAATCATATGCTTTTTCTGTTCATTTTTATTGGCGAATTCTTTTTTACATTCACTACATACAAGATTCTCCTCATCTTTATGCTTTCGCAGATGTGTATTGAAATTTCCGAGAAGTTTAAAAGTCCGATTACAAATGTGACACGTAAAAGGTTGTTCACTGGCATGAGTTCTTTTATGTTTTCGTAATTGATTCAACGATGGGAGCATTTTATTACAAAATAGGCATTCATGTTCTTTTTTTATTTCATCAGCATCATCAGCTGGTGGTGGCGGACGTTGTGCAGCAGCACGTCTTTTTTTCGGTGGTGAGAACTCCTCATCACTACTGATTATTTTCGATTCCTCTTCATCTAAAGCGATTTCTTTTGTATTCTCCACTGCTACTGATTTCGCCTTACGATTACGTGTTTTACTCGATACACTTGGAGTTGTATTTTGCGTGGTAGTAGTAGGAGTTGTTGTCGCAGCAACAGTAGCATTTTGAGCTGGAGCACGTCTTCTGAGTGTACTCGATGATGTAGTCGCTGGTCGTCTTCTTTTACGAGTTTGCTTCGCTGTACTACGTCGTGTACGACGTCTTGTTGAATGCGTAAAACTACTATCAGAATCTGATTCGACTTCTGAAATTGCAGATTCATTTGATAAATGAAATTCTTCGTCATCATTTACAGCATCATCTTCTGATTCGGTTACTTCATTGCAATCGATTAAAACAAATTCTGTTGGACGACGGATTTTATTCTTGCTACGTTTCAATTTGCTTCTTAAATCTTTATCAGTCGTTTCGCATAATGTTTTAAAATTGATCGCAACCTGTAAACTTTGAAGGCATGTATAACAAATAAATTGCGGTAGAAAATCTCGTTTCATGATTTTTACGGACGTACAAATTTCCATTATTTTATTAGCAATTGGTCCGGAATCTACCACACTAAATATATTCGTAAGACTTTCTTCGGATAAACAAATACGACATTTCTCTTGAGTGCCATCGTCATCCTGTGCCGATTTTTTATTTGAATTATCAGTTTTTTGGGGTTTCTTTTCCGATTTCTTTGAATTCTCAGCAGGCACTTTATTCGTTTTTTTATTTCGATTACGTGCTGATGTGTCCTTTTCGTCAGTATTCTTTTTCGTCAATGTTCGACGTGTAGTACTTCGTCGATTTACCAGTGAAATTACTTCATCATCAGATCCAGGAATATCTTTCACGTCTATTGGGACTACATCAATTTTCACATCCGGTCCAAGAATAACATCGGTCGGTCTGTCTTCATCCAATATAGCTGTTGGATCTGCTGCTAGTGCATCTTCCTGTAATTTTTAATAGCAAACAAAATGAATTTAATCTATAATAACATATAAATTCTTTTTTTGTAATTACCTGCTGCATTTCAAAATTATCTTTTCCATCTAGATCATCATCATCGGGCTGAACTGTTACCAAAACTGTGGCGGTTGGTCTTTGTGAATCAATTGTGCTTACATTATTCGAAAGACCAATATGATTTTCGTCCAGATTTCTTTCCAACACGACAATTAATTGTTTTGTAATGGAATCATTCTTGATTGGTTTGTTTTCATCAACATTATTTGTTTCCGCCAAAATTTCGTTATCATTGATTTCGTTTTGTTCATCAACATTTTCGTTTTCATTTTTTTCGTTGTTTTCAATTTGTTGCTCATCTTTAGGAATTTGTTGCTCAGCTTCAGCAATATGTTGAACATTTTCTGGAAATTGTTGTATATTTTCCGGGATTTGTTGTAAATTTTCCGGTATTTGTTGTACAATTTCTGGAGTGTGTTGAAGATTTTCTGGCATTTCTGATAGAACTGGGATTTGTTGATTATTTTCTAGAATTGGTTGATTATTTTCTAGAATTGGTGGCTGCTCATTATATTCCGGTTCAGCAACAATTTGTGTTTCAGGGATATTCATATGAACATTATTCTCTCTGCCTCCATTTTCAATTGGAACATCTTCATCCATACCCACTTCATTGTAAACAATGTTTGGATACTCATTGGAGTTTGGATATTCGGTGTAGTCTTCCATGCCCGCGCAACAAAATATTCGTACACACAAAAAGAGTAGGCATTCAACAACAAAAAAAAATAAACACAAAATTTGTTTTCAACAAATTGTTTTTTAATTAAAAAAGAAAAACTTCGCACAATTATTTTACAAAAAAAATTTGTTTTTTTTTAATATTACTTATTTATTCAAAATATTATCTGATAATATATTTACTTGAATATATCTCGTTTTTAATGAAAATTCTTTTTCACTTCATAAAAAAAAAAGAATAAAAAAACAATTGTGAACTTTACAATGAAGACTTTTCTTCGTTCTCAATTGTCAATCTTGTTCACAATTACGAAAATATTTCCACTTTTTTACGGAATACTATTTTTTCAATATAAATTTTTTTAACACAAGTCAATTCAATCACTTGAAACGATTAATATTTTCGATAAATAATCAAATTTTATAAAAATATTTTATGTTAAAATTGATAAAAACTTTTCCGACGCGAACCTTACATTTTTATAAAACGGCCATTTTGAAAATATCTGTGTTTCTTTTAGTGTTTATTAAAATTTTGATTGCTGGCAACATTGCGTTAGTGTGAATGAGAGAAACAAGTATTTTCTTGTTGAGCATTATTATAAGAACGAGATAGAATTAATATTGATTTGGTTGTTCGGAATATGCGTAAAAGAGACGAAAAGATTTTTTTTTAAATAGCATTGATTCCACTGGAGGGGAAAAAATGTTTGGATGTCGAAGGAAAAAGTTCTGAAATTTAAAATGAAAAATATTTTCAATATATTTGAAGTAGAACGAATCGAAAAAAATTTTTTTTTATTATGGTCGTTTATTTTTGGTTAGAAAGAGAATGCAAAAATATGTTTGTAAATTAATGGAGTTAGAAAGAGAAATCCTATGACGCGGACATTATTTGTATTGTAAATTTTATTGCGACGTCACTGGTTTTATGTGTATTTTGGTGTGGAACAAAAATTTGAAACGAAAAAGGTTAGTTCACATTTATTATTTTTAATGGTGTTTTGTAACAAAAGTTTTTAATTAATAATGTTCAATTTCGATTTCTAAAATATAAACATTTGAAAACTAGAAATTCAATTCATATCCGAATTTCAATTATATTAATTTTTAAAATAATAAATATCTCCTGGTATAAAATATTTCAGTGTAAATATTAATTCAATTTAAATAATATCGTAATATGATAATATCGTAAATGCATTGAATTTACATTCGATTTACGATATTCTGATAAAGACAATTTGCAATAGCGAATAATACATAGTAGTAGTATTCACAATGTACATAGAATGGAAATAGTATCTAGTGCCTCCCAAAGATATTAAATTTGAAATAACAGTAGCTTCCCAAAAAGATATTTGTCCTTATCGTAAGACATATCCTATAAGAGCAGTTGCTATTACTTAACTAAGATAATTACTCCGATTAATCATGTAGCTGAATATGACCCATAATATAATCCTCGTTCTACGTGGAAGTATTTACTTACCTGCGAATTAGCTCAAATTTGCAAAAGAAGAAAGTTATGCAGCAAAAATCTTGAAATATTATCAGTTTTGCATGTTTTGCAGTCCCATTTCTGACATAGGGCATCAAAAAATCGGCTATATAGCCTGATTTTCAGTTATTATAAGTTTAAATATAAGGGAATATGTTTGGAGGAAATCCCTAGACCCCTAGTAGAATTCCTTCCATAGATTTCCAAAAGATTTATACTATTAGGTATTTGAGCAAATTTAAAAACCATTTCTGCAACAAGGCTTCACAACATCAATTTGATGCCAATTTTAATTTTCTATATATTTAAAATTTTGTGCCCGATCAAAAAGGAGGGTTCTTCGAGACTCGGATTCTGATCTTGATAAAAATTGTGATACATTTATGTTTCAGTTAGGATTTGATGATTTATTATTCTTCTTTATAACGATGGTAAAAATTCCAAGAATTTTAGTTTATAATCATTTCAGAAACCTATATTTAAATAGATAAGAGGCTTTCCTTTCCAATTCATCATTTTAAAAGTATTATTTATCCCGTTGCGAAATAATTTCCAAATAAATAAATTCAAAAGCATGGTTGATGTTTTGCATAATCTCTTTGGATTATATTTAGACGAAAAAAACAATTAAGCTTTCGTAATTTTCCAAAATATAAAAATAAATCCTTAAATATAAACCATGGCCTAGTATAACATGGCCCAAAATTGGATTGTTTTAGCATCCTTTTAAATATCCCAATGAAACGTTTTTAACCTAATGAAATTCTACTAAAAACATAAAAACTTTTTCATATCCTTTTTAGATCTAGTCCTAGGTCCAATTAGTCAAATCTCTTCGTTCAAGTAATTTCACTAGGTTATGATAATTATTGTGGAATTCTCCTTGGTCCGATAGGATTTGTATACCCAAACCAAATTCAGTTGTGAATAATGTAAATTTGAGACTAGAAAACCAAAAGATAAAATTCGTAGTGTATGTAATGTTAATTAGTTTTGATATTTGGGCTATATTATGCTTTCCAGAAGTAATTAGTCCTAATGAAATAATTACCATCAAAATGTAATAATGATGAGAGACCAAATGAATATAGTATTCTAAAAGCTTGGTTAATTGAAACTTATACCATCGAAAGGCACGTGGACATTTTTTAAGAAACGTATCGGATTTTAAAGTTTTGATTGTCTTATTTAACTGTCTGTTAAATGAATTTCTAAGAAATTATCATATTTACACAGTTTAAATCTTTATAATTTGAAAATGGAAATATTTTCTAAGAAATCTTTATAAATATTTTAAAATTAAATTGTATCTAATTTCAGTATCGTTAATCTAAAGTCTAATCATTTTTTTCATTAAAGAAAATTTATATAAGAATTTTCACAAAAATTTACACTTTTAATCTTCTTGGTTTTTTTTATTGGGAAAATTTAATGGAAATTCGTATTTATTCACCTCTTTTGTTTTGTTGATTGAGAACATTCATCCTTCGCTTGGTTATTGAATGCGTCTGGTGGATTTAAATTTTCTTTAATATCTGAAAAACTTTAAAAGAAAAATAATGAAATTTTATAGTTTTTAATTTTTATCGCATTTAAAGAGAGGAATTTAAAGAACTAAGTGAAAATATTTAAAGACTTTTCACAATAAAGAAAGTTATTCAATAAATTTGAGGAAATTATTTATTTAAGTTGAATTTGAATTTCAATTTTTGAATGAAATTTATTAGAAAAGATAAAAGAAAAAGATTTTATAGACTTTACTACGATGGATGAAGTTTTTGAAAAAGTATCATATTTAATGAGTACTTTAGCTAGTACCTGCATTTTTGCTCGTGTTATTCTTAGAATAAGATTGGCGAATCCATATTTAAAAAACCAAATATTTATCAGAATATACATTACTAGTAACGTTTTTCTAATTTGATCCTCCGCAACATCCCACCGAGTGGAGGCATTATATATGTACTATCTTTTCAGTAGTCAGTCTATTCAAGATGTACATTACAAGTTTTATGAAAATCTGATTACTATTGTCCGAATTAGGGAAATTTTTATATTCCTCATTTTAAATTCTTCGTATCCGTTAACATTATCTGAGATTTATGTTTGATACAATGTTAAGTATTGATAGATCTACATTATGACCTTTTCAGGTTTTCCATTGTGCACTCTCTACCAGAATAAACTGAAATATCTTTGTGTCTGAAGGAAAATATTGTAGACTAAATTCTAAGTAATGTCCTTAAAATGGATATATAGTACTCAAAAATAAATATCTAGTGGTTATGAAAAGAAAATGTTGTATACGATTTTATGAACTGTATGTATCTGTTGTTATGTTTATGATATCTGTCACTTACGTTTTATACTAAATTACATTGCTATGCTGTTTTTTTTGGAACACTTATGCTATCCCTAAAGGCAGAACCATTCCAATGAGTCGTCCTAAAACTTTATTTGAAATGAAATCTTTAATATTTTCCAGTTAAATATTACTAATTTTTAAGTAGATAAAATCAAGAAAGGTGTAATAATATTTTAATATCTTTATTTTAAGTTAATTAAACTAAAACAATTATGAATGTGTAAAACAATTCAAATGTCATTAGCATATGTATATTAAAAATGCGTAATCAAAACAAAAATCAATTAAATTCCTTTTCCCAATGATAATTAAAATCTCATTTTGAATAAAAAGATTGTCGATTTAATTTCCATTTCGAAAACCATTAATTTTCTTTTTAATTTCCTTTGTAAAAGAATTGAAGAATAATTACAAGTACTTGTCTTGTCTGCCTTTTAATTGTACGCCAGTCTTAAATAAAAATTAAAATGTATTTCGGAATATACATTACACTCGTATTAAGTACACCAAGAAATTACAAGAAAAGCCAAGATAGTAAATAGAAAATTTACTAAATTTTCTTTAATGTTTATTTTTTTTCTTTCTTTCATTTTAAATTATTTTTAGAATATATATTTTTAATTATTTTTATTTAAAAGACCGTAAAATTAAAAACTAATCATATACAAAAAACCAAAAAAAAAATAAAGAAAAAAGATTTTCCGATAATGAAAATGTCAATTTTCATATTTTTTTGACAAATTTTAATTAAAGAATTTTCACTCGTTCCTGATCCATGAACTTTTTGGAATTCTAATTTTATATCCTAAGGTATAGAATACCAGGGATCTTTCAGTTTTGATGCGATAATCGTGTTTGTTTTTCACACTCTTCTGTTCAGGAACAGAACACCTATCGAATAAAATGACGAAGAATTAGAAAAAACTTAATTATTTTTAATCTGATGGGAAAATCATCCGACTGTACCATATGTATGTGTGTTCTTATATCCATCTATTTATTCATTCTTTCTTCTGTATATGTGCAGGGAATCTCGATAATACTAGAGGCACACATAATGTATTCATACCTTTGTATCGATACTAAACTATAGCTTGTACCATGGTAAAGTAAACCATTTGCACACATTTGGTAAACGTTGTATCAAAGTTTCATTCACCGACAGAATTTTGTTTCTATTTTTTAAAAATAATGTCTTCAAGACGAAATGTAAACAAAACGTGTCAGTTGCTGAGGTTAGCTTCAAAATTCGATTTGCTATTTTCCACTCTAATAAAAACGCATGACAATCAGTACAGAATATTTATATATAATAATTAAGTAAAAAAACATAAACCATGAACATTCTCGAATTTCAAAACCATATTTAAGCTGCATGCTTGAGATGGTAATACGCCCGCCGCACACTTGAGCTAAGCGAGCTAAACTACCTAAGATAAGTTACTCGATGAAAGCAAAAAATTCAGCATCTGCAATTGTCGTCGCACAGTTCAGCGAAGCTTTGAAACTACGCCGCCTGGTCATAAGCCACACGAACTAAGCTCTTTCACGTAGTTCAGACCTCGACTACGCGAACGAGTTTCGCTGGCATCACTGACTATAATTTATACGTACTTTCGGCATTATACAGTGTAGAATCGATGCTTGCAAAAGTGTAGTATGTTTTATTTATTTTGTGGTAGTATATTGTCGACATAAATGTGTAAGTGTCAACTGGAAAAGGTCTAGTAATAATTCATCGATACTGTACTCGAACTAATGGAATGAATTCACCAAAAATATCGCCATGTAACTTAGTTCAAGTGTGCAACGGGGTTAGCGAAACCAGCTGAGCTATGTAACTACAGTGAGGCTCGCCCGCATAGCTTAATTCAAGTTTGCGACGGGCCTTAGGCTGGTAATCGGTGACACATACGCGATATACTAGATGATATTCTTAAACCATGATATCTGATTTTATTCAAATTTGGTTATTATGCCGATTTTAATATTCTGTATGTTTTTCTTTTAAATATGTATTTTGTTAAATAAATTTGTCTTGTTTTTTTTTTTGACGAATTTTGATACGTATTTGAATAATTATTTATGATAATGAATTTTTAATGTTGTTTGAATAAAATATGAAAACTTTTGATAATGTTTAATATGATTAACATGTTTAAATATAATTATTTGATAATGTGCTATCTATTATTAGTGCGTTAGTAATTATCGACTATATGACGGCAATTTGAAGAACAAAATTTAGTTTACTAAGAAAAAAAAGAGTTAAAATGGAATTTAATTGAAGAGAAATTTGAAATCACGATCTTATTAGGATAAGTATAATTTCAATACTGATCGCAAACAGATAAATGAGATCATACAATTTATTTTAATTACTTAAAGATTTATCTTTGACTTACTTCAATCTGAAATTCATCTTCTAATTTAGTCTTCAGTCACCAAACATATATGTATGTCTTCAGCCATATGTCTTTAGCCATCAGTCTTTAGTCATCTTCGTTAGTTATAAGTCAGTCAATAATCATTTGTCAGATTCAGTCATCAAGCAGTTTCTGTCTTCATTCCTCAAATTTTAATTTTTACTTTTCAAACAAATTTCGTAGTTTTCATTCATTCATAAGTCATCAAGTCTTAAGCTTTTACTCTTTTTATGAGTATTTAGTCTTTTAGTATTTCAGTTTACAAAATCGATCAAACTGTGAAAACGTATGTACATAAAAATCTTAGGACAGTTCTGCACATTTCTTCCTTTCTGGAATCATCCTGAACTAAATAATTTGATATAAGGAAATACTATGAAAAATGGTAAAACTCCTTGAAAATTAACTATGAATGGTTAAACTCATTGCCGTTTTAAAGACTACTTAGTTTAAATTTAGGTTAAAAAATTGTTTCTAAACTTTTATTCACAAAATATCCTCTTGAAGTGAAAACTTTAACATAAATTGATAAACTCGATTACTTTTTACAGAATATTGTTGAATTCGACTAAAATCAGATGGTTTTCTAAGAACCAAAGAAAAAAATAATCTCACAAAATTCATTCATTTTATGGTTTACAGTCAATTTGAAAATATTTTTCTACGAAATTAGGACCTACTATCTTGAATTTTTACTACGCTTAAGATTTTATTTACGCTATAGAAAAAGAAACATCATGGAAAACACAATATGCCTATCCTTTCACTACTCTTGAATAAATTTCACACCATCAATTTTGACTAAAACAGCAGGAATTTGGTAAATTTTTTTATAAATTCTTCTAATCAAAATATTCCAACAGAATGGAAACATATTTTTTCGCTTGTCTATGTATATTAGCAACATTTTTCGATAAAGAAATTGTATTAAATTATGCATAAAAATATGTTTTATAAACTTTTTTCTCGGTTTTTCTTTTCGGGGGGATAACATGCCGTTCTGAAATTGCTGAAAAA
Source organism: Xylophagus ater (assembly GCA_963422695.1). NCBI lineage: Eukaryota > Metazoa > Arthropoda > Insecta > Diptera > Xylophagidae > Xylophagus > Xylophagus ater. The sequence continues at coordinate 8,160,341 of OY730486.1, read as the reverse complement.
TTCTATAATATTTACATAATAATATTTATTATACGCGATAATAAAAAAAAATTTTCTTTAAACTTTTTTTTTGAGAACATAATAAAAATATGAAAAACGGCACAGTCTAAAAGTTTAGAATATATTTTAAATTAAAATCATTGGATTAAGAAAATATTAAAAAGAAAACTTTTTCTATAAACAAAAGTTGTGGAGTCATACTCAGCGATGAAAGCATTTTATAGGGATCAGATCATAGCTAACAGAACGGATGTATATTATTCTGACTAACTGCTAAAAGCTCAGAGTAATGATAATGAAATACATCAATGAAAATCCGCCGGACAAGTGAAGTGACCAAAACTTTTAGTTAAAAAACATCTAATGTGCGCCTAATGTCACATACTTAGCATTGTTGTTGTCATTGTTGAACAAATTAAATAAATACAATGAAAATTCTAAAAAAGTAGTCACGTAAATTTGTTTTATGGTTCTCACATCTGTACTCCATCATCTTCGGTCCTATTCAGAAGAAAAGCATTAATTATTAAATTTCATATTTGAAGCACAAAAAAAAGAATTTCCACTGAAATTGACTCTTATTTTAGATTTTCGAACAAACTTTCATGTTTCCTAAGAAGTTTTTGTCCATTGAGAGGATGATATTCAATAATGCTATTTTCAGATAATATGATAAACTCTTGAAAGATTTACCATGTAAGGCTTCTAATGAACAAACTTAAAATTGGGCTTTAAAAAAAAAATGACAAAAAGAAGAAAAAATTTCGTTGAGACTTATTTTTAAAATTCTTAAGAATTTCGATTTATATTTGCTTATTTCCGAGTTGAAGCCAATGCAAAGATTAATAATTCCTTAAATAGACAAAAAGAATAATTGCCAAAAATTGTTGAATCTACCGCAAAAATTAGAAAAATATGCACCAAATAATGGCAGTAATAGTAGTCTCCTTAAGTGCATATATATAGTAAAAATCGACACTTTAATATTGATTCGATTGATTACGTAATGTGTTATCTAATATTTATAATATTAGCAAAATCCTAAGACAAAGTAAAAGTATATATCCACCTTAACATAAGAAAGGTATGTCCTCGTAGATATACATTAATTTAAAGTTTAAATTATATCTTTCCAGTAGTAAACACTAGATGTAAATATATTGCACTATATTTTACTTAGGATACTTGGTGATTCATAAAATCATCAAACAATAACAATAAAACATTGTCACAATACAAGTATTCTAAGTAAAATAACTAACACAAAAAAACACCACACGACAAAAACAATTCTTGGATATATTCAAGAATTTGTAGACTATTCGGGAAATATCGCCATCTAATGTACAAAAGATCTATTCCAGAAAAATCCAAAATGCAATTGTTTACACTTCTCAATAACAATAGCAATGACTCATAGCGCATACAAAAGATATTTTTAGGAGGAAACAATAATAGATCATTGTCACAAACCCAAAGCAATGATTCAGAAGTATTTTATTTGTGTATTGGATAGAAAATTCTAGATCTTCTTTGTGTAAACGTTGCCACCTAGTTTTAGAAAGCCAAACGAGAATATTCGAGAATATTCCGAGACACATCAATTTTATATAAATAGCCGCCGGGATTCAAGTAGAGAATCAATTCAGATCAGAACTTCAAACAGTGAACTTGAAACATTCGGAGTAAAACTAAAGCTTTGATCTTAAAAGTAATTAAAATAGCGAAGCTCTAAAACTGTGATAAATAATTGTAATAATTAAATTATTGAAAGACAAATATTTTTAAGACTAATTGTTAAGCGGAAATAATTACAAATAAAGTTTATACACTATATTCACATAAATAAAAAGTGTTATCATTCTAATAACATCGAACCGAAAGACTAACACGTTACATTGGTGTCAGAAGTGAAATTATTTATTGTGAATCAGTGCGGAAAAGACAATTTTGCTAAAATTTTCTGCAAGAAAATTCGAAATTAAACTAGAAACTTCTGTGGGGAAAATTTCGAAGAAATTCGTTATTAAGAAATTTGAGTATAGTAATTTCGACTGTGTGAGAAATTTCAGGGGCGTACAAGAAATTTTGTATGAGTTGTATAAAAATTTCGATTGAGCGAAATTTGAGGTTATACGTCGGGTATCGTGTGAAAATTTCGATTGTACGAGAAATTTCGTAGAAATTAAGATTATACTGGGAAATTTCGTGGTATTTAGATACTGTGCGAGAAGTTTCGATAGAACAATAGAATTTCGTGAACAATTAAAAATATTTGAACGATGGAAAGTAAATTATTAGATAGTTTGAGTACATTAGAACTATCCACAGTTCTGCGTGTGTGGAAGTCAGTTTCCACGGGAACTAAACCAGAAAAGAAGAAAAGAGTAATCACTGAATGTGCAATAAGAGGACTAGACAGTAGCACATTCGACTTTAGTGAAATTCTGAAAGAGGGAAACCAAGAAGAAAACACGAACGAGGACAATGACAAGTCCGATTTCAGTGAAGAGGGTGCAAAAACAACAGCAAGTGTTCAAGATAATTTAAAGACGCTTATGACCATGATGATCGGTCTTCAGACTAGTCTGCAAGAAGAAATGAAAACAAATGCTTCTAGTCTTCAGACTAAAATGGACTCAACTGCTTCTAGTCTGCAAGAAGAAATGAAAACAAATGCTTCTAGTCTTCAGACTAAAATGGACTCAACTGCTTCTAGTCTGCAAGAAGAAATGAAAACAAATGCTTCTAGTCTTCAAACCAAAATGGATTCAACTGCTTCGAGCTTACAGAATAAAATAGATTCGACTTCTGCAAGTCTTGAAAGTAAAATCAAGTCGAGCGTTTCTGGACTAGAAACCAAAATGGAGTCTAGTATGGATGAATTAAAATCTCAAGTTGAATCCAGTGTTGCGAACTTAGAAGACAAAATTACTACAGAAGTCTCTACAGTTCGCACAGAAGTAAGTAAAGTTGAACAGAAATTGGAAGACAAAATAACCACAGTTCGCGCGGAAGTAAGCAACATAGAACAAAAATTGGACCAGAAATTGGAACAAAAAGTAGCAGAAATGGAAGCACAAATGGCTGACATCAAAGAAAATAAACCAAATATTGAGTCATCAGGTAAAAGGATGAAGCCACCAATATTTGACGGAAAAACTTCATGGCCGGTATACAAACGACAGTTTGAAGCGGCTGCTGGTGCGAACAACTGGTCCGATGAAGAAAAAGCCACGGCATTAATTCTGGCTCTACGGGGTAACTCAGCCGATTTATTGCGGACAATCTCACCGGAAAATGAGAAAAATTACAATTACATTGTAATGCAATTGGATAATCGGTTTGGGGACAACCACATGAAGGATGTATACCGGATCGAACTCATCAACAGAACGCAGAAATCTGCGGAAACGCTTCAAGAATTAGCGGCGGAGATCGAACGTCTAGTATACATGTCCTATCCCGATTACCCTGTGGAGATGCGGTGCGAGATGGCGGGAGAAAGATTCGTTAGCGCCATACGGGATACGGACATACAAAATAGCGTCCGGGTTAGCGGAAAGCGAACGCTACAAGAAGTATTGGCGTTCGCTTTGACATTAGAAGGTGCGAAGAAAGCTACGAGATCAGTCCCACGGATCAGGACTGCTACAGTTGCTGAAGGGTCACCGCAACTGGATATCAAAGACCTCAGGCAGCAAATAAAAGAAGTACTGCGGTCAATCCAGAAAGAAGGGGACAGAAACACGCGCAGGAAAATCACATGCTGGGGCTGCGGAAAAGAGGGGCATGTGCAACATAAGTGCCCGAACCAAACAACAAGACAAAAAGGTTCGGGAAACGAAACGGAGCTAACTTAAAGGGGGACAAGTTAGCTCAAAAGAATAATGCCCCCAGCATCGTTGTATCTGTCTCGCTTATGCAACACAACAACAACAGTCTAACGGTACAGGGTGTAATTGCTGGTCATCAGTGCAGAATTATCATAGATACAGGCGCAAGTAAATCCATCATTAACAAGAGACTAATCAATCATAAACACATCAGTGAAAGCAGTAACAGGGTGCTTCAAACCGTTACGGGTGAATCATCTCCGATTCTTGGGGAAGTCGATCTAGCATTGGAGCTAGATGGGTATGTGTTCCGACATACATTTTTGGTGGCTGATATAATGGACGATTGTATCATGGGCCTGGACTTCATGAAAAAGAATGGAGTGAGTGTGAATGTTGAAGAGGAAGTTCTGCGATGTGGAAATATTGATTTCTCGCTAACGTTGGAGGAAGCAGGTTCCAGTGCCAAAGTAGAAATTCTACAAGACCAAACAATTGCGGCAAATACTGAAGCTGTTGTAGAGGCGAGACTGGTCGATGGTACTGGGAGGCCAGCAATACAAATTATTGAACCTGACAGACAAAACTTAAAGGATGGACTAATGATAGCGCGAACAATAGTGAAAGTGAACGAAAAAGGGACAATTCCAGTCAGAGTGGCGAACTTTTCAAAAATTAACAAGAAATTGAAAAAGGGAACCATTGTCGGCAGTGCTGAAGGGGTTTCGTCAATAACAAATGAGGACTGCAGAGGCAAAGAAACTCAACGGGAGGAACGGGTTCTTCCGGAAGCCTTGAAACCACTTGTCTCTGATATCACTAAAAGAGTATCAGAGTCGGAAGCAGTTAAGGCTACAGGTTTATTGAAGGAGTTTGAAGATGTCTTTGTATGCAGTAAAGGGGACTTTGGACGAACGGACCAAGTGAAACATAGAATTAATACCGGCAATGCAGATCCTATTCGTCAACCACCAAGGAGACTACCATTAGCCAAACAAACAGAGGTTGCTGACATGATCGAGGAAATGCATCAGGAGGGAGTAATTGAACCATCAAACAGTCCATGGGCATCTCCGGTAGTCCTAGTACGGAAAAAGGATGGGACTACAAGATTTTGCGTAGATTACCGAAGACTGAATGACGTAACTAAGAAGGACAGTTACCCTCTTCCCCGCATAGACGACACGTTAGATACACTCTCAGGAGCAACTTGGTTTTCAACACTTGATCTAAAAAGTGGCTATTGGCAAGTTGGAATTGAACCCGAAGACAGAGAAAAGACAGCGTTCACAGTAGGAACAGGCTTATGGCAATTCACAGTGATGCCATTTGGATTATGTAATGCACCGGCAACATTCGAGCGACTGATGGAACATGTCCTACGGGGCTTAACATGGAAGACGTGCCTTGTGTACCTGGACGATATCATCGTAATCGGAAAAACTTTTGATGAACATCTCCAGCGATTACGAGAAGTATTTGGACGTCTTCGTGCAGCTAATTTAAAGTTAAGTCCGAAGAAGTGCGAACTATTTCAACATGAGGTGAAATACTTAGGACATGTTGTGTCTGCAGAAGGAATTGCCACCGATAAAGACAAGATAAAAGCAGTTCAACAATGGCCAGTACCAAAAGATAAGCATGAAATCCGGTCATACTTAGGCTTGTGTACTTACTACCGACGTTTCATAAAGAATTTTGCTAATATAGCCGGTTGTCTACACAAGCTAACGGATAAGGGAAAACCATACGAGTGGACCGAAGAATGCCAGTCAGCTTTCGAGGAGTTGAAACATAGACTATGTTCTGCTCCGATATTGGCGTATCCAAAATTTGGAGAAAGATTTATAGTGGATACGGATGCCAGCAATATCGGAATTGGAGGGGTACTCTCTCAACAGATCGAAGGTGAAGAAAAAGTGATCGCATACTTCAGTAGGAAACTTTCCAAACAAGAGGTAAACTACTGCGTCACCCGGAAAGAACTCTTGGCAGTAGTTGAAACTGTCAGGCATTTCAACAAATACCTCTACGGGCAGGAGTTCCTACTTCGAACCGACCATGCGGCACTTAAATGGTTGCTACAATTTAAGAATCCAGAAGGTCAAGTGGCAAGATGGATTGAGCGACTACAAGGGTACCACTTCAAGACAGAACATCGAAAGGGGACATCGCATGGTAATGCTGACGCTTTATCTAGAAGACCATGTGGTGAGAATTGTAAGCACTGTGGTAGGCTAGATGAGAAGGAAATAGTCATGGTCAAGACAACAAGAATAGGTAATGATGACGAGACTTGTATCAGAAATGAACAGCTAAAGGACAAAGATATTGGACCAATCCCTGAATGGAAAGAACAGGGTCAGCGTCCGGGACGGAGCGATATTGCAGCTTATAGTAGTACAACAAAGAGTTATTGGGCTCAGTGGGACTCGCTGGAAATAGAAAATGGCGTTCTCAGTAGAAGATGGGAATCTTCTGATGGTAGAGATAAACTAATGCAGTTGATTGTGCCCAAGTCCAAAGTACATGAGGTACTTGGTGAAGTACATGGTGGGACTTCAGGGGGACATCTGGGAGTCAACAAAACATTAGAAAAAGTACGAGAACGATTCTATTGGATAAATTGCCGAGCTGATGTTGAAAGTTGGTGTCGAAAATGTGACACATGTGCAGCGAGCAAAGGACCACAGAGACGAACTAGGGCAGCAATGAAGCAATATAACGTTGGCGCTCCATTTGAACGAATCGCAATTGATGTAGCTGGACCATTTCCTCAGTCTAAACGAGGGAACCGATACGTGTTGGTTGTCATCGACTATTTCAGCAAATGGCCGGAAGTGTACGCCATTCCGAATCAAGAAGCTACCACAGTGGCAGGAGTAATAATTGAAAACTGGATAAGTCGATACGGGGTTCCACTAGAACTACACTCGGATCAAGGACGGAACTTCGAGTCAGCGGTATTCCAGGAAGTATGCCAATTACTGGGAATACATAAAACCAGAACAACACCCCTGCACCCGCAATCTGATGGTATGGTGGAACGTTTCAACCGAACCCTGGAGGAACATTTATCAAAGGTGATAACATCAGACCAAAGTGAATGGGACAACCACATTCCATTGTTCCTAATGGCATATAGAACTGCAGACCACGATAGCACGAAACATACTCCATCGGAAATATTGTTTGGACGCAATATACGGCTTCCTGTGGATATAATGTTTGGTAGACCCGAATGTGAGAAAATGGAAGTTAGTGACTACACCGATAAACTGAGGGATCGTCTAGACGAGATACATCACATAACAAGGGATCGGATAAAAATTGCTAGCGACCGAATGAAAATAAGGTACGACATTGCTACAAACAGCTGTGGATTCCAGGATGGTGACTTGGTATGGCTTTACAATCCACAACGAAAAAAGGGAATGTCACCTAAGTTTATGCCAAAATGGGAGGGTCCATATACCGTCATAAAAAGGATAAATGACGTCGTATATCGCATACGAAGATCTCCAAGGGCAAAAATGAAAGTTGTTCATTTAAATCGGCTAGCAAAGTATCACGGGACGGCTTCAGAAGATTCTGTTCGGGACGAACAGATTTAAGAAGGGGGTAGTGCACTATATTTTACTTAGGATACTTGGTGATTCATAAAATCATCAAACAATAACAATAAAACATTGTCACAATACAAGTATTCTAAGTAAAATAACTAACACAAAAAAACACCACACGACAAAAACAATTCTTGGATATATTCAAGAATTTGTAGACTATTCGGGAAATATCGCCATCTAATGTACAAAAGATCTATTCCAGAAAAATCCAAAATGCAATTGTTTACACTTCTCAATAACAATAGCAATGACTCATAGCGCATACAAAAGATATTTTTAGGAGGAAACAATAATAGATCATTGTCACAAACCCAAAGCAATGATTCAGAAGTATTTTATTTGTGTATTGGATAGAAAATTCTAGATCTTCTTTGTGTAAACGTTGCCACCTAGTTTTAGAAAGCCAAACGAGAATATTCGAGAATATTCCGAGACACATCAATTTTATATAAATAGCCGCCGGGATTCAAGTAGAGAATCAATTCAGATCAGAACTTCAAACAGTGAACTTGAAACATTCGGAGTAAAACTAAAGCTTTGATCTTAAAAGTAATTAAAATAGCGAAGCTCTAAAACTGTGATAAATAATTGTAATAATTAAATTATTGAAAGACAAATATTTTTAAGACTAATTGTTAAGCGGAAATAATTACAAATAAAGTTTATACACTATATTCACATAAATAAAAAGTGTTATCATTCTAATAACATCGAACCGAAAGACTAACACGTTACAATATTGTAGAATGAATTGTGTCAGGATGGAGTCAACATTTGTTAACATTTACCATCAATTGTTAAGAAATATGCAATTCAGCAAACATTAACTTCCAAAATTGGTCGAATAACTACAGCTACACTATCCAAATCGAATCTGCTCAAAAATGGAGTCACGATATTGATGCTACGAAGTGCCACTTTTTGTGGCTTTGGAAAATATCGCACTGAAATCAACTGAATTTTCGTAAATTTTTTTTGTTAATGAATTAAATTATTTTTTAGCAATTTTTAAGTTTTTAATAACAATAATTTTTTGAAAAATAAATTCTTAATTTTTTATCGTATAAAAATGTAATCCTTTCTCGGTTTGTTTTCCTTTTTTCGTAAAATTCATAATAGGATCATTTGCCCTACGTTTGATGTGTATACTCGTCATTGCTTGATTTTAATTAAGAGATATTTAAAACAAAATTCCGCAGTTAACTGGTTAATATATGTATGTAGATTTAAAAACAGATTTGTGGGATGATTCTGTAATTACTGGTACCCATTATTTTTCATACATTCTGATTGTATAATAGCCACTTGAGAGCTCGATTACAAGATCAGAATATAACTCGCCGAAGTGTATTAAATTCAGTTATTTACAAAAGTCGAATCATAATTTATGTTCATTGAGAATTAATTGGTTGTAAATCAAAGATTAACGAAATAATCCAATTAATAATTTCTGTTTAAATATTCTATAAAAAAAAAAAAATAAGAAAAGTTACAACCTTATTTGTTTTGTTCCTTTTCAGATAATTTATTATTCCTTTATAATATCGTCCTTATGGCATATTTTTTTTTTCTTTTGTTTATAAATAATAAAACGTGATAATTTATCGTTTCAGATTAATTAATTAAAATCGATTTTTCTAATCACAAGCATCTAATAGCGGAAAACTTCCATTTTTTTTGCGGGACATAAAAGTTTGATAATATTTACACGAATCATTTATTTGCAATTTTTTAATTGATGTTCCTAATTCCCTAATTTCCAAATAAATCAGAGTACAATATTTTCTTTATTATTATTTTTTGTCCTAATCTTAAGATTGTTTTCTTTCTATCATGAAATATAATCAACGCCAGAAGGAGACTAGGGATTATATTTCTATGCAAACGTTTCAAGTCTAGATCCAGTAATGGAATATGCCAGTCAGGTGTGATGACAGCACCATAAAGTTTATGCGAATAGACTTTAAAAATCATTAATTATTTCTTTTTTTTAAGTTCGAAAACCTTTCTTATTCAAACTCCTCGACAGACGATTGTACACCTATCAATAACATATTGTCAGTAAACCAGACGATAACACTTTTCAATATATTTAAGAAAAAGAAAATACGAAAAACTGATCGATTTCTTGCTGTTTTCAATCAAATAAAGTCAAAATCAAAGAGAAAATTTTCTAATAATCAATATTTTGATGAACAACAAGCATTTTTTTGATAAAAGAAAAACATTTCTTTCATTTAAAAATAAATATGAAAATATTTTGATTTTGGTTTTTGGACAAAAAGTTTTTCTTGCTTAAAAAAATAATACTTTTAAAATAAAATGATGAAGGTACACATCAGAAAAACGTTTTAAATAAAGAAATATTAGTACATGTGTAAAATGAATAATTTAAAATGTTTTTGAAAAAAAAAAAATATTTTGCAAATATTTTTGTTGATCTTCAAAAAATATATAAAACGGCTGAAAAGAATATTTTCTTCATTTCAGAAAGTAATATCAAATACTGTCAGAAGTTCAAAAGTTTATATTGATTTTAGGTAAAAGAAATTATTATATTGTTTTCGTTCAATCGACAAAATAAACTTTTCTTTTCTGATTAGATAGACGTACAGTTATTTCTTTCGATCTACCTTTTTGTAGAAAAATATCAAGCTTTTGATTACCGAATATAAAAAATTTAACTTTTATCCTAAAAGTTTTAAAGATTTTAATCTCTTTAATATGAAGTTTAGTTACGAAAAGTGAACATTTAAGAAATAAATTATAAATCGATTGTTCATAAACTTTATTAGGAAATAAAATTTTCATCATTTTAGGCGATGAAGTCTAAATAGGTATCCAGAACTTCGGGAAGAGTAAATTCAAATTAATATTAAGCATGGTAAGAAACTTTTGAGAATGATAAATAATGGTACCTGGAGGACGGCCAATAAAGAAGGTAAACAAAATTATAACAGTTTCCTATTTGATTTTACTAAAATATAAATTTGGAAGCAAATTAGAAAATTTCATCCTTTTTTTTTTTTTTGAAATGTTGACGAAAGAGAATTTAAATTCGACCTCAAAAGTTATAAATTTGTTGAAATATTTCATATATTCTTTGTATTCCCTAAAATCCCCGTCAAAATAGTGTTGGAATTTTCTTTATTACTTAGAAAATCCATTGGCATTCAAAATTTCAAATCTGTTATAAAGAATTAGTATGAAATTCCTTTGTAAATAGTTAGATATTCTTCCAATTCTATTGGAATTCTTTGTGTGTCTATTCTTAGCAGTATTGCAGCGCTGCAAAGTATGTCTTCTGGCTATTAATAGTTTGTTTTTACTAGTAATTAACACTTTCTGTCATCAATACCTCAGATGTTTTTTCTGGATGTAGGCCATGATGAAATAGGCGCCGGATAGATAGACGTTAGAGATTGTTAATATTTTTCATATATTTATCGCAATTTTATAAAGTTAAAAATTCTTCTTTAAAATCAAGAATATAAAATGTTTGCTTAATGAATGACAATAATATTTATCTTCTTCATTTATCTGAACTTTAAATTGTCAAAGTTCTAATAAAGCAGGATCAAAAATATCATAATAAAAACTTTAAAGAAATTTCATTAAAAATTATGTTGTTTATTTTAATTTTCTTTCCTTTTGGGTAATGAAATTATTTTTATGAAGAATTTCACACAAAAATTAAATTTAATAAAATATATAATGAAAAAATTAATTTACACCATAATTTATTATTTATTTAGGTTCTTTTACACATAAATTAGCACTTAAAATTTTTGTTCTAAAATTAATTTAAATGTTTATATTAATTCCTCTGGCTAACTGTTGTACAATGTGATTCAGGGTATTTCGTAATAAATCTATGAGATTCTTTAATTTTATTATATCGGTCGCATTTGATATATCTGAGCAAAATCTAAAGATACAAATGAGTACTTTACAGTTTGTAATATCTTTTTTAAAGTTATACTTAAAGAATGTAGAATAATTCACATTTTAGATTAGATTAACCTACGTAAAGGAAGATTTATATTCCATTAATTTATTAGTATTTTATCCATTTAAGACATGAATTCTTAATGTTTAATGATTTCAACAGAATAAGTAGGCAGAAGTACGGTATAGAAATAAAATTATCCTCGAAATATGTTATAATTAAAACGAGTTACCGAATATCCAAATACATATTATTTTTTTAATATTAAAATATAATAATTAGCTGCTAAAAATATATTTTGAGATGTATTCAAAAATACAGATTAGTCAGATTCGAATTAAATTGATAGAACGTTTTTAAATTTTCAAGATATGTTATCATAGATAAACAAAAAGTTTAGTAATTCATTAATTTGGAAAAAGTTCCATGACACTCATTGAAAATTCTTTAGAAAACCACTTCAAAGCTTTGTTCATTTAATGAATTAAATAGGCAAGATTTCCTAAAAATCACTTGGAATTATAAATATTTATTTAATTAATTGAAAATTTTATTAAATTTAGATATCTAAAAGTAATAAAAGGATATAAGTTTAAAATCAATAATTTAGTGTATATTTATGCTTGAAAGATCTAAAATTTATTAAAGACAAAATAAAATCAAGTTTAATAAATCTTTTCTAAAGAATTTATTCTTTATCTCTTAGAGACCATTAAAGAAGATCATTAAACTTGTTTTAACTGAAAATTTTATCTCAATATTTTGAGAAAGTGAAATACATTATTAAATTAGATTAGATTAAAGTATCTTTTGTATATTTTAACAAATGAGGCAAATATTTAATAAGGTTACATTGAAAAGAGTTTCAATATAATTTAAAGTGACAAAATAAATTATTCAGATAGGCTTAGAATCTTTTATAATATAAGTATTTAAAGGGTATATTAATGGGATAAGATAAGGAAACATAAGCTATGCCTAATATAAATATGTCCATTTTATTAATAAAAACTTTTAGAATAACGTATAATATTTTATTACATAAGAAAATTCGATTAACTAAAACAGAATTCCGACAAATTTTTGTTGAATAATTAAACTTATTTTGTTGATTAAATCCGTAAAGAAAATTGAACAACTAATTAAATGACATAATTTTCATTTATAGAATTAATTTCAAAGGTAAGAATATATTCTTAATTTGTTTTGATAAAAAAAAAAATAATATTAGTCGGTATACTTTTAATTAATATAATTGAATAAGTTGATTTTGAAATTCAAAATCAATTTATTGAATTATTATTGTATTGTATTATTTATTCAATAATAACATATATATTAAAGAAATGAAAAATTACTTTAACCTTTAAGAATTTTTGAAAATTTTAGATAAATCTTTTGATTGACAGCATTGTAAAGATTTCAAATTAAATTTTAAAATTGTTTTCAACCATTTGAAAGAACTTCAAAACTTTCGCCTATATATATGCAATATTTGTAGTACTGATTTGGGATAATATGAAAAAAGGTTTACATTTCTAAATTTCCAAATAAAAATTATATTTCTTTTAAAGTATTTCTTTCTAAATATTTTATAAAGAAATTTGGTAGAATTTAGTATTGTTACCCTTTCTAAAGGTTCTGTTTTTTTTTTCATTAGGGCTGTTTAACGAATCAATAAAATCAAAATCAAATTACTTTACACGTCAATTCAAATACAATCAACTGTCAATCATACTGAATCAATCAATGGGAAGTCCAATTGGCAATCTAAATTGTAGTGTCATACTCGATAAGTGATCATAAAAAGAAAAAAATAGTAACAACTATTGATTTACTGTAGTAATTTTATGATTTAAGTGTAATTTTTCCAAAAGTTTTAGTATAAACTAGAATGTAGTTCGAAAGTCACACGGATTAAAAATTTTGCGAAAATATTTTCCAATATATTTTAAAAGCTAGAACGCCTGTAGGGCTGTAGGTAATTAATTTTTCGAGATATAATACGTTGTGAAACGGACTTATTTATGTATATTTATCTAAAAATTTACTCTATTATCATTTAACATAGAGTAACTTAAAATCGGCCTATAGCCGAAATTTTTCTATGCCCTATGATAAAAATGGGACTCAGACTTAACAGTTTAATGAATTAAATTTTGAATTTGAAAACCTTCTAGAAAGGATGTGGTACATTTGTACAATGAAAACAATTCAAAAATGGTTGCTTTCAATGCCATGAAGGATTTCAACTGGGTATAAAGCAAATAAGAACCCGTTTTTCTGGGAAGAATTATAAAAGTCTGATCTGTACTTATTTTCTCGTTCATATTTACATTTGTTTAAAAAAAGGTTTTTGTTAATTACTTGAAATAATTGAATTAGATACAAAAACAAAACTGTTTATTTAATTAAATGTTTCGAAAATTCTGCAAGTTATTATAAAAAAAAAACAATATGTAAATTTGAAGGTTTGTTTTGCTGTAAAAAGAACTTGATGCTTAGTTTTTTTGGTGATTACGATTGGGAATTCAGAAATCATTAAGATCCATGACTTGCCCATTATTTTAAATTGAAAGGAAGAGAAGATTTAATATTGCATACCCACCTTACGGATAGGTTGTGCTCTGTTTTCACTCCATTTTTAAAAATCGATGTATTTTAACAAATAGAGGCCTCGAGATAATTTAAAAACGCTTTATCCGATTTTGATGAAATTTATAATACAGGCTAGTTCTTCTTTAACTCGATTTTATATTGCATTTTAATCAAATCAGTCAATGGGGAGCTAAATTATAAAGCAAAATTTAAGGTGACTTCAAAGTTTTGTCGTTTTTCGCATTTTATTGCAAAGTTTGTGAAACAACTTTCTTTAAATTAATTCTCGTATTAAATTTCATTACAATCAGTTCAAGGATAGTGAAGAAGAAATAGTTGTAGGAAGACATAATCCTGTTCATACAGTTTTCTCAATGTTCTTTAAAAACTAATATACCGATTTGAATAAAAGTTGTAGAAGATATTTAGACTATATATAAAGCATAAATAAAAAAAATAATAATTATGGGTATTTTGAATAGTTAAAAGGTAAATAAAAATAGCTTGCTTGGCCTGAGGAATACTTCTACCCATGAGTGAGTAGGCGAATTTTAGTCAAATAATATAACAAACATGTCCCTTGCAAGTAAATTTAATAATATTGAAATAAAGAATATAGTATTAAACAGACGCTACTGAAGAAAAATGCCTAAAAATATATATTTTTAAATTCAGTATTATAATTATAAGTATTATCTTTGTTTTTTAAAAGTTGCAAATTCAATTAAGTATCTTTACTTTATGAAACTTACTTTAGATGCTTCTAAGAATTTGATATTAATATTTTGTCTGTACGACAAAAAAATCATTCATGAATAAAATTTCAGGAAAATTCTTTTCTTCTAGCTATTTAATAAGTTTTAATGAAAAAATAATCTTTAATGATAAAAATATTAAAATACCTGCCTTAAAAATAGTACAGATTTTTTTTATAAAAATTTCTTCTTTTATTATACTTAGATTATTTATTGGACACAAATAAGTCTACCAAATAAATAATATTATTAATCTCGAATAATTAATTTTAATTAATTTGGTTTTTAATTGAAAATTTTATATCCTTTTTGACGCCATGAAATATGAACTCGTATTATTAGAAAAATCGTTTTTATTTATAGCTTAGTAAATTGAGATGAATATCATCTATAAAAATTTTTATTACATGGTCTTATAACTTAGTCTTTCGGTTATTGTTTATTAAAGCTTGTGTAGTATTGAGAATTTTAGATAGAAATAAAGTTTTTGGATATTTTCTGTAAAGCATTTTGTTCCTACCTTTTTTTTTTTTGCTTAGAATTCATTGTCAAAATTAGCAGAAACTGAAAGAAAACAAGGATTAACAAATATATATATAGAGGAATTTCTCTATCCTCTTGGAAGATTAGATTTTATTCTTTATATATTTGGTTTATCATTGGTTTAAAATCTTGAGTGCTAATGCTGCTTAAGTAAAAGCATAGGCAAAAAATATGTTTATATTTTCTATTATAAAAGTAAACAAATTTAAAAACTTCTTCTATATACTCGTAAATAGAGATAATTTTCACTTTAATACCTTTAGTTTTTAAGTTAATTTTAATGCTGACTATTTTACTTATACAACATATTTAATAGCTCAAATACGATGAAATCTATCAGATAAGGTATCTAATAAATATTATAACATTTATGCCTATGGGAAATACCAGTATTTTATAAATATTAATTTAGTTTAGTTGAAGCAATTTAACTAAATTAATATAACAAAAGAAATCTTCTACGTAAAATGTGTTGTTCTAATCAATACGAAGAACTCTATCGACGAATGCGCTAACTCATCCTCACCTTTCACTGGTAATTTGTTGATTTATAAGGATTTGTTAAAATGTTGGTTCCATTGAGCAATTCATCATATTTTATTAGTTTATTAGTTTATTCGGGCTATATTTTACAGACTTATATTTTATATTTATATTCAAACTTCCTTGACAGTTATTATGCGAGAAAATTCCACTCAAGGATATTAATATAGCGTCCCTGCGTTTCCAAGCCTCGAGATTACTTTTCTGTTTTGAAAAATTTTCATTTTAAGTATTGTAGAATCATTTTCATAATGTCGCATTTTAAGAAAATTGGAAGAAATCGTTTATTTTGCGTTTTTTTAAGTTAACCTATATTTAATAGTTTCAATTAAGTAATATCTTATAGCTAACATATGAGAATATGTAATAAAATTTCCATATCAAATTTCAGTTGATATTAAACAATATTTTCTTTTTGTTGGGAAAATAAAACCAACTTTTCTGAACAATTTTTGTGTACCAAATTTAGAAAATCCATCAAAAAGATACATTATACTCGTGTCACATCCTTGTACGCATATACTTATATCAAATATATACATATTTAAAATATCACCTTTATTTATATCAACGAGTTCCCATAAATCTTGTTTTTATTAAGTAATTTAATTATATGTGCCAATAAATTTGTATACAATCATTTATCTAGAACTCAGTATGACTTTCATTGCCAAAGAGTATTTACTATAAGATTGAATTGATTCCCTGCCATTGCCTGAATATAATCTCATGTAGAAATTCCTCTTTTCAAATCCATCACAATGTTAAAACATATTCAATTTTCGTATTTCTTATGAAATTTTCTTAACAAATCGTTTTAGAAACGTGACAACAATTTCCAAATTTTATTTATTTGGTTAAAATATAACTTTTTCAATAAATTTTTAGAAAATAGATTGATACTAATTCAAGAACATTTCATGTTTCAAATTGACTGATAGATCCCGAGAAAAATTTTCATTCTTTCTAGGAATTAAAAAAAATAGAAGAAGTAACAGCCAACATTTATATTTTTCTATACGTAAAAATACTGTCTGTATAAGAAGACTGTAGAACGACTAAAAGAAGATCAGGCATGTCAAATTCAATGGCAATGCGGCCACAGAATTTAGATGGAACGGCGGCAACTTTGACATGGCTGATCTAGGTTTAAGTAGCTGAATCTTCATTTTTTCTGTATCTTTTTTTGTGGCAGGTTACAAATATGAGTTCTATTAGTTCTATAATGATATAGAATACAAATGTTGTTTATTCCAAATATTGACAGTTGACATTCAGGAATTTCCTTTTGTAAATTTTTAATAACCTTAGATTTACTGTTTTCAGGATATTCCAAAAGAATTGTTTATTTTAATTTGGTTAAAGTTATTATAAAGGATATTGACTTCTTAGCAAATATTCATTTTGTTAATACATTTATTCTGAAAATATTCAAGATCCTTGCATCAATTTAGTTTCTCCCAATTGGATAATATTTCGTATTCGACGGACTGTATGTTTAGACTTTCTGCCAATAATAATATATTTGGGAAACCTTTTTTTTTGAAGAAATAAATAAAGTTAAAATTTCTAAGGAAAATATATTGATTGATTTTTTAACTGTGAAATTTTCTGTCACAAATACCTTTTCTTCGTGGAAAATTTAAGTTCAAATATTTTCTTATTACCATTAATAATGTTTTCTATTTGTTGGTTTGACCTTTTTATGTCATCAAGTCAAAATACCATGTCAATTTATTCGAAATAGCAATTAATTAGCTTCAAATGCAGTAAAATTTTAATTTAGTTTGAAACTGATAAAACCCTTTCGTCAAATGCACCTAAGGTCACTGTAAAGTTATTTTCAAAATAACAATCCTTTGTTGGAGTTATATTTAGATTAGTATCATGACGACAAACTGTCCCAAAACCATCCAAACATAATGTTGATGCTAATTATTGGTTGGAATTCAGAAATCTATCATCTCCTGTTCTGGACATGAAAAACTTGTCCTAACTTTTATTTAACCTTTTTATGTGGGATTTAAAATAATTCTTATATAAGAATGGTAAAACATTATAAATTATAGAAAAATGCGTATTTCATGAGGTCACAAAAATCCAAATCTAGTTGTGAATGTATTACAAAGCCTAAAAGGGTCTATCAGGTAGAAATTTGTGTCGCAGAATAGTTGCAAATCTAATTATAGTATGTATAAAAATTGATAATATAATATAACGATTTTCTAACGTAATCAGTTTAAATAATTTTATACCATATTAAGGATCAAATGCGACTGTTCCATTCAATTACTTATTATTACAAATAACCTGTAAAACGACTATAATATTTCTTGAAATTAAATAATAAATCATCTACTTGAAATGTTTAATTCCTCATGAGTTATTTCTCTCTGCAGTCATCAATTATATTATACAATCTTCAAAGCTTAAACTTAATTAAGAATTCATAAAAAGTAGAGATTCATTAATTTATTTTGAAATTAAGAATTGTTCCATCATTGAACCTGAAAATATAATATATACTATATCAGATTTCTCTTGATGTTTTAAATGATCTAAAAGCTTTAGAAAAGAATAGAAAACTAAATTACTATTCACACCACGAGATCTCAATAAAATTGATATTGACATTTTTATCGAGATAATCTAGATCTAGAGAACACCATAGAAAATATACATTCTTTTTAATTCGATCAGAAGGTGTGTGTGTTCACAATTCTGCTACTACCTTGAGATAAATAAGAAATCTTTGATGAAAGAAATCTTTTACCATAATCTATAATGGATTTGGATTTATTTCACGATTATATAAATAAGAATATAAAACAATCACGTACAGAAAAAGAAATCACTGTCATCATTCCTATGTCTCAAAAGTAATTGCTCAAAGCTTTATTCGGCTTTTCTTGTTTCTTCTCAAAGTTAAAATTTAATTTAATATATTATTCTTTTATAAAACCATATTCAATCAACTGAAGAAACTTATTAAAAAAATATTTAGAAACGTAAAATCGGTATATAAACCATTATTTCTTTATATCAAAATTTACTAAAATTCAACATTAGGTCGGATATATCATATACAAAATTGGTTTACAAATCTCCTAATCAAATCTGAAACTACGAAACTTTGTAGTTTGGCATGCTGATCTATAGTCTAAAACTTCTCTCCTACTTTGCCAATTCTGTTCAAATACAATACCAATTTGAATTGCGGTATAAACTACCTATATGCCAACTTTCATTAAAATCACAGATTGTTAAACTGACAGGCATCCAAAAAACCAAAATAATTTTGAGTATGTACAATACAGCCTATTTAGAACGTTTTCCGATGCTTATTTCTATACATATGGTACATTACAAAACGTAGTGACTAAGCATAATATAACTTATTGCTATATACTACCATAGGAACATATTATTATATTAAAAAATGTTAAAGAAAAAATCCTGATGATGAAAATCCAAACAATCTTTATTGTAATGGATTTCTTTTTATATTTTTAAAAATAAATAAAACGAATCAAAAGGTAAAGATTTGATGAAGGCCAAGAAAACATTTTTTTGAAGAAATTATTAAAATTGAAACAGTTCTGAAAATGAAATCTGAGAAATTATGATGGTATTAGTTTTTACGAGGAAATATTCCTATGAGATAAAAAAAGACTATCAAAATACGAGATATATTATAAATTTTGATTCTTCTTTGGACTGAAGGAATGCTATCATTTAGTATTATAATAAGCCGATCAAATTTTGATACTATATTTTATTGCATATTGAATTTGGAAAGAGATCCATGACTTGTCCGCCAAATTTAAGAACAGTACGTCCAAATTCAATATCAAATATTTTTTTAATCAAAATATTATATAAGCCCTAAAACATGAATTTCGATAAAATGTCTTCAAGGAAAAGTCAGGTCACAGAAAACGAAATAGCTCTGATTATTCTGTGGTTTGTCATCTAAAAGAGCAGAACCAATCTCCACTGCAAATTATATTTATGATGGAATTAATATTTTTTTATAAGTTGAAGATCATGTAAAGACGTTTATGTACTTTTAATACTTAAAATAGAATAGCAGACTACAAAAAATTCGCAAAATCCATAAGGACTTAACATTTTGATCGAAAACGAATATATAAGTCCGATGTAAACTTATAAGCTATAAAATAAATGATATAATTGGGAAGAAATATAAGGTAGTGTTCAAACTATATACGTTACATGATAATAAAATATTTGTACAGAGGCCTATAATGAAAGAAAGTAAGAAATCATTTCAATGAAAAGAGTAATAGTAGTTAGTGTGTAAAATATGTAAAATAACTGAGCTTTTGCTTAAAATTCTAAAGCAATCGGGAAAGAGATACCTTTTTTTTAAAAATTATGCCAAAAATTTGAAAGTGTGTATATGTTGGAGAAAGTACTTAAAACTTAATTTAACTAACGCTGTATTTCGATAAACTTACAAACTTTTCTTAAAGTTTAGGGTTTATAACAAGAGAGAAAATTCAAAAATATATTTAAATATGAGCCTATTCTAAAGATTTTGTCAATAAATTGACTTCCAAAAGATATCTGAATTTAATTTTGAAAGTTACAAAAGTATGCGGATATAAAACTCTTTTTCAGAACTTTTCATGAAACTTTTGAAATGATACAAAAAAAAAGGTAACAAAACTCATATCGAAAGGTATTTCGAATTCAAACTTTTAGGCCTACATAATATATTCTTGTGTTTACTGGCACCCATATCTATTTAAGTTCTTGTAAAGTATCTTCTAATGACCCTTAATCAAGTTACTATAGAATTCCCTACAAAATTTCAAACAAGCATTTTATTTTGAGATAAACTAATTGGCCATAAGAATAGAATATTGTATTTATTTATGATACTTCATTGATTTCTTCCTTACCAATTGAGCAGGAAATATTTCCATCTAGTTTTATTTATTCATAAATATCTATAGTGTGATTTTCAGAATTTTAAAAGAATAATATCCTGATGAAATTCGTATAATAACAATCCTAGGGATTTTCTTGAAAACTGTATCCTAAATAAAGATGTTCTAAAAATGGAAGGTCCTTTTTTGATTCACTTAAGATTAGCATAAATCATGAAGAAAAAAGATTCCATGAATACATATTTCATATTTGCTGTATGATATAATCAAATTTATATCTAAGAACATTGATATATGTGTTGATGAAGATAATATGTTGTACATCATATAATCTGTGATGACAATTGAAGAAATATGATGATGATGATGATCTACTTACTATTATTTTGAGGTTTTGTATATACAACATATTCCATTCTACGAGCTCAATAAAGTGAGAAAATACACTAAATATACAATCTGTTCAGCAATTCATCATATTTATTATGAAATACTAATATACGTAGGTAAGTTGCCAATCGTGATTGAAGATATTATTCGCAAGGCTAAAGTTATTCTGATAGGAAAGAAAAAAATAAATATATTTTAAATAAAGGATGGATCTTGGAATATACTATAATTGTGGGATTTCAAACTAAGCCTAAGCAATTAAAATCACTATTAAAGTCACTATTTAGGACAATTACCGCGATAACTCAAAAATGTGTTATCCGATTTTGATGAAATTTACAATGTGAGTTTTTTATTCCTGAACTTGGTTTGGTATTGTATTTGAGCAAAATCGATCCAGGGAGAGCAAAGTTATAAAGGGAAAACCAGGGTGGCTAGGAAGTTTTGTCGTTTTTTTGTTTATGGTTTTTCGGATTTAATTAGAAAATTTGTAAAACAATTTTTTTTAAATTAATTACATAGGTTAACTACATAAATAGACGACACCATGTTAAATTTCAATCAAATCGGTCCAAGGATAAAAGAGAAAGCAATAATCCTAGGTGAAAATAACCCTCTTTATAAAGTTTTTTTGATGTACTTTAAAAACTAATACACCAGTTTGAATAAAATTAAAGATTAGACTTATGGTATCAGGGTCTAGGTTACCTACAAATTGGAAGAAATTTTGACAAGAAGGAACAAAGCTATAAGAAAAAACCTTGAAATAATATTAGTTTTGACAGTTTTTCCGCCCCATTTCTACCATAGCGCATCAAAAAATCGGCTATAGGCCGATTTTAAGTTACTACATGTTTTTTGATTTAAAATATTTTTAATTTGAGAAATGCGTCTATCATCTGCAAACCTGAATGAAATTGTTCCTAGTTCAAGAACAAAGAAAATTCTCTCAAGAGATTTACATAAGTAATGTAGACAAACACTAGCGCGATATCCACGAAAATTAACTCAAAATATGGAGGAAAGTTCGTTGGTTACATAAGGACTACCAAAAGTATGCTTGTAGACAATGTTCTTACGTTAATAATAATGTAGACAACTTACTATATCTACAAGATTATTGTTTACACAAGTCCTAGTTTAAATATTTATCGTCATGTACGCATCTTATTTATATGAATCATGTCTAATGGTCATCCTACATATGTTTTTTTTAAATATACGTAGCTTAGTGACATTGAAAATATACGTTCTTACTGAATTGTGCAAGGATTTTGAAATTGTCTATCCCCTAAAGGAATGCTATATATTTATTGTAGGATTTTTTTCTTCCACTTATTATTCAAAATGTGAATCAATAATATTTGAATAATACGAGTATAAATTATAAACGATTCTAAATTCTATTACATTTTAATTGATATTTTTTAAAACACATAACCATGTTAAAAGTTTATAAAAACATCGAATCATTATTGCTATGATTGAGTTTATAAAATATTTTTCAATCTATTTTCAAAGTAAACTGAATTCCTTCAGGCTGTTAGGCGATCAAAAGGTTCCAAAGAAATTTCGTATAAAAAGTTCTTAAGTTATAAATTTATTTTTTTATTGAAATTTTCTTTTTGAATTTATGAAATTGAATATTTTCATAAAATTTTTCACTAAAACTTCTCATTAACTTTTTTATTGGAGAAATTATTAAGGGCGTCCTAAAAGAGGATCGGTTTTAAATAATGCATCATTTTTGTTTCAGTAAGTTGGCAGTGTTTAAATTTTAAAGCTGTGTGCGATTAGTCATCATGGAACACCAAGAAACAAAATTAGTATTTAGATTTGAGCGGCTACTGTCGACAAAACGAAAATCCCATTAAAATTATATGGTGCGTTTCTTGTGGAGTACACTTTATTTAATTTATAGATAACTTCCCCGTCTAATGAAAGTTATACCTGTAGCACGCAAAATACCCGAGTTATACGCAAAAGGGAATATTTTTGAAAAGGAATAATAACATTTGCTTCGTTATTAAATTTCCTGTTGAATGACGTATAGGTCATATCTGTAGGATCCAGAATACCTACGCATTCGCATACCTCGATTTACGAGAATTACCTCCGGTGCCCTTTTTCTGAATTCTTTTGAGAAGCATATAAAATGATTAATATTTCATTCATAATATTTTTTCTGACCAAAAATTATGGATATAAATCATTTTCTATTTATTTTTCTGTTCCAAATAATAATTTCCAGATGGTTTCAAAATTTGTAATCCCTTTCAAAGGAACAAAAAATACGAGAACTATTTCTCTACAATTTAATTTTCATTTCAAATTTATTGAATTAAATCGATTCGTAATATTTATTTGTCAAATATTTGATCAATAAACGATTAAGGATTTTCATCTATTAAGTGGATTTTTTAAATGAAATTGATTGAACCAGACGAACATACATATGTAATCTCACATATGAAATCTGTATGGAATTTTAGCTCTTCATTGTTGTTTTGGTTTCTGATATATTGATTAAATTCGAAATTTCAGTAATTTGTTTCAAAGTGGAACCAGAAGAATTTAAATTAAAATTTTATAATATTTTGAGTTTCGTACTTTTTTTAAGGTTCTTTGTTCATTTAAAGTCGTCAAGAGCGTCAATTCCATTGAAGATTTCACTAAGTCTTTGGATAAAAATAAATAACTTGTACAGACAAGGTAAAATAGTTTGCGGCTTCATGAGTTTATATATTCCAGATAGCGTAAATTGAAGTATGTGTATATCTCGCTCGGGTAATCTGAGTCCTACCGATATGACCCCCATTACATTCGATTGACAATTTAATTGCGATTTAAATAAATGTATAATTTGAATTCCATGGCATTCGAATATTAACAGTTACCAATTATAACGTTGTTCCTTCGTGTAGCATTTCATGACTACCAATTGAAACGGTGTCAAAGCTTTAGTAGTACTATCACTATCAATGAAATGAAAATGACGCGCTATTGAATTGCAGCACTCTTATTGAGAGAACTTTTATAATCGAATGACGATTTAATGAAAAGAAAATTGCTATCTAATTATCATTATATAATTTTGAACTGTACAAAACTAAATTGAATTGCTAGAACTAATAACGTTATTAATTAAACTGTCTAACTACTAATTTGAATACAAAATTAATATACGAAGATACTATCCAAGTTTTCTAAAGTTTTAATATACCATATTCAATTTCAGAAAACGTTTTCAGTATTTTTCATTTCAGGCAATAGGAAACTAATTATATATACTAAAATTCAAATGCTTAAAAGTTAAAATTTCCAGTTATAATAACAAAAGTTCCTGATATAACTTTTAATAAGTAAAAATATATACAAGTATACCAAGAAAGTCATGAATACTTTAATGTGCTGGAAAATATGAAAGATTATATATAATAGACATAAAAGTCAGTGGTTTTATTTGAAACTGAATATGATAAAGAAAAAATAGAATACAATTCTAAGAAAGAAGGAAATATTTACAAGTCCTTTAAATTGATCTAAAATACTAAAATGAGGAAACCAAGGAAGTAATTATGTAGGTATATACTTTTGAAACAAACAAAGATAAGTATCTAACTATTATTTTTAAAAACCCTTTTATCTCTTCTAATATTTTATGTATTTGATTGATAACCGAAAAACAACCGAAAAAAATAAATCAAGATTTCGTCTTTAAAATAAGATTATTTTTAGGGAAGAGATTTAGTTTCTTTTAAGCCAGGAAGAAAAATAAGAAGAAAATTTTTCTTTAGAATATTATACAAGTTTATGACAGAATGAAAAAAAAAAGGATGGTCAAAAGGTATACAAAAACGAAAGAAAATAAACTTTTTTTTTCATTACAAATAGAATTTATTTTAAGAAAATCCTTACTTAACATAAAACCAGGACTGAGAACAAAAAAAGGGAATATCATCAAAATGAAAAAAATAGAAATACTTACCCAAATCTGATATCAAATTGTTTCAGAAGAATTCTGAAAAGGAATAATTTTTATATTAGTCCGATTTAAAAACAAAAATAAAAATGTAAATAAATTAATGTTTTTTTCTATAACAAGAATTCTTTAATGAAATTTTAAGAAAAACTTTGCAACTTCTATGGAAAAACCCTATACCAATCAAAACTTTGGGTTTGCATGTTTTGAGGCGAACATGATAATGCAGAAAACTGTATTAAATCAGTAAACATGGTACTAAGAACTGTAAGTACTTAAAAGTATTGGAAAAATTGGTAACTAATAAATAAATGTAAGAGACAAATTTCAAATACAATCTAATAATGAACTTGTCCTTATTGAAATGATATACAATTCACCATGGACAACGTCTTACTGTCGTTATTTTATCCTTAATTATGTTGAACTTTAACATTCCATATGTCAAGTGAAAT
This sequence comes from Xylophagus ater, assembly GCA_963422695.1. Lineage (NCBI taxonomy): Eukaryota > Metazoa > Arthropoda > Insecta > Diptera > Xylophagidae > Xylophagus > Xylophagus ater. Next base: position 8,134,748 of record OY730486.1, on the reverse strand, counting down.
ACCGAACTATTTTACAACATTTGTTAAATTAGATATCTTAAAATTAACTCTAATTTAGGACATACTACTTCTATCGATTTCGTTATAGCCTTCAACTGAAATAAACCAATTAGATACAATATGTATAAGTTAATCTAAATTACTCAATTTAAATGGATATTTGGAAACTAAACAATTACATATACACAATTATAACAAGAATCATATTCACATAATATTGTTATATCCAATGAATGGATATTTTTGCCTAATATAGCAATTATTATTACTTGTTGGTTATTATATCTAAATTAGCTGTCGAATTGTTAAATTGTATTGGGCTGGTAATAAACAAAACCATATAATGGGTCTCATATATAGTACAAAAAAATTGTTAATAAGTTTTGGAAGATAATAATCATAATTCGTTTTTCAGCTATGATGATACAGCTAACTAATCTTATAGCGGTTCACCTAACTATTTTCATAGTTGTAGATTATCTCCAGCTTTCTTGTGAACCCATAACTGGTAGTAAGGGATTAAAGTAAACCACTCAAAAGGGTAATGTTCTCAAAGTTTTGTAAGTTAATTTTTAAATTAGTATTTTTACTATAATAACGGGAAATTGTCTAAATTGAAAAACTTTTCTTTCAATTTTAAATTATAAGTTTTCTCATTTACATATACGAGTGTTCGAGTATATAATATTAAGTTATGAGATGATCACATTTTCGTAACTAGAAGGCTAAACGACGAAACTATTATAAAGTTTCTATTTTTTTTTTGTTTTGAAAAGGGTTTTTTTTGGATTAAATTACATATGAGGAAATATTTCGGATAAACACATATATTTCAGAAAAGTTTTTATTATATTAAATATTTAACATATAAATGAAATTACAACCTAAGATATTTTGTATTGTTTTCTTGAAAATAGAAAATCCTAATTTAATTTAAGAAGTTAATAACAGGTTTTATGAAATACATAATATCTTAATTGAATTAAATTACCGAAATGAACGTGATCTCGAACAAAAAGAAAATGAAGATTTTATACATTTAATTTTAAGGATTATTTAGCTTTTTAAGGATATTAAGATTCCTGTGTGGTTTCTAGTTATGAGAAGTTAGATATAAATTCTTGTAAATAATTTGAAATTGAATATCACACAAATTACTTGTATAACAGGTGCTTATAGCTGTCTACAGGAATTATATATGTGTCAGAACAAATGATTTTAGATTATTATTAAAACAAAATTCAAGCTGTAATAAAGGAAATCCATAGAATTTAGAGATTGAAAGCTGGTTTAATACTCCGGAAGTATCCGTATTTTGAATTTGGCTTATGTTTCATTCATTTGTAATAATTGCTTGCTAAAAATGGTAATACATTTACTTTTCTTTTCTAATATATTTTCAGATAGGAAAGAGATATTGAGTTTTCCTTTTTCAAATTTTAGTATTCTGTAATATTACTTTTGTTCTGTTATTTTTCTTCATTAATAATTGTTCATGATGAAAATCCCAACGGCATTTTCCAACATATGTACGATTTTTTTTCGTCTTGATATCCAATCAATTAGAATGAATTTTTCAGAACATATTTTCGTTATTCATCTCAAAATTGAAAATTTACCAATAATATCGAATAAAAATCCTATAAATAATCGAGAAGAAATTTAAGAAGGTTAACTTTAGAAGAAAAGCGAAAATATTGAGAGAGAAAGTTAAGTAGTATCACAAAATAAAGGAAAGTTACTCTGTGGTAGTATATAACAACTGTTTTTAAATTTGCCACATTTATTTATTTATTTATTTATTTATTAAATTATTTATTTATTTATTTATTTATACATTCAAAGAATTCCTAAGACGGATACAAGAAATCCATCAATTTCTATGATAACTTTGGTGAAAATGCTGAAAATTTGTTACAGTGTACATGATATTATTTATCCTACGTCACCATTAGCAAATTTTTCTTGTTTGTAATAATTTCATGCTATATCTGTTGCAATATTTCACGTAACCAAAAATTGCTAATAGAGATCATATGTTAGTCAAAGACACACAGGTACTAGAATTTGTGTATTTGGTAAATTCGCAAGAGTTGTATAAATATTGAATGAAGCTTGAAAGGAATGACCCTTTCAATCGAAAGTCTATGAATGAACTTGAAGAATAAAAGACAATCCGTCAGAGAACGAAAGTCCTTTAATCCAATCTTTGTTAGAAGTAATGAAGCACGTCGAGTCCACCCTCCAGCACCAATTAAAAACTTCATAGTAAACAGTTTTCTTAGTGTTTGTAATAAAAACTTATGCTACAATAACTTCCAACTTTCGATTTAATTGAATAAAAGTTCAATCAATGAAATATTATTAAAGTTCATACTAAAATACTACAACTATAGTATTATTATAATTAACGCCAAACATAAATTTCTATAAGAAAATCTCCCCCATAAAAGCGATATATTTTATAACAATATTATTGAATTTCTTTTTAAAATGGTTTTTCATGTACACATTACAGAGGATCCTTTTCTTTCTTCCCATAATAAACAAGTAAACAAGGGATCAAATTGAAAACCAAGTTATTTGCCCTTTTCGCACTAACCAGCATCTTATTTTTCTTTTATTATACTTTAGAAAAGATTTTCGAATGGAAAATTTTCTACACATACTATACGTTTTATAATCTAAATCATATTCCCTTTAGGGATACCTTTTAAATCCTTAAAAGAGAAAAAAAAAAAATATACATGTCGGACGCAAAATTGGTTATACCCAGTCGTATAAAGATGAACGAGTTTGTATAGTCCTAAGGGTAAATTAAATCGATGATCCGTAGATAGAATATTTGAAGATGCAATCAGACTTTTTCAATAAGTTTTCAAGATTTTCAGTACTTGAATAAAATTCAATGTTGTTGACATCATCAAAATGCAATTACCTTAGAAGTTTTTTAAAAGATTTTTCTTTTCAAGAGATTCTAGAAAATTTTGTGTGTAATTTAGTAACCTCGAAATAAAACTAATTGATAATTCTAATTAGGGTTTTTATTTAAACTCTCATTTATGTGCCATAGAAGAAAGGAAGAAGGACGATTTATAGAAAAGTAAATCCAGTAATCCAATAAAAAAATATTTGTTAATATTTAAGCCATAGTTTTAGTTGTCTATAATGGATTCTTATTTACCATAGTTAAAACTTTCATACAAGATGAGGAAAGTCTGTACTACGGTCGGGCCTATACTGTACTTAAAATGAGGTCAAAAACCTTTTTTTTTCGTGAATAGTAAAGTTTTCAATCATGTGAAATTCGCTCCGAATCCAGTATCAATCAGTTTTTGAGAAGTAGTCATTAATAGATTCACTCGAAGCTGCAGAAAGAGGAGCTTTACTCGCTTAGCTCGCTCCGCCGCAATTAATTTTATTATTAGAGCCCAAAGTTAAGACGCGTCAGTCCCACATATATCAAGCAAATGTTTATGAGGGGGGTTGCTTTTGTATATAGATAGTGCCCGAATTCGTTTAAGTGGGATATTTCCGGTGTTCCTGTACGAATGTTCCCACTTTATATAAGCTCGACTGAAAGTGACTCTATTTTTACTTAATAATGTTTGATAAGGAAACGAATTATGATTGGTATCATAAAAAATGATTACCATTTTATTGGTTATGATTGAAATATTCAAATTATGGCAATGACATGACATTATAGGAAATCCAATGAAAAATAATTTTATATCAAACATTTTTTCTTCTTTCAAATATTATAATGAAAAAAGTTTTTTGATGATGTCTATAAAGATTTTGTTCCCTAAATCAAAATAGACATCAAAAATTCTCTTGTTTTTCGTTGCTACGCATTTGACTATCAATAAATTATGGAAAAGTCCTTGTTAACAATTTTTTTCTAGGCATAGACGATAGTAATTTATATTTCCTAACAAAGTTCCATTAACTTCATTACGCCTATAGATTTGGGAGATTTCTTCTTATTTATTAAAAAAATCAAAGATTATATTTTTTTTTAATTTTAAATTTGCATAGAAATTATTTAATGAAATTTTGAAAATAGTAACAATTTTGACACCAAATTTAAACTGATCTAGAATATTTTTAGAATACACGGAATGTTGTTCAATATGATATCATACCGCATATAAAGATGGAGGATCCTACGTTTTTTTGGTAATTTTTTTCTTTTTTTACATTTGAATTCTAATTTAAGAACATATTCGCAATATTTGAAACGGAAAAATCTTGTATATATCTAAATCTGACTGTTATATGAATAGGATATGAAAAATTTCATGCTGTGTCTATTATATCTCGCGGATTTGTTATTATTTCCAAGAAATACAGAACAGTAGCGATTCATGTAACTACAAACAAGACATAGATATTGGGTACAACTTTTGGACGAAACTTTTGAAGTGTGCACTTATTGCATATATCAACTATTGAACCAACTGTAAATGTGGTTCCCTGCTATTGTCAATCACCCCGTATACTTGACAACTTGAAGTAAACTTCATGGGCATGTATATTCGAATTGACTTAAAGCAGATTTTACTCAAGTCGATCACAAAGAAAGACAAGACCCAAATTTAGAAATTGAAATTTGACAACAAAATTTTAAACTTTAAAATTGATTTGTAATTAATTTCATTATTGAAGCTAGATTAATAACGCCATTGCCAGGACACGAGATCTGTTGAATGAAGAAATTATAAATCTAGCACGGGAATAAGCTAAATGTACACTAGTTTCTAGTGGGATAAATAAAAAACGGCAGTATTAACAGGATTACTGCAAAACAAACTGCCTGGATAATTGTACAATCCCATTTAGTTTGCTTGTAAACTTCGACCTGTCAACACCGCAAACTAATAATTCGTGTAGTGTTAAAATGATTTTGTTTCTTCAAAATGAAACAATTTTATTTATCCAGAGAAGATGATTTCAACTATCACCACATTCAATTTTTTTGACTCAACTTTCAGGTCTTATATCCATTCAACACATTAATAGTTTTCTTTCACTGGTGAAAAATATTCAATAATATTTTAAAATGTGTGCTTTATAAACACTTTTAGTAGTCCACATCATAGAAAGTATTATTTAAATAAGACACTATATGCCCATCTCATGAATATCTTGGATTAAAAATCCTTTATATTTAGTAGACATAGTATCCTATGATCAATAATGTAAATACCTTTCTATAAAAACGAAAATACTGGATTTTAAATATTATAGAGAAGGATTAAGTGAAAAAAATTTTAATTTAAAAATGGGTCAAATATGGTAGATGCTTTTAAAGGATTACAAATCAAGCATTATTTATTTCAATGTGATTATTCCCAATGAAAAATAAAAGATTTCCAAAAAATGTAAATTTCATTTCCAAGGATTACATATTTGCTATTTAAATACACCACAGTTTTTTTTTTTGTATTCATGCTCCTATGAGCTTCTAGCCTTAAATTAAACCCTTTAATTCAAGATTTATGAAAAAATTTCGGTTTATGTTCTATATTTTTGCGGTTTCATTTTCTTAGGTATTTTATTGTTATTCTTAAGGTGAATTTTCCGTGGCAACATAAAACTGAAAGTAATTTTATACAATATATAGTAAAGCTTTAAATTTTTGGGATAAATTGCGTTTATTGCGAATTTTGGAAAATCTTTTGAAGAAGCTGTTTGTAGTTTTATAAATAAACGAAAACTATTCTATCGGGTCCCAATAATTCGCTTACCATATATATTTCTACAAACTACCCACGTAAATATGTAATTTTTCTTGGGAAAATTTCTGAAAATTGAAATGGAAAATTTCCAATGTGAAATAATCCAAGTGTAAGATTGAAAAGAAATTCCAAAAAAATCTACTAGTTTTATTTGGGAAAATCTTACATAATATATCCAACAAGATTGTTAATACCTACTTTTCAATAAGTAGGCTTCTTTTTTGGAGAAACTGCTATGGATTCGTATAAAACCGCAATGAAATCCCTTTCATACGAAAAATTGTGGATCAAGATTGTTTCAAATAAACAATTCCCTTTATACATTTGAGATACGTATAAATAGTAACAAAAATAAAGTTAAAATGTGCCTATAAATATACATATTAGAATTAAAGGATTTTCGCGAATCCAGTGAACAATTCTTAACTGTGAGGTTGCTCATAGACTGATTTTATATATGCCACCATTTAAAGGATCAATTTTCTTACAATAACGATCGACAAGGCATACAAGTCGACGTATTTAAAAATGACAGAACTTATAACAAAAAAATTTACTTTAAATTAGTGGAATTATGTTTGGTAAGTTCATTTGCTAGCAAATACTTTAAGGTTAAGAATCTCGCATTACTGAGACTTTAGGTTACGATGAGTTTTAATTACGCAGGTAAAATTGCATATTGATATTTTTATAAGATGAACATTTATAAGAATCCTATAAAATAGTATGAAGAACTGCCATTTTAACTAAGTTAATCAAATATACGTCAAAATAATCTTTTTGTTACAAAATTTTAATTACATATATATTCACTTCAAATTAATTTATAAATTATCATTATTGATGATTGAAAGGAAATATTTTTTATGAAGTAAATTATGATGTTGTACTTTTTCTTGCAAAAATTCAATTTCCGAAAAATATTTTGAATGTTCAAAAAAATTATGGAAAAAGAGGAAACGGAAATTTCATTTTCTATTCAAAATATGATTCTTTACAAATTTCAATAAATTTGTTTGATAATGAAACGTGATAAAAGTACAAATAATTTATTAGCGAATATATAGTAACAAAATTTTAAATTATTTGCCTTTTATAGAATCTGTAAGAGTTTCAACCTTTTTTCGATATCAAACTCATCAGCAAAATTAAGTACTATTCACATATTTATTATTTCATGTATTTATCACAGTAAGTTTGGTATGGTGAAAGTATATGACATGTGCAGACATTAATATGTAATCGAAATGCTGCTTACACCACAGTTATACCTGATTTTATAACTACAGGATCTATATTTAATCACAAATATAAATAATTTAATGAAAAGTTTCAGCAGTTAGGATATAAACTTATTTAATTAAACGTTATCCCACGAGAGGATGTATATTCCAGAACTAAAGGAAGAATGTACATACTAAGTAAATATGTGTCTATTAGATGCAAAACAAGTCTATCTAAAAAAAACGTTTCATTAAGAAATGCTCCAAGTTAGCTGCCAATTTGCATCATGGTTGCATAAAATATATTACCATAAAACTGTTATTATGAACAAGAAAATGTATTTCCAATGACCATAAAATAGATACATTGAAAAAATTGAACGAATTTCAATGAAATTTTAGAATTATGCATTTTGGGGTCCAACTTAGATTAAATGATATAAAATCTAGAAGTTCTTTGAGCAGGACGAGTCATATTCTATTTTCTGTTCGATTTTGATTTCATAGTTCTATTAAGGAGTAGCATCAACGGTAATGCTTTAATGCTCTTAATCTTTATAATCAGTACTTGCTATTTATTAGGACTAATAGAAACGTCAGTATTATGTACAAATTTGTTCTGATCCGTTGATAAACGTGAATTGTTTTTATCTTAAGTAAACAAACAAAGTTCTTCAACCTAAAAATTAATTGAACTTTTAGATTTATCAATATTTTCATAATTAATAAAATGATGACCTTAATCTTATACTAGTAATAATATTTGTTAATAAGTAAGGAATATATTTCGCCAAAATAACGATAAAAATATTAATCTGTATATAATGATGACAATTTGTTTTTATCAGTAATGGTTAATTATTTCCACTAAATCACAATATTCTTATAAAACACTAAACAAGTGCTTATTATAGTTTGTTATCTATTTCATTGAAAACATAATTGAATGATTTGATGCTATTTTGATGTTAGAGAAAATGATGATGTTTTCCTATTTTCACACGTCAACGATAATTATGATATATTTATGAAAACTTTTCTTGTTTTATTACGCACTAAACTTAATATAAATAAGTGTATTTGTTATTTTGTAAATATACGTCTTATTTTCATTAATTTCAGTGAAATTTATTTTCAGAAAACATGTGGGAATGCGACTATGTTGGAAAACTTTTATCTTATATAAACTTTATGATATAAAATTACTATTAATAACAAGAATTTGTTAAAACAATATGCTGTTTTGTTTATAATAATTTTGAAAAATTCAATGAATTTGTTTATTATTTAGTTTTGCGCAAAATTATTGTAATTTTGTATTTACTAAAATACTCGTATTTTAAGATCAAAATAAATAAATTCTTGAATTTTCCTAAAATGTTTTCATGTGGAATAGTAATAAGCATTTTAGTATACTATACTCATTTATTATTTACTAATTTGATATTAGTTAACTTCCTCAAATAAAATCAACACATTTTGCTGTTAGAACATTATTAAATTATTCTCTTATTTCCATTAAACTATATCATGACTTTCTTTTTCTTAAATTTTTATAAAATTTTGCATTAATGAACTCTAACAAAAAGACTAGATTGTCAGAAGTCATTGGGAATTTAAGTAGAAAGGATCTCAATGCGATGAAGTTCTATAAGGATGTTAAAAAGCCGAATAATTCGAATAGCTATGAATGGGAATATGAAAAGAAGCCTATATCCAGATTTTAGGTTGTTTAATTACATACTTTCGAGTATCAAATACAGACATTAATCTTTATAAGTTTGACATAATAAATTATAGCAAATCAAAAAGTGTCAGGATATAGGATTTTTGATATTGAACATATTTTACTTGTGTTTATAAATTCCTTTTTTTTGGCTAGTAATATCCCCTTTTCTCAATTTCATAACCTTTCGTGTCCGAAAGTTTGAAACCCTTTTTCTTGAAATTATTTTAGTGAATGGAATCTTAACGAATCATCAATATTTTTATCCTTTTCATATTAAATAAAATAAATGGATTTTCATGATAAAGAATTTTAATACAATTTTTGGAATGTTCCAAGAAGGTTAAATTTTTCATTTTATATTATTTGAAATATTTTTATTTTTTAATGCATTTTTTTTTTGATCGAAAAAGGACTGTATCTATTCACAGATAGCCTATAGTTTTATCAGGGCGTTGGAAAATCTAGGATGTAGGATGATATTTATTATATATGTTCTTCGAAAACTCGTGTTTCTTTAATATTTAAAGTCGACGAACTTACTTTAGTGTATTACTAGATATAACTTTTTAAAGATATTCATTTTCAGAATGTATAAAAACCTTTTAAAGCAAAATATTCTCACTCAAATGAGGGCGAAACCACAAAAAGCTGAATTTTCGAAACTCAAACAATTCTATAAAAGACATGTACAATATTTTGAATGAAATTGTTATAAAATATATGATTTAATAAATCAAATTGAAAACCATTAGGGCCAAAGTTTCAGAAATTAAATTTTTTTATACCACAAATTGAGAATATCTGTTTATACATTAAACAATATTTGTTGCATCTGTTTTCAAATCCTTAAAGTTTCCAGCCTCGAAAGTTTAATACACTGTAATATCATTGCACTCCATATTCGACCATCAATCCATATATTGTATAAACTTTTGTTTAATATAAAACTAATAATCCAAATTAAAAGTTATTAAATTTTAATAATATAGTTTTTAAAGTTCACTTTTATAACTATTGTCATGTAAATCAAAACCAGAGGCAAATCCGTCAGCTGGAGAAAATGGATAAGACTGCTATAGTTCTAATTTTATCTTACCTATAAAATTTCGACCTAGTTTAACTTCGTAATGCATCCCTGACGCGTTCAAATATGTATAACTTTCATCTTAAATTTGAACTTAAAAATTCACTTGCATTAAATGTTCCCATATGAAAATATATTTAGTATACAGGGTAAACAGGAAGCATCATTAAAAGTAAAAAACTCAAATGGGATTGTGTATAAAAATTTGGCTTTGTCCAGCAGAATCAACAAAGCTAGATTTATTTGATTACAAAATTCATATACATATAAGAGCGGAGTGGATCAGTCCATGTTGTAGAGTCTTTTTAGAGCTCTGTTCATAATTGTTGAGATTTTCCTTTTGTTGATTATGGAACAGTCAGATTATATTCCAATTTTATACCTTATGTGCGATAGAATGCGAGCGTTCTATATGAGATTTGGGATTTTTTTCGATTCGATTGAGTTGACGATATAAACCAAGAAACAAATAGAATTGTTATATTAGAATGAAATCCTCCAATTCCTTTCAACTCATCTTGTACATTAATAACAAACGTGTTACATGGATGTTGAATATAATATGATGTTTCTATGTGACAATATATAAAATATTATGTTGCTATAATTTTTTATAGAGGCTCGCTCAGCTAAGTAAAAACATTCAAGGATATTCGAAGTTGATAAAGATAAGAGATAAAGTCGTTTTGAAATAGATACTTCATTTTGTTAATGAAAAATTCCATCCAATTCAATCCCTTGAAGTAGGTACCTATCATGTGTTAAGGATGCTATTGAGAAACAACACACATGACTCGGAATGTACATATTGATGTTTCTGTTGAAACTTTTATAACTTTTATGATATTGATTATTAAACTGTATAAAATGTTATGGCAGTTGCGATATTAGAAAATAATGAATATTCTCTTGAAGATATGAACATGTTGACCTTGACATTGATAAGAACTTTTGAAGATCTTGTGATATAAAAGCTTGTCGATGCATTAAGTTGATTGATTTTAACTATAGTAGGATTCTTACTACCGGATATCTTTTTTAATGTGAAAATTAAATCGATTGTAACTATATTAAATACAGAAAATCTAATTTTTAAGGAATACATTATAGTAAGTGTTGAATTAGTTTTTTTTCTTCATTATCGAATCTTTGTTATAAAATGCTGCCTAGAATTTTTTAAATGATGACGGTTTTTATGTTTTCCAAAAAAAAGAGTTACATCCAAAGAAAATTTCTTCTTTTGTAAATTATTTTATTCAATCGATTGGAATATATTTATCAGTTTTTTCTTTCTATATTAATTATGATATTGTCAACTATGAAAAAAAAGATATAAAATTCATTTGTAAACAGCAGATACTTAATAGAATCGAATTAAATAGAAAAGCTCCGCATAATAACTGAAGGAATAACATAAACAATCGTAAAACCTTCAAAATTATTTTGAAATTTAATTACAATTTGACATTCAATAAACATTTCAAAATGAATATTTAACGTTCTCGTCAGTAAGTGATAAAAAATTGCATATTAATAGGCGTTAGTCATTATTATTTCATATTTTCAAAATGATTTGTTTTCGATTGAAAGTGTTTTTTTTTATATATTACCAATAATTTCAATAAATATTTATTTTGTATTGAAATTCACCTTATTTTTTTGATATTAAATGAGAATAAATATTGTTTTATTTATTATTGTTTTTATTCGCTTCGACCTTACCCAAATTGACATTGCCTGAAGTAAATCACGTAGAACTTGTGTTTTTCACATTTTATGAATAGTAAACAAATTGGCATTAGCCTATATATTTTTCTGGAGTCCAGTTAATCAATATCTTTAAAAAAAACATGAGAAAACTCATAAAAATTAACTCGCAATATAATTTTATTATCACTATTCTAGCGTTTTTTTTTTAGCTGTTTGAGTTCAATGGAGGCATTTGAAGAATATAGAAAAACTCTTTTATATTACTATTAGGATTTTCACGCCGAACAGTATGTAAACAATGTAATTATTATTATCTCTAGATCACTTGTATAAGTGAGTCCTTAAACTTAATGAACTAGCGTTTTTAATATCCTAAACATTTTAACACGCAATCGTAAATTCCCTTCTTTTATTGTAATTGGAGAAAATCACCTTAAATCAACATTTAATAATGGGTTACTTTAAAGAAACACGACCTAATTTTGTGTAAAATAAGAATTTGATATGCGTATTCTAAACCGGAAGCAACTAATTTTTGACTAAAATGGTGTAAGATATTGATTTTTCCCTTCTAAGGGGTTATTAAATACGTGTGTTAGAACTTCTGATAGGGATTGTAGCTTTTCCAGTATAGTCTACTATTTGATCATGAAGTGTTTCACATTGCAACAACGTAAAGTTATTATCTTCAACAAACACTACCACATTAGCTTATAATGGCTGATTATACGTACACCTTATCATTACTAGATTCTGGAGGCTAAATTCTTCCACCATTCTTTTGATTAAACCAAATAATTTTCAGAGAATTCAAAACGCCAGTCATAATAGACTTAATTAGTTTCTTTTAAAATATGGCTTTAAATATTATTCAAAATTAATTTTGTATGCAAAAGGTTGCTTCCATTTTTAAATAGGCTTTTTTTTTGTTTAAAAAATATTAACACAACACCCGTGGGCATTATTAAAAAGAAGTACACTCATTCCTCTTGGGAAAATAGGTCTTTGTGTACCGTCCCTTTTTGTGCGGATTTCAAAGAATTCATTGTACAAATTCGTACTTTCTATGATTTTCTTAAAATTCAAAGGATTACATTTTGTCCAATTAATTTGTTGTCAACATTTTTTCCATAATTATGATCATTAATAGCAAATATTTATGTTTATCATTTCATTTTTTTCGTAACTTTTTTTTTAACAACCATTTAAATATGTTTTTCTAAAAGAAAATTGAAAAATATAAACGAAAAACCATGTTTTCTATGTTATTAAATTTAAAAATGAATGAATAGATTTTATTTTACAATTTTTTAATATTTTCAGAAACAATTCCAATTAGTAAGCATTTCTAGAAGTTCTTACAAATTGGCATTCTTTTCGATATTTTCGATATTTTTGGGGTTTTTTACTTTTTTCAATTTCAGATTCTAGATTTAGTCGTTTTTTTCTAAAGAATTTTCCTATATTTTTGCTATATAGACATTTTGACTTTATTCGAATTGAACTTGACAATGTACTCGTGCATAAAAATTTGTACTTGACCTAAAAATTCATCAGAACTGAAATTTGTGTGAATGACGTACGTCAGATTAGTATTTATTATACAAGAATGATGAATATTATCATGATTTCACTATATTGATGACATCTGTAAAGCAAGAACTCTGGAAATCTGTTAGTTATTGTTTACTTAATTGTGGTACTTCTAAAAGTAGAAAATGGCAATAATTGTCAAATTTTAAATATGTATGAATAGATATTGTAAAACGATTAATATTTGATTATTTAATATTGACATGGATTAGTCGAGCAATCTATATTTTCAATTGAAAACAGTGATAGTGTAAGTGTTTAGGCATTTAAAAATAACAACGTATTCCCACTCATATCTCCAGATTTTAAGAAACTAAGAAATTTTGTATTTATCAAAAAGCGTAATAGTTTTGCAGAGCTATATTTCAATGAAAATTTACACATTTTTCAAATATGACTTTTCCAATCTAATAAAATTTTATAATAAAGTATGAAACTTGTATTACTTGTAAAGTTATTAAACAAATTTTCAATATGTATTCAGAATAACAGAAGAACATGGAATGGAATTTGAACGTGCTTCCTAGTGAAATGTTCTATCACTAACAAAACATGGGCTCTGCAAATATGTTTCTAGAAATGTTTTGTTCGAATGAAAAGAAAATTTTACAATTCGAAATATGTTTGAATATAAATTTTTCCAATTTAATGAAATCATCGTACAAAAACCCAGAAATGGAAATAATATTTAACACAATAGGATTTCATCAAAAAAGGCTTGTAAGAGGATTGAATTTATCTACTTTAGTAATATTGAATTAAGTTTATTATCTCTCAAAGAAAGTCTATTTAAGAAAAACATGATGAATTAAATTTTTGGATGAATACTTTAAAAATATATTTTCGTTGGGCTTAATTTTGTGTTCCTTTATGAATAAAGACTTCAAATTAAGATTTAATACAAGTTGTAGATTTCTTATTTTGTTACGAACTGAGTTATTGCTAATAAAATTTGAATCCCTTTTTATTTACTTAATATTATTTCTATTTGAATTTTATTATTATACGAAAATCTTATTTAAAATGGCTTCAACATTAAATATAAAAACATATTTAATTAAATATACAAATTTTAGTAATTTTTAGCTGAATTTATATATCAAGCGTCTGTATCCTATTGACAAAAGTCCAAGTCGAGAGATTCTGAAGCCAGCTCTACACAAATGTTGGCAACCAACTTGCACTAACATCCTCAAGATAATTTTTCGTTCCGTTTAATTTCGGGTAGTAAATTTGTGTATCGACGCTAGGACAGAAAATGTATAAAATGGTATCTACTTTTTCATAGAGAACATTAAATATTCATGAACGAATAATGCAAGTTTGGAGCTTTAGATGTGTCTAAAGGGCCCACTGTATACTGGGTTATAATCGGCCTATTCTTGCTAAATATATATTTGAAATATTCTGTATAGAACTTGGATTTACAATTAATTTTGTAGAGTAAGCATTTATATGCAAGTAATTATTTTTATTGATTAAAAAATACTACTTTATGCTGAATATTATGTTAACAGGATACTTAAAATATCGTAAACAACAAATCCAACATAGAACCGAATAGAAAACACAAAAATATTTTTGTCTGGAAAGTTTTTCTTTTTTTGAGACAAAATATTAACAACAACATTATCTGAAAATGTTCAATCAAATCATTCTTATATTGATTTGATAAGTATATATTCGAACGTAAAGTGTTTCACATTATATCATCTTTCATTTCTAGTCGCGTACACAAAAAAAGCTTAAAGAGAAAATGGAACCTTCTTTTACGCATCATTGTGATACCAAAATAAGATAATATCAGATGTTATGTTCAAAAGGAAAAAGGATATTTTCATTTTTTCACTATAAAATTTTATTTTCTGTTATACACAAAAACGTTATCCTTTTGAATACGAAATCAATTTGAAAATACCTTTTCACAGTATGTCTACCACAATTGATTTCACATCACAAAAAGGATGTAATTTTTCACCATTTTCTGCGAATTTTGGATAAAATCATGAATTAAATATAAAAGTTAGTATTTCATTTTAAATCTTCATATATTAAAATGTAAAAAGAATTTGTATACTGTTGAATGAAAAAGGGAAAAACTAAGTATTATATAACGATTTTTTTTTTAAATTTAAGCAAAAATCGAAGGTATTAGTATTAACTGAACTCAATATTCGGGAGACTGGTACGTTTCTAGCATAATCAGTTTTATAATGCCTAATCCTGAAAAATTTCAAGGATCTTAGGATGCGTGTATTAGTGTTAACATTCATTTTGTCTAGCAGGAAAGGAGAACCTACAGCCCCATTAAATATTTGGGTAACGAAAACCACATCAGCCAGTAGACGCTGCTTTTCTAGAGAATGTAAACCCAGAAATTTTAATCTGTCATGATATAGGCACAATAGAAAGGATCACTCCACGGAAGGTGTTTCAAAGCAAACCGTACGAATCTTCGTTGAACAGACTTTTGAGTCTATTGAATTTTAGTAAAATCGATGTAGGCTGAGTGAAGTTATGGAAAAATACTGATATGGTTTTTTTTTTTCGGATTAATAATAGAACTTGAAAAGGATATAAAATTAGATTTTAATTTAAGAGAAAGTAATATTGATTTTAACTAAACCATACAATTGCCAAATTATATCTTGAAGCCATACAATTCGAAGTATTTGCATACAATGCCTACAAATGGGAACCAGTCTAAAACCTCAATTTATTTTATTTCGTTTTGCGTAGAATTAATTAGCTTTGGTTTTAGAAAGAACTATAATTAATAACATTATATTTAGATAAGAACAATACAAATTTATGGTAGTCCAGGTGGTTGGGTCCATGTTGTTGAGAAATATTGAATGAAAATACGATGTCTGACGTTGCCAATAAAACATAAAGTTTTATATAAATTTAAAACTAAGAAAGTTACTTTAAGGTCTGATACTTCATATTTCACCAGCTATGGACTATTCTAATTCAATTGACATTTTAAGTATATTTCAAGTCTTTAAATACAGTTTTTTTCAGACTTTTCATGGATGAAGATTCAAATATTGTTGAAAAAGTTACAGCCATAAATTTTCAAAATTCACATAATAAATTCATCTTTTTAATAAGATTATAATATCTTTGTTCGTTAAAGACACAAGGCGTATAAATTTCAATAATCGAGAAAATTGCCTTTTTATGAGTATTTTTGTTTGGTTGTAGAGCAAAAAAGGACCTAAACAAAATTTGTACATTTAAGAAGGTTTAGAATCAAATTTAAAATATAAATTATTATTTCCAGTTGCTTTGGTATACAAATGTCTATATTTGTCTTTTTTCTATGAAAATTTGAATTTAAATACACATACCCTTCTTGGGTAGAACGAAAATCTAAGGATTATTATATGAAATTCAGTCTGATATGTATTTGTTTACGGGACGAAAAACATTGTAGATTTCGTAAAAAAAAATTAACATTTCACTGAATTTCAAAATAATGATTTCAAATAAAATATTCTATGTATTTTATATGAAAAATAAATCTTGAGCTTACAGTGAACATTAAATTTGTAAAAGGCCTTAGATTCTAATAAGAGATTAGGTAAAAACATAGAATTTTTTGAATTTCCGATACAACATTTATTCCCTTCTGGTATAGAATACCGAGAGTATATAGTGTGTCATTTAATCGACACCAATCTCTAAAGATATTTATTACGAGTTTGGCAGAATTCGTTATTGGCCGATTTTAGTTCTTT
This sequence comes from Xylophagus ater, assembly GCA_963422695.1. Lineage (NCBI taxonomy): Eukaryota > Metazoa > Arthropoda > Insecta > Diptera > Xylophagidae > Xylophagus > Xylophagus ater. The sequence continues at coordinate 8,117,922 of OY730486.1, read as the reverse complement.
GCAGGTCTTGCTTTTTTACATAATCGAATTGAAAAAATATTCATAGATGAATTTTTTTTTAGAGTTTGTGAATAGATAAAATCTAAGAAATTGTTATTCGAATTCCATAGCTTTTTCAAATTGAAAATATAGTAGTAAACAATTTAATTTTGAATATAGATTTCAAACAGGAGATTCGGATATATTTGATCCATTTCGTTTTTAATAAAGAACTATATATATATCATAAATAAAAGCCTTGTATAACACAGGTATTCATAAATGCGCCGATCCTTTATTAACGCTGTACTTCTATACCGTGATGTTGATATAACGCGTAATCTTACTTCTTGATCATTTTTTGAAAGCTCTTTAAAAATATTTCAAGCAGTCAAGTACGTATATAAGATAGAATTTGGATTTGATATTTTCAATCAAATTAGAAAACATGCTAAGTTGTATATGTGACATTAGATGCACATTAGATGTGTGAGCTTTAAAAAACTGGTGACGCAGGTACAGTTGGTATTGCATATCATGATATATGAAAGAAATTGTCCACCCTTCACCTATATAATGTATATATAAAAAAATTCAAGTTCATATTCGTATTCTTAATGATATTATAAATTTAACCTGGAAGAATTTAAACCACAAAGACTTAATTGAAAATGCGAATTCGGAAAACTGTAAGAAATTGAAAATTTACAAAATATATTTCTCTTTTAAAATTCATAGAAAACATAAAGTAATGTAAAATCGGCCTATAGCCGATTTTTTGATGCCCTATGGTAGAAATGGGAGAGAAAAATTGTGAAAACTAACAATATATCGAGGTTTTCCTTCATAACTTTGTTTGCCCTTTTCAAAATTTTCTCTAATTTGTAAGTAACTCAGACCCTAGTAGCATAAGTCTAATTTGCAAATTTCATTCAAATCAGTGCATTAGTTCTGAAAATACATCAAAAAAACTTTCTGAACAGGGTTATTTCTTCCTACGACAACTTCTTTCTCCACTATCCTGAGACCGATATCACTGAAATTTATAATGGTATGGTCTATTAATGTAGTCAACCAATATAATTAATTTAAACAAAATTGCTTTACCAATTTTCCAATTAAACCCGAAAAACTATATAAAAAAAAACGACAAAACTTTATGGCCGCCCCTGTTTTTCCTTAATAACTTCGCTGCCCCTCAGTCGATTTTGCTGAAATACAATACCAAAACCACTATAGCAATAACCAAGTAGCATTCTAAATTTCATCAAAATTGCATAACGCGTTTTTGAGTTATTTTGTCAACGGACGGACGGTAGTACCAAACATGGAGCATTAATATAGGGAATTTTTTTCAGAATTTTGGCTCATTTTCAAAACTCAATTACCCCAATTTGTTCTGCCAGAATTTCACAATTTTTTTTTCTAAGTATTCTATAAGATGTCACCTTTTCAGCGCGCTATAACATAACTTGATAGGATTAGAACTACTAAAGTTATACGATTCTAAAGCCAACTATTGGAAAAAAACGCCACGAACTTTCTGCTTAATTGAATATTTTAAGGTTTTTCTCTCCATAACTTCGTTTCTTCATTCTCAAATTGGCCCAAATTCACAGGTAGGCTGGCGTCTAATAGTATAAACACGTTTCGTAAATTTGATTCAAATCCGTATATAACTTTTTAAAATACATTGGAAAAACTTTATGAACAGGCTTATTTTAGGATACAACTATTTCTTTCTCCAGTATCCTTATACCGATTTGACTGAAAATTGACTCGGTATCGGCTATTTATGCAGTTAACCTACATAATTAATTTTAACAAAATCGGGTCACAAATTTTCCAATTACATCCGAAAAACCATAACGAAAAAAACGACAAAACTTTCTGGTCACCATGGTTTTTCCTTTATAACTTTGCCCCCCGTGGATCGATTTTGCTCAAATGCAATACCAAACCAAGTTAAGGAATAAGCAACTCAAATTATAAATTTCATCAAAATCGGATAACGCGTTTTTGAGTTATCTTGTCTACGGACGGACGGACGGACGGACGGACGGACGGACATGCATAAATCGATATAACTTTTGATTCCCTACACAACCATACCTTTGAAATTTTTCTCCGATTATTATTTCTATGTGTTACACACTTAGTGACAAAACTAATATACCCTTTGGTAGTACCTACCATAAGGCATAAATATTGTTTACAGATAATTATTAAAGTTAAATAAGGTATATTTCATGGAATTGAAATTTTTAATTAATTCTTCAGAAATTTTAGATTTTGAAAGTTTTGGAACTTCTAAAAGTTCTCTTGAATACCTTAAAGTATCAACGTTGGTGTTTTCCTTTTATATACAGGTTGGTTAAAAATTATTTGATATCTAAGAAGATTTTGAGGAACAAAAGATTCTTCAAAAAAATATTTTTCCTAGAAAACCAAAGCCACTAAATTTTGTATAAAAGTTTAGAAAAAATATTACTTTTTGCTGATAAATTTCTTCGAAAATGAAGAAAACCTTAAATTACGTATTTTCTTTTGTTAAATGATTTGATTTTAAGGGATCTAAAAGTGGGTAGTAAATAGTACTAAGAATAAATTTTTAATGTTGAATATAAATCATTAAAAATGTTTTCATGTAATCCATGTAAGATTGTTAACATTCCATGTGGGAAGTTTTAAGAAAATTGCGGCTTATTTAGCTCATTGTTTATGAGGTGTATACGGTGCTAAGAGGATCAACGGGGATATGATAGAGTAATCTTTTTATGGTCACATTACATTGAATCTTCGTTAGAAATACATATAACTATAGACAATTTAGATTGTTTAAATAAAGGGGTTTAGATGGTAGAAATTTAAAACTAATTATATTTAAAAGTAAGAAAAAATTGTATTTATATGCTATCAGAAAATCAAATTTTGAAATTGTGCAATTAATAAAATTTAATTTTAATATAAGATAAGATAAAAAGGTATATTTTTAGCATGACGTCCATGAAATACAACCTCAAAGAAGCAGCACTAACTCATAAATAAAAAGACTTCATTTTTTTAAAAACTATATGGAATTCCTTATAATCTTATATCTTTGGATTCAAGAATAACAACAATAAATTATTAAACGCATAATATTACGTTTGTTTACATTATTTTTCTAATATTTGAATTTTTCGTTTGATTATATTAAAACAAAAATTCCCAAGTGCCTTAAAAGGTAAAACATGTTATTTCATTAAAATGTTAGGCAAATATTTATAAAACAAATTAACTTTGAAAATATTAGAAAATGCCTTTGGTAGACTTCCTATAAATTTAATTCGAAATATGATTTTTCATTTTCACAAAAAAAAAAATAGTTAAATATGTATTTTGAAATAAAAACATATAGTAACTTAAAATCGGCCTATAGCCGATTTTTTGATGCGCTATGGTAGAAATGGGGCAGAAAAACTGTCAAAATTAACATTATTTAAAGGTTTTTTCTTTATAACTTTATTCCTTCTTTTCAAAATTTCTTCTAATTTGCAGGTAACCTAGACCCTGATTCAAATCGGTGTATTACTTTTTAAAGTACATGAAAAAACTTTATAAAGAGGGTTATTTTCTCCTATGATTATTTCATTCTCTTTTATCCTTGGACCAATTTAATTGAAATTTAACATGGTATCGTGTTTTTGTGTAGTTAACCTATATAATTAATTTTAACAAAATTGCTTAACAAATTTTCCAATTAAATCCGAAAAACCGTACCCAAAAAAACGACAAAACTTTCTGGTCACCCTGGTTTTTCATTTATAACTATGCTCTCCTTGGATCGATTTTGCTCAAATGCAATACCAAACCAAGATAAGGAATAAGTAACTCACATTGTAAATTTTATCAAAATCAGATAACGCGTTTTTGAGTTATCTTGCATACGGACGGACGGACGGGCATGCATAAATCGATATAACTTTTGACTCCCGACCCTTAAAACTTTTCTACGACGATTATTTCGATGTGTTACAAATGGAGTGACAAAACTAATATATCCTCTGGTAGTACCTACCATAGGGCAAAAAAATTAATATTTTTATCTAAATTTAAAAGTTGTTCAAGAATCTAAAATAAGATTTTTATTTGAAAATTGTGAAAAACAAACATATTTGTTCTTATAAATACGGAAGTACGTAAGTCAACGGAAGGAAATTATTTAAAATATATATGTAAAATTGTTTACTTATAATGATGACGCATTTGTACATTATATATAGTTAGCTAAATAGCGAATTGGCTTAGTAGCATTTGAAACCATAAATTTCGCAAGATTACTGTTTCCTTGGAATTGATCTTTGAAAATATTTGTACAAGTATACTGCATTTCTATCCATGCTTGTAGATAACCTAGGTGATGAAAATTCTTGGAAATAGTTGTCCCAATATAAGAATCAACCTGCCCTCACTTTATTTCTTTCTAGTCTCTAGATAAGAAACCACAAAAGCTGGTCACTTCAATTAGAACTACCTATCCTAGACTGGAACTAGATCATCTAGTTAGATTTGGAACTAGAAACTAAGCAAAACTTTCTACCTAGATTTTTTAATAGGAATGGCGCCAACTTTTTTAAAATAATTTATATATAAAATATTAAATTAGTATCTATGAGTACTTGAAACCTTTTTAAGGACACGAGGCTAGACACACGTTATTGGATATGCTATAAAATGGCATGTGAAAAGTCTGTTGTTAATTGTTTATCCAAATATTTTCATCTTCATTATTAAAAAGGTTTCTTTTTACTAGAATAAAATTAAAATCCTTTTCTTTTCGTCTACAAAAAACTTTTTTTTGCGTGACGGTAATTTCCATTTCAATCAATCATAATTAATGTTTTTTTGAAATGGATTTTTATATTATATTACAATTTCTTTGGAAGTACATATTTAAACTGGGGATTTCCGAGCACCTTTAAAACATTTTCAATGAATTTCCGATTAAGTAATGAGACTGTCTGAGAAAATGTATTAAATTAAATCCCAATATTTTTGAATATCATTATATAAAAAGAAATATAAATACTTTTCTTATGATATCCAACAAAGTAAGTATTATCATGGTTTATATTATAATAACGATCTTCTTAAATTTCTTGATATAAATTTATTGCCATTTTTTTGTCGCACATTTTATGGATAAAGCACGAAGCTGCTAGTTACTTATATATCCAAAATAGACTTATTATAATCTTTGTTGGATTCAATACTATCCGAATTTATGAAATATAAAAATATCATTTAAAATATGACGTTCAATTTGCATTAAATTAAGAGAAGATCTTCTACGTTATCTGATATTGAGCCAAAATACATAATTCAGTGATGAAAATATGAAGTATGCACTGAGAAGTAAGTAATAATTATGGACTTATTTAGCTAGTAAAATTTATTCCTTAATATTTTCAAATCATAAAGTGCTGAAATGCAGAGATTTTGAAGGAATATTTAACCACAGTTTGCATATATAAATGTAGTCTTTAATTGTCTCTGGTGTTACTAAATTGTATAATATTATTTACTCCGCTCTTATACGATAATGATAATTTAAAATATTCAAAAACAATTTAATATTTTCATCTCAAACTTAATCAAAATATTTAAATTTATAACAATTTCAAATATTTGGCACATAAAATCAAAATTTTTTCCATCAGAAAATTTAAGTATAAATTTCCACAAATAAGTGACAGGTATTTTTGGATTCACTCACTTTATGGATACAAAAATTTGTTTTTATTTTGCGGATACTGGAAAGCATCTGTCAGCACATATGAAAATCGTCAAAGAAATTTGGAGAACCCAAATATTTGCGTGCAATCATAAAGTTTATTTTCATTTTGGTTTGAAAATATAAAAATAACAAACGAAATTAGTAAAATTTTTTATTCAAATTCACGTTTCGCATTTTTATAAGTCGTTTTTTTTTTAGTGAAAATTTATTAATTTCCATCACGTAAACACATAATCAGTGGAAAACAAGGTTGAATATCATATAAAATTTGAGGTGCACAAGATACATGTGTTCTTTCTCCATCAAATATCATTCAATTTTACTACTATTTACCATAAGAAAAAAAAGTAATATATAATGTAAACAATCCATATTTTCCTTATTATAAACTTTTTTAGTAATGTACTCGAATGAAAGTATAAATAATATTTATTGGAAGATCGCTCAGTCGCGTATGAGTATACGGCATAGGATTATAGGAAATTTAGGAGATGATGGAATTCACTGGAATTTAGACTTGTTAAATAAGTGTAAGTCGAAATCCCAGCGGTAGAATGTTGATTTTCCATTTTCAAATTATAATTGAAAATCTGAGATCGCAATAAAACATGGGAAACTGAATTACATATATTCACTACGTATAGTATATAGTAAGGTACTATAAAAAAGTTCAATTTCATTCTTTGGGCAATTTTTATGAGTTCAAAAAATATTTTTAACTTTTATACTGTAGGAGTTTTATATTAGTTTCATAATAGTTGTTAATACAAATGATTGGCATAGCAATTGAAAGGTTATAGAATAGTTATATAGTTATATTTCGAATAACAGTTGTATTGTTTGAATAATATTTAGTTAGAAAAGTCAAATGAACAGATCGATAAACACAGTGTTGAATGGTCAAGCCGGTAAAGACCTTGTTTCTAGAAGCTGATGAGACCCTGGATCAAATCCAGGCTCGGTTCTTCATGTATTTATTTTTCTTTGCCTACAATACATAGTACATATATAAGCTACTGAAATCATGACCGAATAAAACAATTTCCATGTTTCAAAAGATTTTAAATCCAAAAATTGCGTCCATATTTTTTAAGCAATTAGAATGAAACTTGGATTCTATTAGAAGTTCGATTCAATCAGCTCGAAACTTCGGATAGTTATCAAACAATAGTTCGGTGTTTTGTGTAACGTTATTTGTAAACTGATTTCGATCAAATTTGGTACAAAGTATGTATTTTTTCAATGACAACACAATTTCAATTCGATTACAATTTCGGGTAGCTACCAAACAAAATTTTGAATTTTCGACCAAAAATTTCAGTGCTCACATTAGAGTTCGGATAGATATTGTTGAATAAAATAATTTGATTGATATGTATAGAAGTTCTCCTCGTACTTTTGTACTATAGCCTGTTTTAATATTAATTTACGACTTTTTTTTTTTAAAACATATATTTTAAAATTCTTTTACAATAAAATTGTCTTCTTTTGATTATTTTCATGTCTAAAATTACAGGAAGTTTGTCGTATCAAACAATTTTATAAGAAATCTGATATTAAATTCCAATCAAAATGAAAGCACAAACAAATCTATTTGTACGTAATAATAAGATTGAAATGGAATACATTTTATTATTCTAATTTTATCAAATTGTAAAAATGTTCCTGTTAAAATTTTATTCTATAAGATGAAATATGATCGTTGTATCAGCTTCCGGCGCTTTCTTGAATATGTTTGTTGATACAGAAAATCAGTGATTATAATTTTTAATGAAAGCCTACTTGTAGGATAATATTGGTGCCAAAATTTTCACTATTCAGGTATATTATGTGACTTTAAAATACGATTCTATTTCAATTCAATTTCCATATCCTTTTATACATTTATGTCTGATGTGAGATCGAATCATTTTATTTTTAAATATGGATTCGAATTTCATATTCACATAAGTATGAAGCTTTCTTATCACATTTTTAGTGAAATATAGAATGAATGAATATTTTGGTGACGCAAACGTATTTTCAATCATCTTTTAATAAATCTCGAACTCCTGTAATATATGACATATAAATTTTTTGTTAAGTCAAGTGTTAAAATTACATCGGAAGTTTTGACAAGTTTTTGAAAAAATGATTTCTCTGAACTGATGAATGATTCTTTAGATTAAATACTTGTAAAGTGGATATATGTAAATAAAGAAAAATACCTAATTTAAGGTGAAAATAATAAATATAGAGTCTTTTGTTTTAGCTTAGATATAACTTCTGATAGGGATAACTGTCAATACGAGCTATCGTTCTGACAGCTCTTTTTGATTGATCTTGGCGCGATTTAATTTCAACAGGATGACGATACGTGCCATGCAGCGTCACAAACCATCGATGAATTAAAGTCATGATTTGGCGATAATGTGGGTTTTGAGAAATGGCCTTGCCCTGTATAATATAAGTATATATAAGTCTCCAAGGTCGTGTGATCTGGTTGCACGAAGTCACTAGTTAATGCTGATAAAACAGCAACAATTGATAATTTGGAAGGCAATATTATTTATATTATTCATGACATACGGCCGACAAAAAGTGCTCGAAAAAGTGACCTAAAATTGGACTGACAGAATGAGCTTCTTTAAGAACACTCGTAGTGGCCATATGGCCGAAGCCATTTTTAAATATTAATGCCATGAATGTCATGAATTGATATCTCGAATAAAAAGGAGTTATCCTATATGTTGACTGGGGCTATGAATTTGTGAAATATATAAATTTTCATCAAGAAATTATAAATTACCTATTTTCAGGCGCACATGTAAATGGTACAGACGTTCAGACTGATGATGTTTCCTTACGTAATATATTCAGGAAAAATACTATGATAATTTATTTTTTTTATTTCACTGAAAATTCTGAAGGTTGAAATTAATATAAATTTTAATTATCTATCTTCAGGGAAATCTTTATGTTTGTCTCATGTGCGTGATCTTTTCTTTTTGGTTAATATGGTTTAATGTTTCAGTTTTATTAATTCATAATGCGTTAAAAGAATTTGTTAAATTTTTGTTTAACAAAAATTCTTAATCATTTTATTTGATAAACCGATTTTTCATGTTTTTTTTTTTTTTAAACTTTCTAAGATCTCTAAGCTTTTCATTTCGTTTTATTAATTTTTGTTTTTATAACATTTTGTTGGAAAAAAAAATTGTTGTACGCGCAATTTCATCTCTCATGAAAACCCTGAAATAAATATCCTTCAAGAGATTTGTGGGCCATTAATCATTTTAAGGTATTTTCAAAAAAAAAAAAAGAAAACAAAAAAATGATTTCATAGAAATGTGAAAAATTTTTATGAAGTGCTGTAATGATAACACAAATTAGGGATTCTGTTTTTCTTCTTAATTTAAGTTCGAAAGGTACAAGTTTTTGTTTTGGGTCAGTTTGGGTTTTCATTGTTGAATCCTTTTTGGACGTAAAATTAAAGCAAATTTTTGTTTTTTTTTTTGTTAGCACATAAAAGACGTGTTATTCTTCACAAAACGGAGTATGTTGGAGTTCAAAACGTATTTTTGTTTTCGATATTTTGGTTATAGAAGAAAAAAGGATATAGTTATTCATAATGGTGTTCGTTATTCTAAACCAAAATTATTTCAGTTTGTGTTATCTTGTCTCATCATTACGATTTGCATTATAAAAGGAAATAAGATATACATAACTTGTCGTTACAATTTAGTGTCTTTTGGTTCATCACACCACCAGACAAGGCTGTAACAGCCGTAACTACCGCTCCACATAGTTTTTAGCCATTTTTTCTATATTATGCACTACATTGACAATTATGAAACAGTGAACAAAAGATTACGCATGTGTCGTACTGTCCTGTTTTTTGGTTGTCATGTTTCTTTAATTGTAGGCAAAGAAAAATAAATACGTGAAGAACCGAGCCCGGTATTGAACCCGGGACTCATCAGCTTCTAGAAACGAGGTCTTTACCAACTCGACCATTCAACACTGTGTTTATCGATCTGTTCATTTGCCTTTTCTAAATTCTAAACATTATTCAAACAATACAACTGTTATTCGAAATATAACAACTATTCCATAACCTTTCAATTGCTATGCCAATTATTTTGCATTAAACAACTATTATGAAACTAATACTCCTACATAATTTTTTTAAAAAATAATTTGCTTCAAAGAATCAGGATTCAGTCCATACTTCAAATGTTTATTGGGGCACCGATGACGTATATACGCAGAAAAAACCAATTTAAAACATCATAAATAAGCATGGTGAACGTATCCTAGAAATTATTTCAAATGCAATGATGCCTTGCACGATTTTCAAGGCGACATTATTTTATTATTATTATATTTCTTCAAAATTTATGTATAAATATGACCTTATTTCAGTTAGCAGCTTCTATTTTCCATTAAGTTGCCGCATTACTTCATAATGGTAGCAGCATCCAGTTTTGTTATTACGGTTAGAAAAACTTTTTTTAATCATATAAAAAAAGAATATAATTTGTCGTTATGATGTTCGTTATACTTTCACAACGTACATATTTTAAACTAGATTAAATAGGACACCCTTGATACCTATAAAGAAATATGACTAAAAAATACTAAAACATAATGTTTAATGCGTGTGGTTTCTTGTTTTTTTTTTTTTTTTTTTAGATAAAAAGGACTCCTACACTATCTAATGCAGAGGTGTCAAACTCACTTGAGTCGAGGGTTTGCTTTTTCTTACAAGTATAACCAACTTCTCATTTGGAATCAAAGATTGACAAGTAAAAGCCTTAATTATATTAGTTATATGGGCATTTTTGCCTTAAATATAAATATACTTGAGGTCATGGGCCGTATTTTTGATATACGGACAATCTATGTGAACTTTTTAGGAGTTTTTCCATTTTTCTAATATTTTGTAAGATAGCCATTGGAATTATTGCTTTAATCAAATAAAGCTTTCAAAAATATAGTAAAATAAATGCTTCGATTTATGCCATAAATATTTTCAATATAACATTAAATAACTCTGTTAAAAATAAATAGCGATAAATACTCCAACTTAAATAAGCGGATATAAAATGAATGGTAACCGTCCTTATTTGTCCCCAAAAAACACACCTGTGGTGTAGCTTCGAGACGACTTTGAACAGATCTCCAGCTTTTCGCTATATCTTGTTAGGAAATTTCTTGGTTTATTTCAAATTTGGAATATGGAATGTGTTTCAAGTAAACCAAACCAAATTTCTGTGAGGTGAGTAGGGAAAAGCCTACTTTGGATAACCCCGGTAACAGCTTCAGGTATTATAATTTTGGTGGTTCTTTGGCAGTGATTCATGAAAAGTTGATAAATTTGTATAACCTGTAATTGTGCAATATTTTTTAAATTTAATATCAAAAAAACTATTTTTAGTTAAATAAAAATTATATGATTTTTAAATTTTATTTATATTATTGACGTATTTATTTCTTTTTAGGCCAAAAATACTTTTTTGTTTTTTGAATAGAATAAAATTGAATTAAAAGAAAATGCTTTTCTTCTCAATACAAGAAAAAAAAACAATATAATAACACCTCATTGAAGTATTTTCCTGTCAATCTTTCATTTCAAAGTGTTATCAAATAAACAACGTGTTTCGAAAAAGTTATTCTTAGATAAACTTTACTTTTTTTTTGTATTATTTGAAACACGAGTATTCGAATCTTTAAATAAGATTTACCTTTTGTTAAGTCGTTGAGAAAAGATCTAAACAAAAAAAAACAAGGTCTTCATATTGAATTTTGAGAAATTTGTTACAAGAAAAAAATTAATTTATTTTTAAAATTTTTAAACATTTTACTTAAATTCATGTTTTATTCTTATATTTGTTACCATCTCGAGAAAATATCTGACGTGGCAAACAACGCAACTTTTGCTACGTATAGTATGTGTGTTCGATTCGGTTCGATTTTTCGACTCTCTAATGGATCAAAATTTCGATCCGCAATTTTGAAGATTGAAAGATCGAGTCAAAGTCGAGTTTAAATGTAGTCGAGAACACAAACAAAATTTAAAGTTGTTTATTCAGGTATTTACAGCTTCGTTAGGACATATCCAAGCTAACTAAACATATACTATATAGAGGGCCGAGACTAGGTCGAAACTGGATTGCAGTGCAAATCTGGTTTACTGAATTTACTTAGATTTAATAAATGTGTTTTCATTTGATGTATAAAAAGTTTAAATTTTTTATGTTCTTGACTATTGTACATGTGGATTGTTTTGGCTCGAGATTTCAACCCTCATATAGGTAGTCCCCAGCTTCGACCCAATGAGAACTCCTAAAAACTTTCAACTTGCCATGTATATACGTAGTAGCACTCAAGTCTTGTGAACTGGATACAAAAATTTGTATATACAAAATTATTAAGCAATTTAATTTTACATCAAAAATTTTTAGTTGAAGCAATGGAAATGATACTTTAATAAAGTCTAACCGTGTGTTCACCTTAAGTCTATTTTATGCTAGGATACTCTAATGTTACGTCCATATGTTGAGTTGAAATCACAGAACTTATGCTCCATAATTAACACTAGATTGTAGTATTTGGGTACCCAGTGTAGCGTAAATAATAGAAAATTAGTTATAAACTGATTTTAGTTTTCTCTTTTTAAAATTAGTTTTCAATTAATATCGTTTATTACAGGATGGGTAAATGAGGTTTTTCTGTTAAATTCAATCAAAGTGAAGTCATAAAAAGTTTTTATTACCTAATATTAAGAAAAACAGGCAAAAAGAAAACAAATTTAGAATTTTTTATATCGAAACACTTTAATGTGAAAATTTTCTTTTTTCGGGTCTCTGTTTGGGGTAAATAAATTAAATTGATTGAAAACTGTTGGAAATTATTCATTTGATGATTTTACGTCATTTATTACTTTTCCACAAAAAAAAATAGCAATTTAAATGATTTTAGCCTTGACTTTTGATGAAAATTGTAAAGGTGAATATTTTGGAAAAATTTTTATTTAAGATTAATTAGAAGCTTTTAATTGAGACTTTTTAAAATAACACAAAAAAAAGTAAAGTACTTGGAAACATGAAATTTGAAAGTTACGAACATATTTTTAATTAATTTCTTACAAATTTTCATTAAACAAAAAAACATGATTAATTTTGTATTTTCTGTGGCAAGTTTAGCAGTTTCCTAGTCTAGACAAACTTGAAATAGATATCTACAAAGTAAGTTATTATTTTTCTTTGGCAAAGATTTCCATAATATGGTTTGAGTTTAGGTCTACAGAAGTATTACAAATTCTGACTATTAATTTTATTTGTATATCAATTCGATAATTTAAACATTTTCATTACTATCAGGCTATAGGTTAGGAATTAAGGTGTGTTTAGAATAAACTTATACAAAATTTATACATTTAACTACAATAAATTCAAAATTTTATTGTCTCCCAACAGTCGTGACCCCGTCTGCATTGGCAGAGTTGGGCTATTTTGTAACATAGTAGAATACAAAGATTCAGTTACAAAAGAACGAACACATTTGCTGACTCAACGAGTTCCATAAAGTTGTATATACTTTTTTCTTTTTTCATAATAGGATAAGTTATGAGAGGTTATAAAACATTTCATACAATTATTACTAATTTAAAAAAAATTTCTTCTCTAAAAACTTTTCTGGAAAATTTACAGTGAACGATATATTATTATATTATATTATAAGATAAATAGGATTTAAGATAAGATAAATAGGATTTATTTGTAGAAATACAAGTTTGATAGCGTTATCATAGTTGTAATTCGTTGTTGCAAATCTAATAATCGGATATCTTATGATTACTGCAAAATAGACTGAGCCATTATTATAGTTTTGGTTTAGGTCTGAAACTAGGAAGCATTAAAATTGTATAGACAAGGATATTAGCTATACATTATTGTTTACTTTTGGAGGTTATTTACAGGGTTCTATATATGGGCATTCCATGAGATTCTATTATCCTTAAAATGTTGTTCGGAAATAGGTAGGTAATATAAATGGAGTAAAATATTATAGGTGCTTAAAGCTTTTGGTTCAAATCGTTTGGAACTATAGCGCCATTGCGATAGTACCTACCTCCACCAAATGACAAAAACGATCATTTAAATTTCTGAAATTAGCCTAATTTTCCAACAAGTTTTCTTTTTTATTATCAAAGATTAGAATGAAACTTTAAAGTCGCTTTTTTCTAAGCAAATTTATAAGAACTGTGAATTTTTTTCTACATTTCTTGTACTTTTTAAGAACGAATTCATAAAACTAGAAACTTTAAATGAAAATTACAAATTCAATGAAATTTAATGTATAATTCTTTATATCAGGAAAATTGGATTTTCTATTACCTATAATTAAAACTCGATTTAATCTTACTTTTTTAAATATGAAAACTAAGATGAAATAATTTTATCTTTAAAGATTTTAAATTTCTAAAAAAGAAACAATTTTTTACTATAAAAATTTATTGATATTGAAATTTTCTGGATTTTCATTGAAATTTTCCAACATGTCGAATTTTCAAATACTTAAGAATTATACTTTCGATACGATTGCCTATGAATTTTCTTGTAAATAAGATTTACAATTCGATTATAAGATTTGATATCGATTCTTAATTTCCAATTTCTTTTAAAAAGCTATAAAAGCAATTAGATTTTGTTGAATGTTTAATAATTCATGACTAATAAGTATTAAATATCATATAGAAACCTGGGATAAACATGAAGTATACCTAATACTACAGTTAAATCGTGATTATTCATAAATAATATTCTTAAGATTAATTTTCATATTATTTCGTTGTACAAATATGATTTAATTATTGATTGACCCAGTTGTAATTATTAGTTAATCTTATAGATACCCCAAATTACTGTTTTTATCATTAAATGTGTTATAATTCTTCGTTATCTTATGTACGTATAACCACTGATTTTATATGGCGTACTTAACTCCATTTATTATGGCATAGAAATTAATTAAAGAAGGTGCTTTGTTTGGCGAATCCCTAAGAAATTTGTTTATGCCCCGTAAACTTCTTAAATAGGTCAAGAGGTATATTTTCTATTTCAGGAATCGAGAAAAGAACGTCAATAAAATTAACGGACAGAAACAAAAACGTTCTTAAGTTGTTTGAGATTATCATGTCTTGTTGTTTTTTATATATATGGTTTTAGACAGACTTAAGAGGCTGTTCCATAGGAAAGGAAAATTTAAAAGGCTTTCAAAAAGGAAAATATTAACGATATGATAAATTTAAAGCGGTTTTAGGGCAAGTTATTTTGACTTATTGCCATAAATTAAATGAAAATCTTCCATATTCCTACTATCAGCTTTCGCATCTTCTCTTAAACTCTCTCGATTTCTCCTGGGTTGAATTTTATGATTTTACTATTACAAAGCTCAACTATCCCATATGATGGGTTTATGAAATCAAAATCAAACAAAAAACAGAAAATTGGGGGACAAAGCACCCTTTTCCAAGAATTATTATGTTTTTGGTAACTTATAATGTAATCTCCAATTCTAAAATGTCATCGAAACCCGGGACGAAAGAGTAGAACTCTAGTATTTCATATGTAAGATTATTGCTAGCTAATTTTGCAAGTAACTTAGAAATTTGATGTACATATATGACATGAATAATATCATACTATATCTGTCTGTAATAAGACAGACAGATATATATTCTTCAGGCGCCTGAAAATAGGCAATGTATAGTTTGTATAATAAAATTTATTGAAATTTTGTTTCAAAGTTTATGTTTCCATAAGGCATAGGTACTTGCCCAAATTGTAACATCTCAGATATCCTAGGACGGAGTAGAAATATCTTCCTTGTAATATAATAATTATAATAAGAAAATATACAATACGAGTACTAAAATATTGAAATAATAAAATAAGTAAGTACTTAGCCTTTGAATATATTTCCTGTTTTTCTTGATAGATTTTCGGTAAGACAATTTCCCGGTAATTACTTAGAAAGTCAAAATGAAAAACAATTGTTCGATAAAATATTCAAGAGAATTTATCTTGTTAATAAAATTTCTTGTTAAAAATATTTCGATTAGTATAAATTGGATGGAAAAAATTTTCATAATTCAAATGCGTAAATATCGAATATATAAAACAGTAAACAAGAGAATTGAATAAATCATTTTCTTTATTTGAATAATTTATGTGAATAGGATTTGGGATATAATCTGTTGTAAGAAAAAACAAGAAAATAAAAGTCATGTACCCTTAAGGTGCACCAAAAATATGTCACCAAATGTGTGCTTTAGAAGACGACACATAGAAATTAATTTTTAAATCTATGGAAATGTTTTTTATGGAACATATGTTGCGTTATTCATGATGCCCACATTGGTAACATAAATTTTTTTCGTTTATGTTTTTCTTTGTTGAATATTAACGAAATATTTCTTTAACATATTTCGATAGAACAAAACAAAAAATAATAAATTCTAAATATTTATTCATGAAAAATAAAAGAAAATTTTTCCGATATTAAAAATAATTCTTTTTGGAATTTATCATAATGAAAATATAATTTGTTTCGTTTTAAATGGAAGAAAAAAACGTTATTTTTGTGGAAGAATGACTAAATGAGTTTCAAAAAATAGGCTTATCAAAGCTTACATAGAATATATTTACTATAAACGTCTGTTGGGTACCGAACTTGTCTTGAATTCAATCCAAAAACAATGCTGATATTTTCAAAAGATACAAACTGGAATGGAATCGTGTAGTTCGATTGAGACGATTACGTCTATTATAGCTTCTATTGAGATTAATCCGTATTAGGAACTGGTCGTAACTTATGGACATTTATAAAGATCTCTCCAATTATGATTTGATGGTATAATTGAGACGTTCTCTCGATTTTGGTAAATTGTAATAGACTAAATACTAAATATTTCTTTATATAATAGTAACAAAAGGATTTACTAATTCTAATTCATTAGCCTTTCCTGTGTCAGAGAGATCTTCATTTTACTGGCATATTTTGTATAAAATGTTTAGGCACCAACATAAATTCTCTTAAACTTCTTAACTTCTTTTAAAATGGACTTAATCCGATTTGCTTCTGAACTACTAAATTATGCTACAATTTTATGCAAAATATGTAGACCAATTTTTGTGACTTCAAATCATTTATATCTTCAGAATAGGCTTGAAAATCGAGACCATACGTGGACCATATACAAAAGTATTTTAGAAGAAATTAGAAGCCCGAAAATGTAACTAAAATTGCACCAAATTGTTCTTTCTAAAGCTAGTATAACCTACAAAGCTTTGAAGTCTGTGCTGTATGTTAGGTTTCAGTTTTTACGAGCACTTACGAATAATATTTCTACGTAAAAAAGACTCTATTTATGTCGTAAACAATTTTATTTTATTTAATCATTTTATTTTAAACAGAATTTCGAAATTGAATTCGAATCAATAAAATTGGTTTTTAATATTACTTATTTTCAGTTTTCTTAATTTATAATATTATATTTTTTACAATAAATTTTCATTGATTGTTGTAAAAGTTTTATGATCTTTTTCAATTTGATAAATATAAATTTTTTTCTGAATTTTAAAGAATTTTCTATTAGGAAAATGCAAATATTTTTGAAAAGAATATTTTCTTTAATTAAAAAAAAGAGAAGTAACCAGTCCTAAATAAATAACATTGGAAAATAAAAATAATAAAATATTTTTGAAATTACTTTCCGCAGTTGCATAAAAATTTTGTTTATTTTTCATGAAGAAAAACCGAAAAGAAAATTTTCACTTGTAAAAGTAAGGAAAACCATTAAAAAAAACCGTAATTTCAATGTTTTTTAAAGAAAGGAAATTTAAATATTTACGATTTTCTTGTTTATATTTCTTTTGGAAAATAATTCAAAGAAAAAATCTGTAATTTAGGGTTTTTTTCTCCTTTTTCCTAGTTTTATTTATAATTTTATGAAAAATTAAAATCTATCAGAGGTAGATAACCCGCGGGATATTAATGAATCGTAAAGGACTCTTGATTTTCCTTTAAACTTGTAATGTGGCTTTGGGTACACTGAATGAATTCTAACGACTTTGATTATGAATTTTTATTCACATTGCAATTATTCGTTATTAAATTTGCGATTGTTAAAGTCACCAGCACTAGCTAGAGTTTATAATGACAACATTTTGAGGAGTGTTTCAAATTAAGATTAAATAAAATTCTTCGTTGTTTTAAAAATACTAAAATTTTTTGATTTGAAGATATATCAGGGTTAAAGCTTGTGGCTAAATATGATGTAACTCCCGTTATTTTGCTACTATACACGCGCAAGATAGGTTAAAAAAATCAATTGGGTATCCTTTGTACCTTTGTATTGGTCTGGAAATAATAGACTAACAGATATACAGTAATTATATAAAAGTCCACAAAGGTAGAAGAAGTTTAATGCATGCATCCAATTTGCCATATAATACGTCTAAAATTATAACAAATCCTACTTTATATTTATTTCCAATTGTCTTCGAAGACAATATAAAATCCGATTTCGATAAATACGTTTTTCAGTACAATCGTTGATTTTTAAATTTTCAATTTATTTTAATGATTTCAAATTATGCAGAATAACAAAACTCTTGAAAATTGTATTTAATGGAAATACATGCGACATGAATTCGACACAGAAACCCAAATCAATTGTAGGCGGCATAATACTGCTCAACTGATATGTTCTTTACAATTTACAGATCATATAGTATTAAAAATGTATAGACTTCTGTTGGAATATGTTAACATAATTTAAAAAATTCATATGAATTAAAGAATTTTATACTTATATGTATTTTCAATGATTCTAAAGAGAATATCTTATTTGAACCTATGTCAAATGGAAAAATCTGTACATAAAATATGGTATTATATTTCGAAAAGTATTTATAAAGTAAAAGTTTCGTAAATTCAATTTATATTGATATAAATAATTTATATTAAGAAAAGCAATTGAAAAGTTGATATCAAAACTGGGTTAAGTATGAACCATCGCAGTACCTTATATGTGTAGGAGTTTCAAACATTGTATGCATATAATTAGTTT
Organism: Xylophagus ater; assembly: GCA_963422695.1. NCBI lineage: Eukaryota > Metazoa > Arthropoda > Insecta > Diptera > Xylophagidae > Xylophagus > Xylophagus ater. The sequence continues at coordinate 8,099,044 of OY730486.1, read as the reverse complement.
TGAAAAATCTAATATGCAATTGTATTCTTCAGTTTATATCAAATTTCGTAATGACTCTTGACATTTTTGAGCTCATTACTACTTAGTACATATAAAATGCTCTGGTTCGATAATTTTAAAGTTATTATCTGCATAGTCGTTTTAAAAAGCCTCATCGAACATCACAGCCACTAAACTATAAATTGCATATTAAATACAACTAACTAAATTCATTTTAATTGAATTAAAAACGCACAATTTTTAGTAGCTAATTCTTCAAGGAATCGCGTACTCTATCTAATAAAAAAGATATATTGTATTATGCATCCTGAAATTACGTTTTTATTAGATTGCCTGGTTTTTATTTCACCAAAAAAAAATAACAAAGAAATAAATTTTCTTTAATTTTTCGACTTCATAAAATGTTGTTCATCCCTGCGCATTTTTACAAAGAATACAACGAATTTATTTTTTGGTTTATTAGATACTAAAAATTAGGTAAATGCACTATCTTATGAAATTACATTAAATGTACAAGACATACCCATAACATTTATTGGATCCTTTTTTTTATCACCAAAAATTCATTTATCCATTTCGTTTTTCGATGTAAAATTTAGTGTTTCATCATTGTTTTATTTATTTTTAATACTTTTTTTATTCTTATACAGTTTTTATTATCACTAAAAAAAATTTTAAGACAAGTAACTAACTATAAATGAAATTAGTTGAAGTATTTCGAACATGAGTTATATACGCACTGTACGCACTTTTTATCACACTAAAATAAGTATTAAATATATTGAATTTAATTTCAAAAACACTTTTAATAATAGATCAATAATTATTATAATATATTTAAAATATTTTTCTTTTTTTTTGATTATCACAGTTGTGATACTTGTTACATACTGAACACAATTTATATATTTATATAATATTTAACATATAAAATCTTCAGAGTATCTAAAAGAAAAACAAAAAACTTATAAGAAAATTCAAAAAGCATATATACTAAGAAAAACCAATCTCTGTTGTCTATCCCAACGAATTAATACCAAAAAAACATTCTTTAAGATCGATCAGAAATCAATCCAACAAAAATAACAAGTCAACAAGTTTACAAATGAATATGTGAAATTTGAAATAAGCAAGTACTTTGGATCTGTTTCAAAGATAATTCTCGAATCAAAATAGATGAATTTACGTACGAAAACTAGAATATTTTTCTTTTTAACAAAAAAATTGTCTTCCAAAACTGTATAACATCTACTTGACTACCAAACGCGAAGGTTCCGATTGAACTAAAATCTAAAAATGATAACAATAATGAAGTTTTCTTTTTATATTTTCTTTTATAGAAAATTTATGAAAATGCAAGTGAACATATTCTGGTGTGGCCATTAAAGAAAAACTTCTCGAAAATGCGCCGTGAGAGATGAGCAGAAATGATGAAAACCACCTGTTGGAACCACGTGAAGATAATCAACAATTGTGATAAGAGAAATGGCATAAAATATAGGAAAAACTAAAAGAAAATCTTTCGAGAGCTTTTTTTAATTAAAACTTAAAGCTCCTGAAATTTCAATGTTGCAGATTTTTTGTCAAAGATTTTGGTGGTAATTTGGGTAATTTTAGAAAAATTGATCTAATTTAAATTTGGATAAAAATTATATTTAAAGTAAAATCATTTTATGATCAGATAGTGAGAGAGCTGAGAAATCCATTACGAAAAAACTTTGTAGAAATGGATACATATTTTGGTCGTTCACCTATATTAGGGGCGGTTATCAACAGTATCTAATTATGTACATCACAAAAGATGTACCAAAAACAGTTTCAGATTCCTAATTCCTTTTAACCCTAAATCGAATCGATAGCGTATAATAAATTCGATTTAATGTTTTGTAATACGAGAAATACTTTTCTGATAAAATATTATTTTCGATGGGAAAAAGTATCAATTCAAACCATAAATACACGTGTTATACTTTCGTATCGACATTAATTACTTAAATAATGTTAATACTTATCATCTGTCGTCAGTCAATCTAAATTAAGACACATATCTTCACATAAAAATATCAAAGAACCAATTTCACAAGTATCCTTTTTGATTGAAAGATTCCAACGAAAAACTTTTACCCAAATCTTAAGCAAGAAACACTTTAACACATCCAACCTGGTGCAACTTTTTATAATCTGCATGGGTCGGCGAGTAATTATATGTAGATTGTTCTTTTGGCAGCACTTGTTTGCTCCTTATTTTCATTTTCAGTGATTTGCAGTTAGTTTTGCTTATCAGAAGCAGGAAGAATGATACAGACAATATTGATTTTGATCTCTCAAATCGCCATGACGCCAGAAAGAAGCGTAGATTCTGTTCATATTGTCTACAGATTGCGTGCAGATTGTGTACAGATTATGGGTCACGCCGGGTTGGACGTGTTCTTAAAGAAACATAAAAATTTCGTTAAAGAAATATTTATTCAATAAAAAATAAATTACAGTAAATTTTTATCAAAAAACAAAAACAAAAAGGAAATTATATATTTAACCGAATTGAGTATCGTATTGTTCAGAATTTGGTTTGGAAAAAGAATGTCGTTGTTTGAAAGTATTTCTCGGACGATTTTTCGTACTCCAAACGGATATGGCATCCGATTTATAAATTGGATATTTATCAATTAATCCATCTATCATTTCATCCTTTTTAAGGATAACATTTTTTACAAAATGTTCATAATATTCAGATTCTCGTGGTCCAAGATCATCCATATCTCCTAAATTATTTGATCTTACATATTCATCATAAAATTCTTTGAATAAACAATGTTCAAATACTGATTCGCGTGTTACTGAAAGAAAAATCGATAAAATTTTGAAAGTTTAAATTATTTTCAAAATTTTTAATACCAAAACTATACCTAATCGTTTCTGCTTTTTTGGAATTCCAAATTCTTCTTGAACTTCAGTTTTCGGTATTTGCCAATTCGGAATTTCCTCATAATTTATGTGCGATTCTAAAGCTCGTACTTGGCTAGAATATGTCCGAGGACATATAGTTTTTCTTATTTCTGCCATTTTTTGTCAAATTAAGATGTTTTTATATTTAAAAAAAAAAAGAAAATTATGTTTTAGATTTCTGGACTAAAACAAAACTTTTGTTATTGTGAAATCGAATAAATTTCCATGGAAACGAATTATTATCAGAAATTGATTGGAAACACATTCTTACCTTAAAGTTGCTACACACGAATTTTGCTGTGTTGTCCCTATTATGTCATGAAATACGTGTCCAATGCTCTCACTCCTAAATTTTGCACCGAAATATTATAGAGTGAAAACGGACAGGAGTGTCTTTTGGTAAATTTTTATAGAATAATCAACAAATGAGCCTGCCAGAACAAATTACTAACAGAAAAATATAATTCAATGAATCGAGTTACTAAATGGCAAAAGTATTTCTATCAATTTCAGTTTATTGAGCTAATCAAGTTCGAAATAGATTAGTGTAGTGAAATAATAAAACTCTTGGAATTTTCTTTTCAGACTAGAACAATTAAAGTTGGTTTCAGAAAATTCAGCTTATTCTGTGAAATCTATAAAAAAAAATATAAGAAATTGTTTGAATTCTTTGAAGTATTTTTACAAAATATTAGAAATTAAAAAGGAATTTGATTAACGGAATAACCTTCTATAAATTTTCTAGGAAATTGTACCGGTTTTAGATTGTCATAGAAACACGAATGTCTTATTATTTACGGATACTGAGTCCTGATAATGATATACAAGGATGTGAATACCTTTTTATAGATTTATATTTAATTAATTTTTAAGAATTTCATTTACGAAAAGTGCAAAATTTGACTGATACAGTATAAAAACATAATTAATTTAATTAAAATGAAATAAAGTTAAAACTGGACCGAATTTCAAAAATATACTTGGCCGAAACTTTCAGACATGTTCATATAAGACTCTAAATCGAAAATGTTCGACTTGCTACGAGTACAATAAAGCAACAAGCTTTCGCTATGAAATTTCAAAATAACATTATTTACAACCGAATTTAGTAACAACGAGATCCGTCTGTACATACTTTAATACTGTCAAAACTTTAGATTTTGTTAATACTTGCCGCTTTACATTTTCCAATTCCAATTCAGAAAATGAAATTTTTACTATTAAATTGAACTTTATTTTATTCAAGGCGAATTAAAAGAAAAGTTTAAATTCTAACGAATAAAAAGAAAAGCTTCAATTCTAACCTTGAAAATGAAAAACAGCACGAAAACTTTTAGGTATAATTTTCCGCAGAGAGTAATTTTTCGTGTACTCATTTTTCAATAATTCATATAAGTTTTCTAAAACCGTTAAAGTTTGATATAAAAACTATGTTACCTTCTTATTATTAAGAAAAATAGATATTGAAAGAGCTTTATTTACCATCTCTTATCATTGGTTTAAGACTTTCCAAATCCATATAATATTAGTAGTACCCAAATCTGGTTTGTTTGCGGTTTCTGATGACCCTTTTTCTTGGAGCAAGAATATTATTTTTGGTTCGATATGAATCTTTTGAAATATTTACGAATTTAAAATATTTTTGATCCAAACAAAATATATACTAGTATGTACTTTCGTTTTTGGTCATTTTATACGAGTAATACCATATCTCTAATATCAAACGAACTTGGGAAATGCCCTTTTCTTCATGTGGTTAGCATTTATGGATTTTAGTGAATGAGTTTCAAAGAATTGTTAGGGTTAAAATATCGGATTTAAATCTATTTGTCTTAAGAAAAGAGGTTTGAGTATATTTTAAATGTTTACATTCAATTCTCATTCAGATTAATGCAAATCTTTTGTAGTTCTGATAGTTTAAAATATTTTTCTTAAAACTATTTTTGATTTTCAGAAATTTCTTTAGAAATTCATCATCACAAAAGTTTTTTAAAGGAATTTTTCTGATTTTTAAAAGAATTTCTCTTTTTTAATGAAATAAATTTTTTTCCATTTGATAGAAATTTATTTAAATTATAATTTTTCTAATGGAATTCTGATTTTAAATACGATTTTGTTCAAAAGAACTTTAAAAATTTCTTACAATTTAGGGGAATTTGAATTGCGAAAATTGCGAAAAGCGAATATATTTTGTTGTAATTGAACTTCACAATTTATGTACTAATATATAAAATATGAATTTGTAGTACTTTACCATAAAATTCGAATTGAAATACATTTCAATCAACAAAAAAGCATTGAATTCCGTTCGATAATTTTTAACCTTTTTAAATACGGTATGCAAATGGCATCATTTGTAAATCTTTTCTAAATAAATTCTTTTTTTTTAAATTGACAACTATTGATGCGGATATCAGCTTACGTAATGGTTAAAGATGTACAAATCTTTTAAAGATTTATACAAATTTCCTCAAGATATACGAGTACCTTTACTATATAAGAATCAAAATTAAAGCTTAAACTTTTCTAGGAAACAACTGCAGAATGTTGGAGAATACAAATCACGTGATTCAGCATTATTTTTCTTTACATAAGACATATAAATTGTCATCAAATCAGGTTCAATTTAATTTGATTCAAATGCCAATACTCTTTTCATGTACGTATCGAATATCGATTATTATACATTATTTGTTCACACGTGAGAGAGCATATCAACAACATCATTTATAATATTGGATAGCAAATTGCCTCTTTAAGAGGACACAGATTTAGTATAATTGTATTTAAGAAAAAAAAAAAAAATTCCTTATAATTATTATGAAATATCTTTTTTTTTAAAGAAATTGTTAAATAATACTCGAAGATTTAAAACGAATTAAATCAATATTTTGTAAATGATTGAAGAAAACTTTTTTAAAGAGATTTTTCCGACATAGTTTGGAAGTTTCTTGACATGTTCTATAATATTGTGGATTTATAATAAAAATATAAAGTATCTGCCAATCACATATATTTTATGAACTTCTTAAATTCTGTCCTTCAAGAAGGAAAAGTCAAAGTTTGTGTTGTGTATATTTGCATTATGGTAGATTTGAATGAAAATTTTCTATGTCATATCAAGACAAAGTTCAAAAAGTCAATATCCTGAAATTTAGTCAATATCCTGATTTGTATCTGACGAAAGACTTTATGGAAATATCGTTCTTCTAATATATTTTCTATATCTATAAAATTCAAACAAATAATACACGGATAAGGATGTCAAAAGAAGATGAAGCATTCATTCATAGCACTTACATTATTTGGCCAGGAGGGATTTTAAAGTTTCCTTGTAAACTTGTGCAAAGAAAAGTTAGTTCTATAAACATTAGAAAACTCTGCGGAATAGGAAAAACTAATCTATAATAACTAGGAATATAATAGGATATAATTTTTCAAAAAAACTGACAGTTTATGTACAACAACTACCCAATATAATTATTTCTAGTCAATTTAATTCATAGTGGTGATGTTTGCAGAAAAGTACCTACCTTTGGAATCGTAGGACGAAATAAGGAAAAATGAAAATTCTCTACTATAGCTATTTGTGCAATTTTCATTTTAAATTTCTATGCACTTGAACAGCTTCTACAGTTTTTCTTTTATTGTCTGTCACCTTTATCATTTAGAGACATTGAATATATAAATATAGATTCATTGGCTTCTCATTGAAAATGTAGAATATGAATATTTCGATGTCTGTTAAATTTCTAATGAATTCGTATAAAAATCTTGAACAAAATACTTTCACAATTCGTCTGACTTCTATTAAAAGAGCTTCTAAAATTAAATTCTTTATTTGGAAAATGTTGGTGTAAATTTATTGTAAATGCATTTTATTGAATTTTCTTTAATAAAAAATTTCCCTGAAATAAAATTTTTTTGTTTCTTGGTATTTCTGTATTATAAGTTGCTTTTCTGAATTTACCAACAACATAATATAGTTAATTAACAAATTTTATGATATATCCTATGTAATAATGGCTTAACAATATTACAAGGATAGAACAACAAAAAAACCCGATATTCTCGTAACTACTTCACCAATTTACCTGTCTTTCAACACTAAGTTGAGATTTCGGATTTTTAATATATATTCCAAATTTGATTTAAATCGCTGTAATAATGTTTAAATTATCTCCAAAACCAAACAAAAGTATGACGTTTATAGTATATATAGCTTTGCCCATCCTAAATCTCTAATTTTATAAAAGGTTAATATTTTATACTAGAAATTTATATCCCAAATTTCATTCAAATCACTTAAAATGATTTTGAGTTATCCCAATTTTAATAGTTTATTCTTGTACGTATAGTAATTGTAAGAGCATGCTAGCTATTCTTTACCATAGAGTGTATAACAATACGATTTGCTTCCATGGATGAGTTATACATATATGGTAATATTCAAGAAACATTTTGAGGTCTGTTCGAGACGAGCACGTAGAGCACGTATCATAAAATTGTATCATGCGAAGATAATTATTGATTGTGAAGATAGCTTTCATTGTTTTCTATAAGAATTGTATTTCATTTATGTATTCTTGTTGAAAAGTTAGTAAAAGTTCTTTTTTTAGATAATTCATTTATATACTTACTTGTACGTTCCATTATTGAATTCATGTAATATAAGTTCATGTATAAGCTTTTGCTTTTCAATTTATATTATACTCGTAGTTAAGATTTCTTCGCATTTGAAATTGTATCGGAATTTCGATTTCTTAGAAACTGACAAAATAACTGCAGGGTAAACCAAATCGGTCAAAATTCTGTCTGACCCTTCAAATTTTCATTTTTCGATCAAAACCTATACAAATATTTATTATTTGATTGGTTTTATGATATTCTTAGAAATATTTATTTTTATATTTATGAGATTTTAATATTAAATAAAGACCGGATGGATCACAATTTAAGAAATAAAAATGAAATTTTTCTAATGTCCTTTTTTAAAAGAGTGTTAACTTTAGTATAAGCAAAGATGATGTGATATATAGATCACCATCCGTCGAACAAGTAAAATGAGAGTTTTCATTTCAAACACATCTAATGTGCGCCTAATGTCACATATACAGCGACGCATGTTTTATGATTGAAAATATCAAATATAGTGATAAAGATCTTTTTAAAATAGCTTTCAAAAAATGGTGAGAATTTTTCTAAAAACCTGTACAACTATTGTTTCCGTATATTGCATTAAACCACTAATATATTATTGGTCCATTGTGGGCCCCACACAAAAATAGGGAAAAGGCAAAAGCCTTACTTCTGCTCTAGGTTTAAAATTTCCGTGGTAAACTGTGAAAAGTGAAACATTAACAGTTGATGGTGTGATTATTTGAATAATTTTGTATGAATCTTTAACTCTTAATTAAAATTAATAAATATCAGTGAAAAATTATAATGTAGCTATTCCAAGCTTCATGAGTTTTCGTTACAGTCTATAAGTTTTCATTCTAAATATCTAGGCTGGACTGAAACAAATAAGACTTTAGGTGATTTGCAACTCTGGAATATACTTGTGATATTTCATATACTGTCGTATATATTTTGGACATAGACATATATTAGAATTGGTGCAATTTCATTTATTCATTCACATAATATACTTCACTCCCTGAAATAACGGGACGATTTTTCTATCAGTCTGGCCCTAATTATAATCAAATGTTCGATGGCAAATATTGCATTTTTAATCATTGTAAGTGAAACGGCATAGTGTCTAATGCCAATTTTATTATAAAATTCTGAAAATAGTATCTAACGCCTGCAGTACGGTTAGTTTGATCATAATATTAGTTCCAAGTAATTAGTAGTGTTTGAAGAAGTATAACTAACTCACAGAAAACTATTTCATTATAAAAGTCCTTTTAAGATCATCCTTCTTCTTGATTTTTCGACTGGAAACATTAAAAGGAATTCATTTATTTAATAGTTTTCTAAACATATAGTAGTACTATACAAAAATCGCTACCATTTTTTCCTTTTAAAACTTTAATTAAAAACGGAATATTAAAGTTTAATTTAACGTGTACTCACCTTTTAATTAGTTTCTTATTCTTTCTTATAAAAAATACAATACTAAAACTAATATTTTCTTAATTAACGCATTTACACCATAAAATTGATGAACAGCATCTTTTAGTGAATTTTTTTATTCTAATATTTTTTCTAGTTTCATCCAAGAAGTTTCTTTTCTCAAAAAAAATAACCACTTAAACAAGATTTTTCCATCTTTGAAATGCATTATATCGTTGGAAAATTCTTTCTTTTTTTTAGAATATGTTAAAACTTTTCTCTCCATTTTCTACTTGAAGGTGAAAAACGTTATTGTTTAATCGTTTCTTAAGTACAATATTGTGTGTGCAAGAAATTTGTAAATTGTTAAATTGTTTTTTTTTTAAACTTTATTAATAAGACTATTTTGTATTTTTAAATTTAAAAATATTTTGCCAGAATATTTCTGCACCCAAAATGAAATCTTGAAATAAGAAAATATGAATTTTACAAGAATTTAGAGAGTTTTTAACAGGATTCGTTAATTAATTCAGTAATTAAGTAATTACATAAGTAATTTGATTTCTTCTAACTCATTTAGTCACCTAATTCATTTGGTTTTCATATAAACATAGAATCTCAGTTTGCATAACAATCATCATCTAAGAATTCCCTACAAAATTTTAATTGTATTTTGCTGTAAATTTGTGGTAAACCTTTTCCAGACTTACATAAATATTTTATAATGTTTTGCTATACGAGTATTCAACCTATGATAAGATTTCAGTGTTTACTACACGTATAATTACTGTATTTAATTAGTTTTTATCCAACGTTTGCAGCATTTAGAAATGAGTTTCTGAAGGCACATTGTTACCGCAAAAGATTGATATTTTAAAATATTTACAGATTTAGATTATTGAATTTGTTTCGTATTTGCTTGTATTTGTATAAGCTGTATTCAAAAGTTGGCTTTTGATATATGAAATTTATGCCTTATGGTAGGTACTACAAGAGGTACCCTCTAGTTTTGTCATTACATTTGTAATGCATAGAAATAATCATCGCAGGAGGGTTTCAAGGCTATAAGGGCCTAAGCTAGTTGCGAATAAGAATAAATTTGAAATAGAAGAAGCAGAGTTATGCAGAAAAGCTGATTTTTGGTTACTATATATTTTCTATGTGGTTTCTTATTAAAATTTAAGGTTTTCTTCCTGTATTTCGATTTCTTCTTAATGTCGCATGCATGTTGAATATCGTTCCATTCCTATCAAATTAGCTTTCACTTCCAGCCATTCACAAACTTGAATTTTCAAAGTATTAACTGATTTATAATAAATATTTTGATTTTAAAATCTATAATTGTTGTAAAATATCATTGTGAACAGAATAAACACTTCCATGTACACGACTACAGGTTCCTCCTTATGTGGTCAGTTGATATATTTTAAACTTGTTCCTCCAACACTAACCTGAACCACCATATGCTGCTTCTTATCATTCTAAGATTGTTTAATTTTAAAAATTGGCTTATACAAATATTCCGTAAAGCTTGTCTTTAATATACGTTTTCAATAAAACATATTGGACCTGTTTATATAATCTTCTTGAAAACAGTAAGTAAGTAAGTAAGTAATTTTATGTTTCTATAAATCGGTTGTAAAAATACAGAATTAGGATACTTAATTGTTTGTTACGTCTTTTCAATACGCCTAATCTGAGAATATTGTGCAAATATATATACAGTTTTCTGTTTTTTATATGAAATGATCCAATTAACAACCTATAAAAGAGCACGATATTACGCAAAGGTCTTGAATATTTCAATATAAATAAAAGGTAAAAACGTCCATCAAATTTTAGAAATTTCATTAAATTTGAAATTAATATTAAATACGATCCTTAACGTGTCAGGTACTGTAATAATAAAACTTTATAAAACAGGAAAGAGGTTAATATAATGCTTAAAAAATTTAGTTCGAAATAAAACGCCTAGAAGTAGTCCGCTCCAAAAAATTTTAAAAACATATATTGTAAAAGATGCCATTCAAAAAATTAGAAAACAAATACATACATAGACAAACTTTTATAACACGTAATCTTGAAGAAAAGAAAAAGTTTGCAACTTCAAGAATTTGAATGAGTTTTATAGGTGGTAATTTCCTGCAGAAAAGGTTTGTCGTATACAAAGAAAAGCTTCTTTAAAGCAATCAAGGTGAAAATATGTTTAGAAACTTTTTCTAACTTCCAGAGATTTTCATTTAATTCTGTTATAAGAAAATTCATATTGGAAAATTTATGGTTATAGAAAGAACACTTCATAACATCAGATATACTTTTTAAAGTTCATCAAAGAAACGTTTATTTATTAATAAAAATACAGTTCTTCCTTTTTACTTTTTTAGGCCTAATAAGGTATAAGAGGATATTGTAAAGCTGCAAGAATTCAACATCCGGTTTACAACACATTTTATTCAAATTTGGCTCAAAGACAGGCTGTAACAAGGACATTAAATAATTAGATTTTGGCCGGAAGTAGCCTTTTTTGGCAAAAAATACAAATGTTTTAAACTTTTGTGCAGATGATAACTCGAGAACCAAGCCACTAATTTCAACAAAATTTGGTATACACATAGCTTGAACTGACTAAAATTTCATCGAAAGGCGAAAGTGACCAATTTTAAACCAAAATATGACAGTCTCCTAACTGCCAGTTTGATTAGAATGAAATTTATTATACAAGGTGTATGGTATTATAGGAGCAATTGGAAATACCAACCTGGAAGTCGGTTATTTTAGGCATATGCGGTCGCTCTTTTGAATGCACGGTAACTCCCGAAAGGATTCCTTCATTTTCTTGTATTCAAAAAAAAAATCTAATAAATGAATATACGAATTTTAAACATCCTTTTCATATTAACTTCTCATTGAAATAGCTTGATCACATAACATAACATGTTCGGAAAAACTTTATTTGAACTTCGACAATTCTTAAAGTTTTTGATTAGCATTTTTGATCCCATTTTAATACTTTTCATGTATGCCAATTTTGTTGTAAATATTTTCAGTGAAGTACGTACTTTACTATCCTTGGACAAAACTCGCAAACATAAAAGAAAAACTGTTGATGCTATCAAATTCAATATTTTACAATAAATGTGTATATTTTGATGTTGAAAATAATCAATTTGAACGTATTTTTATGATTTTTCTTTTTTATCATGAAAATTCTAAAATAGTTTTTATTTATACGAGATAAAACCTTTTTTTTTATTACTTACGCACTTTTAAAAATACAATGCTGACACAAGTTTAAACACCCTTTTAACCCTTTTCAGGATGATAAGCTATTTGATGTGAGTCGACTACAATTTTTATGACGTATACTAAAATTGAATAAGATAATCAAATATATTGTAGAATGTCTATAAAAGTGGTTTTTTTATGATGTCTGACACAGTAATAGTTCGTTTTTACAATTCTTTGAAGAAACCTAATTTTTCCAGTTATAGAACAATGAACGTATGAAATATTTAATGAATATTTGATGGAATTTCTGTAAAATAATTAAAACATCTTAGAAGAACAACTTTTTAATAGTTTCGCATGCAGAATTCTTTGAATTAAGTTTGCATCTTAAAATATAATACAAACTATTGTCTTAAACACTTCCGGATTTCATCCATAGAAACTAGTCTGTCGGCGGCCACGTTTATTCTTATATATTTTCTTACAGGACATTTATGCATATTTTATCATTAAAGTGAAAGTTATCATAATGAAAATCCTGCTTTGCTGGAATTAAAATTGAAATAATATTTTGGTTAATTTAAGAAGATTAAACTTTATCAAGACATCTTTTAGCTACGTACGATAAAAATATTCTAATCTATCAAACGAAAAAAATTTAAATAATAATTTTCAGTAGTTATTAATGTGGAATTAAAGCAAAAGACTTGAATAAAATGTAATATTTATTTTTAATTCCATATTTTAACCCCTAACCGGTAATGTTAAAATCTAGAAGGCTTGTCTTGAAGTATGTACTATATCGTTTGTTTCCGCATATATTGTAAAAAGCGCATATATTTCATAGACTTTCATTCTTTACACAAAATAAATGAGTAGATCCTAGTTTTAAACATAAATCCTGAAGGCACATAGCAATGTATTTGTATAAAGAGGAAATTCTATGACAGAAAAAGCTGTGCAAATCTTTTCAAACGAAATACATAACACAAAATGTCATCCGAATCAACCGATCTGAATAATTTCTGCAGAAGGCTATTTAGAGTTTATTAGTGCTTTTACTACAGGACAGAAAATATTGTTCTTGTTTTTAGTATAGAAAAACGGATGAGTATGTTCAATGTACAAAGGTATCAAAAGCTTCTACTTTTCATAGTATTTACCGGGTTAATTGAAAAGGAATTATGTATTTTAAATTTGAAAAATTTTATTAAAAAACATATAGTAATTTAAAATCGGCCTATAGCCGATTTTTTGATGCCCTGTGGTAGAAATGGGGCAGAAAAACTTTCAAAACTAACATTATTTTAAGGTTTTTTCTTTATAGCATTGTTCCTTCTTGTCAAAGCTTCTTTCAACCTGCAGGTAACCTAGACCCTGATACCATAAGTCCAATCTGTAAATTTTATTCAAATCAAATAAGATTTATCAAAATAAAAATGCAAAGCTGTAATGAAGAACATTTATTTATAATATATATATATATATATATATACAGTTAATTAATTTCTAAATTATCATCGCTTGAATCATCATCAGACGTTCCAATATCGATTATGAAACGACAATAAGATTCTTCATTTAATATATTATTAAATTTTTTCATAATCAAATTCGGTAGTTCTCGTATATTGGAATTATTTGTAACTTGTCCAATTGGTGTTGATGTCACCATTGAAGTAAATATATTAGCTAAATCCTTTTTCTTGACATTCATTGCAAAAGTCGGTGATTCATATAGGAATTTTAAAGGATTATTATATTTTATATGCTTTTTAACATAAATTTGTAGTTTCATTGACTTAGCAAGAAAATAATTATGTGAAAGAATTTTATTCTTATCATTTTCGCTTAGAAGAATTTTCTTTATTCTTGGCTTTTTTGCCATCAGATATTGTGTTATTGCATATACAAACAATATTAATAGAACAGCAAATAACAGTTTAAGAAATCCACTTACATAATTCTGTTCTAAAGTAATCATAAATTTCGGTACAATATCAATATAATCTTTTGTTGATTCCCACATCAATTGATAACAATCGGAAGATGATAATGTGTATGGCATTTTTTTAATATGAATTTTAGTAGCCTCTAAATTTGTTTCATATTTTCGCGAAGTAAATATATGTGTTGGGAAATTATCTTCTGCAAATATTAAATTTGAACAATGCTGTATAGCTTCCTGAAACCAATATCTACATGATAGATCCGCAATTACATTGTTATCCGAAACATTTGGGAACATTTGTCGACATGCTTGATACATGTAAGTTTCTTTCTAAAAAAAAAAAAAAATTAATAAGAAATTATTTTGGAGACAAAATTTCTGATAAATAAAACCAAAAAAAAAAAACGTATATACTTACATATGAACCCGCAGGCCCAAAATATTCAAAATTATTTGCATTCATGTTGTTCACAAAAATTGGTATTTAATTTTTCACAAATTTACTCAATAATTAGTTAATTCTAGAAGCTTTTCATTGTTTTAATGAATATTTTGAATGACATCGAAAGCATGGCCTACTACTAAAAGGGGAAATTTCTTTACATGGAAATTACAGTGTTTAATTTTTGAATAGTTCTAAGCCAGATAAAATTTAAAAATTGGAAAAAACAGCTTTACCTTTGCATTTTTTAATGACGAACAAAAAAACTTTTAGAAATGGGGCAGAAAAACTGTTTAAACTAACATTATTTCAAGGTTTTTTCTTTACAGCTTTGTTCCTTCTGGTCAAAATTTCTTCCAATTTGCAGGTAACCTAGACCCTGATACCATAAATCCAATCTGTAAATTTTCTTCAAAGCGGTATATTAGTTTTTAAAGTACATCAAAAAAACTTTATAAAGAGGGTTATTTTCTCCTAGGATTATTTCTTTCTCCTTTATCCTTGGACTGATTTGATTGAAATTTAACATGGTGTCATGTTTTTGTGTAGTTAACCTATATAATTAAATTCAACAAAACCGATTCACAAATTTTCCAATTAAATCCGAAAACCATAAACAAAAAAACGATAAAACTTTCTGGTCACCCTGGTTTTTCCTTTATAATTTTGCTCCCCCTGGACAGATTTTCCTCAAATACCTCAATACCAAACCACGTTAAAGAATAAGCAACTCACATTGTAAGTTTTATCAAAATCGGATAACGTGTTTTTGAGTTATCTTGTATACGGATGGAGTGACAAAACTAATATACACTCTGGTAGTACCTACCATAGGGCATACAAATTCTTTTACTATAAGCTTTGTCAGTACAAATTAATAAATTCAAAAGAATCCTGGAAAATCTGTACTTATTTCGGAAGTAAATTCATTTTATTGAACAAAAAAATTTTGTATATTAAAACATTTTCCTTCCCTTTTTTTTTCATTTTACTATACGAAAAAGGAGGTTAAAAATCTGAACTGAAATATACTTCAAAGGAACGTAGGAAGGATATTCATTGGTATCGAACGTGTTCTTAAAACCGTTTTGAATCGTTTCATCATTTATCTAAAAATAGCAAAAACGTATATAGGGAATAAATGCAAAAAAAAAACTAACTCGAAGGAAGACTACCAGTTTTGTCTTTAGATGAGGAGCATCTTCTCAGAAACAAAACAACATGTGTATACTTTACTATGTGTGATGACACACGAGCACGTCAGAACAGTGAACTTTGTATATTAAGAATCAACAAATATGAAAGTAAGGCAAAGTAAATATTTTGTTAAAATATATATCCTTTGCACACATTTCTGTTGATTCTTCTCGAAATTTCTTAAGGCGTCATTTTTATATTTCGTAACTTTTATTAAAAGAAATCTATTTATAAAGTGATTAAATTTGAATAAGATATATAAAACATATTTTTTTTTATCTACTATTCATAATATTTTATGAAATGAACGGCCTTATTCTCCAAGCGAAATTGTGAAGTTGTAGACGAACTTTCACAACTAAATTTTCAATTTTTACAGAACGAATTCAGTTGTAGCAACTAGCCAATAACTTCATAATTTTGCTGTGAATAGGGACTGCAACTTCTCGTTGTTCTACATTTATTTTTCGCCATTACAACATCAAACAAGTATAATTTTCATAAAATTGATGTTTTAGCTTACCGGAAAAGGCGTGTGTAGACAAATAAGGATGTTGTGTTTAAGCTCTATTCTTTACAAAATGCCTAAAAGTATATTGCGTTATATACAATAGTTACAATTATAATACATACATATAATAATAGAAATGACCCTAAAGTTTCTAGAAACTTATTAATTTAAAAATTCAGTTAACGTTTTACCTTTGTCAATTTTAAATTGCTTTCTCAAATCTAGGTATTATTTTAGTTTGAGAGTGTTTAAGGAGTGTTTTTGAAGGCAATGTTAAAATTACTAAATAAAAGGGATTACTTGTTTTACATAAGTTCATAAAATTATGTTGTAATTAAAGTTTTAGTGACTAATTCAAGTATACCTAACACATTATTTTCTTCTTGACAGATGTCTTAAGAATTGTTTCGTTTTATTTCATATCCAAAAATGATAAATGCAAAATTTTGATTGAAAATATGTTTTGAAGCTTAATAGAGTCTGTATAAAATATGCTTCCTTGAAATTAACATTAACTTCCACCTATTTCAATTTAAATAACTTTCTTGAAAAAGGATAATATAAAATTAAAATGATATTATTTTGACTTTAAGCTGAAAGAAATTTAAATGTACTCAAAGAAAAAAAGAAGAAAAGAAATCATTTTAAAAATGATTATATGTTACTTTGAGAAATAAATTAATTTTTTGAAGTTTATTGCGTTATAAGTACATTTGATGATGTCTCTTTGCTTGAAGGTTTCTCACAAAAAGTTTTTCTTGGAAAAAGTGAAAAGAAAATTATTTGCTACTAATCAAATTTTTTTTTATATTTCATAAAGCTGTTTACTTAATGTTCTCATATGCTGCTCTGTGTACCATTACGCCATTACTATACCATAAACATTCATTCTTTTCATTCTATATACTTTTTTATGTTATCTTTAAATGTTATATTAAGAAAACCATAAAAATTTTAATTGAATTTTAATGAAAATTTTAAGTTACCAAGGACATGACCAATTTCTTTGCATAAACAATTATTATCACAGACGTTTTGTAGGTAAATTATAAATGAAGCCAAAACGAATAAAACTCTAACAAAATATCCTTAGTATTCATGAAAAAACAGGATGTTAAGCAGACGTTTTGACTGATCCTGACGTGAATAACCATTTGCATTCATTTCTTTAGATTTTATTTAATTCCGTAACAAATCCTTAGGTAATCATCTAAAATATTTCCACAATCAAATACTTAAAAATGAAGAAACAAACCGTTTTTATCGAATATTTTACATTTTATTCATTTGAAAATTCACATTTAATATTTCCTTACTAAATACAAATAATTTTATGTGTTTTTTTTAGTTTTTTTAATTTATTAAATTTTCTCTAAAACAACAACAAAATAAATAACCTAATTTATGTCTCATACCAAGACTTCTTCATCCAGGCACTTTGTTTACAGGGTTCATCGAGTACAACAAAAGATTCAGTCCCTTTCCTTGGTGTACTCAAAACAACACCATCACCATGACTATTATTTTCTGGATTTTTGATATATTTTGGATTACCCTCAATTATATTCGTTTTTGAACGACTATAATGTGAATTCCTTGAGACTGAAGCTCTTCTACCGAATTTCGGTAATGTTTTCTGTTGTAAATTTCCATCAAAATCATCGATATTTTCAACTTTTACTTTAAATTGTGGTGATGAAGTACCATGTTTACGTGGACTACGTTTCTTCTTACCTTTAGCACTGAATTTTGCCAATACTTCTCCATCATTGGCTGGTTCACTATAATTTTTCGTTATAACTTTTGTGGTACCATCATTTTCTGTAATTTTCCTAGTCAATGGACGTTCTTTAATCATAAATTCACGTTTTGCTTTACGATATTCCGGACGACATGTTAGTTCAACAGTGGGTTCATCAGGATGATGATGTTGATGATAATGTTCATGCAAATGTTGATGGACTTTCTGTTGTGGCGGTTGTTCAAATGATGTTTTATTATTCGAATTATTTGATAATTTAAAAGTAGATGTTGATTTTTTCGTTATCGGTCTTGACCGTGGATAATCTAAATATGTACTACGATATTCTGGATTAAATTCGATTTTACCTTTAAGCCTTAAATAGGGTTCACGACATTTACCACGTTCGGGCATTTCTGTGATTTTCGGATCTTGAAAACTTTCATTATATTCTGGAAGATCTTTTGTAAAATCACCTTTTATCATTAAATGATCGGCAGTTTGTAATGGATTTGTTTTTTCAAAATTCGGTACTTGATATTTCTCTTTATATTCTGGTGAAGCATTTACTGTTCCATTTAATTGTAAATGATCGGCTTTTTTAATTGGTTCTGATTTTGAATAAATGTCATAACATTTAAAATTCTCAGTATATTCTGGTATACCAATAAAGTCTCCATGAAATTTTATATTACTCAATTGTGGTATTGAATGGGATTTTTCAATTGGAAATTGTATATATTGACTACGATATTCTGGTAAATAGCTCATTTCACCTTCAAGTTTTAAATGGCATTTTTTCGATTCATTTTCATGATTTGATGCTTCATTAAAGTAGGTACTTTTATTCAAATCAGAATTTCCATTGATTTTTAATGATTCCTTTTTATGGAGTTTTTTCGGTAACAAATGACTAACAAAAGCTGATTTATATTCTGGTTTCATTTCTAATTCATTACCAAGTATGAAATTTTCTCGATTCCTTGATGGTGATCGTCGACATCTAAATAATAATTTAATTTATTTATTATTCGATAATAAAATAACAAAAAATTTAAACCTTGTCATTTCATCTTCAGGATATGGAAGATATTTTGATTTATGTTCAGTCTCAGTATCCATTTTACCTTCTAATTTTAATGATGTTGATTTACGTCTTAAACCCGGTTTGAAAAATGTTGTATCCGGATTTGTAAAACGTCTAGTATATTCGGATTTTATTGATGCAAATGGAAGCACATGTTCCGTCTTATCATATAGACAAATATTACTTCTTGTATGAAAATCTAAATGTTATATTCATTTAATTAAAATACAATTTATTAGAAAATTTCAAAACTTCATCTGATTTCTTAAGAATTTTTATAAGAAATACTACCAGCCAAGCTACCTTTCGGTTTTCGTCGACGGAAAAATTTTAAATCATCAACAGAAATACATTCATGAGGAAAACGAATTGGCCATCTTTCAATTATATGATGAGTTTCTAAAAGCCGGTAGATAGAAATGTAAAACAATAATTAATTTAACAAAAAATTCACCTGTTAAATCTGGTTCAGATGTTGATCTATCCCAGATAAAATCGTCTTGATGAAAATCACTAAATCTAGAATTAGAAAATACAGAATATAATTAAATCCAATCTGAAATGCAATAACTCTTTGCTATGGTTTCGACTTCACCTTCAATTTATCCTTTTATAACTTATCTTTTCCACTTAATGGATAACATAACAAAAAAGTACTACTTAAACAATTCCTAAAACCATTTGCGGATAAGTGTTTTTTTTTTGGATATTCTTAACCTCGTCAAAAAAAAGGATAATACTTGACTAGATATCGGGTCTTAATTCAAACTAAAACAAATAATCATGAAGAAAACTGATATGTGGAAATATTTGCTAGATACAATATTATAATACATATATCGAAATTTCATACATAACTATGTCTGGTGCTAAGGTTTCTAAACAAACTTGTTTATTTCTATAGTTACTAAAAATGCCATTAGTTCTTTTGTAAATGGAGTAAAAAGAACATGTTTTCTTTTCCTAAAAACACAAAAGAAAAACATTCTTTTATAATAACAAAGCGTAAGAAAGTAATTTTGGCCAGTTTGAGTATATTTACCTAGGTCTTCAAGATGATAGAATGAATTTCCTGTCTTAAAGGAAATTCATTCAAATAATACATGTCCTTATTCAATTAAATATTTATTTGATTTTTCATTTAATTCTTTCACATGTTATATACATAATCGATTGTCTTCGGTTATCTTCAATTCAATGTTGCTAACAATCACACAATATTGAAGATTTTCTTGCAATTTGCAAATGTTTTATGGTTCAAACAAATGTTTGCGGAACTTATCTAAATAGAAGTCCTATAAATTAGTAGAACTATTATGCCATCAGAAGACGTGCATATGCAAATACATATAAAATGTCACTATTTACTTTATCAATTATTCACTAATGAAATTCGCCTACAAATATGTTTACACCTGGAACGCGTCAATATTAAAGATTGAAACATAAATTAACCAGTAATCAATTTGATAACAATAGGGTACATATGTAGTATGTGACCCTAATTATGTAGAACTATGTACATAAATTAAATGGTTTTCTTGTGAATTGATTTTGATAATTTTCTATACCATACATTTTTGTTTTCATCTTGGTTTTTTGACTTTTTATGTATGTCGTTTATTCATTTATATATCAGGTTTGCTTTGATTTAATAGCAAAATTAGAAATGATTTTGAAGTCCAAATTTCATTAAAATTAGTCAATAAATTTTTAAAGTTGATGTATTTGAAAAGAACTAAAATAACATGAATCAGAATTTTTAAGTTTTCTCCATAACTTCGCTCTCTTGAACCGAATTATCTAATACTAAATACGAAATTGACGTTTATTTACAAAATTTAGAAACGGAAACGAAACGAAAACCGAAAATTATTCACCTTCTTAAGCAAAACCGAAACCAAAACCGAAACCGAATCAAAATAAGGAAAAAAAGTTAATCGTAACCGGAATCGAAACTTTATTTTATATCATTTTTAACTGGTTTTTTAACGGTTGTATTGATTAATGGCTGGTTTATAAGTATGGTAAGAAAGTAAGAACGTAAGTTAAAATATATGAAATCCATACAAATGATTTATAAGTTTCGGTAAGAGAAGTAAGAAAAAAACGTAGAAAGTTAAAATTATTTGAACTTTCTACTGAAATCCTTACTTTTCTTAGCATACTTATAAATTAAGGTTAAAACTTTAGAAAAGCTAGTCTCTTCGGTGTATTGATATACCACAGATCCATTTTAACTTGTCTTCTTCCCATCCGAAAAATACAATATTTCATAAGTTAAGTCCGTTTCCATTTCCCTACCTCGAATTTCTTTTATTATGTATTTGCCGCGAAAATATTCGCATGTTTAAAATGGTTCTAGTGGTAATAGTAAATATAAATTAGTATAAAATCTACATCTAGTCATACAAACTTCCACCAAAAAAAAAAAAAAACTTATAACCTTAACATTTATGGACAATAAAAAAATGGGAAATGTTCCTTTTTATGATGTCAATTTACTACAATGTTGTCCAGTCTTTAAAATGCAAATTTTTGACCATTTGTTAACTTGTTGCAAAAACTCTAGAATAGAAATTTATTTTTAAGTTTACAATAAATGGACTTTCATATATGAAATCGTGGCTGTTGAAGTTTAATGGTGAATAAAACTAAAGAATTTTTTTCAAAGAATAATTGGTATTTACTATGGTCAAGTTTTTTTGACGGCTTCCAGTAATGGTAATTGTGAAATAAAGATTTAACCTAAGGTTGAAAAAAATTTGAAAAGTCAATTATTTTGGGAATAGGTCAAACATAATATAAATTTATGTTCTGGATTATTTCTATACAAATATAGGCATAATGCGAAACCGTTAAAGTAAAAAATTGGCATTTTAAAATTTAATCACATCTCTGAAAAATTCTGCTGAAGTTATTTCAGTCAAACTTTCATAGTAAATGAAACAAAATGTCTTTAAAATTTTGGTACAATTTATTTTGAGCTTAAATTTTAGGTTTATGCGCCAAAAACATACTTACTTCTTTATTAAAGTATTTGCTAAATTGTATTTTCATTTAGTTTCACAGATTTATAATTTATAATAAAATATAGGTATCTCATGTAAGATTCGCCCAGCACAATTAAAGGCAGTGGGTTTTTTTTTCAATTTTCAAATTCCGTTCTTCTTTAAGTTTGGATCCATGAAATTTGCTATAGATATCTTCATCTGATCCTCATTTTAAAAATATTATTATATTTAAAAATCCTTCCAGTCTTTATCTCGAATATGTAATTATGAAAGGGAATATAGAATTTTCCTTGTTAATATTGCAAAAACAAAAACTGAAAGTTAATCATACTTGTATATTTAAATCTGAAAAAATTGAAAAAACCCCAAAAAACCTAGGTGTGCTGGGTTTTTAAAAAATAGACAGATTTTAGCGAACCCTGATCTTAAGTAGATTTAATTCATTATTTGCATTAAAGCTACTTTCCTAAACAAGGATCATTACAAGCTATAAAATAAACCGAACCTATAGTTAATCAAAAACTTAAAACTTTATACAAAATTATTGTAAATAAATCCAATAACAAGAAACGCGAAGCTTTAATATACGCCCTACAATCCCTTTCTGTGTATATATTGGAAAAAAAAGTTAATAAAAAAGCTGTTCCATATCGTACCAAGTACAAAATATTGCGATGAAAAAAACTTTAATATTAAATTCATTCACCTTGACGCTTTTGCAGAGAATTCCACCCCAAATCGGAAGTACAAAAGAAATTTTCATTCCATTATCAAGAAGGGTTGTTACTTTCCTGAACTGTAAATATCTATATTGGATCTATATTATTTTTAATATAGGAAATTGAACTAAGGTGTGACCATTCGAAATCATGTCAGATAGTTTTTAGTATCGTCATTCAATTTAATTATATTCAAAGGACTAAAAAATTCTATTTTTTAAAGTTAAAATATATAAAATCTATACACTTTACGCCATTCAGATTAATGATCTAAAAGCATTTTTGTAGAAAATTTAAATGGACATTAAGAAAATAGTTAATACATAAAAATGAGGTCTTTAATTTCTGTTTTCTTTTAACTTGCATAAGAATTGCATATATATGTATTTTTAACACGCGACTAAAGCGACGATGATCTACGGTTTTTTCATATAGAACAGAAAAGTGGTAATTTGTATTTAATTAGTACTCAGATTAGATAAGGTTTTGTTTTTTAAATAAGTTTTGCTGGACTCCTTTTGTATGATGTCTTGACCTTTGTTAGATTGATATTTTTATATTTTAGTTCATTTAAATAGTGCCCCAGAAAACAACGTAAATATATAATGTATAAAAATACTTGTAAGATATGTTTTATAATAAAATATGCTGAATTGTTTTTCGGATAACTGAAATTTATTTTTAATTCATTTTTATTGAATAAATTTCATATAAATATGTTTAAATAATTTTGAAAGGAAAATTTCAAATTGATTGTATACAAATGTATTGAAGGTCTCCTGGACATGCACACCTATAATTAATATTTCAGACAACGCTATGATCTTTGCATCTGGATGGATATCCCTTTCTATATATACCACATTGACTACTGTTTTAGTCGTGAATGCTAGTTTCATCTCCTTTTACAATTTAGTAGAATTAGAATCCCTGTGCAAGTACAACTGGCAATACTTAAAAAAAAATGTTATTAAATACCAGGCCGTGATCTCGAACTCTTTCAAATCGAACAGTCTAAACTAATGGAACTATTAACGAATTTAGGTAAATATGTCATCTCTTTGGTAAACTACAAAAGAAACTTACTTATAGATAAGTAATATATGGGAGATAAATATAGGATCCTGTTAAGATTCGAGTAGTAATTAACTTAAATCTTTTATAATCCGAAAGCCTAATCTATAACTTGATTTTTGGTGAAAAATAAAAAAAAACACATACGCACTTTAAACAATTAAAGAGTACTATATTAAAAATATCGCAATTTTTACCCTGAAATGTTTACATTTGCATTTTCGCGTACTATTTGGTAAACAAATTGTTTTAAATATTTTTTTATAAACCAATAAAGCGTGAATCCTTCAAGGATACAAGGCTATTTTTCCCACAAATTAATTAATATTATAATATACAGACTTAATTTGATTAAAACGTTTTCTCATCCTTTTACAAAAATCGCATTTAAATAATTCAAGGAAACAGCTTATTTTACTGAGATCCGTTATTTTAGTAATATCAGAAGGACGAAAATAACACATTCTGAATAAAATCAAAATGCAAAAAAATGTAAGTAAATAAAGTTATCAGCGAAGAATACATTTTTATTATATTTTCCATGGAAATAAAATCAATATAAAATTTTGATTACTCCCAAAAAAAGAAAATGTCCTTGACACTATAATGAGACAAAACAATGTTCAATTAATAAAAGGAAATCAGTAAAATATTTGAAAATAATAATAGGCTTTAGGAACCTTACGAGAATGATGACAATATCTAGGCTTTAAAAAAATCGCCCATAGTAACACTACCATCGGTTTATGGATGATTACAATTCAACATGAAAAGTTTCTTATATTTCGATAACCTTCCGGTCACGCAATTGTAATTAGAACGAACTTGTAATATATATATATATAGTAAAACTGTCTCGACTGAATGAAACGGCACTTGACCTGAATTCTCTACGTCCTTAAAAAGGAAACTTAACTACGGATGTCTCTTATCTTTACCAAAAAAAAGAATTCTTTAATTAGTCAATAATTTAGTTAGTATATCTACAAAAGCTAACAACTAAATATCCTTCAAAACAACCTATTGAAAAAAAAAACCGTTCCTAAGGATTTTGATTCTCATCATCAGATCCTAAACTAAACTTGGTGATTCTATAAATATGTGTGAAAAGTATAGTTTGTTTTTCACGAACAATTTTCTCAACTGGAATGGGAAATCACTCAACTTTCTTATACAATGTATAAGATACACATTTAAGTCAAATTTAATTGTTTCTCGGAATATTTGAAGATACAATTGTATGCCAAAAGTTATTTAAGTTTGTTTATATTACTCTGCTGGTTTATAATTCCGCCATATCATCCAATTTTTACTAAATCCTTCAAGTTTCAATTTTGTTAATGATCGTCTGTTATCTGTTTCTAACTGTCGTAATTTCGGCATGGATTATATTTGAGAGATTGTTTCACTTCCAATTACCGATCCAATTACTTTCTATGTGCTGTTTGACTATCTATTTTCTCCAGTTGTCCTCCGTATTTCGAGAAATAATTTTATATCATGTCACTGCCAAAACTACGAGTAATAAATATCAAAGATAATTCTTGTTGTTAGAACATATTTGGGTTTAAATTGTCCATTAAACATCCTTGAATCTTTTAAAGCATGTATTTCTGTAGAAAACCTTCTCTCAAATTTTTACAATCATTTCTTAAGTAAAATATAAGAAAGTGAAAAGGACGAAAGAAAAAAAATCAATTACAAAATTA
This sequence comes from Xylophagus ater, assembly GCA_963422695.1. Lineage (NCBI taxonomy): Eukaryota > Metazoa > Arthropoda > Insecta > Diptera > Xylophagidae > Xylophagus > Xylophagus ater. The sequence goes on along the minus strand of OY730486.1, from coordinate 8,073,365 downwards.
AAAGAAAACATATAGTAACTTAAAATCGGCCTATAGCCAATTTTTTGATGCCCTATGGTAGAAATAGGACAGAAAACCGGTCAAATCTAACAGTATTTCAAGGTTTTTTCTTCATAATTTTGTTTCCTCTTTTCAAAATTTCTTCTAATTTGCAGGTAACCTAGACCCTAATAGGATAAGTCCAATCCACAAATCAGTATGTTAGTTTTTAAAGTACATCAAAAAAACTTTATGGACAAACTTATTTTCTCCTAGGATTATTTCTTTCTCCACTATCCTTGGACCGATTTTGCTCAAATTTAACATGGTATCGTCTATTTACGTATTTAACCAATATAATTAATTTAAACAAAATTGATTCACAAATTTTCCGGTTAAATCCGAAAAACCATATAAAAAAACGACAAAACTTTCTGGTCACCCTCGTTTTTGCTTAATAACTTCCCTCCCCTTCGGTCGATCTTGCTGAAATGCAATACCAAATCCACTATAGCAATAACCAAGTAGCATTCTAAATTTCATCAAAATTGGATAACACGTTTTTGAGTTATTTTGTCCACGGACGGACGGCAGTACCTTACATGGAGCATTTATATAGGGAATTTTTTTCAGAATTTTGGCTGATTTTCAAAATCCAATTACCCCAATTAGTTCTGCCTGAATTTCACAATATTTTTCATAAATATTCTATAAAATGTCACCTTTTAAGCGCGCTGTAATATGACTTGATAAGATTAGAACTAATAAAGTTATACGACTCTAAAGCCATCTATTGGACAAAAAAACGCCACGAACTTTCTGCTTAACTCGATTTTTCAAGGTTTTTTTCTCCATAACTTCGTTTCTTCTTTCTCAAATTGGCTCAAATTCACAGGTAGGCTGGAGTTTAATAGCATAAATACGTGTCGTAAATTTGATTGAAATTAGTATATAACTTTTTAAAATACATCGAAAAAACTTTATGAACAGGCTTATTTTAGGTTACAACTATTTCTTTCTCCACTAACTTTGGATTGATTTGACTGAAATTTAACACGGTATCGTCTATTTATATAATTAACCTACATAATTAATTTAAACAAAATTGATTCACAAATTTTTCAATTACATCCGAAAAACCATAACCGAAAAAACGACAAAACTTTCTGGTCACCCTGGTTTTTCCTTTATAACTTTGGCCCCCGTGGATCGATTTGGCTCAAATGCAATACCAAACCAAGTTAAGGAATAAGCAACTCATATTATAAGTTTCATCAAAATCGGATAACGGGTTTTTGAGTTATCTTGTCTACGGACGGACGGACGGACGGACGGACGGACGGACGGACATGCATAAATCGATATAACTTTTGATTCCCTACACAACCATACCCTTGAAATTTTTCTACGATGATTATTTCTATGTGTTACACACTTAGTGACAAAACTAATATACCCTCTGGTAGTACCTACCATAGGGCATAAATATCATCATCATTTTTGGACAAGAAAAATTGCGTGTTATCCAAAGGTGTACAACCTAAATTAAACAACATATATTACACAGGGTTATATTCAAGGATTTCCCTTACTGTTCTTGTTTTCCTTTCTAAAAACAAGTAAAAAATAGGAATTTTTCTTGAATGACCATTCAAGAAATTTATTCCACATTTTCTAAATGACCCAAATTTGAAGTCAATTTTGTTTTATAATGATTTTTTTCCAGCAGAATGAGTGTCAATATTTTAAGTTCTCACCATGAAAAAACGCAAAGAAAAGAACACAATTTTTTATCATGTAATCTTTTCTTGATAAAAATTGTGTTGTTTTCTTTGATAAGCTTTTAAAAAGTTTCCAATGTATCAAAGGATTATTCAGGATTATTTATCTTCTTTGGTTGTAAACACCCAAAATTGACCGTCGGCCTACGCAAATCTCGGTTTCATTCGCATGAAAGATTTTTAAAAGTTCTTTAATGCTTTAATACTTACTTAATTTTGTTTGTTTTTTGTTTTTTATATTAATTAGATTTATTTTCTCCAAAAAAAAGCAAAGTTTTGTGTTTATACACTAATGCGATGTCCATATAAATGTTATTCAAACAATACAACAGTTATTTGAAATAATTCTAATTAAAAAACCTTTCAGTTTTAATAAGTAAAACACCTATAACTCCTACACTTCATACATCCCGATAAGATTTAAATGTGGCACTAAATTTGATGGACACTTATCATCCCATTTATGTATAGAATATTGTCTATGACGACCATATAAAGGACAGCGTAAGAAATAACAAAAAACACATGCAATCAAATTTCTTTCATGCACGCCTGAAAATAGCTAATTTATAATTTCTTGATGAAAATTTATATTTCTCAAATCTTTTTTTTTGCAAGTGAGTTTCAAACACATTAGCTGTGTACTTCTTAGATTGCGTACATTAAAACTTTTTTCGCTAAACTTTTCGAGGTTAAAAAAACCATTGGAAATATTGTTTTAATAATAAGCCTTTATTAAAAAGAAAAACCAAAGAACCATGAACTGAAATGTTTAATCAATGTTTTTGGCATTATAAGAAATTTGATTAAATAAGGACTTTTTTTATAACTGATTAAATATCTTGAATACCATGAATTTAATCAAGGATTTGTTTTATAAATGAAATTATATCATTATCAAGGTGATTTTTACCTACTTATTATTATAATGGAATTTTTAGAATCTTTACCAAAGAATTCTATGAATTGTTATGATAAACATTTCGCTGATATGTTTTGTGAATGTTTTCGAATTGAAAAAAAGGATTTTGAAAAGAATTATTTCTTACAGAAATTAATAAAATAAAAATTTTAATTTGAAAATTCTATTCAATCTGTATTTTGTTCATAAAAAGAAATCATTGTTTAGTCGACCAGAAATCATTTATAAGAAGACAATCGAATAGAAGCATGTTTCTCGTTTTTTCTTTTTAGATTGATAGCAAATCTTTTGGCTGACTGGTCATTTATATACATGGGAATCCGAAAGGAGATGATCAAAGAAAATCAATAAAAAAGATTCTAAATTTTTCTGGCATGAAGTCGTAGTATATAATATGGTACATATGATAGAACACCAATGGTGCTAGGATATTTTCTAATGTCTGAAAATAAGAAAGGCTAGAAAGTCCATCCAGAGGCGATATAATATAAACGATAATTCCAAAATTCGTTTATCAATTTAAATAAACTTTTGGAACATTATACAAAAAATCGATTTATATTACTATATTGGGACATTAATCAACGGGTATATCAAAAAACCGTTAATACCAAAAATTCTTATATTTTCGCTGACCAAAATGAATAGCTTGTTCCATAGGGTATCCACAAATTAGGTGGAAAATGATTCCAGTTTTCTGAATTTAAATTCGTTAATAAATTTTCCATTTTGATCTGTCGAAATGGTTAACAGACGTACTCTTTAACCACATCTTATTTCATCTTATCTTATTTAACTCAGGAATCGTTTATTCTTAGAAATACTCACAAATAATACTTAATACTACGAAAAACGCACGTTTGATTCATTTTTCGGTTCACTAATCCCGAAAAAAAATTTTTAAATAAATGATTTTTACTTCAAACCATTAGACTTCCTTATACTCGCAGAACTGTAAAAGGACTATATTGAGAATTTTCCTTTCTAATCGAACGATATATCATTCTTTTGGTATTTACAATCATTTTCAAATTACTTTAGAGATCATATTTTTTGATGTAATTTTAATTTTTGATAAATACCACAAATTAATCAATAATTTCAAAGGTTATTGTCTGGATTTTTAACATGAATTTGGAAGCCTTTAAACATTTCTTTATGATTGCTTATTATTAATAAATATCAATCTTTTATTCGTTGTGCGTGGTAAAAGAAGATTGATATTGAGTTCTTCGATGTGAATGACTTAAAAAATTGATTCTATTTTTCTTTAAAAAAAAAAGAGAAAAGGTAGAAAGTATTACTATTAAAGTGGAAAGTATTATTATTAGTCGAGTTCTATAATGAAATGATTAATTTTATATCAGAACTGATATAATTAAAATTATGCAATTTTCCAAGCAATATTGAAAATTATTATCAATTCTTATTAAGAGAAATTAAATTCATAGGATTCTTTAGAATTATTTAATCTACTAAAACGTAGCCAATTATCTGAAGTAGTTTGTTTACTTATAATTAAGTAGCTGACAACTTGTTCATGTTTCTATTCTTAAAATCGATTTTATTTTATAATAAAATCTATTAATATATTTAATAGCTAGTCTCCAAAACAAACAAGCTTTTTAAATTCAAATTATTATCTGAATGAAAATTTTTCGAAAGATTTTAAGAATGAAGTTAAGTCTTTGGTGCTAGAAAATCGACGAACGTCTTTTTAGCACAAATTCAATTGTCGATTCACAAAGATTCTTTTTACTGCGAAAATTTATCCAATTTCCGGAAAATTAATAAAATTCTCGATTAATTCAAATTATACAAATGTAGAATACCAATTTAAAGAAAAATAGTATTTTATGTGAAATTTAACGTAACATAACATAAAATATAAATGCAGAATAGACCCCAATTACTGCACTTGAACTTTTCTTTTTAATTTGCCGGTTCTAATTACTTACTACAAAATGTGTTCAAATTCTTCAATAAATTATTTTTTAATTGCTTTCAATTAACACTCACGACAAGGTATTTTCAAGTAAGTATCAAGTAAAAACAAATTTAACAGTTTCTTCAATATTTTAAGTTGTTCAAATTAAATAATCATAATAAAATCTTCGATTTTATCAAAATCAATAAGTTGTTAAATTAAAGATATAGAGTTGGCTGGCGTTAATTAAGAAACTTGTGGTAAAAACATTTGGTTACCCGGAATATCTTTAATCTTAGCACACCTTTCCGAATTATATATACTAAGAATTCCTTATAGACTTATTAAAAGTCTAATTTCCGTTTGTATTTATATTCAAAACTAAATCAAGATTGAAATGGAAGTTTTCTAATTTCCTTTTCATATTTGAAAAAATAATTAATAGAAAGAAAACTAGATCGAGACATCAAAATTATAAACAAAAAATCGTCCGAAAAGAAATTGTAAGAAATTTTCATAGATGTTAACAAAATCCCACAAGGTGAGCTGATCCCATATTAAGTTATTAATGCTATGAAATGTATTTCAAGAGAAAGGATGTTCGGAAAAATAGTTTGCAATAATTTGAGGAAATATGTATGCACTGTACTGCAGGTCTGAGTTTTGTGTAGTTTTATCTTTACAACCTCTTAGCTAATTTGAATCGAATTTTGAACATGGATTCGGTATATAAAGAAGATCGCGAAGAACATGACCTAAATATGGTAAAAATTTACTGAAATTCAGTTGCAGTGTTTACCATTTATTCATTATATAATTAGAGGTTCCATTTAACTTTATATTAGAACTTCATTTCAGAAATTCGGCTTAGAAATGTAAGAACCAGGTCTAGTATACGGCATCGGGACTGTGTTTTTCTAAACTTATAGTATTTTATACGAAAATAAATGGAGAAATTGTATTTTTGATGTAACCTATCACAATTTGCAACTATGTAGTGACTCTTATATCCATGTCATGTACTACCATATCTTCCATCAACAGAGGATTTTTCTGACACCAAAACATCTAAAGAATTTTTTGCGATTGATTGATGAATGACTTCAAAAACCGTCCAAATATCTTTCTTTTTTACTTGACTGAGAGTTACAAAATATTTAGGTCTCTATAAATATGCCGTATATTTTCTATCTAAGATGTATGAGTAATATGAAACATAAAGGACAAAATAGAAGAGCCTTTAGACTAATAGTCCCTATTATCAAAACTGCGAATAATTTAGTTCTATGTACATATTTTAACATCTTAAGATAGAGAATTTTTAACCTGAAGTCAAAAATTCCATTTTAAAATGTTTTTAAAACATTTAAAATTAAAATTAAAATGAAATATAACATTAAGTACTGAACTCCTGTCGCATATTGAAAATGTCAGCCGTCTTGCAAAAAAAAAAAAGAAAAAACCAAGACAAGCTACAAAAATAGAGTATTTGTTAACTTTGCCCTTAAAATAAGTTGCCTTCAACTAATCGACTAAAATGCATTTAAATTAAATATTTTAAAATACCTGCTAGCATGTTTTTTGGAATGAGAATCCTTTGCCATATTCATTGTATTGAATTTTTAGAAACTAGTAAAACAATATTCCTCAATATTTTCTGGTCTTATTTTTTTCTTTCTTGTTGTTATTGACTTTGAAATCCAATGAGAAATCATCACCTGAACCACATATAATACACTATCAGAAGGCAAACATTTGGATGATAAAGAATCATATGATAACTCTTTTTAAATAGGCACTAATCAAACAAACTTCTTTACACCAAAAAATAAATTTCTATGCGCAATCTTATAAAAATACTATACTAGACTAATAGAATAAGTATTTTGCGAACTCATTTTATTTTTTTTTTTAGAGGATAAATAAAATAACGTTACGTATCCTCTACAAAATACAAAACACGACTGTCGAGCTTTAAGTGAAAGTTTCTTAACTAAAGCTTTCTTTTCTTTTATATTACCATATGTCTTATACTTTATAGTTATTAAACTAAAGAAAGGAACCTACCGAAATAGAAAAAAGCTATAAAGGAAAAGTGAAAGGTAAAGTTAAGAAATTTCCAGGAAGTAATTACAACTACCTTATATGAACTGGGTAGGGTTATCCAATCAGTTATATTACCTTCCTTTTAGCACCTTCTGTCTCCTACTTTTGTTATATATAGTTCACTGAAATAATTTTTCAATTTATTCAACCCACTTAGTTCTTTAGAATCCCCTTTTTTTGGTATGTAGAATATTTCTTGGGCTAAAGTTAATTCTGTTGGCCTAGTTCTAACCGGAAGAAACTTTTCATTAGAGAGATAACAAAAATGTTATGAAAAAATGTATATTCACCTGAGTGATTTTTATTTCTTCAAGTAAATCGTCCTTTTCTAAATATTGTTTTTTTTGCTTTAAAATTGGAGATTTCCAACTATGATGATTATCTTGTACATTTTACAAGTCCACTATATTCACATTTACAGTCGCTGGGCAATCTATTACTACTATTCTCCATTATTTTTTTAATAACTCGTAAATTAGTGATGAATTCTGTAACGAAATTCAAGTAATCTTTGAATAATATGATAGTCAGATCCGTAAGTAGAGGGAGAATTAATTTTTTGATAATACTTTTTATATTAATGCTAGTTTAACTTATTCCTGATGCTAATATAGCAACATTTTTAATATTTTATCGGAGTTGAACATGCCAATGCTGAGTTTTCCAGCTTATAGGATATGATGTAGTACGTACTAACTGGTTAGACTAAATTTTCCATTGTAAAATAATTCTGTAAGTAAACGTTGTTGTTTGAATGTTTTCCACAACTTGGTCATTACAAACTAAATTCGAAAAAATGTGATATAAGTATTGTGTTTAATCAATGGTTAGCATTAAAAGGAAAATTCTTTTTCTTTGAACCATTACAAAAATTTGTTACTAGTAGGAAAAGTATGTCCAGAGACTGTATATTGAAAAAATCCCTTCCATTCTCATCGTCTACATTTTCAATGTTCATCCTTGGGCTCAATTTGATTGTTACATTATTTTTATGTTTATTTTAACTGGCATTTTTATATACCCTTTAATTTTCTAGCCAAGATTATGTGAGAAATGGTGGTCAAGAAAGGTAATAGCCATTCATCATAAGGCATGTAATTGTTTGTTTTATTATAAAATAAAAATATGAATTTTAAATTTGTTCACATAAAATATATATTTAATAGTTTGGAGGCAGTGGAATTGTTATGAATTTTTGAATTATTTCTAGACGTGATTAATATAAGAAGTTAATAATTACCACAATAATAAAATAAACTACTTTGAATTGATTGAACTCTCAAAGTATTTAGGAGTTTTTAATATTTAATTGAAAAATCAATTCTTTTAAACAACATTTAAAAAAAAAAAAAACACTCGACAATTTAAAAGAATTTATATTTTATTAATTAATATTTAGTTTTGAAATTAATATAAGAAATGTGCTAAATAATATTTAAATAAATTTTACACAACTTGTTATAATTATTTTTTAGATAGACCTTCCCAACGATCCGGAACCGAATAGAAATAACGATCCATTGCCTCTGTAAAACGTTGTTTATAACGTTGCGGAGGAATCACAGTTGGAAGTTTACCTTGTCCACCAAGAAGACCAGATTGTTTTACCAGAGATTCTAAACGTTTATCAAATGTAAATGTGCGTATGTAATCTAAGAAAAACGAAAAATTTTAATATTGAATTTCTTCGATATTCAAATAGTTTTTACCGATAATTCCTAAAACAAGTACACTATCTTTATTATTTAAGCCAACAAGTAAAGAATAATCCATAACATCATTTCTTTCTAAAAATGATGAATCTCGTTTGATTGCTTCACGTAAAATTGTTTTACTATGTGATAAAATATAAAGCGGTTTCGACCAAGACACTATAACGAAAAAAAAATTGTGATAATTAAATTCTATATTTACAGTACATCACAGAAGAAAGTGTACATGGTAGAATTTCAGAAAACTGAACTGTTAGCACGTAAGTTGTTTCATAGTTTGTATTTCAAATGTTCGAATCTATGCGACCACGTACGGTTTTTCGGCCATAAATCCAAACTAAAGTTGAAACAACTTCCTATTTGATCGAATCAAAAGTGTGAAACAACTTATGTGCTAACAACCCAATTTTATGATACAAGACACTACGATTTAGATTTAACAGGTTAACAATAACGATTTAACAATCAAGTAATATTTCATATCAAATAATAAAATATTATAAATAAGATTTGAAATGGTTCCAAAGTACATGAAAAACAGCATCAGCTTAAAATAAGAAGCCAAAAAATAATAGATAATCAATTGCTTTAAAACAAATATTAGTTGATTGAAACAAAAGCACTTTCAATTCAGCGATAAACTTATCTCCACTTAAATACACTTTCTTCTATTTACAAAACAAAAAAAACAATATTACTTTGAATTAAATTTTCATCGAGAAGAACAATTTCACCAATTTGATTTGTTGGATCAACTAAACGATTACGTTCTGATCCTTTTAAATCAAATTTATTTTTAATATCACAATCATAGAATAGATTTTCCATAACCAAAAGCGATCTTTCTTGAACGAAACTAAAATACGGAAGAAAAAAATAATACTTTATATTCTTGTAATAACAAACAAATAGAAAAAAGTTTACTCCTTCTTTTTAATAGTAACACGAAATACTCCAACGATTTTTGCTAATAGAGTCGGTTGATTTTGATTTAAACATTTATTAACATATTCAAAATAATTTGGTGCGAAATTTTCAAAAATTGCTATATCACCTTTACTCATTTCTTTTAAAACAAAACGATCATCTAAAAATAAATATGAATTTCTTTTAATTTTTCATTTACTAATTTCATTTTAATATTTACCTAAAGTTTTACTAAATTTTGAACCACTTTTACCACCTCTTGCTTCCCATTGTACACTTCGACAAAGTGAACGTGCCAAAAATGTTCGTGTCTCATCAATTTCACATTGATTTTGTGGTGGCTCTTTTAGATTTTCAATTCCTTTACTTGGAGTCAAATTAGTTCCACTCGTTTTACGTGTTAATTCAATATCACTTGTACTACCTTTTGTTAATTTTAACTCTTCACGTTTTTTACTCAATTCTAAATCTTTATAAATACTTTTTTCTAATTTTGGAGGTTTCAAAAAATTCGCTCGTAAATTATCAAATTCTTTTGCAAAATATATTTTACATGTAAATTGTGTTGTTAAATCCTTAAAAGAAAAGAAAATTACAATATAGTTTTTATAGAAATCAAATGAAATGCAATTGAAAATACTTGAAAATATAATTCAATATGAGAATTTGATTTAGTCTTTTTATCTTCGTCGTTCTTAATAGATTCTTTATCATCTCCTTCGAATAATCTAAATTCAAAAACATAAACATTTTTTAAAATAAATTCAAATAAAATACAAAATATTTACCCATCTTGTGATTTACGCTTAACATTTGGACTATTATTTATATCACTAGTATTTCCAGAATTTAGATTTTCAACTAATTTTTTGTAATCATGCGATACCAAACTATAAGCTATTATAGAACTTAAATCTTGATCATGTACAAGTATTGGAAATGTTCCGAACGGTAATGTTAAATGTTCATTGGGTGAAAGTGGCGATTGTAAAGAATTAACAGGTCCATTTGATGGTAATAATTGACTTAAAATTTGTTTAATTGATTTTTTATCAGATATCTGTTCTTGACTTGATTTCTGTGATAATTCTTTTGTTTTATTTTGTACTGGTTGTGGAGATACATTTCCAGTCCATGATGATGATGATGATGATGGCGGCTCTAATTCTTTAGAACTATCTCTTCTTCCATTATTATCATCATTATCAATACTAGATTGTCGATCAGTTTTTGTTGTTGGTGAATCTAAATCCGGTTTTAAATCTTCAGTGCAAATCAAACCAGAATCTATATGTGAATTTGAATCTTGTTTTTGTATATTTTTTGCTTGTAATGCAGCTGCTTCATGTAATCGTGGACCCCATAATTCGATACTTTCAGCTAGTGATCGTTTTGCAATTAACATAGCATCACTTATATCATATGAGTTTACCATTTTTTCAGTTAATAATGTTTGAACAATTTCAACATTTTGACGAAATAATAATTGATCTTTATTCAATATTGTCTTTAAACTAGTTAATATTGATGATTCATCTTCGGTTGCCATATCGGCAATTCGTTCATGAATTTTAATATAAACTTCAAAACCTTTAACCGAGAAATTTTTTATATCTTCTAACACTTGTGTATTATCAAAAGGTTTTGGTTTTTTTAATATTAATATTAATGGTGGTAATTTTATTTCCCAAACTTCAATTGGTGTATAAATAAAACGTGCACCAAATCCTTTATACGAAAAGAAATGAATATAATCTTTATGTAATGAATGTGAACATTTCTCATTTTTTAATTCATCAGTTTCAACATCTAAACCATTTTCAGTTATATCGATAACACGTTTTTTATATGCATGCCCATGAAAACGTAATTCTAAATATTTGGCAAATGATAAACACCATGTATCTTGAGAAATTGGTACACTTGGTGTACGTTCATTACAAATTGTACAACATGATGTTAAGAATATTTTATCAACATCATTTTTTATATTATCTTCTGATAAGAATACTTGAACACATCCCATTGAATGAACGTATCTAAAATTATTAGAAAAATCTTAGAATATATTTTTTTCTAAAATGTTAACTTTTAAGTCACTCACCTTCTAACATGATCCATCATTGGTAAATTACATGATTGACAAATATAAGAACTACGAAAGCAATAACGTTTTAAAAATTGACCTAACATTATATCTTGTTGTCCATAAAATTTCATATCTAAAAGTGTTGGCTGTGCACAAAATGATGATGCTGCTTTTGGATTGAAATAGTAACTACAAAAAAGAACCGGAAGACGTTGATGATTTTTCAAATCTAAAGCATCTTTATAAATATCATCGTCACAAACTTTTTGCGGTTGTTGATAATCTTCTGTTTGTTTTTTAGTAATTTTTACCACTGTAATAATAAAAAAAACAGACAGAATATTCAAAAATATTATAAAATTTTGTTATATTTTCATAATTACTTTTATTAGTTTTAGGAAAACGTCCACCAAAAGCACGAAATTCAGCTAATAAAGTTTGAAGATCTCGATTTTCAATTGGTGCCGTAATTTTATGTGTCACAAATGCATGATGAGGATTTAATTTGATTTCATTTTCTTTATTTGAAATATTTATCTCATTTTGATTAGGTCTTTCGATATTATCTGACCATTGTTTTGAAAAGTATAATTCATTTGGGAATAATGAACGTAAAACACATTTACGGCCTTGTTCTGTTTCTAAATATGGTAATGGAAATGACACAAAAGGACTTACTGATAAAACAATTGAACTTAGAGCGGTACGAAAACGATTATCGTACGGTGTTTGAACAGCAAATTCGACAGATATTTCTGGATCGAATTTTATTGGAGACAAATCTGGAGCACGTAATGGATCAGTGAAATCACTAACATCTTCTTTATTAACTAGTTTATCACTAGAATTCTTTTCACATAATTTTTTAGAATTAGAACTTTCAGAATTTTTATTATTTTTATGATCATCAGGATTTTTACGTCTTATTTTTCGATCAATTTCTTTTTCCTTGTCATCATGATCATCATTATCTGATGGTGTATGTTCTTTTGAATCGAAAATAATCGATTTTGGTGATGGAGGCCGTGCAAATTCATCAAGTAAAAATGACATTTCTAATCGCCAATTGTATCTAATAGCAGTATGAATATTAGTTTTTATCTAAATAAGATTTTTGTAAATTTTAAACTTACCTTGCATACACTAATAGGGAAGCCACCTTTTTAACTCGTGCCAATTCACTGTTATTTGCACCTCTAAGAAGGCAACAACAAATTCTTGGATTAGATGATGTTTCAAAAAACATTAATGTCTTACTAGAGCCTAATAATTATAATAGATATATTATTACATTTATGATATTTATATTTATATTCGATTCTTTACCATTTCCATCATCAAAATTCTTTATACAAAACACATCACATACACCTAGCTTTGGTGTACCAATATTAGATTCAATTGAAGTTAAAACATCACACTGTAAACATCTTGATAGTCTTTCCATCACCGATAATTTCACATCCAATACCAATGTGATTCCTTTAGAACGTAACATATCTTGTGCAATTCCAGCTACATTTTTATGAACTAAAACAACATTCGGTTTTAAGCTTAAAATACGTGCTGTAACATTTCGTAGATATTCTTTTTCTTGTAACAAAACAGTTTCGATACTAACAAATTTCCCTTCGACACGTTCATATACGATTGGACATTGAAGTAATAAAATTCGAGGACGTTCAATTCTAGTTGCCATTTCTTTATGTGCAACATTTTTCGAGAAAACAACACCATCCACAATTGAACAATCATTACGTGATCCACCAGGGACTTTTTTAAAATTCACATAATTTCTAATATCCATTAAATCATTTGTACAAAATTCTGGTCGAAATTGATTAACAGTCCTGGCACATAATGTTATTAAAATTCGACTCCATGATAAATCTAAACTTTCATTTACTAATAATTGATTTAATAGCAATTCTTCATGTTCACAATACGCTTTAACCAATTGTTTAGCAGTTTTTGTTGTTGAACGTATCGAATTTTCTTGTTCCATATCTTTTATAGATTGAATACTTAAACTTCCATCAAGAGATTTCGGTGGATACATATCTAATGATAAAAAAAAATATCTTAATTAGATATACTAAGCTACATTATTTTTTTTTTTAAGTCTTACCATTTTCACAATAAGAACCAGAATCATCTTGAGGTGATAACGGTGATAAATGTGCTGAATTCGGATCTAAATCTAAATCTAATTCAAAATTTCGACTATTTATATCATTTTTATGTATTAATTTATAATGTAGAATTTCATCGAAATCAGTTTTAGATGAATCTGGTACAATTGGTGCTAGAAATCCAGCTTCTAACATTGCATTTAAAATGGCAATAGCTTGAATTTTATTTGATGATTTTTGATTTGTTATCAAGAATGTAATTAAATCGACACCGCAATTTTGTATTGGAAGTATACGAATCATTTCATCATGAAGTGCTTTTAATGAATTCGATTGTTGTAGAATATTTTTACGATCAGCATTTGATAAATTAGTAGTTTGATTCGAAACTAAACGTTCCTCCTGATAACCAACAGATATTTTACGTCGTAAAGTTCCTGTTGATTCTGGTATATTTTCATTTAGACCAGACGTTTGAGATAATTTATTTGATAGATCATCTTCGAGTGCTTGTAAATCAGCTTTTAAATCAGATGTTATATCTGAAGATTTCAGATAGCTTAACACGATCTTAGAACAATATGTACAAACTTTTAAATCACCTAAAAGTAGAAAAATATTAATGTTTCGTTTTCATCGGTATTATATGCGCAATAACACCTGAACATCTGATAATTTTTCCAGGTACATTTTGATTACAACATTTTGAACAGAATATTTGTCCACATAAACGACAATGATGTTTACGACGAAATGTTGAGAATTTCTGTGCACAATCATAACATTCTTTTGCTTTAGAATCAGGCATCCAGAAACGATGAAGCTCTGTGTCTTTATAGTTACGTAAGTTCTAATTATAAGAAAAACGAAAAAAAAATTGACTCAATAAATACAATTAAATTGAAGAAAATTCAATTTTTTACATCATTTCTAGCTGCAACAATATTACTAATTCTTTTAAGAACATTAACCATTGTCCGTCCTTCATTTGATTCAATCGGAAGTTCATCAGACTTAACAAAAAACATAAGAAACGAATTAATTCTTGTTTATTATAACATTTATAAATTACCTTTTCTAGAGATTCACTTGTATCTTCATTAGTTGAAGTTGTACTATCCGAATTTGATTTATTTTCAGCATTTGTTAGTAAATTTATTTGTTTTGGTGAATTTAAACTTGATGTAGAACTTGTACGTGAAACTGTTACCGTATTAACTGTTGTTGAAATTGGACTATTCGAAATTGTCGTAGGTAATTCATTAACAGTATTATAACTTGTATTATAAGCATTTGTTAGTTTATTAACAATTTTTGATAAGAAAGTTTCTGGTTCTTCTTCAAAATCACGTGCAAATTCCGTAAGTTTAGTTGGTGAATGAAGATTACGATTCATTTTATTAGATTTAATTTAATAAGACGTATTTTAAATTCTTATTAATAGAGAAATAATTTTACACAAAATAATTTTTTAATCAGAAAAAAAGTTTATTTGGAATTTTTAATTTTTGTTTTTTTCTTTTAAAATAAAAAAAAGTTGAACTTGATAGTTATTTTTTTGTTTTAAGCTCCAGAAATATTTATTTGATCGGTGATTGCAAGCTCTGGAGCCAATGAACTAAGAGCCAAATCGGTCCATCGTTGTTCCTGTAAAATTAATTTTTTTTTCTAATTCTTCAAATTGATCTTATGCGTATATAAAATATATTAAAGTAATTAAGTTTTGCAGATTTCGAGGTAAATAGTGAATTCTTATAGTGACAATAATTACTGTAGTTCTTTAATTAAGTCAGTATTTGATATAAAAAATATATTGGTAATACTTTGTACAATATTTATAGGTCTCCATTATACATCCTTAAGGACAACTCACTCGATTAATTAATTCTTGTAATAGAAACTAAGAAAAACCTAAAAGTTTCAGAACAATTACAAGTTATGTAAAAGTGAAATGCGTCTCAAGGTTTCCGCCCCTCCTTAATTGTTTGGTTAAATTTCTTTGTTTTTTCTTTCATACCTGTTCAGTTAAAGTTAAATGAGAATCTCCTGAATCTGCTTCTGGATCTGGTAATTTATCAGCTGGAACCAAAATTTGATCAAATGGTAATTGATCTTCGCGCCACTCGTTATCAACTATATCGAGAAGATAACCGTCAGATGGTGCCTAAATGGACAAACAAATGCACAAACGAAGGCCAAATAAAGAAAACTTTATTTTATTGAATTTATTTTATAATACCTGACTGTCCATAATTCAAAGAACAAATATTATATGAATAAACTTCATTCACAGAATTTTATAAATAAATAATTCGCACTTTTCTCGTGACTTTCGTTCTAAATCAACAACAAAACAAACTGAATTTGACGTTTCATCAGCTGCTTACATTGGAAGTTTCCCTAACTTTGGAAAACGGGATAAATTTTTTAAAGTGGCAATACTTTCATTTTCCATGATCGTGGAAGAAACATGTGCTTCTGACAAGTCAATGATTGTAAACAACAAAATTTGTAAAATTTAATAAATAAATATTTCACAATATATTTAATTTAACAATGCCGACCTTGTGTAAATCGAATTGTGGAAATCGGGCACTTTTAAAAGTATGTATTTTCTAACAAAAATTTAAAATCAATTAAAAATAAATTTCTTTTTTTAGCGCCCCAAAACTGGAGATGCCTTATGTAAAACTTGTTTCTTTTATGCTTTCGAGACCGAAACTCATAACACAATTCAACAGAATAATTTATTTAAACGTGGTGATAAAGTAGCTGTTGCTGCCAGCGGTGGTAAAGATTCGACCGTTTTGGCATACATAATGAAATTATTAAATGAGAAATATGATTATGGGCTCGAATTAGTTTTGTTATCAATTGACGAAGGAATTACTGGATATCGAGATGATAGCTTAGAAACTGTTAAACAAAATCGTGATGATTATAAAATGCCATTGAAAATTCTTTCCTACGAAGAGTTATACGGATGGACGATGGATAAAATCGTAGCACAAATTGGACGAAACAATAATTGTACATTTTGTGGTGTATTTCGAAGACAAGCACTTGATCGTGGAGCGAAATTATTAAATGTCGATTGTATAGCAACTGGCCATAATGCTGATGATATTGCTGAAACAGTTTTGATGAATATTTTACGTGGAGATACTGCACGATTGCAACGGTGCACAGATATAAAAACGGGAAACGGTGAAGATTCTATACCGAGAGTGAAACCGCTTAAATATGCATACGAAAAGGAAATTGTAATGTATGCGCATTTTAAGAAATTGATATACTTTTCAACCGAATGCATTTTCGCACCAAACGCATATCGAGGACATGCAAGAGCGTTTCTTAAAAATTTGGAGAAAATTCGACCGTCCGTGATAATGGATATTATTCATTCTGGTGAACAATTGAAATTTAAGGAAACTACGAAAAAACCTCAGCGAGGAATTTGTCATCGGTGTAGTTTTATGTCGTCGCAACAACCATGCAAGGCGTGCGCCCTTTTGGAGGGACTTAATCGGGGATTACCAAAATTAGGTATTGGTAAGAAATCCAAAGGCGATCGAATGTTGGCTGCACACGAGAAACAATTAGCATTAAGAGAAAAAGCAAATCTAGTAAAAAATGATTTTTAATAAATGAAATGTTAATTTATTTTGTTTTTATAATGACTGAAAAAGTGTAGGAATTTAAAAAAGAAAATGTAAATTATACTTATTGGAAAACAGCATTAATAAACAAATGAAAATAAAAAGTACTAGATTTATTTTTTCAGTACGTTCGGCAAATCATTTTCAAATTAATATGAAACAAAATGCTTATAAAAGTAAAATTAATTTAAATCAAATGCTTAATTTAAGAACAGAGAAATTAATTTTTGTTTTGATTTTCATACACAAAAATATATAAAAGTAAAACATCCATCCCTTTTGAAATTCTATTATTTAAAAACAGCCTTAATAATTTTTGAACTGTCAAAATACGTGAAAACGAGAATGTCAATTTTTGAGCACCACGTGCATTACAAAGTGTCGGTAAATTAAAACGCACGTTTTTTTGATAAGTGAAAAGTAATTATTCCGATTTGTACCTAATTTTAATTGTGAAAGGAAAGTATTTAATTTAATTACAATGGGCAGAGCAGCATTGTATTCAGAAAAACCGAAAAAAGGACCGGGTAGAAAGGCGAAAAAGCAAAAACCACCAGCATTTATTAAAAAAACATTTGGTAAGATATTTTAAAGTAAATTTCATTTACAACAAAATAAAAATTATAACTTTAGCGCCGGCGAAAGAAGAAAAAGTATTATCTCATCGGCAAAAGCAGCGTTTAGTGAAAAGGCAATTAAACAAGGACAAAAATAAAAACAAGCCAGTTCCCAAAAAAAATCTTCCAGTATCGAAAAAAAAATACGAAAGTGATAATGAAGAAGGTGATAGCAGTAACGAATCTGAGAATGGTCAAGTTAATGGATTCACCGATGATAATAAAACTTGGCTTACACCTAAGAAACAAACTCCCAAGAAGCCACCAGCCAGTGACGGCGAGAGTGACGCCGAAGAAAACGATAGTGATAATGAGGAAGAATTAGAGGGCGAAGAAGATTCAGGGGATAGTGAAGAAGAAGCAATGTCTGAGGATGATGCAGATTCCGGTGAAGAGCAAAATGAAGATTCCGACCAAGAGGAAATGGAAGAAGATGATGCTGATTCTGAGGATGAATTAAAAGTTGGTAAACTTGAAGATTTATTAGAGGGCGATGATAGTAGTGACGATGACAATTTCCAATCAGACGGAGATGACGATACTGACGAAGACAACGATGACGATGACGGTGATGATGACAAACTTCCAATTGAAAAAGCAAATAAAAAATTGCGAAAACAAAAGGAAGAGGACGCCAAACTTGCAGAAGAAGAAATGCAAAAAAGCGTTGCAGATCAAGAAATTTTCGAATTTCCCGATGAGAATGAAGAGAATGAAGACAAACAAATAACTTTACAAGAAGTTCAACAACGTATCAAAGATATTAGTCTTGTTTTATCTGATTTTAAAAAATATCGTCAAGAGGGTAGAAGTCGCCAGGAATACATTCAATTGCTTAAAAAGGATCTTTGTATGTATTACAGTTATAATGATTTCCTTATGAGTAAATTAATGGATATGTTTCCATTAAACGAACTAATGGAATTTCTCGAAACGTCGGAGGTTCAAAGGCCGCTTACGATTCGAACAAATAGTTTGAAAACACGTCGTCGAGATTTAGCTGGAGCTTTAATTAATCGTGGAGTTAATTTAGATCCTCTTGGAAAATGGACAAAAGTAGGTTTAGTTGTCTACAGTTCTCAAGTGCCATTAGGTGCGACACCAGAATATTTGGCTGGACATTATATGATACAAGGTGCATCAAGTTTATTACCTGTTATGGCATTGGCACCACAAGAAAATGAAAGAATATTGGACATGTGCTCTGCTCCCGGTGGAAAAAGTTCTCATATTGCTGCTGTAATGAAAAATACTGGTGTATTATTTGCAAATGATGCAAATAGAGATCGTATTAAGGCAGTAGTCGCAAATTTCCATCGTTTAGGTATAATCAATTCAATTGTTAGTTGCGAAGATGGATGCAAATTTAGAAATATCATGACTGGATTTGATAGAATTCTATTAGATGCACCATGCACTGGAACCGGTGTCGTAGCAAAAGATCCAAGTGTTAAAACATCAAAATCTGAAATAGATGTTCAACGTTGTTATAATTTACAGAGGAAACTGATTTTAACTGCTATCGATTGTTTAAATGCTAAATCACCAACTGGTGGTTATCTTGTGTATTCAACTTGTTCAGTTTTACCAGAAGAAAATGAATGGGTAATTGATTATGCTTTGAAAATGAGAAATGTTAAACTTGTACCGACTGGTCTTGATTTCGGTACAGAAGGTTTCACTAAATATCGTCAATTCCGTTTCCATCCAAGCATGAATTTGACAAGAAGATATTATCCACATACGCACAATATGGATGGATTTTTTGTAGCAAAATTGAAGAAATTTTCAAATACAATTCCCGAGAATTGTAATGAAAATGCAGAAGAAGAAGAAGCAGTTGAATCTGAGATTAATGCTGACAATGGAATTGATGAGCAAATGGATGAAGAGGATCCAGCAAAAGCTAGAAAACGACGTTATGAAGTTCTTGATATTGAAGCGAAAAAAAAGAAAAAAGCAGCAGATGCAAAGAAATACAAAGTGAATACATTTGAAAAACCAAACATTGTGAAAAGTAAGAAAAAGGAAAATTCTGATGAAACATCAAATCAACAATCACAAAAACAACAAAAAGATGAGAAAACTGTAGTGGCGACTAGCAATGGAAAAAATCTAGTAGAAAATAAAAAACAAAATTCTCCAAAAAATAAGAATATTGTTGAAACCGAAAAACAAAATTCTGCAAAAACCAAGAAAAATGTGGTAGAAAATGGAAAACAAAATACCATGAAAGGTAAGAAACGTTTTGAAGAAACAGGAAAACAAAATAATAAAAAAGATAACAAAATTAAAATACAAAATCAGGAATCAAACAAATCACATTCATCTAAATTTAATGCTAAAAAGGTTTCAAATTCAAATGAAGTTAATTCGAAACCGAAACAAAATTTTACATCAAAAATACAATCAAATACAAAAAAATCTTTAAAAAATAAAGAAGTTAAAGAACTAACTAAAGACAAAAACGTTCCGGAATCAAAACATCAAAAAAATAAAGTGAATGATTCCCCAAAATTCAAAAAGGACAATATTCAAAATAAAAATGTTCCGAACGAAAAAAATAAACAAAATTTAGGGAAAAATAAAAATGATAACAATTTAGGCAAATCCGATAGTCCTAAATCGAAGAATGAAACAGTAGAACCCGCTAAAAATGGTAAACCACAAACATTTAATAAAAATAATAATAAACAACATTTAAAAAAGGTAATTCCTGAAAATAAGAAAATTTCTTTGGAAGACGTTCCGGCAGCGGCTGTTAACGTTTTAAAAAATCAAAAATCAAAACAGAAACAAAAGAAACAAATTGGACAATTAAAATCCGATAAGAAAGAGAATTTCAAACCGAAATTCAAAAATCAAAAACAATCATTTAAAAAACAAAAATAATTTTGTTATTTTTAAGTTTTTAAAAAAAATTTATAGAAATATATTTTATCTTAATTATAAAAATTTAAAAAAAAGTAAAATTGTTTTATTTTTTATATTTAAAAAAAGAAGAATTTTGAGATCAGTCAGTGATGGTCGTTTCTATGTTATCTTTTCACTTTACTAACATTCAAGGTATTCGAATCGACCATTTTCGTAACGGCATCCTTAGTGTAATCATGTAATTAGATAGTAACTAATTTGTATCGAAGAATCTTTGCTGTTGCTATTTTCGATAGGATTTGGGTTCAATAAAGTTGTGCGATCGTACTTCAATATCTAGTGTTATTTTAATGGCAGGTACTACTGCAGGATATATTAATTTTGTCACTACAATTGTAACGCATAAAAATAATCACTAGAGAACGGTTTTAAGGCACTATATGTGTAGAGAATCAAAAGTTATACCGGCTTAGGCATGTCTGTCCATCTACCTACACGATAATTCAAAAACATATTGCTTGATTTAAATAAAATTTGGAATATAGGTTCATCATTCCTTAAGCTGATTTACTTTTGTATTTCAGCAAAATCGGCAGAAAGGATGCAAGTAATAAGGCAAAAAAAAGTTGGGATAACCTTAAAGTTTTGTACTTTTTTCATATTTAATTCGAAGTTGACTACATAAATAGACCATACTATACCGAATTTCAGTATAATCGATCAAAGGATAATACAGGAAGAAATAGTTATACAGCAAGTTGACCTGGCCATAAAGATTTGTTTAGTTTTTCAGATGTACTTTAAAAATCCATATACCGATTTGAATTAAAATAGATTTATGCTATTAGTGCCCAGGTTATCTGTGAATTAAAGACAATTCGAAGAAAAGAAAACAAAGTTACGAAGAAAAAACTTGTAAATATTTTTATTTGTCAACTTGAAGTCCTGTTTATATCATGTACCATCTAAGTCGGTTGTTTTTTTTACTGAATTAAAGATTCGCATCAAAGTTTTTATATGTTACTTATCAAATGGAACTAACTAAGGTGCTAACCGATTCGGGAAAGAGACCTAGCCTCTCAATCAACCTTTTACAATAAGTAAGGCTCGCAACAGTGCGAGCCACTCCAATACAATATAATACCTATATTAATATCACTTCCAGCTAAGTTATTCCTTTCAAACTAGATTTCATAACAGCCTGTGCTGTGTACAAAACTGTATAGAGTCTTAAAATAAGGCTATAGCAAGAGTTAAACTGTGTGTGTAAGATTTTTAATCGATTTAATGGCATTATTTATCCTGTACTATATATAGACGGTTGTGGCTTATCGTTGGCCCACCAGTTCTATTTTCCTACCACGAGTTTTCAACGATAACATACATAATTACATAAACTGTTAATATGTAACTCTCTTTTTTGTAGACATACAAAAGTCCCAAGGGTGCTTAAATGTAATAAACTTGTTAATCACATAGAGACAAATTTTTCACATCAAAAATTTAAATTGTATAATAGTAGTTTATTGGATTGGTGAAATAAACTAATTTTCTTTCTATTATGAGTCCATTAGAAAATTTACAACCCAGGATAACATCAAATTACTATAATTAAAAAAAACCGGAAAAGCATGAAAACATTTTTAGAAGCTTTCAAATTCATAGTTTCCTGATACTTTTCACATTTTCTTTTTAATATAAAATTTTTCATTGATTTTTTTTGAGAACAAATAAAATCCTTATCTTTAATCATTGTCGAATAATTAAAGGTAGTTATCGAGAAATTAATTGTCCTAATAAAAACTTACCAAAAGGAAAATTCCCAACTGTATATTTACATGCCAAAAAACATTAAGAAAGACATTTATTTAACGTTTAGCAAGCTGTCGAAATCCTTTTTTTTGGGGAGGGGGAGTGAAAATTTGTTTTAATCTGATAATTTAGAATTGGATGAAATTAAGGAAAAGGTTCAAATATACATAGAAAGATGTATATAGTACAATTTAGAACATGAATGTAATCAAAAATTTTAAAATTTCCAAAATTTTCTATCTGAATTGTATAGGAACAATTTATAAGAACAAAATGAATTAGCCCAAAACGTTTTTCCTAGATGCGAAGGATACCATATTTATGTATTTACATAATATAATTTACATGTACAGGATGTTTCATAATTTATATGTATACAACAAGGACATAGTCTAATATAGAAAGAGAAACTAGGGTAAATATACCATTGAAAGTTCGGATTTAATTCACATCACTTTTCAGTATCTTAATTTATATTTAAAATATAGGTACTCCCAAAGAATACTACAACATGAACGAGGATGTCAAGAAATTAATTTGTATTAACCGTTATTACATCCTGAAATTCGAAGCAGTCGAAAAAACATGAATTTCTTCTTATCCAAAAAGGACTGCTTCTTACTTCTAATCTAATGAAATGTAAAAAATTAAAGGAGTTCTCGGGTTAACAGAATCTAGTATTTGTAATTCAGCTGATACTGCTATATTTTAGGGTAAAAAGTAGTTTATATTCTTTTTTTCTCTGCTCATCGATGACACCTGAACATAAAGGTTAACAGCAAACCCTTGGCTCAGTATAATAAACAGACAGTAATTTGACTAGGAAATGCAGAGAAATTAGACGCGATCTTCCCAATACTTCCTCTGAGAATGACAGAAAGAAAAAATTCCGCACAAAATAAGGAAAGAAAATTAAAATTTTTCATTAGAAAGAAAGAAGTAACCTATAAATCAAATATATTAAATTTTAACACGTGCTCCCTATAAGATAATTGTAGCAAGGGAGACAAATAATAGTTTTATTATGGTCTTATGCGTTTTCGGCAAAAGAATGAATGAAACGAAGAAAGCAAAAAACCCCGCGTGCTTCTTAAGCGCCTAATCCATGTCCTGACACTTTTTTCAAATTGTACTAAAGTTTTTTTCAAGTGTTAGTGCCTATTTAACAGCAGTTTTGATAAGCACGTGGGTTTTTTTAAGTAGAAGAAATTTTTTGTTATGTATTTTTCAAATATTTTTGGTGTTAGTGCCTGTATGAATTATTATTTACATAAATGTTAGAACTGTTTATTAAAGCTGAATGCATATTCATCTCTGTTCCACCAACATAGCGTAATCTAAAAAAAATGATAGAACATAAAAAGATAGCGGTTTTTTTCTATATACATTTTTTATTGAGAAAAAGCACACATGCATGGAAAATAACAAGAATGGGTGGCAAAAGCGGGTGTAAAATTCTAAAAATAAACGCAAAATTGGCGAGGTCATTCGTAATTTTTCACATTTTGTTCGCCAGTTTTCTTACTGTTTATTATACTGTGCCCTTGGTGTGCCTTAAAGGCAAGATTCTTACAATCCTTGATGCAATAAAAGGACGTCTCTAGTTAGGTATGCCTGAGATAGTTAGAATATTTCATTATTCTCGAGTTTTGACGCCTAACACCATTCAAGTGTAACTCAATGTACTTGTTTTTTTCTGTCACTGAGATTTAAAGTGAATTCTCAAAATATTTTGTATAGGCTCAAATTTGATTTCAGATCATTTAATATGGTTCTCTTAGGTCTCGAATATTAAGTAATCTCATTTTAAGGCTCCTATTTATACCTTCTAGAAATTTTGCAGTTATTGCCACATTAAAACACACTTTGCAGTTTTCCTTAAAATAAATAAAGAATAATTTTTGCAGATAATTTCAATAATTTAAAAAAATCTTCGAGATATCCTGTTCAAATGGAAATTCACCTACTTAATCATTTTATGTACTTCATTTGAAATGAAATACCTTCGAGGATATCTTGAATTCGACTATTTTCGTTCAACCTGTCTCCAATTCATGTAGTTTAATGGTGTGGAAATTGAAAAGGGAAGAGGTACCATTTTTTTCGAGGTTTTGTTTTATGGATAAATTTAATGTTTTTAAATACCAACACTCTTCGAAGTGAAACTATATTATATGTATATTTTTCAAGAGAATATTTATGAATTAGAAATGAATTTTATCAAAATAATATACCTTAAGGTTGTCTCCTTTAACTTGTCTACCTTAAAGTTCAGGGAAACAAAAAAAAAAATCATATATATACCCCGAGATAGAATATGGTATTAAATCTCATTGGAGTGATTTATTGATAGTATATTGTATATAATATTAATGAGAACGTTGTTAATTAACTGTGATTCGAAGATTCCATAGATTTATCGAATAAAATGAAATCTCTGATCAAATTACATTTGGAGGAGGTGATGTATACCAAACAAAAATGGATTTTAAATCGAAAAGAAATATATATATTGAAAGAGAAAGGTTCAATCTAGTATAAAATTGCTTCTGTTATCCATTTTCACATGAGATTTTAAAGGTGAACACATTTTTATATAAAAAGTGATAAAATATAGTAAAAGCTTTTATAAAACAATGTTTCCCATTTTTTTATTTTATATAAAGAAAAGTCAAAAAATTTTCTTGTTTTTATTGTTTTAGGTTTAGATTTTCTTTTATGATGATCATCCTTTTATCGGGAATATTTTCCTTTAAGGTAATCGATTTAATCTGGAATATTTGTTTTTTTTTTTAAATTACTTTTCTCTTTCATGCGGTTTTGTTTTTAATCTAACATCTTCTATGGAAGAAGAACACTTAGGATCTAATGAACCCTTAGTGGAAAAATATGCAACTGGGACATGTACAATATGGTATACAGAAAGAAGAAAAACAGAATATAGCTTAAAGGTATTTTCTTGTTGAACTTTTTTATTCATAGTACTTTTTTTTTTAGATATTCAAAAAAAATATTTAGGTATCTAAATAAGTGCATGTAAATAGATGCTTTTATTCTGATTGAACATATAAATTTTTAATTAGGTCATACTTTGATATTCTCTTACTTCTTATGTCAAGATTTTAATTTGATTTTGTGATGTTAGGGCTATGGAAAACCAATTAAAATAATTTGTGTACTATATACTCGTACATTTGTATCATTATTTTCAATTTCGTATGAAAACATTCCACACAAAATTATTGTAATTGATTTTAATAATATATAGTACAATATAATATTAGACTTGTTCGTTACAGTTAAAACGGAATCAAATCACAAAATGCTACTTGCATTTACAATAGGAAGGTACGGAGGTCTTCTGGGATCGTGGGAAATACAGGAGTCAGTTTATATAAATATTATGTCCAAACTTTGGCAAGTGTAGAACTATGTTCGGTACACTTTATATATGTATCGCAGTTCTGCATTAAACACTACTTATAATTGTTATTAAATATGACTAATTAGCCCTAACGCCCATACAAACGATCAGATACGAACGTCATCTGCGATTGCTTAATTAAGGCTAATCTCCACTACATGTTCGACCTCCTTTATCACCAGAGTTAGCTGTCCCCTCTTCTTTTAGAGGCAGAACATACCTGCGATCCTGGCTATATATATGAGATAGGTTTTTATCTTGTGTCTTATAACCGAATAGGATCTTTTCGTTCTACACAAGTAATTGTATACTTGGATATACGAATGGACAATAACCCCTATCACGTCAATATATTATACAATGCAATTAAATACCATGTCCTGAATGGTATACATTATATCTTAAGGGAAGTGCAACTTGAATTCCCCACACATTACTCACCTACCAGAGTACAAGCAAAGTGTATTAAACATTCCAACAGTTTTAGGGTATTTTGTTAAAAAGTAAACGTTTTGTTAATGGCAAATAATTAGATAACATATAGTAGCTTGATACCATAGTTCACGTCGTTACAAGTATTGATCATGCTCAAGTTTGATTCCTGACTTAGACGATTATACAGATTATTTCTTTTCCTATAACATAGAAATCCAATTTTTGATCTTCAATTTTGATATCATATCTTTGTGTAGCCTGAAAGTTATATGCAGCATTGCAAACGAAGAATGAAGAATGAAAAATGTAATTCTCTTCGAAAGAAAATTTCCCTCTCAACTCATGCTATCCTCGACATATACTGAATTTCATATTTCCTTAGTCATGTACACATTTTGAATAATCTTCCAAATAAAATTATAGACTTACGAACTCTCAAATATTGAATAAATTTTTTCCTTACAAAAATTTTCCGACGATCGAATTCGAAATAGGAACTATATTTACAGCCAAAAGGTTTGTTCTATTTCTTTCAGAACGGGTTCATTGTACCAAAATGGATTTTTATTTTATTTTGATAGTAAAATATTTGCCTTGTAAATTACATTTCTTATAAAAAATGCACATAATTTTCCATCAAACTGCATCTTGTTTCGTTTTTATGTGGGAAAATTATTTTCCTTGAAAAAAATCTATAAAAGAGTCTTTTATTTAGGACGCCTTTTATTTTGCTGTAAAATGAAATGAATTTTTTATGCAATTTTTTCTGATTCTGAAAAATTGTTGAAAATCTCATAAAAGTTGCAAGAATTTTTGGAAAGTTTCTCGTTTAAATTTTCTCAATGAAAATTGATTATAAAAATATTGTGAAAAAGAATCCCTAAAAACTAATGATTTTATAGTTTTAGAAACTTTTAAATGGATGCATTATCTTTTAGATAATTAAACGTAAATAAAACTAATTTTAAAATGTTTTACAAAATTAATTTCAGTTCATCTTTGATCAGAGAACTTTCATTTGGGATAACGAAAGTTTTTTTTTATAATAGAAAAGCTATACATAAATTATTTATAAGAAAGTTTCCGAACTTATAATCTTGAGATTTCTTATAGTTTGTTTATATTTTCATTCATGCTTGAGGAATGGTCAAGAATTTACTTTGAAAATAAGTCATCAATTCGCGAGACTTGTAGATTTATTTTGTAGCAAAATTGTGTTCAGTGACGAGGGTTATTTTTGGCTTAATGGTTTTTTTAATAAGCAAAATTGTCGCTCTGTGATTCTAGGAGCTGTGTGATTAATTCGAAATGAAATAAGAAGAACAGACATATCCATACGTTACATAAGTATTGACCTTAAATAACTTAACCAATAATTCAGTTTAATTTTCCCTGTAATATTCAGAAAAGGTGGAAGTTTATGGTGAGTTTCCGAAAATACCCCCACAAGAAGGACGTTAAGGCAATTTTAAATTCTAATTTAATTGGAAACAAGTTAGACAATAAACTGTATAGTTTCTGTACGTCTGTTAGGGGAATAAGGTTGCTATAAATCATTTGCAAATTCTTAAATTTGATAATTTGATGTCATCTCTAACCTTTGATTTATTTTAACGATAATTTTAAAAATAACATTTGATAATCTTTAAAACTTTCTTATTCTTTATAAATTTTTTAGTAATCCTGTTTCACTTTAAGAATAAAAGTCTTTAATTAAATTGTCTTAAAAAAGATATTCGTGAAATTAATCAAAAATTAATATAAAAAATGTTAAAAATAATTTTATATAAAACGATTCTCTTAGTTTCGATAATTATTATAAAATGTGAAGTGATCGAATCGAAATCGAATTCTAATTCAGTTCGTAACGATGCAACGGCAAAAAGTGATTTACTAGAAACTTATGGGAATTATATGAAATCGATTATGAATATTGAAATTGATCCATGCGATAATTTTCATGATTTTGCATGTGGAAATTATTGGAAAGTTTATCCATTAGAAGGAGAAATGGAAAGTGCAGTACCACTTCATTATATAGATAATAGTGTTGGGAAAATAATTGGAGATTTTCTTGAAAATCAATCAAATAAAATCAACGAAACCGATGAAATCGATGAAAATATGAGTGCAATAAAAAAAATGAGAAAACTTTATCACTCTTGTATGATGACCGATATCTTCAATTATACGAAATCTGAAAATTATTTAAAAATAATCGAGAATTTAGGAGGTTGGCCACTTTTAGATCCAAATTGGAAATCCGAAAATTTTGATTGGGTTAATGTGACTGCCCAGCTCGCAAGATTAAATATCAAAGTTTTTATTCAACATAAAGTTAAATCTTATAATAATATAATGCCCAGTATGTTTAATTCGCAATTTAGTCTAATTCCGGTAGACTCCACAGAATTATATAAGCCACAATCGAACGGTTTTATTCAAAATAAATACTTTTTATTTAGTATTTTGAAAGTTTATGGAATTGATTTTAAAGTTGCTAATAAAGTTTTCGGAGAGTTATTAGATTTTTGGAAAAAACTAGATAAAATCTTTTTAGCCGATTATGATTATGAAGAATCGTCCAGAACTGAATATAATGTAGACGATTTAAATTTAGAATTTCCACAAATCAATTGGACGAAATATTTAGAAATTGCATTTGAAGATACCGAAAAAATTTTAAATATTTACGAACCACAAATTTATGAAACTTTTCCGGATATAATTTCTAAAACAAAACCAGAAGTCGTAGCTAATTATCTAATATTAAAATTGTTAACTGATTTTCATTCAGAATTTTATCATCGAAAAGATAAGAAATCATTTTGTTTCAAAATTCTCGTTGATAATATGTTGCCGGCTGTTGAATATATTTATAGTAAAATCAAATCGAATGAAAATATTGAAAATGATATTTTAAATTTAAGTGAAGCCATTCGTCAGGCATTTCGTGAAAATCTCCAATCAACTGTTTGGCTAGATGAGAAATCGAAGAAAGAAGTAATATCACATTTGGATAGTATTAAATTTGAAATTCGAAAACCTGAAAAAATCTCAGAGATTTCATTAAATTCAAAATATGAGAAATTAATTTTAACCGATAATTTCTATGATAATAATATAAAATTGAAATTATTTGAAAATAATACAGAAAAATCAAGTGAAGAAAAGTTAATAGAAGAATTTAATATTCTGAGAGGTTCATATTATGGTTCATATATTGATACGAACGCATATTATTATAATGATAGGAATCGAATTGTATTCCAGCCATCGATTTTATCGGAACCACTTTATAATATTGATTTTCCAGAATTTTCAAAATATGCACAAATTGGATTTACTATTGGTCATGAAATGACACATGGTGTGAATAAAAAATTTCCATATGGCTACTATGATAAAAATTCTGTTTCACAGAAAATTCTAAGTAAATTTAGAAAACGAGCAAAATGTATTATTTCTCAGTACGATAATTACAGAATTGAAGAAATCAATCGTTATATTGATGGTGAACAAACTAGAGAAGAAAATATTGCCGATAATGGTGCAATTCATCATGCATTCGTGGCTTATAAAGATTGGCTGGCACGTAATCAATCTTCAAAGAGGATATTCAATGAACATATTCCAGGACTTAATTTTACAAATATTCAATTATTTTTTATAAATTATGCACAAATATGGTGCGGTGAAAAAAGTCGAAAACTAATTTCGCAAGAAGATTCCCACACTTTGGAAAAGTTTCGTATAATTGGACCTTTATTAAATTTTAATGAATTTGCCAAAGAATTTAAATGTCCTTTAGGATCAAAAATGAATCCAAGACAAAAATGTATAGTTTGGTAATTATTTTGTATGTATAGAAACTATTCATGTAATAATAAAATATTTAAATTCAAGAATGAAAATTAAATTTGTCTTGAAAAGTATACAATTCGTGGTTTTATGTTTTTAAATATAGTACGAAGTCGATTATCAAAGTACAACACTCCTTAAAATGATGATGTCCTGGTTTTATACTCGCACTAATGTCTTTAAAAGTTCACTCAACTTTTCTTGAACAAAAAAACAAGTTACCAGTACTAACATTCGATTTGCACTAAACTGTTTGTTAGTCCTTGTGCAATAATTGAATATTTCCTTTGTAAATCTTATATGGTTCGTAATCCATTCTATAGGCAAAAGTTTGTGTCATGAGAATATAGTCTTAAAAGGTCATGAAATGTATAACAAGATGCTTAAGATGCAATCTTATATACAATATTTCCAAAGGATGCTTATACGAATAAATAAAGTATGTCAAGAACACTAATAAATTTCTTTAATATGGTTCATTTGATGTTTATGTATGAAACATTTTAAAGAAGGCAAAATTGAAAGAATCTATTAAGATGGTAACTTAAAGATGGTATACATTTTATACCATTGACATCAATGTTTTTAGAGCAATGTTAATATCCGTTTTTGCTCTTTTGTTATCAACAAAAAACTCTTTAAATACTTACTAATACAATTCTATTATCGAAAGTGTATTGTTAAATTTAATGAAAACCAATTTATTTTTAAGTTTATATGTATACTTTAAATGAACAAAATTATCCTTTCAAATATGGTTGTTAGTATAAAAATCCCATGACTTTTTTATGTGATCCAACTTAGCCAAGCTTAAGATACACTTTATTCCACTATGTATAAAATTCCTTGTAATCTTGTCCATTTAAAAATGGAAGTCATCACATATTCTTTAATAGCATAGAATAGTAAAGTATAGAATAGCATAAAATGCGTCGTTAATATATAGATGCTTGTTCTCAAAATTTAGCTATTATCCAAGTACAATCTGTTTCGTAACAAAGTGGATGTAAATCATAAGAAAATCTTATCCTAAAACGGAAGGATATGTGAAGATCATAACAAGAAATGATACAACCCGATTTCTACACACCTTGTAGGTATAAAATTCTAAAGTTTGTAGAGTGTAAATAAATACGATATTTATACGTATTTTAGATGCATTTTTTTTTCTAAATACGAGTAAATGCATTTCTATATTTTGGATCGAGATATCAGAAGAAAATAGGAAGAAAAATGATATAATGTGTGTCTGACAGATTTTCATTTCAACGTTGTAAATTATATACATTTCAAGTGCATTATATAAATATAGATGGTATCACGTATACAAAATTGTCTC
Source organism: Xylophagus ater (assembly GCA_963422695.1). Lineage (NCBI taxonomy): Eukaryota > Metazoa > Arthropoda > Insecta > Diptera > Xylophagidae > Xylophagus > Xylophagus ater. Next base: position 8,041,769 of record OY730486.1, on the reverse strand, counting down.
TAGAATGAAATTTTTAAAATGTACGAAATCCTTTAGAATTTAGCTGAAACCGGAAGGTATTTCCTTTTTTTTTTCTTCATATTAAAATAGAAAATCTCGTTTTAAATATATATAGCACGTAAAATAAAAGCAAATGAATTTCTATGGTATTATTTTCTGACATATTATCCTTTTGTTGCCTAGCTAGAGTTATTATAAAAGCTCAGTCACCCACAATTTTTCCACTAAAAGAAAACGAGGAAAACATTTTTATGTGTTCATATTAATATAATATGTAATACAAGTTTATCTTTAGTTTTATGCACTATAGTAGAAGACTAATAGTAGATACTTCGAATATATGTTTAAGGTGTCTTCAGATTATCTGTTATACAGTATGTCTTCGCATAAATTTTGTAAAAAATTAGACATTAGAAATATTTAGAGATATTAATTCTTGAGAAACTCATAAACTTTATCATGTGTTCCCTATGAGTTCGCCTCACTATATAATAAATATTATGTAAAAACATATGAAAAAACATATGATCTGAAGGCAAACAATATCATTCATAAAACAATGAGTAAACGAAGCATCGAAGCATGCAGTATAAACTGAAATGGTAAAGGATATATTAGTTAGTATTGTTCAATGTTTATGATCGAAAGTATAAACATCACAAACGAATAAAAATGATATCCCGAATATATGTTAGTATAAAGTGATTATATTTGTCATCAGTATTAGAAGAGGAACTGGAGCAGAATAAAGGAGTTCAATAAGTAACCAAATAACCAAATAAATAAATTAGTTGAATTAAAAAGGATATCTACAAAAATAGATAAAATAACAAACATATAAAAACTTCTTTATAGTCTATAGACCAATTTTCGTTTCTTGTATATTTTTTCTAAATTGTTTACGCTTTGGATTCATTTCGTTGATTCTTCGAGGAAGAAGAACACTTTTAATAATAATAGTATCCTAGAGATAGAAAAGACTAGACAGTCCGTAACTAACTACTAAAACAAAATAAAATGGGGAAAATATGTTCGGACGAAAGCCTATTTAGTTCATCTCTAATTTATTCTAGGTCCAGTATGAAGATTTTACTTCTTTATTTTTGGTAGAACTTTTCTTTTAACCCCCATTTATAGTAAATTAAGATTGAAATTAAAGTTATACCATGTTCACCTGTTCTTTTTCGTATCGCATGCTCATATCCATAGTAAAAGTTGTAAATTATTAGTTGTTAAACTTTTTATATGTTTGTTGAGATGTTCTCGATGTCAACATACTCATCTAAGTTTACGAAAGTTAGTAAATTTATATAGTAGTATATATATTTTTTTTTATTATCTAAAATTGTGTAACATGAAAGTTGAGATTTGTATGAAAAGATACATGACCTGACTACCAAAACAGAAAATCTTGAAATATACTATCTACTACTATATTTAGTGTGTATCTTAAAGAGCAGTCATGCGTAGACGGATATTATATTCATGTGACTTCATTTCATTTTTTTCTTTTCTTGGGATAAGAAACTTCGTCTCGAAATTTTGATAAAAAAGTTATTCTCATGAATTTTAAGTTTGGACACGAAAAATATTTTTTTTAAACCAATTCAATAAAAACAAAATGTTTACAAATATTATTATAGACACAGTGAAATCTTTTTATGGCAGAACTTTTCTTGAGAACAAATATGTAGGAAGATAAAAAAATGGAAAAATTTCAACATTTTCAAACAAAACCTTCTCCCTATAAGAAATTTTCTGCCTAAGGACCAGAGCTAGGTGAAATAGCCGACTTTATTGTAGAAAGATTTTAGTGAATCCTACTAAATGAAACATTCACCATTGCACTTAATCTGGTCTTTGGACTATATACCTTCCCTTTACTCATACCAATTTTATTTGAATTGAGTACTACAGATTTGCTATACATCCAGTTGGTATTAAAATTGTGCGGAAAAAAATTAAATTCGTTTCAACCCTTCCAGATCCAGACTAAATGTTCGTTCAATCAACTATTGGGGAGAATATAACTTGAATCCATCGTAAGTTCCTTTTGGTACAATTTCAATATATTTATTTCCAGCTCCAATGGTAGTCCACATATCATAATGTTTCACTGTATTTAATCAGTATATGTACACAATATTAACTATATACTTGTAGTTTAAGTTCATTTTGTATGTTTTTAGATATTAAAGCTCTTTCTGTAAATCCTGATAAAACTCATCAATGTTTAAGAATATACACAAAAAATCAGGTTCACTTTGAAAACTATGCGTGTAGAGATTTTTCAAGATTTTCCTTGGTATTCATTTGCAATTTAAATGTGTAGTATATTCAAAAGAAAAACATGATGTGGTGATTTCGGAGGACACTATCAAAGATTAAGGATTTAAAAAAATCGCTTTTAAGATTATATACATGGATAGTGGAAGTACTGAAACTGTGATATGGGTAATTTGTTGCTGAGTAATCGGATAAAAAATCAAATAATAAAATACAAGGTTTTATGGAGATAGTATACTATAATATCATCAAATATAAAGCTATGGGTGATTTAGTTTTGATGAGGTTGAAAAAATATTAGAATTAGGCATCAAAACAGTAAAGCCCAGACATAAACGGCTCATTAGAAATCCTGATTTAGATGAAATTTGGAAAATATATTTGTATTGTAAAAGCTTGGTTGGATATTAATTTTGATTTATATCAGTGAAAGTGGAGCAATATTACTGTCAACAAATTAGAATACGATACCGGCTCAACGATTGCTATACTAGACCGACTTGTTATGTCATTTTTTGTTGGAAATTGTTGAATATGTAAATTATTTATGCAAGATGGTACTGATTAACAAATTGTAGTGTCGACAATTTTCCAATTAAAATAATATTTATCTTTATATAGGCTTGATAAGAAACTTCAATAGACCAAAGACAAAAACAAAATTCTTATCTCATAACCATCTTCGTTTTCCAATGGAATTTAAAATCTCAATTGAAGATGATACTATAAAGCACATCAAAGTATATGTTTTGATAATAGAAGGTGTTCAATGTTATTTATTAAAAGCAATTGAGAAAAAGTGCTATACTAAAAATAAATAGCTTTCAAAGATAACATTAAAAGCTCTTTTCAGTTGCTGGAACAAAATGAATTGAGACAAAACCAGCATTGCCATACACGATAAGATATTTCAGATCAAAATTGTTGATTTTATAGAAAATAATTACGTATATTTTAAAGTAAATATTGAACTGAATACGGTTGTAGTGATTTTTATAATAATTTGTTAACATACTTCTTAATTACATTTCTAATCAGTTTTACCTAGATTTAGATTTGATTTTTAGCACATAAAAGTTATAAATAAATAAATTTATTTGAGTTAGATAAAAACATTTTCTTTTGTATTTTATATCAGAATATTTGTAATTAAAAAAATTTGTACAAAGGAGGTTAAGGCTGCAAACATAAGTATGGCTTTTATAACAATATATCAGCTACTTTAAGTTTGGCTTTAGGGTATAGTTTTCCAAAATTGAATGAAAATCAAACTATATGTGGTCGATTTTATAACTTCCAAGCACACTATACTGAGTTAATATTTTCCGATTTTTTTTAATTGTCAAAAAGCTGAAGTGCTAGTAAGTAACTTGTTTCACACCTTTGATTCGACCAAACCGTAAGCCGTTTCAAGTATAGTTTTCATATGGTTGAAACAAGTTACATACTGGCTTTTTTATGAAATGTCGAAACACACGGTTTGAAACAAGTTACGTACCACCACTCCTGACCTTATTTCAGAGACAACTTAAAACTACGTCTAGATATAAAAAGATATACAATTCTCTGAATACACTATATTTGAACTGAAAATTTTATTCTATGGAATATCCACGAACGACTGGAGTGAAGAAGTACATTGGAAGTTTTTAAAATGAAAAATATTCGCCAAAATTTAACTCTAGTTTGTACATTTTTATAGATGTAGTTTTAAGTTGTCTCTGTTCTTACCCAAACTAGGATGACAAATTCGAAACAGCCAGCAATTAGATAGTATAACGTTTTGCGATTTTTGAAAATTTTCTATTACTTCGTTTACATGCGTATTTAAAATTCAGAAATGTTTCGAAAACACATAAACTCGGATCCATTTTGTAATAAGATCGATTCAAATTCATCTGGATCGATTTAAGTGAATTAACCAAATTTAAAAACACTCACATTTTTCAATATTATCTTATATCTGGAGTGAGTGGCGAAGACCTCCAAGAATGCGTGACACGTCCACCACGCGGGTTCGCTCTGGGCAATGCGTTTACGTAGCCGACAGTCGCCTACCTTCTTATACCCAGAATCCTTTTCCTAGCCCACATTGCCAGTAGTCCAACACTAAAGCCAAGGTGTGTAAGCAACCGTGCTGATGGCTGAATGATATCAGGTGTTAAAAAATTGATATCGCTAACGGTCTCCTTGGGGCACCAGGCGCCACCCCATTGTATCTAGCCTTGCGTCCGTAAGGGAGCTCTGCGGATGTGGACCTTTATTTCTCGCCATACTCGTGGGATCCAAAATGAATACCAATCAAATACAAAAAACAAATAAAAAACGTACTGAAACTGAAGCTGAGACAGTAGAATCAGCTGACGTACTGAGCACGGATGAACTGGTAGCTTCAGATGTCGAAAATGACCTGTTGCTAACACCACCAGAAATTGTCCAACTGGAGGAGCTGCTCACCTCCTCACCCCAAAAAGGTGATAAAGCCAAGGAAGTATTTCTGGGCGACGACAGGAACAAGGAGCCGGAAGGACCAGTTCTTGACGAAGCTGCGGAAGCACTTGGCAAACTAGTGCTCAAACACAAGTTTGAGTACTTCTCGGGTGCATCTAAAAGACGCATCAAAGCCATGATTATACAAGGCATGGCGCCTGAAGAAGCGAGGAAAGCGGAACGAGAGAGACTCTCGACACTTTCCAGACCTGATAAGGCACAAAAAAGCTCCAATCAAGCCTCAAAAACAAACTCAAGTCGAGAGGACCTGAGGAAAAGAGGCAGATCAGATGGTAGCACACCAGAACAAGCGCCATCAAAGCAGAGCAAGTTCTCTAATGATAACGGAAGGCAGGTAGAGGGTAAGAGTAAGCATATCAACCCAAAGCCTAGCACGTCCAACATCAAAAGAGATGAGCCGCAAATTGCAAAGAGACAGACTATGAGTAAGAGTAAACATGACAACTCAAAGTCTTTCACTTTCAAGTTGCCCTTTAATCAGGTTGTTGCCGGTGAAAAGGTAGCAATTATTCATGCGCTACATCCAGAACACACTCTGTCAACGGATGAGCTAGAAAAGATAAAAGTAGCTTTGTTGGATGAGATCGATAAGCTAGATGAAGAAAGTGGGCTACACCCACAATTCTCAGCTGCATCGCAAAAAACAGCAGGATGGCTGTCGATCCATTGCAATGATAAAGCTACTAGAGACTGGCTTCTCAAACTGGAACAGACTCTCAAGCCGTGGGAAGGTGCGATGTTGAAGGTGGTTCAAGGTGACAAAATGCCCAGAGCCACTCTCTGTAAGACATTCGTACCATTAACTCCAGCTGGAACATTATCTAGTGATAAATTCCTGCTGAGGCTCAAAAAGCAAAATGCAGGCCTGAACACAACACCGTGGCGGGTCCTAAAAGCGGTGCCAGAAAGTAATGGTGGGCAGACGTTTATTTTCAGCATAGACAGTGCCTCTGAGACAATACTGGACAGGCTGAAATATCGTCCACACCTCAACTTCTCACCCATCCAAATTAGGAAGGTCACTGGTAAAAACACCAGTAATCAAGGGAGCAAATTAAGCACCAAGGTTCAAGCGTCAAAGGTTAGGAGACATAATGCCCTACCGGAGACAACCATAACTTCAGCAGTTCAACCTGAGCAACCAACAGAACAGGTTATGCTGGAGGAAGGTTCTATAAAAAAGTAAGTAATCATGGGCATTTTCAAGTGTATCCAAATAAACCTACAACACGCCAAAGCAGCCTCGGCAGTTTTGGACAATAGGTTTAGCAAGGATCACTTGGAGGTAGCTCTTATCCAGGAGCCTTACTTACAAAAGGACCAGATAAGAGGACTAACTGCAGGTGAGTTACTATATAATTCTGTTGGCCTTGGCAAGCCCAGAGCATGTATTATGTTTAAAAAGGGTATTAAATATCTTCCCATTTCAAGGTACTGCACGAAAGATCTGGTAGCAGCACTGGTGAATATACCATCCCAGGGGGGTAGTATAGAGATAATATTATGCTCAGCCTATCTTCCTGGTGACACATCAAATCCTGTCTCCAACGATCTGAAGGACCTCGTGAACTTCTGTAAGCTGAACAACAAACAGCTTATACTTGGTTGTGATGCAAATGCACACCATACTATATGGGGAAGCTCAAACATCAATGATAGGGGTGAGTATCTTCTCGAATTTATTAATAGCAATAGCCTAGAAATCTTAAATAGGGGCAATAGGCCGACATTTATAAATAAAATTAGGCAGGAAGTCCTAGATTTAACTCTGGGTACTCCTTTTATCAACACCAAAATCTATGATTGGCACGTCTCTCAAGAGATATCTATGTCCGATCATAGACAAATCAGATTCAATATTGAATCTTGTAAAGTAGTATCTGAGACATTTAGACAACCAAGTTCAACTAATTGGGCTGATTATAACCAACATCTCAAGGAGAGCTTGGATGACTTCAAACCAAATGTCAAAGATATCATAAGTATAGAACTAGCTTCTGACAAAATTAGGGAGTTAATACTAGATGCCTACCATCATTCCTGTCCTGAAAAAGCTCGCAAAAGCAATCGCAAGGTCCCTTGGTGGAACAGCAAACTTACTGTTATGCGGGCCAGGACAAGGCAGCTTTTCAATAAGGCCAAAATAAATGGTGGCTGGGAACTGTATAAAAACTCCCTAACTGAGTACAACCTTGAAATTAGAAGGGCCAAAAGAGCATCTTGGAGGAGGTACTGTGAAGAGATTGATGATCTCTCCACTGGTGCAAAAATCCACAAGGTGTTATCAAAACGGCACACTAATAGGATAGGATTGTTAGAAAATCCTGACGGCTCAGTTACTAAGAGCTGTAAAGAAACGCTAGAACTATTAGCTAAAACCCACTTTCCAGACTCTATAATAGTTGAACAAGGTAACGTTAACTCTCAACTTGTATCAACTTCTACCAAACCAAATACGGTAGACTGGAAGAATGCTTCGAGGATATTTACAGCAAATAAGGTCAGATGGGCAATAAACTCATTTAAGCCTTTTAAATGCCCCGGAGAAGACGGCATTTTCCCTGCCTTACTCCAGAGGGGAATTGAAACTGTAATACCCCTAATTCTAAAAATCTTTAGAGCCAGCCATGCATGGGGTTACATACCTAATGCATGGAGAATAGTGAAGGTGACGTATATACCGAAGGCTGGGAAAGCATCTCATACCCAACCTAAGTCATTTCGTCCAATCAGCCTTACATCTTTTCTACAAAAAATCATGGAAAAGATTCTTGATAGGCATATAAGAGATAATGTGCTGAAAAGCAATCCATTACATAAACATCAATATGCCTATCTGCCGGGTAGATCAACTACACTTGCGTTACAGAACCTTGTTTCTAAAATTGAGGATTCACTCAAAAACAAGGAGCTGGCAATGTGCAGTTTTCTGGACATTGAAGGAGCGTTCGACAATACCAGTTTCGACTGTATTACGCAAGCTTCCTTACGAAAAGGGGTAGACCCTAAAACCTGTAAATGGATTGATTCTTCATTGAAAAACAGGCTTATAAAATCCACAATGGCACAGGAAACACTAAAAGTTTCGGTAGCTAAGGGTTGTCCACAAGGAGGGGTACTGTCTCCCATACTGTGGTCGATTGTAGTAGATGAACTATTGCTTAAGCTAGCGAAGGCTGGCATACAAGCTCAAGGCTATGCTGATGACATAGTCATTATAGTCAGGGGAAAGTTTGAGGACACTATCTCAAACATCATGCAGCACGCACTAAATTTAGTTGCGGCATGGTGTTTGGAAGTGGGACTCAACATCAACCCTAAGAAAAGCGTTGTGGTCAACTTCACAAGAAGAAGGAAAAGGGAAAATCTTATTAAACCTACTCTTTTTGGCCAAACCATAAGCTTTAGTAATGAAGTTAAATTCTTAGGGGTAACTCTAGATGACAAACTAACATGGAATAGCCATCTTAATAATGTCATCAATAAAGCGAGAATAGCTTTATGGACCTGCAGAAGTCTGGTGGGTGGTACTTGGGGTCTTCAGCCCAAAATTACACACTGGATTTACACTTCCATTGTCAGGCCCATTATAACCTATGCCGCACCGGCGTGGTGGCAGAAAACTGAGCAGAAAGCTGCTCAGTTAAAACTACAAAAACTGCAAAGGTTGGCATGCGTAGGTATCTCTGGGGCTATGCGCACCACCCCTACAGCTGCTTTGGAAGTTCTTTTGAATCTTCCACCATTACATTTACAAATACAAAAAGAGGCCAGAATAGCGACCTACAAACTCCTTACAGATGAAGATCTGGAGAAGCGTAGAGCTGCACATGCTGACCTCTGTAATGAACTAGGGAAAGACCCTATCCTCAGCATACCCATTACGGATAGTATGCTAGTTAGATACAATTTTGAAAAGCCATTCAAAGTAATTATACCAGAACGGTATGAATGGCAGACCAACCCTCCAAAATTTGACTCTAACTCCTTAGTCTGGTACACCGATGGATCTAAAACTAGCACAGGGGTTGGTGCTGGGGTCTATGGTGTTCAAGCCAGAATAAGCTTATCAATCAGTCTAGATGAATTCTCAACTGTCTTTATAGCGGAAACACATGCTATAGAGCTGTGTATACGTGAGAATCTCAGGCTGGGGTATAAGCATAGGAAAATCTACATCCTATCGGACAGTAGAGCTGCCATATTAGCTCTGCACTCATACCAGATAAAATCAAAACTGGTATGGGACTGCCTTAACATCCTTAAAGAATTAGCGTGCACAAATAGTGTCACTCTAATGTGGGTCCCGGGACACACTGGCTTAGAGGGGAATGAAAAGGCTGATCAACTGGCCAGAGAGGGCTCAGATAAACCCTTTCTACGACCAATCCCTTTTTGTGGTATCCCACTAAGCACAGCAAAAGCAGCCATAAATAAATGGCTAGATAGAGAAAGAATGAACCACTGGAGGACAACGCCCGGTTGTCTAAAAGCCAAAAAATTCATTCCTTCTCTGTCAAAAAAGAGAACTCTTGAACTTCTGAACTTCAGAATTAATCAAGTCAGGCTCTTGACAGGCTTCCTCACAGGCCACTGTCGTCTTAATTACCACCTAAATAAGATGGACAGATCAATATCTCCGATGTGCAGAATCTGCGGTAAACACGGGGAAACGGCCGAGCACATTCTTTGTGAATGTGATGGCCTATCTACATATAGATCCAAAATCCTCGGGAAAAATTTTCTAATACCCGTCGATATTATATCTAGACCTCTCAAGGACGTTTATGGGTTTATTGGCAACCTAGCGTTCGTGGGAGAGCTCTAGGAGTCTTAGGGTACCACAATAGGTCATTCCTGGCCGCGGTGGTTTTTGGGTTGTGAGCCCAGCCCTATCACCAATCTAATCTAATCTAATCTATATCTGGCAATGTCATTAATTAAATAATTTAAATACAACACCATATATGTAGTTGTGGGTGCATATAAAGAATTTCTCTTCCATTTTATATGCAAAATCATAATGTTTGTAAAAACATCGAAACCAGAATGAAAACGAAATGAAAACTCTTTGGAGAGAAATTTTCCCAACAAAAATAGTTTATTCGCGCATGCACTGGAAAATTTCAAAAAATAAGAAAGAAAAAACATACGAAACGTAAAATTACGAGAAGAAAATAAATTTTTTTTTTATTTTGGAATGGACGCTGTTTCTCCTCCATCCAAATATGTGGAACATATGAATATAGAGATGAGATTTTCTTCTCGACGTCTTTAACACTTTTCCCATTTCCCAATTTTTTTTTTATCTTCTTCCTGAAAACGTATTTTATAAGGTGGAAAAGTTTTCCCAATATATAAATATTAAATTTTTGGAACGTACTCACGTACACACTCTTTTTCCAATTCATAGTGAAAGGCCGAAAAATTTCGAAAATTCCGCTTGCTGCTGCACAGATATTGTATATATTCTTCCAAGCCAGTTATTGAAGTTCATTCAAAACGTTCGTATACAAATTTTCTTTTAAGCCAGAAAATTCGTGTGTTGTGTTTTTTCTAATAAAATTTTGGATAAAATTTGAAAAAAGAAAATTACTTAAAATTATTAACAAAAAAAATCAGTGATTTTTTTTTCTATTTCTTTGAATTGTGTGCAATTTTGATTTTCCAAATTGTGTTAAATTTTCCACAAAAAAAAGAAAGAAAAATACTCCAAAAAAAAAGTTGCTGTGCGAACACAAAATATAGTTCATTTGAATTTTCTTTGAATGGCGGGAAATTTTTCATATTGAATACGAAATTAAGAAAATTCATGTGAGAGTGTATCAAAAAAAATTTGTTAAAGAAAATTTATAAAAAGAAAAGTTTTTAAAGTTGAGTTCGAAGAGAAAATTTTTTTCTGCTAAACTGTTATATATTTTCTTATTGTTGGTTTAATTAATTATTTTGGGTAAGTTTTTGTTTTTCGTAACATAATTATTGACATTATTATTATTATTATCAAAGATTTTCTTAATTTCATTTTCTTTTGTTGATGTTTTTCTTGCTTGTTTTTTCTTTTCTTTTTTCCTGTTGATAATATCGCTGTTTATATGTTTTTATCCCCCATTTTTTCCATCTGGTTAAATTTATTGATATTATAGCATCTTTGGGATACTTGAACAGATTAGATTTTCCTCATTCTTTCAAATGTTTATTAAGAGTGTCAGCAATAATAATAACATCCACACACTATCCCATACTATAGTATCATTTAGAACGGAACTAGATGTTTAATTTCTTTTCTTTTCTATTTTATTATATAAATATTTGGGAGTTTTGTTCAATTTCTTTTCTTCTTCTATATATTTATATCGATAAAGAACAGAATTATGTGTAATTCAGATGATTCCATTAATTTAATACTAACATTTTATATATAGAAAGATAAAAATGAATCAATTTAATAAACCGAAATTATTTGTATTTATTCTAATTATTGAAGATGATTATAAAGATGAGATTTTTTTTTCTTCTTTTATCCTTATTTCATCCATATTAGTTCCCTGACACGCCCTATTTTTTTTTCTTCTCAATTCGGGAGTTAAATTCTTTATCTTAGAAGTATAATATTTTTATCATAATATAAATCATCATGGCAAAATTACTTTATAAAGAAATATGTTGTTTTTTTTTTGTTTCACTATCAAAGAATTTTGTAACAAAATTTAGTTGATATTAAAGATTTGAAATATACTAATATTATCAAAGAAATATTACTTAGTCGTTTATACTTGAAAAGATGTACTTAAATAGACAACAACAGTATCATTTAATTAAATATAAATCAGTACATTTTATCTCCAATATGCGCGGGAGTTTTCTTATCAAAAAATTTAAGAAAGATTAATATTTTATCGGAGGAAAAGATGTTTCTTTAAATGATATTTTCTTAATATTTCTTCCAAATTCGAAGATGAGAGATGTGTAGGTGAAATGTAAATAAATATGACATATAGTTGGTAATGATCATTTAAAAATACGGGGTTTAATCCGGTTCTGAATGTAAATTATATTAAAATTTTTTATTGTATTTAGGTAAGGGTATTTACACTTCATTGTATTTGATTTTGTATTGTTCTGAAATTGTATCTTCTCACATCAAAAACGAACGCTTCCCTTTCGCAATTGTACTTACTACACTAAAGTTACGATTTACTAAATCAAATGATTATTGTATTCAATTTCGTTAGGAGAAATACGTTACACTTTTACACCGAACCTAATAATAGAGTTGAGGCATTGCTAAAGTGTGACGGTGTAGAAAAAAAAGTGTTCATTTTGTTGTTGTGTAGTAAAAATTGTATACACTTTAACAACGATACAAGACCACATAGTACGAAGAGTGAAATCTTTTAATATTGTATTATAAGTTTTCAATACAATTTAAAACTTTACTTAAAACATATGAGCTCTCCTTTAAGCTTCAATTTTCTTACTAGAAACCAAATGGCAGAGTGCCAGTGTTTCTGTCAGCCAATATTTAAAAGAAGTTGATTTATAAAAGAATATTTTTAGCTGGATTTGATCCAAATTCATTTCCAGTCAACAGTCCTAACTAATGGAGTTATAACGATTCAAAGAAAAAAAAACGTCCTATCTTCTTTAGTTTTCCTAAAATATTGTATTGTGTTTTATAATATTAGAATAAATTTACATAATCGCTCATCATTTTTACCTTATCTAATTTATTTGTACTTGGATTCTTATTTTACTGAACAATTTATGGTGGGTGGGAGTGAAAACAAAGTGACAACAAATTTTTTATATTAATTGTAAAATTTTTGATTAATTCCTAAAATAAAATCTAATTAAATCCTGCAATTTTCTTGAAAATTTTGAATTCAAATGTTTTTCCTTTTTTCTTGTATATCCTTAGAACGAAAATATTCTCATCATTTTTTTTTCTTTTAAATTAAGGAAAATAATCTACCTTGTGACACATTTTGATATACCTTTTAATATTTTACCCGTGTCGTATAAAATTTGCCAGTTTTCTATTGATGTCAAACAAAATAAATACTCAAAAAGATATTAAATATGAACCAGGTAATTCAGATCAAAAGTGTCTTCATGATTGTAGAGACGATGATTCGCTATAACACGAAAAAGAGGAGAATTTACACTTGTCAATCAAAATTTTCTCTAATTTTTAGATGAATATACAAAATACTGACTAAAATTCGAGTCCCATCTTAGAAAAAGTTCAATGTTAATTGTAAAATTCAATATGCAAATTGTGAATTGGTTATTATGACATTATCTCATTATAAATCCAATGATTACTAATTAAAATACAAATGTCTTTATATTGGAGGATTACTTTATAAAATGAAATAGTTTCAGTTCACAGCTAGTAGCATCAATTACACGAGAAATATCTTTCTAAACAATTTTTGAAGAAGCCATAATTTAATTGAAAAATTTCTTTTGAAAAAAGACTTATTATATTTCTTACATCTATTGTATGAGAAACTTGAGAAAAAGTAAAGAAAATGTAGGTGAAATATGACTATACAAAGTTGAGAAAAATTTTCAACATTTTCTTCTTTTGTTTTGTTTTCTTTAAAAAGTTAAAATTAAAAATCAAAATTCTGAGAATGATTTAGAAATATGATGTGTTTCACCCTCTGTCGTTGTTCCCACAAATTTAATTGAAAAAACATAAAATTTACTATAATTTATTTGACTCTATTTCTTTGAGTTAGTATAAATTTGAAAGTAGCCTAAAAACAGCTACTAATTAATAACTTAAATACATATGTTTGGCATTGATGAATTTTTAATATAATTATTACGTAGATTTTTCTACGAAAATATGATTAGGTGGAAAATTGGCGACAGTTTTATGAAGACACTGATATGACTGAAATTTAGAAGCGATTCCATGTGTTCAGCAAATTATTATTTAGCGAAAAATATTTTTAGTCGAATGTTTATAAAAACAGAAAAAAAGAACTTTTTAAAAACGGATAAAAGCTCGGTTTTTTTTTACAATACACTTAAACCTCTTTTTACGCGACTTATTTTTTATACACATTTAACATGACTGGGTTGAGCTTTTCTTTTACGCAAATTCATTTTGTGCAAATTTTTTTGAAACGTATCTGTCGCACATAAAAGGTTTAAAAACTACATCAAATTGATAGTAATGTTCAGTTTAGCTCGTTTAGGAATCAACGTACCTCGAGAAGATTACAAAAACTTCGCGGAATGAAGAGAAAGAAGGGTGAAACTAAGCTATTATTTTTCCTTTTCAATATGTTCACCCTCAACTCTAAAATACTTTTCGAAACTTTCAATAAGTTTACTAATACCCTTGTCCTTGCTTTCACAATATGATGAAATTGCAGCTTTAAACTGTTCATAAATTTCTTTCCTCGAATCTGATTTTTCATATTTCGAAACAAATAGAATTCAGATGCTGCCAAGTCTGTGAAATGTAAGGATGATGATTTAACGTTTGGAAACACAGTCTTGACAACACAACACAACGTAGTACCATATTGACATCTCTAGATAATAATGAAGAATGGTTGCTAGTGATACTCCAATCATTTCTGCAAGTTGACTCTTTTTTAATCTGCCATTTGTCTATACAAATTTTTCATATTTCTTGATAACGTCTTAAGAAAAAAAAAGGATAAAAAGATAACTCAGCGCACCTGGAAATTTACCAGTGCCAAGTTTGTATTCTTTTATGCATGTTTAAACCGATCTACACGATGCTACTACCGCCTCTCTGGATTGCTCCAGCGCTATCAAAAAGGAGCAATATCGTTATCTTTGCGAACCAATGACGTAGTTTAATTACTTTTAGAATTTAATGAAACAGTTTTGAAGCTTTTATAGAAATCTTTACAATAAATGTAAATATCTACTAAAATCATTTAGGTATGCTAAAAAATATGTTTTCTAAGAACCATTCCCTAAAGCTCTTCAATATGATTAAATTTTCTATAAAATTCTCTCTGAATATATTAAATACACTTTAATTGATTACTTTAATTAAAATTTCAATTAATATTCAACCATAATTGAAGTAAATACTATTAAAATTAATGTAATGACATCGTCTTCTATGAGAAAATAATTTCTTATAGAGAAAATAATATTTCATTTATCTTAACGAAAAAGGTATATAATTAATTATGAATCTGAAGATGTTATAATATTTGTACGTACAACAAAATCGTATTGTCACGATGACAAATTACTCGAAGATGGTTTCAAAGTGATTACTTTAATTATTATTATTATTTATTCACTTGAAAAATATATCTCAAGATTTCTATTAATTAATATTTTCAAATAGAATATCAAATTAATTAGTTTGAAATTTAATTTAATTTTTATGATGTTGTAATGTTTAGTAATTTTCTCTGAGTATCTGAGTCTTCTTTATCACGTACTAACATTTTTTTGATATAAAAAACATTTTTATTAGGTGCATTTTATGAATTCATAAACAGATAATATTATAATTAGATTAGTATGTTCCTTATTTAATTAATACTCAAGAAAATAGAACATGAATTTTTTTTTTCATATACAAAATATATTAATATTGTTATTAGATTTATTAAAAAATACACCAAAGTTTGAAAATATTGAATTCCACCTGCGGTATACATACAATAGTACTTTAAGTCTCAGTGGATTTATACGAGATTCGATTTTATCTCAGCTTCATAGAAAGTCTACCTATAAAACTGTTTCTGATTGATTTAGAAAAAGGGCAAGCATGGTAAAATTTAAAAGCTTAGAGTCTTACAAGAATAACCTAAAAATTTATGTGGATTTATGGACACAAAAACAGACAATCGGCTAACATAAAATGCTAATGTTTCAAAAATAACAATTCAATTCAAATATCAAATTGTCAATTTCAAGTAGATTTTAGGTAAAGAATTTGGTAAAACTAAAAACCTAACTTCAAATTTAAAGTCGAATCAATCTTTCAAGTCTTTATCTAGTACGAGTATTTGTCAGATTTGGCCACGTACGACCCTCATCTGTTCCTAAATATGAAAAAATGGCTTGGATATAATGATAATGATGGTACAGACTAGATGTGTACTACGACGATTTGGAGAAATCGCCTTATAATGTTGAGATGACTACATTAGAAAGACGGTGGCTGGAGTGGATCTAGCAAAAAGTGGATTATATTATCATTAAGAACATTTTCGAATAACTCTCCTAAACATATTTAAAATGCCACATATGTGTAGTGAAATGAGATTCAATAAAATAATCCTTACTTTGACATAAATGAAACATATTCATTTGATATTTCTTGATGCATTGTTGTAGAAGACCTAACTTAATGTTGGCTTCCACCATCACAAAATTCCCCATCTCTGATCTTTGTACGAGTATTTACTCCTCTTTAAATTTTAATATTTTTAATTTTAATAACATTAAAATAGAAATAAAATTAAAATCTAAAACTTTTCTACTTAGATTAAAAAATTATGAATAAATTAAAAATTAAATTTAAAACTTATTTTATTCCTTTTTGGTACATGAACAACTCCTGCCAAATAATTTCAACGGTAGAAAAACTTATAATTACAAAAATTGTACAAAAAAAAAACAAAGTTTTCCATATTGATTAAATCCCTAGCGTTAAAAGATTTTTCTAGTTTATTTTCCATTTACATAAAATGAAAACAAAAAGTTTTATCTCTTATCAAACACTCTGCTATAAAAGAAGATCTCTGAAAGACTAACTTGAACAGAACTCGTTCAGTACGCTATTTTCTTCATCTAAAATCATATTTTTCCAGATTTCTAGTTCATATTTTATAGTTTTAATATCATTTGAAATAGTCATATACAAAAAGCTTTTAATTTCGATCTTTTTTTTTAATATCATTTTTATTTCGTTTTAAGATCTATTCGGTTGTATAAATATTTTCCAGCATAAACTCATTCATTTTCATATAATAATTAATACCCATGAGAATTTTCTAGAAAGTTTTAATTAAATGCATTCCATTCTATCGTTTAAAAATATGAAAAAATCATGAAAAACCACCCCAAAACCGAAATCCTGTGAATGAACAAAAAAGAAAAACACTTCAGAAAATTTGAAAGTTGAAAATTTCTACTAGAAAACTCAATTTTTAAAATGAAAATTTTGAAATTATTGTAATATAAAATGCATTAAAATATAATTGGAAATTTCTACGCATAAATATCCTCCTTTTATGAATGTTTGAAAGATATCCTTTTTTTTAAATCGAGTTCATTTCATTCTAATTATGATTTCCTTCTTGGAATTTTACCATTTTTTTTTATATCTCTCACAAATTGGGTTTCAGACAGATTGATGAAGAATTTTATTAAAATGGAAAACCAAGTGAAATTCTTTATACACTATCTTTCTCAACAAAAAAATAAAAAAAGGAGAAAAAATTCATCAAAGAAAACACCCGGAAAACATGATGAAGTGATCACAAGAAAACTGTTTGTAAAAATCATTCGGGTTTTAAGTAACATCTATCATAGCTATGTACATGCACATTCATAACATAGAATCCTGTAGATTTTTCTTTATTATATATATACTACTAACAGATGATGATTTCTAGGATTCCTTATCGTCCTTCTTCTGATAGAATCCAACAATGTATATAGAATGGGTCGTCGCAGTTGATAATGTTTCAAATGATGGTCACCTACGCAAGTTATGTCCATTATTTTTTGTATTCCCCTTTATTTTCTTTTTTTTTTGAAGTCTTCAAAATGTCATTACTTTTAATGATACTCGAAAAAAATCTGGGTTCGACCCTTCTTTAATAACCAAAAATTTAAATTTCAGTATTTCCATTAGGAAAATATGACTATCCTTGTTATTAGGTCTAGTTTTTATGTACATAGATTTCCTCATGAGACAAATGAAGCGAGAATCAGTATTAAATATTATTCTGTTTATTTAGAATTATTACATTAAATTTTTATAGGTCCTTGTGATTTCAGTTAAATAGAAGTTTGTTAATTATTCATGTTAAATATTAGTATCTGTAAGATATTTCTTAAAAATGGGTTTATTAAAGATTTCTGTTTTGTTTATTTTTATCAAAATTTATTATGCAATATTTTTATGAACGTGACCTTTTGTTCAGAAATGTAAATGTCCATTATAACCCTTCTTGACTCTACTCATTGAATTTGTTTACTCAGCAGAAAATTTGAGAAATCATTCCTATATTTTATATATTATAGATATCATCCATCAGAAAGCATAAGGAATACCTACTTGCCAATGACGTATCCATTTTAAAAAAACAAAAGTAAAGTTAGTGGGTGGAAAGAGTAATGTACCATATTCTCACACTACAAGGAATGTAAATATATGAGAGATATGTTATTGTTTAGTTCAGAAGGTTTTTTATATAGTAATGTTCCATGCAAAATAGCATGATCCAATCCGAGTGAGCCACTTCAAACAATACAAAAGCTGATATTTATCAAAAGAGGATTGTGTTGTCAATATGCTGGGATTAAAAGTGAATTGTGTTATTTGAGTCCTTACCACATAATAGAAGAATCGACTTTAATGTATACTGTCAGTAACTAGCAACAGAAACGTCCAGAAATGGTAATTCCTAAAGATATTGTGTTTCATCATGACAACGTAAGGCCTCATATTTCTTTGGTCACTCAGCAAAAATTACTGGAATTTGGCGGGAATGTGTGCTACCACACCCATCATGAAGCGGTGATCATGAAATTGTCTGAAAGATGGCAACTCATTGCCGAATAATAGCCAATATATTAAAGATTTAAGTAATTTCTTTGTATAAAAATTGAAAATACTTTCCGGACTACCCAATACGTTTTGTGGGTTCATATATTCTGTGTATTTTTCTTTTATATACCATATATTTTTTTTTCTAAGAAGAAAGTAGACCGTTTATATTTATACATCCGACAAAAATACTAGTTTTATCATCTACTATAGTTCATGTCTTAAGTTTATATCTTTCATGTGATTTCATTTTAAATCCACTTTAAACCTTTTTATTGTTGATTCGATCCTCTTTTTTTAGGGAAATTTTACTAATTCATTACTAAAATCCTGTAGGATTATCAAAAATCTAGAAAAGATACATACGGAACAGAAATTAATTTGTTACAATAAATTCCAATTAAAATCACAAAACTTTATTACTATTTGCATATTCCTTGAAGTTACAGGTAATATTTTCCAAATCTAACGAATATGTTTTATCCAATTTTACATATACCAAAAAATTACTCTAACCACAAATACAATATGCAGATTTATATAATCTTTCAATATATGTACATATATCACTGATTTCCCAAAACTATGCACATTTTTCATATAGCAGAATTTTAAAAGTTTGAGACATAGCTTCCTAAAATACATATGTGGAAATTGCCTTACATAAAAAAATTGCTTCTTAACTTTTCCGAGTTTTTCCTCGCATTTAAATAAGATATGTGTTCTCATTAAAACTTTTCTAAACTTTTTAAATGATTTACATTTTATATCATTTTTATCTTAAAACTATTAGGGGACCAGCCCCACCCCAAAAAATAAATAAGTTAAGAAAATACAAGTTTTTTTTTTTGATATGAAAACGTGTTGATGAAAAGTTTTTCCTTATCCCTGTTTACCACTACTTATATACATTACACAAATGTGATATCTTTTGAGAAATACAATATATATTTAAAAGTGTCTTTTATTGTACGACGTATTATTTCTGTTTCATCGTAATTTTCCGGAAAACACTGAAAAACAAAATAAATACTGACGGAAAATTTTTTAATTTAAATAAAGAAAATTTGACATAGTCTTAAAAACAAATAAAAGTATTTTTAATTTATTTAAATTGTTCTCATAAAAGTTCAAAGGTTATTGTTCGCGTGTACTGAATTTTAAATTCGTCTTCTATTAGTTTATAGGGAATTTCACTTGATTATCCTGATTTCCAACGAAATTTGTCGCCATGAAAAAATCGATGTTTACAGTAGGTATATATTTCCTTGTGACCTGTTCGATTAACTAGCACACAAATTTGACCTATGGGGAATTTTATATCGAAATATAAAATTAGATATACAATATTTTCCCAACCGGTATGGTATAGAAAATCGGAAAATTGGTTGAGCTGGTACAATTTTATGGGGTCTGCATTCCTTCTTTCCGGACGTAAACATTTTTACTTATGTATAAAATTTCCTTAATTCCTCTGAATATGGATTTTCTTTTTTTTTGGTTTTTATTGAAGTGATTTTTATCAATATTTCGCGACATTATTTTTTATTGTATTTAATACCAAACTATACATAAATATATAAAAAAAACTAAATTGACGTCTAGCCGGCTTTGGTTTTGGCGGAAAATATTCAAAACTCGCGTGTTAGATTTGTTTAGTATAGTGTTTTGATAGCGTGTTCTTGACCTCTATCAAAATATTTATAGTTGAAAAAATAATTCGCTGAGTTTATTTTCGTATAAAATAAAGGTGTTCTTTGTATGTTCCCGGTTGAGATATTAAAATAAAATATTTTATAAAAATAACATGGTATGAACTTGTTTTTTTCAGTCAATAAGTTGTATACAAAAAGTGTAAACATAAATGTGATTTAATATTGAAAAAGTTGATTAAAATATGTTACAACAAAATAAGTCTTTCATATGATTTCTGAAATATGAGATGATCGGTATCAAAAGATTTTTGCCAAGTTCGTTTCACTGATCTACCTTTCTAGGATTTAATTCATAAAAACATTCGTAAATAAAAGAGTTAGAAATGATGGACCACGTCAAAAATTGCAACTCTATCAAAATCAAATTTCAGCTATTATGCAAAGCAGGGACTGAAACGTTTATTAAACTCTTTTTTATGTTTGAACTAAATTTTTGTTTCTAAACTTTATGAGTTTTTTAATAACTAAAGGTTCTACAGAATTTTTATTTAAAGTATTTATACTACATTAAAGCTCTTTAAAAATCGTAAGACTTTGTAGGATAAAAAATTTCAATGAGGAAATTTAAATAACTAGTGTGGAGGAGGAAACATGGTCCCTCCATGACACTTCCTAACTACTACTTCCCAACAACTTACTTTCTATTTTGTAGTTACGCCCTAACTCAGCGGAACGAGCGGATAAATCATTACCACGATCCCGATTGCATTCATATTAGCAAAAAGACGAATGTTTATCAATTAGAACATTTATAAAACCATAGGCGAAATGTAAAATTAAGGATTCTAGGCCGATTCCACTCGCACAATTCCACTAGGGTGCAATTCCACTCGGCACAATTCCACTCGGAACAATTCAACTAGGGAGCAATTTAAATTAAGTGTAACCTAAAGTTTAATTTTAAATATAAATAAATTAAAGCAAACTAAAAATCTATAAAATTATCGCTGAAAAGTTCACGGAACTATAATTGTGGGAACTTTTCTCAAGAAAGTTTTTTTGAGTCTTTTAAAAAGTAACTTATTGGAGAAGTTTAATAAAAGTTTTGATTCCTGGTTAAAAGTATGCGTAATTGAAGTTAGTAAAATATTATGTATTAAATTTTTTTTTTTTTTAATTAAAATATTAATTTATGTAGGTTTTACATGAAACAGAGCATAGAAAAAGTGAATAAACAAGTTTTAATCCGCATAATAGTTCTCTTAACTAGACTAACTAGACAAAATCGCTTTCAGTTTCCAACAGCCTTCACAGTCTATGTTCTTTTTTTTTCTCTGGCTTGCTATAAACACAATAAATGATTCTAATTAAACTTCCGGGAATTGAAATCTGCCAGAAAAAAAAAGTATTACTATACACCACAAAGTACTAGTATGTACTAAATTTATGATTATTTTTTTTTTTTGGAAGATTTGATAATTAACTAAATGGATTAAATTAAATAATCAAATGTAATAATTTAATAAATAATAAAAAAAAAAAATGGTAGCTATGACTTAATTTATTATTAACTTTTTCCTATAGTATATCAAACACCCTATTTGTGGATATATTTATTTTATATCAAGTACAATTTTTCGATACTAGTATTAGTATTAGTACTAGTACTAGTATTATATTTGACATAAAATATTCCCATTGGCATATATATTATATTCTATATGGAATCTATGAAAAAAGAGATCGAATTCATTTAGTAGTAGATATGTGATCACCCAGTAAGACGTGACAGAAATTCTAGATTTCAAATAAATGCATATATAAAATCGCGGATCACGTTTTCTTTACAAAATAATAAAATATAGTTGAGAAGAAAACTGAGAAACCATACAAAAACCCAAAGGTATTGGCAACATTATCATATCTATCTAAAAAACGTCTTTGACAATGGTGACAAGATTAGACTTAAATGATTAATAATAAAGATTAGAAAATTTTTTACTTTATTCATTTTGAATAAAATTTTTGTATCTTAAAATGAAAAATTCATCGAGGAAAAATTAATTTTCTTAAATTAATTAAGAGGATAGTCTATGATCTTTTTAGATTTGAATGAACAAATAATAATTGGATATATACCTACATAAAATGTAATTGCACCTATAAAGTTAATTATGATAACTTTTTAGTGAACTAGGTCAAAGATTATACAAAAACAGAAAAGGAATATTCATTTGGCCCTACAGCAGATATAGGTTTATGTAAATTTGTGAAAAATATAGGTATGAAGATGATAGTGGTTAACTATTTGTCATAATAGGCGTATTTTTGAGGAATTCTTATCGACTACTATTTAACTTTGTCAAAAGAATCTATATACTCATAAAATTTTACTCCGTAATATTGCACTGCTGAAATTTAATAGAATACAGAGCTAGTTTCAGTTATGTTTCTGATGTTTGGAAAAATTAACAATTTTTTTCTTTTTAACAAATAGGGAAGCTAAAACGAATGGTATTTTGCAAGATGGCCATTTAAACCATTGATTTACCCAAATAAACTTTTTCAAAAAATTTGGTCCTAAAAAAACTAAAATAATAGAAAACAATATGGCTGAAATCAAGTAAGACTTAAAAATCAAGAAAAATAAATAAATGCTTCCATTAGCGCCATCTATATCTAAACTATAACATTGAATAAGTGTGTTAAAAATAAACATCGATAAATAACTTTGTTTAAATAAGCGGGTATTAAATGTATAGTAATCGCCCTTACTTTTCCCAAAAAAACATATCTAATATCTTTTAAGACATTTTCCAAAGAATATGTTTTCATCGTTATTGAAACACTAGAGAATACTTGTATTTGGATTTTAAAAAAGAATAATTTATGAATAAAGGATCATCATCATCATATTATCATAATATGTATAATAGTTTTAACAAAATAAATAATAAAGAGAGACTAGCTGTACAAATGTTCTCGAAATCTAATGATTCCATCACTGAGATTTAAGAAGATCTTTTATTTATTGAATATACATAAAATTTCTCTGCCATATCATCAATCATTTCAATATCTTTTAACAACAAAATAATGAACAAATATTAAAAATCGTTTAAATACAATTTATTTACTTCAATCAATAAGTTCAATATTTTAATTTTTAGAAAGAGATTGAGTTTCCGTCATTTGTAAAGCTCAAAAGTTGTAAACTAAATGAAACTAAAATCCAATTCTAGAAGAGGTTATATTGGATTAGGTTTCTTTAATAATTGGAATTTATTAACCAAAAAGGAAATCCAAATTAAATTTAATTTGAGGTAGAATAACATCATTGAAATTTTGTACGAGTATATATTATAGTATAGGAACTTATTGGTCCAAGATAAACGTATTTATTCATTAAAAGAGATACGATATCCTTTCTACAATTTTTTTCTGGTAATTATAGTAAATTGATATTGGAAATTTTTGACCGTACTATATTCTACTTAATAAAAATTCTGTAATTCATATTAAAATCTTCCAATGAATTCATGTAATTTCATCGCATATATATTTATAAAATCTGGTACAAGGAGTAATTTTAGAATCGATAGAAATTGCTCTAAATTTTTTTGTTACTAAATTCCAAATTAACCTTCTGCACTCGAATCAATTTACCTATACTCTCGTAGTCAATTCCAAGACGATTTTTCTTATCAGCAGTATTATCATAAGCTAAGAAAATTGTTACATTTTCAGTATATTCATTTGGAAAGTCTATCTATTGCTTATCAACACTTAAAGATAAAATGTCCATAGGAGTAAAACGCCTTGAAGTACCTGGATAGTACAGTGCAAAGAGTTTATTTTGATTATATAGAACCATGTCCCTGGTATGAAAAAAATATGAATGGGATAATGAACTCAATTCTAATTAATTCACAATGAATTTCCATTGAAAGATTTTAATATTTTTTATTCAATAATTGAAAACATTTGTCTCCATAAAGGCATATAGTAAAAATTTCTTTATAAAGCATACAGCAATAAAAGTTATGTAAAAATTTCACATCAATTAATAAAAGTAAAAAATTTCCAACATATTATTTCATATATATTTCATAAATTGATATCAAATTAATTAATTATCTGAAAAGGGAGTTTTTGCATATATTATTCAAAAAAAAAAATTGTCCATACAATTTTGTATTTATTAAAAATTAATGGAAATAATTACTTGTGGAAAATCTGATGAAAACTGTTTGATAAAATTATTGAACATTTTCAAAACATTTTTATGGCAGTTTATTCTAGCATATATAAGTATTTGAATATAACTCTGAAATTTAATTCAAACGACACAAGTTTAAATATGACAAATAATATACAAAAAGTTTTTCCCTGATTTTCCCATTTTCATGACAAATTGTAAACATACAATCCGTTGCATCATATTCATATCCGTTTGACGGAAATTCATTTCGATGATGGTGAATGCCTTTTTGACATGATTGAATATAAAAAATATCAGTATTTTTATATCATTATTTTATGTTGAATAATTTCATTAGTGTGATGAATGAAAATGAATGAATGAATGAAAATTCGATCGGAAAATTTATGTAGAGAAAAAGTGATCTTCCAGATAATTGAGTTCATATTCACAAATCTGAATTAATTTGATGGAAAATATTGGGTTTATTCGTCACATTTCCTTGACTATTTTTATTTAAGGATCTCATAGATATTGTGACCTTTAATGCCATTCAGGATATAGAACTTCGTCATGTATATAATATTGTAATTTTTATGTAATGAAGAAAGTTTAAATTTAGTGAGAAAGAGTTTTGATTTTGAAGATTAAGTAATGAATTATTATTATTTTGAAAGATTTTAGGCTGATCTCTTCAAATATTTATACAAGACTTTCTTGTCAGTGAAAATTTATGATCATGGAAATCATTTGATTTATTAAAATACAGAATATTAGAATATTTATAGTAAGGTCAAAAAATTCATACATTCAAAAGTATACTTCAAAAAATAGCAATCTTTAAAACGATTTTCTAAAAATAAAATTTAAAACACATTTATTGTATTCTCGTTGTTGTTTCATACTGTTGAAAACATTCATTCATTAAACTTTGAAATTAATTAATTCTAAATGAAGTAACATGTTATAATATTACATGTTCAAAAACAAAACAAAAAATAAACATATTTTCTGAAACTTTCTTCCTATCACAATGTATTTCTAAATTTCATTTCAATCATCAGAAAAGCTTACAATCATATACAACATCGTTATTATGCAATCTCATTACATGAAGAACATTCCCAATTATTATAAAATATATGAATTCAGCATTTTGTAGTAAAATCAGTATTAAATGGGAAATTTTTCAGCAGTAAATTTCATTTATTATTCCCATGTTGATCTTTGTTTTAAATATTGTTGAAAACTCTTTTAAATTAATTTTTTGGAATAGATTTAATGAATAGAAATGGAAATTGTTCGACAGTATAGAGTGTAATAGAAGTATATACACCAATACCTCACTTTGCGTCGGGGTTACGTTCCAAAAAAACACGACGCAAATTGAAACGACGCAAAATGAATTAAGATTTTCTATAGCAAACTATGTAAAGATCGAAGATAGGTTCCAGGGTGACGAAAATACTACTTTTTAAAAAGAAAATTGAACAAAGTAAACATTAAAAAAACAAAAATAATATAAAATTTTATTATATACATACATACAAAAAACAAAAAAAACGTATTCAATTAAAACAAAATAAACTATTCAATTAATTTATGTAAAACAAAATTAAAATTAATCACATTCTGATGAATCCATAATGGGTGTTGTCGTAAGTCGACTTTCTTCACAAAAAATTGGCCCAATGTTTGCTGAACAGCTTTCTTTCAACCTAAAATAAATTTCTTTGTAGCAATTGATATTCGTAGCTACCGCCTGGGACACTTTAAAACTCCTTCCGCTGTCAGGATCGTTTTTAAAAAAAATCTCCATAGCTTCGTCAATCAAACACATCGCTTTGGAAATTTGTTTTGAGGTTAAATATTGTTTTTCGGAGATTTCTATTGAACGGTCACTGTCACCTTCTTCATTAGCAAATTGCAATTCCAGTTGCAATAGTTCTTCATTAGAGAATTCTTGGTTGTGCGAGGTTAGCAATTCATTTATGTCAGTCTCCTCCATACCTTCAAAATTAGACTCTCTAGCTAAATTAGAAATTTCATGACGAACAGCTGGTGTGCCGTCATTTTCTGCAGCGCATATTCGGTGAACACATTCAGGCCATATTTTGCGCCAAACACCATTCATGCAAGATGGTTTAACCTCCTCCCACGAATCAGAAATAATTTCTATAGCTTTCATAATGTTGAACTTTTTCCAAAACTCTAGCATGGTAGTCTTATCTTGTCCATCAATCTCACTTAAAAGAAGTTTAAATGTTCGTCGAAGGTAATAACTTTTAAAAGTCGATATTACTCCCTGATCCATCGGCTGAATAACCGGTGTCGTATAGGCGGCAAAAATACAAATTTCACGTTTTCTGACAACTCATCAACATAAACTGGGTGGGTAGGAGCATTATCTACTAGGACCAAAGCCTTGAAGTTTAAGTTTTCCTTGTTGCAATAAGCTTTAATTTCTGGAATAGCACAAGTTAAAACCCAGTTTTGAAATAATGATGTTGTCATCCATGATTTTTTGTTTGCTCGCCAGTGGACAGGAAGCAGATTCTTTGAATAACCTTTCATAGCTCTTGGATTTTCTGAGTGATAAATGAGAAATGGTTTAAATTTAAAATCACCATTTGCATTACCACCAAGAAGAAGAGTCAGTCTATCCTTGCTAGCTTTAAATCCATCTGTTAGAAAACAAGAAAAAAATTAAAGACTCGAACCCAAAACAACGCAACCTCGAAAATCTAACGACGCACAGTGAAAATTAGTACTAATTAAGCAGCGACGCAACTTCGAAAAAACGCAAAACGGAACGACGCAAAGCGAGGTATTGGTGTATATATATATGTATATATCTGAACCATATTTTTACTTTCTTATACTCATTACACTAGGAACATATTGTGATTGGTAGAAAGCAAACTTGAATAAAAAGAAGTAATCACCTAGACTGGGATTTGAACTCCGAACCTGGCAAAAGGACTATACGAAATAACCCAAGAAAACAGTTGTGTTTTTTATTTCGCCTCATAAATCCCATTGTCTTTAAAGTAAACACTACAATTGCTAACTGTATTTTAAACCATTCAAAGTTAATTTTTTATATTCGAAATATAAAACTCCTACAAAATTTCTCTTTCTTGGTATTTTCTTACACATTTCATATAGTTATAAAAATATTGATAAAATTTATATTTTTGATTTAATTTCAGAAATTAAAAACGACCTAATTCAGGGTTTTCTATTGTTTAAAAAGAAAACCTCGACAAACTAATTACAAATAATAATTTTTCGGTTTATTCGTGTTTAAAAAAAATCAGTCAAAATTTTCGGAATTAAAATGGATAGTAATTCTGTTAGTCCCTTACCACCACCGGAGGCACCATTAGCCATGATGGAAGTTGAAAAAACGCCGCCTGGAAGTCAAACCGGAATAGATATGCCACCTCCGCCGGACGAAAAGTAAGTATTATTAAATATTTTCTTTTAGTATTTTGGTTTTTAAAAAAAAATTATATTAAATTCAAAATTTTTACGAAAAAAATTCTGTATCATGAATAAATTATCGAATTAAAAAAAGTCTTTAAAGAAAATGATATAATCAAAAATTCTTCTAGTACACACTTAATTTAGTTAAGAAGAATTTTAAGTTTCAAAAAAATGGGAAAAAAACTTCATGTTTTATTTAATTATGAAACATCCTGTTAGCTTTCCTATTAAAATTAAAAAACCTTTCATGAAACATGAACATATTTTACATCCTATGAAATACCATAATTAAATGGTTAAATTGCGTTAAACGACTTTAATAAAATTATTAATTAAATTATGAAATAATTATGATTAATGAAATATGAAAATGTACCTAATTGGAGGCAATATAATAATAAATTTAGAATACTCCTAATAGAGGAGGCTATAAATTGAACCTGACCTGTCTCAGTTACAAGCACCAAGAGTCCTGCATATGTTTTATCTGTTAATTTGTAACATTGAATATTATTTAAACCGTATAAATGTTAAGTATATAAAATTGCAATATAAAAAATAGTCAAAAAATGTAATATTTTTAATAAAATTTTCATATATAGTCGTTTTTTATGTCTTGCGTTAATATATTTTGGCAATATTTCAATATTACTAGGAATACTTGAAATACCAACGATTATTTGGCAAATATAAAATTTCAAGTGAAAGTCTTAGATAAATCCGAAAAAAATGATGAAAGACAGAAAAAATATTACGAATTGTACTTAAATCACTGCAAAAAATCTTAAATATGTTTTCGTAGTATTTTTCTTGGCAACAATAATTGTAATCGATTAATTTCGTAAATTCTTCTAAATATTCAATATATATTGAATAACCTATAACAGTATATTCCAGAAGCAGTGAAAACCTTTTAAGTCTTGCTGTAGTAAGAATTTTGTACAAATTATAACCATTTGTAGAAATACGTATGTGGTTTAGTTAAAAGTCAATAAAGTTATGAGGCAGAGATATGTTCGAATAGTGTACTTTTCGGCACAAGATAGTTAAGACTTACTGTCAATGAAAAATCTTTGGTTCGATTCCTAACTTCTACAATTTAATTTCAACTTTACTGACAACATTCTTTTAAAGCTCTTCAAATATCCATTTTTACTCAACCAATTTTTAAGACATCTTCGATCGAATATAGTAATATCACATAATCTTGTTCGAGTATTCTCGATGGATTTGTATACTCCTGGCTCATTAAGTGTTTCGACACGATCGTAATATACTAATTCCTTACTTTATTTCGGAACATACTCTACGATATATCAATATTCATACAAAATAGTTTAACAACATTTATTCTATAACCTATTCTGTACAATTTACTAAATTATTATTCAAATAAGTTTTCTTTTATTATTGATAAGATTCCAACAAATTTTTGCGTATGATGAAATCAAAATACTAAAATAAAATGTCAACTTTTTTCGTAAAATTGGGCTTTTATCCAAAAATCAACTTGATATATATACTAACAGTACTGCCTAAGTACAATATTTAAACTATTGTAAGAGATATTCTTATAACGATAAAATCGCAATATGTTACTCGTACTGTACAATGTACATCTTATAATTTCAATGGATTTCATGTCGTGCATATCAAGTGATGCATATATTCGAACATGTTATGGAACTTTCATTTTACTAAAATCATTCTCGTCATATGTAAATTTTCAAAAGCAGAAAGAAACAACAAAAACATATTCTTAGCTTCACTGAATCTGAAGAAAAGCAACGATAACACAAGTTTTCCAGTGATTTTCACATATTTATAGTAAAATGGAAATCCATCATTGAAAAATAAAGAAAATGGAATTGTGATAAATCTTTAGCTGTTTCTTTTTTTGACTAATATCAAATTTCATCTTGTTCACATATTTTCGTATAATATACAATATATTGGAAAAACTGAAAATTTTCAAATGATTTCTTCTGATATTAATTTGGTTACACCGCCATGAATTTAAGCTCTTTCATTTTTTTGTGTCGCTGTGTAAAGAAAAAAACAAGATCTTCAGCAGAAAAATCTTTTCAAGCTTCTTCGGTTATGAAATATGGTCTGTAAATCAGAATTTATGAAATACCATTATGATGACATGTCAACAGAATAATATTTTATCAAATAAATTGATCTTATAGAAATATGAGAAAAAGGGTTTAATTTATCGGAGCAAAAAGAATGCTGGTATACAAATACTAACAATTTTGCAAAAAGTATATTATTTGGAAAAATGAAAATTTATCGCTTCAAGAAAATACATACCACGTCTTTTTGGAAAAATCTTATGTAATTTTATGGTATTTCAAGAGATTATCAAGTTATTTGTAAAACTAATTTAATAAATTAATATTTTTGATGAAAGATTTAAAAGTTGATAAATCTTTTCAAAGAAAAAGCATATTAAGTTTATTAAAATACTAAGTTGAAGATATTTCTTTCCTTCATCCTTGCTGAGGGAAGTTTTAACTTTTTTGTAAGTTTCTTATAAGAATTAAAACCAATTTTACAGCCTCTTTTCTTGTACTTCTCCTTGGCGGTACAAACAACCTGGACCAACTTTTCCATAAAAACTAATCTTAAGATAGTTTTTGAAAATGTTTTCAAAAGTTTTACTTAATATTTGAATAACTTTCTTTGTGGTTTGGTTTTAGCATGTAAATATATATAAGCGGATTAAAAATTTATTATTCTTGTCTTCCTTTTGGTAGTACGACAAATGTTAATTTAAAAATTTCTTATACTTTTCCAAGAATTATCTAATAAAATACTTCATAACACCAACCTACATAAAATAGGACATTATTATTAACATTTAACTTAGATTAATCGCGGATATTACTAAAGAATTCCAAGGTAAGAATCATTCTTATTTATTAAAGACACAGTTTGTCGTTATAATGCTATATTAGGAAGCATCTACCGAACAGTGTTTTATACTTGCTAATTTATTATGGTGTCTCTAAATTATATTCTTGGTTTTTTATTATCACATTTGAATTTTTTAGCGAATCCGGTTGCCCTCAAGGGGTTCTTATATGACTTTTATAGTGTTTTATACTGTTCTAAATTATTTTGCAAAGAGAAAAAAAAAATGAAAACATATAGAATAGGATATGAACAATTTTCTGGTTTAAATTCATCAAAAAAAAAATTCAATTTATGTGTGTACGTATTAAATTTAATGTTTTATGCTTGATTATGGGTGCCATAACTGGTCCAATTTTTGAACTCATAAAACTTGGACTATTTACAAGTAGATTTTTTCAGTGAACTAATTTCAAGCTATATATTTATTTTGTAATACAAAATTTTACTAAGATTTAAGTTTTAAGAAAATAAATTTCGGAAAATTCCTATATAGATCTTTTTTTGAAAGTGTACCTCAAAAACGCTTTACTTGATTTTAATGAAATTTACAATGTGATCGATTGATCTTGTTAACTTGCTCTTTCAGTTAACATACCATAAGAAGGCATCAAAACCTCGGCTTTAATTAAGGCCGGTTAAAATAAAAGACACGTTCTCAATAAATTTATCCTTTGAACATAGATATGATTCTGAATTGTTTAAAACTCAAATTGATTTCATGCTTTTCCAATGTTATTCTGTTCATTTTATCGAAATTTTCCATTTTGGACAATGATTTCCTTCCATGATGGACCAATTTTATTGACGGTTACAAGACTTCAGTTTATCTTTTCACTATAATTTGTCTTTTATCGTATTTTAAAACCATCAGTAATAAAAATTTTAGAACAAGTGTATTTTCATCGAATAACCATTTTCTAGAGTTTGAAATTTTTTTTGGAATTACAAAAGTTAGATAATTCTGTAGAAATATTTTCTCAATTCTAACAAGAAACTTTTGTGTATTGGACAATCCGTTTTCAAGTATTTCTAAGTGTTTTTTATTACAAAGTCTCAAGTTTCTACAAGTTTATTTTCTAGGAAAAAATAATATTTATTTTGAAAATAAACACTACTTCTGTTTTTTTTTTTTTGAAAAGAAATAATTACAAAAAAATTAACTTTTTGATTTAATTAATTAAATAATGATAAAACATACTTAAATATGCTTTCAAAGTAAGTCATGCTAATTAGTTCCAATTCCTTATAACAAAGTATTTAATTAAGAATTAAAATCATTTTTTTAGTCAAACTTATGACCTCCAGAATAGCAGCTTTTAATTATTTACAATAAAATAATATATCAACAAACTTATTTCAATCGTGTATAACAGTTTTTCTAACAAATAAATTGAAACGCCTAAACATATGCTATTTTCTAGACACTTATTTTAAACTAAAATACCAAATGATAATTGCAAACATTTTACATGCTTTTAAATATAATAATTACTTTCAACTTAATTTAATTTCATAAATTAAACCATGTTACTGTTAATTTCATATTACATAAAAGACACTTATTTATGTTGTTTAGTTACCTCTTTATATGTCCCTTGCCTTTGTATAAATTGTTTAATTAAAAAAGATGTATTTCTCATTAAATATTCAAATGTTCGTTCAACTTTTAAATCCTTTTTGTTATTATAAATATCATCGAAGACAGGAAAATTGCCACCAAAAGTAATTATAAAGTTTCAGAGCTGCTAAAAAATTTAAAGAACATGTTAACTAAATGGCTGTATTTATTCTGAAACTCTTTAAAACTTTTTTTTTCATTGTTGTATATAAGTCGTATAACAAGGAAAAGTACATAATGTTTCTGACAAATATAAACAAAACACAAAACATTATACGAATAATTACCCATTTATATTAATTTATTTTGAAATATGTTCCCAAAGGCATTTTCATTTTTCTACCCGAAAATTTTCATTTGTAAAATTTTCAATTTATTTTCTTATTTATTCATAATTTCCAATCAATCAATCAAATATTATGAAATATTAGGAACCATTTCTTATTGATGATCTCTTCGGGGTTCTTCATCTATCAAAACGAAATATTTTATTGATTAATAATGATATATAAATATTTTAAGTATTGTGCAGGAAGGAACCAAATGGGAACATATGTTAAATTCTTTTTTTTTTACTTTATACATTTTTGTTTCATGATTTTGTCCGGTATATTAGTGACTTTGAATAAAAAATCATTTTCAAAAGATGCATATAGTAAGTACCCCTTTCGATAAAGAAGAGAAAATTGTTTCTATATTTAGTTAATTTATGATTTACGCATGTTTGAAGGAAATCCTAACTTCGAATAACAAATTTTAAGATGAAAGAAGCTACAATAGAAGGTGTTTTATGAAATTTCTTATAATTTCGAAATGAAAAAGTTTTCTAATCTTAGGATAAGATTTCAATTTATATTGTACAACTTGGCATGATTTAAAGTCTGAACAATATCCTACAATTTATATTAAGTGGTAAAACGGAGGAAAAGTTGTTCGTGATCCTTTTTTCCATTTAAATAAATCATATCCTGGAAGAACATTGATCACTTTTAAGATAATCAAAATCCTTTATATTTTTGTACAATTATGAATTAATTTATCGGTTATTGGCCTTTATTTTTTATTTTCTGTTAATGAAAACCAATTTAAACATGAATGTTAAGGGAGGACATTCAATGGACATAACGTGAATTGATAATCACAATTTAATATTTACACACGATACCACAAAGTCCATGTTCATATGTTAATTTATGTCGAAAATAGGTAGAATTACCAGCACGAAAATGTAATATAAAATGTCACGCAATCTAAACAACAAGCAAAAAAGGATCGCTTCTATTTTTGATAAAATACTCGATTGAAAATAGTATAAAGTTATCATATCACATAAAACAAAAACTACCCCCTAAAGTGGTTGAAGTGTTGAACAGGTGGGTGTGAAATTTCAATAAAGTCGTTATAAATAAACCGAATTGTAGTTTTCTACAACATAACAAATATCCTAGACAAAACACGCATTCATATAGTTTTCTAACATAAAGAATAACTAAATCAACAGTTTGTTCTTCCAAAAATCTTATAAACTGCATGTAATATGTCCTTCCTGGTTTACATATTCAAAAATAATTTATCCTGTCATAAAGCGGCCCTTCAATTTACTACGCCTAATTGAAATTGTTTCGTTGGCGGAAGTTGTCCATTTAATTTTACCAACTAAGGGTTACTTTTATGTACATCAATATTTGCTTTATTTTGATTGAATTTTTAAGGGTTTTGTTAGGTAGTTCCTTTCAAATTAATTATGCCGGTAGTTCAATGGCATTTTTACCCAAAATATGGAAATTCATTATTTATGATAGATAAGGTGAAATGCGTTTTCTTTTTCTGTTGATTAAGGGAAACGGAAATTATTTTTAGTTATGACATTTCAACAAGAGCCAATAAAGTTCATTAATTTAATCGTAATAAATAGATTAATCTAGTACTAAATTATTTTAGAAAAGAAAATACGTTTTTCTGATTAAATATCGATTATTTTTAGTAGTTATGAATTTGATTAGTTTTATATGGATTTGTGTTTAATAATAAAGGAAAATATGACCTTATAGGTCAAGATAATCTTAATAGGGTAATTTCGTATGTTATCGGATAGAGTTTTTAACAGAATGTATTCTATTAAGTTCACTTCAGATTGTTTTGTCATATGTATTCTGATAGGGTTTTGCGAATGTAGTTACGGGTACATCCAGTAGGTTTAGAGGTTTAGATGCTTAGTAAAAATTCTTAATCTCTTTAAAGGAAAAAGTTTTATTAAATTCATTTTTAAAATTTTTATTAAAATTCGATAATCCGAGAAACAATTTTCAAAGGTACCTGTCAGCTTTTCCGTTACATAAATAATTTTTTAGTGTGAACAACAACTGCAAATTTGCTGGTCGTGTTAGTGCTTAGTTAGAATTGCATGCAGCCCTATTACTACTATTTACAGTACAGTGCCTTAAGCGCTTAAGACTCTTGGATGCATCCAATGATGTGTTGAAGCTTATCCAATAAAATTAGATGTTTGTGTTACTTCGGTGACGTTCCATGAATAATAAAGTAAAGACGTAATCTAAACGGTTTTTTCAATCTATAGGAGTAATTACCCTATTTATAAAAGGCTTGTAAATGCAATAATGTTTCATATAATGTATATTTTATTCGACTTATAATATAAATTTTTTTATGAATTCCAGAAGCTTAGATTTATAATGTATACTGTAGCCTTAGTGATGGAAAATATTCACCCAAAAAATATCATAAAAACATCATATTTATATGAAAATAAAAATACATATTCTATATGAAGCTAAATTATGCTACCTTTTATGAATAAAATATATAAAATTGGAATCCAGAAGTTACTAAAATTTCATCTTAAAATTCATTACGATGTAATAAAGTAGAAAATAAAAATACACCAAAAAAGAAAAAAAAAGATGTTATATGAATAAAATTTTCTTTATAGAATTTAATAACTTTCTTTCATTTTCATTTGATGAAATGGATCCGACCAATTTATATAGCCGAAAAAAAAAGAAAATTACATAATAATAAAAATATATTGAAAGAAAAATATAAAATACAATTAATCGCAAGGCTTTTTTTTGGGAAATTAAAATCTTCTATAATAATGTAACATTCTTTCTTATCTTGTAGCGTCAGTTGTATACCAAAAAAGGAAAGAAAATCACCAATTAAAAGGAAAAGTATTGAATTAATCTTCTCCAATTTTATTTAATAATGTTATGAATTATTTTCTATTTACAAAATAAATTATTCGTAATAATAGGAAATAGTATTTCATTTGAATTAATTTGTTCTATTTAGGGAAATTTATTGTGTAGTATAAGGATTTTAGTTGAGTTGAAAAATCTATATATTAAGGGTACCGGAAAATTTTATCGGTTTTTCATAGAAAATTTGAAACTAATTTTTTATACAAACAAGAAGCTATAATCTCTCATATATTTGCCATTTTGTTGGAAAATGAGTTGCCATCTTTCAGGCAATTCCATGATCTCCGTTTCATAAAAGTTCTGGGCATTTTCAGCAAACAATTCAAGTTCCAGTAATTTTTGCTGAGTGCTCAAAAAGTGTATGACTTTACGTTATCATGATGGAACAAAATATCTCTACGATTTACTTTTCTGCTGTAAAGGAATCGTTTAATTTAGTTATTCGCTGGCAGTATATAGTACACTAGAGTCGATTGTTTTCTGTTAAGTGGTAGGAGCTCAAAACACTTGTAATTTTTGTGCGCCAAATATGCGACTTGAGATTTTCCAGAAGAATATGCCAAATGGAGAAATGTAAGTAATACCATAAATGATTCGAAAAAAACTCCAATATATAACTACTTACCCTACATTACAAAGTTGATTCACCTTGTGTAGTTATGAGTAAATAACAGTTTCTACAACTTCGTTTTAGTTTAGATTTTTAATTTATTACCTAAAAAATTGCTACGTTAATCAATTGAAAATATCCGAAAGAAATTAGTGAATTAAAAATAAATTAATTTATTTGAACTAATTTCAATTCTTAAAGTAATATAATTCAATCTAAGCTGGAAATATTTTTAGTGTTCATTTAATTTTTTCCCCCAGACTACAATTTTTTATCACTAAACATTTATCATTGTATGACATAAAATATTATATCCAGATATTTTCTCTGTCATAATTTCCAATAAGACATCATAGAGATGAACATTTCATGATAAAAAGGCGGACAGAAAAAGATTTGAAAATCATCGTCAGAAAATATTGTATTTGTTTTCATTTTATAAAATATATAGTATTATATATAAGTATAGTATGTGTGCTTAAATTCCATATAGCTTGGTACATAAACATTCTAAGGAACAAGAAAACCAGATCAACAAAAGTTCATTTTCAAATTTTCCTTGAATGTTTTTCTTTTTTTGAATCCAATTCGAAAATGTCAAAAGAGGAAAAAAGAAAATAATAAAAACACTATATAGATTCGAAATCATTCATCCTAAAATGTTTTCTATAGACCCAAAAGCTTCATCGAGGATAAGCACTTTCAAATGAGGCCATTTATTTCCTGTTATCGATTTCCTTCCGTTTCATTTTTTCTTTCTGCTTTTCCTTTTTCATTTTTCTTGATGTCTTTAAATGGACTCGA
Organism: Xylophagus ater; assembly: GCA_963422695.1. Lineage (NCBI taxonomy): Eukaryota > Metazoa > Arthropoda > Insecta > Diptera > Xylophagidae > Xylophagus > Xylophagus ater. Next base: position 8,004,654 of record OY730486.1, on the reverse strand, counting down.
AAAAGAAAATTCTAAAGATTACAATACTAAATCTACTATACATAGAATGGCATTTCAGATTTTCTATACAAATGTTAAGAATTCAGAAAACATAAAATTTAGTTTATTATTATTATTTAGTATAAGAAGGATGGATTTGGAAAAAAGCTTTCTAGCATGTTCTCGTCTAAAGTGGTAAATTTGTTTGGTGAAGATTCATTTTAAGGGATTCCTTTAAGGCGACTAATGAGTTATCGATTTGTTAGATTAAAATATAATCATTAATTTTAACTTTTAAGCTTGAAAATTAGTATTCCCTGAAGGCGATGACAATATTATAAAATCACCCACAAAGAACCGAACTCCATTTCTTATATAGGTTTTCTGGTATATAGAAAATAGCTACAAAAAACATTAATTTAAATTCTATGAAACTGAATGTTGCCTTATCAAATTTATCAAACTGGTATAGGAGTTTGGGCTTTCCAAATAATATGTTGATTATATACTCGTATATATTTTTATATTGTAGTCTTTTAAAGCATATCTAATTTAGAAAGTTTTTCTTCCTTGGATTTTTAGAGTTTTATTTATCAGAAATTTATCTTAACAACAGAAATTGGAGTGCCAAATACAGTGCAGCCTCAATTATAGACGACTAAAGCAAAATTCGATTGATTAAAGCATAATAAATATGGTCTTTATAATATTAAAATTTTAGTGCCATCAATGGGATTCCCACCAGCTGGATATCTGACTTTATTGCAGGCTCTGGGAGACTGGTTAATTCTACAATTTAAAGACTACAACCGAGGCATATACAATGGACCCAATTTGAGATCTAAGTGCCGGCAGTGCCTATCTGACCTATATTCTCATAAGTTCATTCATTGATATCATAGCAAAATAACAGATTAAGTACAGGGCTCAATAGCATTTGTTAGTTTAGGTCATTCGCTCTATTAGGTTGGATCCCTGATCTCGACTTTTCATGATTTATTTTTCTTTGCCTACAAAGATCATAAAAATTGAGATTATGCTGTAACACATAAATTAACAATTGACTGTTCCTTGTTTTAATATAAGCTCATAAAATCAATTGGTATGAATTTTGTTTAAAAACTTACCTCAATTTTGTCACTTAAAGATATTTAATTAAAGTATAATCAACAAAGATTTAATTTTAATTTGATTTGCATAATACAAATTCCAATTTCTTTTCTTTAAGTGTCTAGACAAGAGTTATTCGAACATGTAGTTCTAAATTTAAATTACGTAAAACTGAAATATTTTGCAGAGTTAATTTTTTCAGAGATCTTTAATTCTGGAAGTTCAGAGCATGTTGTAATATAATGCGTGTAAAATTCATTTTATAGATTATAAAATTTATAAAAATAGAAATACTTGTATAACAAAAGTACATGCACATAAATTAATTTTCTCGTTTTCCTGGAGGTGTTAAATTGTTATTAAAGGAAGTTTTTCAGTTAGATCGTATTTTAGATTAGAAATACATTTGGTACTTTTGTATATGATAGAATAATTTTAACCTTATTTAATTCAGTATCCAACGTAATTCAATATTACGAGTTAATTAAATTCTGGAGAAAAAAAATAATGATCGACGAATACGCCTTATGTAGGTGTATTCGTCTTCATAGAAATATTGTTTTTTTTACGATAATTCTTCCAACATTTCGATGGTGAAAATGATGCTAAATCTTAGAAAACTGTAGGCTTATTTCCAGTCAATTTACAAACTACAATATTTTTAAAAAAACTTTTCCTAAAAAAAAATATTAATCAAAGCTTTATCAAATGCACAAAGCCCTCTAACAGCTGGTAGTTGCAATAAACTCGTCTGTAAAAAATGGAACAAGATCGTTTTGCATAAAGTTTTATAAAGCTTTTAATATACTCCCTTCGTCCGAAAATGTGGTATAGAGTACATTTTAAAGAGAATGTCATGATTAACGAACAGTAACTAAAAATTTGTAATCAAGTAACGTTATTTGCAACTTGAAATGATTATCAAATTACTGATAAAAAGTTTGACTGATGTTTAAGTTTAGTTTATATTAAAAATATTAAATACTTTCGTGTATTGACAAGAAGTCCTGGAAAATCTAGGCCTCACGCCCAATGAAATTTACTTATACGAAAAATGTTACGGAACGTATACCATATTTACGGACGAAGTAAATATAACATTTTGTTTTTTGTTTTCACCTGAAAAGTATCTTTTTATATATTTCACAAAACTCATAAAGTTGTTTTTATAAAACCGCATAAAAGGAGATTTATATGAAATTTAAGGATTTTCAAATATTTTTGTATCTAAAGTTTTGTGAATTTCATAGAAAAAGTATAAAAACGACTCTTTTTTTTCCAAAACAGTAAATATTTCAAAACATTCTTTATTATTAAAAATTTCTATATAAATATTCAGCTTCCTTTAAAGTCGTTTATTTTCATATATTCTATTTATAAAATACTTTAATAAGAAAAGATTACCGCAATTTATAAAACGTTTCTCTTCTTATAATTTCACTTAATAAGAAAGTCAACTGAATTAGATACGATTTAAATGACATCTATAATAGTTGTACTGAAACACTCAATCGTCTGAAATAATATAGTAAGCATCCTCTTGATACTAAACTTGTTTGTTGACCATCAATATTTTAGTAGAATGAATGAACAAGAAAAAAAAAAGCCTATGGTTTCCATTGAGAAAAATTCGAAATAAATATGATTGACAACGAAATGGAATAAAGAAAAAAAAACCAAGAAAGTATGTACGACCGAAGTATGTGATACAATCACACCAAATCATCATCAATACAGCGCATCCATAAAATATGGAGAAGCTCCACATGATAGCTTGAAACATAACACAAGTATCTAACAGAATATTCTCTCTCAATTAACTACATTTACAAATATCCATCACAGCGGGTCTATAACAGAGAGCTCGTATAGGCTCCAAACAATATAGTAAAAATTTTCTTTCGTTTTGTAACAACTGTAAAGCTATAACGTTTTTTAAGCCCATATTTTGATTATATTCAAAGTAATACATTTTTATCATTCACGATTTTTTCTATATCAGTTAGTTAGTGAGAAGATCTTTAATCGAAAGCACATACTACTCTTGTTAAACGTGATCGGTATATAAAAAAAAGAAAAGAATTTCTTTTTAATAATTTCTAACCTTGATAATCAATTGATTATTATTAAATATTATTAGTTTTGTTTTTGAATTTGAGTGAAATATAAAAAAGAAAGTGTTCTTCAAATGATAGTGGAATCATTTTAATGAAAACCAAACTTTAAATTTTGATCATAAAATTGCAATATAGAAAACACTAGGTCTGGATCATTATCGAATCAATTTGGATACCGCACAACAATTTAGACATTCTCGATCAAGATTAGTGCGGAAAAAAGTTAATAACAGAATGCCGCCCCGTGGAACTACAACTGCAACGTGAGTGCTTTTTTTTCTGTTGAATTTACATAAATTAAATTCAGATGATCATGCGAAATTTTTCAATTATAAATTAAACAATTGAGTATTTTTTTCCACCATAATATGACTATTTTATTTAGTTGTCTTCTAAATTTTAAAATTCTTCTTTTTTCTTTAAATATCGTAATTATAAAACACATTTTCTTATCAAATATTTTGAGATTTCTTAAAAATATTTTTATCATCTTATAAATTTGTAAGAAATTTAAATTATATAAAAAAGAAAAATTTAATTTTTTTAAATTGTCGAATTATGATGTGGTTTTTTTTGTTATGTAATAATACAGTACCGCACACTTGATTACAATATCAGAATAATAGAAACAAATTTAAATATATATGTAAAAGATAAGAAATAAGAATAATCTCTCTAATTTTAGTTTATTATTCTTGACATATTATTATGTATTAAAAAAAAGAAACACTTAACAAATAATGTGACAAAATTTATTATAAAGTGGATACATGAAAAGAACATTTAAGAAAATTATTAACAAAAATTATTATTAATAATAATCATGTGATTTAGATTAATGATGTCTAATTTTTTATGTAGCAAAATTTTATGATTTATTTATGTTTAGTTTTCATACAATTTATGGAGACGCAGGAATATACTGCATTGAGAAAGATATTCCCATGCTACAGCATACATACCTCAAACTGTTGTATTTTTAAACAATCTATATATGAAATATTGGAGTGTTTTGTTTCGAAACTTACCACGTGTACTTAATTTATTACATACTATACTTAAAATGTATAAAAAAAAAATAAGTACATAGTCTTTATTGACTAGCATATGCAAGTTACTGTAAAGTTGATGAATATAGTAGATAAAATCTTATAATGAAAACATGATTTGCCTTTGGCCTCAGTTAGTAATTGTTAATTGGATAACTCATTTTCCTAGTAGCATTATAAACGTCATAAAAAAGCTCAAAAATGCTACTAGTAATTTAACAATCTTAGCCATTTTGCTTACATCTGATCTTTAGTTTCATTTCAATTCCTTTATTTCATATACGAACTTAAACTTACATTTTTATTACATTGTATATTGTTGAATATGAGTACTATTTGGTATTTTTACTAGTTAAAGTGAAGAAAGGTAGTTTGTGCGTCCCGAGAAGCCCAATTAGCCATGATTGAATAAATGAATACAAAACAGTTGTGAGACCTTTTTACAGATTATCTTCAGTCTCACCTAATATTTCTTATCAGTTCGCTTTTTCAAACATTTTTTTTCATACATATATTAAAACTACACAGCCTTTCTAGGCCTTCTCTTGATTTGCCAATCCATTTTTCGGGTGCCAAACTCAATCGAATTAAACTCTATGACGATTGAGAAAAGTTCTACTTTCATATACAAACCATGGAGAAAAGCGTTTGCATCTTATTAGATAGAAATTCGGCGAATAAACTTCAGATTTAAACAAGTCATTATATAGTAATAAAGCGGATTGTGATCATGTTGAAATAGAATCCTAGTGAATAAGGTTTTTAATATTATTAATAGGATTCGCTTCAAAATTAAGTAAATAAGCAGAACTTCTCGTTCCTGATTTACTTTAGGAACATTATGGCTGAATATTCGAAATAAAATTTTTTAAATCTTGAACTTGAACCTGAAAACTTAATTAGTCGTGTCATTTCTTGTCATACTTTAAAAATCATACAATTTCAAAGAATGTTTAGAAGTTAGTCCTGATAAACAGATTTGGCTCTTAAAGGAAGGTTTTCTGTGGTTGTTACCTACTTATTAGCTCAATTTTGAAATTCGCATGAAGTTCAGTTCCAAAGGAGCTTTTAATCTCTAAAAAAAAATTAGCTTGACGAAGTTTTGGTACAGTTTCATAAGTATAAAAGTGTAACTAGATATAAAGTAAAGGAATGCTAAAAAAACTAAATATAGAACCGATTTTTGGGGTCACACATGATTTTCTATTTTGTATCTAATAACGTCTACAAAAATAATTGCGATTAAATCAATCGACTTTCATCTCTTATATTATCTTCGATCACGATTCAATTTATTGTCTGTCAAATTAGTTTCAATTATACATCTTATATGAAACTTCTAATTTTTGAGTATAAATTACACATGAGTCTCTTTTTATGCGATGGATACGTCTCACTTATAGTAAATAACGTGCTGTTGATATATATATATCCAACGGGTAAACACCGAATTTCGAAAACTAGCTAGGTATACTTTTAATACTTGTATGTTCTAATATGTTAAACATTTGATGTACATGCAACTGGGAAATGGCAACCGCATAAAAAGATTAGCACAAAAACAGACCCAGATGTACTATATTAGTAGGTTTGGTGCCTTTCCTGTAGTTTAATAATTAGTTTGTATATCGGTCCAAGATCGAGTACTTTTGATTGTATGTCCATTGCTTTCATTGATTACTGAATCTGGACGACTGGGTCTTAGGAAATCGTCTAATAAGTACATTTATTAAAATAGTAAAAAATTAAATCACAATCAGAATAAAAATGAGTGTAAACTTTCTAAATGTAAAAAAAAAATGTAATTATTTATTAAAACTTAAATACTTACTAAATCTAAACTATTTGCAAACTGAATTTAATAGAAAAAATTAGATTATACAAAGTTACCTTAAGTATAAAAACGATTTCGATTATGAATACGTACTCGGTACACGAACAAAACATTAAATTATATTCATTATATTTTCTTTAAAGAAAAAAGAAAAAGAAATGAAAAATACTTTTCACTATCATAGAAGAAATTACTATTATTATTAATCTTAGATATTTATATATATATAGGTGTATACTTACTAACATAATATTATTAATATATAGTATATTTTCTTTTTCATACAATTTCTGTTGTTTTCTTTTCATTTGAAGTCGTCCATCAATTTTATACGCTAATAAAACTATTCGAACCCAACTAACTTTCTACACGATCATTCAAATCAATGATCATAATATATGAGTACAATTTTCAAAGTACACAATGAATGTTCAACCACAAATATTCATTATTTGCTTCTACAACACCCATGAAACGTGGAAAACTTGAAATTTCTCTTTGATCTATCAGTCAAATACTTCTTCTTTGTTTCTTGGTTTTATTAATGTTTTCTTCTTATTTCTTTAGTATCAAAGCATCATAATAAAATAAGACTTAACTAATGAAAAACATACAGTCTAAAACGAAAGTTTAGACAATTGAAAGAAATTCTTCATAGTCGTATTCATTGTGGGCTGGGTGATAAAAATGAGGCATATACATTCTAGATTTCAAATAACAACCATATAGCCCATTAATATTACGTGTGCATGAAATCTGATAATTGTATTCTACTTGTACTATACTAGCAAAATGGCCAAATTATACATGTTACGTCTTCGAATTATTGTGATCAGATAACATACAAAGTTCTTGTTGGTTTCTTTGAAACATTGATATACAGCATTTTGAAGTTTCTTTTGATTAAATTCTACTAGATTAGTACATGTTTTAAAAAAGCTTTCTTCTAATTTTCACTTCATCGCTGAAATGTGACCTTATTTCGGTTCTAAGAAACAAGCCATTTGGTTACGAATTCCAGAAATGTTCTTAATTGTATCGAAATCTACTTCTGAAAAGATAATTATTTTATTATTGAAGCTAATAACGAAAAAACCATTGTTTCTTAATTTTTATTTTACGAAAAATATTAATTTTTAATTTAATTAATCTATTTACTAATATGAAATACATGTGAAGAATTTCTGAGAAGTCCTCCATTATTTTCTTACAAACATATGAACTATCTTCTTGAACTAACTGTGATTAAGATTCATCATATGAATATCTTGACAACATATCTATAATGTGTGATCTCTGAACTTTTAGTATATAGCAACATTATTATCGTTATTTTCGAAACATTGTTTAATTCTGGCCAACTATTATTGAATGTCGTTTCACAGAATCAAAATTAATGGAAATTTATCTTATAGGATTCTATCCAAAGAAAATACATATGTACAATAAATAGTATCTACTGAAGTCATGCTCGTTGATCATGTAGTGATGCCGACTTTAAAACCTCATTCTGTAGCCAACGATCTACAGTCAGTCTACTCTACACGATCATCAACATGTTCAATATTCTCTATGATTATTTTTTTTATTTTTTTTTAGTTAATTATTTTCTTGGAAGTCATTTCCATGATGATCATATATTAATGCCGACATTTTAAACAATTAAAATTCATGATCAAGATGTCTTGATAAAATGCATTTGGATAAAGAAAAATACTAAGCTGAAAGTAGTCGCATTTAATTTGTAAATTGCTTCTGACATTGTATATGTGAATTTGATTAGCGATTTTTAAAACTTATACTAAATTTTTTATGAACGTTTTCTTTTATATTTTTTTTAAATCAATGAATTTTCAACGGAAATTCACTTTTCTTAATACTGGAGAAAAGATAAATTCCTGAAGTATGTATAGACTTGTATAGTGAAAGATTTGAATTGACCATTTAGTATGGCATCATAAGAAGTTGAGGTCAACGTCTTCGATCTTCTAGATTGCTTATTATTAGATGAAATTTCCGTTTCGTTTTTTTATAGGTCTTGTCCAGTTTTCTTTAACTTTCACTGTTTTTTTTGCAAAATACAAAATATAAAAATCAATTATTATGATTTTTCTTTTAAAGCATATAAAATGTTGGTATTTAATTTGTAATTAAATCCCTCGTTAAATGGGGTCCAATATAATTTAATTTGTCAAGCAAAATTTAAGTCTTTCTGTAGTTAAAATTACTCCCACCAGACTCTCACTCTAATGAGTTGAAATTACCCCGTTCAGCAGTTAGGTAGTTAAAGTTACTCCCTTCAGAAAGGTAATTTGGACGTGAAATTCTATATCACAACTGACTTTTCCTTGCTTTATAAAAGTCTCTATGAAACTATGGGAATTGTTATATCACTTTGAATTGTTCAAATTAAAATTTACATATTACAATATTATTATAGACATCTTTAAATCAATGTCATTAATACCAAAAAGTTATTAATCAAGACTATTATGTAAAGATTTTTTTTCTCTAAATATATTCAAATAAATATGAATGAACATAATTTAACACTCCTTTCTGACATTCAAAGAAATATGTTTTGGTTTATTCCATAAAGTGGGACAATTTGAAACAAAAAACCTCAATTAAAATTCAATCAGTCCAACGTAATTATTACTGTAATAGAAACGACGTAAACATTTATATTCTCCCAAAACACTAAAAACGTGATTTGTAAACTGAAATTTTCACATGTAAAAATTGTAGAGAATTCGCTGATGATACGTGCTTAAATTATACTTTCAAAATGTAGGTACATAAAATTTAGATGGTTCCATTGTAATTTCTCTAATTTCTTCAATTTATGTCTTTCTACATCTCCTAATTGCTAAAGCTCGAAAGAATAAATGAACAGGAACAATATCATTATTGTAGGTGATAACTATGAAGTACATGTAATGTTTTCTGTTCTAATACGGTTGTAATTAGGGATCATAATCAAGAAAATAATTATTGGAAGCTTTCATTCATACAGTAGAAACTCGATTCTCGATTTTTTTGGAAAAACATTTGTGAACTTCATAGTTACTTGCAATAAAGCCAAAAAAAGTAGGTACTATTAATGAATGCGATTAGTATTACATCCTACTGTGTAATTGTTGTCCCCAAGTTCAAACGGTGCGACGATTAATAGAGCTTCTCATGACATTTAAAGGAATTTTTTTTGGTGGATTTCTAACGTTTTTCATGTGGGGATAGAGCGAATAAGTAATTTTTTTCATTGGAAATTTGCACCGAAAAAAATTTCCCTAAAAATTTGGCTCTATTTTATGATTATACGCTCGTTTGAAATTCAATTGAATGTGATTTACATAGGTCACGGCTCCTAAGACATTGATTGGAAATCAATATATTGTACACATGTTTTGGAAGGCAATTTTTAAGCCTTATAAAATTCTCTTTCAAAGTGCATGTTTAAGTAATTCAAAAAAGAATACAAATTTTCATGTCACTAATTGGAATACGCCTGTTTATATTTATTTTATAGAATCCAGATTGCATTTTATTTATTAAAATATATTTTCCCAGGCAATAAAAAATTCACTTGCACTAATGCATCCATAAAATGCATATATCGCTTGAATAATATCTGTTCATATAAGCGCGGTTCGCTAAACAAATGTTTTATTAGGCTAATTGATTGAAATTAGTGGCGTCACATTTGATGATGATGATGTTGGATGTTCAAAAGTAAAGCCCACATTTAAATTCTTGCAACACAAACAGCTGCCATAATGAATTTATGCTAGAAGATTCGTTGTAAAGGGTGGTCAAGAGATAAATATCTGGTTTACACATGATATACGATCCCCGACCAGCACATTAAAATAATGCATCTTCCAAATGTATGATCACCCAATTTATAAATATGGAATTTTTTTTGGAATGAAGTTCTTCAAATATAGTTCACAAATTGAAAATAATATCGCGACTTTATTTAGTAAGGAAAAAAAATGTTGATATTAATATTTTTCATTTATCTACTAAAATATGATATAGAAAGAATGGGTCTCTAATTTGATCATATAATTTTCGAGACGATGATTAGAGAAGGTCAGAGCCGCGCATCGCTTCGATGAAATATGGCCACATATGGATGACATATGATTTCTTTTTACACATATAAGTGTTCTAAACAAATAATAATAATAACATTTAAATTTAATGGAAATATGTCAATTTTATTATTTAATAGTTTATTTGCATATTCTTATAAATAATCTTTTAAAAGCATTTCATTAAAATAGTTTAGTTTTATTAATAGAAAGTGTCAAAAGAAATCTTTTATTTATTATCAAGATTTATAGTTATTCATATTTAATTAAGATTTATGACAAATTTTACTATTTTCATTTCAATAATAATTTATAGAAGTGTAAGGTAATTTCATTAAAGTTCTTAAACACAAGATTCTTATAGTCACAAAAATAAATTGAATTGAAAGGGATTCGCAAGTCTAAACACGACAGTTAAATTGCAATTAAAACTAATTAAAACCTTTCACTCATTTCGCTTACTTTACTTACCAATTCCTGTGCATAATTAGTGCCTAAAACAATAGAATTATTACGCAAATATAAATAGGTGGAGTCATCTCTTAAACACTGTGAATATACTAGATTTACTGAACAAAAATATTTGCTTCAAGATTTCGATGATAGTTAAATACAGTCAAAGGAAGACGAGTCTATACCCGAACCGACCTGCTAGTACGTATCTATAAAACTATTAAATTTTTTAAAAAAAGCCAATTTGAATTCTGAAGACCAAATATCAGGTTGATAGTTAGTATACTTGGACTAATCCAGATACATATTGATTATCCAATTACCAATTCGAATTCCATAACCTTTTTAGAAGCAAATATTTTCACTATAGTATTTTCCTTCAAAAATCCTATAATATCAATATGGAACCAGAAAACCCTTTCCTGTGAAAAATAATTTAATATTTCATTAATCATTTTGGACATAACATAAACTTTTGTATTCTATATAAGAAACTAAAAGCTCTTTAAGGTATAGTTCGAATGCTTGAATTTAATCTTTAACGATATTAAGAGCCTTTATAAAACACCTGAGCACACCATATATCTCATCTTAATATTCACATTAATTTTCATATACCTATAACTATAACACTTTTATGGGAATGTTAAAACCATATACCGTGAAAAAGGATGAAATGAAATTCTACAATTCCAATGATGCATATAAGCGCGAAAGTTTGCCATAAATCATTGTGACAAATTGCTCTTAATGGTGTTGTGTTGTTGGTATTGTTTCACTCCCATCCAAAAACAGAAAAAAAGGTTAAACTAAAATGAGAAATTTTTGAAAGAACAATCGTAAAATATAGCTTTTAGAAGGCAAAATGTCAAACAGATTAATATATTTTCTTTTTTGTTAGAACTCGACATTCATATTATACAAAAACAAGGGACTATGATTATTAATGGTAAAAGGTATTCATTTTGGATTTTATTAGATGCCTTTTTGTACAAACATATGCGAATTCTAACGCCTAATCTTTAAGAAGTGGAACTAAATATAGAACCTTTTATTATTATTTGACTAGTTACCATTTTGTAAAACAAATAAATACATGTACCTTTTCTACAACTTCAATTATCCAATAAATTATTAAATTAGAAATTTGTTACTTTAAGATTAAAACCATTTGTACAACAACACGATAAGACATATATTATAGCAGTGAAAATATTGTATGTTTAGTATCAGTTAAAATACTGCCTTCTAGATTTCAATTAAAACGATAGTGGCATCCTTAATCGAAGGATGTGAAAAAGACTAATCACTATTAAACCGGAAGAATAAAATAAATAAACACATTCCTAGTGTTATATGGAATAAACCGACTGTAAATCTATTTATATATTCGTACATAGTTTTAAAAGCAAATTAGGTTGCTATGTCATTGAATCGTCTACGAGTATAATATACGTAATTGAATTTAAATGACTTTAGAAGTTTATCTACTTCAAACTGTGTAATGTGTCAATGGTTTAAGGATATTTCTGAAATCTGTTTGGTTTGTGTATTTACTTGTTCCGTTGTTCTATATTTAAAATGTAAGACTATCTCCGAAGACGTATTTTAATTGAAAATTGTATAAGAAAATACTTAATTAAATTACAAAAAATCTCTTCCTGTTATTTAAGGTCCCCCACGTTTGGAATTAATTAATAGAATTAATTCTTAAACATTTATTTTAACTATTTCCTAATAAAAACTACTTAATTTTTTCTAGCATAATTTGTTTTGTCTTAATTTTATTTTTGTTAGGAATATTTTTGGGGATCTTTTATGAATGGATCTGTTTTTAATTCAAACATTAAATATAAATATTTTAGTTCCACCTACGTTTAATTAAAGAAATATACGCTGTTTTAAATAAAAGAAAATATTCCAACTTAAAAATAAAAAGACAACATATATTAGTTGAATTCATCGTTAATTTAGAATTTTAAGAAAGCCTATATAAATTGGCTAAATAAACAATGTATCTAATCTAATCCATCACAAAAATACAATTTCTTAATTTCCTAATTGAATAATTGGACATATTCTTTAAAGTTTTGAAATACAAAAAAAGGAATCAACTTGTCAATTCTTCATTAATTCGTTCAATTCGTACAATATTATTTTCTTCGTCTTATGTTTACTACATTATGACGAAGATTCTATACCTTTAACTTCATGCTAAATTGGCTTGTTGTTGAATGCTAATTAGGCATATATTGTTAGGTCAAAAAGGTTCTCTCTTTTTGCGTGGTAAATCCATTTTGTTAATTGCTTCATATTATTAGTACTTCTTAACCGACATTTAAAACATAAAATTAAGATTATTAATAATAATTAAAATCGCATGTTTTAAAAAGATTTGAAAAATAAAGGTCAAGATTGGTATGTACATAGTTAGTATAAAGAAAGTATGTGTTTGATATGAAATAATTACTTTGCAAGTTCCTAGATTTCATAGTCATCAAGGTTTTCATTATACTTTTACAACAAAAAAAAGAATAATTAATTGGATGAATGATTTCTTATTAAATTAATCAATAATAATTCGTATACCAGGCTACTGCAGAAATAATGAAAATCTAAAGAAAACTGCGTGTCGATATTCCACAATCTCTCATTCATCTGCCTCACTCTGTATATTATCAGTTCATTTATAACTCTAGTTAAAATAATATTGTTAAGTACATACAAAAAATCAGAATAAAAAAAATCAATTACATAATAATTAAATTTCATTACAATCATTTTCAAATGAGAATTTAAAATTGAATACCATATGAATTTTTTAATGATAGAATCAAGTCTATTAATATGAAGATTTCATACAAATATCCCTTAACTATTTGTACTATCTCCTAATTGGACTGCGGGCACTATTAGATAAACATCCCGTAAAGGATTTTAGGTAAAATATTTTCAATTTATTTTATAAATATGATATGGGACTAAGGTGTAACATTGTAGCAATTTAGATCTGTGAATTGGATTGACCAAATCGAAAATTTTAGTCGTTGTAAGAAATATGAAACATTGTATTATCATTTTGCGATCTATTTAATAATGAAAGAAGTATTAAACTGCCACTTTATAAGACAATAAATGGCCTAACTTGATAAATTAACATGCCTTCTGATGACTCCAAAACTTAATTTTAATCTACCATCAAATATACTCCGGGAATATTGTGTTTATATAAAGTCACGTAATCTATTCTTTTGGGTATTATTCTCAATAATCCTGACATTTGTGAAATTGTCTTTAAAATTCATTAAAATTATTTCTTGCCTCCTGCTCGTTTCGTTCACCAACCCTCGTTTGTATAAACAACAACCAAAATACTAAACCAATTAAAAAAATGTATCAAAGACACTATTCTTTTGTTTTTTTATTTTCTTTAGCTGTAGAATAAGATTCTATTTTTCCTTTTCTCTCTGTCTCAATTTCTCAAGATGCTAAATTTTCTATTTTTCGTTTTGAATTTGTGAGTTATATTTAAATTCATTTGTATTTAGTATTTCCTTGTATATATTCACCTAAAAGTATGCATACTTTAATTATTTATAAATGATTTGCGGAGAAAAACGATTTTATATAATAGATAGATATCTACCAAGATTTTTTAATTAATAAATAATTCTGCACAATAAAGTTTCAAATACTTGAAAATCGATTAGTAGTCGTTACTAAAATTAAGTTGTAATACCCATAAAATTAGAAATAAGACACAGTTACAATATAGTAATAACAATTAGTAGCCAAAACCATAAATCATGGCATTTTTATTTAAAATTTGATCAAACCTAAGAAGGGCGTTCCTAAAATTTAATTCTCTACAAATATGGACCGAATCACCAAGTTTTCTCTTTCAGTGTAAGTCACAATCAAAGTAATTTTCCTTACTTAAGACGGTCTTTGCAAATCACCGATGATATATATGTTCTTTTCTGAAATGTCACTCCTCACTATTTTTTTAATTTTTATTAAGATTCGGAAGTGATCATCACCACCACTTGGAATTCATTTATTATAAGCAATTTCCGAATTGTGGTCCAATTATACGTTTTTTTACTGTATTAAGTAAATAAATCTAATTGAAAATGATGATATTAAAATGTCAATAGAAAAAATATGCTCGACATTTAGTCATGTGAATAAAAATATTTTCCAGAAATAAATTATACAACTTTTTTAAGTAAAACATTTTACCAACAAAAATTTTGTAAATGATATTCAACATATTTGAACATAAAAGGCGAAACTAAAGCCACATCAAATTCAAGTCTCATATTCTAAAATTTCAGTTAATTTGTGTCGAATTTGTTCAGGATGTGAAAATGACTACAAATAACAAATGTTTATTTGTGTCTTAATTTTGTGACTGTTGTCAGAAATCGAAATAGCATTTCAATTAAAAAAAAAAAAAAAAGAAAAGTTTTGTGGTACTTGAGATGATTTAAGTGCGGTTAATCATTGAATACCAGTATATAAATTCCGAAATGAATAAAAGCTTCAATACTATATAATTTTAGATATGCGAAAATGAACTCATGATGATGTCAATTTAAATTGTATTTGATCAACTATGAACAAATAAAATGTTCGGAAAACGAAAATGTTTGTATATGTAACATTTAGAGTCACTGGAATCGGTAAAACCTATCTAAATTTTCAAATTAGCCAAATCATAATGAAATGATTTCCCAAGAAAAAAAAAAGAAAAAATTATATTATCATTGAGTATTTTATTAATGTTATAATGAAAATTGTAAACACTAGTTTTTATCATATTTAACGAGTACATATGGTAGACATTTAAATCCCATATGTCTTTCAGTTTACTAAACATTTTCTACATTTTTTCAACCCCATTTTTAGCAATTAACCAAAACTCCATTCTGTTCACAACAGTAGATTTTCCTAATCTTTTCTATACATTGAAAGAAAACATATACTTCCTATTCCTACTATAGGAAATTAAAAAATGTGAATATTTTCGAAGCCCAACAATTCGGAATTGAACCTGTTTTTGGGATAAGGAAGCGTGTGAAGAAGTCAAATGAAAGATATACGCAGTCTATGAGAACCCTGCACCTCCGATGAAACCCATCAGATATAGTTTTAATAAATGTAAACGTGGTACAAGCGTTTCTGATGAAGAACATCCACGTTGGCCAACTGAAGTGACCACTTAAAAATTATGGCAAAAGTTCATCATATCGTATTAGGAAATCTAAAAAAGAATATGCGTTAAATAGCTGACATTACGGCCATTTCGTATGAATATTGAAAATTTCAACTCGACCCAATTATCTATATCCCATGTGTCTAATATATATCAAGTGTAAATAGCTATAACATATCCCAAAGGATTTATACTCATATCTCGTACATAATATGTTTATTGTTGGCTTTTAATCCACTGTGTATATGTAAATGCTGCTATTTCTTCATTCATCAGATCAAATAAAATCCTCTTTCAATGCCTTTTTCTTTTTAATTTTAAATTCCTGAATCTTTTTCTTATATTATCTAAGTTGCGTTTATAACCTGTCATCTAATCTCACAGAAATTGTCATAGAACTTCCCAAACAAATTACTATTTGACCTTTTTAAGAAGCATATGAAAAAGTACAAATTTTGAACACAACAAATTGAATATGTATAATAATTAAAACCTTCCCAGGCACCAAATCTCGAACCATCTAACCGTTCTTATCTTACCCTTATAGCACAACATGAAAATCATCTGCGTTGATTAAGAACATTATTTATATAGGATGTAGTTTTCTGTGGGACCAAATTGAAATTAATTAAAACAAAGGGAATCAATTAAAGACGACGAAAAAATGTCGGGTCATGGGGTTGACACTAATCAAATATATTTTTTTTCTTTTTTAGCATTTTTGATTTGTAGTTCAAAGAGAACCTTATTAAAGCTTTTCACTATAGTTTCACGTTGCTTTAATTAGTTCCACAATTTGTATATCGTGTAAATACGGATGAAATGTGCTAACATTTGTAGAGGAATTGTTTATCACAGAGCATAAATTTAACGTCGCTAATATTTCTGAAGTATACTTTAAAATGTTTCAAACGAACAATAAAGGAAATACTCTAGTTAAGAAAAGTAATATTTCCACACATTTTTTAAAAATTTCATATGTATCATACTGAAAATACCTCCCAAAGATTACGGAAGTTTTCAGATTCAGAATTCTGTTCAGAATTCTACTATTCGTATATCTATCTTATGATAGTCCCATGAAAATAATTGTCGTACTTGCATAACTTAGTCTATTCATAATTATACTGTCTTAACATATAAATCTGAAACAGGATTATTTTACCAGTTAACTCCAAACAAGATATGATATTAAGATTGCCAAGAATACCTCTAAGGAACACCCAAAAAAATCTTCCTATTTCAATCGTATTTTTGATATGATTTTGTTCAAATCTTAGTACGCGATTACACTCCAGAAAATAAGTTTATAGCACCAGAATTTTTTTGGGTGTATTTAGCACAAGAGCGATCAAATGTTATTATGTTGCCAAACGCTGTCAAGCATAAAATCATATTACTATGGAAGGTGCTAATTCATTTTCATAATTTTTATGCTTAAAAATCTGTTTCTTATATCTATACCAGAAACTTCTGAAAATATCAAGGAAAAAACGTTTATTTTACATGATTTCGAAGTTTTTTTTTCCTGTCTTCTGAAAATTCAAGGAAATATAAATAATCTTCAAACTATTTTTCAGAAACATAAATTGAATTATTAAACATAATTACTTAAAAGACAAGTTTTCTCCATCAATTTATACGTTTTTTTTTTTTTTACTATTTCTATCATAATCTAATTTCACTTGTTCTTGTCAATTAATTCCAGAAACTTTCTTCTCTAATAAATTTAATAAAACTAACTTTCTATTCAAAGATTCTTTCAACTTATTATTTCTATTCATCTCCGTATATTCTATTATCTTGACAAATTTAATTGTTCTTGAAATCAAATGAAGAGACTATATAGTAACAGCTACTTATCATGGAAAACTATTCTCACAGCCCTGACTTTATATAATATTTTAATATATTTTATAATTATCTAGTATAGTATAGTATCTACTTATATAGTTAAGTGTAATTAAAACCAAATTCAATATTAACACTGAGACGGATGCACTTCAAATTGGTTATTTCCTGATTCCAATGATGTGGAAAGATTTCAATTTTTTTTGTGTCTTCAATCATTATTACATGAAAAATATGAAAGAAAAGATCAAGAAGACTTTCAATATACACAATGACTATCATGAATAGCACGTTTTCTATTTCCATTAATAGCAAACAAACCTAACAATGATAAGAACCTGTTTTTTTTTATTCATTGATTTAAAAATGCATCCAACAAGACAGGTTCTTTTTTTTTTCTTGGATGCGCCTTCGGTCTTTTCTATGATATTATTCATGATTGATTTTTTTATATAGAAACTTCATAGTATATCAAGACGTCTGCAATGAACCATGCCAACAAGAGAAGATAGTTCAAAAAAAAAATCAAGAAGATTTTATAGTCTAAAATTGAAACTATGTAGCCAGGTGAAACTCTTCAAGGTATCCAATTTCTTAAAGTATATTTTTCAATACATACAATAGTTCATCAGATGATGCAAAACTATAGTGGGCATATAAATATGTATACAATTTTTACATTACCCACAGCTTATAGGTGGTCTTCGGTGATGATAAAAGGTCCTTCAGAAGTGCAAGTAAATTTATAAACTAATTTATGATAAGGAAGATTGCTTGTCGAATAGACCACTCCGTAGTTATATCATAGTGTTTACACAAAATTTCATACTATTTACCTCTGCACATACTGTATATGGTTATACCATTCATGCATCATTTGGAGAATTTTTGGTGCATCCGGAATATATTTTCAAGCAAAAGTTATTTCAAAACATGGCAACATGTTGATTTATAAATGAATTATAAAGAATGAACTTATACTAATTTCCATATGTGATTAATTTATTCATTTTGAAGAAAGAACGAAAATATTATTCATATACATTTTAGGTTTTATATAGAAAACCTTTTTATATTACAAAACTTTGAATGCCATAAAGTCTCATAACAATATCTAACATTTCTAATTTAATATATTCTACCTTCTTCGTGTCTGTAAATGTTCTTGGAAAATATTTAAATTGAATTTTTTTTTACCTTTTTTAATTGAAATTAGGGAACAAATTTTCCAAATTTTATCCTCAAAATTTATTCAAAGAATCTGTTTTACAAGATATTAATTTAATGAAATTATAATATCTACTAATTCGGAATATATGATCACATAATAGATAGATTTTAGTTTTAGAATACATTATACATAATATGAGGTTAATTAATGTTTCTATTTTTTTCTGTAGTTCCAACTTAGCCAGATCTATTTATATAATTGAATGCCTTTATCTGATATTATACAGTATAGTACATATTCTTAAACGTGTTCCTTAATTTAGTTGAATCAATCAGAAATACATTAGTATCATGAACTAGTGCAGCAAGTATCCCTTTAGTAGCGGCTGTATATGGAATATTGTTCCTTTGCTTCCTTCATTTTAGTATGGGTTTTAATGACTTATCGAATTTCTTGAAGTTGCTTAATTAATTTGAAATATTATTTAAGACTGTATAGTGAAAATATAAATCTTAAATCCGAAGACTATATCACTTATTTTTTTTCTTCGATAATTGACCTAAGTTTTGAATACAATCTCCTTTTATACTGGGTTGAATTTTTGAATCCAGACTATCTGGATCATATTAAATACTCTGAGTATAGGAAGACCCAAACTGACGTCTTCATATTATTCCAAAAAAAGGAACGTATGTTGAATAATGAATTAAACAATCCAAAAGTACATAAAAATTGACAACTAAAATGCATACAACCTGGTAAAAGTAGATATAGTTTTCTATTTAGGAAAAAATATCACTAAAATGGATTCAAACTGAATGCAATTGTATTTAAGAACTATTTTTTTATTGTTTCATAATTTAGCTGTTAGTGCATGTAGGAAAGTGCACTCTAAAAACCCATTCTGGAGAATCGTATTCCATAAATGGATTTCTACCTTATTTTATATCAAGAATTTAATAGATCCTTCCATATAGTGTCATTATATTTTGAATCTAATTGCAAATAAATGTTGGTAGATGGATTGTGGTTTCTCAGTGCATCCAAATGGATAATAACTTGTCAACATTCGCTTATAATCAGCTTCAGTAATATTTATAGGAAATTATTTTCTTCGTTTATAAATTGTAATCGAATTGTGAAAAACTCTTTTATTCGATAAAAACAATTTTTATTACTTTTAGAGAATACAAGAGAAAATTGAATGATATTGTCGATATAGAAGAGA
The DNA here is from genome assembly GCA_963422695.1 of Xylophagus ater. Taxonomy (NCBI): domain Eukaryota; kingdom Metazoa; phylum Arthropoda; class Insecta; order Diptera; family Xylophagidae; genus Xylophagus; species Xylophagus ater. Next base: position 7,984,547 of record OY730486.1, on the reverse strand, counting down.
TTGTTTTTCTTTTCTTTTTTTTACAATCAATTTTCTTTCTATTTACCGGAAAAATAAAATATTTTCTTCATTGATTCATCATCGATTTGGAAAGATATATAAAAGAAGATTTTGATAAATTGGTTTTCAAATTAATCGATTAAGAATTTTTATTTATATATATCTCTTTAGTTTTAATGCTTTCTATTATTAAAAACAATTGAATAGGAAGTGAAATTAGTTTAAGTTTCTTATTTTTTATTTCTTAAGTATATTGTAAACTTAAATATACGGTTTTCAATATAAAACTAACTTGTTAATTGGACAAGCAGTGTTCTGAAAATGGATATATAACACCTGGCTAATCGAACTTGCCCAAGAAATATGGATCAATTAGCTAATAGGACCAAATTTTCACTGTCTACAGAGAATTTTCAGTAAATACCATATATAGAAAATTTATACTCTATAAAATAAAAGGAAGAAATGAAAATTTGTATCACAAAAATTGAAGATTTTCTGAATGAAAGAAAATTTGATTTTTCTTTAGAACATAAAATGAATTGACAGATAGAAAATTACGTTGGTCCTAAATTGTTATCGACTTATCGTTAAAAAATAAAGAAAAAAAAATACAACAGAAAACAACTAAATGGAAAATCTTTAGGCTTGTTAAATCCGATATAAAAGAAAAAAAAATATCGGAAATATATGGTGACGGGATTTCCCTAAAGATTTATATCATTGTGTAAAATGAAAATCTATGGATTTTCTAAGGATTTAATATGTTTGTTTGTTTGATGGAAAGAAAACAAAAGAATCTATTTTGGTTACATGTTTTCCTTTTCTTATTCTTGATTTATGTTTAACTCAATGCTGAATGGTTTTCCGTAAATTAATTTCATATATGTTTAAATTATTTCATAAATAATATAATAAAGAAATTATTGTTTAATTTACCATCTTATATATTGCAGTAAAGCTCAAATCATTGACACGTTTAACATTCGCTATCTATCTATATAAATAAAAATTAAATGCAGTTCGTTGGTAAGCGCATCACTTGAGAACTGATTTCGCTCATTTTTTTGTTAAAATGTTGGTAGTAGTCCGAATAAGGTTCTTATGGAAAGAAAGATGGGAAAATTTGCCCTGAAAATTGGAAAATTCGGGAAAAACTGAAAGTGCTTTTCTTCAATGCGATTTTTGTACCAGAAAAACGTTCTTTTCTCATTTTTACTTTGTTTACACATTTTCAATAGCTTTTTACACAAAACGATCACAAACAAATTTATTTAAATTTAGACAGGACAACGTCTGTCGGGTCAGCTAGTATGATATAAATTTGATAGAATTCTAATTTCTTACTGATATTAAACTGGAAAATATAATTGTCTCAAATAACTTTTTACACCTTTTCTTACTTCTAAAAAAAGGCCACACTAAATAAAATAAATCAGTAATGTTTGCCAGAAAGAACTTCAGAAGAATGTAACTAAGTATAGAGTACATTTTCGTTACCCGCGACACAAGCTGAATCAATTTTTTCCAAAAAGTTACTTATAGAAAATTTAATTTGAACCAAGGTGGCAATAGTAAAAGTCGCTTATAAAAAATGTACCTTACACCGAGATTTTACTATAGTGTCACAAACGCGGTTGCAAACTTCCACATGGATATTACTACAAATAAACAAAGATTCAAAGATTCATTGATCATGCAATTATTTAAATGTCTAATTTATAGTCTATTATTAAAATATGATCAATAATTGAAAATTATATCACAATATTTATTAAGTTCTTTCTAATTAAGGAAAGTCTATTTTATATTCTTATCATCGAATGATGAAATCATTGTGACTAACTTGTGAGAATGATACAAATCGAGCACTGTTTGTAGATGAAATGAAATTTATACTATATGCAAAAAATAAATCGAAATATGTACGTGAAAATTTGATTTGATGAGATTTTTATATTCATCAAAGCATCTCAATTATTCCTCCAAACAACAACATTCAATTACTGTCATATGTACATTTCAGCCAACAAGCAATACTATATCATATAGTGTATATCAGGGGTGGCCAACTTCAGTATATGATCGACTATTTTTCTTAAAAATGTGTCGCGATCTACCTACTAAAATCTATTAAACCGACATGATTTTTATTAATAATACTAGTAAAAAAGCGCGTTATACAACAGCTCTGCTGTCCGTTACATGTTTTGTAGAATGCTTAAGCTACACTATTACACTGTCATTTTTTTTTTCATTAGTTTTGTATTGGAGTGATGTCACCGAAGTCTAGTAATCTTACCAGTGTCTAGTGACAAACTTTGTCAGTATACTGGAATCTTCTGATTTGTAAATAATGGTATAACATAAACCCTAAAACAAAATTTGGGTGTTTTTGAGTAACTCCAAACCGGCTTGACTGATTCTTTCAAAAGTACCGCATTTTCTAAGTTGGATCGGTATATACGCATATACTAAATTTTATTGAAATCGGTTGAGACGTTTTAGTCGAAGTCAGAAGAGTAGCACTCTTGCTTTTTAAATATTATTAGTATTTATTAATTGAAAAGTAGCCACAAAACAAATACAGATTAAATTTTGTGATCAACCAAAAATCACTTCGGCTTGTTGACCATTCCTGATATAGTCTATATGGAAAGAAAATTGGCCTTAAAGAATTTATCTAGAGAAATTTTCATTTCATTTTGCTATATTTAAAAGAAACATTTTCATATTGCCATTTTAGATTAAAAAAAAAATCCTACTTCTTTTTCCATTATTTAAAATCAATTATTTTTGTACTGTTCTCCATCTTGCTTTAATAATTAAACAATATTTGTAAAAGGTTTTGTTTTTATAATAAAGAAAATGTAGCAGAAGTGAACGTTAAAGTTCTAAATTGAATTTTTAATTACAAAAATTCTTTCAAAGAATTTTAATTTGAAATATTTTTACTTTAACTATTGGATGGATCAAAAGTTAATGCGGTTTTGTTTTTCTATGTAAATTAAAAGTGATGTTTTAATAGGAAACGAAAATCTTCTTAAACAATAAGGGTATTCAGTGTTTTACGTAAATCCCTCGTTCGTATTCATCGTAAACGTCGTAAACTTAGTATTTGTCATGCAAAATTTAGAAAATAGGACGTTTGCGTTATATATTGTCGATTTTGATCGATGGCTTTTTACCATTATCCTGGCATAGCTATTAGCCATCATTATAGAACTGTTGTGGTGTTTTCTGGACGAAAACCTGACTGAAATCATTTTCACAAGCTTCTTTTGAACTCAAATTTCCACCAACTATTTTTGGACGGGATTGTAAAATTAAACTAAAATATACAATCGACTATCGACTATGACGATAGATGGCGAAATTAGTAATGTATACTTGGATACAAATATCACCTAAACTCGTTGGCAATAATAAGAAATTTGAAAAGATAAACTTAAGCCTTAACTTAAGTAGACACGAATTTTTTCAAATCTTTTTAGACATTCAATTTTCAGTTAAACGCTTTAGCTGTCAGAAGTGAAGCAAAAGCTGCGACTATTCTTTTTTACTGCGCGTTCGAGTGTTTTGATTGCTTCAATTTTATTTTAGATAAAGCCCCATCTTAAAAGAATCAACTGAAAATCCATTATTATTAATTTATAATTTTCCTTTTGATGCACCCCATATAACTAAAACTAACTTGGCAACATTATAAGTTTGCAATATTAAGTTTTTTCTAAAGAAATATTATTTAGTAATCTTTGAAAAACTGTAATTTATTGATTTAAAAATTAAATAATGACGTTACAATTTAATAAAATTGAATTTAATGAAACAACATCATTATTATTTCCAAATATTTTCTTATCAAAATCAAGAAGATTCTTTAAGTACTATTCAAAATCTTAACAGAGATAATTCTCTAAAAATACAAGAGTTCCAGAAATGTGAAATTTGCTCGAAAATGTTTGAAAAGCAAAACTCCAAAAGAACATCGTTATGGAAATATTTACGAAGAAAATTTTCACTAAGGTATATAGTTTTATGAATGGCTTTTAATTAGTCCAAAATTCCCCCAAAGGAAAATGTTCAGAAGAAGTTTTGAAGATGTTTTCTAGTCCCATCCATGTCTCTTAAGTTTTCCAAAAATTTCACACGATTATTAACTTAATCATCATTCAAATTTAATTTAAAAAATATTAAATAAAAATTACTGGGTAGATATTTTCTAAAGCACCAAATTTATAATTTATTTATTCATTAGAAACCATTTTTCTGGAACAATATTAATTTATTTACGAGTACATCCCATCCCTTGGTCTACTCTATCTTTACAAGGTTTCATTTTAGGTAGAGTGAAGAAAATTCAATCGAGCTTTTTAGGGTTTTTTTTCTTCATGTTTTGACTAATTTTCTGGCACCAGAGTGAAAACCGTGTAAATCGAGGGATGATAATATTCCCAAGAAAACAAAAAAATATTACAAAAATTTGATCATAATTTTTAATAAAAACAAGAAAAAATAAATAATTTTGAAGCAGCTGTTGTCAGCCGCATATTGTCTGGAATACACAGCACAACGTAAACATGATGCAGAATTATAGTCTTGTAATTTGATGTCATTAACACTCGCTATAAATCATACAAACGAATACAGATGATGCTCTATTATGGGTTGATATAGTCACCCGGAAGACATTCCACTTTCTATATGTTAAAGCCTGTACTAAATATACAGATTTCCTGTAGTACATATAACTGGTGAGTTTTAAATCCTTGTTACTTGCCATTCTTTCGATGTTGTTCATTGTCCGCTTTTACTATTCCTCAGGATATATACATTATTCATGATGTTATATTAAAGCCTTCAGGAAGAATTTCTGTGGAAAAGTTTTTTTCCTTTATCTTGTTATTCAAAGTATTCATTTTTTTTTTTGTGTTACCAAGAATTTTAATTGCATTTCGAAAGATGAAGAAGAACACTAATAATAACGACGAAAAAAAAGCTTAAACATATTTAAAATGGAAAATTCATGTCCCATTATAAATATGTATATATACGAAATCCTTTTATAAGATCTTTTTTTGTTGAGGTTGAATTAGAAATCCTTTTTCGCTCTTTCGTCATGAATTAGGAAACTTTTGATATATTGATTCGTTTTGAGCTAATAAATTTAAGACTTTTTTTGATGTATTTCAGAAGAATTATTATAATTTATAGTTTTGGGGAAGTTTATTTAAATTTCTAAGGATATAAATAATTCAATATTGATTTATATAAAGTCTAATTATTATAAGGATTTCCAGAATTTATGTACATCTCCGGCTAAACTCGATTCTTACTACTGATTTTGTTATTTTTATTACAACTATATTACCCCAAAAGATCTATCCTTCTTCTGGCACCTAAATTTATTGTAAAAACAAATGAAAAATATAGAAGTTTCTAACATATGTATGGTTTAATTGAAATTCATTTAAATTATGCACTTATTGGCGCAGCCGGTAGATAGCTCTATGGCTTGTTAATCACAATTCGCAGAGACAACCTTAATCTTCTTATTTTTTTTTTCAATTTTTCTTAAAAATAACAATTAAAAATTAATTAAAAATTTTTACATAAATTATTAAATCAATATTTTTTCTTCATTTCTTATAGACGTTACGAAGATGATTCGGAAAATGAATGGAACTGCGGATCATGGTTTGAATATTTATTGATTGTGATCTTATCAACGATACTTTTAGTCGGCGTTTTAGTACTAACATTATTTTGGGTTATATTTTATAAAGATTCATTCGCATGGTCAGGTAATCCAAAATTACAATTCAATTTACATCCAGTCCTTATGATAGCTGGTTTTATAACATTTTCTGGATTTTGTAAGTTTTAGAATTATAATAAATTTTTCTTAAATATATAATGTTATTAAAAAATTTCATCCTTTTCCTTCTAGCAATTCTACTTTACAGATTATGCCGCTGCCTAAAACATATCTATGTTAAATTGGCTCATATGTTCTTTCATGCATGTGCAATACCATGTGTTGTTGTTGGATTTTTAGCTGTATTCGATTCACATAATTTATCTATACCAGCAAAACCAAATTTTTATTCACTTCATTCATGGTTAGGTTTCGTTACAATGGGATTATTTGCTTTACAATTTATAATCGGCTTTTTCAGGTAAATATAGTTTAATATACTATAAAATTTTATAAATAAACTTTTATTTTAATTTATTTTTATTACATAGTTTTCTTGTATTACTTTGTTGTGAAAATGCCACATACGGTTGTCGTGCCACAATGGTCCCAATTCACGCAAGTTTTGGGCTTGTCAATTTTATGCTAGCGATTGCAACATGTGTAACTGGTTTAACAGAAAAAAAATTAGCGTAAGTAAATTAATTACTTTTTAATATTATAGAAATTTTAATATTATTAGTACATTTTCATTATCGCCTTTTTTTATAAACAGTTGCGTAAGGTTATATCATTTCTTTTTTCAATAGGACATGTTTTAGGACATTTTTTTATATTTATTAACTTTCAAGGAAATAAATATGGTCAAGGTTCGGAAAATTTGGAAACTGCTGAAACGTTTGAACCGAATTGATATTAAGAATTTTCTTAATAGGTTAATTAATATTCAAAAATTAGACTAATGCTTAACGAAATTATTTTAAGTGATGAATGATAATCTGAAGGATAATAAGACGGGAAAAAGAACTTGATTTTAAACAAATTATTCTATCTAACTCATAGTGAAATTCTTATGAAACGGTGAAAGATTATTTTTTCTATAAAATGATTTCTCCAAGACATATTATTGCCTATTATGCCTTTGTGATCAAAAGCAACATTTGAATTGCTACCAATGCCAAACCCTTTTTCATCAGATTTCTTATCTTCGACATTTCTCTGGAATTTATTAGCTGATGAGACGTCTCAAGGGTTATTATATGCCACGAGTAAAAACCATCTTGAAAATATAGTATCTCACAATACACTGAGAATATGTAAAAAAAGAAGATGTATTTAGCTTGAATAACCAATATAGTATAAGATCATTCCTGAAAGGACTAAATCGCTAAACTAAAAATATACTCGAAACATATATAAGAACTCGAAAATTACTAGAAGTAATACAACAGTCCAAATTTCCCTATACTCTCTTAGACCTACAAAATATGTTTTAAAGAATTTAAACAATTTTAAATAAAAATTTTCTTATAAAATCTATTTTTGATCAAGAAAAAAAACAACAGTTTTTCATTTAATTTACATAAATCAATAACAATTTCCCATTTTATTCATTTAGCTTTACAATTTGTCTTAATTTAAAATTCAAATGCATTTTCACAGTATGCCATTTTATCTCAATAACGATTTAACTACCAAATAAGAACTGTTTTAAATTTAATATCTTTTTTTATTGCTATATTAAAAACTTCATTAAACAAAATTAAGATATTTGTTTTTTTTATTTATTTATTTATTTTTAGTGAACCTACAACAGACTTAGAGCGATACATAATCAATGCTCTTGGAATGGTTTTAGTTGCAATCGGAATTGTTGTATCATTCGCTGTAAGACGATCAAATGCTCCAGCTACTGCCAAAGTTTATGTAACCGAACGTCTTTAAGAAATTTTTTTTTTTAAACACAAAAAAAAACAATTCATAGTTTAAATTAAAATAATAATTATTAAGAAATAAAATTACGATTTTTTTTTTTAACAAATAAGAAAAAAATTTATATAATTATTAATTAATATTAAATAATAAAAAAAAAACAATCAAAACCGATAAAATTTCATTTGTTTTTCTTTTTAAATTATTTTTTTTAATTTTTGTTAATTTTTTGTTTTAATTTTAATGAAAATATAAAGACGAAATTTTACTTTTTCTTATTTTTTAAACTTTTTATAAATATAATATAAAAATATTTATACAAGAAATTTTTGTTATTTTATTTAATATTAAAGTTTTATGTTTAGCTGGACTTTAATAAGAAAATTAATAGTGGCCTAAATTCACTCATATTTTAGACCAAAATTTGGTTAAGTTGAATTTACATTGAAGTTGTTGATCTTCCTTTTTTAAGAGTCAGAGTTTAAAAACTCGTTCAAAAATATAAATTGTGAAATTCGAGGCATTCAGAGTATTCTTTTTTATCAGTGAGAATATAACAAGTCAAGTTAGAAAGTTCTTGGTACTATTCCCAAAGTACTTGATATTTGGACAAAATGAAAAAAGTATTCATAAAGTTTAGACTACATTTGGAAATCTAAATTTTATAATTTTTCCTTCTATTATGGAAGTTCTGACGGTTGTAACTTACGACTTAAATCATTCGTCCTTTTTCTTTGCCTTTTAATTTGTAAAATTTTCAGAACTTTATTAGTAAATCATAAATTTTGGGAAACTGAATACAATCCTGTATCGATTTTGTTAAAGAAAATGCGATTAATTACGAAAATTCAAAAACAGGGTTATCAAAACAAATTGCACTATTTAGTAAGTTCTATAACTACAAAAAGACTATTTTTAGATCACATTGATTTGAGTAAAAGGAGGTAAGAAATGAAGTGAAGACAAGCACTGGGAATACACGGACTTATTTGTTATAACTCCTTTTGCTAGCTATTTTTTACATGTTCCCTTTTCCTAAACATTCTCGATATGGCTACGGATTTTTGGGAATTCGATTCCATCTAGGAAAGAATAAAGGCTATTTAAAAAAGCATCTACAACAAATGATCGCAAATACTCATACGATTTTGAGACATTGCTTATCTGGCGGATGAAAATGAAGAATTATTTCTAGTTTCTAGTTGTAGTTGGAAGAATTGAAAGCTGATGGAATTTCTGGTGACGATTTAAAGTAGAAGTTCCCAAACTTTTTTGTCTCGTGGAGCACTTGTCATGTTTTTTGGTTTTGGGTAGACCGCCTGCTTCCTGATGTTGATTTTTTGCAAATTCATCAACTTCAAATGTATTTTTGACAGCTGGTATAGTGCTATTCACTGTAAAAGGGCTAAAGTGAGTATACCACCTCAAGATCATAAATATACCATAATGCAACGTTATATATGAATAGCACAAATTGTTTATAAAGAAGTAATGACAATTATACGGTTCATTATCCAAAATATATTCCCCATAAATTTTCATGGAATGCCAAAATAATTGTCACGAACTGCTTATATGAGATCCACTAATGTTGACCCGTTTCATGGACCCCCAAATTATTTTTTTCACTGCCATGGACGCCTTGCAGTCGTCAAACCCTTGGGGGGTCGATATAGACCACTTTGGGAATCACTGATTTAAAGTATTCTTATTACTTTTCTAGTACAAATTTGGCAGCTATTGTTTAAATACAAGAATTTGTTTAAAAAAAATCAATGGAAAAGCAAGTTAATATGATTTTGGTGACTGTAATCTCTGACTCAGCCAAGCAACCATGCAATAGTGAAAACACCCATCTGTTTCATCAAGGAAATTCGAATATAAAATTCCCATATAATGATTTGTTTAATTATATTTCTAATATCAATTGTTTAATTGTTAAGGTGAATTGAACTTGGAAATGTCGTTGTTGAGTTCGAGAAAATATTTTTAACTAAGACTAAAAACTCAAAGTAGTACACAAGAATTTTCTTTTGAATACGATACTAAAATACAATTTTTGAGAATTTAGAAATGTACTTAGAGTTGTAAAGATTCCTTGAGAAAATCAAATAAAGGAGTAAACTTTTTCACAACTTGTTTACATCGAACGAACGAAAAATTCAGATCATTAAAATAACAGCTTTTTGAAAGCAAAGTTAAAAATCATAAACAAAAGACTAAAATAAAAATACAATTTAGCATAAATATTAAACACAATTAAAGAAAAACTATTACTAGTTAAAAGAAAAGTTATGTAGATGAAAAATTTGAAATTATGTTGTTTTTAAAATATGTTAAAATATTTGTTCATTTAAAATCACGCGCCAAATTTCGTCCAAGTTCAAAATCTCTCAAATATTAATTTAATTATAATAAAATTTTATATTTAAAAATATGTTGTTTTAAAAATAATCAAAATGAAAATCTTTTTTTTTTTCTTTAGGAAAATTTCGTAGTTTTCAACAAAAAAAAAAAAAAAAAATACGTAAAACGATATAAAACAAAAAACTACAATTTTTTTTAAAATTACTTTTACGATAAAAAAACGATAAAATATAAATTATTAAAAATAGTAAAAAAAAATGTATTTGTAAAACTCTGTTGAAGAGAATCGATGTTGTATGTTTGTTGGCTAATATTCAAAAACAAAATATTTAATAATTAATAAATCTAAATCTAAAAATAACAAATAGAAAATCAAACAGTTTTGTATAATTTTTTTTATTTTAAAAAATTAGTTTTAGAAAATAGAATAAAAATATTAAAACTATTAAGTTTTTATAAAATAGCTAAAATGTTTCCCTTTTTTTAAAAAAATATTTAAAATTTTCATTCTAATTGTTGTTAAATTTACAAAAAAACCAAAAAAAAAATGTGTTCACAAAAATTTTTAAGAAAAAAAGTGAAATTATTTGTTTTTAAAATAAATGTGAATTTTTTTCTAATTATTGACTAATTTTTTTTTAAGAATTAAAATTTTGTCTCATCGCAGAAATAGAAACATATCAAAATTTTTCTAATTAAAACAAAAATAAACAAAATTAAAATAATTACAAATAATTTCACTTTGTGTAAACGAAAATATTTAAAAAAACTAAAATCAAAATAAAATTTATTATTTAATTTTCATTTTTTCAAAAGTTTTTAACGCCATTTTTTTTCTACATCAAACAAAACCAAACTTTCTTAATAAATTAAAATATCGTAAAAAAATCAAAAAGAAGGTTTTTTAAATATACAGAAAAAGACAACGATTTTTAAGACACAAATAACGAATATTCGTTTACAGATTTTTTACAGAAATTTTACAGAAACCAAAAAAAATATTCTTAAAAGAAAAAGAAAACTGCTAAACAATTTTATATAAGAAAAGAAAATGTATTAAAATTTAAGAACTCTTTTACATAAAATTAAAGTAAAATAATTAAGGTAGAAAATAATCAAAAATACTGATATTAAAATAAACAAATGTAAGCAATTTATTTAAAAACAAAACAAAAAGAAAATCATATAAAATAAAGCGAAATTTTAAAGTATTCGGAATGGGTTTTATTTTCATGCTGTTTTGGTAGGCTCGTAACCTGTAGCGTTTTCTGATGACCTACGTACGATGTTCTGTTTGTATATGTAGGCTGGTTAAGGCACATAATTCATTAAATAAAGGACTACTACGAATGCAACCATGTAGACCAAGGCTGTCCAACCCGCGGCCCTCAGACCGCATGCGGCCCAAGGGAAGTATCAATGCGGCCCGAAACTATTCAAAGTTACTGAAGCATGTCCATTTTTCTGAGGAATGATTGATGTGTTTGCTGTCAAGTGACAAACAACAGAAAGAGGACCAGAACAGAAGGTTCTTTCGTTATGTAGTAAATTCTCTTTCTGTTTGAGTTGCTCGCTCAGCTACACTGTTCTGTTGTTTGTCACCTGGTGGCTTAAGTGAAAAATGAAACATACTAAGTGTAAAATTAGAACCAACATGTTGGATAAACACATTGAGAACTGAGAATTGTAACCAATCGATCCAGACATTAACGCTTTAGTTTCGCAACTTCAATGCCAACTATCACATTCATTTTATGATATGGATTTATACATAGTAATATACTTGTGGCCCAAAACACCATGTCTTCTTCCAATGTGGCTCAGGGAAAACAAAAAGGTTGAACACCCTTGATGTAGACAAAGCTGCATGTTAAGATTATAAATAAGTCCTAGGTAAATATAAATAATGTACATAAGATCCCTACATGTAAGTCTTAGAAACGGTCTAAGTTAAATATCAGTCATGTAGATAAGACGCCTACATGACGATAGATATTCAAACTAGGAGTAGAGCAAACAATAGTTATACAGATAAAATACCTGAATGATATTGGTATAAGAAAAAGGAAGAAGAGAAGAACGAAAACAACCATCTTGAATCAAGTAGTTTAGAATCGATCGCGGCTAGAAAAGGTATAAATAACAAAGAAGTTTCGTTCATTGAAATAAAGTGTTTTACTTTATCTTGTCCTTTTTCCTATATCTATTTATTTGTTAACAATTGACAAGGACATCTGCCACACTTTTAGAAACTCATATTAACAATTTATAGTGACAAGATCAATTGTAGGCTTTTCGGTACTACCGGAGGATATCGTAGTACCGAAAGGCATACAATAATGAGTGTTTTTCCAACTTGGATTTCTATTTGGGCACGTCTGCAAGTGCCATCTCATTAATAGTATTTGTTAAAAAGACTCTGTGTGATATAAAAATGCAGTATTTACAGTCTTTTTTTACAAATCCTATTAAATGTCCGCACGTCCGTCCGTCCGTCCGTATACAAGACAACTCAAAAAGGCGTTATCCGATTTTGATGAAATCTACAATGTGAGTTGCTTTTCCCTTAACTTGGTTTGGTATTGCATTTGAACAAAATCGATCCAGGGGGAGCAAAGTTATAAACGAAAAACCAGAGTGACCAGAAAGTTTTGTCGTTTTTTTGTTTCTGGTTTTTCGGATTTAATTGGAAAATTTATGAATCAAATTTGTTGAAATTAATTATATAGGTTAACTACATAAATAGACGATACCATGTTAAATTTCAATTGAATCGGTAAAAGGATAAAGGAGAAAGAAATAATCCTAGGAGAAAATAAGCCTCTTTATAAAGTTTTCTTGATGTACTTTAAAAACTAATACACCGATTTGAATAAAATTTATAGATTGGACTTATGGTATCAGCATCTAGGTTACCTGCAAATTGGAAGAAGTTTTGACAAGAAGGAACAAAGCTATAAAGAAAAAACCTTGAAATAATGTTAGTTTTAACACTTTTTCTGCCCCATTTCTAAAAGTTTTTTTTTCTTAAAGTATGCTCGTCATTTAAAAATGCAAAGGTAAAGCTGTTTTTTTTCCAATTTTTCAATTTTATCTGGTTTATACCTATTAAAAAATTAAACACTGTAATTTCCATGTAAAAAAAATTTCCCCTTTTAGTAGGCCTTGCTTTCGATGTCATTCAAAATATTCATTAAAGCAATGAAAAGCTTCTAGAAGTAACTAACTTTTGAGTTTATTTAAAAAATTAAATACAATTTTTGTGAATATTCAACATGAATTCAAATAATTTTGGATATTTTTGGCCTGCGGGTTCATATGTAAGTATATACGCTTTTTTTTGGTTTTTTTTTTATCAGAAATTTTGTCTCCAAAATAATTTCTTATTAATTTTTTTTTTTTTTAGAAAGAAACTTACATGTGTGAAATATGTCGACAAATATTCCCAAATGTTTCGGAAAACAATGCAAATGTGGATCTATCATGTAGATATTGGTTTCTGGAAGCTATACAGCATTGTTCAAACTTAATATTTTCAAACGACAGTTCCCGAAAATATGAAACAAATTTAGAGGCTTCTAAAATTCATATTAAAAAAATGCCATACGGATTATCATCTTTTGATTGTAATCAATTGATTTTGGAATCAACAATAGATTATATTGATATTGTGCCTAAATTTATGATTACATTAGAACAGAATTCTTATGTAAGTGGATTTCTAAAACTATTATTTGCTATTCTATTAATATTGTTTGTATATGCAATAACACAATATCTGATGGCAAAAAAGCCAAAAATAAAGAAAACTCTTCTAACCAAAAATGATGAGAAAGAAATTCTTTCACGTAATTATTATGTTGCTAAGTCAATGAAACGTCAAATTTATGCTCAAAAGCATTTGAAATATAATGATCCTTTAAAATTCCTGTATGAATCACCGACTATTACAATGAATGTCAAGAAAAAGGATTTAGCTAATATATTTTCTTCAATGGTGAAATCAATTCCAATTGGACAAGTTAAACCGAATTTAATTATGAAAAAATTTAATAATATATTAAATGAAAAATCTTATTGTCGTTTCATAATCGATATTGGAGAATCTGATGATGATTCAAGCGATGATAATTTAGAATCCGAACTAGCATAAGTATGTGAAGGATATTGTAATTCAAAATGTTCAACTTGTAATGGACATTTATGTTAATTAATTAACTGTATATATATATATATATATATTATAAATAAATATTCTTCATTACAGCTTTGCATTTTTATTTTGATAAATCTTTTTTGATTTGAATAAAATTTACAGATTGGACATATGGTATCAGGGTCTAGGTTACCTGCAAATTAGAAGAAGTTTTGACAAGATGGAACAAAGCTTTAAAGAAAAAACCTTCAAATAATGTTAGTTTTTGACAGTTTTTCCGCCCCATTTCTATCATAGGGCATCAAAAAATCGGCTATAGGCCGATTTTAAGTTACTATATGTTTTTATTCAAACAAACTTAACCATTTTTATAACGGCTTAGAAGATTTTTCAAAGTTTTCATGCTAAAACGTCTTGTATGCCAATACAATGAATATTAAATGCCATCTAACAAAATTTTCCACAACATTATAAAATTCGCATTCAAAGCTCTATACTTAAAAAAAGCTTATCCCACAAAAATTTCCCATAATAGTAAATTCCATATTAAATCTTCATAATTGAAAATCAAAACCCATACCAAAAATTTCACCTGCTTTTCTCATTTTGGTTTGAAAAGAAAAACCACTGAAATGTCTCGAACTCAGGTAACTTAGGTGAGTGCTTTTTCTGTGCTTTTCATTTCTTTTTGTTGACTAACAGTAATCATAGTATTGTGTGTGTCTTTTTATTCGTCACAATCGTTAATCCACTATAAAAAAAAGAAAAAATACAGGTATGATTAAAAGATTTGTAGCTGGGACTGTGTTGCATTCGACAAAACAGTTAACGTTCAGTCTTCATTTCGAATGGTATATCGTTTTGGTTTTTTCTCTGTTTTTTTACGTTTCAGACTTGTTTAACTTCACGGAAGTTGCGTTTTGTACTTTTCCGATGCACTTTTACTTAAAAATAATATTAATTTTTTTATTTTTTTAATCAAAAGTAATATTTGAACAGGTTTTTCTTTCGTGAACGGATTAAAATCAAAAAACAAAAATACAAGAAAAATTACAGTGAATTTTCATTTTCATAAGAAGTATGTTTTTATGTTTAAAAAATAAAAAATAAAAAATGCGTTTTTAAATAAAGTGTTACGTAGTTTTTCATTTCTCACTTTTCAAAAGTGGTTCACTTTTTTCTTAAGTTGCAAGAAAAAAAAACAGTCAACCTTCTGGAAGGCGACAAAAATTTTAATATCTAAAAAAAAAATTATATAATATTAAATAAATTAAGATTAAATTAAAAGTTTAAAAAGAAAAAAAGTTCCAGTAAAAAAAATTGGTTTTTAGTGAGTTTGTTCTCTGTTAAAAAGGCTTCCCAGTGTGTGTTTTTGTGTATTTTTTTAATATTTAAAAAAAAATTTAGTTTCAATTAATTTTTTAAAAATGGAATTCAATAAAATCTCATCAATAGTTTTTATAAAATTATTTATAATCGGAATTTTTTTTCATCAAACAAATTCTTATGGTTTTGGACGTTGTCCCAAATATCCATCGATGCCGAAATTTAATATGACAAAGGTTAAAACATATTTGTTTTTTTTTTAATTTTAATTTTTTAATTAAATACGAATTAACTTAAATTCTTATTCTTAAAATATTTCTTATTGTTTTATTCATTATTTTTCAATGAGTTTTTTTGTTTTTAACTTATTAGCATTTTTTTTGTAACAAACAAATTAATATTTAAACATTTCACAAACATTTCGAATAAAATTAAGATTTAAATTTAAATGACCCTAAAATCGAGCTTTTAATTTTTTTGTGATATATTTTTAATCAATAAAAAAATCAATAATTAAAAATAATTTGAAGAAAAAAAAATTGAAAATTAATATTTTTGTTTATGAAATTTTTAAGACTTTTGCAATAGAATTGCTTAAAAACAATTTATCATATTTTATATTTTTAAATATTGTATATAGTGCAAAAGTAGTGTTATAGCTTCTATACCTAAAGGACAATCCCATATGTTTGATAGAAGTTCTGATAGAAATTGTAACCAGTTATTTTTATTTTTGTATAGTCTTCCATTTTATCAAGGAGCATTTTACAACATTTATTACAAAAATCAGTCTTTGATTTGCCAAACTCAATTCAATAATGGTCATCTTAGCAAGGTATTTGTCGAATTGTGGAAATGTTTGAAGACAATTATTCTTTACATGATGTCGCGACGCCGGTAAGATAATGAAATCCTCGGAGTCAAGTCAATATTGCCTCTGTAAATTTGGATAACATTGATCTTAGTTAAATGTGGTTCCAACAGGATGAAGCTACGTGCTATACTGTAATTAAAACGATCGATTTATTGAGAACAAAATTCAATCATTTCCAGAAATCTTCCTGTCAATTTGCCCCATAGATCTTGTGATATCACTGCAATGGTATCTTTTCTGTCAGGATATGTAAAGTCACTTGTTTATAAACCAACCACAATTGAGGAATTAAAAAATATTATATGTCGTGAATTCTTATGAATTTTAGCTTATTGGAAATTTGGCTGGCTCAATTTTTATGGGGGCGAAGAAATTAGCTGGTGTTTTGAATAAAAACTTTGAAATATAAACTACGACTCGTAAACAGATCTATATCCTACCCTCCTCAATTTTAATGCTGCCCAATTCATTGTCCAATAATTAATTTATTAGGAAAAAAATTATTTGTCATGTCAGCTACCCAAACTAATTTAACTAATCTAATCATAGATAGTCCGTCACACTAAACTTGTAATCTTTTTGAGATCTGGACAGAGATACAGAGTTTACGGTATAGAAGTTAAATATATGACAAGAACTACAATTTCTTTTAAGGAAATAGATAATTGAAAAAGCTTAACACGTACAACAAAAAGCTGTTATTTTTACTTGTTTTATTTTTGGGAAATTATTAAACCAAGTGAAATTATACTTGGTTTATATTTCGCGATGTCAATGAACTTTTATTTTTCTTTTAATTTGGTTTTTTGCATTTATTTTAATGTTAAGCAAATGAATTTTTATTTTATGAATATTTATGTGGCCGGTTAAAATTTAAGTTCAGAAATTTGGCCTTTTCAAAATGTAAATTTTTTTTCTGTATTTAAAATTGCACAAGTTAAGTCACGCAAAACAATTTATCATAATTCCAAAACATATATTAAATGTGAATTTTGTTTCATATGAATTTCAGAGCGGAAAATATCTTGACAGAATTCGGATAGAACATTCGAATAAGAAATTAGATTTTTAAAATAATAAAGTTTTCCATAATCGACCCACCAATAATCGATTATGGAAAAGTTTTCAGAAATAAAAAAAAAATTCCCTTAAAACCTGACACACCACCCAAAATGCAAACTAATTTTATTTCTTGTCGTTACAGTTAACCAGTCTTTCAAATATTGTATTACTATGTAAATTCAAGTCTGTTCTCTTAAAACCTTCCTATAGAGTCATTTCCTACAGCTTTTTCAACTATACATCTTAAGTCGGCACGATAATCGTATGCTGTACGATTATGCTGTCGACTTAAGTTGCCGATTGTCGAGATCATATGGAATTCGGAAACAATATCTGGTATCGCCCAACCAGTCAAAACACCATATGATTATTGTATGCAACTCAACTCAAATCATATCCAACAATCCGACCGATAATCGTATGGACTTAATAATTCCTAACTTTCTATCAAGAAAGTATTCTGAAGTGAACAAACATCCAAAAGCACTTTCAAGGGTGCTAATGGGTTCTTCACATTCATAATTAAGATTTACCCTCTTTCATGCTATATAAAGGGTTTTCAAATAAGAATACCCGAATTTAAACAGCACTCCATTTTCGTTTCGTTAGATTACCCGTACTAAAGCTGCAATTTCCGAGTGTCTTCTGTGGAACGAAAATGGAAGATAATTCTAATCTTGCATTTTGGTGGAGCACACTTTATATCATTCGTAATTAAATCGCCGTCGAATGAGGTACGAGTCATATCTGACCCAGAATATCCGCTATAGAAACATTTTGAAATTTACGCGCCTTAAACCCTGAGCTCTTATTACACCTTACAGTAAAGCAATGCTTAAAAATACATTTATAAATTATAAATGCATTTTTAATTTATCAATAATTAGTAATTAACACTTGAAATTTATAGCTGAAGGGTAATTGCGGTTACTCAAGTCATAAGATAGGTTTGTATTAAATAAATAATTTATAGATAAATAACAAAGAATCACATATAAGTATCTGCAAATAACGCACAGCCAGGTTTTAATTTATGCTTGCAATAATCCTATTTTTTCAAAACTCTTCTATAGAACGGAGAACTTATAAAATTTATAATGAATTATTAAATTTTTCCTTTCATTTTATTATATTTTCAAATAAAAGCATAGATTTATAGTATTACCTATTAACATAATACTTATATCGTTATTATTGGGTGTTCGAAAAAGCTGTGGAACAAAATAATGACTAGTTGCTTTAACTAATTTTTTGGTATTTCCTCTTTTTGTCTATCATTAACAGCTTATATAGTTTTGTAAAGAATAAACAAGTAAATTGGTGATGATGTGAAAATTATTTGTTGTCCATCATTACAACGCCAAACTACACACCAAAAATTGAGTGAGCCTGACTGAGAAGTTTTGTCGTATCCACTGTATAGTCCTGACTTTACACCATCAGACAACTATTTGCTTCCATTTCTAGAGAATTTCTTTAATGCTGTAAATTACAGTTCAAAAGAAGCCTTTGAATATAACTTGTCTTGGTTTTCGCACAGAAAACCCAGAAGTCCTAAAAAGACGAGTGCTGCCAAGAAAATGATTAAAGGTCATATTTAGTTTAATTAAATATTATTTGAAAAATATAATATACTAGTTTTGTTTCAGGACTTTCTCGAATACCCAATATTATTATTTTTATGCTCCAACTTTTTATGATATTTTGAAATTGCATCAAATCAAGTATTTCGTAACAAACTTCTTCATAAACCGTAAGCCGTTCGTTGCTCTACAATTGTTACACATATCTTGGAATGATTTCTTATTTAAAATATAATTAATTCGAATTTTTTTCTCTTTTCTTACTAAATCAAAACATAAATATTGTTACACATTTATTTTTGTTATGCACTTTCAAATTAAAATACTTTAATGTTTAATAAACTTAATATGATTGTAATCGGACACAACTTGTAGACCTTGTACGAACAACTTTTTATGTGAGATAAATATGTACGTCATTGTCATCTTTAACCATAAAAATATTGGCCATTGAAATTTTAAAAATCTAAATGAAAGTACATCATAACTCATTAGAGGAGAGCGGAGTTACATTCGGACACTGTAATATGTATAATTTGTAATTCATTATTAACCATAACGATTTGTGGAAATATTTTAAATGTCATGAAGTTCATGGGCACCTAGTTAAATTTGTGGTAATAGTAAACTTTAAAAACTTAACTTAACCTAAACTTAGTTGAATAACGTATCGAAACTGTATGTTTGTAGGCAATTTAATAATTTTATATCATACTACCAGAGGGTATATTAGTTTCGTCACTACATTTCTAACGCATAGAAATAATCATCGAAGAACGGTTTCATGGCTATAGATTTGTAGAGAATCAGTTATAATCATTTATAACTCAAAAACTTGTTATCTGATTTTGATGAAATTTACAATGTGAGTTTGTTATTCCGTAATTCGATTTGGAATTGCATTTCAACAAAATCGGCCAAGGAGGAGCCAAATTATAGAGTGAAAACCAAAAAGTTTTGTCGTTCTTTTTTATAGTTTTTCGGATTTAATTGGAAAGTTTGTACAGCAATTTTTTTTAAATTATTTATTACATACATACATAAATAGGCTATACCGTGGTAAATTTCAGTAAAATTGGTCGATGGAGAATGCCTGAAATTAATAGTTGTAGGAGAAAATGAACCTGTTCATAAAATTTTTTGAATGAACCTTTAAAACTAATACACCGATTTGAATAAAATTTGTATAATAGATTTATGCTATTAGGGCCCAGACTACCTGTGAGTTAGAACAAGAGCAAACAAAGTTAGCCAGAATAAACATTAAAATATTATTAGTTTTAGGTGTTTGTCTGTCCCATGTCTGCCATAAGGTATCAAAAAATCAGTTACTATTTGTTTTATATTTTAAATAATACTAAAATCTATTATGCCTAAATAAATTAAAACATTATGAAATGGAATAATAAAAATTAGAATTTTTAGATGTAAATTTGAATTAAATATTGACATGAAGAAAATTAAATCAGAAAAGTGGTTACTTGCACTTATTAAGGTCAATAATAACAAGTGCGAACATACATAGAATGAACTCCATTAATATACTTCTTTTCCAAAGTCACTAGAACTCAGACCTTGTGCTACAGCTTGTTTTAGAGTCTGTCAAGATTTATATACAAACTATTGCTATTGGAGATAGCCATTAAAGATTAGCACAGAAATTATTAACTTGCAGCTGCATTTTTTTTAATTGATATTGATATGTTGCTAGTATAAAGTTGATTTATATCTAAGTCTGATTATTTTTCCATCAATTAATAATAGTATCTTGTATTATATTATATTATATTATACATCGATGATGTGAAAAGTTTACATAACTAATAATACGACATATTTAAAATGCATTTCATAAATTTGGCCATTGTACAGCACCTTCTAATGAAAGAGAATGGAAGAACTAATGTTTTAGAACGATAGATGATAATATTTTGATTAAACTAATTCTGTTGATATTGTCCATCTACACCTTAATTTTCTTTATCTCATCAAATTGTGTATCGATCTAACTTTTTCTCTTCATTTCACAGTGGTCTAATACAAGTATGCTTCCCTTTACCCTAAATTTTCTGTTTTTATTGTGGATTTTCATATTAAAATATGAATCATTGAATTGAAAAATATTGGTGAAATTTCTCTTGACCGTGCTTTTTCTGAAAGCTTCTGTGAACAGAGGCTTGATGAAATCTTAAATCAATATTTCCGGCCCATAAATACTTAAAAAAAAGTAAAAATTTTTGCATATTTAATAGCTTTTTCGTCATTATTCTAAAATTCATATTGTAAATGACTACAAACTGATTTCATTATTATTTTCCATGGTATAGAATTATGTTTTTTTTTTCAAAGTCCAATTTTTATGAATCCAACAATTAAATAAAACAATTTATGTCATAGGAATAGAAGTTCAAGTTGTCGTTTTGCGTTATTTCTATTTTCTTTGAATAGGATTAGGCACACGGTATTTAAAGTAGTTTAAATAAATTTAAAAAATTTGAAAATTTATCAAATGCAAAAACTTACAAATTTCCATGGTTTTTCTATAAATTTTTTCTGTTGTTTTCGTATTGCACTATATTTTAAAAGTAAAAAAAAAAGGTTTTCTTTAATTCTAGGTTAATGAAGAAATAAATGACCAAAAAAAAATCCCATTCTCTGAAATACACACAAATTTTTGCAAATTATAATATTACGCGGTATTATTTAGCCTTGTGCTAAATCAATTAATTTTTGTTAATTTCTGCTCTTTTGTGGCAGGTTTTTTTTTCTTTCTTAGTCGAAATGAAAGTCTTACAAAAGTTATCTATATACTTTCTCGAATCAAAGAAATTAGGAAATTTTTGTTCAAAATCATAAACTTTGATACTTTAAAAAGAACCGGATTCCAATTCAATTTTTATAATACATGTTAATTAAGTAAAACCTACTAAATTTTATATTTTCCACGGAAAAACACATTCAAATTGTGATGAATCTAATGCTAAACAATATTATATAAAATTATTAAATTTTGGAATTTTTCAAAAATTTTTAACATTTTATAATGTAATACGAGTGATTTGTTTAGACCGGGTGCTGCAAGCATTAATTCATTGAAAAGCTTAGGTGTCGTATTAGAATTTCGCAAGTGCAACAAGTGCAATCGCTCTAGGCTCCCTATTTTTGAGGAACCCCAAAATATTAAATACATTAGAAAAAATTGTCCAATAGCAAAAAATACCACGAATTGAAAGAAAAAAACAAAAATGCACCGTTTATTTGTGTACTGAACCCCTACGAATGAATCAAAAAAGGCGATGCATAAACAAAGACGGAATCAGTCCGATTGTATCTTTTTGGGCTTTATTTTGGTGCGGATCAAATCAGACCGAGCTGATTTGATTCCCGTATAAACGTGCCGAATGATCATCATTAATTTCTCAATACTAATATTAATATATCGATGAACGGTTTTTGAGTAAATGTAGACAAGTTTTCCTTCGTTTGCCTTTCGAATTAATCGAAATGTTTCTAAAAATTTACCAACTGCAAGACTGTACTTCAAAATTTAAAGCAGAAATTCATAATTCTATGTCAGTGGCCTGTTTTGGAACCATTTAGTGTATACACGAAAAACATATCCATTGCATATTTTTACTTGAAACACACTAGTATAACCAATTAATCAGATCACCCGGTATATAGCTGCACATAATATTATGAGCTAAGAAATGTATGCAATTTAAAATCCCAGGAATATATTGTTCCAAGAAAACCTAATTTTATTCGAATATATTTATGTTGGAATAATATTAATATTGTGACTCAACCGTTTGCATCTAAAAAATTAATTCATCTAATTTGAATTATGTCATCTATGCACATCAATAGATACTTCTTATGTAATCAAAAGCTAACTCATTTTTAAATTATGATACATAATATAAAAATTATCATAATGGCAATAATCATAACAATTGTACATAAGCAATTGTTTGTCATGCCATAAATTAAACTAATACCCTACTTAGAGGGCTAACCGCTCAGCAGTACGGGTATTACGGCAAAGACCACAAAACGTTTATTAATATAGAAAACTATGACAAATATTTTATTGACCAGCATACCTCCATTAGTTAAGACCATTGACTGGAAGGCAATTTTGAGGATCAAACAAAACTCTTACAATTACTTCGTTTACATGACAACTTCAAAATTGACTTGATGTTGATTTGAAACTCAAACAGAGGGTTTTTAACGTTGCTGAATCTTCCATATTAGTAAACTTTTTAAGAAACACATTATACAGTACTATGTTTGAGAACTTGGGAACTTTCAGCACTCATTTGCGTTACTTACAGGCCTAAAATTTACATATTTTGATATATTTAATTAATGCAATTCCGAAGAGAATTCTCAAAAAATGAAACGAAATATTTCCTGCTCTAATCTAAGAACTTTTAAAGCACCCCTCGTAAGTACATATAAACATTAAGGTTCTATTTTATATTAAAATAAAAAACGCAAACTAAATTTCTTTCAATAAAATTATATAAAACTTAAGAAATTCATTTTCAATAACATCAAAATTTAAATTAAATGTAAATTATTGTTGCTATCAAGAGAAATTATTTAACGAGTGAAATTTATATACTAAAATGAAGTAATGATATATTGTCACAAAACTCAAGATTGATATTCATTCGTGAAAGAGTTCGATAATAAGTTTATTATTAATTTTGCTATTGAATAGAAAAAAAAAACTCTTTACACTCCTCCTTTTTCCAAATACCATGTAATTTATTAAAACTTGGATTTTAAACTTTCAGCGAAACGTCCCATAAAAAGATCCATAATATAAATAGTGAATATCACTTTCTTTTACGCAATATACAGTTGGATTTTGTATCCGATGTAAATGAAGTGTAAAAAAAAAGAAGAAAAACCATTGGAAATGGTTAACGTATACATTATTCGATATGAAGTCATTTTGAGTAATGCGCAATCGCAATAAGATTATCAGGAAATTTTCACGACTAATGGATAAATAATTTCAAGCAAGCGATTTTGTGATCTTTAACAAGACTTTCATGGAAGTTTTCGTAAAAAAAATTATCTAGTTAATTAGTTAATTACAATTTGACTACTTTATTATGTGGAAACGCGTTAAAATTTATTAAGTACACGCATAAAAAATCATAAAATCTTTTTAAAGACGAAAAACTTCGTAATCGGATTAATCATAACTAGATGCAAAAGAGAAAGTGAAATTCGAACTTTTACGACCTTGACACATTTACTCCATAACCTTAATATAACAAGGTCAAAGAAATATAAGTGAAAAGGGCTTATTAAGAATATTATTACTTATAGTTTTTATTGGCTTTTTAAAGCTCGAAAAAAGTGAAAGTATCGAAGAGAATTTTTGTATGGTTTTCAAAAACTGACGAAAAATGTAATGAAATCTATTCCTCATTTCTCTAATGATGTAATTAAGAAGAGCGAGTCAGAAATTACTCCATTTGCTTACTTAGTTTTCAAGTCTAATTGTTTTGAACTTAAAATTTACAAGGATAGTAAGACTAGTAAGATATTCTAAAAATTATAAATTGCCTAGTTCTAGGCGTTTGAGAAAATTATTTTTAATGAAGACAGACAGATAGAACAGACACTGGAGTACTATATAGTATTATATAAGAATACATATATTCCTGTTCACTATCATTATTTTTATTAGGTATGGAATCCTAGTAACTTTAGAAATTACAGTCATGGGCTTTCGTAATTTAAATTCGAAACTTTTCACGTCAGTTTTGTTTTTATACATACGTTAATGAGCTAATTTTCGGAAAAGAGTAAGAATGTTGATTGTACTGCATATCGTCAACCAGGAGCCCTTCGTATCGTGTAGTAGAATATGAGCTACATATACCATAATATTTTGAAATGGATATTACGTAGTCCATGATTGTTGGACGATCAACATTTGATCTATACCGAAGCCAATTTCGATTGGATATATTATGTAAATACAAGTAAGGCTGAAAAATGCAAAGGTTTTTTTAGCATGTAGAAAGTATACCGTTCAAAAGTCCTTTCTGTTTTGTGTACTATTTACTATGTAATCGCAGTGACTCTCCTTATTACTATCCTAATATATAATAGTAAACTCAAGTCGTATATAATCTGTAACCGCCGTTGATAATAAAAAAAGGTATTACATGGTTCCTTCCTAAAAGTAAAGTATAGTATCTAAATATAACTAATAATTTTAATCAATATTCTATTCAATTACTAAAATATTTTAATTTAAAAATTTTTATTACAGGTTTTTGGTCAATGGTATGAAGTTGAAAGATCATTTTATCTACCAGAAATTGCATCCGGTTGTACAACATTACAATTTCAACCGGATACTTCAGATTATCCATTTGAGGATTATTTTCGATTAGAAGTTGCTATCAAAACAATTAATCGAATGTAAGTAAATATATTATTTCAAAATTCATTTTTATTTCTTAAAATTCGATAAAACATTAAACGAGTATTTTTTTACTTCCACACGAATACTGATTTCTATACGGAAATTTCCAAGCGGAATGTTATTACAAGGAAAAAGAGTCTTGTATTTTTCGATTTCCGGAATTTCTTTCAATTAAATGAACTAACTAACACGATTTCCGATCCAAAGTTAGAGGTATTGTAAATGTTCAAATAATCACAATCAATAAATTATTAATCAATAATATTAATATTTATTAACATAGTGTATATTTTCGCACTATAAAATTATTAAGTAAATAACCATCAAGATGAACCTAAATAAAATTCAAATTAATGTTATTTACATAGAAATTGCCTATAATACTATACAGCTTAATGCTAATTAAAATTGCAAAGAGAATTTCACATAATTTACATACATCGGCCAACGATTTTTAAATTTCAAATATTTAAATTAGATTTATTCACAAGACCTTTTGGTACAAAAAATATTATTGAAATATACAGGGTGGGATAAAGGTACCTTTGCATCACCAACAAGAATTCTCGTTTTTATGAAATAACCGTTGTCGACGAGAAACAGGTTCACAAGTGTGCACTTTGCTGATAATTTCATAGATACCGTTTTGCAGATAATTAATCACAATTAATCTAAAATTGGGCGATGCGAAAGTGTTAATATATAAATTGCCTAGGACCAATAGGTTACAATAACACGCCACTGATCAGCGCAAGTGCAGGGTCGAAAAAATTTAACATACATATATGTGTTTTTTATCCTTAGCGACTTTTCCCTTAATATTTCGATTATAAAATTAAATTTAAATTTGACTTTTAAATACATCTTTATTTAGTTCTTTATAAATTCAAAGAAAACACTTCATTCCGCAAACGAAATAAATTTATTCAATTAATTGCTTTCATTGCAAAATACGCAGATACTTGAAAACTTGTATTTTACCTGTTTATCATATTATTCCTATTAAAAAGCGAGTCTTTTTCCAATCAATTAATTATATTACAAAATCATATATGCATTTTTTGTTTACGTAATAAATAAATAAATACAAACATTGTCATCTAACGTTTTGCTGCTACGAAATCAAAATTATTGATTATTTACCATAAATCATTCAACCAAACATCTTATTGTTTTAATTCACGGAAATCCAATTTAAGTAACCACAATTTCAAGCATAGCTCCAACATCTAAGTACCTACAATACCACCCACACTTCAAAGTAGCCAATGAAAGAAATGCTTAACTTTCTGAAGTAATATTTGTGCATAGTTTTTTGTGAAACATTGTAGAAAATTATTACTAATATATAGTTTTTTATTGTTACCTTTCTAGCACAGGAAATCCATCCGTGAGCATTGGATATGCAACTCCGCAATCAAATAAATCATCCATAATGGATTTTAAGGTGAAGAAATTTACATTTTTCTTTCTTTTTTTTTTGTTATAAAGATATAATCTAATTTAAGCCAAAAATTAATAAAAATAATAATCAATCATTAATAGTGATCGAGTCATAAATAGTTAGCCCTTTTTCATGATAAATTTCACTTCTACTTTAATATACTATTGAGTCTCTTTTTATGCGGTAGATACGTTCCACATGTAGCATATTTAGTAAACAACGTGCTGTTGACATATGTACAAACCCCAAATTTGTAACTGTAACTGGGCATTCGGCCAAAATGGGTGTCAAACGTGAGCCAGTCTTAAGTTGATCAAGACTCATCCTAAAAAACGTTGCAATTATTTTTCACCGTATGTTGTGGTAAGCAGAATATGGTTTTGCTTCATTCAAAAATAAAAATGATACAGATCCATCGAAATGAAATGCTGACATGCTCGTCCTTTTAACCATAATTTCAAACCTCAACTCACGGTTCAAAATAATAGGGATTGTGCAAAATCACAATAAATAATCCTTCTAAACATCATGAGTTTTCGTTACAGTCTATACGTTTTCATTCTAAATAGGTAGAATGGATTGAAACTATTAGGATTTTAGCTGGTTTGCAATTCTAGAATAGACTTTTAATTCTACGTATACTGTCCTATATATTTTAGATAGAGACCATCGCAACATTTCATTTATGCATGACATGCATTGAGTCGGTCCATTCCATGACGGGATTATTTTGTCTACCAGCGTAGTTCTGCTTTAAAACCGCTTAAAAAAAAATAAAAAAAACAACCCGACAGTACTCACTAAATAATCTTTGGGAAATAAACATGAATTTCTATCACTAATTATTAATTGTACATATAGTCAAATTGCGAGATAAAATATAATTTCACAATCACATTCGTAATTTTAAAGTCTAGCCTTGGTAGATAATAATGGTACATTGTTTTTTTTAAAACAATATATGGCCCATAAATGTACAGCAGGAAGTACCTAGTTCTTTTTTTCGTTTCTAAGATTACAAACGATGAATAATTGTGGTATAAAAATTCCTGCCATTCAAACCTAAAAAAAAAAGTAGCTTTTAAAACACTTAAGTAGGCCACTTAACAGTTATCAGTTTGTTTAACTCAAATAAAATGAAATTACTTCTGTTACTTAATCCCAAACAAAGAATTCTAAAAATGTCTGCAGTAGTCGAACTTGAAACTTAAATTTCACACCTTGTTTAACTCGAAATTTTAACAAATTTACATGTCTAGAATTTCCGAAACCAATTTATTCAGGATAAAATCATATCACCATAAAATATCTATAATTGGCTATTATAATTGCATTCGTTTTACTACTTAATTATACAAAGTACCTATTTAATAAAAAAACACGATGATATGGTCACCGACCATGGCCCCCACATGGTTTACCCAAGAGATAAAATGTTAAAAAAGATTATTAGCCATTTTTTGCTACCAAAATTAGTAAACATAGTTCCAGTTAGTTTTTCTTTGAACTTGAATAATTTAAATAATTGAATTTAATTTATTTTTCAGTTTAGCACAAGATTTCCAGAAGTGATAGCACGTTTATTACCTGGTTCAGGTAAATATCAAGTATTGTATACAGATTATGATAATTTCGCGATACTTTGGTCATGTGCTAGTCTTGGACCAATTGGACATGCCGATCAAATTTGGGTATTTGGACGTGAACGAGATTTTTCCGCTGAAGTACGAAGTAAAATTTATGATTCATTAAAAAAATTAAGTTTAGATCCTGATCGTTTAATCATTAGTAAAAATAGTAATTGCCCAAATACATTGTGAACACCATTGAGAGGCTTTAAATTGTTTTTTTTTTCTTTTGTAGAATTAATAAATAAAATTTTCTTATCGAATTTTAATTGATTTAAATCGCGGATAGGATATAAAATTGTGATAAAATTTTCAATTGTTTTTTAATTTTTAAATATTCTAATTTTAAGTAGATTTTTAATTAAATTAATAATTATGGTGTAATCTTATTTTTCTTTGTAAATAAAAAATATTTTATAGAAAAAAGTTATTTTTGATTATAAAATGTTATAAGTTTTGTAGGAAAAGGAAGACACTTTTGTTAAGCCGCTGGAAATTGTTTATAAGTAATAATTTTGATTTCTGGTTTTTTAAATAGGAAGGAATTAATTACTGTAAGACCTCAATTACTTGATTTTTCACTAACCTCGAAAAGTAATTAATCAAACCATGCCCCACTTACAACGGTACGGAAATATCCCATATTATATCTATATATAAATAGGACAACACAAAAATTTACCTCCCTTTTAATCGTATTCTAACAAAAGATGTGGCTTAGTATATATATCGATGGAAAGCTATTGTTAAGGAGAAGTGTTTAAACACAAAAAGTATGTTGAGCCAAGTTGAACAGGTGAAAGTTTCCCATATATGTATATGGGAACAACAACAAAATATATAGCACACATAGCTATTGTGTGTTATACGAATTCGTGTAATGAGGGAATGGAAAGAACTGAAATGTTTTAGAACATTTTTGATTCAGAATTATATAGAAAACAGCAATTTATTTGTCTGGACCAAATTCAAGAAAACAATTGAAAAAAGCATTGATGTTTGGATTTGTAAATGAATAAGTGTGAGAATAAAAATATCATATTGAAATTCACAAGTTTAACTTTTAATTATTGCAATCGATATTTTAATATTAATTTTATTAGGTCGAATTTCGACCAATGGGCGGTACTAGTTAGAATAAAATACGAATATTTCCCAACTATATAAGCAGATATTATAAGATATACAATCACGATTTTTGATGAGCAAATCCTCTTCTGATATAATCAATTTCATTGATCTCCAAAGTTACCAAAACTCATCAGGTTCAAAATTTTCCACACAAAAAACAAAATTAGTTTATTAAAACCAAACAAAAACAAAAAAAGAATTATTTTTAATATTTTTATAATTAATAATCAAAATAAAAATTGATTTTATTTTCATTTCTGTTTTATAAAAACAAAATGATAATAAAATTTACAAAATAAGAAAAAATAAAAGAGTTAAAAATGTAATTCATTATGTTTTTTGTTTTTAGTTTTTTCTTCTCTAATTTAAATAATATTTATTTATAGTACATAATTTTATTTGTTTTTAATTAATTTTTTTATTATTTCTGCATTTTTTTTTTTCTTTGAGACCATGTAAAAACTTATTCAAATACAATTATTGCAAAAATATTAAATTTGTGTATTATTTTATTTATAAAACTAAAGTATAAAAATATTTCTTAAAAAAAAAAGAACATAAACATTTTATGGCTTTTATAAAAGTGAGAGAACCGAAAATTATTTATTATTAAAATTTTAATTAATTAAATTAAAAAATACTTCAGTTTTTTTGAAAAAAGAATTTTAAATAATTTTATAATTAACAACGACCGGAAAGAAGACACCAGTTAGTGGATGGTCCAGTTCCAAATTTTGTGAAGTGAAATTTATCATCCGGACCACAAAAATTTTGATTTCTTTCTAAGTTTTCTGAAAACTTTAATCAAACTTTCGTAGAAAACTATTTCATTATTTATGTATTTTGAGGACACATTAAAATTAAAGCGAATTCAAGTTTTTAAAAACATAATTTATGATTTGTTTCCGTTTTTAAATGTGCCTTTTTATGTTATTATATATATGCCTTTTTGACTAGTTTACAACAAAAAACAAATAAAGCTTTTACTTACAATTAAAAAAAAAAAAACTTGATAAATAAATGCTTATTATACAGTTTTTTAATACCTTTTGTCGAATTTTTATTAAATATGTTTTGTCTTTTTAGTCTAAAAATCCGGTCTGTATTAATTAGTTATAAAATTAATTGACCGTAAAATTACTTATTTTGTTTTATACAAGTTAAAAAAAAAAATATGTATAAACTGTTAAGAAATAAAAACGAAACACTTAGATTTGATTTAATTTATCTTATTTTTATGATTTTAAATTAGATTTTTTATAGAAATTTTTGCATAATTAAAATCTGATACTTTATTGTCAACAAAAAAAAACTATTGTTTTTCTAATTTATTTGAAGAAAATATTAAAATTACGATCGGAATACATGATTTTATTGTTTTGGAAAAATTTTACGGACGAAAATATGGTATAAGAATTCGAATAATTTGTTTGTTTAAATTACAAACATTTAAAATTTCATGTAATAATTTGGTATGGTAATTGTATTTTCCAGCACTTGTTGGGAAACACAAACGTTCTCCACTATAAAAGTTTGGCCTTATTAATATTGGGTTAAGGAAAAAGTTCGTAGTGTTTTTTCCAATAGATGGCTTTAGAGTTGCATAACTTTAGTAGTTCTAACCCATGAATATATATATATATATTCTTTCATTCATGGTTCTGACCCTATCAAGTTATATTATAGCGCGTTTGAAAGGTGACGTTTCATAGAATATTTGAAAAGAAAATTGTGGAATTCAGTCAGAAGTAATTGGGTTTTCAAAATGATCCAAAAATTCTGAAAAAATTCGCTATATTTCACAATGTCAGTTCGACTAAGGTGATAAAGTTTCGCAGGCTTATGAAAAAATTTGTAGTGCTTATGGTGAATATGCTCTATCAAAATCAGCAGCACGTAAATGGTTTGCTAATTTCCGCTCAGGAAATTTCGATGTTAAAGATGCGCCGCGCTCTGGTAGACCAATAATTGTAAAAGTCGATGAAATTCTCCAAAAAATTGAGGAAGACCGACACATTTCATCTTATGACATTGTTGAGGAACTAAAGATTGATCAAAAAACAGTGGAAAATTTACAATCAACATAGTTTGGCCTTACTTCAGTTTCAACAAACTTTTGTAATACAGTAAAGATTCACAAAACGCAACTTTTAAGACAATTTTCATTTACGATTTAATCTCAATCGAATATTTTCATTAGTGCCATCTATACCTCATATATAACATTAAATAAGTCTGTTAAAAATAAACAGTGATAAATAACAGTGCTTAAATAAGTGGGTACAAAAATGTATGATAACCATCTTTATTTTTCCCGAAAAAAGGTCATTATTATGCAATTCTTTATTGTACACCACTGTACACTGATTAGCAGTTAGTCGCTTCAACTTGTAATTACTTCTTTGCAACACAATTTTTATCAAAATCTCCCATTTTGTAAACAAAGTGTGGGTCATTCTATTTTACAAAAAAAAAAATACCCTATTTTCCTTATTAATATGAACTAAACTCCACCAATTTTTATGAGTAATTTTGAAATTACAAACAGGGCTATTTGATTACAATTTTTTACTTATATTTACTTATATTTTTATTTTTTTTTAATTTATACCATATTTTCGAACAGAGGAAGTATATTTATTAGTTTTAAAAACTCAAGAAATATCCATTAAAAATCTCAAATTACTTTCTTTTATGATGACACTGGATTTAAATGAATAAATGATGTTGATTTTTGAAAGATCATATTGAATTTATTAAAATTAAGATTAAGAAAAAAAGAATACACAATAAAATTGGGACGGACAATTTGTCTTCTAATTAAAATCAAATTAATACAAATTAGTATTTCCACTCTTTAAATTTCTCACTTTTAATAAAGCTTCTTAAATGCATTTTTAAAGTTAATTATTTTTGTACAAAATTTTTAAATAATAAAAAAAAATGTTAATTATATTAATTCATAAAAAAACAAAAATAATAATCAATTGATATGAGCTTAAAATTATTAATATAAAAGTTTTAGCTGTCGTATATTCGAAAGAAATAATCATTCGATTAGTTGCAATTAAAATTTAATTAAAAATTAATTTATTTAGGAAATCTTGCCCAAAAGTTAAAATTATAATTATAAAAAAAATGAGTGTTTTTTATTATAAATTAATAATAAAATGAGCAAATGAAAAAGTATGGACGATAAACATGAATGAAAGAATATATAGATTACGCTTTTCTATATTTCTAATTGGTTTTTTCTGCGCACCTACGTCATGCGAGACCTGAAATACATTGTATGAAAAATCATGGTTATTAATTTTAGAGGAAACCACACGTTATGACATAAAAGTAATGCGCAATCTTTATATTCTTTTATTCATGGACGATAAAAATATTATTAAGTATATTTCTTTTTAAAGACTAGCCACTTTTTTTCCTCTTTTTGTATAACGCACCACGATTTTTAGCTAATTTTTAAAAATGAATTTATTTGTTTAACATTTCAATATTTTTAATTCGGGGTTATATATGTTATCAAATTCTTTTAAATCTTTCAAGAACTTAGTTTTCTGTTTTGAGGCGTTTAAAGCCCTGAGCTTAGCGATCAAAGCCGAAATATTATGATTTGAAAAAGGGTAAACTTTACCACCAGGTATGCTAAAGTGTATGATCGTAAGGTTTGCTACCTATCTGCTCATATATGCTAGTTTAAGAGCACAATTGATCGATCTTTCTACCCCAAATATGTATATGAAAATACCTCTCCACTATGATCATACATTAAAATGTCGTTATTATAAAATACTACTGTAAGTACTAAAATACTGAAAATTAACAAACGAACTAATTTACATTGATAGACAACTCAATTTATTACAATTTAACCACGCATGGGGCTCAGATCAATGAGTGGGTATGGAACGTAGTGTTCCTTCTCTACTTTTCTCAAGCGAGCAAAAAAAAAGATTAGTTCCTTTAAATGCATTTTAAATGTGAAAGTATTCTGTACGATTTTATTTTTCATGCTTAGGCGTGTGCGAATAGTAATTAAATTAACGTTTTAAAATTGTTTCTATCAAACTTATACCAAAGATCATAAAGTAGGATCTTTGCTTATAAAACCTTATAAGTCTTTTATTTCAAAAATCTTTGTACTATAGTACGAACAACTATTTTTTCCAGTTTACAATTTTTCCAGACTTTCCCCGTCATTCTGTTTGGACCATTAATGTTTATCGTATGTCTTTTTCCAGAAATCCTTTATACTGCCCCACACTACACGACATGGAAAGTGTCCTCGTGTGGTAATTTTTCGTGTGAGATTTATAGAGATAAAAAAAAATGACATAACAATGGTTTTAGTGAATTTAGTTACTATTCGCACACGTAAATATGAAATCTAAATTAATTTATGAAAATAAAAGAAACATATTTTAATAGTACTTTTTATGTGCTAGCTTTTCATGTGAAAACAAAATAAATATGTAATAAATGAAATTCTTCAATATTTAAATGCAACTTTAATTGATACAATTAAAAAAATATATATAAATTGTATTCCCATTTTAAGAAGCCCTTTTTGGCAAATAAATTTTTAATATTTAAGTCAAAAAAGACACAATTTTATAGAAATTGAAACTTGATTATTAATCTGGAAGCTTTGTTTTTTAAACCGTGATCTAACTGATCCACTAATTGAGTTTAACCCGGATAACACTATGGAAGAAAATATGTGAATTTGAGGATTTTGAACAGCTTTCTTTATTTAATTTATTTGAATGAACAAAAAAAAGTATTCGTTATTTATTTGGCTTAAATCAATATTAACCGAGATTATTTTTGATTCTTTAATTTTTGATATTATTCGGAAAGAGCCTTTGCACATGAGACGTGAACTGCGAATTGCGAACAAATTAATTAATTATTTGATTAATTTATCTACATACAATTTTTGAAGTAAATCAATACACTTACTTGTCATCAAAAAATACTTTAATTAATTTGTTAAATTATTAAAAATAGCAAATTTAAATTTTTTTCCTGCAAATTGGAACAGCTTTTTGCGAACTGTAAAGTCATTGCTCTTTGGATTCCACAGTGGAACGTATAGTCGCGAAAAGAAAAATTCGCTGGTTTTTAACCTCAATGTTTTTTTAATTTTTGTTTAAATAGATTTGTTTTTATTTACGGTTATTAATTTTTTTTTTAATTAACCAAAAAAATAAAAAAATGGAAGAAAAACTTAAAAAAATTTTTTTTTTTCAATTCTAAAGATTTTAAGGTGGAAGCAGAATGACGGATCCACGACGGATCCACGACGCATATAAAATTTAAATATAAACGTTTTCTATTAGACCACACAGATCGCGACGGATGCACGACGGACTATTTTTAAAATAATCTGAAAACTAAAACTGTGGAATCCGTTGTAGATACGTCATTCTGTTTCCACTATTAGTCGCAATTCGCAATTCGCAGTTCGTGTCTCAAATGCAAAAGCTTTTAAACAAGTTTCAATTGGCTACCAAAAAACTCATATCAATAAATTATTTCTTTTAATTTAATCTTTTTTTTTAATAATTAATAAAAATAAAAATTTAATATAAAAAATATTACAAAACACACTTTATTTAAATAAAACGAAAATAAAAATAGGAAAATTAAAAATTAAAAAAAATATATCTTACGAAATTGCTTAAGTAGAAAAATTCGTTTTTTTTTTAAAAGAAAATTAATGTTTTTTGTTTGTTTTTCTTTTTATTTTTACATAATAATAATTACTAATATAATACCTCCTTCAGTTACTGTTACTAGAATTTTATTATTTCTTATTTTGTATTGTTTTAAGTCCTAAAATGCATATTATTCTTATTTAAGTAAACATTTATGAATTTATTTTTTTTATTAATTCTTCTTTTTTTTAGAGCAAAGAATGTATACATTTTTTTTATTTTTATATTTATTTTCATTTTATTGATTGCAGTTCATTTTTAAGTTTTGAATCGTCTTCTTTTTTTCTTTTAATAATCTTAAATAAATCTAATTTGTATATGATTTTTTTTTCTTCTGGTTAGCACTACAACACGCTGTTTTCTTTAAAAATAAAAAAGTTCTTGTTTTTAGCTTTGCTTCACAATTATTCAAAATATTTTATAAAACCAAAAAAAAAGGATTTTTCTTTAAATAAAATGCATACCAAATGAAAAGAAAAAAGAATATAATTTTTAAATTGAATTCTTCATTTCCCCTTCTTTTTCATAATTTTAAAAATATTATTAAAAAAAAAACTTCATTTTTTACCACTGTGAAATTCTTCGAGACACAATTTGCAACTCCAAGAACCTTCGGGCGGTACTGTTAATGGTGGCGATAAACAATACATATGATAGCCTCGATCACAATCATCACAAAATAATAATTGATCATCATTATCGGATGTACCACATATTGAACAATATTTACATTCGATACATTGCCATCGATATCTTTTCACAGATATATTCATATTAGGTGTAAATTGTAAACATGTTGGATGTCCGGACCGACCACAATCTGAACATGATACAAGTTCTTCGGGTAAACATGTTTTCTTATTTTCACGTGCATCACCCAAACAAAAATCACAATATGGTGATGGATGTGCTTTACCACGTTCAATACGTGGTTTAATTTTTCGACGATCCGGTTCTAAATCATCAACTGGTAATTTCGGTTCGGGTGTTAATATAGGCATTTGTGGTTCTTCGGTATTATTTAATGGTGAAGAACTTGTATTTGGTGGTAATGATGGTGGACCAGGACGTCCACGTCTTGATTCACCGTCGTTCTTTTTACGTCCTAAAGAAAAGAAGAAGAAAAAAACAAAATGATAAAAGAAAATAATTGAATTTATTGGAATTTTTTTAAAGAATTTTTTGTAATTTAAATTTTTTTTTTTTTCATATTTCTTTAACAAACCTCTACCGCGTCCACGTTTAACTGGTGTTACTTCAACACTAACCGCTGGTTTTCGATTGACTGTATTATATTTTCGTTTACGTCGACGACTACTGTAAGTTTCATCAAAATCTAAATCGGAATCTGGATCTTCTTCAAAATCCTCAACATGTGTTAATTCCATTTCATCGTAATACCATTCTTTTTCTTCATTTCGATGACTATCTTTACTGTCGTTATCAACACTTGCACTAATTGAGCTGCCATCTATAGAGGGAATAACTAGAGAAGTTTATTTTATGTTATTAGAATTACTTAAAAACTAAATTAAAAATATATAATTAAAAAAAAAGAAAAGAATTTTCATTTAATTTGTCCCAAAAATCATTTTGAAAAATCAATTTGTGTAGGTTTTTTTTTTGGATCTAAACAAAATATGTTAAAAAAGACTATATTGGAAAAATGTTTTTTTTTGAACAATTTCGATATGTTCCCGTAAGTTGTATCCAACGAGACATGAATAAAAAACATCGAATTAATAAGAAAAGGGTAACCACACGTCGATAGTTCAGTACATAACTTGTTTGATAGATTTACCTGTCTCTAACTAAAATAAAAAATGCCTATCACGTTGACACCCACTGCTAATTATGAATTGAAAAAATTATGTTATTAATAAACTTAATGGCAAAAGAAAAAGACTGTGTATCACAAATCTGTAAATAAAAACAGCTTTTTTTTTTGTGGTGGACAAAAATCAAACTATAAAACTAAAATACAAAATTGATCTTTTAAAAAATACATATTTTAAAAAGCAGCTCCAAATGGAGGAAAAAAATTTGGCGCCAAATTATTTATGAAATAAAATAACGAAGTGGAGCAAAAAATGTGTTAAATTTAAAACAAAAGTAGATAAAAGGTTATCCAACAAATGTGATATAACTTTTAAATGCAACAAAAATTAATTTATTTTTGTCTGAAAGATCATTCATTGCCAACTTATCCCAAAAATCATTGATCTTTAACGTATTCTATTGACTATAACGTGCACTCCTTTCTCATTTTGAAAGAACTAAGAACCGATGACACAACCAGCATAAGACACATACCAAAATGTTGCTTCTGATGGTACTACAGACTCTACTGGCTAACTTCTGGATTTTCCTCATTGGAAATACATCGTATTGATCTAACCATTTAGCAAGAAATGAGAATCATCACTGATGAAAATTTTTCAATCAACATATGGGTCATTTTGCAATTGTTCAAGAGCTCAATCAGCAAACCTACGACGACATATAAACAACCATTTGGATTTATTTCCTGCACTAGCTGGATTTTGTAGGAGTGTTTACCCAGATATCTGTTATCTCATATAATAAGCGTAAATATTGCAAACGTCGAGATATCGATAAATTTGTATCATACTTTTCCGGTGGCCGCATATCACGTAAAGAATAATTGTTTTCAAACATTTCCATAATTCGACGAATAGCTTGCTCACATTGAGTTTACCAAATCGAAGACTAATTTTGATAATAAATTTTAATTAAATGTAAACGTTGTTCTACTGGAAAACAAATAGCAATCAAAGCTGTGAAAATATTAATAAACATGCATGGCTACAATTCCCATCAGAAGTTCTATCACACCTATTGGATAACCCTTTAATTAGGAAAACCAAAAAAACTGGCTCTGAATTGTTTAAGATTTTGTAAGTTAAAAAACTTGCCGATGAGATGAAGCAAGGTCACTTACAAATTAAGACAATATTTGGATCTTTTGTTTTTTGGGGGGTATTTTATGTTCCGTGCCGTGAGTGTTGAAGATCAAATCGTAAGGGCCTGCCTTTCACTCGAACGACGGAGGAACAACCAAAGAGAATGGAAAATTGAATTGCGAACAACGAAAGGGCTCTACAGATGGAATTTATTGTGCAAGAAATAAATCATTTAAAAAATATTTTATGAGACGATTTTTGTAGTTTTTTTTTTCTTCTTGTTGTTTTCATCAAGTCAAAATGACTCATACAAGCATTTTTATTTTTTTCTTTTTTTGTTTCTTGAGAATTCGTATTTTAATACTGATACAAAAACAAGTTTTTATTACAGTCATTCATTATGGAAAGAAAAACAAAAAAAAAAAAAAAAACACAACAAAAAAAAAGCAAGGAATAAATTCCCAAATGTGCTTCTTTGATTGAAACAATGGTGGAAAAGT
The DNA here is from genome assembly GCA_963422695.1 of Xylophagus ater. Classification (NCBI taxonomy): domain Eukaryota; kingdom Metazoa; phylum Arthropoda; class Insecta; order Diptera; family Xylophagidae; genus Xylophagus; species Xylophagus ater. Next base: position 7,945,730 of record OY730486.1, on the reverse strand, counting down.
TCCGGACAAATTTAATTTCTTTTAAATCTGAAATTTTTCATTGAAAATCAAACTTCAAAAACTATGAACTCAAACTTCTTTATGGTAAATGTAAACAAACCATTTATTTAGATTGATAAAAATCTCTTCCTCGTCCTCCCCCTTCCCGGGTCTATGCAGGGGGAGTGTTTCTAGCTTGCTTTTAACACTTTAAATTGGGACACTTTTGTTTTTTTTCTCGTTTGAATCAAATGATTTGTGTAAAACATACCTGGAACATCCGATTGATTATCACGAAAACTGAATGCTCTATAATTATGATGTTGTAAAAGATATTGACGTTTTGGTTTTCTCCAACGAGTTGCCGGATACGTATAGATTTGTCCATCCCGGAAGCCTGGCATTCGTTGTTTTTGTTTCATAAACAAAGCACAATGATTTTGTGCAACACCAGTTTGTGGATCAAGAAATGGCATACGTAAACGTCTTTCGATACATAATCTTGTATTAAAATTTTCACTATTTTCGAGCACTTCTTTATAAGCTGAATCATTTAGAAATGTTTGTATTTTTTCTAGATTTGATATATTTACAATTTGGATCTCTGTCGACGCCATTCTTTCGTTGGTACAGGCACACACGCACAAACACTATTAAATTTGACTTTTTCGGAATACCATACCAAATATTAATTATTTTTTTTTTTCGTTTTTTTTATCTTTGTATTAGAAAAAAACCCTTGAAATATCATTGAACTGAAATTTTTGTTAAATGACAGTAAAAAAATCATTTTCTTCCGAATAGTAGTGCCATAGTGAAAAGAAAAGGTTATAATAACTTCATTTTTATATTTGAAAAATTAAAATTTAATTTTAAAAATAGGAAAACATTTTTAATAGCTAATTTTTTAGAATATTTTTTTGAACAAGTTTAATCAAATATTTCTCATATTTTATTATATAAATCTATTTTATTCGTGAATTAACGTATTAGGAAATTGAATTAATTTTGAGTGTTGCCTGATAAATGGAGTTAATTATATTTCGTGACAGATAGTATATATATATATACATATCAACTGTCAATAAACTTTAATATTTAGAACGTTTATGTGAAGTGCAAATAATAAAGTTTTATTTTATTGAATTCAAAAATGTCGAATTTTATACCAACAAAACAGCATTTACGTGAAGCATTACTTTTTTGTTTTAATCTAAAAAAAAATGCTGCCGAAAGTTATCGTTTAATTGAAGAAGCGTATGGCGAATATGGATTATCTGAAAACACTTGTAGAAATTGGTTTCGACGATTCAAAAAGAATGATTTCAATTTGAAAGATAAACAACGTTCTGGTCAACCGAAAAAATTTAAAGATGAAGAATTAAAAGCATTACTGGCTGAAGACCCGTGTCAAACACTTGAAAAATTAGCAGAAATATTAAATGTTGATGAATCGACAGTTAGTAAACGTTTAAAAGGAATGGGAATTATTCAAAAAGATGGTAACTGGTTGGGATATGATGAATTAAAAGAGATTGATATTGATGAGAAACGTTCAACGTTGGCTGATAGACAAAAAACAAATCTATAAATCTGTGTTTCTAATGTTTGGAAGCACTTTAATGGGATTTTCTTTTTTGTACATTACGCCATCTGATTATAACTTGTTTCGATTGATACAGCGCCATGCCATGCCTCTGAACGGCATTTAAAAACTTAAAAAATGGCCGGAAGAATGGATCACTTTAAAACAAGAAGAAATTTCCATTTATTGCATGCAAAAAATGGGAAAATTTTTGCACCAAATACCCGGACAACACTTTAATGTACATTTTCTTTTTAATAAACGTGTCTTTTTGATCAAAAAAGCACTAAAATTAATTCAAGTACCCAAAATTAACGTGCTTTCCAAAAAAGAATTCGACGTGCTACTTCTCCGTGGTTTTGGGGGCAATAACTGAAAAACTATTGATCGAATTACGATGAAATTTTGGAGTCAGGTATTTTCGAATCCGATATTCATTCTAAGCTAAAAAAGACTTAATAATTATTGAAGCAGAGATAGAGCTCCGTAACCGTTATTGACTTTGGAGTCACATCGTAAGATGGGCTTCTTTCTACTAGTTTTATAAAAAAAATGTAAAATAAAAATGTGTATAAAGAATTTAATCTATTTATTTAAATATACAATATTATTTTTGAACGGTTTGTTTTGTTTTTTTTTAAAGACTAGAGAAAAAATGTAAAAAGAAAATATTCGTTATTTTTTTTTAAATGCAAAAAACCATAAATAACTTTTTATCTAAATACTATTTTTTTTTTTCGATTTTACGTTGACGGCGATTGATTTTTGAGCCATGTTTGTGCTTTTTCAACATCATTTCTAACAACTATGAACAATTCAATATCTTTACTTCGGATTTGTGTTCTCAGGTAACTAAGTAGATTCTCCTCATTACCAATACAGTTTGGACTATCTAATTTCGAATCCAAATTATAATAATCTTCACCGATTTTCTTCACAGCTATCCAATGTCGACGTTTTAATGGTAATACAATAAAACCAAATTTATAATCTGTAGGCACATTTAGTATAAATCCAATTATTTCATTTGTATTTATGCATGCTGGATCTCTAAAATTTAAAATTAATTTGATTTCTTTATGTTGTATATAAGAAAAAAGACTATGGAGTTTGATTAAAACAGTTGAAAATAGGAAAAACTTTCTTGTTATTTTGCTTTTTATACAAACATTTGTGAAGACAGAAGTAAATAGAAGGCTAATTAACCCTCCAGACGTGAGTGAGTTTTTGAATTTTCATATTTACTACTACATAACGAATGATAATTAACAAAAACCTCATAAATACTCGATTAAGCGGGACAAAACTGTTTCTTTCCTTTTGTGGTAATAGCGTGGTCCGATACACTTTACAAATTTGAACTCTAAATTGCCCGCGTTTGAAGGGTTAAATAACTACATATCACGTTCAATCAAGATTTTAACCAATATAACAACTCCTTATGTACCAAACTCCACAGATACAATCATATATTATATACTTTCGTTTGTCGAACCAAACTGCTTCACAGGTTTTCTTTTGTAGCGCCGTCATTATAACATTTATATCATAATTTCCAAGTCCAAGGACGGATCTGTGCGGATTTATCCATTCATCTGGGCTGAGTTGTTTACAAATCTCATCTAATTGTACTTTTGAATATGTTCCTTTTGCTGAATTTAATATATTCAAAAATTAAATAATTCATTAATGATGAAAACGTCGGTAAAATACCTTGAAATAAATTATTAAGAGCATGTAGTGCACAAAGCTCACGCATCTGCCTTTCATGGTAAATATTTGAAGTCGTCATTATTGATGATGCCACCATTAAGATCTTTATTCCAAAAATATAAAATTATTTCATTAGTTCCAGAATTAATGTAGTTTAATTTGAAAAAACAATTTACCTGTGTTTTATGAAATTAATTCTAATAAACATAACACTCTTTCCCGTTTCCCAGTTTCACGTATTTTCTAATCCGAATTTGACATTTTGATTATTATGATAGTGTTGCCAATGATGTTAGTAGGATGGATGTCAAAAAATTGTGATTTCCTCATTGAAATCTTACACAACCTCATTCTTTTCTTACACCCAATTTCCACATATTTGACGTTTGACTAAAATTTTCACAGCCAAATTTAGGGCGAGTTGTCAAAAGTATTTCAAATCAAAAAACATTTTCTATTTTTGGTGCATGTAATAACTCGAAGGAACGCAAAGAATTACGATTATTTTGAAAAAATTTCGTTTTTTTTTGTTTCTTTGTGAAAATTTATTTGAAAAAAAAAAATTTAAAAAAAAAAATATCTCGAAAACAATATTGAACACATCTCACCCCCGCAACAGTCGCAAGTTAACTATCGTTGGGGGTAGATGTGTCGTTTTTTAAGGGAGTTTTTTTTAAGTGAGTTTTTTTATGAGTTATTTTTGAGTAATTTTTCTTTATTCGAAATAATTTTTTGAGTGAGTTTTTTATGAGTTTTTTTTTAAACAAAGAATTTTGGAGTGGAATTGACAATGATTGCTAGGCTATCAATCGGGTATGAAGAATTAAAAATGGTTGGAAATATTGAAAAATATTAAATTTGTCTTCCACCTACACTTTGTACGGAAAATAACTAAAGATTTCCTTTTAGGTAAGTAACTGCTTCTGATTTTGGTATGACATTTCTTGGTACAAATTTTAATACAGTGATGATATTTCTGTTCAAACTGAACTGCCATTATGGCAGAGTTTTGTCACTACACCTGTGATGCATATATATAATCATCGGAGAATGACCCCAAAAGGTAGATCTTAATCTTAATTTTTCAATCCCGGGAATCGAGATGTATTACATTTCTTTCTTTTTACTAGCCTTTTCTAGATGAACTGAGGAAATATGGCGTATTACTCCACTTGTTGAATATCTTTTGTATCCAATACTTCCAGAATGTTTGTTCACAGGTTTCATTCCTTTTGAAATGGTTCCACACTACCGGCGAAATTTTCTTTTGACCTAGCCTATCAATTTGTTATGTTACAAAAAAAATTCAAATGTAATCAAGTAGTTATGCAATTACCCGTGCAATCAAGTAATCAAAAAATCAATAAAATTTCCGAATACCCGGGTATTAGGTACTCGAGGGTGAATACGCTATTCGCAACCACATCCACTGAATGGAGACATATAGTGTCCTTTGAGTTGGCCTCTCCAGAATATCCATTTCTTATAAAAATTCACTCACTATTGACTGAATTACCCACAGGTTTCGGATCTGATAAATGTATCTAAAGCTTTAAAAATCGTCTTTTTTTTGCAAGCTGATGATCTTCTAACTGAAAAATGGTAAAAAACTAAAAATTGATGTAAATATTGACATAATTTGCTTTAAACTAAGTTCTATTTCTTCTTAGATATCCATTGGGTAGTAATGATTATTTTGTAGTCCTCCGAGATTGAATGCCCAAGTCTATTTACTTACTTTTTTACGGTGTAATACAGCGGTGTTGCCGAGACAATAATAATAAACGTTTGCCAGCGATAAGAAAAAACAATTTGAATCAAAATTTTGTAGTTCCAAACTTTCCCGGGTAAGATTCACTAGTCTCAAGGCACTAGATGTGTCGAGAATTAAAAGTCATTATCTCGATTTTTGCATGTTTACTCGTTCGTTTGTTGACAAGATAACTCAAAAACGCTTTATCCGATTTTGTTGAAATTTAGAATGTGAGTTGGTTATTCCTTAACTGGACTTGGTATTGCATTTCAGTAAAATCGAAGTTATTAAGTAAGCAAAAACCAGGGTGATCAAAATGTTTTGTCGTTTTTTTTTATACGGTTTTTCGGATTACTTTTGAAAAATTGCAGTGAAATCGGTCTAAGGACAGTGGAGAAAATAATCCTAGAAGAAAAAAGCCTGTTCATAAAGTTTTTTTGATGCACTTTAAAAAATAATACACCGATTTGAATAAAATTTGCAGATTAGACTTATGGTATCAGGGTCTAGGTTACTTGCAAATTGGAAGAAGTTTTGACAAGAAGGAACAAAGCTATAAAGAAAAAACCTTGAAATAATGTTAGTTTTAGCAGATTTTCTGCCTCATTTCTAAACGTTTTTTTCTTTCTTTCCAATTTTTCAATTTTATCTGGCTTAGAACTATTCAAAAATTAAACACTTTAATTTCCATGGAAATAAATTTCCCATTTTAGTAGGCCTTGCTTTCGATGTCATTCAAAATATTCATTAAAACAATGAAAAGCTTCTAGAAGTAACTAACTTTTGAGTTTATTTATTAAAAAATAAATACAATTTTTGTGAATATTCAACATGGATGCAACTAATTTTGGATATTTTTGGCCTCTGGGTTCATATGTAAGTATATATGCTTTTTTTGGTTTTTTTTTATCAGAAATTTTGTCTCCAAAATAATTTCTTATTAATTTTTGTTTTTTTTAGAAAGAAACTTACATGTATGAAGTATGTCGACAAATGTTCCCAAATGTTTCGGAAAACAATGCAATTGTGGATCTATCATGTAGATATTGGTTTCAGGAAGCTATACAGCATTGTTCTAATTTAATAGCTTCAAAAGATAATTCCCAAACACATATTTGGTTATTAAATCAATTCTCAAATTTGCAATATATATTTATTTCGCGAAAATATGAAACAAATTTAGAGGCTTCTAAAATTCATATTAAAAAAATGCCATACAGATTATCATCTTCCGATTGTAATCAATTGATATTGGAATCAACAAAAGATTATATTGAAATTATGCCGAAATTTATGATTACTTTAGAACAGAATTCTTATGTAAGTGGATTTCTTAAACTGTTATTTGCTGTTCTATTAATATTGTTTGTATATGCAATAACACAATATCTGATGGCAAAAAAGACAAAAATAAAGAAAACTCTTCTAACCAAAAATGATAAGAAAGAAATTCTTTCACGTAATTATTTTGTTGCTAAGTCAATGAAACAACAAATTTATGCTCAAAAACATTTGAAATATAATGATCCTTTAAAATTCCTATATAAATCACCGACTATTGCAATGAATGTCAAGAAAAAGGATTTAGCTAATATATTTTCTTCAATGGTGAAATCAATACCAATTGGACAAGTTAAACCGAATTTGATTATGAAAAAATTTAATAATATATTAAATGAAAAATCTTATTGTCGTTTCGTAATCGATATTGGTTCATCTGATGATGATTCAGGTGATGATAATTTAGAATCCGAAGTATGTGAAGAGTATTCTGGTACAAAATGTTCTACTTGTAGTGGACAATTAAATGATATGAATTTATTGAGAAAATTTAAATTAGGTCAACAAAAGTTGACACCGTCAAAAAAAGCAGCATCAAAAAAGCAACGTCGTTATTTTAATACAACAGGTTCTTTACAATCTGTACCGACTTCTGCTCGAAATATTACACCAAAATAAAATATAAATCCTAATTATGTGAGCTTATCGAATAAATGAATGATTGTTCTTCATTACAGCTTTGCATTTTTATTTTGATAAATCTTATATGAGTATTTACAAAAAAGAAAGTATTTTTTTTCGAAGAAAAAGAAATATACTATATGTATTTAAGTCCTTAATCCTAGGAGAAAATTACCCTCTTTATAAAGATTTTTTGATGTACTTTAAAAACTAATACACCAAATTGAATAAAATTTACAGATTCGACTTATCAGGGTCTAGGTTACCTGCAAATTGGAAGAAATTTTGAAAAGAGGAAACAATGTTATGAAGAAAAAACCTTGAAATTTTGTTAGTTTTGATAGTTTTTCTGTCCCATTTCTACCATAGGGCATCGGTTATAGGCCGATTTTCAGTTACTATATATTTTTATATTGTAGTGGAATTGTGTAATTCGATTGAGCTAAGTCGTATCGAAAAAGCATTGCCATTTCTATGCTTTTCGATACGATTTGGTTCTAATCGAGTTACCACGATTCAACTTCTGGTTTTTATCACAAATGAAACAATTTTCTTTTTTTTAATAATATATTTTCATTTTTATTATTTTCGAATATGTTTGTTTAATGTAAAATCACAAAATACAATATTAATTATTTTTATAAAGGCATATAACTTTATTTATTTAAAAAAATGCATAATTTCTAATACACACACGAGTAAAGAAGTTCTTGTTTTTTGAATTTTTTAATTTTAGTATTAATTCATTTTATTTTTAATTTCTTAAAAAATAATTTCTATTTCTTTTTATTTTTAATAATATTTATGAATAATTAAAAAATAAGAATAGCAAAGAAGCACCTAAAATAAGAAAACAGAAATTGTTTTACTGATTTTGTTTTTTTTCGAATAATAATTTTGGTTAATTTTTCATTTTTATTTTGAAAAAAAATTAGTTTTCTTTTGAAAATTTTAAGGAAATATTTATTTGAATTTTTTTCAAAATTTTTTAATTATTAATTTTCAATTTTTTTATTTTTTTTTATTTAAGAAATTTTTTTTTTTTTTAGTGAATTTTTTAAAGTAATCTCACGAAGTATTTCAACAAAACCATTGAAATACAGGAAAAATACTTTAAAAAAACAGTTTTATAAATTAGAATAAAAACAAAAAAGCACGATAATTTTAACAAAATTTAAGGAACTGTGAACTCTTTATGGGAATATTAGTGACTTGCTTACTGTAGGTGTTGATCTAAAAAGGGTTTTCTTTAGCATATCTTCTACATATCATATAAAGAGACCTAGCCTCTCAACCAACCTTTTTAGGAGGAGGCACAATGGGCCAGTTAGGCAACTGTGCGGGCCCCTCCAATACAATACAATACATATCATGTAATACCTTAAAACTCCATATCCTCCGCTAATTTCCGCTTTTTCGGTTAAGATATTACATTATATGTGTCTATTAGATGAAAAACTAGTCTTTTGGATGAAAAACTAGTCCCGTTTTAGAGATTCAGAGATATTGCAAAAAAAAGAACGTTTTTTTAGCAAATCCTCCAAGTAATCTGATATTTTCCATTACAATATTGTGGACTACGATCACAAAATAAATGTTTAATAAGTTTCATGAATGAATATTGTGTTTGTGTTTGCATAATTTAATTTAGAATCTTAGCTCTCACTTCTTGAAGGACCAACCTTAACAATAGTATTCCTCGTTTTTACTTTCTCCGTGAAAACTGCCTGGAGGAATGTACAAATACTCTACAATTGATAACCAGTACAAACATAGATGCATTCCAATTGTTATGGAGCTCTTTTTTGTCATTAGAACCTTTTCTTGGGAGGTGATCTTTCTTAAGTACTTTTGCAAAATAGTTGAATAAATTTTATTCATTTCTTTTGCAAGGAATTGAATTGTTTCGAATTCTATTTAAGAATAGAGGGTTCAGAGTTGTTTTCATGCCGTGAGAATTTTGCCAGGTCTGAATAAAAAACGTGGAAAGCAAAATCAGTAGCAAGCTCTTGTTTTCAACAAGTGGAATTGACTCGTTTTACATCTAATAGAAATATTATTGGAGGCAGAAAAGGAACAAAATTATAGCCCCTTTTTTATTTAGCAGATTGTATAAGGCTGTAAGTGTTTATTTACCCAAAAACTGCGTAGTTTTGTAAGAAATTGACTATTATAAATAGCGATCGTGTTCAGATTTTGCAAAACTCAATCATAAGGAATTACATGAATTCTTTTATATCTTCAAAAATACAAGGATTAAACAATTTTCTTTACCATTTTCATAATCAGAACAACAAAGTAAATCAACATATTTTTATTATATGAAAAAGAAATCATCCATGATTAAAGGATTCATGAAATTTGTGTAGAAATAATTTTCAAAATATGGTTATTGCTTGTTCTACAGTTTTTATTTTGTAGTTACTTTGTGATTTAAGTTTAGCATAGTTTTTATTGTATATTTGTTGATTTTTTTCTCAAAAAACTGGAACCGCAAAGGGGTAAGAAATTTATATCGGGATCTTCTGAACGAAATTGTAGAAATGCCAGCAAGAATACAATTTTATAGAGTTCGTTCCTAATAATTCCGTAATCTCTAAATTATCGTGAAAAGTTTCCAAAATTTTATAAAATCCAAATAATTTTTTTTTTAAGTGCAAATTTTCTTTGACGAATAATTAACTTGAATATTGAAGTGTTTTTTCTTTTCTTTTTTAAATAAACTTTAAAAAAAAAACACTTCAATCAAGTTTCTTCGTCACTATTTCTTTCTTTTTAAAAGATCAAAGAAAATATTCAAATAAAAATTTCCAATTTTAAATAATAATTAAAAAAATAATTTACAAAAAATTTACATCACATTTTTTCTATTAAATAAATTTTTAACAAAAACATTTTCTTTTTGAATTCATAAAAAAATAAAAACAATAAACAAATTTCGCGTTTTTTTTTACAAAAATTAAGAAATAAATAAGACGAATTCTTAAAAACAAAAAAAAAAGAATAAAAAAAAAAATAGTTAGTTAAATTTTTGTGATTTCGTTTTGTTTTTAAAAATTATTTTCAAATTAGTTTTATTTTAATGTTTTGCATTTTTTTTTTTTTGATATTTTTATTTTTTAATTATTAAAAATAATTTACAAAATTTTCTTATTATTTTTAATTTTTCTTTTGGAGAGCACAATTTTCTTTAAAAATATAATTAAAAATAAAGTTTGTGTTTATTTTTAACGGGTTTTTTTAAGTAAAAGATCATAATTGAAAGTATTTTAAGGAATTCCTTTTTTTTTTAGTTTAGAAGCAAATAGTTGGGATTTGTACTTTTAGGAATGAGGAAAGTGTTTTATAAAAAAAAGGCAGGACCCACAAAAATTAGGTATAAAAATAAATTGGAATGTGGTGACTAAAAGAAGAGAAACTAGTTTTTCTATTGGGATTTTTGAAAATCATATCTCAGCACATTGTAAATTCGAATAGAAAAACCAGTAGGGTACCAAGAACAATCCTTGCAATAACAGATTGCCTCATTATGATACATGAAGACATACTTCATTTAGTTCTGGATTCGCTTCTAAAAATATAGAATTATTTTTAATCCGATTCTATAAAATCCAGTACCATATAAAATTCATAAAGTAAAACGTTTCCTACTAAATTAACATAGCAAATTGTTTGTTTCGACTTTTTGATGGTGTGAAATACTTTTGGAAAGGTGATAAGTACGAGGATCATGAAAATTATGATTCTTTACAAAAAAAAAATTAAAGAATGAGAAATAAAATATAATATAAAGAATGTCCCAAAATTCACGCAAGAAGTAATTTTGATAGAAAACACAGGTTTATAATTAAAAATTGAAAATATTTTATTGATTCATAAAGTATACAGTATAGGGTTATGTATGGAATAGCATTACGTGAAAATGGCGTCCACGGCTTTGCTGGCACATACGCATTCTGTTGTTGAAATTTTCCATGACCGTTTTGCATAAATGTGACTGAATTTCATTGATACAGCGCTCAATTTTCTCTTTCGGAACGTGGGTAGTCGTGATCTTGATCTTGTTTAAGATCACTAATTGATCCAAATCTCCCTACATTTTTAAATCAATCTTCACAGTTTATGATCATATTTTGTACGAAAATTGTGAACTGTAGCTGCCAAACCGTCATTATTTTTAAAATATTCCTTACCAATGAAAGCGTGTTGTTCTTTCGTGTAGCGCTCTATTTTTAATAATCCTGAACTGTCAGCAGTCACACTGTCGTTTGTTTTCGTTGGCCACACTTTATTGCACAAATGACGTAAAATGAAATTCTAGCGTTAATTTTGGGACACCCTTTAGTATAATGTATGATCAATTGGCATCCGAAAATAAATCTTTAAATAGTTCATTGAAAACTATTAGAACAATTTCGAATGCAAAACGATGAATTTGTTAGGAAAACTTGATAAACAAGAAACCAATTTGGAAGAACTACAACTAATATATAGAGATACGCTATCATTGGAAAGAAAACTGTTTAGTAGATAACATAAGGAAAAAAATTAACTTCTTATGGTAAAATAAAAAACGAAATACTTTAAAAGGATTCCTATTCTTCCTAAATATCAATTATGATCTTTATATTAAACTCCCTCCTAAAAACAAAAAAACTCTAATCAAAATCTAATTAATTACATAGCAAAATAATAAAAAAGATCGTTTTTTTTTCTTCTTAAAACAAAATTAATTCACAGAATATTTGTTTTTAATAATAATAATTCAATTGTTTTCTTATTTAATTCGTTGTTTTAAAACTAATAAAAAAAAAAAAACGAAAAGAAAATTCCTCCTCAATATAAGAAAATATTTAACAATCACTTTGAATAAGAGTATCCTTTAATGCGTTCAATTGTTCTTCACTTGTTTTAATTTTCTCGGAAATCTCTCGCGAATCAACAATTAATTTCGCTTTCATATTAATAAAATATTCATAATCATCGTATTCATCTTTTGTTAAATGTTTCTCAAGTATTTTACCAATAATTACACCACGTCTATCGATATCCTCTTTTAAACGTTTCGCCTCATCTAATTGTTCTAATAAACGATCACGTTTCATTTGAAGCATTTTCTAATTAGAACAAAAAAACAAGTGAAATTATTAATTAAAAATGTTTTTTGTTTTAATTATAATAAAAGTACTTACTTTATCCGAATGATTCTCATTCATATTATATAATGAATTTTCAACTTTCACCAATCTTCCAGATAATGATAATAATAGCATCGTTATATGGCCTACATCATCGATATAGGCTCGGAACTTTGTAGCATCGATTGGTCGTAATTTATCTTTGATTTTTATTATTAAATCATTACCTAATTGATCATTTGTTGTGCTCTCTTCAGCTATTATGGTTTGTTCTTTATTAAGCACCAACAATTTTTTACCAAGATTTTCAATTAATTCGTCCTGAAAGAGAAAAACATAAGAACATAAATTAAAATGTCTGTCAGTATTTTTTTTTTGTAGTATTTTTTAATGATGAATGGTAAAATACTAGGATTGGTATAGAATTATCTTTGCCGGAACTGTGGAGACATAGATGCGGCTGAAGATATCAAATACATCTTGTGTGAATGCTCAGATCTTTCTTAAACTGGGAACAATATTCTGGGTAGCTGGTTCTTCGGAAAATTAGGGTTGCTACAATCGGTCAGTCGATATGAGTAGTTTTAAATTTAAAATTTTGTAGGGAAATCAAATGCTTCGAAGAGCAATAGGATACTCATAGTTCTTCGTCTCTTTAAGGCCAATCTCCACACAGCCGACTTCCTATTCTGACGGGAAAAATCAGAAAACTAGAAAGACATGGACTTTTGCAATTTTCGCTAGGATTGATCGAATAAAAACATCAGAGTCTCTCCACACAATTTAGAAAAATTGATGAATGAATGAATTTTAATCCAGAAAAACAGAATGTGTCGCAATTCTCGATTAAAAAATAATCCACTGGATTAAATCGTTTAGTATGTCTAGGCCATTAAGTCGACATTAACTCATATGCCTTTTGGGCACAGCAATAACTCCATAAATTCCAAACAAAAATGGTTGCTTCCCTATGATTTTAACCATAGACCCACAATCTTTTCATCTGGACGGTACTTCTTAGTCTACAAAAATTAACATGTTTTATTCACATTCACATGTCCACTATTAACTTTGCGAACTTCTTCTCTTGAAGGCATTAGAATAGTTGCACATCTAGCATTATTAACACACTAGCTCTGATCTACTAGAACCAAAAGTATCCCTATTTTGGTCAATAGTGGACGAATTTTCTTGAAAGAATATATTTTAAATAGGCCACCTTAAAATATCGGGCCAGAAAAGTTGTGGAAACTAAAATATAAAACCCAAGCAATGCCGTGGGTATCAATTAATATTTATAGTTTTGTTTTAATGGCTTTTTGTTAAATATTAAACTCACCTTTTTATGTGCGAAATCACTTGAATCACCATTAAACAATGTCATCTCTCTGCTACATAATCGATTCGTCATCATTTTCGATAATTTCAAACCATCAATTGTCGTTGTTGATGTTGGTGTTGTCGAATAGTAATTCGAATCACTTGTAAGTACTTCAATTGTTGATGATTTCGATTTATTTATATTATTAGAATTTATATTATTATTTATTAAATTTATATTAGAATTATTATTAATAGTATTATTACTAATTAATTCACAGCCAATTAATTTATCATTGTTTAATGTTGATGTACCGACATCCTTTTTAATTGAACGAACTTTTATATTTTTATTATATAAATTCGTAACATAATCGGATGTTTTCTTATAGATTTTCGGTGATAAAATATTATGTAATTTATCAGATTTTGATAAATGACTAATTAAATCTTTTGATAAATTATCACAAACAATTTCTTCTTGTAGAATTTTTCGCGAACTTACTTCACCACCAACATCATTTTTTGGTGTTATTGATTTCGAAATTTCATTTATATTTCGTTTATTGAGATCATCATCATCATCAACATCATCATGATTTTTACTATCACCATCGAATTTGAGACGTGCCAATTCTGTTTCTAATGTTTCATCAGTTTGTGATGCTGTTTCCATTGTTGGTGCATTCAAACGTAATATAATTTCAGTACGTTGCATCAATTTTAAACCATCAATTTCATTATCCATTTTTGTAATACGTTCAATTTCTGTTGTTGGTGAAATTGATGATAATATTGGTGTTGTTGAATTTAACGATTTTGTATTATTTGTTGTTATTGTTGCTATCGATGATTGTAACATTGTTATTGGTGGTATTGTTGCTGTTGGTGTAGTTGGTATAGATTTTCTATCATCTTTTGTTGGTGTTGTTGTTGATGTTGTTGTTGCAGATTTAATTTCAACAGTTTTTGTTGTATAACCTAATAGTTTACGTTCAATACCATTATCGACTAGATGTGCTGACATTAATTTCGATTGTAATTGGGTAATTTTTTCAATATTTTCACGTAAACTATCTTTACGTAAAATTTGTTTTTCATCTTTTGTTTTAATAATAGTTGTTGTTGATTTAGTTTTTGATGATGGCGATAATGTTGGTGATAATGTTGTATTAACAAGTTCAGCACGTACAATACGACCGCCACTATCATGATTATGATGATTATTACTATTATTATCACCAATAATTTTATCGGAGGAATTCGATTTTTCTTCTAAACTTAATTTTCGTACAACATCAGATTTTTTCTGATATTCACGACGTGCTGAAAATGGTGATAATTTTTGTTGTTGATGTTGTTGATGATATTGTCTTGTATCATGATAATAATTACTATTTATTATATTATTTTCTGATTGTGATGGTGTTAAATATTTACCACAATTATCAGAAAATTGTGTTATTATTGGTGATGTTTCATTTGATTCAAGTATATGAGTTTTCTTTAGATCAATTGTTGATTGTGACATATATTTTGGACTTATTGAATCATTCGATGATGATGTTGTTGTTGTTGTTGTTGTTATTATTGATGATGATGATGGTGATGTTGTTGTACGATTTATTGCCGTCATCGAATATGATGGCGGTGATGATGATATTGTTGATAATCCATTATGATGACGATTTGTGGTATTACTATTATTATTTGTTGTTGTTGATTGTTGAAAATGAAACATTGATTTCATTGGATAATTTGTTGGTGTATTATGTACTGATGTTTGTAACATATGATTGATATTATTATTGGAACCGTAACGTGGTGATGAACCAGATGATGATGGTGATGACGGTTGCTGTTGTTGCTGTTGTTGATGTTGTTGCATCGTTTTAACACCGATCGGTAAAACATCTGGTAAATTATTACATTTTGTTGGTGATATTAGAATATCATCATGATATGATGTTTGTGGTGTTATTGTATTATGATTTATACAATCTTCATTTGATGTTAATGTTAATTTATAACTACCATGATCTGGATCCGTTATGTTCGGTTTATCACGTGATGATTGTCGCGGTAAATATGATGCTTTCGAATTGCATCTAAAATAGAAATATAAATAAAAATAAATATTATAATGATGATTAATTTAAGAGAATATAAATTAGATATTATTTAATACGAGTTTCTAAGCAGCACATTTGATGTATTTTGGAATTAACGACGCTTTATATTATATCATGTTGGACAGTTAAGAGTTGTTAAGGTCTATTATACAATATGTCAAATGTGCTGCTTAATTTTGACAAAAAGGTTGAAAAGTACATAGATTTATTATGTCGAAATTTAATTCCAAATCAATAATTATACGACATTCAAAATGCTAATAAATCTTTTATAAGTTTTTAGGAATTGTCCTTACTCTAAAAAAAATATCGAGGAAATAGATTAGAAATTTTCTTTATAGAAAATCTTAAGAGGAAAAATTCGATAATTGAAAAACGTGTTGTCTGATTTTAACAAAATTTAGAGTATAGATTGAAGGTTCCTTAACTAGATTGGGTTTTTTATTTTAGTAAAACTCCCCGAGTGGGAAAGAAGTTATAAAGCAAAAATCAGGGTGACGATAAACGTTTGTAGTCTTCTTTGCATTTAATTCGAAGCAATTTTGTTTAAATTAAATTCGTTGATTAACTACAGCCACATCAATGTGTTTCCAGACTTTTTCGTTGAATGGATCCGCTCATACCGTAATGGTAGGGTATCAAGTTTTGTTTCGGTCTGCTAAATCTATTCCCTTTTTGCCGACATCTGGTGTCCCTAAGGGTAGTCATTAAGGACCCCTTCTGTTTATATTAGCTATCAATGATGTAGTTTCTGTAATCAAATTCTCAAAGATTTCCAACTACGCCGACGACATGAAATTGTACGTACAGGTGACAGGTCATTCGATTCTCTCCAGGAAGATTTTACTAATTTCGTAAAAATAATCTGACACTCAATACAGACAAGTATAGGGTAATCACTTTTTCTCGTGAACGTGATTGACAATGTTCCTCTACATAGAGTTAGTTGTATTACTGATTTCCGAGTTACTTGCGACAGTGAGCTTAACTACAGACTTCACTTTGACTCCTTGGTCTATATAAAGCAGTGTGGTTCCACGGTAGTTTCGGTTATTTTATCGCAGAGTTAATTCATTGTACTATAGATTTTTTACGAGTCCTATTTCTACTATAGAGTATCCAAAAATCGGCTATAGGTCGATTATAAATTTCTATATCGCATTTCGAAGTTCTGTTTTAGTAGCGCATTTTAAAGTCGACAAAACTGATCTTTTGTACATAACTATTTATTGTAATGACGAAAATACCACTTTAGCTCTGAGTTAAAAAGTTAAACCGGATGAAATTCTGGTTCAATCAAGAAAATGAAACGAATCAATAATTTTAGACGAAGAATTAAAATTCTGGATATTTTTTATATACAAAAATTTTCACGAATTTCCTGCAGTTTATGAGAAAATTGAATCTGAAGCCCCTGTATAAGAAATTTGAGTGGTTTACCAGTTATTAAATAAAATATTATAAATTATGTTTAATTGAAGAAATATTTAATAAATACAAAATTTTCCAATAAAAACTGGTTTCATCTTTATTTAATGAATTTCAATTAATTTTATTTATTCGATTCAAAAAAAGATTTGGAAATTTGTGTAAATTTTTGTCGTAATATATTTTTACCAGCAAAAAAAGAAAAAAAAGGGTTATTAAAAGGTGTGATTTCAATTTAATTATAAAAATTATTTTTATTGTTGATTTTTAAACATATTCGAATTTCAAAATTTTTAGGTCATTTATATTTAGTCAGACATTATTTTGCCCGTTTAATCGCCAACAGCGAAGCGATTTTTTTAATAATCATAATATTTGATTGTTGTCATCTCGTATTCGTTCGGGTTTAAATTGCATAATATTTGTTGATAATGACTTTACCAAAAATAAGTGCACACCTTTTAAAATGAAATAATATTAGTTTGTAACTTATTCACACTGAAAAAGATATTATAAAGCTTTAAGAAATTCGATATAACCAAAAAAAACAGCAAAAAATTGGAGCATTATAGAAAATATATGTACAAGTTTCATAATTTCTGATGGCAACATTTAGAAAAGGAAAAAACAAAATGTAGGTAGATAATAATTTCTTAATAACACCACTATGGCACGTTAAACTTCGTAATATGGATAAACTATTCACATCATATTTAAGTGATCTATGCACACGATCTGAATATGATCTCAAAAGTTGTAGAGATCACTTTTTATGTGTTTTATATTTGATACAATTCTGGATGATTGATGAATACACTTTTAAGTAGTTTTAATTTTACATTTCATTGTATATTTTTGACAAAACAAAAAAAACTAGTCCATATACTACATAATATACGAAACAATGATTTCTAACGACTATGATGTTCCGAATTATACAACCATCGAAGTACAATCATTTCCCACAATCAAAACTCTTATCATATAAAGTTTATTACGTGTCCATTGTCGGTAAATCTTAGAAAGTTAGCTATAAATGAAGTTAGGGAAAACTAGACTGTTGAACGAGTCAAGGGGTTAATTCTATCTAGAAAATTTTATATTTTTACTCTTTCTACAACGTTTAAAGAATAGATTCTGATAATTTCATATCGAATATCTGTAGAATTGACAAAAGTTATAGAATTCTCAGGGAATCAAGTTCAACCGTTCAAAACACATACTTCAAATTTGAAAAGGCAACATCTAGCCAGAAAATAAAATTAGTTTTTATATTTGTATATTTTCTAATAGCTCCAAATTTAGAAAAAATGTTCTTAAAATTTTATATCCAATATCTGTAGAATTGACGAAGTTATAGAATTCTGTGCGAAGCAAGTGCGAGAATAATATTGAAACTTCAAATATATCTTTCAAAGTCAGTGGACATCATATCTCGAAAATTGCTCGATGGATCATTTCGAAATTTGTACAAAATAAGATGAGAAGTATTAACGGGTCTCGCTGATGATCTTACATTTTTAAATCGATCTTTATTTTTGAATAATTACGAAAAAATAACGACTTTTTGCATGGAAATTTCTTGAATTTGCTTAAAGTCGTTGACATTTCGTAAAAAAAAAATTTTTTAACATTTTTTTGACTTAAATAACACATTTTCTTTATAGACTTTAGATGAATCGTTTGAGCTGGAGAGTGTTCACCACCCATCTTTTTTTTGGTCAATATTTTTAAAGTTTTTTTTTAACTCTTAATAAGTATTAAGTCCTTTCTTAGAAAAACAATTTGAGTTTACTCCATTTTTTCGGCAGTCTAGTTAGGTATGGCCCCTTAAGTCACTTGTCGAATGAATGTTGGAATTTCCGCAGACAATATAAGTGAGGTTTGTCGACAGCAGTGACATTTATTGCATCAGATTTTATTCCTAATTTGTACTTGGAATTTAAATAAAACACTTGCTATTCTGATCTGTATGTGCGCTCATCTCTCTTAATTTTAGTAATCAAGTTATGAAACTCTCATTTAAATTTCGGTAACATTTTCTAATTTCTAATTTGCTGTACCAATAAACAAATTCTATAGCAATAAACTAATCGATTTCCAAGTTTTTCGAATTGAATTCATATTTCTTATAAGATATATAAGATACACCTTTGTATTAAATTGATCTTAACCTTTTTTGTGTTTTTTTTTTTCTTTAAAAAAGGTCATTTTGCAATTTATTGAAACGAAAAAATAGTATAACGCGTTATAAATGCTTGTTTTAAGGCACACGATCACAAAATGGCAAAAAATCATTTTGTATATTTTGCAATCGACTTTTTTTTGTGTTCAAAATTGAAACCTCACCTATTTTAGCACAAGAAAAAACGATCCCCTTTGGTTATAAACAAAAAAGAGTGTATAATATATAAAAACGCCTGCACAAAATGCAATCCCGCAACATAAAATAATAATAAAAGCCCGATTGGAACTTCAACTATACAAAGCAAAATATAATACTTTAAACCGCCTATTTTTTTTCGCTTTATTACATTATTAGGCTCCATTTAAAATTTATATCATACAAAAAGAAAAAATCAAATCATCGCGGGCCACTTGTTAATCGTATAGCGCCGCATGACTAAAAACGAAAGGTATTAGTTTTGTTTTAAAATTCAATTATTTAAAAAAAAAAAACTCCATAGTATATTTAAAATGTAAAAATGGTATAAGAAGGTGGTTCTCTATTACATAATCTTTGACTTTTTTGTGTTACAAATTTTAAATACTGTATTAATGATATTCGATTTACTACGATAAAGACCTGTTTCTAAGAGTATTTTGAAAATTTAGTTGCATGTACTATAGTGATCATACGATGATCATAGTCAAACATTCAGAAACAGACACATCTGACTGGAGATCAGTTAAGATCAGTGAAGATCAGTAAAGATCATTAAAGGAAAAACAAAAATCTAATAACACGATATTAGAAAGTCTATATAAAATATAATTTAAAGAACCTATGTGATCTTCGCCTACCGATATATCGATCATTTAGGTCAAAGATTGATTTTCCTTTGAAGGGAGGAGGTAGCGAAGTTATTATATACTGAAAATTTAAAATAAATGGGTCTTACCAACACTTTTGGTTTATTATTATTAGGTAAGTCGATGAAAAATACTTGTATTTTCCATCAACAATAACAAAAGAAAACTATTTTTTTTTTTCTGTGATTACTTTCTTCTTTCTATGTGGTGGTGCTACATGCTGTAGCCGGGCCTTGGCCTCCTCTAGTACAATACTTTAGTATATAATATAGTAAAAACCATCTACTAGAGGGACTATAAAAAAAAAATGAAAGGGATTTAAAAGTGATGAAAGCCCTTCACAGAGGAGCTTTATTTTAATACATTTTTTTTTGTTGAAGGCAAGGTCATAAAAATTCGAAGTGAAAATTATAAGAAAAAACATAACTTTTTCTTTTCTGGACTTATTTTTTTCTTTTTTTTTTAAATCAATTATTTGAATAAGTTTTATGAAGGCTTTTCAAACTGGTTAAAAGAAAAGTTAAGACAAAAAAAAGTATGTAGGCTTGTCTACAAAAAAAAAACTTTTAAATGTAACATCGTGTTTTTTTTCTTGTTGTTATTAAAAGCTGGAAGCTGTGAAAATTTTCTTAAAACCGGTAATAATACAAATATTGAGACTAATAAGACATACTTTTATTTTCTTTTTCTTTAATTTTAATCACAGTAGCAAATTTCGTATATAGTCTAAAGTTGTTAACAAGTACTGTGAACGAGTAAGAAAAAAAAATTTATAATAATAATTACAGTAAAAATAAGTACACATAAAATGTTAAAGTATAACATGTACTGGGCGAAACGAGAGTAATTTATTAACATATTTCAACAACATAGAAACATCTTGATTTTAGGAAAATGAATTAAAATTTATCCTAGGAAAGGTTCGGTATTCAATTCGGGTCCGTTGTATCCCAAGAAGGCAACAGTTTGATGTGCGTTTTATGTTGGTGGTGTCATCGGTCCTTATTTCTTTGAAAATGAGGAAGGACATTGATCTCAGTGAAATGTGATTCCAACAGGATGAAGCCACTTACCATACTGAAACTGAGACGATCGATTTATTGAAAATAATATTCAAAGATTCAATCATTTTCAGAAATGGTCCTGTCATCTGGCCACTTGTCACTTATTTATGCTGATAAACCAACAACAATTGAGTAATTAAAAAACAACATAATTCTTGTTATTGGTAAATTTGGATCAACATTTGTGTGAAAGAGTGACTGAAAATTGGAAATCATACTTGGTGATATTTCTGAAACCTTTTTGAAACCTAGCCTCCGTGTTATACGAGACCTAACCAGTAACAGAGACCTAGTCTTTTTTGCAGTTGGAACCATAATCTCCGATGATTATTTTTGTGTTTATTTATGTTCAAAATATGTTCAAACTTTTAAGTAAGTAAATTCGGTAGTTCCTCGAAAAGAGATTCAAATAAGATAAAAAACAGGTTTTGAAAAAAAAAATTCGATATCTTATTTTACCAAATTATATGTAATTGAATTGTGATCGATCGTTTTTATTATTAATATAAAAGCACCTAAAAGTTAAGACACACCTTTCTGAAAGAATCAATATCGAGCAATTTTTTTTTCTTGTTTAACAATTAATAATGATTGACATCGAATTTAGTGTAGTCTTTAAATAATTTTGCTACTTTTTATTATTATCGATACATTAACCATTTGATTGTTATTCATTTAATTTCATGTAATCAGAGTCACTCATCAAGATCTCATGTGGCTAAACATGTTATTATGATTAAAAAACGTCAATCATAAAATAATATACTTCAAAACATACATAAATGAGCGATTATAATAAGAAAGTATATAAGACAAGTTTACTAAAAGCCCAGGTATTTTGTATATCAGAAAAATTTGCTCTCCACATTAAATGTGATTTATTAATTAACATTGACCTCCTTCAACTTTTAGCAATATAATTTTTTTTTTTTTACTATTATAATTTTTTTTTTTTTACATATTTTGTAAATCCAGTATATTAAGAATTTTTCCTTAACCTTAATTCGAGAGATTACTAGGTAAAGTGCAAATATTGTTTATATCGTAACGAATAATAAATTTAAAGTAGCTGGAAGAGAGCATAAAGATTATGTCATATGCAAAGTTTTATTATAGCTGAAGAAAAAAACCATACAAATGTTAACACAGGTCAGTTGTATTAAAAAAACATATTAAAATTAATAAAGATTTAATCGCATATAAAATAATTAATTGTTAAGCAATGTGTAAATGCATAAAATAATGACACAAATTGAATTTGATGTTTACATTGAACAACTTATTCTGGTTAAGAATTGATAATCCTTGAATATTTCCTTATACATTTTTAATATTTGTTCATGTTCAGTATTTCGTTATAAATGTTGCACAAGATTCATTTCAATCGATTCTTTCCAACCCTGATATACGACCTGATAGCCAAAAGATTAAAATACTGGTGGGACCCGAGTGTAAAATCGTTAGGACCATCGTGATACCATCGTGATATGCATTGCTTCTTAAACGAGTACATCTGGAGAATTGGACGGGACAAGACTTCAATGTGTTTATGTGTTTAATCAACAGAATCTTTTCTGTGTGACCTGCTTTTTCACAATGAAACACACTGACAAATCTCGGACAATGCTCTATTCTAGACATCATGATATTTAATTTAATAATTTTTATTGCCTAGAGTTTAAGAGAAAGATCCTTCTTATAAATCTATAGTCTTCGTTTGTAATAAAGAAGGACAATAATACATTAATGGTTGGCTTGAATGAAGAAAGTTTTTGAATCCAACACAAGGCAACAACAAGATATATTTTGTTATACAATGAAGTGAGAATTAGTCTCAAGATACCATTAACAAAAAACTGGTAATAGAATAAGTTTATCATTTACCAATCGACATCGTCCAAGGATTTACTAAGTATACATTGTCATACCTTGTTTAAATTAGCAACTGCATTACCAGTATTATTTACGGGCGTATATCATTGACTGCCATTACCAGCGTTCATAAGCAAACAATGTTAGGATCGTAAATTTGACCTGCTACATTATAGCTCCATTGATAATTTATAATTTGAATGGGCTTATCGTTCAGTCAGCATACACTAGAGAATAATGATATGCAATATTTGTCTTAATAGTCATCTTTAATCATACGATCTGGATCTGTTTGATCGTAAACAAGAAAACACAAAGTTTACTTCACCTTTTCATCATTATATATATTCATATACTTAAGGCGATATACACCTAATACTAACTTTGTAATATTACTAAATACTGCACCTTTTTTTGCTATCTAAAACTAGTCTTCTTTTTTTCGCTAGAAACTCTTGGAGCATGGGTAAAAAAAAAGAAGAAAACCAGTAGTTATATTAAAGTTAGTGGATATGCAAATCTTTTAAAGAAGAAATTATATTTTTTACGGTATTTTTTTTTTCGAAAATATTATTTTAATGGTAAATCTCAGACAATCTCTAAAACATCTTTAAAAGAGTTAATCATAGACTTCCATACGCGTATAATAATTTTCGAGTATACAAAAGTGTACATCATCTTAGATCGAAAGTGTTTTCCTTTTGATAAAACTTGTGTGGGCAATTATTAGTGGTTTCTTAGTTTGCAAAAATTAAAAAAAAAAAAAAATGATGTCTTGTAATGTGTGCTGTTTCTTTTTTATTAACCATCAGGTTTTTTTCTAAAGATTTTTCTTTTTTTTTTAAACTAAAGCTAACTTCATAGAGACATTTCAACAAGTTTGTCAAACTTGAAGATTCACTTCCAAAAAGTTAAAACAATTTGTGAAATTTGGTCTGACAAACTGGACCCATAGATGGTCCAACTTTTATAGGAACTTAATGATTTTGTTAAACTTGTTGGACAGTCTATTTGTACCCACGCAGGACGATCACCCTAAACGTACGTTTTAGTAAAAATATACGCAACAGGATGTTTCAAGATTGTACATCAATAGTATAGCGGCTGCTTTAACCGAAACTGTAACTTTTGCTTGACCGTGGATAGCAGCTTTATGCCTAGCTTAAATCTCGTTTTAGTCACTTAGCCTTTGAATTTAATCAAAATATTCCATCCCACAAAAATATTCATTAGTAAATACAAAGTTTAACAAAATCTTTTTTTTCTTTTTCTATACAAAAATAACGAAATTGAAAATCGATTTTCAATTTAATTGAATTTAATTTTTCACAATTTGTCAATATTTCTATCACATATTGAAAATTAATGATATTTTTGATATTTTGTGTTAAATTGGATTGTGTAAAAAAAAAACTGAGGAGTGTTTAATAAAGATGCATTATGAAATTTTGGTTTTTACAAGAAAATAAAAATATGTTTTTAAGTTTTTAATTTAAACCGATAAAGATTTAATAACAGTGAGATCACTGAGGAAATTCAGAGAACGTGGATTTGACAAAGTCATAGTTTTTTTTTGTTTTTGTGTAAATAAAAGGCCAATTTCTCTCATAAAGAAGTGAAAACATTATTAAACTAAATATCGTCCATTTTGCCCTTTTCCCATTTTCATGGCAGAATTACAATACTATCCCGTGGCTGTAGAACTTCTAGGGACGAAACACCAAAACACAAATTTCTTTTGAAATCAAATTTACCCCATTAAAAGGACTTCTGACTGAAATAAACCATAGTCTGATGAATTTTTAACGAGTGGTCCAATTTGTACACTAGACTACAGCATTATCATGATTAAAAACAAAACTTTTCTGATTCACCAATTCTGGACGTTGTTTTTATTTTGTCGTCATCAACGACATAACGACTGAATGATTCTCTATTTATTTCATGGGCCTAAACCATGAAATAAATAGAGAATCATTTTTGGTAAACATCTTGAATAGTTAATTGTATGGCATGGGTTTATTTTTTATTAACGTGTTTATTTGCCACGAATATGATAAAGAATTGACGAAGTTATTGCCGTTTTCCCCGAAACAGCTTACCTTTTTAATACGATGATCATCCAAATTGTCCTAAAAATTGGAAAACCATTTCCTATATGGGCGTTTAGACGGAAAATTTTTAATCCTTTTGATTTTACAATATCTTCAGAGACTTCTCTTTTTTATGCTTATTAAATATACTTTTT
This sequence comes from Xylophagus ater, assembly GCA_963422695.1. NCBI lineage: Eukaryota > Metazoa > Arthropoda > Insecta > Diptera > Xylophagidae > Xylophagus > Xylophagus ater. Next base: position 7,920,503 of record OY730486.1, on the reverse strand, counting down.
GTTTTAAATTGTTATAATTTCCATATTTGTCGAAAAATTTTGAATTTCCTGACAAATCTCGATAACAACTTAAGTTCAGGATATAATTGCTTTTTTTTATGTTTCCGAGATACACTATGGACTGAATTACGAGGGTCCCATCATTTTGGTATGCCCAAAAAATAAGACCTTCTCCAGTCAGTCATAATTCTGATATAAACAAAATATTCGACAGTAATTATAAATTAAAAAATAAAAAATATTGAAAAGTTTTTACGTCTTCGAAGATGTAGGTAATCTCCATTAATTAAAGAAATTCATGTTTCCTTTCTCAAAATATAACACCTTGGGAAAAAATTAAAGCTTCTCTTTTCTAATCTAATAATTAAATTTTTACAATTTTTGAATAAATCTTTTGGAAAAAAAAGGTCAAAATTGTATTGAATTCTTTTACAAGGACTCCAAAAAAAAAAGAAAAGAAAATGTCTATAATTATTTAAAATTATATAAAATTGAATGATTCTCATCCAATTAACATTGTAATTTAATTTATGATTATTAATTCGGATAAAAAATAAATATTTGTTGAAAGCTTTTTGTTTAAAGAATGTGAATTTTTATGCTTCACAAAATTCAATGCCAAAAAAAAAGTTTTGCTAGTATTTTTCTTTTGAAAGAAAAATTTCCACTTTTTTCGAATTAGAGAAATAAATATTCATGTTAACAAGATTTAACATAAGAAAATCGGTACATTAACCCTACGACTCCATTGGACTTATTTGAAGACATATTTTCAGTCGGACTGACAAAAAAGTAAAAATTTTAGATTCTCCATTAGACTTTTTTTCAGTCTGACTGAAAATATGTCTTGAAACAAGCCCAATGGAGTCGTGTGGTAAAGTACATTGACATGATAGCAAAATAAAAATTATGTTTGTTATAAAAATTCGCAAAAATAAGGGCTTCCGACATTTATTCAATTAAACAAATTGCAACATCAAATTGAAAGACACTTTTTTGATTGAGAAAGTTCTTCTTATTTTCGGATGAAAATTCTTATCATACAAAACCAAAAATAAATTGTTTTGATAATAAAATTATATTAAAAATAATATTTTTGTTTTACAAAATGAAAATGAAACTTTGTACAGCAAAAAAAAAAAATGGAAGTAAATATGAACTTTAATTTCTTAAAATTTTCAAAGATTAAGATTTTTTCCAATTTACGCATGTTTTAAACAAAACAAGTAAGAAAAAATATCATTATTTAACGAGTTTGAATAGAAAAGGTTCATTATGGACTACTACTAATCGACCTGCCCATTGGGTTGTTCAACTACGTCATTCATCTAATTGATTTTCAAACGAAAAATAACATGAGTAAAAATTGTAATTGAGGTAAGTAACCCAAGACCTATAAAGAACTAATGAACTTCAATATATTTATCATCGTCTTCCTGTATTCATGATTATGTGTAAATCATAATAACAGTTAAATACATAGTTCTAATAATCATTCCTTTTTTTAAAGAAAAAGTATAGAAGACTTTGAATAAAGAATTGAATAGGGCATTCTCCCCAGTTATCGGATAGTCTTTTTTTATCGAACACTTTTGACAAAAATTATCCTAAAGACGTATTTCTAATCAAATTCGATGCAAATTATATGGTTTACAGAGTGTATTTTTAGTCTGTGGGCGCCAGTTTCAAGTTATTAAATTTTTAGCAGGGCATTTCATGTCTAGATTTTTTATTGGTAGAAATGCCGAGGAAACAACGAGAAGCAATTGTCTTAATAGGTGTCGGTAAGTGAATTGGAAAAGTTAGTAGCTGAAGAATTTAGTATGTGTCTAAAAAAGCCAAAGATAAATTTGATATTAAAACAAATTTATTTAAAGATATTTCAATTTAATTTATGAATTTTAAAACAGTTTGCTTTGCCCAGTTTAATTTTAAGTCGTCCATCTCCAGAATCAACATGATTATGCCACTTTTTCTATAACCAATTTTACTAGGAATTTTAATTAATCATATTAATTAAAAAACTCGACCTAGTGAAAAATCGTTAGAAAAATGCATTAGGTTCGATAGAATAATAAAATAAAATATCATTATGAATATGTATTTCTAATATTTTGCCAGAAAACAATACAAATCTTAAACGAAATTTATTTCAAATGAAATACATTTATTTGTATTTAATTTATTGCTGCCGTAATGAAACTGAAGACTCCCAAATGATTTCATTTCCAAAACAATTTCTAGGAATTAGAAGAATTAGAAATGTAAATAGTATAGGAAAAATCCCTTGTAATTATATACGTTCGTATGCATTTTGTTCATTGCAACCATTTTGAATTTGGATATGTCAAAACAAAATCTGATAAAAAGTCTTTCTCAAAAAGTCTTTATGTCAGTCTCCACAAGACTGTTTTTAAGTCCGACTGAAAATAACTCTCGAAATAAGTCGTGTCGATTCGGCCTGTAACTTAAAAACGAACATATTGAATTTTTAATAGGCCGCCCCAAAATTGGGGAAATTACCCTATAAATATATTTACTATGTGAATTATTACATTGTTAAAGAAATTGGTCATTCAAGTTTCAATATTAAAAATTTTCTTTTTACAGATAATTTCCAATAACAATATACGATGTACTCGATATACGGAAGTATATAAAGATTTGCTTTAAAATTAAGAAACTTCTAAAGAACTCCAACCGTAAGTATGGAAGAAACAATTATGAATAGTTTTTCAATACAACGAAAATCATGAACAATATCAATGAAGGCCTATTATCTTCAATAAATAGGTATGTACACTTTGTTGCTTTTCCTTTTACAAAAATTATGAAATTATAAAAAAAAACCTTATAAATAATATCATTAACGAAAAGCGGTATTCGTTCACTGCTGTAAATCCTGATGCATCGTTGTATAATTCGGTATTTTTATTTTATAGAACATTATACAATTATACAAAGATACACCACGATTTACAACATTAAGAGAATACTTCTAATATGTAAACAAAGAAAATGGGACAAGTTTAATAAAACTTAAGATCAACTAATCTCAACTGAATATTCGATTAATAAATCAATTTTTATTCATAACAAAACTAATGGTACTACAATATGTAGGAGGTGGCATAAAAGGGAAACATATTGAAAGGGACATTGGAATTTTTTAAATAAGAAGACTATTTCAGTTTTGTAGAGGACTAAGACATGATCAGTAATTTAAAAAAAAATTTTGTTCTAAAAATTCCAATTTCCGACTTTCATAATTTGTCTCTTCCATAGTAAAAAGTTATGAAAATGTTTAAATATGATATCCATTTCTGTCCTTTTTTAAAATGTCCTTTATTCGGTCCTCATCAACATTTTTATTGTCTTAAAATGAAGAATGTTTTGTCATAATTTAGGCTCAAATGAAAAGAAGGTGTCTTATTGTGTTTCCAGTTATTTAAGAACGGAATTTATAGTCGTTTTCAACAACTTTCAGGAATTCTGTAAATATTGTTTGGAATTTTTAAGTGTATGAGTTATAAGCGTTTCGGTTTAAATAGTCAAAACAAATAATTGGCATTAAAATTTAAAGATTATAATTGTTGTTGACTAATATTATTGTTTAATTAATATTTAGAATTTATAAAAAAGGCAATATCAATAGATTAACACAGTGGAATATTCGAGTCGGTTTAAACCTCATTTCTAGAAACTGGTGAGACTCTGGTTCAAACGCAGATCTCGATTGTTCATAATTTATTTTTTCTTTGCCTATACATAAAATTTTAGAATAAACTACTATATTTTAGCGAATTTACGAATAAAAAACGATAAATCTTCAACTTTGCCAAATTCCTTACTGTACACTTTAAAATTGATGCAAATAATATCAAAAATTTAATCGGCTTTGATCAATAATTTAGCATTTTTTTCCCATGCTATTGGACGAAAATTTTATATAAATTTTATTTTGCAATATTCAAAAAAAATACGTCAAAAGCGAAATTGAAAATATCATGGTTAAATTCCCACATTTTGGTGTATATAAGATCGCGTAAAATATCACCTTTTAAGATTAATCATTAAACAAAAAAAAAAGTTTTATCCAATAGAAAAATTCTATTTTAATTTTTAATTGTCGTATTTTATAATAAAATATTTAACAAAACAAAAAAAAAAAAATAATCGATATTATAAAAAGTCAAAAACCTGAAAATCGTCATTTTCATTTTATAAAGAATTTTTTCTTTTTCGAAAGTATATAATTTTCTAAAAATTTTGGAAATATATAATATTTCCGTTAGTTTTTTTTTTCTAAAGAATAACTTTTTTTTTTAAAAATATTTTAATCTCTTGTATTAAAACTAAAATAGTATTTAAAAAAAAGATAAAAGAAAAATAACCAACTTATATGTATGTAAACTGACTCATATATGCTATCAAGTTCAAGATCATAATAAGAAAGTTGTTTCAAAAAGTTTCACGAAGAAATTTCCATATCCAAAGAAACATTGGAAATTGTTGTAGTTTGGATGTTAAGAAAAGAGTTCAAAAATAGCATCTTTTCAATGTTCAAAAGGCGCACGTTTAAAAAGCCAACAGAAATAAATTAGTACACGACAAAAAAAAACTGACAAACCTTTCGAGGTGTCTCTCTTCCTTAAGGCTTAAAACTTATTCACTTTCGATTAAAATTCAATAAAAAAAGAAAAAACATGTTCACAAAATAGTCATAATGACCTCAGATATCATTGAAATCTTTAATTTATGCAACCAAAAGTAACATCATTTATGATTGTGGGCAAACCACATATATGGGTGGACATATCGATCATGTTTTTATGTGGATAAAAATCCAGTTGAAAAGATAATCACCCAACGGCAATGACAGTTCGGAAAATGGTCATTAAAAATTTCACTTTCTTTCCCTAAAATGACGGTGATTTTTTTTTTCTTTTACTTCGTATATTTAAAGTTGTCAATTTTCTTTTTGTTTTTTTTTTTAAAGAAAATTTTCATCACCCAAATATACTCGTATGTTATTATGTGGTTGCTTTTTTTGTTTGTGAACATTGTGTAGACATATGTACCCTATGGTAAAATCCTGATGGAGATGATATTTTGATCCAACATTTGTCAAAAGAAAACATAAGACGACAATTTTTGAGGAACGATGAGAAGCGTAGATAATCTAAAATTTGTTTGACCGACTTTATTGAAATTTAATACATTGGTTTCTGATATAGAAGCTGTTTGTTTTTCGGAAAAATCCATAGTCGCTAATAACCGTAAAACTACGATGTTGTTAGCATGTCATGTCAAATAATTGAATATTTCCTTATATTTACGCCTAATTAATTTGATAGTCACGTCACTTGTCGAACAAAGAATGCCTATAGATAAGATGTTGACGAATCATTTCATTCGGCAAGTGATATGACTCTCAAAATATAGTTCTGATTAAGTTGTAGTTACAAATTGTATTCCTAAAGTTTATCTAGAAATTTGGAATTGGATTGAAAAACATGGAAATTAATCAGTTTTGAAATTAGAAATATTGCTTGCATTTTTTTTTTCAAGTCGATCAGAGAAAATTTTGTCACTGAGTTGAGGAAAGTCGGTTTGAAGTTGATTCGCGCATATATGCGCTTCAGGTCTACTTCGAGTAGACTTCAAGTCCTCATGAATACGGGGTAATAGATAGTCATTACTTTAGTTGCTCCACTTCAAGGAAGGAATTGCAATATGTATAATTTCTTTTTTTCCCTCGTGCTGATTTAAATGATATTTGATAGTTCTTAGGCCTACTTTGGTTAAAGAAAATCTATAATCAAAATGCATGTGTTCCGGTACCATCGGATATATGGTATACAAATAGGTTTATAGACTGATTTTAGTTTTTTCTACTTTATTTTGTACAAAATTTTTGGATGAAAACACGTCAATTAGCAAACTTCCATATCCATTAGGCATTTCCTGTTATAATGTGGATTTTTAAGTGAATTTTCAAATTTCATATTGTTTGAACTTAATGACAAAATATAGCAAAATAAACAAAAATTACGATCACAAAATTAGTGTCTCTCATTTGGTCGTGAGTTTTGATTTTGGGTCAACTAACAAACTGAGATTTGTTTTTCTTTTTTGTTAGATCAGCGACGAAGTATAACGACTTGAAAATTTGCGTTATAAGATAATAATTCATTACAATTGTTATAGGTTCTTATACTGAATACGGTTTTAAGACGAATGTATGAGTATAATGGTTTTCAGGCTAGAGGATAACCGGTTCAGATTAATTTGTTTCAGGTAGTTACCCAGTAATAAGTAGTAATTCCGATCACCTAAAATAACTTTGACTAAAAAGCGTTTATCGAAAGGATTTCCATTCAAATCATACACCTTTTGATCCCTAACAAGTATTGAAACTACTATTGGTGACGCATTTTTAATTTCTCTACGAATTGGTTTAACTTTTTTGTTAAAACATAAAATTTAAAATATTTAATTGCTGTTATTTGTATAAATAAATAAAATAGGTACTATAAAATAATGTTTTACCAACGGTTCCGAATGTTACTATGTGAAATAGAACAGAAAATCATTAAAATATCAAAAAAAAAAAAACTGTTTTAAAACGGATCATTTTATCTTCCAAATGTTGATCTTCTAACGATCAAGATTATTTTTGGTGAATTTCTTTAATGTAGATTAAATTTCTTAGAAAAATCTTTTATATATTTCAATAAAACCGTGATGATATATTTTATTATTATTTTTATTTTCTTATAAAAGAAAGTCACTTCCTTGTAACATTTATGGTATGCTAATTGTGTAAAGAATTAAAAGATCTCTATACAAAATAAAATCCAACCAATGAATATCAGGTCAAAAGATCTTACTTAAATTGGTTCGTTATTTAAAGGGAAAACTAGAGTAAACGTATATACATATATGAGATAACTTTTAAATGATAAAAAATAACTAATTAGACCGAGAGTATTATATATTCGATGGTTTTAGTAAAGATCTACTTTCATTGTGGTGATTTATGGCACGATCCCATTCTTATAGGTTAATTAAAAATAATCAAAAATATATTTTCGGGTCTGTTTCATATATGCAAATATTTGTATTTTCTTATTATTATTATTAAAAAAAACAAAAGAAAAGATAAATAAAATCAATTTTTATGAAGAAGATTTTCTTTCATTACAATGTTTATAAGAAAAAGTAAAAGTGGTATATTAAATGATCGTGATCAAATCATTCGAGCGGGATTCCATTGCAGGAAATCGTTGTTTATTTTTATTCACGTATTAAATTAAATTTTATTATAGTATTAAAAAGATTTCATCATTAAATTTTACAAAAAAAAAAAATATTCAAGAAATATTAGGTGTATCGGAAAGAAATCCAATATTTCAGAAATTATATTCAATATACGTTTATGACTAATATTAAAGTGTCAAGGGATCTACGTAAAGTTGTTTTATCCTGGAGTGGAAACGTGTAATTCGATTGATGGTAAATCGTATCGAAAATACATTGCAATTTCTATGCTTTTTCGATAAGATTTGATCGAAATAAAGTTACACGATTCCACTCCTGTTCTTTAAACAACATAGCTCCCCAAACTTATTTGGCCTACAGTTTCCTTTTCAGAAAAGAAATTACTTACTGGTAATCTACCTTCTTTTAACAAACAAACAGAAAGATACAGTAATAAATTTGCATCCTTTTATGTATCTACATTTCTACCTACCCGAGGATAGCTACCTTCTAGATCACTTCAGCGTCTACCATGGGGGCGATATCACCTATTATTGATAACACTGCTTTACACTCTCAAAGCATTACCATCTTCTCATTAGAACATGCTTCAATTGTTCTAATTTACATTTCTAATATATGTATTTATAAAATTTTTTAAATTAATTGATTTCTTCCCGATATAAATCCAATACTACTAAATTAAATTAAGTATAGTCGCGACTCGCGATCAGTTGAAATAATTATAAAGAACCAATTACGATGTAACTTGAATATTAATCTCTGAACATGTCTTTACATACTTTTATATACCATAAAGGTTTTTACTCATATTTTATGATCACTATTTTAAGATCAAACTTTCATGATGATGTGATCGTACATATTATAATATTTCTGAAGTTTGTTTTATATAAAAAAAAATGAATAAAAAGTTAAAAACTGAAAATATTGCATGTCACCAAATCGGTGATAAAAAATGCTGTCAAACAAGTTACCCAAACCGAGTGCATTATGAATTGCAATTCTATAAGGTATTTTATACTAAAATGTGTCTAGAAAACTGTCTCCTGTTCATATATGCATACACAATCATAACGATCACTTTATAATATGATCTTGAGATACGAATGAAAGTTAATATAAATATCCACAATAAATACAATATGTTTAGAGACAATGGCACTAACTATTAGAAAATATTTCTTGTATAAAATAACTGGTTGTAATAATTGTTTATGACGTAGCTTTTTGATATAAAACAATATCTTAACAATATTGTTTCTTTCCACTATTTTTAATATGAAAGAAAGAAAGAAAGAATCTTATTTAAAAGTGACAAGATCAGTTATGGCATTTTTTTCTGAAAAGGTCGCCTTCATTTTTTTTTTCTTCATTTTAATGTATTTTAAAGAAAGATCATCTATAAATGTGTTACGACCAAGATTTTTCTTCATTATTATTTCCAGGAAGCATGTTCATGATCTTCACTGATCTAACGGATCATACACGCATATACAATACAAAAAAAGAAAAACGGGCATTTTGATCATTATAATTACTAGATAGGTGAGAATGATCATCTATTTAAACACAGCCGGAAGGTCAATTGAATTTTAACAAGGCAGAGGGGTCAAAGAACTGCTATTTTTGAATGTTTATATACAATATCAACAACATATTGCTTTCGGCGTTAAAAAACCAAAACAAAGTAAGAAACTAATATTAAAAAAAAAAGAAGATCTTCATAAAATGTAATTTTTTGTCTATATTTTGGACATGATGCGCGAATTCCTTAGAATGTTTTGATCTTATAAGAAATTGATCGTGCACAAGATGATTTCTTTTAAAAACCTAATTTTATGTTTCTCGATCATCAAAAATACGAAAGAATATGAAAATAATATTTTTGTCTTCAATGATTTTAAGTAATTTTGTTTAAAAATTTTTGATATAATTTTTTCGGTTTATTCTATATACTGTATGGCCCACATGTGATCGTGATTAACGAACCGTTGTAATAAAGGCCATTCTTATTAGAACGTATGCGTCTTTAAAGTCCCGTTCATAATTTTGTTTTTAATGCATATATAATATTTTGGTTTGGTTTATTAACTATTGTTCTTCAAGTAATGATCATAATTTTCGTTTTTTTTTTTTTTTGGTTGAAGGAAACGACAATTATTCGTGGTGTAATATGAAATAATTACAAGTATTTTTTGTGGTCTAGAAATTTTGTTTGTATGTATATTATTCTGTTTATTATTTTAGGTTTAAAATTCAGTGGCGTAAAAAAACGACCCATTACATAGACGGCACCAGGATTTTTTTCGGTTTGGTTCTAAATTAGAAAGCTTTTGCAAATATTTTTCTATACTCAAAGATAATAGGATGGATAGATGAAAATCTGGTGAAGAACTAAACTTACGAGAGCTTTTATTTCAAAAACATCTAATGTGCGTCTAATGTCATCTAAACAAGCTTGTTCTCTGGTTGAGAATACAATAAGAATTGTCATACAGGCTTTTTAGGAAAGAGCTTTCCATCTATATATTCCCTTCTATCTTTGGTACAGTTTTTCGTATACAAATTACAAATTTATTACAAATTATATCACGTTTTGTATTAACACAGTCAAAAAGTTCTTGACGAGATATTTCGCATTTTCTAATTATCAGTCGAATTACTTAGTAACAAGTGTCAACATTTAGGAGTTTTTTTTAATGATTTGTTTTTTAAATTTATTTTCTAAGCTATTTAATGCTGTATTTTATTGGGAATTCTATCGGGCGCTAATTTACTTCCTCAAAAGAACGGTTTCTCTTATATAAATTCTTAATTTCGAATATTCGAACCACTGAAATTATTTGTAGAAATTATTTGGTTGCGTACCCTACTAGGGTAATTTTTTTCAGGTTAAACCAATTAAAAATTCTTTTTTTTAGACAAATAATGAAATCAAAACAAATAATATTTCGCGAGACAATTATTTAAAGTATTCTTTTAACTAAATAAAACAAAAAGCACAAAAAATAATAGAAAAAAAAACTGATTAAAAAACAAGATTCAAACCAATTTTCTGTTATTTTTACATATTCTAATGAAAAAAAACCCCTTTGATTCGCGCCATCTACCATCTGGTAGATATTAATATCCATCCTGCCATCCATGCCTACTATCCATCGCTAATTAGCCCCCAATATTACACGTCGCTAATTAAGAACCTATAAAATGTATTGTAAGCGCGAATAGAATTCCCAATAAAATACAGCATATATATGTGATGGCGAATAAGTTGGCTGAGTTATGCTAGATTTTCAGTTAATTCTTTAAGACGCAGCTTCGTCTAAAATAAATTTCAAAACGTTCTAATTGAGAGTCAAAAAAGAACAGTTGTTGTTAACGTGTAATTTATTATTTGCAACAAAAAACATATTGACGTAGATTAATAATAATTAATTAAGAATTACCTTACCAAATTTTTTTTACCAATTTTAAGAAAAAATATTGGTTCACTTGAGCCAATAAAACGTCGTTAAAAAAGATAAAGATCACTCACCTGAAATTAAACAGAAAAAAAAAATAAATATTAATATTTTATTTTATATGAAAAAAAAATGAGGTGAAGTTTTATAAAAGTAAAATTTTTTAATCAACTGAATAAATACATTATCATAAAAAGGAAATTCCACTTTCTATATACGTGTGGGATTATCTTATGCTCCTTTTGTGAGTACTTTTTATTACATATATTATAAAAAAAATTCATTTGCAATCCCATTTATTATAATAAAAAAATGTTGTTTAGAAATTTAATCAAAGTAACGAAAAACAAGCTGTACTTAACTTATGTCTTTTAAGGCATTCCTCATAAATACATAATAAATATGTTGCTAAATAGATTGAAATGTATATGCTTTTTTTCAATTGGAGACTTCTCTTATTAAACGTTTTTTCAACAATATTTTTTATATCATTCAATATTTGATCGTAAATCATTTCAAAATTCTTTTAATTTTGTTTAGACACATTTTTACGTAAACATCGAACATTTTTATTAATTAATTAATTATTTTTTTATTATAATATTTTCATTGATGTTGATTCAGAGAAAAAATAAGAAACAAGGACATCTAAGTTTTTATGCTTCTTAAAAAAACATATAAATACAATTAATAAAAAGTGAGGAAATGTTTCGGCTGATTCTTTGTACAGACAGGCTCATTATCACTCGATTCAAAAAATATATACTGATTTGCATATAGATGATGATTGTTTTAAGGTGATATTTCTGTTGTCGCCATTTAATAGTCGAGTTACTTACTTCGTTTACATGATCTACATGAAGTCAACTTCAATCCAAAAATCGTTCATGTAAACCCGAATCGACTTGATTTTGTCTTGAGTCACAAACATTTTTCTGATTCACTTGAATATCACAGAACGCAGAACTTATAAAATAAAATTTTTTTTTGCAAGCATATGCCAATTTGAATCTGATTTGAAGTCGATCTTACAATTTTGCAACGCTAAAAAACCCGAATTGAGTTTCAAGCTGATCTTTAGTCAATTTTCAAGTCGACATGTTAATTAAGTAACTTACTGGAATTTATTTAAAATGACTTTGAATAAGCTTTCAAACGAAGTGGTACTTGATTTGGAAATGTTTAGGTTTAGTATCTATATTAAATTAAACAACGCCAACGTAAACGTTTATAGAAAACTAAAAATATGACAAACATTTTTGTATCCAGCCATAGCATTAGTTAAGACTGTTATCTGGAAAGAATCTATCATTAAGCCCACATATGGAACATTTGTTTTAGTTTCTTTTCTTTTAATAAAATGTCATTTTCAAATATTTTTAACCACATTGAAACCACTTTGATCATATTTAAAATGAATCTTTTAAGATCATATTCGAACAAGATCTCTTCTCTACGATTTCGTTACAGCTATTTCACTTTATTTGGTTTTTAGGGTTTTAAAACCGTAAGTAATAACCATGCATGTATTATATCTTTAGGTTTCGCTTTCTTTAAAGATCATATTCCTGTTGATCATACAGTTACACGTTTATAGAAAAATGATCATTTATAAAATCCTTATAGTCGAGTATTATATGTTTTTAAATCAAGTTTTATGATAATATATAATTCGGCCAAATACCAGGAGTGGAATTCGATTTGGTTCAAATTGAGGTATGCGAATCCATTCCAGATCTTTAAAATAAAAACAAAATTCAGAGGAAATTCTGCACAAAGTGCATTTTTATTGACAAAAAACTTTCACTTTCAACTCGTATCATCTTAAAAACCTAATTTTTTTGTTGTTGTATTCCTTAAGGCCAAGATTTTAGGATTAATAAAAAAAAAACAAATAATTACTAAGATGAAAATATTTAATTATGAATATCTTTTGTATTAAAATACTGGTTTATTCCAAAAAATTATGTGTGAAATATAAATTACAATTTTCCTTATAAAAAGCATCTTAATTAAAATATTTAAATTAGAAAAAAAAGCCACCCAAAAACATCAAATTAAAAAATAAATAAATATTTGATTGAACTCGCCACGCGAATATTTTAATGGATTATTATTAATAAAACAGAAATATGCATTTTCTCACAGATTTTCGTAAATAATTAATTATCTATGAATAATTTTCTAAAAGAAATTAGATTAATATGAACTCGTTGATCGACCTTTTGATTTGAGCTTTTGTGAACACAATAAAATGTTCGGCACTCTTTTTCTTAACGAAATCTTTGTGACCTATGATAAAATTATATATTTTCCTTTTTGAAAATTATATTTAATTAATAATAACAAAAGAAATATTCAAATTTTATTACTTCCATCTTCGGGTATATAAAGAGATTTGCTTCATTAACAAAATTTGGCAAATTGTGCCAAAGTCAAGTTTTAAATGTTTTAATTTTTAATAATTATTTGGTTTCTTGTATTTTTTCCAAAAATTTCCTCAAATAATATGAAATTTTTTTATTCAAAAAGTTAACTATTTGATCATCTAATCAAAGGTTTCTAGTTTAATATAGAAAATGTGTAAATTTTAGTTAATATCTCATAAATAAGATGGCTAGTTAATGTGTTTGCTGTCAATCTTATTCATAAATTATTAAAAAAAAGTGATTGTTTCAAAATTCATTTATGACTGACTTTCACAACTATTGTTTACCTATAATTACTATGTTTTTATTCACCATAAAATAAGACTATGCTTGTAATATGATTTCATACATTTTATACATAGTCTAATAAAACTATCACTATCAGTGCAATTTTTGAATAGACAAGGTACCTCCTAGTTGACCTCGACTTCAATGTATTTTAATATAAATGAATTTCCTATTAAAAATACTGACTTGTTTAGCATACAATTGAAATTTTAATCGCGAATTCTAATAAAATTACCGCATATAAAATTTAAATCTAATGTTTTGATAAAAAAATAATTTTGGTATTAAATTTTAATTCTCAACCGATTGCAAACAGTGGTTGGATAGTTTTCCGAGTTACATAATGATCTGATTGAAGTTAATTTAAATAAAAGTTTTCTTCTCTAGCGGATGCACAACATTCCTCCCCCCTTTTTTAAATGTAAATTTAATATAAAACTAACTTCTTAAAGAGAGTTTGTCACTGTCTTTCAATTGTTGATTTTCTTATAGCTACAACTACTAACGTTATCTTCTTAAAAAAAAACTCCATTTTTGTAATGCACATAATTTATCTTAACTTTTAATACCAAATTTAATACGATTCTCCAAATTGATTTTTTTTTTCATTATTAAAAATTGCAATTTAATTCAATTTTTTAAATTTTTTTTTATTTATAATAAACTGCTTTTGATTGAGTTGCGATTTTATCTAACTTTGGAGATATTAAAAGTGGATGAGAAAAACCCATAACACTATTTTTCAATTTTCTAAATATTAGTGGGTGTTCCATTTCTTTTGGATATGTCTTCCGTAATTGGGATTTACGTTTCCATAAAAATAATTACTAATAAATAATAATTAGTTTTCTTCATATTTTTTGTGATAGTGTTTTCAATTTACTTTTATTATGATCGGTAACAGTGTTTGAATAGTATGATTATTTTTTAATTTAATTTTAACTTAAATTAACTTAGAACACAACCAATATTAAGAAAAATATCCGAACAAGATCATAATTACACTATCAAATTCAATTTACAAAAGTTGAAAAAAATAAAATAGAAAACGATCATTACAATCCGTTATAATCTCTTACCTGAAGATAAAACCTTATAAGAAAAGATCACCGATCGATAAGTTAATAAAATTCATTGTTTTGAAAAAAGATATTTAAAAACGAACAAATTAGAAAAATTGATCGTGTTCATTTAATTTACTGATCCGCACAACAAATTCGTCGAATTTACAAAATTGTTTTTGTTTATTATATTCCCAAACACTACAATCGGAATTATCGTTTCATTAAGATGCTGGACGGACTCATTTTGCGGCGATCGTTTCTTTTCTTATGTTGTGTATATGAAACATAAAATGCAGACCTTGCAAAAAAAAGACAGCATAAAAATGCATTCATGTCTGATAAAATTAAAACAGAAAGTGTAGATGGATTTAGCTTCTGTATTGAATGTCGGGAGTTCTTGTTGCTTCAAAGTTCACTGAAGCAAATCCGAATGACCATAATAATTATAATATAATAACTTTAAACCAATTAACTTGATTTTGAAGTATTTCATATACTATAAAATAATTTGTAGACATGAAGTTTTGATTGATCGAAGTCAATTGAGTTTAAATCTGTTTTTATTTGCATGATTAATTTATAGAAGATCAAAAGAAAAAACCAAAGTGTTTTCCTATTAAACTTTGCTTTTATATAGTTAGAACATAGTGTTAGCGACCTTTTATACCGATCACTAAAGTGATCGTGAAATTAATCTTTGTGATCATATCTTATAATAGGTATATCAAAATTATATTAAAATAATCTATTAGGAATCATATATTTTATAATATTTTGTTGTTGGTTCAGTATATTTTATAAAATGATCTTTGATTTGATCTTCGCCGAAATAAAATAACAAGTTCTTCCGTGATTCTTTTTCGATTGTGCAATTTATTAACTTTTTATTAATACAAATTAAAATATAGATTTTGTGGTTTCGAAAAGATCATAATCAAAAAAATATTATGTAAGAAAAAGAAAAGGAATGATATTTAACAACGTTATTTGTTAATTAATTTTATTTTTCTTTATTTAACACTTTCGATCAAGTGTTTAAATAAGAGAGACAAATCAAAGAAATAAATTAATTAGCAGGAAATATAAATTTTTGTTACTTTGTTTAAAGCCCATCAGATGATTTTTTTTTTGATTAATTTTAAGGATATGATCATATTTATTTGTGATGACATAAAAATATGATATCATAAAATTTATGAAATATAATTTTAAGAAAGTTTTATGATACGATAACCACAATTACAAAAATATTGTTTTAAATATCACTAATAATAAAAATGTTATTAAAAATTAAACTTTCTTGACAGAGTCTTATGTAATTCGAAACAGTATCTGGAAAGTTCCGTACATTGTACCTATTCTTTAGAGGTTGTAAAATGTAATTAGTTATCTTAAAAAAAAAAAAACACAAAAAAAATATGTCGTTAAATTATATTTTAATTAAACTGATTAGAAAGCATTCAAATTTATTAATTTTACTTTTTTAAAGGTGATGAAAATTGCTTTCAAAAAAATTTCTAAAAGAATAAATATGTGATACAATCCATTATGATTGAAAATAAAATTTAATCGAATATACTTAAATTGATTTTATCTGATCATTTCCATTCCAAATTGCTTGTTTTTTTTCGTTTTTTTTTTTTTTTTTTTGTGAAGAAAGCTTTCAAAGATTTATAGTTGTCACTTAATCAATTATCGAGGATATACCCCAATGGTTTTTAAGACGTATATAATATACGTTTGACTAAAATTTTGTATGAAATAAAATATTTTTTCTTATCTAGACTCTTTTGAAATTTAAATTTTAGAATTAACTCCAATATCTGTTATCTAATCATATAAATTGTTTTCCTAGGGCTATACATTGGATACCTAAAAAAAAAAAAACAGGGCACGCAATATTCAATGAAATCTGAATCAATCAATTGATCGATTTTTGTTAGTTATCGATCGTAATTCTCAAAGATCCCTGATCAATCGACACGATCACAAAAAAAATTCACAATATAAGAAAAATCAAAAAATATATATATATAATAACTAATTGCTTACGAACTGGAAATACCTTCAAGGTATATAATATTTATTATCAGATCGATTTTTCCATATTATAGATCGTGCTGATCTTGACTTGCATATATCGGATATAGTATGCTGCGCTTTCATAATTATTTTTTTATCTTTGCCTGATTATTCTTTATTGAAAATTGTTAATGATCATATATTAGTTTTTATTGTATTATTGTCCCCCGAATGGGAATTGCCTTTCCATAGGTATTATAATAGAAGCGATACTCTGTTCTTGCGATTAATTTTTGATAGCCAATACTGTATTCAATTTTTAGTATGTACATATTATGAAAACTAGCTGTTAGGGTTGCCGCAATGTATAAGTAAGTTATTTTGTAATGGAGAAGAAGTAGGTACATAATTACAACTTATTTGAAAAAATTAGAGAATTAATTCGCTAAATATAGACCATGTTTACAACTGACATTTATTCGCCGAATATCTGTCTAATAACGAATTATAAACGCTTCTACGAGTTCTCCATATGATACTAGAATTTATGTCAACTGTCAGAAAATTTTTTTTAGTGGATAAATGTCACGTGTAAACAAAGCCTCACATTTTCTATTGAATAAATATTTGAAGACATTGGAACAGATTATAAAAGTGGTAGGATCATTATTAATGGAATATTTTAAAATTCAGAAAAGGATCATACTTAATTTTGGATCATTTCGAACTTCGAAAGAAATCAGTGACTCTTTTAATATAAAATGAGGTTTTAGTTAAAACTTATTACCAATTATTGAATAAACAAATTTTCCTTTCTCTGTAACATAAAAAACAAAATGTTTTACCAAGGTTCTTGTTGATCTTTCTATTTTCTTCATCATAAAAGAAATTATTTATAATATGTACAAATTTATGATCATCTCCCGCTCTGTATAGCAGCCTGAATATTTCATCTTTCTTTTTATTGAATTGTTGCAGTTCGTCTTACACAGATTTCGCTGTATAAAATTTTTTGTTTGAAAACATCCAGCTGTGAATATTTTTCTATATTTTCATATTCCTATATGTTTAAAACCGTGACATGAAAAGACCTCAGAAGTTCATTGAATGACCTTAACCGGAATATCGGAACGGAATTATTATCAACGTCATAAGATTTGTTTCTTTCATGAAGATTCTTTTGATATAGTAAAAACATGGTACAATGTGGTTTACATTATCGGAATCAATGAACAGAAGAAATGTCTTGAATCTTTGTCTTTCTATCAATCAGAGCCAGAAAACAATAAGGTTTGCAATTCTTTTGATATTGTAAAATATTTTACTGTCTACCTAGTCTGGAACATTTCGTATATTCTCATCAAATAAGAAACTGTCTTTGTTTTTTAGTAACAATATTAAATTTAAAAATATATCTTATAAAATTCATTTCTTTGCAATAACTTCCTTTTGATTGCGCAAAATTTTATCGAAATTAGGTGTGACAAGAATATATTATAAAAATCGGTTTTGCTAGTTTTTTAAAAACAAATAATTTCGGACATAAAAATGCCAAGGCTTTAAAAATGACTCACAAAATTGAATAAATTTTTATTTCGATATTCGCGATTTTTTTCTTTTATCGATCTTTTGTTAATGAATTGAAAGTATTAAGACGCCGGCAATTTATGAAAAAGTTTTATTCAAAATATATGCGTATAAAATATGCAAACATGGTTTCCTAAAATTTGTATACTAAGTTTCACGCACAAAAGTTAAAAAATACACTATAAATTATTCTATATTTATTTTTGTGTTCCTAATCCTTCCTTTCATTTCATTTCAAGGATCAAGGTTTATTATTGATCAACAAATTTTCTATGTCCTTTATTATCCTTTTTAAATAAAATCTTGTAGTAATACATAATTAAAATAAGATAAACCCAGAGAAATAATTAGTTGAATATAACATTTTCTAATCGACATTATGTGCCTTTTGATCCTTTTTACGGTGTCTTTTTCCTGATCCTCAATAAATTAAATCGACTTCAATAAAATTATCCAAGAAATGAGTGTTCTGAATTTTATTATAATCGATTGAGAGGTCTCCAAAGTAAAAATAAGTCTCAGATCTGTGTCGGTCAACCCCGTTATCTGATCAATACCAAAATACGGATTTATTCCTCAAAATAATTAACTAGTTCCCCAAATTTCAATTGAATCGAATAACTCATTCAAGAGCTATCGTGTAAACTATACTTTACACTGACAGACAGACGCACTGACATTCACAAAAAAAAATCTGAACATGTCATTTAGTTGGTTTTCATAAAAGAAATGTTCGATTCTCAACTTGTCAACTTGAAATCGCGATCTTCATTAATTTCAATACAAACTTTCGACAATATTCTGTAATAAAAGTACAGTTCTGCAAGGCGATAGGCGACAAATCGAACGTTGATAAGTTTTGTTTAAGAACTCATTTATTATTCAGGTTAAAAATAATAATGAAGTTAATTAAATAATATTTAAACTAAAAAAAAATAGAAACTCACGGAAATATTTTCCTGATTTTAGTTTTAGTAATATTTATGAAAGAAGTTTAATTAAAACTGAATATTAACCATGAACAAAAACAAAAAGCTGTTCGCTGATTTTAAGCAAATGAATATTCATATTATGACTATTTTATTGTAATTTTTTCTGCCCCAAATCTTTCACTAAAAATTAATATTAAAACAAATTTTATAGAAAGCTATAATATTTAGTTTGTTTTTTTTTGGCTCGGAAAAGAAAACATCTTTTGCATCTTTTAATTAACATTAATTTATGATAATTATTAAATTAAATAAGATGTATTGTGAACATGAAAATGTTTCTTATTTTATTTAGAGAAAAGGAGTCCTTGTGTTCGTACAATTTAGAGTTTTACGTACTATGCAAATAAAATTTTCTCAAATTTTTTACCATTACAACATAAAAACGAAGGAAGACGTCTTAATTAAAAAAAAAAAACTCTTTAGATTCAATTTAAAAAAAAAAAAAGGTTTTAACAATTTCTGCTTCGGTGAAAAATTATTTTATTAAATATTAATTAAAAATATTACTTTCTCTAAGAAAAAGAACAAATTCCAGAAAATAGAAAAAAATGCATTCATAATTACATATTTTTTTTCGTTTCAAGCGAAAAAAACCATAAATCCCTTTCGTTTCTTCAATATTTTTTCTATAAAACGATTACTTGGAAAAAATCGACCTAGTTCAATAGAATTATGAATTATATTACTATTTTCTTTTTAATTGAAACATTTTTTTTCATTCACTAACATAAATTCTTTATATAAAACAGGTAAGTCGGTTTCCTTGACCTTAAAATTGACTTTTAAAAATGTTTATTCCTGACCAATTATAGTTATAACAGACTAGAAGAAAACTGGCAAATAAGTAAGCTAATTGAAAGCAAGACTTAGATTTCATTAAGCTAGTTCTAGAACCAGTACTTTAGCGTATTCCAAAAAACGTAGCGTTTTGAATTTAAATAAATTAGAAGAAAAAAAGTTTAGAAAATCACAAAATGGATAAATAAAGAACGAATAATCAGTTTGTATTTTTTTTACTTTTATTTTCGCACTTGGCGTTATGTTACTTTTGGTAGATAAACCGTAAACCGTAGTAAAAGCATAGATTAGTATACCTAGATGTCCAACCCAAATGAGCAACGTGATGTTCACTACTGTTGTTGTAGGTGAAAAGAGGTTTAATGTGAAAGAATGAGAAGAATCTATATTGTGTCGGGATATCACTGTACAAAAGAATCAGTCATTGGAAATTTTTATTATTAGTCTAGGGTAGAACTAAGCGATATGAAAACTGCAAAAAATGGTTATGAAACTGGGTTAACATTTACTAGTTTATGACTAACTACAAATTTAAGTTAGCTTTTTGTGTTCAACTATTTAAATCAGTATTGTCTGTCCGAACTTTTAAATTACCAAGAAAACTAGTTCAAAATAAATTCCATAGATTTTAATATGAAAATTTTAATAGCATTTAAAAAAGTTCACCTAACACTTGCATTTAACCTTGTTGTGTTACAGGTGAACGAAAAAAAAAAGTGCATTTAAAACATGTTGCTCATATATTTGAATAAAAATAATAACAAAATAAAAATATAAATTTTCAAAAGGTACGCTTGAGAAAGTAAAAACAAACATTTGACTTAATGAAGTGCCTTAGGGGTATATATTTCTTTTTTTGCAAAATTTGCGCATTTTGTTTATAATATGCGCGCCAACATAAAATTTGCAAAGTGTTCGGCTAAAAATTCACTGTCACCATGCTTTTCCGTTCAATAATAGCTTTTTAAATATGCCATATATATAAAAATAAAAATTGCAAGAATATCACGTCATCAACAAATTGAATATCATATTTTTTCAGAGGCCTGTGTGAAAGGTTTTCTGGCCGAAAGGCGAAAGTGTTTTGGGTTTTGGAATTAAACGTGTTTTTCGCAAACCTTTTTTTTCTTTTTGACTTAAAGCACACACAAACTTTGAGATCAATATCTAAAATCAAGAATATATTGATTTATGTATAATAAATACTATGTTGTAAGTGAATTCAAAACATTTGACCAGGGTCATTGTCATCATCAAGTTGTCATTTCAATTTTGTACGAAGAAAAGGCTTTCAATATTTTTCATTTAACTTAAAGATATCGATCAATGTACAATGTACATACAAAATAGGTAAATAAAGAGTATTGACAGGTTTAGATGATTTGTCGGACAATAATTTAAGATATTGTCAATAATTGTGTCAATATAATTAGAGAATTACAAGATTTAAAAACTAATTTCTACGTCTTGACTAAAGCTGATTAAAAAGTATAGATTTTTGCTGTACTTTTTACTTAAACGTATAGAGCCGATTTTATAAATACGAATTTATGGTTTTTTGGAGGTTTTCTAATTATTTACTACTTTCTCTGATCTTAAAACTTTTCTTTCTAAACGACAACAAATTCATATATCTTCTTTATAATATTTTTCATTATGATCGCGGGAGATCTTCTAAAACATCTCTAATATAGTCAAAAGTGTCCTAACAAGATGTAAAAATAAGAATTCCGATTTAATTTTAAAATTTATTAGGATCACATATATAAACGATCAAATTGATTTGATCAAACTGATCGTGCAAACTGTACACAGATTAAAACTTAGAAAACGAAGATACTCAGGAATATGTGTATACACATATTTTGTTGAAGCATTTCTCTGTATATTTTTCTCTTTCGCACAAACTCGGTTTAAACGGTTTGTTAACCGTCAAATTTATAGATTTTGTGTATTTTACAAGTTTTGGGATTTTTCATAAAAGCAGAATTAGAAGTATGTATATTTTTAGCACGACATCCCTGGAATACTACTAGATAATAAAACTTTATTATTTTTAAACTATTTCCAATTTCTTATTATCTTATTTCTTTCTAACAAGTCGTTATTAAAAAAAATGAATTCTTAACTAAAGAGATTACAAAAGAAATGATTCAAAATTGATCACGATGATCAATTGAAATTCAAAGAAAACAAAAACCTTCGATTACCAATCATAATTCTAATCAATTTTCAGATATGAAGTGTTAAGATTAGATTATGCCTTTTCCAGATTTATATTCATGTTATTATGACACGTATTTCGATCTTTGATCGTGAGATGGATATCTCCATATTTTATGATGATCGTTTCTTTTCTGAACTTGTAAATTATTAAAATATTCAAAATGATTTGTCTGTTGTTCCTTTTGAAACAATAATAATAAAATTTACCAGGTTAGGAAATGATCGTATATAAATATTAATGAACCGATAAAATAAAAGAAAAATCATAAAAAAATATTAAATATGACCGAATAAACTATATTTTTGATTTTGATTTCAAACAAATTAGTTTCAAATTCATTATAATTAAATTGTATTAGAAAATGTCAAGGTAAGGAAGTTTTATGGATTTGAAGAGATTAATGTAGGCAGATATATATATCTTTTGGATTACAAAAAGAAAAAAAATATTACAATTTGCACGCGATACAATTTTTTTTTGTAAACAGGTTACGCGTGAGTTAAACTTTTGTTTACAAGATGCAAGTTTACATACGTAAGTTATACAGGGTTTTGCAATAAGAAATTTTTTACGCCATTCGATTTTTTGTCATAAACGCAGTGTAAGGTCTTAGATTTTATTATAATGAATTCAATTTCGCTTGAAAATCGCAAAAAAATAATTCAAATACATTATGAAAATATACGCGATCGGTGAAAACTCCATTTCATAAAAAAATCATCTTTTCTGATGAAGCTTGTTAACGGCGAAAAAAAAACCAGTCGAAAGCCCTGACTGTAGTAAAGGTAAACGCTTCTGCTTTAAGCCAGCTTACCGTCGAGGTAGGATACACTTGGTAATCAGGTAATACAGAAACTGGTTAGTTGGTATATACTTTGCGCTTGGGAGTCAGTCTGTCGATTATTGTCGAAAAGTATAGTCGCGCACAATGTGGTATAAAAACTGTTTCAGAAAATGTGTTAGTATCGGGAAGACCGGGTGTAGTTCTACATAGGACCCGGCGGTGAGTTGGCCGCCAACCATAAAGTAGAAGTTAGTATTTTAATGTTAGACTATATAAAGAAATCGAAAGCAGTGACATTAACAGACGGATGTTAACAAGCTTTGTTTTATTTGAATTGGCTACATTGTCTCATTTAGGCTTCTGAAAATCCAAGAGCAATTGTTGAACAATATTTACATTCATTTCGTGTCACTGCTTGGTGCGCTTTATGGGCTGGTGACAACGGCATAATTGGACGCGTAATTCCTGAGATAGAGCCACAATTATGCATAAATGTAAATTGAACATTTTGTCAAAAGAAATGATGTCTACAAACAAAGTCGTAGTGGACATTTACTAGATATTGTTTTTCATTCATAAATTATAGAGTCTCTACAACATTTTTCAATAAAGAAATTCAGAACTTTCATCCAAAATGTATGTTTAATTTAAAATTTTCAAAAAAAAAGTTCTGATTGAAAAACCCGATACATGATTTTTGTTGGATACTTTTCATATATACCTTAATTTAAAACACCAGCACCAACAACCACGAAAATCTGACATCATTCACGTTCACGACACACGATATCGTGCGACAGAAGCATAAATATAACAAAAAACAATATAAAATTATTAATAAAATATAGAAAATCTTATCCGAAAATAATCAAAAAAAAAAAGAAAAAAATTGAGGTCGATTAACGCAAAAGAAAACACTTTGCACTTTCGTTAAGAAAATAAAAAAACACTCTTTTTTTTTCTTCTCGAATCGATCGGAATTATTGAAAAAATAGTTTTTTTTTCTTTCTTAAATATCGATTTTTGTTCGAACTTCATGAGATCAAATTTAAAATTAAATTCTAAAAAGATCACCGGAAAAGTTAACGTTGCGCGGTCACACAACGAAGAAAAGCAACACAAAACAAATTATTATTTAACGGGAAAAGAAAATCCTATCGTGTGACGATTATTAGATAAATTTGTTGTTTTTGTTTTTTAAAGATAAACTAGTATTTCTTTGGATCTCACAAGAATAGAAATTTTGTACTCAAGAGACGCATGCGTAAATTACTTTGTCGTTAGAATTTATGATGGCCAATGACCAAAAAAAAAAAAGGGTGGTGAAACTAGGTTATTGTCTTTTGTGGGGCCCTCGTTGTTATTGTTGGATACTTCTAGATAAACAGGACAATGACATCTTTGCAATCAAAATTTTATAATAAATATAAAATACACGATCTCAGAAAATAGTTGCATAAAATTCCAATATATAGAAAACATCGAATAGAATATTCTTAAATGAAATAGAAAATTTGGCAAATCGATTCTAATGAAACTAACTGTATATTTAAATTTTTTTTTTTGGATGGTCTCCATGAGAAAATTTTATACCCGGGTTCTTATTCTTTCGTTTTATGTTGTTTTTTTTTTCTGGTTTGTTTTCAATTCGCGAGCAACCATGAATTCTAATTTAAGAACAGACACACACATTCTGAAATGACCAGGGCCGAAAGACAAAACTATAAGACCTAAAAAGAAAAGAAAAATTATACAATAAGCAAAACTAATTTTTGATTCTCGGAAATTTAAATTTGAAAACAAAAAAGAACAGAAAATTTGTGATAAGATTTTTCTCGATTTAATACGTTTAATTGGATCTTTGCCCCAGGTCTTGAAATCGTCCTTGACCTTTTTCATGAAAATTTAAATTTAAACTGTATAAAGTTTTGTACTCAGATGGTCCGTCGATCGGAAAATTTGCCTTGAAATATCTAAGATCAAAACCAAAACATTTTCTCTCTATAATTTTTAAATTTAATATCTTGCCAATAGATGGACGGGATTTCGCCATTTTTATAGAGCAAACTTATACTAGACTGTGGACTGCCAATGACTTCTAGATATTTCATCAGGCCAGCACATAGATGACAATGACGTCTTAAATTCAAGTGTGTGGAAAAGAGAAATAATTGTTAAGCATGAAGATTATGTGCTGGCCTGATGAAATATCTAGGAGGCATTGGGACTACGCTCTAGACTATCTAATGCTTGTCATCTTCCTTAGAGTGATTTTATGTTAAAAAAAACAAATAAATTAAAACCGTTTTTTTTTACAAAATGATCAAATATTTTCCTTTATATCTAAGACCAAAACCTAAAAAAATTTGAATTTTAGTATCTTGCCTATAGATGGACATTATTTTGCCGTTTTGATAGTGGAAATTATACTATATAGAGAGACTACGTAATTTTCCCGACTGGTGTGTAAAATTTCTATCCAAATATTTGATGGGTTTTTCAAAAGCTAAAAAATTTTAAGTCAAGGCGAAAACATTTCATTTTATTAGAAAGTAGTAATTTCCTTATAATTTTTTTATTTTTTTTTATTTTAAATTTCTTCTAATTAAATTTTTATTGATTTTATTTTAACTCAATTAAGAATTTTTACATTAAAAATATTTATATTTTTAAAACGATTTCCATTCATGGCTTTTTTTTCTTATTACGAAATCTTTGACATTTTTACAAAAATTAAACAAATTTAAAAATCTTGTTTAAAAAATCATTTTGAAAAAAAATCGAGTAGGATGATTTTGATTCATTAAAAAAAACCTTGTTTTAATAAAATTCATTTCAACCAAAAATTGCTCGACATTGGTCGAGAAAACTTCACCAAAAAGCAAAAAATTTTGTAAAAAAATGTTTAAACAAAAATGTTTGGCGTTATTGAATCATATTTGGATGAATTTATTATGACTCTCTAATGTTTTAGATACGATATCAAAATTTATGATTGTAAATATTATAAACAAAATTACTTAAAAATTAAACTTTTAAACATAAAAAAAGACGATTTAAGCGAGGTCAAGGTGATCTTTATTTGGATACAATCAAAATAAGTAATATTTCTTGTCATGGGATTTAATTTTTAATTATCTATTATTTAAAAAAAATATAAATAAAATCATTTCGAAAAAAAAGAAAACAATGGATGCGTTACTATCATTATAATTCAATAAAATTGTAAAGGTTTTATTTTGAATAAAATACGCCCTCACTTATAGTAAAAAAATTAATTCTAAACACGTTGAAAAACTAGAATTGAATCGAAGAACATTGGTGTATAACAATTATGGGAAGATTTATGATGAAGTCTTTACGAGTGCCCCATCTTAAAATTAATGTGGATATTCCTGTTTGTTTTTTTTTTTTTTTTAATATTGTTTGTAACTAAAATACAAAATTTTATAGCCATATTGATGATCATAATATGATCATTAAAACTATAACTGTTGTAAAAATTCGTATTCTAGCACGAGATATCTTTCTGTGTTTTGTGACTGTCATAAAGTTATGATCAGATAAGAATACGAAATTTATTTGTGACTATCGTCAATGTTAAAAGTAATAGGATAACTGACAACTTCGATTTCCATTATCAGTTTATTTGACGAATCCTAGAGATTGGCATAAGCACTGTCGAGTTGTCATATGAGTTAACTATTTTCATATGGGCCCCTCCCCTGAGGTTATTTTGGACTGGTATATTATTTTTAAGTTTTTAATAAAAAAAGAGAAGGTAATTTTTAGATTATAGGATTTATTCTGCATTCACATTTTATGTTATGTTATGTTAAAGTTTACAAGGCAATTTTCTGTTATGTTATGTTGTTTTCTTATGCTACACAGAGTAAATCTAAAAGAGATGATGTTACCATATTTTATGAACAATTTGAAAACACTCTTCAAAATTTTATAAACAATTTTTTAAAAATTGTTAAAATAATATAACATAAAATAACATAGAAAATCATAAAATAGACAACTCCATTCTCATATTGCAGAAGGACAAAATTTTACATAACTAGGTATTGGTTACATTTCATAAGTTAAAGGCCCTAGTGATGGGCTAGTTACTCCAATTAAATAACTTGAATGTGTAAGAGTTAAAAATAGGATACAACTGAATTTGGTAAACAATTGAGAGGTTTAAAGCAAAAACAGTTGTAATGATTTGATAATATAAAATATTAGAGGAAAAAGGCAAATGAACAGACTGGTAGAGATAGTGTAGAATGATCTAGTTGGTTAAGACCTCGACCTCGCCTCATGAGACTGATGAGACCCTGGTTCAAATCCGAGTTCTTCACTTTTTCTCTGCTTTTTTTGCCTTACAAATGAGTAATTGCTGTAGAACTACAATACACAGTGAAAATGTAGTGACCGTTCTACAGTATGGAGTTAATTTTTTTTAATAATAAGTTTTCAAGTAAACAATTCAAGACGAGTTGAAATAGGTAGTACTAAACTAAATCCGATCAGTTATTTTGGACTTTCCACGTATATCTAATAACATTAATATAAAATATTTTTACCAAAATGACTGCCAAAAAACAATAAAAAAAACAAATAAAAAGTCTAATTGAATTTTTATTGACTTCTTCATACTTCCTATTAAAACTTACAGCAATTCCTTTCTTTGCTATTCATAAGTAATTATAAAACACCTTCAGAAAAAGTACAGTTTTAATTATTATCTTAACTTTTCTTCATTTTTTAAGCAAAAGCTTCTTTTTCAATCTTTTTGTTATATAAAAACTATCACAAAAATTATGATCATACAGTTTCTTTTTTTTCGTTTTTAATTTTATTTTAACACATGATGGTTTTCTTCATTCATAAATAATTCATAATTTTTCTTTTCTAATATTTTTTCTATAAAGTTTTTCAAAAAATCACGATCTTACATTAAAAAAAAAAGAAAAATTTGATTTTCTTAAAGAAAAAATTTGTAAACAATAGAAGACATTAAACAGTTTTCGTTTCGGGGCATTCTATCAAAACTATCTTTTGAATGAAAACTTTTTTGTGTTAAAGAAAGCGGGATCTTTCAGAAACTATACTTTTTTTTTATCATAAAAATCGCAAATAACCTATAAAAAAAACAGAAATTCAACATCAAAAATATTTATCTCCCGAAGAAAAGTATTTTAAATTAAGTTGGGAAGCTTTTAATTTTTTAAAAATCATATAAAAATTTTAGTTCTTCTAGTTTCTGTTGATGAAATGATTAAGAAACAGTTTAGAACTTTTTTCAAAAAGATAAAATAAAGAACTTTAAAATCGGCTTGTATCCAATTTTTTAAGATATCCAACGGCAGTAATGTGATGTTCTATTTTTTGGAAATATGCCTAAATCTATGAAAATACTAATACTTCTTTTGGGTTTTGTCCGAATTTGAAGGGTAGTCTAAGGTTTATCAATCTAAATTTATTCTTAAAAATTCATTTAAATCGGTCGTTATTTGAAAAACCTAACAAAACAACGACAAAACTTTCGAACAATTTCAATAATAACGAATTTTGCTTTGTTTTTTCTTTATAACTTCGTTCCTGCTTTCCTGAGTTTGCTTAAATATATACCAAATGGAGTTAAGGTATTACATAGTATTATTTGATTACTGTCTAGCTTATACTGAGGTATTACCCTAGATAGGCTAAGACTTGTAATGATAATTTGTTTGTGAATGAGGAGTTTACCATCCGATAATTTACGTAATGGTTATTATCATTATCTCAATGAAGTTATCATTTGATCATTTAAAAATGAATGATCATTGTACCAAATACCCCATACAGATCATAGCGCTAAATGCTACAAAAACGATCTATCTATCTATCATTTTTTGACAGCTATTTGTTTTTAGTTGAAAAATAAAAGTTTAAAAATCCTTTTCTTCAAAATCTTGCTCTTTTTCTGGGAAAAATCTTTCAAAATTTCAGTCTATCTCTGGTACATGACCAATCTATCAATCGTTCTAGTGCTCTGAGATATTTCTATGCGGAACAAATATAGTGGAAAAGCTATAATATACATTTCTGGTGTATACTACCATAGGGTAATAAAATTCTAGTTAGTTTCAATTAAGGAACTCGAAGCCAATAAGAATAAATTGTGGTGCTTAATTTTTCCTTATATGATAATTAAATAATGATAAAAACTAAAGTATTCAATTTAGAATTTTTCATTTCCTTATTGTTAAATTAAACCAGTTTTTTTATTCAATTTGAGTGCTAGACTTTTTCGACTTTGGACTATTTGCGGACTTTCAAGAAATTTGATCTAATTTAAAATTATTATTATTTTTAATTTATGTAAAAATACGATTATTTTTATCAGAACTCCGAAATTTAATTGAAACCAATTATTTAAAATAAATGAAAAAACATTTATTTCTAGCTTAATTGAAACTTTTGGTTGTTAAATTTCACTTCCCATTTAGATTTATTTTGTGACGAAAATAAATTATGAGCTTAAGTTTGTTGTTTTTTTGAAAAGCTGACAAGCAAAGTGATTTCTTTTTTTTTTTTTGAAAAATATTGTCATCAAAAAATTAGTGTTGTATTTAAATGATTTCATAAATTTTATGTTACAACCGAAATTAGACTATTATCAAATTTTGTAAAAGAAACGACATTTTTTATTTTTTGTCTACAATTTCTGTTCATGACCTTCTAAAAAACAACTTTTTGACATATTTTGTAAGCCTCGAAAGATCGTTTACAATTCATTCACTGAATACTGAGCCAGAAAAATGAATATGTTTGCTTTTTCGTGTCGCCTAATTCACTATCATTAATTAAATTTGGTTTGTATCGATTAAAATTCGTTTTCAAATGTACAAGTATTTGTAAAGAATTTGCACAAATGTGCCCAAAATTTATGATCCTCATACGACTCCATTATACTTATTTCAAGACTTATTTTCAGCCGGACTGAAAAAAAAGTCCAATTTTTGGAATCTCCACTAGACTTTTTTAGTCCGACTGAAAATATGTCCAATTTTTCGAGTCTCCACAAGACTTCTTTCAATTCGACAGAAAATAAGTCTTGAAAAAAGTCTAATGGAGTTGCCTGGTAAGGTTTTGTTACACAATAAAAATTGTACGTTAGGACCACTCATATTTGTAGATGTTACTTGTTAGTTTGGTATCATAAAACATATAGTCTATTTATATAAGTATGGTTCTAAAATGATTTTAGAATTCTAAAGTAGAGTTGAAAATATACGATCAGTGAGAACGTCCTAAAAATAAAGGTTGAATGTCAGCACAAGTATTTTCGAGTTCTAATATGTCAACCTTTTGGCACAAAAGAACTTTGAGTCCTGCGGCATTCTCATTGCCAACCACAAGTATATAGAATTTTGTTCTTATTGATGCAATCAATCAATTGATAACATTTCAATTATAATAAACAAAAAACTACACTTAATTCAACGCAAAATTTTATATTGCAATACGAAAGAACTCACAAAATTTGAGTTGACAGCGAATGAGTTACTATAGAAGTCGTTTGGTTTAGATTTCACTGAAATAACTATGATTTCTGCATTTCTTAAGCTTTTCGGATGTAATAAAGTATCAACTTATATAAAGAAAAAAAAAACTTCATCAATTTCCCAAAGTAATTTATATAAAAATTAATTTATTGGAATAAAAACAAACAGAAATATTTAAGGTTTTTTTTTTGTCTTTAGTTATTTAATTGGCGCCTGTGATATATTGTTTTTAATTTATTTGTCTTGTTTTAATAAGAAATAATATAAAATAAAATTTTAATTTCTTTTTAAAAAACAAAGTTTCCTTTTTTGAGGTCGCATATCAAGTCAAGGCTTAAAGCGTCGATTAATAACAAACAAAAAGAATTATTTCTAAAAATTATTTGTGAGAATTTTCATGAAAAATTCAAGAAAATTATAATAATTTTTGGAAACTAATTTGATTAAAAAAGACAATTGGAAAAATAAGAAAATTGTGCGTTATTTTCGTTAGGTTTTTTGTTTTTTTTTTGGATAATAGATTATTATACTGATTGTAGTTAATTTTGTTTGTTTGTAAAAAATTATCCCAGGTACTACTTCTTATTTTGGAGAAAATTACAAGTAGTTAATTGAATGCGTAAAATAATTTCTTTTCGGAGACGATTTTGCTGAATAAACGAATGCGTGATTAAAGTGGGTGAGAAAGAACTTATGTGAAAGTGGAACACATCGCAAATTGTAAATTGAATATTTAAATTTAAAAAAAAAACAAAATAATTTATTAAAATTAATTTTATTGTTCATATTTTTAAACTGAAATAATTATTCTGCCGAAAATTATTCACTTTTCCATCGTATAAGATTAGATGAGATCACAAGATCACACAAATGATCGATGCTATCAAATCAATAATGTTAGAAACTGTTTAGTGTCGATATCAAATCATATAATATCAAGTATAATATGAGAGACACACATATTGTATTCATACTATGGTATCGATACTATAGTATAGAAGATGAAACCATTTCAATAATAATATTTAGACTTCATTCTTGAAATGGTATAAAGTGACACACATGTGGCACACTATATGGTATTCTTAAATCATGATATCTATACCATATGTGTGTCTCTAGTATGTATAATAATGGAGCTGTAAGGCAAAGAAAAGTAGAGAAAAATTGAAGAACCGAGATCTGGATTCGAACCAGGGTCTCATCAGTCTCATGAGGCGAGGTCGAGGTCTTAACCAACTAGACCATTCTACACTGTATCTACCAGTCTGTTCATTTGCCTTTTCCTTTACTAACAATACAATATTATTCAAATCATTACAACTGTTTTTGTCAAACCTTTCAATTATTTTATCAAATTCAGTTGTGTCCTATTTTTAACTCTTACAGAGCGCAATTGTGAAACAAATCGTATCGAAAAATGCAATGCGGTTTCTCGATTCGATTTAGTCTCAATCGAATTACCATACATGATTCCGCCTCTGATTTGGCGATCGAAAATGATCGAATCGAAGGATCCCTTTCAGTTAATAATTTAATTAATGATTAAAACGTCTAGAATAAAAACTAACTAGGAAATATTTTAATTTAATCAAAAAATAAATCATTTTATTTCCTGACATGGGAGGGAAATGTTAAAAATTAGAAGCCTCCAGATATGAAAAAAAAAAAAAAATTATAAAAATAATATCGCACTTATTTCCAAGTACCTGAACATTTTCTCATTCATTTTTAAACATAACCAAAAATATAATTAATCTAATATAAAGCCTTGAACATAATAATAACACTAGATCGTAACAAATAAATTTTGCGATTTCGTAATAATGATCGAGAGTTATTTTCTATGTGATGTCCAACATAGAAAAAAAATAGATCATTTTCAATCATTATATAAAAAAAAAAAATTCGAAATTCCATCAAACTATGACCAGAAGCTGTAAAAATTATTTCTTGATATTTTCATGACACGATCAGTCACAAGAAAAAGTCACTCGATATTTGAAAGGAACAACATTATCTCACTTTATTTCCAAGTAAATATAATCATAATATTATAATTATAATAATAAGAACCGCCTTGAAAACGCGTTTACTTCTAATGAATTCTTACATACCGGGTGTATCATTTGAGTTTAAAAGAATTATTAAACAAAGCCACTTAAACTACAATAGAAGTTGAAGACTATCGCCTACACTAGATATATGGTAACCAGTTTTAATATTTAGTCTATTTTTATATATAACTGTTATAAATTGATTTGTGTTGCCGGTAGAATTCTTTACCTATAAAAAAAATAATGATTTCATTAAAGATTACGCAAATATGGACAATAACTGAAACTGACAAAGATTCAATGCCATTTCAAATTGACGTAGATTATTCGAATATCAATTTAAGATCGGCAAGATCATTCTTTCTTCTACAAAGAAACATAAAATCTCAGATCTTTATGGCTTTAGTACTATTTTTGATGATGGTGCAATTATTTTTTTTTTTTTCAATTTTTAAATTATTCACTTTCCGTGTTTATAATTTTTGTATTATAATAAAGAACTTACATTTTAGTACGACGATCGTGCTAACAATATGTTTTGGTATACAAAACTATATCACTTGAACAGAAGCATATATAGTGAAAATAATATGTAACTGAATTGAGCTTCCGACATGATGGAATGCAATGTACAGGGAAAAAAAAGAATACAATACCAACTGATCGTGGAAAAATAAAAAAAAAAATTGTATAGAAAGATCATTGAAAATCATCGATTTGAATTAGATCTTTTAAAATAAAGTACAAAATAGTAACAATATTGAAATTTGTGAAGTGGCGGGAGTAATATATTATTTTGATCATGTATAAACGATCATACAGGAGATCTTATCAAATTACCATCGAAGAAAATATCCATATACATATTGACCTTCTGATCTGATACAATTAACTCGAAAATGATCTTGTCTTTTTTTCTTGTCTGTTCGAACTGATCTTTAATAGATATTTAATAGTTTAGCGATCTCGAAAAAGGAGTGGAATTTTAATATTTTCAATATTTTTTTTATGATTTTATTTTTAAACTCTGTCGAAAGTCATTTCTAATTTAAATTAAATTAGAATTAAATATTGACATATTAAATGTCATCGACCTAAAATTATATATTACTCAATTTATGCTGCACATTTTTGCATAATCTAAAATGTTAAAATGATAGATTTAAAAACAAATAAAAATACTGTGTTTAAATGTTAAAATCGCTATTATTTTTTTTGTGTGTTATCATTTTTAATGGTAAATTGTAATAACCTATCCTTTAAATTTGAACGATTCATGTCGAACTATAATTTAATGTTTTAATATAAATTTATACACTTTTAATGGAATTTAATTAATGTGTTTTAATATTGTTGTTAACATAATTTTTACTTATATAAAAACTCACCGTTAAAATTATTTAATAGCATTTAATATTATTACATACCTAAAATGAAAGAAAGAAATGAATTATTAAACGAAAATATGATTTTAAAAAGAAGTAAAATATGAAAAATATTAGATAAAAGCAGCAGTGGCAAGAAAATGGGTATAGGTCGGCTATAAAAGCTCCAGTTTTTAGTTTGTTTAAAATTCCATATGGTAAAATCCGGCCTGACTAAAGACGTTCAGTAAACTCATAATGTTTTAAGATAAAACAGGATAATATGATCAATGTCCTTTTGAAAAAGAGTTACCTATATTTAAGTTAATTTAATTTTATCAGTTTTCTTATCTTTTAAATTGAAAACTGAAATTCTTATGCCATATGATCCAACATTTATATCCAGCAACATAGTTCATAAAAACTCTATTCTTGGAATTCATAAATGGAATCCAATTGAATTTAGAACTCGTCAAAAAAGGGAATCGAATATAAAAATCAATTGTATCTACCGGAAACATTTAAATACGATCTTGTCTTGAAACTAATAATATATAAAATACAATTATTATAAATTTCATAGTCGGCAATCCCAGACGAAATAATTAATTTTCAATCAATGCCGAATGTTGTATGTTTACTAATAAAATGCATCCATTGAAAAATTCTTGCATATGATTGTATTGTTTTTTTTATTTCTATGAATTTTTAGTTAACATACATAAATAAATTTTCAATTGAATTTTCCCTGAAATAGAAGACATCATCATCATTGCGAAGAAAACAGATTGCATCCCATATTCGATTTTTAATAGGAATTTTAAAAGAATAGATTCACTTTTATCGTATTATTCTATAAACAAAATACCGACGCGTAAAAATGATGGATATAATTGGTTTTTTTTTCTTCTTTTCCAAGATACACCAGAATCTTGGAATAATAATATCAACGTCGTAGATGGCAACCGCAAGTAAGAAGATGCCGCCACACAGCCTTGCCACTTGAGAAATCATGTGCGTATAATAAAATGCAGAAAAATGATTTCTATAAAAATAGAGAGGCATAGTCAATTTATTGGCCAAACTTATATTGGGAAGAAAATTGAAAAATTTATAAGTGTTTTGTCGATGGAAATACTTTTATGAAAATTGGAAAAAATAGTGCACTTCTAAATATATTTTTAGAAGATTTAAAATTCCATTTACTTATTCATTTGAATCCTAAAAACTGGACATGGTAATTATTTCTTCATTTTGCAACATCAAAATCATAGCAAACTCTTGTATAAAATTTTATATCATATTTTTGAAATGGATTTTCTCAAATCTAATTACTAAAAATATAATATTCAATTAATTATTTTGATGAAAAACGAAATGAAATTCTGTTGATTTTAAATACCATAAATTATGTTCACATCATCGTAACATTAATTTGATTCGTTAAAAATTTAAATTCTGGATGAACAAATTGTTTTCACTCAAACAGGAGACTCATTCGACATGCAAGCTATTTTCGTATATTTATGAATAATTTTATGCATAAATGCATTTTCCGATGTTGGAATTTAATTCTTTTTGATGATGAAAAATATACAAAGAAAATGTGTTGCTTTCCATTTTCTTTGGATTTTATACGACAAGATGAGATTTGATATTTCAATTGGATATTTTTATAAAATGTTTCATCAATAGGCTTTTATTGAGAGAGGATCGAAAAATAACATAAATGATCGTCATCGTTTGAAATATAAAAATATTCTATTTTATTTTCATAAAAGAAAATTAAATATTTTGATTTGGTGCCAAAAAATGACTAATATATGTTGTATAACACAATAAACAGTAATTTTTTAAACATAATTTTCCATGCCAATAATGTTCTTGACCTTTATTGATCGCAAAACTTTCTTAAAGACATAACCTTAAACGGTAATCGAATGAAAGTGATCGGAAAACAAACGATATGTATGTAATAAAATATAAAGAATTTGAAAACTCTATGTGAGGTCTTTCTCTTCATGCCAATTAAAAAGAAAAGAAAAATATTGAAGACTGATCGATCACCTGTCAACATGATAAACGAAAGAAAATTCATATCATAATTATCACATCATAGTGTTATGAAATAAGATCTTATATGATGAATTTTGTAATCTAAAAAAAACAAATATTAAATTGAGTACGGATCATCGAAGATCGTTTAACACGAATTATGGGTTAAACTAAATTGTTTTCGTAATACTCTGTTTACCTCTTACTTTTTTTCTCTATTTTTTAAGTATCCAACGTTATAAGTGTGAGATGGATGTCTTAGAAAGTATTTCCAAAGTATATTATAAAAGTTAACACAGTAGACTCTCTACAAAAATATGATCATTCGAAGTTTGTTTGGCAAAGAAAAATATTACTGTCTTCAACAAACAAAAAAAGAACCAGGAAGATATTCTTTTAATATTGTTTTTTTTTTTAAATTACATAAAACCAAAAAAAAAATACTCAGGAACCACAATTTTAAAGTTCATTGTCTTTTTCTCCAAGTAGAAGAACCACACAAAAACGATATCCAATCGTATCGCTGACATAATTATTCCAAGCATGACCATTTTATAGTATTGTCTTTATGAACGTATTTCACCTTTAGGATTAGCAAATGCTATTGTCACAAGAATACTTGTATATACTTATACCTGAAAAAGCCAACAGGTGTATTCCCAGACAAGGTGGTGATGATATTATCACAGCAAGAAATTACGAAAAAAATACATATTTTATGTTAATATAACCCAGTTTAAATTTTTAAAGTTATCAAAAGTTGAGTTCCCCTATTTTTACAATGAAATTTGTTAAATTACGAATAATCGGCTGATATAGAAACTAGAAGTAATAAAAATAGCTAGTGTTAAAAAGCTTCGATAATTATGATATATGTTTTGTGGAAATTTAACCGGCAGAGGAACTCTAATATAAAGGCATATTACAGGGTAGCTCGAATTCTTACGA
Source organism: Xylophagus ater (assembly GCA_963422695.1). Classification (NCBI taxonomy): domain Eukaryota; kingdom Metazoa; phylum Arthropoda; class Insecta; order Diptera; family Xylophagidae; genus Xylophagus; species Xylophagus ater. The sequence continues at coordinate 7,883,596 of OY730486.1, read as the reverse complement.
TAGATTTTCTACTCTTTCTTTGTATTTATTTTTATATGATTAGGAAAATTATTGCATACATAATTATTCCTCTATCCCAATAACTTTAATTTTGTTTAAAGATCTATCGGAACTTTACCCAAAGAACTTGAATTAGTAGTTACCCGTTTTTATTTCTATCAAAACTCATAAAAAAATGGAGACGGTACTAAAGTAATAATCTTTCTTATTTCTATGTTATGCTCTAAGATCTTTAGTGAAAACGCTAGTAACTAGTAAAACTTGTTAACACATTTAAGAAGATAGTTATTAACTTAGGACATTGTTACCAATTCTTAGCATTTTAATAACTATTCGATTGCATATATAAAACTATAACAACCTAGCTAAAGAAATTCGAGTATTAAAATCTAAAATGTTTCTATTCATTACATATTTACAACGTCAATCGTGGAGGCTTACGAGCCATCTGGCTCCGGACTTTTGCGGTTTGATATAAGTTTTCGATGGAAAAAACCACCAATCATGAAAATGTTATATTTTTATGAACCAGTATATTAACCACACCATCAATAGGCAATGTATGTTCAATATTGAATTTCGTAAGAAATTGATAGCTCTTGAATCGGCTTAACGATCTTCTGTTTCTCGTATGCACTCATTCATATTTCCACCCATAAAATGTGCATAGGAAATGTAAAATAGAGATCTTTAGATGAAACTATAATAGCTTAGTGCTAGACCAGCTATGTTCAACTTGTGACTAGCAGCCCAATTCGAAATTTTCCTGTAACCTTTCTGAAGTTTTCAATCAGCTGTATTTTATATAGCAAAAAGGCTAATCTAATCTTAAATGAAATATTGTGATTACTTATTTTGCCTACAAAACAGGAACTTTTTTTTGTGATCCAACAAAGAATTTCGCTTGGACATAGCTGCACTAAAAACTGTGCATATGACCACATGTAATCACTTCTATATAAAGTCATGAGAAGTTTGCAGCGCAGAACGCAAAGCGCTGATCATTTTTATTAGTATTTGTAAAAAGACTGTAAATACATGAAATTCTATATCACACAGAGTCATTTTAACAAATACTATTAATAATGAGGCGCTTGCAGACGTGCCCAAATTGGAAAGTCTCATTATTGTATGCTTTTTGATATGACATACCCTGTATGAATATGTTTGGTTTTTTAACTTTTATATTTAATAATATTTTTAATGTTCGAATGTTATCAGTGAAAATACTGTAATTAATTTAATCATTTGATTGTTTTATTTTTATTTAAAAAAAAAATGCGGTGAATTTCAAATATTTTATGTAAAGTGCATAATTATAACAACAAAGGCAATTTAATTTTAATTACATTTTTTTTTAGTTTTTTTTCTCTTATCAAAAAGTATGATATGACATGTTCTAACTAATACCTATACATGCATATATGTCATTCGTGATGAAAATTGCTTCAATTAAAAACAAGAAAGAAAAGGGTTTCATTATCAAGATGATTGTGTCAATCGAAACGGTTATTAATCATTAAATACGTGCTTTCGAAAGTATTAAAACGATCATAACTCGTGACTTGTTCTCGGTTGATTGAATATCATATTAAGAAAATGATAAAAAAAAACCAACCAACCTTCTTTATTAAGGGATATGGAATAGGGTTTTTTCTTTTAACTATGATCTTTCTTTAATTGATCGAATCAACAGAAAGATCCATAATCGTCATAAGACGTAAAACTAATTAACTTATATTGTTTTTGTCTTTTGTGTTTTTTTTGTGACGTGATCAGTGCTCTAATGAGTTGAATTAGAAGTACGAGTATGTTCGTTGACAATTATTTTTTTTTGTTCATTTTACAATGTAATTAATTATATATTAATATGAAAGAATTAAATGATGTAAGATATTTTCTTTTCTTTATAAATCAATTAAAAATGTTAATTATACAAGAATTGTTTTGTTCTCTTATCAGATATATAAGTCATATTAATATTTCGATGAACATAAAAATTAATTTGAATTGAACACTTTGTATCGGTTCTGTTATTAAGACTCGTACTTTTAAGTATTATCAAAAAAATCATTTACTGGTTTTTTTATGATTCACAACAATCACCAAAACTAGCTTCAATATTAATATCGAAATTAATTTTCTTTATTAAAAACTTGTTCATGAATCACCATTTCTTAAAACAGACTATCTGAAAATGATATCCATAATTAGGTACTTGTATATTTTTAACTGATAAAGAAAAAAAGGTTTGGTTATTATGTTGAATGATAAGAAAAGTACTTTAAATATTACACATTCAAGTGTCTACAAAAATCCAATATTTATTTAGATTATAAATAGAAAAGTACACGTGCGCTAAAAAAGAAAACGATTTGTGAATCAGGGCCTATTGTAAGAACACCAGGTACATAATAGACAGTCTGAGTATTCGTTAGGAGGCATTAGATAGGCATAGAGATACTTAGCATTTGTATGGTTTCGAAATACTATTAACAATTGTATGATTTAGTTAACTTCAATAGTTTATAAGGCAAATGAATAGTTCCAGTTTTTTCTGGTAGTTGGGAATTTCTGGTTTATTCCTGGCTTATTCTAAGAGTTACATTACTTCATTCAACAAGTGATGTGATTTACAGAATAGACCTATTTTTGTTTTATAAATTATTGACTATCAAACAACATTTATGTATGCTGATCTAAAAAATACACATAGTCTTAATAAGGACGAAAATAATACATTGGAAAATGCTTTTACAGCCAGGATAAATATTAACTCCCTCACTCTACCCCACATTTTAAACACTCAAAATTTTAGTTCCCACATTATTAATTAATTAATGTGAAAAATTGTAGAAAATTTTGTATTTGCCAAAGAAAAGTTTTCTTCGTTTTATTTTTACAAATAATTTTTCTTGTTTTACGAATTTTATTTTACGATTTTGGGGCCATAATTTCGATTCGAAAAATGTTCTTTGGTTTATTTCATTTTTGAGAACATTTGACGTCAATAAGTTTTTTTTTTTTTTTTGAAAATTAGAAAATTTAGAAAATTTATTTCAAAGGAAAATTAACAAATCTAAAATTAGAGAAAAGCTAAGAAAAATAAAAGTTTTTCAATTTCACATGTGTTAACTCGTTTTTTTAATTTTAAATTTAATTTCTTTCATATGAAAATCTACAACAAAATAATTTATAATCCTGAAAAGTATCAAGATACGCTTTTCTAGAGAAATACTTTTTTTTTGAAATATACAAATCCGAATCAACCATTTTTGCAATGATGCCTGAAGAAATTTCTTTATTGAAATATTACAATATTTGTTATAATAGGTTTGTTTTATTTGCCACTTGCTCTGGGGTAGAGCAAATTTTTACATTGAAAACAAAAACAACAAAAGAGCAAATCCTACACTTACAGACCATGTCTAGCTATCACACCCGAAATTAGTTCAGTTTTATACCATAAAAAGTGTATTAGCTAAACGTTTCTCATTTCATTACAATATGGTTGCTAAGCAGCGCTACGAACATTTGAATTAAAACTTTCTCCTACTGCTCGTTTTATTTGCCACTTACCTTGCTCCAGGGTAGGGTATGGCAAATAAAACAGACCTAATATTGTATTAGAAAGTGATTGGGGTTGCATTCAGCAATTCTCACCGTTTAGCGATATTATAACGGCTAGCAATTGCTTTCAACAAGTATACCGGTAAAGTTCTTTAGTACAAGCCGGTTAGTAATTGATATTGCAAGCAGTTGAGAATACTCTAGTAACTAGTTCATCTTCGGTCTTGGGCTTTGGCAATCTTCACCTTTTTTGTTTGCTAGTTTAGATAAGTCAAACAACGGCATTTTATGGTTGTTGTTTAGACTAATATAAGGGTTTGTGTAGAGAATAAATTGAAATGCCAAATTTTATGTTTTCATTACTACTTTTGACATAGTACCGATAGTACCGACACAGACTATCTTACTTATTAATAGTTTCACATATTCTCAGGAGTCGGAAAAATTCTAACTATTGTAAGTAAGAATTCAGCGCTGAAATGTTCTGAATGCGATCATTGCGATATTTTCTGTACCAGATGGTATTAAACAGATTTTCTAAAGGCAATTTCAAATATGTGCAAAACAGACTTTCAAGTAAATAAAATTATGTTTTTTTAGGTCGGTCTTAAATTTTCAAAGAAAATATTTCTTTTATTTATTGGTCAAAAAAAAACTTTATTTTTAGAATTTTCACATAAAAAAAATAATTATTTAAAAAGAAAATACATCAAATTTGCGATTTAAATTGGACTTTTTAAAAAATTAGGTTATCTTATCAACCGAAATCGATATTAATATAATTATGAGAAAGGAATTGATTATAAATAATGATTTTTTTTTTTGTGTGAGTGTGTTTAAATTAAGCAATAAATCAATTTGAACATGTTTTGTAAAGTTTAACAAGATAAGTAATAACAAAATAATATTTTAATCTCATCATTTGGTGAATATTTACTTAGAAATAATTAATTAGTCACAATTAAGTAAGTCTAACTTGGACAGTTGAATAATATTTTCAACGAAAAAAAAAAATGCTTTTAATCAAATTTTCCATGAAATCAAATGAAAATTTTCTCTTCGCAAAAATTTCTGGTGTTTTTTTTGCAAAGTTATTACACAGTCCAAGAAAAAAGATAATTTAGCAATGTTAGATAACAATTTATGATTTAATGAGTGATCCAGCTTAAAAAAAAAAAATTAAGAAAATATGATCAATTATCAAATTTTTTGTTAAAAAATCATTTTTAAATCGTTGTAAATTTTCATCAAACAAAAAATTCCATTTAGTACCATGTTTTTGCACAACTTTTAGTTTGTGTTTCAAATTTTAAGTTGAAATTTTGAAAAAAAAAAAAAACATTATTTGCATCCCAAATTGTGTGAGAAATTCACTCGCGAAAGAAAACATGCGAAATTAGTTATACAATCTTTTTTATATAACTAATTTACCAAAGATAAATTAAAACTGTGGTCGTTAAGACTAATTAGTTCATTTTCGAAAAGATACCTGCTACATGCCAATATTATTGAATTTACTTATTTTGTTATAAGAACTTAAAGTGTCATGTCTTGCACTACAATTAGGTAAATAAAACATCCAAAATTGTGGATTCAAACTATCATAAAACGACCCATCTTGAGACACAACTATTTCGTGACATATAATAGTAAGTTTCAGGACTAGATCCATATTCTTTAACATTATAGTCGAAGTCGGAGTTTAGAAGAATTTCTGATCGCTGGAGTCAAAATGGGAAAAAATATGCTAACTCTAATTCCCCATACTAGTAATTTGTATAAAAATCAGAGCCTGTTGAACTCTGTATGCATGAGTATGTTAACAACCTATTATAGATATAAGAGTCGAAATAATCGGTGATTAAAGGAAGAGTAGTCGGAAATGATAATTTTGACTGCCGATTAAGCAGCCTTGGTTTTTAGAGTATGTACAGGCTTGGACTGACCCACCTGGACACCGGGAAGTTTCCCTGTCGGCCGGCCGGTAAACAATCATCGACAACCAGTCCAATCCTGAGTATGTATACATTTATGACCGCTCTTTGTAATTTTGATTCAATTTTAGATAATGATTTCGGTTATTAAACATATAAAATTCTTATCTATAATAAATTATTGTATCTATTTGTAGTTCCTAATTTTTTAGGTGCTAAAACCAAATTTTAGTTGTGACAATCAGTCGAGTTCCAAATATATTTGTTCAGTGTAGATTAGAAGTTTCTCTGATAGAAGATGAATTGACCTTTTAAAATTGTAAATGGTAAATTTCCAGTTTTTTGAGTTCCTTCACTGGCACTGTCACTAGTGGCAATATACTATGTAGTAAATAGTAAATACGTTAAATACGTGCTACTGAAAATGTTAGTTGGAAATAAATGGAATTATTTATTAGATGGATAGCTTAGTTATGTTTATCCGGGATTTCCAAGTATCCATTATAGTTTAAACGATACGTACACACGATTACGTAGGTATATTCGTGTAAAGTAAATCAAACGATGAGAATTAATAAAAGACGTCACAAACTAAATTAATATTCATAATTTTGTTTAAATATTCTATTTTCTATGATAAAGCTAAACTCCCTTTTCTATCTTCTGTCCCACAAGAAAAGAAAAAAGTTCCCATAAAAGTTCTAATCAATATCCGTAATTACAATATTCTGTGTTTTTCCTGTCTTTTGATTTACGAGTATGCCAGCATAGTCAGTAATAAAACAGCACGCAAATATTCTTTAGACATGCAAAAAAAGCCATATTTTTTCTAAGGTTTTTATCGTTCCGCTTAGTAGTTTTGCTATTATACAAAAAAAAATTAGGGTCACATATAATATTATATCATACAAATTAATTCGGGTAGAAACAAGGTATATGGTGGCTTTTCTTCCGATAGGGTAATTTTCGAGAATATAAGTTAATTTATTAGTTACATTAAAAATACGTTTATTTCAACCGGTAAAAATTAATATTAAGTCGCCTACGGCTGCTATTATTTAAATATACTTCTTGTTTCATATTTCTTTAATTTCAATACAAATAAAAATATATTTTTGCCAAATTTGGAATATTTTTAATATGTAGTTTGAGCGTGAACAAAAAAAAAACATTATTGATAAATATATTTCCAGTAAAAATAATAACAATAAAGTTTATTTTATTACTGTATTTCCTTATGAGAAAAAGTCAAGGAAACTCTTCCATCAAGAACATTTTAACTTGGATAAATTTTGAACCCAACCAACTATTTGTACAATCAAACTTGATAATTGGGATACTGTTTGTCTCGTGATCGGCTATCAAAGAATCTGTTGACCTTATATTGTTTTGTACATATTCCTCTATTAACGGATCACATGATAGAGGTTCTCATGGGCTTGATAGAATTTTTAGGGAAATTTTGCTGCTAGAAATTTCAAATTGAATAAAACAAATAACCCAAATAGCAAGATGAAACCAAACTTTCAGAAATTAAACTTTTAAGTGACTGAAGAAACCCTGTCACATCTTATGAAAACGTCAATACATCAGAAAAACGGTAACGTTAGAAGGATAGTTCTTGGTTATAAATTCCTATTTTACACAGATCCCAATTGTAAAAGAAAAATATTTTTCTTTAGTTGGATCAAAATGTTTCTTTAATGTTTCCAAATCCTTAAAATGCAATGTTTGAAAATTAGTGTCTGCCCCGTCCATTTTTGGATTCATTGCAACTTCACATGACACGTTTCAAAAATTGTGAGCTCAATGTATTATGAACATTATAAATTCTGATATTTTACGACGGTCAACAAAACGATTGCTTCGGTGCACGCAAATCACCAAAGTTACAACTAGAGTTACAACGAGTTGTAGCAAATACAGTTGCTGGTAGGTGTCCAAAACTGCTTCGCAACGGACCTAAATTAATACGAAACGACGCTGCTACACTGTATGGACACTAAATTTTATTACTTAGAAAACAATTAAGGAAATGCTAGAAACAGTACACTGACGGTTAGTTAAACTAGTAGGTTGAACTGTATTTTAATATAAGAATCATCAACAAAAGTCTTCAAGAAGTCACGGTAATCAACATTTTAAAATCATTAATATTTTTTTTTTTTTGTTCGTTTGATAGATTGATTACATATATTCCAAAATACAGTTTACTTTCAATAATAACTAGATTTGCATTAGATTTCTTAACGAAAAGAATTTAATTGCATAGAATCATATAACCAGAATCTCTTGACTTCTGGTCAAGGTTGTAAAAATGAGTTACGATCGTGTATTTTTTATTATTATTATGTTTTTTTTTTTTTAGAGCTTAATAAACTCATAATACTCTTTTTCATTAATTTAATAAAAAGAAGAAACAAAAAAACAATATAAATAAGTACTTAAGTAATTAAGAAACATAAAATTATTACAAGTTCTTTATTTCGAAATCAAGATTATTAAAAATTCTTTTACCTTCGAATACGAAATCTGCCTCCGAATACCATTTTTATTTTATTTTATTTTTTTCTTAAAAAAAAATTAAAATAAAAATAGTTTAATTTCTGCTAATCCCAAATAAACTTTAATTTTTAAGCTTTTATTATACACTTAAAAACTGTTATTTTAAGTTTTTTCATTATGTTTACTTTTTTTTTTTTGCTTGGCTTAATGTGCTTTTAAGAAAAAAAAACACCACACAACAAAAAAAACGCTTTTAACACTTTTTTAAATATATTTTCACAAGAAAATCTATGAAACAAAATAATTAAGAAAACTTTTTTTTTTTTTGTTTTAATTAATAATTAATTAATTTGTTTTGCAAGAAATTGTTATACAAAACTAAAAGAAAAATTTATTAATAAGAAAGTTTAAAACAAAATTTTTGTTTCTTTTTTTTATAATTTGTAATTTGTAGTTTTCTAGGTTATTTTTCTGCTTAAAAGCATAAAATAATTTTTGGTTTACAGTAAAAGAAAAACATAGAAAAATAAGATAAACACTAAAATTTTCTATTTTAATAGTGTACTCTTTTTAGGAAATAAAAAAAAAAATAGTGATCAATATTTAACAAGCATGTAATAACTGCTATTAATTCGACTATTTAAGAGTATTTTTCGAGTTCAACAAAATATTATTCAAACTTAAGATTTTTTTCTTTTTAGTAATAATAAAGTCGAATTTTTAAATCCGTTACAATTTTATAGCGAAAAAAAAACAAACGCATAATAGAGCATAAATTAGATTTGGGCAAAACAATCAAGAAAAAAAAAACTACTACCTTACGGAATCAATGAAACTTTTTATACAAGACGTTGATTTTAGTGACATTTTGATAATCTGAGATCTTCGATATTTTTCTTCTTTTCATTAGAAACAAACAAATAAATTCAGATTAAAAGTAAAAACTTAACGGAAAAAATATTTTTCTTCACTATTTTTTTTTCTTTTTGATTATTTAATAAGAAATTTGTGCTTTGCAAAGCAAATTTCTTATCCGATTAGTTTGTATGTTTTGTAAAAACTGAAAAGCTTTTCTCTTTAATGTGAATAATTCAAAGAATCATAATAATAAGAAAAACTACCCAATGAGCATGCGTCTTTTCGAAAATACACTTCTAAGAACTTTTTTCACATATACATTTTTTTTTTTATCAAGAATTTAGACAAGAACTTTTCTTTTCTTAAAAAAAAAAAAAAAAAAGAGTATCACAAACTGTTTAAATTTTTACTGTCGCGTTTTCTTCACACATAAAAATTTGGAATTTCCAAAAAAAACAAAAAAATGTATTTAAAAACAAATACTATTTTTTTTTCTTCTTATTGTGCTTTCTTATTCTTTTAAATAAAAGAAAAACAATAATTTATTTCAATTGAGAACACTTTGAAACGGTAGTAATCGAGAAAAAACAACAACAACTAATAATGGAATAATAATAACGATATTTATTTTTTCTTTTTTTTCACTTCCAAATAACATCAAAAACATATTATTTGTCTTCGCGTTAATAGTTGCCGCACGTTTGTTTCACGAATAAAATTTATTTTACTTTAGAGTCCGAATGATTTGAAGAAAAAAGCACATATTGCAGTGTTAAAAAGATTCACAAACACATATGAAATACGAATGATAATGCATATGATCATCACGATCGTGAAGATCGCAGCAAAATTAAATTTTCGAAAATATGGGTTTGTGGCTTGGATAAGATATTAAAACTTTTGAAATATCTTTTTCGATCGTTTTTTGTTTTCTTCAAGATCGTTTGCTTATTTGGTTGTTCGTTATTCTTTCAAATATTCAAAATTCGATATTTATTTATTCAGGTAAATTGATAAAAATATCACCTGTTGAGAAATGGCGATCAAAAAAGATCGTACGCACATTTTGTTCACAGTAGGCACTCAAAATTGACAGTTTTCGATTATTCGTAATACACGATTATTTCTTGTCAAAAAAAATCCTTACAATTGTATATTTTCGTATAAATGATTCGTTTTTTATAAATTAAATCGTCCGTTCTTGCTGGATCACCCTATTTTTTACATTTTCAAAAGCTAACAGAAACTTTTCTAAATTTCGAAAAAGAGGGGAAATTATTTGAAGCTCGTTTTGTTTTCAATCAATGTCAGATAGTATTTAAATCGTTTCCCATTTACCAAATGACCTTTAAAAAAAATCCGCCCACTCATATTAAGTTTACGCAACTGTTCAACTGTTTTCATTCAAACAAAACTACCGGTTTTTATTTCATTTTCTCGCCAAACTTCACGATTGTTTCGAATTTCGAAAAAGCTTTTATATTAACAAATGTCATGTTAGTTTCTCTCATGATACAAATTTCTTGTGTCATTCTAGCAAATATTATGTGTATCGTTAATATAGGAAAAACACTAAAACACATCTAATACACTTCGATTTACAAATGGGGGGAATACCCGAGTTGTGTTTTGTGAACCATAAAAAGGATACACTGACACAAGCTTAAATTAAAAACTCATTTCAGACAGTGAAAATGATCGTTACCAATTGTAGAAGGTGTAGAAGGTGGTGCTCCTCTTTTCTTAAAACATAATTTGAATGAAATCTGATTTAATTTACCTTTTTACTTGAAAACTTTTTTTGATTTTTAACAATTTAAGTAGAAAATCGTGACGTTTTTATATCGGACGAAGCATAGAAATAGATCTCGTCGACATTGATTTTCTATTATTTTTATCACATTTGGAAAAATTATGTTGAAAAACATACATTTTTTACTTTATTATAATCAAAATGAGAGAGCTAGAAATAATTTTCTTTATCTTCACGAAAGACCTAGCAAGCTTTATTGAGTTCTAAAAAGAAGTCCAATTTAAAAACCAACAAAACTGTTACTCATCTCTTTGGAGGATCATATTTTCGTGTAAATTACATTGTCGTGACTTTCAGAAATCAAATGCATAGAAACTAAAGAAACTGAAATAGTTCACTAAAGTGCAGTAAGTTTCTCAAGTTTTAAAATAATGTGATATGCGTACTCGTGAATTTCTTCGTTCTACACAAATAAAAAAAAAATGCAAAGATGCAAAAACTTAAATTAAAAACAAAATAAATGAATTTAATTTATTATTTTATACTTTTTAATGGATTCATGTCTTGATGTCACCATCATAAAATCTTCTCACGTTTCTTGTAAAGAAGATTGTATCCGTATTTAAACCACATCTAATGGTGTAAAGTTTTGATCTTATTTTCCTTCTTTTTCTGATATTAAATAAATTATTCGCTAAATTTATATTTTATTAAAATATATATGTATAAAAAAAACAAATAATTAGATATAATGAGAAAAACTAAAGAAATCCTGGTAAAAAAGTTGTACCGTGATAAAAAAAAAATATGTAATTTATTAGTAATTGATTGTGATACTATAGTAACAGGTTTCTAATTCAATAAAAGTAGTATAAATATATACATAAGTTCCTAAATAAGCATGGGTATATAAACTGTTTAAAACAGAGTTTTATTATCAAGAAAATGGAGTTGTTTCCAATTGTTTCTGGGCATTTCCATCAGGCACAATCCAAGAGACGTATAGAATCAAATCGCAATTCAATCTAACAAAAATCTACCATTCGTCTGTATCTGTCCTCGGCGGAATAACAAATTGTAGACCACGATATTTTCTATAGGGATTACGTCTAAATTCCAAAATATTTCTTATCAAATTTGGATAAATCGATCGGACAAATTGATAATATGAGACAATTTCTAAAGACGTATCTATTCAATAGTAAGAATGTTTTTGTCTTCTTTTTGTATACCTTGTCTTTAGCAAAGTTCAATCATTCGAAAACCTAAGTTTTTCAACATCTGCCCGCGAGTTTAAGAGTTGATTTTAGTTGTATAAATTTTGCATAGGACAAAATTGAAATTACTCGATACATACATTAACTATTTTTTTTTTTTTTTTCTGGAAAATTTCTTTTAATTCTTTTCTTTAAGCTCGTGTTCACAAAAATGACAATTTCTTAACAAGACAGTTTTTGGTTTTTTTTTAATTTGTAAAAACGATTAATCTTTTGATACAGAATTCGACAATTTTTGCGATTAAACACAATTTAATGATCGAAATCAAGAATTTATTATAAATGTAAAATAACAAACAAATGAAAAGAAAACTCAGCATTTTACAAAATCGTGTTCGGTATAAGATGTTTTGATATTAGATTTGAGAGTCTATAAACAAGCCTATACAAAAGTGTTTAATAGAAAATCTCATATGTATATTTTTAGTATTTATATTTATTTTCCGTTTTTGGAAAATGTTAAAAATAGTTCGATTTCAATATCAAGTTCGAAGTCTGATTTAAATTAGTTAATAATTGTTATTTAGACAAAAAGAAGTCCAACTGAAATATCCTTGGCCTATAATATTTTCTTTCAGTTCAAATCAATTGAATCTCTATTTATTATAATTATTCCAAAATTGAACTAGAAAAATGGAAATTAGTTTTAATCAATTTTGAAATCAAATAAATTTTGAATATTAAAAATTTGTCAATAAGATCATAACGCCTACGAAAAACATACTCATTAGAATGTATGGCAAACTTTCAACAGTTTACATATTTCATACACCAATAATATCACATAATATGATTTTATCATCATAAAGAAATCTTTTAATTAAATTTTACTCTAGATTTTTACACCTATTTTAATTTAAATATAGATTAAGACAAGTTAACAAGGTCTAAAAATGCACGAATATGCCACTAGAAACATGAATGTTGACGGTTTATATGTTTGTTTATGAAGGCCCCGGTTTCATACACTTACGTATAATATAAATCTTGAAAATCATAATTTTCAGCGCCAGTGAATAAATAAGTGAACTTTTCACAAGTGACGGAAATTGAATGAATTTTTATAGTATAAAATATCAAATTAAAACAAGATCTGATTCAAGAAGAGTTCAATAAAATTAAATCAAGATTTTTCCATAATCTTAGTTTGATGGACATATTAGACAAGTCGTTGGTTTGTAAAAGAAAATTGTTAAGTTTTTTGAAAAAGGATTAAATGACAACGTTTTCGAAATGGATTTTAAATCTTTTTAAGATTTAATGTAAATCTTGTATGCTATTCTGAATGACAAGTATTAAAATTTGTAATGTAATAACAAATTTATACCAGTTTTCTAAAATTAAAAGAATTTTTATTACTTATTTTATGATTTCTAAAAATATTATAGGAAATACCAGTTTAAGATCTAATTTTTGTAGGAATTACTATAAAATAGAGATAAATTAAAATAGTGTAAAAGGGACCCGACTCCAAGCTATTGTTCAAATTACCATACTATACTCTTCTCGAACCTAAAGACAAGCTGATCCATACAATATGTAGAAAGAGCCTGACGAACCAGTCTTCGACAAAATGGCATGGCTCACTTTATACAGCAGGATAGGAAAATACGTGAAATACTAATATCGAAATATACTTGCAACTAAAAACTATTAGTATACTTCTTAATTTTAAATCTAAACTAAAATATAATATAAAAGGTTGCAAATATCACAATGAAAAATATTACTTTCAAAGTATGTTGTAAAAATATTGCATATTATTAGGCGAAGTGTAATATTCAGTAGTTAGCTTTTTTCACGTCCATAGTCATTAGATTTAGAGAATATGGCAATTAGTCTTATATTTTTTGGTGATTATTTAACAAACAAACAAAAAAAACTTGTTGATAATAATAGAAATCAATTTTTAATCTAATTGATGTTCAATTAGACATAGTTACCACATTTTATTGCTTTTAAATATTGACCAGTAGCTAAAAAAAAGTATTCCATGATATACGTGAAATCTTTTAACTTCCTTATTTTAAATCAAGGACAATGTTAATAAAAAACTAACAGTTTAAGAAAAAAATTCTTTTTAAATTACAGTAGCAAAAATTTGGATGGCATTTTCTTTATCAAGTAATTAACCGAGTAATAAGCTTAAAAATTTGATTTATACGTCAAAAAAATAAGACACATATAGTATCTATAAAATTTATATAAAAGGTTAAATCAGAAATATGTTCCAAAATAATATTGGCCTGAAGCGAATAGCATCAGAAAAAAAAACTATTGTACAACAAATTATTCAATAAGTATTCATACAAGTCGATTTAATTACATACATTTTTTGAGCTTCTTACCATCGCTGTACAAAATCAAGGCCATGGTGGAGATTGGGAAAAAAATAAGAAATAATAATAATAAAATACATAACAACACCATCCGAATGAAATAAAATATGCCAAAATTTTCAATTTACAAGCAGGTAAATAATTTCGAACTAAATCAATCAATCAGCCTCCGGATTTCGATGTAAATCAGTGATAAATAAAGAATATTGGATGCTACCTGAAGAAATCAAGTACAAGTAAAGTTGTGTTATTAGTCGAATATAATATGATTTAAGAAAGATAATATTAATATTAAAAAGAACATAGATCAATTAAAATTGTAGTCAAACAAACTATGTAGGCTCTCCTGTAAGGGAGGAGGTTCAGATAAGTACTTTGTGCTTTGTATTTTATTTTGCATATAGAATAATATCTGACTAGATGAGTTGTTTCCAAATATACCTTGTTTGATTTCCCATGTTCTGGAGGTGAAGATGTGTCAAATTAAACGTCTTGGAGTTAAAAATCTACTTAAATAGTTTTCTAATCAAAAAACATAGTATAATCGGCCTACATCCGATTGAAAGTACAAGAATTTAGGGACGAAGGAAAACAAATCTTACAACAGCTCGGAAATTATTGCAGGATCGTGTTCCGAATTATAAATGTTCTGCTCAGGAACATAAGTAAAGATATCTTTGAATACAAGAAACCTGTAATTGCATAGCCAATGTGATGAGTTCTTATTTTCCCATCGTGAACCCCCAAAAGCCTGCTCTAACAGCAACTCTATTGTGATCACCGTCTATTTATATTTATTTTATTTGATTAACAATCATGACAACTTATTAAATAAATATTTTTATTGTAAGAGAAAATCATTAATTTGATTTTGATTTGATTTTTTAGGACCCAGTTTTTATAGTCAAGGTCTGTGAGAAAATGTTAAACTTTTGGATCATTAAAATAAAATTAATTAATTTTTTTTTTAATAATTATGACTTCTGTAAACCACATAAATGTTATAGACAAAAAATAATTAATAGAAATTCTCTAAAAGACATAATTTTATCCTATTTTTAATTAGTTTGAGGTGTGGTGGAACACCTAAAGTTATTATGACCACCTTGAATAAGCGGATATCATTTAAAAACTGATAGAGTCTCTCTAAATTACCGATACAGATTATTTTTCAGATTAAAAATAAATTTTTAAAAATGCGGAAAAGCTTTAAATACGATTTTGATTAGAAGATTTTAGTATAAGACATGATTAATTCTGTTTATTTTGAAAATTTAGAAAGTTTTTCTTAAGCATATTAATTAAAACAAGTAAGTCTTATAGTATCTTAAAAATCAATATCAAGAAAAATGATTTTTTAACGAGGAAAAAGATATTTTTATCGATTTTATTTGTATTTAAATGAAATTGAGGTGGCGCGAAATTATTAATACTAAAATTTTATGATAATTATTTTGATCTTTATTTTTTTGGTGTTAAATAAAAATCATGAACAAATTAGTAATGTTCTTATTTGTTTGTGTTATGTTTGAAAAAAATGATCTCAAACTGGTTCATCTTCAAGAAAAGAAAAAAATTTTCTTAATAACTTTCATTCAATTCGTTATAATATTTTGTGGTGAAGACTTTTCGGTTAAATTTCTTCTGTTTTTTTTAAGAAAACTAAGTGCTTTCAAATTTAAGCTACTATAAACAAAAAAAAAAAAACAGTGAGAAATTTTAGGTCAAAAACGACAATTTTTGAACATTTTTAAAAAATCAATTATCATTCTTTTCAATTAAATGAACATAAATTGAATATATTTTACAAGGTTTTACTGGAAAACGATTCCGAAATAACATTTCCGATCAGAAATGCCACTTAAACTTTGTATTATAATTTTTTCAGTTAATAAAATTAAAACTCACGTATTATACCAAACCAATCATTGCCAGGCCCTTTTTGGCGGTTCTAACTAAAATTCAAAGTATCATTAAGTGCATTGAGAACTCACTAGCTTTACAATAATTAGGCTTAGAGCAAAATGATTGGATGTGATTCTAAAATAAAACGCTAAAAGCACTTATTCTGCAGTGAAATTATTGTAACTTTATTTCATCAAAATCATATTCCAATAGAAATACTTTTTCGATTCAATTTAGACTGAATTGAATTACACGATTCCACTTCTGCCGTGCTAATTGTAAGCCCCGGTTCACGCAGGTTCTTGCTATTTTGTTCTCTATCATGCACGACACTAGGCTTGCCAGATAGTGAACGAGAAAATCCAAACGATTAACGAAAAGGTCCAAACATTTTTTGCATTTTAAAAACTGAAATCAAAGCCAAGCAATACAAAATTCCCCGTGAAACAGTGACAGAGAGATATGATTTTAAACAAACAAACACATGCTAAAATTTATATACAAATGCACAAATACTAGAAAAAAAAAGAGTTTTAAGAGTTTTTGACGTCATACTAATTTCATTCTCCTGCTTCTTGATACATTTTGCTTTCGAAAACTGCGTTTTTTGCACTTATTGCCACGTGAATTTGATTCTGTTTTTTTTTTACTACTTTGTTCTGATTGGTGTAATTATTTATTTGCTAGCTTTGGGTACTTTATAATTACTTATACTTTGCGAATATACAATTTTAATCAATTATTTAAATACAAAGAGTAAGAATCTTTAGTCTGCACTAAGGAGTTCTGGATGGACTCAATAATGATTAAGATGAGAATAATTTTAATAGTACCATATAGTCCATACGTCTGATGTAATAAATTATTATTTTCTTTTTATTTTTGGTTTTTGAGTAAAGAAAAAAGTGGTATACTTGAATATTATAATTAAGTCGAAAACACAAGAACTCATTCGCTTATATATTGTACTATGATGACCTTTTGTTGTAATTAAAATCAGTTCAAAAATATAGAGATAACACCTTCCCTGCTCGCATTTACCATTTTTTCAGAGTAGAGTTTCTTGCTGGTTTTATTATTATTATTTTTTTTTAATTAAACCTGCTGTTCTTTGATATTAGTATATTTTTCTTTGCTTTTTTGATTAGATCTTTGTTTTTCTTTTGAGTGAAAAATAAAACCAAAAAAAAACTCCTACAAATTTAACTTAAAGAAAATATATTCAAGTACCTACAGTTTTATGGACGGTTTAAGTAAAACAAAAAAAAAAAGCTCTCGCGATATTAAACCAAAATCTAATACAATTTTTAATGGTGACTGATTTTTACATACAAACTTAACCAATTTTATAGGTAATGATTTTTCTATACTATATATAAAACGGTCTTATGCTATACAATGACATAACAGTATAACGATAAATATGGCTAGTCTATTTCCCTTTCTTATACATAGTTATGTAAGTTCAATTTCCTCATAAATAATGAGAGATACAAAATATATACCGAATTAGGACGAAGGACCTTGAACTTATTTCATTTCAGCACCAATTCACGCACTTTGGATTTCGCTTACAATATATAGAAACTTTAAAAAATTAACCAACGTCTTTTTAATTTATGAGATCTGTCAAAAAAGTTACCAGAGTAACTATCATCAAATTTTATAGTTCCTTGCATCGTCCTAAAATACGATGCAGAAAATTCTAGATTCTCAACGTATCATACCTCAAGGGTTCATTTACAACAGACACTTAGGCCCGACGCACACTTGAGCTAAGCTAAGCGGGCGAACCTCGCTTTAGTTACATAGCTTAAATGGGCTCGCTAACCACGTTGCACACTTGAACTAAGCTACGTTACGATATTTTTGGTAAATTCATGCCATCAGTTCTATTTGAGCCATCAAAGAGATATAATGTGCGAGTACAGTATCGATGAATTATTACTAGACCTTTTGCACTTGACACTTACACATTTACGTCGAGAAGATACTACCACAAACTAAAGAAGATATACTACACTTTTGCAAGCATCGATTCTACACTGTATAATGCCGAAAGTACGTATAAGTTAGTTCAGCGATGCCAGTGAAGTTTGTTCGTTCGTAGTTGAGCCCTGAATTACACAAACGAGCTTAGTTCGTGTCACGACGCATTTTCAAAGCTTCGCTGAAGTGTGCGACGAACAATTCAAATGATGAATTTTTCAATTTCAGCGAGAAACTTAGCTTACGTAGTTTAGCTCGCTTAGCTCAAGTGTGCGACGGGCGTAAATGTCCACTAAAGTATCTGACATTTGACATAAATTCAACTTTCATATGTAGAAATCGCGAAAGTGTTTACGCTCCATATAAATGGGGCATAAAGTATAAGAAATTAAAAATACAGTTCTCTTATATATATTCTTATATGACAGCCAATCATCTAGGTATATGTTGGCCTATAGGATAATATATATTTCCTATTGTGTCCAAATTGCACAATAAATCGTGAACTAGGGTCGTTTTCTGCAAAATTAAAATATACAATATTCTCTATTTTGTCAAAGTGTGATTCGATTATATGGGTTTTTTTATAATGCATTCAGTTTTCTTCGATCTCTATGCAACCTACTGACATCCAACATCTAAGTAGCTTTAATATTTTATCTATTTTTAAGGTCTATTGAGTCTGGTTATACGAGATGTTTTTCATTCTAACAAGCCAAGTGCATATTGAATTTTATCTTAAAAAAACAGCTCGTGCCGATTTTTCGACCCAAAACAAAATTTTTGCATTTAACTATGTGATTTTCAAATTGATAGTCTGATTAATGTCGAGTACAGAATTATGTAATAATTTACTATTATTTCTGATATTTTTGATAGCATTTGACGACGGTTCAAATCGCGTTTAATTTTGGGTGCAACAGATTTTAATTTGAAACTGAATATATCAGTTCGATTGTGTTGCATAGTTTTTAATGAGACCCTGATTAAATTGTTGTAAAAGATATAAAACAAACTAAAAAACGAGTGTTAATTTGCTTTTCTAATATGAATTGGTTGCATTGGAATTAGAAAAGATTAAAAACCCGTGATTATGTTGTAGGAGTGGTCATAAGGAAAAAAAAAAAACAAACAGCAAACTATATATTTTGCACTTACCTTAATTTACTGCTAATGGCAACAGATGAAGCTCTTATTTCTTGTCCAGCAATTGGCATACGTGGTTTTAAAGGTGGCGGTGATTTTATTGAATTCATTTTTCCGGGAGATTTATCAATCGGATTCATTATCGGTGAATTTGTATTATGTGTCCGTTTCCGTACGGAAATTCGAGAATCTGTTGATCTTGGAAATTGTTCCGGTGACGGATATGATCCAGACATAAGATTTGTTGAACTTTCTAGTTTTCCATTAAGTATAACTTTATGGGCTTTATGTGATTGTGCGAGACTTGAAGCTGGACGTGTTTGGATCATATCCATTGTTGATGGTTTTTTCGGGATCGATGGTGCAAGATTTTCAAATGTTGATGCACGATAAAGTGTTTTACGACTTGGTGAACCAGCAAAACTATTACGTCGATTCGGTGATGACGGTTTCATTTCATTGTCAGAATTTTGTCTCATATGACGTAGTATTTCCGGCGGCGGTGGTGGTAATGGCTCATCTTGATTTAATAAACTCGTATCCGTATCGATAATTTGTATTGGTGGTGGTGGTAAATCTGGACTTGGTATACGTAAATGAGGATTTTTTGGCGGCCGTTCAGGAACCCAATCATCTACAGATATTATTGGACCCATAATAATTGGACCAAGTAAATCTTTTGAGAGATTTTGTTTAGCTTGTATATTTTTATCACGAACCGCTGCATATTCAGATGCTGAAGATGTACGTCTAATTGGCATCGAATGACGACCGCTACGTGGAGGTGGAGGTGGAGGTGGTACTCCACAATCATTGAATGATAATTTTTCTGGACTTGAAATTGAATTCATATGCGACTCTATCATATGTGATTGTTTCTCCTTGGCATGTAGATAATGTTCTCGAAAATCAGAATATTCGGATGCTGATGATGATCTACGAATTGGCATTAAAGAACGTGAACGAGGTGGTGGAGGTGGCGGGATACCACAATCGGAATATAGTAAATCATCTTGAATGTGTGACATTATAAGATTATTTGTGATTAGAGATTTTTTATTTATCAGATTTTGTTCACTATAATTATTCGGTAGTGAATTTCTTAAATGTGATAATGGCACTTCTTTCGGTGAATTCGACAATTGTAACGATTGTGGACGATTCACATTATTTGTTGATGAATAATTTTTATTATTTATATTTTCTTTTGCATTATGTTGTTGCCTTTCGAAATACGATTGAACCGCATTCTTTTGGAATGCTTTTAATGTTGGATTCGGTACACGATGTGTTTTACTTGGATCAATGTAGGTGTATTTTTGTATTGAATGGGATTGTTGTATCACATTATGATGATGATGATGACCGGATAAATGTTGTTGCTGTCTTTCAAAATCATTTATTCGATCTGCAACAGATTGCCAATTATGGGATTGTGGCGATGAGAGTCTGGAAAATGAGAATTAAAAAAAAAAATAAGTTAATTTTATGATAATTATTTTTTTTTGATTTTGCATAAATTGAAAAATACTCATAAAGTCTTGCAATTTAAAAGAAATTTACATTTTTTGAAATTTGAACACATCATTTTCTCAACCTCCTAAAACTATGCAATAATATTCCCAGTTTTTAGTAGTTAAGAAAATTCAAAACTACTCGACATCTTTCAAAGATTTGATCGACGATTACTGATCATATCTTCAAACTTTCTCTATAAGTAACATGAAATACTATTTCTGGTTTTACGGTACATAATATTTTAAAACTATTTCAAAGAATTTTCTTTCTTATCGCAATTTTAAAAGTAATTAAAAAGGTTTTTCCACATTGAAAAATTTATTATCAAATATTTATCAGTAGAAATAATTATCAGACATTTTCTTGATTCACTCCAAAGTTGTATTCAGTTTGAAATCATTAAATATCACATTCTTCCATTCAAATTCAAAGTTAATAGATAAATTCTTAGAGAATTCAAGATTCTGTACTATCTTTTTGCCGATGAAAGAGAACCCGGTAATAAAATCGACCAAAATGAAAAGTATTCTAAATTTCTACTAAATAGATATACAACTATATATATTTTTTTTTAAACTATAAATCTCGGTTCTGCTTCTAAGGTCTTAAAAGCTGCATAATAAATGATCACGTTTATTATTTTTGTTAACAAAACTAACGCTTATATATTCAACATAATTAATTAATTTAATCGATTAAGCAATTAGCATAAAATTTACAAAAGTTCACAAATCAATTAAAAGTAAAATTAATTTGAAGTGAAGAAAAAAAAAAAAGGCAAAAATTCAAGAAAACTTACATTCCAGAGATTTGTTGAGATTGTTGTTGAGGTTGTGCAGATTGTTGATAATCAAGAGGAGTATTATTACAAGAATTCGTTGTTGTCGTTGCTGTTGTTGTTGTTGTTGTGGTACCATTAACCGGTTCAGTATATGTACTAAGCGGAAAAAGTCTATGATTATTACGATAAGATAAATTCGATGATGATGATGATGATGAAGTTGCTAGTGTTGTCGGTATTGATGTGGTTGTCACAACTGTTATATAATTTGAAGACGACGACAACGACGATGACGATAACGATAATGAAGTACTTGTTGTTGTTGTACCGGTTGTTGTACCCGCAGATACATTCGATACTAATGATAATGATGGAATACCATTTAAACTACTACCATCAGATGATTTGGTTGAATTCATTTGATGATCATTATCATCATCATCCTTGATTGAATTTGTCTGATGATAATGTTGAAATATTGTTTGAGTTTTATTACTTGTAATATCATTAATATTATTATTATTATTATTCCTATTATTATTAGTTATAGTTGTTGTTGTTGTTGTTTCATTAGTTACACTCATTTGATCATCGTTCATATAAAGAACACTTTCGCTATTCTGACGTTTTGGTGTTCGAACTCGCGAACTATGAACAATTAACTGTGACGATAAGGAAACTGTAAGAAAAATAAAAAAAGATAAATAAAAATATTTCGCGGTTAATATAAATATTATTAAAAGAAAAGAAAAACAAAAATATGTTAATATAAAATTCCGTGCGATTAAAAATTTTGTTTATATATATTTGAATAGTTGAAGACCTTGTCTAACAAATATATTGTATATTAATCCTGAACCGCGACTAACATATATGTTAAAGACGCCTACATGTGCGTAGAAAAGAATGTGTTTGGGTTGTTAAAAAATGATACAAATATTTTTATTTATTAGTGTTTTTTTTTCTTCTGGTAGAAAACATAAAAAAACTTCCAGTCTTGATTAATATTGGCAAAGGAAAAATTTAAAACTATGTAATATAATCTGTTATACGACGATTTAGTTTTTTGCGTGGTTTGAGTTGAAAAAACGCATCTTTATTTTCTTCAAGAATTTGATTTATAATATATATGAAAAGTAAGAGTAAGATTGATTAATATAAAATGACTTCGAATAATTAATTTCTGACAGAAATGTAGAAACCAATAAAATCAAAATTGAAAACTCCAGATAAACAAGATTCCATTAGTCTTAGCTACCGTATATAATGCTTGCAAAAACAAACAAAACAAAACAAAACAAAAAAAAGGTATAACCTACAAAACTTATTAAATATCTTAGAATCGTAGGCGTTCTATATACATTGTTGTTTAAAAGAAATTTTCATTCCAGTTCAATGACAACATTACATTTAAAAGGCCCCTAAAGGCAAAACTTATAAACGACAGATGCCGTTTTAGTTGACGTCTGACAAAATCTGAACATATGTCACTGGACATTACCTGTGACATGATGTTAAGAAACTTATATGATATGATCATATATCTCATTGACTTTTTGTCTCTCCTTTTTCAGTAGTCCGTCATCACAATCTTAGTTTTGTATATAAATATTAGTAAAAATTTCAGGTATATATATCATTTGTATGCCCTGTGGTAGGTACTACCAGAGAGTATATTAATAAAACATAGAAATAATCATTGCAGAGGAGTTCTAAGGCTATAGATGTGTAGAGGATCAAAAGTTAAATTTATTTATACATGTCCGTCCGTCCATGTACAAGATAACTGAAAAACGCGTTATCCGATTTTGATGAAATTTATAATGTGAGTTGGTTATTCATTAACTTGGTTTGTTATTGGATTTCAGCAAGATCGACCAAGGGAGAGTAAAGTTATAAGGCAAAAACCAGCGTAACAATCAAATTTTGTCGTCCTTTCAAATCATTTTACGGATTTAATTCGAAAATTTGTACTCTAATTTTGTTTAAATTATTTACATGATTATATAAATTAGAGCTATTATGTTAAATTTCAGTAAAATGCGTCCAAGAATAGTAGAGAAAGAAATAGTCGTTTCGTTCGAGTTCAATTTCTGCCATAAGACATCAAAAAATCGATTTTTAGTTACTATCTCTTTAGCTATCTACATAGTTGAACTTTATGAACCACAGTAGTGCAAGGCACAACTGAAAGAGTCATCCATATCTTATTGAAAACATTAAATGGATGAAGGAAATATAACAAAGTGGAATTTTGATATAAATAGGAATCAAAACATGCAGATTAGAGGCGCGGCTCTTATTCGCGACCTGTGTTCATGACTACCTCTGAAAGAAATTCTTTTTTTTATTCTATAATCCGTATATATGCAAAATTTAATGTAAACATCTAATTTTTTGTGGACATATTTCTTTTCTATAAAATTCAAATACAATCTTTCAAATACACTGTCGACAGATTTTAATTAATTGATCGTGTCTTGAAAATTTTGGTTTTAAAACGATCAAAAAACTGTACAATTTTTCATTTGATATGAATAAAGAAAAAATCTGAAGATTTGTTATTTTTTCTTTAGTGAAATTTCAAGAATTTCAATTTAAATTGCAAATTGGAGCAGTAAATGGAGATTAATCAATACTATACACAGTTTTATTGTTTATTTATTTTTTGTTTGTACTTTGGAATATTATAAAAGACCTTCAAGAGGTCTTCGAATATGCACATTCATCCAAAAAAAACATTTAATGGGATACCAAATCACAATTTGCTGTTATTGGCGCCAAAGAGGATTAATAAAAAGAACTAGAGCATTTGTGCCAATAACGACATATTGGGCATAGTTTTAATTTTAGGGAGAGTCAATATTTTGGAGCTGTATTTAAATTATGTATTTACTTATTGAATTTAAAACATTGTAAATTTTTTGATATTTCAATTTCCTGAATTAAAAATCGATTAATATGGATTAGATTTGTTGTATGAACTTTTTTATGTTGTTATGTTTTCATATCAGCTGTAAATATAATGTTTCTTTGACTGTTTGTCAATTAACGCGATTAAAATGATATAAAGGCTAAAGACAACATGTAAGTAATATTGGACTTGAACAGAGTCAAATAT
The DNA here is from genome assembly GCA_963422695.1 of Xylophagus ater. Taxonomy (NCBI): domain Eukaryota; kingdom Metazoa; phylum Arthropoda; class Insecta; order Diptera; family Xylophagidae; genus Xylophagus; species Xylophagus ater. The sequence goes on along the minus strand of OY730486.1, from coordinate 7,858,900 downwards.
GTGACACATTACAAGGTGAATGTGATGACTAGAAGACACATTCCTGTCAGGAAAAGTGAAAAATAATAGTTTTAGTACTATCGAAACTTTTAATATGTAACTCAAAGAATCTTTGTGTAAAATATAAAACAGACTATGTCATAAAGGTGACTTAAAAGTACCAAATCGCAAATGGTACCAAAATTGCGGTCAGTTTATCAAAAAAAAGTTCTTGCAATAGTCATGATCTTAACAATTCTTATTAACAATTGCCCTAACCACTGAAATAGGCGAAATAAGAATTTAGTTTTTATCATGAATATTGCAAGGACTTTTTGATAGACCAAAACCGGCTACGATTTAGTACATTTTTTAGTTTGATTTCTTTCTAATTTTGGGGACATAGTACACCATTTCACATTGTGCGGTTGTAAACGTGTTAAATTAATTTTCAAAAGGAGATTTTGAATATATTTATCGACAATTTATTAACTGCAATATAAGCATGGGTCGACTTTCATAGTAATTAAATGAAAACCTCGAATTGGTCATAAAATTAATGAATTTTTTTTTTTCTTCTAAGACTTATTAAAATTTAAAATACCGGAGGGCTTACTAAATAATTAAAGAAAAGCATAAACTCTAACAAGAAAATCCTTCATTTTGACATCCACCAAAATCATTAATACTTTTCAATATCGGCATCGATCTTCACAGATATAAGATTTTCTTTGATAAATCTTTAAAATTTCAATTTTTTCAGTACTCGGACAAATCTTTGATGATAGTTTATTTCAATATTATTAAATGATCTTGACCGATCAAATGAATAAAGTAATTTCTTAACCTTTATGTGTCAATAAATTAGACTACTGTACTTGGTACCAGTATAAGATTTATTAATGAGTAATTTTGTTGGCATTGAACTTTTGGAAATTAACAATAAAATTAGTGTAATTTTTTTTCTTTTTTTTTTATAATTAAGATTAAATTTATTTGTGCCCATATTTATTTACCAAAAATTTTTCATATATTCGATATAATTATTTTTTTTTAAGCAAGTGAAAGTATTTTGTAGTTTATATTAAATTATTTTGATGATGGTTTTTTAATAATTTCCTTGAATATTAATATTCGAATAGAATAACATTATTATTAGATGAAAAACTTGTGTAATCGATTTTTGTATTATTATAAAAATCAAAAATAAAATAGTATTGATTTATTATTACGTTTTTTTTAAATAAAATTCGAAGAATTTTGCAATAATTTAATGTTTTTAAATTAATAAATAATTTGATAAAAAATGGCGCTGCAGGTTATTTAATTAAAATTTTCAAAAAATTTTTATAAGTTGCAAAAAATGGTCGCACCAATAAAAAACATTTCGCGAAATTATAATAAAATACAAGGTGGTCCTGAAATAAATTTATGAAGTGATAATAATGGATTATAATATTTAAAACTTGATAAAGAAATTTAGTAGAATATGCCTTTAAATATAAATTCTCAGGTAAAGTGGTTCTAGTATGTATACACATATTTTTTGAAGTTTTTTTCTGTATATTTGACTCTTTCGTACACACTTTCTTTCTTCGTAAACAATTTGTTGAAAGTCAAGAATAGATTTTGTATCTTTTGCAAGTTTTCTTTTACAATTTAAGACAAAAAACATTGCAAAACTTGATGTATCTACGATCAAACTGAGTTTGTCATTATCCAATTTAGCAAAATAATAGCATTGTTTAGCACGAAATTTTTAATTTTTAGCACGGCTTCTCTAGAATACTACTCAAAAGATGCAGCACTAACACTTAAATTAAAGAACTTCATTTTTGAGAACTATATGGAACTCCGTATTACCTTAAATTCTTTGGTAGTCGTTTTTCCTTAATGATCAGTGATTGAACATTGCTTTTCTTCCGGGCAACAACTAACAATAATAATACAAAAGGAGAACTATAAAGGACAAAGAAAATATAAAACAATTATAAATAATTATATAAGGTACAGCGACAAGCGACAATAGATTGTTACTGTTTCACACATTGGTTAGAAGAATTTGTCGCTTATGCCGTATTAAGCGACAAATTGTTTTAACTGATGAGCTCTCAGTTTACAATAATGTTTATGCGATTATCTAAGTAGTTATTTTAAGTCATCACCAATGTGCTACTAATCACTGTCGCCTTACAAAATTACATTGTTGATTTGGTGTTTTTTTCTCGGATCAAATTAAGAAAATGAAACAATAATTATGTCATTTTAGAACAAGTCTTCAAAATGCAATTTTGTAATTTTTCTCCTTCGAATTACCATCCAGCATATTAAATCTCATAACCTTAAAAATTTTCTAAAAATTCATTAACAAGCGTTTTATTACTCTAAATTTCAAGTCATATTACTTTGAAATTTTTTTCCAATTTAAAATTTTTCATATATGAAGAAAAAAAAACGAAAATCAATTAATTTACACTCAAAATAATAGCCGACAAAATTGATTTGTTTTAACTAACTTACAATCCCTATAATGAATGGGATCATATTGCTAAATATTATTCTTTCAACGAAGAAAAAAAAACCAAATGTATTTCCCAACTTTTCTAATTCTCATTTAAACAATTTATCGTTTTCTCGAATATTATCTAACCTTCTAACTTTTAAAGTTTTAATATAACTTCATTTATTTTAGCCTAGTTTTATGAATTGAATTGAAAGAACCAATTTAGACCTTCATCTAGTATTACATTAACTAGTTTCATTTTTTTTTCTTCTCTTTTCTTATTAATAAAATATAAATAATACAATAGACAATTATCGGATCCAGTTACCATCTCTCTCAAACAGATCTATTTAAAATCTTGTGCAGTTCAATAATAATATTCAATCAAAAATTTGTTATTGAAAAAAATTGAGTTCACCCCAATAATAATGTTGTAAAATAAGTATTAATGTGGCTGGTTGGAAAAAAAGAGAAGTATAAATTAATTTTTAAATTTGAAAATCAATAGGAAATAATCGTCATAGACCCTTTTTGGCTTTAGGCCTTTTGCATAACTTCGAATTGTTACGAAATCAACATTTTCTGATATACAAAAGTATAGAATTAATTTTTTTCTTCGCAAAAATTCAAATAACAATGAAAACATAAATTTTATAAATTTGGTAAATATGGAACCTTCTTGTCTTCTTGTATAAAACTGTAAAACACTAAGGCAGTTTTGGATTAAATATATTAAGCAAAAAACATTCAGTAACTGAAAATCGGCCTATAGCCGAGTTTTTGATACCCTATGGTAGAAATGGGACAGAAAAACTGTTAAAACTAACAATATTTTAAGATTTTTCCTTCATAACTTTGTTTCGTCGTTTCAAATTTTCCTCTAATTTGCAGATAACCTAAAGCCTAATATCATAAATCTAATCTGCAAATTTTATTCAAGTCCGTACATTATTTTTTAAAGTACATTAAAAAGGATTATTTCTTTCTCCTTTATCCTTGGACCGATTTGATTGAAATTTAACATGGCATCGTCTATTTATATAGTTAATCTATATAATTAATTTCAACAAATTGATTAACAAATTTTCTAATTAAATCCGAAAAACCATAAACCAAAAAACGACAAAACTTTCTGGTCACCCTGGTTTTTCCTTTATAACTTTGCTCCCCCTGGATCGATTTTGCTAAAATGCAATACCAAACCAAGCTAAGGAAGAAGCAACTTACATTCAAATGTTCATCAAAATCGGATATCGCGTTTTTGAGTCATCTTGTTAACGGACGGACATAAATAAATCGATATAAATTTTTATTCTCTACAGAACCATACCCTTCAAACCTTTCTACGACGATTATTTAAATGGGTTACAAATGTAGTGCAAAACTAATATACTCTCTGGTAGTACCTACCATAGGACATACATTTCTTAGGTCTTAGGAAAAACATTGAAGCTTGTTAAATAAAACGTAAATTAATCACGTACAGAACCTCTTTGACAAAGTTTCACGCATTCTTCAAAGAAGCAATTTTAACTATTTCAGCAAATTTCTATGTGAATTGAAAACATTTTAATTTATTAAATAGAAAAAAGTCTCATAAATTGTTTTTGGTATAAGTTTTGTCATTTTCAAATAATTTCATCACACAAACGACGTATAACACTTAATCACAATTCTTTATTAACATTTCGATGAGTTGCAAAAACCTCCCCAATACACAACAAAATAATTTTCCGATATTTTTTGAGATCAATATTGCTACGCGAGTCCAAATGTTCTTCAATAAGAAAACTATCCTAGAAATCCTTTTAACTGAGGTGCATTTTAAAAGCCACAAATTGAGATAGAATCACGAACTTAATTAACACGAAAAGTTTACAGTAGCACTTTATTACAATCAACCACAAAAGTAACATATTTTTCTACTTTTTTTGTTGTCTTTATAAAACATTAATTAAGATGAAAAAAAAACTAATTGGATTTCGAATAGCACATATCCTAAATCTATCATCGATATTATCTAAAATGAAAGTAGAATTGATGGGTCGAATAAAATAGGTAGGTAGGTTAATACATACTTTTAAATCTCTACTATATAGCCATTGTCTTATTTCTTAATAATCATATACCCTATATAACTCTATATTATATTATTTGTTTCTTCATTTCTTACCTGATCCTGAGATTGCTGATGAATTTGTTGCGTGACTCGCTACTGAAACATCACTCATTGATCCAAGCCATTTTAATGTTTCTGTTGATGATGTACTCTCCGAGCTGTTATTATCCGATGTTATATTCATTGAATTACCAGAATTATTTGGTGATGTCGGTGACAAGTCATTCTGTGACCAATGATGTGATTGACGTGATAACAGTTCACTTTCTTGACGAAGGCTGAAATAATAATGAAAAAAAAACAAGGAATTTAAAGTCTTTTTTTCTTTTCTTTTAAATCTTTAAACCAATCAAAATTTTTTTTTTGACAAATAATGACAAATTTATCAAGGATAAATATTTTGATTGATGTAGTTTTTCGGGTCACTAGATTTAATCCAGGTAAATCTCTAAATAATTCTTGTAAATATCAGTTTTGGACATGGTATAGGGCTTGTCACATAAGTCGATCGTGTGAAGGTAAAGGTCACCTTTTTTTTTGTTTTAATTATTAGAGACATATTTTGATAGATATCTAATAAACAGTATTTCATGGCAACCTTGCCGCCTTAATGGACAATTAGATACTTAAAACTAAAAACTAAAGTGTTAGAGCGATTTGTATTGAAGAAAAAAGACCTTGCTAAAAAAAACTGTTTGACCACCAACAGTGTGGGTGGACAAGAATTTGAATAGCATTGACATTAACAAAAGATGATTTTTAACTAAACGTATGACAAAAATGTTTTCTTTTTTTTAATTAGTTTCCGCGTTTTAAAATGAAAATTTAAAAACAAAATAGTTCCATTACCTTTGTTGCAAAACCGAAATAGGGCGTTATAAGAAATTGTATTAATTGAAAAAGATGTTAAGTCTATCGTTAGGCAATCACCAATGTCTACCAAATCTTATATGTTAACTGCCCATAAGCATATTTTCTTCACGTCAAGTCTTGTCGAGTTCCAACTCAGAATAACAATAATATAATACAAATTTTATTACGAAAATTCAATTCCATGAAATAAATTTCAATAAAAACTAATTTAAATTTTTCTTGTTAAAAATATTTTTAGATCTTATTTTCGTAATGCAAAATAACTCTTTTTACTTTTATTGACAAGATCATCGAAAAAATCAATCGACTGCTGAGCATTAACAATATAATCATAATAATAATTTCAAAATTACAATATTGTTAAAAATGAAAATGAAAATAGCAAACAAAAGCGAAATTATTTCGCTGTCATCACATTTGAACGGACATCGATGTCTTTATGAAAAGCAAGTTACTCGTACTATGTTCGAAAAAAAAATTATATGTGACAAAGCAAAATTTAAGTGCATTGAGCAATGGAATTAACAAAAAACCAAAATCATAATGTCTTATTTAAAAAAAAAGAAATAGCTTACAATTTTAGTACGCGATGATAAACAGCCGCGTAATTTGATATTAATTGTTTGAAATAAGCACGCACTAACAAAAGAAAAATTTATAATACTATACCTAAATACTAGTACGAGTGTATATACCTATGCTAAACCAGGTGTCGGAACTTTTATGGAACTTTTATGGAACTTTGTCAATAAGTTCAATTGTAATCATTCCAGAAGAATTTTTTTGAAAAAAGTTCCCACAGTAACCACACGACTCCATTGGACTTATTTCAAGACATATTTTCAGTTGGACTGACAAAAAAGTCCAAATTTTAGAGTCTCCACAAGACTTTTTTTCAATCCGATTGAAAATAAGTTTTGAAAAAGGTCTGGCGAGAGTTCCGTCGAAACTTTTCAATGATTATAGATTTATAAATTTGCTGTTAAAAGTTTTTCTTTAACTTATTTCTATTTAAAATAAAAGTTAAAATTTAAAAGTTTAACATAAGCTATTATTAAATATTCATGTGATGATTGCTCCCGCGGCATTTTTCGATAATTGAAAATATAGTAGTTGGAAGAGGTATTTGGTGGAGCAACACCACTAGTAACTACCTATTTTAGGAAACTAGTTTTCCTATAAGACTTTAACCGCTTAATGTGCAGTTCCTTGACACATACGAACAGTGTTTACTTGCAGAATTAGGCAGCTCCGTGAAATCACCGCCCTTTTCTGTTCATTAAAATATTACAGCTCCGTTTATGTTACGTTCGATGTTAGATTGTTTTTATTTCAGGAATTTAGGTCCAAATACGCCACCAAAATTGATAAAAAAAATTGTGCTTTAAGAAGTTAAATAAATGATTTCATTAAGATTTAAAAAAAAAAAGTTGTAGTAAAACTTTTATTAAAATGGTCTATGATGTTAAGCTATAAATGATAAAAAACTCATGAATCTCAGAAATAAAAGTTTAATTCAAACAGAAATGTATTTCTTAAGAAAGTTCTATAAAAGTTTCGGCCCCTGATATATATACATATACAATACATATGAATATGGACAATTTGTTTTGTTTTTAGATTTAAGAAAGTTTTCAAAGTAAAAATGACAGAAGATAAGAACCGATTTTCTGTCATTTACTCGAAGAATTTGCCCAAAGCTCAAACAACCAATTCTTTTTAAATTCGGTCAATTAACAAATATTATTTGTAGGTTAAAATTTCTTATTCCTACTTTTAAAATTCATAAATTAGGTCAATTATTCGCTTCCTATGGTAGCAATTCTGAAGCATACATTCGCTCAAAAAAGTATCGGGAAAAATGTATTTTACAGTTAAGTTGGTACAAATATACCTGATTGCTTAATTGGAAAATTCCAGATTTGAGAAAGGACAATTTTTGGATTTTGCACCGATAATGCGCCGTCCCAGACATCGATGGTTGTACGCGAATTAAAGCGTTTTGAGTTCATTAAAGCCACAAAACAAAATTCGCAGAAGGTGCTGGAGGTGCTGGAGGCAATACCGGAAAATGCCTATAAGAAGTGTTTCGACGACTGCCAACGATTATTCCGTTGGCATATGTGTATTGCATCAACTGGGACTATTTTCAAATTGACAAATTGAATGTATATTTTTTAAAGATGCGTAGTAGCTTTTTCCATCAAAAAATAGGTTTGACTCAGCAAGACTTTGAACCTAGTAGATGACTTTTGAAAATCTATTACATATGCATAATAGACTTATGACTAACAGCCTTATTCTTTAATTTTGTCGATAAATTCATTTGTCGATGTAGATACAATTTTTGTGATTGCTATTCAACGTCGTAAAAACGAAAAAAAAAAAAAATCTATAATGACATAAAGTTGGTGTCGATACGGTTGGAGTATAAGGTCCTAAATCTTTACTCCATCAAACTAATTCTCTTCAAATTTAATACCAACTCGAGTTTTTTATATGATAAATTTAAAACAAATTACGCAAATCGATTTTTAGTTATCATGGAAAAATGACCGACGACAAGCTAACAGACAGAAGAAGAAACGCTCCAAAACTTGAAATAATTTTAAAAATTAAATAAAAATCAAAAATATTATTTAGGAATTTGATCCATATTTTTAGAGAACTAAATTTTATGGATGATCTTCTTAAGTTTGATCAAATTTTAGGCATAAATACCTACTAAATATATCTAACCTTATTCTAACAGCGACAACTAGTCGATTTCTAAGATTTTTCTTTAAGTATATTTTAGTACCTTGATAATTCTTTCGATTTCGAATTTTACAAATCTGTATATTATACCATAGGATATAAAAATAATAAAAAATACTTACCGGTCAAGAAATGGCGTTGCTGAACTTGAATCTGAACTCGAAACATAACTATGATAACCTTCAGACTGGGCATATGATGACTGCTTTTGATGATGAAACACTGGTTGATCATAGTATGACCGGCTATTATATTCTTCTAGGCCAGCTTGAGTTAAACTACATTGATCACTCATATCGTCCTAAAAACAAACAAAATAAAAGAATAAAAATAATGTTAATGTTTTTCTTTTCGCAGAAAATATAGTATAAGAAAATGTATTCCCATGAATTTTTAATGGGATTTTTATTGTAATAATTAATTATATTAATGCGTCTTTAAATTATGTGCAAGATTTCAAAATGACTCGAAATTAAATTGTTGAAATTTTTCAACAGGGTGTATATCCCGGATAAGAGAATCGGATTTAAATAGCGTGTTATTTTCGTTTCAATGGGTCGGCAACAATAACAATTTTGTCAGGTTTCATTGCGATTATTATTCGCCATGGAATGCTGTACGAAGGAAGAACATTATTATTGATAGCAGTCAAGTTCTAAAACCATAATAATGGGAAATTCAAATCGTACGTTTTCTATTCGTAATTGAATTCCTTGTTGAAAGGGATATGGGTAGTATCTATAGGTCATATATGCTGTGTTTTATTGGGAATTCTATCGGGCACTAATTTACTTTCTCAAAAGAACGATTTTTTAATCAATGTTCTTATAACATTTAATTTCGGATGTTGGTACTACTGATATTATTTGACGGAACAAAAGAACACAAGAGCAAAAGAAATCAAAGTTTTGATTTGCTTCATCTACCATCTGGCAAATGGCGTTTAGTATATGTTTTCTATCGAGCGCTAATTTAGCGCCCGATATTATGCAGCGCTAAATACGAACCTATAAAATGTATGGTAAGCGCCGATAGAATTCCCAATAAAATACAGCAATAATACCCAAGATACTTCAATGCTTAACGAATTTTCGAATTTTTTCCTCCAAGAAGGAATATTTTTGAAAATGGATTCGTAATTAAATTTCTCGTCGAATAAGGCATATCTCGTATCTGTAACATGCCCTTAATGGAAGACCCTGTATAAGAAAATTCATATCTTTTTTTAATCAAAAATTTATGATTAACATTTTATGGATGAAATTTTTTTGGACATTTTCGAAGAAAAAAAATTTCTTTAGACCATTCATATCCGGTATATAAGCTAAGGTTCATTCAATTTCAATATAATAAAACCATATTTAGGAAGAAATTGATTAATGAACTTGGATTAAGTGCATTCACAATAATAGATACCGCCGCAGTGTGCATTCTTAGTCAACAAAAAAAAAAAATAATAACAATAATCATGATGGATTTTTTGTGAAAGTTGAAAAATCTTCTATGAAACTATTCGTATAGACCTCACCGAAATTAAACTACCAAAAATATGAAATTTTATGTAAATCACCAAACACGAAAAATTTTCATATTATGGCGCCTAATGTGTGAGATTTGTGACCGTAACTTATTTCAAACAAAAATTTCGCTATAATACCTTTTCTTGGTCATCATTAAAATGATGACTTTGAAAAATTTTCATTTCTTCACAAAAAAAAACATGGTTAAAAATATGATTTTTATGTAAAATATGAAATTATAAAGAAATTATGATTATTTCCTGGAATTTAGAAAAGAAAATAAATCGTGTGATAAAAATCTTCCAAAAAAAATTTTCATATTAAATGGTCGCGTTATTACCGCGAAATGAATTCTATCCTCCCAAAAAAAAAGAAAAGAAAAGAAAAGTCCAAGATTTTTATAATTAATTTCCAATATTTGCGAGTAAAGAAAATTCTCATCCATCTTCAATGAAAAAAAAAAAAAAACGCAGCTACTAAGAAGTATGAAAATAAGTCTCATGTCTTTATTATTACACAATTTTTATGTACGTGGTATCATCATGCAATCTTTTTTATTTTGAGAAGGCGAACAAAACTCTATAGATCTTTGAGACAACTATAAGATTCCGTGATGATATCTTAGCCAAAGGCTTTTGACTTCTTTATATTGAGATAAAATTAGGTTACTCCACAAATCCAGACCCAGAAGCATGCAAGACTTTTTTTTTCTTCTCTGTTCGAATGCGGTTTGGTTTTTTTTTCTTCTCATTCCATCATCCAGTTTGGACGACGATTGGATTCTTTTGAGGTTAGAACTATTTTTTTCGATTAAGGTCGTTTATTATAATGTTCGTTTCGAAAAGATTTTAACTTGAAGATATTTGACCAGAAAGAATGGTTACCCAAAAAAAAAGAAAAGAAACAACAAGTAAAAAAATGGATTATATTAAAAAAGGTTGAAGGTGGTAAAGTGTTACTAGAGAAGAATGTATCTGCGATACTTTATAATATACTATATATACTATAATTGTTTTTGGTATAAGAGGAGTAGGAGGTTGTGTTGTTTTTTTATGTCTGGGCTGAAAAAAAAAAACATGTTCTTCATCTTGAGCCCATTAAGTACGTGACGGTGCTACTGTTATTTTTCTTTCCAAAGAGAAGATTAAGATGATGATGATGATGTGGAATGAAATACGAAGGAATATATTTTCGTAGATATGTCTTTTTGGTACAAATATAATAAGTTCTCTTGTGGTTCTGTTATTTCTTTTTTTTTTTTTTTTATAAACAATATAAGTTCACAAAATATATATGTTTTGGATTCTTTCAATCTTCTACCCATTTTGATATATACAAGAAAATATATAATCTACATATAGAGAGTATAGTTCCTCAAAGACGTGCAGAAAACATCAATATTGCTGATTCGTGATACAAATTGCGAGATATTCCATTTTATTTTTTGTTTTTCTTATTAAACGAATTATGCGGGATTATACTGTGAACTATTTTTTCGTATGTCGTCTTCAAAAAAAAAAAACTGTATCCATTTTGAATACTGCACGTTCTTGTACGAAACTTTATAACTTAAAAGAAAAGATTTATTGTTACATTGTTGTTAAATTATAAAATTAGGAAGAGAAAAACATATAGTCACTTAAAATCAGCATATAGCCGATTTTTTGATACCCTATGGTAGAAATTGGACTCGTAGTTTACCAATTTGTAATTCAACAAATTAACTCTGAGGAAAAGAAGAAACAAACAAAACTAATAATATTTCTATGTTTTTCCCTCATAACTATATTTACTCTGCTTCGAATTTGATGACCTGGGATTAGGGTCCCAGGTTTGAGATCAGGCTATCAAATTCGAAAAAATCATAAATCTATTTAACAAATTTTATTCTAATTGGTATATCAGTTTTTGAAGTAGTTCTGGAAAACTGAAAACAGGCTTTCTTTTGCTAAAACTATTTCTTTCTCCACAATCATTGGAACGATTTTCCTGAAAACTAACACAGTATCGTCTATTTATGTAACCAACATATAGTATGTGATTAATTTAAATGAAATTGATACACAAATTTTTCCATTAAATCTGAAAAACTAACATCACTCCCTGTTGGTCCATTTTACTGAAATACAAAAATACCAGTTTTAAGGAATAGCCAAATTGTAAATTTCATTAAAATCAGACAATTCGTTTTTAAGTCATCTAATACATGGACGAATGGACGGACATGCAAAAATCTACACATGTCTATTTTGCATTGAGACCATTTTCAGATGTTTATTTCTATGTGTTACAAATGTAATAACGAAACTAATACCCCATTAGTAGTATCTCCACCATAGGGCATCAAAATAATATATTATAGTACAAAAGTATATCTGTTTTTCTTCATAAAGATATCTGTTTTTGGTTTTCCATAACTTTTCCATAATAATTCGATTTTATTGTGACCCATTTTGATCTTAAATATTTTTTTTTTCTTTCATTTTTTTAGTGATTTAAAGAGATCGCAAAAGGCGATATTAAACTATGTTATTTTTTTGGAGGCAGCTATGCGCAACAGAATGACAGTAAATACACGTATTTCACGTTATTACACTGACAGATTATCAAATTATAAAATCATTTTACAAAAATGGTATCAAACGAACAAATTATTAACAATTTGTTTATTATATGATTTCGAAATTTTGTAATATTTTTATGCAATAATGATGACCAAAAAATAGAAAAAAAAAATTAATGATCAAATACTTTTCGATTCCTTTCTTTAATGTAGGTTAACCGTTTAACACTGGATTAATAGCTTAAGTGCTCGCTCGTCTACAATTCTATAATTATTGCTAATTTGTACTATAAAGTTTCGTTAAAATACAAAATATCCCTTTTCTTTTCTAAAATCAAGTTTTTTAATAAATTTTGAACTAACCCTGGAACAATTTTTCGTAGAGGAGATCTATATATTATATCATCTTTGGTACAAGCTAGAACGGGCACTGATAAAAAGGTTCCCAATTTGGCCAATAGTAGGCGGTTTTTCATGAAAGTTGAAATACATATTCAAAAAAGACTTCCTTAAAAAATAGGATATGTCTCCCCTCGAGGAGTTGCCAGGGTCAATACAGAAAACCGGCCCTAATTCGGTCAATAATAGGCAGATTTTCATGAAACTTGAAATACACTTTTATATTCCAAGAATGACACGAGTAAAGCCGCGGGTAACAGATAGTCTTAAATATGGTAAATCTGTTTGTTGGTGATTTGTTTGTTTGCATGTTCCGGGGTAAACTTGAAAACTACTGAACCGATTTTCTTGAAACTTGAAATGAATATTTAAGAAAGTATGGGACACAGGATGGGTTATGTCACCAGTCGCTAGGGAGTTCAAAAATATAAAAATGTCCCTAATTCTTGACATGTATATTCTGAGTAGACCTGTTTTCATTCTATGGAAAGTCGAAAATGCGAACAATGCCGCGGGTAGCAACAGTGTTCTATATAGTCTAACTAAATGAACTTCCGATCAATGTAGAAAATCGTCAAGAAAAATCGTCCACCACAAATTTTCCCAGAAAAACGAAATAAAAATCAAGTAAGATCATATTTCACATTGATTACGATTTCAAATGAATTCAATTCGATGATTTAAGGTCAGTTAACTTTGCACACGCATGTTTTTATACAATTTTAAACGCTTTTTTATTCAACTAAAAACTTTTCTTTTAGCTTTTTTTTACCAAATAAAATATTAATCGTTCTCATAAATAGGCAATTTTTTTCGTTTTCTGAAGATCATTGCCCTATTCTCATAACTTTCAGTGATTTATTATTGAATCGTTCATTGAATATTAACATTTGATGTACAAATTGTTTTCATTTTGCTTTTTTTTCGCGCACAAATGATAGATGAGGTTAAAATTAGCAAAAATACTATTTTTCTTTTGTTATTAAAAATACACATATGTGATTAAATATGTTACGTTTTTTCTACAAGAAAAAAGAAACAATCAAAACATATGTAAAGAACTACATTCCATAGTTTCAGGTAAATCTCAATAAAAAGCTCAATTTTTAAGTTCTTTTAAAAAATTATGGTTAAATAAAAATCTCTTTTAAGATAAATCATCAACAATTTATCGATATGACCTTAAGTCAAGGCTATTTTTTATGAAAATATGAAAATGTTTAATAATTATATACTTTTTTAGAAAAAAAACAAAAAGAAAAGGCGCCAGTCTAGGAGCTAAATTTTCCACCGAAAAAAAAAAATATATTTAGAAAAATTAAGTATACTACTTTAAATAATTACTTATAACTGTTAATGTGAAATTCGAATATTAGTTAAAAAGAAGTTAATTTTGGCGATATTTTATGTTTTCTCTTTAAAATTGGAACTCATCTTTCTTTAGTTTTAAACGGTTATCCAATAGGTGTGATAGAACTTCTGATAGGGATAATAGCCATGTTTACTAATATTTTGACAGCTGTCATTTCTATTTCCATCTCCCACTCCCATTTGATCCCACTTCCCCCATTTATTATGGAGCATTTCACATTGGAACAAAGTTTAGAAATTATTAAAATTTATTATCAAAATCAGTCTTCGATTCGCCTAACTAAACATGCACCTCGTGAATTTTATAGTCGACATAATCGTCCATCTGAGCAAGCTTTCGACGAATTGTGGGGAAGGTTTGAAAACAATTATTCCTTACATGATGTCGAGACGCCGGTAAACAAAGAAATGCCTGGGATGATTTAAGTTTATCGATTCCACGACAACGTTTGCAATCTTTGGGCTTATCATAACTTATCACACCAACAACTAGTGTAGCAATTAAAGCCGATCATTTATTACATCATAGGTTGGCTGATTCGTCTTTTGAACAATTGATTCACATTTTGATTTAATTTTTCCTTAGTGACAAAGTTCATTTCTGGCTAAATGGTTACGTCAATAAGCAAAATTGTCATATTTGAACTGAGACAAATCCAGAAATCATTCAGTCCAGTCTGCTGCACCCTCAGAAGGTAACATTTTGGCACGTTTTATGCTAGTGGTGTCATTGGTCCTTATTTCTTTCAAAATTTCTTTGAAAAGAGCGCAAGTTAAGTTATAGGCAATGGAGCACGTTATAGATCAAAGGTTATTTCTTTCATAATTTGAGTAACATAGATTTTAGTAAGATGTGGTTTCAGCAGGATAACGGCATGTGTTTATTCCATTTTAAAGTTATTTACAGGCTTGTTGGATAACCCTTTATAACATGTTTTATTTTTAATAAATATTTTTCTATGCTAACAAAAAAAAAAGTGAATCTTTAAACATTTGATGAAGTACCATTAAATACATAATATTAGAAAAGAGTTCTTAGGTTTTCAACAGTAAATATGTTATTAAACAATTTGTTTCAATAAAATGTTGCAACATAAACAAGTCATAAACCAATCATAACAACAGTACTTTTATCTATAAAGAAGGAATATCTTTGTTTTATGTTTTTGTTGTAAGAAATTAACCTGTTACAGATAGTATACCTGATTATACTATATACACAAACATTCAACATCTCATTAATTTCCTTAAGTAAGGTCATCGACGCCAATTACATTAGGAAGAAAAGTAAAAAGGCAAGAAAAAAACATTTAACACTTGGGATCAATTTGAGAAGAGAGGTTTATTATTTTTTTTCTGCATTTCTAGAAAATCATTAATCACTATAAAACTCTTGGACAACAAAACCGACCAATATTGAAAATCAAAGAAGCAAACGGCAAACAGTCATCGGAATAGAATATTTGTGCGAATCAGCAATTTGAAATTTTTCTCTTCCGGGGGGTAAACATCAAAATCATCATCGTGTAAAGTCTTGACTCTGACACTTTGTGTATTATCGAACCGAAAGAAGAAATATTGTAATTTATACTCTGTGGAGACAGTAAAAAAAAACTTGACAAGCTTCAAAATCGAATTTAATTGAAAGTTTTTTTATTTTCTGCATGAAGGAAGTGTATTTAAAAAGCTTATGTACAGGGCGAAATAAAAGAAATGAAACTTTATTATGTTTGCTTTGAAACGAAATAGTCGATACGATTTTAAATTAAAATAATTATTGTCAATGATAGTTTCAAATATGTTTTTCAAATTTTTTAGCATTAGAATCACTAATACTCTAGCTTAGCAGCCATCACCATAGTTTAATAAGAAAAATGTCACATCCAATTGAGCATTCTAATTTGACAGTTTCATTCTAATGCTGGATTTTCAGCAGATTCTTCTAAGATGCGACTTCATCTAGAAAAATTGTTAAACCAATCAAAATGCTCTAATTGACAGCGAAACAAAATAGAATAACCTCGACTAGGATATAGTGTGACTTTCAAAGAATCAGGCATCTTTTTAGATTAAATTAATTAATTTTATAGGTAAAATGTTAAAAAATCATACTAAAATGGATACAATTTACGTAAATGTTTCATTTGCAGCTTAAATAGGATTTTTTTTCAGTAACTATGGAATGCGTATTCTATAAATACAATATATTGTACAACACTTCCTTTTTTTTGGATAAATTTAAAGAAGCAAATACCTTAAAAATTCTAATTTTAATAACTTCAAAATTTCAATTGCCTTTGCTCATTATTACACTTCTTACAGCTGAAGCTTTTAAGACTGAAAATAGGGAGTCTAAAAACACTTAGCACTTACGTTGCGTTTTAAAAGAATCAACAAAAAATTAGGCTAAATTCATTCCTAACCGAAAGAGCTTCGCTTATTTGTTTCCCAAAGTTTTCTATTAAAAAAGTTTATGATATCTTTAAGATTAAAGAGTACAAGAAAAGAAACTTTAATGTGGCAGAATATTAAGATAAAATGTTCAAAACAAAGTAATAAGTAGTAAGTCGATACTTGTTATCTACGCTAGTACCGTGCCTTTCTTTAACACTACATTTTCTACAATATTTACCGAGTGTACAAGTTAGAAATGCGGATTTCAGACAACAGATGGTGCATCAATGCAGCTTGTACTATAAAGATTTGACACTGCGTCATTTTGTTGTGTCATCACTCATTATCAA
Organism: Xylophagus ater; assembly: GCA_963422695.1. Classification (NCBI taxonomy): domain Eukaryota; kingdom Metazoa; phylum Arthropoda; class Insecta; order Diptera; family Xylophagidae; genus Xylophagus; species Xylophagus ater. Next base: position 7,842,072 of record OY730486.1, on the reverse strand, counting down.
GTGTCAGACGCGCACTATATGGATTTTGTGCATAGAGCATAATGTATAAAAGTTATTTAAAATGAACTACAAGTATGTATACTTTTCGTTTTGCTATTAAATTTTGTGGCTTTCGTTTCACCTTGTCTTATAAAAGCAAAACTAGAATTTTTAATTAAATTGAACTCATGCTGTGGAGTAAATCATATCAGCATGACGAAATAATTTTAATTAAAACTATTTTATTCTATCTAAGTTTCTTGGTTTGTTTAAAGAGATGACAACGAATTTGTGGCAGGCAAATCATTTGATGTCAATTATTGACAACAAACCAGCAATTTTATTGGTTTTAATTAATTAAGAATTTTTTTTTTCTTGTTTTTGTTTGGTTTTTCTTTTTGTCAATTATTATGCCATATTTAAACTAATGTCATTATTACAATAAAAAAACAATTTCTTATATAATATTTTTAAATTGTCAAAAATAATTCATCCAATTTGGAAATTTGGAAAAAAAATGTTATAACAACTTCCTGAATTTGGGGTTGAGGGAGGCTTAAAAGATCATATGACCTTACACTTATGCTTTCGATATTAAATTAACGATCAACAAAAAACATGGAATTTTCACCGATGAATTAACGTATGTGCAAGCAAATTTGCTGAGACGCCGTATGGAGTCAATTTATTGTTGACTATCTACGAATTGGTTTCTTCACATTTGTAGTTGGTAATCATCGATGACAGAAGATTACATTTCTTTTTTTTTATACAGGGTTTTTCAATAAAAACTTTTTTTTAAAATTTGAAATAAAACACACATTTTGGAGAAACGTACTGAATTTCTTTATTGAAATATGTTGTAGAAGCTCAGCATTCTATGAATGAAAACAATATCTGGTAAATATCTCCCACGACTATGTTTGCAGACATCGATTCTTTTGACAAAAGTTCCGATCGCATTCCTGCATAATTGTGGCTCTATCTCACGAATTACGTCAGCCCGTAAAGCACACTAAACCGTAACACGAGATGAATGATTGTTCAACAATTGCTCTTGGATTTTGAGAAGCCAAAATGTGAAAAGTTTATTAACGAAGCCATTCAAATAAAAATGAGCTTTATCAGATAAAATGATTTTTTTTTATGAAATGTGGTTTTCACAGTTTACCCATTTTAATAATGGATTTGAATTATTTGTCTATAATTTTCGAGAGAAATTGAATTCATTATAATAAAATTCAGACCTTCTGCTGCAATTATGTCAAAAAATTGAATGAGAAAACTGTGGTCATAAGCAAATACAATCCTATTGAAAAAAGTTTTTAATGGAAAACCCTTTATTTAATTCAATATATTAATTTTTATTCCTTTTTTTTACATTATAATCTTATGCATGATTACATACTCGATTTCCTGATAAATTCCATCAAAAAAAAAAGAATTACTTTCTTAATGTATCACAATCTCACACATAGTCTTGGGAATATTTTACTTTTTGCATTTTCTTAATATTATCAGAAGGTTAAATATCTACTTATACGTTTTGTACATACATGTTCTATCCTACTGCGGACAATGAATGTACCTCGAAGACAAGGCTCCATAAAAAATGATAAATTTTATGACACCTTCAGATCCAACAGTGAATTATGTACGTTTTGGCTTGACTTTGGGAGGATTTATGGCGCATACAATATGTACATATATAAATATATAATAAAATATCACATAAAATGAACGATGAACTCTTATGACATCGCGCTGTACCGTATTTGTGTATGATGTACTTACATTTTTTTTTTTTATGTACATACATGTCGTGTACACAGTTTAGTTCAAGGAAAGTGAATCCATGGTCAGATTTTTAAAAATACTCTGTTTTTCTTATGTAATTATTAACAAGTAATGAACATTTGTTTTTCTGTTGTTGCTGCAAAAATAATAATCGACAAAGATTATTACAGTTCATGGATGTACACATTCTTTTATTTTTGAAAACATATTTACAACATTACAACATCATAATAAAAATCCCCTTAAAACATATAGAAACTTAAAATCGACATAAAACTGATTTTATGATGTCCTATGGCAGAAATGGGTAGATAAACAGCCAAAACTAAAAATATCTCCAGGCTTTTTATGCATAATTTTGTTTCTTATTTTTCAAAATCGCTCTAATTCACAGGTAACCTAGGACTTAATAGCATAAATCTATTCTGCAAATTTTTATTCAAATCGGTTTCTAGTTTTTAAAATATAATACATCAAAAATACTTTATGAACATGCGTCTATTTCTGTTTTCACGGTCCTTGGACCAATTTGACTGAAATTTAACATATTATCGCCTAATTATGTAGTGAACGTATGTAAATAATTTAACCAAAATTGCTTCACAAAATTTGCTATAAAATCTAAAAAAAAAAACATAAAAAAACTATAAAACTTCCTGGTCACTCTGGTTTTGCCTTATAGCTGCGCTTTCCATAAGACCGATTTTGATGAAAGCAATAGCAAAGCAAGTCATGAAAGAGCCAACTCAGATTACAAATTTCGTCAAAATCGGATAACGCATTTGTACACGAACGGACGGGCATAAGGTAGAGGGTATACAAATATAGTAAGATTAGATACATTTTCTACTTTCTTAATTTTTAATCAAAGTTTAAAAGTGTACCTACTGTAATTGTTCAGAAATTTAATCTCCAGTTTTTAATGGAAACCCAAATTGACTATTTTTGCAATGATATTATTTGTGTGTCAGTCATTTTAGCACAATAACTGTGGAATCAATTCTATTAAAATTAGGTACAAAATTATGTTAGAATATATATTAAGATGATAAAATGATTAGTTTTATAACTAGAAGTGAATCTTTTTCTCCGAAAACGTATAAGAAACGTGGGTGGTTTTTCCATAACAAATTTTCGCGAAAAATATTCTTAAAAATTTTATACGTTTTTGAAAATTAAAAAAAAAAAAAGTAAATACAATATTTAAATTAATTTGAATGCAATTATAATGAAGTTATTATAAAAGAAAAGATAAAAAAAAACCGGGTCAATTAATTATGAAGTAATGTGGCTTAAGGCGTCAAAAAAATGGACTCTTCAAAAAACGTACATATTTGTCTAATCAATAAATTTAATTATCTCATGAAGAAGAAATCACTTCACAATTAGGTAAATCGAAAGAGATTTATTTTATGGCAAAGAATTTGTCCATTTTTAGTTCATCATAATTTGTTGTGCTTTGCTAAATTAAAATGTTAAATATTTTAACCCAGTTGGAAGCCGGTTTTGCATATATATATTTTCTTCTTTTCTTTTTTTTTGTTTTGTTTTTGTTGTTGTTTAATATTAAAGATTAATGATCCCAATTAAAATTCAGTTACGATTCATAAAGCTTGATTATTTTGATTCTAAAAATATTTTTGTTGAACAAAATTTATTTTCAAGAAAATTATTAAAACAGTTAAGATACTAAAAAAGATACACACGTGATCGAACATTCCTAAATCGAAATCGTATAAATCGATGTCTATGTCAAAATAGGTTTTTTTAAATAATAATAAAGGATCATAAGAACCTCTGGTGCTAGTGCAACCATAGTTTAGGTCAAAATACTCTTATTTTCGGTTAGTTATTTCCGGATAAAACTTATTCAGATATTTGTATGAAAAAGTTCTCACGATTTGTAAACGCATTCTCCGACTTATCCAAAAAGCGATCATCGCAAAATTGGGCCTTAGTAATATGTATTTCCGATTAATATTGGATTTGAATTTTCATTTCCGATTACCCTACTTAGTTATATAGGTTGTTCAAATCAGATCCGATCGATTTGTGTTATCAATAAAATACAAAGTAATTGAAAAATGATTCGCTATTTTTCCCAGTTTTTATAGGAGAAATATTTATTTTCAAACGTACCAAACACATTGGAGATAGGAGCCTTAGAAAATCAGTAAATATGCATTTTGTCTCGTTCTTTATCTGCTAAAGTTTATGGATGAAATGCAATTTCTGGTTAATCTTTAAAAGCCTTTTTACTTTTTTATATTAAAAGAAATCCGTTCGAAATTTCACATCAGCGTCTTAATTTAGATAGAAGATTGATCCTTTTATGTATTTAGATTCGCAATAGTATAAAACACTACATATACCTACATTAGATGATCTTCTATAAAAAATATGTAAATAAATAGGTCTGACTTAATTTATCGGCTAAATTCCATCATTTCACTTGCCAGGTTCCTTGATCCGGGAAATGGTACCGAATTTTCGAACAGATTAACCGTGATACATGCCTGTTTTTTCTATTTTGTAGAGTAAAATTTCCACCATTCCTAGATAAGTAAGGATCTTGTCTAATGTTATACCACATAGAAAAAAAGACCGTTTTTTATACAACAGTTATATGTGCTCTAAGTTTTTTTTCCATATTTATGTATCAAAGATAATGTCAGGCAAGTTCGCCATACCAGGCCTCATTGTTTTGATGTAATTTTCAAAACTTTCAGTTCTTGTTGGAACACCCTTTGCATAGTACTTTAAATTATAAAAATAATAAGAAAAAATCCATTTCTCTGTAATATGTTTTATTAATCATAATGAATTTATTTAGATCAAAAAAATGTATTTTATTCAAAGAACAATATTCCAAGTTAAAAGCGAATTAAAAATAAAATGATGACGTTTTCAAAGAGGAAACATTAAATCGATTCCAGATTCAATTTTATGCTAATTTCGTTTGGAATTATAAAAACCAAAAATATATTTGCTTAGTGAATCAAGCATATGTTTAATGTTTTGTGCTGCCATACTCTTTTTCTGACATATTTTTATTGACTATTTAAAACATACAAAAAAAAACAGCATAAATATTTCATATGTTCGAAATGTATTAAAACCGCAAAGACGGTTAAAATTCCTTTGATATATAAAATTCGCAATATTTCCTGATTACTTTATTGTTCATGTTACTTTTGTGGTTCTCGTCACAAAACTTCGAAGGACAATAAACTATCTAAAAGGTTAAAAAAGGCATAAAGAACTTAAAAATCGGCATATAGCATATTTTTCGATATCCTGGAAATAGAACTCTAGTTAACAATCCAAGTTCAATGAATTAAATCTGAGAGAAAAACAACCATAACTAATATTTCAATGTTTTGTTTCTTATTTTTAGAATATGAGGTAACATAGGCCCCAAAGGCATAAATCTATTCTGAAAATTTTATTCAAATCGGTATATCAATATCAAATATGCATTCAATGTATATTATCAAGATTTAAAACGTCTCTAATTGAATTCGAAAATACGATAAAACTTTGTGATCTAAAATCAGAGCTCCAACCGGTATGCAACGTGGATGGTGCTAGATGTGCCATATTTGAATATCTTAAAGAAGGGAAAATACACAGAGTTTTTATTGGACACGTGAATACAGATAAAACATATTGCTTTTTGTACATTTTTATTTGCCGTGCCTCACAGAAGATTAAGAAGTACACAGATGTAACGTCAAGATCAAAGGATTGCGAAGCTTTGGTCTAGTCTAGAGAGACGGTAGACGAACGGATAATGCACAAATCGAAATAACATTTTACCATATTGCTATAACTATAATATTTCTGTCCATTACAAATATAATAGCAACAGTGGTATGCTATACCATAGGTTATAAAAATCATATCAATTCTTCAAATTGATCGACTGTTCATAAGAACTGTTTGAATGCGGTATATACATCCAGAGATTAATAAACCCGGTAGATAAATAAAATATATTGTATTCAAAGTGTTCAGTATATTATATTGATCAAGTGACCTCCATTGTACGCGTGTATCTCATCTGGATGACCTTTCAACATAATGGAAAACAACTGTATTATGAAGATCAATAGTATACCCTGATGCATCATGTTCATGAACGCATGAACTTTAATTATAAAATCGTATAGTGGTAGTCTACATATGTGCTATCCAAAAGGTGTCTCAAATATACCTATTATATTTTCATTTTTGTTTTTTTTTCTCGTTTGCGGTATATGTTAACCGTTTTTATATTGATCGTGTAATTTGAGATCAAAAACGTTTTTTAGGACATTCCTATGTAGACCAGCTGATTTTTCCATCCATCAAGAAACAGACAAGTTGTTTATCAAAATATGTATTTTTTTTTTGGTTTTGTTTTTTACTCGTACATTGTATATACGCACGTATGTGGCTTCCCTAGATAGTTGGTGTTTTTTTTTATCTTCAAATAATGAGTTCATATATGATGTTACAGTATTTAATCATCTGTAATACCTTTCATTTTTCAAAAAAAGAAAAATTGAAATTTTTCTGATATAGCGAAAGTTTTCAATTTAATATTAATATTTTTTTTTTTTTTTAATTTTCAATTTAAAGGACAAAAAATTTATTTCGTATACATAAAAAAAAAAGAAAAAAAAACTGTGTTACACTCTGAAAATCCTCATTTAAATGAATCTTTAATCATATTTTAATTTGATTTTTTATTATTAAATTATTTTTCAAAAAAAAAAGTCAAAGTCTTTGGGAAATTTTGGTCATTTTTTGTGAAAGAAATTTTCTTCTTCAATTTATAAATGTAGAATACAAAGTAATTATTTAAAGTGATGAGCTAAAGAAGATGATATCGAATTTGAACCTTATTGAAATTAAAAATCCCTTTCACTTTTAGAAATTGAGATCAATTGGTTTTTGTCGTTCCACAATAGTTGAAAAGGTAGTTTATAATAAATAATAACCCTTTAAAAGTACTTTCCCTAATATACAAACGCTTAATATTGTACTCTTACTTGTTATCTGTCGTATTTGATACTTGTTTTTTTTGGGAATAATTTAAAAATTGTGTAATTCTACAAGTTAATATTTAATTTTCCATTTTTTGATATACCCATACTCAGCTATATTAGCTCAGAGACCAGATATAGCTATATTGGATGCATCTAGAACTCTTATGATAACTTAAAATTCCTACCGCCATCAGGCAGAATTTCAGGTTCTGGATACGTAAAACTGCGTTAATTAAGTGTCTGCAATAAACGTCGTAATAAGTTAATTTGAATAATCTCTATTCATTTTTTACCTTCGATTTTAGCGTGAACAATAATCGCAAATTTGCATAGTAAAAGAAAATTCTACCCACTTTTCATTTACTTAGGCACTCAACTAGTTAAATTTCAATTAAAATTACTAGATACCCAAATATTCTTGAAGTTTTAGAGCTTTTTACTTAAGCTGTTTATTTAAAGGTTTTGTCTTTTAAAGTATGGTATTGACAAATTGAATTGATTCAACAAGTAAGATCGCTGATTCAGTATTAAAGTATTTAGCATCAAGTGGTCCGGAATTCAAATCTCATTCGCGGAAATTTTTCAGTTCTCTCAAGTTTATTAGTCTATAAAAATACCAATTAAATATTTATTTCTAGTAAAACATGTGGTTGGAGAATTATTATTGCAACTAGAAATATAGCTGGAAATTTGAACTGGGAATACTTTTTTTATAGCCCTTAATTTCAATGAATTCCATAAGAATAGTCTAATTGTTGTTTACTAGAAGTGCGCCTATTATACAAGCAGAATTTTATGTACAAACTTTTAACGTATTGGATGCATTCATCTACTTAAACAAAAACCAATTATTATGCATAAAATAATAAATAAATAAAATTACATTTTTATTTTATGCTCTTTCGAAAATCATCACCAAAACATTTATTATAAAATTTGTTTTCTTACATAAAAAAAGAAAAGAAAACAAGAGACCCATTAATAATCTACAAACTACATAACTGGTCCATTTTGCTCAATCTTTGAAAACCAAAGGAATTTTTCTTATAATTATATTTCACTTTATAATCATATTGATGATCGTGTCGGATTTATGTAATCCCCTAGACAGAGATCACTATTTTCCGTTACCTTATGTCTCGAAATATTGTCAAAACTTGCATATTTCGGTTTAGTCTGAGCGGGTTTATGTAAAGGCTCCAATTATATTCGAAGATATTCTTGTCAAAACTATACAGTTGAATATACAAGTATAGTTTGTATAGAAAAGATCATACAATTTTCGTTACAAATAATGTACCAAACATGGGGAAAGCTTGACCCCATTTCTTCTTTTTTTTTTTTTTTTGTATTGAAATTTGAAATATTCGCGACTGAAGAGGTGGAGGAGGATTATAGAAAAGATCATGAAGCGAAGAAAAAAAACAAAATATGTATTATGCTATTTATATGGACTTCGTTATGATCGGCTAATCAAAAATCGAACTAATATTTTCGGTTGATGATCAAAAAAAATGCTAAATTTTCATGCCCTATGGTAGGTACTACCAGCGGGTATATTAGTTTTGTCACTCCATTTGTAACACATTGAAATAATCTTCGCAGAAAGGTTTTAAGGGTATGACTGTACCGATTTATGCATGTCCGTCCGTCCGTATACAAGATAACTCAAAAAGCCGTTATCCGATTTTGATGAAATTTACAATGTGAGTTGCTTATTGCTTAACTTGGTTTGATATTGCATTTCAGCAGAATCGATTTAGGGGAAGCAAAGTTATAAAAGAAAAACCAGAGCGACCAGAAAGTTTTGCCATTTTTTTGTTTATGGTTTTTCGGATTTAATTGGAGAATTTGTGAATCAGTTTTGTTTAAATTAATTACATAGGTTATCTACATAAATAGACGATACCATGTTAAATTTCAGTCAAATCCGTCCAAGGATAGTGAAAAGAGAAATAATACTAGGAGAAAATAATCCTCTTTATAAAGGGATCTAGGTAACCTGCAAATTAGGAAAAATTTTGTAAAGAAGGAACAAAGTTATGAAGAAAAAACCTTGGAAGAAAGTTAGTTTTGATAGTTTTTCTATCCATCATACCATCATAGGGCATCAAAAAATCGGCTATAGGCTGATTTTAAGTTACTATATGTTTTTCCTTGGGCAAATGCAGAATTATTTCATTTGTTGTATAATAATTTATATCAATTTTTTCAAATTTTTTCAAGTTGTTTAAAATAATTTTCAATGTTATTATTTCTTAATGATTATTTATTATAAATTATTTTTCATATAATTTAAGTAATTAAACAATTATGATGATAAAAAAAAACACAAAAATTATCACAATTTTTGTTTATTTATCTTCTTGTATAGCCTGAAGGCGTTTAATAATAATTTTTTTTTTTTGCATTTTAATATACCTTTAAGAAATATTATGAATTTCTATTTAAGAAAAAAACAAACTAAACAAAAATTACACTAAGAGAAAGTTCATATTAGTATTTTGAATCATAAAATCTAATTTAATCAAAAAACAATTTATACAAAACCGGATATAAAATTTATTTTAATAACAAATTCTTCAAATAAATACAAAAAACAATTACATAATATATAAACAAAGTTTGGACTTGGATTTGGTTCTTGCTTTTTGAAAAGAAAAAGAGAAATAAAATTGCATATAAAATTTTGGCGCGAGTTTAAAAGCTTAATTCATATTTTTCATCTTTAATAATATTTATTTAAAAAATATATATTTAAAAAAATAATAACAAATCACAGCAGTTTGCCAAAATCACCGAATAGTAGCGCCTTCACGCTCATTGCGCTCATTAATAATGTGACTGCACCTTAAAATATTTCTGATTTAAAACAAGAAAAAAAACCGTTTAGGATTTCATTTTTCATCAATTTATATAAAAACTCTTTGAATGATATGAATTTATGTTTTAATTACATTTTTTAATTTGTTAAATGTTTCTATTATTTTGAAAAAAAAAAAAAAAAAAACTAATTCAAACAAGCTAACACACCAGAAGCTTTTAGGACTAAAGGCTAAGCGTTAAGAATTTTTCCATTTCTTTAAAGGAAAATATTCTGCTAAATAACAAAAACTCTTATGACCTGAAAATAAAAGTCATAAAAATTTTAGGTATATCACACCAAGATATAACACTATCAAATCTTCATTTTCTTATCCTGTGAACAGCTATAGTATGGTCAAGTATTGTTCCATTATGACTTTCAATTCATTCCATGCAAAATTTTCAAAAGTGTTTATCAAAATATCAATTTCGTCAGAATTTTGAAAAAATATTCATGCAACTAAATCGAAATATGTATTATATAAAGAACGGTTATAGTCTGTCCTTTCAAAATATGTGGTCTTTGTCATTCAAATACTTTATACTTTAATAGTACTTTTCATTAACCCATAATACTGGAACTGCTGGGCACACACGGTTGTAAATATGTAAATTTCAAATTTGTGACAAAAATACATCCCGAACTACATGCATGTTAAGAGGTCCGGATTCAAGAAAATTGAATAGTCTCTGTGTTTTTCAGAAGGATACTTATAATAATATACATGCAATAAAATTGTTCCATTAATAATAAGATAGCATAACAAAATGTGGGCAAAATATGTTTCTAATTTTAAAAGTTTTATGTGTCTGGAATTTTATACATATGGTCCAATTTATGCTTCACTAAAATATCATAAAATTAGACGAACAAAAAGTAGGATATACATGAAAAAATACCTTATGAACTTAAAACATGACACATTGCACATGAATGATGTACCATATAAAAACATATTCGTGCAAGATACTGGACTGAAATAATGCCAAGAAAAAGATACATGACATAAACTACAAAATCTTATATCAACAAAATCAAATGTTAAAAAAGAATCCAGAATCAAAATTCTTGCCAAAAAATGCCCGAGTACATAAAGATTTTGTATTCCATTTTAAGATATGACCTTCAAAAATTTTTGATTTCTTAAGAAAGTTGTTTTTTTCATATTTGATCCAGAAAAAAATTAAATTACCCGGAAAAATTGTCTCCAATAAAATTTGTCATAAATCTTCTTGTCTCGGATTTTTGGCAATTTTCTGAATCATACAATAATAAATTCAAAATTTGAACTATTCCTGTTGTTGGTTTGCTCATATAGCCTAAACTTATCAATTGATAAACAATACTTTATGCAGAGTCGAGTCAGGATTGAATTTAAATCAAATTTGTATTGAAAATTTCAATGAATTGGATTAAAGTAGAAGACCAACGTTCCATGACACCGAGTTAATCAGGTAAATTGAAATATCTTGGAAACCTGAAACAAGCGAAACTTATAGAATTATAAGAATTTTGTTTTAAAATTAAATGAGAAAAAACTAAAAATAAATAAAGATAAAGGTGTGGTCATGGTCGTGGCTCAAAGTCTGATTTCAAAGTCAGCGTTCGTATCCCAGTCGGGTTGAAAAAAGGAAATCTGCACTCAAAGAAAAAACTTTGTGATTCAATCAATAGTTTTAGAAAAGTAAATTTTATGGATACTGAATGTATGAAACTACTCTCTAAAATTTGATAACAGTTTCCAAGTTGTAATTTTATAGATTCTGAAACCAAATTTTAGTAATCATAATTACTCGATTTCCAATTTTGACCCAATTCTGGTTTGCATGGTACCGACCGATAAATTTGTTGGGTTAGTTAAGTTAATCGAGTTTCCTTACTCGACCCTTTATGGCACAGAGCTAATTAAACAGATTTTCTTTTCAATGCCATATATTTTACTATATTGCTTTAAAACACATTTTCCAACGTATTTTTTTCTCGCGGAACCAAAAAAAATGTCAAAGAAAGTTAATATTCAAGTTTAAATCTTTTTCTCATTGTCTTTTTGAAATTAAGACATTATCATTATTTGGAATCATTTTCCGTGTAAAAAATTACGACTGATAACCTTGAAAATTTTCAATGAAAACAGAAATAATTATTAAAGAATTAAAAACTTTTTCCGACAATAAAATTTCCTTTAAAAATGACATATTTTTCTTATTTTATGAGGAAAATATAATAAATTTGTAAAAAAAGGAAAACAATAATATAGTAAAGTAATTTTTTAATTTACTTCCACAAAAGTAATCATTTCGACCTAATTTACTATAAAATCATAGTGAAGCAAAAAACAGATCTAAACCAATTAATTGCATAAAAACTTAAATTTAAATACCAAAAATTATTGATTTCCAATTTAAATTCATTGATTTTCTTATATAATTTTTCCAACAAAAAACAAAAACAAAAACAAATCAATTAAAACTCCTTTCTATATAGTTTTCATTATTCAAAAACAATTAGCCAAGGGGTTTCATATTACACTATTTTTTACTTTTTAACTTCGATTTACAATGAATTTCTTTCAAACCGTTGATATTATTAATATAAAATGGACCACAATACTTATTTATTAGTTTTTTATATAAAATCAGATCAAATCCGACATCAAACTACTGTAATACTTGTTCTAATTTGACAAGTTTACCGATGTTCAAGGCGACTTAAGTATAATAAACAGTCGACAGTCCTATTGTACTCTCGTATTTCATGAAATATCTCCCCCGCAGTGTGTAGTAAATTTCTTAACTAAGTCAAGTAACACATATATTTATTATTTCAAATAATATATTCATTTTCCGTATACTATTTCTAAAACACCGGACAAAAAAAAAAAGAAATACAATTTATGATTGATCGATATGAGATTAGATTCAAAGCCTTTCTCTCATTTATTTCAATTTAAATTTTCCGTCCAAAAAAAAGACAAACTACAAAAAAAATGCACAAACAAATATTTTCTCTAATTTTCTGGAAAGAAAAACATGAATTTTCTCCAAAAGAAAAAACCATAATAGTCATAAAAATCTTGTCAACTTAATAAACAAACTGTGACCGAATTTATGCAACTGCATTAAAAAAAAAAGCATATAAAATGCATAAAAATTTTTGAAATTTTTTCTCGAAATTTCTTTGAAATTTCGTCGGCGTGTAGAGAAATTGAAAAATCAAATATATTATAGAAACTTAAAATCGGCCAATAGCCAATATGGTAGAAATGACTCGGAAAAAAAGTAATCAAAAACTAATAGTATTAAATGTTTCAAAGGTTTTCCTTGATAACTTTAACTTTTGTTTGTTTTGAATTTGCTCTGATTTAAAGTTAATTTATGTCCTTAGAGTATAAATCCATTCTGCGAATTTTATTCAAATCAATATATTAACCCTCATAGACCTATTTCAGAATTTGCCAGTCAAGTATGGTCTCCCTACCATAAAAGTCTAATTAACAGATTGGAGTCTGTACAACGTAGATTCATACGTTTTGCATTAAGAGATCTTCCTTGGAATGACCCTTTCCTACTACCCCCGTACTGTTAAAACTGATTGATCTGCAATCCTTAGGAAAGCGTCCTCAGGTGGCTGATATTATTTTTGTTTTTCAAATTTTCAATGGCGCTATTGATGCTCCTTTACTATTAAAAAAGATGCCGCTAAATATTAATGAACGTTCCTTGAGGTCAGTGGACTTTTTTAATACCACAGAACGGATTACGGGAAAAACGAACCAGTTTCTCGAATGCTACGTGCAGTTAATATAAATGCTTGTAGTTTCGATTTCTCTTTTAGCAAAATCAATTTAAAGGAGCTCTTATATAATTCTAACGCTTGAAGTAAGCAATTTAACAAAAAAAAAAACCGCTTTGCACTCCTAAGATCAGTTACATTGCACAAGTACTTGAAAACCTTCTACTCCTACGGGGAGTGTTACTGCCTATGGTTTATCTTTAAGTTTTGAATGGACGATGGCATACACTTATTTTAGTCTTTCATGGCAATTCCGTAACTCAGAAATCTAAGAAAAATCGTCTTGGAGTTGACTACCAGAGTATGGCCAAATTGATTAGAATGCAAAGGATTAATTTTTGAAGTAAATATATTTAAAAAACCGAACAAAAGAAATGATCAAACTTTATGGTCACGCCAATTTTTCTCTACAACTATTTTGATATTCACCATCCTTGGATTCATTTTATTCAAATTCAGCCTAGTATCATCTATTTATGTAACTAACCCAAAAAATTTTCTTTCCTTGTGCCCGATTATGTTAAAATACACTACCAAATTGATTTAAAGAATGGTCAATTTGTATTCCAAATTTTATTGAAATCAGACAACGGCTTTTTCAGTTATTGTGTAGACGGACGAACGGACGGACATGTATAAGTCGATTTAACTATTGATCCTCAACACATAGTACTACCATGAGAGCATTCTTCGATAATTATTGCTATTCATTAGAAATGAAACTAATGAAACTAATAGACCCTCTGGTAGTATCTACTATAGGGTATAATATAAGGTATACACGCGATAAACATACGAAATCATCAATAGTTTATCCAATCCATAGAGTTGCTTAATTTTTGGTAGTATTTCTTTTTTTTTTTTTTGTTCAACTATTTCGATATATATTTGTTGATAAATACCAACGGAAACATGCGGAACTAAAAATTATATATTATTTGTGATCAGCCGGATCAGTCCATTTAGGTCGAGATATTCTGTATGCGTGTAATATATTTTTAAGCTGCGACTCATCCATAACGCAATCCAAAACAATGAAAGTAAAACTCATTGCGCTATTTGAGAAAATATATAACTTTGTCAAATTACATAATTAAAAAAGATAAGAAGAAAAAAAACACAACGCGAGACAACTTCAAAAAGGTAAATCCAAACTAAGTACTAAAATGAATTATTGTCCAAAAATTGAAATATCGCAAGATCTTACTCATTAAATGGAGTCTGACCATTTTTGTTTATAATACTATGTAGTCGTGTTAAATTGGCGGGAAAATGAAGTGATTTTCAAGTAATGCTCACGAACCGTTTTTTTTTGGTTATTCAACTTTTTTTTTCTTAAGCTTAAGTAAATTGAGCAATAATTTACTTCTTCTTTTCTTTTCCGATTTATTTTAATAAATCGATCAGTTTTCAAGGTAAAGAGAAATTACGTTTTGTTTTTGTCAGATCGATGTCACTTAATTTTTTTGAATTCTCATAAATTATTGAGTTCTTCGCACTTAAGTAATAGTTGCTTTTGGTAGCTAATATGATAACTAAAATAGCTGGAATAAATGGCTAACTAATCTATCTGCTACGTGAACGGAAAATAGGTAAAATATTGTAATAAAGGATTTTCTGTTCAGAAAAATATGACCTAGTCATAATAATATCGAAAAACATAACCTAGAAAATTTAATTTCATAATAGGACTTCGCTTCGGCTTTGCTAACACTTGACAACATTCTTACTCCTTTTTATGATATTTTCCCCGAACCGGTTAGTCCTTCTAATGAAGGTCAACATCGTAGTTAGGTCCAAGTTAACTAACCCCTCCTTAATCAGGGTGCACGCATTGATCCGATAATTCCTTTTATATCTAAGATCAGAACCAAAACATTTTCTCTCTATAATATACATAATTTAAATTTGAATGTCTCGCCGATAGATGGGCAGGATTTCGAGCTTTTTATGGAGGACAATTATACTATAGACGGATAACTAACAAAACGCGATGCTTGCTGTACAACCAGAAATAACTAGCTATGATAGGAGCAGTAACAATAGCTAAAGTTTGGGAAAAAATACTATCAAAGCAAACATGAATAGCTCCTCTTTTGGGATTGTGAACTAAAAAAAAGAGTTACAATGTGAATATGGTAGATTCTTTATATTTTCACGAAATTACTAGTTTTTTTTTTTTTTTGTATAAAATTCAATTCATTTTTCACCATTTTGGGCTGAGTTTGTCTCTGCAAAATTGAATTTAATATTCTGGAATATAAATTCAGGTGGAAGTTTAAAAATGACTCACAATTATCTTTTCATTTGAATTCTCAAAAAGAACAAGAATCCCTATGAAATGTTGCCACTGGTTTAAATAATTTTGAAGAAAAAAAAATTTTAAGATTTTGATAAAAATTTTCAAAGAAACAAAAAAAAGAAATTGGTTTCAGGTAAAGAATTTCAGATTCTAACAATCGAATCCGAAAGACCTGAACATTCTAAAAACATGCTCGATAATAAATTAAAATATGTTTAACTGTTTTTTTTTTAAAGAAACATATTCTAAAGATTGGAGATCTTTTTTTATGGAGAACTTGGAAAAAAAGTGCCGAATTTTAAATGAAAGATCGTAAATTTTAAGAAATTCTTTCGTGAGTAAAATATTTGCAAAGAAAATGCAAATAAAAGATTCTAAAGCTGTTTTTTGTTTCTTTAGAAGAAACAGAATTGCATTTTTGCACGTTTACTAAAACTATCTTTTTTAACTTTACCACAAAATTTGACTCAACTAAAATCACTCAAAATACCACAAGAAAATATGTTGAAGTTAATTTTTATTTTTAATACAGTGGAAACAGAATTAACTATGTCCAAGTGATATTTCCGAATAGACATTATAAGTTAATAGTTATTAATGTGCTGTGATTTAGCAATCATTTAGAAATATATTTTTTAAAAGCATTTTCTAAGCATTTTATCAATGTTATTTGTTTGGGATTCTCAAAATCAAGCTCTTCTCGTATAATCAAAACTTATGAACAAAATCAATATGTCCTAGTTAATCGAGATTCAACTGTATTTGCATTATTTAATAACATTTCCTGAAAATTTCTTTACAGCCAAAGCAAAAAACCTGAAAAAATATCGTATCGACCTTGCAGCTATAAACTTTGGGTACCCAAAATTCTTGTACAGAAAATTATTTAAATAAGATTTTCCGGGTAATGCAAATTAAAAAAAAAAAAATTAATAAATAAATTAAAAATGATTACAAACAAAAATATTAAATGTTATTGAATTTTTATTCGCGCAAATATTTAATACAAATTATTTTAGTCGCAAACAACATAAACTCTGTGAAAATATGTTCGAGCATTAATAAACGAGGTCATAACAAGATGATTGCGATTTACATAATTTCATTTCAAATATACAATTTGTAGATATTTTAAATTTGTTTTTAGTTTATTAATTATATCGAAAATTAAAATCGCGATCAAGAAAAAGTTATATTGACATTATTAAGGTACGTCCACATTATCGGGACCCATAAAATAAACTTTGGACCAATCTAATTCTGTGATATTCGGTGAAAAATAGATATTAGTCAATTTTTTAGGTTAATTTTTACTCGCCAACATAAAAAGAAAAGTATCCTAATAGCTGAAAATATTCGTTCTGCCTATTTGAATTGCAATTTGTGGTATCTTAAGTAGTTAACATTTTCATTTTCCAAATTGACAAAGAAAGGACATATACGTAGGGAATCCAAATGCGCATCGAGTAATTGAGTAATTTTATATTTTATTAATTGGAAGTTTTTTCGAAATAAAGAGAAAGATCAATGTGTCATAAAATACTAGTTAAGAAATACAAGACTATCTAACGTTTCCATTTTCAACTGATTGCGTATCTTATTTAAGGAGATAGAAACTACTGAGAGGACTCTTTTACTAAATATTGAAGTTAAATGGTCAACAAAGCCTGGAACAATATCTGTATCCCGTGATTTACCTAATTCAGTTTTAGTCCCGTATGAGCCATAACAGGCTGTATTGTTTTCTGCGGATAGTTCATATTCTGAATTTGATTCTTCTTCGACGTTCTATCTGAATTTTTTGCTGCAAAAAACAACCTTTTAAAAAGTCTCTTTTGTTAAAGATTTCACTAAGTTTTATGTACCAAATTTGAAGCCATTTTTGAGCTATGGTGGAACAAAAACCAAAAAGAGGCGGAGGACAATATTTCTAAAAACCAAAAATGTATTAAGTAGAGGCAAAAAATCTCCAAATGAACTTATGGTTCTTATGTTACAAACAAATGCAAATGTAATAGTCGAGTAGTTGTACAATTACCCGGGTAATCAAATAATCGAAGATTCCTAAATTAATTTATCACAAGTTTTAAAATAATTGAAAATTCAACATTTCTAACCAGACAACTCCATTAGACTTTGTTCAAGACTTATTTTCAGTCGGACTGGAAAAAGTCTTGAAATAAGGCCAATGGATTCGTGGGATAATTGTTCAAATATAAACAAACTAAGTCCGAATTTAATGAGTGCTGCTTCCGGGAATAGTCAAGATAAAGTAAAGGCGAGAAATATAAGAAAAATCTATCAATTTGGTTTCTAATGGAAAGCAATGTTTTCGTGCAAATGCATTTCCATTTTCATAAAAGTTAGGACTAATATTGCAGATCCCCCTTAATACATAAATGTACAATAAGAATCATAAGCAATGACTGCAGATAGATTTAAAAATGTTATGTTTTCTTATTCTCATTATGTTGACCTCCATATTGATAATATTTACATGAAAAACATTTCTATATATTACTTGTTTTTCTAAAATAATATTCAAATAGCACAAATTTCATGATTTATTGATAAAATAGATCCTATTCCGCCTACAGTATCTGACTCCTAAAAATCTATGTAATAAATTTATTATACAATAACAATCAAGTGAAAATTTTCTCTTGTTTCAATTTTCATAATTCTTTTTATATAATGTAAATCGGTCCTGAAAAAAAACTATGTTAAATAAAGACAAAATTACGATCATAAATGGAACATAATTTTCTAGAAATTTTTCATATTATGTATTTATATTAAAATACAGAAGAGTTATACTAGAGACACACATATGGTATAGATGCCATGATTTAAGAATACTATGTAGCATACCACATGTGTGTCACTTTATACCACTTCAAAAAATGAAGTATAAATATGATAATGAAATAGTATCAGCTATACTATAGTATTTATATCACAGTATGCATACTATATGTGTGTCTTTCATATTATTCATCATATAATGCACATCATATGCAGAAATTCAATATTTCACAGGGATTTAACTCAGATCTGGTAATTGCAATAATCCATACAAAGTCATATAAAACTAAGTGTGGACTTACTAGATCTCAGCTAGATCTCCATCGGTCACTGCAGGCATACCAAAGGCATTGTACATTTATACATGTAAGAAACAAAACCTTGGAATTATAATATGCTAGTAGCGTTGGCCTAGGGACACTTGTGGTTCTTTATGAATAAGCAATCTCTGGTATAAACTTTGAAGGACATGATTTTTTTTATTTATTTAAATTATTTTCGCGGTTTTAAAATGTGATCACAATATTTTATAAAATCACAAAATTTATGCATTTTTTTTTAAGAGTTGGACTTAAGTCGAATTTATCTCGTAAAAATATTTTAAGTACTTTGTGCAGAGATCTTTTTTTTGCGAATAAAAATGAAAAGATTTTATTAATTTATGAAGATTTTCAAGTAATAACAATATTAAAGTACTTTCTTAAATATTTTATTTGCGTGAATATTTAAAAATTCAGTTCGCATAAAGTTCGCAGAAAATTTTAAATAAATATATCACAAGTCTGTTTTAAAAAATAAAAAAAAAATAGGAATAGTATTACCAAAAATTTTTAACGCTGATGTAATAACTTAAAAATTCAATATTTTAAGAAACAAGAAAAAAAAACGCTTGATGAATTTATTTGCTAACAAAAAAAAAATTTGGTTGGTTAAAATATTCATAATATTATTAATAATTATTTGTAAAATTTTTTATTATCAGTATTTTAATCATAAATATGTATAAAAACAAAATTAAAATCGGTGTATACCAGATTTTTTGCACTAGAAATCCTATCGAACCAACAAAACTAATAATAAAACTTAAAAATTTATTTTGTTCCCACTTGAAGGGGTAATTTATTGAGTATTCTGAAAATTTCATACAAATTGGTCATTTTCGAATTAAATGCCAAAAAATAGCGAAACTTTGCAACCAAATGTTTCAGCACATAAGTTGTTTCACTCATTTGATTCAGCCAAACCGTATGTCTTTTCAACTTTAATTTGGCTTTGAATAAGGCCATATGCAGCCACATTTTTGAAAGCTGTAATCAAGAAGTATGAAACAATTTATGTGCTGGCGTCACAGGCCAATCATATCATTAGAAAAATTTTACTGAAATCATCGTTTAAGTATAATAAATTTGAAATAAATTAGATGAAACTTTTCGAATTCAATCCGAAAAACAAACGACATAAGTTTGTGGGCACATTTGTTTTGGCTTTATAACTTCACTGTCCCTTGAACGATTTTTATCAAATATAATACCAAATCGAGCTCAGTTATGACGATGACTTATGTTCTAAATTTAATTGAAAGCAGGCAAAAATCGTAATAGCTTCTGACTCTCTGCACACCCCTAAGGCTCACTATTCGACGATAACTATATTTCCATACATTACAAATTCATAGTGAAAAAACCAAATAAATAAGATAAAAATAAATCCCAACTAGTTTGAAAATATTCAAGTTCCTTTTTTATGTGCTAGTGATGCTTCTTTGTGGTTAGTATTGCAGGGAC
Source organism: Xylophagus ater (assembly GCA_963422695.1). NCBI lineage: Eukaryota > Metazoa > Arthropoda > Insecta > Diptera > Xylophagidae > Xylophagus > Xylophagus ater. Next base: position 7,821,714 of record OY730486.1, on the reverse strand, counting down.
GCCATGCTTAAAATATACTTTTGGGTATTCCATTATCGTTGTAAAACGTGGTGTAGCGTTGCATCGTTATATATACAAAAAAAGTGAATCTTACAACCGACACAACAGAACACCATGATTTACATCGGAATATTTTTTTAATAAATTTGAAAAACTTGCAAACGATATAAAATCTATAAATTTTTGACGGTCAACAAACCGTTCAAAAAGAGACAACCTAGTGTGTTCAAAAGAGACAAATATGTAAAAAATGCTTCAATAAATTGTGTCTATACACACGAGAACCAATTTTCATGCGTGTCTCTATTCTAAGGACAAAACTAGTACGTATTGGTTATGCTACCAAAGGGTATACAAATTTGGACATTTATTTATCTATCAGCTGTAAAATCAATACAGCCGCGAAATGGATTTCTTCATCTCAAAATACTTATTTCTTTTGAGCAAATAGTTTTAACATATGTGATGCAAATAATATTAATTAGTTTATGTCGTATTTTTTTATTACCTTATTTTTTTTTTCTTAAAGAAATGATTCATATCACGTAAGAATTTCCTTATTTTCTGAAAGTATTGACAAATATTGAGGCCAATATTTGTTGTAAGTTTCGTAAAGAAAAAAAAAATAGCATAAATTATTATAATTATATTATTAGTTCAAAGATTGTAGGCGTTTTTCTTTTCATTTTCTTTGCATCCTTGGTTCAAAAGTTTTGTTAACATCTAAAATAAAAGTAAAGCTTATTTGTTAGCCAAAAAAAAAAAAAAATGTTCCAATTACAAAAAAAAAAAATTATATAATTTTTCTTTTGAGTAACAAAATTTTCTTTTCTTAATAATGAAAAAAAAAAAAATAAGAAAAAATAGAAACAATGTCTTTTTAACTTTTTTCGCATGAAATCAAAATTTTATTTTAATGCTCATGTATCGGATTTTTACCAAATAGAAAAAAAAAATTTTTTAATTTAATATATTTTTATTCTCAGATTGCAGAAATTGCAGAAATTTAAGACATTATTTCCCGTGGCATATAAATTTATGAAAACATTTTTTTCTTTTTCTTGCAAAACCATCAATTAATCAAATAATTAAAGTGGATAATTGATCGTTCATTTATAACTAATTATCTTTTTTCCGTCAATTTTTTTTTTTTTTTTTATCTATGAAATACCAATCTCAAAAATATTATGTTTTATTCTATCAATTTCGCAAAATAAAAAAAAAGAGTTGATGTTGAGTTAATCTCATCTGAAAACATGTCTTTAAATTAATTACATCCATCGAAAGAAAACGGAACATGTCCGTGAAAATTGCGATAAAAATATTAATGCAATTTTTTTACCTTTTTTTTTTTAATTAAGAATTATTATAAAAATAGCAATGTTTCGATTGGAAAGAAAATATAATTCAGTTTGATAAACCAAGAAGAGAAGGTCGAATATTTTTTAATCAAGGTTTTATCGACTAAAATCGTACACGGTGAAAAATATTAATTTTTAGAATGAAACAATTATGATAAGTTCACCTGAATCGAATGTTAATGAATTTGTCCATTTAAAAACTCCAAGCGGTTTATTAAAAGCTGGGAGCATGAATCGAGGGTAACGAGTCGGCAGACAGGCTGGCAAAGGAAGGAGCAGACGGTTTAGAAAACGAAGTCACTGGCGTACTGTCTTCCCTCTCTGCGTATAAAGCACGTAACAAGAATAAAATTCTCAGGGAAGCAAATACACGCTGGTGCAATCTTAGTGGGCACGAAGTGTCAAAAAGTTTTTAGGCCGAAACTAAATCAGAAGAAATCGATTCTCATAATAGACTGGAATAGGAATCATCTACGAACAATCATTGGGATATTAACGGGGCATTGTCTATTAAGAAAGCACGCTAAAAGACTAGGATTGGTACTGTGGAGACATAGGAGTGGCTGAAGACAATAAACATATTTTATGTGAATGCTCAGCTCTCTCGAGTCCGTAACAACTTTTTGGGCAACCATTTCTTCGGGAATTTAGGGATGCTTCAAGCAACTGACATGAGCAGTTTAATGAAATTTTGTAGGAAAATAAAATGCTTTGAAGAGGAATAAATTTCCCAATAGGGGTGAGTTACCCTGGGGCCATAAGGTGCCTGGTGTTGTACGCAGTACTCCTACTCTACCTACCTACCTAAATCAATTTCAGTTGCATTGTATGAATTCGATACTGCGATTAGCTGTATCCTAATTTCGCTTTGTTAATAGGTGTACACGTAAGTTCTGGACTCTAACATTCATAGGTTTGAAACTAGTTTTTAAAAATAGTTTATTTTCCCGCCAACTTGGCAGTTTATAGCTTTGATATTGATGGATAAATGATATAAGCTTCAGTCGTTTATATGAATTTATATATGTATAAAAATTTAATGAAATGGAGTCCGATAAGCAAGATTCATAGTGTTTTGATTTCACAAATAACAAAATTCCTTTACAATGTAAGAAACATTTCACGAGCAATAAAAGACTATAGAAGATTTTGCTTCATGAATGAAATCTGATGTCCAACTTGGGCTGGTATCTTCTAGAGACATGGTCTCTTCAGATACAAAACCAATTAGCAGGAGAGCAATTTTCGAAAGTTTAACATGTCTAAAAATGGCTTCATGACTATTTCGCCTCAAAATGGCCAAGTTCCTATTGCAATGGAATCCGAAAGTTACCTGATAAATGGCAGAAAGTCATAGATAATAATTATATTCAATTTAAAGATTAGAATTTTATTAATTAATTTTTAAATAAACTTGAATTTCATAAAAAAAGCCCAACCAATCTCCATATAATACTTGCCTGCTGATAAGTAAAGCTGATGGTACATACTATATCTTATCCTATTCCCATAATAACAAAACTCCCAAACAAAATTGGTAATTTTTTTCCGGAACAGAAAAACAAGGATTCTCTAAATGGATTTTTCACTTTTCACATCATAATAACAAAAAAAAAAAGATCGTGAAATTTTCAATCACAACGAATAATTTTATTTATATTGAAACGAAATGAAGTTTATGACCATCCTTCGCCTCCTTAATGAAAAATAGATCTGTATGAAATATCTTCTATATTCCATGATCTTTGCTAAATCTCAAGGTATTCTTAAATGATCGTGTGAAAATCACTTCAAATTTCAATATTGCATATTAAAACGATTAACCTAAAAAATAAAAAATTTATATTTTTGCATAAAATCATTGAACAACGCTAAATCTTATGATAAATCAACAACTAGCCATAAGATTGCTCAACAGTCCATAATATAGACTATCAGGAGAGACTGTTCCGTGATCTTTTTTTTTTTTGTATCTAAGTAAATTTGATCTATAGCCATTAGTTAATTGCTTTTCAGGTTCAGTACAAAACCTTGCACTACCAAAAAATTGTTTCTTTGGCGCAATAATTTAGTTCCATAAAATTTCATGGAAATTTAAATAGACACGATTTATTTTCTCACATAAATTATGGAGTTTTTAATTGAATCGAAATAAACAGGATCTAAACAACAAACGCGTGTTTTTTTTTTTGGTTGCAAAATTTTTTGAATGAATAAAAATTTCGGAACAACCAAAAAACAAAAATCTTTGAAAAACTTGAAAAATTGTATTTTTAACCAATTTGTCACTTTTACTATGAAGATAGTAGTTTTTTTTTTCTTCTAAAAACATAACAAAATAGCAATTTTTTATCTGACATACTTTGACAAAAAAAACAGCGACGAACAATAATTTCAACTATTTTAATATGTTCTTTTTTAACCTTTCCTTGAAAAGGCATGTCTTTTGTTAAAACGAAAGTTATTTTCTATTTCTATAAAAGATCCTGTCATTTATCAAAATTACAATATCAACTCAAAATCGCGACCCGGAAATTCACTATCAAAAAATTTTACATAAAATTTTAGATAAATTTCTGAAAAAGTTTTTAAAAGAATTCACCAAATCGATTGACTTTCTCTTGTTTAATATTGATATAAAGTGGCGGTGGTGTCAAAAATCTTCATTTTTATCTGAGAATATTTACTCGATTTTATTCAACTTATGTATTAAGTTTCATAAATAAATTTCTTAGAAAATCTACGAAATTTCTTCTTATATTAGTGAATCAATAATCATAAAGAATAATTTAAACTCTTAAGGTCCAAGCATAATGATGGTTCGACGACGGATTCACGACAAATTAAAATTTTAAATATATGCGTTTTTAATTAAACTACACAGAACACGACGAAACCACGACGGACTATTTTTAAAACAATCTGAAAACCGTGAATCTGTCGTGAATCCATCAGTCTGTTTCCCGCATTAGGAATTACAATATTGAACATAATATCTTTATATTATAAAAATACTATACCATTTCAGTTTCAAAATGAGAATAGTAAACTTCAAAATGAGAATAGTAAACTTCAAAGTGGAATAGTAAACTTCAAAATGAGAATAGTAAACTTCAAAATGAGAATAGTAAACTTCAATATGAGAATAGTAAAAAGAGAGCTCTCAACAAAGTTGTTAAGTATTCCTAACAGCAGAAACGAATTATCCGTCAAAAACAGGGAGTAAGAGCCTTAGAAAACCTTATGGAAGAAGGTCTGCAGACAATTATACCAACAACATGTGCCAATTGCATCGCAAGCATTCAAAGAAAATTCACTGCAGCTCTTAACTTAGAAAATATGGTATATTAATAAATTTAATTTAAAATATTTTGTATTAATATTCATTGTTTTAAATTAAATTAAAATAAAAAATCTCTTATTGAAGTTTACTATTCTCATTTTGAAGTTTACTATTCTCATTTTGAAGTTTACTATTCTCATATTGAAGTTTACTATTCTCATTTTGAAGTTTACCATTCCACTTTGAAGTTTACTATTCTCATTTTGAAACTAAAAAGGTATAGAAGCCTTCGTATACAGGCTTCTAGTATTTTTGCAACTGGCAGTATTTAAAAAGGTCATTCAAGAAAAAAAAATTTCAAACAAGAAGATTGTGCCCGCAGCTGGGCTTGAATCCAAATTCTTTTGAAGTCAAGGGTTTCAGCTAATCGAACTATGATTAGTCAAGGAAAACTTTGTCTTATATTTAATTTTTAACGATTTTGTTGACGTTATCTGACTTAATATTGACCACAAGAAATCACTTCCTCTTTTGTCTTAAGCCGAGTTTACAAATTGTTTTCACATTAAATCGCAGAGTGCACTATACTCGTATTACATTGAATCCAAATTATCTTTGAATATATAAAGTTAAATTACTTTTACATCTAAAATTTATTCGTCGAATTTAAAAATATGTGTAAACGCTTTTGGGATCTTTCATAATGCTTTTTAGAGTGTCAGAGAGCTTTATTCCGTGAATAAATGTCAAAAGTAAATGAGCCATTCGACATGATAGATATTTTTTTGTTCCTTTGACAATGGCGAATTAAAGCAACTAGGGCCCGAAGAACCTAGTAAACGTATGAAATTGAAATACGTGTGTATATATGGTAAACACGTCGAAGGTATCATATTCTGATAGTGTATCATTTTCTGAACAAAATAATAGCAAACGCAGCAATTATTCCAGTCTAGGAACTCCATAATTCCGGAAAATTTTGTTTAAAAAGTATTCTTCAATTGTCAATTAAAATTTTGATATGGCGTGTTGAGATTTTTTGAAAATATTTACATTTTTGGAACTAAAACTTTCTTCTTCAGAAAAAGTAAAAAAAAAAATATAAAAGAAATTCTTATGGGTCAAAAGCAAAGTAATAAACGAAAATGATGGATAATAAAACCTGATATTTTGTTCATAATTATGAGAACTTTTTTTTTCTCATTTCCATACAAAATTAAGAATTGAAGTACGTGAATTTGCATCCACCAAAAAAAAAGTGTCATGTACTCTATTCATCAAATAATTTTCCTTTTGTTTTTTTTTTTAGTTTTTGAAGTTGTTACAAGTGAAATTTTTATCATAAAAAAAAAATCGTAATTTCATTTTTAAAATTATCTTTTTAGCTTTTTTTTAAAGAAATTTTTAAGTATATACCTAATTATAATAGTATGCACTTTACTCGTTTGAAAGTATCGAAATTATCGAAAAATAATTTCTATCGCAAATTATATAATTCTGGTTTTAATTAAAATTACACTTATTATCAGTATTTTGCTTGAAGCCTAATAACTTTTGAAATAAACAATTCCAGATAATTACGATAAAAATAACAAAATTTTAATCATGAAAAAATTAATGATTAAAGATTAAAATTTGCTTGATAATAAAAGGTATTTGGATTTATCTTATCTTAAGACATTGGATTCGTATCTATCATATTTATAGTCCCCATGAGCTAAGTTGGAGAAAAGAACAACAAAATTCTCATAAATTCGTTTGGCCAATAAATTTTTGATACTATTTTAGTATATCGCCATAGCAATCTTGAGATTATAGACGTTAACATCGTCTATCGGCTCATTCGACTTCAGCCCGATAGCTAGAGACTTAATAAAATAAATCTTTTCTAAAAATATCAAATTGTCTTTGAATTAAATCTTGAAAAACTAGACAAAAATACGGCAAAACTTTATGGCTGAGACGATTTTGCTGTATAACTATGACTTCCAGCATTATCCTTAAATCAATTTTACTGAAATTCGACATGAAATCGTCAATATATTTATATAACTAACGTGCATATTAAATTTGACACAAATTGGTTTAAAACTTTTCGAATTCAATTCGTAAAACGATAGAACTTTGTGGTCATGTTGATTATTCTTTATACCTTCGTTTTTACTTTCCTGATTTTGCTCAAATTCAATATCAAATTTGCACAAATTTTCACTACTTTATATACTTTTGACTGACAGCAGATTGCCTTTTATCGAATTGTTGTTTTACGCCATAAAATCAAAATCGCTCAATGAGCGAAAAAAATGCATTGTAGCTATTTGTAAACGAACAAAGATCCATGAATGGTATTTTTTGGGACAATTATGCAATATATAAAATAAAATGAGTATTTATTATGAACATCAAAAAAGAAAAATGTGCATTACATGAAATTTCCACTTAAGTAAATAAATGTGCAATATATTTGTCACCAGTGGGACACTTAATGATAATGATGTTTTCTTTTAATTTCCACTTTTTAATACCAAAGACAAAAATACCTTTAGTTATTTACGAATGTCCACAACACGTTGTGGCTGTTTTTTTAGCTCATTGAGCGATTTCGGTGTTGAGGTGTAACATATGCAATACTAAACGATTATCAAATTAAAATTGGATCATGAATTAAAATAATTTAAATAATTCTAGTGCAAAGCTAATTCTGGCCTACGGGACATAAGATCACTGTTCTAATGTTTATATGAATAACAATTTTTTTTTTTTAATAATTTCATAATATTGATTGAGTTTTTTTTTCTTCTTTTCAAATATTTCATTCCAATTTTATATAATCGATTATAGATTTCAACTAAATTGTTTTTATGAAAATCGGTTTTCTTTTAAATATTATGTCAGTCATTTATTCGAAAAGTAAGAAAAAAAAAACAACTCACTATCATGCGAAAATTAACCTATTTCATGATCGACTCAATTAACTATTTAACAATAGTTAAGAAGAAAAAAAAAAAAAACTCCACCCAATAAATCATATTATTCGTAATTCTTTTCTATTCAATCAATAACATAATAAAAAGAAAAAAAAATAGTATTACAAGATCATGTTTAACAATATTCTAAAGTAGGTAATATCGAGTAAAAAAAGAAGTAAAAACAACATTGAATTGAAAGTGGAAGTGTTTTTTTTTTACCAATGTTCAGTATATAACTACTATTTTGAAACGCTTTTTTACTATGAAACAAATAAGTATAGTATAGTACTCTCATGAAAGACACAAACTTTAATTATGTACCATCTCGTTAACACATCACTTTTTGGTGTGACTAGATCTTTAATTATTATTATTATTATTATTTTCGGTTGTTTACGGAAAACAATATTTGAATTAAATTATTATTATACCTCATGCAAAAAAGAAACCACAAAAATTGGTGTTAAAAAAAAGCCTTTCTCACAGTATTTGTAGATTATCTAAACTATTCGTGCGATTTATAACAAAAAAAATGTAAAAGAAACCAATTTATAATCGAAATTACGCAATATTTACACGTACCAGACAGAGGTTAGTAAATGTATTATACTTGTTTATGAGGTAATCTTCAAAAAAACGAAAAAGGAACCACTTTGTTGAACATATTTTCTTCTTTTTTGGGTCAGAGACCGCCCTAATCAGATCAAAATAAGAATTGATTAATGAGAATATTTACACGTTTTTATGGATAATATTTTAATTAAAAATTTCAAGTTATTGTAATTTTTTCGAAAAATTTAAAGGAAACCAAAACTTTCACCTTAACTACATATAAGTAAGCTTTTTTCTTAAAATTTTTAAATTATCATCAAACCTTATGAACCTTTTGAAGATGAAGTTTTTCAATAATTTTCAAAAACAAATGAATACGGAAGCTAATTTAATTGAATTTAATTTGACCCTTTTACATCTCTGCATCTATATATTTACCTAGAAAAGAAAAGAAGAAAAAAAATATATATCAGTTAAAGTATATACACTTAAAAAGTCTAATTTAAAATAAAAAGCTTGTCTTACAAATGCAATTAACCCTTTTTCGTCTAAAAAAAATAACAATACAAATTTCGTAAAATTGGACACCATAAAATCAGTTCATATATTGTATTACTCGTATAAATGGAAAGAAAAGGGCCCCTTTAGAAAAATCATATTATAGATAATGAATTATTGTAGTTTTTAAAATGACCTGATTGATTGATTGATTGAATGATACAAAATTGTTGTGTACAAATTAAAATCAATTTTTTCGTATAATTTCATGAATGAAATGTTCTGAGATTGAGATTTCCTTTTAAAAAAATAAATGCTTTTATAATAAAAACTCTTCAAGAAAAACAATTTAATTCTGGCTAAAGTTAATTATTTATCTTCTTTTATTGCGATTTTAAAACAGGCCATCACCATATGGTATTTATTATAGTATATATATTGATAAAAGTTTTAGCATATGCTTTGCATTCGCATGTAAATGAACTTTTCCATTTAAAAAAAAAACATATGTAAAAACATAAAATTGGCGTATATTTGATTTTCAATAATTTCTAGAAGACATTGGGATCGTATAACAAATATTTAGTCCAATAAGTTAGCTCTATACGGTTAAAAAAAGACGTCAATTTTAATATTTTTCAAGTTATGCCCTTAGTGCCCTAAAACCATTAACTTCGAGGACTATTTCTTGTGTATTTGAAAATGATTAACTACCCAAATAAAAGCGAACCAAAAGGTGGAAACGTCTTATTTTTAACCTAATTTAACAGTTTTTCCAACTAACAGGCCAATTGACAAGTCCCCGGCCTGACACATAGATGGCGGTACTAGAATTAAATCCATATAATTTTTAGTTAGCCCTAACCTTCAAAAGACGCGTGTATAAATTTGAGAGCTGTCGGATCATTAGTTTGTGAATTATAGCATTTTGAGTGAAGCAACTTTTGCTATTGAAAAAAGAATGGATAAAAAAGAATTTCGTGTGTTGATTAAACATTGCTTTATGACCAAAAAAAATACCGTTGGAACGAAAACTTGGCTTGATAATTATTATCCGGACTCTTCACCTTCGAAATCCAGCGTTGGAAAATGGGGTGCCTTTCTAAATCTGGTCGTACAAGCCTTGAAGACGATCCATGTCAAGAACATCCAAAAAGTGTACCAACAACACAAAAGATACAAAAAATACAGGATATGGTTTCGGAAGACAGACGAGTGGCTGTGGATAAGGTAGCACACTATGGATGAGACTTCGGTCTATTACTATGATCCTGAGTCGAAAGCAAAATCAAAAGACCGATAATTCGGCTCCAAAATGGGTGAAGGCCCAAAGATCAATGAAGAAGGTTATGACATCAGTTTTTTGGGATGCAAAAGGAATTTTGTTGGTGGATTACCTCCAAACTGGTAAAACAATAAACTCAGATTATTATTACAACCTTTTGGACCATTTGGATGTAAAAATTCATGAGAAAAGACCTGGTTTAAAGAAGAAAAAGTCATTTTTCACCAAGACAATGCACCGTGTCACAAGTCGATAAAAACGATGGCAAAATTGGATGAATTGGGCTACGAATTGCTTCCCCATCCACCGTATTCTCCAGATCTGGCCCCCAACGACTATCTCCTGTTCTCAGATCTCAAAAGAATGCTTGCTGGGAAGAAATTTTCGTCGAATGAAGAGGTGATCGCCGAAACTGAGGCCTATTTTGAAGCAAAGGACAAAAATGGTATCGAAAAGTTGGAGGGTCGCTATAATCAGTGTATCACCCTTGAAGGGAATTATGTTGAATAAAAAAAACGAATTTTGCCAAAAAAATGTGTTTTATTATGGTAGGCCGGGGACTTTTCAATTGACCTGTTATATTTGATTTTTTTCGAATTTAGGAGTAAACCGGGCGGGGGTTTAGTATTACATATTAAATGTAAAAATCTGAATATCTAAACAAAAATAAGCCATGAAACTTTATTGTCTTCCATGGTAGGAAGTGCCGATGTCGATAACACGGTAAATCTTGGTTCTGTTACGAGCTACCAGAATTTGTTGATGTTTTATTGGTCCAAGTTTTGTGTTTGTCAATAATTAACCATGATTTGATGCACCATACCTAGCTATAGCTCAGACTCACTTGCGCAGATTAAATATCTTAGTATGAGCTAAGCCTTTTTCAAAGATAATTCGCTAGATTTAATTCAAGCCAGCCTAAAAGCCTAAAAACAGCTTTTTCAAGCATTTCTATTTTACATTGGACTACTAAGTATATATCCGACTTTTGGTTTTCCAATTCATTATCAAGTTTTTTTTTTTAATGTGCACTATCATTAGATCAGTTATACTGAAACTCAACATTTGGTCATTTGGTCTACCTATATTTAAAATTTCATTAAAATCAGCCAATACATTTTCGAGTTATCTTTCTTATTCTTCCTTAAGAATGTCATGATTTCTCTGTGTTACAAATGTAGTAACTAAACTAATTTACACAGTACTGCTATATTACCGTAGGATACTCCAAAAATATATATATATATATTTCAAAATTTTCTAAATTAAAAGAAAATTTGCCTAAAAGGAAATAAAATTTTCAGAGAATTTATTTCCTCTAGCGCACGACAAATGAGAAATTTGAAATTCTTGCATGCAATTTTCTTCTTATTAAAAACCAAAAAAAAAAAAACGAGGAAAAAGAAGAAAAACTAAAAACTAAAAACTGACCTAGTGTTGTGCATAAATACTATACAAATAAAACTAAAAAGATCTCGTATTTAAACCTTTTGGATTGACAGTGATTGGCCTTTGCTAAGAAAAATAGATCTTGGCCGGGGATCGTGCAAACTGTTTAAATTTTTTTCAAAATAAAAAAATGTTTTCAACAAAAAAATCGTGCCACATGAATTTCGATATTCCGTATTCTTTCAACAAACTGTTTACCCAATGATTTTTCCAGCTTCTCTATGACGATTTAATATACAATCTTATACCATTACTTGTGGTATTACGGAAGAGTTTCGCATTTAATTTGGTGGTACAATTTCTTGTGATTATATTACAAAAGGCATTATTATAGATTTTCAAAAAAAACAAAAATGTACTCAAATTGTCAGCAATATTCTCGTGATTTTCGATACCTAAATTCGATCATATATAATTTTTCTGTAGAAAATCGTCATATCTCTTCAAAATTCAAAACTATTTTAGAAGCTCCAATCGATTCTTCTGATGCCATTTCTTATAAAATTCATTTTAATGTTTTTTCTGTAAGTACATATAGTCGCGACCTTTAACATTTGAACTGTTTCCAATCCAGATAAATATGTAGTTTTTACACAACATATAACCACTTGAATTGGCATTATACGATCATCCGCCAAAAAAAAGAAAAAAAACTAAATAAATAGCCACGAAGAGAAAGTGGGAACAAAAATATATATTGTCTTAAGTTTTTCTTTTTTTTTATGTGTTTTGATCAATTCTTGATTTACAAAACATGATCTGGAATTTACAGAAAAACTTACACAAAGTTCCGTACTTCTTGTGATACCCAATAACTACCATTTTGGAAGTAGACTTATATATATATTGACCTAGCCACAATACAGTACACTGTAAATCTATGTGCATATCCAAATTATGCTAATTTCACTTATTTTTCCTAGAGCTAAATTCTGTATGTTTCTTTTTTTAATGTTTCTTGGATTGTTTCTATAATTTACTTTTCTTTTATTTAGAAAAGAAAAAAATAAGACAAAAAAGTAGAGTAATAAGAGATAAATTTTCGATTATTGCATGATCGTTGAAGATCCAAAAATTACTGTATTTGTTTTTCTTTCTTGAAATCCATTTTTTTTTTGTCATGTTAGGTCTTCTGATATCATATTTCTGGCGATTTCAAGATTTAGTTTCGATCTATACGTAAAGCTTGATAAAATTTAATGTACATGAAAATTAAGACGTTATTTCGTTGCTATTTTTTTGTTTTGTAAATAATATTTGAATTGAAGATTCAATCACGAAATATTGTAATACTATAGTATGAATCAGTGTTTCCCCAACTAATTTGCTGGAGCATTTTCTTAAAACTTGGCTCCGCTGAATGCCCGAAATTACAAGATAGAATCTGTACTTTTCTGAAAAGAACAGGACTGTTTCCAGAAATAGGATAGCCTGATACTCGACCTTAGGCAAATCCAAATTCCAGGATTACGATTTCACTGTGGTTAGCATTTTCCTGCAGAATACAATCGACCATAAAGCACAGGATCTTCTCTACCCAGCTCTTAATTACAAAACAAGTATATTCGATGTTCTCTTCTCAATGGAAGTATGTATATAAATGTTTTGAGGTTACGAAAATCCGAATTGACTATTCTCACTCTTTTCTATGCTTCATAACTCGAGAACGACATATCGACTGTCTTCTTAATATACTATTCAGTAGAAAGTAAGGTTGTAACATAATAAGGGGAAGAACTCATTTAGTTCTGGACAAAAATGATAAACCAAAAGTGACTATTTTTAGCCAGAAACGAATTTCTAATAATATATATATAAGTTGGGTTGGCTGCCACTGCTGGTATAAGTGGAATCATCATATTTTCATGATTGCTGCTACAAAGTAAGGATACTACTTCGAAAACCATTATTTGAAAATGACAGCTCAATAACTGTCGCCTTAAATTTATAGCTCAATCGACAAATTTGGCTTATGTTATATTATATGCTATAAAACCGACAAACTTTTGTCGTCGACTTACAGAATTTGAGTATCGATATTTTATTACGAATTCTATCTCGAAAAATAGTCTATTTCAAAATTGTGTCGCCAGGCAAATAAGTTTTGAAAACACTGGTCTGGCATAAGTGATGATATTTTTAAGAAAACAAACAAAATAAAAAGGTGTAATTATTGATAATTTTGATAATCAACAAATATGTTGTTATCCAAAAAAAAAAAACTATAGATGAAATCTTTTTTAGAGCATAAAAATTATGTATTTTGGAATTATAAAAATGAGTAATTATAATTTTCTCTATCAAAAAAAAAGAAGAAAAAACAAACTAACGTTATTACATCTAAATACTAAACAATTAGGCCATTCCACTGAAGAATATCTCATATAATATATTATTTAAAAAGAATATTAAAATAAAAAAAATCATGTCAGATTGAATTTTTGATTCATTTAAATCATTTAAAAATTATTCACCTACTTTGTTTGAAACATAGAAAATAGAATGCAACAAATCTTTCATGTAATCCAAATTAATGACCATAATGAAAAGTGGAAGTCAGCCCAAAAGAGGTTATATATTTAACTAAATTACTATTTAAGAGAAAAGAATCGAATATTTCTGTTTTTTTTTTTGGATAGTCTTTTCTAATACAAGTATATAAGATTTGACAACTATATTCCGTTAAGGAAGAAAAATGATGCACAGATTCTTACTATATATACAATAAAGTATTCTTTTGATAACTCTCTAAAAGAATAACTCTACGTATTTACTTCTCTTTAAAATTAAAAATCCGCTATAATTTTTTCATCTTAAAAAAAAAAAAAGAAACCATCAAAAAACAATACTCCAAAAATAAGAAGAAGATAAAAAGGAATTCTATCTTCCATCGACATAGATCTTTTATAATACTTGAAACATAAGCCATAAATTAATGTCCACGGAATCTCAATCAAATCTGCAAATTCATTTTTGGACAACATAAGATGAAAAAAAAATATATATATATATATAAACTTTTTAAGATAATGGTCAACAAACCATTGCCAAAAAAAAAATGGAAAAATTCTTGTTTATTCGATAATCTTGTTATACGATCACTAAACCACGATCGACAGGAGCCAAAAAATCATATCTTAAAAAAAGTCGTAAGCATATCTTATGTAAAATTAGACAAAAAAAATTAAAAAAATCAAACATAGAAAAATTCAGGTAGTTAGTTCATCAGGTATAAGTAGTTGTCATATGAATGATCGCTAGAAAAAGCTTTCAAAGCTTATATAAAAATGTTTAGACTTTATAGAATAGCAACAAAACTGTATACATACTCCGTATAAGTTGATTGACCACTTGAACGTGATATTTATAGTTTTTTTTATTTAAACAAAAAAAAAATATAAAATGGACATTTAAAATCAAAGATGAAGATGAATTCATATATGTGTATTAAGATATATACCATGATGCCAATAGAACGTATCCAAATTCCAAGGTACCTCAAAATTGTGTTAAGCTCTCTCGTATATATTCTTTTGGTTTTACTGAAGATAAAATGGATGGGAGCAACGAAAAAAAACAAAAATAAAAACTGTATTTTATTGTAGGTAGTAGAAAAAACATCTCATCTTCTCTAAATTCTAACTTTTGACGGTGAAATGATGATTAAGAAATATATTTCTATTTTATCGAAAACGATCATGATTCGATCCATCTTCTCTTTTCTATATTGATCGAATATTATTTGTATTGTCACCTGAGTATAAATCTCAATTGGTTATCGAGAACTATGTTCATGTAACTATCTTATTTCTATTCAATCAATAAGCAAATGAAGATTCTAGCTAATCAATCAAATAACTTTCATATTTAAACATTTTTAAAATTAATATAAAAAGAAGAAATATAGTACTAAATAACTTACTGAAAAAAAAACATGTACTACTACCTAATTATGATCATGAACGTACAGGATTATGAATTGAAGGGGCTTACCGAAATAGTCGTACCACAAATTAGTCGGATTTGAACATACTCACAGATTATTACTATTGCATTATGGAACTCTAATTATTATATTTGAAATGTGTAACGAGATCACTTTATTTTCAGGTTGTATATAAGTAGTTATAATTTTTAGGATATGTGTCTTTCTGAGGTAGTCTACGACTATATAAGAAAGACTATACAAGGACATACTTGACATATATTTTATGGACTTCTGTCTGTTTCACAAAATCAGCGAACGTTTCATATAAGGCTTCTTCACTAATCTTGTGCTATTTAGTCAAATGGAAAGTGAACTAAACAGTAAGAACACTTAAAGTGAATATAACTAGTCTAGTTTTTATGGATATCTCTCACTATGTTTATATCGGTTACCTACAACCTAACTAGCAATATTTAGGTAGGTAAAGTTTAAAACTGAAAATCTCCACATGAGAATACAAGTTGGGCCCTGTAAGGTACTGTATAGTTTTTGCTATTAGATAACCGCAAGAACACACAAGATGATCTTCTAAATCATAGGAACATAAATATTTTTGATGTCAAAAATCCTTTTTCAAAATTGATGTATGTTCAAAAACTTATTTACTTGGTTCGAATCTCTACAGATCAATATGTGTACTTATTTATTTGGAATAGAAAAACGTATTTCTGTTCTTATAGTTGAGGGAAAGCTGCCGGTACCATGGTACCATTTCCTGCTGCCGCCAATGTAATTCTAACCACGGACACAAGATGCGGTTATAAATTAAAATAAATAATTTATGTATTTGTATATTTTCGATATTAAAATGATATCTGGAAAACTGCTTTTTCTTATATCGCACTTTTGATTTGTTCGATTTTGCGGAAAACTTGTGTAATCTGATATTTTAACATGCTTTTATGTTGAACTGTTTTTCTTTTTTTTTTGTCTCCTCTTAAATAGAACAATCTTTTTTTTTATATACAAATAGAAGAAAAGCTGACTCTTTGATTTATTTGATGTCCATTTTTAAATACCCAGCTTCTGTTATACAATTTGTGTGATTAGCTTCTATTCAAATAAAATGAAAAAAAGATACATTTCTATTTTGCAAAGAAATATGTTGTGGACTCTTATAACAGTTTTAGTGAAAAAGAATTTTTGGTCATTGAAAAAAAATTGCATTAATGGGTTCTTTGCCTTATATTTTAACGGGTTTTTTTAATATTTATAATAATTAATTTTCATCCAAATTTTAGATTATATAATAAAATTAAATTTTTATTAAAACACAGTTTTTTACACGCGTGACTTCAATAAAAAAATAATTTAGATAATCAAAATTAAAAACTAAATAAAAAATTTATTCCGAAATATTGCATTTATTTATGTTTAAAATGCATTTACGATGCGGACGTTTGTTTATTTTCTTAAGCTAAATTGAAATTCTTAAGAATTTTAATTCGTGATTTCATGTAATTCACACTTTTCTGATGAGCTTGATTTCATTGGATATTACTTACGAAAACATATTATTCTATTTTTTCATGCTCTTTAAATTCTGAGTCATATTTTAAATAAGAATAATTATTTAAGACGTGCCCTGATATCAGAAGAACTTATTTTAACTAAATAATAAAAATAACTAAAGCGTCCTCATCTTAATCGAATTTAGTATCTTATACAATTGACATGTATGTATTTTGCATTTGTATGTATCCTGAAACAAGTGTATATCTCGAAATGTATCCTACAAAATGTATCCTGTAACATGTGTCTTGCATTTTTTATTATTAAATTATTTATCTCTCTCTATTTCCCTTTCTGAATGTTTCTGGCACAAAGAAGTATGCAGTCAGTAGCAAACTACTAAATCGACTGGATCCGCTTCATATTTTTTGCACTATATATGTTGTCCTAAACTTAATTTCTTTTGTACGTTTTTTTAAATAGCTTTTTATAAATCAATTTCACAAAAAAGAAAAAAGAAAAAGTATAAGAAGTTTTTCGAGGTTTCTTGATACTAAAAAATGGCAAAAGATGTTTTTTGAAACCAAATCCACAAAAGTAAAATGATCCGTGGACATAATATGATATCTTTTGTATGTTATGAAAAAAATGTCCCTGTTTTAAAATGCTTCATTATTTTTTAGTATTGTTTCCGTACAAAACCTATAAAACTCATTTCAAATGACTAATTGATTCTTACACGTAATTTAATTTTGTCGTTCATATATTTGTAACGAAAAAAAAAATTAAAGTTTATTACATTCATCGTATATAGAGTAATGTCAACATACTTCCGTTCAATTTAATATTGGATGAAAAACGAGCACAATAATATCAAACCATTACACTCTTTTTTTTTTACGTAACTGTTTTATTGATATAAGAACGACATTCTCCAAAGATATATAAAAGTCGATGAACGACCAAAAACGGAACAATCTTAAGAAGTGCTATAAAGATATGTGTTTTTTTTTCTGTGAATATAAAGATCTATAATCCATTCTTTTAGAAATGAGGTCTTAAATTGTCATCTTCATGTTGATGATGCTATTTTTTTTTATCCATTCATATATAACTTCGATTAAATTTTAGTTCGGTTTTCTTTTTTAGATTATGTCACATTCAATTTAAAAGACGGCGAGACAGATGTCAATTTTCAATAGAAACTATGACATATGAAATGAGGACCATGGTTATTATAAAAGAGTTCCATTAACGATAACATGTCAGACCCTTTAAAAATGAAAACCCCCCATTCCTTGATTTAATAATAATCTATTCTATTACTCCATGGAATCTATAACAAATAAGATGAGATCTAATAATAAAGTTTAAAATTTCTAGAAACAAACAAAAAAGTGTACTCTCTAAAATAGCCATGTCCAACCGAAAAACAGGCAAAAAATTAATCACAAAATTTTATTCTAAATTATTATTTATATTTATCATATTTAAAAAAAAAAACTAATGTCTTGTATATTGCAGCAAGCTGCATACTTCAGATGGGCCACAGAAAAGTCTTAACTGGGACGCATGCAGGTTGGATATAACTGCTCTTAAATGTAAGTGTAAAATGAAATTACATCAAAGTAAATAAACTTATCCAAAAATTAGCAGCAACATAAGTTTAATTACAAAGCTTAAATCTTATAAATTTTTGCACTCATGAGTAATGGCAGAGAAGCCATTTTAAGAGTAGGTACTAAATTTGTTTGTATTCTAATAACATTCAAAGAATTATTGTTGCTAAATTACAGCACTGTAATACCTAGCAATGCCTAATAGGGCTTTTGTATAACTTATAAAATAATTTGAAAGTGATCAGGCAAATATCAGATGGAAGGATGCAATAGAAGGGGTCATGAAGATCGCACTGAATCGCACGGAAAATTTGAGATTTACTGAACGAAAAAGATATGGTGGTTAAGGGAACATAGTTGTGATATAGTACGTGAATAAGTAAGTACGTTAAATTACTGTGCCTTACTCAATTGAAGTCAATTGATTTAATTCTCTACATTTATTTATTTATTTTGGATAAATTCTTATGCTTAACTTCTATACACATCAAAATATGTTATAAAAATTCTTACTCAATAATTGTTAGAATCGTTAATGCTAAATGCATAATTGCTAAATCATAGCACAGTAATAGATACACTAATATGTAACGTTTTTAATTGTGTCAGAAAATGTTACTTTGAATATTTTTTGAGAAAATTTTCTAAAAACTCTGCATAACAAATACTACTGGGTTTAATCACGAGTTTTAATCAAAAAACTTCTTATACAAAATACCTGTTAATTAAATATTTTGAAAATGCTTTTAAAAGTATTGCCCAAAAATCATAAATTATACCTTTTTTGTTATTATCAAACATAATAAATATGATAAAAAGAAAATTCTAACAAATTTCAAATCCGAATAATACCAGAAGCTCTTAAATTAGACTTAAATTATCAGGAAAACATGACATTTTTTTCTGGATCCCTTTTTTCCAAGACGTTTTTATTGATATCGAAAAAAAAAAATACCTTTAATAAATCGTTTGTCTATCAATATTAGACGTTAACAAATTCGATATGCAAACATTACAATTTCCAAAATAGTATATTAATTTTCTAACCCAAAATCTTCTTATCAATTTCACTTTAAGCCCAAAAAACGACCTTCAAAATAACCGAATAAAGAGAATACCTTTTTTTGATACAAAATTAAAGAATCCAATGGTCCACCTTTCAATTCATTCAATTTGAAGGGCCCCGTTCTTTTTTTCTTTCTTCTTATTGTTGGTTCGGTCAAATTCCCTTAATTAAAGTTTTATCTCGTAAAAAATTATGGGATTACTTTGAATCACTTTTACTTTTTCCCAAAGAAAAAAACAAGAAGAAAAATACCATTTGAAAAAATATTTTCTATGATTGTTGTTTTGTTGCAATCATATAAGATCTGAAAGAAAAAAAAACCTGAAATTCCACACCGTGAGTGGGTTATCAAAAAATGTTATAAATATGTTTTGGATTGGTAAGAAAAAAGCCTCAAAAAAAAAAAGATTGGAATCTTGAAATTCAAAGGCCAAACAGAAAAAAAACGACTTGCATCGAATAAAGCAATAACTTAAATATAGAGCTCCGGAAATTCATTTCTATCTTCCTTGATGGTTTGAAAAAAAAATGGTTTTTCTTGGAGACATAAGCATCTTACGATTTGGTTGGTATGTATACCAGTCTCAGGTATCGAATTGGTATATGCAAATGATTTAAAATCAGTGATGGAGGAATTATGAAACGCGGACCGAAGTAAATAACTTTTTGACCATCCCATTTGGTTTATTTCAAAGAAAAATCTATTTAAAATTACCGAATTTGAGTAAATTAGACTATACTACACTAGTACACGATTAACGTGTACTAATATACTTAGATGTCCAACACATATACTCGTAGGCAGCGTGATGTGCAGTGTTGTTGTATGTAAAATTGAACTAACATAGGTTGTGCAGGAATATTAGTACACCAGATCGAAATCAGTCATAGAAAATCCTTAACTAAAATCGATACAATTGTGATCTTCCTCAAATTATGTGTGTCCATCTTTTTGGATGAAAGATTTTTTAAATTTCGCTGAAATTTGGTATAAAAATAATAAGAAATAAGAGCATGAATTGATTACGTTTTGGTTTTGGACAATTTTCTTTAAAAACATATTTCTAATACATCTAAGAAAGTTGGGTGATTTGCCAGCCATATCAGATATTTTTTTGCGGAACAGACGTGCACGAAATGACCTCCCTGATTCATGTGGCTAAGATTTTGAATACTTCTTCTATCACTGGTATGAAAAGACAATAATTTATCTGACGACAATTTTGGACAAAAAAAACGAAAACTTCCACAAAAACCTTGATTGGATATTTTGCTCTGGAATAACGTCATATGGCACGGATCGACAAATGAAAAATATCGAATGTGCAATGTGGACAGACAATATTTATGGTCCGAAAAACACAAAAAAAAAAATATGTTTAAAGTGGGTGCTTGTCTGGTATGAATTTTAAAGGTGTTCTTCTTCTCTACAAACAGTTACGTATTTTATTTCACTTCATCTCAAGATGGAATGTTAATTAAAAAATATTATTTTCGAGGTCCCAGCCAAGTAAAAAAAAAACCATAATTTTTTTTTTGATTGTATAATTTGAAAGTTCCAAGTTCCCCAACAAAAAGAGAATCAATAATTTCTTGAAAACAAAAAAAAAACGGTATCCATAATATCTTTTTGAATTTCTCTCTTCCAAACTAATGATAAACCATTCTTCCATGGGCGCTTATTTCCGCATAATCAATATCAATGCCTAGCATAAATTTTGAGGATAATATAAGAATTATAAAAGAAAATGCGGAGGTGGTATATTTTTGGTTAAGTTTATAAGACTTATGCATTTAGATACTAGATGGAAGTCTGTTTAAACACCCATTTAAAAAAAAATTGGATTTAGCGTAGTTCAGTAGCAATGAGTATTTTAGTTAAATTATTCTTATGGAAAACATCTCTGAAAAATCATTACAAGACAAGTAGTTTCTTTCAAAACATATTTATTCATAACAGGTAAAATCTAGGAATATGTAATAAGATCTTTTTTTCTGTTGGAGACATGTAAAACCTATTGTATTTTTAACTTTTGCATAAAACTCATATTATGTGAGTAGGTTTTTTTCTGATGATGAAATCTTTTATGTAAATCTTGATTATATAGCCTTCAACTTGTTGTTTTAGAACTTCTTGACATTTGATAAATTATTATAAAGAATGATTACTCATATAACTACATACATATATGTGTGATGTACTTGATAAATGAAAATGTTGCTATAGAATATATTTAACACGCTCAAAGAAGAACAAATTGCTTGCGGTCAAAGATCATTGCCCGAAAATGTATTAAAATGTATTATATTCAACTTTTCTTCATCTTTTTTTTTTGCACGTTATTTTTAAAATTTGATATGTTTGGCAAAATGTCTAAAGGTGAAATTAATCAATTATGTTTATTAGAAATTCTTTAACAAAAAAGAAAAAAAGAAAATTTTAAACATTTAAAAATTCTTCTATTTCTTATAATAAATTAGTGTTGGCTTTATTAGAAAGTAATTTGAACTTATACATAAACTATTTCTTCGAAATTTAACCCTAAAGAACTTTTCGGTAACATAATATATCATTCAAGACATTTGAAAGGCTCATTATATTAAATTCTAGTCCTGCAGTGAAATTCTGTAAAACGACAAACGAGAATTGATTGTCGCTTTTATACATGAAAATTATGAATTTGAGGTGACAACTATTGGGCTGTGTCACTTTCAAAACATGTGTAAGCGATATTCTAATTCAGTGATCTTAAATCTGGATTTCGCAAAATATTTTATATAAAATTTAAAAATACAAGCAAGGTTCAGCATGGCGTGGAAGGTAGAAGATCACTGTCCAAATAATAATCTTACTTTCAAGTTGTCGCCTTATAGAATTTCATCGCTGGTCCTTTCATATCAAATTTATGAAATCGAGTTAAGTTACGATGCCTAACTAAACTATGATTATAATAAACCTATCATTTCAGGTAGCCATTATATGACTTAGTGTATTGCTATTAGTAAATGGAATAAAGCATCGAATTGAAATGATTACTGCAAATCACGACGGAAGAAATCTCGAACAATCTTCATTCAACCATCATCAATTTTATAGACCCAAAAGCTTAATGTCTGCAATTCTATAAATTGATAAAAAGGATCGAAAGATATATACAAATAACGCTCAAAGTTTTTAGACTCAAAAATAATGGTCGTTTCACGTAGTCTTTAACAAAATGTAATTTCAAAGCATAAATTGGAAAATTAGTAAAACTTTTTTATTTCAATACGGAAAAACATCACCCAACAAGTTTAAGAATACTTTTCCATTTGACCATACTAAGTGTCCATGTCTTTTCTTAATTAAGATTTTTTTTTCCTTATATGATGTAATTCTTTTATGAAGCCAAAAATGTAATTCAGGTAGACTATGGATGTTACATCATAATAATCTAGTGTCACCTATAATACCTGTTATTGAAATTAATTGTATACACTATAACACAACGTTGTAACAATTTCTATTTGTTGTTACAACATTAAAATTACAAGCGAACATAAAAAAAAGCATAATTTGTATGAAAAACCAAAAAAAAAAAATGTTGTTTTGTGGTCACAAATGATTAAAATGAGGCGATCCAAGACCTTGAGACGACCCCATCATCATCATCATCGTTTATTATGACCATCAAGGTAAAACATAAAAATTTTTATCACTTTCTTCATATACGAGTATAGTCATTACCACAATATGCTCTGAATAGTGTAAGTTTTTTTTTTTCTTTAAAAGTACTTACTCTTATGGAATGGACTGGAAATGATTTTTTTTCTTGTTTTTACATATTCTGTATACTTTATGTGTAGGTACTTAAAAAATGGCATATAACCAGTCTTATCGAACGAGTAATAACAACATATATATGCAACTATAGTTGTCGTTATTAGTCACAAACCTAAAGTATAGTATATATGGCTAAAAATTTATTAAATTCTATTTTTAGATAGTGAAAAATATGTGCAATTTCATTGATTCGATTGGAAATATAATAATATGTATATTATTTCATAGAGAAAAAGGTATATTTTGTCGAACTACCCTCGCAAAAATATCTTACCTTATATATTTGGAAGTTGCATATGATTCAGCCCTTTTCTAAGTGATGGTCTTCGTCATACTATTTAAAGTTAGTTTAAACTGACAGAACTATATGTAAACTTTCAAATGTAGTAGGTGAAAATAGTTTGAAGGGTGAACATTTATACCTATATTCTTTTAAAACTACCAAAAAAAAAAAAACACTCAATTGGAAACATTATTGAATGAAGTACTACGAGTTGCTGCAACCGTCTGAAACTATCACTGGTATTAATTATCGACTATAACTAATACGTTTGAAGCGAGTTCTGACTAAAAAATGTCCAGAATCGTATGATAAGGGTATTGTGTCAGAGAACACATGTTTCTTAATCTGTCCGGAACTACTTAGAAGGACTGAACTGAGAAATTCTACACCACTCGCTGTATTCACCAGACATTTTCTACATCAGGTTACCATTTATTCCGGTCTCAATATAATTTCGAAAATGTTAAAATTGAAAAAAATTTCTTTTAGATTCTTTGGAAAATTCTCTCTCAACTTTAGTAGATCTGGAATGGCTTATCTTGTCCAACATTCCTGACATAAAATTTATGAGAGAAGTCATGACCTTAACAGAGATATAGACGCGACTTGTCAAGTTCTTATAACACATCGCCTAGGCTTATCATAATCATGTTCTGAAGTGGTTTTTTTTTTCTTCTTATTTTCTTCTTTATTATAAAAAAAATTATAAAGGTACTCTTATAAAAAGTTATTCAGAAATAAATTCATATTTATATATGGTGGACATGAACAGAGGGTGGGGGGTTACAATAATATTCACTACATTTTTTTATGTCCTACTCCAATGGAAACAACAATTGGAAAAAAATCTGAAATTCTTGTGATCTGTTCAGGTTTTTATGACTCACCTGGTTTTTTCTTTTCATTTCACATGAAGAATTGAAATTGTTCAAATTCTTGTGTTTGTCTAAAACTTATAGATTTACAGAATCCACAGAAAGACAAAGAATTATTAGAAAATTTATTATAAACAAATTCTTTATGAAATTTTCAAAATTATACTTTACTAGACAACTATAAAAACTATGATAAATTCTGTAACTTTTTTGTCTTATTAAAAATTCGAAAAACCAGTGGTAGTATAATCAGACGGCAATAGGAGTGCACAGAACAATTGCAACCAATGTAATATTTAATTAAGTAAATATAAAATAGGCATTTCCTACAATTTTAAAATATTTAAAAAATTACCTATTTTTTAGAAAAGACATCCTTCCATACTGCCGAAAAACCCTATTGCAACTTGATCATGTGCCTAATTTGAAAGTTGAGGGGAATTTTACCAATTAAGAAATTTATGGTGGTCTGACAGGCAAGCCATGTAAAATTAACATGGCAGGGAACGTTTTAAAATATTACAACTTTAGTTTAAAATTAAATTTACCAATATTATATTTTGGCAGTTTACGAATTTTAAATTCCAACATGTTTCACTGTATTATGAAAAAATTCCGAGGTGAAGACTAACCTATTCTTCATCCTTACATTACGCCACTGTATTAAACTATTCACAGTAGAATCAAAGAAAAACGTTATAAAAATCGCGTTTCTCATTAACTATCTTCAAGAATATTTTCCCATAATTAACAATTTTTATATTTTTAAACACAAGTCCCGAGCACCGCAGAACAACAATTCCAATACTGTATTTTCTGTATGTGAATTTTGTATTTCTTCACATTTTTAAACATAAAAGAAGAGCATTTATTGCACTTATTCGTATTCCAGAAGGAATGCATATAAAATTCGACATTATTTTTACCACATCATAATTTTAATAACACTTACTTTTCGACTTTATTAATAATTTTTAATTTATTAAAATTAATATCATGAAAATTTTCATTCTAAAATTTTTAATATGTTTGCTATTTTCATTAAAATATTTTGATACAAAGTTTTTCGAGATTTTTTGAAAATCAATTTTTTGGAGGATTTTTGTTATTATGTTCAAGATTTAATGGAAAGAAATTCGATAGGGATAGTCGATTGGTATTAGAACTTCGAGAGTTCTAAGGAATTAATCAATAAGTACTCTTCAAAACTTAATCTTCATGCTTGGAATGCAACTTGTCAGTTGGAACACCTTGTTTTTTGTAAATTAAATCAAGCATTCGTAATCATTTCGCGGTTCTCTTAGAACTCCTATCATTATTAACTACCTTATAAACTTTCTAAATGTCAGAATATACAAGAATAATTGAATTGAAAATGAGGAAGTTCTTGAAGTACGAAGAAATTCTTCCCAAGATAATCTTTGGTTTTTTTCTTCTTATAACTAAGTATTCGGATACCAAGCGTTTACTTCCTAAGTACTCAGAGAATGAATTAAAAGAAACTATGTTATAATTCGCGTGAAAGAATTCGTGATATTAGAAAAAAAATAGAAAATTATACATTAATTTTTAAAATATTTTTCCATTTTCATATTTCTGCCGCATAAAAAATTCTATACGAATGACAACAACCACATCAATTCATTCCATTGATGAACAACATCTTTACATATGTGTCAAGGATATTATCAGGTTAAAAATCAGGTACTATAATCATAATCGCAAGGTTATATACCCAATAATATACGTGACATGTTTCACCCACAATCTCTTCTCTACCATTCATTGTATTATACCATATTTTGTTTTTTTTTTTTCATTCCTAATTGTTATGTTTAACAGGTTCTGTCTCCAAGTCGGATAACAAAAACAAAAATATCCTTCTTAGACAAGTTGTATTGTTCGATTTTTTGTTTCCAGCAGTAATGTTTTTGTCTGATTATGTTAATTCATATACCAAGAATACTCAGGTATACAACTGAATGTACATAGAATTTCTTTCTTGAAGATGCAAAGGTAAAGTAGCTGACTACACCTATTCGAATTAAAAACCTTCGAATTTTATGCTATAAGAATAATGTGTTTTTTTTTGAACAATATTGTCACCTGTTGAAATTTTATGAAAATGATTAAATATTCTTGTGAAGCGCAGTAAAATTTTCAATATTATACAAAAATAATGAACAGATTTCTTGTTATTTTCTACTATGTAAAACTAGAAGCCCCTGTGCCAGTACAACAGGCAATACCATATTTAAAAAGGTATTTTAATAAAAAGAATTAGAAAAAAATACCTGAAAAAAGAAATGTTAGGTCGTGGTTGGATTCTCGATCCTGGAGTGGAATCATGTAACTCGATTTAAACCAAATCGTATAGAAATCCTGAATTCTTTCAAGTCGAACAGTCTAAACTAATGGAGTTATTAACGTATTAGGAAAATTATGTCTTTAGTTATCTAAAAAAATGTACGTTGACAATGTATAATATAATATAGATAGTATGAGCATGCGTGAACGTATTAAAAACATTTATGTATGTTTAAATTGCTTTAAAACACTTTATTGATTATTTTGGTTCTTTTCTACATAAAAATTACGGAGCACTCATTCATTACAATATATTGAAATGAATAAAATACAATTTCATATTCAGAGCACGAGAGATTGCTCATTGGAAATATTTATATATTTATTATTCACCTGCTCTTTTCGCGGTTATTTTACGAGTTTATATACCTTTACATATGCTTTTGTAGCTCGTTTTTTTTTTTCTAAAGGCTCAATCAAATGATATACGACTTCTTGTAATTAGTATATGATTTATCAAATTTGGTTCGGAATTATCAAAATATAAATGAAATACAGTTATTTATAGGTCTTCTTTAGAAAAAAAAAAAGAAAAAGAAATGGTGCACACCGTTAGGGTGGGACAACTCTGTTGTTAAAATCGCAGTTAATCGCGATCAATTTGAATTTTTTTCAATTATTCATCAGTCAAAAATTTTATGAATAAATTTTCTTCAGAACTTGTTTTATTTATAGTATACTTTTTTTTATTAATGGAAAGTCATAAGTTTATATCAAAATTTTTATTTATATGCTATTTTTGCATTTTTCTTGCCAGAACATGTTTCTTGTAGGTGGTTTACATAAGTTTACAATATTTATGACCATAAATGTTACAAATCATAACTATTTTGTTTCGGGAGACTTGAAAAGTACATATTTTAAATTCTAAAATGAAATACACTACCATCTGGTACAACATCGGAAGAATATGCTTTCTTTCTGTGTAAGTATTTTAAATGGATGAGATATAATTGACGTTATCACCTTTTTAATCTCTTTTTTTGCGATTGTCATCTTTCCTAATCTTCACCAAATTCAGTCTAAATGTTCTAAATTTCAATTCCTTAATACCTAAATTTCATAAATCACTCTCTATTAATCGATCCCCTTTTCAAATCAATACCGATTGATTAGCTCCCCATATTTCAATTTCATCGTATAACATACCAAGAGATATCATATAAGAGTAAACTAGCTTGACGGGCAAACAGAAAGACAGATAGATAGCCAGACAAATAGAAGATTTCTAAAAGTATGTTTTTTTTAAATTCTTAATCTCAAGTCCTATCAAAATCTGTTGTCATCACCTCCATCTATTCCGATTCAATACGTAAAATATTTATTAAAATTAATTAATTTAGGTATATTGAAAAATGTCAGGCTTTTTCTGTTGCACTAGGTATATTAATCCACGAATTTAAAAGTCGACCCTCGTACTTATCTGAACTATCAGAATACATACGCGATTAATAAAAAAAAAGATTGGATATTGATCGACACCAAGTCAAAAAAAAAAAAAATTGTCGATCTTAAAATTTGATAATAACGAATTTTTATTCTATTGTTGCTTCGACTGATAAGAAAACTGACAAGGTCATTAAAAACTGGAATGATCGATCGTACACCAATAAAATAATTAATTAATTTCATTGTAGTCGAATTTTACAAAAACAAAAAAGCAGTGTAATTAACTATTTAAAATCTAATTTGAATGAATCAAATTTGTCACATTTAATGATCGTGACCCAAAAACATTGTTTTTTTTGTTTTTGTTTTTTCGTCTTTTCGTATACAAAAAAATTGTGATCTTAAGATTAAGCAAAAACACAAATGGCATAAAATTAACGATGGTCAAATTCTTTACTTATCCTCCCGCACGTCAAAAATTACTGACCGTGTCAATTGCTTATTGAAAATAGATTAGCATTCTTTTATTAAAAATCGATTATTATTTAACAATTTTCATATTTCTTTATTTGAAAATACAGTTTTCTTTTTACATCAAAATAATATAATTAGAATAACGTTAAAAATTAATATGACCCATAGGAAAACTGAAATTACAGTTTTTCTTCATTTCCTAATTTCGCGATCGATCGAATACACGATAACTAATTAAAAAATCGAAAATTCAAATCAGCCCACCAAAAAAATTTTTTTTTGCTTTTACAATCTCAAAAGGTGTCATAAATCTTTCAAAATTTTAATGTTTTAAAAATTTTAATTTTTAAAAGCTTTCAAAGTCACGATATATAAAAGGGAAGCCCAATTCTAATGACGAAAAAAACTAATAGTAAAAGGTTATCCAACAAGCGTGATATAACTTTAAAATGGAGTAGCAAAAAACCCAAGTATGGTACCAAAGAATTTTTATTTTTATTTGAAAGATCATTGGGTGCCATTAATGATGATTAATCATGCAAATATGCTTTGACACTGCGTTCGACATGTATTCTTTGAACCCACTTTTCGAACACTCTTTCACACCAATCTGGTCCAATTTCACCAATAACATGAGTTGTGTTGCCCAAATTTTTCAATATTCTACAATATGATGTGCCCAAATATTGCGAATGTCGAGGAATTGATTAATTTGGATGGATCTCTTGCGCTTTCATTTAGATCGGCAATATTGGCTTCACTTCAATATCATGTCAAAAATAATTGTTTTCAAACCTTTTCAACGAATCACTTCTTAAAATGAACGATTATGTCGACCATAAAATTCACCAAGTGTACATTGGGGGTTTGCAAATCGAAGACTGATTTTATTAACTTGTAAATGTTGTTCCAAAGTGAAATACTCCATAATAGAATGTCAGACTATACTCAAAAAAAAAACAATGACACCTGTCAAAATATAAATAAACATGGCTACAATCTCTATCACAAGTTCTATCACACCTATTGGATAACCCTTTATTATTACTAACAAAAATGTAGGTGAGTCGAGAAAGAAATGTGTTCTTCCCACACTCTTTGTATACCTGAGACTATATGTCATAATCATATAGTCATAATTATTATAAACAGTTAAAGCTTTTACTTGTATGATTTTATTAATACGATACTAAAACAAAACGTTAAAATTGAACGAAAAAAAAAGATAATAGTAATAAAATGCTTTCACAGATAAAATGCACTAAATTTCACACATATGTTTTTATTTTGGGGTTTTTTTCTTATAAAACAACTTCATAATTAGCACGAAAATCTAACATAACAAAAAAAAATATGTTATCGTACAATAAATTTACACTTAAGGCCATTTAATGTTTATTTATTATTTAATTCAAATGTAATGATTCGGGAATTTCTGATTAAAAAATTTGATAAAATTTGGTAGGTTGTTAAATGTGATAATTGATTTTAAAAATTTGACAGGCCCATGGGCCCATATATATAAATTGCAAGATCTCCTCTTATAAGTAGTGAAGGTGCTACTGCTGATAAGATTAAGATTAAGTTTTAGAGTGTTTTTGTACTGGGACCTTTAAGATCTATTGTATCCCCTCTTCTTCAGTGTAGTAGCTAGGTTACCTTCCCATTCTAAATCAGCTCCTCCAGGCCTATTTTTCTTAGGAATTTTAGTATCCGGAGTGGGTTAAGAGATCGTATCTCATTTGGGAAAAAGCAGTATGCCCCCAGATATTTCCTTCTTCTACGACATAGTGCTTCACAATCGGAGAGAATATGCATTGGGGCCTCTTCGTTCTCCTCGTAGAATGTGCAGGTGCTATCTAGTTCTAGTCCTACTGGTGATAAGAGGAGATGTTTTTCTTATTCTCTTAAGAGTTAAATTGCAAAATATTTTATTAACATTTTAGTATTTTCGATCTTTATTCATATTAATTCTTTAATTCTGAAAACATTTATTTAAGGACTTATGCTAAAAAAGTTGTACTAAAAATACAACTAGCCTGGCCCTTTCGGACCCTAATTACTACAAAATAATCAAAATGTTGGGGGTGTGTTATCATTTTGTCGGGCATTGTTTATATAACATATATTTTTTATTTGTTTAAATTTTCTTTGTTGAGGCTCAGTTATCGCTTTAAGTAAATATATCGCAAGTTATTTGAGCCACAATTTGATAAAAGGAACCACCAAATACCTGTACGTACCTCTTGAAATCTGAGATGAAAAGATCGTCTTGTATAAAAGTGTAGTTTTTAAAATGTTTGTTATCGAATTTTGAAGAAAAAAAATGTTTATTTAACTATTATGATACTTTGTTCAGGTGAACGCGGGAATTTAGGTTTTTCTTTTTTTGCGAGCTACATGAAAACAGGAAACCGCAATTTTAAACTGATTACGCATAAATTCTCCAGGAGGAAGGTGTGACTTTTTTTTGGTTGCATAAATATCATATTTTAGTTTACGGGAAATATTTTATTTATAATTTTCGTTGAATAAATATTTTGGAATTTTTTCTTCGTTAATTTTTGTAAATATACAAAAATATTTTGATATTGATATCGAATTTGGTGTTTGTTTTTGTCGTCGTCGGTTTTTTCTGGATAAAATTTTGTTGATATTTAAAACATATGAAAATATTTTCAATGGAATTTATATAGTACGAAATTTACTGAACAGAGAACAATTTCATATGACAAAGTTTCTGTTCTTTTAAAATTTCATAAAGTTTCGACTTTGTTATCTGAATTCATTGAATTTCAAAAAATTTTCGGGTGTTTTTATTTCAATAATTTTGAAGAAATAATTTACCTTTTTATTGCGTATTAAACAAAAAAATATTATATCATTTTTAAAAATTGTTCCCAGAAATATTTTCTTTATGTCTCGTTTTTTTGGGTAATCAAAATTTAATCGAAATTCTAAGTAAAATATCTGAAACCGTAACAAAAACCAAAATTTACACATTGTAATCAATTTCAACTCAGAGTCCCTTCAATACTGTCGAATTTCAATTAAAATATGGATTAATTTTTTTATTATTATTATTAGTATTAAATCGTTTTTGTTGATTAATTAGTATCAAGACTGAAATCGCTTGATATCAATATTTATTTTTAAAAAAATCTCTTCCATTTAATTTACATACGTCGAGTTTTAAACTTAACTCAGTTGATTTCATACTGGACTCAACTCTATAATTAAGAATATAGACGTAACCAGTTGAGTAATATTTGTTTATACCTAGAAACAAACTTAGAAAACTGCATTCAAAACTCAATCATAACATTTCTAGAACTTCAGATTTGTCCATGAAAAATTCCATAAAAATTTCGACTAAATTCTAAGAGAAAAAAGATATTTACCTTTCGACAAAATCCATTAGATTCTTAAATAAATATAATGTAAAATAGAAACCAATTCATAAAGTAAACATAGGCTCTTCTTTTTTCTTTCCCTTTTATAAAAGGATCTTGGTCAATAATTGAAACTCAACACTTTACAAATAACAACTAAGTAACACCTTTAATGTATTATGTTTAAGAAAAAAATCATAATAAATTATTTAAACTCTACAAAGTTCAAAAATACATCGATTTTTAGTGACCGTGAGAATTAATTGTGGTTGGAAACTTGGAATGCAATTAACATTATCGGAACGGAATAGGAAGGAATTCACGATATTCTAAGTTCTTTAACGTAGTTTTAAGATTTATTTTTGAAAGTATTCACACTCTTAATGTAGTCCCTTTTTATAGGACTAATGATAGCCAACTTCACTTATGGCACTAACTGGAATAGATGGCTAACAAATCTATCTGCGTTTCTAACAGAAAACAGATATGTTGTGTTCACAAATATGTCGGAACTCATTCAACAATAGTACAATAACCAAAACATAACCTAGAAAATATATTTAACACGTGGCATTAAACAGCTGATATAGCAATTCTTACACGCAGTCTTGATAACAAGAAGAAATATTGTAGTTACCTATGATAGCAGCAATATTGGCTGACATGCACATAGACATATTGCCATCGTAAACATTTCAAAACAGCTGTAATACAGCTACGTTGTCAATGATCTCATTAAAATATTATTAACTAAACTAAGTTAAAAAAAACAAAGATTCCTTAAAATATAAAATTGAAAGACCCTAAAAAAAAGGATCACCCAGAATTTAAGAAAAATGTGAAAATTGTATGATTCGGTATTGTAATGAAGTTGAGGAATTTCGTACCTTTTTTGTCCTTAATAAATAACCAAAAAAAAGGTATCGCGAAGGATTTCCATCGTATTCACTATTTACTACTCTATTACCAGGTGTTTCATTTTAATCTTGATTTTGATGGGTTTGAAGGGATTCAAAATAGAATAAATTTCAATTTAAAATTTTCTACGAAAACTAAGTTTGTTCCAAGACAATATGTAAACAAAGTTATATTAAAGATTTTAATAGTCTAGCTACTATAGAACTGGTTCAATGGAGATTGCTTTACTTTCCAGAACGTACATGAACGTTTTTCAGTCGCAATAATTATAAGTCCTTTGGAGATATGGATATACAATTTGGATGATGATATTACTCTGTGTTATTATAGTATAGTATAGTATAGTATAGTATAGTATAGTATAGTATAGTATAGTATAGTATAGTATAGTATAGTATAGTATAGTATAGTATAGCATAGTATAATATTTCGAAAGGGTATCAGCACATAAGTTGTTATAATTCTATTAAAAGTCAAACTAAAAATGAAATGACTTATTATTTGTCATCGAATCTTACAAAACTTACGTGTTGACTCTCCAGAGTGTGCTTGTTTTGAACTGGGCCATGAATATAGTGTAACCCTTAAATGAATCAATAATTTCAAAATGTGAACTATTATAAATGCGTTTATGGTATGTCTCCTATATAAGCTGTTTTCACTAACAATACAATTACAATACCTTATAAGATTTGAATGGAAAGACCCGGTACAACATTGTATACATAGTTGCTCTTTTTATTTTCTTACCTGTAGTTTTTCTATATAGTGAAGAATATCACAATCGGTTTATTGAAAGGTAAACACGTATTTAACCTCGTAATTTCTTTTTCTTTTTCTTTTTTTTTTGCTTGAATTGAGCATACTATATTCTATAAACGGGAAAAAACTAAAGAATATAACAAATTGATTGACAAAAAAATGGAAAATTTTGAGGTATTCTCAGCTATTTTCAGGTGTAAACTCATTTAAATTTAGTTCAAAAAAAATTTTTTTTTTATTTTATTAAAATTCAGCAATCAATAATTTATTTTTATTGAATTGTTTTCTATAGTATTTTCCGTGTGTATTTAAATTTATTAATAATTTTTCTATTTTATATTCTGATTGTCAATTAACATATTCTATTTCTATTCTGGACTTGTGACTGATTTATAGTCAGAAAAATTTATGATAGTAAGATTTTTACTAAGTACATAGTCAGTAGTCATAATATTGAGCAGTCGAGTCATAATTATATCCCAAAACGTGAATTTGTGACAGTTAGGATAGTTATTCTTCGAGTTGCCAATTTTTCATAACATTTTGATTAAATAATTACCAATCGATTACGTTTTCTTCGAGAAAACTATTCGCATAACAATCATTGAAGGTAATTTTTTGATGTACCTACATCCGCACAGCTGCGCCCCAGCTTAGAGTGAACGTTGATTATGACCGAGTTTGAATACGAATTAGTCTTTAAAAAAAAGTTGTGATAGTAATAGCAATATTATGACAGTCAGAACTTGTTATGATTGCGCTAAGATTAGACGTGTGAAAGAAAATTTTTATAAGGAAGGATTTTTATTATGTACCTAGCTTTGATTATGAACCTGCGTGTGTATTCAGCTAGAGTAGTTTACTCTTCGATGTTGTTAAATAACTTATGTACAGAAAACGCATAGGTTTTTACCATATGTATAAAAAATGATCAAAATTTATTACTTTTTGTTATTATTTATTATTAACATAAAAACGATAAATTGTGATTATTTTGTATTACTTGTTAGTACAACTCGATATCTTGAATATTACAACAGGAAACTTTTTATAAAAGAAGCTAAATTGTTTATTATTAGTTCATATAAATACTTCAAAAATATTATTGACTGATTATTACTATTAATAAAAATCGAATAGAATAGAAAGTATATTTTTTTATTTCTTCCATAAACATTTTATATATTTAATATCACTAATATAGGATAGGTCAAAAAGTCGTTGTGTTTTCTTTCTGTGTAAATGAAATACGAAGCTTTTATGGGAATATTAAGTTAACTCAAAATTACATGATGAAATGAG
Source organism: Xylophagus ater (assembly GCA_963422695.1). Lineage (NCBI taxonomy): Eukaryota > Metazoa > Arthropoda > Insecta > Diptera > Xylophagidae > Xylophagus > Xylophagus ater. Next base: position 7,786,607 of record OY730486.1, on the reverse strand, counting down.
TTCTGGAGAGGTCGAAACAAATGATTGTCTGATGGTGCAAAATCAAGACTATTTAGTGCATGCATCTTTAAATTTTTTGGCAGGACTTGTATGTGCCCAAAACACAAAAGTTTTGCGATTCAACCATTCTGGACTCATCTGTTTGATGACTTGTTATGCCCAATTTCAATATGTTAAGATATATAGGGATCTCTCGTGTTGCTAACTACTCCACACGACTTATTTCAAGTCTTAATTTCAGTCGAACTGAAAAAAAGTCTTGTGGAGACTCTAAAAATTGGACTTTTTTTCAGTCTGACTGAAAATAAGTCTTGAAGTAAGTCCAATGGAATCGTGGGGTAAAGGCCTATTGGATTCGATCAGTACCTTTATTTTGTCGTCATCAAAAACCCTCTGACTTTTTGGGCAATCCAATAATTAACCAAAAAAAAAGAAAATATATGCCTTAAAATTTTTATGCGGTAATTTATTTTGTAATTGTATATTAGTTATGGAAATTCTATTAAGTGAGAGGTTTTTTATTTCTTTTAAAAATATGAAATTTCCAAAAAAACTACATTTTCTTCATAACTTTATTTAAAAAGAAAAAAAAAGAAAATAGTTACGAATGACAATTACTTATGAAAAGCATGTTTCTTTAAGCGATATACGTTATTTTCGTGGTTTTCCTTTAAAATAAATCGTTTAACAACTCATAATTTTTGAGAAAAAAAACGATTATATTATTAAATATTAGTAGAAAAAAAAAATATTACTAATAATAATTCTTCTGCAAGATAATTTCTATAAATTTTATTTTTAGTGAAAGTAAAAAAAAAAAATGACGATTTTTCCTTTTTATTCAATTTTATTGTGTAAGACGAAATAAAAAAAAAAGACTTAATTATAATTAATAGAAGTTTTCTTACAGAAACAGAAAATCTATTACGATTTATATAAAATATTTATCATAAATGGTTTCATAATAATTAAATGATAATTTTTTATTGCTTTTTTTAAAAAAAATTAAATAATGATAATGATGATAACAATTTTCTTTTTGTTTTATAATCAAAAATTGGTTAAAAATATCGCTATTAGTCATTGTCAATATTTCTGGATTGAAAATACTATTAAATACGGGTTTTTGGAAATGGAAACAAAAAAGCAACATTTTCTACCGGACATAACTATTTTATGAGTAAGAAGATTGTTTGTTTAACTAAAATATAGAAATGCAAATGCTAAAAAAAGAATGCAGAAACATAATATGTTAATGAGTCATTTTGTAACATATGGATTGATCATATAGGGTGTGAAAAAAGGAACTAAAAACAAAACATTTCATTAACAATATCGATCAAGAATTCAGTTCATGGATTCTCACTCCTATCGGCCGATATTCAATAACTCAACAAATACCATAATCGAATACAATCGAATATATCGATGTTATAAAATTGACAGAAAAGCACACCACCTCGCCATCTATTCTATCTCACAAATTTTTTTATAATAGAACCCCACATCTCTTCAGGTTAGTGCACATTAAAAAAAGAAACAGCTGAGTTAACATTTATTCTTCTTAATGACAATCGCATGCTGAAATGAGCAAATTGAAATCGAGTTAAAAAATTTCATTCGATAAATTTGTCCAAGAACCAAGAAACTCGATATCAAAATAAATATTATAGTATTTCAAACATTTCTGCGATTAAAATGATCGATGATAAATCTATTGATTAATACACAAATTCAATTCATTTTATATATAAATAATTTTTGATTAATACCAAACTAACATATAAGTAATTAATCTGATATTTCTTCTTGCACTTTTAACCTACCCTGTGCAATGCAGTAAACGATCAAAAAAAGTTAATATCAAACAATACTATAATTTCCTTGATCTTAAACGTTTCCCAAATTTTTATATACCCCGCCTGAAAATAGGCTAACTATAATTTCTTGATAATAACTTATATATTTTTTTACCTAAAGCGTGGGTTGACAAGCAAAAATAAACCTGTCATTATTGACATAACATAATTTTTAAACTGCAAAAAAGTACATACCTGTATAGAACCAGCTACGGAAGCTGAATTAAAGCTGACATTGCTGGGATCCGTTGGTGTATATGATTTCCGCATAATATTATTACTAAGGATATTATTATTATTATTGTTATTATGTTGATGATGATGATGGTAGTGATTATTATTTAAAAATATTGGTGATGTTGATGAAATTGGCGATGTTGGGCTGGTTGCTGCTGTTGTTGTTGATAATGAAACATTCTCCGAAATGCTTGTTGTTAACGACCGAATTAAATTGTTACTATTTACACTATTATTTAATAAATTGTTACTAGTAATACTATTATTATTATTATTAATATTATTATTTTTTAAACGATTTATATGTGTATGATGATTACTTAACGGACGGTAATCCTTTTGAATTGTTGGAATTGACATTTTTCTTTTATGTTATTTAATATTAAATATTATGCACCGTAATTGTTCTTTTGATTTCACATTTTTAATATTATTATTATTTTTCTTTTTTATAAAAGAATTTAATCACATTACATGTTCATGTTTTGGAGGCAAAAAGTCGCGATTTTTTCCCAACCTCATAACAAGAAAAAATAAAGACAGAAATTAGAAAAACATTTTCTTGTTTTAAGTTTCACTGTAAAGAAAAACAAAAAAAAAAATTTAAATCAATTATTATTTATCGTGCCATGGAAAATAGTTTAAATAAGAGACTTTTTTCATCTAATTAGTTTTACAACACTGATTTTTTTTTTCGTAAGTATATATGTTTATTTTTTCACGTAATTTTTAAAATCCAAATTCAATTACATACTAACCTTCAAGTGTTTTGCTAAGTTTTAAATATAACAAGCGAATGTAAGAAGTATTGAAAACTTTGTAGTTCTTGTAGAAATCATACAAACACTTAAAGATATTAAAAAAGCTCTCTCTTGGATATCAAAAACATTTCATATTTTTTTTTTGGTTTACCCTTGGCGGTAAAAAAAGAAACATAGTAACAAAAAAAAAATAAGCCTGAGAAGCCTTTTAAAAGGACCGACAAGAATTCTCCCAAAAATCCTTTGCAAATGTGATCTTGTCAAGCAATTTTCACCTTTTTTTCGGTTTTGTTTGTTTTGAGCACACAAAAAATAGTTTTAAAAATATTTCGGTATTAAAAAATTTTTACTTTGATGCAGTTTTATGCATTTTTTCGATTTAATTTCAAAATTGTTAATGTTTTATTGAGATAGAATTTACAGGCCTATCTAAATACAGTGTTCTGCATTGTTAAATGTCTATTTGGCATAGAAATGATTTTAAAATTAAATACTATTTAAGGTAAATAGGGTAAAATACCCGATGATGAGGGCAATGAAGTTTCGAGATCCCAAAGCATTTATAGGCAACAATATAAATTAATACACAAGAAACTAAAATTACTCGTAGCTTGAATAGTTTAAATTCTTTCATTCCTATGTGTTCATAATAGAATAAGGAATCGAATAAAATTAATAATTAATAATTTTTTAAATTAAAAACTTCAAAAATTGCATAAGAAAAACTAGTCGAAATAATGCCTCTCACAAGTATGTCCCAAACTTCACGCAAGAAATAATTTTGATAGAAAACACAGGTTTATAATTAAAAATTGTAAATTTTTTATTGATTCATAAAGTATACAGTATAGGGTTATGTATGGACTAGCATATCGGGTAAATGGCCTCCACGGCTTTTCTGGAACATACACAAAACAAAATCACTTCACGTCTTTGAAATATAGGAGGTTTTGCCATTGATTTTAAGTTATTTTATATGAAAATGAATATTCGAATAAGTTTATTATTTATTTTGAAGTCCGTCACTTGTACAGGAATTTGCCACTGAGTTGTTGCCCCTATTTATTATAACTCTTCTGCAAACAATAAGAATGCGGCTCCATATCCTTTATCATCTTGACAAGGACATTTTTTTAGGATTTTTCAAAGTATTGATGAAAAAAAAAACTGAAAATATTGATTTTTTGTTTTGAATATTCAATTAATTATTTGATAGGTTTCATTTGCCGAAAGTAATCATTCAAACAATGGCAGTTTTCAACATCGATACCTTTGTTAATTTTAGCAATATATACAGTCGAAAACGTAGTAAGACCAAATATCCAAAGCATGTTGTTTACCATATCAGTCATAATTGCGACTACAGCCTACTCTTATTAATTGGTGTCAACTTTTGATGACAACTTATGCAATTTAAACACAAAAATCGTCAATTTTAAGCATAAAAAAGCATCGGTTTACGCTAAATTTGGTATTCTTTTTTTTCTAAATTAGAATCTAACTGTGTTTATGTGGTTTTAATTTAATTTAAACCAGTTTTATTTTGGTTTATTAAAAACATTTCACCGGAAATTATGATTCCAAACATAAATCGAAAGCTATTTTTTTTCTTCATCTTAAGATAAAATATTTATAAAACAAATTAATTTTATGTTACGAGTATCATAACTAATTTTAAAAAAAATTTAAAAAAAAACTTAATAATAAATTAAATTCCATTAAAAAAAAAACGACATTTTAAATTGAAATTATTTCCAAAGAAGATTTTTAATAACCAAAAAAAAATTACCATTCTTTACCATTAACAATTATTACCAATATTTCGATCAGAATTTCTTAAATTTTTTAATTAATTAAAAACTTTTCACGAGTATTCAACTAAAAAAAGACAATAAAATAATATTCTTAATTTTTTTTTGGTTTTATATAATTTCTTCTCAATTTTAAAAGGACATTAACCTTTTATTTTAAATGCCGAAATAACAGCTAGCATACCTTACTTTTTAGTAGTATGGTAAAAGTTATCAACATAAATTTTATATTATTTGAAAAATTTCAAATTCGACAGTGGAATTTCTTTTCACGTTGTAAACCGAAACCTCATGAAATGCACAACAAAGTCAGAATATCAAAAAAGAAAAAAATTCAAAAAAAATAACACGAACGCATATCGCGAATTTAAATAAAGTTAAAAATCTGTTGCTTTTTTTATTCTTTTACCGGACCTGACTTTTAAAAAACAAGTTCTTTAGCGAATATTATGCCGTATAATACTTTAATATACATAAATTAAGTTCGAAGTTCTTTTCCACTATACACTTTTTAAGAACATAGTTTATGTATATACAAAAAAATAGGCAGAGATCTTGTTTAGGATCAAGTATAGAAACTTATAGAAACCTAAAATCGGTCAATAGCAAATTTGTTTGATACCTTATGGTAGAAAGGAGGCTGGTAGTTGATAAATCTATAGTTCAATGAATTAACTCTGAAAAAATTAATCAGTATATAATACTATATCATAGTTTCTTCTTCATAACTTTGTTTCTTCTTCTTTGGATTTGCTCTAATTTAGAGATAGATGATAGATGAATCAGAGAAAGTCGAGTCTCATAATAGACTGGAATAGGAATCATCTACGAAAAATTATTGGGATACTGACGGGACACTGTCTGTTGAGGAAGCACGCTAAAAGACTGGGCTTGGTGCAAACCGACCTCTGTCGATATTGTGGGCTGAAGACATCAAGCAGATTTTATGCGAATGCTCAGCTCTCTCTCGAGCTCGTAACATTTTTTTGGGCAACCATTTCTTCGAGAATTTGGGGATGCTTCAGGCGACTGACATGGGAAGTCTAATGAAGTTTTGTAGGAAAATTAAATACTTTGAAGAGGAATAGGTTTCCCAATAGGGTAACTCTTGGTCTCGTAGGGATCACAACGGGCCCATTAGGTACTTGGTGATGTACGCAGTACCCCTACTCTACCTACCTACCTACCTAGAGATAGCATGGGTCATTAAAGTGTAAATATTTTGGTAAATTTTATTGTCGTTATATTAGTTTTTAAAGTATGTACATCTGAAAAACTAAAAAAAAAATTGCTAATCTTTATGGCCAAGACAATTTTTTCTCTACAACTATTTCTTTCTTCACTGTCCTTGGATGGATTTTACTGAAATTTAGTCTTGTAATATTGATTTATATAAAAAATGAATGTAAATTATTTGTACAAAATTGCTACACAAATTTTCCAATTAAATATGAAAAACAATAATTCTTTATGATCACCCTGAACTTTGTTCCCTTTCGACCGATTTTTCTGAAATATGATACCAAATCGAATTAAAGAATAACCAACTATATTCCAAATTTCATTAAAATTAGGAAACGAGTTTTTGAGTTATTATGCAGACGGACGGATGGACATGCAAAAATCAATATAATTGTTTTCAGGTGAATATTTCTAATATAACTTCTGGTAATATCTACCGTAGGGCTTAAAAATATCTAAAATGAAACTATTTAAAAGATGAATTATTTTTTTTTCTTCGAAATTGTTAGAATCAAAATTTTTTTTAAAGAAAAAAGTATATTCACGTTTGAAAAAAGGCTAAAAAAAATAATTAAAAACAAAAAAGAATATTTTAAAAAATATTTAAATTTTGCCAGCACAAACAAAAAAACGAGTTTCTGCATTCAATTCGATAACGAATAAACGATCATTTTGGGGACCATGCCAAATTATTTAATATTCCTAAGACCATTGCCATAAAAGAGGAGTTGATGATCATTAATAACCGACAAAAAAAAAACCTATACCTTCTTTTGTATACCAAAAGAAAAAGAAAATATTCATAAATATTTAATTTTTAGAGGATGATATCAAAAATTGATTATAATTTTAGGTCAAAATTGTTGATTTTTCGATTGTATTGATAAAAATGGGAATGTTTTGCAGTTTTTTTGCAATATCACACTTGGTGCTAAATTTCATATTCATATAATCAAAATTCCAGCTAATAAGAAAAAAAAATACAAATACAAATATAGTAGCTTCAAAAGTTTATCGAACTTTATTGATTACGGTGTTTAGAACTTTTATAATAAAAAGGGGTTTTTCTAACTTAAAAAGAGAATCCGTCCAGTTTTTATGAGTAGTAAGAAAATAACTATAATTTTATTGAAATAAGCATGAAAAACTCTTTTATATGATATAATTAATTTCCGGGGATCAAAATAGCCCTTTTATCGGAATCTCTAACTTGGCAATGTCTTAAGACTATCTGTTTTGTCATATTTTTTCAGATTTGAGTTTTCATATGTCCTAAAAATATCATAGTATTCTTGTTTGTTTAGCTCACACCTATCTGACAAACTTTTGGAGTTAAATTTCAAAATTTGATACGTAAAACAAATAATTAATTACTTAAACAAAAAACCATAGCAGCAGAAATCAAAAGGAATCTATAAAAATACTTGCAGTGATTATCACTTTGGCCAGTTTCCAAAGCTATGATTTAAACATTATTATGACTTTCAGTCGACAAATTACCTTACAATATGTATGAAAACGACAATTGGGTAGTCACATTGTCGCCTTACAGAACTCCACTACTTCAATATTCACTTCTCATATCATTTAAAAAATAACATTAGAGATTTTCCTAATGTCAAAAAAACGCATATACTTTCTCATATGCTTTTGTCATAGGAGCGCTGCCAAAGATCGCACACTATCTGAGTTGGTCTTTTTGATGAATTATATCAGAAAACATATGACAAGACTGTATTAAGTGGCCTTTAAACTATTCCCAGCCATTAGTTAAATATTTTGTTTTAAGTTTTAACTAAAGTGATCATTCCAACAACCCTCTTCTCTAATTCATTTAAATATCCAATTTTAAGTTAGTTAATTTTCACACGATAACATCTTGGTTTTTAAAGAACAGGTTTTTAAAACAAGAAAGACTTTATACAAATTAATTTTGAAATATTGACCAAGGAAGGGTTCTTTAATAAATTATTTACCCGAAAATTATGCAAATATTTTTGGTAATAAAAACTATACTAACTATTTAGAAAAAACAAACCAGAATGACTTTATTTAATAAGAACTAAGACATTTGAGAGTTTATTTTTATGATACTAGTTAGTTAGTTTTAACATTTTGGTATCATTAAAAAATTTATTAAGTTTCGAATCTAATTCATCGAAAATAAAAAAATTTATTTTAGATATTTTTGTGTTAATTAAAATTAAATTTGATTTTTAATAGTCATTATAACTATTTTATACTTAAAAAAATCTGATAAGAAATTTCTTAATGACGCGAGTGTTCATCGAATATTGAAAATTGATTTTAAATTTACTTTTAATTTGAAAAATCTGATAGAATCGAAATTTTTTTAAATAACATCATTATGAACTGCTTCTCTGTCCAGTAACATTAATAATTTCATAGAATTTTAAGAACTCAAGAAAACAGTAAATCACAAATTAAAAATTCCACACAAAAACATTCGCGATTTGATCATAAAAAAAATCTTTAATATTAAAATTTAAATATTTGGAATCAAATTTCTTTATTTTTATTTAGAAATGTTTTTTTTTTACAGTAAAAGACCGTTCTCCAAAAATTTGTTTAAATAAATAAATAAAATTATGTAATTGGAACTTTTAGAAAGACACCAGTTTTTCGTTTGAAGAACAAAAAGTTATGTTATAAATAATTTCATGAATATTGCGGAAGTCACATAAAAATCACATAACTTTAGAACATCATCAAAACACCCACATTCGGCTAATTAAAATTGAAATCAGTTAAAATATATTGATAGAAATAATTATTTAACAAAAATTTATTATTAGAAAATTATACAAATAAATTTTGTAATGAAATAAATTATTGGTACTGCAAGAATATGCCGCGGCGAATATTCGTGCAAATTTTGTTTCAAATATGATTTTTTAGAGAAACAAGTTTTCAAATTATAACAACAACTAGTACAGTTAAACCTATGTAAAATGGAACCTGAAAGAAATGTTTCGTATCTTAATCAGGAGTGTTAACGCATAAGTTCTTTCAAACTTATCTATTCGGCTAAATCGTAAGATATTTTAATTTTTTGTTTGGCTCTTCATATATAACTTACGTACTGGCATTTTTCCGAAAATTCTAAACACTAAGTGTGAAACAATGTGCTGACACCTCTAATTTTGGTCCTGAAAACATTTCATTTGTAAAGGATTATCTAATAGATATGATATAATCCCTGATAGGGATTGTAGCCATGTTTATTAATATTTTTGACAGCTATTATGGTTAATTTTATTTTCCAGTATAATCTGTCATGGATGGGGTTCACATTGGAACAAGTTATTAAAACTTATTATCAAACACACTTCGTCAATTTATTGGTCGACATAACTGTCCACTTGATTAATTTGTTCATCGAATTATAGAATGATTTTGAAACAATTAGAAACGCCGATAAGACCAAGAAAAGCCCGCTGTAAATTAAAGTGTAAGAGATGATTCCATTTTAAAGGTTCATCATGCTTCTAGGAGAAGCTTTTAGAAATCCATCCAAGAATAAGTTGCCAGTAAAATAATCTTTCTTAGAAACACACTCGTCTTAGAAAGGCATCATCTTAGTCAGGTTTGACTGTACTTCTTTTTCTGTTTTGTTTTAAGTATGTACGAAAAATAAACTCGAATTCATGAACCATAAAACAACCAACTCATGGTTCTATATATTCTTTCGCGATATTCTATATATTGTAAAATTAGATAAAATGTATAAAAATGCGCTCTTTATTCGTATCCAAGAAATGTCTTAAGAAAAAAAAATAACCGTCCATCTAAAACGCACCTTTAGAAAAAAAAAGAAACTAATAAATAGAAGGAAAGAAAAAAAATTAATCTCATTGCGCACAGTGTGTGATTGCGAGTTCTTGCGCGTACTTTAAATTTGACCTTGCGCTGTTTTTTTCTTGTATAATAAGTTGACTTCGAATTATAATAATAAGAAATATTAAACCGATACATAACACACCCAAGAATTTTTTTTCCTCTCAAAATTAATATACATAAAAATGTTAAATAAGAATTTTAGTCTTAAGTCTTAAAGTTATTAAATAACTAAAAACTTATACATAGGTAATCCTAAAAGTTTTGAAATCAATAAAATAAACTTATATCAATAAGGATAGGAAGATTAGTGGTCAGTCTTTAGAGTCTGCTGAATATGAGATGAGCTATAAACCAAGGAACTAACTTCAATAAAATTCTTAAAATTTGACTATATTGTTTTTACTGTTTTTTATTGAGGCTGATCGACACGGCCAGCTTAAGAAGTGTGCACTAGTTTTTGCATTTACACAGTGTTGTGCCACGGTCAAGGGGGTTCAATATAAAAATAACAGTCGTTTGATTTAATTTAAATATTAGTCAGTTAATAATAGAGTTAACTTAGAACTCTCACAGGTATTCACTGAGATTCAATATTTGTCCTCATCTATTTGACATTTGACAATGTGTATATAACTCAGTATTTTATAGAATGCCTAGGTATTCTGTATAATGCCTAAAATTATTACGCAGAGTGCGTAAAAGTTTAATTTTGTATATTGTCTAAGCATTTTATATAATTCCGAAGATTTGTTCGGCAAAGAAAATTATTATTATGAAATTATTGTACTATCATTAGTGACTTCATCTATGCTTGCTGCGATACGCTACGCTCGTTCCATCCTCTTAAGAATTTGCACTGAACGATGACAAATATATTGAATATTTCTTAAATAGAAATTTCGCATAAGGTTGCATTTGGTACACCCTCTCCAAGAATTGATTTTAGCACAACACGTTAAACTCCATAAAACGACGAGGCATTACATAGAATGTTTGAGCATTCTATAGAATGTCAGATTTACACTTTGGCGCTAACATATACATTAAATTTTAAATAAATTAAAAAAAAACAAAAACAACTAAAAATGCTTGTTTTGTTTTTTATTTATCTTAAAACTTTTACGATTACCGATGTGTGTAAAACAATATTTTATTAAGATTATTGAAAATAATTCTAAAAACATGTAAACAAATTCGCCACAAAGTTACAATATTAATTATTAACAAACAATCGAAATGCATTTTTAAAAACCTATAAAATTGCATGTGCGTGAACAACTTTAATGTTTTTGAATTTAACGATCTTTTCTTTTTCTTACAAATTAGTTAGAAGAACAGAAGAAAAATGGACCTGGAACATGTTTTTTAACTTCTATACCAGATTTAAAATGTCTATACTAATAGATTTAGCGACGTTCGAAGACAAAACTTTAGCTCATTTATTTATGTCCTCATTTAAATGAAATTAAGTAAGTAAAAAAAAATTCTTATCTATTCACTCAGAAAAAATATATTTTACGACAAAATTCTTTTTTAAAAAAAATCATGTATAGAAGTTCAAATAATGATTTTGTATTGAACAAATAACTTGATCAAATAATAGTGTTGATCGATTCATGTATATAAACCAAAAAAAAAAAACAAATCCGCGGAACAAAAATTCGCAAAAAAAGATAATAACGACGACGACGACGACAACTATAACGACAGAAGAACTTAGAACCAGATGAAGACGACGGTTATGATGACGGCGCGCGGGTTTGGTATTTGAGATTCTCGAAAATCATTTTAGAAATCGAGAGAACAAATCTCAGAATAAAAATAAAAAAACAAATAATAATAAATAATTATAAATAAATTATAAAAAAAAATAACTTAAAAGTCTAACGACAATGTATATAAGTTTTTTTTTTAACTTTATTCTTTTAAAAGTTAAGTCTTTTAAGAAATGTGTACTCTTTTTTTAGTACATTTAGAGAAGTACATACATAATTTAATTTTTTTTTTTTTTATTTTAGAAAAATAATACAAGTTTTCAAAAAAAAAAAAAAGAGAGAAATTGCAATTGGTAAAGAACTTGAATTCCCACAAACAAAAAACAACAAGAAAAAAGACACTAAGAAGAAAACCAGTATGATCAAGACTTCTTTGATGCTGCTTAAGAATAAATAACCAACAACCGACCATCTCTCGCGCGCCATCATCATCATGATCATCGATAGAACCTTTAATATATTTATATATATAGTTTTACTGGCCATTTGGAAAGGAAATTAAGTATGATATTTTTTCGAAGTCTCGGCCATTGAAACAATTCTTGGTTTTTTTATATATATTAGGTACGTACCTTTAATTTTTTCTTTTTTTAAAGAAGTTTTTTGTCCAAGAATATAGAAAGTATCCGAATCCAACGTATTAGAATTTAGAATATTTTATTTTGAGCACATTATTTCCATTTACTTGGCACATTTTTATACTTAATTTTTTCCTTTTTCGAAACTACTACTTTATTTTATTTTATTTTATTTTATTTTATCATATTTACAAAATAAAAAGCACTAATAATTAAAAAAAAAAAATTAATTAATTAATTAATGAAATACAATAAATCACGAAATCACCTAATTTTTAAATTTTTAAATTTTTTTTTTGATAATTTTCAAAAGAAAAACTTTTAAAAAAACCAGCACAAAACACATAAAATTTAAATATATTAGTTTTTTTTCTTTTTTTTGCACCAAAAATTAATAAAAATTATAAATTTTTGAAATTTTTTACCAAGTTTTTAACAAACTTTACTATTTTTTAAAGTTAAAAAAAATTACATTACGAACGACGAGAAAAATAAGTAAATTTTATTATTTTTTTTTTTAAATTTTTTTAATAATAAAAAAACATTAATTTTTCTTTTTCAAGTTTTTAAACGACGACGGTTTCTGTTATTTTGTTGTTCGCGTTCTTCAAGCAACTATTGAATTCCGCAAAACAAGAAATTACACATATAATAGAAATATACAAAAAAAATAAAAATAAAAATAAATATTATGTATGGAACATATATATATATATAGACGTTGGATAGTATGGTGTGGAGGAGAGAATCAACAACATAGCAGCAAAAGGTTCACCAGAGACGTCGCCGCTCAAAAACAAGCGCAACTATATATATATTGTATATCAGTCAAAAGTAACCAAACCATATCGATATGTGTATACTCAAGCGATACCACATCATCACTAAATGGATGATATCGTCATCATCCAATATATTCTCATACATACTGTATCCACACTAGGTGTACCGTGGAGATAAAGTCAAGTTTTTTTATAGTTACTCCAAGAAGTATAGAAGAAATTCGGGAAAAAAAGATATATATATGTAAGATCCATCGTCTTAATAATTCTTCTGGGTACGAAGAAAATACCTATTCAGGTGATAGTGTACACCATTCTTCTTCTAGCTATATATTATTGTGTTTGAAATTTTGTTTTTCGGACTATAAGAAGACGTTTCTTTTTTTTTTGTAACTAACATAAGGTAAATTGTGTTAAAAGGTCTTTCAGTTTAATAGAAATTTTAGTAATAAAAAAGGGTTCTCGGAGGATCATACTGAAAGAGATCTTAAGATATGTAGTTTTTGTAGTCCAGAAAGACTTACTCAACCTACATGCGGCAAAAATCAACACAAATACTTAGAAAATATGCGGTTTTTTTTTCCTCTTTAAAAAATAAAAAAATACAATCTTAATTTCATACAAGTATGCAAAGAGTTACCTGAAATTACAGGTAAAAGCCAAAGAAATCATTGTAGTTGAAACCGAAATCTTTCAAATTTTCTTTAAAAATGTATTCGTAAACAGGTTTTATACGAAAAAGAATATATTTTGTTGGATTTTTTTTCATTTAATTTAGTTCAAAAGTTTTACGATAGATTGCGATTTTGTAGTTTTAAAAAAAAAAAATGATCAGTATTTTAAGGTCAGTATCCACTTTTAAAGAAATTACTGCAATATCGATTCTGTACATCATATCAGTATTTTAGCAAGTAGGTTACGAAAACGGGCTAGCAAAGATATAAATAAAGAGAAGATATGGACAGTTAAGGGAAGCTTTTATATAATATAAATATAAGTAAATTACATTACGTCTTATGGCGTGAGCTTTAAGTTCCTTAAAAGCTTCGTCATATGAGCTAATGTAATTTACTAATGTTAAAAGCTTTTTAGAATTTTATATATTTTTACTCATTTAATTTATATCTTTGCTCCTAGGTCGTCTGCGAAATTAATCTTGCAGTAATTTCTTTGCAAGTTGACGAATTCCTTCACAAGCAAAGATTGAATAAACAAAAAAAGACTTTAGAATCAATTTTTATGAACTATTTTGTTAGTTAGAGTAGAAGAATAGCTTTCTTGTACTAAAATGTTGCTAAATGTGCTTCCAGATAATCCCAATCATCTATACACAAATATGCAGCATCCTTTAACTTGTCAGCATAAATAACATACAAAGCTTCAGCTTCATCTTCAATGGCAGCTCTTATATATATATGGTAATAGTTTTTTTTCGAATGTTTAAATACAGGCTTGATCAGGGCGCATTTCGTTTATATGCTTCAACTAAATGGAAGTGGAATGAATTATCAGGTGGGTCAATGCGACTCTGTATTCAGGTCCTGCGACCCAGGAAAAGGTTAGTGGTGATAGTTTGATCTATTCTGTTGGACACTATTCCTCGAGATTGGAATTGTTTATTGTCGAGCAATAGACTATTCCTTTGCTGAAAACAGTCCTGTTTTCTTCAGGTAATCGAATATAGATTCTATCTTCAGCTTTCGGGCATCCGACAGAACCGAAGATCGCTTTGGTTAGACCAGTCAAAGCAACACATAAAAGTAAAACATGTACTGCAGTTTCCTGGGCAGCTTCGCATTGGCTTCAGGTGTTTTATCAAACGACATCAGCAACAAATATATGTCTAGGCCGGATTCATTTGAGATTTTTTTTTAAAAAATTTGAAAAAAGTTCTAACGGTTTTTTTTCAACAAATTTCTAAAATCATATAAATTATTTATTTAATAATTTTATAACAAATTTTTAAAAATTTACGAAATTATTCAAAAAAGAATAAAATAAATTAATTCATTTCCTATAAAATATTTTATAGGACGTTTCTAGATTTGTTCATTTGTTGTTTTGTTTACCTATTTTGACAGTTCAATTTTGACATTTCAAAAGAAATCAGCTGATTCTTGTAATATATTTTTGTTACACATCCCATCGGAATTTTGACATGAAACACCTACTTTTTTGCAATCAATCAATTGTAAAATAAATAAAATTTTAATATTAAATAAAGAATAAAATAGTTTTGTTGATAATTCAATTATTAAATAATAAACAACAAAGTTATTAACCAACGGAAATGAAGAAAACATCGGTGATGGAAAAACAACATTCCTTCTAAATGATTTGTTTGTGAAACTTGTATATTGTTTTTTTATTTGTTTTTAAATTTTGCGATATCGATTGGAAAAAATAAGAAATATGAACTGATAATTGATACGGCGAGAAGTAGTTGAACTTTTATTGTGATCAAATCAAGAAGTATTTATAAAGAATGCAATAAATTTCTGTGGAATAAAAAAGAAAAGAAAACGACAGTGCCAAAATGACAACACCATCAGAAAAAGATGTTATTCTAAAATCATGGGAATTACGTGACGATATAAGTATTATTAAAGAAGTAGCAATAAAAGGTAAATTCATTCAATTGTGTATCGATTATTTGGCAAAGAAACGTCGTATTACATTGGATGAGAGTCGAAGATTCTTCAATGAAACTGTTAATGGCTATGTATTTCGTTTGTTAAACGATAAGCTCGTTTGTAAGGCGGAAGATATTTTAAAAAATGTCAATCGAGATTTCCGTAGTATCTACTATCAATATGCATTCGATACAGAAGATTCGGATATAAAAAATCTACTATTAGACCATTTGAAAAAGAAAAACGCCGAAGAATTCGATGAAGAAAAAGAAGAATATGAATTCTTTTGGAAAATCTTACGTAAAGTTTCTGGTATTGAAAAACTTCATAAACTAGTTAATGAAGAATTGGGAAAATTGAATTTGGAACGTTTATATCGTAAAACAGATTTATATCGAAGAAATTTAATTGTAAAAACATATTACGAAACACGTAGTGATGAATTTCTAAAGAAATTAGATAAGAAATTATCATGGGAATATTTACTAATAGAAAAACATTATTCGGAAATTGTGATTTGGTCAAATATTAATTATAAAAAACAAAAACAAACTATTGAAATGTATAAGAAGCTTTTACATCAGAAATATTTCGTTTGGGATATTGAAAAAGAAATGTTCGAGACCGCTTTGAATATGATCGAAAATCCTTCGGAAATTTTAAGAAATTCTTTTACAGCTAACGGATATATATTTCCAGATGAAATTGGAAATGTTAAACGAATTTTAGGGCGACTTTTTACAACAGAAAGTTATGATTTGAATAAATCTTTAATCGAAGAACTTTCAATAATAAAATTTCTAATAGAAAATGAATATTATAATGTTCTTTTTGAAGATTTCATAAAATTAGAAGATTTAAAAGATACTATTAAAGATTTCCCAACAAAAACTGAAATTCTAAATTTAATAGTTATTCTAAAATCTGAAGAATTCGAAACTAATGAATCATTTTTAACAATTTCAAAAAATCTATCGAATTATTTAAAAAATGAAAATAATTCAATAATTCCATTTACAGAAGATTTATTTCAATGTAATACATTAGAAGAATTACGAAATTCTGAAGATTTCAATCGTATCAATAAACTTACATATCTAAATTCTTTTATACAAAAATTTGATAATCATAAATCTCAAACAACAATAACAATTGAAGAAATGTTAAAGAAATTTAAAAATATTGATTTTCAACAAATTACAAATATTGCTGGTGGTCAACCGATATCATTTGGAAATGAATTTTTAAGTCAAAAATATTCACAAAAATTCAAAAGAACATATTTATCATATTTAAAACAACAACGTAGTGCCTATGCTGTTTATTATTTCTTTTTAGAACAACTTAAAGATTATTCGAAAATATCAAAATCACAAATTTCTGGTTGTACCGAAATTGTAACCGATTTAGCAATATCAAATTATTTAAATACCGATTTGGTATTACATTGTATTGCATTTATTGAAATGATCGGTTTTAATACAAGCAATTTACGGGCATGTATAAAACTCTTGAAAATGTTACCACCGGAATTAGAATATGAAATGCCAATGGCTAGTTCGAAATTGATAGAAATTGCTGAGAAAAACTTATTAAAAAATTATAAAACTAATAATGAATTTCCAATACGTGATTATGATGCAATTATGAAAGTCTCTAAATGTTTTCAATATAAGAAATTTCCAGATTTATATTTGAAAAGTTTAGCAGAAAAAAATGATTGGTGGAAATTGTTATTATTCATTCAATATTTTGATATTCCTTTAGATGAGATTAAATTAATCATGAAACATTTTAAATCATTTACAATTGGTAATCATTTTTTACGTGCAATTTCTTATGATGTTTCCAATGAGAAAATTAAACGAAAAGCTAGTATTACAAAAGTTGATGGAAAAAAACGTGTACGATCAAAAGGCGAAAGTGGAGCATCTGTAAGGATTTTATTTAGTTCTTGATTTATATTTAATATTATATATTTTTGTTTTTTTATGATTTTAGCAAACAAGTGGAGAAACAATAACATCTTCAATTAGTTCATCAGAAGCAATGATTGTAATTAAATCAAATAATCAATTAAGATATCTTCAAGATTCTGATGATTTAGATATATTTGCAATGATTCTATTAAGTACGAATAATATACCGGAAGAGAAGATTACAAGTTATTCAAGATTTTTACAAATCATTAAAGAACCAAATTCATATTCAACATCAATAAATCTTATGAAAAACTCCATCCTTTATAATTTACCAATATTTGCTGTTTTAGCAGCTGTTGTTTATGATGAAAATCTTGATTATTATTGGGCAGTTTGGTTAGCGGTATCAATGGATATTTTCGATATTACAAATACTTGTAAAACTGAAGAAGAATTTGGATTACAATTGATCGAAATGAGTATTAGAAATGGTTATGTTAGAACATTGAATACAAGTTTTCAATTATTTTATGAGGTAAATTATTTTTTTTTTGTTTTTTAAATCTAAATTACAAAAAATGAAAAATCATTTTCATATTTTTACCAGAAATTCTAGACTATTAGAATTAGTTGATAATTTAGGTGGTTTAATACGTGGTGCCGAATAGTTTTTTGGTTAGTACTTTTTGAAAAATGAAAAATATTAAGAATCGCACATGAGACATTTCTAAAAAAATGAAAAATGTCTTCGATAAATCTCCTTAATCGTGTGCTAATGTAAAAAATTGGTTGGCTGTGTTTAAACGTGGTCATACCAGCATGATCACTGCTTTTGTCGTCCAAAAATCAACGTAGAAATTATGGAAAAAATATTCATGATATTGTTTTGTAAGGTAATATTGTGGACATTTCAAAAGAAAGATTTTGAAACATTTTAAGCGTAGAATTAGGTATAAGAAAATTGTTTGAAAGATAGTCGCTGCGTTTGCTTATAATCGACGAAGAATGTATTCGAATGGCAATAGCCAAAATTCAAGAATTGATGCACCTATTTTATTCTGCCCATATGCCTCCTTCTGAGTTCTTTCTATATCCCTTTAAGTACAAACATTTTTATGTTTTGGAATACGTTTTTCAACAAATGAAGCAGTTTAGTTTGCTTGGGATGAGTATTTTCTTTGAGGAAAATCATGTGATAAAAACCTTAAAGCATCACGTTTAGAAGACTATAAAAGACATATAAAAGACCACCTAATTATCAACCAATTCTTGTAGTTATTGTGTAAATAATGATTTTAAATTTTCATTCTAATTTTTTTTCAGACTAATAAATTCACGTATCTTACAACATTTCTTCAACAAACAATCGATTATAAATATACTCACGAAACAATTCATACTTCTCAATTATATTTCTTGGCATGGAGTAACGAAACAATTGAGCTACCATTAATTCAATTAAATAAAGATGAATTAATGATTTTCACCGTAAAACTTTTTATATATCATTTAAAATATAATTTTACATCAGCATATCATCAAAAAATGTTACTCGAAATAATTTGTAAATCTGGAATGAGCGATATAAGTCCATCTATTGATTTTTGCCTCTTAAAACGTATTTTCGAATTAATATCAACAACAAAATTAGAATTTGATTTTGAAATTTTATTAACACTTGATGAAGAAAAAATTCATGAATATTATAATAAGATTTGTAATGATTTATTAAAATCAAAATATTTCGAAGAATCACTAGAATTATCAGTAATTTTGAATATAAATATTAGTGAAATTATTTATACAATTTGGTTAAATAATTTCGAATTAACAAATGGCGAACTAAATTTTGATGAATATGAAAAACAAATGATAGTTTTTAGTTTATCACCGGAATTGTTAATAAATTTTTATTTAACAATATCGCTAAAATGTTCTGATTTGATGGAGAAAAAATATTTAATATTAAAAAGTGCATTAGATGTTATTAAAAAGAATCATTTATTACCAAATGAATCATTTGATCGTGATCAAATTGAATTCGATATGATTTTATGTTATTTAAATAGTAATGAATCGATTGATATGTTTAATATATATTATTCAGAATATTATGAAGAGATATTGTTAAATGAACGTTTTGTACTTTATAAATCATTTTTAGAATTAAAAGAATTAGCTGGTGTCGATGATTTAATAACATATAAAAAAATTGATTTAACTAAAACTATGAAAGTGAAATTCGAGATATTATTAAATAAATTGCTTGATGATGGTGATATTGTTGAGGCGTTACGTTTACAAGCAATGTTTAATTATCGTCCATTAGATTTACATTTTATTGTATTTTGTATGGCATTAGCTGAAGGTTTAACAATTATTTATAATTTATCAAATGAAGAACGACATATATTAACGGATGTCGAGAAAAGTTCATTATCACGATTTAATCGTAGAACTTTAGGACGTTTACGAAATAGTAAAAAAAACATAATTGAACAAGTTTTTGTTATTATTATCAATAATTAATTTTTATTTTCAATATTAGATTCAACAACATCTACGCCAAGTAAACAAACAACTGATGGTTCGGATAATAATTCAACATTAGAATTTGAAGAGTTTCCATCACGTGAAAAACAAGATATTCTTGAAGCATTACAAGGTTTAGCTTCACGTCTTAAACATGGTATTAATTTAGGAAAACGTATTGTAATGGCTTTCCGTGCATCAATATATTTGGATAAAGAATATTTAGATGTATTAAAAACAAAAGATGCTTTTATATTATTAAAAAGTGCAATCGAAGAAGATTGTCATCAAAAATTACTTATAATTAGTGATATTTTTATATCAACTCAAATGTCTCAACATGAGGTTAAAATGGAATTTTGAAATTTCTTAAATTTTTTGTTTATTTCTAATCTTTTCTTTTTCCTTTTTTTGTTTTTAGATTGCCGAATTTCTTGCATCAGAAATTGTTACATCTGTGATACGGCCACGTTTTTATATATTCCGTACGGAACAAATAACAAATGTAAATTTAGAAGCGCAAAATAATTTATGGGGTTTAGATTTAGATAAAGATTTTCATTTGATATTGGAATTAATTAAAAATACAACACTATTAGGAAATTCAATACTTGATTATTGTGATACATTAAAAATTTATCGTAAATTTCAAGATAATAAAAATTATGAACAAGATCTTGAAGAAAATCCAAATATAATAAATGCATTCGATAATTTACGTGAAATTATACGTAAATATGGTTTACCATCTAGCCAAGCGAATACATCACAAGTATTATCGCATAAAAAACAAAATACAATTTATGTTGAATTATTAATAAAATCTCATGATTGTTTTGTACATGAATGTTCAATGGAAGGTATTGCAAATGTTCTAAGCCGGGCGAAACTATTAAATTCAATTCTAACAACAGCTAAATCATGGAAATTAATTGTACGTATGTTAATCGGTATTGGAAGATATCGGGAGATGTATTATTGTTTTGATACATTAATTAAAAATGATCAATTCGAAGCATTATTAGGACAATTCGATGAAAAAGCAAATGGTTTACGACAAGCTATCATTACATATATTCATGAGCATTGTCCAGAAAATCAAGAATATTTTAAATTAGCTGGATTACATTTTTTAATGTACAAAGAATTAGCTGAAATGTGGGAAAATGAAGCGAATGCTATAATTGCTAGTGTTGTATCACAATTTTCAATACAAGATGAACTATCACCGACAACATCAAAATCTGTTGGTTCTTATGAAGATCGAAGAAATTTAAAAACTTTATTAAAATCTTCAACAGATATTTTAACACAATTAAATCGTGCTCTTGAAAATTTCACACAAGCCACTGAAAATTATTTGCTAGATAATAAATTACGGCTTGCACAAAAAAGTGTTTCAAATGCTGAATTAATTGCTGTACAAATTGATTTAGTTAATAAAGGTTTAGGGACACCAGCTCAGAATTGTATTTGTATTTTAAGTATTCGATCACAAGAAGTCTTTCGGGAATTAATTAATAAATATTTAAGGTTTGATTTTTTCATGTTAAATTGCTTCTAAATATTGTAGTAAATGCTTTTTCTTTTAGTGTTCCACAATCAGTGATATTAGAAAAAGTATATCCTTACGAAATTAATTGGCCTGAAGCTATTCTTAATCGTTTCATAATAATGGGAAATATTGATTATATTACAGATTATTGTGATCGAATGGAACTTACTGATGTTATGATTGAAAGCATAGCTAAAAGGTAATCAAAATTATTATAAATGTTCAAAAGAAAGACATTTTGAAAAACTCCTTGTTTTTTTTTTTGTTTTCTTTAGTTTTCAAATTCAAACTCCTTTAACACAAAATATGGACATAAATATGTCGAGTTTAGTTGAAAGAGTTCAATCTGTTAGTCTTCGATATAAGTTAGCATCAATTTTAGGCTATAAAAGGATTGTAACAAATCTTATTAATGATCAGAGTTTATATTATTTAAAAGATACTAATTATGGTAGAAATGAATGTGATTTTTCTACTCGTTGAGGGAATTTACCAATATTGTTTTTTTTTTGTTGTGATTTTAAAATTTATTATTTTTGCTTTATTTAAATATTTTTATCCATATTTTAAATTCATTTTATCATATATATATATTTTAAAAATTATATTTTATCTATTAAAATTTTATTTAAAAAACAAAATATATTACATATTTGATTTTATAGACAAATTTCAAATTCTGCAGACTCAAAGCACACTTTAAATAGAAACTAGGATTTGCATTAAGATACCAGCTGCAGATTTTGCGAGTGTGACGAAGAGACCCCCATGCACAATCTTTCCGACAGCGAAGCATTGTTTCGTAGGAAAAGGGAGTATCTGAATAAAATCTCTTGACCCACTACGGATATTAAAATTCCTTAGAAAAATAGGCTTGGAGGAGGTGTTCTAAAATGGGAAACTATACAAACTACTGCAGTAAGGAATACATGATATAATAAGTCTCAAATGTCCGTAGTACAAGAACACACTTTAACCTATTCTAATGCTTTAGACACGTCTCCAATTTTAATGATCATTCTCGTTTAAACTTTAAACGGTTATTAGAATCCTTTGCAAATTTTCATGACTTCAGTAATGCGAAAATTGTTACTAGATGGACTGATTTTTAAAAAAAGACATACATATTAGTATAAAAAAAATTCATTTTCTAACGATTCTTAATTCAAAATGGATAATGAAAGAGATTTGATTACTAATTAAGGATGCTTAATGAAGTCATTTTCATTTTAATTACTGAATAATTGAAAAATTTAACCTTTTTCATCTGGTAATACTGCTCATATGTATAGATATAAAACTTGAAAGAACAAAACGAAAAAAGAAGAACAAGAACCTAACTAACGGGTTCTAAAATATAAATTTTTTTCAATTTTTTCTTCTAAATTTTAAATGGTTCCGTTTTTATCAAGATTTTTTTTTGCTTCCAAAATTTTTTAAAGTAAACAATTTAAGACATAAAGATATTTTGAGAAATATCTAAAAAAAAATAATTGAAGAAATTAATCTTGAATAACAAATATGTACCAGTTTTGTTTTTATTCACAAACCTTGATTTAAAAAATAAAACGTTTATTACATTATAACGGTTCTCACCAACCCATTATTGTGGTTAAAGGCTAAAGTAAACTTTTTTTTTAAAAAAATTATTTGACAAATAGATGTCACTGTAAGTCTAAATCAGAAACTTCCAATTTGTTCATGCAAAAATAAAATTTCGTGAGTTCTCGTTTATCTGATTGGAATTTTAAGAATTTCTTTTTTTGTATTATATTTTGTTAAATTATCTATTTCTAATAAATATTATACATAAATTTCAATTAAAAAAGGTAATCTTAAATTTGGATGATGAAATTGTATTAAAACATTGTAATTTTTCAGAACACACGAACTTTAAACCGGAATGGCGCAGAGTAAATTAAATGATTTAGCCGGAAAATTAGGTAAAGGTGGTCCACCTGGCCTTACAACTGGATTAAAACTTTTAGCGGCTGTTGGTGCTGCTGCATATGGTGTTTCGCAATCATTATACACAGGTAAAAAGAAAAATTGCATTCAACATAACCTCAAAATGTTATCACGTATCGGCAATTATTTTATAATATTTCTCTGATAATACTTATTAAATGTTTCAATTTATTGTTTAAAATACTAATATTCATATTTTTTAATAATTTAAATATTGATTTTACTTTATACAAAAAACCGGTGATTGCATAACGGTTCTATGTATTTTGGTGCATGCTTTGAGAGTGCTATATTACAAAAAAAAAAAATTATTTCATATATTTCAGTTGAAGGTGGTCATCGTGCTATTATCTTTAGTCGTATAGGTGGTATCCAACAAGAAATCTATGCAGAAGGTTTACATTTTCGTTTACCATGGTTTCAATATCCAATTATTTATGATATCCGTTCGAGACCACGTAAAATTTCATCACCAACTGGTTCAAAAGATTTACAAATGGTTAATATATCATTACGTGTACTATCACGACCAGATTCAGCTAGATTACCAATCATGTATCGTCAATTAGGTTTAGATTATGATGAAAAAGTTCTTCCATCAATTTGTAATGAGGTCTTAAAAAGTGTCGTTGCTAAATTTAATGCATCACAATTGATAACACAACGTCAACAAGTATGTATAAGAAAATATTCGTGGGGGCGTTTTTCAAAGGATAAATTTATATAATTTTTTTTTATTTCAGGTTTCATTACTTATTCGTCGGGAACTTGTAGAGCGTGCTCGTGATTTTAACATTATATTAGATGATGTTTCACTTACGGAGCTTAGCTTCGGCAAGGAATATACAGCCGCTGTTGAAGCCAAGCAAGTCGCTCAACAAGAAGCCCAACGTGCTGTATTCTTTGTTGAACGTTCGAAACAAGAGAAACAACAGAAAATCGTTCAAGCTGAGGGTGAAGCTGAAGCAGCTAAAATGATATCCTTTTCCATAACATAAAATAGAAATTATTATCAGAGAAAGGTCTCGAATAGATGTGTAGAGAGTCAAAAGTCCGTCCGTTTACGCGATATAATTCGAAAACGTGTTGTTTGGTTTTAATGAAATTTGGAATATAGATTGATGATTCTTTAATTCGATTTGGTATTGGATTTCAACGAAATCTGGGAGACAAGAAGGGAACAAGGAAGGTTTAAGGAAAAAATAAGGGTGAACATTTAGTTTTGTCACTTTTTTTTTGTCTAGTTTTTCAGGTGTACTTCAAAAACTGATTTGCTGATTTAAATAAAAATTACAGAATAGATTTATCCTATTAGGACCCGAATTATCTGCAAATTAAAACGAATTTGTTCAAAGAAAAAATACGATTCCTATAGTAAAAAGGGGGATGCGTTCCATGTTATCCAAAAAACAGTGCAAGATGAAATAAAGAACTTTATTTAATTCGTAAAATCGTATGAGTTAGAACAAAATCGTTGTCGCTTACTAGAAAGATCTACCACATCCGCTAAGCTTGAATCCAATGAAAATTTGTTCGTCCAGTAATGATGTTTTGAGTAGATGAATTGCTTTCTTGCATTTTTTTCATCAGGAAATCTGTTATTTTGTGTTGCTTTTAGTTTTTGGAGTTCCTTATGGAAGTCTTGGTACACATTTAAAGAAATCTTCAGATCTTGTTGGAATTTTAAAGAGCTTTCTACGTTTGGATTAATGTTTAAGAAACGATTTTTCAGATTTGTACCAAGTTTAGTGCTCAAGAGGCTGTTTTTTTTCTTGGTCCGTGTCATTTTGAAACCGTTTTAAAAAAGTCGGTGTAAAAAGAGAGTTGGTTATTTTCTGTTGTCTCAGAGTTAATTCATTGAACTACAGGCCTAAATTTGTTAGTTACGAGTCCAATTTCCATAGCAAAGAACATCAAATAATCGATTTTTCGTTTTTATACGTTTTTCTTATAGAATTTTTGCCTTAACTGAAATGTTTACTTAGGTTTGGCTGTTGGCAGAAATCCAGCTTATCTTAAATTACGAAAAATTCGTGCTGCCCAAAGCATTGCTAGAACAGTAATTATTAAAAAAAAATTTCGGTTCTTGGACATTATTTTAATTAAAACATTGTTTTTTCGTTTTCTCACAGATTGCAAATTCACAAAACAAAGTTTATCTTTCTGGTACTAGTTTAATGTTGAACATTCAGGATCCGGCCTTTGATGATATGACGGACAAAGTTAAAAGTAAGAAATAAATAAACATAAAAAAAAATAATAAAAGTTCCAGAATTTAAGTAAAATAAATGACTACATTGTTAACTCTTCTACAAATTCGGGGAAAAGTCGCAAACAACATGTAGAAATAATATATTTTTGAAAAAACAAACAAATATCTAACACCCTCGAAAGCATTTTTCTTTATTAAACGACGTAGTCATAATTTTTTGTAGTAATTTTCCTTAAAAACAATTATTTTATATTCGAAAAAAGTTTCTTTTGCATTTTCTTTTTTGTTAAAAAAAAAATGCGATTTTATTATTATTAAGAAAAATATATTAAAAAAAAACATGAAATGTCTTATTTCTCAAAGAAAATATTAAATTGTTCTTAAAAAATAGTTGAAATAAAATCGCTGAAAAATTGTTTTGAAAAACAAAATGAAAATGGTTTTTCTGGTAATTTTCTTTTCATTAAACATTTTCTCCCGTCGTCAATGTCCATCCTTTTTGTATTGTTTTTAATTCATTTTAAAATATTTATTTATTTATTTTTTTCGAAAAAAATAAGTCATTTCATTCGACTTTTTTAAAATTTGTACAAAAATTCGAAACCTTTTTACAGCAAACGATGATGTTTGGAGTCCAATTAGCAATTCGAAATCTTCGAGTTCAGTCAATTTGCATAAAGTAGCTGCTCAAACGGCGAAAAGAATCGCTTAGCAAACAAATTTTTAAATATATTATTCAAAAGAGAGAAATTAATTCTTAATTTTTAACCTTTTTCTTTTCTATTTTATATATTTTCTTGTTTTGGTGCAATAAAATTTTGTATAATTTCTTTTTGTAAAAATATTTTTCTTTTTTAACTTTCAATTCTATGTCTTCGAAGTCTTTAAAAAGCCCGGAGATAGTAAAATTTAACTGACAATAGCTGTATACGCGCTTTCCATACATTTTATAGGCGCTTATTTAGTGCCGGATAATATCGGGCGCTAAATTAGCGATGGATAGTAGACATGTACTAAGTACTATCTACCAGATAGGAGATGGCGCAAATCGAAATTTTGATTTCTTTTGTTCCGTCAAAAAATATCAGGAGGCCTATTATGGAATATGATAGTAATCGTAACGTTAACGTAAGACGTGTTGTTCTTATTGTTTTCCACTAACAACGCGCTTTATGTTAATGATACGATTACGATCGTATTCCATAATAGGGCCTCTGTAGTACCAACACGTGAAATTAAATATTTTTTTTTTTGAGAAAGTAAAATGGTTTTAATTCCGTATTTGGACCGTAATACAATTATCCCGATTTGTAGATGAGAAGGTACAGTTAAAAAGAGCTAAATATCGAAAGGAGACCTAAATATTTCAAAATGTTGATACTTAGCACTTCGAAGCAGCGGCATCAGCCTTCTTTCCAGTGAATGCAGTCCGATCAATTTTAATCTATTCTCATATGAAGGTAACAAAAAGAGGTAATTTCAAGGAAGGTTTTTTTTAAAGGCATAACGTACAAATCTACGTTGGATAGATACTTGTAATAGAAAGACCACACCTACAATAGTCCAGTAAAGGTTTAATCAGGAGCCCTATTATGGAATACGATCGTAATCATCACGTTAACGTAAGGCGTGTTGTTATTATTGTTTTCCACTAACAACAACATGCCTTACGTTAACGATACGATTACGATCGTATTCCATAATAGGGGCCCAGAGTAATAAAAAGAGCTTTAATAATGTGGTGACCAGGGGTGGAATCGTATCGAAAAAGCATAGAAATGGAAATCTATTTTCGATACGATTTACTCTCAATAGAATTACACGATTCCAATCCAATATTTGATAAAGCCTAATGTCGAGTTGGCCTTATTGCCCAATGAGTTAAAATGTTGCATAAAATCTTTTTTATGGATTTGTGGGAAGATATTTCCCAACTTGAAATTAATTAAAAGAATTTTACTAAGTTAACCTCTCTAGCCGAGAATCTATATTTTTTCTAAAACATTTTTACAATTCTTTTATTTTTTACATTTTTCAAAGGTTACTATTTTAATTTAATCAAAAATATGAAATTTACAATTAAGTAGTTTTAATTTCAAATGCCTACTTACTAACCAAATTCCAACCAAAAATAACATAAGGTGTAGCACTCTACAGTACTCCCCTTTTAGTTGATACTAGGTAGGGTAAATAGTTCAACGTAATATTCATTATGTTATTTTTAATTAAAATTTATATTAAAAAACTTATTCTAAAAAAGTACTTTTCAATTAGGGTTTAATATACACTGGTCTTGAAATCTGACTTGTTTTCTTGATCTGGTATTTGGATAAGCTGATGGCTGTGAAAAGCTGTTGGCTTTTTGTAGCGAAGAATTCTTAACTTCGGTTGGTGAAGTGGTGAAATGAGCTGCTTTTAATCGATCGATAGTTACTGTGACTTCCTTGTTATTAACTAAAAGTTTAAAGAATTTTTCGCCTCGGTGAACAATTTGAAATGGACCATCAAACGGCGGTGTAAGTGAACTACGTACAGTGTCATTACGCAGAAATACATGAGAACACGTTTCTAACTCTTTCTGCACAAAAACTTTTTCTTTACTATTATTTGAAGTAGCTGTTGGACGAATAGATGTCATATGATCTCTTAGCGTCTTGACGAAGTCAGATTGAACAATCTCCATTTTGTCTTCTGTAAAAAATTGACCTGGTAGCATAATTGTAGTTCCATAGACCATTTCAGCTGGTGAACAATTAAGATCTTCCTTAAACGATGTTCGTAAACCTAAAAGTATAGTTGGTAAAATGTCATACCAATCCTTAGTCTGATATGCCATAATTGCTGCCTTTAATACTCTATGCCAGCGTTCTATTAACCCATTTGACTGAGGGTGGTATGCAGTAGTGTGAATGTGTTTAGTTCCAAGGGTCTTCGACAATTCTTTAAATAGTGTAGATTCGAACTGTCTTCCTTGATCTGTTGTTATGCGTAAGGGTACGCCAAAACGGGCTATCCAGCCAGACATGAGTGTTGATGCTACTGTTTCTGCCGTTATATCGACCATTGGAAATGCTTCGGGCCATCTTGTGTAACGGTCAATACAGGTAAGTAGATAACGATAACCCTTAGACACAGGTAATGGACCAACTATATCCACATTAATGTGTTCAAAACGCTTATTAGGAAGCAAGAAAGTAGAAAGTGCCGTTTTGTTATGTTTGTGAATTTTTACTTTTTGACAGGAAATACATCGGCGAACAGTCTCAATACAGTCTTTGTTGATACCTGGCCAAACAAAGCGCTGTGTAATTAATTTAGTTGAGGCTCTACTACCTGGATGCGAAAGCTCGTGAAATTTTAATATTATGTCTTCACGAAATCTTTTTGGTATATAAGGTCGAATAATGTCATTTGTAATGTCACAATAAACCTCTGAAGATGAATCAAACATTTTAAATAATTTTAAATTTAAAGAGTGTTTACCGCTTTTAAGTAAGTCACTTAGCTCCGGATCACTTTGTTGTTCAATAGATATTCCAGGATAATCAATGATGATGTTTTTACCCACAGTACTAATCCTAGACAAAAAATCTGCAACTACGTTGTCTTCTCCCGCTACATAGCGGATGTCATGAGTAAATTGACTCACAAAATCTAAATGTCTTAATTGCCTAGGTGATGCTTTGTCAGATTTTTGATAAAAAGCGAATGTAAGTGGCTTGTGATCAGTATTGACATAGAAATCTCTGCCTTCCAGCATGTGACGAAAGTGTTTAATTCCTAGGTAAATAGCCAATAATTCACGATCATAAGTACTGTATTTATTTTCAGCAGAAGATAATTTCTTGGAAAAGAAACCGAGTGGCTGCTGAACGTTGTCAACGTATTGATGTAAAACAGCACCAACAGCTATATTTGAAGCATCAACTGTTAGGGATAATTGTGCATTCGTTGCAGGGTGAGCCAGAAGCGTCGCATTAGCTAAATCAGCTTTGCATTTTTCGTAAGCTACAACTGCTGCTTCATTCCATGCGATCCTCGTATTGTCATTCTTCTTGTTGCCAGGAATTAAATCTTGTAGGATCATTTGGTTATCGACTGCATGAGGAATAAAGCGACGATAAAAGTTAATCATTGCTAGAAAACGCTTTAATTCCTTAGCTACTGAAGGCTGAGAAACATTGTGAATGGCTTTAACTTTAGTTTCAAGTGGAGAGATGCCGCTCGATGTAATATGGTGTCCTAGAAAATCTAGCTCTGGTTTACCGAATTTACACTTCGAAACGTTGATTGTTAAGGCATGATCTCGAAGACGTTGAAATACTGTTCGCAACTGATGCAAATGTTCTTCAATATCTCTTGAAGCAATAATTATGTCATCTATATAAACAAAAACAAAATCTAAGTCAGCTAAAACCTCATTGATGAAGCGTTGAAATGTTTGGGCCGCGTTTCGAAGCCCAAATGTCATAAACTTGAATTCATACAAGCCAAATGGTGTAATTATAGCCGTCTTCGGAATATCATCTGGGTTAACTGGTATTTGATGAAAAGCCTTATTTAAGTCTAATTTTGAAAATATACTTTTTCCATGTAGGCAATGGGCGAAATCTTGTATAAATGGGATAGGGTATCTATCCGGCACTGTAATAGCATTCAGTCTCCTATAATCACCACATGGACGAAATGCGCCATCAGGTTTTGTAACTAAATGTAATGGACTGGCCCAACAGGAACTAGAAGCTTGACAAATACCCTTCTTAAGTAAATGCCGGAATTCCTCTTGGGCTGCTTTTAGCTTATCTGGCGGTAATCTTCGTGGTCTAGCAAAAACAGGTGGGCCTTTCGTTTCAATAAAATGTGAAATTTTAGACGATTTAGCTGATAGTGTATCAGGATTCAATGTTGTAATTTCTGGAAATTCAGCCAGTAATACTTCGAATTTATTTCGAGAATTATACATCTTTAACGCATCGACGGTAGCAACGGATATTACTTTACATTGTAATGCAAGCTGCGTCTTAGCGTCAATTAGCTTATTACGTTTAATGTCGACTAATAAATCATAATTCCGGAGAAAATCTGCACCCAGAATTGGTATATTAACGTCAGCTACTATGAAAGTCCATTGAAAATTTCGTCGTAATCCCAGATCAACATTGATTGTCTGCTGTCCGTAGGTTTTTATGCGAGTACCATTGGCCGCATACAAATCTATTGGAAAAGAAAATTGTGATGCAATTTGCTGTGTTTTTTGTTTTGCAGATGGTGGAATGGCGGAAATGTCAGCGCCAGTATCGACTAAGAATCGTCTTCCAAATTTTTTCTCGGTAATATAAAGTCGATTCACCATCTGCAAGTTATTTAGTTTTTTGATTCTTGTAAAAATGAACAAGGCTGGTTACACTTAGTGGCATTCTGTCCAAACTTATAGTGATACCAGCATAATGGACGGTTGGTTGCTTCATTAGTTGCATTGTTTGTTGGATTATTAAATTGAGTTGTAGTTCGGCGTCGTGAATTGCTTCTCGCACGAATTTGAGATGACAGTTCCCGAACTAAGGTTGTTAATGATTCAACATCCTTCTTTAGATCAGCTATTGAAGGATCTTGTACAGTTGAAACAGCATTAGTTGATTGTGCTGGAATGGGTTGATTGCTGATGCTGGAAATGTCTGCAACTTCGACAATCCTGTCAGCTAATGTTGCTAAAGCCTTTAAGTCGAGATCACTAACTGACAAAATTGTTCTTGCTTGGAGTGGCAAACACTTTAACCAAATCGCCTTCAATAGCTCCATTCCTACCTTATTGCCACCTAACTTTCTCATTTCATTCAGTAATTGTGTGGGTGTACGGTCGCCCAACTCTATTTCAGAAAGCAGTCTTTTAAGCTTCCTTTGTTCTGATTCCGAAAATCTTTCTATTATCTGTCTTTTTAGATTCTGATACTTATTTTCAACAGGAGGGGTTAAAATTGCTTCACTAACCTGAGTGAGTATCCTACTCTCAATGGCTGCCACCACTGTATTAAATTTTGAAACATCTGTTGTAATTCCTGAATTTGAAAATTGACTCTCCACCTGTGCAAACCAGATCTCAGGAGATTCCTCCCAAAATGGTGGTACTTTCACAGCAATGCGAGTAATCTCAACAGTTTCCTTACTTGGTTCGGTTGACATATTTTTAATTTCTTTACTAAATTAGCACAAAAAGTTCAATGTTTCTGTTTCTATAAATTTTCACACTTTGGTTCACAAAAAATTTTCTTTCCAATATTATATTATAAATATAAATATTATATTTCAGTTTTGTTCACACAAATTTAAATACACACGCGAAACCGTACTAATGTCATTAAATGTAACACATATAGAGAGTTGAAAATTTCTGTTTAGGGAACAAAATATTGCGTAATTCTTTAAAAACTAATTCTTGTAATTTTCAAATTAGCTAGCAATACAAGAATCAAATATATATTTCTCCAAAAAAAAATGGCGTCAAAGTCTCTTTTTTCAGTGTGAAAATCGATTTATTCCGATATAAATTCACTTTTCACTAGATTAATTTTGCCGTAAAAAAGAACAAAAAAGATCGAGAAAAATTAAGACTTTTACACGAAAGAGCTTTTTTAAAATTAACGGATTCTTATCGGGGTCACCAATGTGGGAAGATATTTCCCAACTTGAAATTAATTAAAAGAATTTTACTAAGTTAACCTCTCTAGCCGAGAATCTATATTTTTTCTAAAACATTTTTACAATTCTTTTATTTTTTACATTTTTCAAAGGTTACTATTTTAATTTAATCAAAAATATGAAATTTACAATTAAGTAGTTTTAATTTCAAATGCCTACTTACTAACCAAATTCCAACCAAAAATAACATAAGGTGTAGCACTCTACAGATTAAATTCTTCGTGATATGATATAATTCGTTAAAGCTCGAGAAGAACGCCATTCCATGGTATGGTTAGAGAAGTTTTAAAAATTTAAAAAAAAAAACACAAATTTTTTAGAATCAATCAAACATATATATTTTTTTTTTATTTTTAAAATTTTTTTTTGGATTTAATTTTTTAAAAGATTTTTTTTTAAATAATTAAATTCAATCTACTTTTAGAAATAAAATTTTCTTTTTACCTAAAAACATTTTTTTTTTTAAATTAATTTTTAATAATTAAAAAGAATTTTTGTATTTTCATTTTTTTTTTTTTCTTAAGAAAATACATTTTTTAACAAAGACTTTCTTTTCTTAAATATATTTGAAAAAAAAAACAAAAATAAAGAAACGTAATACTTTTAATTATTAAAACTTAGAATTTTAATTATTTTCTTAAATTTAAATTTTTTAATATTTTTTCAAGATATATTAATGCGGTTCTCTACACTAAAAAACGAGAATTTGATTTTTATTTTAATTTTTAATGATATTTATGTTTTTAATATTAATTTCCAAAAAATTTTTCTTCTTTTTTTTGGCAGTGGTTCCTTAATTTTTAAAGTTTTCCATCTTTTTTTTTTTTTAAATGTAAATTTTTCGCATAGAAATTCCCGCAAGCAAAAGGCGCCTTTAAATATTAAATACATTTATATTTTAATTTTAATTAATTTTTTTTTTTATTTACTTTTATTATTCTTAAATTTAAAGTCTTTTTCTTTTTTTATTTATTTGTTTTTGTGATAAATTTTGCAACAGAATTTTTTTGTTGGTCTTTTTTTTTTGTTGTTTTTAATTTTAATTATTTATATTTAAAAACTTTAATCTATTTAAAAACATGTATAAAAGGTAATTTTTTTGTTTTTGCAAATTTCTGTTTTTTTATTTGTAAATATTTTTTTTTTGTTTTAAGATCGTTATTTTGTTAATTAATTTTTAAATTAATGTCTTTTTTGTTTGTTTTTTTTCATATAAAAAAAAATTTGTACGGAGCTTGTTTTTTAATTGTAAATTTTATGTGTTTTTAAAACAATATTTAAGAAAAAAATTCCCTTTTTTTATTATTTTTGATTTTAATAATCTGTCTTTTTTTTTTTGTTTTTGATTAAATTTGTTTTAGTTTTTAATTAATTAAAAAAAAATTTTTATTTTATTTTTGGACCACAATTAAAGTCAAGAGTATTTTTTTTTTAAATTCTATTTTTTATATGCAAAAATGACAAGTTTAAAAACTTAAGTGAAAATTTGTATGAAGAAAATTTCTTCATTTAAAAATTTGATTGATAAAATTTTAAAAATTACGATCCTCTGAGCACGAAGTTTTGAATTCGGATTAAAAGTTTGTTAATGAAAACAAAATACAATAAATGAAGTTTAGAGTAGAATCGTGTAACTCGAATTGACTCAAATCGTATCGTATTTCGATTGGATTTAATCTCAATCGAACTACATGATTCCACTACGGATAAAATATGATTAGGTAGCATATTTTTGAGTAGATTTTTGAAAGGGAGTTTATAAAGGTTAGCCTCTGCTAAACCCATCCCGGACTAGTCTATAGTAAGATGAAACTTTAAGTAATAGAAGTTCTAGCACTCTGAAAGACATGGTTATCTGCGGCTACGTTTTTTGGATTAGTTCTGCGCATCGATCTGAAGAGACCATTATTACGAATACCCCATATGACTTGATGAATTTCTTTACTCGAGAAAATGATCTCATTTTACAAAAAGATCAACTTATTATAGAATGGAACCTCAAGCAGAATATGCCCATGAGACTCTAGTTGAATTAAAAGCTATCAAATAGTGGATTCGTGTACCTCGATTTGGCCATAATCGTATCGAAAAAGACAGCAATCGCAATATATTTACGATTCGATTTTGTATAAATCGAATTATACGATTCGCAATCAAGCCCACAAATAAAAATAATCGTCCGACTTTTCTGGAAGAAAGGCCTATGAAAAAACGAATTCTAAGTTTTCAATTGTTAGGCATTTCAGTTTTTCGTAGCTTGCCACTACTTCTTGCTATGACATGGCAGCTTACAGACGGGTTTTGAACCCCACCTAGATCTGAATTTTTAATGAATTACCTCTAAAATTACTGGTAACCCTTCTGTAATGCGGGGTTAGGTTCCACGCGGTACGTACTTATGTGTTTCTCATTGTATGATTATGTAAACCGCATTATATCGAAACCACATTGTATAAGCCCGCCTTTTTAAGTATATAAAATTAATTAAAATAATAGAAATTCCGAAATTCAGCCTGATTAAACGGAAAAAGCTTTACTTTTGCTTCAAGTATTTTTTTTTTTAATTTTGTATTAGAAAACTACATTTTATTTTTATGTTTTAATCAAAAATTTCTAAAGAAATTAAACTTTTAATAAAATTATTTTAATTAACACAAAACTTAAAAAAAAATTTTTTTTCCTTAACATTTTTAATTTATTATTTTTTCTAACAAAGAGAAAAATTTACAACAATTTCTTAAAAATTATTTTATTAAATATTTTATTTAAATTGTTTTAAGCAAGCACAGGCATAATTTTCTTAATTTTCTTAATTTTTTTCTTTTTTTTCTAATCAAATAAAGTTCGTTTTTTTTTTTTTTAATTTCCTGCAAACATTTTTTATTTGTTTTTTTAATTTAATTAATTAATTAATTAAAAAAATGCGAAAATTTATATATTTCTTTTTTCTCGATTTTGTATCACAGGAAAAGTATATGAATGCATTTTTCTTTTTTTTTTCGAGCAAAATTTTTCGTAATTTACATAATTAAATAATTAAATAATATTTGATTTGGTCTTGTCTTGTAAATAAGATTATTTAAATAAGAATTTGAAAAAGAAACTTTAAAGGTTCAAGAAAAAAGACGAGATAGAGAAAGCCTTTAGATTTCTTTCAATTCGTGAAGCTTTTCCTTTTTCTCTGTACAAAAACTCACACAAATCTCTCGTTCAACGTTTTTGCGAGATTTGCTCAAATTAATTAATATTAATTATTCTTTATTTAAATTAAAATCTCGAAATAATCTAAAGAAATTCATTGAGACGTTAAGTTGTTTTATTGATGGTGTTATTCCCGGCTGGGACAATACTGTTACTATTATTGCTATTGTTAGTTATATTACTACTAGTACTACTACTACTACTACTACTACTAGCCGTTGCGGTTTCAACGATAGTAGTTAAGGGTCATAAATTCGTAGTTTGAACTAAACCACGTTCAAGATTGAAACAATCAAGTACAGAGGCACCAACTGAACTACGTCTGGTTACCATTGAACTGACTATTGTCCATTTATTTTGTTTTGGATCGAATTTTTCCACAGAATTTAATGATGATGAACCATCATTACCACCCAATGCATAAAGGCAACCATCAACTTCGACAATTTCATGTGTTGATCTGGAAAAATATTTAATTAGTATCATCAAATTGGTATAAAATTTATATAGATAACCTTCTAGAATGCATTGCTGTTATTGGTTCCCAAGTATTTCGTCTTAAATTCAATCGTTCACCACTTGACATACACATTGTACCATCATTACCACCAATACAATATAGATGACCATCAAGAGCTGTTACACCGCAGCTACTACGTCGTGATGTCATATTTGGTACTGGTGTCCAACGACCAACTCTTGGATCGAATCTTTCAACAGATGATTGATAATTTGTTGAATCAAATCCACCAAGGGAATATATGCAATTATCTAAAAAGAGTATATAAGTAAATCGAATTTATGGTAAATCTATTTGTTAATTAACCTAAAACTGCTAAACGACAATATCTTCGTCTGGTACTCATTGCTGGACATGAACTCCAAACACCCGTTAACGGATCATAACGTTCCATACTGCTTAAACAAGATGCACCATCATAACCGCCACAAACATATAATAGACCATCGAATGCACAGATACCTAAACATGATCGTTTCGTACCCATCGGTGTTATATTCGCCCATTTATTTATTAATGGATTATAAAATTCAGCTGATGATAAATCTGTAACACCATCATAACCGCCGACCACATATAATAGTTTTTGTAATGATGTAACACCAGATCTTGAACGACGCCATAACATCGGTGTTATTGGCATCCATGCATTTGTTCGTGGATTATAACATTCACATTCACTATGTATCGCAAATAGACTACCACCGCCGACAGCAAATATATACGGTTTCATACCGTCCGGGCGCCTTTCATTTGTTCTTTGGCTCATCATTAAACTTCTTTGTTCTGGTAATAAATGATATTTCATCGCTTCCAATAGTAATTCTTTACAATGCGGATCATCACGTATTAAAGTTTCAGATTCAACACATGTCATCAAGAAATCACGACTAACCAATGGTAAACGTACGTGTGTCATCAGCTCGGATATATGTTTTTGTCTTTCAATTAAATCATGTTTAATCCAATTTAGAACTGCTAAAAAGACTTTTTCCTCAGAACATATATTTAATTGATTATTTGAGATTAAATCTCGAACCTAGATTGGGGATATATATTCATAAATATTTGATATAAAAAAAGGTGAACACAAAGAATTACCTCATCAAATGGAAGCAAAAGGAATTCTTCTGTACCGACAACCTGTTGGAAATTTTGAAGTGCATATTTATGTGACCTAGTATGAAGTTCCTTACAAGAATGTGCATCTATAGTGAAAACAAAAAACCATGTTAAATCAATTGACATTAAATTGGAAACCAGATTAAATCCATCGGAATGGGTGAGTTTTTGTTTGTGTGCCATTGTTAGAAGAAATATAAGGGTAATTTGGAAACGATGTGTAACACAAGCGGGTCACATGGACTTATTTGGAATTGAGAGTATTTGAATATATATATTGTTCAGCGGGATTTATGTATTTATGTTATTTAGGGTGGAAAACTTTTATATATATATTGTTAAAGAAATACTTCGCAGATTGTATTCGGTCAATGCTCCTAATAGGAATATGTTTGTTTACGATTCAAAAACTGTTGTGATCGATATACGTGTATAATGGTGGTAAATTACCTAAACCGATTGATAATAAATTGAATTCATGTTATGTGACGGTGAATTTGGATATAATTTATATAGGTAATCACCCCGTCAGACCCAAATCTCTATATTGTAACAAATCATCGAAGATTTATTATATTGAATTTACTTGGTTTTTAGAAAATTCATAAGATTATGATTCCTTTCTATCTTTTTTTTAATGTTCCAAGCAAAATTTATTGATACTAGAAATTGTTTTTATATAGAATATTTTCTTTTCATACATAATTTATTTATACAGGGTTGTTCATGGTCTTATCGAATCTTTTGTTTTGTTTATTCTAGAATTATGGTTTTCGTAACTTTTTTGGAGACTAGTTGGTAGTTGCGACTTTGCTCATTCTTAGAATACGATAGACAAATCCATGTGTTTTCTTTCTAGTCGACTTATTTTTATATTCTTGCACTTTCCCACGATCACCTAGCGAACACGGGTCCTATCTTGTGCCAAATATACATTCTAATTTTCATGAAAATCTCCGAATTATTGACCAAAATATAGAGACGTCTTTCTATTCCCTTCATTTTTATATTCTTGCATTCTGCCCGAAATCACTTACCGAGTAAAGATCCTAGTTTTTAAGTTGGCATACACGGTTAAAAAAAAGACGTCAATTTTAATGACTTTCAAGTTATGCCAGCGCGAACTTGCCCTAAGTGACCTAAAAACATTAACTTCGAAAGGCCATTTCTTGTGTATTTGAAAATTATTAACAACCCAAATAATAACGACCGACAAGGTGGGAACGTACCATTTCTAACCGTGTATACAAAATATACATTCCAAGTTTCATGAAAATTTGCCAACTATTGACCGTGTTGGAAAGTTTTTTTTATATTCCTATTTTTCTATTTTTGGCCCTTATCGCGCTTCTCTTAGGGACATAAGACATAGCCTATAACTGTCTCCAAGTGCTTCCCTAAATAATAATGAAAACCGCATCAAAATTGATAGTTTTTGCGTTTATCGCGAACAAACATACACTATCCGTTATATTAGTATAGATTCGTATCCGTATAGATAAGGTTATATATGAGTTTAGGATGAAGAGATTTGCACTACAATAACGATCAAGAAATTTCAATTCTTATGGCGCCAAATTTCTTCTCTTCCTGTGGGGGAGAATCTCACATAGGATAGTTTTCTTCAACAAGTCATTGAACTGGAAACATCTTCAAACTAATATATGTATTAACATATAAGAAAAAAAACGTATTGAACATCAAAAATTTTGACCAAGCATTATGCAAAACGTCGTCAAAAAAGGAAATCTTTGGCTTTGTAGTAAGATGGGTCATTAAAATAATATATAATCGAATTAAAGAAATAATTTCTAATGAATATTGATTTAGGCCTCAACATGTATTAATCTTTGGTTACATTTTCAGTCTACAAAGTATGCCACCTCATTAATAGTATTTATGGTCATTGATTCAGAAGTTAAAGACATATGAAACCGGACGGTTTAGGACACTCTGTATATATGTTTATATTTTTGTACCATTTCACAGTTTAATAGTTCGATTTTGATTCTTTCTTTTTTATCTTATAGTATATTATAAATACTATATTATTCCTTACAGACTTTTCGTGTCGAGAAATAAGCCAATATAAAATCTCTAAAGAGATTCTCTCAAAGGATTTGAATTTCTATATAGTTTGTATGTACATAAATTCCAAACTTATTCCTTTTCCAGGAATCCTGATATACAGTTGGGTTCATTTAAATATTTTATTAGGATAAGAATACCATATTTAAAGCTTCTGTTTTTTTTTTGTATTTTATATAAATTTCTTTAATTGGATATTTTGTGTATCAATAAAATTATTCAAATAACAATTGAAACATTTCAGTTTTGATCAAATTGAGAAAACAAATTTATTTCTTTAATAAAATTGTTCTTATTGCATTTAAAAATGTTTCTATGGAAGAATTTGATTGATATAGTGTAGGAGTTTTAAGCGTACAAATAATTGTCATTTAATGGCTTACAATTGTTGAGAATAACCATTGGAGCAGAGTCTATTTCAAATCCAGACTCTCTCAGAAGGATGTATCCGAAGCACAGAGAGAAACCCCTATTTTAGGCTCATATTTCGGTTATTAAGGGTTCTAAAGCATTAAAAATGAGTGTCCTGTGATCTGGTTAATGAAATACATCGTTTGAGACCAAAATTAGTGAAATCGAAAATTTTCATAAAGTTGGAAAAATCACTGATGGTTTTTTAAGGTCGATTATACCTCATTCGACGGGGAATTAATTACGATTTAAAAGCTGTTATCCTTTTTGAAAAATAATCATTTTTCGGCGTGATATTGATAAAAAACTTCAGTTGTCTTTATTTAAAATAGGTATAGGGGTTTTGTTCAAATTGATTAAATTACTTAAAGATTTCCACAATTTATGCTACGAGAAATATTGGGAACTTCGTCAATTAGTTTAATAATAAAGAACAAGTCAAGTGAAATTGAATAACATGGATTACAGAGGCAGTAGAGTTTTTACAAAATTCATTAAAAAAAAACAAGGAAAAGTCCTGTAATTATGCATTCTAAGTGAGATAGAGAATCCTTATAAAATTACCCTCATTATAGAAACTATTGGGTATTCTTTTCATTAATTACAATGAAAAGTGTATCAGCCAGACTCTTGTTCATCCTGAGCGATAAATGAAACATTGAAATCTTCTTTAAAAACTTCTATAATCACTATATGGGAAATGCCATGATTTAAAATTAAGACGTTAATCATTTCATTACCTTCGTAGCATTCATTTATAGCCTAAAGTTTTTCTCGTTAAATTAAATATTTTATATACCAGTGAAAACCATATGGAAATCGGTTCAGCTGTTCTTGAATTTAAAGAATTTAATTTAAAAGATTCAAAGAGAGATTAGTTTCAAGATTTTGGGTTTATGTTTAGAGGCGCTAAGAAAATATTTTTGGAAAAGGAAATGCAGTGAAGAAGAATCTGTCGGTGCTTTTGTTCCTAGCCTGAAAATTCTGATTTGGAAAAATGACACATTTTTAGGGTTATGTATTTTTTTGTTTTATGAATTCTGGCGTTTCTTCAAAGCAGAATCGAACGGAGAAAATTCAAATCTCTTTTGTTTACTCTGCTTTTCATTCAATTTGTTCGACAGTTTGACGTTTTTGGTTATGATTTTAGGGTCCATATTTATTGCATTGTTGAAAAAAAAGCACTGCAGAAATTTTGACCTGCCATGAAAACTGTTATGGCTGATATAAAATGTAAATTTTTTTTAGTAGGAAACCAAATCGCCACATGCTAGTTCGCATAAATTAAAAATCTAAAAATTTTCGAAGATACCCTCGTATTTTTAGTTCATTTACTTCATTGTTTTTAATTAATCATTTTCGAAGAAGGAAAATCTTTCTCATTTTCCTAAATAGGTGAAGGATTACTTGAATTTTCATGCGGTAACGATTTGTGTTCTAAATCCGTTCATTATCAATAAATCCAATTAGGAAAAATTTATGAATTTTTTAAATTTTTTGTTTTAAAGAATATCCTTTTTTATGCAATTTTTAAAGTTGTCTCATGAAAAGTTTTAATAGTTTTACATAATAAAAACCTATTAAAAAAAAATTTCCTTTTTAATTATGCAATATAAATCATGGTGGTGATGCAATCATCATTCGTAACAAGAATAGACATAGCTAAATAGATAGATACTTTATTTTTTATGATACTATAAAGACTAAGTATATGAATAAGGACAAAAAGTTATACAAGTATTTTAAAAGAAAGGGGTATACAAAATTTAATTAATATAATAAATTTTCTTTTAATCTTACCAGCAAAACTTCGTATCCCTAAACAATTAGATGGATGTAACTGACGTAGCAAAAATTTACAGCATGCTTCTCGTACGGATTGTATCTGAAGTAGACTTGATGCAGGAAGTAATACTTGAACATTATCTTCAGTTATTGTAATCTCTCCGGTGTATGTATAATCGATCAATTGTCGTAATGCAGTTGCATCGACATCATGTAATGTTACATTACCTTGAGTACGTTCTAGCATGTCGTCTATTTTAATGAATACAAAAATATACATGAATATATTTAAGTTACATTAAAGGTCGTTAAACAAAAGCACTTAGAAGCATATCAACATGAAATGTTTTTATTAGGTAATTTATAAAAATCACAATCAAGGATATTCATTGTTTTTAATTTATTTCAAAGTTACTTTAGTATAGTGCCTTTTTCATTAGTATATTGTGGTTTTTTGTTCAAACTTACCATTAAACATTGCATAAAAATAAGGACTCACTGAAGCTAACACAACTTTATGAGCATTAATTGTTTCTCCCCCGACCTCAAGGCAAACATCACAAAGCTAGATTAATTAGATGGACAAGATAAAAGAATAAAGTTTATTATTAAAATAGATATATAAAAAAAGCATTATTCATTAAATTACAAAATGTACATTAGGGTGGTATGAACTTTTATGGAGGAGGAAAAAAAAACAGTAGGAATCAAGAAGGCTGACCCTTACGAACATAAGATTGGTATATTTGTCGGTTTACCTCGTTTATTACTGATTTCATACCAAAATAATATTCTACACTTATGGAAATCTGACATAACTTTTGATAGGATTCAATGAAAACTACACCCTCTAAATACCAATTAGGAAAATATTCTTTTCAGGATTTCACTCAGCCATAGTTGGTTATTCATTAATATATATTGTTTTAAAATATTTTGTAGCGCAAATGTTTCCAAGTTCATTCCACCCTAATGTAACATATGTACCGATATAAAACAAGAAAAGACATTCTATCGATTAGGGAATAAGAAATCTCACCGGTAAAAAAAAGGTTTAAGGGTGACAATTTTTAATATTTTCCCAAAATAAAAAAGAGTCCTTTTTATTCTTAAATATTATTTGAAACATCCATTATAAGGGTTCGTAAACCTAGAATTAGGAACCCTTCTAATCGAGGTTTTAGGCAGTAGTCTAGTTACATTATGTTATTAAACTTTAGATAATACAATATGAAAGATATCCCTTTTTTATGCCCTATGGTAGGTACTACCAGAGGGTATATTAGTTTTGTCACTAAGTGTGTAACACATAGAAATAATAATCGGAGAAAAATTTCAAAGGTATGGTTGTGTAGGGAATCAAAAGTTATATCGATTTATGCATGTCCGTCCGTCCGTCCGTCCGTCCGTCCGTCCGTCCGTAGACAAGATAACTCAAAAACGCGTTATCCGATTTTGATGAAATTTATAATTTGAGTTGCTTATTCCTTAACTTGGTTTGGTATTGCATTTGAGCCAAATCGATCCACGGGGGGCAAAGTTATAAAGGAAAAACCAGGGTGACCAGAAAGTTTTGTCGTTTTTTTCGTTATGGTTTTTCGGATGTAATTGGAAAATTTGTGACCTGATTTTGTTCAAATTAATTATGTAGGTTAACTGCATAAATAGACGATACCGAGTTAATTTTCAGTCAAATCGGTCTAAGGATAGTGAAGAAAGAAATAGTTGTAGCCTAAAATAAGCCTATTCATAAAGTTTTTCCAATGTATTTTAAAAAGTTATATACGGATTTGAATCAAATTTACGAGACGTGTTTATACTATTAGACGCCAGCCTACCTGTGAATTTGGGCCAATTTGAGAATGAAGAAACGAAGTTATGGAGAGAAAAACCTTAAAATATTCAATTAAGCAGAAAGTTCGTGGCGTTTTTTTTCCAATAGTTGGCTTTAGAATCGTATAACTTTAGTAGTTCTAATCCTATCAAGTTATGTTATAGCGCGCTGAAAAGGTGACATCTTATAGAATACTTAGAAAAAAAAATTGTGAAATTCTGGCAGAACAAATTGGGGTAATTGGGTTTTGAAAATGAGCCAAAATTCTGAAAAAAATTCCCTATATTAATGCTCCATGTTTGGTATTACCGTCCGTCCGTTGACAAAATAACTCAAAAACGCGTTATGCAATTTTGATGAAATTTAGAATGCTACTTGGTTATTGCTATAGTAGTTTTGGTATTGCATTTCAGCAAAATTGACTGAGGGGCAGCGAAGTTATTAAGGAAAAACAGGTGCGGCCATAAAGTTTTGTCGTTTTTTTATATAGTTTTTCGTATTTAATTGGAAAATTTGTAAAGCAATTTTGTTTAAATTAATTATATTGGTTGACTACATTAATAGACCATACCATTGTAAATTTCAGTGATATCGGTCTCAGGATAGTGGAGAAAGAAGTAGTCGTAGGAGGAAATAACCCTGTTCAGAAAGTTTTTTTGATGTATTTTCAGAACTAATGCACTGATTTGAATGAAATTTGCAAATTAGACTTATGCTACTAGGGTCTGAGTTACTTACAAATTAGAGAAAATTTTGAAAAGGGCAAACAAAGTTATGAAGGAAAACCTCGATATATTGTTAGTTTTCACAATTTTTCTCTCCCATTTCTACCATAGGGCATCAAAAAATCGGCTATAGGGCGATTTTACATTACTTTATGTTTTAGTATCAAATATTAGGGCTGATTTGACGAAGGGAAAATTGGTATTTTCTTATTATACGAAGAAAATATTTTGACTAGAGAGAAAATCGGTTGAGAAATTGTTTTAAGAAGAATATTTCCTCATAAAAGTTTACTACGAATTGTTTAAATGTTTTAATTAAATGATATTTAATTAATTAATTCAAAACAAATGAGATTAAATTCATTTTGAAAGTGCTTACAATATTCAGGTTTAAGTAAAAATGAAAAAAAAGTAAATCGTATCGATTAAATTTAATTGAATTTGTAAGGTTTTGAAATTTATAATGTTTACAGTTTGAATTTTGGCACATTAATTAGCATTTGTATGGTTTTAATACTGAATTAATATAATGGGATAAATGAAAAGTCGAAATTTAATGACTAAATGGTTTAAAATTCTCGCCTATACTCTAACTGCCTGTTTTTTTGCTTACACAAAAAGCTTTTCTTTATAAAACAATTTCATAAACACTTACTTGTGTGTTACTCCTCATTCTATTAATAGCTGCAAATGATGCAATACAATGACCAGGATTTTGATGATGTGCTTGCGGTAGAACTTCTTCATGAGGTCCTGGTGGGCTTAGATCACTTGGTGTTTGTGTAGAATTACTTGTTGTAGTGGTGACATCTTCTGTACCAG
Organism: Xylophagus ater; assembly: GCA_963422695.1. Classification (NCBI taxonomy): domain Eukaryota; kingdom Metazoa; phylum Arthropoda; class Insecta; order Diptera; family Xylophagidae; genus Xylophagus; species Xylophagus ater. Next base: position 7,741,675 of record OY730486.1, on the reverse strand, counting down.
CTCCAACAACAACACCATTACTAACAGTCGAATTTCCACCATTACTACCTGTACCACCACCTCCACCACCACCACCATTTCCAGTACTGTTTCCAGTTTCAGTACCGCTAAAAATTTACATTGAAAAAGATTTTTGTTATTAAATTTAAAGAAGAAACCAAAATAAAAAAAAAAGATGAAAATTCGGTTTTCCATCACATATTTTCATCCTCATCTGAAAATCATTATTGGATCCTTTTGGTCTGATGTTTGTTGTCAACGAAAATATAAAATCGAATGTTGTTTTTTTCTCGCTCCTTTTAAAATTTGATTATTGAAGCTATTTCATGCGGTATCCATGGACCATTTGATATTTTTTTCGTCAACATCATTTACTTAGGGCCACCCCCAATATGTTATAGTCAATGCAAAAAATATATACTCCCTGCATCCGAAAATATGGTACAGATTTCGAATTTGAATTTGTGCGAACTTATGTATATAGTACATTTACAATTTCAGTTAATAATTTTATTTGTTTAAATAAATTTCACTTGATGTGAGCTCTGTCAGCTTCCAAGGCTTCTTGTGAATATACTAAAGTAGCTGATCTTTTACTACGAAATTTAGTCTTATTGATATATGGAATTTTAATACGAATTTCCTGCTTTAGCCAAAATAGTCTGGGATTTCTTAATTTGTAACAAATTTTGTAGCAATACCATAATTCTGATTAGCAGTTAAATGTTTTAAATTGAAATTTTTCTTTGGAAAATTTACCATTTCGTATCACAGTCAGTCAGATTTATGCGCAGACTTAACCAGTACCCATGGTCTGGTTTGATCCTTTCAGCTGTTGAGCGTATGTGCGTTTTTTACCTTAATCTCACTTGTGTTTGAAATCGTAAAAAGAGTTACAGACTGGGTGAACAAATTTTATAAAAATGTATTATTTTGAAGGATTTGAATTCGAATTCGAATGTCTTTATGATGGCAACTTCTTTCCGTCCATTTGTTGTTATATGTTGTGCTTAATGCACAAATCAAGAAGTATATAAATTCGATTGAAGTCCCAACAATGATTCATTTTTGCCATTTCTAATATATGAAGATACTTTATTAACTTTAACTACCGTTTTTAAGTTAGAAATTGCCACAAGACAATTTTCTGATTTCTTGACAATCATTAATAATAAGAAGTTTCGTTATGTTTCGGTCTTTTTTTTGGTCCAAAAGAGTTTATGAAGTCCAATCGTACCGGTACGGTCTGCACATAATATGGGTATGGTTGGTAGTTACACCTTGATACCTTGATATGTTCTTAAAATGTATAACAGATTTTCGGATTGACGGAGTATATATAGTAGATCTATGAGATGAGTAAGATGGACCGAGATTTTATAAAATAGATTTTTCGAAGATATAAAAATGAATGGAGAATATACGAGTACTTACGAGTTTGGTTTTACGGGTAGAAACATTTTAATGTTAACGATGAGACGATAACTCTTTTCAATTTTGTCTGCTTTTTATGTTATCACTTTATATTGGATGATATCAATCTGAGTCGAACGAACATCTATGGTTCATCTGGAATGAAAAAAACAGGAGAAGAAAATTATTGAATGGGCATTAATTAAGTTGCGAAAATTTTGTTTTATATATGAAAATCTTTTCATCGAATATTATTTAATGAATTTTCCAAACAATTTATATGAATTTTTATGTAATTAAGATACATTTTTCCAGTTTTTGTTTTCAAACACAAAGAATTAATGAGTTTCGATATTGAAAATTAGTTCAAAAATCTTCATAAAATCGAATCTAGATAAGTAATTAGGATTTTTGTACCTATGATCAATAATAATAAATTGTTCGAGAATTTTTTTTTTTTAAATCAGGTTAAAATGGTTTTACAACGTATTTATTATGAACACATTTAATGTCCTTGTTACACCTCGATTTTTTTTTCTATTTCAACTAATTTTAATTCACTCATGAACCCATAACCTACATTTTATATATAAATAACCTTTTTTTTCATTTTCAAATAGAAAGATATGTATGTTTCCTATATAGTAAAACTCAACAATAGGATAGCCAATTTTCATGAAAACCTGTTGATCCATTACATAGTCTGATTTAAAGCTCAGCTGTTTCGTTTTATATGCAATTTAAACACGCAAATTTTATGCAAATTAAATAAACGCGAATATATTATATCAACCCAACACCTTTGTTTAGGTTTTTCTTTTTTTTGCTATATTATCACGAACACAGGAAGGTGTATTTTTTATTCTATTGATACATCGTTAAACGTATAACCGCACAGACTAAAGTCTAATAGAAAATTAATGTACTAAAATTGCGTGAAAGGAGTTAAAGTGGTTTCGAAACCCGGAGTGAATTTAATACGACATTATTTGGTGTGAAAATTTTCACTTGAAGAAAAAAGCTTAAGGACCAGAACGTCAGTTTTAGATAACTAAGTTTTATAGATGCTATTTCTAAGTTTTCTCAAATTTTAGATCTTAGTACCAAGTCTTATGATTTTGGCGATTAAATGCATGGAACTCCTATCCAAAATTTGATAACAGATTCTTAATTGCAATTTTATAGGTGTGGAAATCTAATTTTAGTGACGTCAATTAATCTATTTCAAAGTTGTTTCTTTAAGCAACTTTTAAAGTCAAAGAATAAATCTTTGAAGAATTTGTTAGTTTGTTTCGTGTTTCACATGTAAAAAGATGTTTCGATGCCCTATGATCGTATAAATGGTATTCTTGGAGAACAAGTCTGTATAATTAAATCAACAAACTCTGTTAAAATAAACAATTAATCCTAAAAATATAGTAATATTGTTGTTCACGTTATAAGATTTCAGTCTAATTAAACAATATCCTAAAAAAACTAAATAAATTCTGAAAATTTCATTTAAATCGATCAAGTCGTTACTGAATTAAATTATATAAAACAAAACCGATAAAATTTTATAGACTAATTTTATACACCACAACTATTTCTTACTACACAACTCTTTGATCAATTTTATAGAAATTTGAATGAAATTGGTTTCCAACTTTACCAAGTAAAAACGACAAAACTTTGTGGTCATCCTGGTTTTTTATTTATAAACATTTTTAGTTAATGATTCTTGTTTTATTTATATATATTTATAAATATTTTTGCGGTCTTTACGAACTCTCTTCTTTGTTCATATTGTGGTGAAAGAACATTTTCCATGATATCTATTTTATATCATGTTTATTTCGAAACAAATTTCCATAAAAAACTAAATATCCTTTCTGGTCAATGGTATTAAATTGGATTAGTGTTCTGTATACCTTCTTTTTGTGGGTATATTATTCCATATGAAATACGATTTCATTGTTACGTGTTGTAGATGTTGAAAATCATGTATTCATGTTGTGGCTATCTCGTGAACATCATATAAAAAATTTGTAAAAGATTACACTTGAACCACAACCACAATATACAATATAAAAAAAAAATGCAACTTCATATAAATATATAATCCTACATGAACAAATCCACGATGTATCAATTATAATTTAAGCTTAGCTTGTATTTCAAGTAGATGACGGCATGAATTTTATAAAATTCATTTTGTATCCAAATTCAGAAGTTTTTTGTAGAAAACTTTATTTTGTTTGATATACAATAGAGCCTGGAAGTACCACTATATGACAACCTATATAATCGGTTAAGCTCATTGTCCTACTAGAAGGTTTTCTACATAAAGTAAAATACTTATCATCTGGCAAATTGCACTAATTAGCTGGCTCGACTGTAAACTTTTTCTAATTTTAATTTTAATTTTTTTTTTCCATTTTCATTAAGTCCCTAAATTAACGAACAAAATTTGTTTAACGAATATCTTTCGGATAGCAGATGGAGTGTAAAATTTTAGAAAGCTATATTTCTAATGCTTATAAAGTGGTGCTCGTTTCTCGCATGACAGTTCTGATCTGAAAAATGCCACATTTTTATGTCCCTTAAACGAGAAATTCATCATCTCTTCCATTCTAATTAATTTGAAAAGGACAATAGCTTTTCTAGGGAAACATTTGTAAGAAAATATATCATTTACTTGTACAAAGTCTTCTTATAATGATTAATTTGTGTCTTAAAATTTTATTACTTCCTTCAAATGTGTATCACAATGAGGATGTACAAATTACTGATACCATAAATCAAAACCTATATTTTAAATGGTTTCTTATTCTTAAAGGGAAAAACTTTTTCTAAAAGAACAATTTCCCTTTAACAAATTATTAAGATTTTCTATTTATATATCCAAATGTAAACAATTTTCTTTTATGAATATTAAAAACAAAAAGAAACCCCAAAATTATAATACATAAAATTTTCATTCATTCGTTTATTTAGCAACAAGAAAGCTTAACCCAACTAAAGCATAAAATGTTGAGGAAAATATAAAAATGAAAAAAATTTAATAAGAAAAAGCTTTTTTCAGTTCTTTATTTTGTATGTTTCATAACCTAAGGACCTTTTTTTTGCCACGCAGTTTTTATGATTGTGCTTTTTTTTGGATCAGAAATAAAGCATTAAATATTTATACGAATACTAATAAAAAAAAAACGAAATGACCTGATGGGTGGTAAAAGGTGGCTAAACAAAAAGAAAAAAAAATAGAAGATATATCCATTATTAAAGTTGCATTACTTTTAACCTTAAGGATATATCGATAATAAAATGTCGAATTTAATGTTACTCATGAAGATTATGTCACATATTTGTTCCCAGAAGTCTCAGAAACTTTGATGTCTCTAAGATCAGTTATTCAAGACATTATTCGTCTTCCAATATTATGTTTATGATTATTTTTTTCATCTTCATGTTAGTGGACAATTTCATCTTGAGACATGCGATATGATCTCATCCTTAAAGTTAATATCTACCAAGTATATGCCCGCAAAAGAAAAAAGGAAAAAGCAAAAAAGGAAAAGCTTGTACAGAGACATTTCTGAAGAGCTTATTTTTTAAGATACAATATTTTCCAACAAATTGTACGCCCATTCATTTTCTTAATATCTCTTTTCGTATATTCCGACAGGGTAAATGAACGTTGGATGTCATTGTGTTTCAGAAGAATTTAGGGAATGAAAAAAGCTCACACTATTTATCTTACTGTCTGGGAATATCTATTTTTCTTGTATTTTTTTTTCGTTTTTGAATTTATATCCTTGTTCGAGAGTTGTTATATTCCAGACTTTTATGTAGAATATTCATAATTTTTTCTTGTAACTATGTACTTGCTTACGTTTTTTCGCTTATAAATTTACCGAAGTGGAAGATTGCAAACACATAGTCTGTCTAAGCTTCTTTTTCTGCTATAGTAACCATATTTTGAATTATCAAGATTTTTTTTACTTCGTACTCGAAAAGTGTTTAATGAAGCGATTTTTATGATGTCAAGTAGATAAAACTCTTTTTTTGGTTTGGTTCTTGAAATTTTATACGAAACAGCGAAAAAAAAACTCGAACAATTTTCGTACTCTATTATCCTCCGGGAAAATCGGTACTCCAGGGAATTATGTGCTAAATTGAAGATAATGATAGTGTGCTTCTGGTGATCTGTAATTTTCACTTTTTTTTTGTAATTGTTGGAAAATGATATAGAATGGTAAAATACAGGGTAGAACAGGAAAATTAGTCTAATCTGCGTATGTAAAATTACGACATTTGTATTGATGATTGAGAAAAATAAAAAAAAGAAGCAAAATTGTCAAAGTTTCTGTGTTGAACCAAAGACTTCTCAACTGCCGGCAATATAACATAAGTTCTAAACCACTGAAGTTTACGATACCGCTTGTGTTACTCTTTTCATTTACTTTTACTAAACCATACAAATGATTTAAAAATTATTTACGCAATGTACATGTAAGTAAAAATGGAAGAACAGACTAGTCTATACAAAACAAAGATATAGTATCGTCATTATTCATCATTTATGACAGGTTATTTTCAACACTAATCAGTTCAGGGACCATTAGGATAGAATTATGGTACAAGGAAAAAATACATGTATCTCATATATCTAAAAAAAACATCCATTATAAACTATGAGAGGTTATAGTCTGGAACAAGAAAATTATTAAAGGAGATCAGTGTTTGGAAGGTATTCCTTAGTATACTATATATAAATCCATTGAAAACATGTTATATGAAAACTAAACTATTGAAACATTATTTGTAACTTTTTAATATGCTTTTTGCCAATACACTCAAATAGTATGCCAAGTAACATTTTCTCATATATTTTTAGCATTAAAAACGCTATTTTTTCAACGGTTTAGATTTGCTAATTACAAGCAATACGTAAGTGTATGTTATCTCTAATTATGGTTGGGAAGGGAGAGAGAATAAGAGGAATAATAATACTACAGAGAGATAAAATTTCTGTTGAGATAGAAAAGAGTCCAATCTATTACCATTTGTGTTAGCTAATAATGTGCTGTAATTTAGCAATTATTTAGCATTAATGCTTCTAAGCATTTTAATCTTACTTGGGATGTCAATAACTTATCGTATAAATGGAGACACATCAATTTCAAAGAATTTTTTGTTTGCCAAATTTACTTAAAATTCGAAGAGAACAAATTAATTTTTTTATTTATTGATATTTCAAGGCAAAACTAAAAATCATGAGCTTAAGTCTAATAAGTTTCCTGTGTGGGTGCAGCTTTTTCTCAAACAAGCACTAATAAATTTCTAAGAAAAATTTGATTTTCATTAATATTCAATATATTTTTGCAAATTCAACAAATTCGAACATATCTAATGAGTTTTTTTTAGCTTTTGATGTGAATCACCTTTCGAAACGACCGGTTTTTAAAGTTGATGATTAAATCTGTTTATAAAAGGAATTAAAGAAAATTATAATCATGACAAGTTAAAGAAATTTGTTGGAAATTTTTCAAAGAATTAAAAGTTTTATTTACAAAAAAAAAAAAACAGGTAAAAACAAAATGAAAAGCTTGTAAAAGGAAAAACTCTTTTCAACGCATAGTCAGGCAATGAAAGAAAAATGTACATAAAACCACTTTTGTTATATAAAAAAAAGGGTATATAAATGTAAATAAATTTTCCAAATGATTCTCTATAAGTCTATGTGTGTCTAGACGTCGTGAATCTTATAATATTACATTCATAAAACTGAATAAAATTATATAAAAAGCACATTTTCTTAACGATGTAATAAAATTTTCTTATACACCTATTTCTATAATGAAATTAAATCGGAATTTCTTTTCGTTCTACAGAAATCGAAAGTATTAAAATGAAAACTTTCATCACTTGGATACAAATATACCAAAACCTAATAATGGAAACCTGTTCTTTATACAATTTTTCGATTAGTGACGCAACATTACACACCTTTTCTTTAGACAAATCTTTTCTTTCTAATATAACCAATTTTTTTTTTCTTTATCGCCTATACCGAAAGTTCTGTGGCTTCTTATATATCTAACAAAAATAAAATATGATAAAAATATGTTCTCAAATTTACACTAAAACATTTCATATATAAAACCTCAACTTTAGATTTGTTCACTTCTATCATAAAAACCTGTCACATAAAACTAATCCGAATCAGTCAAACCATAAGCTTTTATGTGATTCTTCTACAGAACTTCACCTGTGCTATACATAGTATCGGTTTACTGAAAACCGCCTACAGTTCATCTCAAGAAGTTTGTAAAAGTTATTTATGTTATGTGGAAAGTCATATGTGAATAATACCTTTAAGAGTACTTTGATATAGGCATATATTTATGCCTCCTAAGTTGATATGATTTCTGCTTTATGTATATTGTATATAATAGAGTAATCCGAACTAAATCTAGATAAAAAAATTTTTTTTGTTCTAAATATAGTTATTAGATAGTAAGGGTATTCATGAAATCTGGGAATTTTACCGATCGCGTAAATGTATAATTTTCCGAGGAGTGTTTCATGAACGCACCTCGTGTATAAACTGTGTAAATTTTGTCTTATAAATATAATTTTGTCAATTTAATTGTTAAATTTGATTAGTTTCGACTTGCCTCCGATATTTTTAACAAAAAATAAGTAGTATTTCTTTAGTTCTCAAAAAAAAAATTCTTTTTTTCTCCTACTACAATTGTCAGTTAGATTTGTATAAGTTTACGAGGTTATTTACGCACCAAAATCGTCGCGGAAATTTCCCAGGTTTGTGTATTGGACTCTCCATAGGAATTTTGACAGTTCATTTACGAGGTGGGAAAATTATGCAGTTTACACGATTTACGAGGGTTTTACGCGTTTTCATGAATACCCATATTATTATGACTATTTTTTGCAATTTCTTATGGTAAATTTCACTAACAGATTACAGTCGAACCTATCAGACTTGTTTAAAACCAAGCAACAAGATTTCCAACTCTTTGTTTGTAAGCCGTCTAGTTTTGGTAAATCGTAGAGGTACTGTGTTCCATCATGACAACCAGAGGCTTCATATACATTTTGTCACTCGACAAAAATTACTAGAACTTAGTTGAAATGTACTACCTTGGCGTTGCAATATACTATTCTATTTAGCTCTCTGCAAAGCTCTTTGGCTGGGAAAAAAACCTGTACTTCCTTTGATAGTGCGACAACGTACCTGGAAGAATTTTTGGGTGAAAAATACCACAAGTTTTATGAAATGGGAATCATTAAATTGTTTGAAAGATGGAAACTCATTGTCGATCAAAATGGCCAATCCATTAGAGATTTGTTCATAGTAAAAACCGAAAAAAAAACTTTCCGGACTATCCAATATTTGGATAACTCGTCCGAATATTACTGGAGCACAACATACAGCTTGTTAAAATGTTTTCCTAGGATAAATAAGATAACGAAAATAGTATCCAAATTAGCAGGGTTAACTGTATGAATATGATTTTGAAAGTTTATAGATTTTACATAAAAGCGTTATGAAATTTTCACTTGTATTAATATTTATCGGATAGAATTTCGTTCCAATTACCATTCGAAATGAAAAGTTACAGTTTTTGTGGTTGTTATGTCGGTGAAAATTTCTACAATTAAGTGAATTTTAAAATTAAAATTATTACCAAGAAACAGTAGCAAATTTAATCAGCACAAAGTATTAAGATCAAAATCTCAGATATATTTTTAATTTTTTGCAGATAAGATTAACACAAATTTTTGCAAATATATGATAAAAATACTTTCTACATTTGTTCAAAAAATTACATATTGGCAGTTAATTAAAAAATTAAATAATTTATGTTAATTTGTAAAAGAAAAAGTTCATTGGTCCAAAACGACGAAGAACTCGAAAAAAGCTATGGTCTATTAATTAAGAATATTTGATTTGGTTTTTTTAGGTAATATTTTATTTTTAAAATTATGACACAAAAATTTTTGAGTTCAATAAAATTTGTTTTTTTTATTATTGTTGTTGTTAAAAACTGTCTGTTTCTAAGCTTAAAATTTTGATGAGTTTGGACATTGAGAGAATTTTTAATAATGTAAAGCTCATACCAAACTTGTTGGTGAAAAGTTAAAGAAGTTTAAAAGCTTATACAATTTTGCAGACTATCGTACTTGAACCTGTTATTATTTTAGGAAAATTAGTGTTATATATTTGTTTCTCTTAAATGATTTAATAGGATTTATAGACCGTCAGGCCATAAGCAACATATCAGACTCTAAGGCTTATTTTGATTTTGGTGATTGTTACGCACTTAGCCTTCGAAACATGGACGGGGATTGAAATCAGAAATTTAAACTAAGGAAAGGTGAACATTTTCTTTATTTCTTTCTCTTTCAACCCGACCAGAATTCTAGCCGGTAATCACAGACTTTGTAGTTCGACGCGTTACCTATTAAGCCACGACCACCGAAAACTCAACAAAATACCGGTACATATTATATTTCTCCCTCAAACGTGTTCTATCCAAAAGAAGATGGATTAATCCTCCTAAATTATCTTTTTTCTGCTTAATTTTTAACATGAAATCTTCTTCCTTTAATATTAAACTTAATTTTTATCACATTTTCTTCTTATTTAATTATTTGTCTTTTATTCCCTTTCTTATGTCTATCATTTACAATAAAATAAACCATTATATTCCCACCAATCTTTAGATATAATAAATTTTCTCATTAATTCTTTCATGGCTTGAATTTTAATTCTTAGAGCTTTTCTACACACTCAAACACACACACAAGACTATTCTTATTCCTTTAAGATTATTTCCACATTTTATTCATCTATAGATCTTGTACTAGTTATATATGAAAAGTTTTATCGAAAATCATTATCTTAAGAAAAATCTTTATTTTCAATATTAGGAAATTCATAAAATGCCGAAGTAGGCAAAGAGAAAAATCAATCACATTAGAAAAATTATTTCCATTTTGAAAGTGACAAGAATTTAAAAAGAAAGAAAAAAAAATGTTTTTCCAGTAATTTTCACTTGAATCAATTTCCTCGCTATTTTTCAATACTCGTCACGAAATGACGATCCTTTAACCTTATCCTTTTAGAATGTTCATCTATTTAAAAAAAAAAAAAAAAAAAGGAAAAAAAAATTTAAGAATATATTTTTTGTAAACAAAATTTTCACGTTTTTCTTTCGTATAGAACTTTTCTTAAACGTTATTTTGGTTCCCATTTTATATTGAGTTTATTGAGAAACGTGTGCTATGACAATTTTAAGTTTATTTCTTGGAGCTTATTTAACTTATTTACCATTCTTAAGATCTTAACGGATAAACATCTTAAGATCATCATTTCGTTATCACAATTTAATCTTATACTATAAAAAGTGTGATACTTTATCGAAGACGAGAATTTTCTTTGTATGGGCGCAATTTTTATGAAGGTTTTCCATTTTATGAATTGTACATAAATTTGCGTAACCACTTTAAGAAATATTTAAATTTGTTTTCGTATTTTTTTGGGATTAGAAAGAAAAACCACACGAGAAAATTTTTTCTTAAAGAATAAAAACAAGAATTTATTATTCGCAACTTTTCTTGTGTATAATAAAATTTTTTTGTAATAAAATTTTATGAAGTTTAATGAAGTTCTTAAATGTGCGAAGGAAATGCTCATTAAGAATTTTCCAAAAATTAAAAAGTTAAAGTTCATTTAACTTAGAAAAATCCGTAAGAAATTGCGTAGGGGTGGAGAAATTTTGTTGATTTTTTTTAGGTAAATGTTGTCGTAATGAAAAGTTAATATGAATATCAATTAAAATAAATTAAAAGCTGACGAGTTTACTTAGAAATTATCCAAACATAATGATTAAGTCAACAGAATATTTTATTTCTAATTATATGTTTATGGTAAATAAGGCTGAAATATCCAATGGCAATACTGCCTGGATAGATCCTGCCACTCACAATATGCTCCTAAGAGTAATAAAGTCAAATCTGCTAATTGCAACTTTGTATATCCGGATCATCTGTTCATCCAATCGCCCTAACGAAAGGAAAAAAGCATTTTTCATGCTCTCTATATGGATCCAACTGTAAATAGGTGGTCTCAATCTTGTTCTTATAGCCAGAAATAGGTTGATTGAAGCTCTTATATTAATCTTACGCGTTTGATAACAAGTTACAAGCTAAAGAGTATGCGTAATGCTAGCATGGGGCCATAGGAAATTCACGTATATAGGCTTCCCAATTTTTGTTATTAATAAAAATTCAAAATTATAATTTCCTGATGCTTTTCTAATTGAAAATTGGCGGAAAACTTTTTTAATTCTTCTACTAAAATGAAATTTCTTCTAAGTGTGCCCTCTACTAAGCTGCCTTACCCTATTGGGAATTATTATTTTATGCGAAAAATTTTTCCAATAATTGATTTATGAGCATTTTCCATTATTATAAGCATCACTCTGTTTGGAAAGTAGAAAGTTCTGATAATAAAGGTCTGATAAAAAAAACTATGGTTTGCCTTCCTTAACGCAATTTCCTTTCCTCAAACTAATTTAATGATTTTTCACCGGAATTATTTTGTTATTTTCCTAGACAATACAATGAATCCAAATGAATCCCTTAATAACGTATTCAATTACCAGAAGTCATTTAAAATAATTTGATCTGCTACAATCTTGTACATTATTTTCTTTGTGTTTTGAATTTTAAACTTTAAAACTTTAAGAAACAATTATAAATATAGAAGTTTTGCTTTAATTGTAAATTATTTTTTTCGTTCTTTCTAAGATCCTGTCTTGAAAAAGAAAACCTCTTCTATAAAATGTATGAAAAAGATTTAAAAGAAAATTTTAAGTATTCTTGTTTCGGTTTTTATGTCAATGAGAATAGTTTTGAAAAACTGTTTTTCTATAGAAAATAGAATTTTCATTGTTTGTTAACAACGATTTTTCTGTCTTCGTCAATGATTTCCACATTGTCTTTAAATTGTTTACAATGATCTTCTAATGTTCTAATTTTAAAATGCATTTATAAATTAGGGTTAAGCTTTATTCTAGATGAAAAACTTTCTTTTTTGTAGCGAAGAAAATTAAAATGCCTAAAAATGTTGTTCATACAATTTCATCACTAAATTTTATCAAATTTCGACTTATTTAAAAAAAAAGAATTAAAATATTTGGATCCGAAACTGACCGTGTATCTGAAGCCTAATCAAAATTTCAAACACTGAATTGGAACTGGAATCCTAGATTTCTCCAGTTCGGTTTGAAGTATTCAAGGTGGATCGAAAATATTATTGTTACAACGTAGTAATAGCAATGGTTGGTATGTTGGAATAAATTAATTGCCAATAGAAGCCCTTATCACCGTGCAGAGGCTTTCCAATCAACGACCTTAACTTATGGAGCGAGAAAATGTGTGTCAATTCTTAAATTTTCTAAAAACTCATAACGCCTTCTTACATTAGTTTATATAATTAGTTCAGTCTATTATAGGTACAGCTACGGTACATGTACTTTTCAGTTTACAATATCTCTAAAGCATTATATCAGTAGTATTGCGTACTGCTTAACCAATTATTTGAACTAATGCTTATAGTGGGAAATAAACGGTGCGAAGGATCTACGTTTTTTAAGGACATATTGTAAAAAAATTTTAAATATCTTCTGAATGAATTTTTTCTCTAAATCGCAGAACGCGTTCTGGCCAAAATCGATCTTTGGCTCCAGGTGCCATTTTTAATGAATGTTTCATAAAGTTTGAAATTTTGAATTTCCTCACATTTGAAGTACAAAATCGTTGTTACTGTTTTATAATTATCTTAAAACCTAAAAAAGGGGGTGCATTTTCTTTCATTTATTATAAACTCTTGAGATTTGAATTTCCTGAAATTTCATTCAATTCTTTTTAAGGGTTTCTTGATATGAAAATCCATTACGAGATGAAACTTTTCACAATCATTTCAACTAAAATAATAATTAAGGCACGTTTTGTTCATCATTTACTTTTTCTTGAATAATAAAAACAAAAACTGGTAGTAAAATTTTCCTTTCTGAAAATGTTTTGTATCACTGACGCGGAACTAATTGCGAGTACCACGAAAGAAATAAACGTGTATAACGAAGCATGGAATATAATTCTTATTTATAATAAAAAAAGAAAATAAAAGAATATAAGAAAATTTCATAGAAATTCAGGAATAAAAACTTTTTTTTTTGGAAAAAGAACTTCTTAAAGTGAGTTTTTTTTATTTGAATTAATAGAAACCATTTGGGTGAATGATTTTCTTAATTTTCCAAAAAAAAAGTTCTTAAAACTAAGTATTTTTGCATAACAGTAAATGAAATAAAAAGCAATTACAAATATTGAATATAAGTAAAACAGAAAAAAATCAGTTATTATTTTGTCAGGTCAACAAACCTGAGGCTAATGCACCTTTTTTTTGTTTTCTAGTTCCTACAATTAAGTGCCCATCATTACCTTCTTTTTTGTGGTATGTTCAAAAATAATCAAGATACAATTTTAATTCGGTAGCAATCAAATTACAAAAAAGTAAAGTAATCATATACAAATGTGTTAGAAATGATATTTTCAAAAAAAAGAAAGAAACGGTGGATTTATGGACCCCCAAAAAATAAAAAAATTCTATTGTTTCGGGTCAAGACCGTATACTATACATCGTCCATATAATATGGATATATTTTTTTTTTACATACACGCACAATCAATGTCAATGTTAATAATTAAGCTTTTTTCTTCTATGTTTTAATCAAAACTTTTTTTCGGTTCCAAAAAAAAAAGCTAGATTGTGTATGATTACCCGCACCCACGCTATATTAATTCATCATGATAAGTTATTAAAGATACACGATATTATTAGCCTTATAGCCTTGCGACTAGACCTTTTAAATTAGTGAAATTATATAGAAGAGAGAAGAACAATACGAACGATTACTTATATACTTAATTTTGGCATGTGTCAAGCTTTAATTGAGGAAAATGATTGAATTAAAGATTGTAAACTATTTAAAAATCATGTATTTTATGGTAATCATAATTTGAAACTTAAACTTTATCCTCTAGGCTCTTTTATGTTAATGTTCTTTGATAGAATCTAATATACCAAATAAGTGTACCACGTTTTGAAGACGGAATTTTATGAGTTTTGTTGAAGATGGATGTTTCGAATAAAGTTTTAGTAAATCCAAACTATTTAAAATAGAAAATTTTTATTGGCATGTCAGAGGGTGTTGTGGCATATAGACTACGCAATGAATACATTGGCTTCGCGTACACGATTAGAACTTTGGGTTTATGTTTCAATCAAAATCGTATTGTATATAGATCCAGTAAAAAAAGCTTACTTTTTTAACTTGCCGTTTGGTTTAATTTAATTAAAATCAAGAAGAGTTTCATTTTTAAACTTAATTTATGTCCTAAGTAGAAATGGGTTTTTAATATTTGTTCAGTAAATCAAATCAAGGTTTTAAAATTATTCTCATATTTCTAACCAACCGTGTAGACCAAGGTTGTCCAACCCAAGGCATGTATCAATGCGGCCTGAAAATATTCAAAGTTACTGTCCATTTTCTGAGGAATGATATGTGTGTTGGGTGCGCTTTCGTGTTAAGGCTGTGCCAAGTGACAAACAACAGAAGCAGGATCAGAACAGAAAGCTCTTTCGTTATGTAGTAAATTCTCTTTCTGTTTGCGTTGCTTGCTCAGCTACACTGTTCTGTTGTTTGTCACCTGGCGGCTTAAGTGAAGAATCAAACATACTAAGTAAAATTAGAACCAACATGTTGAATGAACACCTTGAGAACTGCCTGAGAATTGAACCAGATATTGATGATTTAGTTTCTCAACTTCAATGCCAAGTATCACATTCATTTTATGATATGGATTTATAATATATAGTACTTGTGGCCCAAAACACCATGTCTTCTTCGGATGTGGCCCAGGGAAACTAAAAGGTTGGACACCCTTGGTGTAGACAATTCTGGGTCTTATCTTTTGTCTACTACAGTGTCTATGCAAAGAGAATGGAATGGAAAAACTTCTATACATTATTTCTTCCCTATAGTCGACATTATTTGCGTCATTTTTTTACTCTACGAAAGTGTTTAAAACGATAGTCTTCATATGGAAAAGTAACACTGATAGGGTTTCATCATTTTCACCTGAAAATTACAAGAATTTCCAATAAAAGACGCGCTATTATTTTAGTTTCTAATTCCTTTAATATGAAATTTAATATTTATTCCCTTTTATTTGTTGTAACAAAAAAGGTTAATAAACTTTTCACTTTTTTTTTTATTGTAGTTTGTATATTTACGCGTGGATTTATCAAAAATCGATTGAAAATTGTTTGTATTTTCTTTTTAGTTAGAATTTTCACCCTATTCAAGGGGGAAATTTTGATCAGGCCCATCATGATTTTCATATTTTATATATTTTCAGTGAAAGTCCATATAATGTTTCTTTTTCCAAAATGAAAGAATGTACATTTTTCATATTGGTTTATTGATTTAAATGTTTCCCGAAAAAAAGAACATTAATAACAAAATAAAAGTTCTATAGTACGAGTACGAGTACGAGTATTACAAATGCGGTTATAAAAATGGCCTTAAGCATAAATTTTGAATGGAAACATTATTAAGGAAAGTTGTTTTTCTTATTTTTAGAATTAATTCTTTCATAAATTATTTACCGAGTTCAGTTTGAATTTAGTTTAGACTTTAAATGTAGGAAGTTTATATATTTGGAATTAAAAAAAAATTTTATTTGAAAACATTTTGTTTTTTTTTGGAAAATAAAATACACCTAAATCTATTTTTACAAGAAGAATTCGTGGAATGGAATTGGGTGCACCAATAAGCAAAATTAAAACTCTTGTGTATAGATCGGACACTCGAAAAGTGTGCAGATATAGTCTCTTAAGGTCAATCTCCACACAGCCGACTTCCTATTCTGACGAGAAAAATCAGAAAACTAGAAAGAGATGGACTTTTGCAATTTTCGCTAGGATTGATTGAATAAAAATATCAGAGTCTCTACACACAATTTAGAAAAATTGGTAGTGTGCGATGGTATCGTGTGTGATTATTGTGAGAGTAGGCACCCGTAGATTAACTGCCATATAAATCAGATAAACATGTTCATCTGTTTTTGAGGAGAATCATCTGCAGATCGAAAATCAGTTGGGGAAATGAGAAATGCAAAAGCGGACAAAATATGTAGGATGATTCTTTTCTCCCTTTCTGTTTAACCAATCTTTGTATAGTGTATCCCATACTTGCATCAGAAGTAGGAAGTCGGCTGTGTGGAGATTGACCTTTAGATGTACATTCGAAAACAGGCGGTCTCTTCACTAAACTGTCTCCTGTCGTGTGTTTCACTTAGGAGATTTTTCATTCTTTTGAGAGACCAAGATCTGTTCCTATATCTTCACCTATAATTCGTGTTAGATAAAAATCGTGTAAAAACTGAACTGGGTGTATTAACTATATTTTTAATATTGAATTAGTTAATTGTGCGTAATAAACCTTCATGAAAATTCAAACTATTTAATAAAGTGGTTTTTCTAAGAAATTTTTTAAGAAAATTATATAATTCTTCGGCATTGATAATTGCAAAATTATTTTAGCCTTCATTGAAAAAAAAAAAAAAATTTATAATCATTGAATATCGCCAAAAAACAACAAAACAAATCACTGTGATATATCAATTTGTCTCCCTACATTACAGTCACACCACAAATAAATGGCTACACCTTTTTTGATAAATAAATACTTGCGACTAAACAAAGGAACATATCTTTTAGTTTAAATTCGGTCCCTATCACGAGCTCTAGTACTGAAAATCTCATAACGTTGCAATGGATCTATAGCACACCGAGGAGAAACAGCTAACCATAAGATCAATATAAATTTGTTGAATATTCTTTCCTGCGCACGCAGAAGCGTAACTGATTTTTATGAAATTTTACAGGCGAACTCAAGTTAAAACCAGTTACACCAATAACAAGTGAAAATCCCCTGGTATAATATTGCCTTTGAAATCTAACAATCTAATTTTAATTCTAATGTTATAGAATTGTTGTAGATGGTATCAATTAGGGAAGTTAAAACCTACATACGTTAGCTCGGTCCTAGAAAAAAATTAGGTCTTTTCAATTTCTAGAATACCACATCACCAGATGTGTCGTCGTGGGTATTAAGATGATTGGTTTATTCAGAAAGAAAGTCTTTCATAATGGGTATACCTGACCACATGAACGTTGATAACTTCCCTTACTTCCAAGTCACAAGTCTCAAGTCACTTTGAAGAGCTTTTTGGTGGTACTAATACTAATTTTGGAAACATATTAAACCATTTTTTGGATAAGTAAATAAATCTGGGAATTATAAAATTATAACTAACGTAAGTAGTAATTCCATTGTGTATAACTTTTCAATTATAATAATTTAGCAAAAAGGTCAAGTATTAGACACTTCAATATTCAATAGTCAATATTTGTGGATTCTGTTCGTTATTTTTGGTACAAAATATTATTTAACACAAACTGTTCAAATATTCGAATGAAATAAAAAAAAAATATTTTATTGCAATATTTCAAGTGAAAAATTTTCAATAAATTTTCACATAAAAATTTTCTTTCTATTCTTAGTTGTTATGTCAAGTTCTGGAAGCTTTGAATTTTTTTTCTTTTTATTGAAAACATAATTGTTTTTAAATTTTTGAAAATAAAACACAATTAATTTCAGTTTAATTGAATTTGGTCATTTTTTTTCTTCTTTTAAAATCACGTTTAAAGAGGTTTAATTTTGTTGTTTTGCAAATAATTAATATAAAATTCTCTCAAGGTAGTTAAAGTTAAGATTTTCAATAA
Organism: Xylophagus ater; assembly: GCA_963422695.1. Taxonomy (NCBI): domain Eukaryota; kingdom Metazoa; phylum Arthropoda; class Insecta; order Diptera; family Xylophagidae; genus Xylophagus; species Xylophagus ater. The sequence goes on along the minus strand of OY730486.1, from coordinate 7,723,341 downwards.
TAATCGCTGAATCATATAAAAACGATTAATTAAGAATTTTAAATAAACAAATAAAACGAAGAAAAAAAAACACATAAATACATTAGTAAGTGCTGTAAGTTAAAAAGCTATTGTTAGTTAAGAAACTTAAGAAAAACTTGTGTTTTTCAAAAGGCGTGTCTAGCCAAAACAAAGAAGTTCCAATATGCATTTAAAAATCCGGATTTGCTGTTTTTTCTTTCGTTATAATATTAGATTACGAAAATAAAAATTTGCAACGTTTTTAAAAAGAAACTATGATTAGGAATTGACTTAAAAAATAAAAAAAACTACAACTAATTCTTGAATGGTCTTAATTTGTTCTGGCATTTATTTGATTTTCAATATTTTTGTATAAAAAAAATATCTGGCATGGAAAAACCACTCAACTTTCTTATACATAATTATTTCGAAAATTATTAATTACAAAACAGAAATTAATTTTTCATTTAAAATTATATCAAGGAAAAATTGTATTGTTGCCAAAGATATAAATTTATAAAGGAAAAGCTTTTAAAAAGAAAATTTTGAAAAACTTGCTATAAGATTTACTGTAACTTCTTACCGATGTTCAAATTATCATAATTTATACATAACTTGGTTTTATCAAATATAGCGTAACCATAGACTAATAATAAAGACTTCCAAAGACTGTGCATTCAACTGATTCTTTTTGTACAGTGATATCACGACACAATATAGATTCTTCTCTTTGTTTCACATTAAACCTCTTTTCACCTACAACAACAATACTGAACATCACGCTGCTCATTTGGCTAAGAAATCTAGGTATACTAATCTATGGTGTAACGAATACATAAAAATCCGTCGAGAACAAGAAAAGTGACCAGAGGTTTTATTTCCAAAGCATCTAATGTGCACCTAATGTCATATATACAGCTTAGTATGTTACGTTTTACGTTTTTTTCGTACAAAAATTCTATCTTGTAAATATTAAAGCACTTAAAAGCTCTTATTAAAAGAGTTTCACAAAAATAGTCACTAAAATTTCTTTTAGATTTTCACATTTCTGTATTCCATTATTTTTGGTTTAATCATATTTTATTTAAAAATCTACTAACACAAACTTATGGTACAGCAGTTTCATCAAAACTAATCAAATTCTAAAAAATTCCAAAAACTGTAGAATGGAAAAACTATGAAATTGCCTTGGGTTGAATTTGAAGTCTGGACCTATCTGAATACTAAACAACTGAATCTGCAACATAATTTTTTCAATCAATTCACAGTTTTGTCGCAACTATTTTACTTAAATTGCATATACTCTAAACCCTCCTGCAACATGGTTTCCTACAACATGGTTTCGCTCTAACATGATAAAAAAGATTACGGGAACCATTGTTCCCGTTTTCTCTTTCGGTATGAACCTATTTACCATGTTGTAGGAGAGTTGGATGTACAAAATCAATTATTTTCTTGCAAGATCATCATTTCATATTAACAAAACACCCTTGTACAAGATTTTATTAAGATTGGTCCACGTGTTCTCGACATATCATACAAAAGAAAACTTCCCGTAGTGAGACTATTCTAATTTTCCGAATTTCAATTATATGAAAACAGATTTTCAATATAACAATACTTCAATTTAGCTTAAAGAGTATAAGAAAGTTAAACAAATTTTTAATAAATAAGCAAATACGTTTTTTTTTTCTTCTAAAACTGTTTTAAGAAACTAATTATTTTGATTTTACTTTAAAACATTATTTTTAAACAATGAAAATCATCGTTTGTTTTCTGTGATAATAAAATCGATATTCAGTAGACTGTTAACGAATAATGCTGGTTTTTTTTTTTCTTAAAAATAATAATTAAAAAAAAAACACGTTTTTTTAAATGATAAAATGTAACATATTTTATACAACATAAATATTTGTTTTGTTATAAAAATAAACACGAGAGAAAATCTATAATTAATTTTATAATTTATGTAAACAATACATTTAAGTAGTATTTGAAGAGTAATAAATTAAAATAAACATCTTTTTTAAATTACCTGATAAATTTTGTATAACACCTTTTTTTTCTCAACTTGAAAACATAACTTTTGTCAATGGAAATAAAATCATCATAATTTTATGTATTAGAATTTTGTATTAAAATAAAAACATAAATAAAAATCATTTGCCACGCCTGTTATGTAAACTAAACAACAATATAATAAAAATCTTAAGAAATTGTTGAAAACATCTTAGATCTATATAGAAGAAACCACATGAGAAAAATAACTAATTAATCTTCAGAAGAACAACCACTATGTGCCTTGGACAGACACCGAACAAGACGAACGTTGTTAACCGTGTACAATTCTATCGGTAACTAAAATTCTTTTTCCATTTTTTAGTAGAAGGTGAAGTACACACGCTGCTTTCAGAAAAGCAATATTTTAATAATCACATGAATTCGTATATATAAGCTTTTTTTTATTTTGCTTAAAAAAAAATAATGTCTGTAAGCTTTTTATTTCTCTCTGTCAACCCTTATACAATAGTTATCTAAATATACAGTCTTTCTTAATCCATGTCGTTTTTTTTTTTTTGATAGCGCACATGGACTATCGTTTGTGATTAAAAGCTTTTAAAAAACATACAAAAACTTAAAATCGTCGTATAGCCGATTTTTTGATGCCCTCCTATAGTAATTAACAAATCTATGGTTCAATGAATTAAGTCTGAGAAAACACCAATCAAAGATTTTTCGTGGGGAACGTGATAACTAAATAACCTGAGTCATAGACTAATAATAAAGATTTCCAACGACTGTGCATTCAACTGATTCATTTTGTACCGTGATATCAAGGTACAATATAGATTATTCTCTTTCTTTCACATTAAAATTCTTTTCATCCATTCCTCTTTAAGTTCGCCTACAACAACAACACTGAATATCCCGCTGCTAATTTGGTTTGGAGATCTAGGTATACTAATCTATGCCTGAGTACTAATAGCATAAATCTGTTCTGCAAATTTTATTCAAATTGACATATCAGTTTTCGAAGTATTTACATCTGAAAAACTAGACAAAATAACAACAATGGTAAGGCGAATTTTTACCAACAACTATTTCTTTCCCCATTATCCTTAGATCGATTTTATCGAAATTTAGAATAGTATCGTGTATTTATTTCGTTAACCTGCGTAATTAACTTAAATGGAATTGCTGTAAAAAATCTCGAACTAAATTTGAAAAACGACAAAAAAAAATGGCAAAACTTTGTGATCACCCTGGTTTATTGTTTAGACCTTCGCTCCACTTGTTCCGATTTTGTTGAAATATTATACCAAATCGAATTAAGAAATAACCAAGCGATGATCTAAATTTTATTAATATCGGAGGATGCGTTTTTGAGTTATGTTGTATGCAGACTGAAGGACAGACATGGTTAAAATCGATATAACTCTTGATTCTTTACACATTACCAACCCTGAAACGGAAACCTTTCTCCGATGATTATGTTCATGAGTTACAAATGAAGTGACAAAACTAATATGCCCTCTGGCAGTATCTACCTTAGGGCATAAAAAGTATCTATGTACATTGTATAGTGTTTAGATAAAAATTCATGACAAATTGTGTTGTTTTGTTCGTCAAATATAGGATTTTTCATGAACTCTCAGTCATTGGTTGGATATACTTAAAATTTGAAAAGACTTAATTCAACCTTATGATTGTAAATTTTTAAAAGATTCTTATCTCATTTCTGTGTTAAAAAAAACATCCCCAAAAATTGTATTGAAGATCAACAGTGCTAAAAAGCTTACAGACAAGGAATAAGCAATATTTCCAAATTACCAAGAACAAATATTTTTACATAAACCAAAAAAAAAAAAAATATGTTCATTTATATATTTTTCTAATTGAACTAACAAAGTACCAGAATTCCATCCCTAAATGTTTGTACAAAAAACTTACATTTAAATCCTAAAGATTTGTCATGAATTTGACAGCACACGATGACAACAAGCACAGCTCAAAAAAGGATACCCTTCAAATAAATTGTAATAGACGTCGCAGTTTTCTTTTTGTTACAAAATATCACACCAGAAAAGAATCCAAACATAGGTCGACAACCTTTTCCCGAGAATAATTTCACAAATATTGTTTTAAGCTTTTTCACCCTTAATCTCTTTGTTTGTTTGATATTTTTTCTAGCTTTTCTATTATTTTCAGAGCAACTATTTATATTTGCACTCACTCTTTAAAAATTATACTCTCAACAAAGTGGGGTTGACAAACCCAGAAGCAAAAAAAAAAAACTCCCCAAAAGCTTAATTGAAAGCACGTTTTTTTCCTTATTCTTTCGAAGAGGGAGGAAAAGTTAACGAAAAAAAATTTAAGCGCGTTTTTTTTCACTGTTGGAAATTTTTAATTAAAAAACTTAAAAAAAACTTTCTTTTTTTTTCTATGAAAATAATTAACAAGAAATTTTATAATTTAACACAATAATTTATTTTCTATAAATCGAAATTGACATATGTCAAAAATCATTCAGAAAAACAAGGATATATCAACCCCCTTTTTGAGAAAACAAAAAACGTAAGACCAGACCAGAAATACACCACCTCGACCACTCGAAAGCTCAACACAAACTGAATAAAAAAAATTAGAGACGACCAGATTACAGAGAAAATTTTACCTGTGTACAAAGAATAAGCTTTCATTAAATCATTATTTCGAAGTGTTGGTGGTATTCATGAATGAATTGGTAGGAAATAAGCTTTTACAAATCACCTAATGAAAATGGAAAAAAAACTTCCCTAACAAAGAAGGGTGAACCATTGTAGATGGTTGGTTCAGTGAGCTTTTCAGTTCTTTTTTGGGGGTAGTGGTGGTGGTGACTATTTTTAACAGTGAAACTTTCAATAACAATGAACTTTAAGGGATTTTATGAGCTGGGGAGTAGTCGATGTTGTGCATTGTTTTGTTGCGTTCGGATCTGGAAGTTTAATTCTTTTTTTGTGGTAAATATTTTGGGAGTATGCGTACTTTGAAATTGTGAGTGCTTATGCAAATTCATTTGTACAGTGTTGATTATTTTTAATGTAAACAATTTTTACTGCCATTAAGTCTGTACCAGGTGAGTTTAGGAATAATTTCAAATTACCATACCTTATATTTGATAATATATGTATGTAGAAAGACAAAACAAATAATACAAGACTCTGGTCATCGTGACTTGGAAAGAACCTAGTTGTCAATCATGATTCCAGGTTGTCATAGTATTTTTATTTAGTTTATTAAATGTCAAAGAATAAATTGTTTCAAATAATCATAATTTATTAAATATTTCTTTAAGATGTTACAACTAATATTAAGCATAGATATAAAGTAGTGCCGGGAGCAAGCACCAATATAATTTTCCTTTTTCTTCTTTTCTGATACAAATATTGATATTTTAACTATATTAGTTTACCTCAAATTACTTAAAGCTTTAGCTAGACATACTATAAGTCAGCATAATATGCACTATAATAGTCATATTAATAATTTTATACATTCTGTAATTGTATGTACTTTATAAAGCCTCAATAAATAATAATAATTTAATTTAATAATCTAATTAAATATTTCAAATATATTCCAGGGCACTGATGACGTATATGTGCAAAAAAAACTAATTTGAAACTTTTTATATACTTTTTATATTATGTCTGGGATTCGTTGCAAATTCGCTGCAAGTTCATAAAATATGATTTGTTTTAAACACAAACCTAAGGATGTAGCAAAATACTTACTACACGACCCCATTGAACTTATTTCAAGACATAATTTCAGTCAGACTGAAAAAAAGTCTAATGGAGACTCTAAAAATTGGACTTTTTTGTCAGTCCGACTGAAATTATTTCTTGAAATAAGTCCAATGGAGTCGTGGGGTTATATACTAAGCCATGCATGCTTTCCGAGTATATACCACTCGATCGAGTTTTCATAAACACCCTTTTGGAATTTTACCATATGGCGAAAAGCTCACTGGTTTTTTTTTGTTTCCCTTCGAAACATGATGTAATTAATTTTAAGATTAATTATTTAAAATACAAGGAAATTTGAAATTTTTTTGATTTATTAAATCCTAAATAATTTTAAAATTTTTTTTATAAAAGATTTTCATTTTTTTGCATAAATAATTAATGGTGGTGGTATAGTAAAAAAACACCCCCAATCGAAATAGCGCATACCCCCTTTATATATTGCGTTTTTTAGGGCTGGTGTTGTATATTCTACAAAAATAATAAATATTCCGTATTTAAATAAAATACAAAAAAATATGAATAATTTTTTCGATAATAAAATGTAAACATGATAAGTTTGTTTAAATTAAATTGAGAAGATTTTTTAATCACAATCATTTCTACATACTTATGCAAATCTTTTTCTAATTAATTTTCAATTATTAATTAATAAATAATACGTTCTTAACTTCATTTGGTATTGCATTTCAGCAAAATCGACAGAAGTTGGTGAAGTTACATAGCAAACACCAGACTAGTAAGTTTAGTCGCTTTTTTTTAAGTTTTTTGAATTTAGTTTGAAAATTTCTGGAGTAATCCTGTTCAAATTATTTACATATATTGATTACATAAATAAGTAATAATATGTTATATTTTGGTAAAATCAGTTTAAGGATAGTGGAGAAAATAATAATTGTAGGAGAAAATAAAGTCATTACTAATTATCAAATTGTACGTTTCAGTTCGAAAGTTGTGTGCTAGAGGCTAGTAGTAATTATGCCCTATGGTAGGTACTACCAGAGGGTATATTAGTTTTGTCACTAAGTGTGTAACACATAGAAATAATAATCGGAGAAAAATTTCAAGGGTATGGTTGTGTAGGGAATCAAAAGTTATATTGATTTATGCATGTCCGTCCGTCCGTCCGTCCGTCCGTCCGTCCGTAGACAAGATAACTCAAAAATGCGTTATCCGATTTTGATGAAATTTATAATTTGAGTTGCTTATTCCTTAACTTGGTTTGGTATTGCATTTGAGCCAAATCGATCCACGGGGGACAAAGTTATAAAGGAAAAACCAGGGTGACCAGAAAGTTTTGTCGTTTTTTTGGTTATGGTTTTTCGGATGTAATTGGAAAATTTGTGACCCGATTTTGTTCAAATTAATTATATAGGTTAACTGCATAAATAGACGATACCGAATTAATTTTCAGTCAAATCGGTCCAAGGATAGTGGAGAAAGAAATAGTTGTAGCCTAAAATGAGCCTGTTCATAAAGTTTTTCCAATGTATTTTAAAAAGTTATATACGGATTTGAATCAAATTTACGAAACGTGTTTATACTATTAGACGCCAGCCTACCTGTGAATTTGGGCCAATTTGAGAATGAAGAAACGAAGTTATGGAGAGAAAAACCTTAAAATATTCAGTTAAGCAGATAGTTCGTGGCGTTTTTTTTCCAATAGTTGGCTTTAGAATCGTATAACTTTAGTAGTTCTAATCCTATCAAGTTATGTTATAGCGCGCTGAAAAGGTGACATCTTATAGAATACTTAGAAAAAAAAATTGTGAAATTCTGGCAGAACAAATTGGGGTAATTGGGTTTTGAAAATGAGCCAAAATTCTGAAAAAATTCCCTATATTAATGCTCCATGTTTGGTACTACCGTCCGTCCGTTGACAAAATAACTTAAAAACGCGTTATCCAATTTTGATGAAATTTAGAATGCTACTTGGTTATTGGTATAGTGGTTTTGGTATTGCATTTCAGCAAAATCGACTGAGGGGCAGCGAAGTTATTACGGAAAAACAGGGGCGACCATAAAGTTTTGTCGTTTCTTTTTATATAGTTTTTCGGGTTTAATTGGAAAATTGGTATAGCAATTTTGTTTAAATTAATTATATTGGTTGACTACATTAATAGACCATGCCATTGTAAATTTCAGTGATATCGGTCTAAGGATAGTGGAGAAAGAAGTAGTCGTAGGAAGAAATAACCCTCTTCAGAAAGTTTTTTTGATGTATTTTCAGAACTAATGCACCGATTTGAATGAAATTTGCAAATTAGAGTTATGCTACCAGGGTCTGAGTTACTTACAAATTAGAGAAAATTTTGACAAGGGCAAACAAAGTTATGAAGAAAAACCTTGATATATTGTTAGTTTTCACAACTTTTCTCTACCATTTCTACCATAGGGCATCAAAAAATCGGCTATAGGCCGATTTAAAATTACTTTATGTTTTTTTATTTGTTTTATTCTGATCATACTAAGTATGGTATCATTATTATGTTTAAGATTCGTCATAGTACCTTGGTAATATTACTCTACGGGCCTTTTATTCATTTTCCTAAACCTTATTGCAAACAAATTTGTTAAAGGGTATTCTTCCAAGGGATTTGATTAGAAATTTATTATCCTTATCTTATTCAAGTAAGCACATACTAATAATTATTTTTTGATTTGGTTCTCTCTAAATTAGGCCACTGTTGGCCCAAAATAAAAACAACGACAATTGTTTGTTATTAATTTCAGCCACTATATATAATTTTTTAAAGTCATATCTTTCTTCAATTGATTCCTAATCCAATAATAGTGAAATAAAAAACTTTATCCCAAAATATTACGACTTAAACTTTCAAATAAGTTTCAAGAGGAATTACAGTACCTTCTGAACTAAAGTGCATTTTATGTTCTTTTGACAAATCACACATCATAAGTTATTTATTTGGTTAAGAAGGAATCTTTATCTTTAAAAAGTGGATTTTTTTGTGAATTGACCAATTAATGTTGCATGAGCAATAAATGGTACAGTTACCCTATAAATAGAGAATTTTTTTTAACTTTAGAATGAAAGAATGAAATTTTGAGATTGTATGTTTTAAATTCATAGGATTTTATCCCAAAAATCAATATGTGCTGAGGTCTAAGCCTGGAATATGACGACAAAAATGAAATCTTCAAGTGAAAATTTAATTTTGAAAAGCGTAAACATTTCCTATAAACTTTATACACATATTTCCCCTTTGCTATTCGCTATTTTCCGATATCAACTTCTTTATTCTTTGTGTACAATAATTATGCGGCTTCTAAATCCGTATGTTTACATTTCTAAAGTAGGTCCTCTAGTCTTTTACTTCTGCATAAATACTGCTCTCTGAATACAGTATACAAATTTTTCTATAAAATCTGACATGTTTTAAAGATTCGATTCATTCGATTAACAAACAACTTCCTAAGTATTTGATTTCATATTCAAATAAAAATATATAAAATGCATCATATGTGATGCATGTCGTAAACGAATGTATCAGATTTCAAAAAAAAAAAAAAAAAATCAATGTTATGTATTTATCAAAGTATCGTCTATTAAAATGCATTTCTATGCAATATTTATGCGATTATTTTCTGCATTCATAAACCAACCAAAGGGCCCACCCATTCAATGAAGCTCAATTATTCTTGTTGCCAACTATATTTTTGATGAATGCATTTTATTATTTGCTATAGCAGAGAAAATTACAAACCAATTCCATCCATATTCATATTTGAAGTCCAGATATGGTAGTCAACAAGTCTATTCCGTTTTGGACAAAAAAAAAAACACACAAATAATTGCATAATTGAATGGCGTGCATATACGTTCTTTTAGTGTAATATTGATTAATTAATTATTAAGTTTTCAGGTCCATGAACTCGACATTGGTATCGTGAAGGCAGAAAAATTCATATAAATAGTAAATAGAGTAAAATAGTGTATATACGATTAAACGTATGTAATCATAACAAAAAAAAGTGTCTGCAATATAAGAAAACTAATATCGGCATATGTAACGGATTTTTAAAGAATTCTATGATAGCAATAGTCCTGTATGGTATCTTGTACTCTAACTTCATGATAAACCAAGAAACAATGACAACTAAATAGATTTAACGGTTTTTCGCTATAATTGCCCTAAAATTGGCTGAAAACCGCATAATCAATGAACAAACGTATACTTTCTTTAACACTGGTTCCAGAGTAGGACAAATTTGTACCATTAAAAGAACCAATACGACCCATAACTAATTTGTACCAGATTTGTGCCTTCTTTTCTCATATGTAGAGTGCGTTTAAAACTGAGGATATTCACATTAAGCTATAGCTGTTGTAGCTATTAACCAGTTATATGTATGTAAAGTGTTAACACTTTTATGATTGATAAGCATTTCTGCTCCTAGTCCTATTATATATGTGCACATACTCTGAAAGCCTATTGAGACTGTTCTTCCGTGTTTCGCGAGGTGTTACATGTACTCTTATACCACTTCAACTGACATTTTCGTTTGTATCTTAACAAACGGTTCTACTATCAATTTGGAGATTTTATTTAGTTCTAATTGGAACATTGATAGTGGGTGGTTGAATAATTAATAATTTCTTCTATATCCATATTAAATATCAATTATTGAATGAAAAATTAACTAAATTAGACGAAATTGTCATCATCTTACTTCATCAGACTATCAAAATTAATATTGTATATTTCCGATGATGTAAAAAATTTAATTTAATATTTAAAAAGTTTACATGAAGAAAACCAAAAAAAAAAAAAATATAAGAAATAATTGGGAATACTTTATTTTAATTACTTGTACACGGAAGTGGAAAAAACAAGACATCACTTATTTTCTTTTGATTATTTTTAAAACGCAAAGCTAATCTAAGTTTTGTTTTTGGTAATAAATAAAAAGCGTTTAAAAACAACACAAAAAAAGATTATCATTGGATTCTGCTTTTTTTTTTTTGGTACCAAACTTTTTAGAGTGTGAAACTAAAAAAAAAAAACTAATTTAATTGAATATGTTATCCGGGAAAGTGATTAAAAACCACTTTCAAGAAGAAAAAAAATATTCAATTTATTGGAAATTTGGAAAAAGTGTGAAATTCAGACATTTCTGCGACAAAAAGAAACATTGCCTTCTTTGGGAAAGGGTTTTGTTTGCATATACTATATGTATAGTATGTAAATTCTATATGCTACTTATTAAGCAATTTTTCCTAGTCTAGTGTCTTAAATTTTCGCCCGTTAATGAATTTTAGAGATATTGTTTCTTGTAGACGAACGTATCTGGTAAAAACTATGTTAGGACTACTTAAAGAAAAACCTAGCTTTTCTGTAGTATGCCACCAGTTCTTATTATAAACCTATAAGCGATATGAAGTACTATAAAAACTAGATCGTAATATACAAATATCTACCACATTACTCCAATAAAAAGTATGGATACAATATTTTGTGTCTGTTATTAATTTTAATTTAATTAGAAAGAAATCCGTTTAGCAAATATAGAAAGAACAGAAAGAACACTTGTGTAAATAGTTAGGACGAAAATCTTTTAGCGAGGTTAATTGAAAAATTTGTAATATGCATTTAGGATTCTACAAAGAAATAGTCAAAATAAATAGTTCAGTTTTGTCATGATAAAAAGGAATGTTAAATCAAGGATTGTTAAATCAAAGCCGTCTAAAAAAAGGACCGTGTAAAAACAGAATTGGGTGTATTTAGGATTCGGCTAAGCAAAAGTCAAAAGAAAACTAGTTTAGGTATTTCATGATAAAAAGGTATTTGATTAGGACCCGCCAAAGAAATCACTTTTGGCATCATGAAATATAAATGCACAGATGGTTTGAAAAACCATGTGTTCCCGTCTTTGTAGGTGATATAAACCACACATAGGAAATATAGCCGACAAAGAAATAGATTTGAAAAGGATACACAATTAGGCGGGGATATAAGTAGGCTTAGAAAATAGAATATTAGAATGTCAGTTAGTTACATAAAAATTATCAAGACGTCTAGTTCACCACGGGGCATGAAGACGGGTTGACTTGCTCGTATTATTAAGAAATTCCAGTTGATATTGAATAAAATTCTTTTAAAGTTAAAAAGTGAGTGTTAAATTAGTGTAATTCGTTTTATTTCTATTTCATTCAAAATAGTCAAAAGTCAGAAAATCGCAAGAAATACCAATTAAACTACTAAAAAGTATTCAATACAAAATATTCAATATAAAGTATTCAATACTTACTCGAAATGTATTGAGTACTAATGATTACTCTATAGTCCAGTTTAAGGTATAGAATTTGCACATCATTTGTAACTCAATTTCGCACACTCCTGATTTTGAATTCGAGTTTAAAGCTTTTAGTTGAGATTCTCAATTTTTAAATAAAATCTTCAAGCTTTTTCCATTTCAACGATAAACTTTCGTTAAAGCCAAAATAGTAAAGTTCATTTTAAATTTCATTTCAATTGCAAGCTTTTTGCTTCGTTCGATTTCTAAGATTTTTATAAAACCAATAACTTAAATGCCTCGGAAAATCGAAACCAATTAAAATAATTTTTGTGTTCGATTTCAGTTACAGATACTTTGATGGTTCCAGATTTGGTCTTTTACAGTATTTACAAATTTTTAATTATGGTTATTGCTTTACACCATTCCAAAAAAGAATTCTAAAGGTTCTACTATTCGGTTCTCGGTTTTTGTAAAAGCAAAAAGGCGGTTATTTTATATCTAAATTGTATTATTTAAAAATGTTTTCAAAGTTTTTCATTATCTATGAACTCTTTAATAGTTATATAACCTTTAAATTATTACCAATTCAAGCACTAACAATGGACCTTATGAATAATTAATAAATTCTTGTATATCCTATATCAAATATCAATGTCTTAAAAACATTTTATATCGAATTTTGCAGGGATTTTTATTTCCCTTTTCTTTTATTTTAAGGATCACTAGAACCATAAATCTTAATCATTACATCACAACCACTTAATTAAATGTATTTTTATTAATTTCCAAATTCAAATCGAAATAAAATCAATCAAATCAAATAAGATTTTTATTGTTTATCAACAAATAATGAAGTTGCAGGATAATCAATAAATCTCATAAATAATTTCGATCACGTTTCTCATGTGAAATTGATAATCGCTTAAATACCTTTTGTGTTTTATGAGCAATAAACGAGGAATGTTAACGAAGCTATGTGCCTTACATAGGGCCTCCATTAGGAATTTTAGTATGCAATTTTTTGCAATAATTCATTCAAGAAATTGAATATAAAACACTTCAGAGTTGTTACCTTTTCGAAAGCACTATTGATTGAACTGTCCATCAGGTCCATTCTGGTTATCGCTATTTAAAAATTGTCTATCGCTAAATCCTTAATTTAAAATTGGCGACCATGTCATGTAGATTTGGGTTCGCCAATCGTGAGAGTTTTAATTCCTTGTTAGTAATTAATCGATCGAATTTCTAGCGACTTATATGAAGACGTATAGTCGCTACAATAAAATATTTCACACAAGAAAAAAATTGCTAATGAAGACGTTGGATTATGAATATTTGTAGTTTAATTACTTAAATCCTTAACAAAACATTCGAAAACATTTTCATTGGCAACGACTAAGTTTTAATCACTGGCAACTTTTATTGACTTCTTAAAATGTTGTCTGTGGCTTAAATTTGATGCCGTTTTTAATTCAAAAGACAAAGAAAAAATTATTTCAATGTCAGTGCAATACCAAAGCAAGCGTTGTTTTTTCGGGTAAAGATGTAAAAAAGACCGTAAACTGGTTTTAGTCAGTTTAAATCAGTTTAATTTTTTCTCACGAATTTCTTTTATTTACCCGCGACTCTTTTTTTTCCCGTTTGGGAACTTATCAATAAAATAACTACCAATTTATGTTGACAATAAATACAATAGGTTTTGATCACATGTGGATGTTGTATCTATACAAAAAAGAAAAACCTATTCGCGGGTATATAAAGTATGCTCCGAAAGACGCGTGCGAGAATATATTGTTGTACTAAGTAAACTTTTCAATTCGGTTTTAATATTAAAGTGCGCATGTTTATTGGACTTGACAAAATATTTTGAATTCATAAATTATTTGATCTAGAACTTAAACTTTTGTGTCTCAGATAATTTTCGAGCTGCGTGCGCAAGAATTCAGTATAAAACAAAAAATTCAAAAATAAATATTAGTCTGGGAATTTATATATTGTTCTTAGAAGAAAAGTGTTATCCACTCGATCAGCTGATTTATTACTAAGTGTTTATAAATTTTCGTTTTGCCTTTTTTTCAAAAAAAACTCATATTACCAAAGTAAATAACTAAACTTTTTGTCAGTTAACGGGAAACTTTGATACTGGTGGGACGTTAACGCTTTGTGATTCCAATTTTTTTGGTACGTCGTAATCGTGTTAATTATAATTTTTTTTTGTTATCATTAATTTTAAATATTAGAACTTAGTAGCAATTTTAATAATCATGACTTTGGTTGATGCCAAAAGAAAAAAAAAACACCCAAAAAAAAAATTTGTTGATCAATTTTAGTGAAAGTTGCCCAAAAAAATTTTATTTTTAAAAGTCGTTTATACTATCTCAGTTCAGTCTAAAAATAAATTCAGTTGGTGTATAAAATGCGTAAAAAATAGTTTTAAGCGGCGTTTTTCTTCAAAAAAAAAAAATATTAAACTTTGATTTTGTGACGTGGAACTCATCATAATTGTTTGCTTTAGTTATTTCCGTTACACTTACGCCAACTGATAGTGTCCCAAACTGCACGATAAATTTAATTTTCTTTTTATCAATATTTTGTTTTATCAAAGAATATTAATTTAGAGCACAAATTAATAATTTTTTCTTTTCAATATTTATATAATTTATTTGTATTGAAATAAAAACGACGAGAATCAATTAAAATCAATTAAAACTAGTTATTTTTATCGCACCAAGCTCATCTATAAAAAAAAAATATCTAGAATTCATAAGAATAAGACGTAAATTGAAATTTTTAATATTTTTATAATACTAGCTGACCCGACAGACGTTGTCCTGTCCAAATTTCAATAAATTTGTTTGTGATCGTTTTGTGTAAAAAGCTATTGAAAATGTGTAAACAAAATAAAAATGAGGAAATAACGTATTTCTGCTACAAAAATCCCATTGAAGAAAAGCACTTTCAGTTTTTCCCGAATTTTCCAATTTTCCGGGCAAATTTTCCCATTTTTCTTTTCGTAACAACCTTATTCGGACTACTACGAACATTTTAACAAAAAAATGAGCAAAATGGATTCAGCCATTCTCAGGCGCTTACCAACGAACATCATTTAATTCTTATTTATATAAAATTTAAAATATTTAATTTCGATTTTTCAATTGAATTAAAACTAATTACTTACCAAAGAAAAAAAGAAATAACTGGAATAAAATTATATTTGATATCGACTTGGATTAAGATTTATTTGTTTAACTGTTTTTTTTTAAATCAATAAAATATTTTACAGTAAAAATAAAAGCGTTTATAAAAATCGAAACTATTCAAAAAGAAATATTTTAACTATTTTTCTATAATCTTTAATCAAAGAAATAAACCAGTTTTAAATCGAATTTCTTGTTAATATCTATTAAACTAGTCCTTCTGATAGAGCGCGGGATTTAAACATGTGAGAGCCCGGGCGAGTGCTAAGAATTAATAATTAATATTTGCATTTGTTACTCTCCCTCAAATCGAACCCTAATCCTTTTGCTTGTTCCATTTTAAAAAGAGTTTATGATAACAAATTTAAAATATAGTTTTGAATCTAGGCTCTTACTTCGACTAATGACTAACGCCTAATGTCACAGTGCGAGCTTAAGTCTGATTTAAGTTAATTTAAATTCTCGGCTTAAGGTCTATTTCAGTTTTTGTTGCATTTCAGAATAAGATTTTGAGAATTTAGGTGATATTCTGAATTTTAATCGTAAATTAACAATTACGACTGATTTGTTGAAAATATTAATACGTAATTATTTCTTTAAAACGAAAATTAATTACTATCTCACTTTTAGAATATCAAAAATAATTAAAATTAGAATGAGATTAAAAAAAATACTAAAAAATAGAGGAAATCATATCTGAGGAACTATATATATTTTGCGATAGGCAGACACCTACCTCTAGCGCTTAGCGTTCCATATGTGTTCCTTTCTGTATTTCCTCTACAGAAAAAATCGACTATTATTATAGTTTTATATCTTGGAATGTTCGACGTTGAGTGGCGTCCTCGAATATTATTGAGTGTAATTAGATTTTGGCACCTTTATTGTGTTTCAGAATCTATCAATAATAACCGGTAAAATGTTATAATTAGTGACAAGTTTCAACTTTTAGGGAATGTGAAATTGAACCTATCTAAAGTAACGATCTAATAAAGTTCCGCTTGAGATTTTCACAATCTCAATTTACGACTGTTAACAATATAATATTACTTAAATATAATTTTCATTGTATATTTCAAAAATTCATAAAACGTGTTAATAACGATATCAAAACTCAATGTTATAATCAAGTCTATACAAAAAAAAAACTTATCAATTAATTTTGATAAAATTAGGTATTTTGATATTCAAATGACATTAACCCGTTGATAGTAATCATTATGATAAGATTGCCAAATTTTCAATTCTATAATTGTATTTTTGTTGACAAGAAGAAGGAGACTGCGAATGTTGAAATATTAATCAAAATTTTGGATAAGTTTTAAATCAGATTAAAATAAATTGAAATAATTGCGTAAATATACGCTTTTGATAAGTCTCGAAAGCTACAGTAACTTTCAAGACTTACGAATTATTTTTAATTAAATTTGAAACTTGGAGTCGTCTATGAATTTTTCACTCTACTAGCTGGGTTGTATCCTTCTTTTAATTATCCTAATTTTACAATTATCCCGCGAAGACTTTACAATTTACAGTTTATCAATTTTTTTCATTTTCGTTCGTTACTTACTATCGGAGATTAATAAAGTTTTAGCAAGCCATGTAGAGTTCGTAAAAAAATCATGTAATAAGTACTAATTTTATCATTTATTACACGAGATTATTGTATTTATATAATTTTATTAACTTATTAAAAAAAATATGGCTCTCTTTAATACGAGGGGAATTTCAAAATTTTTTAGAACCGCAAAATGTTTTTATTAAACTAATTTGCAAATTCCAATTCCTACTCAAAGCCCATCCAGCGATAATTGTCCGACATCAAAATCGAACAGAAAATAAGAATCTGCTACGGATCGCCTATGATTTAAGAATTTTTTCTAAACGAACTCCAAAATGTCTAATTCGAAAATTAAATTGAAATCTGATCTGTTCTGGGCCGTATTTAGGATATGTAGACCTCTGGGCTGAACCTGTGATGCAGGCCCTACCGTAAGGAAACGAATTGTGCGCTTTCTGAAGGTCATAGCCTGCAGTCTAGTTAGCCTGTTCGTAAACACGGCCCTAGACTAGTTGTTTTCAAGTTATTACACTAAAAGATTATTTCATAGTATGCTTTTTCATCGCTGCCAACATACTTGTAACAAGAACTTTTAAAAGTCTCCTCATTACGAGATAATCCCATAACATTTGATTGATTATTTTTCGATTATATAACAAAATCCAACAATGCGGATTATACTTGCATCGAAATTAATTGTGATGACAATTATTATTTAATATTTTTTAATTTATTTTTTTTTTTGTAATCCAGAAACACAGGCAAATAGGAATTGATCATCGTTGAAATTCCTTGAACAAAAAAAAAAAAACAGATAATAATGAAACTTCCGGATGATAAAAATGATGATCAAGAAAAGGTTGCTCTAAAAGGTCAGGATGTTGAAGAATTTCCAATATTTGGAGTTGGTAATGTTAAGAGCCCAAATGAAACAATTACTAGTTTTGGATTTTTAAAATCGCTTACATCGCTTAATGGCAGCATATTGAATACACAACCACTTGGATTACGTCCTAAGGCGGTCTTTCGACAAGTGAGTATTTTTGTTTAATCATTTTTAATAGAAATTTTCATTTAGTAAATTTAATAAACATTTTCCAGCATGATAGTATCTTGATATATAATTTTTAATATTTCGAAAATTACAATTTAATTACTGGAATTTCTGGGAGTATAATTTCACTATTAATCATTTTCCAAGTAGGATCTACCAATGAGTAATTGCTTTTTTATTTTTTTTAAACGTAGTTATGTGGGATAGTATTTAAAGTAGTGAAATATGGCAAAAACAAACTACGATTTTAGTTACTCGACTATACTTAGTGGTTCTTGAAGCATTTATCTTCTTCAAAGCTGCCTTTGTATATCGAAAGTTGGATGATGTATCTATGATGTGAAAACTAAAAAACTAATTTCAAAACATTTGTCAGTCTGTCCCAGTTTTTACAAAGTAAACTGGAAAATTTCTGAACTATTCTAATAGATAAATTACTAGAAACAGAATATAATAAATGAATGAATAAAATCAAGAAAGATAACTTCTTCCCATGTTTCAAACTTGTTTTTTCTGCGCATATACATATGTGTACGTCATCAGTGCCCCGTTTACATTTGAGGTATAGAGTTAATCATGATAATTTGAAATGAAGTTTCATTTTTAACCAAATTGATCCTTTGACATTCATATTTCCTTTAAAAAAAACGAAATGACAACCATGAAATATTACTGATACGAAAACGCTCTTAATACGTCACCACAAAATGAATTTCAAAATTGTCGAGATGCGCAAGGCGCAATGCCTAATATTTTATTGTTGGATGCATGTGCTATGTGTAATCAATTCATTTTATATACGGCCTGATAGGTAACCGATATGCATCCCTGCTATTTGTTTAATTTAACCTCTAATCTTTATAATCCAAGTTTTATTGTCGATCTAATAGATTTAAGTTTTTAACAAATATATTGTCTATGAATTTAAAATTAATCACGTGGCATGATAACAATTATTACGAAAAAATGATGTCAATCATAAAATCTATTTTTTCTGCCTGATTAAATCGTAATATTTCTAATCCGAAATAGCGCTAATAAACAGATTTAGTCCAGTTGTTAAAACTGATAATAAAACTCGAAAAAAACTCATATTCTTTGTGCGCTAATGTAAACTGAAATAATATTATTGCAATAATAAAAATTATGGAATTGTTCATAATCTCAATTGTTGCTTATCATAAAAACGCATACTTATTATTTGAATAATTCAACATTTAGAAAATAAAAAACAAATCAAAAATTTCCTTATTATTATGGCCCGAAGGAAAAATAAGTTTTTCATGACGTAATTCCAATAAAATCATTAATTTTCAATATTCTTAGGTCTTTTAGTTTCAGAAATTAAAATCAATTTCAATGTGAAGGGAATAGTTAATATAAGCTCGAAGTCCAAAATTATGATTTTGAAGAACAATTGAAAATGATTTAAAAAAAATTTTTTTTGATAAGAAATATTATTGGTAAAAATGCGCGTAATTTTTATTTCAATTTAAAAAATTGACAAACGGCCATTTATTGATATCGCGAGAATCATCGAAAATATTTTTTCATACATAAAATGGGACTTATATGGTTTTATTCTATGTTTCTGACTTAAAGCTTAGACAAAATGTTCCGTCTCTCAAAAGTTAAATATGTCAAATTGTATGGAAAAACGGGAAAGTATACAAAATGTACCAATACCTATCTGAATCGAAACGCAACGAAAGAGTTGAGAGTTGTTTTATGTTGAAATCATCAAAATCCTAAAAGTTTCCGTTGATATTATTGTTTCTCTGTTGCCAGGAACCAGAAACTGATACCGACTACAACTTTCCGATGTGTTGTAGTTATGAGAATATGATTAAGATGAGGTCAAATCGTCTCTCTAAATATATATTTTATAACTCTATACTCCAAGGGTGTCCAACCTTTTTGTTTCCCTGGGCCGCATTGGAAGAAGACATGGTGTTTTGAGCCACAAGTATAAATCCATATCATAAAATGAATGTGATACTTGGCATTGAAGTTGAGAAACTAAAGCGTTAATATCTGGATCGATTGGTTACAATTCTCAGTTCTCAAGGTGTTTATCCAACATGTTGGTTTTAATTTTACACTTAGTATGTTTCATTTTTCACTTAATTCGCCAGGTGACAAACAACAAAACAGTGTAGCTGAGCGTGCAGCGCAAACAGAAAGAGAATTTACTACAGAACGAAAGAGCTTTCTGTTCTGTTTTTGTTTCTGTTGTTTGTCACTTGGAAGCTTTAGCACGAGAGCGCAAACACACAAATCATTCCTCAGAAAAATGGACATGCTTCAGTAACTTTGAATATTTTCGGGCCGCATGTATACTTGCCTTGGGCCGCGGGTTGGACAGCCTTGCTATACTCCCTTTAAAAAGACGACAGATCTTGGACAAAATATTAGTGCAGGGAATCCTTCTTCAACGTGATATCCTACAGCATGGGTTTTTGTTTAACACGATAAGAAAAATTTGCGAATTCTCCTATATCAATTTTTGCAATTGCAATTATTGCCAATTTTTTGGTACCCTTCGCCTATTTAAATTCACTTACAGAACTTCTTAAAACCTCGAAGAACGTTCAAATTTTTAAGGTACTTCTACAATAGTTTCATACACGAAGTATAAACCATATATCAGTATGAAACCAATATTTTATTTATAGGATTTTCTTCATACAATTGATGACTTCATGTCCATTATCAATTCGAAATCCATATAATTTTCATTTTTTAGGTTTAATTAAATGCTAAAATGCATGCAAAATACACAATAAACTAAGATCCCCAATACGTTATAAAAAGGATTTCTCATTAAAGTTTTTATTTTTCTTCTAGGTATTAATGGTTGTACTAGCTAATATGAGTGTCCTGTCGGCTGGTATGTCATTAGGATATCCGGCAGTTACTTTAAACCAATTAACCGATCAAAGTAATCCAAATTATTTAAATGAACAGCAAGCATCTTGGTTTGGTAAATAAAAAACTCTTTCTTAAGAATCAAATTTTCATTAAAAAAAATTCTTTTCAGCATCTGTTAATACAATTGCATGTCCTGTGGGTGCCTTGTTAAGCGGCTATTTATTGGATAAAGTTGGCCGAAAACGAACAATATTAACAATTAATTTAACAGCAATCGTTTCATGGGGTTTAATGACATTGACACCAGAAAGTCCAAATTTTAGATTTATAATTATTATGATATCACGTGTTATTATTGGTGAGTTTTAAATCAAACATTTATTATCAATATTATTCCCTCTAGTATTGAGAAATTCCATGGAAGTCAGAAAATCGGAATTACATAAATTCACTTAATTGGCACTTTGTTCCGACATAATATGTCCTTTGGCTTTTGTTTTTGTGTCTAGTTATTGATTTTGAATATATAACAGAAAAAAAAATGGAAAAGGATCTTTTTAATGTAAATGCAATTCAGTTATTCATAATATATTAAATTTGATAAAATATTGCTTCAAACTTCATCTTGCCAATTTGATATTCAATTCCCAAAAGTCGAATTTCAATATTATTCTAATGCATATTTGCATTTTCTTTTCTATTAATAATTTAAATTTCTGCTTTTCATCTCTATATCCAAAGGTATAACAACTGGTCTCGCAAGTTCTCCTGTTGGTGTTTATTCAGCTGAAGTTTGTCATCCAAATCTTCGCGGTCGCCTGACTTTAGGTACATCAATTTCAACAGCATCAGGGATCTTATTCATTTATACTCTTGGCTATTTTATTCAAGTAAATCAAATTTATTTTTATATTTAAAACAAAAAACTATATATTTATACGTCAATTTGTAGGATAATTTCCGGTTAATTAGTGGTATTGCTTGTGTTTATTCAGTAGTCGCCACAATAGTTTTAATACCGATACCAGAATCACCAAGTTGGTTACTAACAAAAAGTCGTATTGAAGAAGCTGAAAAATCTTTAAGATATTTTCGAGGATTACCAAAGAACGGTATAAAATATAAAATCGCAAACTATAGTAATTACCATTTCCACTTTTATAGATACATCAAGTAATCCAGAATTCGATACAGAAATGCAACAGCTTTTAAAATCGATACCATCAACAAAATCACAAAAACGTGAAAGTTTAAGAAAAATGTTATTACGACCAGAAGTCTATAAGCCTTTATTAATAATGATCGCATTTTTTGGTTTTCAACAATTCTCTGGAATATTTGTGGTAATTGTTTATGCTGTCAAATTTGCAACGGATGCTGGTACAACACTTGATCCATTAATATGTGCAATATTAGTTGGTTTTACAAGATTGGTGACAACCTTTTTTGCCGGATATGTTTTAGATAAATGGGGACGACGTCCACCAGCAATGATATCTGGTTTTGGTATGGCAATATGTATGTTTATATTGGCATTTGGAAATTGGTATCCAAAATCTATGGATGTACCATATTTACCAGTTGCTTGTATTGTTATTTATATTTTAACAAGTACACTTGGTTTAATGACATTACCAT
Organism: Xylophagus ater; assembly: GCA_963422695.1. Taxonomy (NCBI): domain Eukaryota; kingdom Metazoa; phylum Arthropoda; class Insecta; order Diptera; family Xylophagidae; genus Xylophagus; species Xylophagus ater. The sequence continues at coordinate 7,700,976 of OY730486.1, read as the reverse complement.
TTTCAATGATATCCGAAGTTTTTCCACAAAATGCGCGTGCTACTGCGGCTGGTCTAGCAGTTTGTTTCGGTTATTTAATGTCATTTGTTACGATCAAAACTTATCCGGGTATTGTTAGTGATATTAATCAAGGATTTGCTTTTGCCATGTATGGTACCGTATCTGCATTGGCAATTGTTTTTGTGTATTTCTTTTTACCCGAAACAAATGGTAGAACATTATATGAAATTGAAGAATATTTTAAAAATAGTAAAAATAATAAAGGTAGAATTTTAAAAGAAATTGAAATGAGAAATGTTTTGGTCAAGTGAAAAAATATTATACTCAAATAAAAATTAGGATGAGGAATACTGAAGAAATGATTGTGATAATCTCACTTTTAGATCTATTCCAGAAAGAGTCATGAACAATAATTATAAAACTGCCATAAATTCTTATTCTGTAAAGGTGCCTTCAGAATATCTCTTTTGTCATATATCTTCGGATAAGTTTAGTCAAAAACATCCACTCAGATACCATGAACTTATATGGAGAACATTGGTACAGCGACATATGATAAAGTTTAAGCATTTCTTGATATTACAAATGTTTAGAGACATTTCTAATGTCTAGTTTTTAGCAAAACTTATCCGAATACATATGACAAAAAACAGATAGTTTGAAGACACCTCAACCGGGTTATTATAGTTTATGACACTTAAATTGAATAATTTTGATCCTAATACTTGTATTATGATTATAAATCTTGGAATAGAATCATTGCCAATTTAACAACTATTGTATTAAATTTGACTGACACTAAATTTTTGGCATAAAATTTTCTTCAGAATTCTTCATCGGTTTGTTAATTTTCTTTTTCATTGCCAATTTAGAATACTTAAAGATGTAATTTACTTAATTTTTCAACGGAAATCTTTTATGTTTTTTTAAGAAATGTACAATTTTTTTTTTGGTTGTAAATGTTTTTACTTTTAAAATGTGCTTTCTTTTTATTTGAATTACTGAATCCATACCAAAAAACTGTGATATGATTGAAAATTTCATACTTAAATGACGATTTTTACTACTCTTACGAGTGCAGGTTCTAGTTTCTTTTAAGATTAAAATTATGTTATATGTTTATAAAAAAAAGAAAATAAAAAATAAAACTTAAAACTTAAAAACAATATTTTTTCGGTTTTTTAATTAACCAATATACATTGAAGGATCCTTCCAATATACATTGAAGGATCCTTATCCTACTTAAAAAATATGTACTTTAAGTTATCGATGATTCTTAAATTTTGAATAATTTGTTACATTTTGTAGCTTTTAGGAAAAATTAAAGACAAAATGAATAGAAATGTCTTGGACTGGAACGCACCACATGCCTAAGATGCTATATATGTATGTGACATCGGGAAAGTGTAACAACCACCTTTGGGCATAGAAAGTTTTTGCAAAATATCTGACAAGGATGACACATTTTCCAGGAATAAAATGAAAGTGTTGTTTTCTTTGGAAGTTTTGGTTTTAAAAAAACGGGTTTATATTTAGAAGTAGATAAATACGTACATATTTTCTTCATCTTTTGTGTCACTTGGGAGAAAATTTGAATCGCCGGATCATCCAAAAAAAACAGAACCACTCGAAGTATACATATCAATTATCCCCATTTCTGCATGCGGTAAGGAAATACTGATAACCCTCGTATAATGCGATATCTACACAATACGATTTAGAAATTGTGGCTACCCCTTTATGATACGGTTGTGATTGCGATATAATATGATCTACAAACTGATGTACATAATGGGTGCAGTCGCCTGGATTTAAATTATCAAAAGGAAAACACGCGAATACATAACGCGGTTTTTATCACGCGTGATATTTCTGGATCGTAACCCCCCCGTTATACGAGGATTTTCAGTACATGCTTTCACGTCTACTAGCGAAATAGTGCACATAAGAGCCTTGATATATTGGCCATAAATGAATGAGATTCAGATAATACCGATATTTAAATATTTTCTTTTTTGCGGGTAGCGGCTAACAACCCTTCATATATCTTAATTAGAATTTATTTATCATGCCAATGCATTTGTTGAATTTATAATTAAAATTTTAATTAAGTGAAAATTGTTTGTTGTATCCTTTTTCTATCGAAATATATTCATTAATATAGCCTTAAATAAGGATTTCAATGAAACAATTAAAAAGAGTCAAACCGCCATAAAGCGAAACGCCTATAAATAATAAATGTACAACTATTATTAAAATTCTTATTAATAAAATTAATATAGCCTTGTTTTCAAACACGATTAAATATCTAATCCTTAGGAAATATCTAAATTTCATAATAATATTTATAGTAATGGAAAACCTAGGCATAGATAATATTCTATATCATTTTATAGTGTCACTGACTATGTTAAATTTATGGGGTTTAGATTTTCCCATTTGGGAATCCAATAAATTTGACCGTTTTTTTTTGTCGTTTTCCCTCTTTAAATATAGTAAAAATAATTCATTAAAATAATATTACTTTCTATATTTAGCTAAAGTGGTTTCATATTTATTAACATTTACAAAGAATTTAGTGTTTTCGAATTAAACCCTTTCGCTTGTATTACATTTTTTGACTAAGAAAAAAATTCTAAACGAATTTTAATCAAATTAACTTTATTTATTTGCAAAAAAAATTCCTGGTATGAAAATGGATACTTTTTTTTGGTCCATTTTACAAAATTCCTTTTATTACAAACAAAAACGATTCAATATTTGGAAATTATTTAAAATAAGAATGGCCATAGTAGATGATTGATTAGACTATTTTATCTCTAAAAGTTTTCATTTATTGTCCAACGATTTCGATATAATAAACTCTTTAACGTGAACATTTTGGGTGTTCGATATATTTTAAGCTGTTATTTTCGATGAAAAACGATTTTAGGGATGAAGCCCACGTTCTATTAATCTTTTGAAAAAAAAAAAAGTTTCCTAACTAAAATCAAAAGTTAAAGGAATTTTTGCAGTTACAGCAAAATAAGTTTATACCGCAAAATGACTATACACTTTTCTTCTTTTGTTTCGGACATTTGGAAAAACGTTTCAGAATTTTTTTAAGTTTACATAACTTTGAAGTTATCGCCTACTCAGAAAAGGAAAATAATATTAATATAGATTTTTAAATTTGAATTTAAATCTAGACACTGCATAAAGGTTTTCAGTAATCTTTTTCCTTTGGGATAAAATTGCAGTGGAATTCTGTAAGGCGACTTCTGATTATCGCCTTGGTTATATTCAAAAGCTACATCTCAAAGTAAGCCGATTACTTAGTGTCTCACAAATTTACCCAAATTTTAGGTAATTCCCATTTACATATGAATATCGATAAAATTCAGAAAAGAAATATCATTTTTCTTTTGAAAATCGATTTTAATGGTAAAAATCTACTGAAAAATTAAGTTTCAGATTTTCAATTTCTTCATCTTACGAAGTGTTGGAGGATATAATTGTTTTCGGCTTTAAAAATAAAATATTTATCACTTTAACAGTTTACCAAGAAAAACTAACTAAGAAAACAAATATAAAGTTCTAAATTTTAGGTTGGTTGAAATGTTTTTTTTTTATATCCTGTGGTAGATACTACCAAAGGATATATTAGTTTCGTTACTACATTTGTAATGCATAGAAGTAATTATCGAAAAACGATCTCAAGGCAATAAATGTACAGCGATTTTTATATTTCGGTCCATCGGTGTATCAAATATCCTTTATACGATTTGAATAAAAATTAAAATATAAGTTGGCTATTCCTTAACTCGATTTGATCTTGGATTTCAGCAAAATTGGTCCAACGTGAAGGAAGAGAGTTACAAAGGAAAAATCAGAGTTTATGTATCAGGATTTGTTTGGATATCTAATTTTTCTGCATGAGATCAAAACGATGTAGTACTAAAAAAAAAACTTGAATAAATAAATTATTATTAAGGACTAAATTTTGTAGACGAAAAATTCAAAGGACATATTTTTTCTATCTAAAACTTTCTTCAAGTGTTAATAATGGACACGAAATGAAGAAGTTTCTTCTTTTTTTTGTGTGTCCACAAAAATTTGGCTTGGACACTTTTTATTTTTTATAAATTTCCACAGAAAAAACAAACTTTTAAATATCTTCATTATTATTAAATTTCAAAGTATTTTTATATATAGTATTTTGTTATTATAGAAAATACCTCATATGTGTGCTATTTAACGTGTTATTCAAAGTTAAACCAAACCAACAAAATTAAATTCAAAACTAAATTTATATACCGAATAACTTTTATACGCATGTCCTGAATATAATGTATATTTTTTCTTTCTTCTTTTCGGCGGATATTATTCCCTATCTAAACGGCTGTGTTCGACAGGTTCCAAAAAAAAGGTGGTTATAAAACACCATCCAATCAGCCACAACTTAATCGAAAACGGAAAAACGGTATATAAAAGCTTTGAGAATCAGAAATCAAAGTTCAGTTGGTTAAGGATCAGTGCAACAGGTCGTCGAAATTAACTCAAAAAAAAAGGATAACCGTTTTTTTTATTTAAAAAAAAAACATTTTTAAGTAAAAGAAGTTATTTTGTTAAATGAAAATTATTAAAAGGAATTTTCACAAATATTTTAAAATTAACAATTTTCTTTGAAGAAAAATCGTTTTCCATTTTTTAAAGAAAAAAATTGTGTGTTTCGAAGGAAATTAATTTATAAAAAAAAAACTATTAGTGTTAAAAAAACACGTATTTAAGTTTAAAATGCTTTTAAAAAACATTATTTTTTTTAATTAAAAAATTATAAATTTTTGTGATGTTCTTAAATCAATTAAAAATATTTTCGAAATGAGCTATTTAATACCGTTCCGGAGATGTTTACTTTTCATATTTGTATTTGGAGGTGAGTAGTTCTAATATTAATTCTTTTTCTTTGTGGTAATTAATAATAAAATTAACAAGGATTAAATGTTCTTTTTCTGATAAACTAAAAACACATTATACTCTAAAACCATATATCGCTCAAATTATTATATGTACTTGTACATATTTTATTATGAAAATTTTAAACTTTTGTCTGAGCACTCAAAGGTGTGTTTGAAATTTTCTACAAACAATTTTAAAATTTTGTTCGGCAGTTGTTCGAAGTTATAATGAGATGCACTTGATTTTCGGACACAATTGTCCTTTGACAAATTTTATTGAAATCGGTCCATAAATAACTTTACAGGACTCTGAAATTTAAACACACAGTTTGGCAGCTACCCGAAATTTTTGGCCGATCGAACCCATCTTCTGATAGAATGGTGCTTATCTGGTAAAAATTACTCTTACTAATTTTCGCATAAATCGCAATAGATAAGATCGCTTGAAAACAATTTTGAATATTTTGAAACGTGAAGATAATTCCTGTATCTTACATACTTTATATATGGGAATTAAAAATATATATAAATTTAAGATATTTATACTTTCACCGAAAAATCCGGAAAACCGGAAATTAAGTTCTTTAAACCCCTCCAAAGAAAATAATATTAAAAAACACATTCGCTCAAAGTTCACCAAACCCAATTACTTATAATAAATAATGTAATAAGTATTATAATAAAGGATATGAGAACGCTTGCCTCCCCCAAAATCCTATATGATTAATTTTTGGATTTTCCAATTCATTGCAATTGCATTCAACCGAAATAAAATAATTCATTTGCGTGTAAACGTAATTTACGTTACACGAATCGATTTGATGGGAAATTTTCACTTTCATTTTCTTAGAAAATTATATTTTAATAGGTTCCGAGAGAAAGTTTTTTTTTTTTTTTTGATGAGTTAAATGACATGAAACTAAAACTTTTGGACTTAATTGAAAATGGCATATTTACGTACGAGTATGCCCTGAGGGGGAACTTGTAAAAATAGTGGTAGTTTTCTTTTGGGGAAGAGAAAAAACTATAGTTACACAAAAACTTATTTTCTACGAAATTATTTATGATAATTATTTTTCCTGTTGGTTTTTAGTTTTTTTTCTTTTTTTTTTTAAATGGAATTCATTTTGATAATAATATATTTTTTAATTTAAGTAATTAGATAATGATTTTTTTTTTCTAAAATAATTGTTATTTATTTACTTGATTTACATGACATTTATCTAAGATAAGTTTTTTGGGAAATATGTTATTAAATTAAAGAACTAATAATATTTTTTGGGGGTATTTGAGTAATTAACCTAATTTTAGTTTGATTAAATAAATATATTAAATTATTTCAAGAATTAGAGTCATATTTAAAATTAGAATAAAATACTTGGTTTTTACATAATTCTAGTTTAATTTTTCCCTAAGGAAATTGTTTAGATACAAACGAATTAAAGTTTTTTTACGTTTAAAATCAGCGTTGACAGGGTAAAAATGAAATACCCCCGACAAAAATAAGATGACAGATATTTCTAATCTATACAGGAACTTAGAAAGCCTGTGTAAATAAAATGTATTTCACACTGATCCTTGAGAACTCGGTGACTATTGAGTTTAATCATCTTTCTATATTCTAAGTTTTTATACTGTTGGACCTCTTTTATATTAAGGCACCTTCAGACTAGCTATTTTGTCATTTCTCTTCATATAAATTTTGTCTAAAAGAGACATTTCTATATGTCAAGAAACTCATAAACTTTGTCATATATCGTTGTCTCTATGTGCTCCCTGTAAGTTCATACTATGAGATCAGAGTGAGCGTTTTTGACAAAATTTATGCGACGACATATGACAAAACAGAAAGTCTGATTACACCTTTAGTAAAGAATATAGAACTAAGTAGAAGAAGTTTTCAAAGCAAAGATTTAGTCTTTTCTTCTTTAATGAAAGTTCTCATTGCCCAACAAGTTGTCAATTAAACTGACAGTTTTTTTTAAATTATTGATGTACTTATAAACAGATTCGGAATTTCAGTAATTCATTACGGGTAGAAAAAATATTTATTAAAGGAGAATCGTTAAGAAGAAGCTCGTTTAAAAAGTTTAACCAAGAACCCACTGATAGTCAACAAAATGGCATCTTTTCCAATTGTAAATCAGAAAGGGTCAACTGTTTTTCAGAATGCGTCAAATCAGATTATTCAATTGAAATTCAAAAAGCGTCAACTGTAATTCAAATGGGTCAATTGTAATTCAATAATTTGTAATTTAAATTTACGGATTTAGTGTCCTCAAATTGTTTGGCAATAATCTGAATTACAATCTGAATTAGTCACATACATCAATTGCATATTTTTAGGCGATATAATTATTAAATAATTTTAATTTTTGGATCTTTGAGTTAAAACGTAAGTAAATTATGAATTTTTCGTGAAAAACTAAAGAAAAGTTAGTTTAAGTCTTTTATTTTCTAAACGCAATAACAAAATAAGAACAAATTCTTGCTATAATGCATGGACATATTTTTTGATTGTGATCATTTCATCTTTTTTAAGTCATAAATTTTTTTTTATAAATTTATTATATTTCTATTGTTGTAAAACATAAAATTTATTTGGAAAATGATAAAATTATGCCCGAATAGCAAGATAAAATGATTCGATAAAAACGAAAATATACAATAACTTAGAATAGCTTACGACTAACCAAAAGAAAAATAATCCTTTTTTAAGGAAAAACCATAAAGATTATACCGTAAAAATGAAAATGTCCTTTTCGAATTGATTTAATATGGGTCCTTTTCTAATTGTCTGAAAAAATAGACATTTTAGGGTCATATTATGGTTATTTTTGATTTTTTACGACAATCAACATGTTTCATTTTACATTATTATTAAGAAAAGACAAATTTATATGGATTTTGTTGTTATATATTAGTCCTTTCGGATGATGATTTTTAAAAATTCATAAAATATATTTTGTAAATGATTTATTTTTATTATTTATTATTAAAAAAAAAAAAAACATTATAATAATTACTATATTATTGTGTGGGTAAAAGTGATATTAAAAAGTTGGTCAATTGTTAAACAAAAAAAAAATGTATTAAAGAACAATTAGGAAATTCCGTTAAAAATGTCCTTTCAAAACATTTTATTCCGGTTGATGATTTTGGATTGCCTTAAAGCTGTGTAATTTCCTTATTAATGTTTTCTTTTTCAAATATTTAATAAATATAAAGAAAACAATGAAAATTATTAACCTTTTCTTTTTTCTTGTTAATCTAAAATAATTAAATAACCTTTTTTTTAACGTAACCTTAAACCTATAATCACTGATATATGGGTATAATCCTTTTTGGCATTGGCTTCAGAATCTTCAAATGATATTCGAGACAATATTTTTGTCAATAAAAAATTCAATACATTTTATATTTGATCCTCAACAATTCTTTAGGTAATTCAATAAGATAAAGTTCAACCATAATTATATGGAAAATATTTTCAACCCCCAAGCATATGTGGACATTTTTCAAGAAGAATATCTCAGTTTTCAGATTTTTCAATATAAAATTAGAATATTTAGAAAATTCTTTATAAATTTAATTTAAAAAAAAAATGTTGATTCTTATTCTGTCGTAGTTTTTGACTTCAACAGGTCCTCTACAACCAAACGAAAATTTTAAATTACAATTTTTATATAAAATTTGATGATTTTATTCGAAACCTCTTCAAAAAAAAAAAAAAAAAAAAGGTTCTAAATAGTTAATACAATCTTTAGAAAAACGAAAATATTGATTTTGTTAACATTTTAAATGATTCCTTTATTGGTACTCAATTTTAAGAGGTGTCTAGAGGAAGTCATTACAAACGATTTCACGAATTATGAATTTTCTTTTGATGATAAATTTCGGTTAAAAATATTAGAAAATATTTAAGCTTCCCATGGGTTCCATAAATTTGGGAGAAAATTGACAATGCCAGACTAGATATTCTTAACAGCCTATAAATATAGAACTTGAATTGGTTTTCTGAAGGTTATCTATTATGGATTTAAAAATAGAAATGTTCTAAATAAAATCTGAAGAATTTGGTACTTTTGATAGAAGTACATTGTACAAAAAATTTATTAAATATTTAGCTTTTAATATTTTATTATATAATATCTTGGTGCACATCAATAATATAATGTCGAAATTTAATTTTATTATTATACTAAAAATGAAAAAAATACGTCGCCCTGTAATATTGTGCTCAGATCTTCCAATAATTCAATAGCAAGACATTTATTATAAAAATGACTATCCTCTTCAAAATTGAACCAGTTAAAACTGTGTTAGCGCCGTGACAAACTATAAAATAAAATTAGTTGAATATTTTAAAGTGGTTCACTGAAAGGTACTAAATTCTCTAAGACTGCTGGTCCGATTTCCATAAAATTTTGCAAACTAAATACATCCTCTCTCTTCTGACGAAATATTTTTCGACTTAATGAAAAACTAAACGTTCGCAGAGATAGAAAAAAATTCCAGCTATTTCGATGAAAAGTGTAACTAAATGTAAAAAGGCAGATATCAAATCTAGTTTAGATAACAGATAAATAGTTCAGGGCTACCAACTGATCTTTTAGAATTAACTCGATGTAACTCAGATGTTCCATAATAAGTCGGATATGAGCTATAAGAACTGAACTTTTGTTGCAGCAACTAAAGTAATAAAATTCAAAATTTCTTTGGGTATATATTTTTAAAATTATTTATTTAATTTTCTAGATTTGATAAAAAGGTGGGCATTTTTTTAAAATGTACAGAAACCTCTTTAGTTTATTTGAACCCAATAAAAGCCCCTAAGACTCATTTTGACGAACTCATTTAAACCAAATAAATTTCTCTAATCTGTGGCTGCTATTAGTTTTTAAAATAAACTGAAATTAAACCTTAAATAAATTGCAATTTTAATGCATTTCTGTGTATCTAATATTAAATATCGAAGCCCCGTCAATTTGCACATGAAAGGAACTCTAAATGACTCTTATCCTAATCCTATTCACCAAAAAAACTGCTTTTATTGGGTTGAAATTGTATTCCTTGGTTCTTCTATTATAGTTTTGATAAAGAGACATTTTTTGTACTCACTCTGTTTAAACAATATTACAAATAACTAAATTAGTATATCTAGGATAATCTTGTTTGTTGGTTGAGATATTAATCAATTTTCAGTGTTAGTAAGTTCAATTTTTTTTTTGGTGTGAAAATTTGATATACTTTGACCCACCTTGAACAACTGTGATGATATTCACAAAATTTTTGTGGTTTTTCCAAATAATATAGGAGTGTATATTACCATATGCACGTTCATATTAATGGGTGTAAATAAAGTCATTCTTGCAGAGGCGTTAAACAGGAGGGATATAAAATAAATATAAAAATTATACAAATAGAATTCTTTGGCATGTGTTTCGTATACATTGTTTTTCTTTAGCAACGTGTTAAAATAGCTAGAATTTTCAATATATATTCATTTATATAAAAATCAATAAAAATATCGATTAAAAAACTTTGTATTTTTTTTATATATATCGTTACAGTATCAGCATATCCATCAAGTCCAAACTATTTACAGCATAATCAAAAATTAAAAACCGGAAAAACATCATCTTTAGATGAAATTGATTTTCATACTTTAAAAGATTTTACTATACTACAAAATCCATCACATTTATCTAGAACGACAACGAATCAAGACGACCACGAACAACAACAACAACAAGAACAGGATCAACAATCAAAAAGTCATCATCAATTGAAAAAATATCAAAAGAAACATAATCACAATTCTCAAAATGAAATGCTTCTCTATGATTTAGATCAAGTTGTAATACCATCATCAAGAAATACCGAAGGAATCAGAACTTTTCATTATCGCCCACAAATGATGGAAAATTTAGATCCGGCAAATCATTTCAAATATGAAACTTATGATAATATTGAACATGTTGAAAATGCGGATGGAGATGATGCCGGTAATAATATGTATGATATTAATAATGATCCAAGTAATGATGATGATGATAATGATAGTGATGTCACTAGTATTACAGTTCCGGTTAGTTCAATTGATAGCAATACCAATGCAAACAAACAGGATGCGTATAATGGAAATGAAAATAGTTTTGAATGGAAATTCTTAAAGAATAGTCCTGAAACGAATGGTAATAATCCGAATATAAAATGGAAATTATTAAAGGAGAACATTTCTGAAACAAGTGATGAAGAAAAACGTAATGCATTTCGTGCTGCTAAACGACAAAAATCAAAAAGGCCACAACATCAAACGAAATTTATACCATCGATAAGTGTTGGTGAGTTTTACGGTACGAAATTCGTTGAAAATCGTATTTTATAAAGGTTAAATAAATTAAAAACTAAGATAAATTTGATTATTGGCAATGTTACAAACTAGTCGATTTTGTTGACCCAATCTCCCTTACTAACATCTTTCAATGTAAAATAGAAAATAATTTAAGAAATGCTCTGTTAACGCGCCCACCTTTCCAGACTGCACTAATTACCAGTCATATAGAAATATAAGTAAAGATATTATGTATGTTATGCTATTCTATCTCCAAAACTGAGGTGGAAAGATGTCTTGTGAATACTTTAAATATAATGGTTCTGAGAAGAGTTCTATAAGTTTATGATTTAGAATTAATGTGTCGCATTTCCACAGATGATACGAAGACCTGAAAGAGGTTGCGAATTTCTTCATCACGCAATAATTTTGCATTCGCAAGGTATACGTCTCAGCTTTCTCCATTTTATAGACATCTTAGTGGACAATGTTCAGTTGAGATTAAGAATTCGAATTAGCTCTAAAGATCAAGTAGCTGTTTAGCTACATTGGGACTGCACATAATAAACTTCATTGCTTCTTTGGTTTTCTGATAGTATGTCTGATAAGAGTTTCTGTTTGTTTTCCTATTTCCTAGCTATGGTCTCATAAAATGTACCTTTTCTTGCAAAGTAGTCAGCCACGTCGTTTCCTTCAAAGTGCAGTTGCTATGGCATCTGATATACAAAACTAGGCAGCTAAAATTTTTAAAAATTCCAATTGAAATATTTTTTTTGTTTTGTTGCAGGTGCAATGACAAATCTTGGTGATTTTTTTGATAACTTAAAAAATAATGTTGAATATTTGGAACGAAAAGGTTTTACCGAAAATCAATTACAACTTTTGGATGGTGATCATCCGATATCGAAACTACGACAAGAGATTAGCAGTGAAAATTATGATTCTCGGCCAACGGGTACAGCAGCATTTCTACATGCAATACGAACATATCGACCGTCACAAAGAGTTCGAGCATTGGTTTCAACACAGCCAGATGGATATCATGGTTCGAATTTCCTAGATCCAAATTATATGTGGTTAGGACTTGGAAAATAAAAACTTTAAAAAAAATAAAAAAATGTTTTAATTAATGTATTTTAAAAATTATTAAATTTAAAACAAAAAATTGTATTAAAACCAAAAATTTATCAAAATTAAAAACTATTTGGTGGATGTTTTTTCATCATGATTTTATTAAAGTTTGTTTTTTGATTTTTGATTTTTGAATTTGAATTTTTTAGTTTTTTACTTTTAAACAAGGACATTATTTATTTGTTAGCTAATTTGTAAAAAAAAACAATTAATTTCATTATTATTAAATTTTAAAGGAAATGTATTTTAAAAATTTAAATTAAAAAAAAAAATATTCAATGAGACTTTTAGAAGGTAAAAAAGATATTCTTCTTGAATTTATTGTAAAAGAGATTTTATTATTAATAAAAATAAATAAATTAAATATATGTTCAAGAAAACTCATTTTATTGGGAATCTGTGAAGAATTCTTTGGTTCCTTTTGGGAGGGAGTAGAGGTACCCAGTGCCGTCTCTTAAAAACGACACGGAATGCAAAACGAAAAAAAAGTCATGACGTATTTTATTATCAAGTAGAACATGTTTTAGGAAAAAAAAAGAATAAAGGTCCAAGCAGAATGACGGATCCACGACGGATTTTAAATACCTATATACTATACGTTTTCAATTAGACTACACAGAACGCGACGGATCTACGGCGAACTCTTTTTAATACAATCTGCAAACCGAAAACCGTGAATCCGTCGTGGATTCGTCATTCTGTTTTCCGCATAACTTAAAACAAAATGACCATCTCGACAGTAGCAAATGTATTGCCGTACTTCATATGGTAAAAGGCCGATTTGACTGGGGCAATTCGACTAGGCACAACCTAATTTAGCAAAATTCGACTGGGACAATTCCATTCGGAAACAAAAAAACAAGGTGAAATGGAATTTCAAAGGGATAAGGCGCGGAATCAAAGAGAAATATGTGTCCCACAAAAAAAAATACAAGATCTTTCCGAACATTTATCTCGGGTACCAAATAAGATCAATAATTACTAATGAAGTGCGTTTAAATCGGCATAAATCGACTAGGGAACAATTGAATTCAATGTATTGAACTTTCGAGTCAAATTGTGCCTAGTCGAATTGATCCAGTCGAATTGTCCCAGTCAAATTGTGCGTTAATATGTGCCTATTCGAATTGCCCTAGAATCATTTTCAAGGTGGCTATTGAAGTTTATAGCAAGAATATTTTAGCCCAATAATCAGGTCGAAATAGAAAATTTTTACCTATGAATTGAATTGACCCTGATTTTGATGGCGAATTAAATGAAAGGAAATTTTTATTTGAAAATGTTCTCTCCTTTTGGAAAAACATAAAAAATTCGATCAAAACTAATAATATTTCAAAGTTTTTCCGATTAACTGTCTTTCCTCTTCTTCAAATTTGCTCCAACTCAGAGGTAAACTGGGCCTTAATACCATAAATCTATTCTGCAAATTTTATTAAAATTAATGTATCACTTTTAAAAATCCATCAAAAAAACTCTCTAGACAGGCCTATTTTTTACAACTATTTCCATCTTTACTATTCTTGAATCGATTTTACTAAAATTTAACATAGTAACATCATCTCTTTATGAAAGCAATGTATATTACTAATTCAAATGAAATTGATAGATAATTTTTCCAATTAAATCCGAAAAACGACAAAACTTTGTGATCACCCTGATATTTGTTCTTTAACTTTGATCCTCCTCAGTCGATTTTCCTGAAATATAATACCAAATCCAGTTAAGGAATAGCGAACCCATATTGTAAATTTCATTAAAATCGGATGATGCAAATTAATTAATTGAATTTGAAAATGAAAATCTCCTAATATTTTTGATTTCGCGCCATTTAATTCAAAAATTTTCCCCCTATATTTCTTCGAACGGTTGATGAATTAGAAAGTTCCCAATATTTAATAAAATCTCTTGTTAAAGAAATTTCTCTTTGTAATTTCCTTATGTGCGACCCCATTGCCCCACATACTGCAGAATACTAGTTGCGCATTACCCCATCCAAATTATTCATTCACACACATTCAAATCAATATCAAAAAAAGTACAAAAACAAACAACAACCCAACTTTTTAAGTTAACAAAATGTCCCCAAAAATTTCTTCCCCATATTTCTGTTCTAACCTACAAAACCTGAAAAGAAAAAACAACAAAAAGAAATTACCTTCGCCATCATTGCGGTGATGTGAAAGTGACAGCTAATATTCTGTTACTCAACTTGACTCTTTTGTCATAGAAAATTTCATATAATTTGCTCAATTTTCTCTTTTTGTAGAAAAAAATGTAAAATTTATTACATTTTTTTTTTCAATGCACCAGCAGAGGAGCTAGAAAAAAATTTCAAATCTACAAAATTTCAGAAATTCTGAATTTAGTAAAATTTGAGATTGAACGAAAGTGGTTCGCAATTTCCGGCTTGATTAACGACAAGAGTAAAAAATCGTGTCGACTGAAAATATATTTCGGAAGTTTATTTATTTCTTAAAAATAAATTAAAAACAATTTCGTATTTTCAGAATTTTATATTTTAAACATTTTTCAAAGTTTCGTGAGAAATTTTATTAATTTAATTTGTTTGCGAGAAAATAAAAAGAAGAAAAACAATGTTTTTCAGTAAAATTTTTGTGAAATAAAAAAATAAATTACAGCAAAAAAAAATGAGAATAAAATAAAAATTAAATAAATTTGAAAATTTTCGCGAAAAACTAAAAATTAAAAATCCTTCAAAACAAAGAAAAAAAAGCATCTTATGAGTGCTCTCCCATTCTCCAGTATCCGCTCTTAGATAGTTTTTTATTCTCATTTATATTAATATTATTTTTTTATTATTAATTAATTTAATTATTCATTATTAATTGTCAAAAAAAAAAAAATTGTAATTGGTTAAAAATAAAAATTAAGAAAAAGAAAGAAATTTTCATTTTCAAACTAAAAACAAAAGAATTTTGTGTTTTTTTTTGTTTTGTGAGAAGAATTGTGAAAAAGACACAAAGGAGAAGGATTCAGACGGGACCCCATCCAACTAGAGGAAAAAGCGGAAAAGGAAATTCATCATTATCATTTCTTGGAAAATTTAAATTCCGGAATTGTTTAAAACAATCTACGTTCAATAAACCCGCTCCGAGGACACGACATCCTAAGACGTAGTCAACAATGTCCAGTGATAGCAATTTCATTATATTCCCGAAAATCGCGGATTGTTCCTACGTTTCATGTTATTGGTGAGTGAACAAAAGAACAAAAACAAACATACATAGGATGAGACTATTTTATTCCTACACCATTTTTTTTCTGATAATAATTACAATAATTTAAAGTCCCTTTCCATGTTGTTTCTATCCTATCAGACACGAAGACTTTCAGAGATCTGTTTACACTTGCACGTTTTTCACCTGTCATATTCCTTTCAGAGTCTGTTCCCCATCCTTTTGGAGATATTCACATTTTTATCCTGACACAAAAATATTTTTCTTTCACTGTATAACATCAGAGAGGGTCAGTGGTAGTTAGTTACTCCTGTCTCCCGATTGTATAATCGAGAGATTGTATGCGTGTTAAACGTAGCTGATTCCTTTAAGTACTCAATCTTCCCAAAATACTGTTGATTTTTTGGTCCAGTTCCTTAGTGTTGCCACATTATATTTGCATTTATTTTGGGGAATTCCTTTGATCAAGTATCTTAAGATTCTGTGATTTATTTACTGTTTTAAGAAGAATAATAATAAAACTAATCAATATATTTCTCGTTCCTTTTTTTTTTTTGGTATCCAAATAATATATAATTTTCTTTATTTGTATTAAAGGAATCCATTGTCTTATCAGATAAGATAAATAATCAACAAAAAAAAAGAGAAAAGAAAAGAAAATTTATTTTTTAATTAAGATCAAACAAGTCCTGTAATAAATTTACAATAAATTTTCATGATCAAATATTTGAACGTGAAAAAGAAATGAAAAATTATTATGAATTTGAAATAATAAATTAAAGAAAATTTTAAATTTTTCATTACGTGAAAAATCCGAACACGAAAAGAAAATCATGAAGTGGGATAATGTTTTTAATTTGGTTTTTTTTTTTTAAAGAAATAAAAATGAAAACTTTTAATCTGGAAAAAAGATAACAGAATTTTCTTGGGTTTTCTTAGAAGTTTTTCAATTAGATGTTATTTTATAATTTAATCTACAAGATTACAAATGTAATATCAAGAGACAGTGTATCTAGGAATTTTCGTAAAGGTATTAAGGATCTAAAAAGTAAAAAGGAAATATGAGCATAATTTTTCAAAACTGATGAATTTTAATTGACTACTTTCCAGGAGGCTTATATTTTTTTACTAATAGGCTGGCAAATTAATCTTTCTTTTTGAGATACATGTAGACTACAATAATATCTTTAGGGAAACAGACATCTTTCGGTATTTTATGAAATTTAGATGTTTATACAAATAATTAGCATTGAAAGGTTTATAAAAGTACAAATAACAATTGTATTTAAAAAATATTTAAAGCAAATGATACAAATACAGTACTGACTGGATGCCAGTCGTTTAGATGCTTGTTGCTAGTATAGTAACTGACGAATATCAATTTCAATCTCTGATCTCGACTCTGCACAATCATTCTTTATGGTGGATACTTCCAGAGGGTATATTAGTTTTGTCACTACATTTATAACGTATAGAAATAATCATCAGAGAAAGGTTTCAACTTTGTAAATGTTTAGAGAATAAAAAGTTATATCCGTCCATCCGTATGCAAGATAACTCAAAAACGTGTCAGTCGATTTTGATGAAATTTACAATATGAGTTGATTATTCATTAACTCGATTTGGTATTGGAATTTAGCTAAATCAGATGACAGTAAAAACCAGGGAGACCACAAAGTTTTGTCATTTTTTTTTTCGTTTTTCGGACTTAATTGGAAAGTTTGTGAACCAATTTTGTTAAAATTAATTAAATATGTTGCTAACATATATGGAATACAGTATGTTAAATTTTAGTAAAATCGATACAAGAATAATGAAATAGTTCTGGAGGAAAGAAAAACGTGTTCATACATTTTTTTTTCGTTTTTTTAATCAGTTCTTCCGATGTATTTTAAAAACTGATATACTGATTTGAATAGAATTTGCATAATATATTAAGGCTCAGGCTACCTGTAAATTAGAGCAAATTCGATGAAGATGTAACAAAGTTATGCAAAAATGAATAGAAGAGGTTTCTTGTCTAGAGTTGATTTTGATATGATCTGTTATGGTTTGTGAGTAGTTCTTATCTCTTTAAAAGCGTTTTCTAATGAACTTTTTACTTTATAGTATACGCAATGGTGATTGGAGGATTTCGTTGAGTCATTTTTCTTGCATAACTTGATTTAAATGATGTGTTATATTGTATTTGAAAGAAACTTTCATCGAAAACTTTCCATGATGATACAATTTTATGGAAATTTACTGCTACCAAAGAACAGGCTCGGCTTGAATAGCGATCAAATCAAAAAATTCAAATTCAGTTCTTATCAGTATATCTTATCTTATCTTATTATAAGTATAATTCAAATAAATGAAATTTAAACAAAACAGAAATTATATAAAAATGATTTATAAATGACTTATAAAAAAAGTATTTTACGTCTTGTTATTTTATTTTTATAATATTTTGATGAAAACATTTTTATCGATAATAGAAAAACATTTCAAAATAATTTCCTTTTGAAAAGCATAAAAAAAAGTTTCCTTCAAACGAATAATGAGAAAATTAAATTAGGTATATTCAAAATGAACCATCATAAAAAAGAACGCTCTCTGATAGTAGTAAACCGTTCTAAAGATATTAAAAGCTTAGTTAGTCGTATTTCGCGATCATTTTAAATTAATTGCATCATTTCTACACAATAACGAGTCAGTTATAATGAATTTTATCCACAAAAAAAAGGAAGAAAAACAATTTTCCATAACAGAAAAAAAGGGAAAACTGATTCTATAGAGTACAGAGTACGATGAATAAGAGTTTTGCTAAAAGTCTTGTTTTTATGAAATAAATTAAACAGCCACAATAGTCAATGTTTTTTGTTTTAAAAGAAAGCTTATGAACGAAAATTAATGATTTTAGTTAATTAGTTTATTTAATTATCGATAGAAAGGAAGAGTACTATTAAATTCTCATTATTTTTAAGAAACTGTAGTGAAATTTTCATCTTCAACTCGAAATCTTCGGAACAATTTTTTATTTCGGTTGTTATAAAACTGTTGAAGTGTAAATCCACATCTAAAGTTCCTTTTGATACATAAATTTTCTTTTATCAGTTTAATAAAAATTCACCTGGAAGCAAGAATAAGAAAGTTTTCTTCAAAAGTTGACGTGAAAATTAATTTCAATTATTTTGTAAACAACTTCATATGTATCTTAACATGTAAATGGACAAAAGACTTTTGATTGTTTGATGTTAAGAACTGAAAATTTGATGGCTTGGAAAAATTCAAAGAAAGTTTGAGAAGGGTTTAAAGATCAACATACATACTTAACTTTTATAGCATTGGAATCGTCAAACCACAAGAGCTATAAACGCTTCATTATGTGTAAAAGAAAGCCTGGGGTGGAATCGTGTAGCTTGATTTCGATCAAATCGTATCGAAAAAGCTAGAAATTACAATGTATTTTCGATTCGATTTGCTATCAATCGAATTACACGATTCCACTCCTGTATTCAGTCATTGAAAGAAGAATAAAGTGAATTAATTACGGATTTCTTCTCGTGATATTAAGAAGTTGTTTGGTACAAATTAAGTCCGAGAATGATATGAAATTATTGGCTTGATAATACTTTTTTTTTGAATTTGTATCGAAATTTTGATACAATATGGGCTGTAAAACAATGAAAGAAACACTATACGCTGCTAATAAGTCGGGCAGTATATATTATGATGTTAATTTCAATCGAAATGTTTACAATTATAGCTCTCGAAAACTATAGGATATCAAATTTAATATGTATCTCCCCATGGATCTCTTGAACAAGGATTTTATACACCTTCACCAAAACCTTCACTATTCGATTTGTAGTAAAGTTAATAGACCTACGAAAGGTATCTTATATAATTATCATTTCAGTGAACATGAATTTTACATTAATTTGAACAATTAAACATGCGTACTTATTTAATGTACACAATATTAAATTATAAGAAATACATTTTTTTTTCTTAGAATTTATATATGAGTTATTTTTGTGTATCGTCTTTGAACATGAAGAAATTCTATAAAATAAATACATACAGAACAATATTTTTTTTCGTGTCAAGAGTCATGATGTAAAAACCTCGAAAACACCTTATGTGTCAATATTAATTTTTCACTTATTCTTATTCTAATTTGTATTTGAATATAATAAATTTCGATGAATTTTTTTTTTGGGTTAATTTAGCGTGTATAATTTTTAATTCTCATAAAATGACACATATTTAGAGGACAACAGGGTATATTGCTGGATACTCCAGGGTGTCTTGTCATCACGTTTCGGTCATATATGAAATGTCAAACAAAAGGACTTACAGTTTGGTCGAATCAAAGATGTGAAATAACTTACGTATTGACTACAAAAAACAGACTATATATATATAATAAAGTAATGTATCATCTGACATTCAAGGTATTTTGTTAAGTTTGCTATTTAATGAGTAATTGATGATGTTTCAACTAATCCAGTTTCCGATCCCTCCTATTTAAAAGAAAAAAAACACACGAAAAATTGCTTAAAACTTTATGTGGAATTTAAAAAACCATAAAAATATATAATCCCTAAAACTACAAGTGCATTTTCAATATACCTATATATGTATTTCATGGTACAAAGTTTTAATTTATCCTTCATTCAAAATTCTTGTGTCCTCAATCCTGTTTTTTGCGGCCAAGTACGTTTTTGTAAGTACAAAATTTATCTTTTCTATCTTTCGCAATTTTATTTAATCCTGCTTGCTTGTCCTCATTTTCTACTTGTCATTTCGCAATGGGGTTCTTTTTAACATTCCCCAATAGGGATCTTTCTCATTTTATCTTTTTACCACTTTATAGTACTATATTATACTCCATAGTTCCTGGTTTTTTCTTTACCTCCAGTAGAAATTATTCATATACATATATGCATACAGTCTCTTTCCTATATGATCCTCGAGATTCCAGACTTAAAATCTCCATGAAATATTTATGATAGTATATGTTTTGTTGTCAGTTTCAGGGCGCTTGTGTTGTATTGTATATTTTGTATAGAAAATGAATTATCCTTATTATACTATATGGTGTTCCAATGTTGTTTAATTTTCATAATTTTCTTGCTTTCCTCCCTTTAATCCTTGTATTATTTTGCTTTCGTTTTTATTTTTTTTCTATATATTCCCTTATATAAGAAACACATTCCTCTCTATTTTATCCTTGTTTGTATCAATATTAATATTAATATATAGGAAAGGAAAATTTCTTAAGGGGATATTTCAATTGAAAAAAATGTTTGTTTTTTCCTTTTGTTATTGTTATTTTAGCATCATAATCATTCATTTTGAATCCCATAACAAAAATAACGAACTATGTTGCTATATAGAGGTACTATAATTTAAATTTTCTTTTGGTACAATATAAGAGAAGGTCTTTTTATTCTGGAGTTGGTTAAATTAACGAGTATAATTGCATTATAATACTAATGTTTTACAATATAGTCGACCTAGTTAATAATATCATCCTATCAAAACCCAGACTGTTACTAGAGTTACCAATTTTACCATTCTGAAATTGCATGAGCATGATAGGAAATAATGTCCATTAAAAAATATAATTTATCATGGTTTCCATAGCGGCAGACTCGGGGAAAAACACCACTTCCATGTACTCAGAAAAAAGATTAATAATCAGATTTATCTCAATGATTATTGTGGACTTCTTATTTTTGTCAATTTTAATTTCATGAGAATTTTAGTCATTTAACCGCGAGTAAAAAGGCTTATCTGTGTGGTGAATTTTTATCGACAGCAAAGAATATTAGATACAAGATTTTAAGGCTTTATTACACCTCGAAGCCAGATATTTAAATGACTACAGTACTAACAATCTATTGCCATCGCTAATCACTATCAAGTTGTTAGCTAATTGTTACACTAAACTTGAGCTATGTTAGTTTCATTTCGCGACTTGGCTGAACTAGAACGTAATAAGATCGTATTATTCAAGTGCTTATATGTTACAAGGCTTTAGCCAAATCAAACACTGGAAATTTATTGTAATAAGCTTCCTAACTTCAACCATCGCAGAACAAGGATCTCAGTTGGCACAGGTTTTTTTTTACAAATACTAACAAAAAATTAGAGCCTTTACAGACCAAAAAATGGATACAAATTGAGAACTGCGTTTCATTTTTCTGTAGTATAACGGAATGGTTTAACCCTTTTTTAGATTAGAATCGAATTTAACTGAAACTCAACCAGGTGAGAAGTAAAGGATAGTGTGAGAAGTGAAAGGCTCGTATTAAATTAAATAGGATTCTCCTGTTTAAGTCTTTAAATTATTAAAAGTGTTACTTTTTTTGCGAAGCCAAGGCTTAGAATTGTTTATTTTCACCAGAAGAACAAATTCATATTTTTTAAATAATTCTAATATATTTTCGTGGATTAAAATAGAATTCATATTAATGCGACTTTCGTTTTTAGATACAAATTTTAAGAAAGTAATTCTTGTTTTAAGGTTTGTTTTTATTAATGTTTATGCTCATAAAAGTTAATTACCAAAATATATTTATGTATTTTTATTTTTCTCACCCAAAAATTTCAAACAATTTAAATTAGTTAAACTTGAAATGTTAAGAATATATAAGAACTTGAGAAAATAAATTAGAATTATTAAAGTTCGTAAAAGTTTGAAAGTTCTTCCGAAGACTTTTTATCTTAACTTATTGGTGAAAAAGTTAAATCGAAGAATTTGACATTCATGAGAAAAGGACTTAATACTATATATCGATAAAACTTATTAGTTTCAAAGATAAGGAAAAATTTAATGATTATTTTTTATATTTAATTTTATCAATAAAAAGAAATTTTGTTTTTGATTACTTATTCGTTCGAATGAATTCGATGTTAAGTGGCATTTTCATATACGATATATTCTCATATTGAATTCATTTCATTTTTATTTATTTTTCCTATAAAAATTGAGTAAAATTTGTTTTAATACTTTATTTTACATAATACCCAGCTGTCACTAGAAATTGGCGAAAAAAAAACAACAAATATAATACAAATTCCATCAGAAAAATTTTAGTCCAGCAAAAGGAATTTAAAAATGAAAATATATCTCATATATAGAAATGTATTGAACATATTTACGCTAAAACTGGAACCGTACAAAAATTATTTAGTACAGTAAGTCCCCTCCAATAACGTGAAAGATACGTTCCTCGCGTTATACGAAATCAAGAATGTAAAAAGTTAGAAATGAATAGTTTTGTTTTAATGGCACCAAATGGCAAAGCAAAAATATAATTATGAAGAACCGAGATCTGGAGTGTTAGTACGTAATTTGTTTCACAGCTTGTATTTCGACCAAACCCACAACACACAAACATACTTCATGTGATTGAATTTCCATTTTTACAAGTCGAAACATAAGCTGTAAAACAAGTTATGTTCGTATTAATCCACCTGGGATTTGAACCAATTTCAGTTTAGTTTCTAGAAACGAGGTCTAAACCAACTCGACCATTCCACACTGTACTTATAATCTGTTCTAATTTTCAATTTTCTATAAATTTTCAATATTATTCAAACAATACAACAGTTATTCAAAATACCTGTCAAACCATTCAATTTTAATGCCAATTATTTGTATTAACTATATTTAAACCAAAACGCCTATAACTCCTAGAAAAACAACATGAATGCAAATTTTTTCACAGACTATAGTCTCTTTTAGCAATTTTCTAATCGTGTTATATGTGAGTGGTGATGTAATTCGCGTTATAGAAGTACCGCGTTATATGGAGTCCTACAGTATTCCCAAAATGATTGTTTTGTATATGAAAAAAGTATTCATACATGACAGCACTCATATGACACCTCGTTTGAATATTCTTTTTATATATAAAATTTGTTCGTTTGATTGTGTTTATACACGAAAGGATCAAGTACCACAAAAAACGCCCATATCAAAATTTATACTCATACTTTTTATCGTCATTAACATAATAATAAATGGGTCCAAAGATTTCGTAGCCTAAGTATGTTATTAATATGAGAAAATGATATAAATTACTGAATATGAGAACGTATACTTGACTATTATTACATGATATATATATATATAAACTTCAAATCCTTCCATTCATTTTATATTTATAGTATATTTTGAGGTCAATTCAATTTCCTGATGTCATTCGAAAGGATGGCAAAAAAAAAAAAAAAATCAAATTGTTTGATCTAGAATTAGTTGAAAAAGGCTCTTATGTAAAATTCTTAGTAATTGAAAATTTCAAATCAGATGGCAATCAATTTGAAGATTTTAATGAAATACTGTCTAGAAAAAAAAATGGGTTTTTTTAATTGGGATCAAGATTTAATTGAACACAATCTTATTCTCTATAAAAAATATAAAATATTTCACCAAGTTCCTGATTCGATTTCATCCAAAAATAGTGACTGAAAATTTTATATAGACTTCCCTGAAAATATCCTTTAAGAAAGAAGTGCTTCATTTTGCATTATAGATGAATGCTTATACAAATGAAATATGGGTTTTCCATTCTTCGTCAAATCTTTAATATCATTCCAGCGTTAACACTTCTGGAATAATATTGATCAGTGCTAATCAATAAGGATATGCATTCTTTTTTCATTATAAATCATTCTGTCTCAATTGAAATCTATTCTTATTTTCGTTCGAGTTTTCAAACTTAAATTCCCGAATTATTTTTCTAGTATTACATGTCAAGTAAAATGTTAAAGTATTTTTTTTTTCTCTTAAATTTTGTATTATTGCTATCCGGTGGGATGCATTATCAAACTCAAAGATTTATCTACAAAAGGATAACAATGGTAAACTTGTACATAAACATTTTCTTACATTTTCTTCTTTTCTTTTAAATTTCTATCAAAAACCAGAATGTTCGAATTCGTTTTATTATTGTGGAACTCTTTTTTTCCAAAGTTTTTGAGAAAAACAAAACAAAAAATTGTATGTTATTCAATTTCATACATAAATAAAAACACACTGCCAATGTTATACACTAGAAGAAAAACAATTTAGAAAAATTTACCATTTTTCAAATGTCCTTAACTATTTTTTTGGATTTTTGCCTTTTCGGTAATAGAAAAGCATCAAAATGTGCAAAGTGTCTAAAATGCATTTTGTTGTCTTCCTTCTTCAAAAGGGAATAAAACTGGCATAGCACAAATTATTTCTAACAATTTTTTTCTTGAAGATACTTTAAAATTTCTTCTTCTAAAATATGTATAAAAGTTAACAACGTTAATATGTTCTAATTTCATATTCTGGAATTCAACACCGACAACCCGATACTATCCTTTGTGCAGAACTTGCAATGCAATTTTGTAATTGTAACAGTGCTTTATTACTTTAGTAAAGCTATTACATAGAAAATTGTCTAAACATTGTACCAACGTGACAGCCTAATAGTTCTTACTTCAATTTTAGGATTTTCAAACGACAAATTGCCTGACGAAATGTATGAAAACGACAATTAGTTGTTATAAACTCTTGACAGACCTTTTACCACCTAAATAAGCTGGACAGATCAATATCTCCGTTGTGCAGAATCTGCGGTAAACACGGGGAAACGGTCGAGCACATTCTTTGTGAATGTGATGGGCTATCTACATGTAGATTCAAAATCCTCGGGCAAAATTTTCTAATACCTCTCGATATCACATCTAGCCCTCTCAAGGACGTTTCTAGATTTATTGGCAACCTAGCGTTCGTGGGAGAGCTCTAGGATTTTTAGGGTACCATAATAGGTCAGTTTTGGCCGCGGTGGTTTTTGGGTTGTAAGCCCAGCCCTAGTACTAATCTAATCTAATCTAATCTACAAGATTGACATGTTTTCAAGACGCAGAAAACCACATAACATAAAGTTCCATCAAAACTTCAGGCTCGAACATTTTTACTGACACAAAGCTGTGTTCCCATTGATGGGAAAAAAGTAAAATAAGTTACTTTCAACTATCGTTTTTTTTTTGATTTTCCAAAAACATAAAGAAAAAACAATAAGTACGCAAAGAAGACTACGTCGAAGTTCACTTGAGCCTATACTTAAGATTTCCATTTCTCAACATATTTACCTCTTCTATCTAAAATTCTATTATTTCTTCTCGTTTTTTATGGCAAACAAAAGAATTTTATGGTATAAAAATTGGCTTACTTATGTAATGAGTAAAACTTTTACATATGTTTTAGGCAGGATCCTGAAAAACTCGTTGAGTAATTTCAAGTTTTCCTTTTCGTTTTTTTTTTATTTATAAAGAAATTTAGCAGAAAAACATTTAATAGATAAAATGTCGACATTTTAACTTTGACTATAGAATCTTTTTCCAAGGAAAACATATACAAGTCAAATGACAAAATAATGTAGGAAGGAGTTCATTGAAAAATCCAAATGAAAATGTATACACTTTTTTTTCGGAGGAAGGAAGAGACTTACTTGCATATATATGTATATAACTCGGTAATTTTATATATATATATATATAAAAAAGTATCAGGATACCATCTATTTTTGATGGTGCGTAATGAATCCTTCTTATTGCGAAATATCAAGAAGCAAAAAAAAAAATATGAATAAATTTCATTTGAACTTGTTATCCGTATCATTTCATTCGATTGATAATGAAAATCATCGTAAAAAAAGGTTCTTCCTTCTTTTCCCTTTTTCTTTTTTTTTATCAATGATGACATCAAACCTGGATGTGGAAGAATTTTAAAATAGGTATCCGAGATTCATTTTCAAATGATGGAAAATATACAATATTCAGTCAGTGAAAAATTTCTAAGTAGTAACCAGTCTTTCAATCTTGATAGAAGGATTCAGTATTGATATCATATACCTTTAATGATACTTATATATAGTATCTATACAACTACGAATCAATCTGTGTTTCATTGGAGACGTTTTCAAATAAATAAAAAATAAAAAAAAAATTACGGATAGAAGAAATTTATCAACCAAAAATATCTCATTCCTTTTCGGTTTTTTTTGTCTTTGGGCATTTTCAGGTCTGTGGATTTTCAATTCAATTCGTCATCAAATCTTACAGTTTTTCTTGTGAAAAACAGAAACACAAAACCAATGGAAAATTTCTTATATTCCAAAAAAGTATATATAACATATCACAGGGTGTTCGGCTGTGTATTAAAGATGTTTTAAGTTTTAGTTTTTTCATTTAATTTTGAAAAATGTTAATGCCTAATATAACTGGTTCTTTTATGCCTTTTGGTAGATACTACCAAATGTATATTAGTTCTGTCAATACATTTCAAATGTATAGAAATAATCATCGGAGAACGGTCTCAAGACAATAAATCTGTACAGAATCAAAAGTTATATCGAATTTAGCACAAGATAACTCAAAAACTCGTTGTCTGATTTTAAGGAAATTTACAACGTTGGTTGTTTATTCCTTTATTCGATTTGTTATTTGCATTTCAGCTAAATCTACTGAGAGGCAGCGAAGTTATAAAAAAACCAGGATTTAATTCGAGAGTTTATGCAGAAATTTCATTCAATTACGTAGTTTAATTGCAGAAACAAATGATAGTATTTCAAATTTTGGGATAATCTATCGAAGGATAGTGCAAAAATATAATAAACTTTGTAGAATAGATTTACGTTATTAGGGCTCAGATAACCTCGGAATTATCGGAACCAAATCGAAAATGAGAAAACTAAGAAAAAACATTGAATAATGATGCCAAATTCCTTTCTGTGTGAGAATTTGATATCGAAAGTTTACGCCAACCAGCATATGACTCGAGAGCACCATAAGAAATAGCAAAATTTATGTCAGAATCTTTGCAAGTACATAGTTGCATCCATAATAAAGATGGTGCCATTTGCATTTTGGCATTTTAAATAAAATTACTGTAAAAACATAATAAATAAACAATTTTTGTAATGTATAAAAATTAATCTATTACTTATTGATTCAAAAAAGGTATAAGCAAATATAAATTTGAAATTAGATAGTAACACCCTGTACATTTATATACTACAATATATATAAATATATAATTTAAACCTAGCTTTATTACAAATGATAGATTTACAAAAAAATATTTTTTTTGGGAAAATTCAGTGAAAATGGAATTTAAAATGAAGAAAAAAACACGTGAAAACCAACGAAGGAAAAGAAAATATACCTAAAAACATGTTTTTTTTCTTGTTGTTGTTAAGGAAAACATGTTGAAAAGCTTGAAAATGAAGAAATAGTTATGGAAATAAAGGTTAAGGATGTCAATATTGGTTTCTCTGTTAATATATATACTGTATTGGGGTTAAATATGGATTAGATAATGTCACCAATGGGAATATATAAAAAAAAAAAACGAATGAAATTCGAACATGATTATATTGGGATTTTTCTACTCGTTAAAGTTCTAATTATTAATCTAGATTGATTTTGATGTAAGGTAAAATATTTTCAACGATATTTATTTAATTTTAATTAATTACTAAATGAAGAACTTTCTTTTTACAATGAAAAATGTCATAAAATAATCTAATACTGACCTTTCTTATCATTGTAATATCATTAAGTTGTCATTTAAGACCGTGGGTGAATAAAATTTAGTGAAATAAAAACATCCCGGTCAATAATAAGCTGATTTTCATGAAATTTGGAATGTACTTTCATATTGTGGGAATAACACGAGCAAAGCCGCGGGTACCAGCTAGTAATAAATAAAATCCATTCTAAAATTCATTGATATAATTTTAATTTGAAAAAGACTCACTTTTAAGGCAATTTTTATCTTTTAAGATGAAAATTTGCATGAGTTTAGGTCTTTCATCAAAACCTTGTCTGTAGTCGCTTGTCTCTGGGGACATTTTAATTGCATTACATTTTTCACAATATTCTCTAGAGATATGCCAGTGCTCGATCAGATTACTTACTAATTAGAAACATAAATATATTAAATCGTTAATTTTTTAATTTGTTAAAATTTTTATCATTATTGAGTTTTACATTGTAAATTTAAAGAAAAAAAAGGACTATAAAAATAAACATTAAATTTATGTAGGAGTAATTTGTTTCAAGAGATAAATTGAAAAAGTCTTGCAATTACATTTCGAGCACATAAATTTTTTAAGTGCCTTCATAAACATAACATAAAATCGATTATGTTAATTTTTTATTTCTTGCTTTTTTTAGTAAGGTTATATCATTTCTTTTTGCAACAAAAAAAAAAGTATTTAATATATTAAAGTTCATATGGGATGTTTAAAAACAGTTAATAACATTTAAAACGTTTTGAAAATTCCAAAAAAAAAATTGCGAAATTCCTAGAAGAACTAGGCCGGGATAACGAAGTCGGTTTGAACAGTTTGTCAAAAAATTCTTGCATCCTATCTTAATTTGAATATTAACTAATCCTTGTAATTGTTATTTATTTGCACGTAACACCTACAAAATATTTTCTATAACTATCCGAACTAATCGGAGATGAAGTAAAATTCTAAAGGCCCACATGAAAAATGTTAAGCAAGGATTTGAACTCGAGATTTCATGATTTTTTACTGAGCCTAATGGTTGCAATATTATTTCAGTTTCAATTTT
Organism: Xylophagus ater; assembly: GCA_963422695.1. Classification (NCBI taxonomy): domain Eukaryota; kingdom Metazoa; phylum Arthropoda; class Insecta; order Diptera; family Xylophagidae; genus Xylophagus; species Xylophagus ater. The sequence continues at coordinate 7,671,760 of OY730486.1, read as the reverse complement.
TCCCAATAAACTTTTTTTTAAATAAAGAAAACCATATACAATTATATTTTTAAACCATTCAAAGCTAATTATTTGCATACAAACATTGGCTTAAAACATTTTCATCTTAATCTTAACCGTGTCTCATATAATAGAGTTTCTACTGTAGAATATATAAAAAATCAGTTACATTAAATTATTTTTCCTTTTTTAAGGAAAATTTCATGCATGTAGAGAAAGCATTTACCAGAAAATAAATCCGTATCGTATGAGCAGATTTTTAATGGCATTATAACAAAGTTACTAAAACGGTAGAAAATGTTTTTATTTTATCCGAAATATGTATCACAAGAAAGTTTTCACAAAAAAAAAGGAAAACAGAAAAAATCATTTTCCCCCGGAAAAAAATATGCAAAAGAAATTATGTTTCAAAAAGGCTCAACAAACAAACAGGAGAGAAAAAAAAAATCTACAACTTATTGCTTGAAAAAATTCACTTAAAGCTAAATTCTATAAAACTTTATCTTCTCATATTTTTTTTCTGCCTGTACCTATGTTGTTTTGGTGGAATTTCTTGACGGGGTGTGTCATCATATTCGTGGTTTTCAGTTAAATCCCATTTTACCTGGTAAAGAAATTATGTTCACATCTGGGTCTGGTCTTTTCTCAATTTATTACGTTTTACACTTATGGGAAATATCATAGTGGACGGATATTAACTTGGATTATTTAGAAGTAGATTAGTCGAATATAATTTGTTGAAATTTAATCCGTTTCATGCTGGGACATACATGTTTTGATTTATGAAATTCCGGAACTTAATGTTCTTCACGGGATTTTATTTTAAATATAATTTTAAGATGGAAAATGTAAACGAATTTTTCTTTGAAATTGTTTCCATTTATTTATTTAACTTTTGCTCATGAATTTGACTAGTATTATTTCTAAAGACAATTTCATAGTTGCATACCCAAGCAGTACATTTGGCGAACTTGACAATGATTTTTATATCATAGTATAGAAACGAAAAGTAGCAGCACAGAGGAAAGAAACAGAGAATTGTTTGTGTATAAATTTTTGGCACTATTGCATCGCTGTAAAGCATCCGTCCTTGTTAATAGTATTTGTATCACACATATCTTTTTTTAAGCAAATACTTTTAATCAGTTACCATGTTTTGCAGACTGCAAATGCAACCAAACCAGAATTCAAGTTTAGGACTCTATTTATTGTATGCTTTTTGATAGTAGTTAAGACCTATAAGGGTTAAATGTGCTGCTTTGGGTAATTTTTGAACTCGGTAAATTAGTTAATAGTACCTGCATTTGACTTTAGCTGGACTCTTCAGACTACTAATGAGGTAACATAGATGTATATAGCTTACCCTGTTCTAAAATCCTACCTATTCCAATGGTGAAAATTTTGTCAAAATAGGTTCACACACTGACTAATGCCTAATCTAACTTTATCGGTACTGCTAAGCCCACTAATTAGATTACATTATAGTTTATTCTGTTTTTAGAGCCCTTACAACCTAAGTGATAGTATATCTTATACTGAGATTATTCAAATAGTGGCAAAAAATGATTCAGAAGTTTTCGTGTTTATCTGAAGCAGACAAACAGTGAAAAATTTTAAAATGAGTTTCCTGATCTTTACGGTATAAATACTTCACAACAAACATCATTCAGTGTACTATGAGATTTGCATAGATAGGTATTTCTAGATAAGTATAAGACTATCTAATATCAAAAAGGATTCAATAAACAGAATTCTCAACGTAGAATCTGATTTGATCATATTTGCAGTCTGCAAACCATGCCGTCTTGTAAAAACGATTTGGTGTGTTATAAAAATGCATATATTTACACTGTTACTTTATATAAGGTATACACCTTATATAACTTTGCACATTGCAAATTTGTACCAAAAATTAATAAGTTGTTGGCTTTGTTAACTTTACTCCTCTGTGCTAATATAGACCATCTTCACTTAAACTAGAACAGCACAAAAAAAAATACAAAATAAAATTTTGGATTAATTTTGCATAAAGACGAATTTTTATGTTTACACTAACTACATATATAAATTCTCTGACAGGAAAAAAAATCCATGAACATCCATTTGGATCCTTTAAAAATTCCAACTTAAAAATAATGGGAGTATGGTAATTTACCTTTTTTTTTCTTCTCGTGTTGTTGATACTGTTGCTGTATTGTAACAAGCTTTGAAATGTGGTGCCATAATAATGTTGGTGAATGCTTAAGTTAAGATACTCTTGAGCGTTTTTCCTTCTCCTTTTTTTTGTTTATGGTGGGAAAATGACTAAGATTAATATTCTTAAGATGCTAACGATATATGTATGTGTATATATTTTCTCCCTTTTAGCAATTATTTTATTTCACAAATTTTCTTCATGTTAACAAATTTAAAAAGTTTATGAATTTTTTTTCTTTTTCAAGAAATTTATCGTAGAATTTTTTTAAATTTCACAAACATATATATGTATATTTTTATGTATGTAATTTCCTAGCTGCGAGTAGTAAAGGAGCTCTTATTGAATTAAATTAGGTATATGAAAATATAGAAGTTAATTAACAATTACTCCTTCCGTCCGAAAATATGGTATGGTATAGAATTTTAGTTAATAATTTTATTCATTTAAATAAATTAATGTACGTCCTGGCTTTTTCGACGGCTTCTTCTGAATAATTTAAAGTAGTTGGTAACAGTCGTCCTACATTACGAAGTTATTGATATGTGAAATCTTATAGGAATTTCCTCATTCAGCCAAGATACACTGAACGGAATAAACTTTAAAAAATTACTATAACTCATTGTTGATATGACTATGAAGAATACGTATGGTAAAACTTTTTGTAAATTAACTATGAAGGGGTGACAATCAGAGACGGAAACCGTTTTGAACCAACCCAAAAAAAAAACCACCCTGATTGTCTGAAAAAAATAACTTGAATCAGGGATATCTTGATTCGAAAGGCTAGTGCTTTACCACTATGAAGACGATCAACATATTTTTTTAAAAGTGATATCATATTAAGTAACTATAAATATCGTCCTCAAAAATAAACTTTTTTTATAATATTATATCTGGTTTAGAACTCAAAAAACCAAAAGAAATTTTTTGGGATGGAGGCAGTTTTTTTTGAATCTCGAAAAATTTCTTAAGTTTTCTAATGAATTTTTGTTTTTAAAATGTATTCAATATTTTTTATCAATAAAATTAGCTAACTTTAACCATTCTAGAAAATTTAATAAATATAAGTTAATAAGACTGCGGTAGGAATTTTTTTTTACCCCAGTACCCCAAATTTATATAATAAAAAGGAAAAAAAGAAAATGTTTGTCCTTTCAACAAAATTCTTAAGGCAATTGAATCTGTAAGCTATTTGTTATGTTTTTTTCTTTTTTTTTTTGGGCAAAAATCAAACACAATAAACCTTATTTTTTTCGATATTGGGTTAAAGTTTGTTTAATATATTTTTTCGGTTGCTTTCTTTAGTATCAATTGAAAAAGTTTCAATTCTCTCAAACAAACCATTTCAGTTTTCCTTCTGTTTTTTTTTCTTCTTCTTTCATTGCAAAAACATCACAGATTTCAAAATGGAAATTCTATATCAAAATGAAAATTGAATTTTCTTTTACTGTTCTTTTTTAGGTTGAATTTTAAATAGGAAATTAATTTGAATCGTTCATTTCATAAGAAAAAAAAAAAGACCAAAAAAATTAAAGAAAATCAAATGAATTTTTAATTTGACAATATTTCATATTTTCCTAATTACTTATGATTTTCTCGAATAAAATATGAGATTATTATTAAGAAAAACCTCATAAAAACATTTATCTTTTTCTTAGGATGGAGTTTTTCGGTGCTATCATTAATCATATAACAAATTGAGCTAAAAAAAATATAAAATTTTCCTTCAAATCATTCTTCTTCTTTATGTTTTGACACTTTATCCCTAAGAATCTACACATTTTAATATTCTGTACTATATATATATATATATATATTTTTATATAATATTATTTTGTCAGTCAAATCAGAAATCCCAAGTGATCTAAGATCGATTAGTATACGCACCTAAAAAAAGGAAACACAGAAAAACAAGACATAATAACGTCTAATTTCATAATCTTGATATGTCTATGAAAATGTTCTCATATTAAATATTTTCATTGCTATTTCAATATAATCTACTTAAAAAAAGGAAAAAAAAGAAATAAAATCTTATATGTAAAGATTTGACAGGACATTAGTAACATTCATTAGAATTCGCACAAGAAATACAATATTCTTTAAAAATAATCCCAGAGATAAGCTTAGTCTTATTAATTTACTCAATTTAGTTACTATTCGTAATACGACTTTTAGTAAAAATTTCTTAAAGTATCGTTCTAAAAGACTTGTACTATAGTTTGAGGCTATTTTAGGATTCTAAAATTAAACCAAAAGATAGTGAAATACATATATGTATATAGTACTAAAAAAAAAGTTCTTGATGACTTTTTGAAAGCTTACACATCTAATGTGCATTTAATTTCACATATACAGTTTAGCATGTTTTGGTTGTTTGCTTGAAAATTTCAAATACAATGAAAATTCCAGTTTGTATGTTCTTGAGGACTTGAAAGCTCCTTTTTAAAGATGTGTATATGACATTATGTTTGCTTAAGGGGTTAAATCTATCAAGACTTCGGGAAAAAATGGTATAAACTCGAATTTATTTATCTAAGAAATTATTGCTAGAAATACAATTAATTTCGTATCGTATTTTTTGATAATTTGAAAATGATCTATCAAGCGATTTTCGAAATTCTGTAACATCGTCAATTTTACAAGTATTGGCATAAAATTTTGAGGACATATTCTTGAAATTTGGAGATTTTAGAAAGTGTAAAAGTTTATTTTATTATCTAAGTAGAAGTAGCCTGTAAAAGTTTGAAGTATGGTCCTCGAATGTTCGAACTTGCTTCACTGAGAATTTTATAACGTCGTCAATTATAGAGATATTGATGTACAGATTTCACAATATATTCTTATAACTTGGAACTTTCAGAAAGTGACTATATAAGAATCGATTTCATTTTAAACTGTTTTTAGTTTACATTTCATTTGTTTATGGCTAAGAAACTGTATAACTTGTTTTTAAGTATGAAAACTTTTCTTACTTAATATTTGAAATGATTGATCAATAATATACCATTAAAATATTTTCTTTTGGTCATTTCATCCATTATGGTCCATTTCAATTTCATATTGTATGATTTTATTTGATTTGAGTGTTTAGTGAAATCCTTATACTATAGAATGGAAAAAGAAATCATCATTCTAAATAGAAAAAGCATTATATTACATGATTGTATAAATTTTCATGGCAACAAAAACTAACCTAGAAAAAAAGAAACTCCAACATTAAATGAAACAGAACAAATGGTTTAAGATTAACAATAAAAATGTAATAATATAGTTTCTGATGTTTTTCTATCATTCTATTCCTTTCAAAATTTTATTATATAAATATTATTTACTTTACTACTCGTATATATCTGAAATGAAAGTAATTCATTTATTTTAGTCCTCTGTTGTTTGGTTGAAACCAAATATAAATTATATGTGAAATTCTCAAGAAGATAATATTACTATTATTATTAGTAAGTTTTAGTGGATCTATCTTGTCATATATTAGAAATATGAAAAGATTTCTTTTTACTTGTGGAAAAGGATTTTCTTTGAAGACACTTAAACTAACATTCATAAATCCTATTTCATTTCATTTTATCATTTTGTTATACACGTTAATTAATGATAAAACCAAAAATCCCTTTTAGAATTATATTTCAAGATAGTCTTGAAACAACGTTAATTAAAATTCTACCCAATTGAAAAGGAATCAAAATTAAAGCATTAAGTGTTAAGTATTTTTGGCTGATCCAAATTTAAATTAAATTCAGAGCTAAATTTTTTGTTAATTACCAGGCTTATTTGTCAACCATATTGACTCTTAGACTGTTAGTTGCTATAGATTTATTTTTTTTATTTTAAAAAAATAGTATTTTCGTACAAAAATTTCGTTATTTCAAATTATTTAAAGTTTAAAATTTTCTGATCTATAACAAAATTAAACTATCATACAAATATGATGTTAAATAAACTTAAGAGCTTTACTTGAAAATGGAATTTCTCAATGACAAAACTTCTAACGATATCAATAAATAAATTTATCGCTACGGTTCAAGTTAGTGGCCCTTTATAATATTATTTAAGAGACACAGATTAATAACTGAAAACATATTTTCCAGATTTAAAAACCATTTCAAGTCCAAATGGAATAATCTCATAAAATCTGGATTTTGTACTGATATCCTTAATCCCATTATAAATTACACTCTATATAATATTATTTTCCAAATAACGAAATTCTTTCTTTAGAATTTCAATTTTGAGATATTTAAAAATTTTCCAATGATTCATTATAAAAGATTTTTTGTAAAGAACTTCACCATTATCCGATTTTATATATTTCAATTCTATTGATTTATTATCTTTATTATCCTTAGAGTTGAAAATTTCAATACTAGTCTTCGCTTTTCATTCGAACATTCTACAATATTTTCATAGTTTTCTATATTTTTCAATAGAAATAGTTCAACAACAATAAATTACAGTATAAAAGTTTGATAATTACCTTTTTAATTAATAAATCTGTTATTGGATCTTATAAGATATTCATGTTTGGTTACTAGTAATTATAAAGCTTAACTTCAGGATATTTTGGAACGGAGAATCAAGCATTGAGTTAGTTTCACTTGAAAAACTGTGAATATTGTCGAAGCCCGAACTCGGAATTGAACTCAAGACCTCTCAAATGCTAGTAATCTGTAATACTTAAACTATGTGCACCAAACCAGTTCACCGATACCTCTATCCCACTTCTGACATTTTGGGAGGTTTTCTAGCAGGATGTCCAATAAATCTAATGAAGAAATTACGAGGATCGACCAAAATTAGGAGATTCAAATTAAATTTAATCAAACTCCTTTAGAATTTACAATTTTTCTAGTTTCATTTACCGAAACCTGCAAATAGTTCGAACATGAATTTAGTCATTTATATTATATTTAAATATACCTAATATTTAAAAAGTCTACAAGCAGTATGTGGTATCGACTATTATTTTCTCGAATAGTATAATATATAAATATTTATGGAGTCAAAACAAAAAGAATTAGTATAATAATTTACGCAACTTAAGAAATATAAAATTTGCCAAAGTTCTGTCCTTGAAGCAGAGTCTCCTTACTATTAGTAATAATAATTTGCCTTATAAACTATTGAAGGTAACTAAACCATACAATTGTTAATTGTAAACCATATCAATGCTAATCAGTTTCTCAACGTCTACAATAAGAAAAGTTCAGCATATTTTACAATAGTGGAGTTATGGCATAGGATACTGTTAATGGAAGGAACGTAACCATAACGTGCATTCAAGTTGTTAAAATTTTATGTTAAAATAGGCTATTATAATGCCAAGACAGAAATTTAAAACAACAGTAAAAAGCTTAGGCGCCGAATACATAAGAAATCATCACATTATACTATAACCAAATCGACCATCATGTATATATATATATATATAGTAGTTAGTAATCCCTTATGAATTCTAAACCGCTGGATTTCTCGTTTAATACCCACTAAATACTAACTCAATCTTCACTAAACAGGCGCCCACCCATTTCAATTCATTTTGAAGTGAATTTCACTTTTAAAAAAGTAGTATAATAAAAGCGCAAAAGAAAATACAAGCAACAAGGGTATAATAACTGAGTGGCAAAATGGAAGTAAGAAAAAAAAATTATAAACTTATCAAAATATTAGCACGGGGAGTTTTAGCACATAGTGTGGCCCATTTTTTTTTTTTTTTTACTATGAGTAAATAAAGTTCACATTAACGAAATGAACCTTATTAATCGATACCAACAAGAAACCTACAAAAAGTTATTGTGTTCAAATATTGGCCAAGAATTAACTTTTCGATATCACGACACAACAAGTAGTCGTTTTCTTATTGTTTTTTTTTCTTCTTGTGCTTTATTTCAACAGCTTTAAAAAGCTTTCAAGGCAAAATAATAGGTAGAGATAGGTGTGGGTGGTTGTTGGATGAATTATTAGATTTTGTGTTAAATGAAAAAGAGAAACATAAACTAGAAATTCATTTTGGAAGACTGCATTTTAATAGGTTATTTTTTTTTCTTTTTTAAGTAAAGTACTCTATTAAAATGATTATTTTTTCATAAACCATATAAAATTGATTTGAGTGAAGTCATAAAATCATAAGAAAATGAGGTTAAGACGGAAATAACAAAATATCGAAGAATATAATCGAAATCTTAACAGGAATAAAAGGGTTATTAAATTTTATGTTTATACATAACTGAAACAGTAAGAATAAATAGGAATTTTTTTTTGTTTAAATATGAAATTCGCAAATCCATCGTTTTAGATTCTTCTAGATTTCTAAAGATAAAAATTATATGTATTTTATTGTGGGTTATTAAGAACATCCTAAAAATATAGTGAATAAGAAAAAAAAAACATTTTATCCATAAAATAAGGTCTAAGAATAATCGCAGAGAAATTCCTTTCAAAAGGAAAATCTTTCAGTATTCAACAGAAAAATGAAATTTTGTTTTGATGACTTTGTATATCTGGAATTTTTATCCAGCATTTATAGGACTTTTTTTTTTAAAGGATCAAGAAAGAAAAATAAAGTATTTTATAGAGAATACCAGATATATATATTTGTGTAGAATTTTGTAGCAACAGGTAAATCTGGACTAAATCCAATTGGTGATAGACAACTTTATCTATCTATTATTATTCGTTCATACACGGAGAAAATTTAAAACGTACGTAATTGTTGTACAATAGGAGCCATAGAAATGGCTTATTTTGTAGTAGTGATGTATCATCGGACAACATAGTGACAAAAATTGGAAAAATAGCCATGTAATATGGTTAATCGGACTATATAGTAGTACTATATAGTTCAAATTCCATATAAAATTTGTTAAGATAGAAACAAAAAACGAACCAGTGACATGAAATGAAATTAGAAAGTATATAATGAGAATTTTAAAGTATAGCCTTTACTGTATAGAAAGGATTATAGATTAAATTTTCTGAAAAATTTCGATAAATGCCATACCATATTTCCACTATAAGTACAAGCGAACAACTAACAAGTAAAAGCACTTTTAACTTCTTGTGTAATTTTTGTATTATATGGCATATATTATTTCTGCCACAATCATTACGTCGAACACAATTTACCTTTTGTCTTTATTTGATTTTTTTTTTTTTGGTACAAGAAAAGTTAATCAAAAGAATACAAACGACAAGATAAAGTGGCCCATGTACTATATTGTACATTAGATCTAAGGACCGTGAAAATACATTGTTTTATACAATACTAGGAAGTTTAAATTGCTTTTATATAAAATATAGTTATGTTTTGAAAATTTTAAGGAATTACATTATTCCATATAAATATCAAGCTTTTCCTTGAAATTTTCTTTGTTACGGATGAAAATGGAAATTTGGTAGTTTTTTTTTCTGTCTTATTTTAAAGCTGAATTAAAATTAGATGTGATTTTAGAAAAATAAATGAAAATTCTATATTTTTAATGAGTATTTTCATCGATTTTTAAACAAACTTTTATTCATTTTCTTCTAAAAATAAAGTGCTAATATTTTTATTAAAATTAAATAAGAATTTTGAATATTTAACTAGCACAGAAAATGTCACGAGGGAATAATAAAATAAAATGCGCGAATATTTTCTAATTATTCCCAAAATGATAATCCTATTAGTTTTTATTGAAATTTATTTAATACATCGGTTCTTAAACTTTTTTCATTCACGACCTAATTTTTCATCAGTATATTTTTCGTGACCTCAGGTATTACATATGATAAAATAAAAAGTGTTATTATTTATAACGAATCGAACCGACCTGATGTAACAATATTGTGTTTGTAAAACAACATATAAACTGAATTTCAAGTGTTTAAAGTCAAACACTGATCTCTAAATTTTTATATTTTAGTGCACAACCGAAGTAACTTTAAAACGCTTCGAAGTATTATTGTTAAATAATTGCTAAATTACAGCACAGTAATAGCTGCTAAGCTGTAAAATCGGGTTTAATGCTAAAATATGAGAAAATGTTACTTGGGTAAATTAATATGGAAATAATCAAAATTGATTCTACTTATTTCAAAATTAGGTAGAACTAGAACAATTTGCTAAATTTCAACTAAAACACTGAACTAATTTTGTGCTTGATACAAATGAGATCTTACTTTTTAATCGGTTTTGCCAAATTTAAAAATGGAATTCTATAAAAAGACAAATATTCTTGGCGTTAAAAAAGAATATTTTATATAATAGGAATGTGATTTATTTTATTCGGATTTATGTATTTTAAAATATGCTTTTTATTTAATCTTGTTCACAATTGAATTCCCAATTGGTTGTAATGGAAACCTATGTCTAACTATGAATTTTATAACTAGGGTTACCAGCTTTGGATAGCACCAGAATCGTGTAGAATATAGAATGGGCATGAAAATATAGAATAAGTTTGTCGATTCGGTCCAATTTCCTAACCTAATACATTATATCCGGGTATATTCGTATATTAAGAATAGAACCACCTCTGTATGCAAAGTTAATAGAGAATGTTTCCATGGAAAAGTAAAGAAAATGTTTCTCTCCTACAATCTTAGTAAGTATATTATGCGAGCAAGGTATTAATACCCATCCCGTAGCTAGAGGCTAATCGACCGTACGAATATTAATACCTTTCGCGTACATAGTGTACAGAAAGAAATTGTTAAGCTATTGATTAGTTTTGACAATCGAGTAATGCTAAACTGAATTTTGATTGTGACAACTTTAATTTTCTGTTGTCACAACTAAAATTCAGTTACCACAACTAGACAATAACTTCAAAATTGTTTAATGTGTATGTATTAATAACGATAGTCCCATATATAAGATCATTTTTGAAATTTTCCGACAAGTAACAATTAAATATGTCGAGTCTTCCTTCAAGTATTCTACGGTATTTAAATCATCAATAAAATTTCATATTGGAATACAATGAAATATTTGTTCACCCATTATTTTAAAAATATTTTGTTTTAACATAAAGCCTCTCTACACAACAACTTAAGCCAATTTTGTTTTTCGTCCACATAACTTAAGCTCCGTTTAAAATACGTATATAAGGTATGGTAACCCTATTTATAACGTTTTTAAATTTTTCTCACATAGGAATTTTCAAATTAAAAGGAAAACTTTTATAATAATTTACTGGAAAAAAGATGTTTTGCTTAATTTTACGTTTTTCTCTATATAAAAGAAAATTTTATATCATACAGAAAAATATTCCGCACAAAAAAAAGAGGAAGATTCTTTTGTGGTAAAAGTTTAAAGATTTTATTTTTAAAGGGATTTTTTTTTTCGTTATATAGTTTAAACTATATTCTAGATTTCTAGAATAGTAAAATGAAAATCTAGAAATTATAACACACCCAAATTTTATCGAACGAGAAAAGAAAAATTCTACAAGTTTTCATTAGAAGGTATAAAAATTCCAATTCTAACTCATTCTCACTCAAAGGATACGTTTTTTTTTTTTTTTTTGTAAAAATATTTCTTATCTAGCTGTTTCCTGTTTTCTTTTTCAGTTAAAATAACTTTTAAATCTTTTCCCGTCACGATAGATTCCCTTGAGAGTATAAGAATCTCTGAAGATATCTCAAAAAAAAGGACGATATTTATTTTTTTTGTTTAAGGTTATGCTTCTTTGTTTTCCGAATAAAAAAAAAAAGTGAAGTATGTATAAGAATTTTCCTTTTGTTACCACTATCAATTCCAGGCTGGAAAAATATGAACGAAGAAATTAATTCTGTGATGTTTAATATTTTCAGGAAAATAATAAAAAAATATATATACTTTAAGAAGATATTATTAACACAGTTTGCAGTTTAAATGATGAATTCTTAAATAAAGCAAGCCATATTTTTTAATAGAAAAGTTTACAAAGAATTTAAGGTTTTTTTGTACAAAAAGTAGGTATTTTAGATCCTTTTGCTAAAAGAAAAAGATCTAGAGAAGTATATATTCCTATTTTTAGTAAATATGGAAGTAAAAATTTTTATCATAATTCATTTTGTACTAAAATAAAAGTTTGTTTCCTTTGAAATTAATAAAAAAAAAAGGAATTTTTCTATGAAAAGAGAAATGTTTAAATTATGTAAAAGCTTTTTAATTTTTTTGTTATCCGACTTACTATGAATTCCTATTCAACGAGTCCACATAATGCATCGTTTAAACCGCATGTTCATCATCAGGACATGATTTACACGAACATAGCTCGAGAATATTTTGCTACATATTAAATTTTTCATTAGAATATGTCCTTTCGTGTTTAATTAAGTACAATATGCACATATACATATCCTGTCGCAGTGTGAATATGAAGAAAACCGATGTTTTCATATAAATTTGAAACCATATCCAAGTCTCATCTAATCATTTCGTTTACTTCTAACTTTTGAACCAAAAACTAGAATATTCAAATTTGTATATATACAAAAATTTGGTCATGAGATTTAACATGAAATTAATTCCAAAAAAAAACATCCTGCAAACGATACTTTTGATTATATTTCATTTCACAGCAAACCCAGTCAAAATTTCTGTTATTATAAATTCGCTATTTCTGTGCCGATGTTAGGTCTTTGGGTATTTCTGATTTATATGAATTTTTTGTGAATAAATTTTCCTTTTCAAATTAATGAGCTTCTAATGTTCCTTTTTGGATACCATGGAAATCACAAATAATTTTCATAGAACTATGCAAAATTTTTTCGTATAATTTCATAACTTTATTTTAATATGTTCGTTTTTATTGTTTACAGTGAAGAAAATGTTTGGAAATTATGTGAACAAGTAAAGAAAACTCGACCAGAAGAATTAGTAAAATGTTATGCAGTTTTTGTATCAAATGAAGGTCGAACAGTACCACTGTGGCGACAAAAAGCTGGACGAGGAGATGATCAAGTTGTTATTTGGGTAAGTTGTTTTTTCTTTTTCGTTTCAAATTTCATTTAACAATTTGTTTCAAACAAATTATCTTCATAAAGATTTCAGAGTAAATTTCCTGTTTTTAATTGCTGTTGGTTTTACTTTAACCGCAACCAAAAAAAGGGTTAATTAATTAACACCAAACGATAAAAATTGTACTCTTTCCGGAAATATTTTAAGGATGAGGTATATCGTAGAGAAATCCGTTCTTGCATTAAATTCGTTTTTTTTTTTGTTGAGGATTTTACCAGGAAACTGATCTTAAGAGTTTAACTTGTATTTAAATTTAGGATGATATTATCTAGGATAATACTAAACAATTTGATTAGTGAAAGAAACATTCGTTAAATTTCTTCAACTATAACACGTAATTACGTTTGGTAATTACCGACTTTGAAACCTTTAATTTTTATATCATACATATTTTTTTTTGGGAACATGAATTTTCCATATTTCTTATTTTTATAATTTTTATAAAAAATTACATATGTGCGTGCATGCCATTTATATTTATGCGAAAAAGTTGTTTGGTTGATAAACAAAGACCTCGTTTATATTATGTAACTACGTGGCTTTTTTTTCCCTCTATAATTGCATGTTTTAATCCGCACTTCAACCCTTCATGACTGGTTCTATATATGTTATATGTAAAATGTTAATTGATCGAAAATGTTCATGTAAAGAACGATATAAATTAATTGGTATATCCTTAACGATAGTTTCCTCTTAAAATATTATCAGAAAATGCAACTAATTTTCTTTAATTGGTCAACAGGCTCTATTAAGTAGTAAAATGTTGTTTCAGGGTTAAATAGTTCACGAAACAAACATATTTGAACTATAATATCACATAAAGACGAACATCGATATAAAAAGAACATACAAACTATAATATCTCATATAAAACATAAAGTTCGCAACAAACATTCTACAAATGTAAGAAAAGAAAAAATCCTTCACACACGATGAAATTTGAACCGAAAAAAAAAGAAAAGAAAAACATACTTTTCCTAAAGAAAATCTTAAGAAAATGATGTAACTAACATAAAAAAAAAACAAGAAGAAAACTCGAACTTTTCGGCTCCAACGAGCTGAAATTATTTTGGAAGTGAAAGTGACATATTTCGCATTTTATGGAACAGACATTTATAAAAGAAAAAACCTATATATATAAGTATATACTCGAAATTCTAAGAAACAACCGAAAAATTATCCTTGTTCTAGTAAAAACATTTCAATTCTTATTCTTACAATCCTTCGTGTTCTTATTGGTGAATCTTTTGCCCGTATATATTCTCAAGAAATGCTGTCTGCCTTTTATCACGAATACAAATATTCTTTCTTATTTTATTCCATTTTATACAATATGTTCCTACTACTAAATTGTCTTTATATTATAGACATTTCGTTACGACTCTCTTGTTATATATATTCTTTTTTTTCTTTCAATGTTTATAGTGTTCATCTCATTCCTATTCCTATTGCATCATCTTATATGATCTGTACATGATCTTAAAGTTTTCCCTTCAAATATTATATGAAGTAAACTTTTTCTGGGCTGGTGGAAATTTTGTAAACCGGATCCGGATGCTTCTCGAAGTAAAGATCAAAAAATAATATATATATACATATTGTTTTAAGAAGACCTTTTATATGCCGATATAAAATTTTACATGGTTTAAGGTACAAAATATTTCTCATTTTCATAGGATTACCCTAAAATAGTAAACAAATATAAAATATGAACGATTTAAAAGGAAAAATGTAAAGAAATAAAAATTCGATGGTACAAGAAATTTTCAATGTTTTGTCTACACAAAAATGATAAGAAACAACGCGATTTTTTTTTTATTTTTAGAAATTTTGATAATACTGAATAATAAACGATTTTCTAAGAAACTTTCTTAATGGAAAAAATCAACACTATAGTTACTAATGGACCAAAGAAAAACTATCCAAATATATTTCAACAAATTTTCCTTTTCGATTGTGATACATGATAGAAACAAAATATTTGTCTGGTATAGAAAACCACTCAACTATTTTACACGAAATATTCCAGTCAACATTGAATCACCATCAAATTCGATCAAAATTGATTTAGTCGTTATCAAATTCTCGTGTATACAAAAAATAATAACCCAATAATAAAATAACCCACTACCGCTGAAAATTTAACCAATTGTCCTTGTAATATCATTCGTATTAAATTTCATTATAATCAGAGTAGCGGTTAGGACACAGTCATGTTTCAGCCAAATATCAACTAATTTAGTCAGTTCTTTCTTTTATTTTGGGATACGTGTGTGCCAAATTTTGTTGAAATTTGTAAAATAATTTTTGAGTTGTCATCGCAACAAAAGTAAAATAAAAAAAGGACTACTTCCAGTTAAACATTTGCGATCCCAATCCAATCAGTTTATCCTCTTCTGGCAGCTTATCTTCGAACCAAAGTTTAATATAATTGAGTAAAACGTTCTCAAGTTATCGTGTTTACAAAAAAATGCAATCACAGACATTTTGAGAGAATAGTCAATTCGGATTCCGAGAATATCCGTTGAAAATTGGAAGTCAAATTTTTTCACAATTACAATAGTTACTTTTATACCATATTAAGGTCTCTAAGAAGGTAAAAATAATAGTTTCTTTTTTTTCATACGCGATGAATACTTATAAGGAGTCACTTATTGAAAGTTCTGAAATGTTAGGAATAGATATTAGTCGTGTACATGTTTAGTACAAACAAAAATAAACTTTTATCAAAATGATGAAATGTTCATCTTCTTTTTGTTATTGGATTTGTTCCCTTTTTCCCAAAAGAAAAAAATTCAAACGATTGTACGTGTTTTGTGATTCTCGTAAATTATTTGTTTTTATTAAATTATTTATTTATTCACATCTCTCTCATGTAGGCACCGTATAAAATATTTTATCATTGTCAACAGTAAATCGGGATATGCATGGAAAAATATGACAAAATATATACAAAAAATTCCTAACTATACAAAAAATTCCTAACTATACAAAAAATATACTATATATAAAGTTTTTGGCTTTTCGTGAATGCGTTACATTCGGCTTTTTATTATTTATATTTTGTCACTCAATGTTTGGTGTACATTTTCATGAAATATATGATGTCGAAAACCTTCAAAAAATAAATCTACAATCAGAAATTTGGTGTTAATACTAAAGTTTATGACACGAATATTTTTAGGATCCAGCACTTAAAAAAAGCGCACAATATTTTCAATGCGAAAAGGGGTTTGTCAAAAAGTTTTCAGTTCAAAAAAAAAGTTATCAAACAATATTTTATATCAATTTATCACCACCATTTCTAGAAGATTATTTTTTGTCAGATATCCAAATAAACTATTAGGTAGTAGAGTTCCCATTCTATCTCAATTTGAAGGATTTCAAAAGAAAAATTTAAAAAAAAAACGCTTTTGATAAGTTCTAAGTTAACTTTTTTGTTAATTTTTGTATTTATATGTAAATAGGCTTTAATAAGCCTTGCTAAATGTTACTTTAATTTTATTTTTAATTATTTTTTTTCTCTCCCTATAGAATGAATTTAATTAGTCCTTTTTTTGTCTCTTTGTAATAAACCTGAATGCAAACATTTGGTTCAGTTGTTAGTATAGTCCGTTCATTTCATTTCTGACACTCCACCCCAAACCATTATCCCATCATTATATCGCTATGTTTACACGATGATACTATAGTATAAACCAAAACCATAGTTACTAATTCGGTCCTTTTGGAACTTGTATATATATGTATATATAGCATCTGTGTACAAGATGTGACGCGTAATTAATACTGATAGCACCTATAATAGAACCTAATTGCCTTTTCTTTTTAAGGAAATAACATTCACACACAAATACATTGTAAAAGAATGTATAAAAAATAATCAGAATTTTCACTCGACATAATCTTCTATACAACTACAAATGTGGTATTTTATTTTGATTTTCTCATTTTCTTTTTAAGCTTTTAAAAAAAAAATAATATTGAGAGTAGTATCAAATAAATAGGTAGTCTAGGGGCTGCTGTTATCCTTCTGATATTTATTTTCTTTTAAAAAGAAACTCCTTTCAAAAAGAAATGAAGCTAATTAGATGTTATTACCAATATACATATATATACCTATATACAAAAAATCCTAGACACTACTATATTACAATATTTGACTAAATTGTCTGGCATACATTTTTAGAAAATCCTTAATCTGTTTTTTTTTTTTGTTTAAATACGGATAAATACGGAAAGATATAAAGTCGGTGGAAAAATAGATCCCAAAACTCATTAATTTTGATTAACAACTTAATTTTTTTTAAAAAACAAAAATAAATATGAACCTAAGGCTTCCTCAACACTAGTAAAGACAGCTCTAAATTGTATTCCAAACCATTCAAAAGTGATTGTTAAATGCTTATTAAGGGTTTTCTCTTAAGTTGTTGATTCTTTTAGTTGTAAATAAAATACAATGTTTACATTTGAGAAAAAGATTATTTTATTGATAATAATAATTATGCATGAAAAACAATATTAGACAAATGGACGCCTCTTACTGCCTTACAAATTACGATTCTTTTATTAAGACTTTGGACAAAAGTGTTCACCTAATTGCCGTTAGATTCGCCCTTTTACATGGCCCCACGGTGTTAAATCGCATTATCTTGAGGGCCAATCGATGTTTTCATTTAGGGAGATGTAACGTGTTCAAAAAATTTCCTGTGAAACAATTCTAACTCTCACGCTTAGCATACCTATTTAACCATTTCCCAATAAGTTTTAAGTATCTTCTTATTGTATTTTTATGCCCTATGGTAGGTACTACCAGAGGGTATATTAGTTTTGTCACTCCATTTGTAACACATCGAAATAATCGTCGTAGAAAGGTTTTAAGGGTATGGTTGTGTCGGGAAACAAAAGTTATATCGATTTATATATGTATGTCCGTCCGTCCGTATACAAGATAACTCAAAAACGCGTTATCCAGTTTTGATGAAATTTACAATGTCAGTTGCTTCTTCCTTAACTTGTTTGGTATTGCATTTCAGCAAAATCGATCCAGGGAGAGCAAAGTTATAAAGGCAAAACCAGGGTGGACAGAATATTTTATCGTTTTTTTGTTTATTGTGTATCGGATTTAATTGTGAAAATTTGTGAACCAATTTTTTTTAAATAATTATATAGGTTAACTACATAAATAGAAGATACCCTGTCAAATTTCATTCAAATCGGTCCAAGGATAGTGGGAAAAGAAATAGTCCTAGGAGAAAAAAGCCTGTTCATAAAGTCTTTATGATGTACTTTAAAAAATAACACACCGATATCAATAAAATTCGCAAATTAGATTTATGCTATTAGAATTTAGGTTACCTGCAAATTAGAGAAAATTTTGAAAGGAGGAAATAAAGTTATAAAGAAAAAGCTTTGAAATTTTGTGAGTTTTGAGAGTTTCGCCGTCCCATTTCTACCATAGGGCATCAAAAAATCGGCTATAGGCTTTTCAGTTACTACATGTTTTCAGATTACATTTATTAAAAAATTTACATATTACAATATTTGCATATGAAAATTATATGTAAATATAATAATAAAAATATCAACATTAGGAAATTATTCCTCTTGAAATTTTCATTTTCGCTAAAGGGCAAAAAAATCTATTGATTAAATTATCAAAGAAAAAATAAGAATTATTTTTCTTTTTTTTTCGCCACAAACAAACAATTTAATCGGAGAAAACTCAATTTCAACAATTTATTAAATTCAAACCTCTAGGGCACCCAGACTGGGGAGAGGTTCGAAAAACGTATCATTTCATATAGATAGACGCTATCAAATTCAATCGTTCTATTTTTAATGAAATATCAGAAACAAAAAGAACCACAAATAAATACTTATGAAAATTTAAAATCGGCTTATAGCCAAATTTTTTTAAAAAGGAATAGAACTTAACTCAGAAATCAAATCGTATTCTTTGATTTGACACATCACTAATCGTGCCGAAAAAGCATAGCAATCGCAATACGTTTTTGATTCCCGATTCCACTTCTTTTTTGTATACATAAATTTGCTTCTAATTTAAACATTACCTAGGCTCTGATAACACAAATCTACTATATTTTGAAAATGTTCAAATCATTTTATTATAGTTTTTGAATTAAATCTGACTAAAACTAAAAAAAAATCATCAACCTTTCGTGATCAGACTAATTTTGCTCTATAACTATTTTTTTCTGCACTATCCTGGACTCGGTTTTACTCAAATTCAATTTGATAATCATGTATTTATATAGTATAGTACATTTGAATGAGGTAGATTTGTCAAAATCAGCCAACATGGTTTTGAATCACCCAACTTTTTGGTCTCCACCTCTCTTTTTTTTTAGAAAAAAAATTACTCAGACCCTAGCAGTTTCTTTTTTTAGTTAACATATTTGTCACCGCACTGACACTATTTTGCACTAAATATGATAAAGGAAATGAAATTATAAATGTTTGTACTATGCAGCCCCATCGTACAGGATGAAGTGTAGATATCTGCTTTTGGTTAGCCGTCTTTCAATCTAAATTTCAATTTCTCAATTTCCTTCTATCGCCCCAAACTGCATCTGGGGCTATAACATCATCTTGGACACTTTCAGAACTCATCATTGAGCGGTATCGGTCACTTTAAGAAACACTGTTATACATATATGATCGCACGGGCAGGCATGCACAAATTTAAATAACTTTAAATTCTTTACACATGTAATAGTTCCTTGAGACCGCCTACGAATGTTATAACATATCCTATTGGTATATACTACCACAGGCTATACAAATTTTCTTTTCATTTCGGATTAGCTAAGTTTTTTTTTGGTAAAAACGTAAATCGTTTTAATAACAACATTTTTTACACGCATAAGAAAATGAAAATGAAAAGATTTATAGCTGAAAGTTTTCACAAAACACCCAAAGTTTAATATCATGATAATTTTATGTTATATTCTTGAAAATATTTCTTTACAACGTAGTAAAGATCAATTATACTATTGTCTCCGAAAATATTAAAGAAAAGATTAAAGGACAAGAAGAAAGTATATTCAACATTTCATTTATGTGATACAAAATGTTTGATTAGATTTGTAACAAACATCATCATCGTAAACATCTCCTTATGGGGTATTCAAGAGAAAAAAAAAAATAATCTGTTTCTGGGAAAAAAAAGCAACCAGAATTTTAATGTTTTATCATCGCACTCGGAATAATTTCCTTGAAAAAGGAACCAGATTAAGAGAAATACCGTTTTCATTCAACATCTTCATTTACACAATCTTTAAAGAAAAATGAACCAAAAATTCCTCAGAATGAAAGAAAAAACCCGAATATTTTGTTTCATGAAATTCATTTGCCCCAAAGGATGTTTTTCCTTAAGTTGTTTCTTGTTTTATATTCCTTTTTGTTTCATTTTTTTTATTTTTTGGTTTTATTTTAAGGGAAATGTTATTCAGTATATATATTTTTCCCTTTGTCGCACTTGAGGAATCCCAGAAAATTACTTATCGACTATGCTAATAGTTGGAAATAAGTCGAATTGGCTTATTTTACAGCAGAAAATTCCCAAAAAAAAGATTATTGAATTGCTCTTTATTTCCTTTGGTTTTAGATATACATATGTATTATATACATGTAGAGATGGGTGGATCTAAACACTTTTAATAAGCTTATAGTGTCTTTATTTTCTGGGAATTCATTTTGAACCTTGGTTAGCTTGGTTACCTCTTATTAGATAGGATAGAAAATTTTTTACAACTAACTAATGTTGAATATGGAAGTTATTTTATACAATTACAATTAGGACAATGGCTCATTATTATTATTTATTTTAGTTAGGGACATGTAGGATTGGCTCTTCTGATTGATCTTGACCTTAGTATCATATTACGAATCTTCACTGTTTCTAGTGATCAAAACTGTTACCATAACCTTTTTCTAGTCAACGTCAATAGTAATGGTAGTCTCCATTAATTTAGTGTAGTTACAAGAATCTTATTTAAAAAAAGCTATGCGGTAATTTTGGGCGGTTATTAAATTTTTATTAAATGTGAAAAATGTACTACATATAAACGATTATAGTATGTAGAACATATTATAATAGTCCTAATTGGATAATTATCCAAAAAGTTAGTATATGTATATATAAAATGTTATGCAGGATGTCTGAAGTTTAGTTAACCATTTTTGTTTGCTTTCAACTTTTGTACCAATGAGTAATATAGTAATTTGTAAAAAATTGTTTAAGTAATTATTACATTTTATATTAATTTAATTCCGAAAAATAATATTCAGCCAGACACTTGCTCATTTGATAACATTTTCTCATGAATCATCTCTCCACGTCCAAATTTTTTTTAGCACAGTTCACTATTTCTGTATAGGATGACCACAGTACACAGGCTTGTTGGCGTAATCTTTCTACTTCAGGTATATCGGCACATTAGTTTGGTGCTGTCAGAATTGGAAATTTTCGGGTATTTTATGAACAAATTATTGTTGTTTTGAAACAATTGAATTAAATTTATAATTATTGTTGGTCATCGTAACGGTGTGTACCAATTCATCATAAAACAGCTTGAATTAGGCTTTAATGATTTGCAAAAAAGGAAAAAAAATAACATATATTAACTGAAAACCGGACTATAGCTGAGTTTTTGATTCCCGATGATAAAAATGCGAATCGTGGTTAACAAATCTTTAGTTTAATGAATTAGCTCTAAGAAGAAATAACCAAAACTAATAATATTTCAAGATTTTTCGTCATAACTTTGTTTTGTTCAAATTCGCTCTAATTCACAGTTGCATTGGGGCTTAATAGCATAAATATCTTCTGCAAATTAAACAGGAATATTTTTTCCTACAACTATTTCTTTCTGCACTATTCTTGGATCGATTTTACTGAAATTTAACATATTATCGGCTGTTTATGTAGTCAATGCATGGAAATAATTTGAACAAAATTACTCCGTAAATTTTCAAATTAAATCCCAAAAACGATGCTGAAGTCCAATGCCAAGTTAAGGAAGTATCAACTTACATTGTATGTTGTATTTCATCAAAATCAGATAATGGGTTTTTGAGTTATTTTGTATAGATACGAACCGAAATACGGACGGACATGCAGAAATCAATATGACATAACTATACCATTGAAACCTTTGATTATTTCTATATGTTACAAATGTAGTGACAAAACTAATATACCCTCTTGTAGTATCTACCATATGGCTATAATAAACTAGAATTGATAAAGTTCAACAAAACAAATTGAATGATTTCACTTCGAACAGCTTGACACTATAAACACATTAAAAATGCATGAAAAATTTATTTACATACGATTTGTAAATGTTTATCAGTAACTAAACTAATCGTAATTTCACGATATATAAGAGATAAGCAATTAATTACAGTAAATAGAAGGTAAATTCGAATTGATTAAAACCTGTATACTTGATTATTTTCTTAATTGTTGTGATTTTCTGAGATATAAATGAATTAATTTCTATACCACAAATCCAAAATAAAACAAATTCCATATTTATTATTCCCCAAAAGAGATTCAATTTAATTAAACGAATATTGTTTATCAAATAAATATTGTCTTTCTTTTTTTTTTTATATCAAAATTAATTTCGTTACTCGAAATTTAATGTTCCTGTTTCGAATAAACAAAACGTTCCATATAGTATATACATACCTGTTTTTAATCCATTTACCAAAAATCCAAGCATAAAAAATTAAGTGTATCTTAAGGATTAGTAAAGGATGAAAAATATGCTAATTCCTAATCATTCACATGAAAAAACATGTTGATTTAAGTGTTAAACTTTTATCGGAGAATATACTACAAGGACTATTGATAAAAAAAGCTTAATTTTTATATTCGCATCGATAAAATAGCTTTTTATATAATAAATATATATTTGTTTGACTGTTCTTTTAATATACTAATTAAAGCATAAAAAATTATAGCGGTTTTTTTCTATTATGGCGCGTACAAGATTATAATAATGAAAAAGAAAATATATTTTATCGATTTTATACTTAACTGGATATCATTTTTATAATTTCATATTATGACTTGACAATTTATAAGGAAACTTATATTTTTTACTATAAAAGAAAAAGGACAAAAATATATATGTGAACAAATGCCAACGGAAAACAAGGGATGATATTTAAGGTGCGAAAAATAAGTAAAATGTTACCAAATAAAAGGGATATAAAGGAATATATTGCGTGTTTTATGGCCTAAAACATTTTCAAACAATAAATTGTATGACAGAAATTTTTGGTTTCCTTTTTTTTGTCCTTTTACTCCATAATATTTCATATTATGTTCTTCGTTGATTCTCCCACCCAATTTGCAAACCTTTGAATATGTTATAAAAACTACACCTTAAAAATATAATATTTTAAGGAATTTACTCATATTTAGGAAGTAATTTTATTTAAGCAAAGTTAAAATTAATGTAAATATGTATGAGTTCAAAAATTATGTTAAATTAAATTAAGTTGACTCCGATTTAAGTTCAACACCGATTTACATGAATTTTAACCTTTACTACGAGGTGTTCAAAATGTAATTTTCATTTTATTTATTGTTTTTGGACTGGAAACCAAGCTTTAACTTTTCTTATGACCTCCAATTCCTTTAAAATTTTTATATAGTTCCTTGAAATATGTTTTTAAAAAGGAAATTTTACGGGTATTTACTTGAATCACTTTACTATCAATTAAAAGTACAATAATTAATTTTGAATTTTTATGTATTCACGAAATATTAATTATACTCAATAATTCAGTATCAATTACAACTCTGATAAATAATCAATTTTATGTAAACAAAAACAGGATAAAAACATAACCATTTGGATTTGGTCTGGTTAAATCAAATTGTTTTATGGCTTGGAATTTTTCGCGAACTATAAATCCTATAAATATATATTGGAGCCAAAGCCTGATTAAGGCCAGAACGCGTTTCAGTTTAGAAAATCGTGAAAGAAATTTAAAAAAATGTGCGTTAAATTAAATGTCCACTTAAATAAATAAATGTGCAGGTATAAAGTCTTAAAGTAGGTTTAGCGAGCGGAACAAGCATGCATGAAGTAATTTTTTGTACTTTTTCATACGTTAAACTATTTACCTTAATGTACAAATTTTTTTAAATAAAAATGTAATTTTTTAAATATTTTTCACGATTCTCCAATCTGACAATTCTGGGTGTATATTCTCGAACTCAAACGAGTTTACTGGTATAAGGAAATATGCAAAATCGATTCGAGTTTTAAAAAATCGCTATCCTGTGGTCATTCGCATGCGAGTGAATTCGTGCCACTAATCACAGATAAAATATGTTAATACTACACGAGAATGGAAATATACCGCGAAAAACTTTAATAATAAATGTTATAACATTGTTTTTCCATAAAAATTATAACACAGGATAACACGACGAACTAAAAGCCAAACCAGGGAAAATTAGTTGAAACTTTTCTTTTTGTACTAATAATAATAATGTGTACAAGAAAATATTAGTTAATTAGATAGAATATAAAATTTTATGACATTTTTATGGATTACATCGTCGGCTTTCATTCTAAGTCGTTATTTCCACCTGTTCACAACTTTTGTCGTTTTTTAGTTTTTCACCATTTTTTCATAAAACAGCAATGTATTTTTTTTTTTACAATAGAGATAGTTCTCCTGGGAATTCAATTGTACTATAAACAAGTATATATGTATAATATTTTCACATTTTATATAGCAATTTTTCTTCTGACAGAATCAAGATTGTTTTTTCCGTTGCACTCAGCGACGGAATTACAAAATAAAGATGTTTTCTAAAAGTCTAAGATAAATAATTTACAATTCTGCTTAAGAATAATATTTCTAGGATATTTTAAAATATGGATATAGCTTAAAAAGGCGAATTCTTAACTTTAAATAAAAGCACTTTAAAATACATATACATATACGTATATGAAATATTTATCTACAATTACTAAAAAAAAAAAACACTATAAAACATTTGGTATTCTGAAGTTTTGCCTTTGTAAACAAATTTTCACTTCCTTTTTATAGTGTTTAATATCATAAAATAAAAGTGTCTTTATCTAGGACATAGGTTTGGAGTGGATTTAAGTTAGTTCCTACTAAAATTCTAACCTAATTTTGATGACGAATATTCATTGAGAAATTCTTTTATTTATAGTTTTAAGAGAGGACCATTTCCGTACGACATGGTGTGTTGTTGTTATCTGGTTGAAAACTAGATATATGTATGGATGTTATCTATAAAAATGGTTAACTTTTATGATCTGGTTTTAATGTCTTAAATCTTGATTAAAATGTCTATAGTGTAATTTTCAGAAAGGTTTCTATGGTTTTTCGTGATATTTTAATGTGACTTTGATTTTATGAATGGCAATAAATGATCACGTAAATGTCTTATTATAATAATATATCCTATTTTTAATGGCAATACTTTTCTAACTCGATTTTTTATTTCATTTTTTATTGCAAACATTTTTATTATGCAAAACGAATGCATTTAAATAGAAGATTTCTAATATATAAAAAACCATGGATATTTTTTATATATTCTCAAATATATTAAATTATTATTAAAACATTTTTTGAGTAAAATATTTACAATTTAAAAAATTGTAAATAATATATTATTTCTCATATATATAATATTTTCGATTCTAGACCCGATTCTACACGGACAAATTCCACTAGGGAACAATTTAATTATTCATTAGAAAGTAATTTAAAACTTTGAAGAAATAAAATAATTGTATTCAAGTTAAATTTCGCGAGTTTTTAATTGTTCCCTGGTAGAATTGTATCGAATGAAATCGGCCTGTTACGCCATTTGTATAACGAATTGGAATAATTTTCATAAATGATTTTTCAATAATAATAATCAATAAAAATATTTTGTTGTTTTTTTCAAATATAATTTTTACAAATAAAACCATTGAAATTTTTCTCATGAAACTCATTTGAAATCATATTTTAAATGGTTTAAGAACTATTTGTTTGGACCTAAAATAATCAAATTAAATTAGTTTAATGCTTTAATCATCATGCTTGAAAAACATCCTATATACATCTATGAAATTATTAAAACTATTGAAAATCTAATGGGCCGTTAAAGTCATTGAAAATTCCCCAAAAAAAAATACCCTTTTCTATAATCTGGTTAACTCCTTTTTAAATTTTATCCTTTTTCTAGCCTTTTTATATACCATAATCATATATAACGATATTATTAAAGTTTTGGTATAATTTTTACCCTTTTCTTTATTTTGGATATACATCTTTTGCTCTTTTAAATTTTAAAGAACCGAAAAACTCGTAATTTTTTTTACAGCTTCGGTTTTATCATTATATTAAATTTTGTACACCACATGTGGTATTTTTCTAGCTAACTTCTTTAGTATCTATATACTTGTAGAGAGTAACATTTTAATGGTTATTTTAGTGATAGTTTTCTATTATATACTTGACTGTTGAGTGGATCTCTTGTTAGTGTATTTTAATTTTTACATGCGGTTTTTCTATATAGGATATTTGAAGAGGTTAAAGGAAAATGATGATTTTTTCTTATCCACTTGCCTTGATGGTATCATCAACCAAACAACCTTTTATCATTACTAGACTCTTAACTATATATAAAAGAGCCTGTTTAAAAACTCATCTAACTCGTATATGACTAATTTCACTTTTCATGGAACAATCTCATTTAAAGGATATGATCTCATACACATATGTACATATATACTTGCCTCATAAATTTGTATATATATTTATTATTTGTATTTCTTCAGGGCTGGTTTCTAGAAAGAATAAAGTGTTTGTTCATTTTCAAACGTCTACCACCACCCACCGTCACTGTTTTATAAAATATAAGAATTTAGCTTAGCCTGAATGTATGCAATAAAAGTAGCACTTTTATTAAAAACTATAAAAGAAAACCCTCTTCGAGGTTTTTTTAAAATGGGCAACAAAAAGCTCTTCAAAAAGTTAATCAAAAGCTCTTATAAAAACAGTGGCGTAGATTGGTGGAAATAATTAAATTTTTCGTAATTATATTTTTTTTATGCAATTTTATATTACCAAGTAAAGTTTATAACGGCGGTAATTTTGAATTTTTTTCTTGATTCATAATTTCAATTTTATATAAATCTAGTTTTATAACACGCAAATATTTCTAATTAATAATAAAAGGAGCGAGTTTGGGGGCTCTTTTTTTTGTAGTAAAAAAAAGAAAGAAAATAAACGAAATAATTCATTCTGTGCAATTAAAATTTCATAAAACTCGCGGTTCTATGAAACAGCACGGAATCGTGCGTGAATTCAATTTCACAGTATGGAATAGGTTTTTTTTTTTGAACATTATTAAAATCAAGTTGAAATTAGTTTTTTTTATTATAATATAGTATTTTGTATATGCGATTTTTTCGAGAACATAATTTTCTTTATTATTATACTATTCAAGATTATTGTAACGAATTGATTATTATTATATAAAAGAAAAACTTTATTGTAATATAAAAAAAATCATGTAAAACAAATAACAGAAAAAAAAGCCGAAGAAAAATAATGGAGTTATTGTTGAGAAGTTATTATATCCTGAAGTGATAATAGCATATTTGGTTTCTATCTGTTTTTATTATACTAGAAATCGAATGGTTTTTGTAAGATATCGATTTTAAGAGATATATTATAATCTTATAGATAATACAAATAAAATTAGTCATTAATAAAACTGATAATTACTGGATTCATAACCATAAATTTTCAACTGAATTTCGAATTCACGTATAATTCTTATCTTTGGAATTTAATTTATATAAAAGAGTTTTTAAATTTATGTTAAAGGCTGATCTACACGATTGTTACACACCCTATACTAGAACAAATACAAATCTTTGTATATATCTTTATTCATCTTATAAATGAAATTTAGAGATGAAGTATAAAATCAAAGACAAACTAGAACATTTTAACTAGTTCAAAGAACTGAACTAATAGTTGCGACAAGACTAGGTTTTATTTCACCAGTTTAGCACTAAATCTATTATATTGATTCATTTTCCGACTATCTAGGGTTTTTTGTATATTTCTCACGTAATACTAGACTAGAAACACACATAAGGTATTTATACCATTGTATCGTTACTAAAGTATAGCTTGTACCATGGTATTGAAAAGCATTAAAAAAGCGTGAATATCCTATTTGTGCCTTTAGTATAAGTTGCATCTAAAAATTTCTGAATTACATGAAACATTTGCAAGGAAATATTCATTTATATTAATTTCTTTTTATTAAAACGATTAAGAATTGCTTCAGGCCCAATAATTTCATATGAATAGGATAATTCTTGTATATCACTGATTGTGAAACTGGGAGTATTTGTAGACTCTTTCAAATTAATCCAGACGGAATATTTCAACATCCTAGACATTCGCGTTTCTTCTTTTCAATTGAAAATTGTTTCATTCTGATGTAATTTTTTTTTTATTTCATAAGATAACTTCTTTCTGTTTTTAACAGATTAAATAAAGCTTTACCAAAGTTTTCTTTTAAGTGTACACTCTCCACCTCCACCAATGTCTAGGAAGTTGAAAGAATTCTACTATAATCAAGCCAATAAGAAAATTTGAAAACTACTTTTGAATGAAAACCTTGAAAATTCTTTTAGTTATACAAGCATCTTGGCATTTGTTGGTTTTTCTTTATAACTTTTCTTTTTTTTTGGTACAAAAAAAAACGTAAGAAAAGTTTCTCTAATAAATAACTTAGTATTTAATACGATAAAAAGGATACATCAATTTATATTCTTCTCCTTCTTTTTGTATATTTGAAATATGCAATATTTTCTTTTAAATATATAAAACGAAGAATATAAAGATCTTTCTTTAAATCAAACAAAAAACATTAATTTCTTATATGAAACAATTTTTTTTTTTCATTTTCATTTCAGGACTATCATGTATTTTTTATGCACAATCCAACACCAAATCGATGTTTGATATTCGACTTAGATACAACGTTACCCTTTCCCACATATTTTCATAAATATGTAACAGAAACATTTCGTTCGGATTTAGCATTAAGATCAGAACATCACAGGTAATATTAATATAATATAATTAATGTTGTATTAAAGAAATACGATGTTAATAAAGGATTAAATAAATCAATTGTTAATTTCTGAAGTTTGAAATATATTTTAAAATATATTTTCCTTTTAGATTCTTTAGGGTAATATCTGCTGAAACATATCTAGCAGAATTTGCATCAGATCGACGACATATGAGAAGACCTGATGGAAGTTGGATTAAACCACCTCCATCATATCCTCCAATTCAAACAAATTGTAAGTAGCTTTATTTGAAATTGATTATAAAGGGTGTTACAATAAGAGCATCGGATTTAAATCGCGTAAATGGAAGTATCTGTGTATCTCGACTATTCTTGATCCTACAGGTGTGAGCCATACCTTAGTCGACGAGCAATTTAATTACGATGCTCCACTAAAGACGCATGATTTGAAGTTTGCGGAATTGTCTTTTTGTTGAATATTTATTTCAAAATGTTTTTAGAAATATTTTTATTCAATTCTTGTTCGGAAATGTTCGGCTAAAAATGTAATGTCTTCAAAATGGCCCGAAGAAGATTGAAAATAAGTCTTGAAATTAGTCATATGGAGTCGTGGTGTTAATGAAACTAAAATGGCATTTTTATTGGGACGTCCTTTATATGAAAGTTTTTCCCCAAGTTTTTTTTTTTTTTTTTGAATAATGAGAATTTTCCAAAAGCTTCTAAAAGTGTTTTAGAAATTTTCGAACTGAAATAAACTATATTTGGTAAAATACTTCATGAATATGTTTTAAAGTTTCTAAGAATTCTAAGATTTCAGTTTGTTTAATTGAAAATTAGTTTCTTGTTTTGAATTGAAAACTTTAATGAATCTTTTTTTTTTTCATAACATTTGAATGAATGAAGTTTTTCATTTTCTCTTTTATATAATAAATTTTAATTAAACATTTTCTAAAAAACAATTATTTATTTATACTTATTTCATTTCTTGTATACTAAATAATTCCAGCAAGTGCACACAGTTTAGGAGATTTTATATGTATGACAGCTGGAAAAGGACCAGGAACTGTTTATAGTTTATCAGAATTTGTTTATACATTTTATAAAGCGCCTAATATTGCAGCACAACAACTTAATAATAAATAAAATTCAACTAAATTTGGCGATCCTATTTATGAATTTATGAAAAAAAAACTTATCAAAATATAATAATTAAAATTTTTTCTACAATTTATTGCAAACATTTTTTTTTTTAATTAAAAGAAAAAATTACTTTAAAAATATTGTAAAAAAACAGAATTAAGAAAACAATATCTTCTTAAATTTCTTATAAAATATATTTTTAAAATAAAGAAAAAAGAAAAATTGTAAATTAAACGAATTTTAAAAAAGTTTTAAAAAATATTTAGATAATATTAATTATAATTCAAAAGAGTCCAGTTTTTATATATTTATGTTTTATAATTTGCACAAATTTTAATTAATATTTTATTAAAATATACAGTAGATTCTCGAAAACTTCAACTTTTCACAACATTGTTTTTATTTGCATAATTTTTAATGATTTTATTCTGCAGTATAGGCGTGTGGCCATTTTAACGACAGATTTGTATAATATTACACAGAATATGTGATCATAAGATTTAAAATCTTAACACGTTACGTAACAATTTAATTTGAGAGTCCAATGTCACATATGTATGACTGCTCTATTTCATCGTCACATATGTGTGACAGTTTGGTTATTTGGCTTATTTACAATGTTTCAACTGTATTTTAAGTAAAATCTGCATAATTTGGCGTCATATTATCAACAAAATAAACTCATAGGTTATGGCAGACGTTCCCCTCCCCAATATCCTAGTAGCAAACGTATTAGCGTTTGAATAATGAAATTTTTTTATGAAAAAAGCTTTCTCCAGTTTTAGGAGGTGAGAAATAAAAATAAACATAAAAGTTTTTAAGAGTCTACTGTATTTTTTTCATTTTTGTTTAAACATAAAAACAGAATAAAATATTGTTTAGGAAAACGAAATTTATAAGAATTAAAACGAAAAATGAAAGAATTTCTGTAAAAGATCGCCTTTTTGAAAAATGTTATATCAGAAGTTTGTAAAAAAAAAAAAAAGTAGTAATTTAAAAAATCAAAAATTGTAGAAATTTATTAAAGATAATAAAAAATTCAATGTTATAAAAAAAAGACATTTTTTTAAAGCTTTTATAATTTTTTTTTTTGAAAATTTAAATTTGGTTTTTCTTTTTTCCTTAAATTAATCAAAGTCAAATTGAAAAAATTAAAAAAGATTTTTATGGTAAAAATTAAAAATAAATATATAAAAAATATATTTAAAAAAAAAGTTAAGTTTTAAGTCAAAGATTCTATAATTATTAATTTTAATTGCTTCAAAAAACTTTTTTATATATTCCAAAAAAAGAGCTATATCGATCCATCCCTTTTATAAGGGCACGATTATTCAGTGGACCGTACTTGAACGTAATGTACTACCTTTTAACTTGCTTGATGATAAAATTTCCTATTTATTATTATAATTTTTTTTTTCTTTCTTCTTGTCTAATACTTTTCCTTGAGACTTTTATTAGTATTAAAAGAAAAAAAAAACTAAATTTCAAAGGTAAACAACACGGGCTTCAAAAACGAAATGATTTTAAACAAAATATTAAGGAATAAAAAAAAAATTTTTTTTTTAATTGATTATGATCCAAAAAAAAAGAACTAAACCTTTTTATTAGTCCTCCAAAAAAAAAAAAAAAAATTTATATACAACTGATTAAGAAGCAGCTCCTCAAAATATATGAGAAACAAACAGAATTTAACCAAGTGGCAAATTGAATTAAAAGAAGAAAGTAAAGATATGAAATTGAAGTCCTTTTCTTACCCCAAAAGAAAAAAAAAGAAATAAAACCCAAGAAAAAAAAGTAATAAACCTTATAATGACAAAAACGACAATATATATACTATGATATAGTCATCATGATGCCGAAGACATTATACAAGAGGGTATATTGAAATAGAAATGAATAACAACAACCCAAAAACGTCCTCAAAAAACATCCCAAAAAAAAGGAAATTAAGGGATAATTCTATAAGGGCCTATTTAAAATATATTTATATATATGTATGAATTATTCTATGGTCTGAAAGTCATGTAGGCAAGAGAAAAAAAGGACAATCAATATAATACAAAATCTATTCACACTGAAAAAATCATCTTTAAGAGCAATTCCCTTAATGAAATACCATCAAAGATTATTCCAAGCCAAAAAAAAGGTAATATCGATTCACTAACTATCGAAAAAGAAAAGTTTTAATTAACCTCGAGAAATTCAAAAGTTAAGTTCGATCAAGTACTTA
This sequence comes from Xylophagus ater, assembly GCA_963422695.1. Lineage (NCBI taxonomy): Eukaryota > Metazoa > Arthropoda > Insecta > Diptera > Xylophagidae > Xylophagus > Xylophagus ater. The sequence goes on along the minus strand of OY730486.1, from coordinate 7,639,050 downwards.
CTTGTTTTTTTTTAGTGGTCAGTTTTATTTATTTATTACTTAACTTCGAATTCTAAAATTAATTGATTTAATTTTGTTTTTGTTTTTTTTTTACCAAAGTGTCAACATTAACCAAATAAACGCAAGGTCCTTTTATAAATTGAGAATAATTTATTCTGATAGAAAATGTATTAAAAAGATCTAACAGGAGTCTCTTGATGAAATTAAATATTAGATATTTAATTTAATAATTAAATAAATTTCTTGTAAATTGATAAAAGTGGTAGTAAAATGCTAAAATTAAAGAGGATCCAAACTTTGTTAGAATTCAAAACCTAACCTGACAAGTAACATATGTAAATCAGTCGAAAAACACAAATAAAACAACCTAAAATCAATTCTATATTTCCTTAGGTTAGGTTAGATTAGGTAGAATAAGGGTACTTGCGTAGACCACACAGGCACCTACGAATCCCAATGGGCTCACCATTGGGATTCGTACGAGACCAAGACTTATCTGACAGGATGGGTATTTTGTTCCTCTTTCAAGCATTTGATTTCCACACAAAATTTTACTAAACTACCTATATAAACCGTTTTGAAACAAAATGTTTTTGCGATTTCGAGAGAGGGCTAAGCATTCACCAAGATGTGTGTGATGTCTTCAGCCGCACTGATATCTCCACATTAACAACAGAAATCACTTTGTACCAATCCTATTCTTTTTGTATGTTTCCTTAGAAGGCAGTGAACAGTTAATATCTCAATTAGCGTGCGCAATTTATTCCTGATTCAATTGATTATAAGAGCTGACTTCTTTTGATTCAGCTTCGGCCATACATTTTTTGATACACCAGGCCCAGCGTATGTTTGCCTTCTTAAGAATTTTACCCTTGGTTCTTGCTTTATGCGTGGAGAAAGCAGGCAGTGCGTCTACTATTTCGATTTCTAAACTGCGTTCACTTTCCTTTGCTAGCCTGTCTGACTATTTCCGAGTTCACAGTACCCGAGCAAAGCACGTTCATGGCGGCTATATCTAACATAGTTAAGTATTCTCAAATGATTCTGGTTTAATAAAAAATTTCAAATACGTGAAATAAGAAAAAGCTGATCAAATACTATTGTACTGGACAGGTTTCTTTTAATGAATATCGCAAGCGAAAGCTATCAAGGGACAAACACTTAATATGTATAAAAACTTTTGTTAGTTAATCTTTAAAAATAAAAGTAAACTAATTATTGATAATTTTAAAAATATTTTTGTTGGTTTTTTCTTGCAAAATATTGTAAAAATTAATATTAAGAATGTTAATTTACATAATGAAAAAAAGTGTATAAACATTTTTAAACTATTGTGATCTTAATTCTATAAATTTCAATATTGATGAAAATAATTTGTTTTAAAAAAAAATGGCTCTATATTGATTTGAGTTTTTTTAATTTTTTTAATTTGTTTTTAATATTAAAAAACAAAAAAAGAACGAAAATATGAAAAGAATACTTTTGCTAATAAGAAAAGAAAAAATGGTTAAATTTATAAAAATAAATAAAAATTAATATTAAAATTAATTAATAAAAACAAAAATTTATAAACTTAACAAAAAAAATAAAAAAATTTTAAACACAAATTTTCGCACAAAAAAGTTTATTCAAAAAAATCTTATTTTCTTAAAAATCTGCTTGCGTTTTTAAAAAATATATATATATAAACAAAAAACACAACAAAAAAAAAATAAATAAGAATAAAAGTAAAAACTGTTGATTAAGCCTTAAAACTAGCAAAAAATAAAAAAAAAGTTTTTTAATTTATTGATTTTTAAAATAAATGCAAAATTTTCAAATAATATTTAAATACCAACAAAAAAAAAATTAAATTAATTAACATTTATACAAAATAATATACAATTTTTAAGAGTAATATAATAAATAAAAAAAAATTTATATCAAATTGTTAACAAAATGCGCTTAAAAACAAAAATAGGAGAAATAAAAAACGTTCTTTTTGCTGAAAAATAAATAAAAACAACTAAAAATAATGTAAACAAAAAATAACATTTTTTAAATCATATTCAAAATACTTTTAAGGAAATTTAATTATGAAATTTTTGAATCTAATTTACACACGTCTATTCTTAGTTCGGTCATAACAAGTGTCATAGCATAACGTCACAATCATAATTGTTTTTTAACGACTAATTAGTATTCTGACTGGGTCATAACTTGCACAACTGTCATAAGAAAAAAGGTCATAAGTTCTGTTATTTTGCATCATAACGAAATGTTAGGTGTTTTTCCAAAATATTTAATTGGTAAAGCGCAGTATTCGTGTTTGCGTAAAATGAAATTTTCCATATGAAATTAACCTAAGCGAAATGATAAACAAAAATGATATTTCACACAAGAGTACACAGGTCACTAATGAAAAACGGGTTTAACAACAGATGGCGTTCATTTAAGTCTGCAAAATATTCACTGCACTATTAATCACTTGGAACATTCTTTATGAAGTATATTTTTTTTGTTTCTTGTGTGTATTTTTTTCATTTTGAAATTAAAAAAGATGCAAAATGTTTTTTCAGTTTTCGAATAAATTTTTTTTTGCACTTTCATGAATCCGCGATAACTTAGGAACGAGAACTAACCCAATTTTGATTGAATTTTCTACAAAGTTAAGTTACAATCAGGTAATGAACTGATTTGATATTGACCGGACTATTGCCTATCAGAAACTTGGGTTGGTTGCCATACCAGATACACACGATAAAAATACCTTAAATTTTCCAAACATATATCTAATTAGTTTAATGCCATCAACAAATTGATAACACTACTCGTACAATTGATAGTACCGATAAAATTAGTCGTATACTATTGCCATACTATGACCTTTAAGATCTATTGTACCCCTCTTCTTTAGTGCAGTAGTTAGGGTAACTTCCCATTCTAGATCACCTATCACCAGTCCTATTTCTTTTAGGAATTTTAGTATCCAGAGTGGGTCAAGAGATTGTATCTCAATTTGGGAGAAGCAATATGCCCCCAGATGTTTTGAATAATGCTTCACAGTCGAAGAGAATATGCATTTTCGTCCCTCACGCAGGTGCTATCTAGTTCAAGTCCTAGTTTTTTAATGTATGCTTTGAGTCTGCACTTATAGCAAAGGTTTTCATTTTCAAAACCTTTAATCATGAATTGGTTTGAATATGAAATGATCGTGTAAAATTTATATTTTTATCAATGAAATTAAGCTCCATAATATGTTAATACTTGTAAAATTTTATCAAATTTTAATAAATTCAAAAATTTATATAATAAAATATTCCATTAACCAAAAACTTAACAGAAATCAAAGACAATTTAAAAACAAATCATAAATCATAAATTATGTTAAAAAGCATATTTTGTCTAAAAAAAAAAAATCAGTTAAAAAAACCTTAAAATTCAAATTTTCAAATATTCAAATTTTTTCAAATAAAAATCAAATCAGAAAAATCTTTTGTCACAAATACCTTTTCTTAAAAAAAAACAAAAAACTTAATATTCAACAAAATAATATTTAAAATTAATTCAAAAAAATTTATTAACTATTTACCGAAAAAGCAAAAAATAATACAATAATAAAAAAAACTGGCATTTATTGCAATTACCTGTCTTCTTCTTAAAACTCTTTTTAAATTTTAAGATAAATTAAAAACATACATTTTTTCTATATTTACAAAATATTGCAATAAATTTACAAAAATTCCGCTTAAACAAACTTAAAATAAATATTTTAAATAAAAGTAAAAAAAATTTGTATTTTTAAAAATAATTAATTATAATGAATTTTTTTTTCAACAATATTTTTGTGTCATTAAAACGTATTAGGCCTAGGCCTTTTAAAAAAGAAAAGAAACATAATTTTTAGTTAAACAATTTTAACACAAATATTGTAAAACATACTTTTAAATTAAAAACTACGAAACGATTGTGATTTTTTCAATTTAAAAACAATATTTTGTTTTTTTCCTTTCTTATTTTTTTTAAAAATAAAAACTATTAATTATTAAAAATAAAGAAAAATATATAAAGAAAAACGTTCCTTTTTAACACAACAAAAAAAAACACTTTAAAAATTAACTATTTTATTTTATATGTGTGCTTTTTAAAAACAAAGTCTATTTAAAAATAATTTGATTTTAAAAAAAAAGAGTATTTCGATTATTAAAAATTAAATTATGAATTCTTAAAAAGAAAACAATAAAAGTTTAAAGAAAAAGAGTGAAACACTTTTAATTCTTTTTCTGTAGTTAGGTGAAATTTTTTATATTATTAACAATATTATAAAAGAAAAGCAAACAAAATGCATTAAAAATTATGCAAAATAAAAGTTTAAATTTAAATTAAAAACTTTATAAATAAGACAAAAATATTTCAGCAAACTAAAACAAGAAAACAATTACGAAAATGCATCAACACTTTGAGTATTAAAAATTCAGTGGTTTCATAAGAAAAACGAGCATAAAATTAAAAAAATTAATAAAAAATGAAACAAAATTTTTATTTAATTTTTTTTTTTTTTAATCTTTAAAAGAAGTTTTTCGTCTTATTTGAAAGATATTTAGTTAGCTATTGTACTTTTAAATTATTTTACAAAAAGAAATAATAAATTTAAAAAAAAAAGAAAGAAAGAAAAAGAAACGTCATACAAAAATTTCGAAAATAAATAAAAATAACAAAAAAGTTATTTGAAATTAATTAAAATGTGTTTTATTTTCATAAGAAGTTAAAGTGTTGGACAGAATTAGTACTATTGCTATTTTCGTTTCATTAAGTTGATAGTACTAAAATTCTGACATCTGCCATTGTTGCTAATAATAGTCATGGAACTCTGCACGAAGGATCGACGGTATTATTGACAGTTTATCAAGTTTCTAGCGCCTCTAAAAGATAATTCCACAAAATTCAAATCATGCATTTCTTTCGGAGCATTCTTTATTTAAATAATTATTAAATTCTTCGTTGAATAAGGTATGGATCATACCTGTAGGACTCAGAATACCTGAGATATACGTATATACTGCCCTAAGAAGGAATATTTTTGAAAACGTCGAATGATATTCAATGTGTTATTAAACCGAATAAGCTATGGGTCGTATCAATTAGGATGCAGAATACACGAGATGTACACATACTTCAAGTTACGCAAATTAAATCTTGCACTATTATTTGGACACCCTATATTTGTAGTATTGAGCTTAAGATAATGTAAATTTTGATTGTTTTTTTCTGCTATTTAAATTAAAAGTTCCCTCTAGACCGTTAAATTTTAAAATAGGATGCTTTCACCTTTCTTTCACCAAAAATACAGAAAAATTCTTAAAGAAAAGTATTCAGAGATCAGCTTCGAAATCTGATGAATTCTATCAAAGATGATGGTTGTTTTCATTAATCCACATATGGGCATATTTGTGTATTAAATGCTGCTCATGAAACCACACACGTAAAGGTATATTTTTAATAATTAAAATATAAAAAGAACTTTTTATATACCACGTTTTTAAATTTCCTATTGAATCATATAAACTTAACAATTCTATGTATTCATTAATACTTTTTAAAATTTTTTTTGATGAATTATCACATCTTTATTACGCATTTGATAATTTTCTTTCAAGTTGAAAATGATCAAATGCGTAATAAAGAGAGAAATTATAAGAAATTTTCAAACATTGCTGGAGGATATTGACGCATTCTTTCCATTTCCTTCATGGCTTCTTCATTGCAAAAAACAAAATTTACTGAAAATGAATTCAATTTTGCTTAAAGATAGCTAAAAGTATTAAAAGAATGCATTGCCATCGTGTTCTGAGCTATTCTAAAAGTTTCAAATGTCTAGCTAGTCGGGAAGTTAGTTAAAAATTGATTGCAAGATTTGTACTGGACAAACAAACAAGAAAGCGAGTTAACAAAAACGTGGTAAATACGCTTCAGAGTTTATGCTTATCTGACGAAAGAAGAATTTTTTTTTCTAAGTTCTCAGAAAATTCTTTTATCTAACTTTCCTTTACTTATAAACAATAAGTATTTATTTGTTTAATAAATAATATCAACTTTATTAATTAATTTCAATAAAATAGATTATCACGTTCAAAATTTTACAACATCGACTTATGCTCGTTTTTCCCTGATGCACTAAAAATGCTAACCGAATTGGGAAAACATTATACAAATATCTAATCTCCAATATCAACTATTTCCTCTCGATCCCTGAGGAATAACGATCCCTAGGTAAAACAAAATGAATCTTTTTGGACACTTTACAGCTGGATATAAGACCCTCCTTAATATATGTTTCACTCAGAAAGAGTTTATAGTCAACGACTATCCTTAAACACGTCAAATGTTGTTTTGGTTTTCCTAATTTTTAAGTGATTTTATTTATCAATAAAACAGAAAAACAACAATAGTCTTTTAAATATCAAAATAGGAACATAAATAAATAAAATATTCAATTAAAAAATTTATTCATGAAATGGAAATAATTAAGTAGGTACTTGTTTTGTTACATTTTATAAGAAATCCAATAAAAAAAACCAAAAAATAAAAGGAATTCTTAATAAGTAGAAAGTTTTTTTCTGTTTTAAAATGAGTTCATTTTTTATGGCTGCTCGCCTTTTACTTGAATCAATTAAAATATATTCTTATATTTATATATTGTCATGAAGGATGTTTTTTTTTTTTTTAATTTTGTTTTGTTTTAATTAAATTTCATTAAAAAAAAGAAAAAGGTTTCAATTAATTTAATCTTTCATTTATATTTATAAAAAACAAGGAAAGACAAAAAAAAATAACTAATTGAACTTTCATCGAATATAAATCAAAGAAAATTACATTTTTATGAATTTTCAATTCGATATTGTACGTAAAAAGAATATATTAGATAATTTTCTGACAAAGGATAGGGAAAACATTTATTCAAATAGTAACAAGTTAAGTAAGGATCTAAAGAACAAGAGTTTCAGAGACGTTTAAACAGAGCTTAGAAACGGAAACGGAATCGAAACGAAAACCGGAATTAACCGCCTTTTTGAACAAAATCGAAACCTGAACAGAACCGAAATAAAGAAAAGAAACAAAAAATTAACTGTAACCGTAACCGACAATATATTTAATATCGTTTTTAGTAAGTTTTTTACGGTTTTCAAAGCTCTTTTTATATTGATTCCAATTTTAGAAAAATTGGACGATAAAATTCCTATAAGAAATTATTCTTTTCCTCGTTTACCAAGGAATCTTACCGGAACAATAAAGAAGAGAAGAAAATCGAAACCGAAAAAGGTTCCAAACGTAACCGTCAATCGGAATCAAATACACTCCGGCTCAAAGCTCTGTTTTTTAAACATTAAAAGCCCTAATATAGCCTACGTTTACTATGTACTATGATTTAGTAATTATTTAGCAATAGTGCTTCAAAGTATAATACCTTCAAGGTTTAGCTAAACAACGAAAAAACCAGCGAACTAAATGTGAATTGAGTTTCATCATTACTTCTTTTTTCTGACCCAAACTGAAAGTACAACTTTTTTTTTCGTCTGTCTTTTCAAATTTAAATAAGTCCTTAAAAAATTTGTCTTAAATTAATTTCCTTAAAAATAAAAGAAAAAAACTATGGGATTGTTTAATAACAAATTTGACATTCGCAGAGGTTTTTTGTCTTTCTTTAAACCTTGCGAAATAAAAACCTATTTGATTAATAGCAAAATTATGGACAAAAAAAAAAAGAAACAAATTCATAAGAGGAAGATTCAAATTTTTGGCATATAATTAAAAAGTCTCGCGTTCACAATGTCAATTTGGTAGATTTGTACTTTCTTATACTTTGATTTTTAGAATTTAGGATTTCACACAGTGAATTGAAACTCGCTTAACCAGAGCTCGAGTTTAATTATTATTTAATTAATTAATTAATAATATAATTTAACTTTTGGTATTTGATTTTTTATTTTCTTTAAACCGGAGATCAGTTTATTAACCGGGTTGAATATTGTAAGTACCCAATTTTATAGCCATTTTGATTATTTTAATTTCCGGAAATCCAACAACAACTTGATGCCTAAGCCTAACAGTTTCTCGAGTGTCCACTGCATTATATCATAAAGTACACTAAAGGTGTCTTTAGACATCCTTTGTCATATGTTTTCGTATAAGTTTTGTTAAAAATGTCCACTCAGGTAGCGTGAACAAGGATTGGTTTTTTGAAATTAGAAATGATATTTTTAATGTCTAATTTTTGAGAAACTGTATAGGAAGTCATATGATAAAACAAATAGTCTAAAGGCACCTAAAAACAGAGTTCTCAACATGCGCTCTGATTTGATCACATTTGTAATCCGCAAACCATATCAGCTCATTAATATCAGTTGTAAATAAGACTCTGTGTGATATAAAATTCATGTATTTACAGACTTTTCTAGAAATACTATTAATCAGATGACATGTTTGACAGACTGGAGATTTGATCAAAAATTAATACACGTCGAATAGTATTTATTACAAATACTAATAAAGAGTTAACTTGTTTGCAGACAGAAACTTTGTGTCACCTGAGAATATGAGCTGGGCACTCTATTTATTGTATGCTTTTTAGGATTAGTAATGATGTCTTTGTATGGTATATGGAGGCAGTGGTATATAATTAAGTAGAAAAGGTAAAAAGTGCACCGATTTTGTTAAATACTTGTAATGAAACTAAAATTTAAACCAAAAAACGATAATTTTGGGCTAAAATGAAATAAAATTACTGGTCTTTTTCTATGAATTCTTAAAAAAAGAAAAAATTATAAATAACGTAAAATTATATTCTTATTTATTTCAAATACAGAAAACTCCGACAGCATACATTCATGGTAATCTGGTATCGAAATTCCATAAAACAAACTTTGCTAGTTCATGTATGCTAATTTCTTAAGCATAACAACAAATTGTTAATAATCAACTTTGAAATTTCATAGAGCAAAAGTTTCTAAAACGAGCGAAGGGATGACTTTATATAACAATTTTGTCTATCTATATAAAAGTTCAAAAATTGTTTATAAGAAAGTTGGGTATCCAAATACGTAGTATTTTGTTACATAATTGTAAACTGTATAAAAAAATATATATATATTTTAAAAATCAAGTGTTTCAGATCAAAAAAAAAGAAGAAGAAGTAATAAAGTTTTTAAATAAATTCAAAAAGACTTAAATTATGTGCTGCCTTCAACCTTAGCCTAAAGTTTGGCCTCAGCACCCATTGAATTTTTGCCATTCTACACACAAAAAAAAAAACAACATACATATTTCCTTTACTCTCCTATTGGAAAGACAATTTTCACAACAAAAAATAGAAAAATTTGAATTTTTCCAATACTGTTTTTTGAAAAGTTTTTTATTTCAAAAATTCCGGAAGAAATGTTTTACTAATAATGAATATGCCATTGCCATTAAACGAGTTATCTAAAACATTTAAATAATTAAAAATGCAAATTGAAAATCAAGCCAAAAAAAAAATACTCTTTACAGATTTTGGTTTTTTGATTAAAATCTTCCATTTTATTAAAATTTAGATAAAAGATTTTTTTTTATTTGTTTTTCGTGTGGAAATTGAAACATAATTTTGCGTAAAATTTAATTATTTTAATTAATAAACCAAATTTATTCTTTCTCATTTTAATATAAATCAATAAATTCGGTGAATTTTTCTTTTATTAGCTGTTTTTTCTTTTTTTTTTTGTAATGCATTTTCATGGAAAACGTTTTAATAAATTCTTTAATTCGACAGATCGGGAAATAGTAAAATTCATTCAATTTATATGCAAATGAATTTCATCTGTGCACTGATATTGAAGAATTTTATATATTTAAAAAGAAATTATTGATAAAATCGATTTAAAATTGAAATGTTTCCGTTTTTAGTACACATAGAAAAATTTTGAAGTTATTGGCCAGTTATGGCAACTAAATTTTAATTCTCAACAACTGAATTTTCAGATCTCACAACTAAAATTCAGGTATGATAACTAAACTTCAATTGTGAAGTTTCAACAACTGAATTTTAGTTCACACAACAGAGTTTTAATTATCACAACTGAGTTTTCAGATCTCAGAACTAAAATTCAGTTATCAGAACTAAAATTCAGCTATGATAACTAAACTTCAATTGTGAAGTTTCGACAACTGAATTTTAGTTCTCACAACTGAGCAACTGAATTTTCAGTTATCGAAACTAAAATTCAGTTGTCACAACAAAAAATTCTGTTGTCACAACAAAAAGTCGAGTTATCACAACTAGCCAATAACTTTACAAGTTTTCTATGTGTATTACCGTACAAGCATTCCTTTCACAGTTTCTGGGGACACCACGTTCGATGATTTACTGTGCTTACAACTTGCTTGAAATATTTTCTTGCATTCGGCCGGATTTTCTTTTGGTGTACAGTTTTTTCCTGATATTATTAATATTATTATTATTTTGCTAATAAATCTAGATACAATTTTAATTTGATTGCGAAGCTTTGACTTTTTTAAGAAATGAAAAATATGATACAAAATTTTTATGCAAAAAAATGAGATAAATAATATTTTCAGAAAAGTAATATTTTATAGTTTAATCCAGCTCCAGCTTAAAATACTAAAATTAAGAACCACCGAGGAAAATCTTCGAGACATTTCATAATTTTCCATTGATCCTCCTAGTTTTCTCATTTATTCAGACTTTTGAATGAATATATCGAATATGGTGAAAATATTTATACTAAAAACAATATATAAGAAATTAAAACTGCGCAAAAATTAACCTGTTTGACAAAAAATCAAAATAATTCTTTTATACTAATTTTTATATATTATTTTTAAATCGGTTACAGTTTGCCGGCAACAATCAGGTTTTATTCAAAATAAATCCATAATAGTCAATAATAGTAAACAATGACATTAAAAATATAAATTAATTTGGTGACAAATAAAACATTTGTTTAAGACAATATTTACACATTATTCAATGTGAGAAAAATAACACCATAAAAACCAGAAGAAGAATGATTGATTTCATATTACTTCTGAAATCCTGTTAATAGCATAGAAATCAGTTATTACAAGTATTTTGTCAGAGAAATTTTAGTATTCAAAAACATTCGAAGTATAAATTCTCAAATGGATTTCCGTCATAGAGGACTAATCGCTTTAACTTCTTCTCGACATACTTCAGATGAAAATGCATCGAATTTATCAACGAATTAATGGAATTGTGTCGATTCATAATATATTGTCTTGCAATGATAAAAAGAAACCCAGAATGACTTGAGCAAATCATTTTTTTTAAAAAAACCAAAATCACGTTTAAACAAGTCGCATTTTAAAACCGAATTTAATATTCAATCGAACAACTTCTGTTTTTTAATATTAGTAAATGCGGACCTCCTACAAAACGGTCAATACGCTCCATGTTATATGGAAATTGGTTCACTAGAATCCTGAAAAATTAGTACAAATCAGTGGTATGCGTTCCGTGTTATATCAAACCATATTATGTCATTCAGTACATAATCTAAATTAACTTTACTACATTACGAATCACTAATAAAAAAGAAGGAGCGAACGCCTGTCAATATTCATACAAGGGGAATTCCCTGTTTATCTCAACTGACATAGTATGGCATTAAAATTCGTATTATAAGAGGATTGTCCAAGTTTATTAACTGCACTTGCAGAATCCCGCGGTATAGAAAGTCTTTCACAATTTCCTATAATGTGTTATATTAAAACCGTATTTGGAGAATGTCGTCTTATAAGGAAACCGTATTTACAGAATGCTATGTTACAGAAGGTTCGAATCTATTCTCTATTACTTCAAGCCCTGTAGGTACACTACCACATCGAACTCAGATTCAGAGAACTTTATTCAACTTTCTGTATGGGTACAAAAGTTCATAAATTTCCTTAGGAAAATATCACATAGTAACGAGTTGATAACCTTTTAAAAAAAAAAAGCTAAAAACAAACTTGTGCGGAAAACATTTCGATCTCAGACATTTCGGTTTCAATAAAAAACCGGTTCAGTAATAATTCTTATATCGACGGAATTTCATAAAAATCAAATGAAATCTTATGAAATAAAAATAAAAGCGTTTTTATTTTAAGATGCACAATCATCATGATGGACACAAAAAAGAAACTTTATCTTTTCCAGACTTTGAGCTTTTCAAAAATACCAAATTTCAAATATAATTCATTGACTTTTATTCATAATTTTCGCGATAGTGAAACCTGATTTTTAGAAGATTCCAACTAAAAAAAAAAAAAAAATCTATATTCTTTCATAATTAATTAATTTTTTAAATCAGATTCAAAAACCTATCTGATTCACACAGTTTAATCAGTTTCGATATTTTAGAAAGAAAATTTGAAATCCTTCTAAATAAATACTCAAATATCTTATTTATAAATTGTTCAAGCGAACTCCTAAAAGTGGCACAATTTATAATTTGTACTTTCTTTTTTTTTTGCTTTTTTGGTTAATTTATAGAACCTTTTCTCCTCATATTTTTATCCTTTTAACCTTTTTACCTTATAATATAAGGTACAAAGAAAAAAGGTACACAAAACAATTCCATCCATACGTTATGTTTACTTAGAACAAAAATTTTCACAGGAAGATTCTGGATTCTTTACACACAAACAAAGTTCTTAATATTAATTAACCGAAAAATAAGGTCATACTATATCTAGTTTTTATCATACAACGAATTATACAACGAAATGTTCTTTAGCGATAATTATCATGGTAATTTCTTTTATCATGTGTAAATTTATATTAGATCGCATATAAGGTCTTCGTGGTAATTAGTTTACTTTCACTTTATTTGCAATTACTTTTATTTATTTTATTTGGTTTGTATTTGTGAATAGAAAATCATCTTGAAATCTTTTTGTTTACAATTGTAAAAATGGTTCTTATTAATTTGTTGAAACGATTTAAAAAATTGTTAAAATTTGAAATTTATTAAAGACAATTTATTGGCAATCCATATGTAGCTCAGTTAAGGCTTTTCTATGGACCTTCTGAAATATGCAGTTAGCAGTATATTCAACTTTTTTTAATTTTATGAAATGCATTCTATTGTATTGGAGTGGCCCGCACAGCTTAGCACGTGGGTCTTATTGGCCCATTGTACCTCATAATGAGAGGTTAGGTCTCTTCCCTAAATCGGTTAGCCCTTCTAATGAAGGACAGAACCGACAATTAAACAAATCCAGTTGAATATGAAGAAAATATTATTAAAAAAAAAGACAAAACGAAACCAAAAATGTTGTTGGTGTTGGAATAAATCATTTAAAATGTTAAAATATTTTGAATGAATACTGTTTTTACATTTAATCTAAATTTTTAGTCATCAAGGATCATGTAGATTCTAAGGACTCCGAGCAACGCCTCGAGGAATTCAGCTACAGATTTATAAATATTAAAGATTTGTGGCACTTTTTTAAAAGCTTAATAAGATAACTTCTTAAAATAAGTCAAAGATTTTATTAAAATGAAAATTACTAATTTCAATAATTGTTTTAAAAGTAACTGGGTGCCCACTGCACCTTAGACTGTGTGCGACTCACAGTAGACCAGTAATATAATTTTGCAGCCAAACAAACAATTTCGGTTGGACATGGCTGCATAAGAATATACTTTTAACATTTTTAAAATTAACACAATTTGAAATTAGCCTGAATTTCTAATATATGTACATAAATTCTTCTTTATCTTAAAATATTCTCAAAGTTCTCATCGAATTCTATATTCTTTTACCAAATCGGTTTATAATACCTGTCCAAGAAATTATTTCTCTCCCATATTACTGGTTGTAGTTAATAAATACCCTCGGGACCTACTATCTTATAGTAAATTAGAAAAAGTCAACGGAGTGGAAAAATACAGCTTCGTTCAGCACTTGACCATTATATAGAAAAAAAATTCCTATACAAAATTTCGACCCTTAATAATACCTTTGGGGAATATGAGAAAGCGATATTATATGTTAGGTGTTAAACCGTCACAGGTAAGATTATGGAATATTATGGAATATTTTGTCGAACGGAGCAAAGAGAGGAAAATTTATTGATGATAAAATAAAAATATTAATTTTGTTTGTGTGGAAAGTTTTCAAAGAAGTTTTAAAGACAATATGTAAGTTGAATTCAATTTGGATTGTTTTATCTTTAAGTGAATTTCCTTTTAGATATGGATAAGAATTGTTCGTTAAGAATTAATTTCTGTCCGGAATCTTTGCTCAATTTAAACATTACAATCGCTAAGCAAAAAGGAAGGACTTAGTACCTATGGGAAGGATAATATAAAAAGATTCTTGCAATATGTTGGCCTAACACTTATTTTTTTCTAATTAACTTTGTTATTGGTTCAACAAATATGTAGATAAGTCGAAGAAACGAGTCAAGTAAAAGAAAATGAGTCGTAAAATGCGTTTTGAGATGAATTCCTAATATTAATTTAAATTATCTTCGCTGTGAATTTGTTGTTTCAATGATGTTCCGTTGGTTAGGATACGTTAAAATTGAATTTATATTTTAGAGTGTCCTAAACAGGGGAAATATTACAAAAACTACAAAAATTCTAAAATTCTCATATATTTTAATATCTTTAAATATCCGGAATTTCACAGCCTGGAGTATAGTTTTTCATAAGTGCTAAGGTTTTAACTTTCTATATTAAATTAGTATTAACAAATTTAGTTGGGCAATCAATCGAGAGAACAGGTTGCAGTTCGATACTACATTTTGTCAGCTTTAACAAGCATAAAAAATTACTCACAAAATTACTGATATTCCCATCAATTATGTGAAATATAATTAAAAATATGAAATTATCTAATATGATGGAAGGCCAAATATTTACTATGTTTATTTATTAAAGCAGGCCTGGGCAACTTGCTGCTTATGAGCCGGAAATTCTTGTGGCTCTCAAGTGGTTTCTATCAGTTGGTTTATGTACATACCGAGCCGGTAAAATTGAATCATTCTAATCTATGCATAAATGAAGACCAAACTGGTTCGTTTGTATCTTTAATGATTGGTCTTTATTTTTAGTAGGGATCAAATCAGGTAAAACTGGTATGGTTCACGCATAAACATGCAATATTTACCGCTTCTGCTGTGGCTCGCGATCTTCAAATTAAAAAATTTTCAGAAAATATTACGATTTGTCAGAAGACTTTTAAAGTATGATAAACCTTTTGAAATATTTTAAGTATCCTTTCAATGTTCGTCCTCATCTACCTCCTCATCTTATTCAAATGGAGGTAATTGTATTACAGTCCAATACGAAATAAAAAGCAGCTTTTTCTGGCTAGGCCAGATAGACATTTATAAAAATTTGTTGACCAGATTTTAAGGCTATTCGAAACAACTTTACTTTGCGAATCATTCTTCTCCAAAATAAATTTATTTACAAAAATAGTCTCGCAGTAAGCTGTGAAAGCCTACGTACTATAATCTGCGAATAGCCACAGGTAAGCTCAAAGTTGATTTTAAAGAGCTTCAGCTTAAACTCCAAAAAACAAATTTCGTATTAAAATTAAATTCATCAACTTGAAATCAAAATTCAAGAATTTTAAATTGGTTTTTTGTGAAGATTTATGTTGCCCAGGTCTGATTTAAAACAAATTTTCATGACGTCAAAATGCAATCATGAAAAATAAGCAGGTTCTGTTCACTTACCTTTAGGGAAATTCCCCATCAGGCGCATTCAATTTTGTCCAAACTGCAATTACTCTTTGGATTTGAATTGTACATCTAGAAAAGGCACGTGATTTTAGTTAATACGCATCAAAAATATTAATTAGAATTTACTTACAATAATTTTGGTGTTCTGGATTTTGAAAAACATTTTGTTTTTCCCAAATTTTTTTTTAATGGAATTTTAATTGACATTTTGACGCAAGTTTGGTGGTGTTTTTTTTTTTATTATGCGTGATTTTTACTAGATTAAAAAGTTCATAGTTTACTAATTAAATTTAAATATATTAAAATATGTTTACTTGTTTTTGATGTGCTGTAAAATATGGTAAAATTCAATTTTTTTTTCAAATTTCTAGTCGTCGGATCACGTTTATCCGAGGCCTATTTTTACCGAAGATGAGTTTCAAGATTAGGCTTGAACTTGTCACTTAAAATGTTCATCTTCCTTTTTCTTGAATTCAAATTTTTCAAAATACAAATTTTGTGATCCTGCTTCTTTACAAACTCTCAAATAAAATTGTACCTCATTCTGTTTTGGTAGTTTTCAGATTTAAATTGGCCTAAACAACTTCTTAAAAACTTAGGAATACAAAAAACAATTTAAAGCCCATTTTGATTGAAATATATTTAATTAAAATATCTTAATAGGAATATTTTTTAAAAAGAAAAAGCATTTTAAAATCTTTTCTAAAAAGCGTTAATACAAAAAAATTAATGGTAGCCGTCAAATACCAAGGACACCATAGTAACTGTTCAAACCAATACATAAATATTCAAAAATATTAATTATTTATTTTTTATGCTATTTTATATAAAATAATTTAAGAGTACATCTTTTATAGTTTTTAGTAATTTCCCAAAAAAGAATAGGTCTTAAAAATATAAATATTCTTCAATAAAAACCAACCAAAATAATCTTTTAATGTATTACTCATGCTGTTTTCCATATTAAAATAAAATCATCTTTCGTGGTGAATACAATTCTATCCAATAACAACAAAGAATTGTGATACGATTTTTTATTTTAAACCACCGAAAAGGAATAAATTTGATAACGGAAAAATAAAATATTCTTGAATAAAATTAACTGATAACAATTACAATTACAATAATATGAAAATAAATTACCGACGAAAATTAATTTGTATTTAAAAAAAAAAAAAGAAAGAAAGAAAAAATTTATACAATTTGTAAAATTACTGCACACTGGCAACAAGGCAAGTCTATAAAATCACCACGGCATTTGTCATTTGCTGTCATTTCAAAGAGAACAGTGTTCGGACGTGGTGATTCGTAGTTTTTTTTTATTTATCACAAACTCTCGATATTTAATTAGTTAATTTTTTTTTTTTTTTTCAAATAAAAAAAAAGAATAATTTTCTGAATATTTTATCAAAATAAAAATATAAAATAAAAATCATATCCTTCAATAAAGTTTGTTTTAATTTGTTATTCGTTGTGTGGACACCAAATCGTCAAAAAAAAAGAAAATTTTTGTGTAAAAAAAAAAAAACAAATTGTTTCGAAAAAAAAAGTGCAAAAAAAATAGATATTTCAGAAAGAATAATTATGTTTAAATTGAATCAA
Source organism: Xylophagus ater (assembly GCA_963422695.1). Classification (NCBI taxonomy): domain Eukaryota; kingdom Metazoa; phylum Arthropoda; class Insecta; order Diptera; family Xylophagidae; genus Xylophagus; species Xylophagus ater. The sequence goes on along the minus strand of OY730486.1, from coordinate 7,621,719 downwards.
ACGCTTTGAAAATTTCATACAGAAAAGTCTTCAAGTCTTTAAAAGAAAACTTTTTTGTTTTTGAATAAGAAAAAAAAAGAGAAAATCACGCGATATATATTTTTCTAAAAAAAATAAAAAAATTATTTAAATGTGTTAAAAATAATTATAAGTAAATTATTTCTGGTGTAATAATTATTAAAAAAGAAAATGAAAAGTGAAAGAATTGTTATATGAGAAATTAAAGAAGAAAAAAAGAAAAAATTTGTGTGAAAAAAAAGCGCCTTCCAAAATTTTTAATTGAAAAAAAAAAGGAAATTACAAAGTTTTAATACAAAAAAAAACGCAACCAAAGATTTATAATTTTTTTTTTGCTACTAAAAATCAAAAAAAGGGAACCAAATAGAAAAATATCAAAATGAGTGGATATACGGATTTATCGTCGAGCATGGAGAATAGTCGGTAAGTTTTTCCGCTGCCAAAAAAAAAAACCCCGTTCGATTTCGATGAAATTTTACCGCTAATACGGAATGCCCAACCCAAAATTGCAATTGCAATTAAATTATCTTATCAACCCTGTTTCCATGTGGCTTCATAAAACCTAGGAAAAAACCATCGGAAGATTTTCTTGTAATCAGGTTTTTTAGTTTTTTTTTTTCGTGCGGCATACGCCCTTCTTTCCTCTTGTTAAATGAAAATTGTAATTTTAAGGGATTTTTTTTACAATTTTGTTAAACAAGAATTTTCTCATTATTCGATGATGTGGAAAAAAAAGTAAAAAAAAATTATTTTTTTTTTCATTTTACCGTGGCCAGAAATTAAGCTTTTTGTTTTGTTGTAACACAAGAAAAAAAAAAGTGCTGTTGTAACCATTTCCCTTCGCCAACACAGTTATTACAGTCACTTACATTATTTAGTTACAAAGAAAATTTAGTAGGAAATAAACGAGGCTTAAATAGGTAGACTTTTGCTAAGCTTTTTTTCTTTTCTTAAAAGGCTGATAATAAGAAAATTCATTAAATTTGTTAGAATTATATTTTTAAGGACTTTGTTTCTTAAAATGTACGAAACGAAAAACTGCAGTGGAATTATGTAAAATGGTAAAAGACATTTCAGAGGGCAATTTGTCACTTAAAAATGATAGAATTGAGGTGACAACTATTTGGGCTGTCACTTTCAAAGAATGTTTAGGCAAGTTTCTAAGTAATAACTGTAATTTTAAGGGGTCGGTTTTGAAAATGACTAAAAAGTGATAATCACTCTCACAAACTACAGATTTTGAGCTCAAAATGTTTAAGAACAGGTACTTTTATTATGGCCCGAACAGAATCCTTATGAAAAAGAATTGTTTAAATATTTCATCCATTTTAATTTGATTTTTCATTATTTGAACTAAATTCGAAAGTGCCACTAAAAACGGCTGTTTAATTTCTGAAATACAAAACACAGTCAATTTCTAAGAAATTACAAAATATGATAGCCTCAGCTGTATTATCAATTGTAGAGCTTTGTGAAATGAAGCCACGGGCTTTAAAAACCGCTTGAAAATGCAAAATAATTCGATTGAAATTCTATCTCGTAAAATGACGACAAAAATGACACCAAATTCTTTCGACTTCTAGAAACATTTCAATTACGTTTCAATTGCTTTTTGTTTTTTTTAGAAAATAAAAACCAATTATTTTTCTTTAAAGTGCTTTTAGTCATGCAAAAAAAATTGTACAAATTCTACTTAAAAATAATAATAAGCACAAAAGTAGTCTCAAGAAATTGTATGGCTTCACAAAAATATGAAAAAAAAACCGCTTATTAAAAATCAATTCGCAAAAAGTTAATCGTCCTTTTTTTTTTGGTTCTAGAAGAAAAAAGAAAGCAGCAAAATAAATAATATTATTTTCATAATAAATCAATCAACAATTTAATTAAATATACAAATTTAAATAATCCATATTTATAACAAAAATAAAAAGGCACAAGTTGTAGACTTTTTTCCAAGGAAATAAGAACAAGTTTAGGTGAAGAAAAAAAAAAATGTCTGCGGTCATTAATCTTTTTTGAGAATTACAACAAAACAAGATTTTTTAGGTAGTGTGAACACATTCAATATCAAATGAACTTGAAAATAAGTGAATTAAATTTTATTCAATTACTCATATTTTAATTTAAAGATATTTTATTTTTTAATTTTTAAATTTTTGAAAGAAAAAAATCAATATTTAACCTAACAAAAAGAACGAATCAATTTTGTATGTTACTGTTAGATATTTTGACGTCATTTTTTTTTTAATGTGTTCACAGTGAAAGAGCTTCAAACATGCCACTTTTTTATCCAATCAGAAAAAAGCATTTGAATTTTGAAAAATCCCTTGTTATACCGGTGAAAAATTTTTGTTGTTGTTGTTGGAAGAAAACAAATTAGGATTGGGAAATTTTCTGAAGGGGAACAAGGTTGCTTGCATTTTATTTCAAGGATTTTTTTTTTTTTTAATGTTTAAGGCACATGGCGTGATCTTAAACGACGATGAAAGCCGAATTGTTATTACCGGAAAATTTCTTTTGTACTAGTATTAGTGACACAGGTCCTCGACGAAACTTGTGTATTTTTATGTTTATGTATACAAAATCGGATTTTTGACCTGCCCTTTGTTCTTCTTTTTTCGATCGATTGTTTTTTTTTTTTTTTTTTTTTAAATTTTAATACTAAAAATAAAACCAATCGCTTATAATAATATCGAACTTCGTTCGGGAAATGATAAGAAGAGGTCATGGAAGACATCCAAAAAAAAAATTTTTCTCAAGATCAAAGAAAAACAAAAAAAATCAAGGAAGAAACTTGAAGAAGAAAATAGTTGGGAACCATTTTGTAAATGAAGAAAAAAAAGAAAAAAGTTAAAAATTTCCATACGACCTTTTTTTCTTCTTCTGGCAACAAAACGCGTCCATAAATAATTTATTATGGACGCATCAATTTTGTTGAAGATTAGAAACAATATAGATTTGATGGCGGCCTACAAAAGAAAAAAAAATATGTCAGCCAAGGTGCATGCTATTAAGAGGCAGGGCAGGTACACTCCTCTCCTGTTGCAGTTTTACAGTGGAAATTTTCTTTTCTTTTAACTCATTTACGCATACACAGAAGAACAAACAAATACAAAATTTCATATTGCGTCCGATTGTATAATATTATATTGGATGGGCCAAAAAGTTTTTTTTGTTTGAAAACCGAATTTTTCATGGAAAACAAAAACTTTTGTTCATTTTGGTCGATGACCTTTTGCTATTTTCCTGGCAAAGCCATTATTTCCTCAACTGGAGAAATTTTGGGTTTTCGGGCCAATAAATTGTGGTAAATTACAGGTTACTTTTTGAAACAAATTGTAGTCTAATGGCAGAAGTTCAGGACTACGTGGTGGATGAATTAAAAAGGTTCAGCCAAGCTCTTTCAATTAAGATCTGACCAAACATGAATGTGGTATATCCTGCTATTCACCAATTCTGGACGCTTCTGTTCTAAGGTTTGACTAGTAAATAGTCCGTCATATGATATGTGTCCAAAATCAGAGCCGACTGCTTTGTCTCGTGGCAAGCATTGATTTTCTATAATTTAAATCAAATTCCAAAATGTAATTCCAAAATTTCATTGAAATTGGATCTCCTAACTGTTATGTTTTTATCCCTAAAGCGCTATTTTATAGTGGCATGGAGGAGGAGTAGCACTCAGGCATTTTATATATATGGTTTGATAATTTTCAACGCTCGATTTTGATATGGTAATATTCTAACCGTCTCATTAAATACCGGTTGTATTCGATTAATGCCAATATTTTTTCATCATTAACAATGCAATAGCTTTTTGTCCCATTCAATAATTTGACTTTATATGTGGATACAGTTTTTTTCTGATGTGTGGTGTGGACGTATGCCCATTGACTTTCGAGAGGGAATAAAGTATATTGGATCGATGCCTACTCCGGCGGTCATATTATGCAACTCAAATAAAACTTTTAAAGTAAATAAGATAAAATAAAAGAAAAAAAATATGCTGAATAATGTTTTAATATGTTTTTTTTTAATAAGTAAAAATGTTGTCTTAGATTGTATCCATGAGTTTTCATAAGACGAGAAAAGGATTGAAGGGAATTTAACTTTAAATATCTTAAAGGAAACTTCCTAATGTTGCTAAGGTTGGTTGAAGGGGGTTCTGATGACCTTCACAATCCACGGATAATGCCTTAAATATATAAAGTTTCAAGTATATAAATAAATTAATTAAGCTATCTAGTATCGAAAGTCAGAATATCCAAAAAAATCAAAAATTTTGAGTTAATGATTATTTTTTGGTTTACCATGGTTGAGATCTTCATCTTGGAAAGCTAATACTTTCATTATTAGAAGACATTGATATATTTAGACTTTTGGCATAAAATCAGCTTTCAAAGTTCAAGATCTCAACAATGGTGGTAACCAAATAGACTCAATAAACTAAACTTTTTTGATTTTAGATATTGTGTGTCTTTTTAATACTAGGAAGTCTCAATTGATAACAAAATAGGAAATCTTTAAACCGAATTTTGAATATCTTTTGTCCTGGTACTTTCATTTTTGAGAATATTTTTTCTTTCAAAGATATTACAATAGAAACTCCTTTCCTTCTTTTTAGAGAATACTTTCTACAATACTTGTACTTCTTTCAAGTTTAGATGATTCCATTTTATCTAAATAAAGTGAGAAGTGAGTTGTAGTCTCCTTAAGTTTCAACCTTTAAGTCAATTCAAAGAAAAAAGGTAAATTTTGGGTCTTTTATTTAAGTCAAAATCTGATATAATATTTGATTCAATTCTTTATTACCTAAAAATGGCTTTTCCAGAATTTTTTTTAGAACACGTTCAACTTGAAAATTGATTTTTCAAAACGAATTATTTTATGTTTTTATTATTATTTATAACCCAAAAACACGTTGTCTGATTTTAATGAAATTTAGAATAAAAATTGATCATTCCTTAACTCAATTTGGTATTGTATTCCATCAAAATCGGTCAAGCGGGAAAGAAGATATAAAACAAAAATCGTTTTTTCGTAAAGCTATCTCATTTAAATTAATTACGTACTTCGATTACACAAATCTATGATGCAGAAAATATTGATAAAGTCGATTATCGGAAAAAATTGGTTGAGCCTGTCGTTTGTTTTTTGATTAGTTTTTCAGAGATCATCTTCAAAAACTGATATTCCTATTTAAATAAATATTTTCCAGAACAGATTGAGGCTATTAAGAGTTAGCTACGAGTCCGACTTCTATCATAGGGCAGTCAGAAATCGGGTATAGGCCGATTTTAAGTTTCTATATATGCTTTTAATTATTCTCCATGATTTCTTGAAATGTCGTCTCAAATATATTTCATATAAAAATTATGATGAATAACTTTTTTTTTTTTTTTTTTAATTTGTATTGATTTTTGTTCTATTCAACGAAAATTTTTGAACCGTTTTTCTTTTTTTGGAATATCAACCTTCGTTATTTAATTAAGTATTTAAAAAACGTTTATAAAAAAAAGGAAAAGATTTTTAACGTCGTAAACAAATATTAAAAATTCATATTCAAAAAAAAAAAAAAATGGCAGAAAATTTTTATATTAAATATTTTGTAATTCATGAGAAAGCAATTTTTCGTTTTTTTCGTTTTAGAAAAACCACGAATAGTCAATTTATTGAATTTTTGATATTGAAACTGAATATTGCGAAAAACTTTTTTTTAATTTTACCAAAACTTTAAAAAACCGATAAATTTCTAAAACGGAAAAAACGGTTACTAATGCAAAATTTTGAAGAGTTTTAGTTTGAAATTATTTCCGAAGAAAAACTACAAAACGTTGTGGCGACTCTGTGTTTGGTTAAAAAATTTAAAATTTAAAATTTCGAGTTTCTAAAAGTATTAACATTTTCTTTTTCTTTTCCAGTTTATTAATTTATTTTTTGTTATTTTTTAAACAATCTCTTAAAGTAAAACAAGGAAAATATGTTACATATGAACCTCTGCTAAATAAGATTATTATGAAACAGCTTCATTTTGGTTATATTATTAATTTTTATGATGCAATCTCAATCATTTTTTTTTTAATATTTAGAAAAATCAGCAGTAGCATAAAATTTGAGCAGAAAATTAGTCAAGTCTCTTGTTTTTGTTTTTAATTAATTCCGTAATAGTACATCTCCTAAAAAATGAAAGAATTATATAAAACCATAAAATATTATGTATTCTCATTTTTTAAATTAATTATTACTTGCAGATTAAAATTAATAAAAAGCGTGTAAGTTTAGTATCAATTTTTTTTCATGCTTCGAAATTTAATTTCTTATTCAATTTTTGATGGCTAATACCTTTTTGTTGTTGGGTTTTCCATTTTGGCAAAGATATGAGTTCGATTTTAGGTTCATAGGAAATCTTTTAATTAATTGAAAATCAAAGATTCGTCTTTAATTCTCGTAAATCTGATTAAATCTCATTAAAATACCCAAGAGAAGTCTTCTTCTTCAGTTGATACAGTTTTATGAAAATACAGATTATGAACTTTGCTACCATGATCGATTAGTTGGAAAGCATGTAGTTTAATAGCCAAGTATGCTGAGTTCGAATCCCACTGGGAGATTATATCAATTCTTCAGGTTTTTTTCGGGCTCTGTAGTAAAAAAAGAAGGTAGATATAATAAGTGTATCTGGAGAAATCGATAGAAGAGTAATAAGGAGTCAAGATTGAGTCGAAATTTGGACTTACAGAGGGTGTAAATGTCTCGAGTTCAAATCGGGGTCCAAATGTAATCGAAAACACAAACAATTTTTTCTCCCAAGAAAACAAAAGCTGCAATTACAGACATCAAAACACAATAAATTAAGTCAAATCTAATTTGGACTCTACCACTAGTAGTATAGAGTTACATGCATTTCAATCCAGTTTTTCGACCTGGTGTTTGGATTGGACTCCATGGTCCTCCCGTGGTTAGTTTCGGAAATAACAATTCGAATTCTAAATCAACAGAATCACGAGTTGTTGTGCAACTAGGGAAGTTAATATATTTTTTGTTTTTTTGTATTGCTATTAAAATAGTGCCAATATTACTGTAGCAGACTTTCTAGTCAAATAATAAATAGAAAACCGTTCAAGATAATCAATTCTTTCAATGCCTGACCAAATTTCAAACACTTTGAAATTAATTACCGAATCTTTAATTAAAAAATTTTTAACAGAACACAAAAAAACCTACAAAATTAACTATTTTAGAAATTTTTACGAGAAGATGACCATCAAGGAAAGAAGGTCATTAAAACAGTTTATAGATTCGAGTTACTTTTCATTTTTAGAGTTTTTAGATAGTGTAAAAATTTGGACATACTATAATTTTTTTTTATTCTTCTTTTTTTTATGGAAAAAAGGAAGTAAAAGTTCATAAAAGCATCAAGGCGAAGAAGATTTGTTTTATAGAGAAGGTTATAGGTTTTTTTTTTTGGAAAACTTTTATTCACCTGTCCAAAATTTTAAAAGTGTAAAAATTACAAAAAAAAATATGAATGTCGAGGATTTAATTGAATAAAAAAATATTCATGGTGAAGGCTATGACTTTTCAATGATTTACTATCAAAATTTATGGAATTTTTATAATATAATACCAGAAAAATAATCAAGGCACTTGGATGGATGTGAAGAGAATCAAAAGATTCATTCGTCCGTGGTAAATACATGATAAACTGTAAGACTTTAATAATGTTGAAGATGATAGTTGGGGTTATGTGTACCATAAACTAGAGGTTCAACCCATATGGGCAGCGTTAGGTTCAATGTTATTATTGTAGGGATATTACTTGACAAGAAGAAATCTTTATTATTAGTCTAAGTCTACGTTGTCTGATCTTGGGTTTGCCATAAATTAGACCATATTCAAAGAATACGAAACAATTTACGATTCAAAAACCCTTTTTGTTAACTTCACATGATAATTAAAAAGCTTATATGGTAAATATAGTTGGCTGATGTTTGAGTTTTGCTGCGACTGAACAAAAGGCTAAACTATATTCGTTAAAGTAGAAAATTTACATAACAAGTAAGGTAATCAAACTATTTTAGTGTTGTTTACAAGAAGTCCTGGAAAAGAGCCAGGAACCACGTCAATTGAAATTTTTTTATGCGAATAAATTCGGATAAAAATAAATTCGAAATTTATACCATATTTTCGGATGAATTAGACTACAAGATTTGTTAAACCCACCAAAGAGGGTTTGCCTAAAATCACCGAAATTATTTATTTGTTATGTTCTTATGACGTCGTTGTCGTGGGTCTTCGTTTACTTTAAACAAATTTCAATTTTTCACACAACATAACTTTTTGTTCTAGAAAATTCCCCGATCACTTGTTTAAAGTGCAATTAATTTTACTTAAAATAAATGTAATAAAAAAAAATCTCAGAAATAACACTTTGTCACCATTCGAACAATATTTCTAATGAAAAATATTCTATCATCAATCATATCATAAAAACCGGAAATACTTTGTAAGTTCGAATTTGGCATAAATTCTTTATTTCGTTTATGGAAATTTTTAATGAATTAAAAGAAAATTCACAAAGGATTAAATATTATGTAAAACAAAAAAAAAATATGCTTCTAGAAATTGTTGAATCACAAAAAACTTAGAAAACAAAAAGAAAAACCGACCATATTTTGTGGGTGATTCAGGTTCGTAAAGATAAGAATGATAAAAAACAGTCGTGCGCATCATGCAATTGAAATATTATTTTCCGTCACTGAAAATCAGGTGACAAATACACATACATTATTGTTCATGCAACATCGTATGTATAAAGTTGTTTTACCCAACCACCCACTTTTGTTTTTTTTTTTCATTTTTTCCTCTCTATAGATTTTCCGCGCACGCGAATTAAACACCAACCATATACTATCATTATCATGTATGACGTTTTCGTTTTTAGCTGTCATATTATTGTGCCCTATGGTAGGTACTACCAGAGGGTATATTAGTTTTGTTACTAAGTGTGTAACACATCTAACTAATCATCGTAGAAAAGTTTCAAGGGTATGGTTGTGTAGGGAATCAAAAGTTATATCGATTTCCGTCCGCCCGTATACAAGATAACTCAAAAACGCGTTATCCAATTTTGTTGAAATTAAGAATTTGAGTTGGTTATTGCTTGCTTGCTGGATTTGGTATGGCATTTCATCAAAATCGACCGATGGGAAGCGAAGTTATTAAGCAAAAACCAGGGTGAGCTTTGTCGTTTGTTTTATATGGTTTTTCGGATTTGATTGGACTATTTGTGAAGCAATTTTGTTAAAATTATGTATATTGGTTAGCTACATGCATATACGATAGCATGGTAAATTTGAGTAAAATCGGTCCAAGGATAGCGGAGAAAGAAATAATATTAGAAATAGAAAATAAGTCTGTTCGTAAAGTTTTTTGATGTACTTTAAAAACTAATCCATCGATTTAAATAATTGCAAATTGGATTTACGCTATCATGGGTCTAGGTTACCTGCAGATTAGAGCAAATTTAAAAAGAGGAAACAAATTTATGAAGAGAGAACCCTGAAATGTTGTTAGTTTCGACAGTTTTTCTGTCCAATTTCTGTCATAGGGCATCAGAAAATCGGGTGTAGGCCGATCTTCAATTACTATATATTTATTAATAAACATATGAGTTTCTATAATTATACGTGTGGCCTGTATTTGTTTATTCACCAATATATAACTCGTGTAAAATTGCGAAAGCTTTGAGAAATGTTTGGAATTTTTTCTTTTTTTTTTTTCGTACAGTAACTAATTGCTTTGATGATAAATCGAAACTTTTAATTCAGGGTATACGAACTTTTATAGTATTTGCCTATTTTGTCTTTTAGTTTTTTTTTAGTACATGCGCGATTGATTTTTAAGAGAAAAATGTAAATTACACGTTTTTAGCATTTAAAATTCACAGCAATTTTTAGAACATGATTTTGGCGAAACACAAAATAAGTACTCTTAGTAGTAGTTGTAGTAAAAATGACTAAAAATAATAGCCAAAAAGACGACAAAACAAATACACTTTTGAGCTTCTTTGGTTGTTTATTTTGAAAATTGACCTAAAATTTTTTTTGAACGTCAAAAAGTTTCCAAGAAATGTTTTCCATTCTTTTAAATAATAAATGATGTCTTTTAACTTTCATGGGATTTTTTTTTTTTTTAAATATAAACAAAAACAGAAAAAATTGTTTGCAACAAAAATTATTTATTATAAAACAATATATTTTATTTTGAATTCATTCAAAAGAAATAAAAACTTTTTTTTGTTTATTTTTAAGTTTTTATTTTTAGTATAAATTCATTCGTCAATATTTTTTTACGTTAGAAACTTTTAGAAATAGATTATTTTGTTTTAAATGTTTTGTATTTATGAAAATAAGTGGCGGGACGTAATTTGATGAAATTTCGTATTTTCATATACTAGGTGTATCAAAAAGTGGTCGAAAAAAAAGAAAATAAAGTACGTATTTGAAATATACTTTATTTTTCAAATTGGGCAATATATCTTTAGTCAAACGCATTTCCAATTTTTTTTTCCTTCAAAATAGTTTTTTATACCGTCGAAATTGATGCCGAATTCAGGTAACAGTTACACGAAGATTAACCTGAATAATACCGGAGCTGGTTAACTAATTCATATGGCAAATTTTGCCATTGTTTTGATGATGTAGTACGATTTTGTTTTCAATCGAATGCGAGCACATATGCGGTACCCATCTTGTTCATATAAGATGTTCAAAATATATTCATTTGAGATGGCCACAATAGGTCTGTTTTATTTGCCACTTGCTCTGGGGTAGAGCAAATTTTTACATTGAAAACAAAAACAACAAAAGTGCAAATCCTACACTACTTTCAGACCAGGTGTAGCTCTCACACCGAAATTAGTTCAGTTTTCTACCATAAAAAGTGTATTAGCTAAAAATTTCCCATTTATTTACAATATGGTTGCTAAATAGCGCTATAAATATTTGAATTAAAGGTTTTTTCTACTCCTGCTCGTTTTATTTGCCACTTACCCTGCTCCGGTGTAGGGTATGGCAAATAAAACAGACCTAATGTCTGCTATTTAAGGTATTATCGATCTTACGATACTATACCCTTTTTCGACCATTTCTTCTATGGCTTTCTCAATTAGCTGACTTGGACGTTCTTCATAATAAACGACTGTGTTGGCTACGTTTAAATTTATTAAATTCGTATCTGATGGTTGTCATTATAAAGCTAAAATCAAACTACTAGGAAGATCGGCATGTAACTTAACATGTGTACATGTAGTACCATATTAAAACAAACAAATAAATAAAGTGGATAAAACTTTTTGATACACCTAATACTTTTTAGGGTATCATCTCCCACGATATTGAAACATGTTTCTATATCGTGAGGGGGTATCCTATTTGTGTATGAAAATTGGTTTTGGACGAGTTTCACGAGTTTAATGAGTGATTAAAAATAAATAACTACTGAGAAATTGTCACTAATTATTTATCACAGTCAGTATTGTTAAACATTTCTTGGCGGTAAGATCTTGTGTTTTGGTGTTGTTTTGTTTTTTGATTTTGTATTAATTAATTAAGTAATAGTGATTTTTAAAATTTATCGTAAAAATGTTTAAAATTTAATTTTAACTTTTGCTTAAAAATATAAATAATATAGAAATACTGCAAAAAATGGGAGTTTTAACGAAGTCAACATTATTTCATTTAAAAAAAGAAGAGTAATAATTATTTTTTTTTTTTAATTTGAAAAGTTTCTAATAATTAGTCTGAATTAGTGTGAACTGTTGTGTACTAAAAATGATAGCTTTTTGTTTTGTTTTTGTAAACTAGATTAGGATACTAATATGGTGTACCAAATTTTGGCGCTTATAAAGATTAAATTAAATTAAAAGTTTCCACACATGATCAAGCAAAACGGTGGTAAAGCTGTTTTTGCACTATTTAGGGGCAGCTTTAGTCAATAGACAAGTTTAGTGATTTGTTTGAAGTTTTGTTTAAATTAAGAAGAATCGTGAATGCGGAAATTCCAAAAAAATGTTTTATAAAATAAAATTTTAAATTAAAAAAAGTTTTTAGTAAACTTATACTAATTGTGAATATTGACTGTGACGTATTTTCAGTGCATGGATACTAGTCATTGGAAACATTTTTTAACAACAATTTTTTTGGGATATTTTCTATTTGAAGAATATTTAAAATTTATAAAAATAAAACAAAAGTTTTTAATAGAAATTCGGATGGTATCCTCTCATGTCCATGAAAATTAGAACCAATCAAAATTTTATATTTAAAAATAAAAATGCTTCTTATTTTCGATATACGTTGTAATTGGTAACAAAATAATTTCTTTAGTTAGTTTCAAATATCTAATTCTAATTTATTAAAATGATGCTGAATTAATTTTATTGTGGAAATAAACGCGAAGTGTTTAATTAATTAAGTTCAGAATTATTATTATTTGAAAAATCAAATCATTAAAATTCTAATTCTAAGGTTAAATAATTTTTTTTTTTTTTTAAATAACGAATAATATTCATAATTTATTAAAAAAAACATTACACGCTTTTTGCAATTAATTTTCTTCCAGGAAACGCGATTTTCTTTTAAAAAATAAAATTTTTGTCACAATTTTACTTTTAAGTAGTGTTTATTGTGGGCTTTTTGTCTTTTAATACAGTTTTTAATACAAAGATATATATTCTTTATTTCAAAAATTATTCACTTGTTAAAAATAGAAAGAATATCATTTCTTTCCGTGTAATTGTTTATAATTTTTTTAAAAAAAACTTTACGAATAAGAAGTATATATAGAGTTCAAAAAAAGTATTAAAAAAGGCAGTAAAAGCTGTTCTTTGTGGCGTTTTTCAGTTTTTTTTTCGGAAAACTTAGTTTTAAAAATTTCTCAGAAATCCAATTCATAAACAATGGCTAAACTCTTTTGTACAATTTCCCTAAAATAAGATATCATTTTAATGATAAATTCAAAAATGCTAGACATTCAAGGTTTGACATTTAAAACTGATAAGATTAAATTTGTGTTTCAAGACAAGCTTTTATGAAATTTTTTGTTCTGGTCCAATAAAAGATTCAAATTTAAAACGTATTTTTAATATCAGTTATCGTCTAGCTCAAAATCAGGTCTGGGTACTCATAACTTATAAATGAGATTATTTTCAATAGAGCCACAAAACAAAAATCTTATCCATGTTATGATTAAGAAAAGAGTGGGATAAAAATTATAGCTAGAATTAAAGGTCCAATAGTCCTAAAAACTTTATTTATATCCTTCAAGAACGTGTAAGCACTTGAATAGTTAATGGTCAAGTATTTGACGAAGTATTAAAACCAAGAAAGGTTAGAATAAACGATCGAATAGTCCTAAAAACTAATTCGATTCATTTACGTCCTTCAAGAACGTGTTTAAGTACTTGAATAGTTATTATTCAAGTATTTGAAATTTAAAAATGGAAATCCACTATTAGGGAGGGGCTATACTTCCAAATTCATGGAAGTACCGAAAATTCAAGTACTTGGACACAATTTGAAGACTGCAAATTGATTATTTCTGTTGAAGAATTTAAGAAATTTTAAAAGACTTTATGAGTTGTAACAAATTATCAAATGAGTCGTAGATTACCAACTTCTGGGCTAGATTTTTTTTGGTTTTTGAGGGGCTCTCACGAGACAACGTTCTTATATGTTTGTATTTATCATTTCAAAGAATGATATTTTTTAAACATTTTCAAGTTCGGTGAGATTAAATATTTTCTTATCAAATTGATTTTTGAAAATTTTTTGGAAAATTTCGTAATAATTTTGAGTATAAACAAAAAATAAAAAATTTGTTTATACAACTTAGTGAAAAAAACATTCAAAATAGAAAAGAAAAAATATTATGTAATTTTGATGGAAAAAAATAATAAAATTTAACTCCATATTCAACATAATGCGTGAACATGTCGGATTTTTTCGAATATAAACGTTTTTTAATTCAAACACGAAGGAAGAGAAGGTCAATCGCGAAAGTTTTAGTTGCTTATATATTAAGTAACATATTTTTTCGCATGAAAAATTTATATAAAATTTTTTACGCTTCGAATTTTTTCTTTTTAAGCTCAACATATATTTCCAAGGTGATAAAAATCATTTTATGTGGACATAAAAGGAAAGAATCAATATTATTTTATAAGAAATATGTAAATAATGCAGTCGAACCTCTTTTATCCGGAAATCTTTTATTTAGAAAGTTCTGAGTCGAGAAAATTTACTATATTAGGTCTGTTTTATTTGCCACTTGCTCTGGTGTAGAGCAAATTTTTACATTGAAAACAAAAACCACAAAAGAGCAAATCCTACACTACTTTCAGGGCAGGTGTAAACTATTGCACCCGAATTAGTTCAGTTTTCTACCATAAAAAGTGTATTAGCTAAAAGCTTCTCATTTCATTACATTATGGTTGCTACACAACGATACAAACAATTGAATTAAAGGTTTCTCCAACTCCTGCTCGTTTTATTTGCTACTTTCCCTGCAACAGTGTAGGGTATGGCAAATAAAACAGACCTATTGTATCAAATCGTAACTACTTTTGGTGGAAATAAAACTGTTATATGCAAATATGGTGCAAATGCATGATGACTGTGTTTGTTTCCGAGCATTATTCCGCGGTTCGACTATCTGAGCACATGTAATTTTTTGGGTATAAATTTTTGGTACTATTACAGCGCTGTAAATCGTGCCTCCTTTTTAATAGTATTTGAAAAAAATGACTGTAAATATATGCATTTTTATATCACACAGAATCTTTTTAACAAATACTATTACTGAGAAGGCGTTTGCAGACGTGTCCAAATTACAATCCAAGTTGAAAACTCTCATTATTGTATACTTTTTGATCTGAGATAATTATAAAAAATATATTTAAATTTTGTTTTTGTGTTGAAAAAGAGCTTTTCCCAAGTTAAAAAGTACGCAAGAAAAGTTTTTTTTCAACATTTATTGTAGAATATTGCCATATTTCTTTGTTTTTTTTTTATCTTAAACATTGACCTTATCAAATCGATTTGATTGCATTTATAATTAATTAATATTTATTTTGAAATTACAAAAAAAAGCAAGACACGTAAATTAACAGAGAGAGAAGTTTTCTGTAATAAATACGATATATGTCAGCAAAATTAATATGTAACATAAAATAAAAACGCTTACTTTCATGTGAAACTTGTTTGGCAAGCACAAATTTTCAGAATATTGACTACTAGAAAAATTTCACTTTTCATTAAGTGAAAAAAAAAAATAAAATTTTTGAATGAAATAATTTGAATTTCGACAGAAAAACTTGTTTTTTTTTGGGTAACTAATAATTCTCAAGTTTTAATAAATATTTGGTAGAAAAAATGATTCAACCAAAAAATGTATATAAGACAATATTTCAAGTTCCGTTTTCTTTAAAAGAACATAAGAAATTCAAGGAGATGTACTTCTGTAGTTATATCGTGTAAAGCGACAGAAATTATTACTTTTGGTGATTTTAATAATCCTCCAAACATTGTTTAACATTTTATTGAAGTGTGTTGCCTGAAATTTACCACTTTCAAGTATAATGTATGAAATCAATTGTTCCTTGTAGCCTTTGTAAAATTCCACTTTTCTTCAATCGTGTTTTAAACCGAAATAATACAATTGTGAATGCCATGTAAATCTAGGTCTAGATGTATTGTGATTAATCTTTGCGTTTTGAACTAATCGTCCCCAATGTTGAGTGGACTACATGTAGAGAAAGTCCTGTTTGTATACATATCTCTGTTCTAGTTCTGTTCTTATCTTAAAAACTTTATGATCGAATCGAGTTTTATATTTTAATCAATACCGTTTTTTTCTATTATTTCTTTTATTAATAAAATACTTTTTTTTTTCTTTTTTAATTATAGAAATTGCTTACGACGTATTGCACGCCACGACGAACAACAATTCTCAAAGGATAGTATTGTAAATGTCATGGAGAATTTCGTTAAAACTGTTAATATAATGGATGAAACTATTTTGGTGCCATGCCGGCTCATGGATAGACAGGTAAATATATATATATATATAGGATTGTTACGACTACAATTAATATCAACTAGGGATTTTTTTCTGCTAAAAATTTTGATCTACTTAAAAATTGAGGTCATTTTTATCGTATAATTAATTCTGTCATGAAGAAAATAATTTTGTTTTATAATCAAAAATAGTTAAAAACTTGGATATACAGGATTATCAAACTCATGTTGCAAACTTTACAATCATTAATTATTAATTGTCTACTATTTGACATACTTGATCGTTTATACACCCAAAAAAATGCACAAATCGCATCTAATTTTGTCTCAAATTATGGTTCTTTATGGCGAATTTTTTGGATAACAATTTTCACCCACCCAATTTACAGCTTGAAGCCATACATGCTATACATCTCATGAAATAGCAGAGCAGTATTGTGTGAAAAATTCGATGGGCGTTTAATTTCAAGATTTAACGATTTTAATTGAACACCAAAAGAGTACTATTTAACATCGCTAGACTTCTTTTTAATGGGGTTTGCGAAAGGACACGTCTATGCAAATAATGTGCAAATTCTTGACGCTTTAAAGGATAATGGTATGATTAAATAGAGTCCGAAATATACGAAAGAATCATGGAAAATTAACGTAAGCGAATTGTTTGGTGCAAGATAACTTGGGAGGGGAGGGGATCTTTTGAATAGTACTTTGTTCCATGCGTAATTTTGCAAGGACTAATATTATTATCAATTGAAATGAATATATTCACAAAAGGTTTGTGATAAGTATTTAAAAAGAATACACACAAATTCGTCCCACAAGTTGGATAATCCTATATTATTTCAAATTAGGCTTCTTACATCAGACTTTTACCTGTGGGCGATGATATTGAAATCAGATAGTATAGACTTTTTTTTTTTTATCTTCATTTCTGATACATTTTATGATGTCAACCGTTGCGTATCTAAATCAAATTTTTTTACTATAATTAAAATTCACTCTTGTGCACAAGTCAGACTGGTTTATTATCAACTATTTTACAAATAATTATTAATGATATTTTTTTTATATAAATTACTTTTAATACCTTAATGTATATCACGGTCAATCCTTAGTAATGTTGTTGTTTGTTTGCTCTGCACACACCCATTTAAAATAATAATAAACTTAAAAGAAAAACATACAACATATAATAAAACTTTCTCTTTTTTATTTTTCTTCCTCCCCTCTCCGAATTCAGGTTGGAGATTCAACAGATATTGTTCCAGTAGCACCAAAAACATCGCAACAACATCATCATAATCATCAACATAGTCATCATCATAGCAATCATAATTCTTTTGGTGGATGTCGAAAAAGTCGCGTTATAACTGTTCATGATTTTCTTAATTCAGCTGATCTATTTAATTTGTATACAATGTTAAATTCATTAAAAAAAGATCTATTATGGACACGTAATAATACCGATGAAGGTACTGCTGATAATGATATAGCAACACAACTAGTTGAACAAGTTAGGAGATTAAATAGTTCTACCAGTGATGCTGGTGATGTAACACCACAACAACAGCAACAACAACAACAACAACAGCAGCAACAAAAACCAAATAGATCAACATCGACAATATCCACAACATCAACGGAATCATCAATTTCGACAGTATCAACAACAAAAGGTCATATTCGTAGACCATCAACAGCATCGATGGTATCATCAAATTCAGTTAGTAATCTTAGTGATTCCGAAAGTGAAATATCAAATGAAAATGATTCTGGTATTGAGTCGGAGGGAAATTGTGGCGGTAGCCAAAGTGGTGGAAGTACAACTGGTAGCGATACTAGCAATAATAGCGATACAAATAATATAGATAAGGCAACAGAATTAGCGAGACAATGTCGAACACATTTAGATGGTCTTTATAGATGCCTTGAACAAATGACTGAGGCTGCTAATTATCTGACTGCCAGATACCAAAGTGATATTGGGTCGGTTTAATTTATTTAAAAAAAAAAAAAAAAGAAAGAAACATAAATGAGGAAATATTATTTTATATTATAATTATTATTAATATTATTATTATTATTTTTTTTTTTTGTCTCTGGTTTTTCTGTAAAAAGAGATAATCAATATTGAACTTAAAATCCTTTCCTAATCGAAATATTATTTTCTTTCCCAATTTTCAAATTTTTTTTTTTTGATTTGTATTTTCCCGAAATATTTTATACATCCTTTCAAATTTTTTTTAGTATAATATTCTAGACAGATCTTCGATTTTAATGATCATTATTGCCCAATCGGCCATTAAAACACGATAATGATCTTTATTTACGTATTAATGATCAATTTTAAGTATCTACTTCAAGCATAATTATTTTTTTAATTTTCAAATAAAATTGTGAAGAGGTCCTAAATTTTTGCCTCTACATTTGAACATTTTAAAAATTTCATCTGCTTTTGACATGTTTTCTTCTTTCACATAAACTTAAAAAGAGGGAAAATAGTTATTATTCTAAAAATTCCTTAAAATTTACTAAAATACAATTTAAAAAAATTAATTTTATTTTATTAAAATGAATAAACATTCTATTTTGAAAATTATAAACGAAATGGTAATTTTATGAACTTTTGGAATGACAAAAATAATGATCATTGTGAAAAAAAGAAGATGTCTCATGGGTCAATCAGAAGTATCATTAAAAAATAATTATTGTAATTAAAATCGAAGATCTGCCTAGAATATTAACCTGTTTATCATTTCCTTTTTTTTTTAGTTTTCTATTAGAGTAACAAGCGCCTTAAAATTTTAGTAGTGAAGCGAAACAAAAACTAAAAAACCACATGCAAAATATTTTATATAAGAAAAATTCAAAATGGGCAACTTTGCTTTGAGATGATAAATGTTGTAATTTTTTTGTGTGATATTATTGCACTTGTTCTATATAATGAAACCACCCCACCCACCCACACTCCCTACACGTGTCCTTCTACTCGTATATTTCTATTTGCTATCAAAAGATCAGAATTTAGTTTGTATCTTCTTTCTTTTTTTGTAGTAATTTAAAAAGTGTTCTATATTTTTTTTTTTTTTATTTTTTAATTAAAAAAAAATTTTTTTTTCTATCTAATTAAAATTTATTGTTAAATTTTTCTTTTCTCTCTTTTTTTTTATAACTAAAAGTTTTTATTATTTTCAATTTCAAAAACACAAAAAATCTAAAGAAATCCAACAAAAATAAGTTTAAAAAAAAATTTGATTTAATTCATATTAATTTAAAAAAAAAAGAAAATTCCATAAAAAAGAAGAATTTAATTCAATAAATTTTCCATTTAGAGTAAAAAAAAAATTAATTTTTCCAAAAAAAAAAAAATTAATTTTTCCTAAAAAAAAATTAATTTTTCCGAAAAAAAAGAAAAAGAAAAATTAATTAAAAATTTAGAAAAAGAAAATTAAAAAAAATAAAAATACTAAATTATTTATTTTGTACAAATTAAATAGTTTTTGTGAGAGTTTGATGAAAGAAGCGAAATAAAAATGTTGCAGAATAATTGTAAGAAGTTTAATTAATTAAAAAAAAGAAATTATAAATCATAATTTTTCTTAAGTTTTTTTTTTTTTTTCGTTCTGGATGACGGCAGTGTGATGGTTTTTCTTTTTACTAGTTTTTAAGAAAGATATAAAAAACAAAAAAAAAACAAACAATATTGTAATATTATTTTTTTTTTTTGAATTATTTGCTACAACAAAAAAAAGTACTTGCGCGATTAAAAAAAAAAATTAATTTAATTCATAAAAATAGATTTAAACCAAATGAGAAAATAAATTAGAAAACAATTAAATCTTAAAATCAAAAAAAGAAGAAAAGAAAAATATAAGCAAATTTTTTCAATTTATAAAAAAACGTTGAATGACTAAAAAAAATTTATTATAACAAAAAAAAAAATAAAACACATTTAATTAATTAAAAGGTAAAACATACTGAAGAGAAAATAAATAATAATTATGGTAAATTTTTATTGGTTCCTGAAAAAACAACAACACAGAAAAATTTTGAAACACAAAAACAATTTATAAATTATAGTAAATAAAAAGAAATTTAAAATAAAAATCAAAAAAAAATTAATTTTTTTAATTTAAATTTTAACTAACGAAATTATGTAGTATTTAAAATTACTTGGAATGGCAACTATTCTACTAATTTTCATTTTCAAATCTTCAGTTTTTATGATGGGAAAACTACTTCATCATATTTAAGATTTCTCTTGCTTGTGTATACTGAAGAGTATTAATACTTTTCAATCGAGAAGACATCCCCTTTGGAAAAATATTATCTTATATACTTCTCTTATAGTGTATGAATACATGTTTATATTTTCTATCGCATTTTTACTCCTTATTTCTAGTATATTTTGTACCTCTCGCACTAATGGTGATTGTGTAAGAATTTCGGCTGGTCTATTTGCTTTAGAGTATATTTTTTAAAGTGATAAAACTTTGACCAGTTCCCCTCAAAGGAAAAGTTTGAGGTATTTCAACAAATTTTAGAAGGAATAAAGAAAAATGACGAAAAAGAAAAAAGAAGTACATCATTTTATGGCTTTTGTATAATAATTTCAAAAGGTAAAATTAATTCTCTCTCCAACAGCTTTTATTACTGAATAAGAGGGTCTTACTTTCGCAGATAAGAGTAACCACACGACTCCATTGGACTTATTTCAAGACATAATTTCAGTCGGATTGAAAAAAAGTCTAATGGAGACTCGAAAATTTGGTCTTTTTTGTCAGTCCGACTGAAATAAATCCAATCGAGCCGTGGGGTAAGAATTGTTAAACCAGCGCAAATCACTTATATATGAAGGCAATATTATGACTCAAAGTTTTGTACCTAGTCTATGAATACCAGCCCTATAATGAATATCACGTCACTAGTGAAATCAAGTCTGATTTAAATTTTGGTATTGCCATAGGCGAAAATATTATGCCATATTTCAAGAAATCACGGTATAATGATAGTCGTCGAATTTGTTGTCGTTTAGTGAAACGTTTACGTAATTATTTTTAGGTAAAATAATGGAAAGTAACAAAAAGCAAAAAAATAAATTACCTAAATCTGGTTTGATTTTGTATAAAGATTATTACTAATTGAAAGTTTTAGATTTTTCACCCTGTTTTTAAATTGTTTTTAATATTTTTTAGTCTAAACTACAAATAAAAAAACAAAAAATTTAAAGTTTAAAAAAAATTGCAATTAGAGATTCTGGAATACAGGAACAAAAATTAAACGAAAACATTAAAACATGAATCAGTCCTGATACTTGAAAATTAACCAGAACATGTCGTAAACTTTAGAAAACTATCAAGTATGTTTCCATAAATTTGTTTCAGGAAATTAAAAAATTGCATATTTTCAGGAACATATTGTAGGGTAAAGGTTCTTTATTAAACGCGATTTTTTGATTTGGTGTACTGAATTATGTCGTACCAAGTTTTAGTATAAGTATATATAAAGAAGCTTTCGGTAAAGGTCTGTTCATTACTGATTATCATCGCACGCGGTTTAATTCCTGAGATAAAAAGAATTATAATAATTTAGTTTTTTAAAAGAAAAGACTTCAATATTAAAATGTTTGGGATATTATTTACATAATTGCTTCATTGTTAAACATACCGCTTCAAGAAGGTATATCGTTTTCTTTTAGTTTTATTTATTTAAAGAATATATTGTATGAACTTGTAAGTTATTTATTACAAATATTTTTTTCTTAAATTCTCGCCAATTTCAAAATTTTGCTCACAACGTATTTATGAAGAATTAGAGAAAACGTTGGTTTGCTGTAATTCAAAATACTTTCGATCCGACCCTATGATATTTTTTATGACAGTTGTAACTTATGTCTAGGTCAGAATACGCATTAGTTTTTTCAAAAAAACATATAGTAACTTAAAATCGGCCTATAACCTACATTTTGTTGCCCTATGGTAGAAATGGGATAGAAAAACTGTCAAAACTAACATTATTTCAAAGTTTTTTCTTCATAACTTTGTTTCTTCTTTTCAAAATTTCTTCCAATTTGCCGGTAACCTAGACCCTGATACCATAAGTCTAAATTTTATTCAAATCGGTGTATTAGTTTTGTATACGAACGGACGAACATGGTAGTACCTACCATAGGGCATAAATAGGTTCTAATTGTGATGCCATGTTATGACGGTCATAACTTGAGATGACCGCACTACTAGAGGGGTAAATTTAAATTGTACAATGGTATACAAAAAATTGAATTCCATATTATCTCCAATCAGACTATTTTTAGTTATCTCATAAAATATAAAAGATTCTCACTAGAATATTCCAAAAATGTTAAATTAAAATCATCTAATCAAATTATCATCCAGAAATATAACACGACATTTATCATCGTAACAGTGAGATCAAAATAGCATCACACATCGCAAAAGTAAGCCATAAAAGTCCTAATTTGATTTTTAAAAAGAAATCTTAGTAATGAGTTTCATCAAATTAATTAATCAAATCAAGATATTTTTTATGATTTCAATTTAATTATCCATTTTTTCTTTCCTTTTAGATGCTTTACCATATACTAAAATATTTCTTAATTAATTTCATTTTTTCCCCTCCATTTCATTCAAAGTCCAATAAATTTTTGTCAAAAAAAAGCGCCAATTGCACAATATTTTTAACGAATTTCACTTGGTTCAGGTTCCAAAGTCTGTGAACGGGTTTTTTCTGTATTTTATTGAAGTTAACTGCTTAGTCAAACAGAAGTTTCTTTCAATGCAATTTCAAACGCTAAAGGTTATCCCACTTTTCTTTTTTTGTTGGGTGGATTTTACGTGGTTTACTACTCTTTTGTTGATTATTATGTAATATACGCAATCGTAAACAACTTACACAAAAATAAAAATGGTCAGGTCTGGTCTAGTCGGTAATCCATTAAAATTAAAGTGTGAATCGATAGAGTGATTGCGTCTGGTCATAAACCAAATTAATGTTATGTACTGGAATGGGGCGAAAGCGTTAATATTACCCACGGACGAATTCTAGGCTGAGTTGATAAAAGAAAATGAATTATGCTAGAATTTGAATTTCAAATAAGTTATTAACCTTTTGATCTTGAATTTCATTGACATTAGACATGAATATAATAAAATCTAATCGATTTCCTTTATTCAAGTAATTTTTAATTCAATTGAAAGGTTAGTCTCCACCTTTTATAAGATATCCACAAATTAGTTCAGCTATAGTTCTTTAATTTGTGGTATATCTTAAAATGTTCAGTCGAATTTTCCTATTTTCCGAACACTTATAATATTAAGGGTATTCAGTCTTCGTTGTCCCTGGTATTGTATCGTTGTAAGATTGTTATAGGTATAGCTACAATTTCTATACTTTGTTACACTTTACTAATGCTTGAGTCCTATTATTAGGCTCGGTGTGAAAGTGTAACGTCTTTTTCTTAACGGAATTAAATACAAAAGACAGAAAGTTCAGTGTATCTACAATTTCGAAAAGGTGCGTTCCCTTTTTGATATGAGAACATACAATTCCACAATAATACAAGATCAAGTGCTACTAAGAGTGAATACCCTTATTAAAAAGTAGTAATTACAATTACAAAAAAGAGCAAATTAAATTGACATGAATTGTAATGTGGCCTATATTTTTTTTTTCTTTCATTGGAAAGTAAATCAATTGCGCATGCAATTTAAAATAACTTTAAATCGGTGAAATGAACATAAAAATTAACTGGTTTTATTGCCGTGTTTTATGCTTTCAATCATCATTTTAATTAGTAAACTAACGAGTTTTGTTTTTATAATTATTTCTAATATTATTAACACAGTAGGTTACCATTTTAACAGGAGTTTAGTTAGTAAGAATCGTAAGAAATGTTATAAATCCAATCGGTTTCAATATATTGGGTTGTCCGAAAACTTGTCGTGCCGATTTTTAAGGCGAATTAAAAGCCAATTTTTTATGTCATTTATTTATGTAAATTTGTATTCATCGTTTTCGTCCACAACCTTTCACGCACCTTTCACGCATCTTTCCTCCTCTTTCAGGTTTCTCAGCCAGAAACTGCTTAGGGTGTTTTTGATATCGCCCAATTAGTTGAAGTTTAGAAAGAAGTTAGGTGAATTTTGTAAAGATCTAAATAAGTAATAATCTGAAGGTGCAATGACTGGTAGAAATATTATGCTTAACATTTTTGCCTTGTCGATAATAGAAAAACCTCACGTGTCTAAAATTCACTTTCTTGTCTGCCATCTTTAAAACGGCACAAAAATGACAGAAATCAATTTATTTCAAACAATTTTTTTCTTAAAGATATGTTAAAATGTCTTCTTTCAAAATTTGTTTACAAGTTGTTTATTATCAATTGCATTAATATGTTGAGATATGTTCGAACGTTATCTTCTAAAAATTGGCACAAAGTTTCCGAACAACAAAATAGATTTAGACTTTGATTTTGCTAACAATTTTTTTAAGAATTCAGTTCAAAATTAGTATCAAGTTTTCAGTTTTCGTAAACAAGCGAATTACAGAATTACAGACTTTATTCTCCAATCGATCCTAAAGAAAAGGAAGTCTCTTAAGATGTTGATAATCTCATAAAATTACCACGAAACTGTGAATAAGATTTTAATGTAGAAAATCAATTCTCTCCATTTGTTGGTAATCATTATTACCAATTCTCGATTGCAGTTCGCATATACGTAAAATTAGGAAAGATTCTTTTCGTAATTTACGTTACAGGTCAATGTCAACGATTTCTAATCACGATTCTAATTGCATTTTCAATTGAGCGTATTCGATATGTGTACAGAATAAACCGCATTCATTATGTTCGATATGAAAATAAAAACATATTTCGATTCTTCATCGTGTATTATAATAATCTGATGAAATATTGATCGTGGTGTTATAACTTGATTTATGAGATGTTGATAGTATAGCGAAAGTTGTCATATACGTTTTGTAGAGATAATAGACAAGTGCACTAGGTGTAAGGGCCTATATCAATATTTAAGTTGATTATGAAATGACTTTGACAATGCCAAACAAATACCAACACTTGATTACCTATTTCTTTCTATTGAATTTGTTATTTTGTAGTTTTTATACTTTCTCTATTACTTGAGTTGGATGTAAAAAAACTTTTGAATATTTTTTTTCTATAGCAATTTAGTTTCAAGACTGGATTACATATACACTTCTTAATCTTCTAAATGTTCTATGAAGGAAATAAACAAGAATAATATAATTTGTTTGGTCTCAAAAATCAACGATATATGATGATACTACCAGAAATTATTGAATGTATAGATGAAAACCCACAGAACAGTCTGTATTTCAAAAGCATCTAATATGCACGTAATATCACATATACATTTTACGTTTTCTGGTTAAAAGACCTTTTAAAAGATGGTCACGGAAATATGCTCTTGTGTTTTCAGATATGGTATTCTATTGTCTTTGGTACTGCTTAGTTGTGTAATATTTATGCCACTAATTCACCATTATTTTAGCAGTTAAGTTAGGAAATAGTCTGGTTTTACCATTGAAAAATCTCATTAAAATCAAACTTTATATTTGGTTTCAAACACTTATACTTGTATTTTGCGGAATTCATCATGTAATATTAAAACTGTCGTAAATCTTATATTTTAAAGTCTATCAATCGAGGGCCTACTATAAACTAAGTATAGAGAAAGTCATGGTAATCATATTGCGTTTTAATTTTTTTTAATATATGTTACGAATCTAGTGCCATGGATAATTACATTTCATATTACCTTTAAGCAATTGAATATTAAATCGTACTTGACCATACCTGATTTCATATAAAATAATCAAAATAACATAATCTGATGATGAGGAAATGCTGGAATTTAGGACTTGTTATAAAAATGATGTCAAGGAACTGCAATATAATTAGATAAAATTTTGTTATTTTTTCAATACAGTTAAATTATAGTTTTTAAAAGTTATATCGTTAACAAAATATATAAGTGAATAGTTCTGTGAAGATTTGTATTATATTTTTAATATGAATTAAATTTCTTAATATTTCATTTAAAATGGGAAATACCATATATGTGGGACATATTTCTTTTTCTTCTTATTTCCGGTAATAAATTCCATATCGAAACTGTTTTAAACTTATAAAATCAATAATTTTTTGAAGGCAACACGTTAATGTGGGAAGATTTCTTAGTTCACAAAAGCTAGATAATGTTTTAGGGTTTTTTTTGTTTGTTGTTATAATCAATAGATTCACATTGCCTTGACCTGCTGAACTATGCAACTTGATTAGTTTGAAAACTTTTACAATTTTTATAATATATAATTTTTTTTTACAGTAAATTTTGTCCCAAATTTGCTGACTCACCTTATATATTTTTGACCTTTCGTAATAGAAGACAAAAAAAATATATTAAAGACTTTTACTAATATTTCGGATGTGACTTTTACCAACCTTTTACTGGTTTACATTTTTAATCTCAATTATTTCATCTAATATTAGAGAAAAATTGATTCATAAGATTTGATTATATAGATTTTGAGAAAATATAAGTTTTAAATAAAATATTAGTTTTAAATCAAAAACCAGAACTCGAGCGAACCATTTAACTTTCTGCAATAAATCTAACGGGCTTGTTCTCCAAATTTAATGACGTTACAATGCTTCGTCTTAAAATTGAAGTAAAACAAGAAAAAGTTATTCTCATTCAAAAATGTCTTTATTTAAACTTCTTTAAGTTGCCAAATTTTGTGATCAGGTCAACAACATCATTCAAATATGTTAGTAAATAAGGATTGTACTATAGAAATGCATTTTTAGGTATTGTTGCATATCTAACCTACTTTTCTAATGGAAGTCATTTTCAGTAGCTACGTAGCTACGTAACTGCTATTCATTAGTATATTGCCACTAGTAGCAAACATATGAAGACGACACACAATGTTATCTGGGTAGTCTAAAAATGGTAGATTTATACAAATTCAAGTTAAGTTAATTTCCGGTTTACTAATATGACCGAAAAATTCATCAGACGATATCTTGTATACTTAATTTTGATAAATTGAAAAATCTCAAGATCGCTAAAAGATCGATTAACTAACTATCAGTAAATAGATTAACAGTTTATTTTACTAAAAAGCTATCTACAATTGGAGTTTTTGTAAACCTCGAAAGCGTATATTAGTACTCTGTGATACTGAAGTGGGTATAAGAAATTGAAAAAAAAACAATACGCACCGAGATCGTATGATCATGAAAGTTCACTGACTTTCGCAAATTTTTCCTATATACGTAATTGTGTAATATTCAAAAAAAAAAAATCAAGATCGCTAAAATTTTTTTAAAAGATTATTTACGATCATTGATCTCGCTTAAAATTTTATAAGGAAAATCCTTCGAAACTAGATAGACATAAACACCCCCATAAAAATATATCATTATTAAAATATTGTATTTTCATATTAGAAAATTAACTAATAGAAATTTAGGTTGGAATTTAGCAAGAATTTCAGATTGTATACAATTTCCGTTCAAATTTAATTGGATAATATATTCTAGTGCAAAAAAAAAATGAAACATTAAGAAATATGAATGAATCTTTCATAATATAAAAAGATTTATAAAGTACTTTTGAATAGTGTTAGAATACTTTTGTTCATTCAATTTAGATCACATTCACTTAACCTAAACTCTTTATATATGGTGTTATGTGGAACAAAATAAGTTGGTGGGATTTAAGAAAATCTGATCTTCTTTTGTATAAATTGAAATTAATTTTTGTACATTAATGCCGGTTTTTCGAAGATCACTTATTCACTATTGTTCCGTCATTTATACAATAATTTTTCATATAAACGAATAATCGAGACTTTCTTTTCATGAAATCAAAATTTTTTTTTTTAAATAAACGCTTCAATTATTCAACAATCTAAATTTTCTATGAGACACATTTGAATAGATTTTATTTTTATATTAAATATTAACAAATAAAATAAATTCATAAATTTAAAAGTAATTCAATGATTTAACTTATTTATATAATCTAATTTAAACTCCGTTGTGATGATTTAATTTTGCATTACGAATGACCAGGCCTCTCGACTTTTTAAATAAGCCACTAACTAATATTAGCAATTATTTGTCAGAGAAAAATCTTTTATATTAGCACAAGCAAATTTTAATAAAATTGGGAGTTGGGATTTTTGAGAAGCAATTGTAATCCAGAGGAATGTGAAAAACTGTCTACATATTTAACACTCGAGAGAGGAGTCATTTAAAATTTGTCTTCAGACTGAAGAGCTCCGGAATAAAGCCATTATTATTTAAAGACAAATAATTTGCAGTTCATAACACAATGATAAAAACAAATCCTAAAAATTTCATTTATTCTTCTAAGAAATTCCAAAATTAATCACTCACAGTGAAATATTGGTTTGAATAGCTGCTAATATGAGTAATACAAACAAATGGTAAATATAAATATTCTTGAAAGTTGTATGTCAATTAAATATCCGATTTTGCTGAAATTCAATACCAAATCGAGTTAATAAAGTTCACACTCACATTAAAATTTCATCAAAATCGGATAAAGCGTTTTTGAGTTATTGTGTACGCGGACGGACCCATATGCGTAGATAGGAATCTCTTTGGATTCTTTACGCATCAATTATCTTGAAACCCTTCTCAGATGATTATTTCTATGCGTTACAAATGTAGTTACAAAACTAATTACCCTATGGTAGTACCTAGGCATGGGGGCATAAAAATAGGTAAAACTAAAATTAGATCATAGCAAATATTTTGGTTGTCTGATGTTTTTTCATCTGTTAAAAGCCTTGGACAAAAACTATAATAAATTACACTTGCTATTCTCTACTGAAAATTTAAATATATATATACTATACCTATAACCTTTGATAAGTTAAAATAGAATTAATAAAAAGCATAAAAACTAATCAAAAACTAATAATAAAAAAAGTTGTCAAACAGCGCTTATTAATTTTAATTAGAATTCTTTAACCAGACTCACCTGTTCTGTGAACAAAGCAATGGTTTCCATCTGTTGATAAGAAAAAAATATTTGTGGACATAAGAAAATTTCTCTGAAATCGCAATCTAACAATAAAACTAGAGTAAAAACAGTCGGTTTCTTTATTTTAGAAAAATTTAAGATCTTCATACGATCGTACAATAGTAAGCATTTCTATCTATATACGATCGCCTACAGATCTTTATATCAATTACATTTAATTGAAGTTTATACATTCACACTGGTTTCATTCGGCCAACTTCTATATGTTACCTTAATTTTTAGCTCGCGTGATCGCCTGATATATTCGGTCGTCGGATTTGATTGGCTGATGATCATCGAACGTTCACTGACAATTTCTTTCGCTTTCATGCAGAAAAAAAATAGATTGTTCTGATCGTATGTTTAACATGTTTGTTGTTTGTTTTTTTCATTGTAATGATTGATAGTATCTCTTTTTGCTATAGCATGATCATATTACTAACACCAATATCAATATTTCGATTAAGTTTTTCATGATTCTGAAACATATGTATGTAATATAGGTGAACGATCGTTTTGATCAGATGCAATTTTTTTAAGGGGATCGTCCGAAAAAAAATTATTCTCAAGTTTGATTGATATATTTGAAATGATTTATTGTTTTTAACTTCATATTTTGATTTAATTGTAGATAATTGAATTTATGGGTTAAAGTAGGAAACGACTGAAATATTTTTGTTCTTTTTTTATTTTAATTTATTAACTTAAAATACCTGTGTTTTTTTGGGGAAAATTAAGTACGGTTACCAAAAATTTTACACTCTCTTTTTTAAGCAATGTTATTTATCGGGGTCTAATTTAAACAACAGTTATTTAGTACAATATTAAAGATGTAGATGGCACAAATCGAAATTATTGTTATTTTATTGCAGTATTTGGGTGTTCTAATAAATATAAGTACATAGATTAAAGAAAATTTTGAGAAAGTGAAATAGTTGTCGATAAAAATTCACAAGTAAATACATCTAATATTTTCCTCGTTCTAATTTTATAAGTTTTAGGTAAATTTAAATCGAAAATAGTTTTCTAGTTCGTTCAAATACTTCAAAATTATAATATTTGAAAATTTCTCATAAAATCCTCAAAAAAATCAACAAAATAGTTAAGATGCTTTTGAAGATGTTAATTAATAATTGCCTCACTATTTTTGTCATCATTATTTTTAGGACAATAAATAAAATAAAGTAATAGTTTACATTTAAATGACGTTGATTCATCGTTCAAGTGCTAATTATTATCTCATACCTTAAACGAAACTCATTCAAATGATGTATTTTTATGCTAAAACTAAAATCGATGATCCATCATATTAATATAATAAATTAAAAATTAAATTCCGTGAAAAAATCAACAAAAAATCATGGACACTTGACCATCAAAAGCCTATGAAATTGCGTAATGACGAACGATAGTGTACTTTTATTCTATCAAATTTTCTGACGTTAAAAATGTACTCGTATTTATAATAAGTTCTGTTGACGTCAATGAAATTTAATATTCTATAGCAGTGTTTTAGCCGGAACCCCCTTGAATCCATAGAACGAGAGAGACTGTTATATTGGATAGGTCAGATAGCATCATCGAATTACTTATTACTTATTTATAATCATACGAGATGTTATAAGTAAGATGTTTAGTTGAATTGAAATTTGATGTCGTTCCTGAAAAATTTCTTTATTCTTTTTTCTGTAGGACATCGCAGCTGGAAGTGGTAAAGTAAATATAGGAAATGCAGAGGGAAACCGGGTTATTTGTTCAAAGCAAATTTAGCATTTTGAATCCGTCTTCAAAATTTTTTCTGAGACATATAAGGAGCCTTATTTTCAGGCATGATTATTGGTTGTCATAGTTTTTATTTATTTTATTATATAACTACTCGCTTTTAGATACATTTAGTTGACGAGAGATCACATCCCAGAAATTATTTCAATAAGCAACGAAGCGGTGCCCTGATGACTACCTGTATATAGTGTAGAACTGCAATGTTTGGAAATGGCTTAAAACATTATATACTCTTTATAAGGAATGGGATTTAGGGGATGATATTCCGTAGGGTGAATTGTATCACCATCTGAAAGGAATTTATTAGCGAAAATCTCTAGAAAGTTATACGGACGACAAAAGTAGTAGTTTTATATAAGAATAGACAAATTTCATGGAAATTTTGCAAGTCACAAATTATTATAGAAATATTTCCACACTTATTTATTAATTCTTTGACGTAAATTCTTTCTAGAACTAATTAACACTTTTTTTTATGTTCTAATTGTTAAAAAGAAAAATTATTAATTCCTAAAGACGTATTCGATTTTTCTAGATTTTAAGTAAATTTAGAAACTATTATTTTTATTATTATTGTTTCTATTTAATTTATCACACAATTTTAAAATGAAATATATCTACATTTATTTGTAATAATAATTATTATATAATTAAGAGTAATGTTTTTTATTAATACTTTTATATCGTGTAATATTTATGAAGCAACAAACATGAATTTATTTAAAAGTAAATCAAGATAAACACTATCCAAATTATATAAACTATAAAATTTTATAATTAAATTGAGACATGTCTTGTTTTTAAACATGGATAATTAATTTTTCTTAAATCGTAATTTTTTTACGTTATAAAATTTTGTTACAAAATTTATGTCATTTTTAGTCGAAGTGTGTTTAAATTGAAACATATTAAGTGTTATTAGCGTTCCATTTATGAATACAATCAGTTTGTATTATAGTTAATCGATCTGATTAACTACTTTTCTGATATTCGATTTTGTATCCTGTTATTGTTTACTAACTTCAACTTCAACTAACTTTTTGAATACATTTTTTTTAACACAACAACTTCTGAATTATCTCAATTTACATCCAAAAACTGTAATCAGATCTCTGGGCACGTCAGGTTGAGTAGGAGTATCTGCGTACAGCACCTAAAGTACCTAAAATCGTTATGCAAATTCTTCTTTAGGTACTAGTCTTTTATGAACAATTTAATTTCTTCGTAAAATTTAATTAGTTTGCCTATCTGGCGGCGCACACTGAATTATCCTTAAATTATTGAAGAAGGAATTTCCATGTTTCTGAGAAATGGCTGGGCAATCAGACACTTCTATACCTTTGCAGTACCGACAAATATATTTTTGTATCAAGTCTAAGATTAGATCTTACTTTCATTGCAAATTTTATAGGCATTTTTTAACGTGTTCTAGATTACAGCTTCCCAGATAAGCATCCACTCAGGCAGACAAACAGATATTTCTTAAGAATGAATTGATTATGATTTTCTTACAAAGCTGTAGTGTTTTGATTATAATTTATGTGAATTTTAAACCACGAATTTAATGAACCTGTATCGATACATAATACTCTCTATTGTATTTCATACTCGTTTAACCTGATTAATTTATTCGAAGTGTGATATCAAGTTTTTTTCGTTTTTAAAGAAAGGCGCATAAGGAAGATATTTGTTAAAATTATAAAAAAAGTATTATTTTTATGTTTTTGTTTTCATAATATAAGGAAAAAATTTAGAATGTATGATGCGGAAGTAAAAGTTAATACAAAAGTACATTTTATATTAGATTTTATTAATATTAAGACAATCCTTTGACAAAAAATGTTTGAAATTTTTTTGGCATAGAAAGAAAAGTAGAGTTGTAGATCAACAATGGAAAAAATTAAATAAATACACATAAACCACGTACATTTTCGAATTTCAAAACCATATTCATGCTACATACTTGATATTAAGCTAGTATTCGATGACACATACAAGTATATGGTATAATCTCGATGATATTCTTAAACTATGGAGTGAATACTAGGGCATGGTTTGATTAATTGATTAATTGAGCAATAAAAATTTGTTCAATATTTTGATTATTCAACCAAAAACTGATTAATTGTTTCATTTA
This sequence comes from Xylophagus ater, assembly GCA_963422695.1. Lineage (NCBI taxonomy): Eukaryota > Metazoa > Arthropoda > Insecta > Diptera > Xylophagidae > Xylophagus > Xylophagus ater. Next base: position 7,588,588 of record OY730486.1, on the reverse strand, counting down.
AGAGAAGCAAAACAAAATAAATTTGAAGAGACGAATCCTATGAGAGTATGAATAAATTTTGAACAACTTTTAAATTAAATCTGAAATATTAACATATTACTTGTATTTACTTATATTACTTGCCTTTCTAAATTGTTATTTTAACACCAAATATTTTGACGCTTGGCTATTATAATCGAAACCAATTAATCAGTTTAAAACCCTAGTGAAGGGCCTATGTGTGCTTCTAATATTACACTATCCGCTTGATATTTAGCATTTAATAAATTATCAAATTAAATGTTTCGTTTTTGTATTTGTAGTTGTAAATTCAAGGAATCAAAATATATAATTTATGTCTGTTTGTCTGTTTGTGGTACCGTTTTTCATATAAAAACTGAATTATAAATTCATTCCATTAATGGTTTTTACCTTAAAAATCTAAATAAAACAACTGTATATATTTTAAATAAAAATTTTATTTGAAAAAATTTACTTCCTCATTAAAAATTAACAAATTCATTTTGAAAATTATGATCGATCGAGCTCAAAGTTCATGTAAAATCTAGGAAATTAATTCAAATGAAAATTTTAATTAACCTTTGTTATGAATATTATTAAGAAAATGCAAATCAATAATAAAACTATTGGAAAATTAATTAATTAATGGCAATTAAAATAATTGTTTTGAACTTATGTTTTCTAATCTTAAAAATATAAAACAAATGAATAATTTCATTCGTTTCTCCTTTTCTTATCAAATTGATTACAAAGCAAAGCAAAAAACAATATTTATAAATAATTGTAATTATTTCATAAAATTACTTATATCAATTTATTTTTTGTTTACATTTTTTAAGAAGTTATCAGTGCCAAACATTTTTTTGAAATATAGTTTAGGCAATTTCTAAGAAAATTAATACAAAACAATTTTTTGTCGATTAGAAAAATGACAATAATATTTCGAAATAAAAAAAAGAAATACAATTAATGATCGTATGACAATGATTTTTGGAAAAAAAATTACGATCAATGATTTCGCGATTTGGGAAATTCATAATTATAAGATCTTGGATTCGTAATATAGTTATTAGGGTCATCAATACCTGCTATTTTTACAAGATCACACTTTTCAACATAGTTGTTTTTTTCTATACTTGTAAAGATGTCTGTTCCATTTGACGGTTGTTTTCCATTCAAGTACTTTTATGGGGTGATCGTAGATTATTTGTAGGGCTGGGCTTATGCGGATGTGTTTGAATTTTATTTATATATGTTGTATATGTATTCTTATTCGACAATTATAATCCTTTTCCTTTATTTAGCAGGTTGCATAAGATTGTAATTAGGCATCTTTCTGAGAAATTGACCATTTCAAAACTCCATATTGATAGAATCTAATTCAATTTTAAAATGTTGTAGAATATTGAGGAAATCCTTAAATATCTTCAAAACAGCCACATATATTACAGCAATAAGTATCAAATAATTATTATCATTATCATCATTCAACAGGTTTATGTACAGACCGAATCGGTACGATTGGACCAAGAAAATTGATTTCGGTTCGCACTTGAGGACCGTACCGTTCCAATTTAGTTCTTAAAAGTGCTGATTGCCACCACAACTTTTTACAAGCATCTTAGGTTGACTTTCTTAGCAGTCTCGTTTTTAAGTAGTTACGTCTCATTTTTCTAGCATCCTCCTTTTTTTACGACATATCTTGTCCATTTAAGGCCTGATTATCATACTTTTTTCCAATTATTGACGTTTATTTTGTTATTAGAATATTGATATCTATATTAAGAAATATTATTTATAAATTTTATACCTTTTATCTTTAAAAACAAATATAAATATAAATAAATTAAATAAATGATAAAATTATTGTATAATAATATATCTTAAGATTAACTAAAATAAAAAATCACTTCCAAACCACCTGAAATTGATAAGTTCCTTTCAATTCTCGATAATATTGTAAAACAATAAATTTAATTGGTTATTCTAAATATAAACAGAAAAAAATCGTTATCTAAATTTAAATTTTCTCGGTTAGTAGCACATTAAACCTTAAAAGCTATGATTTATTCCTGGGGCAAAGTTAAAGATGATTATCTCGAATCCAACTTCTAGAAAACCTTTAAGATTAAAAATATTATTAATTTTTATTTATTGATTTAATATTTGAGATTATTTTTTTCGAATATATGTATTTATTTTTTATTAAAATACCCGGTGAACTCCATTTAATATAGAGTAAGATGATTTTTCTGTATACATATAGGAAAAAAGTTCAACCAGTTGGGAACAGTATGTTTTCCAACCAGTGGGGTAATCATTCAAATGATAAGAAGTATTGGTCAAGAGTCCATTGCTGAGATATTATTGAAATGTGACATAATATTATGATGGAAGATTAAAATATCGATTTAAAGTGTTTTTCTGTTTTCTACTTTTGACAGGTGATTAAGTTGCTTAGGTCATCGAATTTAACATTACGACCTTTAATATAATAAAATTGTTATCAATATGATATGGATGTGGTAATGTGCGCAAAATATTGTTTTCCTTATTTTTTTAAGAATTAGAGTGTTTTGTTTGTTAGCACATAGGTCAAGATTAATAAAACCACTGATGATTGATCATTTACAAAAACTAAATGCTGATTAACATAGAAGTAATTGGGGTTTTTCTGATAATTGATTAACATTAGGATTTTCCAAGAGGATGATTTCAAAAATATAATTTTGTATTAGATTTCTATAGGATCTTCAGCCAACATTGGATTAACAACCGTAAACAAAATATGAAAACTGTTGGGTGTTAAGCATATGCATAAATGCTCCAACAAATTCCTCAAACTTGTTAGGTTACTATAAAAATTTGATCGTCTATGGACCAGTTTGTCAGACCAAATATCAGAAACTCAATGGAAAAAGGTTAAAATGCTTTAACTTCTTCGATGTGTTGTTTCAAGTTCGACAAACTTGTTGAAGTGTCTATACCAATCCGAGTGAGCACCTAAGAGCAGGTAATTGCGATAACACGTTGACATTCTTACTTGACACGGATCATCAGTGAGTTAAAGCACAGAGTATATAAACAGAGGAATTTTTATATATAAAATTTATGTACGCTGTGTTTTCCTATCCGTGTGTAAAAAAAATCCCTAAAGTTAACATAGTAGAACGCGTGATTTTTATTGGAGGAATGGGACGCGATCTTCATTGTGATTTATTCCCCCAAAAAATTTCTGAAACATTTTGAAGCACCAATTAACTACAAAAGAGCATGGCTGGTTTTCAAAAGCAAAAAAAATATGGTCTTATACAGGGTGACACAAAATGAACGTTTTGTATTATTTAGGAGCCATTAAGTCCCTTGCAGTATGCGCTGTTGTTTCATCTTGTTGGAACCAAATCGTGGTTTTCCACAGCTGGCCTAAAAATTTTCCAACATCTTCCGATATTGAGCACTCACTATTAATGGAAATTGCAACACCGTCTTTATTTTCGAAGGAATTTGGACCAGTGATCCTCTCAGACGATACACCGCACCAAACAGTACACATAAGTGGGTGTAACTGTCGTTGATGAATTGCTCTTGGATTCTCTGTAGCCCATATCCTGCAGTTCTGCTTGTTTATGAAACCGTTTAATTGGAAATGGGCTTCAATGCTCATTATCAAATTGTAAAAAAAAAGGACCGTTCATGTTCAAAATAAAGTTGGATGATTTTGGTTCGTTGCTCGATTATGTATTGTTCCATTTCACATTCCCCATTACAAAATCCTGTAATAACATTTTTAAAAAAATTGAACAAAAAATTATCAATAATTCACTCTACAACATTTTGCGCCACCCTGTCTTTCCTTTTATTTGATCTATATTTCTTTTAAATGCGATCTCAACGTTTGCGGAGACAGGTGTTTGATTTTTTGGCAATATGAAAATATTTTTGGTGATTTGATTCAATGAAAAATATATTTCAATATAATTTCTGGTCGAGTTTCTGGACAAATGTTTTAAGGCAGGGGGGAACACATTTTTTAGAAATACTCTTTTTGTGTTGTATTATCACAGATTGTGTGGTTTTTTTTAAAGAAATTTTAAAATCAATGTGCCGATCTGTGAATACATTTTCTATAAAACAAAATTATGAAAGGTCAGTTTTTTAAGCGATTTTATGATTTTTGTTTTTTTTGCTAGCTAAAAATTTTTTTAGGGAATGCATATAAATTGCAATATCGGGAAATATATAGTAAATATTTTTCTTAAGGCTTATGAGGAAAATCTCTCTCAAAAATGGATTGATTATGTTTTCAGTTTTTTTAATTTGTTTTGAGAAGATTTACTTGAAGACTTTTTTGAATTATTCATTTCAATTATTATTTCATTATTCAATTCAAAAAAGTCTTCAAGTAAATCTTCTCAAAACAAATTAAAAAAACTGAAAACATAATCAATCCATTTTTGAGAGAGATTTTCCTCATAAGCCTTAAGAAAAATATTTACTATATATTTCCCGATATTGCAATTTATATGCATTCCCTAAAAAAATTTTTAGCTAGCAAAAAAAACAAAAATCATAAAATCGCTTAAAAAACTGACCTTTCATAATTTTGTTTTATAGAAAATGTATTCACAGATCGGCACATTGATTTTAAAATTTCTTTAAAAAAAACCACACAATCTGTGATAATACAACACAAAAAGAGTATTTCTAAAAAATGTGTTCCCCCCTGCCTTAAAACATTTGTCCAGAAACTCGACCAGAAATTATATTGAAATATATTTTTCATTGAATCAAATCACCAAAAATATTTTCATATTGCCAAAAAATCAAACACCTGTCTCCGCAAACGTTGAGATCGCATTTAAAAGAAATATAGATCAAATAAAAGGAAAGACAGGGTGGCGCAAAATGTTGTAGAGTGAATTATTGATAATTTTTTGTTCAATTTTTTTAAAAATGTTATTACAGGATTTTGTAATGGGGAATGTGAAATGGAACAATACATAATCGAGCAACGAACCAAAATCATCCAACTTTATTTTGAACATGAACGGTCCTTTTTTTTTACAATTTGATAATGAGCATTGAAGCCCATTTCCAATTAAACGGTTTCATAAACAAGCAGAACTGCAGGATATGGGCTACAGAGAATCCAAGAGCAATTCATCAACGACAGTTACACCCACTTATGTGTACTGTTTGGTGCGGTGTATCGTCTGAGAGGATCACTGGTCCAAATTCCTTCGAAAATAAAGACGGTGTTGCAATTTCCATTAATAGTGAGTGCTCAATATCGGAAGATGTTGGAAAATTTTTAGGCCAGCTGTGGAAAACCACGATTTGGTTCCAACAAGATGAAACAACAGCGCATACTGCAAGGGACTTAATGGCTCCTAAATAATACAAAACATTCATTTTGTGTCACCCTGTATAAGACCATATTTTATAAATAAATTTTTTTTTCCTTTTGAAAACCAGCCATGCCCTTTTCTGAATAAGTAAAATATTTTTTTTTTAATCTCTGTTTTGATTCGTCCTTCATAATTATTTAGAAATTTTTTGGGAGAATATCAGAATAAAAATGGCGTCCCATTTAATCATTTTATTCAAATTATTTTGAAGAGGTGGTAATGCGATAAATCACACACACACTCTCAATTTTGACCGTTCAATACTAATGAAACTCCCGGGGCAAACTGTTCCAATACTGATATCGGATTTGGATCTTCTATGAATTCCATCTTTTTTGGTTAAAGTAAGGAAGTGAGTCGTCCACACGAACTCAGCATTTGCAGGGAACGTGTTTTGGTTTTGATCGCTCGTTTGGTTTGGACGCGACTTAATTATTTAACTGTTTTAGCGATGAGAATCGATCTTTATCCTACTCTATATTTTTTTCTTCTGAATGATTGACTACTTTTCCATTTTACTATAGTATCCAAGCTAATCATCTTATTTAACACGATTACCAAAAATTTATTCAACTATTTCGTTAAACGTTTTTGAATACTTAAATTTTTAAATGAGAAAATTAAGATTTAACGACGAAACGTTAAAGTCATTAAATTTGAATAATGATACTTAAAAATATTATTTCCAAAATTTCATAGAAATTTTCTGTTAAATATTTTAAAAACCCTAAAATTTTTAATAATTTTTTGTTTTTGTTTTTATACCAATTAACAAGTAATGTTAATTTATTACAGTTTTATGACATTATTTAGATTTCGTCAGGTTTTTGTCGTATTTTCAAAACTTTTTGGAATCATTTCCGAAATAAGTTTTTAATATTTTTTGATAAGACAATTTTTTAAAATTTTATTTCATTTTCATTTAAATTATATTTTTTATGTGACCTTTAAAAATATTTTAATCGCGTGAACACAACGTGTTAAAATAATGTTGTATAAAAAAAAAATTTTAACCTTTATTTTTATTGTAATTAAATAGAAATAAGTCTAAGAAAATCAACCTGTTTTTCAAATAATGTTTGATAAGAATTTTATAATTTTTAAATAAAAAATTAATCTTAAAGTACAATTTTTTTATGATCACATTAAAATAATTATTAGGTGTACTCGAAATTTATTGATGTAAATCGAATTCTAATCAATCGAGTAGGTACTTCGGAAATCTTTGGTTTTCAATTTATTATATCTGTGAAGAAGGTTCGTTTACATATTAGACATAGATGCTCCTTGACGATTAAAAATTTTGATTTAATCTATAAACAGAATTCATATAAAACAACATTTTTTGTTTTGTTTTGTTTCTTTTTTTCAATAATATTTTCTTTATATTAAACTGGATTTGTTTAATTCAGCTCTGCAGAATTCGTTTAATGTTGTAAATTTGAGTTCAAAAGACGTCTGTGAAAATCACTAGTTCTGTAGTGACGGGATAATAGCTCTGCTAGAAATATGGTAAAAGATCATCGATATATTGTTTAATAAAGATTTCGTGTTTCATGAAAATGTCGCTTTTCATTTACATCGAAAAAAAACGCAACGACTTTTTGGTCCATCTAATGCACGTATATAAATTTTATATTGCAAAAGAGCTAGAACAGCAAATATTTATGACATTATAAAAAAGTTTCGGTGAATTTTACTACAAATATTTTATTAATTATAAACAAATGTGTATAGATTGAAATTGATATCATTATCAATTTTAATGATAGCATCTTTCACATGCGTCAGAAGCTTGAATCGCTCTTATCAACTGATATCCAGCACGTATTTCATACATTGTAGATTTATTCTCATGTTTTTGTCGAAAAAAAATTGTTGTACTCATAGAACTTTTTGCGATATAATTATTTAAAGCTGAATTATAATAGAATAAGTCAAGCATTGACGAAAATGTACTAACCCTCATTAATCGTATGGTGTCAAAATTTCCGAACGGAATGTAATAATTTGATTTGTATTGTTTCAACAGTGCAAAACGGAAATCAACTTTAATGAAAACTTGACTCTGCCTATTATAATTTAGAAAATACTAAGTTTTGTGGGGCCGATAGCTCGACAATCACAGCAATTTTAAAAAACCAAAAACAATTTAAAAACGCACAGAATTGTCTGACGACGAACTGCTTATTCTTGCTTATGCATATTAGATTTGTTCAGTATTTGATTTTTTTGTATTTTTTAATTTTTTGCTATTATAATTCTATTCATTAAAAATTTATATTGCAAAATAGGTGCAAAAATCAAAGTATTAAATTTTGAGAGTCCTTTGTGTATTTTAATATTGATTTTAGAATATTTTTGAACTTCATCAAACTTCTTGTAATTCAAAATCAATATATTTTTTTTCCTAGATTTTTATACCTTGAAATTCCAAAATATCAATTTTATCGAAATTTTCACGGTCATATCATATTGAAAAATTTATATTAATAATTATTTAATATCATATCAAATATTAAAAATAACCAACCCAACAGCATCTCTCACATGATCATCGATCTTCACCAATTGAACAAAAAAAAAAGCCATTATAAATTTGTAGTATTGTCCGCTGTTATAATAGTAAAGTGAACGGGTTCAAAATTATGATTTTATAAAATGTTTGAATGTTATTTGATTAACCTCGTCACCAAAAATCAAGGAAGCATAGCCAAGCAGATGCGATAGCGTTTTCGTTTCTGTGTTTCAGCATTTTTTTGTGTGCTTTTAATCAGAGCCAAGGTGTTATCGAAAATTTCATTTAAAACTTTTGATTTTTAGTGGTTTTTAGTTCTCTGTTTTTTTGGTTGTATTACTTTTTTGTTGGGACGATAAAATATATTTTTGCAGGAAATCAAATTATTATAGAGACTTCCTTAAAAAAAAAATGCCAATATACCTATGCCATTTTATTGTTACTGGAGTTCTTCTGTCCATCAAAAAATTTAAGATACGACAAAAATTGAAGCTGCGCAGTTCGAGTTTTTTTGCAGAATCGAATATATTAAAAAAAGCTTTCTTATAAAAGCGATTGTAGAAATCCTTCATCAGATGGTGTCGGCTGTTAAATTATTCACATAGGAAGCTTAGTTCTTCATGCTAAGATAGCTTTGGCGTAATTTTTTTTCTTCAAAATTTAACTTTCTTATATTTCAGGTATAAGCATTTAATAAGCAAAAAAAGCAAAAAATTAGAAAGTATATTTGTTTAATCAAGTCCATGGGATCCGAAACCATCACTTTCGTTTCCATGCTAAGGTTAATGTTTTTTTGTGAACAATATGTAAATCGGGCATGCATTCACTGATATCTTTGGGTATAAAAAAAGGAAGATCTGATTGGTTTTCAATCGGAAAAATGATACTTAGATTACCTTATACTAGAAACACAGATATGGTATTGATATCATGATTTAAGAATATCATTCATGTAGTATACAACAAGTCCGCCACATTATACCATTTCAAGAATGAAGTATAAACATGATATTGAAATGGTATCATTCATGCTGTAGTATCGATACCATAGTATTGAATACTTTATGTGTGTCTCTCGCATTGGAGGCGTGTATATTCTTTTCTTTTATATATTGTACATTTTATTAATTTCTTTCATATTCAATTAAAATATTAAATTAAGTAAAATATTGTATAAGAAAGTCCTGGCAAATATTTTGGATCATTTCTATTCCATCAATAACTAACGGAATGAAATAATTAAATTTTTTTCGATTTTGAAAAAGATGCGGAAAATCTATTAATGTTGATTAAGTTTCTTTAACTTTGGACTCCTTCATACCAGAAATAAGATTTCAAAACTTTTGTAAATAAAATAAAAATAAAACTTTTTTTTAATGAGAAAAATAAATTCCTATTTTCACAGAAAGTGCAAAATTTCAATATTTAATTAATAAAAGTATTTGCATAGAAAATGTATTTACTCCTTATGTAACAGAGTCAATATACAATTTGTTTAATTAACTTTAAACCTTTAATGTGTAGTACCCTTTGAATTGGAAAAAAGCGTACAAATAAAACCGAAAGATTCCATCAGAAAAATCTTTAAGTGTGGAATTTTCTGAGCCTTATTGTAGAACCGATAATCGGAAATTAATTCTAAATTAATTTTGAATTTATTATTTTGATAAAAACGAAAAAAAAACAAAACAAAACACGAAACTAAATTATCAACAAGCAGGCCCAAGGTAAGACAAGGTAGATCTCTCATCATATAGCTAGTTTTTATAATGACTTAATATTGCATATTGAGCTTTCGTTTTATACCAAGATTTTTTCTAAAACATGTCCAAAAACACGTAGTCCCAAAAAAAAATATATATTATTTTTTTTCAAATAAATAAATTGATTTGAAATTTTGAAATCATAAATTTTTCGAAGATCAATTCTGAATGAAAATTTTCCAAAAGAAAATTTCCATGACAAACGTTTGTCTGACCTTAAATAAATATACTAGAAAATATATTTTTTATAGGCTTTCATACTTAATCAATTTATGTTCACATTGTTAAGACATGATTTCTTTATCAGGTTATCATGATCCAATTGCATGAACATATTTTTGAACTAATTTGATTTCCAATTTCAGTTCAATATCGTTGATCTTCTTTAATCAGTTACAAAGTCTGATTTAAAGGTAACTAACGGTCATCAAAATTTTCCTATTGTATAAACAGAAAATCCAAAGATCGATAGTCCCCCAAGTTCGGGTGCATCCACATTACAAATAAACCAGTAACAGTGTTATGTGATTCTATAAAGAGTATTTTGATACCTGAATAAACTTTGTATTAAAGAAAATTGTTTCTGTTTGAATCAATTTACACAATTGACTTGATCTTATTTCGTATTGATCATATCGACTTTCAGGTGAATCGATTAATCATAAATTGATAATCATAATCCATAATGATAACTAAATTGAACTTGTATATTACGGATTTACCCAACTATTATCGCGAAAGCACGGCAATTGAAACGAATTAAAGAATTCCACTAGTGGCTAAATCATTCGATTTTCACGATTTTTAGTCTCATAATTTTGAATCTATACTATAATCACAATTAAACTTCATAGTTTGTACGAACCTTTAGAGAATTTAATTACATCTAAAAGAAAATGGAATATCAATTGTGTACATGAAATCGAACTCAATAATTGCATGAACTATTTTCATGATAAACGCATGCTTTTTTTCTGGCTCTTATCAGTGTCTGGAAAGAAAAATGATTAGAGCTAAAATGTGGTGCCCCATAGACTGGTTGGTCGTGTGCTGCATGTGGAAATTTTTTTATATTATTCAGATAAATAGTCTAGCGCACTTAGACATCAGAGTAAAGTCCTTTTATTTTTGTAGACGATTTTATATTTGATTATTGTTTGAAAATCAGCTATGATTATGGCGTGATCGCGTGAAACAGGTGGAGAAGAACATTTTTAAACAGCGTAATTAATTTTCAATGGCATCTTTAATTAAATATTAAACAAAACAACCGACAATGTTGCAATTGATTTAATATTACATTGAAATAGAATGAATATTCATATTATTTCACTATGCAGATTTAAATTTAATCGAACACTTGATTCGAACGATCGATTAGTCTAACAAAAACTGTCAAAATCATTCGATTGATCATGCAGATTTGTAATTCCCTATGTGCAGCACAAATAAATCGTTGGTATATTATTTATGGCGATAACATGATCTATTTCAAGTGGACTTCAATCTAAAAATTGTCCATGTAAACCCAGATCGTCTACAATCTGAGTTGTGTCGAACGGATCACAAACATTTCCCTGATCGACTTGAAATTTTCATGTAAACCTAGATTGACTTGGAAATTTAAAATCGAGTATGAACAGAGGCGAAACATAAACTAAAAAATAAAAATTTGTTTGGAAGTGTCTGTAAATTTGAAGTTGATTTCAAGTCAATCTTTCAATCTGGTAAAACTGAAAAACCCGGATTGAGTTACAAGTCGATCTCAAGTCAATTTTGAAGTCGCCATGTAAACGCCATAATTTACATTTGTCTATTCCCTACAATTATTAATAATTCGAATTTAAAAAGACCTGAAAATGTCATAAACTTAAATAGGTTCTACAAAACCGGGTTTAAAAGGATGTCTGATCGATTGCAGTAGTAAAGGAAAATATTTCTTTCAGATAATCTTTATTTTTCTTTTAACATGGAATATTTTTAAGATTTATCTACTATATGGAGGTCAATTTTATTTTATTGTTAAACATTTTGGAAAGAAGTCTTTAACAACAATAATAATACACTATCAAACTGTCTCTAGAATGGAATATTGAACCGGTTATAATTTTCTCTCATAATAAAATCAAATTATCGCAGCGGAAATTTTTCCTGAACTTGTTTTTTATTATCTGATCCAAGCGGTCGGTGATCGTATAAAGACAAAATTTATTGCTTTTTCTTGCGATTTTTGCATAAAGATTTTCTTGAATTTCGAAATTTTGTAATACGTCCGTGAGTGTAAATTATTAAGGAAAGGAAATTTTTCATTTTGATTCTTCTCTATGAAAGTGATTTATGGAAATATAAAATACTTGATCTAATGATCGAGTTCTTGGATTTTATTTTTACTTTCTTATACTTTATTATAAGTAATATTTTTTTAGAGAGCTTTCAAAAAGTGATCAGGAAAATTAGAACATACCATTTTAGTAATGATGGTACTATGTGTCTATTACACTGGGTATGATGACACGATCTGTTCGATAAGTTGATTAATCGTGACAAGTTTTAATACAAAAGCCACCTTTATTAAAGAGAAATACTGAAATTCAATAGATTAGTAGAATTTTGTAGTATCTGGCATAGTTTGTAACTTCCAAAATTGTAATATAAGAAAGTTTAGCGACTTCCGATATCATATATAGTTTTATAAACGGAAATTTTAGACTAAATTTTGTAACATTTTTCAAGTTCAATTTCTATATCTCAATTTTCTTGAACTAAAGATATTGGCCCTGTGATTACCTATTTGATTTTGGCCTTTAGTTCCTAGACTCAAATTACGCTGATCTTGTAATGTCATTTTGTAATGTCGTTTTGAATAAGGTTAAGCTGTTTTATTCGAATGGAATATTACCAAATATTTTGTAAGCTAATTAATTTTTTTTGTTTTTTTTTTTTACAAATTTCGCGATTATTGAAATTTATTCTATAAAATAGAATCTTTCTAAATGATTTTTTTAATTTCGCTATCGTTTGATTTTTTTTCTTAAGCCCTTTGATAGAGTTCGTTTTCTAAAAATTTATAATTTATTTAAATCAAAACAAAAACAAAACTTCTATTTAATTGCAAATTCTTCTAAATATCAGGTTTTGTTCACGTTAGAACCATTAGTTGTTTTTCTGAGGGCATATAGATAGAGTGTGTGCCTATATTATAGATTATGTCAGAAAAGGTTCAAGGTTTAGATATTTGGAATTTCCAAATTCATATACTACTGTGTTCATAAAGTATCGGAACATTCTTTTCCTCGATCAAACTGGTTAGGCACAACAGTATTTATACGCCGTTTTCGTGAAGCAATTTATTTAAAACGACCAGAGTTATGATCTGAAGCAATTTAATGAATTTCGTACCATAACTTCGTTTTTCTACGTGATTTTTTGACTGAAAGCTCAAAAAATAGCATTCCAAAGCAACTCATAATTATCTTTAGAGCCATTTTTTATATGCTCAGATTCTATTTCATATTAATTACTAATTTATATACAACTGGAATCGAACCTAAGGTTTTTGAGTGGAATTCAAAGATCAACTATATATTGGTTTTATTAGCTACATAATTTAAACCATACAACCACCAATTAGTTTCACACAATTCCTACAAATTCATATTAATATTAAACTATAGTAACTGAAAATCGGCCTATAACCGAATGCCCTATGATAGAAATGGGACAGAAAAACTGTCAAAACTAACATTATTTCAAGGTTTTCTCTTCATAACTTTCTTTCTACTTTTCAAAATTCCTTTCAATTTCCAGATAACCTAGACCTTGATGGCATAAGTCCAATCTGTAAATTTTACTCAAATTGGTATATTAGTTTTTAAAGTACATCAAAAAAACTATATGAAGAGGGTTATTTTCTCCTAGGATTATTTCTTTCTCCACTATATTTGGACAGATTTGACTGAAATTTAATATGGTATCGTCTATTTATATAGTCAACCAATATAATTAATTTAAACAAACTTGGTTCACCAATTTTCCAATTAAGTCCTAAAAACCATAAACAAAAAAACGACAAAACTCTCTGGTCCCTTATAACTTCGCTTCCCCTGGATCAATTTTGCTGAAATACAATACCAAACCAAGTTAAGGAACTCACATTGTGAATTTTTAATTAAAATCGGATAACGCGTTTTTGAGTTATCTTTCATAAGGACGGACGGACGGACATGCATAAATCGATATAACTGTTGATTCCCTACACAACCATACCCTTAAAACCTTTCTACGACGATTATTTCGATATGTTGGAGTGACAAAACGAATATACCCTCTGGCAGCACCTACCATAGGACATAAAAACTAAATAAATAACATCACTTTGAAACTAAAATGCTATGTCACCATTTTCTATAAAGTTAAGCTCATGGTTCTTATAGTCGAATTCTTTAGGGACCGAAGTGGTTTTTCCGGCTTTATCTAAAAACAAAACATTTTCGTTCTTTAAATTTTAATTTTTTTTTTGTTTTAATATAGGAAATCCCTTTACGTCAATAATTAAAAATTTAAATCCCTTTTTCACAAACAATTTTTTATATTATCTTAATTTTAATATGTTTGTTTAAATCGTAATAAATTGAAGATTTTTTTATATTTCCAATTGGTGGAATTTTTATGCAATGTATGGATTTTTACATCATTTTTAATGTTTTCTTTATTTTGAATTTTAATGATCTTTTTGTACAACTATTTTATTGTTCTTGACTGGAATTTTTTATATGATTCCATTTTATTTAAATGAAATAAGAATAATTGACAATTTAACTTAAACTTAAAAACTAAATTTACTGAATTTTTTAAAGTATTTATTTTTTAAAGTTGTTTCAAATTAATTAAAAACCCTTTAAGAAAATATAAAACCAGTTAAAGTTGTTGACCGATGAATGAATTTGAAGGTAAAAATAGGTAATTTTTATTCTTAGAATTATATTTTAAAATAATTTTAATAAGAATATTCTAAAATATGTTTTTGTTATTGGTTTTTTTTTGACAATTCTTGTTGAACATATTAGTTAGAAGATGAAGGTCTTAAGGTAAGGTCGACATTGAGAACTAATCTTTTAAATAATAAAAACAAATCTATTAAAAACATTTTGATAATATTTAATTTTTAATTTGTGACGCGATTTCAACGTTTAAAATTTTGGAGGTTTTTTTTTTTTAAATGATCCGGTTTAAAAAAAAAATTACGTTTTAATTAAAAAAAAAAAAGAAAAGAAAATTAGTTTTGAATTAAACTAAAAAAAAGTGCTTGTTCAAAACTTGTTCCACGATTTACATGGTTTACTTTCTTCAGATTGGCAACGATTTGCAAAGAACAAGAAATTTATGGAAACATTTATTTTCTTTAGTAGCCATTTGTTTCTGAATTTTTGGATTCTACTTTCAAAATTGTCATTAAAATTAAAATGGACTAATTGTAAAGAAGTTCAGAGAAGAAAAATGTTTAACAGCTTCTTCGGACTATCCATTTTATCATATGTTTTGTCACAAACGTAACAGCTGAGGTGGTGTGAACATGCGTATTTTTCTGGCGTAAAAAACCGTTCTAACTTTATTTAAGAAATCATACATATGGGAATTAAATGCGCATTTTCAATACACCCATATCTCGCTTTACTTCCTAGTTACGTTCCGAAAAAGTTGGTCGTAAAGCGAAAAACCGTATCAATTTTTTTTGTAGCAGTGCGGCCTAAAAGGAGAAGCTGAAACTTAACAGAAGGCCGGTAAGCCTATGTAGAGCATTTTTTGGCCGTATAACGAAACATTAGGGGCCGTAAATCGCAAAAATGCCATAATTAAAAAAGGCCGTGAGGTATATTCTAATTTCTGTTTTTTTATTGCATATTTATTCATGTAATTTTGAATATGTGAGATGAAGTGACATGCCACACACCGTGTTTTATTGGAATTTTCGTGAATTTGTTGACTTTTGGCTGGTAGATACTTTTCAATAATTTCTTCAGTAACTTCCATTCTATAATCAAAGGATTTTGTAGTGTTTTCTGTAAGCTTTTCTCGCTCACTTACTCTAAACGATTCAAGCCCAAGCTTTCCAAGTTTTAGAGATAATAACTTGTCATTCAACCAATGAGATATAATAATTAATAGTAATTTTTAACTTGGTTTTAACTTAGTTAGCATTTAAAATTTGTGTTTTTATTGTTTTCTATATATGTATTTAACGCTAGTTTTTATATCCTCCTGTGACAGTTCACATGGGACAGAAAAGTAATAACTTCACTAATAAATTTCTATAAGCCTAATGAAATACTTAGGAGAGGTTAAAACTCAATTAAGCGATAAAACCCTTTTACATTTTTTCTGTTTTTATTAAAATCAGGGTTGACGCGATAATAGTCTGCTGAATTTTTCAAAATATTGTATTTAGAAGGCGAATTCCACAATACTCGCGGTTGGAGGGTTAATGTCAGTTATTAAACAGAAAATAGACTTCGGTGAATAAATCACCTTGTTCATATTTTTTTATATATTTTTTTTGGTAATGAACTCGATGTATTTAAAATGACCTTTCTCTCGACATAAAACTTAGTAGACTGTCTTAGTCTATAATAAATAATTATTTCTTAAAAGGACATTTAGTTAAGTTCGAAATTATCCAATAATTTGTAAATCTGCTGAAGTGAAGAAATTTTTAAGTTCCTGTTTTTTTAAAAAGAAAACATAAAAGCCAGCCAAAAAGAAAAAAATGTTCATCCACCTCTTTTTAGCAGCTTTACATACAAATATTGTATTATTATTTAATCGCGTACTTTTATTATATGATAACCTTGTTCAGGTGACCAGTAAAAAGTAATATTACAAGAGTATGTAATATCAAAACAAGAAATAATAATAGTAACAAGTATTTTGCAAGTAATAAAAATGTATATTTGTGTACGAGTGTCAGTGTACCTTTCGGCTAATTGGAGTTCCAATTTATTATGCATTTTTATGAATATACACGTATATTGTATGATACTTATTTTGAATTTGATGTACTATACTTACTTTAATGGAAACATATACTTCGTACTTCAGTGACATTGACAGACTTCTTTTTATTTTGGCACGAAATGCATGAAATAGTTTTGTAATAAAAACAAATATAATATTAGTAATAAGACTAAGAAATTATTATTTATATTCATTTCATGATTTCGATGATACCAGCTGATGGAATACGTTAATAAATTTAAGGCATTCAGGTTTATAATGTATGAAAAAATATAGAGTGTCTCAGAAACTGTTTATGATGTTGAATGTGTACGTATAATGCCGGAACTAGATGTTATATTTCCATATTTACCGGTTAAGAATTAATACAATAGATGCTCTATTCAATATTTATTACAAAGTCAACTGACTAGAACTTAACCGCTTGGAGACCAAATCTTACAAGACAACGATGCCATCGAAAGTTATTTCATATCGCCAGATTCACAAATTCTTTAATTCTTCAATTTCAATTCATACCGGGTCCGCATTACATAAATCCTGACGTAGAATTTTGAATTAATTCCTTAAAAGCTTAATTTCAGAAAATTACATCTTCTTCTGTAAGAGTTCTATCCCTTACCAAATCTTGTCCAAAAACAATATGAATCTATTGTAATATGCAATCGATGAATAACCCAACTTTCATTGAAATATGATTTTGTCGTAGAAGAGACTGGCTATTTCTTTAAAAAATTTACTTGCCCAAACTATGTGGACCTGAAAACGTGATGGATCCATCAAACTCTCGAGCTCCCAAATTTTAATTTATTCCCATTGATAGCCAAAGATCATTGTGATCATTTCTGAACACTATGTACATATTAATACCACACGAAATTTTCTGGTAGTTGAACTCATTGCACATGCGTATATACAATATATTGCACTCATTTAATCTAAGTAAGTAAGTGAATACAGTCTTATGGAAATTTATTTTTAAGACGTAGTAAAGACACAGGTATTACTTCTTAAGAAAGAAAAAATATATGATTCGAAATTGATTTATGCTTTAAGTTTAACAACAAAACACATTTAACAAAAATTTCACAATCACATATACCTATATGTACATACTTTTGAATATGTACTATGAGAAAATCACAGTGGGAAAGTAATGTAATTAGTTTTTAGTATTTCAATGGCAATTTTGTCACTTCCAATTACTAAAAGAAATCATAAAGTTTGCTGTTATTACGTAGTATATGCAATAATATCAGGCATGAAAGTGGGATGGATCTCAATATAATAACAGGTGAATGAAAATCTCGAATATTCGAGTTATTATGAATAATTTTACATTGGCGTAGTTGTACTTGGTACTGGTTCTTTTTGTCACCACCGCCAAAACGCTGAGATGAATGACCTGTAATTTTAAATTATATTTAATTCTAAAAAAAAAATTTTTGGTAAATGATGAAACAATTGTTGTTCATTGAGTTATTATTCTTCAACATGAATTTAGGCAATCTCCGCCTATGATCAAAATTCAATATTCAGAAAGTGACTTCTTTTCGCGCGGTGTACTCAAAAAAAAAAGCAAAAACGGTTTTAAAACTTTACCAATATTTGCTTTTGAAAGAAAAATTAACCAAAATAAATAAAAGAAAGTTATATATTAAAATGAAATCAAGGTCGAAAAATTCTTATTAATATAGGCCCGCTTTTAAAAAAAATATAAAATTGGTTTACGAATTCGATTTTTGGGGAGTTTTTGTTGACTATATCCTAAAAAAAAATTGATCAAGCGGTATTTTAGTGAAAATTTGGTCATGTTTATGGCTTTTTGTCTGAGTACAGTTTGGAATTCACACCTATATACCGAGGTACCTTCACCACACCTTCTTTTGTTGGATTGCTGATTTAATAACGATTTACACGATCGATCGTATTTCAGTGAACCTGATCGTTATGTAAAAATATTGTAGATTTGTAGGTGCTTGATTGATTAAATTTGTTTTTTTTAAGTTCGTTGATTAAGGTATTAACAGCGGGGAATGTATTTGCTGAATATGTTTTTTAAGCGAAACATAAACCCTTCGAAATAATAAATAATGTATTCAGAAATATAATTGGGTGCTACTTAAAAGATACCCCTCGTAGTTGTTTTCGGTACGGTACTATCAGAAAGATTAAGAAACCTATCTTTGAATTGATAGTCTTGCAGTTCTTAGTTTAAATTGAGTTTCCTGAAGTGGGCGATATCGCACCTCCGAAGCACTCATGAAGTAGCCCAGTTTCCAATTCGAACTTAAACTGGTGATGTCATCTCCTTTTTTCAGCATGCTTTCAGTGTACTCTATTATTATTGTTTACATCTTATAATTCCATAAATTGCACAATGATGTAAACAAAATTTTCGAAATTAATGAAATTTGGGAAAAACAATCACATGACAATGATAATAAATTTAAGTTATTGATTTCTAAATATATATCAATAACCTTCGTGGTTAATGCTTTTGTATAACTATTTTTTCGTTGAATCATTTTAAATACGGAAATATTCTTAAATATTATGATTTATTAAGAAATTAAGAAAAATCATAAACGCATATGTTTTCTTTGTAAGGTGTAATCTTCTAATAAAAAAGCACCTAATGGAATACAATTTATTAAAATTTTGATTAATATTGGCAATATGACAATTTGTGATATAAAATTTCTTTTCTCAATGCAATTACTCAATCAAAATCGACACTTTTAAGAACATGATTGCAAATTGTGTATGGTAACTTGTCGCAAGGTCGCCAAGGTTCGTATATCCTTCGATGTTTCTGTGAAATAAAACAAAATTCTAATTCTTAGAAGTAATGTTGGAAAAAGAAATGGGTTTATTTGTCAATTTATTACATTTAAAAACCGAAAAACGCAAAGCAATTTTTAAGAGGCATTTAAAAAAAAATTGGTCGTCAAAACCCGATTTTTAGAGATATTTTTTAGCTGCTATAACCAAAATTCGAAATCAGTTTTAGTCAATACTACCAATTTTTGTTTGGAAATCTGAAATTTTCCATAAAATAGATAACAAAAGCTATAAACTTAGTGCATACTAAAAATTTAGTTCTTTAAAAATCGTGATTAATGTTTATGCCCTATGGTTGTTACTACGAGAGGCTATATGTATTAGTTTTGTCACTACATTGGACAAGGGTTTCAACGCTATCGATGTGTAGAAAATCTAAAGTTATGTCGATTTCTGCATATCCGTGTGCACAATAACTAAACACATTATCCGATTTTGATAAATCAGTTTGAGCTATTTATTCCTAAACTTGATTTGATATTGCATTTCAGCAAAATCGACTGAGGAGCAGCGAAGTTATTAAGCAAAAAGTTTTGTCGTTTTTTCCATGGTTTTTCAGATTTAATTGGAAAGTTTGTAAAGCAATTTTGTCCAAATTATTTACACATTTTGACTACTTAAGTAGGCAATAATATATTAAATTTCACTAAAATCGATTCAAGGATAATGAAGATAGAAATAGTCGTAGGAAAAAATAATCTTGTTCACCAAGTTTTTTCTGACGTACTATAAAAACTAATATACCAATTTCAATCAAATTTGCACAATAGGTTTATGCTATTAATGTCTAGGTTACCTGCGAATTAGAGCAAGTTAAAAAAAGAAGAAACAAACTTATGAAGCCAGTCTCATTTCTGTCATAGAGCATCAAAAAGTCTGTTATAGGCCGATTTTTAGTGATTTAATAACAAAAATATTACTGTGTGATCTCCTATGTGCGATCATTACACGATCACCTTGCGATCATCGTGATCATTTCTTAACAAAAGTTAAGACGTTAACCTGTCATCTTTTAAGATGTTTTATTCTTTTTTTTTTAAACGAAAGTAGACTATAGAAACAATATCAACTAAATTATTGATGATCGAAGTTGTTTTCCAAATGAAAACCAGTTTTCATTTATTATAAAATATTTTCTTGTGTTTATTTGTATTTGTGAGTAATTATTAAATTAATTCAAAATAAATATATTTTGTTTACATGATTTTTAATTGGAAAATTATCAGAATTTTCCTTTTGTTGGTGTTTACGTCAACTGGAAATTAATTAAATTATAAAAAGCACGTGTTAGTATTACTTTTGGTTCTTCTAAGAAATTTTCCGTCATAAGAAAATACTTTCCGCGTTTACAGGAAATTGAATTAATTGTTTTGTTTTATTGAAATTTATTAGGATCGTATAACCTTGTGGGATGCATTTTTCATCATGTAAGATATTTTCGTATGCAGTTTTTTTTTAACCTGTTTCAGAACTTTCTAGATGTCTAGAATTGTGTTTCTTTTTTGTTGCTTAGTCTCGATAGTATGTTAGGAAAAATTAAATAGAAGAAAAAAATTGAATTTCATGAATTTGCATAAATTATTAACATTTATATTGTATGATTAACATTGGTGTGGCTAAATTATCGACGAAACTAGAATTTGGGGGCTAAAGTTTTATATGGATGGAAAGTTTTTGTTTTTTTTTTTTGAATAAATTCTTATTTTAAAGTATCTTACGAGGTAAATGAAAGAATTGTATAAAGATGCACACAGAAAAATCACAAAGCTCTTGGCTAACTCTGAATTTTAGTTGTGAGAACTAAATTTCGGTTGTCGAAAATTCACAATTGAAATTTAGTTGTCACAATTGTGTTTTCAGTTCTCACAACTAAAATTCATTTATCACAACAAAAAATTCAGTTGTCTGAAATATGCAAAAGCTTTGTGATTTTTCTGTGTGTGACTTTGGTCGAAGCCTAATTTTCGATGATTCCACAATTGCCTAAAATTTTATAAGGCTTTACTGTAAAATTCATTTTGTTAGTATGTCCAGTTTCTTTTCTCTTCATCAGCTTATAAACGTCTACAAGCTGATGAAGAAAAAAGAAACTGGAAAAACTGGAACTGCTACTACTCGGTTACCGTCTATTTCTTTTCTGTATGTAGTCTTCCAATTTCGCCTGGGATCCACCGATCCTTTTTTTGGTTGCTATTGTTCTTCATTTTATGACAGCTTTTGGCCATTTTATGCTATCAACAATAGATTATATTTCAAGAAATAATATTATTAATTTTTAAAAAATCGCTCATGTCATAGACTAGTATACCTAGATGTCTAAGCCATATGAACAACATGATGCTCAGTGTTATTGTTGTATGTAAAATTGAAGAAGGAAACATAAGAAGATCTATAATGTGATATTCCATCACATTGGTATAGAAGAAGAATCTGTCTAATATGAGAGACAACACTATATTATAGCTGATACCATTTCAATATCATGTTTATACTTCATTCTTGAAATGGTATAGAGGACACATATGTGGTATACTACATGGTATTCTTTAATCATGATATCTCTAGTATAATGCAAAGTCATTGGAAATCTTTATTATTAGTCTATGTTTGTAGTAAAAAGCCAAGTTCTTACCAACTTAACTTCTAATTTAATGCCTTTAGACACATTTATTTGATAGAAACTTTTGAATAACTACACCACTGTTTTTGGTTTTATACAATTTCATTGCTTTTTTGTTGCCGGATCTTCTTTTATTTATTATTACATCATTTTCAAAGAGATTCAGTCTCTCAGTCTCATGACTGATACTCCCGAACCACTTCTCATACATATATTGTCTCAAGCATAAGTTTTGCGGAAAGCTCACGAAAAAGACGGTTTGTTTGGCATAGTATAAAGATTCCGTAAACAAAAATTTCAATTGTGCATTTTTGTGCTAATAATTTATGTTACTTATTTTATATTTAGAGGAGTTTGTTTTTTTCTTGTTTTCTTTTATTTTGTTAAGAAAATATTTTAACACCTTTACTTTTCTTATACCGCAGTAAAAAGAAACGATTTTTGATTTTAGTTTTTAATTTTACAAGTTTGTAAATATATTTTTTTTTTATATTTTTCAGATCATAAATTTCATCTGGGTTTATTGGATTTTCATCATTATCATCATCAAGGACAAACTAGTTTTATTGTCGCGATATATCCTAAAACTGGTTTAAAATCGAAATACCGAACTAACTAAAAATATCAAAGTTTTATTGGTTTAATATAAATTTAGGCCCCCTTTTGGATAAATGTACATTGATTCTTTCATTGTTTCAGGAGGAAGTTTTTAATTTAACAAATGTTCAATCCCATCAATTGCCACTCATATATACATAGGCGGCGGCGTGCAAAGCACGACGCAAATGAAGCAGTTGCTTCGGGCGGAACGTTTGGGGGGCGGCAAAATTGCGAGTGCAAAAACATGGGCCAAAAACGTTTAAACAATTTGGCTATACTTTCAATTGAATCTGAGCTACTGGAATCAATTCCAAAAGAGATAATTACCGAAAAGTTCGCAAATGCCAAAGCGCGACAGGTTATTTTTAATTAAACAGTTGACACTAAACAAGTCATAGTTAAGTTTGTAATAATATAAAACATTATTGATCATTTCAAAGTTAAAACTGAATTCAGTCTTTAAACTATTAACTTATCATTAATATACTAAATTCATATTTCCTACTTATTTCACGTGTAACAACTGATTTTGATTCAATAAATAGAAGTGAATATTGAAATCGCTAAATTTTTATGTTGTGAAGTAAATTATTTATGTTTCATGTTTGTATAAAAATTGAAAGTAAAAATGCAGCTAAAGGTAATTTCCATTAAATCAATGAATTTTCAAGCCTTTTTGTGATTTAAAATTTTGGGGCGGCATTCTGAGGATTTGCTTCGGGCGGCTCATTTTCTTTGCACGCCGCCGTACATAGGTATATAAAGCGAAACAATGGCCTGCATGCCTGCCTTTAAATTCAAAAACGACTGAACCTATTTTAATGTTATTTTTTATATTGTTATCGAAAATGATTTAGGTTTAGGTTTAGGTTTCTATATAAATTATCACACATCCACATAAGGGGATTTAACGGTCAGGGATAAATTTAACAGTTTTAATACATTCATTGCCATTGCAATAAATTAATAACCGCATAGGTCATATAATCTGGGTTGTGATGGAATTTGATACGATCAACTCTGTTGGTTGCTTGCGATCTTAACGGATGGCTAGCGATGTTTAATTTTGTAAATTTTGATATTAAAGTTATTCTATTCTCTCAAGTTACTGCTATAAGGTTTTTTCATCTTGAAAAATACGATCAAATAGGAATAAATATTATTTTGTTTTTAAAATTTCTTAAAAATATTTAATAAAATGAACTTTTTTCCGGTTTTTTTTTTTTCTCCACCAAATCATATAATCACTAAATATGCTCAAGAAAAAAAGTAATGAACATAATTTTAAAATTACGCAAGTAAAAAAAAAAATGCCAAAAAATAAATTATTTTGTTTGGTTGGTTGAGTTTGTAATTCTGTTTAGTTGCAGTTCAGTTAATTGAATATCGCTTTCTATTGATCAAACAAATTTTTAACGATCGATTCGATTGGATCTTATGTTCGGTATAAGATGTTGTAATTTCAGATAAAGATGCGATACAAGATTCGGAAATATTAAAAATTTGGTTTTTCCAGCAAATCATGATGATAAATTGTTTAAAAACAACAAAATCGATCATTATTGCAAAAATTTGAATTGCACCGAAAACAAAAAGAAATCTTTCCGGACTTTGATCATAATTTTATACATGCAAAAAATTGTATGTCAGGAGAGAAAAGGGACCGGTGCGGCCGATATATCGCAGTGGAAATGAAAATTTTTTGCAAAATATGTTTTATGCTTTTCTTTTTTTTTTACACTCTTTATAAGAAAAAAAAGCTGTCTTCTTTTGTTGTAAAGTTTGTTGCCGATCTAAGCACATTTTTACTTACTAAAATTTATTTTTACTGTAATTTGAAGTAGGAACCAGATTTTATGTTTTTCTTTCTTTTTTTTTTGGTTGGGCTACTTTCATGTAATGCGGATGTTATAACAAAATTTTTAAAAAATCTAATAATTTTTCAGTTGAAAGTCGTAGAGATGAAATTAAGACGTTTACGCGCAAATGAGATGTATTTTCGTTATGGTTTTGATTTTATGCATTTTTAAGGTGATTAAAAAAAGTATGGGTCGCAATGGTAACAGGCCCATTTTTTACCTTTTACATAATACATTTAGAGTTAATAATTGAATACAGAAGATATACTGGTTGGAAGTATCATATTTGACCTTAAAAGGCACTTATATCATGATAATATCGATATTATTTAACTTTTATATTTTTCACGGTGAAAGCTGAAGATGAATTCAATTTTTTTTTTTTTGGAAATTATATCTTTTACTTTTTTATTAAAAAAAAATTTAATTTATTCATCTTTTTAAAGTAATGCACTTTAAATTCAGTTATTAAATTAAGTAGAACTGAGTCCAGACAGAATTTCATAAATATTTTATAATATCAATTTAATAGTGACCTAAAAGTTCAGTGATTACAATTTGTAAAATAATTTATTTAATTAAAATGGAAAATTCCCATGTTTTTAATCAAATCGGAATTTTTAATTATTGTAAATCGTATTGATTTCCATATAAAGTGTTTGAAAAAAATATTTGGACTTACTTTTCTTTTGATTTCATTAAAGGATAGTTTGACTAGGACACAAAGTAGTATAAGATCCTAAAGGTTTCATATTTTTTAATTATCATTTACACTTTTTTCACTGTATTTGAAAGATTGTGAAATTTAAAATTTCCATCAGATCCGCGAATAATTATTTAGTTTTCGAATGGACAGCCTTTCAGCTTCATCATTCATCGAAATTTAGCAGAACCATAGACTAATATTAAAGATTTCCAACGACTGAGCATTCAACTGATTCTTTTTGTACCGTGATATCCTGGTATAATATAGATTCTTCTCTTTTTTTAACATTAAACTTCTTTTCATCCATCACGCTGCTCATTTGGCTAGGAAATCTAGGTATACTTATCTATGGCAGAACTCTATACCTAAAGAAATTATGAAGTTATTAGTTGATGGTAATAACTGAATTTTAGTTGTCAGAACTAAAAAATAAACTAAACTAAATTAACAATTTTTATTGTAACTAATTTTTTGCTGTCCCAACCAAAAAGTTTAGTTAACACGACTTCATTTTAAAGTTCCATAAAAAAATATTACATACAAATTCTAGAACTTTCAACTGCTATTTACTTTTTTTAACTTCAGTTTTATTTATCACAAATGAAGCTGTTCTAGTTAGACACAAGAGAATTGTTGAATTTTTTAGTTAGGAGAGAACCAAAATACTTATTCCTAATAGCCAAATTTAATGTTTTGAATACAAAATTAACCAGATTAGGAACTTGCAGAAAAACGTTCAAATTTGAACAAACCGCATCCATGTTGGAACCATAAATAAATTCATTTTACTTAATATTCAATAAATAAGAAACCATTTGATTTAAGTTTCATTAATAAATCGTTTTTTTATTTTAATATTTAATTGAAAATTTGTGATTTCTAATAATAGGCTTGTCCCTCCACTTACACATTATTAGGGACAGGTTCCCGACGCTAAAGATTTGGGTAGCTTTTAGCAAAATCGTAGAATTGCGCGTGTACTGTACATTTTTTAAATATATAAATTGGTTAGGGCGGCAGCACACCTTAACGTGCCACTATACCCGACAATTTTTTAATATTTACTTATTAGAAATATAATTTAAATTGGGACAAGTAAGTTAAATTAAATAAATTAATTACGAACGCCACCAATGTACTTCAGTCCTCTAAAATTTTAATTTATGTGCCCTGAACTATTTTTCTATGTGTCAAGTAAAAATTTCCTAAACAACTTTTTTTCTAGATCGAAATTCAAATTTTTTGGTTCGAATATATGCTAAATTACATAAAGATGTTCTAAATATATTTGGGACAGGAAAATTAGAATTTCTTTTATTTTTCTTTAAATTTTTATTAGAATTTTAAACTTAATTTTGTTTGTTTTTTTTTATAAATTTTATACCAAATAGGCCAATAATATCTGGACTTATTAATGTTTTGTTTTTAATTTATTTATTTTAAATTTCATTTAACTGATTTCTTGTTTTCTTTTCTTTTTAAAATTAAATAAAAATTTACAGCAAGAAATGTGTTTCCATTTTGGGATGGTGAAACAAAAACCGTTTTAATATTATTACTTTTAATATTTCAAAATATTTCAGTGCCTTTTTTTGCTTAAATTTTATCAACATTAAAGTTTATTTTTTTCTAATTTGTATTTAATTCTTTAAATAGTTTATCTTTTTTATAATAATTTTATGATTAACCAGTTTCTACTTTAATTAATTGATTAATTTCAATTTGTTACTTACCTGATTTTATTTACTTATTTCTTTATGATTAAAACCAAAAAAATTGTTGCATTTATTTCTTGCTGTTTTCAAGACTAGTTTCTTTTTTAAACTCAATTACTTAATTTTTAAATGTAACTTTTCTATAATTTTCTTGTTTCTAACAGAGTACAAAAATTGTTTATTATTTTATATGATTTTGTTTTTTCATAATTATGTTTTTAATTTCGTTCAGAATAATTTTCTTTAAAGAAATTTATTCGCGAAATTTTTGAAATTTTTTTTTTAAAAATATTTTTTTTTTAATAATATTTTATTTATTTTAATATTTTGAATAAATTCAATTAATATTTAATTCTTTTCTTTTAATAATATTAAAATTAAATAAAGCTCGTTTGATTGTTCCTCCTTTTTTTTGTTTAGATTAACATTTTATAAACGATTTAATATTCCAATGGAAGAATTTCAAAACTACAATATCTCTACAATTACTAAAGTGGTTTAGAGTCGCAATTTCCTATTCTACCAGAATAAATTCTGAAATTCTTGTCTTGGAGTTCTTTAAACTCGTTTATAAAATATATTTGTGTAAATTCAAATTAATATCACAGTTTTGGTATTAATATAAAATGTCCTTAATCCAAAAGCCTTGCTAATTCCGATCCTTTTAAATTTTACGAATAGCAATTTGATTGTGGTTCTAAAAAGCTCACTGTATAGTTATAGTGTGTATAGTGTGTGTACATTCCAACTAGTTTTCGTTTTTTTAGGTGGATAGCCGTAAAGTGTTAGTCCCAAAAATAATGGAGGTCAGAATTAGAAAGGCTGTCGGATTTAAGACACGTTCTTTAAGATTTTTATAAATTATTGATGAAATTTAAAATAATAATGAGTATAAGATTTTGATTTATTGAGTAATTATGAGCCTTATATATCTGGTACTCGTTGAATTATTTAACGAATGACATTTGAGCTGATTAGGGTCTAAACTAGGTTTTCCTACAATTTTCCTTACAATTTTTTGTCATTTCTAAACTATTTTAAATAAATTCAAAAAAAACACTAATAGTTTTATTGCACAAGAAAATGTATAAAAAGCGGTTATCTCTTAAACAGAATGACGGATCTACGACGGTTAAGACGGTAACGCAGAATATATGAAATCGACAGGAACTGCGACGAGTGTTTCTGGAATTTCAAAATTCTTCATCTATTAAGTCTTTTGTTAACATTTTTTGATGTTTCGAAAATTATGGTTAAATGGCAAACTATCGATTTCAAGTAGTTCCAGTTTTCATTTTATTCCGTAGATTTTATTCCTTAACTCAACATCTGATCTTCCGTAAATCTCGTTTAGAATCCGTCTTGCATCATGCTTGAATTTGTCTTGAATCCGTCAACTCTCTACAGAATTTAAGAAATCTAAAAAAATTTGAAAAACTAAAGTTTAATTCTAAAAAAAAAGAAATAATCAAACGAGCTACATTAAAACTAATAAACGAAATCAATGATAAATTTATGGACATTTAAATTCTATTATTAAATAAATAACAAAAATTCTTAAATTAACAAAATTTTTTTTAATTAGACAACAAATTATGGACTTTTTTTTCTTTCAAAAGAATATTTTTTTCTATTATTTTTAATGGTTTTTGAGTTTTTAAAACGTAAAACATTTTTTGATTAAACTACAAAAAAAGAAAGAAAGAAAACTATTATTTTATTTAAATATTAATTAATTTAACGATGAATGGAATTAAAAATTATATTTTAATATTTTATGAAAACAAACTACATAACTAATGGATGGAACTATATAGAAACTTACTACGAAAAAATGTTTAATTAATATTAATTATTTTAGTTTACTTAAAAATTATTATGGGTTTTTCCTTAATTTTGAATCATTTTAATAACGTATTTTACTTCATTTTGACTAATTTAAGTTTTATTTAATTACTTCGAAAAGACAAATTAAATTTGTTTTTGTTTTTTTGGTAACATTTTTTTTTTGTTTTTCCAAACAAATGAAAAATTAAAAATAAAATTTCAAATTAGAAGAAATTAAATATTTAAATTTTGAATTATGTTTATGTAGAAAATCTATTTAGTAAATATTTAATTTTTATGATTTTAGATGTTTAAAGATTAGGGCAGTTATTTCTTTATAAATAAACGAAAAAAAAAGAACGGAAAATTAATGTTTTGGGCCTTTTTTTTAATGGTAAGTCAAAGATTCCCATTTTTTTCATTCAAAAAACCCCCCAAAAAATAACATTAAAACAAAAAAATATAATATTTTAACAAATTCTTTTCTTTTTAGTATTAATCAACAAAAGTATTTTTAACAAAAATAATTTAAATAAAAACAAAATTAAAAAGAATTTTTAAAAAAATAACTTTATTCTGGAGAATTTCCATTCAAACCGCACAATTCAACGCTTTGATCTTCTAAACTTCGCTTTAAATCTTCAATGGTGTCAAGAATTAGCTGTTGTTTGGTGCTGATATTCGATGAAAAGCTATCATCGTCATTAGTTTTCGTATCACTTTGGTTTATGTCTGGATTTGAGCTTTTTAGAGATTTTCTTTCTCGCCGTAAATTAGTAATTTTCTCAAGAATAGCTTTTTTTGGAATTTCTGTAAAAGAAAATTGATATGAAGAAAAATATTTAGAAAAAAAAAGAAAAACAATTCTAATTAATAAATAAAAATGTAATAAACCTGATTCTAAATCTAAGCTTTTTTTAATTCGTTCGAATGTTGAGCTTCCTTTGTAGATTTTTCGTTTTAATGGTTCACTTTGTGGACAGTAACTATTCACCGATGTTCGATTTCCCATGTCAATTGAACGGAACGACATTAAAGATGCCTTTTTGATATCATCAATATTTCGATTTGTATAATCTTCATCATTATAAATGGTCATTTGTTCCAATTCTAGAACGACATTTTCATTGGATATATCATCTTGAAGTTCATGAATTTTTTGAGCTGCATTTTTCATATGAATATCATGAACATCTTCAGATTTATGTTTTATTGTTGTCCTTGAACGTTGAGATGAAATTGTTGTTCTACTATTATCCTGATCTGAATCCGAATCGGAATATAAAGGAACTCGTGGTGATTGACTACGAATTCGCCGGCGTTGTTGTGATGGTGACATTGGTGGACTTCGAATTTTACGACCGTTTAATTGAAGTTGTGGTGATTTTGGTGGCAACAATTGTATTGATGATGATGATTCACTATTTCTTCGAACAATTTCAATTGTTGCATTTTGATTGATGAAATTTGTAATATGAGTTTTTCGTGGACAAACACGATTTGATTTTGGACTATTCGGTGCTGAATTTGTCTCATATCGTAACATATCCAATCGTTTATTAATCAAATGACCATCTACAGATGTAGTATTCTCAATTGTATCTGGATTTGATTTTTGTTGTTTTAAAACTTCACGTTTAAGATCTGCTTCACAATTTCGAAGCATTTCTACACGTTTATTCGTTGGAAGATTACAAACTCTTCGAGGACTCGGTACTGGTGTTTCTCTGAAAACCAAACGGAAAAAAGATTTTTATTAAAAATAATTTTAGAAATACTTTCATTTAGTATATTACTTTAAAGCGCTTGTTTTCATTGAAACTAAAATCGTTTCAGCTTCATGTATTAATTGCTTATATTTAACATCCGCTTCTAAATCGGCTTTCAATAAAGCCTTTTCACTTTCAGCAATCGCAATAAAACGTCCCCGAATTGCATGCACCTCCGTAAATGTTAATGAATTGGAACGATTCGTAAGTGGTGATATTTTTGGTGTTCTAGAAAAATTTCTATTGTAGCGAAATATTTCCAAATCTAATGAATCATACTTTTTACTATCAACCGATTGATTACGCCTCAATGAAACTGGTGTTCCACCTAAACTCCGAGATTCACGACTATTTCGTATTGGTGAATTTTTCTCCTTATTATTTTCCACACTCTTCTTACGGGTTTTCATTAAACGTTTCTTACGTTTCGAACTACTACAACAACCTTCTTCATTTTGTTTACGACTACGACGCATTCTAGAAGCACGACGTTCTAATTGATAATTAAAATAGGAACAACTTCCAGTATTTTTGTATGCATCTTTTTCAATAACTTCTTGTATCGAACCAGTATCAATAAAATCAATATCTAAAAGTTCATCAGTATCGCATTCATCACCAGCATCTTGTCCAGTATCTAAATCTGAGACACAATCTGTTGGATCGGAATCACTATAAATTTGAAACAAACAAAAAATTATTAATTAAATCTATTCTTAAAAAAAAACTTTTCTTCCCAAAAATAGGTAATTAATCAAAAACGACCAAACTGGCTATTAATCTTGTTATATACCTTAAAATATCAGTCTCTTTTTCATATACATAACTTTCATCAAACTTTCCCATCATTTCATTAAGAGTTGCATCTTCATCACTTTCTGGATGTGTTCCAGTTTCTCCATCTCCACCACTAACAGCAATAGCACCACCAGACTGTGCTTCGGATTTGGATGGTTCATTTGGGGTGGTTGTAGCAGTTTTCTTTCGTTTTATTGTTCCTGGTGAAAAACTTCGGAGTAGGACTTCAACTTCTGTAGATGAACTTGTCGTTTCACTATCCGATGATTTCTCATTCTTCCTATTATATGTATATACGTATATAAATTGCGTCAATTATTTTGTTATTGATCGTTGTGAAATGAATAATATTACTCGTTTTTATCACTTGCACCAGCATCACTGCTAGATTTAATTCCAGACGATGATGAGCTTGCATCAATTTCCACTTTTTTTGTTAAAAAAGTTGAACTACCAGATGATGAAGTTTCTGTTGTTGAATACCATGGATTTGTTCGTATTCGACATCTTTGCCGTGGTGATGGGGCTGTAAAATTTTTTTCGCGCATGAAATAATTACATTTAAACAATTTAATTAAAATATCGTACATTCGAATCCTTTGTAACTTTGTAGAACAACACTTGATTGTGGTGGAATTGGACTTGAACTTTGAAGTTTTTTTGTATTGAAAAAATTTGGATCTGGTATACCAAATCCGGGAATTTTATTTTGTGCTAAATCAAATGATTCTGTTCGCCGATGATTATTTGGCTGAAAATTATTTAAAAAGAAAATTTGATTTAAAGCAAAATTTCCATTTAACATATTCCATTCGTTTACCACCGGTTCTTGTGGAGACATTTCTTCAATATTATGAAGTCCAAATTTGTATCGTGTCGCTTCGATTGCTAAACTGTTAACACCTTTCGGAAAATAATGAGTTCCTGTTCGCATGTTAATATAATATTCAGGAGGGGTATATGTTGTTCCTTCAATAAACAAAAATATATATTATTTTATTTAATAATTTCCACAGGAAAAATTATGATAATTGAAGGAAATCAATTTTCTTCATTCAAGGGCTAACTTATTATAAAAACAGTTTCCCTTTCAATTTGCTTCAAAAGATTTTCTTTTTCTTATTTTGTTTGGGAAAATTAAAAAAAAAAAAAAACTTTTCCAATCACTAAATCCGAAAATTTAATAAATTTACTCCAACTCCTCCTATTTTGAACTTTCTCGCATAGAAGTTAAAAAAAAAAACATTTCACTTTTATCATGGTTTAATGGAAGAAAAAAAAAACAGGAAGAAAAGTTGGGTTTTTTCATTCTAGGGCCGTCAACGAAGGAAGAAATTCAATATAGCTAACCATTTCCCTTTCATGGTTGTGTCAATATGAATGAAAGCCTCTTGGGGGCAAGCAGGATACAACGAATTTCGATGGGATAAGTTCGGTTTGGTGAGTTTTCTTGGATAAAGTGAAATCTACCATAATTCATTGCATGACATTTCTTCATATTGTATCCTATCTTCTGTATATTTCGATATATAAACATTTTATTTTATAGTATAGATATATACATGATGTTTTTAAGTTATCTGCAATGTTGATAAATGTTTCATAATATTTATGTCGTTCCATTGAAAAGTGTATTGTACGAGCAAAAAAAAAATGGAAAATATCAGGTGAAGTTGAAGGAAAATGAATTCTACGAATATCCAACGATGAAAAAACAGCATCATTATAGTAAATGTTGGTGAAGAAACGAGTACATAGAGGCAGTCTAAGAATTTTTTAAATCGAAGAACATTGTAAGCTTTTGCACCATTAAAATCATTCCAACATAATTTTTCCAGCCCAATTCAAGTTTGTGAAGTTTTTCTGGTTTTTCCTGATTTGGAAATGTTTTTTATTTTTTAAGATCAGAAATGTGTAATTGGTTATGAAATTGAACTTTAGATTTAGTATATTGAACTTTTTTTTTGGTATTTTAGATTAAATTTCAAAATCTTTTAATGAGGAAATATTTATCAAAACAATATTTTGAAACAAATACCAATTATACAGGATGGGGAATAAGTACTTTTGAAGATGAAATCTAAGTAAATCGTACTTTATACGTAATTTTTGAAGGAAATTGTACGAGAAAAAAGAAAGAATGGCGAATCAATTGAAGGGCTCGCTCCGCCAGCTGAATCCAGGTGACAAAATTAAAGAATAAATGTTTATGGTATGTCTGTAAGATTTGCAATATTTGCAACAAAGTGATCTGGGATTACTGGTGTAGATTATAAGCTCAAATATTGTTTAAGCTTTCCATAACGTTTACGCTGTCCATGTATAAAAACATGTATATCGATTTTATATTTTTGATTGCACTTAAAAAATTCGAAACTTCTTTTGAGCTCTAGTCTTTTGCATAAATGAAAACTTTCATCGACTTCGTCGTTTTTAATATTGTAAGTTTAAATTTTATATGAAAAAAATTTTCCACTTAACAAATTCTTTAGTATAGCTAAACTTTAAAATATTGAAAATTGTTTCCATTTCAGTAATCGCATATAAAATTTAATTAAAAAAATGTTGTTCTGGCAAAAAACAAAAATTTCCTTTATATTTTCTATTTTCATTACATTAAAGGAAAAGTTCATATTACTAACTTAGTTAGTTACTATGTAAATAGTATATCCATGTGATGAGTGTAATTCCAGCTTATAGAGTTCATTATTTTTAATTCAGGTCAAATGAATAGGGTTTTAGATAAGTTGTATAAGTATTAAAAACAGAAGATAGTATCGTCTTCTTTTCCATTTACTTTTAATGAAATGAATTCAGACGAAAATGGATCACTTCGGAAGGTTTTTATATAACTTTTATGTCGGAATATTAAAGTGTTTATGTTTATATAAAACGAGGCGTATTTAATACGTGCTGACACATGAACTTGACTTTATGATATGCACTTAGAATATAAAATATTGAAGTGAAAATGAACATTATTTTCCTTTTTCTCCTTGAAAAAAAGGTGTAAACAACTTATTAGAGAGTATAAAAATGATATTAGGGTGCAGGGACTTTTGAAGATTTTAAATACTGTACTGTAGAAAAATTATTATAACATCAAAAAACGTGAGAATTTAGAACGTTTGAAGTTCGTGAAAGAAAAATAAATAATTACGAAAAATAATGACTTACAATCATTTTTCTTCTTTTTTTTTGGATTAAAATTCTGATAATTTTAACCACATTTATAAAAGACAAAACTAGGTCGACTGTAAGCGTCGGAAATTCATACAAGTATTTAAGTTATGACACTTGAGCTAGAGT
This sequence comes from Xylophagus ater, assembly GCA_963422695.1. Taxonomy (NCBI): domain Eukaryota; kingdom Metazoa; phylum Arthropoda; class Insecta; order Diptera; family Xylophagidae; genus Xylophagus; species Xylophagus ater. The sequence continues at coordinate 7,553,841 of OY730486.1, read as the reverse complement.
CGATCTTGTTTATTTGAAGAAAAAAAAAAAAAACACATCTCGTAAGACTTCAGATCAATAATATTATTTAACTGAAATTCCACCTGTGGTTCGGTAATCTAATCCGATCTTTTAAATTTTATAATGAAATTTTCTATGAAACTGATCGAATCAGTGATCATGATTGCATATTATTTATAAGAAAAATAGATAGAGATAGAAAAGAAAAATGCATTGGCACGGAAGGTTAAATTTAACCACAATGTATACAATTTATTTCAAAATTGAAGCGACTAAGTCAGTGTAGATGAGAATATTATGACAAGGTCTATTTGGAATTATTAATGATGTTCGATCTCTATCGATGAATTTCTTCTAAACATTGTTATTATTTTTTGTACTAGTATCCAGTCTTCGAAGTATTACGAAAAGAAAATCTAGAACTGCTTTAACTGCCAGATTATACCTCTGCCCAGCGGCATGTTATATTGTAGAGCTAGGGGCAGGCTTGGATTGGCCCACCGAGACACCGGGAAGTTTCCCTGGTCGTATAGCGCGATAGTGGGCCGGTAAACAATTATAGACCGCTGCTTTTTTTCAGAGAAAATGGGCCGGTATTCCAAAACTTCCCGGTGAAATTTGCATAACCAGTCCAACCCTGCCTGGGGCACCCAATTTTAAGATGAATCAAATCTATAAAATTATCAATACTAGTCAGTGGACTTCCAGAAAAAAATAAAGTAATATTTATAAGTAAGTGTAAGAAAAATTGCATAGTTTTAGGCCGTTTTCTTAATATGTACTATCTAGTAATACAGTCAATCCTAGGACAGATGTGAAGATTAAAATTTGAAAATAGTGAATAAGAAAATCACTGCAAAAGAGTTGGTCTTCTTTTTAATAGTAGGAACAGAAGAATTATAAAAGTTCCTAGAACCATGGTCTTAGACCAAAAACTTATATAAATTTGCGTGAAGAAATTTAACAATTGAGTATTTTCAGGCGCTTATTAAAATTAATTTGATGATAACAGACGTTGACATATCATTTATATTGTATAATGTAAGTACTTGATAGTGGAAGCGATCAAGGTTTTTTTATTGAAACTAATAAAACCAAAATATATAATAATAATAAATTTGGATTACCTGGTGATGTGCCATCAGTAGAATATCCTGTTGAATAGGCACTTTCTGGTGATGATAGACTGTTAATAACATGCGCCAAAGGATGACTATTTATTGGTGGTGTTAACATTCCATTACCGCTATTATAACGATTTGTTCGTAACATATTTCGATTAGTTTCATTTCCATTACGAGTTTGAATTTGCCCGGAATGATGATGATGATGATGCAGACTCTGTTGTTCTTGTTGAGATGCTGAATGATAATTTGTACCATTCGGAATACATTTTGATGATTTTGAATTAATCACGTGTTGTGAATTATTTTTACTACTATTATTGTTATTATTATTATTATTATTATTATTATTATTATTATTATTATTGTTATTGTTATTATTATTATTATTATTAGTTATATTATTATTATTATTATTATAATTATTGGAATGAATTTTTTCTTCAGGATTTCCATTTGTTTGAAAATGAATATTGTTCGCATTTAAAGTATCATATGATCCGATTGTTGTTGGACAATTTTCACCAGAATATTGAGGACGTTTAGATGGTAAAATTTTGCCATAACGATTTTCATCGAAACTTTGTACACTTCCATTTTGATAACGTTTTTCAATATATTGTTGTGATTTTGGTATTGGCTGTATTGATGACAAACAAGATTTTGTTTTGTGATTATTTTTACTATTATTATTATTATTATTATTATTATTATTGTTTTGAAAAGTATTATTATCAATTTGCTTATTATTATGATTAGTATTTGCATATTGAATTTGATTAGTAGAAACATTAGTAGCTGGAACTAAAGGACCATTAATTACAGTTGTTATTGGTTGATAAGTATTATTTCCAGGTTTATTAGTATTTTGTAGTTGACTAGAATTATTAATTTGTGTTTGATAATGATGATGATTATGATGATGATGAAGTTTTGGTTGTGGTGACGTAGATGCATTGGTTTCTTGACCAAAACAATAGGAATTTTTACGCGGCATATTGTTTGGTGATAATGTTTTAGTTTTAATTGATGATGACGAAGATACAATTGGTAGAGCTGTTGAAACAGATAACGATGACGATGATGATAATGTATGTGCTTTTACAGTATGCATATAAAAGAAATGATCTGATTTTGGTGACATTGCTGATTCTTGTTGTGGTGATTGCCAACCAATTCGACTTGTTTTCTGAAATAATATATATATTTTTTTCAAAGCTTTAAAGTTGTTTTTGAGTACTTTCTAAATTTGTTCTGAAAGTTCAAGTTTTCAAAGTTTTATATTAATTAAAAACATAATGTTTTTTTTTGTCAGGCGTTTTTTGGTCGACTATGACATAGTTTTTTCTTTCAAATATCATAAAGAATATAAATTTATATAGTAGCTGTTCTAGGATACCATGAAAAAGAACTTTTCGAAATTTATATAAAAAGAAATTATTTTCAAAGGTTTGTAAATTTTTTTTACTTACAAATAAAACGTAAAACTTAAGAACAAGTAAAAATGCTTATATAAAAAGGATCAAGAAAAACCATTCTGGTTTAAAATGAAAACTCCATGATAAGATATTTTAATATATATGAAGAGGTGTCTGTATGTACTAACTTATATAAAATACATTTCATTGGGATACTCAAAGCTCATATATTATGAGAATAGTAGTAAAATATAAAATGTTCTTATACTTCTTATATGCATAAAAATGCATTCGAATGGTATTTTTATTCGGAAAATATATATTAAACAATTCTCATTGGATATGATAAAGAGATGAGCTTTGTGTGTGCTTTTTTTTCCCAACCACAATTATAAAAATCTTTTCTTTTAAGTATCTATTTTATGCTGAAGCAGTTGAAAAATAAATATATAGGAATGTACAAACAATACTTGGTAAAGATTCTGAAGTTTTTGGTATTCAAGGAAAAAAAAGGCACTTTATCCTTCAGATTAGTGTACATCGCTCGATATGACTGAATTGCAAATACTTCTGTATATACAGAGGTTTTTTTTGGATACAAGAAAAAGTATTTTTGTTCATATAAAATATGAAAAAGTTTTTTCCTTTTCAATTGTTTTACTTGCCAAGAATTCGCGTAAAATGCTTGTTTTTATGGATGCACTTTTTATTTCAAACTTTTATTTTTTTGTTTTATGAAAATAAGAAATTTTTTGCAACAATGAGTTTGGTTTTATATTTGAAATTCGAAATATATATATTATATGATAATCCTGCCACGTAGACAATTGTTTGTTTCATAATAAATATATACGAAAAAGTGCTCATATTTTTTATTTGCAGTATGCAATAGACTTTACATGATTTGCAATAAACCTAGGATAGGAATAAGGTTCTTATTTTTAATACTAGATTTTTGCATTATATAAAAAAAAAGATATTAGTTGATAATGTGTATTGTTATACGTTTTTTTTCATTCATAATTATGATTTAGTATTTTTCATATAGTAATATTTTACAAGTTCAAGGTTTTGTAGTAGTAGAAGGCCTCCTTATAGTTCATATATATTCATTTTAAAGTTTCTTTATTATAACGAATATGAGTTTTGAACGTACAAATACATGTTGTATCTAAACTTATAAACATTTTCTAACTAACTTTTAATTTTAACCAGTACATTCCAAAGATACCTTCAGCAATGTGGTATGGACACCACCATGCGGCGATGATTTAGTTTTATGGCTAAATTTTTTCAAGCAAATAAAATCTTGGAATTCTAAAACCAAAAACTCACGAAGGAAATCTTTAAAGGCGTTCGTATTAGTTAATTGAATCAATATCCTAGTAGCAGGATATTTGAAAAATTATCCTTTTAAGGTCTGTGTATGTTAGAACAGAGGCTTCTGCTGAGAACCTGTAATAAGGATGTAATGTCATCGAAGAATAAGCGAAAGAAACTTTACTCAAATTTATGATATTAAAAATGAATTAAATAATACAATATTCTGAATAAGGCAATTTAAATTCCAAAAAAAGTATGAGTTAAACTCTTGATAAAAGTTACAAACTTTTATAATTTAATATTTTCAGGACATGCACATATGTGAACTTTTACGAAAAGCTTTTATTTTCAAGAAACTTTAAAGAAAACCGAAATAAAAGGAATATTTTTATATCAAATTATGGAAAAAACTTTTCTTAGCAAATCGTTTCTCGTAACTTTTTTTTTGTATCTCTTATCTTAAATAGTAAACACTTTTCTTTCGAGTCACTAACTTCTTTCTTATGGTATTGAAGAAAATCCTAGAACTAAAATTTATCTAGATAATTAAGATGAACATTTTAATTCGTTTGAAAGCAAATCGTCTTGTTAGTATTTCAGTTAGACATTTAAAAATACAAGATAAGCCAGTCTTTATATACCAAAAATTCCCGTCAAAAATGTATGAAAAAGCATATAAAAAGCAATGTATTTTTTCTCTTATTCTTATTATTCTCCAAATAAGATATACTTACGTGACATTGAATGGGTGATACCTCGCTACGTCTAGCTGGACTTGATATTGTGGTTGCAGTTGATGTTCCCATTGTTGTATCTTGGTAAATGGAAATTCCAGTTGTCCCTTTATGTCCATTTGGTGTCCCATTAACTGTTGCCAAATTGTTGCTGAAGATATGAATTCCCATTCAAGAAAAAAAAAACAAAGAAAACGACATTATGAACCATTATCCAGTTATTATTACTCGTGAAAATATATGATAAGAAAAATATAATCCCATTTTGTACGAATTTTAACACACAATCAACGTCAAATCGAGAATGAATGATCCAAGATGTTTTGTGGCTTGAATTGAATTGATTCATGAAAGAACCCAATTTCAACTTTTTTTATTATATCTCTTCGGAGGACAAATAAAGATAAAATTTAAGAATAGAATTTCTTCAGATTTTTATAGAACGAAAAGGATGAGAAATATTATAGTATATATGTTATCCTCTTGAGAGATTGTTTGATCTTGGAACGTTTGTTCTTTTTTTTACTGGTTAAATTTTTCTGACATTTATTCTTATCCTATTTAAGACAAATGAAATTAATAAATATGAAGTTCGTGTACCCCTTGGGGTAATTATTCTTTTGACAATTATTTTTGTTAGATAATTTTTTGACTTGAAAGAATTTCCCTAATGAAATTATATGTAAAGACAAATTAAGTAGGATTGTAAGGCTTTTATTGTTTGAATTTAAACTCATTTAATAAAAACACGGATTATTTAAAGATTTGTGATGTCATTCATTGAAAGATATCGTTGATAATAGTGTAAATAAGGAAATTCAACCCTTTCTTATTATTCAGATAAATGTCGAGAAAATATTTGTGTCGTCCAAAAGATCGGAGTTACATATAGAGTTTTCAGTAAATCAATTTTAAGCTCAATAATTTCAATTATTAATGATTACATTTTGGGATACCGAATCTTTATAATAAAACTTCCAACTTTTAAGTCTATCTGACTTCCTCCGAGCTTACTACTCAACTGATTTTTTGAAAAAGTATTGAACAGCAAGAATAAAAATTTCGCTAGGAGGTCGCGGTGTAAATTTTCATATACATTCTGGATTGGACGACTGGAAAAATAGCATATATCTCAATTTAGAGGGATTGTGGGAGACCAAAAAGTGAAAATGTGTAAGGGATTTTCATGAATATTGGAATATACATTCTGGATGTACTAATATAAAAGATAACATAACAAGGATAGAAAATCGTCATTCACTCAATCAATAGTATGCGTATTTTAGTCGTACTCTAAGAAAAAGGTAAGCAAAGCTACGGGTACCAGCTTCTATTTTATTATTTTTACAAATTTTTGCTTAGACATTTTAGATTCGACAATTTCATACCACATATTATGTTAGGAATTCATCTAGAAATAAAATTGTAACATGTGGACTGAATATTTGATTGTTTATTGATTAAACTCAATGTTATCTGTCCAATTAGAACATATTTTTCTAACAATATAATGTATATTCCATAGAAATCTTCAGATCAGTGAATTTTCAATAGAAATCCTAAGAATCCTATTCCTTCTTTTATGCCAAAAATTTTTTCCTCAAAATTCCGAGATAGAAAATGTGGCCTCAACAAATCACGTGTAGAATTCTTGATTTTTACTTAATTTTCTATATATCTATTAATATGATTTAAAAGGTGAAAGATGATAGTATTTGTCTACTAGTACCAGTATTGTTGTTAGAAATTTTCCTTTCAATGTTTTTTTTTTTGCTATTATTTCATCGAATCACGTATAAAGCTGTACAAAATATAATAGAAAAGTTTCTTCTATTATTCGATAATATTTTGTTTGTTCCCACTAGGAGACAATAAGAATAAAGAAAATTTATCTATTTATACAAGAAGAAAAGGACATCATCATTTTTGAAAAAAAAAAAAAACATTCTTAAGATCAAAGGAAGAATTCTTCTTAAATTGTCTCTATTTGGATTGTAATATATATCGTTTGTGATAAATTGCAAACTCTGTTATATAAATAAAATAAAGTTTTTTAGAATCTATACAGTAGAAGGTATATTATAGACCTATCTGCCTTATTGATTAAATTGAAAGATAAAAGTTCTTATATATGACAAATAATAATAACAGAAAAATTGTGAGGGTATAGAAAATAGAGGCTTTCAATAATAACAATCATAATGATAACTTTTAAGATACATTTCATATATATTTTGTTTGCTTATTTTCTTCCTAACTTCAATTTTTTCTTTTTTTGATGAAAAGTCTTGTATAACCAAACCTAAAGTAATAAAAAACCTGAAAACATAAAAAAATAATACTATATATAGTAACGACATAAAAGGATAACACCATATCCCAAATTAGATATAGACTAGTCATGTAATTTAAGGACATAAGTTCACTCTTGATGTTCAAATTATATTCACCATTTCTTATATATTTATTGAAGAAGGATAGAAAAAAAAAACAAAATAATATATAAGATTCGTTGATGAAAAAAAATTGGTGAGATTGAACGTGAGGTCACATCGTCAAGGGATTCGGGATTATATAATATCTATCCTTGTTTATAGAAACATATTTTTTGTATATATAGAAATGAGTTTCCTAGATTCTTACTTCTGGTATAGTAACCGTGCTAATACAGTATCAACATTCAATATATATACATATATAGTCTGTTCTATATTATATAATAAAGGAAAAAAAAAGGGATACAAACGTGCCATATAATAGAATTTCTTATTTTTCCACTTAGTATATATTATTTTGTTGCACAATAAAAAAAAGGACTAATTGCTTTCAAAATGAATACTATACTTGAGTTTTTAAAGATCCTCATGAGTAATATTATAAATATTTTCCTTTTCTAAATAAATTATCATTAAGTGAAGAATTATTATGTTCGAAATGGTTATTTTCTTTTTAACGGTGAAACCGACATTTGATTTAATTTATCTAATTGATATGATCCGTTTTTTGTTGTTTTGTTTTTAGAACAAGGACCATATAAGTACTTAATTTTTTATTATGACTGCATTTCCTTTTCAATAGTTCCTATGAATATTCAAATCTGTTAATTGGTACATCGTATATCAAAACAGTTGATCCTACAACCCTACAAAAAGTAAAGTAATTCTTTATTACCCTAGACTACATTTTTTCAGACTTGACTATATTTAAATTTTCTTATTTATGCTCAAAATGTGATCTTTCATATAAATTTCAGAAATTACATAAATTATATTCGATGAAATATTTTTCCTTCCAATGGCAACTATTGTCATTAAAAAACTTTTATAATTTCCATAAATTTTTTTTTTTTCATAGCTTTTAAACTTTATGAATTCATAATTTTGATAATTTATCCTCCAAGAAAATATAATTTTAAACTTTGAAATCTTAAAACTTCGTGTCTTAGGAATTTTCATCCAATTAAAAATAGATCAAAATAGTTTTCTTCGAAGCTTATACATATATATATGTGTTATATGAGATCTTAGGATTTTCTCAGAAATCTATTTGAAGTTATCACTAAATATTTATTATCATAAGCAATTACCATAATGACCGGAATCATTAAGAAATTCATAAGGTATACAATATAAATATTAATGTAGAAAGATTATAGCATATCATGATCTAAAAAATATTTATTGTATGTAATACCTTAAAGAAAAACTATTGTTTTTAGTAATAATTTTCATATACCAAAGAAAAGTTTTTATAGAATTTTCTTTCGAATAAATTTCCTATCAAATGAACGTAAACATTTGACTTTTCAAAAATAGAATATAAAATAACATAACATAATAAACATTTGTCTTTTCTTTTAAAAAAAATAAGGAAAATCGATAAAAGAAAATGTTTGAATTTCGAAATAAACAAGAGAAAAACAAACCCCATTTTCTGTTTTTTTTTGGAATAATCACATCAATCAGGCAAAATTTCTTATCAATACCCAAAAGAGAGAAACAAAAAAATATAAATAACAAATATCAACTAAAGAAAATCATGGGTGATGGATCCATTCCCAAAGATACATCGGAAAAATCGAAATTTTCTTATATAAATTTATTCTGAAAAGAAAAGAAAAAAACCTAAAACTATTACAAGAATAGCAAATCACTAGAACATATCCTTTAGAATTTATTTAAGGATAAGAATAGATAAAAGAAAGAAAATTTCTTTTGCAATAATAAAAATAGTATTAGCGATGGTGGGTGGTTTTCTTTAGGGTGATTCAAAACAACAACTAAAAATCAAATGCCTTAAATACGATAAAAGAAAAGAAGAAAATTTGGGTTACTATTATCTAAAAAGAAAGAAGACGAAGAAAAAGTATTTTATAGATGGAAATTTGGAAACAAAATTTTTTAGTCAAGTTTATTCATTCTTATCCCAATAAAGTCCTTGAACATTGAATACAGAATATATCTGCAGTATTATTTTATGGTGGGTTCCAATGGTGTTTCATACAAATAGAATAACCTGGACACGTACCTTATCTACAATATCTATGTACGGACTTATAAGGATGTTGGATTCAAAGGATTCAATACTGTTTATATATTTAACAGAACTGCAGTTTATGTAGTATAAAATTAGGATTTTTTTTTAGTTTCGATAAGTAATTTAGTTAAAAATACATATTTTAAAAGTTACAACATGGTCTGTTTAATGTTATTTAAATGAACTGAAAGTTTTTCCGAAATATTTTCTTAGCTGAACTGATTGTATATTATAGAAGAAAATGTGCTCAAAATTGTCCTGTATTGATTTTTAACTTCTGTACTGTAAAGAATGGCAGTACAGAACTGCGACTATAATCATGAGGAAATTTAAAAGAAAATAGCTATGAAAAGTATTTGCCCCACTAGATGGGTTTAATCAGCACAAAAAATTTTGGGTACTTGCCAAACAAAATGTTTTCAAATTTTAAATGAGACTGCATTACTTATGAATCGATTCGCATAAAATTTGGTATAATAACAACTTATTTCAATGAAAGAGAGATTATTTTCAAGAATAATTAAATTCGACGACAACTTCAGACGGCTATCGAACAAAATTTTATAATTTTTTGTGTTAACTGATATAATTTCTTTATTTTGAAATTAATTTAAATAAAATTTGAAATAGGTAAGTTTGTGGATATTTTGAAATTCATCAAAACAAGTTTCAGAATATTGCGCTTCTATTTACGAAAGGATTAAGCATATTTCTATGGAAGTTTCAAGAGTGGCTTTTTTTAACTTGAAAAATTCTGTATAAGAAAATTTTTTATTTGCCAAAGTGTTTTATATTTCCTTTTCTTTAAAGGAATCTAAATTTATTTTTATATAAACACAAGTACCATGTCTGTTTGAAATTGACGAAAATATATGTACAGTAGTTAAAAATAATGACATCATGTTGTTTACGTACTCCAAAAGCACCTGTGCCTGGTGACCCATTTGTTTATACAACACTTTTCTTAAGACTTTATTATTTTTCTTCTTTCAAATATAATAGGTAGTAGTAGTGGTAGTAGGTAGTATACTTAAAGTGCACTTTTCTACAGAGTTAAAACAGGTACATTTCTAAATCATTAAAATGAAACCATGTATTTTCTGTATTTGACAGAAGCAATTTTCAACGGATCTTGTTTTTGTCCTCTAAACAAAAAACCTAATAAAATTAGAAAAAAAGGATTTTTATTAGCTAAAGTCTATATATAGCTCACCTGGTACCATTTTTATTTTTGTTGCCTTTTTTTCGTGGTCTTACAATGTGATTTTCCATCCACGATCGAAGTTTCGAACCAAACATTATTTAATATTATAAAAAGTTTTACACGAAATTATTTTCTAAATTATATAATTTTGAATTTTCACTTAAATTTTTATTTCAGTTATTGAATTTTTTTAATAAAATTTCATTTTAGTTTTTCTTTAAATAATAATCACAAATAGTTTTTAGTTATTAATTAAAAAGTTTTTCTCACAAAATTTCTATTAAATTTTCCTTTTATTTAAAAATGGCGGACGGATTTGTAAATTTTCTGTTTATGTAAATTATCTGAAATAAGAAAAATATTTTCTTTAAAAAAAAAAATCAATAAAATATATTAATTGTAAATTATAGCCTAATAATATGTTAGAATGAAAATCATACCGGAAAATTCATGTAACAGATGCTAAAACACACCTCACAAAATCATCTGACAAAGCGAAAAACTCTCATATTCATAAAATATACAACTCAATTCTTCATTTTCATCTCGTTCCTATTTTCTATTTAATATCAAAGATCCCATGTTGTTTTCTTGAGAATTTACATAATCTACCATAAGTTATAGCCTATCTCAAAGGAGTGGATTACAAAATAAAATACTATATACGATTCATATAAGATGCCGTTTCCTTAAGTGTATTCTATGCTCCATATAACGTCATTTCATTGTCATCATATATATATAGCTGTCACGATTCTAACCTAAACTTACATAGAAAATTTCCTTAAATTTCCCGCAATACAATAAAGTTTTTACATTGTTTCTTTATTTTTTTTTATTACTATTCCAGAACATGTCCTCCTCCGTTTTTTTTATCATAATAAAAATATTTTAAATTCATTGAAAATTCAATTCAACTATGTTATATGGCAAAAGCCACAAAGTATATTTGTTGAAGGCAGAGTCGGGTAATACCAAAACCAAAAATATATTTTATATAAAAGTTCTTTAAAAGGATCATCAATGGGCGAATCTAAAACAATATATGATATTTTCTTCTTTGGAAAATACGATATTGTTTTTCGGTTTTTCTTGGTGTGTGTATATTGTGTATCTAGACAAATCTCTAGAGGATTAGAATTGCGCACATATGCATAATAAATATATGAAACATTTACATTGAAAGAAGAGAAAACAAATATAATAATATCAAAAATAATTTTCAAAGGAAAAGCCTCTGTTTTGCCTCGTGGAAAACTTCAAAAGGTTCAAAAAAATCCAAAGAATAGAATTCTACCAAGCTAATTTGCATATATAGGAAATATTTCCAAGGCCCGCAATGGTTTCTTTTTTCTTTTTGAAAAAGAAGGGTATTTAGAATATGACAAAGTCTCTGTTTTGTAGGTTAGCAGTATATGAACTTTATTTTAGGAATTCGAGGGTTGTTTTACCATCTTCAGTTACTGAATTGTTGCATAACGTTTAATGGAAAATTCACGCACATACTAAAAAAAAAGAAGGAAAATATTGTCTTTAATATTAATCTTAAAGAAATATCAAATAAAAGTTTTTTTTAACTTGGAATATACTTCCTCATATATGGAAAAAGTTTGGTGTCAGTACAAATTTGCGAAGTCGCATCAGGATTTATATGAATTGGGCCGAATCAAGGGCATTATGACCAAGGACCAAGAACATATCGAATTAAAAACACCGCAATTTATAAAAAACTTAAAGGATTTTTGTGTACAGATTATAAACCAAAAGGATTAAGAAAGTGTAGAACTACGTTCGGTAGATTTTATATGTGTATCGCAGTTTCACATTAATCACTAATTAATAATGATATTTAAATGGACTAACTAGTCCAATAAACGATCGGGGTGAACTGTACTAGGCGATGGCGTAATTAGGTCTCACTTAAACAATTAGTTCATCCTCCGTCATCACCAGAGCTAGCCGCTCCGTCTTCCTTTAAAGGCAGAATATACCTGGCTATATATATGAGATGTGTTTTTTATTAATGAAATATAACCAATTCCTATTTATATAGAATTTTGTCGTTCTACAAAAAGATATTCGAAAAAGTATTTAACTTTTCTCAAAATTTTCTTTTTATAAAAATAAAATATATTTCAAGTGCATGGCATTGGCAGTGTATTCTTTTATGGCAGATCTAATACTAAAATAAAATTTTATATCCATCTAGTTTTATCGTACATACAAGGTGGAGTCCAAAGTAATCAGGACTTTAAAAAAAAAAACAGAACAAATGGTTTTTTCGGCAAAATCAATTGATTTTATTCAAAATAGTCTCCTTCTGCTTCAATACAGCTTTTTGCACGGTCCAAAAGCATGTCGAACGAGTGTTTTAGCTCGTTGGCCTGTATGGCCGCCAGTATGCCGGTGCAAGCCTTTTGAATGGCCTCTACGTCTGCATAACGCTTTCCTTTCATCGGCAAATGCATTTTTCCGAAAAGGTAGAAGTCGCACGGTGCCATATCCGTTGAATACGGGGAGTGGTTGATGGATTTTTGGTGAGATAATCGGTCACAAGCGTCGATCGATGAGACGGCGCATTATCGTGCAACAAACGCCAACTTCCATCTTCGCGATATTCGGGCCGAACACGTCGAATACGGCGCACCAAACGCTTCAAAACTCCTAGGTAGAATACCGCATTAACGTTCTGACCGGGTGGAACAAATTCTTTGTGGACAATACCCTTGGAATCATAAAAACAAATCAGCATTGTCTTCACTTTTGACTTCTCCAGGCGCGATTTTTTGGGTTTCGGCTCGTCCGGCGCCTTCCATTCAGCACTCTGGCGTTTCGTTTCGGGATCATATTGAAAACACCACGTTTCGTCACCAGTCACAATGTTATAAAGGAAGTTTTTGTCCTTTTTGACCTCTTTAATGATGTCCTTCGAATGTTGAATTCTGAGCAATTTTTGGTCGTTCGAAGCTCATTTTCGCACCGATGATACAAACATACTGACACTTAAAACGCAATAACTTCACTTTCAATAGATGAAATGTCATGAAATTCTCACAGGAAGTCGATAAAGGATAGCAGATTCTAACGCACCAGTCGACATATAGATGGCGCCACTAGGGGCGCTAGATTCAAAAAGTCCTGATTACTTTGGACTCCACCTTGTATATTTTATACAGATTTAATTCATAAAAGTACTTAAATCAGGATTCGAAATACCCATAATAAGGTGAAAATTCAATTACTTATAGATTTCTAGAATAAACAATTACTTATATTTTATATTGTGTGTGGATTGAAATGAAAAATCAGGGTGAAAAGGATACATAAATATGAATGAATATGAAGGAAATATTATTATTATTATTTTTTTTTTCCTGTTAAATCAACAATAATAATTTTCATCCGATTTTTCTCCATTTGGTTGAAAATTTTCTTAGGAAATATTTCGTTAAGTGAAATATAATGCAAATACTATGTAATATATTTTGCGGTACGGAATCAAAATCTGAATAGAGAATAATACTATACTATATTTCGATGAATAACAAATAAGGTATATATAGTATCAGAAATTTTTTTTGACTTCTTCAAGATATAATGTAGTCAACGAAAGTATATTTTAAGGTTTTCTCATTGCCTTTTGGGAAAATATATAGTGTAGGCAACATCTTAAAAATTATACTACCTGAAGAAGCTTATCTGAATAGAACATTCAAATTTTATTCATAGAAGGTGGAGATATATAATAGGTTGTGTTTTCTTCTCTTTTTTTTTGAAGGTTAGAAATGTACTATACGGGTAATAATTTTTCCAATATGAAAAATAAACTTTTGGCCTTTATACGATCAGTTATTATATACTTATATATGTTTGTAAAAACGTTCACACAGGCGGATGCAATTTACGATCGTAATAAAAGAAAATGTTTCGATACACCTTTTTGAATATATTTTCAATCAACCAAAGCCGATATTTATTTTGTGTTATAAATTGTATTCAAATTTTACGTAGAGAAGCTTTTATTTTTTGTTTGTGATTTTTCATGTTTCAAAAGTGCTAAAAGTTTCGGAAATATTTCAAATAAAAAATGTTCATTTCTTTAAGATTTTTATGATTTATTAATTTTGGATGAGTATTTTTCTTTAGAAATATTTCAAAGTTCCAAATTTAATTTCGTAGTGGATTTTTACTATAAAATGTTGAAAAAAGATGCAATTGGAAGATCTTAGATACTATTTTGCGACTGTGTACTGCTTGGGATCGTCCGACTTAAACTGTCTTTCGAAAGTTAGTATCTGTATGGGAATAACAATGATTTAGTAACAATCAAGTAGACATACTAGTAAGTATTCGACCATAAAGTGTAATGGTATAAAGTAGACTTGTAAATACTTCTTAATACTCAAAAGAAATCCATTTTTAATTGATTCTGAAATCTTTATCATATTAATAAAAGTTATTTAACTATTATTTCTACTTAATATAAATAAGTCTCAATTAACTGCGGTATAGTATAGAAAACTTTTTTCTTTCTTTGCAATTATTTCGTCAACTTCCACATCATTAACAAAGTCTAATTCAAGTTAATAAAGAAAGAAAGAAAGGAACTCAATTTATACTTCATTAACTTTGTTATAAGTTTCTTATTCATATTTTCCAATTATATTTTATATAAACTCATTTCAAATAAGTAAGAAACTTTCGTATACATATATGTATATTCTAATATCATGTAAATTTCAATAAAGCTTAAATCAAGTTATATTCTTGACAATATTTTATATAAATATGTAATGGGGAAAAAAAATAGGAAAATAAAATAAAGTAAAAATTCATCCAATTACTTCTTGAAAGCTTCAATTTTCTCATATAAGTTTTTCCTTCTGTCTAGTTTTTCATATATTTGCCTAACTATTATACGTTTTCTATCTTATTAATAGTCTGCCTGAGATCTCTGGCTGTCTAGTTATTTATCTGGAAAGATGGTTTCGTACTTGAATGGATGGATGCACTTCGTTTTAATGAACTCATATGTATACAGTCCGTAATGGAGTTACTTACATAAGCTACTGTCATGTAGAAAGTTGGTATAAAAGTATTATATGAGCTTTTTGAATGTTTTAATTTGATATATTCATATTTTTACTTGTAAGGAATTAGCTTTTTTGGTTGTACTTTAATATTCAATTTAAATTTTTTCTTATAAATATAATAAAAATAAGAAAATTGAAATCTTCAGATTATATTTTGCTTGTAGTACATACATATATAGTATGAGGAAATTAAATTTTTTTATGAAAACGAATTGTGTCATGTTAGACACGCAAAAAGCATGAACCAGAGAGACTTGTCACTTGTCAGGCATTAGGTATACCTACTCAGCTACTATATACCGACGATACTTATCCAGACTTTTTCGTGTTCCAACTTAATTGAATTTTTTCTAGGTATTTCGTACAATATAAGTTCAAGTTGACGCCTCTATAGTAGTATTTGTAAGAAGGCAAATTAGAAGTCTTTATTATCTTAAATTAAACAAGAGAAGTATAATTTTCATTGAATTACTTCTTCCTGTTTATAAAGTAATATTAAATTATATGAAAAAAAAAAGAATTGATAATAATTCTTCTTGTTGAATTTATTAAATTTCGTTAAAATTTAGCAAATCAATACTTCTTTGAAAACACAACATTTATATCCTTATTTTGAACATTGTAAGTTTCTCATTTAATTTTCATTTACTATAAAAATCCTATCGGGTAAAAACCAATCAATCCCTATATGAAATTCTTCATTTAGATTTTAATCATATTTAATTAATCCAGTCTATTCCACAATTCAATTACTTACAAACATAGGAAGTAGAAAATAGTATACTCGTACATGAGAAGATGGTAAAGTTTTTGAATTAAATTTTTCGTTATGATTCCCTGTTTATAGGGATTCATCAATTCTGGACGAGAACGATAACGTTCATGTAAAAACTAATCAAATCAGCGGACATCGTTAGAAACAGCAAAAACAGGGTTTTAATTGAATTTGGAACGTTCATTTTGATAGATTTTGTATAGTAGTTACTAACATTTATCACATGAAATTCTTTCCGAAATATCCAGAGAGAAAAATTGTTCTATATAAATTAGACATTTTCTTTTTTGTGCTATATTAAATGTTTTTTAAATATTACTTCATTGTAATCGATAGAATTTTTAATTAGGTTGTGTTGACAGATCCTCAACCCTCTTATGATTCGATTGATTGTCATCACACTGTGCGATATTTTCTATATTCAACTACCCAATTTGGATTCTATTCTTTGATAATAGGTCACAATCAATATTGATTAATAGAGATGTCAGTCAAATGGAGAAGACATGATATTCATGATGTCGATGATTCGAATATCAATTAAGCTTCAATTGAAAATTGTTAAACTCGTTATTTTCTCCTTTTTAGATCAGAAAAAAATGGTGGAAATTGCTGTTAGTATTTTCGTTCTTTTTTTTCGTAATATGAATATTTTTTAGATTTAATTCAATTTAAAAGTCTTTTTTTTCTCACTGATAAAATATCGATAAATTTATATAGATTTTAATTGATATTAATTTGATCAAATCGAAATATTTCTGCATTTTGTTATTTTATGTTAATATTTTTTTTTAAGAAATTCATTGCGAATTTTTAAGAACAACAATAATAATATTGAATTAATTTCTTTTCTTGAATTCATAATAAGCCCGGTATATTGTCCTTGAATTTTAACCTCGCGATTTCTTTTTTCCGATATTATTTAGCATATTTCTTTGAATATGCAAATATTAAAGATGTCTTTTTATTATTTCATTATTAAAGTCGATAACAGAAGATTTAAAACCAAATTAATTAACAGCGGTTTTCATTTAAAAGAACTTTTTTCTTTCATTCAAAAGAAATCGTTGCACTTCAAACTTCTGAGAAATTTCAAAGCAAAAATATTTTAACAGAGATGAAAACCAATTTTAAACCGAACCAGAAAACTATCGAAGAACACAAGTTTCTTTGAACCATAATCAAATTAACACCAAACCAGCTATGAAATTACTCGCTTAAACCAAAGTAAAACCAAACTAGTTGGATATGGTTTCGGTTTGGTTTGGTAAAACTTACTATTTAGCCACTTTTCTGAATAAATTTTCTAGTTTATTAAAATGAGTGATGAAAATGGAATTTTTCTCGATGAAACTGTGAACGTGAGAGAATTTATGAAGTGACTTCTTAATTTGAACTCAAAATTTGTATCCTACAATAAAAGACAGCCTCATTTTACAATTTTGCTTTTGGTTATCATCGAAAATCGAATTGAAAATCGAATCAAAAACTAAAAAAACAGTTTGGTTTCAATCTCTGCATTTTAGTATTTTCGAAATTATTTAATTAAAAATTTAATTATTCATGTTTTAGTGATAAAAGGGTGCAATTATTTCTTTTGAAAAGACTAAATTTATTATAATAATAAAAAACAATTTGATTCATTTTCATAATATTTTATATAATAGTAACAAACAAAGTGCTGATTGCACCATAATTTGTAGCTATAATCATTCTTTAACCCTTCCTTATGAAATTCTAACCCTTTTGTACCTTCTTAAATTTATTAAGATAAACTTTTCTAGGTTTATAATATTTTCTTTAGGAAAAATGTGCACGTAATGCGCATTCACTGCTTTTTTTTTCTTATTTTATCATTCTTATGCATGGAAAATGTAAAAGAAAAAAAAAAGACAAATGAAAATGCTGAATCACTTGGTAGCAATTTAAAGCATTTAACATTCAGGACGTGTCTTTTCCAAACCAACCCCCATCAGAAATCCTTCTTCTTTACATCTTCAGTAACTACATTTTTCCGTCATTTTCAGTTACTAAATGGGTAAAATGAAAAACAAAAAAAAAATAAATAATCTACTATTTTCCATCCGTTTTTATATTTAAAAGGAAAATAGAAAAATTTAACTAAAAGTTTAACTTTCTTTTATTCTATTTGATTTAATTTTTTTTTAAGAAGGAAAAAATTGTTCAAAAAATGCTTGTCCCGCATTCAATATAATAATTATTCAACAAGGAAGCGATTTTCAAAACCAGAAAAAATTTTCCTTAAGGAAAGACAATAAAAAAAATGGATAAAACCTAAAGTTGAAAGAAGGGGATTTCGTAATGTTGAACTTTAAGGATTCGTAAATTTTTGAAAATCAAGATGATAAGCAATTTAATTGGAAAAGAAAAAAGAAAAAGAGGATTTGAATTTCTTTTAAAAGAAACATTTATAATAAACTGAAAGGGAAATTTTATATTTTAATTTTTGTGGGTATATAGAATCTCTTTTTGTCGGAATTTTTCTTTTTAATTTGGATAATCACGGATCTTTTGAGTTAGGAAAATAAATTTTTTGTTTTTCATATGAAAAGGACCTACAACGTCGACAATAAAGTTCCGTGATTGCTATGCGTGTTCATGCCCATTTTGTGATATTGCCTCCAAATCACGCGTAGAAGCCTTTTGAATAATCTCATCATTGAAAAGGCATCCTTTTGACTGCATATTAATTTTTGGAAATGGTTAGAAGTCACATTGTGCTTAATCAGGTGAATACAGTGAATAATTCCACACATAGATTTAATTGACGAACAATCAACAAATTGTGACTTAGTCGTGTAACACAAACATCAATTATCTAATTCATGATATTTTGATCGAATTCAACAAATTCTAGCAATTGAAAAGCTAGCAAATAAAAATCATCCAGTAATTGTTTGACCAGTTGCAACGAATTCTTTGTGGATGTTGATTTCATATCGAAGAAAACAAGGAACATTTTCTTGATTTATGATGGAACTGTTCGTATTTTTTTTCCTTGTGATGATAGCGTTTTCCTGCCTTGCAAAATTCATTTATACCACTTAAAAATCTTCGACTCTAATAAAAAATTAGCATCATAAAATTGTCAACTGATAACACTCAAATTTTAACGGATTGTTCAGAAATGTCTAAACTTTACAATTACGCTTCCGGCACTAGTTGCAGACATATTGGAACTTTCGCGGAACTTTATTGTAACAATGCGTATAATCTTTTTAAAGGGATTTTAAATCATTATTTTTAAACGAAGGAAAATTAAATTGAAAAAAGGAAAAATTTTGTGTGGATAATGTTATAAATAAAAAAGTAAAAAAGTAAAAAAATAGGAAGAAAAAAATGTTTGAAGAAAAATTCGAAGCAGTTATCAGTGACAATAGTATAAGTCTTTTAGAATAGTTTAAAATTAATAATTCCATGGAGAACATCTTTGTTATTCAGATTTCTCTGTTATAGAGTAAATCCTTTTTTTAATAATCTCATAATATAATATAGGATCCAAAAAAAAAATGCTTTTAGAATATCTGTTGTACCGCACGAATGAAAATCATTTCATAACAAAATTGGTTTAGTTAAAAGGAAAACCATCTCAGAACTGTGTCAATTTTCTTACTTTTTTTTTCTTTGGTTATTCCCAAGTTAACTTCCCAAGCTTGACATATAATCAGATAAGAATTGAAAGCATACTATATACACTCTATTGTGTTCTTTTCGATCTATATTGAAATTTATTTTCTTATTTTACTTTCATTTCCTTACAAATATGTTACAAAATCCATCATTCAATCGTTGTGATACCAAGATACAAGCTGAAATAGGCAAAAAACATCTATCTGAATCGAAAAAAAAAATGTTATTTTCAAAGTCGTACGTTAATATCGATCAATTCGATTTTAAATGAGATTGAATATAAGAATGAAATTTCAGTGGGTATATATTCAATATTCTGAGTTGGACAAACTTGACTGGTTTAAGAAGAATAAAGTTTTATTTTCTTTTCCTCGAAAAGAAAAACCAAGAAGACATTTTCAAACATATTCCATCTTAGAATGCAGTCAAACGTGAAACGAAAATTCCTTTTTATAGAACAGAAAAGGATGATTATTTAGTTTCTATATATATAAAATATATACCTTTATCCTTGGGCACAAATGACAATCACGTATATACAATGTGGTTTGTTGGTGAACATTGTCGTTGGTAAACTTCTAAAGGATATATAGAAATATAAAATGAGAAATCAAAAGATTGCAGATCTCTCCTTTGAATTTCTTCTTTTCTTCGAAGAATGATTTTCATAGTTTTTAGCTTTAATTCAGTTTTTTGTTTTCTTCTTAAATTTAATATTGTTAGTTCTTTTTATTTCACTTTTCATACTAAGTATTACATAAGAAAAGAGCTACACAATACTATATGTCATTAGATTACAGCTATAAAGCCAGACGCAAAATTTGTCGAGGAATGAAGAATAATAATACGGAAAATAAAAGATATAATCTGAAATCAAGTAGATGTAAAGAACTCTTCAAGAATGTGGTGTGTAAATAACTCTTATCTAAAGAGATGAAGTAAGATTGCTTTTTAAAGTTCCTTCCACTTGTCATTGCAACTAGGAAAGGAAACTATTTTATTTTCTGCAGAAGAAATACTATTAAAGAAGAATGGCTAGAGAAAATCATGGTATTTTTATAAAGAAAGTTTGATCTAGAAAAGATGAAAAGTACCAACTTCTTATGATGTAACTACTCATACCATACTTCAGAGAAATTCCATTGTTTTTATTACACTTTAAATATGTTGAAAATTTATTGTTGATTTTGATTATAAATAGTTAACGACAAATTGGCAGTAGAAGCAATGTCTTAAAGATTAAGCGGAACAAATTATTACCAAAATGCTATGTTCAAGGTGTTTGTTATTAACATAATTCATTAAATCATAATGTGGGCCAAATCTTTTTCTATTCGTGCTCTTGAAATATCGATATTAAAATATCTACAAGGTAGTAAATGAGAAAAGTGTGGGTTATTTTATTGAATTAAAATTTAAATTTAAATTTTGATTTAATTTATCATTTCGAAAATTAATTGTATTACAACGAATTTGTTCTCAAGTTGTTATCCAACTAATTTTAATTGTATAGAGAAATTTATTTATTATCTTAAGCAAGACATTGTTATAAATAGTGATTAAATAAACAACTTAATGCTAGATTGTTAATTTCACGTCGACTATACAAATAATTTAATAAATCCCTTCTCATAGAGCTTTTTCAGGACAAAATAAATATAAAATCTAAACAAAAGCCACCTTAATTTATTATCCGTTAACTTCAGAAATCTAATATTATAAGATTTTAATCATTATGGGCTTGAAAGCTTTGTCCAAAATATTCTCTTCCATATGAAGTATACATATCGAAACAATAAAAATGAATTAATTTGACATTCAGAAGTTGTTCCGTAATATGAGGGTCAACGCTTTTGATATTAGTAATTAGTACCTTGAAGATGTTTTAATTGGAATAAGATGAATGTTCGTTCAAGAATATTTGATAGTGCCTTTTATATGTTTCAAACGATACGATGTACGATGTATATAATAATTATGTTTTTCTTGTGGAGACGTGATCAATTAGACTCAGTACTCCTAAAAATTTTAGGTGAAAATATATACATACTATTGTGTGCTTGTATTATGACATCCTAGAATATATTTAAACAAATATCATGAAGACTTTTATTAATGTTAGAAACATCTTATAACATAAAATATCACAAAGCTCTTTTTATCATAAATCAAAACTAAAACAGGAAGAAGGTGTAAAACAACATCTATACGAAAAAGTTCCCCATTTTTATATACTTTTGTTTCGGTAAAGGAAGAATGAGAATGTTAAAATCTTTATCCTTGTGATATAAACCTATATAGTCTTTATACCACGTTTCTATTTAATATGCGCCCTCCTAGGTCCTATACCTATGCCTTTTGTTTAGGAGTGTCAAACTGGAATGCATTTTCTTCGTGTCCTGAATGAAAGAACAGTGTTTCACATTTTTGTTTGGTAAATATCTTTTGTATAGGCGTAATGAGAAACAATATTTATGTATATACAGTTTTTTATTATAGTGAACTCATTTTCTAAATGATAACAATGTGCTCTATAGAGAATGAAATAAATAAAGGAGGCATTATTAAGTTTCCTTCACATTCTTATGTATATTTTTATGATATGGAAATATAGTTATTATAATGTGTATATTTAGATAAGTAGTTGAAGCATAGATGTATAAAAAGTTTTAAACAGTTATATAAGAATCATAATTATCCTTATTCTACACTTAAACAGTTTCTTTTTTTCTTTTAATCCAACAGGATTTAATATCAAAAATCATAAAATAAGTGAAAATCCTCCGGAAGAATATTAGAGTACAGCTTCAAGAATAAGTAAATAATTACATACTATGATGCATAATGTAAACATATACAATACAGTGAACTCTACAATAGGGGACACCTGTACGATACGAACAATAGTTTTATAAGGTTTTTGAGGTTCCTTTAGCAGGTATTTTCAAGCGTAAGAAATTTATTCCGGCAATATTCCTTAAGTGAACAAAACCATCGACTAATAGGCCCATTACACTACACATGCATGCATGCGCAATCACTTGCTTGCGCATGCAGAATGATAGTGTGTGGCGATGATTGTGTGGTTGCACATGCTGACTGCGTAAATCAAAACTATTTTGATTCGATTTCTGCTGCGCATGCATGCATGTGTAATGTGTGGTGAAATTTACGCAGTTTAACGATAGTTGTCGGCACGTAAAGTGACCAGATTTTTTGAGGACAAATTCAGTACATTTTTTATTTTGGGCTATTAATGAAATAAAACAGCAAAATTAAATTATTTAATGTATTTATATTAATTATTCCTTATGAAATGAAAAAAAAATTGAGAATATTCTACGATATAAGAAATACAGATCAGATTTCCTAGCGCATATTGTCTTTATTTAGATTAGTGTTGAAACCCCGCGCCACCAATCAAGCAGCGTGTCAACGTTAGAATTTTTTACATATATACATAACTCAACTCCATGCATTTTAGCGTTAAATTGACCGAATTTCAATATAATATTTGAAATATTTTCAAAATCAGTACAATATTCGGTACAAATTTTAAATCAGTACATAACCATGAAAATCAGTACCTGTACTGAATAAATCAGTACGTCTGGTCACTTTATCGATACGTAAAGCAAACGCTACTAGAATTAATGGGCGAGCATCCGACATGATGAATCAAACTGCGAAAATAATCTGATCTATAAAATAAAGACTGCGTAAACTTGACGTAAAGAATGCGTTGTGTGTGGGCAAAGCAAAACTGCACAATCAAGTGATTGCGCATGCGTGCATGTGTAGTGTAATGGGCCTATAATAATAAAGATTTCCAAAGACTGTCCAGTCAACTAATTTCTCCTGTGTACTAATATCCCTACTTATTCTTTTCCATTAAAACTCTTTTGATGTATTTTTCTTCAATTTTATATACAACAAACATCATGCTGACCATATGGGTTGGACATCTCGGTGTACTAGTATATTATACTATCCTATAAAAATATAAGGACATTTCTGGGATATGAAAATTTTCATTTTCTGGTGTGCTACTTCTACTACATATTTAATTGAATTGTGCGTCCTTTTTGAGTGGTTGTTTTCTTTAAAAGATATTGTTTGAATTTCCTAATATTGATGTACAAATTCACTACCTTAATACGATGCCATGGGTCAATTTTCCGAGTCTTTAATTGTTCACTTGAGATAGTGTTCACTGTATATTGAATTGTTTTTATATACTCGCTTTTTATAACCATAAACTTTTCATGAAGAAATCGTATACGACAAAGTATGGCCAATACTGATTCCTTAACCCAATTATGAAAGGATGGTTGGATTCCTTCCATCTACAAAAAAAGAAAGATACAACAACAATGTGTACATATGAGTATAAAAAAGGTTATATTTTCCGACATAAGATGGTAAAAACAACAGCAAAGACGAAACAATTTTGATATTTTCTTAAAAGGGTCTTCATAGTTTCATCCTATTTTTATTTCTTTTTAGAATATATTTTTATTTTGAATGTCTGTGTTAAAGCACATTTCCTTAACTTCCTTCCTATCTTGTTATCCATTTAAATAGTGGTGTTATTTTTATTTATCCATTAAAAGACGAGTTTTGGGATCACTTTAAAATAATGGATTCAAAAATGATATTGAATTTTTAGTAGTTTTTCCTTATAAATATTTTTATTTTGCTTTTTCTTCTTAGAAAAAAGTTGTGTTTACTTTAAGAGCAAATCTTTAAAAAATCGAAACTTGTTAATAAGCAATTTAAAATTTAATACAATGTTGTTTGGGTGCGTATTTTTTTGTTCTAATTTTCATTTTGCTTGTTTTCATTAACTTTAATTGGAATAGTTTAAAACTTTGAAGTTCATAAAATAAAAAGGAGTTTTTTCTTTTACCATTTAGAAACTAATTGTAAAAAATATTTTCTTCTATGTACATAAAGTTTTTCAAACCCTTCAAACAGAACTACGCAAGCCTTTATTGCGAGTATACCTCTTATACCAAATTCTATTTCCTGGAAAAAAAGCTTCATATAAAAAAAATTGCTTTTAGTAACTTTCTTCTATAAATTGTTCTATAAAATTCTAAATTCTATATTTTTATGAATTTTCTATTTAAGAAAGAAAAGAAAAACGCTTCGGAGCATCGTAATTAAAAAACTCTTGTCGGGTAATTTTCACCTAGAACTTTTGTGGTCTAGGCATTTTTTTTTCTCTTTACTTGTTAAATTAATTTAAACTTCATTTTTATGAAAATGTTTTCTTTAACCTGAAAACCTGATGGATTGGGGTATGTTTGAAATTCTAAATGGTTTCTGAAGCTTTCACATGCTCATTTATTTTTATAGCTTAATGTTTTTTAAGTAAGCAAAAAAAAAAACAACAAAAATACGTGCTTTACGAGTAGGTTTTTCATTAAAAGGATTTCGCCACTTTTAAGAGGATTTTCCATCATGAAAATGTGGTTTTTGTTTTCCATTCCAAAAATAAGAATTTTCATAATGGCGTTTTTTTTCTTCTTTTTAATATTATTTCATTTATTATTTATTTTGCTTTATGAAACTCATAAATAAATTCACAATTCTGTACAATGGTTAACATCCTAATTTCGAAATTTCCATGAAAGAGAAAAGCTTTCATTTTCTTTTTTTTTTTTGAAGAATTGTATTTTAAATTAAATTTTGTTGTTTTTTTATTAATTTAAGAGGATTTAATTTTATGCTTTAATGTGATGTTTAGAAGTGATGCTTTTAATGTTCAAAATACAAGATTTTTAGGATTGAATTTCGAATGTGTTTATGCCGGAATTTTCAATAAATGGAAATTAGTTTGTATATATTTGATATTAGAAATTTGTTAGTTTTAGTAGTAATATTATTTTAAAAATTTGCATAAACACTTCTCGAATTGAATTTCAATATATATTTGATATGGTTTTATTGGACTTAATTTCAAAAATTAAATTAATTTAATTAAATGGAAATTCACGTATATTTTGACCGTTAAATATTTTGTTACGTAAATCATCGACTATATTTAGATCATTGTTTAGATGACAACAAAATACTGTGAATTAACACCGTTCTGTTGATAGTTCCAGAAGAGAAGAAAAGAAAAAAATAGTGTCATTAGCAAATCATATCTGATAAATACGATTATGAGGTCAAAATCATTGGATAGGTAATGGGCAGGTATATCAGCTTGTTAAAGAAGACTTTCAGAAAGAAAACTGGATATACAAGATTTTTATTGTTGAATAAATTCTCATATAATTTTTATAATATACCGGGTGCCTCATATTTCAGTATTATAATCAATTTTATGTACTAAATTAAACCGTTAAAATTATCACAAAACTCAATACGATTTTTGAGCTTTTGTGTTATATATAGAGCCACTTATATATGATCAAAATATAAATAAACATGACTACAATCAAGAAGCATACAATACTAGTAGAGATTTCAATCCTGTATTAATATTTTGTTCCATGTGTTTTCCTATCCGTGTGTAATAGCAACCGCTAGTATTATCACAGTTGAATATGTGATTTTTATTGGAGGAGATGATTAAATGGGACACTACATTCATTGGGACATATTCCCCAAAACAAACTATTAATTATTATAACTCACCAGTCAAAACGAAGTCAATAAGTGTAAAAGAGGAGGCCAGTTGTTTTCAAAGCAAAGTGGAAGAGACAGAATGAAATATTTTAAGAACCTTCCATGAAACAGACGACATGGCGCCATCATTTGCAACCTAAGTGGCGAACTGGTCCCATACTGATATTGAATATGAAGCTTCTTTGGCTTCCTTATTTTGTGCTAAAATCCCTAATGATGTAAATCATCGGCAACTAAATATAGTATAGTTTTAAAGCTATAATTTAAAGTATCTCTAATCTATTAGCAATATTGAATTTTTTTCATGTACACCCAGTACATAAAAAAAATCTTGAATTTTTTATGATATTTAAAATATTTACCATAAAATTCAGCAAATTTTTTTTCTATAACAAAAAGAAATTTATTCTATGGCTTTTCAGTAAGTTCAGATCGATTCAGGTAAATGACATCATAATTTGTTATATACTAAAATAAAATCTATCCAAATATATTTAATTCATGACATGACTTCTCTAAACTGTTTACATAAAACTTATTCGTATTAAAAATAAAGTCTATTTAATCAACTTCACTAAAATTTAATAAATCACCAACAATTTAATAGATTATGTCTTTGAACAATAAAATCTTTAAGAAAATACTAAACAAATATTGATTATAGTCATTCGAAAAAGATATTAAGTAATTTCGATTTATGGTTAACACATTTTTAATACAAACTAAACATAGTTTCTTGGATATAAATAAAATCCGAAAACAATAAACTATTGGATTTTGTTTAAAAGAAAAACCTCATTTATTTTCATGGACCATAATCAAGAAACCCAATCAGTGTGTCAACTCTAGATAAATGAGGGTAGAAAAGAGATATTCTTATATATCAGCAATAAAAGCAATCCATTTCAAAAATGAGCCTTAATATATACTCACCCTTAGAAGTCTAGTCTTTATTCGGTACGCCTAAGAAACTATTCATTCATCCATTCTTACTCGTTAGGCATTCCGCAGACTTCATATTTATTCATTAAAAAGCTTCTGAAGAAGTAAAACAAAAAAAAAAGGTAAAAGCATTTTTTTTATGTAAGTTGCCTTTGGGGCCTTTTCAGGAACAATTTATTCATATAAATATTTTCTATCTAGATATATATTTTATTCTATTCATTCATATATGACATAGTCATGAAAAAAGCTTTTCATAAAACATGAACATCCATTTACACCCAATTTTCCAATTCACTAGATAAATGAAAATCAGCACATTTGCAATTCTAACATTTCGAAATCTAAACTATTAAACCATGTGAATAAAATTTTGATATAACCTTTTAAAGGTGGCTTTATTTAAGCTCATTGCCAACAGAACTCACAAGTTAATGTTTACAGGCCTTTTCTGGGATAATGATTTTAATATTTAATATGAGAAAATATGAAAAATATGATTTTTCAATGTCAAGAAAATGTTAGCAACGTTTTCCATTATGATTGCTATAAAAAGAAAAGATATCTTTGAAGAATACAAAGAAAAGTTTCTGGAAAAGATTATTCTAAAGTAAAATAGTTTTCTAGAAAACTATCTTAATCTATTATCAAAAGAAAAGAAATTTTCTTTGATATAATTTTCATTCTCTTCCAACACTTTATGTCTATAGTTTTCTGACAAACACCTTCATTTCATTTCGTATTTTCTTGAATTTTATTTTAACATTTTAAAGGGAAAAAGTTTTTCATTTTTTCATTAGAAAATTTTCCTTCAAAATGCTTTTATTTTCTTTGTGAGAATACAAAAACCACACATAAACATTATCCATTAATATCCTTGACATTAAATGTTTATATGATAAAATTTCCGATGCTAAAAAAGAGAAAATCAGGAAAAACTAAAGTGTTTAAATGTTCTTATCCTGAACAATTCTTTTTCCATGTACTAAAAGGCTTATAACGAGAAAAAGGGTTGAAGAAAATCTCCTGGAATATTTTTTATATTCTGTACATAGAGAAAAAGAAGAATAGAATTCTGAAAAGGTTAAAATGATAATTGATAAGAACCTCGTAGAATGATGTAAATTAAATGACAAGTTAAAAAAGGGGAGGTATGGGAAAGAAACTTGAATATGAGACAATATAGATTAGTGTACTTGAAACTTTAATCGTTGAGGTTAATAACTGAAAAGCTAAAAAAGTATGTAAACAACAAAAACTTGAAGTTTTAAACGTAAGCAGATTTTTTCTACTATTTAATACTGTATATTTCATATTAGTTCGCGGGACACCTCATACGATGGGGATGATAAAGCGGGAAGCGGGAACATCAAACTAGCTAGACTAGGAATAAAAAAATGAAACTTTTGGTACTATCGATTATAAAACGCTAAAAAAGGTGAAAAGTCTACATTTCTTACGAAATTTGATCGGTTTGGGCCATCTATAAATCGCCTCCAATCGTTTTGAAATTTAGTATTTTCTGGATTTTGAATATACTTGAATATTTTAAGAGACTAGGAATTAAAATCTTGATCATAAAATTCTTTCCTAGGCAACGAAGGGCTCACATACATACTACACTTACTCCTGTCGAGCCTACTAAAGGAAAACGTACTACGTTGTATATGCTTATTAATTGAAGCATGAATGTGGCTTTTCCTTTTTGGTTATTATAAAATTTATTCATGTAGACGAATATATTTTTTTAATCCTTAGAAACTACGTGATTTAAAAAGTCTTTAATTTTACGCATGTTTAATTTTTAAGTGCATTTCAAGAATAAATAAGTCCTTCCAATTTTTTTTTTTTTTTTGCCTGTTATCAATTAATTAAATCGTATTCAAATCAGAAATAATTCAGAATATTTATATTCGAAGTGGGTTTCTTCACAAAGTGGATTTTCGAATTTCTCAAAATGATGACCGAAAATGTCTGATCCGGACAGCTT
The DNA here is from genome assembly GCA_963422695.1 of Xylophagus ater. Taxonomy (NCBI): domain Eukaryota; kingdom Metazoa; phylum Arthropoda; class Insecta; order Diptera; family Xylophagidae; genus Xylophagus; species Xylophagus ater. Next base: position 7,524,412 of record OY730486.1, on the reverse strand, counting down.
CTATAAAGATTCCATTCCACCTTGATTTTCGGTTTAAGTATTTTAAAGGAAGAAAAACATATTTTTAAAGAAAAAATTATGAGGAAAATTATTTAAGAATATTAAAATTGATGAAAAACATTTTTCAAAATTCCTTTCATTTTCATAATTTCATAATATGAGATGTTTTTCTTTATAGATAATTTCTTCTTTTTTTTCTGTTGAAGAAAGTTGGAAGCAAAAATTAATATAATTATAAATAATGACGATCTTAAATGATAGTTCTATCTTTCATAAATTCCACTTAGATACTCGACTAGAATACATATATGATTTTTAATGAGGAACCCTGATGTGATGTGATTCCATGTACACATATGTAGAATAATACAACATCACTGGAGGATATCATAGGATATTATGTATGCCTACATCAGTCTGTAGGAAAGGATTTCATTGCTTTCAATCTACTACATGCTATTATGGTATAATAGTACCTACAATTTTTAAATGTTGTACAGGATGAGAAAAAGTTATCATCATCATCATCACGTGTTCAATTTTGATAAAAAAAAAACTTTTTTCTTTTTTATATATCCAAAATATAATCCTGACGAGGATTGTTGAAAAGTTTCATTTTCCTTTCTTTTTTTTTTTTTAAACAAGGAAGGGAACATGCTAAAAGCTCGTTTTCAACTCATTTAAAACCGGAAAATGGATTTCTAGTTTTTTCGATGTTATTATGTTGGAAGACGGAAATTGCAATGAAATGATGGAACATTGTCGAGAAAATGGGGAGAAGTTTTAAAGCCTTTCGATTTAGACAGTATTTTCCTGGAATTATGACAAATATTTTTGACGTGAAAATCTCTTGTTTGAAGACAAAAATAATTTTGAAAATCTTTTATTTTGAATAATATTTTAGAAAATATTAAAAGAGAATTATTTATGAAATAATTATTTCATAATAATTAAGCCAGGTTGTTATGCGATTAATTAAAAAAAATAAAGGAATGAATAAAATGTTTTTCTTAAAAATAAATACCGTATACACTTAAGCATCATATACCACGGTGAATAGGTTCCGTGTTGTGTATCAAAACTGTGTTAAGGGAAAAGCAGATGAAATGGAAATCAGAGAAAAAGTTCGGTTGTATAGTAGAGTAATGGTTCTATAGCTTCCATGAATAAAAGACACATGTTTATTGCAACATTTTTTCCATACCTCAAAATTAAATTACGTTTTCAATTAGACTACATAGAATGCGACGGATCCACGACGGACTATTTTTAATTCAATCTGAAAACCGAATCCGTCATGGATTCGTCATTCTCTGAAAGTCCTTATCAGATCTTGTATCTTTATTATTAGGTCTGATTGAATTAGATCTAAACATCTGTGTGTTCATACTTTGCAGTTCTGCCAAATTTATAATATCGAACTCCGAAAACACTTGAAAGTACGTCTGCCCTTATGAACATGAAAATTAGTGTTATATCGAAACCGTGATCACAAAATGCCGCGTTTTAGGAGAAATGTCCCAATTTTTGCAGTGTTATATCGAAACCGTCTTATAAGAATGCCGTTGTTATTCGAGGGTTGAGTGTATTTTATTCCATAAAATTGAAAATATTAGAAATAAACATGTTCTTAAACTCAATTATTATTTTATAAACAAACTCTATAAACCATAAGAGAAGGTGTTTCATGGTTATTTTCAAAAAATTTGTATTAAAAACTTTTATTTATAACTGCGCCATAGTCTGACATGTTTGTTCCGACCTTCAATGAAAGTTGTGTTTATAAAATAAAATTTTTGAAAAGCTTCTAATTTACTGTTTTTGCCTGAAACTATTTTTAGATAAATTGTTTATTGAAACATTACTCATCCATGGGATTTACCTCAGCTCTTTTACTAAATATACTAAACTAGAAAATTGCAAAAGTTTTTAATTAGATTTTATAATTGTTTTAATTGACGCCAAGAAAATCGATCATGTTTTTCTTTATTCGTGCTAGGTAATCAAAATCTTTAAATATAACATTAACATAGCCATATAGTATTTCTCAAGAGGAAGATTCATTTTGATTTTATACTGTATAGTCGCGAAGGGAACGTGAAAAACGTACGTGAATATGATTTTACTTGCATAAAGTAAAGAAAATATGTTTAAAAGGTTTTTAACAGATTTTAAAATCCACATTATTATGCGGTCGATAATTGAAAATTGGGAAATTTGTTAGTAAGAAAGAAAACAGTGTTTTTCTTTGTACTTTTCTCTACGTAAACAAAAAATCAAAATTTTAAAAATCTGATGACCTACAATCGTTATAGCATTGGCCCTTCTAGGTCATCATAAAAATAGTTCTTATCCAATAAAAAAAAATTATGTTTATGAAATTTTCTTTTTTGTGAAAAACTTAAAAATACTTATTTATGTTTACAAATCCTTCGAATATCTTGAATTTAATTACTATTTAAAAACAACAAACAAAAATGAAGAAATCTTTATGTTTTCATAATTTTTTGATTTAAAAATAGAGGGTTTTTCAATCAGAACTTTTTTGTTTTAATTTTAAATTAAATACGCATTTTGGATGAAAGTTCTGAATATCTTTATTGAAATATATTGTAGAGACTCTACAATTTATGAATGGGAACAATATCTGGTCTATCTGGACTATGTTTGCAGACAACATTTTCGCTCACATTTCTCCATAATTGTGGGTCTATCTCACGGTTTTGATTTGGTTTTACAATAGCTCTTAGATTATTCTGATAAACTTAATCTTTCACATAGCTCCACAAAAAAAGTCCAACGTTGTTAAATCGCTAGATTTTGGTGGCCAATTGGCATTACATCTCCCCGAAATTAAACGTCCATTAAATCTGGTTTTCAATAAATCGATTGTTCTTTCCGAAATGTAGTTTTATCAGATTGTCCATTTTCAAATGGATTTGAATTATTATTATGCAATTTTCGAGCGAAATTGAGTTCATTATAATAAAGTGTAGACCTTCTACTCCAATAATGTCAAAAAACTGAATGCTATAACTCTCATCATAAGCAAATACAACTCTAATGAAAAGAAAAGTTCTTATTGAAAAAGCATTTACTAAAAAACGTTTATGAAATTTCGCATATCAACTAATTTTCAATCTCTATTATTATTAAAAATAACAAAATCGTATAATTACAAAATTGGAATAAACAAAATTATGTGGAAATTAATTAGCTGATAGAAAATCTTATAATACGCGGAAATCTTATTATTATTTGTTGATAGAAAAATTAATATTATAAAAAAAAATAAAAATTAAGAAAATATACAAAATTTCAAAAATAGAAATAGTTTAAAAATAAATTTTAGTTAGTTTCTTTTGACGAATTATGAACACGTTTTAATGCTTTTGACAAACGTAAACAAAACCGCTTTAGATTGTGTTCGAACAATAATAATAGAAAATAATATTTAAGAAATTTTTGCGCACTAATCAAAATTTTTATCAAAACAAGAGCGATATTAAAAAAAATATAATATCTATGCGAAATAATATTGGCCACTAACCAAGTTTTTATGGCATTCGATTCATTAGAACTTTAGATGTTTATATATTGTTTTATCTTCATTCAATTTTTGGATAAAATTTTGTACAAAAACAGTTGGTTCGATTCTAACCAGTGCAGGGCAATCGATAGAGCTATACTATTAGCAGGATAGTGTTGTTTTCCGGAATTTAGATGCTTCAACAGAACTACTGAGTTAATTAAAGGAATATATATATATTATATTTACTACTATTAGATATTTCTAGAGTCAACTTAAAAAATCTCACGACTCTTTTTAAGTTAATTTTGTTAATATACCATTATCATACAAATGCAAAATTAGACTATCGGTTTTTTTTTAGGAGGTTTTCCATCCAACCATTGGAAATTTTTCAGATTAAATCTTTATATCAAGAGATGGTAATGTAGAATGATCTTTAACAATGATTTAGATTTGATTATGTCAAGATTTTCCACAAAGCTTCCAGTAAGATGATGGAAGTGTTGCTAAAAAATACCTAATTTCTTAAAACTTATTTTAAACTTTTGCATAAGTTTCAAGCATCGAACAGAGCTTAAATAAATATTGAAGATATCTCATGGTCTTACTGTAAACAAATGCTATGGAAAATATAAGAAAACAAAAGTCTCATATATCACAAATATTTGTGTTTAATATTATTTTCTTCTGATTCACTGTTCTGTTCTCCAATCGAATAATGATTATTACCAATTTAATATAATTTACGATCCATTAAAACTATTTCTGGTTGCCAAAATGAGAGCATATTAGTTATACACTATCAAAAATTATATATAGAAAGATCTATTTGAAGGGTATTACATATTGGAAACCCACAAAACTATAAATGATCATCATTATACCAGCCATTTATAGATTAAATAAATATTACATCATAATAATCTATAAAATGTTGTTTTTGTAATTGTAATGTAATTCATTCAATCTCAATCGTTATTGGCACGTACTACATGCACTAGAATTCAAATAATCTCGTAATTACATTGCGATTACAATGCTACTTCAAAAAAAAATAATAATATTAGGAAAGTATTTATATGCAAATTTTGTATCATTATTGACATTGATTGTGTTCACTTGATTTTTACATGACAATAATCAATCATTCGTAAAAGCAAAAACACCTACCGCACAACCATTTTGAAATATAGTAATATTAAATATAATTTATTGGCAAATAAAACTAGAAAGAAAAAGTATTTTTATTTTTACCAGAAAAATCGTATAATCCATATTTTCGAAATGTTTATCCATCCTCGACGTTTTTTAATTCACGCCATTTTGTTGTTTCGATTTTGTTTGTTGATGGAAACATGCTCTTTTTGAAATTTCAATTCAAGAATTTTCTTCTTGCCTGTCTGTCTGTCTATATGATATTTAATATCGAAATGGAATGCTTTTTCATATCTCTTTTTTTTTCGTATTAAAAATATCACAACAAAATGTCGTACACACTTTGACGCCGAATTTATGTCGTTTAAAAGAAATTCATTAAATCACAATTGAATCACTTTAAGATATCATCTTGAATATCATTGCACTTAATTAATAATAACCACAAATTTATTCTGTTAAATAAAAATCAAGATGTCTAAATTTTGTAGTTAAAAAAAAATTCTATGAAAAAAATTTTCCTGTCCAGACAATTTGGAGACCTTTTTATTATATGACCGCTATTTTCTTTTTCAAAGTTCTTTTATTGTTTAATCAACAAAAAAGTCTTTCTCTTTTGATCTGGAAATTAATGAAAATCTTATACAATTTTTTTGGACATGAAGCTTGAATTTGATTGCTAATTAAATGCAGAACAACAACAACAACAAAAAACCAGCATTGTGCAATAAGCTTTTTAATTAGTTATTATTTTTAATAAAAAATACATGAAAATGGAAGCTCGTTGTTTTGTTTTGGGTTTTATTTATTAAAATTTAATTGAAATATGATTGAACTTTGGTAAATAATGCATTTTTTAAATTGATGTTTCTTTTTTTTTGGTTGTTGAAAAATAAATTTTATATAAATTTCATATTTTTAACAAGATTAAAATTTTAATTAAATCTTTTATTTATAAATTCAGATTTTATGAATGATTTTACAATTAATATAAAAAAAAATTAATATCATACAAAATTGGATTCAAACACTAATGATTGGAAAATGTGAAAATTTTCTCATTAATGAGGAAAATCATCAATCATTAAAACGAATTATTAGAATGTTGTACAAAATAAATAAGTAGATTTTTTTTGTAGATCTAAAAAGAGTAAAAATATGCAATTAGTATCGTATTTATCTTAATCTTTCATTAAAATGGATTTTTTTGAGGTTTGTAATTATTGACAGTTACTAAATTTAGTTGCATTAAATTTCAGTTCATCGAATTTAAACAATAACAGTGAAACAAATTATTAATAATATTATCTTTAAAACATATTTTTAACAAATTTTAATATCCCTTCGGAAATATCTTAAAAAATTTAAAATAGGTAAATTTGTCTATCAATGTCAGATCCGTCCATTATCGACAATTGAAGCTTTATTTAATAAGAAAACTCTGAATATTTCTTTATACTTTCTTATAGTTAACTATAAGAAATAAATACTGTAGTGGAAAAGTGATTCAATACCCAGTTTCGTAGGCAACGGAAAGTGTGTGACTCGTAGAAGATTGGAATGCAACATGAAAGGTCTCACTGCCAGGCAATACCAAGAACACGTATGAATATTCATTTTTTATTCCAAAAATTGTGTTTAATTTTTGCATAACACTCATACCTTCAATTTTGAGGTAAGGAAAATCCAAATACATTATTAACTATTTGGGATTTATTTGATTTTTCGGTTCAAATTTTTGTGATCAACGAAAATGTTAACATTTTGAAGGAAATTTCAGTCATAATCTAACTGAATGAACAGCAAGTATACACTATTGAACAGAATCGGAACTAATGTGTCTAAACCCACCTCAGGTACTTTCTTATAAGGATGGAATGAATCGATTAAACTTTGAGAAATCACTTCTAACATAAAGAGTGATTCATTTGAATTTTGATTGTCTTATTTTTACGAAATTTGATGTTAATTAATTGCTATTTGATTTAAATCATTTAAGGAAATTAATAATCATTCAAATGACTTATTTAAAAACAATATCTTTTTTAAGACTTTATATGTCTTTTTTGTCAGTTTTTATTTTTAATAAATTTCAAAATTACAATTCGATAAAAATTTCGACACAATTTATAAATTAATAATTTTCCAATTTTAGTTAAACTTAGTGGGTTTTAAGAGATCTGACTCATATTCGAAACAATTGCAATATAATAAAATCCCAAAATTGAATTGTTTGTAGTTTCGAAAAAGTAATACGTATTAGCTTAAAAATATTGTTAAATCATGTTATAATAATTAAATTTAGAGATTCGTAATTCATTTAATTAAATACGAAACCAAGTCAAGTTTAATTAAATTGTAAATATTAAATTTCAAAAGAGCAATGAACTAGATTTAATTTGTTATGCCACGAAATTTATTAATTTAATAATTATTTTAATTTAAAAGAAATTAACCTCGTTTCACTAATTTTAAATGAAATTTATGAAAAAAACAACTATTTTGTTTTCGAAAACATTAAAAAAAGAAGTATAGAAATTTATTAAATATACTTTCAAGAGTTTTAATATTAAATAAAAAAACCGCTTCATAACATTTTTTCAATAACATTTTTTCAAGAACTTTCAAGAAAATATAGTCTACGAACTTTAGGAAGTATGAATTAATTTATTTTATTTTTACTAATAAATAAATTTTGAACAAGAACTGAAGTTAAATTAAAAAAACCATATATCGGGATAAAGACGATTTTCTTATGCCCTATAGTAGAAATTAGACTCGTATTGAACCAGAAAACAACCAAAACTAATAATATTGCATGGTATGCACCGATTTTTCTAAAATTTAACATAGTATCGTCTATTTACAGAAATAGGCAATATATGTAAATAATTTGAACAAAATTGTTCTATACATTTTCCAATTAAATCCGAAAAATAATTAGAAACAAGCGACAAGATTTGCTGGCTTTTGCTTTATAACTTTTCTCGCCATCGACCAATTTTGCTGAAATGCAATACCAAATCAAGTTAAGAAATAATCAAACCACTTTATATGCGTTTTCGATTTATTTTGTAGACGAACGGATAAACGGATGGTAATACTTACCATAGGACAAACAAAACAAAAAAACTGGACTTGAAATATGCTTTTTGGTTTGGTCAAATAAAATTTGTTTGTAATTTAAGTAATGGAAAATATGAATATGAAATCGCTGAAACCGCAATAAAATCCGATAAAACAAATTTTTGTATATAAAAGCTAATAAATATAATTAAAAAAAGAAAAAAAAAACAAAATTTCCAACCACTTCGGTGAATGAATCCATGTTCAAAAATGCATTTTCAGGGTACTGTGTTTATATACCGTAATTGAAAGTACTTAGCATACAAAATTCCGCATTTTCACAATAGTGATGAGTACAACACTTTGAACTTTGTCCATGGTATAGAAAAAAATTGCTTTTTTAATCCGGAATGGATCCGAAACAGTCATATACATTTTTTTTTTTTGAAAGTCTACTCAATCAATATTGTGATCAATAACACTAATTAGTACACAAAATTATTACAATTATTCGAGTTACAGTTTTTCAAACACTTTAAAATTACACTACCAAAGTTGGTTTTTTTTTCGAAATGTTCGATTCGTATTTTATTATTATTTATTATTTTAAATTAAAATAAATATATAAAAAAAGAAGAAAATAATAATAATAATAGTTTGATTAATTTTTAAGATGATTTCATTCTCGAAGCTTTTCGACAAACGGTTATTTTTATAGAAAACATTAAAAATATTGAACTTTAAAAGAAAAAAAAATCAAAAACAAGAAACTACGAACAATTTATAATATAATATGAGATCACATACCGTATGGCCTGAGGCCGAACATCGCGTTAAGTCTTGTATCTCGAATGCCGGTATAACTGCTACTAATTTTGATTTGGGAAAACAAACATCTACGAAAATCTCTGGTACTGTAAATGTTGCGCGATAGCGCATATGAAATGTATATTTTCGGAAAATGAAGCTCCACATTTGTGTATCCAAACGTTTCTATATAAGTCTGTCAACATATGATACAAAAGCTCTATAGGAAAAATGTATTCAAATCAAATCGGGTATCCAAGAACTTTTCATAGAAAGCTTGTTTTTATTTAACACATGCGCTCTATTTTCAATTTTCAAGTCATTTTGTAAGCCACTGTAAATTATAGGCTTTTGAAAAGTATTCGTATTTTTGTAGCTTCTATTGAAAAACTTGTTTTCCGCTTTTCTATTTAATATTTTAATATTTCATAAATCATTCATAGATGATTTTAATTACTAAATTGATTAATTAGTCTTTCTTAATCTGGTTCTTGTTATATTCATAAATTAAATTCATATGGAAATTTTTTTGATTGGAATTTTAAAGATGAACATTAATTTGGTTGAATTATCTTTTTGGAGGAGTTGTTTTGGCAACGTACTATACAATAACAGTATTTGAAGTCTGGTATATTTTATTTAATTAGTATTATAAGATATGAAAACTTTGATTTACGAGGGGTTCTAAAAACATTTTTGTTACCATAACGCTTCCCTTTTATAGCAATCACTATCTACTACTGTGGAATTGGAGAAATTTTTTCAAGCTGGATTATTAATTTACGAATTTTTAATAATATATTTTAATTTTGTTTTACTGATTTCCGGTTTTTCGAATGGATTTTAATAAATAAATTTCTAAAAATAAATAACTCACCCTGTTTTCAAAAACTGATATAATTGAAAGCACGAAATAAATAAATACTTATCGCCTATGCATTATGCAATCTAATATAAAGGTGTTGAAACATTGTATGAAAAACTTCTCCCTTTGGTAAATCTACACAAGATTTATATATAATTCCGAGAGCTGACTTCCTTAACCAACTCAGTTTTATTTTCAAAGAGATTAGGGAAACGCAGAAAAAAAAACATATTCGAAGGGTCGGTTTTTCATTGAATATTCTCGAATTCCTTTTAATTTTGTTTCAGCACAATCACCAGAAAAAAAAATGAAATGTTCATTGTGGTCGATTTAAGTTCATGGAATCCCCCTTTTCCTAATAAAATGAAATACTATAAATAATTATCATATTTGATTGGATTATTGCAATAATTTATATGATTATGTCATTAAAACATGACGAGAAGGTTCCTTTTTTTCCAAATCCTTCTCAATTAACGTAAAAAGATCGAAAAAAATTATAGCTTTTGAAAGTATTCAAATGAGATGCGAATTTTTATGCTAGGAAAATATTTTTAAAACGTGGCTACTATATTTCATAATCATCATCAATGGATCCCAGACCTGGAGGGACTTTTTTTTAATGGTTCCTTTTCATATACAATACAAAAAAAGAAAAAATGAAAGTGTTCCAACAATCCTAACACATCAAGACAGATTTTATTTTAGTCCGAAGGGTACAGTTTTCTATATAGAATATTTTTTCTTTTTATTTAGGCCTGCGGATTTTATTTTATCGTTTGAATTAATCCAATCTTTAATTTATTGTTGGAATTTATTTTTAAGAGATTCAAATCACTTCGGTTGGTAGTCAATTTTAATCTAAATAAAAACTGCAGGGGAGTTTGTTTTAACAGAATGTATAATAATCTTATACTGGGTAAAGGAATGAGTTGCGATGACTCAATAAGGGCTTGCATCTATTCAGTATGATGAAGGATATGAAATATATTATATCAAAATCTTAGATAATAAAATGCGTTTTCCATGAAACTAGAATTATGATTTGTTATCACTTGTTTAAATTAATTCTGAAGGAAATATATGAAATAATATACATAAATTTGAATATTATTACTTATCCTTTGACAAAAAAATAAATAAATGTTTATCGGTTTATTTCATACAAATTATTTGGTTGAATAACATCAAAAGAAAGATTTGAAAATACGAGAAAAATGTACAACTCTCAAAAGGAAAATCTAATAAACGAAATTATAATAAATATACAACTTAATATTCTTTCTAATTACGTATCCAATTTTCTTTTAGCATTTTCAAATCAATAAAAAATATTGTTTTGTAGAAAGAGTGTCTATAATAGTTCACCATATAGGACGAAGTGTATGTATCCTATTCATATTCGACTACCGCAAAAGTTATTTCAAAGGATATAATATCGTATACCATATCGTATATATACTTATTCAACAAATACAATTCACTTGCCACTTGGTGCTTTTTTTCATATCATAATATAAGAGAAAAAGGGAAATCACTGAAAAAGGCAATGAACCAACAATATCACTGTGATTATTTTGCTATAAAATCCTTTAATACGTCATATACATCCGCGTTTACATGGTCAACATAAATTCTTATAGTATAGACGGGCGAGAAAATTGCACTATATCATGATACTAGTCGGATCAAGAAGGAGGATAAGAGAAGTGTATTCAACAATATCAACGGATATAAAACCGAATATTCTCTTTAATATATCCTTATATTTGATAGTGTAGATGTGATTTCAATGATTTATATATATATAGTACATTTTAATACATTGCTACAGTGTAATCACTAAAACCATAGTGCACTAAACAATAGACAAATAGTCGCCGCACATGAAAAGTACTGTGTATATATTATAGTGTCTACAAAATAGAAAAGGAAGAACTAAAATTTCAGCTTTAAAATACCCAAAATGAGATACAATTTCCTTTTTTTATCCATCCTTAAATGCAAATGCCAAAAGATTATATCACAAATTTGTTGGTATATAGTATACATATTTTTATATCGGACTGAAATTTGTTCTTTATAAAAGTATATTGTGTTTATTTAAAAAAGAAATAAATTTTTTTGATATTAGGCCAGAAAAAAAATGGCTGAAGTCCTTTTTTTGTTTATTTTTGATAGTACATATTCATGTATTACGCTTTTATACCTATGCCCAACAAATATTCGTTTATTGCCGGAAAACTTTACCAAATCAATACCTAAGACTAGACTCGAAAAATGTAATAAAATCGTGTATATATTAATAATGGACTTCAGATAAACGAATTTGCATTCAGTAATAGACAATAATTTATTTCGATTTCAACACTATACCTTGTATTATATGGAATCTTGGTCATAAGGACTCTTTGAATCACGTTTGGAGACATTAATTTAAATATCAGTATATTACTATGTTAATCTTGTAAATATCTACAATATAATTCTCATCTATCTATCTATACTACGAATATTTAAACTATGTTTCTTAGGTAAAATTTTGAATGATCATTGATACCACTGGGTGTCTTATTTGAATCTTTTTCATAAACTAAACACTTAACTATTATCACATATTATCATTTCTATATAAATTGATGAGATGTTTGCAGTGCTGCAAAGTGCGCCTAGTTTTTAATAATATTTGTAAAAAAGACTGTAAATACATGAAATTTTATATCATACAGAGTCATTTTAACAAATACTATTAATAAGGTGACGCTTGCAAACGTGCCTAAATTGGAAACTCTCATTATTGTATGCTTTTTGATAGTATGTGCCATCGCAGAGGAAACAAACAGAGTGCCACATATTTTCAGTCTGTAAACAAGATATTTTGTTATTAGTGTTTGTGTACCTGGTATAAGTTTTTATCTTTCAAAACGAATTTATTTAAAAATCTCCTCATTTATTTGAAAGCGATATAACAAAAAAATATATCTTTAAATTAAAAAGAAAAAGGAATAAATGAACATCAAATTTAATTTTCTAAAGTGTTTATTTCATATTTTATATTTTTTCGCAAATAGTGTAAAGCAATTTATTAAAAGGATTCGTGTAGAAAGTCTGTGAAAGTTTTTCTCATTTAAAAATATTGAATTTTTATTCCTTATTCTTTAATTATTTTTTAATTTCGACAATGTATTTGTTCTACACAAAAAATTAAACCAAACTTTCCACTTTACAGGACCGGGAAAATATTGTTTGTTATTGAAAAGTTTGTGAAGCTTTTTCTAAGATCTTTTAAAATTCAACAATAGGCAAAAAAAAGTTAACCTTTTTGATTTAAAGTTTAAAACAAACATTTTTTTGTTTCTAATTAAATACGAAAATATATACAAACCCATTCTCCCGCTCAAAAAAAAAGTAAAGAAATGAAAAAAGAGGAATACTTTTAAGAAACTTCAATATTTAATTAAAGAAATTCATTTCGTTTAAAATCAGTAAAGGTATAAAATAATCAAAATACAAAAAAAAGGATAAAACAAACGAATTTTCAGGAAATAATTTCCAAGTATTAAATGCCCGCAGTTTTATATGCAAAACGGGATGAAATTATCCTAATTCATCTTACGCTTGACCAAATAATTTATATATCCGAAGAAATACCCGTACCGAATTTTAAAAGATATTTTAATGCATCCTTTTTAAATCCGTATATATACAATATCATGTCAAGTAGCTTTTAGGATAGTATACAAAATGTTTCTAGAACTGGTTACCCTCATAAAAATCATACTGTAGGGCATTGGAGAAAAACAGAATCATATCCTTTTCATCGCATCATAAAATAAAAGGGATGAAAGAAATATATTTTTTCTTTCTTGTTAGCAATGATTATGTAGAATTTCCGTTTGTTGAGATAAAACTACAAGCTTCACCACCATCATCATCATCATCAGGATTATGTTGATGAATATGAAAGAGTATAGTATCCTCGAAAATGAGAATTATAAGAAGAAATAACTGTATATACAAGGTGGTGTCCAAAGTAATCAGGACTTTAAAAAAAAAAACATAACAAATGGTTTTTTCGGCAAAATCAATTGATTTTATTCAAAATAGTCTCCTTCTGCTTCAATACAGCTTTTTGCACGGTCCAAAAGCATGTCGAATGAGTGTTTTAGCTCGTTGGCCTGTATGGCCGCCAGTATGCCGGTGCAAGCCTTTTGAATGGCCTCTACGTCTGCATAACGCTTTCCTTTCATCGGCAAATGCATTTTTCCGAAAAGGTAGAAGTCGCACGGTGCCATATCCGGTGAATACGGGGAGTGGTTGATGGATTTTTGGTGAGATAATCGGTCACAAGCGTCGATCGATGAGACGGCGCATTATCGTGCAACAAACGCCAACTTCCATCTTCGCGATATTCGGGCCGAACACGTCGAATACGGCGCACCAAACGCTTCAAAACTCCTAGGTAGAATACCGCATTAACGTTTTGACCGGGTGGAACAAATTCTTTGTGGACAATACCCTTGGAATCATAAAAACAAATCAGCATAGTCTTCACTTTTGACTTCTCCAGGCGCGATTTTTTGGGTTTCGGCTCGTCCGGCGCCTTCCATTCAGCACTCTGGCGTTTCGTTTCGGGATCATATTGAAAACACCACGTTTCGTCACCAGTCACAATGTTATAAAGGAAGTTTTTGTCCTTTTTGACCTCTTTAATGATGTCCTTCGAATGTTGAATTCTGAGCAATTTTTGGTCGTCGAAGCTCATTTTCGCACCGATGACACAAACATACTGCACTTAAAACGCAATAACTTCACTTTTAATAGATGAAATGTCATGAAATTCTCACAGGAAGTCGATAAAGGATAGCAGATTCTAACGCACCAGTCGGCATATAGATGGCGCCACTAGGGGCGCTAGATTCAAAAAGTCCTGATTACTTTGGACTCCACCTTGTACAATATATAAACAAGACAGAATCCATCGAGAAAGGTAAACACAATTAAATCTGAGACACCTGAAAGGATGAGAGTTTAAAAAAGGTGAAATATTCTTATTGGCAAGTTCTATTCGTTTAATTTTTTTTTTTAGAAGAGAAGAAGAAATGTTTATGAGATATTTCTGGAACACAATAAATATAGTAACATTGATAGGATATATAGAGTAATGTATTTAGCATAGAATAAAAAAAACACGACAAAATAACATTATACCGCATTGTCAACGTGCCTCATTTTTTTTCCTGTGGGAGGGTTTTTTTTTTTAGTATTTCCTGATCCTTAAAGTCTTACCGTAGTATGGTTTATCTATCTGCAATATATTTTTAGCGGTTTTCTGTTATGTTATTTTGCATAATATGGGGAATTTGTTGGTGTTGAGATGTTTTATTATGCAAATAAGTAAGGTATATACTGTCAAGAACATTGACTTACTTTGTTATATTGTATCTATTCTAATAAAGATACATATCTATAGCTAAACACGGAGCAATATTGAAATGGAGTTAGGGGAATATTTTAGAATAATTGCTTTCGATATATATCATAGCTTATCGTTCTCATATGAAATAAAGGCGACAAATATTTTGCTAATAATTATAAATTTTATTCTATAACACTATTGTACGTAATAATTTCTAAGTTATATAGAAAAAATTATTAAAAAGCTTTAGTTTACCACTAAGACTACAAAACGTAGTGCAAACTTGCATCTTTCATCTGTGTTTTACAAAACTTCGAAACTACTTAAACTAACCTTTTGCAATGTTTACAGTTAAAGTTTCGTATTAGGTGTACTTTAAAACATGATAACTTGACCAATGTACCAATTTGTCCACCGTCTGCTTTGGGTTTTGAACTTTGTTAAACCACACAGAATCCTATGTGGTCTCCAAAAACTAAATTTTTAAATTGTTTAATATTAATTCTCACATAGATTTCTTAGTATTTTGTTATATATAGAAAATTATGCCAGAAGAATGAATATTTAAAATGTTAACAAAATCCTTTTTACAAAACGTGTTAAAATCCTCACAATTTAAAATGCAAGAAAGAATAAGTGTTCATCATCATTCCCTAAAGACAATTCCACAATGTTGCATTTAAGAAGACATGAAAAATGAAAAGGATATCATCATTGCGCCAGGATTTTATTTGTTTACCCACAATAAAAATAAAATTTTAAATTTTGTAGAAAATTGCTCGTTTTTCTTGATTTTCTTTACTTGAAAATCCCCAAAGGATCAACAATAATTCCTGAAAATAGTTATAGTTCGTAAGGGAGTGATTCGACAGTTTGTTGTGTTTTTTTTGCCTTTTTCAAAGAAAAAAAAAACCATTTTATTTTTAGAAATCCTTAATACTATCTAAAATTGTCGAACCAAATGAAATGAAGAAAAAAGAAAAGGTCTTCGAAATGAGGCCCCAATAGGTCAGTTAAAGTTCATTTGTTTTTATATCCGAGTTTTTTTTTTTGTGGAAATCTTTTCTTTTTCCTTTATGTGCTCCAATTGAAAAGGACAAAATAAAAGCTTCAAGAAATTTCAAAAAAGATTACCGGTTGTCATGTCTGAAGGATATTTTGTTTAGTCGTTTTACTAAAGTGCCTATATATGCTTTTAGTTTTCATCTATCGAAACATGTTAAGTGATAAGTTTTTGTATAATTATCCCCCAAGACAATTTTAGAAAAATAAAGAAAGTGCTTTAGATGAGCTATCTGTTAGACATTATTGTGGGTGACGCTAACTAAGTGATTTTTTTTGTTGTTGTTCGCTCTTACTTTCGCCATTCATGCCCTAAAGGCGTTAATCCATATTAAATTCATTTTTGTTGTCCAAAAACCTCACCTTATCGAGATTATCTCGCCTTTTTCTTTGGTTCGATAAGAAAGTGAACAAATAATCATAATTATAGTCACAAGAGATTCATTTCATTTTCAACAGAAATTGTATCAAATTCGCTTGTATTACAATATTTTTATTTGTGATGGTAAATTGTAATAAAATCTACCCTCGGGAAATATGAGAAAAATCAATATATTTATATAGCGTTATTCCTTTTAGTGGAGAAAATATTAATTGGGATATTGTAAAAATATTAAAGACAAAAACGGTTCTGTAGTCAAATGTGATGAAAAGGGACAAGTTGGAAAAGATTAAGTATTAATTTTAAAATTATCGTAAATTACTAGGAAACCTACGTTAGTTATAAAGAACCTTATTTAAAGTGTAAATCTTTGGAAACAGAATTCTTAGTTTATTTAATTAGTGATTAGTACTACAAACTCTTCAATACTATGAAGAAAATTCTTCACTTTAGGAAGAATAAAGCTTTCAATATTTAAATATATATATATTATATCACCGATTACTGCAATTCTAATATATAAAAGTGGTTTCATTCTTAAAGAAAGGTATAATGACAATTTTTGTCTGACATTTTTATCTTGCAATTTCGATCTCAATTTCCTAAGCTTTTTTCAATATATACATTTTCAATAATACTATATAAAAACGGATTTTCAATTGATAATCCGTAGACAATTTTCCTGTAGAAAAATTGTATTCGATTCCATATAAAATGGAAAAATCATTGAATTTCGAATTCAATTTGAAGAAAAAAAAAGAAAATTTTTCAATTTGAATGCATTTTCCTTTAGCCTTTTCTTCTTTTACAAAAAAAAGCCCCATTCAAAAAGTCCAATTTTTAATAGAACATTGATTCCAAAAAATACACACATAACTTTTAAATGCAATTTTAATCTCTGACAATAGATTGCCATTCGTATTTGGGTCACATATGTCGTCATTGTTAGAAAAAAATTATATATATATCATGCACCGTAGTCAATGTAAATACTACTTGAATAAAACCTATTCAAAGTGAATTTATATTCATACGAAAGTGCATTTATATGCATTTGACATTATCTTATATCCTGCCTGAAAGATATATATTCATAACTTAAATAAAGACATATATGAAATTATTGTATATGTAAATTGCATACAATTTCAAAATGGTAATGAATTCAACACCTTCATTGTGAATGAATTGAGTCCTCAAAAACAGTATGATGCTACTGAAAATGCATTTTCCGAAAGAACGAAATCTCTTCATGAACAAAACAACAGAAAGAAAGTGTTTGAATGTGGTTCATTTGGTACTCCTTCAGTTTTCTATTCTTTAGATAAAACAGTCAACGTCATATAAAAGAAATTGTTTGTAGATTGGTTTTTATATAATATTTTATAACGACATCACAAAAAAGAAAAACCTGCTGCTATCCTTTTTTCAAACCACACCTCATCATAAAATTGTAAAATTGTGTCACGTAGAAATATCGAATTGTTTCTGGGACTACTTGTATATACGGAAAGGGTTCGTTTTGAAACATTATTTTGTTTTTACTGCAAAGGAAGAAGACTCGTAGAGAAATGATTCTCTGGTATACTCGAAGAGGTTGTGTATATGAAGGAAATATCTATAAGATTTATATATGTAATATTTTTTTCTTTTGGTCTATCAAAATGAAGAAAAAAAAGGAAACAGAAAAGTGTTTTTTGAATATGAAGTATAAAAACAAAAACAAACAAATCGATATATTTTCTTCAAAGTATCTAAAAATTAACCATAAGACATTGTGTACCGGAATTTATGGATATAAATCTCTTTAACTAAGGAAGATTTCCAAATATATAAAGTTGTCTCAAAATGGCAATGAAATCGGTTTATTTATTTATGAAGTTTTTGGAAAGAAATATTTTTCACTTAAATTTGAACAGATTTCATATAAAATATGTTTATTTTTGAAAGAATTTCGGGATAAGTATATTTTGTTTAGTACAATAGAGGAACATATGCAAATTCTGGTGGGATTGGGGTTCTTGAATTAAAAATTTATCTTTATTCTTTTTCTCCAAAGCTTTATGATACTTTTGTGAAATTGAATAACTCAAAAAAGTTTTAAAATAACAAATTTTTATATGGTTAATACTTGGAAATGTAAAATGCCAGCTGTACTGGTACTGAGGCTTCTTGTAAACTTTAAATATAATAACAAAATAAGTTATAAATTCAATTTTCTAAAACTATATCATAAAATTAATTTAAAGCCAAGTGTTCTTGTATTATAACATTTCGAAATGGGTTTGAAGATTTAAAATAACAATTCTTATTTAAAACTATATAAGTCTTCCAATTGGGTGTTGTTCAATTTTACATTTGGGAATACATTAACATTCGAAATTACAACATATTGCACTCCTAGTTGTGTTTGTAAAATAAACATGTTCTACAATAAATCCGAAACACTTTAAAGTCTTTTGTATAGAATCCTTAAACCAGAAGATTTATTGGTCCAGAGTGAATCTTATATCTGAACGTGAAAACAGTTCCATTTAATTTAAAGATTTAAGACTTTAAGAATATAATAAAACATTTCGAAATATAAATTTTAATTTAATATTTTTTTTGTGACATTCTCTTCAACATACCACATTAGGGATAATCTCTTTTATGAACCTTTCTTTTTTTTGGGGAATATAATTTTTAGCATTAATAAAGGCAAATACGAAAATAAAATTGTTTACGTTTGTTCCTTTTCCTTGAAATTTTTTTATCCTAATTTATTTTTAATATTCCCGAACATATTTTAAAAATTTTTAATAGGATCCTTAATCGTTGTGAAGGACTGCGGAACAAATGAATATGGAATTTCCTCCTTACTTTTTTGGGGGCGTCAAAATTATGTTTGAGTTTTAGTGTAATTTATTCATTTTAAAAAATTTTAGATGAGCACTTAGGAGAATTTTTAAATTGTTTTCTAAAGCTTTATTTTTAGATTTTTATTTGAGTGACAAACGTAGGAATATATACTTTTCAAAGGTTTTGACCTTTTAATGTTCATAAGAACGTCGTTAAAAATAAATAAATGGGATGATTTAGCAATCGATTTTTTCTAGTGAAAGATAAATATACCTAATTAGATATATATATTATGTTTCAAGGAAATACACTTGCCATTTTGTAGACTGATCTATTGAAAACATTTTAAGATAAAGTAAGTGTAAATACTCGTAAAATTATCAAAGGTATTCCGGTTTATGTGGAACAAATCTATGCCACGAAATAGAATACGTTTTTCCCAAATTGAATGGTCAACATTTTTTCAAACTTACACTATTTGAAATCCTAACTGCATTATATATTATGCATAACACATTTAAGATAGTTAATCTTCCTTGGTTTTTCTGAAACCTCTTAAAATTTTCTTAAACTGCAAAGAAAATGGCGGAAAAAGTCGTATTTTCATAATTTCGATTTGAATCGTCCGCATTTTGTACAGTACTTATATACTTCAAAAAAATTATTTTGGAATTTTAGATATGCGATCAATGAAGGAGCTACATTTTGGATCAAAATATATTTCCGAGTATACAATCAACAGGAACAACTGCGACTATCTTTGAAGATTTGTATGAGATGTAATTTAAGGTATACCTAAAAATTAACGATATTTTTAGCGGTTCAAAGAAGGGCATCCTTTTTATTCCAATTATTAGTGCAAATACACAGGATTAGTCATATGAGAAGCACAGTTCTTTGAATTCTTCTCCATAAAATATTAATTAGATTAGCTATTGAATATTAAATCAAAGTTATTTTTAGTAACTACAATAGATTACTTATATAATAACAAACCATCTGAATAAAAAAACCTAATTTTTATTCAGAATATTTGTAATTGGATTTTATATACAAAAGTAATCAATATATTTATTGAAAACGTATTCATTGTATTATTTTACTATTTTTCTATGAGCTTTAAAATATTATTATTCTAGAATGATAACATTTTTATTTGTTTTATGGAAAATAAAAAAATATTATTCTAATCTAACTAAGAGAGTCATAAAAAAACCATATTCCTTACAGACTTCTAGTACATATCTTATTAGTTACACTTCCATGCATCTTTTACCTATTTTATAAAAACATTTAGCAGATTCTTTCTGTAAAACATCAAAATATATATAATATAGAAAAATAAGTTCTTTTAACGCAACATATGTGACATTATTATATATAATGATATGATACATGTTTTTCCCATTCTTCCCTATATTTAACAAAAAGAAGAAAAAAAAACAAGGAAATAGGAATAAAGTAAATAATGTAACAAAATGTGGTGTATTTTCATAAAAGTGTATCCAGATGAGTGAATTTTATGTGAATATTTGATTTTATGAACAATATTATTTTATATACATATGTATATATGATCAAAGTATAAGAGAGATCCTTTCCAAATGATTTATAGTTATCAAGTTTTTGATGGACATTCTGTCTGATATAAAATGCTTCAAGAAAAAAAATAAATATTAAACATTATTCAGGACCATTACGAAGGAAAACAAAATGTTTGTCTTTTTTTTGTCATCATTTTTAAGGCACTTAAACTTTTTTCTTTACTAAATATACGAAAGTTTACATTTTCTATACTTAATTTTCATAAAAGTTTTCCATTTATTATTCCAAACTGTCGCCAAAAATTTTTGAAGAAAAAAAAAAATGCCGAAACATAAGAATTAAATGTAAAGAACGTGATTCTTTTTAAGTCCAAATGGATTTAATTAAGTAAATAAAATATAGTGTTCTTTTCTGTATGTTATATAATTATGATAATTATAGTGCTTTTGATTTACATAAAAAAGAAATTCCATCATATTTTTGAAGACGAAACATGTTTTGTAATTTTTGGCATTGATCCATGAAATAACATTTACAAAAAGCTACTCCTCCAAACTTCCTTCTAAAACAAACTATTTACTTATTCATTTAATAAATCTAAGAATAAACATTTGTTTTCAAAAAAAATATACTATATTTAACATTTTTATTATAATGGGAAAAACATAAACAATAGAAAAGCTTCATGGAGGTGCAATTTACAATCCCGTGTGATTATATTTAAAAGGTTCATTAATTCAGGCAAAAAAAAAAGAAAATAGAAAAATATTGACAGAATATTAACGACATTGTTACCGGAAAACATATTGAAAAATATGTTGATTCAGGAATAAAAGGCCTGCTCTCGTTTGTTCGAACGTCAAGCGTCACTCGTCTAGACAGAGATTAATGCAAAGTTTCAAATTTTCATATTTTCCTCGAGCTCAAATTGAAAATATGAATGAATAAATTGAATACTATACAGTAAAACATGAAAAGTGGATCTCATATTGATGTTATCCAAAATATGGTTTGACTTAGAAGGATTCTTATCCTTTCATTTGGAAATCTTTTAGTAAGGACATTGAGTTAACCAATTTGATAGATGATCTTGATATGCATAATGTCCAAATTAGCAGGTTTAACTGTATTTTGAATTCTTATTAATATTTTAAATAAGATTTTTAAAAATTCATTTTCCTGACGACCATGCAATGTGTGCTGTCCTGATTGAATTTGGAATTTTTGATAGATTTATACAAAATTATATTATGCTATAATGGTTTCTCAGAATTAATGAATTTTAGAAATATATTTTTCAGTCTAGATTTGAACTTAATTTTCAATTGAGAATTCATTGAAAAGTATTTTATAAAATGCTTATTTATTCTAATTTGGATTTTGGTTTTGTGTTCACATAATATAATTTTCAGCAGATTTACCAATTCGAGTATAAAATATGATTTCATCAAAAAAAAATGGAAACATAAAATGTTATGCTATTTGCAATCGAAATTCTAAAAATGCATAAAATTATTATCTGAAAAATTTGTCTTTTTAACCTCAATTTATTTATGTTTTCTTTCCTATCATTTTTCATTTTGTCATAAAAGAAAAATGCCTACATAATCCTATAAAGGGGGTAAATATATTCATAATTTTTTTCTTATCCTTTTCGAAACAATAAATCCCTTGAGATATGACTTGGGATCATTTTTCAAGAACAAGACAAAAAAACAATCTCATTTTTCTATGAGTTTTATGGAGTCGAATAGAGTTTCTATGTCCTTTTAAGACAACAAACAAGAAAAAGGACTTGCAATTTCGATGAATTTCATATGCATTGAGATTTTTCTAATCAAATTTTTTATAAGAATTCTCATATTTACATTAAAAATACTTGAAGATAATAAATCGATAATAAAAAATTTTATATGATAAATTTTCCGGACAATAATAAATTTTCAGAAAATCAGAAAATCTTGTGAAATATTTTTGTTATTTATTAAAAAGAAAATGAAATACTTTTTTTTATATCCTTTTAAATATTTCTTGGGAAAAAACATTTTTAAAAATCGATATAATAATTTTACATCACAACGAATTTTTTAATATTTTGAAAAGTTTCCTACTGCGGACATTGTGGAAAACATGAAAATCGTATAGCCTTGTAAAGAAAAGGTGTTCTATACGATGAAAATAGGAAACGTAAAGATATTGTTGACAAACGACAGACATATCAAAGAAAAAAAATTTTACTTTCATTCTCAAGTTTATTTTCAGATAATATTTTCTTCAGACTGGCTCGAAGGCTTTAATGTAATTGAACTAAAATAGAAGGATCTTTGAATGAAAAATGATATTTTTATTCATAAAATTATTTTAGGATATTTTATAAATAGAAGAAAAAGTTTTCATCTAAAGGAAATGTGTATATAGAAAAAGAATTCACGAAAACAGATTTATCTAGTTCATAATTTTAGCTACTTTAGAGTTTTTTTATTTATGGACTCCTACAAAATCTGATTGAAAAATATGAAGAAAAATTCGAATATCAGAGAAAGTATTTCTATTGAAATGAAAATTAAAATCATATTTTATTTCCCTTTTTATTTGTGAAAAGAATATTATGTTTCGGTTGAGATTTTTAAGGACATCCGAAGCTCATAAAGAAGACATTTTTTTGTATTCAAATTTTTATATAATTATATATAGGACTATCGTAAATATAGTCTATATTTCATTTAAGAAATTTTGTATATAAAACGGAATTCCGGTAATTTTCTGACAATATTTTAAGATCTGTCTTCCCTGTGAAATTCAGATAATTACATTTTGCGGTTGTTGTATATGCAAATTCTCCATATTTAATAATGAAGGATCCTCATTGTTCATATTACCATAATTTAATTTAATCACTTTCCGGGAATATATACATATATATATTTGAGCTTTGGACAATTTTACACTATCATGAATAATCAATCTAGATATTGCTTCGAAATTAATTATGTAGATGATTATTTTGTTAAGTTAACCGGAAATTTCAATATTAACATTGTTTTAAAAAATAGAAAGATAAAAATTTGCTAAATTTTATAAACGTTTTCATTGAAAACGATGTAATCGGTTACAGGCAATAGCTGTGTTTTCTGGGAAAAAGTCTGGTTACCATACATTTTTTACTCGCTAATTTAAGCAATGTTTTTATCAGGGTCTAATTTTAACAACAGTTATTTAGTACCACATTGAAGATATAGATGGCACAAATCTAAACTTTTGTTTTTTATTTCAGTATTTGAAATGACCAGCAATTTTGTTCGATTTCAGATTTAATTGGTTAAAGGAACACCATAAATGACTGTCTCTCAAAATATCGCTTGTTTTAATACCATTTTTTCTCTAAAAAAAGGATTTGTAAAATTTTTCCAATGTCAAGAGAAATGACTGAAACTAATAGACACATGATAGGGCATAAAATGGTAGAAATGGGCTCCCTGTTAGTAAATTTATGGTCCAATGAATTAACTTTGAGATACAAATACTCTTTCAATACTTTTTGCAGCATAATTTTATTTAGATTTCTTATGTTCTCCTATAATTTAGAGATAAACTGGGCTTTGATGCGGTAACTCTATTCAATCTAATAATTTTTGAATAAAACCTGGAAAACCGAAAGTTTTTCCGTCGTTACAAATATAGTGAAAAAACTAATATACTCTGGGTACACTACTACCATAACTTATAAAATATATTTCAGGTATTTATGCAAATTTTAGATACAATTTCCAATATAGTAAAGTGATTAGGCATTGTGTAAATAATTAGCATTTGCATGGTTTAGTTAAAATTCAATTTCGTTGTGGCAAGAAAAGAGTGTTGGCAAGTCTCCTTGTTAGTTCGGTGGTTGAAGCTATTGTTCTTGTTTTTAGTTCAATTACGAAACTAGTAACGTGTACCAAATAGTTTCCTTTGCCTCCAAATAAATATATCCTGTTTATCTTTTACGTACATGTAAAATCTTTATTAAAATGTTGCTAATTTAAACAAGAAATATATATTAAAATTTCTAAAAGGAAGTATTTTATTTTTAGTTCGGAAACCGTTCGTAATTATCCTGTTTTTCCGTACCTTTTCCTTGAATTCCTTTGTATCTATGAAAATTCTTTAATGTAGAACCACAAACGCAAAATAATAAATGAGATACTTAAATTTAAAATACAAAACGTTATTTAAATTTTTTTAATAATTTTATGCAAATTGTTTTTCTTTGGGAAAGTAGGTGTACTTTGGAAAAAAAAAATTAAGTAAATTTTGAAAATTTTTGTAACGTTCCACCTTTTTTCTGCCTTCGGAAATTCTAAAAATAAGAATTTCTGTATTTTAAGAACGCTTTTTGTTTTAAGCTTTTAAATTAAAAAAATAATTAATTTTAGTCCTTTCAACGGTTTTATGCATACGTAACTATTTTTAATTAAAATAAAAAGCTTTCAGAATTTTTTATGAATTACTTTGTTTGTTTTCTGTGTTTTTAAATTAAAATACAAGCTTAATAGCCTTGGGCCATGACCTTGATGGAGTACATATGAAAGAGAAAATTTATTAATAAAGAATATAATGAAAACTGATGAAACTCCTACAGGGCGCATTCCTGGTAAGCGGCAAAGCTTTGTCAAAATACACTTTTATTGCGAAAAAATGTCGCAGTAAATTTTTCTTTTCATTCTACTCCATGAACTCCAATGAAAGGCAATTTGTTTTATAAAATTTAAACTATAAAGTTAAAAAAGGAACATGGTGTAAAAGTTAATTTCCTCTGCTGCTTTCAGTTTCATGTAATTAGTAAAGGGCAAAATTTAAAAGGCCAAGAGAAAACCTTAACATCCGGATTTACCGGAAAACGGTAACAGAACGTACCAGAAAAATAATAATAATAAATTCTGTATCCGTAAAAAAAACCGAGATGAATCTTTAATGGAGACTTCTAAAAACCCATCTAAATATATATTTATATTTTTGGCGAATCCGTATCCCAATCTCCCTAATCATCTCCTTCCAATTGTACACATACACAAGCTCTTACATAATTATATGCTGTTACAGTGTCAACAAAATGAAAATAGTCGAAAAAAAAAACTTTTACGTTCTACTGTAGAAGTTTTTTTTCTACGAACAATTTTCATACCAGCAAATTCCTAGCAATAACATGAAGCTAAAAGAAAAACATACAAATTTTCATTCGAGTGGAAAATCTCTCAAATTCGAAAATAATCTTCGAAATAAATCATTTATAAAAGTGTTTGTGTACTTACCTTTTTTATGAGTGTACTTGTTTTTTCATGGATGAGGACGAAAGAGGATGTTTTACTTTATAAGTGTTTGTTAGTTACTGAATGAATTCGATATTGAAATAAAGTGTTACTTTAAATAATGCTCCAAAATTTTTCGAAATATAATATAAAATTGTCCCGGCGTTTCTTCGAATTTTGTAGATATCCAAAAAAAAAAGTTCTTCGTTCTTTTTGTTGATATTGTTTTGGTAATGGAGTGTGTTTTAAGCGTAGAAATTACTGTTTCATGATTGATTTATAGCTTACGGCCAATTTAATGATGGACCAACAAAACAAGCAGATATGTGTACTTTTGTAGATACAAATATATAGGAAAATTTCACTTTTCTTTTTGGAAAATTTTCTTCTTCTTGATTGATTTGAGGAGAACAATTTTCGACTATTGCCCTTGAAACTTTGAGGTGATATTACTGGACACACTATAGTGAAAATTGATGCCCAATAGTTTTGTATTCTTCCTTTTCGAAAATAGTGAATACTATAATCTCCAAACGCACTATCAAAACCGCACAATCAATTTTTTTTTAGCAGAATTTAGGATACTTATCCCCGAGATTGATATTATACAACTTACACTTGCAAAACAAACTGCACTCACTATATTGCAGTAAATAAAAAACTATGAAGGAATTTCTTTTTTTTTCAAATTTTATAATTCAGTAGCGTCGTATAGTTGCTACTATCTATGCACACGTATTCTCAACACTGATGGCATCTTTCAGATAATTCTGAAGATTGGAATTCTTCTCAAAATCATATATTTTGGTGTTGTCCTTTTCGCTCTTTGGTAAATCCTTAAGAATCCATGGGGATGATATTTGTAGCATATAATCGCATGCGCAAAATATCAATATGCGGGGTTGTTTTTTATTTTGCAGTAGCGTCGGATTTTCGAAATTCATAAAATAGCGGTCATCATATTTATATCATATATCTCCTTTCATATTTCCATGTCAAAATTTCGAAGTTTAAATAAAATTTAAAATAATCCGTTTTTACTTTCTGATATTGAACTAGATTTTGAGTTTTTTTCATGGCGAATATATTCCCTATTTTTGTTTTATTTTCAAATTCTTGATCAAAAGTTTACAGAGTACTTAATTCCCTAGCAATTAGACTAATTATTTTAATTACCACTCTCTTACGATTAAAATGAATCTGAAAATTGAAAGAAAATTACATGAGTTGGACAATAAACTAACAACTTTTCAGGGACACACAAAAAAGTAGTTTAAAATATACTCAAACTAAAGAATTATGATTTATTAGGTTCTAAAATCTGTCCACCTTTTAATTACCACCTTTGAAAAGAAACAAAAACAAAAACAAGTAACGAGACTAATAAAATCCTCTTTTGGAAAATATACATAATTTATTTCATATGTGAATGGCTTGCATGTTTGAAATTTCGTAAAGTTTTTCCTAATTAATTTTGATCACAGAATATCGTAACATTTTCCTAAGGACACTAAAAGTCTGAGTTGGCATAAAATGGGATTTCACACTTTATTGTTCAACCGTAATCACAAAATAAGGAAAATTGTATTAAAAATTGAAAAAAAAACGAATTTAGGATAATGCGTGAAATCCTTGAGGAAAAACAACGATGAAAATAAATTTGTATGCGTGGAATTTGTTATTTCTTTTTTGTTGTGTATTTAAATGGAAATAAGGAATTTAGAAAAAGTAGTCACATTTGTTTTTATGAGGAAAGCAAAAAAAATCCTAAAAGTTATATCTTTTAGTGAACAGCGGTTTTGTGAAGGACACCGAAGGACCAGCCATTTAAAAATTATTGTTATTAACTTGAAGAGTAATTTTTTTTTTTTGGTGAGTAGATTATTGACAATATTTTGCTTTTGTGGAAGCAATTTAATGAAATTATGGCAATCTTTCTGAAAGTTGTTCGGAAAACTGGTAGACTTTTTATATTTGAAAATTTGTCATTCATTTAATGTTAAGCAAAATTGTTTTAAATGAATTTCAAGAGATTTAATTGAGAATTCTTTAAGAAAACGTGAAAATACATTCTTTGATTTTCCTAATGGAAAACAAGTGAAAATTAAAATTTTTGATAAAATTCGAATTAACTTAAATTTTTTTAGAAGAATATTTTGTTTTAAAACATAAAACCATTATTATGATAAAAATATGTTCCTTGAGAACATTTAATTTATTTTTAGACATGATCATTTTTAAAAAATGTGCGGGAATTTTTTAAAATCTGTGAATTAGAGCAGAAGATAGCTGAAATATTTCAATTTTAATCGACTAACTCAAAAAATTCACCTATAGTAGAATATTCGCTAGGAAGTTTCACTAGGATTTCCATACGAGTTTTCTTTTCATTAAACGCTATGAACTTCTTTTCTTGCACATAAATTTTTTGCTAAATATATGAAAAATCCTCAATTTAACGAGTCACGTTTCTTAGTCTTTATGGGATTATTTTCAGATTAGAAAGTGGAACTCTCCATAGGATTGATATTATGTCGACAATTCTTGTTTCCTTAGTGCATTATTATAGTTTTCTTACTGGTAATTTAATTTTGTTGTGTACACATATTAAGTTTAATTTGTCTCTTACCATGGTTTGGAGCTATTAATTTGAAAGCTTTAAAAATAAAAGGGTAACAGCAAATGAATCATTTAGATTTTTACTCAATCAAAATAAAAATTGATTATCCAGTTGTAGTAGTTTTAAGCGTTTAATACAAATAATTGGCTTGGAATAGTTGACTAATTAAATCAGTAATTCTACTATTTGGGTAAACAATAGAAAGTTTATTGCTAACAGTTGGGAATTCTTCGGGCTTCTGCAATTTTCACAGTTTTTTGTATGTCCTTCACTGTTTACTTTTCAAATTCGGAATCTACAATAAATGAATTCATATCTTTAAAAATATGATAAGAACGTATGTCTTAACTGCATTGTATGTAAATTATTTTTATTACAAAATTTTAATTTCATCTTTAAAATATTTTATGCCAAAAATTCTATCCAAGCTCATACATAAAATGCATGACAAACTTTCATTCATTAAGATTTCAATAAATTTTCTTCCAAAAGAAATATTATAATTTTAAGTTTAACACTTGATTCTTTCTGGCAGTTGATGATGCGAACATGACAAATGAGGTAGTTGCATCTTGAAATTTTCATTTGTAACACATGTTCACATACGTGTAAACACTTTTCACATATAATTTTCTTTTAAGTAGAAATCACATAATTTAAAGAAAATTAATAACAATGAATATTCGTTGACGGTTTCGGGATAGAAGGAAATATGTGTTCCATAAAATAACGTATATATATATGAATAAATTTCAACGAATAAATATTTTTATGAAGAGCAACTGCAATTTCATAAATCGCGACAAAAATCGATATAGAAATAGAATATTTATTACCAAGAAAAATTATAAAATGGGGAAATTTTTTAATGAGAATTTTTCAAAAAATCTGACATGTAATAAAAACTTTGAAATAATTACATCTTGAAGAAAATGTGGAAGCGTTTTTACGCCCTATGGTAGGTATTACACGAGGGTATATTAATTTTGTGACTACATTTGTAACGCATAGAATGAAGTCCGTGCGCCGGTCCATGTACAAGATAGCTCAAAAATTCATTACTCGATTTTGACGAAATTCATAATGTAACATTTCTTTATTTATTAGTATTTCAGCAAAATTTACCAAAAGGAAGAGAAGTTATAAAGGAAAAACCAGGGTGACCACAAAGTCGTCTTTTTTATCTTTTTTCAGGTTTAATTGAAAAATTTGTATAGCAAATTTGTTTAAATTAGTTATATACGCTGATTATATGAATTGGCGACACTATATTAAATTTCACTAAATTCCGCCTAAAGATAGTGGAGAAAGAAATACTTGTAGGAGAAAATATAAGAGAAAATTTCTGTTTATAAAGTTCATCTGATGTACTTTAAAAACTAATTTACCGAATTGAATAAAATTAGCAGAATAGATTTATGCTATTAGTGCTCAGATTACTTGCGAATTAGGGCAAATTTGAAAAAGAGAAAACTAAGTTATGCACAGAAAACCTTAAAATATTAAAAGTTTTGGCTGTCTTTTTGTTAACTACGAGTTCCATTGGGCATCAAAAAATTCGCTATAAGCCGATTTTAAGTTACTACATGTTTTCGAAATAATGTTCTTATTATAAAAATAGTTACAATTAAAAGAAATAAAAATAAACTTTCAAAAAAATTATTCTTTTGGTCTATGAACAAAAATCATTTTCGAAATGGCATTGAAGATTTCATCAAATGAAAGACAAAAAAAAAATGAAAATATCAAAAATTGATGAAAATTTTGTTGTCACAAGAAAATTTCCACGCAGAGTAAACAATTTTCCGTGAACATTTTCGCGATATACATACTATTGCCATACATATATAGGAAAGTATCATCGCGAGTGATCTTTTTCTGTTAAATGTGATGATTGTTAAATTTAAAAAAAAAAATAAAAGAAAAATTATTATTATAAAATATTTGAAATCATCCGACAGGAGCGACATTTTTTGTGGAGGTTTTTATTAATAAGATTTTTTAAAAATATATGGTTTTTTGGATGGATCTTATAAATTCTTAAAAGAAATATTCTTCTCAGAATATTCGAGTATATCAAAAAATAGATGCGAAAACAATAGATCTTCATTTTTTATTATCAAAGAATTTTGACAGATTTGAAATTATTTCTATAAGTTGATGACAAATTAATCAAATTAATAATGAAAGACAGTTTAAACGTGTGTCCTTCTAAGAAGTACTACATTCTTTCAAATTTAAAAATAGCATTTAACATAAAAGAAAACAATTTAATTGACTAAAATATACTATAAAATTAACAAATTAAACTTTATCAACTTTAAAACCTCATTAATGTCAACAGAAAATTTCACTTTTGAACTTTTGTGAAACAATTAAAGAAGTGTATTTATTTTCTTGACTTTAGCTAAGTCAAACAAGTATTACCATAAATCTTTTTAGCAATAAAGAACACATTTCGCACATTCAAAATTAGTACAATATTTCGATATTATTGGTAGTTTTTTGTTACCTCAAAATATTTTGTGATACAATAAAAATTGTTTATAATTAAATTCGGAATAATTAAGAACAATAATAATTACAAACAATATGTTTTAGAAAATAGAGTTTCTTCGGGAATGTATTGTAATTTTCCCCCTTTCAAATCTTTTTCACATATGAGAAATTTATGAGATTTAAAGAAATAAATACCAATGTCTGTATATAACTGATATAGAAATCTAAAGAGTAAAATTGGAAACTGTGAGTGGAAAAGTCTTAGTAGAGTAATTCATAAGACGATATGGTAACTGTGAAATCAATGATCGGTAACAGGTTTTTCCTTGAAATTCTTTTAATATCAGATATTGGCATCAACAAGTGGTTATTTTTATGAGTATTTACCAGTGTTGGGGTTTAATATTTAAATGGCAGAAGTACAAATCTGCACCATATACATCTTCGATGGTTTAGGTACTACCGAGTATTTATTCAATAAAGCATTGCTTATTTATGATCCGTGGTTGACTGTTATGATTGTGTTATTTTCAATCTGGATATTGATTTTCATGTTTTATATATATTTCATAAATTTTTACATCGATTTTATGGATGTCAAATGAGATTTCTAAAAGCTAGAAGTGTTCTTACATCTGTTACACGTCTTACTTTATAATCGAAAATCAATAAAATCCTGTGTTGAATAAACTAAGAAGTTCTTTCACCATGTCTACAGTAGAAAATTTGAATTTTCCAAAAAATTTGGAAATACTAAAAATTTACTCTTCTATTCTTCCATTTGAATTAGAAAAAAAGATAATAACTTGTATTGTCCTTATTATCCTATTTGAAGTAATATATAAATGCTAAAATTAGAGAATAAATTTTGTATGTTAGTTAGTTGCTATTCTGTCATTTTTCAATTCTTTTGTATGGTGTCCTTTTCTGAATTTTAACGATATTAAATCTCATTTAAGAAAATTATCTAAGGAATCAATATTCTAATTTTCATTATAATCGGTTGAAAGGTTTCTAAGATAAAATTAGGTCTCAGATTTCATAAATAATTCTCCACCACCCAACGTCCTTTTCCAAATTGGTACCGAAAACAGTAAAGATCTATTCCTCCTAATAACCGACCAGTTCTGCAAATTTCAATTACATTGAATAATGTGTTCGAGAGATATCGCGTAAATTTTAACACAGATAGATAAAAAATATGATTTTGTAATTCAGGAAATAACGTGAAGATCCATTAAAAATTGGAGGTCACAATTTCTTGCCATATCAAAGTTATATTCCCATTCTATTAGAAGTAATAAATAAATTATAAAATAAATTAGAAATGGATTTGCCCAAATTTTGCATTAATTACAAGCACTAGTACGAGTATCATTTTCTTGAGAAGAATTTGCTTTTTCAGTTACCACAAATCTTGTGGGATTCAAAAATTCTATTAATTTCAAAAAAACGTGCTATTTTTTGAATATTTTTTGATTCTGAAGATAGTAAATAAAAAGTTTTTAAGAAATTTAGTTTAAATAACGACTTTCACATTTTTTTAATATATAACTTTTCTTTTCAAACGTGGAGCAAAGAAAAAACATTCTGTTTTCGACTTTTTGACGAACAAATATAAATCAAATGAAAATCAAAAGTTTTTCACATATTGCATGAAAATTCTTATAATAAAATATTTTATTAAAAACACGTGAAAAAATAGAATTTATTTGGAAAAATTCAATTAATTAGGATTTGTTTCTACGCGAGTAACTATTCGTATAAGGCGGACGAGCTCCACACATCAAAACTAAGTCATTGGAAACCACATATTTGGATGAGTTTGAATATATTGCTTCTTCAAATATAATGATGACAAATATGAAATGAAAAAATTGGTTTAAAGACGAAATCTTTAGTCACAGTTGGTTAGGATAACAAAAATGGCAACTTAAATTTTAAGATATAAACAGTAATAAAATTAATGTGACGAATGATTTTGGTAATAATACTATATTTATCACATATGCTGTTCATTATAAACGAATAAACAAATCTTTATTGAACACTAAATATATTTATTGAATTTTAGTTAATCACTGAGAAATATTTAGGGTCTGTTGTGAGCCATTTTTAAAAATTCGATTTGTTTTTTAGTTGAATATATGTATGTAGGCCACGACAGATAAAATGTAACATGTAGACTCAGCTGCATGATAATAAAAGTCCTATGTAAAGATGAGCCATGTAGATAAGAAGTATACATGATAGTCTTATGTTAAACGGATGATGACTTAACACAAGACTAAGAAAAGGTACAAGTCAAATATGAGTCGTGGAGATAAGACGACTTAACGACGATAGAGATATTTGAACCAGGACTAGGGTGAAAAATAATCTTGCAGATAAGGGGCTGGCATGATAAATGAAAGAAGGAAGTTGATGTTTTAAGCGGCAGTCAAGAGAAAACCGCGATTATAACGAGGACTAAAAAAAGAAGAAATAAAGGGACCTAAAAAAAATATAAAATTAACAAAGTTTTTTTATTTCATAGAACAATTATCGTTTTTTTTCCCACATATATAGTTTAAACTTTTCAAATTGAATCGACTATAGTCAATTACGATATGTTTTTTTCCTGGAAGAGGAAAAATCCAACATTAAACATTCCACAATTACAAAAATTTCAAAATTTTATAATTACTTCCTCCTAAATTACACAAAAACAACATTATTTATAAAAGTAAAAATAAATAATTAAATGTTATTGTTTTTAGTATACATAAATATATTTTATATTTTATAAACAATTTTATTTTTAAAAGCGTAATAAACACTTCAGCAGATATGTTGTTCAAATCATAAATATTTTGAGAGTTTTTCATTAAAAACAATAATATACACTTCTTTCCCAAAAACAAAAACATTTTAAATTTCCTGGTGACTCGTAATTATCGAAAAATTTGTATATATTTAAAATTTCTTTGGTTTTTATAGTAAATTTTCATGAAAATCTTCTATTAATAGAAAATTGCTGTTCTATTGGTGAAAGAAAATGTTGTCTCTTTCAGTTCAAAATATCCACATCAAAACATTAATCATATTTAAGATATTATATCATTCTTAATCTGGAGTTTATCCTTGAAAATTTGTTACTATATAATTTCGAATTTGTGGAAAATTAATTAAGATTTTTTTAACAAGTGGCTGATTTCTATAATTAATCTATTTCTATTATTAATTAATGATGTTCTGTGGTTTACAAGTGGGCGATGCAATTTTGTTACCGAATTTGAGTGGTATTTTTTGAATCTTTTTGGTAGGCAAAGAAAAAATAAATGTGAACAGCCTCAATTACTAAGAATGGGAGACCATTAACCACTAAGCATTGTGTTAATCTCTGTTCATTTTAGCTATTAGATTTATTGAATATTATATCCACCAATTTTTGAAAAAACACAGCTTTATATAAATAAGTATTTGTAAAATTTATTCCCGGAAGTAAAGTTAAAATACCGATGTACTGTTTGGTAACTAACACGATATATTTCAAGCTCAGCATATTAATCCTGTGTCCTGTTTAAGATATTTAATGTATCGATAAAATCATGTTATCTTAGTCTAAACTTTTGGTGTGGAATTTTTGGTAATATACATCATAACCTGACCAATATGAAATAGTATACACCGTGATCCATTAACATCCTAATTTTTAATTCATTAAATAATTCAGAAATTTTAAATATGAACTCAAACTATGGTATTTGACTCTACTAATAATTAATAAACTAATAAAATTGAACAGAAAATTAAATTAAATTAAAAAAAATTTAGCATATAGTTTACTTAGAAATCATCCTTTTGAATTAGGGATTCAATTCGTTTGCCTAGAGAAATGCTTTGTGAACTATACAAATATTAAAGGATATATTGTTTACAAACATATATGTCTATATATTATAAATATGTATATTTGTATAAAGTTTGTAAACCTAGTCGAAATAGGTTAAAATGGAAAATCTACCCATGTTATACAATATTATCATAAACACCACAAACCTTTTGCAGGCGTTTTAAATTAAAATTTCCCATAAATATTATACAAAATTTTGTTGAAAACTAATTTCAGAAAATAATCATCTCAAGAAATCGGTAATATCGCGCTACCATTTTTTTTTTGTCCTTTTTGGAGGGTTTTCAAAATATAGAATGAATTCTCTAAAGTTTTCAAACTTTAAGTTTTCAATTATTTGTTTATCTTCTTACAAGATTTTCGTGGAAATTGTTAAATATCTGTTAATTATGATGGGTATATAAGGGTACTTTTAGAAGACGGTGTGGTATAAGTTTTAGAAAAAGATATTAGAAATAATTAGCAATACCACAACGCAACATATCTTCACACGTCGATTAAATATACTATATATTGACAACCATAACTTTTAAGCATCATGTCCTAATTAGTCATGAGTTTACAATTAATTATTTCTAATTTGAAATGAAATTTCCTAGTCATACAGGATTTTTACTACAATTGAATATATCATAGTTTAAAGGTGTGTTAATACAAATCTAGTATAAATAATTCAAGTTCCATTTAAATCTAATTAATACTTAGTTCACCAAATAGACGATTAATAAATTATATTTTAGTATGACGAAACTTTCAGAAATGGTAATAATGAGTTCTTTCTATTTCTCTAACAAGATCTAAAAAACCGATCAATTCTTTACAATTTCTCATTCCTGTCATTGATACGTGATTCTGTACATGGTTGCCTTAATACTTCTTGTAATATTTACGTAATATTTAAAGTGTCCAGTATCCACAATTTCTACAAATGTCGGTTTGATCACGAGCAGAATGTATATTCCAATTAGTGCTCACTTTGCAGGCCTATAACCAATTCATAAAACTAAAAAAGGTCGGAATTGGGTAAGGTGCCTAAATTAGGACATTTTATGTAACTCTCCAAATTCGCCATCTATTTAAGTAAAAAGTTATAAAACAGAATCGTTAAAGAGCCATGTTTTAAAACCAAAATAATCATCTTGTAGACTACACAATCCATCAATATTTAATACATTTCAAAGTATTTACTCGAATTTTAGCAAAATCTAATTGCAAACATTACTTCTCAGCTAATTTCTTAACGAAAGCAAATCGAATTGATTTATTTCAAAAAAATTTTCTTTTTTTTTTTCTCATTTGAAAGAATTTTCTCGCCGCTAAAATGAAATAATTTTTAAACAAGAAAATTATTCTATAAATATATGCGCACGCATCTTAGTTTTAACTGACTACGTGTTGATTTTTCACCAAATTTTTCATAAGTTTTGCGATTTTCCCATCAAAAAGAAAAAAAAAGAAAAAAAAGAAAACGAAGAATAATTGTTTCTGATTACAAACTTTTTCGTAATATATTTTTGGGGATTTTCATTTGCTTCAAATTAAGTGTATACGAGTTTTCTTTTATTTTTTTTTTTTCGAAGGAACTAAAGCTTTTTAAATAATAAAAATTCAAATACATAAAGAAAATATAATTAACTTGATATATATATATATATATGGGACACATATTGTGGTGTATGCCAGAAAAAACCACCCAGCCACCATTCTAATATCTCAATTTAAATTTTTTTTAGTTAGAGCTTCTCGGTGGAATCGTGCGAGTGAACAAATAGCAAGTTGAGGGCAAATACAGCCAAAATTTAGTCATACGAAAAGAAGAGGAAAATTTTGGAAAATATAACGTGAAAAAGAATTTTATTTTTCCTTTTTGAATGGATAACATGTTTTAGAGTAATTATACAAATGTGCTAATAAAAAAAAAATTCATTTTAATTAAAGGATAAAATAGCATTGAAGTATTATTAAAACGTGAAAATTGGCATTTTATATAAAACTTTCCGCCAAATGCAATTTTCTACATTGTTGAGAATTTTCTTGTTAATTTCGAAGAATTTAAATATTCGGTGCGCGACTTTTAATCAGACCGTAATGTTTTTGCAATGCCAAAAAAAATTTTAATTCATTTGGAAATTATTGAATATTATTAGTTTTTCTACGAAATTGTGTTTTCTTTTTTTTATAATTGTGATAAATGTGAATTTAATAATTAACCTAAAGAAAATGTGTTTTAAAATTAATTATTTCTTTTTTTTTTGTAGTTAAAATCATGCAAGTGTGGTAAAGAATTTCGACTTTTAAGTTGAACAAGAACTATATGAACTGTGAATTCTTGTAATGACTACTTTATGTTCGTTAAGATATAAGCTCTTTAAATTTAATTCAAACAATTGTGAAGAAAATCTTATGACATACTTATTGCTTGATCTACTCAAAAGTTACTATCCTTTAATAACATTATTAGTGCTAAAAAATATAAGATAATGAGAATAGTTTCAACAAAATACATATATATCATCAGTTTAAAGGCCTCTTTTATTTGAAGTCGTGCTCTGAATTGGACTACAAGTAGCAAAATGAAACTCAAGTTGCATGGAAGATTTTAGAAATAAATCTTAGAAGGATTTGTTAGAAACTTTCCATAATTCGTTAATATGTAACTTTACAAAAACGCCATGAATCAAGCAGTTCGATATTTTTTAGTGGAGAACAAACATAAACTAAGAATACTTCTTGGTTCCAAAAAAAAACCTTTCTAAAGCATGCAATTGTAACCCGTCTATAACTTAGATAATTTCAAGTAAACTTGAAATTTAATTGAAACGAATTACACTCCTGGTAAAGTCTAATAATCTTCAGTTGAACAATTCCCAAAACTTTTTTCATTTTTGAAATAATATTCTTTTTTTCTACAAATTAATATTAATTGAAATTCAGAATACATGATTTTTAGCTCTACTTAATTACAAAGACGAATTATCAATTTGGGTAATAGTTTCAAATTAATAAAATATAAAATTTCGGATGGTGAAAAATCTCTTGGGGCGTCGTATTATTCCAATTGCCTTAAACACAGGTACGTTCACCTATAAATACATGACATAAATGTTTTCTTATTAGAGTGTTTATGTGTTTATGGAATTAGCCGGCAAGTTTTCACAGCAGGATCTCTTTTAAATATACAGCAATTTATTCTAAAACGAAATTAAAATTTGTTTATCGAATTCTAGTCCAAGGAATTACTATGTGGTTTTGGAAATAATATCATATTTTATCGCGAGAAAATTCAATGTTTGTAATTTTCATTAAAATATTTTCATGGAATATTTCCAACCTTTTTTAAGGTACAACATATTCAAGCAAAATTTTCTTTTTAATATCTTCAAAGAAATTACACATTTTCCGTATAGATTTATTTCAGTATTATTTTAGAAATGAGTCCTGTGCTTAAATGGCGGAGTTGCTTAAAAGACAAACTGTTTAGCAGGTTACGAAAATAAAATAAATATGAAAAAAAATCAAAATATATATATTCGTCGACACAAGCTTTATAATTCCCATTAAAATCATAGAAATTCCAAACTTAATGTAATTTTTATAGGCTTAAAAACACAAAAAAGAAATACTAAAGTGTTGAAAGACTAAAAGAAAACGTTTTAATAAATCTTAATGTCATATTAAATTCTTCAAAAAAAATTAAAATATCCGTTTTTATTCAATTTTTAAAAAATATTTTTTATTTTATAAATCATGAAATAAACCTTTTAAAAAGAAATGATTTTTATTACTAATAAAATTTTTTTAGCCAAACTGGATTATATAAATTCATTTTTCTTTTTGGATAAAGCAAAACGATTTATATAATATTTATCCTTTAAAAAAAGGTTTTCTTAAGGATATCCAAAAAAACTACCCAAAAATGATGATTTTTATGTATTTTTTCATTTTTATGTAAAAATCGATTTATAATACAATTTAACGAAGGAAAAATATTGAAAATCATTTTCTAAAGAGGTTCAAAAACGTATAAGGTAGAATTTTTATATACGAGGATAGTTGAATGAATTCATCAATGGAAATTGAAATAGTTTCGGGAATGTTTGTTAAGTAAAATTGATTAACCAACTTTATAAGAGGAATATGCTTTTTTTACTTTTTAAAACTGAAGTTTTATGCATTTCCTAAAAATACTCCATTCTGAAACTCTAAGAAGCAACGATGTTATAGTCGTATAATGTTCAATTTCACAGTCACAATCAAAACTTAAGTCTAATTTAAGTTAAGAGAGATTTTGGAGATATCTAACTTTTAGAATGCTTAGAATAAAGCTAGTTAAACCTTTCAAAGTTAAAATAAATGCAAAAATTAAAACAAACATTCCATAATATTTTGGTTGTCAAATTGAGCTACGAAAAACTTAAGCTGTCAACATAGGAAACCTAAATTTTCTTAAGCCTTGTGAAATTTGTTTCGTATTGTAGCTTAAGCCTAACTTAAGTTTTCAACTTATTCTTAAAATATTTTCTTCCGGACCCAGCTCAAATTTTTTCTATATTTTTTTGGATTTCTTTGATTTGATAATGTTTTAGACTTTGTTTTTTGAAATTGTTATAATTTTCACGTTTTCCAAACATTTTAAATTTTTGTCCTGATCTTGAAAACTATGAATAATTTGACTAAATCAGGCTCTCCATTTTGACATATGCAAAAAAGGGTTTGTGGCAAATGGAATACATTTGATATAAACAATTTTTGTGTGTTACAAATACGAAAGTTATTAATACATTAAATACCTACATTCATGTAAACAATTATTTATTCCGGTTTCCTGCACGAACTTAAAAGACGTACCTCGTAAATAAAAAATGTGCATAAGATAAGAATAAGAAACCTTAAATTTTCGAATATTTTTAAACGATTTCCGGATCACATTATTCAATGCTGTAAAATCGAACTTCTGAATAATAGCTTGAACGTGCACAGTTTTCTCAATAACGAAATTTAATATGTTTATAAGAAATAAAATGATTCGCTTTTTGGAACTTTAGAACTATAGAACCAATACAATAAACAATTCAAATCAAATATTATTTTAAATTTTGTGTAACTTTAATTCAATAAAAACAAAATCCCTGAAAATATTTTCTGGCATTTTCAAATTTTTTTTTCAAATTTAAAATAAATTACAATGCAACTAAAAATAAATTCACCTCTGATCAATTTAACAAATGTGGAACAGAAGACATAAATGATAAAATGTATTTGTTCGATTTAAATTGTAAGAATCTAGTTCCCAGGCTTTAATTTCGAACATAAACGGAATATCGGGAAAATTTTCAATTCGATTGAATATGGATAATGTTACTTTAAGTTTTCACCAAAAAATCATTGTATAACGAATCTCTTATTTATACGCAATTTATAGCATAATAAAAGAAAATTCTTCTACATTTTTTTTTTATATATTATATTATATATATATACATTTTTTTGTGGTCAAATCTATTGTAAGAAACAAACATTTTTCATATAAAACTTGGCAGACATCATCAGAAAACTCTACAATATATAACAAGAAAAACTAAGGAAAATATAAAGAAAATAAAAGTAAAAAATATTGTGCAATTTTTTTCCGAAAAACAGAAAAATTTAAGTGAAAAAATTTTGTGCTAAAAAACAATGCGTTTTTTAAAAAGTTTTTAAATGGATTTTTTTTTATTAAAATAAAAAATAAAAGTGAATAAAAAGAAAGTACCAAAAAAAATAAAAGAAAAGAAAAGTTCAGTATAATTTTTTCCTTAAAGTGTATTAAAAAAATTCCAAGAAATCAACAAAAATGTCGACATCAACAATTGGTCAAGAAGATAAAAAAATTCTTCTAGATGCTTACATGTTCGAACGTCGAACACTATTTGGATGCACAATTGCTGTTGCAATTTCTGTTATTATTTGGATTGTTGCCATTGCAACTGATCATTGGGTTATTATATCGGGTGGATCAGGTAAAATGAAAACACAAAAAACTACAAAATAATAACAATCAAAATATTTAATTCTAATTTTATAAAATACTTTATTTGAAAAGTTATTAAAACTAGCCCAAGGTAGTAGAAATTAGGGTCATTAACGTAATTAAAATGGTATTTAAGTCTGCCTTTTCAAGAACGAGACTTGCTACACTGGA
Source organism: Xylophagus ater (assembly GCA_963422695.1). NCBI lineage: Eukaryota > Metazoa > Arthropoda > Insecta > Diptera > Xylophagidae > Xylophagus > Xylophagus ater. Next base: position 7,483,255 of record OY730486.1, on the reverse strand, counting down.
TGTGTGTACTGTAAGAAAGGAGAGGTTAGCTGTTCTTCATTAGAAAGACTAACTGGTTTGACGAAGGAACGTAGCCTCCCAAACCCATTTCCGGGGGTGGTACAATCGTCAGTAAGGCTTCTATGCTAACGCCTGAAATTATGCAGAACCCTCCAATATAATACAATGCAATACTACCTTTAGTACAGTACTGTTTATTAACAACTTAGTAGCTCAAAAGTAACTCTCTAAAACACATATTGGAAATAGCGTGGATAAACTGTATTTTTAGTCATTCTATTACTATTTTTTTCTACAATTTATATAGATTTAGAACCAACGACCTAATTCTCATTTTTTTTTTTTATTAAAGGGTATCTTATTTAATGCTTTATGTTTAACGATTAGTCTCCAGTAGTTCCATCTTCTCTTCCTTGGGATGCGATTATTTGATTTGCCTTAGTTATGACAGTAAATTGTAGTATAAAGAGTATATATTGAGACGAGATTCTCTAAGACACACCTAATAAATAAATAAATAGATAAATAAATATAAACACATTCCTTAGTAGTAAAACTGTAAATGGAAGTCATCACTGTCATAAACTTTATCACAATACTTTTCTGATACAGTTTTTCCTTCATCAGCAAATCAAATTTTCTAATACAATAGAAGAACGGTTGTTTTCCACCCAATTACATAATATAAAAAGCTCTATAATCCAATGGATTTAACTAAAGGGTCATTCAATTCTCTTGAATGCTCCCGTTGGGACTTTGAAAAAAAGGGTAATCTATTAACAATTCCATGTCATTTCTTCATACGTGACATTCTTCTTAAACAAATTATCCACTCATGTGGTGTATTACTATCCTTTTTCTTCAGACAATTTCTTCAGATTTTTCCAAAACTAGTTAGATATATATTTTCCTCACTTTGTAATTTCGGTATTTTCAAAAGAAAAACATAATTTCCTAAGCATAAATTTTTCCAAAAAATTACTTATAACTTTTTTCCTGAGAAGTTGTAACTTTTATTCAATACAAAATTTAATTTCTTGGAAAATAATAAAAAGAAAACTTTTGCAGTTCAAAAAAGTCATATATTTTCTTGTTTTTTAAATTAAAAAAAAAAAATTATCAATATTTATGACCGATAAATTTTTTGTTGGAAATTTTTAAAAATAGTATTTTTTTTTTGTTTTTAAAATGAAAATAAAAAAGCAAAGAAATTTTTTCTTTCGAAAAATTTCTGCATTCAAAAGTATTGGAAAGTTTTTTCTTCAAGAAAAACAAAATCCTGTCAAAAGAAAATACGGTTTCAAAATATTTTTATATTAATGAAAATAAAAAAGAAAATAGATTTGGAATTTTGTTTTAAAGAAAAAAATGTTAATTTGTTAAACTTTCAACCAGTTTTTAAGGAAAAATTATAGTTGTGACAGGTTAAGGCAAATTAGTAATGTAAGCAGAACCATACCAAAAAAAAAAACACCCAAAATCGCAAGTCATTGGTTATTTTAAGAAAGCGAACCACCATCAGAAGCAGCGGTTTACATTAAACTGTTAAAAAGATATTTAATTTGAAATTAAAACTGATTCATTTTTGTATCACGGGAAACCTAAATCATACCCCAGAAACGTTTTCATTTGAAAAAGAAACCATGTCGGTACCCGAAGACCCTAGATATATTTTTTAATGAAATAAGCATCATAGTACAATTTCCAATGGTTTTCGCCCTGTGTTGTGTCAAAGGGAATGAATTAAACTTTCTCTTATCAAATTACTTGTATGTTATATGATCCCTTATTTGTGAAAAATGTAAACTTTTTGGATTTCTTATTTCAATTTCCCATTAGATATGCAAACTATCATAAATTTCAAATTGTTTACTGTTTATATGTGATGAGGTTTTTTTTAATCTTCAGCTGGAAGGAAAGTTCTAAACCCTAAAAACTAGCGATATGGAAATTGCAACTAATGGTTGTGAAACTGACCTTTCACTAATTTATGAGGGACTAAAAATTTAAGTAAGTTTTTGTGTTAAACTAGTTAAATGTGGCTGGTCTGTCGCGACTTTTGGATGACAAAATTCTTTGATTCACAATACTTGACAAATTTGAAATATTCTAGTTAAAATTAAACTATCCAAAACACAATCCATTTAAATATTTAAATCCTTTAATCTCAATCTGCACATTTTACATCTGTACAGTTTACCCCCTTACACGTATGTTTGCGCAAGAAAGGTGTTAAAAAATTGCCCCTTAATTACTCCTTCCTTGACTTGATTGCATTTCACGGCCGAGGTCGGTCCAAGTTATAAAGCAAAAACCAGGGCAAATAGCTAATTTTGTCGGTTTTTTTGTCATTTTTTAGATTCAATTTGAAAATTCGTGCACCAATTCCGTTCAAATTATTTACATATGTTGTCTATATAAATAGACGATACTATGTTAAATTTGAGTAAAATCGGTCCAAGGATAGTGGAGAAAGAAATAGTTGTATGTTCATAACGTTTTTTCGATGTACCTTAAAAACTAATGTACAAATTTAAATAACATTTGCAGAATACGTATATTGATACTATTAGGGTCCAGTTCATCTGTGAATTAGAAGGAATTTGAAGAAGAGTAATGAAATGCAGAAAAGGCTTTGAAATTATATTAGATTTGTTAACTACGAGTCCCATTTCTACCATAGGACATTAAAAAATCGTCTATAGTGCGATTTTAACTTACTAAACATATGTTTTTTTAATTACTTTTAGTCTATTACTTAATTTACCCAATATTTTCATGCCTTATTTTAATATAATTCTATTTACAGAATCACAAAATTTTTACTTTTTGGCATAATTTCAAAATAATTAATTTACTAAAACTCAAACGTATATGAAATTTCCCTTTAATATTTGAATAAAATTCGGAAGAAAAAACTAGCTTTATTAAATTAGTATTTTAATGTTTTCCTTTAAAGTTTGTTTGAAAATTGGTGTTTCATAAAAGAAAATCAAATTTATGATGGAAAACATTTAAATAGATTAAAAGAAATGAAAAACCAGAAAAATATATATTAAAGGGCGGCACCAGTTATGTAGTTTTTTATTAGACACAATTTTATATTAACTTTTCATAATCATATTTGTAATAAAACGTGTTGATCCGTTTTTAAAAATGTATTTAAAAGAAAAACTCAAAAAGAAAAGTTGTAAAATTCATTTTTTTTATAATTTATTTGTTTTCATTTGAACTGATTTATGTCATAATAAAATTCTAAAAACAAATTTTCTTTTATTTAAAAAAGAAAAAAACATATTTAAAAATACATTAATTGACAAATTTTTTATTCTCGAACCTAATTAAGTACCAACAATTGCGTTCATTCCAAATAATTTGCAATTTTCTGGTAAAATTAAAAGTAATTCAATTTTTGAAAATACTTTCCTATATGATAATATTTTTGTCAATATAAAAAAAAAGAAAAACTATAAGTTGCCAACAAGAAAATTTAAAGAAAATCCGGCATTTGCCAAATGATTGAAAGAAGGTGAAACAACGAAAGTCATAGTATATCCACCTTTCGAATGAAAATATGTTTTAAAAAGAAAATTTCTTATGTGGGCGGGAATTTTCTTTTTTTTGTTGAGAAATATTTTATTTTTGAATGTTTTAATATTAAAAAAAGAATCGCTAAATTCACTGATAAAAAAATTACACATAATTTTTAAACTTAAGGAAAGAAGTTCAATGTCTTATAAAATATTTTTTATGTTTTAAATTTACATAAATACGTTTAAAAATACATAAATTTTATGATGCAAAAAAAATGTTATTTAATTTAAACGAAATTTAAATTAAGGAAATACGAATTTGAAAACTATATATTTTTATAGAGCTTAGATATAGATTGGTCTGCAAGAAATACATTTTGAAAACTTGTACCATTTCCTTTTTAGATCATCAAAAAATTAACTGAAAGTTTCACTGTTGAAATTAATCTGCCTAATAACAAAAACTTTGTGAAATAGTTGTCAGAAAATTAATTTGAAAAACAAAAACAAAATGAAAACTATTTCAAAATTAAGATATTTTAGTTCAATATGTAAATCATCACTTAACCATCGAATGGGACAAGTAAATAACTCATCAGAAACTGATTTTCCATTAACCACTTTCATGTCAATCAACTGAATAACGACGTCATTAAAAATATACCACTTTAACAAAAAATAGCGATTTTTTGGCGTTTATTTCATTTTTTCGCGGGTTCAACATTTTTTTAAGAACATTTTTTTTTTAAAGCGTATTAATGAAGAAATTCTTATGTTTACGATTTGAAAAGAAAAATCATTATTTTATAAAATGCAAATGAAAATCAATCTCAATATTTAAATATAGAAAATTTGAATAAGGAAAAATTTTGTTTACAAACAACTTGTTGATCGAATGAAAAACAAAAGTGAGGAAAACATTCTCGAAATTTTCCATATTTTTATGTCCTATGGTAGCTACTACCAGAGGGTATATTAGTTTGGTCACTAAATTTGTAACGCATAGAAATAATCATCGCAGAACGGTTTGAAGGCTCTAGATGTGTAGAGAGAATCAAAAGTTATATCGATTTATTGTGTAAAAACGCGTTATCCGATTTTGATAAAATTTACAATGTGAGTTGGTTATTCCTTAACTTGATTTGATGTTGCATTTCAGCAAAATCGACCAAGGGGGAGCGAAGTGAATAAGGAAAACAGGGTGGCCAGACAATTTTTCTTTTTTTTATGACTTTTTCAGATTTAATCGGAAAATTTATCAAGCAATTTTGTTCAAATTATAATATTTATGATATGATAATATTTTAAATTTCAATAAAATCGGTTCAAGGATAATGGAAAAAGAAATACTCATAAAAGGCTTGTTCATAAAGTTTTTTTTTTGTTCTACTTTAAAAACTAAGATACCAATTTGAATAAAAATTTACAGAATAGTTTTATGCTACTAAGTTCTAGGCTAACTGCGAATATAGACAAAATTTGATTAAGAAAAAACAAAGTTATGCATACAAAACTTTGAAATATTCTTAGTTTTGACTGTTTTTCTATCACAGTTCTGCCAAAGGACATCAAAACATCGGCTATAAGCCGATTTTCAGTTACACTATATGTTTTTAATAGACTTTAAACAATAGAAATATTACGGAACTGAAAGAATGAATCTTTCGTTTAAAATTAACAAGTTAAGAGGGTTGGTGTTATAGAGCTTTCGATTCTATGTAATATCTCTCTTGAATGTCGCCTTTGGAACAGATGGCAATTTTCAAATGACGAGTTTAAGTGGGAAAATTAAACCATTTACATTATTTAAAAAAAAGGATAGGAAATAATTTTGAGTAGTAAAATATGGACACTTCATATATAAAAGATTGCTACAGTACTACTCCTCCTCCGTGCCAATTCAAAATAAAATTTTAGGTAATAACAGAAACATTACTGATTCGATTTTGATGAAATTTTAAAAATAGGTAATTGGTAGTCCACCTTAAATTTTGTACATCCAAAAACCGTCCAATGCTTGGAGCAAGAAAGAGAAGGAGGACTCCTTCTGAATCCATCTTTACTTTAACATATTTGTGGTGAACATCATTGCACCTTAAGATTAAATTGTACAGGATAATTCTTTACATACCAGCTGAATGGGCATTTTTTTTAAAGAATACTGTTTAGACAAATTTATTGCTAGACATTCGATAAAGGTCTTTCCCGTCCCAATGCATACTTCCGGCATGATAGAAGGGAAGATTTGTATTCGAATGCAATATAACTTATAGTATATACAGACTACTAGCTCGCACTGTAAAATTTAAACTAAAAGTCGTGCATTATCCTGCTTTTTCCGGATGGATAAGATTAAAGCCCCAAAAACTGAATTCATGATAACATAAGTTCTGTTATGCAGTAAAATATTTTTAAAACAGGTCTATTATAAAGTTTAGGAACCTTACTAAAACCTATTTTCCCAAATGATAAAATAAAATAACCACCTAATTATTCATTTTCTTGACAATTCCAGGAATTTATATACCAGAAAATCGCCGATTTTTTCTATCATCACATTCTGGAATTTGGAGAATATGTCGATACGGATCAACACCGACACCAACACTTGATCCGAATATTCTGCGTAATTTTACAACATTAACATATCAAAATGATATAATGATAAATAATATAAAAGCAGCGATTGCCAATGATTCATATATTAATGAATTTGCAAACTATGAATTTAAAGAAACAATCACCGAAATTAGCGATCCTTTTCGTCAGAAACTTTTTAGTCATTGGATTCGTAACGATACACAAAAATTCCAAGAAATGAAACAACTATTCCATGAATTATATCTTGAAAATCATAATCGTCTACCGAATCATAAGAAACCGATTCATGTTGATCCAACAAATGAAAATTCCTTTCGATCGATCTTTAATGATACCATATTAAAAGTTCAAATAAATGGAACTGAAATTCATATTGCAATGCCAAAAGCATTGCAATATGCTTTGTTTCCAGGTTGGCAAGAAAGACCGAAAGTTTTACAAGTTGCTCTAGGATATTCAAGGGATTTAAATATTTCATTGCCAATATTAAATTCGGAAGGAACAATTCAATTACTGGTGCCTCCAAGTCCGCCAAAAGGAAAAAAAGGATATGAACGTGGATTTGAGTACACACCTTTTAGTTAGTTTTAATTTTTTTGAAGAGAATTTAGTTTGTAATTTAATATGAATGGTTTTTTTCTCAGAAAGATGTAGTTATATGGACATGTTCCCAACAGATCAGACAATTCGAAATGATAAGACGATTGATGATGAAATTCTTGGTAAGATTAAAAAATATTTCTATTCAATTTCTAAAAGAAGGTTTCAAATATTTTAGATTACATCAGAACTGAAGCATCATTTGCTGTTATTTCACTTATTGTCATGATAATGGGAGTCGTATTTTCAGTTTATACTTTTCTTAATCCACGTTATATGTTCAAACGTTTAGCTGGTGGCATTCACATGCTATCAGGGGCGGCGATTTTAGTTGTTATCCAAGTTATTCTAGCCGGTGTTGAATATCAACATAATAATTTGGCAATTGCTTTCCCAGAAGGATCTGTTCTAATGTAAGTTATTTCAAATTTTCGATAGATTATAATATGCTAAGTTTTTAATTAAATTTTAGACTTGGTTATGGACTTTATTTAGCTTGGATTGTGTTCGTAACCAATGTTATTGTTGGTCTCTTGTTCCTTTGGTATTCAGGTAAAAAGAAGGGCAACAAAGCAGCAACAGATGAGCTGGCAATGGCTGATGAAACTGTTAATATTGGAAGATAATTATTACTTACTTAAATTTTAATTAATTTTACTCTTGTGTCAACTAAAACTTTCTTCCCGTGCATTTTCTTTTTTTTTTTAAAAACGTTTTCAAGACCTTAAATGATCGTTTTTGTTATATTATTTTAGCTTAAGTTTGAAGACAATATTTTCTCTTGATTTTAAGAATTCTGTTAATTATATTTATAATTAATTTAAAAACAAACAAAAAAAATATATATATACATATTTCAATGTTCAACGACTGATATTTGTTGTACATTTTTGTTTTATTGCTGTTATAATCATCAAAATAATTATTCTATTTTGTTATTTGAATTACAAAATAAACTCATCTTTATTTTGTTTTAATTATATTTTTAAGTAATAATAAAAAAAAATTTCTGAAAATTTCGCAAAACTGTTTATAATTATGTTGTTAGTAAATTTAATCGTTAATATTTTTTTTTTGATAATAACAAATTACATTTTACTATTTAAATAAATAAAAAAAACCGTTAAAGTACTTTACAGATTTTATCGCCATCTATCCGACAAATCAGAAATACGTAACATTTCAACAGCCTCTCTAAACGAAAAAGAAGAAGAATATACAATATTTTGACGTTTCTTATTTCTTGTACTGCTGTCAGCGGCTCGCACGTGTTTAATTTTCGCGTCGTAAACGGAGTTTTAGCAATTTAATTTTCATAAATTTTAAAAGAAAAAAAAAATGAAAAGAAAGATTACAACTAACAAGCGTAAGGCCGCACCATTATTACAATCAAAGCCAAGTGTTGTGGAAAATGATCAGGAAAGTGAGGAGGATTCGAAGAATGAGGTTTGTTTACGGCGAATTTCTTTCCCTTGTTTTCTAACCTAAGAAATCTTATAATTAAATATTTTCCGGAAATTTCAGGAAGATTTATTGAAAAGGATTTCGAATGAAGACGTGGACACAACAGATGATGAAGGTGTCGACGAAGTATTCACGTCTGATGAAGATGACGAATTGAGTTTTGAAAGTGATGATGATGGTAATTACAAAAGAATTGAGCCTGAAGTTGTCGAATCCGATGAAGATTTTGAAGGATCTGAAGAGCTCGAAAGTGGTGAGACTTCATCAGATGAGGAAGAGGAAGACGACGAAGATTCAAGTAGTGACGAAGAAGAAGATGAAGATGATAAAGGTGAGAATTTTTCCAAAAATATTGAAGATTTGAAAAATCGAAAGCCTGAAACAAAAAGTAAAGTAACAACAAATGCGAAAAATATACAAAGTCAAGTGAATGCAACAGCTGGAAGTTCTAAAAAATTAGTAGAACCGAAAAATAAAACTAATCGTACAAATGCTTTAAAGGATTTTAAAAATCAACTTAAATCAGATTCAATTGCAAAAATTTCGCTGGCCGATGATGAGTATAAAGATGATACGTCGGATGAAGAAGATATTCGTAATACCGTAGGAAATATTCCAATGCATTGGTATGATGAATATAAACATATTGGTTACGATTGGGATGCAAAGAAAATTATTAAACCAGCAAAAGGAGATCAAATTGATGATTTCCTTAAGAAAATTGAAGATCCTGATTTTTGGAGAACCGTACGAGATCCGCAAACTGGCCAAGAAGTAATTCTAAGTGAAGCTGATATTGAACTTATTAAACGAATCAATGCCGGACGTATTCCAGATTCGAATTTTAATGAATATGAACCATGGATCGATTGGTTTACATCAGAAGTTGAAAAAATGCCAATAAAAAATATTCCAGATCATAAACGTTCTTTCCTACCTTCGCAATCTGAAAAGAAAAAAGTCTCACGAATGGTGCATGCATTAAAAATGGGATGGATGAAAACAACGGAAGAATTGAAAAAAAAGAAAGAGGAAGAGAAAGGTTTGAAATTTTATATGCTTTGGGAAACGGATACCGGTCGTGATGATATGCGCCGAATACATGATCATGTATCGGCACCAAAACGTGATTTGCCTGGTCATGCAGAATCATATAATCCACCGCCAGAATATCTTTTTGATAAGAAAGAAATGCGTGCTTGGGAACGTCTTAAGGATGAACCGCAAAAAAGAAAATTACATTTCTTACCTCAAAAATACAAATCCTTACGTGAAGTTCCAGCATATTCACGATATTTACGTGAACGTTTCTTGAGATGTTTAGATTTATATTTGTGTCCTCGTGCCAAACGTATGAAATTGAATATCGATGCTGAATATCTTATACCAAAATTACCATCACCAAGAGATCTTCAACCATTCCCAACTGTGGAGAGTTTAGTATATCGTGGTCATACAGACTTGATCCGTTCGATTAGTATCGAGCCGAAAGGGGAATATATTGTTTCTGGTTCTGATGATATGACAGTCAAACGTAAGTGTTACCTTTATTATTAATTAGTTTAGATTTTACTAATTCAAAATTTTTATTTAGTTTGGGAAATTAGTACTGGACGTTGTATTCGTACTATTGAAACTGATGATGTCGTTCGCAGTGTAGCTTGGTGTCCAAATCCAAAGTTATCATTAATTGCAATTGCATCTGGTCACCGTTTACTATTAGTCAATCCGAAAATCGGTGATAAAATGTTAATTAAAAAAACCGATGATCTTTTAGCTGAAGCACCACAAATTGATGCACTCGAAACTGAACGTATAAAAGTTGCTGTACAATGGTCAACAGCTGGAAAAGCTGAACAAGAATTTGGTGTACGAATTGTGATAACACATTTTAAAACAATTAATCAAGTCACTTGGCATGGGAAAGGTGATTATTTTTCAACTGTAATGCCAGACGGTGCTAATCGATCGGCACTTATTCATCAATTATCCAAACGTCGTACACAAATACCATTTTCGAAGAGTAAAGGTTTAATACAGTGTTGTCTATTTCATCCTATTAAGCCTTGTCTTTTTGTTGCTGTAAGTTATTTCTTAAGTTTTTTTTTTTTCTTCATAATTTCATTATGAATTTTGCTTATTTAATTCTCAGACTCAACATAATATACGAATTTATGATTTAGTTAAACAAGAATTGTTAAAGAAATTAATAACAAATAGTAAATGGATATCAAATATGGCAATCCATCCGAAAGGGGATAATCTTTTGGTTTCAACATATGATAAAAAAATGTTATGGTTTGATTTGGATTTATCAACGAAACCATATCAAACAATGCGTTTACATAAAAATGCTGTACGTAGTGTTGCATATCATTTACGTTATCCTTTATTCGCGTCCGCCAGTGACGATCAATCAGTTATTGTTTCTCATGGAATGGTTTACAAGTAAGATTTATTCATTACCATTTGAATTATTTAATTTTAATGTTTTTCTTTTATTTTCTTAGTGATTTACTACAAAATCCATTAATTGTACCGCTTAAGAAGTTACAAACTCATGAATCCCGTGACGAATTCGGTGTACTTGATGTTGTTTGGCATCCCACACAACCGTGGATATTTTCATCCGGAGCTGATGCAACAATCCGATTATATACATAAATATTTCGTTAATTGTTTTTAGGCGATATTTTCTAATTCAATAAATATACTACATATTTTTATTAATTAAATAAAATTTTCATTTTTAATAATTTTAGTATTTCATACAAACTTTTTCTCAAAGAAAAACTGTTTTCAAAAAGGAGATAATTTCAAAACTTGAAAGCTTTTTGTTATGAAACGCATGCTCTAACTTAAATTTCACTTGTTTTGCTTTAATAATATCAAATACACCGAAAAATTGTATATTTAATCCCCTTAAATTTAGTTACTATTCTTCATTCTATCAATTTCAGTGGTTTCAAACAATTCACATTATGCCATATGGTAGGTACTGTAGGTAAGGTAACACATCGAAATAATCATCTTAGAAAGGTTTTAAGGGTATGGTTGTGCAGAAAATCAAAAGTTATATCGATTTATGCATGTCCGTCTGTCCGTGTATAAGATAACTCAAAAGGATGTTATTCGATTTGGTTAAAATTTACAATGTGACTTAGTTATTCCTTAACTTGATTTTGGTATTGCATTTCAGCAAAATCGACCGAGGGGGAGCGAAGTGAATAAGGAAAAACCAGGGTGATCAGAAAGTTTTGTCTTTTTTTTAAATGGTTTCTCGGGTTTAATTGGAAAATTTGTGAAGGAATTTTGTATAAATTAATTTAATTGATTAACTACATAAATAGACGATATCATATTCAATTTCGGTAAAATCGGTCACACTGTAGTGGAGAAAGAAATAATCCTAGGAGCTTCACTAGAGACAGTCGCATTAAAAGCCGCAACTAACTTGTTTCTTCTCAGCCAAACTACAACAGTGAATCAAAATGGGTTTAATAATAACATGCATAACTGCGTTGAAACAATCGGGATTTTAATGAATAAAAATACTGTGAGCCGATATTATAAAAAATGGATAAATGAGACTCGGGCGACTGCAAGGTGTTTCTATGACTAGAATACATATATATGACAGTATATAAAAGATTAAAATTATATTCCAGAGTTACAAACCAGTTAAAATCTTAATAGTATCAGTCTCCACCGAACCTATTTAGAATGAAAACGGAGACTGTAACAAAAACTCATGAAGCATATTGTGATTTTTCACAAATCTTTATATTGTACAGTTGAATATTTTTTTATATAGAGAGTCAATTTATCAAATTCCGCGAATAAATGTTTTCGATCTCTGAAAAATAATCCTATATTTTCGATTCGGAAATTTCTAAATCACCGCCAACACAAAAACCCACACATATTTTTACCCTAAAGAAAATGAAGGGGAAATGAAAATGTTTTGTCCAAAAATTTTCTCCGTAAATTCTTTTGTCTGCAGGGAATTTTTATCATCCCCCAAAAAAAAAACATGATTTTACTGTTGAATTCGCTTCAAATTTTCCTCTCAATTTTATAAATATTTTACGTGAAAATTTTACACACACACATTTATTTTGATCTCAATATATTTAGGAAAAGCTTCTCAACTCAATTTTTCTCATGCATTTTTCTCTAAAAAGATATGAAAAATATCTAAAGAAAATTGTTTTTTTTTTTTAGAAAACACGACAGAATACGATTGACAGCCATATTTGCATCGGTTTCGCCCTAAACGCGCACGGCCAATCCGATGAACACGGAAAAACTGTGGAAAAGTGTTTGCATTACAAAAAAAAAGAAAAATATCCGAAACAGTAGAAAAATTATATTCAGAAAAATGTGTGGATAAGAAAAGAAATAAAATTTTTTTTTTTTAATTCATTTTAAGATAAATTCCATACACACTAACAAATTAATCGAGAAAAACTCTGTGAAAATCTAACGAAATAAGAAAAATTAGAAAAGACTATTAATTAATTTCGAATAAGAAAGAAAATAATAAAAATACAATACAAACTAGGGAAAATTCAAACAACAACAACAACAACGAAAAAGTAGTGTTTCCGAACGGGAATGAAAATTACTTGAAGAAAAATCTTTTCGATAAGATAAATTTAGTGCAGCGATCGGAAATAAAAGAAAAACGATAGAATTCTTAAAAATATTTTCATATATTTTTTTTTTCCTTTTTGGAAAAGCTTGAACGCTTTTTCCATTTGGTGTCTTTTTTTTGGGGTGATCCATGTGAGTGGGTTTTGCAAAAGAAAAGAAGAAAAATATATTTCTTTGGAAATTATTATCGTGAAATGGGAAGCTGCTCTCCGGAAAATCCCAGCAAATTTTATTGACTGTGTAAAAGTGACAGTGGCAAAAACGAATATCCAAATAGTTTTTTTTTTTTTTGGAAGAATTTTCAAATGAAAATTCGTGAAAATTGTTTGCAATATAGGTAATTGAGAAAAAAGTAAAAGGGGAAGTGTTTTTCTTTTATTTTTTATTTATTTTTTTTTTTTGTTTAAATTTTCCAATTTGCCTAAAAAGAAAAGCTAATCAAATGAAAAGTGTGTTTGCGTGTGTGTGTGTGTGTGCGTGTGTGTATGCATGTATGGAAAAATATGTGTGCGATATAATAGAAAAAAAAGGGGGGTAGTAGGGCGCGAAATAAAATAAAAAGAAAAAACTTATTTGGAAATTTAGTTTTTCCTTTCTTTTTTTTTTGTTTTTTTTCCATTTCAATTACTTACAATCAAATTTACGGCAAATTGGGAGAAAATCTGAATCAAAAGACGAAAATGGAAAATTTTGAATGGAAATAATAAAGAAAAGTTTTGAAAAATTAAAATTTTGAAGATTCAAGTTAAGTGAATTTCCTAGATTTTCTTAATTTTTGTGAAATTTTCTTAATTTCTTAATTTCTTCTTTTATTCGATTTAAAAGAAAAGTTTTTTTTTCTATTCGGGGAAAATTTTTTTTTCGACTGTGCGTCTGTGCGTTTGTTTGTATGTGAAGAATATTTCCCGTGCGTTAAAAAGATGATGTGCGTTTGTGTGTCGGAAATAAATTCTTTAAAAAGTAAAATATCAAATAAAATAAAAAGAAAAATAATCAAAAATGGGAAAATTCTTGTTTTCTTTTTTGAATTTTTTTAATTTTTCTCGTTCGTTTTTTTATTTTTAATTTTATTGCTGCTCTACCGTGGAGAATTCGGTTTATTTATGTTGAAAAGAAAAGCGCGAAAAATTGTTTTGTTATTTTTATTATTATTTTTTTAAAGATCCATGAAAATTTAAAAGAATTTCCACACAAGAAACAAGGAATATCTTTTTATTCACGAAATCTTCATAAAACGGATAACGGTCAAAAGTGAAAAATCACTAAGAAAATACAGAAGGAAAACTTAAAAACAATTTTCCATGTTTTCTTGTTTTTTAAAAAGAAAAAAGAAATATTTGTTTGGAAAACTGAAAGAAAATCATTTAAATAAAAAATAAAAACAATAAAAAAAAATAAATGTTATTAGATTTTGTATGTGTGTCAATGTTAATTTGGAGAAAAGCTGATGTATACATTTTCTTATATTTGTGTGATAGGAAAAACTTTAATCGTTGATAAATATGCTAAGTTGAGGAAATTTTGTTTTTTTTTTTTTTTTTGATATAGTCTCACACGATATCAACTTTTTTTTTTGTGTCCTGCCTTCGTTTCCCGCACTTCAATTTTCATTCATCGCACCCACACACAGTCCACCTACACACGGATAAAAGGAAAATTCTTTTTTTTTTGTTCGTTTTTTATTGCTTTTTCGAGGGAAATTTTTTTTTTTTTTTATCTTGATCGTTACGTATTTTCGAGAGATATTGTGGGGGTTGGGTAATATTTGCGTGTATGAATTTCTACACTGTAGATTCATTCTACACCTTAAATTAATATCAATTTCTCCTTGTCGGGCCCGGGTATTTATTATTTTCTTCTCTTAAATTCATTTAAATTATTTTTCGGTCTTTAAAGGTGTATTAAAATGATTTTGTTCCGTTTTTCTTTTTTTGTTATTTTGTTCTTAAAAATTTAAATATTAATTAATATAAATTAATTTTTTTTTTCTGTTTGTTTTTAAATAGAAATAAAATATTAAAGAAAAAAACAACAATATCAATTTTACTGTGATAATTAAATTAAAAAAAAAAAAAAGAAAAATAAATTTATTATTAATATAAAAATAAAACCAAAAATTGAGGATTTTATTTTTAAGTGTAAATAATTATAATAATAGTAAAAAAAAAAAAAATAAAGAAAATTAAGAAAAAAAAGCGATTTTAATCGGAATTTGAAAAGTGAAAAATGTTTATACCTAATTTTGTTTAACTAAATAATAAAAAATAATTAAAGAAAATAACTCTTTAAAACTCGATTTCGTATAAGATTATTAATTTTCATTGGAATACCAGTTTTAAGAAAATATTCAACAATGAAACACTAAAGTGAGTATTTTATTCAAGTATATAAACAAAAATTGATATTTAAGAAAATATTTTTATATCAAAACTATGTCAAAATTTCAATTATCCACTCAATTCTGTTTTTCCGGTAAGTTATGTATGGCCCGGAAAAATCCAAAACACTTTCATTATTTGGTTACTTTTAATGCCAAAAAATACAAATGTAATAATATTTTCGTTTCTTGAAAAAGTTCTGCATTTTAGTTTAGTTTTCAAAGCTAGTCAGAATTTTTTTCGTTCTTTTCTCAAACTAACCTCTAAAAATTGTCATGTTCGTATCTAGAAAATGTTAACCGAGAATGAAGAATTTTCTGATTTTTGTTTCTGTCCCTAAAATCATAACCAGAAACGTCAAATGGGAATAAAAATAATAACAGCTGATAACGAATAGATTACAAATATGAGAAACAAAAAAAAGATCTGCATTTTCTTCATTCTATACTACTTTAAAAACAAGTTGAAGTACATAGAAAAATGCAGAAAATGTTGCATTTTTAAGGTTTTTTTATCCAAGAAACACCATAAGTATATAAATCAGTATAGCAAGGTAACGCAGAATTTGGTATTTATAATCTTGGAGCAATTGATGTTTTATTCTGTATCAAGTGATAATTTTCTAATGAAGAAATTGGTATTAACAGAACAATTAAAAATAACAAATATTACTGAAATGAAACTAATTTTCTTTTTGGTTTTTGATAAGTGCCACAAGTATTATAAAATCCTGTATGAACAGTAATAAAAGGGCACTCACAGTTGGGTGAGAAAAGTAAATTGATCAAAGAGCAACATTGATGATTATTTCAAAACAAATATATCCATAATATAATCGATTTTCTAAAATTATTATTAAAAAAATAATGGAGGAAAAAACGCCTGGGCCCATATTTGAATATAAATTTAGTTTAATAAATACAAAATTGTATTTTTCTTACTATTTTCTTGCCGTTAAAGTTGAACAACTTTCACATTGACAATATTTCGAAAAAAAACTTTTCTTTGCGGATAATAAAAAGGATTTTTAATATCTTTTAACTTTTCTGAGTTTGCGCTACGTTACATTATATTTGTAACATTGTAAATGCAGTAAAATAATATTTTCAGATTAGTTTTATCATTTCTTAACTTATTGACTATAACAAAAATTTTTAACTTTGTATAAAAACCTAATTGATTATTCCGAAAACATTGTACTATTTTTCATTTCACAAATAACTTAGTTTTTATATGACAGTCTTGGGAACAGGCCAAAAAGTTACAAAGTTACATGTATAAAAGCAGTATAACGAGCTTATTAACCATATTTAACGACTGTGACGGTTTAAATCAGAGGGGATTTAAACCCTTTCCTTTACAAAACAAGAACAAAATTTCAGTTTTTTAAATTTCTTTAAATTGTTAAATTTTATTGACCTTTTTCTTTTTTAAAAAAAAAAGTATGTCATAGAAA
Organism: Xylophagus ater; assembly: GCA_963422695.1. Classification (NCBI taxonomy): domain Eukaryota; kingdom Metazoa; phylum Arthropoda; class Insecta; order Diptera; family Xylophagidae; genus Xylophagus; species Xylophagus ater. The sequence goes on along the minus strand of OY730486.1, from coordinate 7,466,567 downwards.
TCTGTCGTTAAATAGTGAGGTTATTTAACGATTTCAGAAGAGCATTTTCAATTATTGTAACAATCACAAAATTTCTAATGAAATCAGTAAATTTATTTTCCATAATAACAATGTAGAATAAGGGCATTAGTTATATAAAGCCAGATGTACAAACATCATTCGGAAAATAAAGAAAAATAATGTTTACATAGTTCTTTATATATAAAAAAAAAAGAAAAACAAAATCCTATTTATTATGAAAATATTTCGATTTTTCTTTTCTCCTCCTAAACCAAAAGTAGGTATACTTAAAATTCAGTTACATATATATACTTGATTATTATCGTCTTGTTTTTCATATATAAAACTTTTCCAAGTTAATTTCTTTTAATCGATATCAAAATAAACATGAAGATATTAGACTAAAATATGACATCATAACTATATAATATCAGAATTAAATATGCTAATAATTTTGGTCTCTGGTAAAACATATAAAACTTGAGAAATAAATTTCATTTCTGTTAAACAATTTTCCTATCATATATCATTTTTGATTTCCATTTTTACCACTGGAAAACTATATACCATATATATATAGTACACGTTTTTTTTTTTGTTTTTATTTTCTAAACTAACATTTTATGATAGATTTTTCTTCCTTTTCCTTTTCGAAAAAAAGGGTTTCGAGATGAAAAACAAGAAAATCTCTTTCACAATTTGTTTGTTTATCAGAAATTATTCGAAATCAGCAGAAAATAGAAAATTTCTCGTCTGTTTTTTCAATAATATGGTTGGAGATTTTTTTTTTGACAAGGTATAGATGGGACACATTGAATGAATATTATATTTAACATTTTAACATTTCGGTTAGTTACAAATATAATAAATTCAATAAAACCAAAACTAAACAATATAGGAAGGAGACGACGAAAAAAAAAAAAATCAATATAGAAAAACATTAAAATTGTTTCAAGAAAATTAAACTAAACTCGGCTACATAATTTTCACTAAGACTATGACAATTATTTTGATCATCATCAGAACTTTTTAATATTATATACTATTCTAGAGAATATATGACACGCAAATTTGTATAATATTGTATTCTAAAATGCCCATTAAACAACATATATGTATGTATGTCGAGTTATGTTGGAAAATTTTTGAAAATTTACTCACCTGCTTTAATTTTACATTTAAGTTAAAACAATGTTAAAGAGATCCTTCGGTATGTTTTCGATTTAAAACACAGATGAAGTAATTACATAACTATATATTAGTATTTAAGGATTGGGGGGTTTTTTTTCGATATAAACCCACATATATGTACACATATATAGTAATTTTTCGGTCATGGTATATTTCAAAAGAAATCATTCTCATCGTCTCTTGTATACCCTTTTAGAAAAATAAGTTTTAATATAATATTTTATGTTCGAAACACAACAATTATTTTAACAGTTCTTTTTGTTATACTAAGGCCCTCTAAATTTTCTATATTTTCCATGTATACTAAATGGAATGAGAAAGTTATATGTACAACAACAAATAAAAAAAAAAGAAAAAGGAAAATTATGTTAATGCCGGTTTCATAAAATTGGGTCAACATAAATTGTAACATAAAATAATACTATTGGGAGTGTAAAAAAAAAGCGGGCGATCTCAAAATGCTATAACTGCTAATCGTATGTGTGTTAAGAATTGTTACCAAAATATTGTTAGGTATTTTAATAAAATGATGTTTGCATCTCAACTCAACACACTCATTAAATTATATTAGCTTTATAATTAAGCTTTTTCTAAATTTTTAATTAACAAAATTCAAATTAAGTGATATACTAAACAGTTTTCGCTATTTTAGAGGAAAATTTGAAAAAGATAATAGGCGAAGCTCTTATTTTTAGTATCAGAATACATTATAGGATTTAATTTTGAGTTCAACTATTATGAATATATACTATTGATATCTATGTACATGTGTTATACAAAATTTGCGTTTAAATTTCACCTGTTTCCATTAAAATAATGATGTCGATAATGATAACGAATTGAGGACGCATGATGCTAGTTATACCATATTTATCTGATGAAATATTTATTACTCTCTTCCTGACCAATTAATAGAAAAAGCTCGAATCAATTATTTTCGATCAAATAAAGTTTATAATAAGTCTAAAACTAAAATCAATCAAGAAATCTTTTTTCGATTTCCAAAAATGTAAACTTTCCTCATACTAAGAAAAAAGAAAGGTAAATAAATGAATTAATGGTAATATTTCATACTATACTATTTAGGGTGATTTTTCCGAGTGGGATAATTTTCTCTTTGTCAGTAAAAAAAGAAAAACTGGAAATGTTTCAGTTAAAAGGAAGTATTTATTTACGAAACCGCATATAGTAAAATTAGTTGTTTTAGGAAATTTTCTAAAGCTTTATAAAATAAACAACGGAAGCAAAGAAAATTATCAGGAAAATTGACACCATAGAAAATTTTTATTGTATATGTGTGTGTGTAAATATCTTTTTTCTTTTTTTTTTTTTAACAAAAATCGAATTCTATTCTTCAAACGATTATAGAGACATATAAATAAATATTTCGATAAAGTAAAAAAATCGAATGAATATATAGAACAGACCAAATCTTTCTTCTATATATGTATATTTGAAATCAAGTAGGAGTATTGTAAGGAAAAATTATGTTGTTGACCTCAGGTGAACGATTTTTCATGCTCTTCAATGATGGTGTGGCTGTGAGTTTTCTTTTTTTTTTCAAAAATTATGAATTGTATAGGTGAATTAGTATATGAGAACATATATGATTTTAGTGGATATTACCATTGCCTCCTGATACACAGAGGGCATTGATATTACAGGTGGAACATCATCTGTTATTTTGTTCTGTTTATAATTCCAGTATATTGTGTTTTTCAATATACACATTTGTCTATGAACTAATGCGAGTATATTCAGTTGATAAGGAAACGTGACGAGTTTTGATATAATATTACCAGATATGAAAATGTTTTTAAAATAATTTCTATATTCGAAAATCAGGTTTAAAATTGAAAATTTAATAACATATTTTCCTATTGTACTTGAAATTAGTTCTGAACAATAATAATTGGGAAAATTTTGTTTCATTTTCAAATTTGAAAATTCGCCGATTATAATAGAAAATTGACAATAATAATTTCCTCTAACACAAACAATTGAATAATAGTGAATTCATTATTATATATTATTTCCTATTGTTCTCTGGCAATACTATGTAATATGTGTATGCATATACTCATAATTTGTCATTACTTCCTTCCTTTTATCCGGCGCTTTGAACATTATATAAATGGGGTATATCTGTAGGTGGGTTGCACGGTATACAAATAATATCTCTATGATGAAAAGCTTTTTTTGTATATATACTTTTAGTTTTTATCATTGCAACGAAGTGAGAAAAAGGAGATCGTCCTTTGGGAAAACTCTGTGATGTAGATATATTTGTAATATGCGAGTTTTGTTTTGTATGTATAGAAGAAGTTTCAAATTTTTCCATCTGGATGCATATATATTGCACAGGAACAGTATTTTCAGGATATCATAAAGAAAGAAAAGGAAATTTTCAGTTTTATTTTAAGCTGTTGAATGATAAAATATTCATTTTGCATATGGAATTCATAATTCATGTACTAGATAGTATGTAAAACTAGATATATAGAAATAATATTTATATGCATTTTCCATTTTCTTTTTTTTCATTTAACTTTAATCAACTGGTATATATGATTGTGGTGTTTTATTTTATTATGGTTTCTTTTGAGTTGATCGTTTCGCATAGATGATGATTAGAGTACTACTTCCCAGCATTTTTCTGTACCTATCTGAATATTTTTCTCATCTTTTTTTCTTTGAAAACTTTTAAAATTATTTTCGGACATAAAGTACTTCCACTTTGTAAATGTTGAAATGCAGAATATAAAATTTGTACGGTTTTGACATAGACAAGTTATAAAAACTTAAATTGAAACTAAATGTTGATGGATTTACTATCTTTTTATAGATACCCTAAGGACAATATGTGGTTAGTGAGTAAATGATATTGAAGAAGATATATTTAACTTTTTCACTGTGGATTAAAATGACATTGTTAACGCAGCTTTTCAACATTTGATTACTAAATTAATGCACATCTAATTATACATATATTGAAAATAATTTAAAAAGTCCAAAAATTCAATTATATGATCAGGTATGTGCATACATTATTTCATGTCCACTGTTTTGAAAAAAAACCGCTAATAAAGTTTTGACTTGTTGAATAAAATGTTGCTACGCGACATATATGGTTTTGTTGCACTGAAATCTCTATAATATGGGAATTTTTTGCATTTACTTTAGCTTAAAATATTCTTAAAATACTGTCCATAAAAAAATGTAAAAAGAGATACTTTTTTTGAAAATTGTGACAGGTTATAATCCTTTAAGTTGTTGTGTTAATGTTCTCGGCATAGTAAATTTTCACAGTGAGACATAGTCAAAGATTTCGTATTGTTCATGCCAGTCATTTTGAAGTCTTTTTTTCCTGATTTTATGACATCACATGTGAGGTTTCTTCAAAAATTAAATAAAAAACTGTGTGAATTAAAAAATGGGATACCGAGATAAAGTCAAAACAGTTTTTTCAGGCAAGGATCTATTTTCTTATTAAAAATATTGTCGGGAAATTGTTGAAAATTTAAAATTTAAAAAACAGGAAATTTAGTAAAATTCTAACATAATTTTATGATAATAAAAGAAAATAAAAAGAAACATTAAATTTACATTAATTTATTCTGTTTTAAATATATAATTACCAAACTCTCTTAAAAACCACTTATTAGTAAATAATTGTGATTTTTTCATATTAAAAATGTATTTCATCCCACGCGTGACGTAGATGCGCAGAAAAAATCAATTCGGAACTGTGGAAAGCATAATCTTTATATTTCATTCATGTATTAAATTCATTGGGATTCATAGTATAATCATTGCTATGCAAAGTAATTTTTGTATAGCAATTTGACTATGCGTCAGGCAATGGTTTGACTATATCATAGTCATAGTCATAGTAACTTTAAAATGGCAATGATTTTAAACTTTCACAGTCAATGTACAAAGAATTTTATTAGTTTTCATAGTAATTTCTTCATAAAGTCATAGCAAATTTTTGAAAATTATTTCTTTCAGTGTTGATAGAAATTTCACGTCCTCATGATAGGATTATTTTACTTTTAAATAACCTTTTTAAAAAATCCTTTAAATTTGGCTAGAACAGGTTCTTCTTTTATTTCTTTAAATTTTTAAATAATGTACCGAGCCTTATATTTATTTAATAATTAGCTTTTGAAAGAAAAGCATAGGTATTCATCCTTCTTTCAGAAATTTTGTACATAAAAAAAATTTCGATTAATAAATTATGTTGAAAATGAAACTTTAGTACAAGTCGTCCTTATTCAAATGATTTTCACAAAATAGTCATTAGCACAAAAATTTTAATATATTCCTAATTTTTCTTTTTGTTTGTTTCATGAATAAATTTCATCCTTCATCCCTCCCCTCAAAAAGAAAATGTATATCAAAATTGATAGAAAAAAAAAACATAATATTTTGTATGCTGTTCTTTTCGTTCTCTGACAATTATCCATTTATGACTCAAACAAACATAAATTACCTAAAACCATGAAATCATTTAACTATATAAGAGGATATTTTTTTCATTTGTTCATTTTTATTTCGAAACTAAAACCTTAACTATGACATAATCAAAATTCCACCAACAAAAAAAAAAAATAAAGAAAAACCACCAAAATGCCCAAATTTCCTTTAGTGCTGAGCTCGCGATTATATAAAGGGTTTTTCAATAAGAACTTTTTTTTCCAATAACGTTGTATTTGCTTATGATGACAGTTGTGTTATTCAATTTTCGGACATAATTGCAGTAGAAGGTCTACATTTTATTATAACAAATTCATTCTTGCTCGAAAATCGCATAAAAATAATTCAAATCCATTATGAAAAAGGATCATCTTTGCAAACCACATTTCGTAAAATCGTGGATATTTCGGTCGTTATATTATAATCGTCTATGACAGCCAATTAAGAATTTAATGGAAAAATTTGAGTCTACTAGTTGAGTACATAACGTAAAAATAACAACACGTTCTCGTTTCAGTCGTTCAACTGAAAAAATTGCTGGTGGAAGTGGAAGTGTTGAAATTTATCGATACCACGACGTTTATAATAATTAGGCTTGCCCACAAGCACCACATGGTATATTTTGCTAAAGGATTTTGCTCTAAACCTTATAAGGTTCAATTGGTGCAAGAATTTAAACCAACAGATAGAGAATTTGCTGATTGGATTATTGAACATGGTGCTTAATTTTCAGAAAAATCATCTTTTCTGACGAAGTTCATTTTTATTTGAATGACTACGTTAATAAGCAAAATTATTGCATTTGGGCTTCTGATAATTGTTGACCAATCATTACATTCATCTCGCGTGACTGTCTGGTGGCATCGACAATGAGGCTGGCGTTGTTAATCGAATGGCTTTCTTTTGATAATATTTAAAATTTAAAAAATAGGTTTTCTTGAGAAACCCTGTACAATCGAAAAGTATAGTTCTTTTTTTGTGGTAAAACTACATTTGTTTGATAATGCAAGAGGACGAAGCTAACAAAAAAAAAACGTATAATCGCGATAAAAATTCACCTTTACTATTATTTTGATGTATTTATACAGGCCTGTGACGACTATACGTATAGTCTAAAAAGATCCTGTGACACGCAACTATACACACGCTATTCATATGTTGTGGTCGGTTTTTCTTTTCTTTTTGAAGTAGTTCTTTCATTAAAGAAATTGTCGCTTGTTGAATGGCATTGAATAGATTCGATTTGTTGTGATTCAGGACTTTTCTTTTAAATATTAGAATTTAATTCTATTGACAAAGTGAACGTGATAGCGTGGTATAAGATTTCTCGTATGGTTGGTATCTTTTAAGGACTTTTTTTTCAAGTTTCAGATTCGGTTTAAGTGTAATTTAAATATTTCAAATGTGTTTTTTTGTGTGATTGTGATTATTCCATATTAACTTTCAGTAAAATCGGTCTAAGAATAGTTTAGAAAGAAATAGTCGTAGGAAAATATAAACCTGTTCATACAATTTTTTTGATGTACTTTAAAACTATTGTAACTAATATACCGATTTCAATCAAATTTGCAGAATAGATTTATGCTATTACCAATTTCAAGTAGCATTTCTACCATAGGGTATCAAAAAATCGGCTACAGTCCGATTTTAACTTGCTATATGTTTTTCATATAAATCCGTAATTTGTATTGTGTATGCGTGTGTTAATAATAATTTTAGTTTCTTATCATTTTCTCCAGAAAGCAGCAATATTTTGGGTTGTTTTTCAGGCACGTTACTGATAAAAACCATTCACAAAAAAAAAAACGTATTCCATGTAATCTAAAATAGTTGTTTTTTTCTTTTTCAAGATGACAAAAATTTTGGTATAGGTTTTTTCTTTGTGAAAGGACTTCACAAAATATATTATGCGGTTCCGTTGATTTGGTCCATCTGTTATTTGACCAGTTGTCCTAAAAAAATACTACTTTCCTTTTATTTTATCTAATATTTACCACAAGAAAAAAATCATAATAATAAGAAAAGCCCATCAACACAAAAAAAAAAAAAAACAAGAAAAGAAAAGAACAAGTACGAAAAATTCATCATCTTTAAAATTTTGGTCCTTTTTTCATTCTTCTCAAGTAATTTATTTTATTTATTTATTATTATTAATCTAATTTATTTTTTCTTTTTTGTTGTTTTCCATCTTTTCCAGAGTGCTCATTTCTTTTGCGGGGGCATGGCGCAAGTGGTCCATTGGGGGACCAGAGTCACCCCAATCACAATTACTGAAACGGATTTATAGAGAGGATAGGAGTGTGGCAACTACATTTTGTAAGTTTTCGTGATTTTTATATTATGTGAAATTATGTTTTAAATTAATTGCTTTTTTGTTGTTGTTATTGTTTTTGTTTTCCTTTAGGATGTCCTGTAGCGTCTCAGAGCTGCCAGCGGGGTGTCGACTCCGTGGCATGGGCTCTGCAGCGCAAAGTGGTAGTAATGTTCCACTAACTACACCACTTACAGGTAGTGGTAGCGTTGGCAGTGGTGTTATTGGGATTAGTGGTAGTACTGGCGGTGGTATAAGTGGTGATGTTAGTGGAACAAATGCTCTTCAAGAAACAACCAACGCGGGACCCCTACAACGACCTCAATCACAGAAACCTTGTTGTTTCTGTTGGTGTTGTTGTTGTTCATGCTCATGGTAATTACAAAATTTTCCTTTTTTGTTATATTTTCTTTGTTTTTTTTTTCTACCATCAAAATAATTGCATATAGTGATTTATTTTCCTATATTTTTCTTATTCCATGAAAAACTTACTAATTCAATTCATCCATTTTTTTATGATTGGATTTTATTAATAAAAAAAAAAAACAGGGCCAAATGGTGAGTAAAAACTTTTTATTTTCTAATTCATTTTATATAAAAAAAAATTTTCCTTAAAAATGGATTTTCTTTTCTGTTTTTCTATATGCGCATGATTGATTTACTTAAAACAGCATAAAATTTCAAATGCATAAAATAAATTGCTGCAATAATTTTCACAACAAAAAAAAAACATCGAAATTTTCGACATTAAACAGATAACTTTTCGCAATGTATATAAATCGAAATTCTCTCACTCACAATAAAAATAATTTTTCTTCGTTTTCTTTCCATCAAAATATCAACAACAATCAAAATGATATAAAAATTTTCTTTCACAACAATTTTCACCTTTTAGCTAGAAAATTTCACATAGAAAAAAATAAAGAAGATTTTTATATGCCCAAATGTGCAAAAAAAAAAAATAAATATAATCGTTGGAAAAACCATTTGAAAAAGAAAATTTTCTTTTTGTTTCTTGCCTGGAGGCTGTGTATATATGATGAATTATATTAAATCGGAACAACGAAGAAAAACTTGGATAAAATAGAAAATCTGCGCTCGGGAAAAGCGCAAACAATCCAATCATTTTTATCAATGACTCATTGAAGTTTTTCTTTTATTTCCCTTGAGAAATGATATAGAATAAGCGCTAGAGATAGATTTTGGGTGAAAATGCTTATTTCTTAAAGTTTCAAAATGAAACGGTTCAGTTTTTTTTTTAAATATCTTGAGTTAAAGAAAATCCAAAAAAAGAAAATTCGATTCTCCTTCAATTTGATTACAAACAAAATTGTTTACAAAAAGCAAAAACAAAAAAAATCATCGCCAGTGTTTCTAAATGATAATTTTCCCTCTTACATTAAAACATAGAAATAAGGGAAATTTTTCATATGCTCAAATATTGAGAAACACTGAATTGCAATAGCATTGATGAGAAAACATTTTCTTTATCGCGCATTTTCCATATACCATCTGGAATGATGGCGTCATTCATAGAAGATTTTTTGTTAAAATGGTAAATTTTGTTATACCGCTTAAGATTTTCATAGGGAAATTTGTCTATGAATTCTAAGAATGAGAAAATTTTTATTTAATTTAGAAAAGTATTGAAATGTAATTAGTTTAAAACACTAGAAATTATCATAATTTAAGGATTAATCTCAACATATAAATTTTAGAGATAGCTTAGAATTTCTTCTCAACATTTTATTCTAATTTATTTGCTTGTATAATGATGCTATTTACATTTCGAAGAACTAATCTTAATAGTAAAAAAAAAAAAAAAGAAAAGCGAAGAAAAACAAACAAATAGATAATTTTTTTTCTTTTTTTTTTTATTATATATTGTACACACAGTGTGTCTTTATGTTCTAAGATCCTTCTTGTTCAGTCGTTTTGTTAATGTTGGTATTTATATAAGTAATGACATGTTCATCATCTTATCTATATAATAAAACTATTCTCCATCTTTGTCTTTAACATAGCATCTGATAACATCATAAACTACTCCAGAAGAATTGCCCACTTCTTCTCACCTGACTCTTCATCTATTTATGTGAAAAGCTCTTGTATATATTTCTTTTTGGTTGCTTTTTTCATTCAAGTCCCGCTATTAACATGAAAATTTATCACAATTACAAGTGCGGAAAATTAAATGAAATGAAAATATTTCGAAGACAAAAAAAAAGCTTAACTTTAATTCACTTTACAACACACTTGTATACAAATGGAAAGAACAAACTTAAGTTCTTTTACATATACATGTAGTCTTGTATGTTTAGTTTGTGTTTCCCTTTTAATCAAAAAAAAAAAGAAAAAAACAACAAGAAAGAAGCTTTCATGAAAAATTCCCATCATATAGAAAAGTTAAAATAGCTTTTATATGCCTTTTTTCTAAACAGTTGTAATTTCGTGTATATTCCGTACGGTAATATTTTCCAGTTCTGCCGAAAATTGTATGAAAATCCATTCAACGACAATAAAATATATATTGAAGTTGTACCGAAGTTTTTACTTTTGTAGGAAAACGTGGTTAAGAAAATTACATGATATTATTCTGTTTGTCGAATAATAGAAGAAAAAAAAAAGAAAAACGGTTGAAGATTTTCACGCGATTCCACCAAAATTGGTTCGTTTTGTTTTATGTGTTGTTCTGTTTTTTTTTTTGTGCGGTAAAAACCGACAAAATATTTTATAAACCGTGTGCTTTTCTTTTAAGAAGGATAAGGGATTTAAAAGACTTTTTATCTTAAGGCATGGGACTCGTTGTTTTTTCTTTTCTTTTTTTTGATTATCTCAATTTTTATATATTTTGTAACGTTTTGTGAATATTAATTTATATTTTACTTGTTTCATTTCACGTGGAAATTTTTTACCGCGATTTTTTTTTCTTTGTTAGTGAAAAGAAAGTTTTTACTATAAGTGGCTATAACTGGCTTAAATCTAACAGTTTTGAGCTTATGTTTTTTTTTTTTGTATGAAAAGTATACTGAAATTGTTTTAATATTAGCTATTTAAAGAGAACAGTGAAATTTTTGTTGTTGAATTTTTAAGAATAGTTTTTAAGCCTATTAAGAAATATATTTGATGAAGTGAAATTATGTATCAAAATATTAGTACACTTTCGAATTATTTAACTCGAAAGATTGGGTAAATTTTATTGAAATTAAAAACTGCAAAATTATTTTAGAAACACTTTTATTTTCTGCATAAAATTTCACTTGTAAAATTAAAAAGGAAAACTTGTGGAATAGATTTTTTTTTGTTTTTATATATATTCGCGTTATTTCTTGTTTAAGAATAAAATATGTGTTTTGAATTACAAATTACAAATCATAAAAAATAAAGCAAAAAAAAAAAGAAAAAATTTACATTATAAAGAAAATCTTTCATGAAAATGTAAAAAATTTGATTGAGATAAATTTTCTTCTTTTTTTTTCAATTATTATTATTTAATGCATAAAATTTCTAAGTACCTTTACTAAAATCGATAAAAACACTGTTTTATTCTTTTTGTTTGATAAATAAAAGAAAAAAAACGGAATAATTAATAATTTATTATTCAAACCTGGTGAACCTTTTTCTTTTTTTTTTTTTAGTACAAACGAACCTTGAGGCCTTGAAAAAAGGGCACCTGTTGAAAAATTGTTCATATGTGAAAATATATTTAATTATTTAAAAAGTATTTTCATTTATAAGAAAAAGAACTTTACTGTTTTATCATATTTGAAAATTATTTAACAAAATTTTCAGAGTATTCAAGAAAAATTTCGTTTTTCCTTCTAACTTTATATATTTTGTTTAAAAGAAAATCTATTAAGCAACGAACAAAAAGAAGGAAAAAAAAATTTGTTTCACTATGTTTATATTACACAAAAAGAAAAAGGTTTATAGTCGGAAAATCATATATTTTTCCGGAAGAAATCTTAAAAAACTTTTTTCTTTTTAGTCAATCATAATTTACATAAACATAAAAGCAACCAAAAAAGAAAAAAAAAACAATTTCATAATTCTTGTTTCAATCAAGTTAATTTAAATTTTGCTTGAAAAATTTCAAAAAGAAAATTCCTGAAAAATCATTCGCACTTTATTCGAATTGAATTTTATATTTTCAATTTTCATTGATCTGGACAAGTAAATAAAATGTTTAAAAACTTTTACTTTTCGTACGTATTTTTTCTTTTTTTTTCGAAAAATTAAAGAAAATTTTCTTATTTTTCCATTAAATAAAATTTGTATTTTTTCTTCTCCAAAAAAGAAAAAAGAAAACAAGAAGAAGTAAAATACTTTATCTTGATCTAAAATAAGTATATGTCTAAACACACGGCAGATGTTTGTATTGTCAAAGAAGAAAACGCGATAAATTTTCATTCGTTAAGCATATAAACATTTGATCTCACTCCCTCGTATGAAAAACTCTGAAAACAAACCAAAAAAGCAACGAAAAGAAAAACCTATATGTAAAATCGCGAAAAATTCCAATTAAGCTCGAATGAAATGTTAAAAATTGGGTGCTAAATACATGCGTGCGCTGATTAATCATTCGCGAGTGGATTTATCTGATGTATGGAGGTCAGGTCCATTATTATGATTTCTAAAAGATCCATTTTATTTGATAGTCGTGTGCCGTGAGGGTGAAATGTGATTTTTATGCCCTATAGTAGGTACTACGAGAGGTTATATTAGCTTTGTCACTACATGTGTTACACATAGAATTAATCATCGTAGAAAGGTTTCAAGGATATGGTTGTATAGAGAATCAAAGTTATGTCGATTTCCGTCCTTCCGTCCGTATACAAGATAACTGAAAAACTAGTTATCCGATTTTGATGAAATTTGCAATGTGAGCTGTTTCTTTCTTAACTTGATTTGTTATTGCATGTTAGCTTAGTCGACGGAGGAGGAGCAAAGTTATAAAGCAGAAAGCAGGCTGACCAGAAGTTTTCTCATTTTTTTAATGGTTTTTCGAGTCAATTGGAAAATTTGTGCAGCAATTTTGTTCGAATTATTTAGATACATTGACATTTCAGTAAATTCGGTTCTAGGATAGTGGAAACGAAATAGTTCTGGGAGAAAATAACCATACCTACATCATACATTTTTTTTGATGCAGTTTAAGAACTAATGTATTGATTTGAATAAAATTCTCAGAATATATTTATTCTATTAGGGCCCAGGCTACCTATGAATTATAGGAAGCTTGAAATAGAGGAAACCAATTTATACAGAAAAAATCTTGAAATATTATCAATTTTGGATGTTTTTCTTTCGTTAGCTACGAGTCTCATTTCTACCATAGCGAATCAAAAAATCGGCTATTTGCCGATTTTCAGTTACTATATGTTTTCATTGAAAAGAGATTTGGAGTGTGTGAAAAGCTGGAAAAATAATAAAAAATTTTAAAATTTTATTCCGATCTGAATACGAATTCATCTTGGTTTTTTTTTTTGTATAATCTATCTATTGATCGAAATTTTTGGATCAATTTTATTATCGGTTCAGTTCTTTCGAGAATTTATTATTTTCTAATAGAGGTGAAAAGCTATTTTCTCGGTGAGGTCATAGTTATATGTTTTCGTGTCAATTTAACGTCTATGAAATATTATTTTCCAATCTTTGATTTTTTTTTATTTCGTTTTTAGAGATTTATTTTTAGAAGATATTTTTTTCTTTTGGTTTCGATTAGTTTAGTTTAGCAAATATTTGGGTATAATCGAAATTTATGTGATTTATATCACCGTATTTTATTTGGAAAAATGTCAATAGGGGTTAATATAATAGAATGTTAGATTTTGAGAGCTTTTTTCCAGCAAATTATAAATAAATATTCAAACGAGAAATATATGGTATGACAAATCACTCAACTTTCTTATACCCACATAACTTTTAAGTAACGTTTAGTTTTCAGACAAATTACACTCTTATATATCAAACTAATTATAGATATGATTGATTGAATTTGTTAAAATCACAAAATCTATATTTTCAATAAATTTGAACAAAATTGGATAAGCCATTCCCGAGTTATCGTGCCTGCAAAACAATTGGGCACACATCTACAGTAATGATATCGTGTAAATCGATGTGGACTAAATCGTAGAGAGAAGCAGAGGAATTCCAATGTTTTTCCATTACGATTTAGTGTCAATCGAATTATCCAATTCCACTCCAACCATCATTGTGGAAGTTGTCAATTCAAATTCAATGGTCCTCAAATTATAATATATCGTTTAACACTGGAGGTCGTCTCCTTGGACGATTACACACTCTTATATTCCAGCTAAAGTCTAAGAAAGTAAGAACACTTCAATTTAGATTCTATTTTAAAGAAGGGGGTTAAAATCATTGAAGTGTAAGTAACTTTCTAATAATAATTTTCTTTGATATATCGCCTTATAACCACTTTCATGAATCATTTAAATATTCAACATAAAATTCTAAATTTAAATTCAAAATATAGCATGTCATGATATTTAATGTTGCTTAATATTGAATTCACCTGTAGGAATCGATATTATTAATGTGAATAGAATAGAAATCAGACCATTTTTAATACAAACTTAATCAAGTGAAAATTTTCGAAAGTAACCAGACGTTCTCAATTTAAACGAGATGATTTTAGAATAGTACATTTTATTTTAAGATGGATAGAAACATATTTTAATGATGATAATAAATGGTAGAATATCATCGGAAAAATTTGAAAGACTAAGAAAATGCAATTTTACATTAAAGGCATTGTAAAAATATTTATTTGATCGGAAACTGAAATTGAACTCGTACTCTGTATTGACTCAAAGTTCATTGAAACCTAGTTTTATTGTTTATAGATCGATGGCTGTCCATCATTGATCTATTTCATATGATGTAGTTTTATAAGAAACATTTTCGATATTTACACAAAAGAGAATTTAGTGTTATTGAAATCATTTATGTATATACTAGCCTTAGATAGTAATATATATGCACTACCAAGTCAATTTAGTTTAGTACATCTCAAATATGACCAAATAAAATCCAGAAATAGATAAGTTACATATAGTATGTCCAACGTTGAATAAATATATGCGTACGTATAAACATTATATACAGTTTACTGTGAATCGAAAGTTTAGTAGATGAAGTAGCAGTTAATTTTCCTACTCTTTTTTTTTAATTAGAAGTGCCTTTTATTTTCCTGTCCTTTCGCTGAAAGGGTAAAAGATTTTACTTTTATCGAAATTGTTAAACTACAATTTTTATAATAATATAGTCGATTTTTAGGGATCAATTACAAATTTGTATACATTTGTAAAATTACTAGAAGGATATTATATTTCCAATATGATATTATATGAAAAATAATCGATAGACTACACTTTTGTAACAGGCACGTTGACCTTTTCTTGTGTTCTGTTCCTTTTGAAAAACATTTATCTTTTATATTTATTGAGGATATCATTTCATACGATCACATATCTTTGGATTTGCAATGAAAAACATTGTTTTTGTTGAAATAAAGTCCTTTTAGATTAATGGCTATCAATGGCTATATAAATGGGAATCTAAAGATTACTGAAGTTAAAAACATTACATTTTCAAATTATCCTCAATTACAAGTTCATTGACCAATTTTCTCTGTGTTTTCTAATTAAAAAAAAAATCTTCAATTTCTTTATTTTTTAATACCTTTTTAATAGGTCCCGTAAAAATGTTTTATTTGAACTTTTTTTTTTCAAGTTCAAGCATGATAAATTTTCATTACGTTGAGCTTAAAATGACCCCAAAAAAGG
Organism: Xylophagus ater; assembly: GCA_963422695.1. Classification (NCBI taxonomy): domain Eukaryota; kingdom Metazoa; phylum Arthropoda; class Insecta; order Diptera; family Xylophagidae; genus Xylophagus; species Xylophagus ater. The sequence goes on along the minus strand of OY730486.1, from coordinate 7,450,775 downwards.
CAACAATATAATATTTTATAATTAAAAGAAAATAACAAAATTGTCTTAAGTACTAAGAAGAATATTTTTTAGAACTTTTTTAAAATCCCATCTTTTAAATAACGTAGAAAATCAAGAAGAATATAATATTAGAATATTATGGAATACAGTTCAAGGCCTTGATGTATATATCTATTGTACTTGGGAATTTTCCTATTAAACCTATTTATTTTTCTTTCAATAATTGAAGAGTTTCGTGTCACTAAAAACCAAATAACAAAAAAAAGGAAAGGAAAGGAAAATATTGATCAATATTTTGTATTAGTTTACTCCACTAGCTCCAATTTAGTTACGATTGAAAAATCGAAACTAAAAAATGACGTACCCCATCGAAATATTAAAAGAGGGAAATTTGTTTTTTATCATATTTTTATGAGAAAATTGCATGCTTTATATTAAATCATAATTTTTTCTTGTAATTTTTGATCATGAAATTATTTAATTTGATTTTTTATTTTCCGGGAAATCTTTTCAATTGTTTGATCAATGGAATTTTCTTGTAATTTTTCTTTTATCACATTTATAATATATCGATAGGGTTAATGAAGTTCAATATTTTATAAGGAATTCATGGTTTTTATGTAGCCAACTCTCAGAGGTGTAAATTATCAAAAGTTATGTATTTGTTTTTTGACGACTTGAACACGTAAGGAATTCCCTTTCTACTAATTTTGTCAGTTTAAGAGAGATTGTCCTTTAAAAATGGATAATAGATATTTCGTAACCTTTGTGGCTTTGATTCTATGAAATTATAACATTGAATCAATATCATGCATAAATAGGTGCTTGTTTAAGTCTTCCGTAAAATGATATCAAAAATGACCCTGTAATTTATTTCAAAGAGTTTTTTTTTTTTTAGTATAAGACACGCAAAGAAAAGGTCCTTCTCTGCATTGTGTTTTCTTTTTACTTTATTTTAAAAAAAAATTCATACAATTACTGACCTAAAATTAAAGTTTACATTACATTATTCTGAACTGGGATTATTTCATGTTATGATTTTTTTTCCACTGTATTTACAATATATGCAATTGTGCTAGAGTCATTACTTGAAATCGAGTACACAAGGTACTGCAATATAAATAATATAAAAGAATCACATAATTTTTTAAAACATAATTATTATTTGACTGAAATTATAGTTTATATTTGTGCACGAATTATTCTCTAGAAAATCATATCAAATTAAAATTAATTAAAACAAATTTAATTATTCAAGGAATTATGTTTAAAATCCATAATTTCATCACCACAAAATGATTTCATAATACTATTTCGAAATTTTTGTTTTATTATGATATAATAATTCCAGTATGATTAAAAAAGGCGCCAAATTCGAGTTATACGACCTCAAGAGATCTATTAGGTCTCCTTTAAATATAGTTCTGATAATAATTCTAAGCGTTTAAAAAAAAATACTCAGAATTGGTCTGGGATTAATATTTCGCATTTCCTCAGCTGGAAATGCCGAAGTTTGGTGCAACTTTCTTCTATTGTATTTTTAGATATGATATCTTTAGTGACAGTGCCCAATTACTAATTCTTGAAATCTTGATTGTTTGTTAGTTTTATTATAGAATTTAGTAGTACATCTTAGATCTGTTTTATTTGCCATACCCTACCCCGGTGCAGGGTAACTGGCAAATAAAACGAGCAGGAGTAGGATAAAGCTATAATTCAGCGCTGCTTCACCGACCATATTGTAATGAAATGAGAAATGTTTAGCTAATACACTTTTTATGGTAGAAAACTGTACTAATTTCAGTGTAAGAGCTGCCCCTGGTCTGAAAATAGTGTAGGATTTGCTCTTTTGTTGTTTTTATTTTCAATGTAAAATTTTGCTCTACCCCAGAGCAAGTGGCAAATAAAACAGACCTATTGTTGCATATCAAATATTCGTAGCTTGTATGATAAACTAGGATTTAAATAGCAACCAAAACAAAGATTTCTTCTTCAATATCGAACTCTTTTTCAGTTGAAAAATAAATTTACATGCAGAAAACTAATTTATATTAAAGTTTTTAGCGTCATGGTGGCATTTTAAAAATATACGGAAAATTCGATGCCAAAGCCGTATCTTGAATCTGTTGAATTATGTGGAAATGAAACTAAACAACTGTTGCAAATTCTTTCCTGTTTTAAGAACACTCATTCTTTCTTCTAAGTAAAAGAAGACAGACATGTAGGCATATTTCAACATTAAAAATTTATATTTTCATTCACTTCATCCAAAAAAAAAATCATATCTCTAAATCACATAAATATCAATAAACGTGTTTCAATTCGAAATAAAATACATACTAAATAAAATCTTTATGCATTAAATAATTTTAAAAGTCATAAACTAACAATTTATTCATATTTTAATTTTATTAAACTAATAAAAAATAAATTCAATTTATTTTTAGTACATTTTGAAAGGAATTTCTTTTATATCTCAAAAATGTTTCAATAATATTTGATTATTTTCGAAAATTTATCCATTAAAATGGAATAAATTTGAGAAAAACAAATTCTATTGGAATTCTGTGAAAATAATCAAAAACATGAAAAAATCTATTCCAACAAAAAGTTGCACTAAAAATGGTTTTTTACACAACAAAAAAAACAGAAAAAATTACATCTTGCAATTGTAAAAATTGTATAAACTAGATAAAATTCGTAAAAGACAAGCATTTCTCCATTCACAAGCACAAACTTCTATTTTTGTAGTGAATTCCTTTTCCTTTTTTGCTTGTATCAAGCCTGGTAGACACGTACATTTCCGTTTTGAGGGTGGATTTGGCTTGGAGACAGACCAAAATTACAAAACCTAAACAGAAGTGTACGTGTGCAACAGGCTTCAGTATACTAAAATTTGCATTAGTGATATAAAAAAATTATCAATTTCAATTCGGAAAAAGTACACTTTTGAATGTGTTAAAATGAAAATTTCAGAAACAAAAAAATGTCCATGGCAAAGCTTTTCCATTTGTTTTAATTATAAAGTTTATTTTGTTTTTTTTCAAATGTGAAACAATTTTTATTTTAGAAACAAGTGATTAAAATAGAAAACAATAGTTTTGTGAAAATAGTGAAAATGGTTTTTCATTTGTGTTCATTGTTTACGTTTTTAGTATTAATTTGGTGCAAACCAATTTAAGCTTTTTCCAATTAATAAAAACTAGTGATATTTATTTTTTGTTTTAAATAGTTTAATAATTATTTCTTTCCTTTTTTTTAAACAAATGTTTTATGTAACAAAAAAAAAAATAAAAAATTAATTTTAAAGCTTTTTAAATAAATTAGTTAAATTTTGGGTTTTTGGTCACAATCACTAAATAGAGATTATTTTATAATAAATGCACGTTTACTTAGTTGTGAACACTTTAAAAATTTATATAATGGCCGAAAGATGGAAATCTGTGGTATCCAAAATAAGGCAAGGGTAGGTTTGTTTTTCGTTTTTTTTTTTTTTGATTTTAATTTATTTTAATTCTTAATTTTTATTAGAATAATTTTTGTTTAGTGGAAAATTTCTTTTTCTGAAGAGATTATAATGATTTAATAATTAGAACAGGACAGTAATATAGAATTTATGAAAATTTACAAACAATTTGAATAATATGTTAACCAAATTTGATGAAAACATCATCTTGAGTAATTTTGTTATTATATTCTTGCATTAATAATTTTGTTTTATGAAACACGTTTCATGTAATGAGAACATTAAATGAATACTTTATGATGTAGTAATGTTAATTATGCTTGAATTAAAAAAAAAAATCTTTTATTTTATGAAGATGAAATGTATGTGTCGCTTGGTAAAATAATATGTTTCTTATGAAATTAATATGAATATTATAGACTTATGTAGATTTCATTCATCATCAATATGCTAATTTCATGTAAATTTTTTGGGATGAAGTTTCAAGTCTCATATGAGTATTAAAAACTTTTTAGAATTATCAAAACTATATTCTATGAACTATAAAGGAGCTTTGTCTTAATTTTCGTCTTTTTTATTGTTAAAAAATCAAATTATAAATCTTTTTAAGACTTTTAGTTAGGTTTTAGAATCATGAAGAAATTTTAATAAGAAATTCAGTAATAAATTATGATAAATTACATTCCACTCAAAGATTATGATCACTCAATATGACCCAATGTTCAATAACTAATTAAATTATCATTGTATTGGCTATTATTTCTAAAATATAATTAAACATTGAGAGTAAACAAAAAATATGAAGAATAGAAAAATTGAGATGATATCGGGTATTAAGGAACAACTTCCTAAGACTAGGATTCAATTTTAAACTTCATTAATTTAGAAAAAAAAATGTAGCAAAAGTTATAAGGATCGATATCATGTTACGCACTTTAGTCTACGTTTAATTTGCAATACAATTTAAACTGGTAATGCGATCTTAGCTTGGAACTTCTCCTATAATTTTCAAAAAGGGTGTTCTAATAAGAACAGTGTTTTTTCGTTTCATTAGATATGATACAGATACACTGTAATTATTCGTTATGGATCTTTATACGATGGAACAACATTTTTATTGACAACGGACAAGTTTTCAGCACCTATTGCGAAGAAAATGAAAATTACGCTAAATTTAAAATGTGCTTCTTTGATGGAGTACCCTCTGTTTATTCGTAATTAAATTCCCCATTGAATGAGGTATGTGTCATATCTATAGTGTTCAGAATACCGAATATATAACCATACCTCCATTCACGCGAATTTTCGGATTTCCTCTACCAATAATTTCTCGTCGAATGAGGTATGATTCATATCTGTAGGATCCAAAATATTCGAGGTATACGCATACTTCCATTTATGCGAATTAAATTAATATGATGTTAATTGGTTTAGTTATTTTGCTGCACCATTAGTTGAAAAATTACTATAAAATAAACTATTTGTCAGGAATTTTTAAGGCATTCTAGAAATCTTTTTAGGCCATCTGTAAAATAATTAGGATTGCAGTGTCCAAATTGAAAACTTTTCATGATGTTACTCTGATCCTTAAATTCATATTATTTTTCATTGTTTCACTATTATTCATTGCGACTTTTTCAAATAACCATTTAACAGATTTTTAAAAGAAATTTAAGTATTCAGTTTCATAAAAATTCAAAATCGTTGTCATAGTAAGTTCAAAATATAGGCAAAGACTCAATTCTCTCACCACACAAAGTTACAACCATTATCCTGAATTTGATTACACTATATATTAAAGTACAAAAGTATTAATTTCCTTGTCTATATGTATTATAAAAGCTGCTGTCCTTATGCCTGTAATCAAGTATTCTGCTTTAAGACGTAACCTTTTCATAAATCAGAAAAGAAATCTAAATAATCGTTTTGTAAAAATCGTTAATTAAAGGTTTATTAGTTGATAATTTCATGAAAAATATTAAATTCTTAATTGAAATCAATGTTCAATGAAATTTCCTATAATTTTCGTGTTTTATAATAATTATAAGTCAGAGAAAAAAATCTTCCCTAATTAAATTTATGGTTGGAAAATTATAATCCTTAGAAAATTATTTTTTCAATTTTTCATATTCTAATTCATTTATAATTAACATCATTCTATTGAATATCTTTAATAAATATTAGATTTAACCCAATTATGAAAAATAGTACAAAAAGATATACGATTTCCTGATATTTGTAAAAAAAAAAGAAAAAATATTCTCGTTGATAACAGACAGCCTTACGGGCCTTTGAACATTTTTAGTATTGATTAATTTCGCTTGTGCTGTTGTTATAGGTATACTTAATTAGTTCGTGATATAAAATAAAAACGAATAATTTATATAAAAAAATGAAAATATTGTCTGCCATACAAAAAGAATATTCCGCTTGTCTTTTTAACGATATCGAATATGAAAAGGTCATAGTTGAATGTTTTAGTTTTCCTGATTGTAGAATAAGCTTCTTTTTTTTTAATACGAATTTATGTTTTATGCAAATGATGATATGCCTTTTTTTTGTATTTAATATCTTTACTACAAATTTGATTAATTTTTATTATTTCTAAACTAGTAATTTATTTGTTGAACAATATTTAACATTTGTATAAAGAGAAAAAGAAAAAAACAGCAGTGTTACACGTGATTATACTTCGAAAATCGTTTAACAATATACTCACCCGTGGAGTACAGGAAATTATTTATAATTATGATAAAGCTCTGTCCAAGCTTTATGCGATAGAAAAGCAACTTGGTGTTCAGATTATTTTCTACATCGATTAAAACGAAAAATTCCGATATGTTTAATTGGTTTACCCAAGAAACTTTAAGATCTTGATTTGAGTATCATCACGTCGGAAAGTGTTTATAAAATTTCAGATGTTATTTTATAGTGTTTACAAAATTACTGAGACCACACGATTTTTAAATTTAACCTTTTCTTTCAGTGTAAATTCGGGCAAATCAATAATCAAAAACATTGATTGTCAATCGTTCTTCAAATAGAATTTTCCTTTCATTTTTTTTCACTTGGATTCCTTTTAACTAAAACACCAAACATAAAAAAGGAAAAAAACAATTTCAAATACTATTTTAGTAGTGCTATAAGTGCCACTAGTGTATATGTATGAGAAATTTCTACCACATTATCGACCCCCAAAGGAAGATAATACAAGCAGGATATCAATTGATTGCTATTAAAAAAGTTTATTTATTTATTTATTTTTTTTTTTTTTGCCTCACTTATTGATTAGATATCGTCTCAAACTCTGGTTGACCTAATGGAACGAGAATATCTCTACTATGTCACTAAGCAAAGGTCATATTACGCCGGTATAGAATTTCAAATTAATTTAAAAATTGAATACAAAATTTGAAATATTAAAAAGAAATATATATATTTATATATTTTTATATTTGGAATCGATTAATATTTAAAAATATATTTTTAATAGTCATGAATTTTTAGAGTTTTAGAAAATGACGCCAGAAAAACAGAAATATTTATATTTTTAAGGAAACTTTTTGTTTGTTTTTGTTTTTAAATTAATTAATTCTTAAAAGTCTTCTTAAACAACTAATTGATTAACTAATTTACATAAAAAATAAAATAAATCTATAATTAATAATTTAGGAAAAATTTTGTTATTTTTTTTTGTTTTGATATTTTAGTTTGGCAATAAAAAATGCAGAAGACAATGGACCAACAAGACGAGATCCAGCGAGTTCGGATCTACTCAGTGAAGGAGAACAGTAATTTTTTAATAATAAAATTTTTAATAAATTTCATATTTTTACTATGGCAAAATATTATTATATTTTTTTTCTTTTTTTCATTAAAATTTTAGACCAACATTAGAAGAAATTCGAAGTTGGGGTAAAAGTTTTGATAAGCTTATGAGAAGTCCAGGTAAGAATTTCGTTTCTTTTTTTTGTGGATTAAATTTTTATCTTAGAAATTTCGGTTTTTCGAAAATTATTTTAAATACCATCTAAAAACCATATTAAAGGAATATTTATAATAATATATGAGATAGATTTTTCCCTAAAAATGTAACCTTTTGGACAAAGTATTATATTTCATATAAAATAGAAAAACAAAAACCGCATAATACATAAAAAAAACATAACATAATATATTTTGAAACCTATAAAAACAAAAATTTATTAAACTTTTATTAGAGCAAGTACCACTGAATAAACAAAACTGAAATTATGGTCTCTATATGAATAGTACACATACGTTTGATGGAATTAGTTTTGGGTGATATGTACTATATCTGCATTTATGCATCCATAAGACAGCTTTATGAAATTTTAAAACATAAAATTTGATGAATATTATTAAATAGTTTTCTTCTCTTTAATCATAATCAAAAATTTTCGTTGATCTTTTGGTTCATGCAGTCAAATTCCAGCCAAAAACCAAACTAAAGTTACTCGTATGTTTTAAATTACTATTTTCAAGAGTGAATACTTCTTAAATATTTCATAAACATGCAACTATATTTTAAATTTAATTACTTTTGTTAAGAATTGAATAAAATGTAAAATTTTCTAAGATTTCATCTAAAGTTGAAAAGAAAAGTTTTATATTGTTGAAAAGAAAATGATTCTTAAAAGTAGAATAATTCTTTTGAGACCAAAAATGATATAATCAAAAGCAGTATATAATAACTATGTATAAACTACAGCAAAAAATAAATACATATTTGGAAGATTAGTTGACATTTGTTAATAACAAGGAAAAACTTTTTTTTTAATTTTTCAGTTGAACGGTATTGCTGATATGCTTATTTGTTTAGTTTTTAGTATGTTTTTAATTATGACTAGCTCATAAACCCAGTGGTGCGTTATGATAGCCTGGTGATCTAGGCAATTTATATATTTAGGAAACCTACTTTTTTTTTAATTTAAAAAAATTTGCAATTCTCACGCGAAATTCTGTACTTATTCCTTAAGCTTTAAGCTACCCAAGGGCATCAAAAAACTTATGCAATTTGCTTTATATCATATAGTATATAGTCGCATAAGAGTAGTTAATTTATAAAGGTACGTTCTTTGGAGTTGTACTAGTTTTCAGGTCAAAATTTTTTCGGTTCTTTTGTCAAAAAATTGTCCATGAAATGAGAGTGAAAACAATAACATGAGTAAAATAATAGGCCCATTACACATGCATGCATGCGCAATCACTTGATTGCGCATGCAGAATTATAGTGTGTGGCGGTGATTGTGTGGTTACACATGCTGACTGCGTAAATCAAAACTATTTTGATTCGATTTCTGCTGCGCATGCATGCATGTGTAATGTGTGGTGAAATTTACACAGTTTAAAGATAGTAGTAGATACGTGAAGTGACCAGATTTTTTGAGGACAAATTCAGTACATTTTTTATTTTGGGGTTTTAATGAAATAAAACAACAAAATTAAATTATTTAATGTATTTATATTAATTATTCCTTATGAAATTAAAAAAAATTTAAAATATTCTACGATATAAGAAATACAGATCAGATTTCCTAGCGTATATTGTCTTTGTTTAGATTAGTGTTGAAACACCGCGCCGCCACTCAAGCAGCGTGTCAACGTTAGAATTTTTTACATATGTGCATAACTCAACTCCATGCATTTTAGCGTTAAATTGACAAAATTTCAATATAATATTTAGAAATATTTTCAAAATCTGTACAATATTCAGTGCAAATTTTAAATCAGTACATAGCCATGAAAATCAGTACCTGTACTGAATAAATCAGTACGTCTGGTCACTTTATCGATACGTAAAGCAAACGCTAATAGAATTAATGTGCGAGCATCCGACATGATGAATCAAACTGCGAAAATATTCTGATTTATGAAATAAAGACTGCGTAAAGTTGACGTAAAGAATGCGTTGTGTGTGGGCAGAGCAAAACTGCACAATCAAGTGATTGCGCATGCGTGCATGTGTAGTGTAATGGGCCTATAAGGATTTGAATTTTTCCCGTTCGATTCTAGGTTGAAAAAAGTCAATATTCATCAAAAGAAATCAGAATTCTAAAAACGTTGCATTTTTTTGGTCAGAATTTACATACGAGAAACGAAAATTTACTAAGCAGTAGTGACTTTGTAGATTTGATGTCCGTAAAATGGGGTACCCTAGGCAGTTGCCTTTCTTGCCCATGGTGTAATATGACTCTGCATAAGCCTGAATATCAATTTGTACATTACAAAGAACCTTTATGGACTAAAATCACGATTTTTCAAGTATAATTTATGCCATCTTCCTTACAGTCTACTCATATAGTATTCAGTTTCTATCCCCTATATGTTTGTTGGTCTTATTGTTTTTCAATTATTCAACTATGTATAACTTCTTATATTAATGATTTTCATTTAAATTCTTTCCTCAATAGGTGGCCGTAAAGTATTTCGTGATTTTCTTCGTTGCGAATATAGCGAAGAAAATATCCTATTTTGGTTAGCCTGTGAAGAATTAAAAATCGAAACAAATCAAGAAGCAATCGAAGAGAAAGCCCGTTTCATATATGAAGATTATATTTCAATATTATCACCGAAAGAAGTCTCATTGGATTCACGTGTTAGAGAAATTGTTAATCGCAATATGGTGGAACCAACACCGCATACATTCGATGAAGCTCAACTACAAATATATACATTAATGCATCGTGATTCTTATCCAAGGTAAAAAAAAGGGTTTTTTGCAAATACTTTAAAAAATAAATATTAAACTCCGTTTCTTTCTAATTAAAATTTTATTTATTTTTAGGTTTATTAACTCGCAAATATTTAAAACTCTTGCCCAACTGCCTGAAGGTGTTTCAGCATCTGGTTCACAAACAGATAGTCCAACTTAGGTGTTCTAGGGCCTTGGATAAAAATGAATATATATATATAAAATACAAATAATATAATATTAAAAGTTAAATTAAATTTTAAAAACAAAAAACAAAAAAAAAAATATAAAAAATTAAATAAAATTCATTAAAAAATCAAACCAAAAAAGAGAACTTTAAAACCAATAAAAAACAAAATAACTTAAAAACTTAAAAAAAATATTGTGATGATGTTATAAGCACTTTAATTTTTAAATCGTAATGACCAGGTGACATAAGATATAAAATTTAGCGAAATAATATTTAATAATAAATAAATTAAAAAAAACATGAAAGTAATATTTAACGTATTAAAAATATAGAAACAAAAAAGAAAGAACTTTTGATGTTAATCGAAAAAAAATCAAAAGAATTTTTTTCCATCTTTTTTTGGGAAGGATTGAAAGTTCCTGTTTTGCAGAAAAATCCTGTAAAATCGTTCGCTATAACCATCAAAATTAAAAAAAAGGAACTGTTCTTCTCTTTCAATATTTCTCAAAGAAAGTGTTAAAAATTCTTAAATAAAAAAAGAAAAAAAAGAAAAAAATCAAATCATAAAATATTTAGAAAACAAAAAAAAAACATAATTAATTAATTAGTGAAGTAAAGAAAAATATTGCAATAATTTCCAAAAATAAAATTTTATTTTTCATCGTAGTTTATAAAATATATATTATAATTTTTAAAATTTTGTTGTTAATTATTTTTATCTTTTTTAAAATTAAATACACTGATAATTAAAAAGAAATAATAATAATAATAATAAAATAAAAAATTTAATCATCAGACACCAAAATTTAAAATAGAGGCCTATAAAATCGGCCCCGAAAAATATTTTACATTTAATAAATTAGCCTATTTATGATTGTTATTGACTTAAACACTTGATTTAAACCATTTTTTTTTTTGGTGCTCAATTGTGGATTAATTAGATGATTTAGACTTGATCGAAAATCAATCACGAAGCTTGAGTTTTTGATGAACAGAAGCAATTTTGGATAGCAATATAAAGAACTAATAATATCTCCCATGCTAGGAAGATGAAAATCATAAAAACAGCGATTAAGAAAATCAATCAGCCTTCTTTTTAATATTAGAGACGAAAGAATTGTGTAATTTCCTAAGACCGACTTAGACCCGAAAGCTTTCATGTGTCTATAAATTTCCTAGAAATTGCATATTTTCAGGCGTATACAAATTATTTTTCTTCATATTATCCAATATAATGATTTCGTTTCATTTATTATTGTAATGAGTTCATTTCAATAGAAACACATAAGAAAATTTATTTTTAAATAATTTTGTTTTATTCTTCAATAAGAAATCTATTCGATATCTGCATTTCTGATACAAAATTTACCTTTGTTTGAAGCGAAACATTTGGATTCTTAGAGCCCATTTTCTCAATTTATATTGAACGGAATATATACTTTTTTAAACTTAAAATTAAAAATATTTAACAGCTATTCCATACAAAAAAACAATGAGTACCAAATACCTCTTAAAGCGCAAAGTATAAATTCATTCTTTGTAACAAGAACATGACTATTCCAAGAGAGAATTTCTTGTTTTAGAATTAGCGTCACATTGAGAATACAATTTCGATATTAATGATACAAGTTCATTACTTAATAGATTTTTCATTACCAATCTGTTCAGGATTTCTAATTTTTAGCAACAGATTGAATGAATAAATAAAATTTAATTTGAGTTGAAATTTTCTACGGAAGCACTCATTCCCTTGTACCTCAACACATGAACATTTGAAAGATTACCTTGAAATCGACGCGAAATTTGAATTTAATTTCAAAATTTAAATTTTTCAAGTTGGAAATATATACTAAATATTATTCTTAATTTGATTAGAATAAATTTTACAATCGATTTGAAGTTGATTCGCGTATAAATGCGCCTAAGGCTATTTACAATAGGTTCAAGGTTCTGATGTTTACCATTTTCAGGAAATTCTCCAGAAAAAAAACTGTCGTTGATTACTAGACTATAGTCGTCATTTTTAACCACAAACTTTTCTGGAAAACTGAACGTTTAAAAAAATGTTCTTTTCAAAATAAATAAGATTTAATTGATTTTGTTTTTATGAATTTTTCCATTCTTTATAAATTAAAAAAAAATAATGATTGTGGGAGCAAACTAAAACAGTATATTGTTGATATATTATAGACAATCTGCATTAGAGATAAATTGAATCAGTTTAGAGAACACAAAAACAAGAAATCTATCTAAATATTTTTGATTATATATTTTAATGAAAAATTATATAAAAATAGGAAAAACTAAACATCTAAATAATCCACTTTCACGAAAATTGCCCTTCATTCCTTTCCTCTTCTTTCTACCAAAAAACAACTTTAAAAAAAGTTTCCAATAAAACAAGTATTTTTCAAATGCATTTAAAAACAGAAAAATTTTATATATTTAAACAAAAATAAACAAAAAAAAAATAGAAAAAGAAAATAATATTTTATATAAAAAGTAGTTAAAATAAAATTTTTTAAGAAAACACAAAAAATTTTATATGAATTTTTTATTTTTTTTGTTTTTATAAAACGGTCATCAAAACAGTGTGTTTTTCTTAACAATCAATAAAAAGAAGCAATGCTAAAATAAACAAATCGTTTGATTTGTTTATTAAAATTTATTAAAAATTAGAACTAAAAATGCATTAATATTAGAAAAAACAAAACACTCTTTTTTTAAATTTCAAAACAAAAACATTGTAAAAATATTCAAAATCAACCCATTTTAAGACGTTAGAAATTATATTTTAAGAAATTCATTAAATTAATTAAAAAAAAAACAATTACCATTTATTAGTATATTATTTTCGAAAACACACACACATATACACATTTTATTTTTAAGGATAAAATTAAAAATGATGAAACCTAATTCAAAAAACAAGTAACCCTAAATTAGAAGAAAGTAAAACAACAAGAAAGAAAACATTTAATATTTTTAAGAATAGCCAAAAGAAAAACAAACAATTTTAAAATTTTGAATTAATTAAAAAAAAAAAAAAACTAAATAATATAAAATAAAAGAAAAAACAAAAATGATAAAATGCACCTAATTAATGAAAATAAAAGAAATACAATTAAATTATGTAAATTTAAAAAACAATCTTAAATTTTGAAATATTTAATTTTTTGTTTTTTTTTTTAATTAAAAACATAAGAAAATATAAATCTAGTCAAAATATCTGGTTTTGTTTTTAATCAATTAATTATATTTTTTAATATTAGATTTGTTTTTATTTTTTACTATTCTCTCAAATTGACAATCTCGAAACGAATTTCTGAATTAATTGTTTTTTAAGAAGGAAAATGAAAAAAATAAATAAATATATTTAAATGTTTTATTCTGTTTTTTAAATGTTAAAAAAAGTATTATTTTATTTTTCTTTTTTTCTGTCATATTTTTGTATAAAAGTCATATTGACTTTCAAACAATTTGTGTTTTTAAGAATTGTATATTTTTAATATTTAAATATTTATTTTACAAGAAAAAAATAAAAATTTATAGCTCAAAAGAAAATACAAATTTTTAATATTTTTATGTGAATGAGAATAAAAAAAAAAAAAAACTAAAAAATATTATTTAATATTATAATTATTAATTTCTTTTTGTTGTTTGAATATTTTATATTAATAATTAATTTTTTTATTTTTTTTTAGTTTTGTATGGCCTAAAAAAAACATGTGAATAAAGAAAATTATGTTTTTTTTATCGTTTTGGATGTTAAAAGTATTTTCCTTCGATTTTTGAAAAAAAGAAAATAAATGAAATTAAAAATAGGCTTAATTTGTTTTTAAAACTAGTTTTTTTTTCCCAAATTATTTTTTTTTATTTTCATAAAATTAATTCGTAATTAATCGTAAACTAATTAAAAAGGGAAAAAAAATTAACACATTAATATTATTTACAGCTTTAATTAAACATAATTTAAATAAACTAAAATATAAGAACAAATTTTTCGAAATTAATTAGTTTGTGTGTAAAAACAGATTTTGGTAAATTTAAAAATAAAAAAAAATTATAACAAAACAAACCAAATCGCACAGAATACACATTTTTAACATTTTTCTATAAAGCTCAAAATTATTTTAAATTAAATTTATTTTATTTCAAAAACAAATCCTTTAAAACTAAACACACTTAAAAACACATTTCATTAAAGATAAAATTACACGAAATAAAAATGCAGTGACTTCTTAAATAAAAATAAAATTTAATGAAAATTTAAAAAAGAAAAATCCTAATTATATAAAAATAAAAAAAAAATTTTTTTTTTTTTTAAATAAGAATTTTTAGTTTTTTTTATTTAATATGATTTTTTATTTAAAAATAAATAAATATATATAAATATATATAATACACTGCCAGCATAAATAATTTATCATTATGTAAATTAAAAATTAAATAAAAAAAAGTAAAAAACTAAATAAAAAAAAATAGTAAATATTTAAATTTAAATAAAAAAACTGTCACTGCATTAAAAAAGGATATATAAAAATGAATTTAAATAAAAAAATCTAAAAATTATTAAATTTAATTAAGAAAAAATGCACAAGATGTTAAAAATGATCACTAAAAAAAAAAACAAATAAAAATCAAAGAGGCTCCAAAGAGGTTCAGATATTATTGTCAGAATTTTTTACCAAATACTGTCAAAATACTGCATACCGAACGAGTACAGGCCTACTTTAATCAATCAATAAAATTTTAGATTTTAAATTACCTAATTTAATTAAAAACTAGAAAAACTAAACTAAAAAAAAAAAACAAAACAAAAAATTAATTAAAAACACAAAAAAATTAGTTCTTTTCTTTTCAACAAAAATAAATAAATAAATAAATAAATAATTCATTCGAACAAATGTGTTTTTGTGTAGTTGTCGTAAAAGCCCCAAAACTATACAAAGAAATAATTCTAATTTATTATCTAATTAGTAAAAATTTTTAAAATTATAAAAAAACATTTTTAAAATTTAATGGAAAATATTTTAAAAATACAGAAAAATAATTAAAAAAAAAACACAAAAAAAATACTAAAAATGCGTAAAAGTTTTTTGGGGGCGCTTAATTAAATCGAATAAGTTTTTTTCTTTTTAATTTTACAACGATTTTTAATTAAATTTTTTAAATGTTTATTTTCTCATATTATTTAAAAGAAAAATAAGAAATTGTTACTTGGAAAATATTTTAATACAATAACTTTTAAAAACTTTAAAATTTTTTTAAAAATATATTATTAAATTAGTTTTTATTGTATTTAAAGCAAACGTAGACAAAAAAAACCTGTAAGATGTTGTAAAATTCCTTTCGTTCTTAATCAAATTGTATTTCCAAAGACGTAAGGAAAAAAAGTGATGATAAAAATATACAAAAATATAAAACGTAACAAAATATTTAAAAATGAAAGCCTAAAACATAAAAACTCAGCAAAAAAAAGCTCTTGATTTACATACTTTTTTAAAGGACTTTTTCAAAACAATAAAATAAAAGAAAAAAAAAACGTTTCATATTATGCTTTAGATGTTTTTAATTTAACTCCATTTTTATTAATTTAAAAACAAAAAAAAATTTGGATGTGCAAATTATAAATAAAAAAAAAAAAACAAATCAATGAAACAGAAACTCTATTTAACATTAATTAATTCCTGTAAACCAAAACAGAAATTAGTAATTAATTTTTATGTAAGTTTTAACAAATAGTTCTGTTTTCTAGTTTCTTGTTTTTATAAAAGAAAATTTTTAATACCAACTTTTCCACACACAAAAAAGAAAAAAAAAGAAATAATGTTTAAAAAATAATTAAATGTTGTAGCTTGTAAATTTAAATTAAGAACTAATATTAAAAAGAATTAATACATTTTTTTGTTTTTTTTTTTTTTAAATAAAATACTAAATTAAAATAAAAGCACAAAAAACACTGTAAAACATAATAAAAAGAAAAAGAAAAAAATTATAAATATTATTAAAAATAAGATTAAATTAAAATCATGACCATTAAACTAATAATATTTTTAATTATTATAAATTAAAAAATGAAGAAAATAAAAAAACAAACCAATTTTAACATAAAAAGCAAAAGATAAAAGAAAAATAGTGTAAAGTGTTTTCGTTCTTGTTTTTTTTCTACAAAAATAAAATGAAAATTAAATGTTTGTATAAAATGAATAAAAAATTAAAAAAATTAAAACAAAAATTTAAAAAAAAATAAACTTTCAAAAACCGAAAACTGTTTTAAAAACAAAATTTAATTTCATGATTTTTATTTTGATTTTATATAAAATTTCATGAAATAAGAAACTAAAAACGGAAGATATTAAAATAAAAACATTTTTTTTAATTTAATTTTTAATTAAAGAATCAAATAAAATGGGTTTAAAAAGAAAACATTGGTCTAAAAATAAAATACGATTAAAGAACTTTAGTGATAAATATTTTGTTTAAAACGAAAATATGGGCTCTAATTTATAAAAATTTAATTTTTTGAATTATGTTAAATTGTTTAAACTTAATTGTAATTCGATATCATTTTTTCTTTGTTTTTTCTTTTAAAACAATTATAATAAAGAATCCAAAAGCAAATCAAGTACTACTAAAATAATGTTTTTATAATTACAGAAACAAGAAGAAAAATAAAAACAAGCCCATTTAATGAGTAAAAATTAAAATATTAATATTAATAAATTGCCTAAAAGCAAAATAAAAAAAAAATAATTAATTTATTTCGTTTTTCTTTTTTGTTTTTTGTTTAATAGACAGCGAAATTAAATTTTAATTAAGGTAATAAAAAATTAAAAAAACAGAAAAAATATGATTAAAAAATGATGGTAATTGATAAGAGAGGGAGGAGTATGAAAATTAATTAATTATTAATTTATTAACATATTTAATTATAATAAAAATTAGTCGAATGTGAATAAAAATTGAAAAATTAAGAAAAACCAAAAATTATTAATTATAAAATTAAATTTAAAGTAAACAAAAAAAAATTATCCTTTTGTTTCTGGTAATTTATTTTATTTTCGCTAATTTTATGAACTTCAAGAATAAAACATTCAATTGATTAAGAATTTTTCACTTAATTGGGTTGAAGAATAATTAGAGTACCTAACCGAAAATTTTTCTAAATCTGTTTTCATAAAGAACTTTATAGTTCTCCTAACATAAGAAAAGAACTTTCGCTACTGAACGGCGCACTAGAATGACGATTTCATCCTTAATAAGTTGATCCGTATTCAAAGCGAGACTGAGAACGTTAATTACGTATTTTCAATGTTTGGATTACACTATTCGTAGCAGTTTTTCCAAGCCTTCATTTTTGTTTTCCAGAATTAAAAAAATTGGTATTTATTTCCTTGATTAGTCAAGATCCGAACCTTTTCTTTATAATCAAATGGGAAATTTCTTTTTTTCTTTCAAAATTCCTTGTGAAAATGCAGAAAATTCAAATATAATTTTCTTTTACTTTAAAATTTTCTTTTTAAGGTTCTATAATATAAGATGTGGAAAATTATTTTAAAACCGATATTTCAGAAATCAAGAAATTCTTATTTTTCTACATCATAATTAATAACAATAATATTGAAAAATATTGTTTTATAAAATGTCGTTTAAAACTCCTTTTTTCGTTATAGACTTTATATAAGCTTTTTATAAATGCTCTTTTAATCAAAATAAGGACGGGAAATAATAGTTTTAGTTGAATGAAAATAAATAGGATGGGTCTAAAGTGATTTAATACGAGTTTCTAAGAAAAGTGTAGATTGTAAATGGTTATAAAGATTTTAAATTGATTGTTGCTAACAGAATTAATGATTTCTATTAAAAATTCCTTTGCACTTTACAATTTACTTCTTTCGAATTTGATATAAAATCTATTGAAAGGCCATGATTGAAGCAGAATTATATTGTAGGATAGGAACAGTGGAATTATTACTCGAAGTATGTTAACTAAATCTTAAAGATGTCTAGAAGATATCTAAATACGATTTGAGAGATGTCTATTAGATATTTCATATAAAGTCTACAATATGTTTTCTAGAAGTAAAATGTATTTATGATCGGCTTATAGATATCTTTTCGATGCAGCTAAGTTTATCTTCGATCTAATATATAGTAAACTCTACTGTTTTTAAATCTCGAGGAGTATTAATGTCCTTTTTCTGACAGGGTTTTGCTGTTCTCATCTTCTACTAGTCTATGCATCCAGATAGCATGCAAAGCTTAGATGCGCAGTTTTCTAATTGTTTCCTTTTTATACAAAATAATACCTTATCAGTGACCTCAATTTATGTTATATACTCATACAAAAGTTTGAATGATTCTGTGGATAACATTGACATAGTCGTGATAAACCTAGAATAGAAATATTTTTAGTACAATTTCACTCTTAAATCTGTTGTTTTCATTGATTTTTGATCCATCCTATACTATACTATATAATTTGATATATGAAGCTATGTATACTGTTAAGATCGTTTTCTTCGACTTATTATTCTTATCCATCTTAAAATGATAATTGATCAACTGAATTATATCATTAAATAAGAAAAATGTTTGTTAGTTTTTTACTTGAAGAAATGTTTTTTTTTTTAAATTAAAAGCCACTCGCTTACGTAGAAATTATTATTGGCCGTTTAACCATTTAACACAAAGTATTACTGAAAACATTATAAAAGAAAATCTTATTTTATATTCTATATTCTTTGATATAGATTTTCTGAATTGTTTTTTGTTTTTTCTTCTGTTGTATACTTAGTTACAAAGATAAGAAATGATATAAACTGAAATGAATTATTAATAATATTTACTCATCATTCCCATAATGTTTTATTGATGGACGGAAGATGAACAACACTGAATCTATACCAATATATACCAAGACGATTGATCAAAACGATGATCGTGCTGTACTTGTTTCTTTCGCTCTAGATTTTTTTCTTATATTGTTTTAATTTATTTATTTATTATAAGTATCTTGTTTTAATTTTTCAAAATCAATGATTTAAATCAAATGCATCAGGAATTGTGAACATATACATCATATATCATAGAAGATGTTGAAATGGCGCCTTTCGAATATTATACATGATGTTCATTTCTTTTTTGGTAATAATAATAAGATTTATAATATTCTGTAAAAATAATATTAATAGATAGAATTTTTTTTCTGTTTTTAGATTGAAAGATTAGAAGAGTTTGAATTTCATTAATTAGATAATTAAAAAATCGTAACTCATTTTAGACAAAAGGTTCTAATCATCTGAATTTTTCTTTTAGTTTGAAAAATATCGTTATTTTCAAATTCAATTAAACATATTTAAACAATTCAACTGTAACGATTTAATTGCGCAAAATAAAAGTATATTTTTCTTAGTGAAAAAAAATGTGATAATACACCATTTATGAAGTAAATATACAACAGAAAAAAAGTAAGTATAAATTATTTATAAATTGTTATAATTAAAAATTCCAAAAAAAAAAAAAAATAAAAATACTTTTACAGTCAAATCATGAAAAGACATAAATCAATTGATCGAAAGATCAATATTATAAGAAATATATAGAAGATCAGTGGCCCCTTTCGTGATCCCCAGGTAGTATAGAATAAATGTGTAAATATAATATGTTGCTGAAAAATGTAACTTTTATAAAGAAAAGGGATCTTCGGGATATATATATATTTGTTTAAACAAAAGAAAAATTGTACAGCAAAAAAGTATACATTTAAAATCGTCTGAAAAGGGGACACAAAAACAATTGTTGAAAATTCCTTTGAGTACTTTGTCTTTGTTGAGACTGTTGATCATTCTTTTAATATAACTAAGAAGATGAAAACAAAAAATTGGAAATAAAATTAAATCCATTGGGAAATTGGCAGTGAGAATGTTAAGACCATCTGTGCCTACAAAGCATATATATATTGTTATAGTTCTTTTTTTCAATCTCTGCAATATACATACGAATTCTAACGATGATGATCTCAATGATGATGACGATCATGATAACATGTCTATATAGAATCCATCTCCATCTATTTATTTCCAATACGTATCCAATATGTAAACATATGAAAATTAAACATTATGTTTTCTTATTTGCTGGTTTTTTGTTGTATAAGTTTCTTCCTGAATATCAATATATTCCCGTCGTTTTATTCCTCATCATCATTGTCATCATCATCTTAAGACAAACAACAGAAGAAAAAAGAATATATATATATAAGAACAATCATCGAAGAAAATCACTCACTACGATGTGCACATAGGATATATGGTGGTACCTTTTGGGATGATGATGATGGCGATCACGGAATTAAAAAGCACTTTTGTCCATATTTGTACGTGCAACGATTTCACAACAAATAGCTGAAGAGTGCGTGTATTTTTTTGCTTTTTTCTTTTTTATAAGATTTTCCCTTCCATATGAAATGTGAATGTTCAATTGGAAAGTATATGTATTAAAAAGGAATTCTTATATTTCTTTAAAAAAAAAAGAAACACAACAAACAAAAAATGCATTGATCAAAAATAAAAGAAGAGATTATATATTATTTGAAAATTTAATGATATTATATACACTTTTCCTCAAAAATCTTACCAATTTTTTTTGTTCGAATAATTTACCAATTTGCCATTTTAAAAGTTATTTAAAAAAGACAACGAAACAATCATTGTTTTATATGATAAAGTTTTTCATGCCTAATTGAAAAATATTTTCCATATTCAATTTCCTTTTGAAAATTTTCAAAATATTTCTCTATATATCCTAAAACATAGTATGTCCAAATGTCCAACAAAAATTGTTGCTGTTCAGGTTCAAGAAGCTGAGAAAAGAATCGAAAAAAGATATAGTATCTGAAAATCGGTCTATAGCCAATTTTTTGATGCCTAATGATAGAATTGGGACTCGTAGTTAACAAATAAATAATTAAAACAAAATTGCTTCACAAATTTTAAAATTGATCCTGAAAAACCATTAAAAAACGACAAAACTTTCTTTTTATACTAGTTTTTGCTTAATAACCTCGCTCCCCTCGTTCGATTTTACGGATGTAATGCAATACCAAAGCGAGTTCAGGAATAACCAACTCATATTGTAAATTTTATCAAAATCGGTTGAAGCGTTTTTGAGTTATCTTGTACACAGGCGGACGAACGGACGGACGGACATGAATAAATCGTAATATCTATACATAGTATCTACCATAGGGCATACAAATAAAAACTTCAGTGATCGTGCGACCAAAGAAGTCATAGGCGAAGTCTTTTATCTGACGATCAGTATCAAATTTTGAATTATTGATCTTATACGAAACTTTTGTTATTGTATAATTCTTTATAGCTTTCAAAGAAGTAACTATTTGGATGATAATGCGCGGTGTATACGCGGATAAATATTATAAAAGATCATAAACGCTTACGCACAATTCTTTCCGCATAATCGCATTTTGATAAAGACGCAAAGATATCTCGATGTTGCGGCATAAATACAAACGAGATAAATACTATAAATTCATATTTATACCGCGAAAAAATATATATGTATATAAATTTTAGTTTTTCTGTTAGTTATTTGATCATTTTCATCGGGATAATTGATTTATATAAAATAAATCATTCTATTGTAAAAATTCTTTTTTCCCCGATCTTATCCAATACAGTTTCTAGGATTTTTTATGTATATACTAATGCCATTATGATTTCCAACAAGCGAACATGATTCATAGAATCTTATATTAGTTTTCATGAAAAGGGAATTTAAAGATGACTGATCTAACATCTTATGATCGGATGAGATCTTATATATTCTTTGGGAATGTTGTTCGTTCTATTTAAAAAAAAAAAACTTCTTTCTATGTTTTTTTCTGTATTTTATATGTTCATAAGAATCCTTTTTAGGTGAACACATAAATAAGATAATTGCTCTAGAAAATATGATTACATATTGATTGAAATCAATGTGAAAATTTTATTTTTGATATAACTTTTTCCTGATAAAAATAATTTCTCATTGAAATAAATCAAATTGATCGGAATAAAAGCAATCTGATAGATCTATTTGATGATCAACAAGCGTTTAATTGATCATTAACTATGAAGTTTTAAATTTTCTTCATCGAAATGATTTCTTTTTGAAATCATGTTCCATTTTGTAGCAAAAAAGTTTGCTGTCAAGAATCTAGAACAATAATAACAAAAAAAATATATACTTATATAATAGCCTCCATATAAGTTTCACAATATTGTACAATAGAAAGCCACAAAATGAATATTTTCTCAGAAACAGCGAAAAAAAATATATTATATTATATATGTTAAAAGATCCACCAAACTTTTAGGTTTTCCAGTGGTATATACAAAAATGTAAAAAGGTTTGAAGTCATGGAGGTCTCTTAACAAATGTATTATATTGTAATTGTTTCAACAGTCAAAAAAAAAACCAAAGAAAAGAAAAGTTAAAGAATGGACATTGCTGTACGCATTAATTCGGTCTTATCTTATAAATTTCTTATGATATTTATATGAACTATAAGTCCATTCTTTTATTCTTTTGAAAATTCAACAAAAATAACATTTAATTTCAAAATTTTGTGAACCCTTTTGGCCGGGGGCCATAAGAATATGGTTTTCGTTTATTTGAAAAATTACTGTCAAAATCCCATTAAAATTACATAGCGAACATTAAGAAATGTTTATACTTTGAATGTTTTTAATATTAGAATATTTAACGCTTTTTATTACAAGTTTCATTGGAATAAATTTTAAAACGGAAAAATAACACATTGAAAGAAATAGTTAAGAACAACAGAGTTTATAAAAGTGGAAAGGTCTTGGCACAGATTTTTTTTATGGCTGAGAAAAAAAGAAGAAGAAATTCTTAATTCTTATTTTAATTACGAATATACATATTTCTACAGTTTATTAGGTTTTTCTTGTAGTTTATTTTGTTGAGAAAGAAAAGCCTAGAAATATACAAAACGAGGTATTCAAAGTCTTAGAATTGGAAAAGGGTTTTTGATTTTAATAACCAACAGAAGGAAATAGATACTAAAAATACGACTTAACTATTAGGAAATGTTTCTCTTTTAGATATCAAAAAGGTCAAGATGTCATAAGATGGTGGCGATGCCCTAAATCCCATCGTAGTTCAAAAGGGAATAACTTTTACAGGAGAACATTGAAAGACGAAAACGGTTCTAATGTGATTGTAAGTTCATTTTTATTATTTTCAAGTTTGCAATACCAGCCAATTATGTTCATTAAAAAAAAACAATTTCGAAGTACTATTATATATTCCACATAAAAATTGTAGGAGTTAAAGGTTTCAGTAGTTAATTAAATAATTATAATTGAAAGTGAGAGTTTTACAATTACAATATTTCGATTAACTGTTGTATTGTTTGAATAATATCGAATTTATAGAAAACAGCATATTGAACAGATAAGTACCTTATTAGTCCCGGTTTCTAGAAACCGATGAGACTTAGATTCAAATCGAGATTCCGGTTCTTTATAATTTAATTTTCATTGCCTACAATATATAATTAGGTTCTCTAACTTCTACTTCGAAAAAGTTTCAGAAAACTGTCGGAAATACTTGTTTAAACTGTTTTTTTTGGATAATTTCGTTTCAAGAATATTTCAACAAAAGAGGGCGTATGTACCAGCAAAGCCGTGGAGCCATTAACCTGATATGCTGTTCCATACATAACCTTATACTGTATAATTTATGAATCAATACAAAATTTACAACTTTTAATTATAAACCTGTGACTTCTATCAAAATTACTTCTTGTGTGAATTTTGGAACACCCCTTATTTAAGAAATGTTCTAAACATTTGTTGTGTAGGTATTTTGGCTCATTTACCTATAAAACATTTTAGAAGATTATGTTATTTTGTTCAGGAACTACATAAGAAATTCCACTCAATTTTTATTTGAGGACATTTCTTACAACAAATCACTTTAATAAATTTGTTTTGAAGCAAAAGGTCATACATTTTATGATATTTATCATTTTCTAAAAAAACAAAAATAATTGCACATTCATAAAATTGGGTGTGGTGACAAAAGTATGTAAAAATTAATTAAGAAAACAAAAAATCCCACAAAGATTCCTTTTGCCCAATTCACATCTCAAGGATGAAATCTTAACGACATTAAACCACAAAAAATTCAATTAAATTACACGAAATATATGTTTTCTTTTTATTACAATTCCAATTTTTTTTTTATTAATATAAAAATATTAAATTAAATTCTTTAAAAAAAATAATGATTCACATCAGGCTTGTTTTGTTTTAGAAATGTTTGCGGTCTCTTAACCCCTTCAAAGCGATTAAATAAAAAAGAGCTCTAAAAACCTCGAAAACCTTATTTTTGTGCGAATTAAAAACAAAACAGTGTCGTTCTAATCTTTTGCTAGTAAATGTTATTTTTAATCATATTTAAAAACAAAAAACGCGGCTATATAATAAAAATAAGTACTTTTTAGAGACCCCGAAATATTCATCGCTTTTTTTTTGTTTGTAGGTTAAAGTGTCAAAGGCCTGCGCAATCTGCGATATATTTATACGTATTATGTAGTTTTCTAGAGATCTTTCGAAAGCGGAACATAATTTTAATAGCAGCATTTGTATAGCATATACTGGTGACCATTTTTAGCTGAATTTTGTTTTTTTTTCGAAAATTTTAACAATTGAGCATTGTTGATGAACATATATGTATTACAATTTCGGTTTATTGCACTCTTTTTTTGGAACTTTCAATAAAAATAATAATAATAATAAAAAAATGTCAACTAAAATAAGTGTTTTCTTCTTTTTTTTACCTCGTTTGTTTGTTTGAACAATAAAAATTTAAGGAACACAGAAATCGCACATATCACTCGATCAGGACTGATACAAAAAAAGAAATGGCAAAACTTTGAATCATTGGAATCATGTCATTTCAAACACGATGTGCTTTTTTCTAGTTCAGTCTAATGTCAATTCTAAGAGATCGACAGTCAAGATTACACAGTAAACCATTTTCTGGAACAGATAATTTTCTTTTATACATATATTCGAAGATTGGTCAAGATAAAATGCAGAAGACATATTTTCAATTCAGGTTCAATTTTTCTAGGGTATTTTTCGTATTCAATTTCCTGACTTTTATAATCTTTTTCCGTCTTTTATCAGAAGGAGATCACGCAACAAAAATCCTATTCGATTCGATTACGAAACTATGTTATTATTCTTGTTCAATCGTTCTGAGTTTAAAAATCAAGTTAAATCGGGCTTATTCTCGAACGGTAGGGGCCAGGAAATTTTTAGATTTATCTTTTATTCTTGCAACATAAAACAAGGGAACTTATTCTAGAACTGTATTGTGACTGCGACTTTTGTTCATTCTAGATTAATTTTTACTCTTACGCAGCTGAAAGACTTGTTCATCATACCAACGTTATAGATTAACTTCACTTTGTAGTAGTAATAGGTGTTTTGGCTTAAATAGTTAATACATGTAATTGGAATTAAAATTGATTATTTGAGTATTTATTATATTTCGAAGAACTGTTGTATTGTTTGAATAATATTTAGAAATTATAGAAAAGGAAAATTGAACAGATTAAAGAGGTACAGTGTGGAATGATCAAGTTGGTTGAGACCTCGTTTCTAGAACCTGATGTAACTCTGCTTCAGATCCAGATCTCAGTTTCTCGTAATTTATTTTTTCTTTGCCTAAAACTTTATTTTCCTTTTTCAAGAATTTAAAAATTTTGTTTTGTTTTTTAAGAAAAAATACATTTTTAACTTATTTTATCTTAACTATTTAGTTGATTCGTCTTCTCTTTCTAGATAAATAACTCGTGTTGCGACATGCTATTCTTCGTAATTCATCTCACTATTTACTTATTCTTCCTTTCAGAATATTTGCTTATACAATAGAACGCAAAAAAGTCATATTTTCGGACAAAAATTTCGATTTTTTAAAATCGCTTTTCAAATTTTTCTCTAAAAAAAAAGTATAATATTATGCAAATTTATTATTAAGAAAGCTTGCAAATGCGTACACAAGGGTTGTATAACTGCATAATAGCATTTTTGGCTGTTCTCGTTGCATATCAATCAGAAAACATCTATCGACGTGGATAAATAAATTAAACACTACGTTTGGAGACTAAATATTTGAGATTTACATTTTCAGGATCAAGTATTCACTTATCTTTAAACAGCATTTAAATGGTTGTCGTAGCAATCATAAAACTTACGGTTGGAGAATAAGACCGCTAATCTATTTAAACTGTCTTTTTCAAATCATTGAAACTTATATTTATTTAAATTTTTAGTTTTTTTAATTTGAAAAAAATATATATATTTAATTAATAGGGAAATATTCATATTGCGTATTTTATTACTATTTCGATTCGAATTTATGTATTTTTAAGATTATTTATTAAATATTTTTCTTGGGGGCTATATAATTACAATCTAGTTAATTAAATTCAATAAAAAAAAATATACTATTCGTATGTGTCTGTTATTTATTTTAATTTGATAAGTTAACACCCATTCGCCTTCAACAATCCTTCTGTAAAAGAAAATCTTGAGTGAATGTTAAAACATGTATAAACCACGTGAAAATCAATTATTTGCGAAATACAATTTATAATATTAATGATAATTAACCAAATTAATTAATTTTAAACACAAACGATGTTTGTATCATTTTTTTCGGATATTTATAAATTTTTTAATTTACTTAAAAAACAAATTAAATTTTTATGTTTTGTAATTAATTTTTTTTTTTTTGGATTAAAACAAATTACAAATATTTAGGAAAAGATTTTAGTAATAAAATTTCATTTTTAATGGCATTTTTTAATAAAAACTATATCACTGTTTTTTTTTAAAATAATGCACCATTTTATATAAAAAAAAATTAAACAATTAAAATTAATTTATTTTAATTACTGATTAACTATTTTACGGTTCCTTTCGAAAAAAATTTACTGTTTTTTATTTTGGCGGAGACCTAGAATTTAAGATTGGAATGCGGTATTTTATACTGGACAAGGTGCTGTCTATTTATGGAATGTTTATACAAGAAAGGAATGGAACAAGGCCGCCCAGGATTCGATTCTATTATTTATATAAATGGGTTGGAATCAGAAATGCCTAAACAAGGAGATATCTAAAAAAAACACCTAAGCGATAACATTTCAAATGATCACAGAAAATGTTGGGTTTTTTTTATTCATTAAGAACTATCAGGCCATGCGTTGTCATAATAGAATACAATAAATGGACATTCCTGTTGGAATAAATCATTTAATATGATTAGTTACTGACAGTATATACTAGAGTATATTATTCTGTTAGCTGGTAGGAGCTTAAAATAGACAATTCGCTTGTAATTCTACCAAATTTACAATATAACCTTCTATTGCAGAATATCAGCTTCTGATGTTGTTTGAGATGGCTTACCGGACTTGACCCATGATTTATTTCTCATCGTCGGTTATCATTTCCTTCGCTTTGAGTTGCTTTGATTACGTTTAAAGAGCGTATTACAAATACTGATACATGGCGTTAAAAGAACTTCATTAAGTTCATATGTAATCCACATAGAAAAGTTTTTTCGTATCCAAACGTCATCAACAGATCATTACCAGATTGGTTCATTAAGGTAAATAATTTGTGTACGTACATACATATATTAAAGTAAAGTAAAGATTCTGCGAGGATGAGGAAGAGACTCCAAAGCACATCCTCTCTGAATTCGAAAAATTACTCCGCAGAAGAAGGAAATACTTGGGGACATACTACCTCCATCCAAATGAGATACAATCTCTAGATCCACTCCGGATAATAAAATTCCTAAGAGAAATAGGTCTGGAGGAGGTGCTTTAGAATATGAGCCTAACCAAACTACTGCACCAAAGTAAAGGGGATACAATAGATTTTAAGGTCGCAGTACAAGAATACCCTATTATATAATCTAATCTAATCTAATCTATATTAAAGTATGAAAAAGCGCAAAAAATTACTTCATTCATTCTCACTGCAAACGCTAGTCACACTTAAGAGTTTATACTCGCTGGTGCCGCATATATTGCACATTTATTTAGTTAAGTGGAAATTTGATTTACGGCACATTTTTCAAATAATTTTCATGATTTTCCATTCTGAAACCAATTTTGAAAGAAATCACAAATAATATAACAAATAGATTTCAATCTTCGGGTAAAGATTTAATATTGGAAATGTTTATTCATTTCAACAATAGAATTTTTAAGATTCATACCAAATATTCCAAAACAAAACCAGAAAAATCTTTAATTTTAAAATAATAGAAACATGTAATTTCTATCAAAAAAAAAATACTTTTTAATTTTCTTCACCACAAAAGAATTGCACAAGCATTTCGCGAATTCAACAAAAGGATCAAATGCACCGTAATTAATCAATGGATATTTCCAACATTTTAGATTTAAATATTTAAATGTTATTTCTACATATTTATTTACTGAAATGCATTTTCATTTTTTATGCACAATTGAAAAGACAATTGCGGTATTCGAAGCGGAAAAAGATGCATCGTCAGTATTTCGCAATTTGTCTTCTTAGTCTGACTATGCTGTCCGATTAAAAATGAGAAATCTTCTTTGGCAGATATCGTATAAGATAAAGATGTTCACGCGGGATTTTCAATTTCATACTTTTTTTTTTCTTTCTTTTCCAAATAGCAAAAAAGATTTACAAAGACCTGATATAAGTATAAAATATCTAAAGAGGATAAAATCAGTGAGAAGAAGCAAGGTACATAGAAAGAAGGCCAGCCAATTCAATTTTGAGATAAAAAGAAAGAAAAAAAAAACGTTTTATCGAAAATTGCGCAAAACAAGTTAGCCAACGGTGGTGACTTCAAAATATTTAAATATCGCGAATAATGTGTATGAAATTACATCGTCGCGCGAAAATTGCAAAAATCCCAACACTAAGTATTTTTTCGTTTTTTTTTTTTTTTTTTATAACTTCTGGAATATAAAATATGTATGATCCTCTGAGTAGGCGCCTGTCTATCGAATTTGTCGATTTTCATTTAGTTTTTATTTCAAATCAATTTTTGACGGCAGTATAAGTGAAATAAATTAGCCGAAATATTTAATATATTTTTATTTAAATTTTATCAAAACAAACTAGTAGAAAAGTAAAGAAAAAAAAAATGTTGTCAACTGTTCGTGAATTAACAAAACGGGCTTTTTCAACAAGCCCCAAAACATTAGCTAAATTATTAACAGTTCGTGATGCACTTAATACTGCCATGGATGAGGAAATGGCCCGTGACGAAAGAGTCTTTCTTATGGGTGAAGAAGTCGCAGAATATGACGGTATTTACAAGGTATCACACGGTCTATGGAAAAAATATGGTGATAAACGAGTGATCGACACACCAATTACAGAAATGGGTTTTTCTGGTATTGCTGTTGGTTCTGCTATGGCAGGATTACGACCGATATGTGAATTTATGTCATTCAATTTTTCAATGCAAGCAATTGATCAAATTGTAAATTCAGCTGGAAAAACATTTTATATGTCTGGCGGTAAACTAAATGTGCCAATTGTATTTCGTGGTGCAAATGGTGCTGCAGTTGGTGTCGCTGCACAACATGCACAATGTTTAGCAGCATGGTATACACATTGTCCTGGTTTAAAAGTAATCACACCATATGATTCAGAAGATTGTCGTGGTTTACTTAAAGCTGCTATACGAGATCCAGATCCGATTGTATTTTTAGAACATGAACTATTGTATGGTATATCATTTCCAGTTACCAATCAAATTATGGACAAAAATTTTGTTCTACCAATTGGTAAAGCAAAAATTATGAAACAAGGTAAACATGTTACATTGGTTGCTTATTCGAAAGCTGTTCAAACTTGTATATTAGCTGCAAAAGAATTATCTAGAAAAGGTATTGAAGCTGAAATTATTAATTTGCGTTCAATAAGACCACTTGATACAGAGACAATATTCAAATCAGTACAAAAGACACATCGTTTAGTTACCGTAGAAAATGGATGGCCTCAAAGTGGTGTCGGAGCCGAAATCTGTGCCAGAATAATGGAGGATAAAACTTTCTTCCATTTAGATGCTCCTGTCTGGAGAATAGCAGGTGCCGATGTACCTCTGCCATATGCAAAATCATTGGAAATTGCTTCACTTCCTCAAGCGCGTGATATTGTACACGTTGTTGGTAAGGTTTTAGAGAAGAAATGAGAATTACTGCAATCTCTTTCAGTAGCTGTGTATTGAAAATTGAATTTAACATCTATTTTCACTCGCACAGCTAACGAAACTTCCTTCTACCTGAATTTTCCTCCACCATTATTGTATATTTTTTGTTTTCTTTCTAAATTTTTGATGTTAATTATTAATTTCATGCAAAATATTTTAAGCTTTTTTCTCTAAATTAATAAAAAAAAAAGAAAAATTGAAAAGACTTTAATTTCTATTTAAAATTGATTACAAAAATGTGCAAATATTTTCCGCTAAAAAGAAAAAAAAAATTGAAAGGTAAAAATTGCGTAGTTGGAGTTTGACTGATTTTAATTGCGAGATGTTTTGATTTGCAGTTTATTTTTCTTGTGATGCAATAAAATGATAAAGTGTTTTTGCATTTTATTAATAATATAGATAAATTTTCAAAAAAAAGCGTACACCCAGAATAGTAATGCAGTTTCCCCAACTGAACTTTTAAAGAACTGAATTACTCCTACTATACATAGACGTTAAGCCCTGAGTCCAATGAGCGCCACGCGTTTTTGATGCGCCGCAAAATCAATTCAAATTAATGCTCTTCAATTGCTCTAAATACAATGATAGTAGCACCACTTTGTACCACCACAAAGTTTGATGAAACTTTAAACTTTGTTGCGTGCTGTTCTGTTCACGTTGGTTCCATGCCTCACTTTAGGAAAAAAAATGGCGGAATATTTGTTAAAACATAAAAGATAAGAATATAGGCTTTCAGAGCAATAACACTTGCTTTAATTACCGTAAGTATCATTTTATTAACCATTTTGAATCACATCTATTTCATAAAATAAAATCATCAACCAACTTCAGACTTTCGTTGACAAATGTCATCGTGTGGCCCCGATTGTATCTCGGATGCCACAAAGTAGCGCCACAGAAAAAAAGCGTGGCTCTCATTGGGCTCAGGGCTTTAGAAAAAGAAAATCAAAATGCTACAATTTTCATTTGATTTCCATTCGTTTCAATATGGATGTGATTTATTTAAAAGCTCTTTTTCTCTAAATTCTCATACATCTCAAATTTTTTTTTATGGCAATTAGCGTTTGGGATGTCCCAACTGAACAGTTCGGCACTTCTTTTGTTATACCTGCTAGAAAAGCTTCATTTGTTATAAATATAAGTTTAGTTAATAGAAATAAATTTCAGTTGAAAGAACTAGGATTTATATGTAATATTTTAATGCAACTTTCAATGGTAATCGTATTAAATAAACTTTTTAATTGGGACAGCAAAAAGTTTAGTTATAATACAAATTTTTTAGTTATTCTATATATAGTAAGTCATTTATTTTTTAGTTCTGATAACTAAAATTCAGTTGTCACAACTAAAATTCAGTTGTCACAATTTATATTTAATTGTATAAGAAGTAGCCAAAAGTTTTATAATATTTCTATGTGTAACAATAAAAATTCTCATAAGGATAAGGTAAGTTCATAATTAGCCATACGGTCCTTGTTCATTTTCATTGTCAATTGGACATTGCCCAACATAAACCAACAACATCAAATTTACTTTACATGCTTTTAAAGGTCAAACATAAATAGTAACATAATTTTCTTATATATAGTTAAAAATTATTATGAAAATAATATTATTTAGATGATGTTACAAGCACATAAAGTATGAAACAAGTTCTTTATTAATATAGTAAACATACATAAGTACATAATATTAAAACAATCAAAAGACCTTAAGTTGAAAACAAACAAGAGTTTAAAATGACTTATTTGGTAATATGAAATAAAAATAACGGCAGCTTGAAAATTGCGCGATCACTGATCATGGATTTTACACTCGTTGTAAAATGTTTTACTAACTAGTTTACTATAGAACTATCGTTAACTCAAAATCTCACCTACTAATCCTATCAATATCCAATTACATAAAAATCATCATTAGTACACAACATAGTTGTCAATTTTGCTGGAAAAAATTTATAATCAGGATCAAGTTCAGGCATAAATTTCTATTCGGGATTTGAATCACAAAAAAACCTAATAACTCTGAAGCTGAAAAAAAAAAATAAGTGGGATCAAGAAGATGAAGAAAAAGAATTGAACTCGTAAAAATATGATAAAACTGGTATCGCAAAAAAGCGTGCTATCGTGACTTTTTAAAAAGAAAAAACTTCATAACATACACTATAACATATGCCATCAAGTTGAACTTGCAATAATCTGGAAGAACCGAAATTGGAACCGGACTTGTTGGTTAAGTTTCATATATATCAAAATACAGGCTCTCACGAGCTCAAATGATTTTATTGCGGCTGAATTTTTGTGTGTGCTACTGGTCACAGGTACCTATAAATACAGTAGCACCCTCCGTTTTTAAGGCGGAACAAAATGCATTCAAAATTAATTCCTTATATTCTGGTTTTTTTTTTTTTTTTAAGTAGGTATATATGATGACTCTAACGGTTATGTTAGACAAGATGCCGCGCTTCTTTTTTTTTAGGTATTTCAAACCAGAAATTCCAGTTCAAAAATCGTATATTGGAAAATTTGTGATTTATGATGGAGAGAATATTGAAATTTCCTTTTTCTTATAATAAATATAGAAATATATGAAATTCATGATAAATTTGAATATCCAAAAAAAAAATATGAAAATTTTCTTAGTTGATGGGTTTTTTGTTATTCTCTATAATTTAATTTGGAAATTCCATATTTTTCCAATGAAAATAAAATACAATCTTCTCCATTTAATTAAAAATTTATATTTTGATAAATTTCCAATTTTAAAAATTTAAGTATTTTGAAAAGAAAAAAAGAATATAATTAACGGATATTTATCATAATTATGGTTTTTGAAACAAAACAAAAAAAAAAAATATCTTTTTTCATTAATTATGATAAATTTTTCAAACCATGGACAAATTGGATATATGACATTTTTTAAATAACGCTGAAATACTCGCGCACACACTCAATTAGCATACTGCTCACGAAATTATTAATTTTTGTTCAATTTTGTCAAAGTTTTATGATTAATGTTTTGAATGTATATTCTTGATCGTTATAAAAAGCCTATGGTCCCAGTGTTCAATTAGATTTCATGTTCATGTCATAAATTATGACAATTACGCAATTATAACCTGTGTGCACGGTGGTAGTGCAAAGAAATTACGCGGTATGAAGTTTTTTTTTATTTTTCTTTATAAACCAATCAGAATTTCACAAATACTGACATATAATCACAGTTTGAGGTCAATTATTATTAAATGTTATTACAATGTTATAAAAATCGTGTCTGATATATACAACATGTTTTCCAGAGATTGCATAGTTTAGTTAAAGATGCTGCTACGTATAAGTGCAACAAACTGATACTCTTTTATTTATATTTTGATGCGTTTTTAAGATTAGTAAATAGTAATATAGATTTTGGAGGTTACAAACTTCATCGTCATTAACAATTAATTTTCCATATAAATAAATTAAAATAAAACTTAGACCCCTTTACAATTAATTTTCCATCCAACTCAACCCGTGAAAAGCTTATCAAGTAAATTATTACGAACTTAAGTTCAATGCGTGTACGCCTATATAAATTATATTAAATGAAATACATTTGTATATTAAACTATTACAGATTCACAGATGGTTCAAAAATCAGATAATGGGCATTTGTTGGATAAATCTGGGCTGGAATCGTATACGTCGATTGCAATTCCACTCCAGAATATTATGGAACCAAAATAACCTTGATTTTCTCCTTTTTAGTGCTTGAATACACTTGTTCAATGCTTTGGGCATTATCTGGACGTTTTTTTTTTCAACTTTATTTCCTATACGCAGTTTTCTTATATTTCTTAAAAATCAAAAAAAAAAAAAGAAAAGATTTTCATTCAATTTCCATGAAAAATGTCTGCATTTAAAGTGATCAATTATTTATGCTATAAAATAATTGCATATATTCGCGGTATGTTCTTGTTTCGGTTATCCGTATACAAACTTGGGTAATTTAAATCGTTTAGAGAAGAAAATGTGGTAGAATAGATCCAATAATGATGAGTTGCAGTGCCAGTTTAAGATCGGAAGATAGTATCTAGAATAGAATGTTTGAAAAGAAATACTTTGTTGTATGTATTTAATTCAATTTTTCGATAGGCTTTTGCTAGCCTTTGGAATCTGTCACATTTTTCAAACGACAATATAAAATAATGATGTTATTTACGACAAAAAATATACATTCGTTTAGATATCTAACATTTTTTAAGTATCCCACAGTCAAAAATTGTTAATACAGAATGTCCGACTAACAATGTTTATACGGATTATATCTAATCATAAATGTTTACAATAACGTCCTAAAACCAAATTTCATTTGGAAATCAGATGAGTTTAACCGACGGAGTTTTCGTATTTGTAAATTAAAGAAAATGTTTTCAAGCATTTTCCACCAAACTTTGAAAACTTTGTTGAATTTTTACTGGATTTGAATTATACTAAACTGTAGATGTGTGATTAAAATGCTTGTGTCCTGGAAACTTTCAGTGCAAGTCCTTGAAATAGTTTTAGTCCTGGCAAGTTTTATAAGAACTTAAAACTTTTGGTCCACTTGTGAAATAGTTATGATAAGATTTCATATACGGATTTGTAGTGTCTTTTACCATATTTTAGTATTTTCTAAGGACCCAATAAAAGGAATAAATATTTCAGCATTTAGATTTTCCATCTCTTTTGGACAATTGTTTTCCAACCATTGAAACCACTTTCAAAAGACATAAACTGCTCTATCTTATTGAGAGTCTTGAATTATTCAAGACATGTATTTTCTGTTTCCTTATTTGATTGATTCCCATTTCTTGAGGCATTTGATGTGAGATGGTTTCTTAAAGATTGGTTACCTTCGTTTAGATATTACTTTTTGAATCTTATCATTTTCTCAGTTTTTAGTTATTTTGTTTTATTTTAATTACAGTTCATATGAAATAGAATGCAAAAAAAGATAAATAATTCCGAATGGTCGCAATATAAGATCACAAAAAAAGAAACGAAACAAACAAAATGTACATCATTCAGGAACCTGCAAAGATGTCGAAGACAATAATTTCTCTTCATTTGTTGCATTTTGCTTTTTTATTGGTAAAGTCTGATACAATTGAGCCGAGATATTTTCATGGATATTGGTGTTGTTCACATTTTCGATGAAAGAATTCAATGAATGCGCTAAAGGGTAGATTTTTACTGATTGACCAACGATAACGGTGTCGAAGAAAGATTTTTTAACATTGATTTCAATTTTTTCTGTTTTACAAAAAGTGTTAACAAATTCAAAAAGGTTTTTACTACAAAGTATATACGAAAAAATTTTAATTAATATAATTTTCCAAAAACATACATAAATATTAATTAATTTCAGTTTTTTAAACAATTTTCACATGAATTTTAATTATGATATATTTTTCATTTATTATTTAAATTTTCAATAGCCTCTGTTCTTCGGAATCATGCATTTTACTTTGTTAAAATTCAAATTAAGCTTTTAATTACTGATAATCTTTACATTTTTATAATTATTTCTTAAGAAATGAAAGAAGATCTTCGATTATAATTAAGTAAAAATAAGGTATTTTACTTTTAATTAATCGATTTCTGAAGTATAATTAGAGTAAAAGAAAATCAAGAAGTTGAATTTATAATTATTCCTTAATTGTCGTTTACAGTTCTTGCCTTAAACAGTTTTTGATTTAATTAGTTTTTTGTAATACTTTTAATTTGAATATTTTGAAAAAAAAAACGTACTAAAAAATATGTTTTATTTTATCAAGAATTTTGGATAAAAGTCATTAAACATTTGTACCTAATTAAGCCGCGTAATACAGTAAATTCGCAAATGCCTGAGGCCGCATCTTTTAACTAATTGTATGTAGATACGTGAGAAAGAAATAGTTCTAAAGCTTTTATGGCTAGAAGAGGAGAAGGGAAATGAATTTCAGGTAATTCAATGGTTTCCTAAAAGTTATTTATTCTGGAAAAAAAGACTGTTATCTTATTTCTTTACTTGGAACTTTATCAACGTCATCTGAACTGGAAGTTTGAATCAAAACTATGATTTATAATTAGTTTATGATAAATTTTCTTCAAATTTAATTAAAAATTTGCTTGCTTTTTGAAAATAAAATCTTCCTAATATATTTTAATGATGTTAAATTCATTCAAATAAATTCAAGTAATTGTTATCACACACGCGTCTTGAAATGTAAAAAAAGAAAACACATAATACTTAAATACTTTTACGTATATTTCCTTTTTTTTAACTTAAATAGCTTTCATAGTAATTAGTCCAACATTTAAGATATCATAATTAAAGTAAAATGTAAAATATTTTGCGCTAATGTGCTAAAGATACATTTTCTTAAGAAAAATGTAATCAAGTCATTTTCATATATTTTCGAATCGTTAACAAATTTAAATATAAGATTATTGTAAAAATTGTAAAATATACGCGTTCATTTTTTTTTCATCTTGTAACCCAAAGTTATAAAAGTTCCGACACTCAAGCGTTTTTTTTTTGTGAAACTTTTTGCAATTTCCTTATCTTAATGTCAAGCATTAAAAACCGACCGTCAAAGAGTTTGTTTTTGGGATCCATTTCCAGGTAATCTATCATTCTAGCCACCATGTAAGTTATGTCTTTGGAAATTGAGCTCTCCCTGGCCATCTTATATACATAATGTGTAAATGCATGCGATGATATTATTCTAAGATTAATTTAATGTAAAATATCAGAGCACTTGATTACTATTCTAGACATTATTTTTAGTTGCTTTTAGCTTCATATTTAGCCTTTGATACGATTTAATTAGCCTGAAGGCTATTTTATGTGCATCTGCATTTTTGCATTAAACTTAAAATACATAGTACCTTCTTTTTTTTTCTTTCTTTTGATCATCTTATATTCGATGTACACAATTATCTTTAAAAGTGCGTCGTCTTCCTTATTATATTTCGCGATGAAGAAAGGAAGTTACAGCTATAGTTTTTTTGCAAGTCTTAAGAGTTTTCTTTAATAGAAAATTTTTGTTGTTTTCATAATGATGATGGTTTCTAATGGCAAATTCTAGAGAAGATACAATTACAATTGCATTACTGAAAATATTGGTCACTCATTCGTATTTATATGTATTAAGTTTTAATGAAATGATCTGACATATCATGGACATGGATTTTTAAAATAAAAGAATAATAGTGGAATATCGAATTTTTGCACCTGACTTTCATGATTTTATCCTGAAAAATATACGCGTTAAATAATGACTCGAAATGACGACATATAGACTTTTTAGAGGGAATTAAAACATAACATGTCTAGTATAACAACAATTTAATAATGATTAGGATGTCAAGAGGACTCCTAATGACATTTTGATTGACATTCAGTGTGGTTACAATGTGGATGACCACTTTGATTTAACTCTTGATAGTTTTTTCTTAATGTTTTTTTTGTTGTAACCTTTTACAAAACGTTTCAACCCGTTTTTTATTTGCCTTCTTATGAATTTATATATGTACTGATCTGATATCTTTTGCTAGATTTTTACATAAATATAAGACTCACGTGTATCATGTGTACATATTTTTAAAGACGTTCACAGCTAGATTATAAACAAAAAACAAGTCTTAATTGACTGATGTGGTGACTATGGATGAGGACTTTAGCTATTTCGTAATGAGACTAGCATCACATTTGATATTAATCCCGAGATTATGAATAACTTTCTTGTTGCCTTCTGCACTCTATCAATATTTATAAATATAATAATTAATTAACTGCAGTTATAAGTAACTTATTTTGTTAGTGTCTTTTTTCCTAGGTTTATATATTATGTCATTTTTATATCTTAGTGTAAGAAAGGTTAAGGAACTTTTCATTTTAATAAACAAATTGGTTTCGGTTATTTTGATTAAATTGATGAGTGTGAAGTGGACAACCATGAAAATTCGAATATAATAAAATGAATAAAGTTTTTTTTTTGGTTTAGTTTGAATTTTATTTGTTTAAAAATATTATAATAGAAAGAAATAAAAAGAAAAAAATGTTTTAATAGATTTCTTCTTAAGCCAAAAAAGAATACTATTCTATCAGCTTAAACAAATACTTTTAGTTCAAGTCACTTAAATCGTCTCTTTTGAATTGTATAACTTGTCAATATTTTCATGCTTGTTGTTCCACTAAAATTGTGTTCAAATACTTTGTTAAAATATAATATTATTAAATTCGAATTGTTAATTGCAAGAAAACTATAATTTTGAATACCGTTAAATGAATAAATAAACTAAATAACTGATTTTTAAAAGAATCCCAAAAACGAACAAACAATACTCTCTCAAAAGTCTAGAAACAAATTGGAAGTAAATATTACTTTATTGTTTCATTTAATTGCATTTTTAACGTGATTGTAAAATGATCTTCAAATCAAATATTCTACAAATTTTGTTTATTTTTTTTTTGTATTTTATTATTTCAACAAGATCACATTTAAATTCCATTAAATTCCCCAATTCAGTAGTAACAACCTCACTTTCCAATATGACAAGTGATCGTGTGATCGTGTTATCAATATTATTGTTGTTTTAAATTTAGAAAATTTAAATTAATTAAATATTTAGTGATTTGATCATGATTACATAAATATAATCGATCGACAGTGTACTTGTATAATTGAATTTAAAAGCGTCAATCGTGTTCGTATTTCAATACTACTTGGTGATCAATGAAAACAAAAAAGTATAATAACGATCTTACTCTAATTTGTGTGTTTTTTTTTTATATTTGTTTGTTTAAATAAACACAAGTTAAGTGTATAAAATATATACGAAAGTCTTGAGAATGATCGCGCGCGGATCTTGTTTAAAGAATTGAACGTTGAAATGAAATAAAATTATTGAATGTGAAGTGTAACTACATGTAATATACTCATATATGTAACTTTTTGTTACGAATGTGAAGCATATATGGAATAATATATGATATTGTGATGGGAGGCGTCATACTTCAATTTTACTCTTTTTTTTTTGTATGTCGGTGCGGTCAACTTTAATGTTGTACATTTAATAAAACTTATCGTCGTGATTGGTTCAATTATAAAAACCAATGGGAATGATTATTGATAAGAATTATAATAAAAAATATATATAATTAGTGTCACACTGTTGTTTTGTTTTTCCTTTTTTTAGGTAGGAGAACATATAATTAATTTATATAAAATAATAAAAAAAACATACATGTAAGTACATAACTTTGGTGACGATATAAAAATCATAAAATTTATAAAATATATTGTAAAATTCATTTAGTGAATAATTTTATAATTGCATTTAATTGCAGTATTTCCTATCATTTTTCTTTCAAATCAATATTTCTAAAGAAAAATTATACAAATATTTTTATTTCTATAATTGATTGTTTGATTTCATATTTCAATTGTGGAAATTCGTAATATTTATCATAAAATACTTTCACACATCAATCATATTGCAAAAATCATTATCATTACTCATATAAAATAGTAAAATGTACAAGTTTCAATTACAATTTCATTAACGGAGTACCTAACTTTTCATGCCTATTGGAGAAAAAAAATATCTACATATAAAGGTATCCACCGTTTCCAGCCAAAAGAGCCTACAATTAACTCTATAAGTTTAGTTATCATTTATCACAATGGAACATCAACCGAACAATAACAGGCACTTGTGAACGTATATCGCTATTATATCTTTCATATTCACTGGTTTAGTATATATCTTAAGACAGCATCCACCACTCGATAACTCAATGATAAAATGGTCCAGCCCCATAAATAGAATTATAATTGCACTCAATTAATCATCATAATTAGATGAATTGCAAAACGAAAGAAAATCTTACGTATATGAGTAGCATGAGGATGATTTTCTTTTCTTACATATATTCATGATAGATAAATGCAAGATAATGGATGCTAAAGAACGCATTTATAACAAAGAATATATTTTACATAAGATATGTTGTTGTTTTTTTTTTGGTTGGTTCTTGCGCAGATTTATTTCACATTCAAACAATTATCTGACCATATTTGCATTTAATTGATTTCAATAACGGATGAGGTTAGTCTTTTGAAAGAAACCAAAAAAAAAGGATGAACGTTTAAAACTTGAACGTCATTTACTACTAATACACTTGGGTCTCTTTTTATGAAATTTTGAATATAGTAAAAATTAGTTCAATCATCATCGCGATGTTAAATCATGACATTGCAAGATATATAGTAACTGACAATCGGCCTATAGCCAAAACTAATAATACGTCAGGGTGTTCTCTGCATAACTTTGTTTCTTCTTCTTCAAATTTGTTTTAATTCGCAAGTAGTCTGGGCCCTACTAACATAAATCTATTCTACAAATTGTACTCAAATGCGTAAATTAGTTATTGACGGACATCAAAAGAAACCTTTCGAAGAGGCCTATTTCCTTTCTCCACGATCATTAAATCTATTTTACTGAAAGTTAAAATATTAGCCTCATATTTAGTCAATATATGTAAATAATTAAAATAAAATTGCGTCACAAAGCAGGTATAAAGTTTACATTAATTCTATTTGCCTTACTATTGCCTTTAATTTTACTACGTTTTTATTAGCTCGCTTTCTTATTTCTTTATTTGTTTATCCAGTACAAATCTTGCAATCGATCTTTAACTAACTTCCCGACTAGCCAGATATTTGAAACTTTTAGAATAGCTCAGAACACGATGACAATGCATTCTTATAATGCTTTTAAATATCTTTAAGCAAAATTGAATTCATTTTCAGTAAATTTTATTTGTATGGAAAGTTAGTTCGGAAAAAATTTCTTTTCTTCATATTATAAAGTAAGCTCTGTCAAAACAAAATACATGTTTATTAAAATTATGATCTTGTCAAAAATTTTCGAACAACAGAAAATTTAAAAACGTGGTATATAAAAAGTTATTATTATCTTGTAATTATTTATGCATTAGTTTCAGAGTTATATAGTTATATAGTTCTTGAATGCGGTTTCATATCTACCGCATAAAAAGATACCTGAGTTTATATGTCATCGATCGCTTTTTTTACCTTTAAATCCCATTGATCGGTATTATAATATGTAAAGAATGTTTGAAAAAGATTGTAAACGACGTTCTATCAAAATAATAACAATAGGCCGTTTCTGTGTTTCTAGAAAATTCATACATTTTCTTTTATCAACGTATAAGTACTTACTATCGAGTATCGGATAAAGGAGTATTCATCTTGAATTTGATTGTTTTTAAATTATAAAAATTGTTTGAAAGAAGTTGTGTTACATGTCAAGTTGCCGGATGACATAATTGCAGAATTCAAATTCACTATTTAGGCTGATTACATTATTCAAGCTGACATTCTGACAATATGTACATTTTCCTTGTGTTTAGTCGTTAACGATGAATACGCGGAAGATATACTATGAATTGTAACAAATCCACATTAATGAGATCTTAGAAATTGTGAAATAATAATAAAATCCGAATTAGAATATGCGTTTGTTATATAAAAGTAATTATTTTTAGGAAAAACAATGTCCTTTAGTTTCAGTCAAATATAATAACTAGTCGAAGCCAGGGAAACAGTTTGAATGAAACAGATTTTTCTGACAACTTATTGCGTATATAAGTTTTCAGTGGTTATTACACAGCACAGTACTCTAAGCATTTGAGAACCTGTTAAACAGATAGTTTAAAGAATCTTCTAATCAAGTATTCTAAGTAATATAAGTATTTTGTTTAATTTACTATTAAGTTATTATGTTACTATGGCCTAGATGACGAACCTCAATGTAAATGAATAGCAATCATTTTTTCTCCTGTAATAATAGTGTTTAGAAATAGGGCATGAAGACAAATGTATCCAAAAATAAAATGATGATTCTTTCAATGATCTTTTTTCATTAGCTAATTTTTTTTAAATCATTGGTTTGCTCTATGACACCTCTTAGAAAAACTAATATCGATATAAGATATATAAGATAAGATACTAGTAACAATACTAATACGAATTGAATTTGAAAGAAAACGTATCATTTCCATTCAATCTTACCTACTACCAATATAAAATTTTTGAATGATCATAGATCTATTTAATCTCCCTTATTAGTATCATCATTACGATCACTTAAACAATTTTAGACATTTTTCAATATGAGATCCCTGCAATTTTAAGCAAGTTTGCACTGATCGATTTTATCCGCCTTTATAGTTTCTTATCTAGAAGCACGCTTCTATCATTTTTATATCAATACTGGAAGGCATATACAATTATATCAAAATGGAATATTTGGATAATAATAATAATAATAATAACAAGAATAATGGAAATTTGTAAAAACATTACTCCTTCATCAAGTGAAAAAGAAAATCGCCTTTGGGCTTCATTGCCATAACGGATGAAAAACAACGATCGAAGCAAGAAAAAAAAATAAAAATTGGAAAACAATCGATGATTGATCTTTGATGCACCTTTCAATAAAAATTTTTTTTAAATTGAATAACTTTTTGATAGTTTGATCAAAGTAAAATCGATTTTTGTTTTTGTAATTTTGTCTAAAGAAACATTAATTTCATGTCCCGCAGCGAAACAAGAGATTTCAGTATGTTTTTTTTTTTTTTTGTTTCGCCAAAAATATAATTTCAAATTATTACAATTCACAATTTAAAACTTCGAATTATCATTTTATACCTGTCAGTATAATTATTACAATGAATTTCATGTAAACCAACTTTAAATTAATTAATTTCTGTTTCGTATGAAATTCAACAAGATTTTTTTTTAAGAAAAAACAACGAAAGTTGACCTTTTTTTGTACGTCGAATTTAATAAAATCGCGGAATATTGACAATAATATTAGTTTAAAAAAAAAAATGGTTTTAACTACACGATGAGAAATTTATCACCTTTTTTGTATATAATATTAAATCTAACTAAGGTCATGTTTAAAAGCACCATAAAACTCATCTCACCTTCTAATCAAATCATTCCATAGTTTGGTATTTTGATTGATGTTCGAATACAAAATATTTTCAGAAATTTATGATTTAATGTGTTTTCTTACATTTATATGATTTCTTTCATTTCTAAAATGTGTTACCTTAAGATTTC
The DNA here is from genome assembly GCA_963422695.1 of Xylophagus ater. Classification (NCBI taxonomy): domain Eukaryota; kingdom Metazoa; phylum Arthropoda; class Insecta; order Diptera; family Xylophagidae; genus Xylophagus; species Xylophagus ater. The sequence continues at coordinate 7,406,908 of OY730486.1, read as the reverse complement.
ATGGCTTTTATAGATTTAGTCACTGATATTAGTAATGATCTTTTCACTGAGATCGTAATTATCGAAACATTCAATTATTATGGTAGACTATCATTGCGGGATATCGTTAATTGTTTTAAATATTTCCTCAATAGAAAGGTAATCTACATAGTTTTAAAACTTCAATGGATCGTTTGAATTTTTTCTAAACTATTTGAATTGAGCCTTAAAAATCCTTATCTAAAATAACATGCCAATATGATTGATAATGTTAATAATGTTAATCTTGAAAGAGAATTATAATTTATTATTAGGACGCTATTAAATGTGTATTTTTAAATAATTAGAAAATTATTTTCACACAATTTTTAGCATATATGTTGAAAAGAAAGTGAACTAGACGAGGCCAAGGAGCCTCCTCATTTATTCTTTTGATTTATTGTGTCTAGTTTCTAAAAAATACCTTCTTACTGGTAACTTTTTATATACATATTAATTAGTTTAAGCAAGTTTTCTTGTAATTACCATCTTAATAGTTACATATTAATGCAAATAAGGTGTTCATAAACGTTTAATTTCCTCCAGTTCGAACTCACAATATCACACATTACTTCATTTATAGCAAATTTTGTTTAGATTGACTTTTATTATTATAAAAAAAGCACAATGTGGAGTAACAAACAAACAGTGCGCTGGACAATCTGTGTCTAAAACTCCCGAAGAAGTATCATCTGTGAAAAGTGAAAGGCTTCGAAAATTTCGAAAAGAATAAACTGCTGTGTATCTTAAGAAAACGAACAAAATTTTATTTAATTATTATTAGCAGAAATTCACAGATCTGAATTCAAGGCGTTTACCTAAATTCATATGAAACGAAACAGATCGGATCGTATCTTAGAAACTAGTCCAAAGATACTAATAATACTTGTAATAACATAACGGACAGTATTCAATATTATTAGTATTTCTTCTTGTTTTTCTTCATTTTGTATTGATTCCGATGTAATCTTTGCATAGAAATATATTTTCTATTAAAACATTTATATAAAATGAATTTATTGAAATATAATTTAACTGTAAAATTAGGATTTTATAACATAAAAAACATATATTTAATACTTTTTACGAATGATCAAGAGGGAAATAGTTTATTTTAAGAAATATGTTATAAAATTTGAATTTTGAAAAATGAAAAAGAATTGCATAGGCCTGAATAACTTGTTAATATAAGTTCATTTAAATAGCCCGTTGCGAAATTAACGTATTTCTTTTCTTTCTTAACTTGCGTGTGAAAACAATAAGAATTTCTTAATTTTTCTCATATTATTATTATTATAACTGACAAGACAGATCCAAAAAAAAAGCTTTTTCATTTTACTTAATTTATCGATCACTGCTAAATTTATTGAAATTCAATGATCTCATTCGAATATCCAGTCAGAAACTTAAAATTGATTTAATCTGATCACAAATGGCGAAGACATAATTTCTTATAAATTTATAAAGGCCACTGAATTTATGCCAAGAAAACCAAAATAAATATAATATTAAAGAAATATGATTTAAATGTTCACCTGGTTTTCTTTCTTCTTAAAGATTGGAAAAATATAAAAAATTTCATCTTATAAACATGATCAGTGATCGTGCATAACATTTCTGATTATCTTTGCGTGCTAATCACCTATTTAGGACTGCCATTTTAAATCTCATTTCATTTTCATATTTTATAAAAGCCAAAATAAAGAAATCGCATAATAATTTCTTATACATATGTATATCGATCGCGTCATGATATATTGTTGGCGGAATTTTTGAAAAATAAATAAAGCATATTATCTGAAATAATTCTTTCGGACAGAAAACGTTAAATTCAATTGTCTATAATTAAAATTTTCCATAACTCTCAAAATGTAACGAATTTTCTAACGTATATATTTCTTTTACCAAAAGAAAAAAAAAACGGTTTGTTATAACGTAAAATTTGATGGACATAGTACAGATGGTCAGTTGTTTGGCTTTAAGGAATTATCCTTGATTAAAAATTCAATAAATCCAGTTTTTTGAAACCAAAAGATAAAAATATAAAAGGAATTTTCTCACGAAATTTTGTGTGCTTTTCCTTATGAATTCATTCAGCAAATCATATCATAAAAAAAACTAACTCGAAGAACATGTTTGACAAGATTTTACAAAACGGTCAAGCGTATAAAATGAATGAATTTTGAAAGTCCTTTTTTTCCAAGATACTGGACAGTGTCCGCTTACGGTCAAACAGAAAAACTTTAATAAAGATAAATGCTTGGATATATTATGCAAAAGAGATAAAAATGCTGGTCATTTACTTTTCTTCTAATTTCTTCACCCTATTCAATGTTCTTTAGAAAACATTAACAACAATTTTTTTCAATCCTTTTCTTTTATAACGAAACTGACCATCAATCGAGAACTATATGTAAAATGGATTACTGACCATATTCAAAACATAAAACTGAGCATACATTGTTTTGATTAAAATCTACCCTTTTTTAAAAAAAAAGGATTTCTTATATTTCTTTGGAAGAACGAAGAAGGGCTACGATGATCATACCCTATTTTCTTTAATACTCTTCCTTTTGTCGAATGCAAACATTACCAAAAATGAAGAAGGAAAAAAAGGTTAGTGAAACCCATGAGAAAAAAAAAGTTTAATTTTTTTTCAGGATGATCATTTTTTGATAGATCAGTTACGAAAGGATATTCGTGACAATTTTTTAATAAAAAATTTTTATGAAAAAACTGGTTTTTTAAGAAATGTCCGGTAAATTAATCAACTGACCAAAATGGGAATCATTAAATGTTTCGTCTTATATGACAGATAACGAAAAGTTAGGCAAAGGAACACTTGTAGAACCTTTGAACTGTTAATTTCAATATTTTTCTTCTTTTTTTTTGGGGGGATTAAATTCATTATGAATAAATTAAGACAGATCCAAATTAGTCAATTTCTCATGAAGATGTTTGATCATTAAAGAAAATAATCATTTGATATCGGAAAGAACTATATGAATATATTTTAATTTGAGAAACAAAAACTTCTCACATTTATAATGACTTAGCTATGAAGACCTAAACTGTTGGGAAAAGAAATTACTTTAAGACATTCGAAAATATTAATTAAAGAATTTCTTGAAAGTTTGAAGTCAATTTTCTTTTCCGTTCTTAAATTATAAATGAATATATTAAGATTATTATTAATCGATGACAGTTTTTAATTTGAAAATCACCATGAAACTGATTTCTATTAAAGTCTATTAATTAAAAAATTACTTTGAAATGAAAAACCATTTTTGGTGATATTTTTAATAACTAAATCATTTAACTTTCATTTTTCTAAGTTAATAAATAATTTAACAAGTTTTCACTAAAATATCATATTATTTAGAATCCCAGTAGCGTTTCGAAATGAACGCATAGAAAAGTATATAAACTAAATATATAAATATATATACTTAGTTAACGACTATCGAATCATGTTTTCACTTAGCTTAACATTTCACTATAGTAATAGGTGTCAATATCTCCTATCCGGCTTTTATTCGACATGCTATATTTTTCGAAAATGTTCAAATACAAAAATTCCTCAAAAAAGTTTTTTTTTTTCTTTACCCGAACACAATTCATGTCTATAATAGTGTTTTAAAAATATCGATATATCGTCGATTTCGTTCCTTACAATATACTATATATATCATTCGAAAATCATTTGTTGTATCAGCTTGTATCAGTAAGACAAGGCACTCACGCACTATTTAAAAACAACGAGCAGGTCGTTTCCGACATGCACAAAGAATTGTACAACTATCTCCGCCTGTGTAACATGAGCTTACGTCCAACATTGATTTTCAAACATAACATAACATTTATATATTTTGTTACAGTTTACGACTTTTTACATATATTACATTATTATTTATTTATAAAATTTTACCGACGTAAGCCGGGGGTACTATGAAATCAATTTCGCGCAAATATATACCAACTTTTTTCTGTTTTTTTCTTCTTTTTGAATTGCAATTTTCCGATCATTTATCAAAATAGACAAAGGCGCGCAGTTTGAATATATTGCGTGTCAGAGCTCAATTAATTTCTTATTAAAATGTTTAACAAAAATCAAGAAAAGAAAAAAAGTTCAAGAAAGAAAATGAAAATAAATAAGTTTTCAGGTGAAAAGGTCCGTTAATGTTTTAACTAACTATAAAAAACTTTTTAGTTTTTCTTTTAATCTTCGCGATTACAAGATTCTTTACTTTTCAGAGTCCTCAACTAAATAATTAACTTAAAATCTGTTAATTTAATTTGTGTTTTACTGCACAAGCAGTATATCCACTTAGAAAATGAGAAAATTTCTATTCAACGCGTACATTAAGAGTTTCAAATCGACATTTTATGGTGAACTCATTTCTATGTTAGACTCTGTCACATTCCTGTGATTTATTACCATTCAAGGTATACGCAAATGTTTGCTGCTTTTAATTTCTTAATAAAATGTACAATCATAGGAAATTTAATGTTTAGCAAGGCCGTTTCAAATAGACCTACGTCTGTAATTACAAAAGTTTGTTCGTATTTTAATTTATTTCTAAAATGGAGTTTCTTATTTCCATATACACAATTCATCGGCCTACAATCAGTACAAAAAGCAAATTGCTTTCAAATCGTATAAAACAATCTTTCAAGTTCTATCTAAAATTGTAATTTCTTTTAGGAATTCTTTAATATTTTCCAGAAACAATAATCCAAAGAAGAACCAACCTTCTCTTTTCGGTAATGGTCGTTTTATGCGATTGTATCTGTTGATGCCCAGTAATTTTATTTGAACTTTTTTTTCTGGAATATTATTTAGCGAACCCGCAGGAAACTTGATGGCCTTTACTTCACCTTATACCATTTCGTTTCTTAATTTCCTTTTATATTTGTTATTATTTACTTTGTTTAAAATTTCATGTTTTTTGTATTTTATTAATGATAACTGTATCCACTTTAGCGGGTGTCTTCTGTAAGAATGCAATTTTAAGGTGCATTATATGAAATCTGTGCGGACATGGTATTTGATTGCATTCTTTTGGATACCGCGTTTTATTTCACGAACATATATAAAATAAGTAAAAATAAAAAAGGCGAAAAGTATTTTTTGTTGCATACTAATTTTATTTTATTTTTAAAGCTTTTCTTTACTTTTGAAACATCAACAATCGTGGGATTTACACACTTTTTTTTATATTTGGGGGTAATCATCTTCATATATTGAAGTGCATCCATAAACATTCTATGCTCGTTTCTTGCCTTTCACGTCTATCCTCTGGGCATGTTTATATAGGTTTTGATTGTTTTTCGAAAGACGTTACCATAAAATATGCAAAATATTTTTAATAAGATGTGATCTCCAGTTTTTGGTCAGCATCTTAATGGGGACCCATACTTAAAGTTTTTGAAGAATAAGAATTTTTATGTTGATTTTATTTTCATCACTATTTTCGACTTTAAGATTTTTACTTAACGATTTTCCCTGTTTTTATTGTGGATGGAAGTAAAATACTTTTGAAATTTATGATTTAATTTTTTATTGGAACAAGGTCGATGTTTCAATGATGTTTGGAATATTTCTTAAATAAATTAAATTCTGATTAAATAAATATAAAAACATTTTTGAGAATAAATAATCTCGAGATTCATTGAGAAATAAAAGAAAATTATGTTATAAAATAAATCTTGCTTTCTTTCTGACTAAATACTCTAATAAAAAATAACAGTCACATTAATCCTTTTAGTTCTATTCGTTTTACTTAAACTAATCGTTTACTATAATTTAGAATAAATTTGTTTTTATTCATTTAATAAGAACTTTCTTTAGGGCATCCAAACTCTTAAACTCTTAACAAAATATACCAATTTCATGGACATAGGATATAATAGGATAATGCTTAGTTTCAAGACCAATATGCATGCTTTTGAATTTCTATAAATCTGTAACAAAACGACGTTAATAAAACGTATAACAAATAATATTCTCTTTGATATATACCGCATAAAATATACTCATAAATGCCTCCCACATGAAAAGACCTAATATCAAATTTTAATATATGCCCTTTAGTAAGAAATTTTCATAGAAATAAAATAATTTTACAATGTAATTAGAGTAGAAATTTGGTACACCGCTTAATTCTTCAAAAGGAATTCATATTCAAAGATATCATTTTATATAAAAACAAAAAATAGTGTAACTTCAAGCTAAATTTTATGTGCTGAAATATTATTAACAACTTTATTGACTAAAAAATATAAATTTAATATTAAGTTAGGTGAGATGGACACGCGATTCATACATAAAATTAACATATATAAATATTCCTCTATATATTGAAATGTTTGATCAACATCGACAGTAACAGATAGTCGCAGAAATCTAAAAGGATACATTATGGTTATTGCAATTGAAAATTATGATTTCGTATAGTAAATGATTCACAAACAGATTCTTGGTAATAAATAACCCCTAAAGGCTTTCGATTATATCCTAATGAATGAAATTATATGAAATAAAGTAAATGTAATTATCATTCAACAGATTTATTTGTAGTTAGTTGGTAGATGAAAATGTTTATTGCTTCGGCTTTTAATTGCGCTTCTTAAAAAGTCATGTCTAAATATAGTCTATATATTCAATAGACATCAGTTCTGTCGTAAATCGAAATATAACATCGTAATTTCGTAAATAATAGTAATAAGTTAAAATATTCTTAGAATTATTCAAATATAAAATCGAACGAATTGAAATTTCTCGATTGATTTAGTACAAATATCGTATATAATCACATGTGATCAGATTTGTTATTGTTTTATTTTTCTCCGTCTTCCTTTAATCTATTAACAGAAATTTTTATGTTAATATTATGTTAATTAACAAATAATTAAAAGAAAAATAATCAAAATAGAATTTCTGATGAAGCAATTTTGTCCATAAATAAGAAACTAAAGAAGAGAAATAATCGAAAGACTTAAGCGAGAAACTTGAAAATTATACATTTTTAATGAATTTTTCGGTAAAAGTGTTTTATAAATGAAGACCAGTTTGTAGAATCGATATTCTTCTTCTTAGTTTTGTTGATATGTTTTTTTGTTCTCGAACATTTTACATGGCGGCCTAATTTAAAATTCATGTATTCGAAAATTAATAGTTTTATAGTTATTGATTTAAAAAAAAAAAAAAAAAAATTTCGTCTCTAAAATCTTTAAGAGTTTTAAATCTTAAAAGATAAAAATAATGGGTAAAATTGGATATCAATGGACTTTAAAAGCTAACTAAAATGACAATAAGAGTGCAAGTAAGCAAAATAGTTTTTTAAAATGGTCATTAAATCAAGTAGTCTTAAGTTTTTAACATAAAAATTGTAAATTCAAATAATGACTACATTTTTAGAGAAATTACGAATCGATATTTTTGGCAACATTGGTTTTCGAACAATAGTGAAATTTAGAAACACTAGGTGCCCAAAACTTAGTAGGTTTATCACCTACTAGGCGTTGGGTGTAATTTAGTAATTAATTCAGTCAAAACCTGCCAGAGACGGAACCTACCAAGACCAAATTTTCTTATATTTACTTAACGAAATAATTTTGAAATTATTACTATACCTAATTGTTGATATGACTATGAAGAAAATACTATGAAAAATAGTAAAACTCTTTGTAAATTGACTGTGAAGGGTTCAAATCATTGTCATTTTATGTCTACTATAGTTTTGCTAAAAAAAATAGACCTATTGGATTTCCTGTGCGTATTATTACAATATATTTGATACACATTGAATTTACTATAGGAAATCATTGCTTTGACTATGTGTCAGCCTACAAATTAACTAGGATGAGTATTTCATTATTGGCAAAAATAGTTGATGTAAGCTCAAAAATGGTGTATTTTACATTGTTTTTCTAGTGTTTTTAGTATTAAACGTGAGCTTAGACTTTTGTTGCTATTATTATACTCTGTTCTAGCGACTATTTAGCAATAATATTTCAAAGATTTGAATGTAGGTGACTGAAACCTGTCTGCATACTTGTCCCCTGTAGGATTCAAGCAAATGATTTTTTCAAAACAGGAACCGGATTAAGACAGGAAATTTGATTTCTCCTTTCAACTTTCGTCTTAGCTAGGTCGAACTGTAATTGTGTGATTCAGTTAAAATCGATTATGAGATAAATGATCTCGTTTAGTTTAATTCTTATAGAACTGTTATTTTCCTAAGCAAGAACACTCGGCTTTAAGTGCAGTATTTGTAGATTTCTATTTTATTTAGTAGTCTACAATATATTTTTAGTTTTTCTTTGATTGAAATTTTATAAGAAAAGGAAAAAAAAATGGGAAATATCAGCTGTTTTAAGAGTTTACGTAATCCAAATTTGTTAATAAATTCTAAACGAAATGTGAAACCTTTCGAACAATATCATAATATATTTTTTTATTATTATTACACGTTTTATTATATCTTTGGCATCAGGTACATGAAACTCTTTGATTTAGTGTTATTATATTTTCGGGAAAATCCAGAATATCACCAAATGACAAATTGTTCACGAGAACTATGTTCACAAAATAAATTTATTTGCATGAATACTAATCGGAATTTATTCAAGTATGTATTTTATTCTTAAAGCGTTAGGCTTCATTAATACATTTATATTTTATAACTTTTGTAAATTAAAAATTAAAACAATATTGAAGAGATTCGAATACATATGTTTTTTGAAAATTTTCAGACTTTTAAACCGAAAAATCATATCTTTAGGCACGAAAACTAATTTTGTCTGTTTATTGACAAGGTTTTTATATATCAATACGAACAACTTTTATTGTGCTTTTTGCCTGACTTTTTAAGGTTTTTGAATCTCTAAAGATCTTTACTAATTAGGTTCTTATCGATCTAAAAAATAGAGGTTTTATTTTAATTAATTTGATAAATTATTTATTTTAATGACTTCCGTTTAATTCAGCTTGACCTGATGTTAATCTAAAAACAGTATTTTTTCTATACTACTATAAATTCTTCAATAAGCTTTTAATAATTTTATTTCAAATAATAATGACTATTATTTTAGGTATTTTTTCATCATGTATCTTAATTGAACTATCGTTCATCGTATTGTCCAATTAGCCTAGTTCAATTTAGAAAAATTCACTTGATGTTAAGTGTCGAATAAATATAATACAAGATGCCCATAGTATCATCTCGTCTAAAGCCGCATGAGATTAACATCAACGAAAGAAGCCTTGAAATTTTATTAGCGTTTAAATTCAAAACTCAAGCTGTTAACGATTATTTTGTGTTAGTTTTCCATTTAATATATATATTTTTCTTTTTATATTATTTTATACAGAAATTTATCTTTTATGAAATAGCATTTGTTTGAATTATAAATATACGTAGGTTTTAATTTAACATTAAAAAAATTGTTTAATGATCGCACCAATAAATTATGATACTTCAAAAAAAAAAAAAAGAAGAAGAACTTTGATGTTCTATTCGTGCACAAAATTTAAGATTAACACTTCCTTGGCCTTAGAACTCATTTCCATCTTATAGTCTGGAAAATATATTAGCATGGGAAATTTAATATAAGACTTTGTGTACTCATTTTGAAGAGCATTTCAAATATTATTCTTTCGTGTTTCTTATCAATATTACTATTATAAAATACCTTCTTTTTTTGTCTAAATGTTTTCTTGGACATTTCTCAACTAATTGAATGTATTTTTTAACTTTTTAAATGTTTTTAAAAATGTCAAATATGATATATCTTGTTTGGGTAATTGTTTAAAGAAATAATTTATGAATTGTTGTAGTTAGTAAAAGCATACAACTTTCATTTGAAACAATTTAATTTCGAATGGTCCAATCTGGAAAATGTTTTTTTTTTTTTTATTTCTGATATAATGGTGGAAATTCTACTTTTAATTTTTAGAAAGCTACCAGAAATTATACTAAATATACAAAATCACTATTTAATATAAATCTTATCTTATATAATTGGCAAAAATGCTTAACATTCTTATTATTTGTTATTTGCTTTTATTTTATAATTACAAAATGTAAGATAAGATCCCTTTCCCTTCAATACAAAACCTTTAAAAAAAAATGCTTGTAATAACGATAATGTAGGACCCACGAAAAAAAGAAACAAAACTCTAACTTATCTCGTATACTACCCTTCGAAAATCGAAAAACATTTTCCTTTTAAAAACAAAGAAATTCAATCCCGCGCCGAAAAGATTTTCGTGCGTTAATAATCTTTGGCAGACTTTCAAAGTTTTGTCTGTGATACCTTCTCTTTGATTATTTTAGAAGGCCTCGAATAAAATTTATATAATGTTTCTGTTCATTGCCGTTATCCCTTTTTACCAAGACAGCGTTCTACATGGTTGCATATACATATTTCGGGATTAATTCACATTATCCGTGGTACATCGAAATGCTTTTTCAAGTAAATGTTAAGTCCAAATATATATGTTAGTTCAATAATATTGAAGCCAACGATACCATTTCGAGTATGTCAGGTTAAAGAAAATGCAAAAAAAAAATTTAAAAAAAACAATTCGATCACACTTCTTTTTATAGACTGTGATATGTATATATGCCCTATATATGAAATGGACACCGCATCACTGTTCAAATGCACTTAGTTTTTATATTTTATTGGGTACTAGAATTAATTTTCATTGTTGTCTAAGAGGTGGCTTTAGTTAATATTATTCCCACATCAATTTAAAGAAAAGTGCCGCTAGAAGTTATCATTTACTTGTGGGGAAACTAATGAAGAACATGGTCTAGTTGAAAGCATTAGTAGAGATTTGTTTAGACGTTCAAACGAAATGATTTGAATCTGAAAAACATTTAAAAAAAATTTGAAGATGAAGAATTGGAAACATTATTGGATGAAACCCACTGAAATAGGTGAACAACAAGTAACCAATTTAAAGAGTGTATTGCAAGAAAAATGATCAGAATATGCTAAAAACATGATAAAGTGATTTTCTAACGTGATAGCACTCAACCACACATTGCAAAATACGTGAAAGAAGCCTTGGAAGCATTTGAATGAGATGTTTTAGCTAAATCGCTATGTTCATCAGACAGATAGACAAGCGTGATCTGATTAGAACTTGTTCCACGGCATGGAATATGGCTTTCTTGAACCGCTTTTTGAAACTTATGACGACTTGCTTCAAGTCCACAAGAATTTTTTTCATCACAAAATCCATTTGTTACCCGAAAGATAGTGAAAACGTTGTAAGAAAGGATGGACAATACTTTGAATAAAATCTAAGTTTTTCATTCTATTAAGAAAACCAGAGAAAATTAATTCCAGTACCCAATATATATTTATTGTGCAAAGTACAATTCTTTCACTTCTTTTCATATCACAGTTTCAATTTTTTTTGATGATGCTGATGTCGTGTTTAATTCACCTTCGTGCCTTGTGACCGTTGGACCAAAAACTAAAAAAACAAGAAAAACTTCATAAAAAATAAAATCCATCACATGCAATCAATTTTCGGTCCAAGGGAACCGTATTTTTATTCCTACTTGTAACCAACCATCCATCGATTCATTGTATATGGACCGTCCTTCCTGCCTTTTTGTACATATATATATGTAGAACGTAATATAACCTTTACTCCATGTTACCAAGACTGTATAATGATTTTTCGTTTTTTTTTTTTTTTTACAGTCCTCAGTACCTTTAATAATTATTGTTGCCTTGAAGCGTAGAAACAAAAAAAAACAACAACACATACCTCTCATTACTTTCAGAACTTTTATTGATATCTACAGTGCATCGCTTGCATTATTTACCGCATAAATTAATTACATGTGATCCTTGCCTATATAATAATTTCTTGTCGTCTTCAAAACTAAATCTTATTCGGAAAAATTCTTGTCTCTATCCATTACCACGGGGGTTATAAAGTGATGTGCACACGTACTATCAACGCTATACTTTTCCATAATATTCCGGGTTCCATTCTATATGTACATATTAGTTTGTGTCGATCTTCAAATGAATAATAAAACAAAACAAAAAAAAAAAAGAAAGTTAAAAAGTTGCCAGCGCAATTCAAACATATAAAAATTAGCGAATTCGCGATAACCAACAGAGTGTATGAAAATTTACTTAATTTCATTGCTAGAAGATAATATTTAGGATCTATAATATTATTTTTGTCATATGATAAACTGAATTGTGTCCCTCAGGGAAATAATGGGCTAACTTGAAAGGGGAATATGGGAAACTTCATAAGAAAGAATTTTTGTATCAAGGTAACCATTATTATTGCATGTTAGCAATGTACATGCACAGTGACGGTGCAATAGAGGTTTTTATGGGCTGGTTGGTAGAAGTTTTTGGGATGGGATAGAGCAAATAAGCAATAAAGGAAATATGGTTCCTTATTCGGTCTACCCCAGTTGGAAATTATTAAAAAACTTGAAAACCGAATATGTTTTACATAATCTTCATTGACAGTAGTAACCTGTGTTAATATAGCGATTTTTGAAATTGAATATATCCAGAGTTGCTTATCGAGCATAAAACCAATAAAGACCATTTAAGCTTCAGGACATAGTTTCAAAAAAAAAGAAATTAATCTGGATTAATAGAAACAAGAAAAAGGCAAAAACATTGGTGATAAGGTGAACGTTAAATGTCGTGAGAAGCTATACCATTTCAGAAATCTATATTGCAAATATGTCTAAGCCCACTAAGTTGTCTCAAGAAAGAAATCTAATCAAAAATTATGTCAAGCTTAAGACATTTGACGTGCTTTTTTCAGCCAAATTTTAACATTGGAAACCTTAACTCGGGAATAACTAGTGAAAAAACCCGTCTATTATGGGCCTATATGCCTTTTTAATTTAAAATTGGACATTTTAAAATTGAATTTTAGACAATTTTGATTAGAAACTGTTTCGTAAACATTTTAAGTTAGATATTTCATCTTAGTTGTTTAACTCCAAAATGGGAATAAGCGGCAGACGAGTCTGAAACATCTTATTTACTGTTGTTAAAGATTTCATTCCATTAAATTATATTGTTTCTGAGTAGGAACAAATTTATATCATTCCGAATCAATAACTCCATACCTGCAGCGTCACTGGAATTCTCTTAACTAAAGGAAATCTTCATCAGACTTGACTTTTTTACCCTTCTTCAAATATTTTTTTTATTGGTTTAAATTTTTTTTTCTTCTGTCTTTTATATAACTGACTTCTATTCTTATTCTTATTTGTACGGCATTAAATTGTAATCCAGCATCTCCATATTCTTTTATTATGGATCCCAAAGAAGAAAAAAAGTGGTATACGCTTTTGTAACATTTCACAAAATGAACTGCACGATCTGAAGTTAAGACCTCCATTTCCATATATATATATCTATATGACTCAGTGTTCACTGTATTAGAATGGTAAAAAAAAAGAATTCTGGATAAAAGAAATACTATCGTATATACGAAAGCCATCAGCATCTTGGAACAATCAACAGTAGTGGCAACATAAGAAAAAGAAAGACTGAACAAAAAAAAAACAAAATTGCTTTTTGATGATTGTCCTTTTTACCTGTTACATTCAATATAACGGAAATTTCACCCTCTTCAATTTTATTAATTACAGGTGCCATACACAAAGAAAAAGGGCACCCTTTTGTCATTCTAATAGAAAAGGTTTTTTTTCACGTAATAAGTCAATTCCGCATGCGTAGTTTGAATACGGCAAATGTTATATGGATTTTCTCATGTCACCTAAGGAAACCTAAAAAGTTTGGTTATGTTTTCTGTATGTTCATTTAAAAGAAAAATTTTGTTTTAAATTTGAAAACAGGGTGAACTTTACTCACGATCATTCGAAGCCGAAGAATAATTGTGCGAGGAAAGTTTCAAAAGTTTTTAGAATCCGGATGACATTTATTTTTGGTTGTAGAAATATGTCTTGCCTTCAATATTTTATTATAAAACTATTTTACAGAGGGTCCCAGAGGTTAATTTTTGTGATACATCGCTAAATTCTACGAACTATTTTGCAGGACTTATTATATCAGTCGCATATTAATTCATTGTCCAAAATAATAAATTGATATCACTTTCTATTGTTAACTTTTCCTGCCTAATTATTGCAGGACATTTTCCTTGTTCCGTAAAAAGTTTAAAAATGGGATATTCATTTAAAATTGTTGGCTTAGTGATTCATGCATTATAATTAAACTTATTAGCGAATCTCTATTTTTCATATATTTCCAATTAATGCGGATATTTTGTCTATTTTATTTAGAATTTTTCACGGCTTACTGTGTGGTGGAAAATATTGTCAGATAAAATCAAAATGTACATTTAACAACTAATACTCCTAAACAACCAAAAACCGATTGTAACCATGATTCATTGAAGTATTCAAAAGTCCAAATTATCAGAAAAAGTTAGTTTATAAAATTACTAGTGACTACATGTATGCCCGCCCCCGATCGCTAGCACTACTGACTATATTGCACATTTTCTTACTTAAGTGGACATTTAATGTAATGTACAGTTTTTTAATGCCCATATTATTTGATATATACCGAATTATAACTGTCCCAAAAATAGCACTCATCGTTCTTTGGTCGTTTACAAATATTTATAACTTGGGACATAACGTATACATATATAGCCATTAAAAGGACACAAAATCTTCTAATTATGCTCTGCTGTGTAGATATTTTCCAATTTGCAAATAAATTCTTTTGAAAACATTTTAAATTTCCCTCGTATATGATAACGTAAAGTAATATACAAAATGGCTGAATGGTTTCTTAAGTAAAACACCTACAAATAGTACCCAAAATGATGATGATGATGGTATTTCTTTTAGCGTACGTTTTCGTATCAAAAGAAAAGTCCACCATTGAAAGTTTTGTATACAAAAAAGCCTACCAAAAACCGAAATCGTTGTCTTCATATGTGTATTAATGATTTTCTGTTTGTACAGCATCCGAAATGTATCAAGAATTAAACAAACGTTTCCCTTCGATACAAACTGATCGTATGTGATCTTTTCTCTTTTATGTTGAATTTTTACCTGTACACTGCATAACTGCGCACCTTTTTAACACAAATACATGTTAAACTGTTACTTCTAAACAGAAAAAGAGCGCGGGCATTTCTGATGCCATTTAACTTTATATATGAATGGAAAAATCGCATACATTAATATTTTCACCTGTAATTTTTACAGGTAATATATTATCTATATATTGGTTAATATCGATCCCTATTTCAGGTGTATAGGATAGATAAAGACAAAACTAGTAAAATATGTTAAATATTTGTTGTCTACCTCATGCACATGGGCTGTTTCTTTCTTTTTCTGTTCGTTGTTCGGAAAAATTGAATTTTTGTATTAGCGATCTTTTTAAGGTGGTGATCTTAAAAATCGGTTCGTAACAAAAATATAGTTTTTTTCGTTAGTTTTTCGAAGGAATTTAATCAATAAAAACAATGTAAATAATATTAATTAATAAAAATCATAATTATTGTGATGGAGTTTTAAGAAAAGTGCGCATTTTGTTGTTTGTTTTTTTTTTTTTGTTTTTTCTTTTGTCTCTCTGTGACGATTTATTTCGATAGAATTTCGTATGTGTTGTTTTTGTATTAAATATTTTTATGTTTTACAAATTAATAAGTTAGTTTTTCAGTGAAGCAGTGAAAAAAAATCCCCCCAAAAGTTAAAAATCAACAAAAAAAGATAAAACAAAAAGAGTTTATACGGTTGTGTTTTAAAAGCGGTAAGCGCAATGCGCGTTGCGCTACGAAAAACTTAACAATATTCGAGAAGAGAATATATCTCTTCGGTTTAAATAACAAAACTCTTGGGTTGTGTGAAATTTTTACCTCCAGTTTAGTTTGAAACGGACACCTGCTAAAATCTCAATAATTTTGTTAAAAATATATTTTTCTTAAATATAAAATTTTAATTGTTTATAAATAATGTGAAAATTGTTAATAATAATTTTCATCAAGAAAATCTCTACAAGAACTTTTATGGTTCCATTTGTAATTGTGTGTATCATCGCGGATTCACCAAAAGGCAAAAAAAAAAAAACGAAGAAGAAGAAGAAAAAGTTGTTTAAAAGTTGGTTTTGTTCTTAAAAGTTTTGAAGTTTCTGGTTTTTCTTATTTTGTTTATAATTATTTTTTTTTATTTTGTATATATATATATAAACGTGTTAGTGTTTTGAGTTTAATTAAATAACAAACGGCAACAAAACAAAAAAAAATTGTTAATAATAAATACTAAATTGTTACTAAATTGTTACTAAATTAATACTAAATTGTACCAAAAAAAAGAAGAAAAGTGATGATCATCGAAATTGGTATTACAAAAATTATGTTTTTCATTTTCTAGACGGCTCGAAAATTCTTCGATTACATAAAAAATGTATATATTATCATTTCACGAAAATAATTACAATAAAAGAATAATACATTTAATTAAAATTAAAGATATTTTATTATAAAATGACGTGAATTTATCAAAAATTTTCCATCACAAAACGAAGGATTATAGCCGAATCACCTAAAAGAAGTCATCAAGTTATGTGAGTATATTTACCATATTTATGGTCCTTCGAGCCAGATAAATAATTTTTTTTGTCTTTTAAATGGAAAATTAACAAACAATTTTCGTATTTTTATTGGGAAAAGAAAAAAATTCTTCAAAATGGAATAAAATATAACAGATACAAAGATACAAAGATACAAAAATATATATTTCTTAACGACAACAGATACACTGTTGTCGTTAAGAAATATTTCTTTGAATTTCCATCGGATTTTTACCTTGCTTGTATTTTTATTTTTATTTTTATTATTATTATATTTCTTCGTTTTTTTTTTCTTTTTCTTTATTATCTCCTTAACCGACTTCGTACAGATCTGACCAAATACATAAATATAAGTTTTACCATTTAACTTTTTGGAATTGTATATGTAAGTGCAAGAGGTCTAAAGCTGACTTGAATTGACGGTTTTTTCTTCGTACCGTGACTCAAAACGATATATATATATGTATGTACATACCTTTACGCCCAGGTATTTTGTTCGTAGGTGTTGTAAAATGCATGAATTTTGAAAGAAAAAACTATATATATATATATATGTAAAACATATCTTTGTATTCGTATAAATTGTCGTTGTTTGATTTTTGCTCGGTCGGGTATTTTAAAGTTTTGACTTTTATAAGATAGTTTTTACCTGGATACAAGATACATATAACTCGAGACAGCAATATCTATATATGTTTTTAATGGCATTAAAATGAACACATATACCTGAGTATTTTTTTTCTTATTTTGTTAAAAGGTTTTTGTATAAAACGCATGCTCAAGTTACCTTTTTTTTCGTATCATCCATGATCATTTTGCTGTTGTTCTTTTACTTTTCTTATAGTTTTCTTTTTGTTAAAATATATATTGGATGATCCAAAAAGTCGTTGAATTTTGTTGATGATGGATAAAATAAAGGCATTTATTTAAGTTTAATTGGTTTGTTTAACGATACGTCAGACTACTGGAATTCAAATGCTGGAAATCATCAAGGCATCAAATGATCAGAATGATTAAAATTGACTATGTGTCGACGAAACACAATTGCTTGAGTAACTGACGTCACTGGCTCGGAGACTCATACTAGTTTCGACTGATCTGGAGTTCAAATCACATAGTTGGTTACATGCCGACTTCAGAATTGACTTGAGATCGACTTGAAATTCAACCCGCGTTTTTTAGCTTTACCGGATTGAAAGATTGAATTGAAAACGACTTCAAATCAACGTCAATTTCATAGACGCTGCCGAACAAATTTTTATTTTTCAGGTTATGTTTGCTCTCTTTTCATACTCCATTTTAAATTTCCAATTCGATTTGAAGTCGATCTGGGTATACAAGCACGATATTCGGATTGAAGTCGGCTTCAATCCGTCCATGTGAACGAAGTAAAGTCTCGGGAATTTCACATTTTTTCAGTTGCTGAGTTTTCCAAGTCTACTCTCAAATTGTTTAATAAAGTTTTTGTTTCCTATGAAAAATTCGATGACTTTTTGGCCTATCCAATAAATTCTCAATTTTAAGATACTTCATTTTTTATGGTTAAAAAAGCTTAAAAAAAACTTTTTATTTTGATGGCGATTTTATATTCTTTTAACTTTATCTAGTAGAGTTTTTTTGTTTTTGTTATTTAAATCATTTCTAGAAAAAAGAAAATAATATCTTATGATTATAGAATCTAATAAATGGCGGGTTTATTGGAGGAACATATAAATTTTTTTTTTTTTATCAAAAATAACAACAAATTATAATAACGTCAAAATTTAAGTTATAAATTCAGTCAAAATTAGGTAGAGCCGCCGTTTTTTTAGCTTTTCTTTACTTCTCAAAATCTCATGACTTTTATACTAAAAGGTGAAACGTTCGTGAACATGAAAATTTTTGTTTATATACATTTTTTTAAAAAAATATTTATTATGCAATGGAAATAAATTCGAAGATAATAAATGTGACATAAAAATATCTTGAAATTTGGCAATTATATTCTTCTTTTTTCCTTGAATGAGAAATAACGTAAATTAAAATTTTTGTAATTGTATATTATTATTTGTCATCATTGAAAAAAATTCCCCTAAAGCGACATGTACGCACTTAGTTAGTTGAAAAAAATCAAAGTGCATTTGAAGATTTTCTCAGAAAACTTGTTAACACTTCTTTTTGGAAACGAAATAATTGTTTTCGATGATGACTATTCAAATACTGAAAAAAAAGATATACCATATAGAAATCCTCAATAAGTCATCGAAAGTACAAATACCCAAAAAAGAAAAAGACTTATGCATCAATATTTAAGAAAATAAAAAATAGATAAGTAAAATTTCTTGCGTTTAAACAATAACCTCTAATGAACTTTTTTCAACCACAAGTACTATTCAGAACTGAAAAAGATTTCATAGGGTAAATGTACCAAATTGTACTCGGAAATCCAATTTTGACCATAGTAACAAATAAGCCCTTGTAAATAGTCATGATGATAACCAAATTCTTAATTCATTGGATTGAGCAATAAATTCATGATATCGAAACGAAATTTTCAGACTGGCAAGGACTTTTCTGATAGAGCACGGCTAAAATTTGGTCACCAGTTAGAATTTGGTGAATTTACCCTATTACACATTTTTTATGGTAGCACATTATTGAATTGAACTTAAAAGTGTATATCCTCCATTATATTCATAGCTCTCCATCAAGTGTTGATTGTTTGACAAAATATTTATTCTATTCTTTTAGGTTTTTTTTTCTCTTCATATAGTATTTTCAACCCACATTTTATATTAGGACCCAACATAAGTTAAATACCGCAAATACATGATCACTTTTTAATGTTTCTCTCTCGAAAAATCATGTAAAAACATTTTAAAAAGAAAAAAAAAGATTCATTTAAGTCATCAAACAAATTCTATAGATTTTAAACACCTTTTAGATATTTGCTTTTATTATATTATTTTTTGACTATTATTGTTGTTTAATCTTAGCGCATTGATCATCATCATTATAATGATTAGTGCAAAATGCAAACATTAGAGTTTTTGTTTTTTCTTTATGAGTAGTAGCTCTGACATCTTAAAAACAAAATGCATTTAAAGGTTTTGTATAATGAAAACATAAAAGTACGAGTATGAAAATATATACATACTATGTTGATAGAACATCATTTAGTTAAAAGGGAACAAATTGTAATATAGTAGAAAAAAGTATAACAGAAAATAAAAAGAAACAATCTTCTGGTATTATAATAATCATCATGTTGATCGTGTCTGCGTGATGAATAAGATGAAAGTACAAGTGGTTTTGTTCAACTATCAAACGGTGCTAATGGTAACGAGTCTAGTATTGAAGGTGATGATGAATGTTGAAATATTTTTTTCTTCTTTCATTTTATACTTGCAAATACTATATTATGAAAAGCAAAAGTATACTTCATTTCCTCTTCTAGTAAGTGAAGAAGATCACTTGAATTGTGTGAATTTTAATTCGAAAAAAAACACATAATTTTATTGCTACAATGGAAATTATTACATCACAATATCATGGGATTTATGAATATTTAGCAAACATCTTTTAATTCATATACAATGGAATTTTTATATCAACGAAAGAGAAATGAAATTCAGCTTTGACTAATTAAATTGACTAAATTTCTGGTTCAATCCATGTACTATATGTAAAGATGATAATTTTAAATCAAAGCAAATGTAACATAACTACACTCAAAAGTAATCCGATCCATATTTTAAGACCTAAGTTTGAAGTTTAAATCGAAATACCAAGTTTGAAAGTTTTGCCTATTTATTGTATGGAACTCATACATTTTTATAACTGTTTCAAATTCCTAATTTTACAAGTTTTAGAACCTAATTAGTAGAAGCGATAGCTAGTCGATTTTCAGGTTTTCTCTTTCAGTGAACATGTCAATCTTATACCATATCAGATGAGACACTTTAAGATGACACTGTGATCGTATTATAAAGCAGTACTGTGCAGACTATTGTCTTATAGTAAATAGTAGAGCTTAGGAATACAAGTTTACATCAAAATTGGTTTTCTTAAAGCATAAGCATAGGATTTTCATAAACGATACTTCAAAAGTTTAATAAGTGATTTTAAAGCATTGAATACTGACATTGAACTTCAGGATATATGTCATAATTCTCGTAGTTTAAAATAAAGCTATACGCGTCCCTGGAAGGTTTCATAGTACTTTTGGATGTCCATTAAACAAATTCTCAATACAATACAATATCAGTGACAATGAACTCCAAAATTTATTTAAATTTTTCCCTCGAATGATAGGATCAGCAATCAGCTAAATTCCATAAAATAAATATAATTTTTAATACTTTAAATGACACTGAATTTTATAGGAAAACAATAATGACCTATGGAACAGAGAAAAAATATCTTGAGGTCAATCCGAATAAAATACATATGATTGTATTATTAACATATTGTATAATGGAAATTTATTTTTATTAATATTTAATTATTGTTAATAATAAAGGAAGACTTTAATGGTTAATTTTAGAATCTCTATAAAACCATTCATTTGTTCATTCTATAGTATAAGTTCTCACATTTTAATGAATTATAATGAATTCAATTAATACACCATCTTACAAAATTCAATTCTTTTCAGAAAATTTTATTTTCTCTCAATTCCATAGCAATTATAATACTATTGTGCACTTCACTGCGGTAGCAGTTTTATAGTAATTGAAATGCAAAAAATTGAATGCGAATACCAAAAAGAAATATTAATATTAATAATAATAATATGTTGTAATGAAATGTAAAATTCTTTCAAGTCATTTTCAAGAAGATCACTGATCGTATCGAATATTCTGAAATAATTCAATTTTGTTTGAATACAATATAAAAGCATGCGGGATTTTGGTTTGATCATGACTTTAATATAGTTTTTTTCCCTATTGTTTATATCCCAAATCATCGATCATATAGTATGTAGTTTTGGCATACACTTATTCCTTGGTGAAAATGATCGTGATTTACAAATTTTTTTCTCGATTTTTAAGTTATATGATCGTTTATACTTTCTTATATTTAAATTGAGTGATTATAGTAAAGTTAAGTAAATCACATCGACTATTTTCATTCATGATGTATGTTTGTATGATTTTAATTAATTTCTGGTGTAGTAAGTTTTCGATATAGTCTGTTTTTCATTGCTTTTTCCTAATAAAGGAATTTAAAATTTACACTTTTTTTGCCCTCGAAATAGGGGCTATTAACTATTGCCATACTTTTGTATTTCAAATGTTTTGTATCAAAAAATTTACTAGATTTGTCATATTGAGTTAATAATGCTTTTAAAATGTGATTCCGTGGTTTATTTCGATTCGAAAAAGGTATATGACAGGGAGATCAATTTCTAATAACCACTAAGACATAGGATTTTGATAAAAAGTGAATAAAGATCGCTAACTTTTAAAGGTTTTCGGTTATAATTTAGATCACCCTTCAGTTAAATACTTGTTATAATAAACTTGGAGGCCTTCACTCGTTAGTTTGTTGAGAAACTTACCATAAATAATTGAGTATAAGAAAGTTAAGTAGTATCATATATTTTTTTTTTATTTAAGAAATTTTGTATCTTCTTTAAACTAAAGGCGAATTCGTGTGAAGGAAATTGTTATTAATGAAGATCATTTCAAAAATACATTTTTTTTCTTATAACAAATTTTATTTTATTGAATTCTGGAAAAGTAAAAAAGAACTAGTATAAAATCTGGCAACATTGTTCTTTAGCAATTTTAAATAAAAGACGTAGTGGGTATAACACTATCATAAAGATCAACTGATGATATCACAGCTGAGAATCATCAAATCAACAACGGAAAATCCCAAAATCATTAATGTCCCACAGGTTGAAAAATAAAAAGAATATCTTTTTCATGTTTATGCTGTTAATAATATGACCCCTCTGGACAGGTATATACTCAAATGATCTTTTATGAAATAGGTATAAAAGAATTATGAAAATTATCTTCTTAAAAAAAGTCAGAACATAAATAAAAATTTTTACATATAGGTAACACACGAAAGCACGTAGCAACAATATCATCGCGAAATAAAAGAGAAAAGATTTTGATGAAGACTTTTATAAAATTCCATTATTTTGAGGGCACCAAAATGGCTGGTCTCTAAATGACGATGGCGGTAGTAATTCTTTTCCCCTTTTCAATTTACACGCTGAGACTCTACTCTCGGATCATAGCCTCTATAATATCATCGAATATGTTCATATCAGTTCATTCAGTCTTATGACGCAATATAGTTTCTTGAAATCTGTTTTTGAACTTGAGCATTTGTTGTTGTGATAATATTCTGGCGATCATTAATGATCGGTTGATCGTGTAGCGTTCGTTTGATATTATAAAAGTTAATAACATCTTTTCTGTCGAATATAATCAATTTATATTATAATAGCTTATATGATGATCAAGCTGAAAGTTTTTTTTTGAAAGAAAAAAAGTAATAAGTAGTTAGTTACCGCGCAAACCGTTGGATATGAAAATATAATATTATCAAAAATAAAGTTTTTTTTTTTTTGTTTTGGAAAATTGATGACCAGAAATAAAAAAAGAACATATATATGAACCCGGAAGTGGGAGATACTCTTTTTATAGGTAAAAAGAAAAAAAGGTTGGTCAAAAAACCATAAAAATGAACATTTTTATAGGAATATAATATATTTATTAATTTTGAGATGATTTCGTAGAATTGTGTTATTTGTGATGATAAAATTTTGTGTTTTATAAAACCTTGGATTTTTTAAGATATAACTTTATTTCATTTATAATAAAAATGTCGCCATTTATAAATTTGAAAGGAAAGATTTTGTTGTTTTCTCGTTTTTAGATCAAATATATTAGTCACGAATGTGCCTTGACACTTTTCAAAGAAATTTAGTTTTATTCAAGGATATCAATGAAGATGGATCATTTCTCAATATTGATATATTTTTAAGCTGGTTTCAGACAGATCTGTTTTTTGTTATACGTCTTCGTATACTTTTTCTAAAATATGACCACTCATAGAGAACACATGACAAAGTTTATGCCATTTTTGATATTAGAAACATCTAGAGACATTTGTAATACCTTATTTTTGGACAAAATCTACGAGAAGACATATGATAAAACAGATCGTCTGAAGGTGCCTTTAAGATATTCATCAAAATTCATTATATTACTTTTCATCTTGCATGTATAAGTTAAATGTTAATTAGTTTACTTAAAATATTATTGATTTTTATAAAAATTTCATTTTAATTGATTTTGTTTTTTTGTCACAAAATTGAATATGTTTTCTATAACAAAACCGTGTGAATTAAATTTGGAATTTTTTTAGGCAAAAAAAAATATTCCCATAATATCTAAAAAAAATTTCGAATCTAACGTTTTCACCCATAAAAGACCAAAATATATAAAAAGCAAAGTTTTTTAAACGGCTTTTAACCATGACAGTGATCTTCACATTCTTACACAAAAATGTAAACAATGACTTGTCTCTTTTTTTTTTCTTATTATATTTTTATTAAAAATTAAATATAAGTAGAAATAAAAAAACATATAATAATACCGTATTAAAGTAAATAGAAAAAAAGTTCAAGTTCCCATTAGGTATTGAGTTAGTAAATGTGGAATCATTTGTGTATGAAAAATAAAAATTGTATTTTACATGCAATTGGTTGGAATTCAAGTTTTTCTGGTTTTTTAAAAGCACGTGGTGGCCACCAAACAACGACAAAAACTGACAACCTGTAAGTTTACTAATAATATAACAAAACATTGACTTTAACGAACAAAACAAAAAAAAAATAACAAACAACCTAAACTAAAAAAATTTTTTAAAAAAAGGCGCCACTTGATTTAAGTCGTTTTTTTCTCCAACATATAAAGTTGATTTTGTGCCTGGCCATATATATATATATATATAAAATTTCTGATACTTATGATGGGTGATCTATACATCATGATCACCAATTATTTCAGATATCATCATCAACAGTCTGGCCGGTTCATTATAGTTATCTTTTTATTATCTATACCTCTACCCATTGAGGACCTGATCTTGAATAGATCGAATTCAAAATAATTTTCTTGAAATTTACCGGTTTTTTTGTATTCTATAATTTTGTTTTCATTTGTTTTTCCATTTTACATACCACATAAAAAGTAACCAACATTTTTTGATGATTGATCCCAAAAAATGATCGAAAACTCGAAGATCCAGTTGTTGTCTATTTTGTTCTTAGTATAAATTTTCTTTTCGCTTTTTTTTCTGTTTGGTTAGTCTTTTTGATCAAAATCTTGATTTTGATTATTATTCCAGTTTTTAGATAAAAAGAAAAGAAGAAGAAGAAGAAGAAAAAAAAACACAAATTCATTTACTAGTATGGAAGATCTTGTTATCCTTCGTTCGGTCTCCAAGCTCTCTATACTATATATACCGCTAAAAACTGGCTTAAAATGGTGTGAACTTTAAGAACCAGATTTTCGGATGAAGGTCGAAATTGATCCAGATTATAAACTTGTTTTCTGTATCAAAATAAAACGGTAATTTCGGGATATATATCCTCATACCAGAACAACCAGATTAAGGATCTGTTAGAACAACCATATGCTCGCAAGATCACTTTTATTTACAATATATACGAAATGATTAATACTGCATAACTGGTTCGTTAAGTTTTTTTTTGATTTTCAGTTTTCGTATATTAGTTTACCTGTATTTATATTTTTTTTCTCCATTTCGTTTTCGTTCATTATTATTATTATCATTATTATTATTAGTTACCTGGCAAACTACTGATCCACCTAGTTTATGTGAGCAGGTTGATCTCTTGAACTATATTTTAAACTTACCAATCCAGTTATATATGAGTTTCTTTCTCTTTTATGCGATTTATTCTAGATATTCTATGATTTTTTCGAATTATGATGATCATTATTATTATTATTATTATTATTTACTAACATTTTCTCTGTTTTGATTGAATTATAGCACATGTTAAATAGAAAACTTGTTAGTTGTGGATGAGGTCAGTTACACCAGAAGATCATGTTGTAATTTAAGTCTAAATAAAATAAATACTAGAACTTGTTATAAAAAACTATATTTTTTTGAAATTTTACTTTTATAAACCAATTTATTATGATTTTCATAACTTGTTATATTTTTGTTGAGACAATAGAAAAAAAAGAAAAGAAATGAAACAAGTTTTTTACGTGTGATCTTAAAATTGATACTATTTATGGTCAAGGTGGTCAGTCTCAAGATCATTAAATAAATTCCAATTAAAGGTGAAAAATCATGTAATTTATATGATTAATTGAATTAATTTTAAGTAAACCTTTTTTTTTGTTGTAACTTTCTTAAAATTAAAATAAAAATAAAAAATATTCGGAATTTTTATATAACATTTTATTTAATACAAATTTTGTGTTCTTCCAAAAATACAGAAAGAACATAACTTCGACAGCATTCAATAGTTTGACTAATAAAATTCATTTCTCCTTTTTCCAAGAAAACTTTCGAAGAAACAATTAAAACATGTGTGATTCATCTGGTAATGGTGGTTGTTAACCTTCTACAAAAGTTATAAATGAATGTGAATGACATATGTATAACTTTAGACATGGAAATCCCAAAATTTATTCCTTAAATTGTATGCCTAAAGGCGGCTCTCAGTTTTATCCTGGATTTCAGATCGACGATTTAGCAAATTCTCTAAACAAAATCGTACAAATATGCCTAATAGATAGTTTTTGATCGTTGATTTTATAACAGTTCTAAAGAAAGTTATTAATAATGAGTTTGTGTTTGTGGCTCAATAGAGTGTACTCCATAGATTTTATGCACGACTACGCTAAATATCGATAAAAGAACTAATTTCAGTAAGTTTTTGGTAATTTTCTTTCATTAGCAGAATAATAACATAGATACTTCAGACATTAATCAAATTTTTATGCGATTTTATCAGACACTCTCAGTTTTACCATCGGTGTGGGACTTAACAATAATATGAAGTACATACTTTAAGTAAAATCTTACCAATTGCATTTATACACCATATGTATTTGGGTGAGTTTTGATGTAGACTAATTCAAATGAAACGTTTTGAATCCAATTAATTTACACAATTACAATAATAATATTTTACAAAATGCATTAAAAATGATCTTTTTGTATTCAGTCTTATAAATTCAATAGTTTACGCCTGTTATTAAAATTATTAAAATTTATTATTCGAATGGATTAAATGCACGACATTGAATTTATTAAAGGTTTGGCAAGCTAAGAATAAATTCATTTAAAATTATGAAGAAAAAAAAAATTAAGTATAACAAAAGAAACAGACCACGAAAGCACACACTTCAAATCCAATTTAATTAAAAAAAAGTTAAGTAAAAAAGATTGATCGTAAGGGAATCGAAATCGAATACACGATCGATTGAGTAGGTATATAATGTAAAAATCGAAGCGGATATGCGTAGGTCGTTAATCTGACATTAAAATTGGTCTCTTCTATATTATCTTAGACAATTATTTCGCTTTTTTTATCTTCTCTTTTGACGTCTCTATTTCGTCTTTCTCCTTACGATCTTCGAAATGTGATCGTATGTGACACTTTAATCTTGACAACTATTTTAATTAGATTGATTGATCGGATTATCCATGCATTGAAAAGATTACGCAAAGATATAAAAGTATATACGATCTTCATTCGAGGTCTGATTAAAAACGCATTCAATGAGATACGTTTTTTTTTGCAATGATTTTAAAATGAAAATAAAATTTCATGAAGATTGTTGATGAAGTTGGGGGTGACAAGGTTTCTCTCAAAGACTTTTTTTTACAATATTTTTTTAAAAATTGCGATCAGTTTCTTATTTGGTTTGTGCATAGCAAACGGTTTTTGAATTAAACTTGGAAATTTAACATAATCCGGCATACATATGTAGCCCGTGTGTAGTTTGTTTGTTTGTTGCAATAATTTATGTTGTCTTTGATTTGTAGAACTTCCTTAAAGGGCGTATACGATATACGTACCCATCAATACTGGAAGCAAATTAACTTTCATAGTCTCTTCTCTCAAGGTCCTGGAATCTTTCATTCGTATGTACGCAATTATAAATACCAAATTTGTTTGGTTTTCCTTTTTTTTTTTGGTTGGTTTATTTTTCATCGAAACCAACCAAAGAAAAAACAATCTTGTAAATGGAAATAATGATAACGTGAACTTTATAATGTACAACACCGTCGTCATCGTCTTTTTAAGGTATATCTCTACGTCTGAGCAGATTTCAAGGCTTTTCTTCTTATTTTTTTGTTGTTAAAGCTATAAGATGGATTATTTTTGGTTTTTTTTTTGTTTTTAATTTAGTTTAAAAGTAATTTCGTGCGAAAAAAAAGTTCCCAATGAATGTTACAGAAATATTCTCTTGAAACAAAAATAATCATAATTTGAAGTTTGGTATTCGATGGTTTTCGGTAACAAAACAGTTATTATGGACGATGATGGTGATGATGATGATGACGACGACGATGGACATGAAGTACGTTTGATTACCAAATTATATATATTTCTTGCCCATAATGGAATTTTCTTATGTAATTTTGATTATTTGTTTTTTTTTTTAAAATCCGAAGAAACAACAACAAAAAAAACATTAATTAAAGTAACTTAAATTTTAATATGATTATTTTTTTAATTAAATTTCGTAAGATTTTTTTAATGTGTGGTCTAATTGCGTTTTATTTATCTTATTTTTTTTTAAGTAATTTAAAATAAGTACCTTCAATCAACATAAAATGAGAAACCTTTTTTTTTTGTATATCTCATCATTTCAATGTCTAGTATTGCGTCTACTGGTTTGAGATTATATGACAGGTCGATCGGTTGTGCAGGTTTTAATTTTCATTAAAAAAAAAAAAACAGAAAAACATAACTTGATTCATTGACTGCAAATGAAAGCTAATCCCACTGCATATACAACTTTTAAATAACATAACATTCTTTCGTGATTTTTTTTTCTCCTCTTTTAGACGATCATCAATATTGTTAAAACTATATATAGAGAGACAGTATTATATTTTTTTTTTGTAATGTGCGGTAATGCCACACCAGAACAACAAACCAACAAAGTAGCTCGACAGGTCGAACTGTCTGTCTGTTGTGGGTTAATCAATGGGGCTGGCTGGCTGCCACCAGACAAACCAGCAGCAATAACCACCATGTGCGTATATAAAATATAACAACAAATCGCGTGGTCGGCTCAAATTCTGGATTTGAGATGAACCCAGAAAATAATGAAAAAAAAAAAACCAGATTTGGTAGTATCTCACCTTTTTTTGTTGCTGCTTCAGTAACTTCATATTTCAAGTTTCTGGTTGTACTGTTTTGTATCTTAGACGCATTCATATATATAGGTATATATAGGTATATATTAGGTAATTTTTGTTGTTGTTGTTTCTTCTCCACTGGTCGATTTTCTTATTGTGGTAACCAAAAACTAGTTAAACGATAATCTGATGATGATGATGTTAGAGTTGGTTATATATGATTTTTCGATGTAAACAAAAACAACAAAATTTCATAATAATACAGATGCAACATTAATAACACAAAAACCATCAAGAGGTGAACAACAAAAATAGTAGATCCAAAACAACCCGGTAAACTGGTGTAGAGTTGATGATGGAGGCGACTGATTTGTGCTCTTTTGCGAAATAATAATAAAAAAAGGCAAAATCTTGTTTCAGTTCAAATTTGTTTTTCTGCGTCTTTCTTGTATTCACCTTATTTGTTTAGTTATCGTCTTTTTTTATTTGTCAATCCGTTACCTTTTTCTGGTTCTTTGATTTTTACTATATATATATAACATCCTCCTACCTCCTACTACTACTTGATATACTTTAGAAGTGCTAACCCATGGTAAATGAATTCGGAAGTATAAAGTTGTTTAGTTATAGAGTTGTTTTTTCTTTTGGTTTTGTTTTTTTTTTTTTTGGGGGAGGAAGTTATAACAGGTGAACACAAAAAAGGCAAACGACACTTAAAAATCCAAAACAAGTATATATACGGTTTTAATGAGGATGCGCCACACTGCCACCGTGTGGTATGTTGATCGGTATGATATTACATTTTTTAAAAACTTGATTTTATTATAAATTTTTGATGAAAGAGAGATGATTAAAACTGGTTACCCCAGAATCTTTGAGATAGGTTATGATTTATTAGATTTATAAAAGAAAAAAGAAAAATATTACACACAATATTTTACAAGCATGTGCTTTTTTGCTACTTTACCTTCATAGTGAACTTGAATATTGTTTTGAATCCATATTTTGAATCTGGTTTATTAGATAAACTAGTTGTTGGTTTATTTTTTTCGTTAACTCTTTTGAGGTTACAAATTACTATTTTTATGAAATTTCATTATTTATTGGAAAATTTCTTTTTTTTTTTCTTTTAATTTAATATTTAAAAAAAATCAGGTTCATCGCTTAAGTCTTTTGTTTGTAATTTTACAATTTCAAAGTATTTTCAATTTCTATTCAAATAATAATTTCTAATCACATGAAATTATAATATTTTATTAATTTCTAACAATTTTAAAACAAAAGAGTTAAGCGACGAACTTCAAAAATAAAACATATTCAAATAAAAATGTCGTAAAGTATTTTTTCTTTTAAATAATTTTTTTGCAAAATATAATATATTATTATAATATTTTCATTTTCTAAGAAAATCAAAATAATTTTTCACGATGAAAATATGCCTTTCTCCAATTATATGAAACTAGAGAGATATGATTGGAATATTAAAAACGGTTATCACTCTCACTTCTTCTATTTCAGCTTTTTATATAAAATAATAATAATAATAAAAAAAAAGTAATTTGAAAAACAAACAAAAATTATAAGAAATCAAAAAGCTTTTTTTCAAATTTTGTCATAAAAATGAAAGTGAATTTAACACGCGAGCGTGTAAGTTCAAAACATATCGCGAGGACAAAATTACACTTGATGGATGGAAATTTATAACAAATTTTATTTCATTAAAACATTTATTGGCTTATTGCCTTGTGTACACATTTTATAAATAAATGAAAAAGATATAACAACAAACTCACCACAAATCATGATTGGCCATTCGTAAGATCTTAAATCATTTGTAATAACACTAAAAATAAATTATTTTTTAAAGTACTCCAATCGAAAATAAAAACGAATCACAAAACGACGCATTTCACTTTAATTTATGGCAAAACGGTTTGCTCTCTCTTCGAAAAATTAAAGAAATTTGATAACATATTCAATTCGTACACTTTATTTTTATCGTATTTATAATTTTATTTT
The DNA here is from genome assembly GCA_963422695.1 of Xylophagus ater. NCBI lineage: Eukaryota > Metazoa > Arthropoda > Insecta > Diptera > Xylophagidae > Xylophagus > Xylophagus ater. The sequence continues at coordinate 7,375,873 of OY730486.1, read as the reverse complement.
ATTTCCACATAATATTTTATTTTTTGTGTCTGCCTTCAATTTAATATATTACTTATTTTTTTGTTTTTTTTGTATATTAAACATTCAGTAAAGTAAAATCGCATATGTTTTGTAACAAAATATATAAGAAATAAATAAAATGTTATATATCATTAATGTTTGGCCTAAGGAAAGGTGTAAAAATAGATAAAAGCATTAAAAAAGATGGTTGTTTATATCGTTATAGATAATCTTTGAAAGATCTCTCTCTCATCTTTTAATATCGAATTGTAACGGTCATATGGAAAAAAAAGCGAAAAAAATAAATAAAATAAAAATTACGACAACCCAGAAAAGTAACAAACTTTTACAGACATATCCTGTCATTAAAAGTTGCGTGCCTACTTGTAGGTCTGGACTATTTAATATTAGTTTTTTGAACTTCTTAAACATTATCTCTTACATCTTTCTTGTTACATTTCGCAAAAGTGATATCTTCATTTTCTTGGCATAGAAATACAAGATAATTAAAACAGAACTGGATTCTTATTGGATATAAATGGAACATACATAGGGCCATAATAAATAAATATATATATAATTAAGTTGAGCAAAAATTTTACCAGGAATTTTAATTATGTAATTAGGACAAGTGTTATATCTTAGTGTTACTAATATGTTTTCAATAATGTATCGTGCTACCTCTCTGGTTCGATGTTATAAAATAATAACACTTTTTATTTATCTAAATTAGATGCACAAACTTTATTTACATTTATTTCCGAGTTAACAATTAATCCTAAAAATATTTGTCTATCAATAATTAGTTTCAACAAAATTAATTATTTACAATTTATTTACAATACAACAATCACTGTTGTCAATAATTATCACAATTTGTACTTTTAGAAGCAACGTTACTATTAGGCTTTATATTTGAAGTTCACTTTATGATATTTTAATTCAAATTGATTGAATACTCGAATTCTCGTCTCCTATTTATACCTCAGGCAATACTTCGAGAATCGTCTCGAAATGTCTGATAGTTTCTGACAATGATTCCTAATTCCTGGAAATGTCGAAATTATTTTTCGGTTGTGTTTCGGTGAAAGTGTAGTGTTTTTCAGCACTATTCTAGATTTTCTTATTAAAAGAAAATTATGGAATATTTCTAGTGAATTTAGTGCAATATGTATTTCAATCTAAGACATATATATATAGTTTGAAATATGTTAAACTGCAGTGATATGGTTTTACAATCTACATTAATATATTCAAGAACATCATTTCTAAATCTCCTAATTCCGATACTGTTCGAGCACTCGTTGACAACAAAGTTTGTGAAAATTTTAAACTTAAGTTAAATTAATGGCATTTTGGAAATATTGACGTGACGATATTTTCTTAGCATTTATAATCAAAACAATATTCTTGTAATTTGTTGTTAATCGATATTATACACTTAGATAAAATATTGTTTTATTGGATAATGTGTTTATAACATTCCTTCCTAGTTTTTCTATTGAAATCTTTAATATGGTCAATTTTATACATGAGTAGAAAAAAAAACGATGGGCTGATGTTTATGATGACCTATTCAAATGTGATAATGGATGAAAATGCCGTTTTGTAAAATAAAATAAAGAAACACTTATTAAGCAATAGTATAATTTTTCTATTTTATATTGTATATAAAATCGCGAAAAATGTTGCAATTTCAATGGCTTTAACAAATCATTTATTAAGAAATGTGTTGAAACAGACAAAAGCAATTAGTGTATGTCAACTATGTCAACAAATTTTTAAAGAAATTTCATTTTATTAGGAAATACTATTATATCTATTGGGGTTATTATTTATATGTGAAAATGCAGAAGTTTTCCCAAAGGAAAGTTTTATTTTAAAAAAACTTTTTTTTGAGGGGTTTTATTACGCGATTTAAACAATTTTGAAACATTTGTGTGACATTTACCTTGAAAAATACACTATCTTAATGGACAATTTGAAGGTGAATTTATTTATTTGAATGTCACATAAAAAATAAATGTTAAAAATGATGATTGTTCCCGTTCAGTGAATAAAATATAACTAAAATTTTAGTTATATATGAAAATTACTATTGAGAACAGAATATCTTCATATGAAAAATTCAATAAGTTTAAAACTCATTACCGTAACAAAATAATATTATAGTTAAATTAAAATTTGAAATAAGCCAGCTCGGAAAAGCGTCATGCTGTTAGAAGAATTTTCCATTCAATATTATGCTAAAAAATGCATAAAAAGTACTTTTAACGAATCGGTTATTAGGAAACGTCTTCTTAAAACATATTCATAATTAAATAATGTAATTATTACAAAAAGAAAACAAAAGCTAAAGAAATGACATTTAATTTCGAAAAAAGATTTTAAATTAAAATAGCAAATCTTCAACTAAACACACTTAATGACCAAGTTTTAATTTGAATTTTATGCTTTTAATAATAATTACTATTATCTAATTAAATACTTAGTTTTTTGTTGTTTTAAGTTATTAAAAATTTTCTATATACTATACTTGTAGTAAAGCGTTGTAAATTTCTTAATTATTTAATTGAAATGAATTTGTCATAGTTTTGATTAGATTTTATTCTTCAAAAGGGTTTTTCCATATGATTTTATTTATTTTATTATTGAATATTAAATAATCAATATTTTATTTTATGGTTGCCCTTTTGGCCTTTTAGAAAATACGGTATTTATAACAAAAAGAAGAAATTCTGACATCTTTTAATGTAGTAAGGCACTTTTCTTTCTTCGGATAATAAATCGATCATTTGCATGGAGAGTCCTAGACTAAATTTAAAGTATTGCAGTTAAATGAAGATTTGATTGCATTTTTACTGAAAATTGTTCGAGCTATAATTTTGTATGGGCTGAATTGTCAGATTTCCGTTTAAATATTATTTTGTATTACTAACATACAAGTTATAAAATATAAGAATTCATTGCTATATCATTTTGGTAAGAACAGAAAAAATAAGTTTCATTAGTTTATTAGTTATCCATAAACAAAAAAACATGTTCTTTTGAGAAAATCATATTTAATTTCTTCATTTATCGATTATTAAAAAAAAAATTCTTTTAATGAATAAAGAAAAAATGTTCATGTTACCCTTCCAATTTAAATAATAATTGTTTACAAAATTCATATATTCCTTCAAGGTGAAGCAATATAATATAATTATTATTACCAATAAGAAAAAGAAAAAAAATTGAAACAATATTCTTAAAAATTATCGAATATTCCTGATTTAATAAAACAATAATAGTTTTAATAGTTTCAAGTATATAAAGTATTCAATATAGGAGATTTTTATATTGAAATTCCTTCCTCTCTATGAAGCGGTAAATCCTGCAATTAACAGCAATCACGAAAACAATCGACCCAAGAAAGAACCCAAACTATATACAATCCGATATTAAAATATTTATACAACAGAGCCAATATTGCAATTAAAGTCGATACAATCGTTCAATAAATTATGGAAAACCTGCACTTACTTATGAGCCGCCATATAAATAAATATTATATATTATAAAGTTTAGTCTATATCATGTACATTTAAATATATGTTTTTCGATATATATATAACTTTAAATTACTTTTACAGCTGGCAAAGTTTAATATTATTTTCCATAGTAAAGCATTATGCAAATTTATACAAGTTATGGCCACTTAACACATTCATTACCATTGAAACTATATGTCCGAAGTGGGCAACTTTATAATAAGTATTGGAATTCGTTTTTTTCTCCTTTTTTTCTTGCATATTGTAAACATTTTTTTACGCTCTACTGAAACAATATCACAATAAACATTATTCGATTGAAATTATTTATATTGGATGTGTCTAAAGGTTTATTCACACTGAGAGTTAATTGAACGTGATCAATCGTGGAATTAAAATTGTACTTGTATATGGTATACTACTATTTAAGATTGATTTATACCCAATTTAATTCAATCGTCTGTTATCATTATAATACGAGTAATAAAGAGTATAATAACTTTCTTCGGATAGAATTTATTCATAACGGTTAGATACTGCCTTCTTCACTATTGAACCAATGAACTAATAAGCTAATCTTTACGAAAGTGCAATAACAGATAATCAGCTTGTAACTTAGTTACTACTTAGTTAATGACAATACACGTAGAAGAGAAAAGTGATGGTTGCGATTGTCAATACTTTGAATTGTTTATGATTTTTGCAATGAAATGACGTATGCTTTATCTTAGTTCATTTTGATTTTTCTTGATAACTAGCTTTAGATAGACAGGTTCAAATTCTGTAAATTAATATTCATTTTTCTCGTATAATTATCGAGAGATCCATAATTATTTCATGCTCAAATATTACTGCTTTCAGTCCAGATAAATGATATATTTTACAATCGAACTAATGTGGACGAACCTGAGGATTTTTTTAAAATAAAGATTTAATAATTCGAATTAAAATCCAATCATTAAAATTTTCTTTTGAATAATCACTTTTATGAAAATTGAAATCTTTATTTTATAAATCATTAAATTAATTTGAATGAATGGCTAATAATCTTTCTAAGTATAAACGAGTATGTAGTTAGTTTTTAGAAAACATTATCAAATAAATTCTATACAGTTAAGTTTGTTAAGGATGTCAATTTAATACCAATTTATTGTTTAAGGAAAAAGTTTAAATAATATACAAACTAAGAAATAAATTTAAACATTCATGTTTGTTGCTATTATATTTTCTATTGCTAATATTGTTAAACAACATGCCATTTTTTTTGAAGAAAAATATATATTTATCAAGTTTTTAGAATTTCTTAGTATAGTACCCAAAATAGAAATATATATAGTTAAAACGTCTCATTACACATTTTATCTTATACCTTAGATGGGATTTATTTACAATATAAGACAAAAAAAAAATACCATATAAGCTGTTGATTATCACAAGAAGAAATATTATAGTGAAGATATTTTAGTTACATATTCACGCTGCTAGTTTTATCCGAGTAACGTTCTTGTGTTGTCTTTGCCAAGAGAAACAGTCGCTTTATATGCACTTTACTTACTTTAAAAAGAATGAATCTTATTATTTATATATATTTATATTCCTTCTTTTTTTTTCAAAAATAAGAAAATTAATTGTCTAACAATGGGTGGTAAACGCTGTTTCATGCATGAAAAGAGGATGTAACAATTTCTTTTTCTCTCTTCGAAAATTTATTTCAACATTAATTTTCCAAAACGTTTTATCATGTTTTTCAAAATGTCTTATAATTTTAAATATATACAAATTGTATATGTTTTTGTCTTTTTTTATATAGTTTTACATGATATTTATACAATTTTAGATAATTGAAGAAATGAAATGTTGTTTGTATTAAAATTTATTTAAATTATTATCTAAAATGATGTAAAAATAAAATATGATTAAGAATCGCATTATTAAAAATAAATCATCAAAGTTTAGTAATAAATCGATTTTAAACGAGAATTTATAAAAATTCATTACGAAAAAGAAAAAAATTACTTACTATTTTTCTAAAAATCAGAAAAATTTATAATTCATTATATAAAAATATAATAAATGATTAAATTAGGCCAAATTCTTTTCGAATTATGACAACAACATTTTGTCAAAGTAAAAATATGCCTAATAAAATCCATTAAAAGTCTCATTGATAAGACAAGACGACCGGATTTTAATGGCGGCAAAATGTTCTTATTATAAAACTGGATCATTAAGGTATACCCTGAGGCTTTTATATAAATAAATATATATTCATAATATATACAAACACCATTCTCTCTCTCTTCAGAAGATATATAAACCAGAAGCGCCACAAGCTAATATACATTAAATTAAATTCAAAAGACATTTGTCTCCGATTATTTCATATTTGGTCTTATTTTTCAATTTAAACTTATTTCATATTCATTCAAAAATTAAGTGACAATTCGATATACATTAAAATCTTAATTTTTTTTTTTTTATAAATGCTTGAAGCGTAATTTTCTTTATCTTGTAGATGGAAAACAAGACGTGGTGATATATTCAAATCTTTTGTGTCTTAAAACTGAATATATGTTTAGAGATACAATTAAACATATGCAAATGACATGACTTTAAAACCTTAATTTTAATATCCTTATAATATTTTCATATTGCAAAAACTTTCTTTTATAGTAAAAAGAAAATAAATTTATCAATTCATAAACAGACTATATAAATTCATACCACGCAAAGTCATCTATCAAAAGAGAATTTTCGCTTCTTTCATGTTTTTCGCAATATATTCCAAATCGCATTGCATTTTAATGCATATCCATCCATTTTTTCTTCTTTTTTTTCATATATATATATAAAATAATTTTGCAGTTTTCTTGCAAAGTTGCATGAATATTATATACAGTGAATGAAATGTTTAAACTCACGAGTGCATATGTCTACAATGTAAGTGCAAGAAGAAGGCGAACAGCGATTTTACTTTTCCAATGATTTCATAAAAGCAATTTACACACCGAAAAGTATTATTTATTAGTCTTAATCACGGGGGAGAACAGAGGGTAGCCATCTCAATCTTAAGACCCTCCAGCTAAATACCAATGATTTTGATATTTTCTAATATAGTAAGTATATTGTGTTTGTGCACAAGTTTTGTAAGAGAGATGGACAAATGGAAACGTTTTTGTGAAACCACCTTCTAAGGTATGATGCGAATTATTATTTTAAAATTCAAAAAGAAAGAAAATTGCGCTGTACAAGAGACTATCTTGAATAAGACATAAAACTATATGAAAGCCTATTATGGAAATGATAGTTTCAATTTTATTAGTTTTGTTCGTTATTTTTTTTGTTTGTTTGTAAATTACAAAAAGGCTGAATATAATATATTGTAACTGCAGAAAAAAAATCTCAGTTTATTATAATCAGCGTCATTTTCTTTTCTTCTTTTTTTAGATATACTAAAGATTATGATGAAAGTGCGTATCTGGTGCGTATTATATGTACGCATTTGAGTAAATATATGATTAAAAAAAGTATTTTCTAAATTCGATTGAATTAGACAAAGTATTATGCTTCCTTATTCCGTTACGATATATTTCGCCGAAAGGCATATATACCTATTAAGTTTTTTTTCTTTTTTCCTGTAATTTAGAAATATTAAAAAATTTTCCTATGATATAATTTCCTATAAATATTTACTAAGACTAATTAACTATAATATATAATATTTTGCAGCGTTTACAAATTCCATTATAAACTAAATTCTAACCACAAAATTTTCTCTTTTCCAGGTGATGATAAAAAAAAAATTATACCGCAAAAATAATAAAAATCAATATAATTGGGAAAAACCAATCTTAGTCAGAATATAAATAGACCACAACTATTAATCTATCGTGATTGAAAGTGTCAACAAATTGTAACAAAATCGTGTCGTTAAATTGGAACTAGAAAAAAAATCGTGACAAAAACGAAAAAAACGATCGTAATTAGTTTCAAAATGAACAAATAAAAACTTTAATAAAATCCTATTAATTCACCATAAATGTGACTTAATTATAAAGACGACAAAAATCTCTTTAAAAAAAAAATATTAATATCGAACAAAATATAATTACACTACTATGTGCCATAAAAAAAATATTACTATGAAAAATAGTTAATTAATAATTTAGAAAAGAAAAATAAATCAACTTAATTCCGTCCAAAACTAAGTCCAAGACTTACCAATTATAGTACACAATTCTCCTTCAATTCAAATCAACAGTGTATTATTATAATTATTTTAAATAAAAAAAAATATATAAAAAAAAATCTCTAAAGTGCCTTAATTATAAGAAAAATATTAATAGCCATAATTAAATTAAATTAGATTTTAAACATAACAAGAAAAATATAAGTGCAATTAGAAAAACAAGCTTTAAAAATTAAATAAAAACATATTTCCAAAAAAAGAAACGAAAGAAAAAAATGTCATCGCCATCACAACAAACTCAAGATTTATCCATAGCTGCCATACATCATCAAAATCATCATAATCAGCATCATCATCATCATCATCATCATCATTCATCGCCATCACCACCACAACAAATAACTCCAGTCACACCGAACGGTTTCCCAACAATGCTAACAAAAAGTGAAATTATATCACCACATTCAGCACATCGTTCACCAGATAGCCCACAACCTGAACTAGCAACCATGACAAATGTTAATGTTCTTGATTTACATACCGAAGGAAAAATTTACGATAAGGATACAGTTTTTATCTATCCAAAAGAGGAAGATCTTTCTGTTCAGGGTCATGTAATTGATGCTCGCCTAACACATGATAATCTACATACAGGTGGTGGAACTATTGTTCAACAACCACAACAATTATTAACTAAAATCGAAGTCGATGAAAATCAAATAATACGTGTTGTTGGTCCAAATGGTGAACAACAACAGATTATTAGTCGTGAAATTATAAATGGTGAACATCATATTCTATCACGTAACGAAGCTGGTGAACATATTCTAACACGTATTGTTAGTGATCCTTCGAAATTATTACAAAATGATGGACCAACAATGTATGCACAAACACAAAAAATTAATACTGATAATAATGGTTCTGTATATCAATCGTCACCGCTTGATGCATCAGTTTTACAATATGAAACACCGGATGATGATGATGATGAACCAAAATCTGTTGTTGGAATTTATACTGATCCAAAGAAAACAAATCAGATCATTTATACACATGGTGATCCAAAAGATTTAATTTATGAGAAAGCAACAACATCATTGAATGAACATGGAAAAATGGATGGTGGAATTTATGAGAAACCACAAATTGATTTAATATATGAAGATGGTAATAAAACGGTTATATATACAACAACAGATCAGAAAGGTTTAGAAATCTATTCAGGAACTGATCTTGGTGGTTTAGTTGCTGAAGGACAGGTTGTTGTCCAAGGTGGTTTACAATATGCTACAACAGGTGGCGGTGGTCAAGGTGGTGGACAAGCAGTATTTATTGTTTCAGACTCATTAACACATACTGTTGAAGGACAGATACAAAGGTAAATTTATATTTATAAATTATAAATTTAAGTTAAGAATATTTCTAATACAATATTTGAAAAGAAATAATTTATTTTAAAGACGTATAATAAATAGATTCGCCAGAACGTACAAATCACATTAAATGACATTCAAAACACTCAGTAACAATCCGAACTCAAACAAAGCATGATGATTTACGATCAATAAGATCAATTATCTATAAAAAAAAAAGAAAATAATAAAAAATCCGTAGAAGATCAATAAATCACGATCGGATATCATTACTGTTCATCTTCGAATGTTGGTTTCTGTTTAGTAATATTCAATTTAAAAATATATTTCGAAAAAAAAGTAAGAACACAAATTTTGTAATCGCGTATATTGAAAAAAATGAAAGTGAAATAATCGAAGTTCTTAAAAGAAATCCATTAATAAAAAATCTTTAAAATAAAAATAAATATTTTCTTAGTCCGTAATTGGAGCGGATAATAATAGGTGGGTATCCACCCTAACTAAAAATCATATAGTAATAATTTCCACCAAATAAACTCAATGTGCATGATTTACTTACTCTTTTCGATCATGTTGAAATTACACTAAAAATAGGAGAAGGTGGGGGAAAACAATCGAATTAAGAAATGCCTTTTGGCCTAATACTGATAATTGATACATCGCTGATATTCTATACGTTAGGCTTTATGCACATCCGGGTCAGGTTTTTCGTCATACAGCTGCATTTTCTAAGTAAAAATATTTGATGAATATCTGCAGTAAATGTTATACTAGATATTTACAGGTACGCAAATAGCTTGAGCAATATATGAATACAAAATAATCTAGAGTGCACATTACGAGTCAATGGATATTTATTGTCATTGTTAAAAGTGTTTATTATTATTTTTCATATGAAAATTATGAAATCATATCTGAATAAAGCCTACGCGTTTCTTTTTTATCATACATATATATTTTTTTCAGCCTTGCCTTAGGGTAGTGGAAAATTACCATGTGTAGACAATTGTCATCTAGAGAAAGGTCATATATGTGTGTATACCTTATGGTCATTTAAAAACAGGTCACTTATGCCCAGCTATTTTGAATGACATCATAGAAAATTACGCTTACGAAAAGGGGAATTTATATAAACCTAAAAATTCATGTGATTCACACTGATCTTGTTTTGTATAATTTTATAATTAACATTTATTCGGATTATAAAATCTTTATGATAATAAAATTAAAACAAACCAAAAAAAAAATTACTTCAATATTCAAATTTTTGTACCATCGTGTCTTAAGTTTTAACTTCCATAGGTTTTCTTCTCTTTAGGATAAACTAAGATTTCGCGGTGAAAACCGCCTGATGGGATGTCATAAAGATAGGAATTTTATAGTAAAATCAGATTTTCATCGTTTTTGATATTCATTATCACTTCTTTTTTTTTTTTTGTATTGATCACATATTGTGTAAAAATATGTTAGCAACATTTTATTGGACATTGCAAAAGGTCGGAGATAAAGATTTCATAAATCCTATTAGTTTATAGTTAAACAATCTTTGATAATAACAATAATAAGAACACATAAGTACGCATATTAAATATGATCGTATCCTATTCAAACCGATCACCGAAGAAATAATTGTGGTAGAAATGGATTATTGGTATTTTAAAGAAACGATCGTGGTATGTCATTCGATTGGAAATTTTATTGCCTATTAGAAATAAATATATTTGCCTTTTATTATTATTATTATTATTATTATTAGTTGTGTGATCGTATATTGTTTTGAAAGTATATTTATATTTAATTTTATTATATTACACCGACTTTGATATTATTAAAACAAAACAGGATCATGTTGATTAGGATCCTTATATTTCTTAGAATAGATAGATGAAACATTTTATGAGGTTATGTAGGCACATCTTTTATTAGGTACTGTACTGTACTATACTAAGTTCTGAAGATTCTCGTTCGTTTTTTTTTATATAAATGATGTATAGTATTATATTAAGATTAAGATTATGTTTTTAGGGGGTGTTCTTGTACTGCTACCTTTAAGATCTATTGTAACCCCTCTTTTTTAGTTAGGTTAACTTCCTCCCCCAAGCCTATTTCTCTGGGGAATTTTACTATCCGGAGTGGGTCAAAAGATTGTGTCTGAATTGGAGAGAAGTAGTATGCCGCCAAGTGTTTTCTCCTCCTGCGGAGTAGTGCTTCACAGTCGGAGAGAATATGCATTTGGGTCTCTTCGTCCTCTTCGCAGAAGAGGTGCTGACTATTTCAAATCCTGGTTTTTTAAGGTGTGCTTTGAGTCTGCACTGTCCCGTTAGTATTCCTGTCAATATTCGTATATTCTTCTTAGTACTATATAAAAACGTAGAAAATGTGTCGCAATTTAATTTCCATCTTCATTCTACGAAGTTTTCGATCACCCCTCGTATTTTAATTACATAACTTTCATGTAATATAATTCAAATTTAAAATAAGAAAAGAAAAATATTAAAATAATAAATTCAATTTTTATTACAATCAAATTATTATGACGCTAAAAAAAAAGATAATAAAATTGATTTTCATTGTAAATTACTTTTATATGATTGGTAATTATATTGATTCAATAAAACTGCGCCTTAAGAAAAACACCTGATTTTTTTCATATTACATAAATTGTTATTTATTATTATTTTAATTTGTCACATATCAAATAGGACCTTTTTGTAAACTCATAAATATTTGTTGATTTCCGGAAGAAGGAGGGAATTTTAGTACTTAATTTGTATTCAAAAGAATAGCAATTACATATCCAAGAAATTATATTAATATAAATTTGTAAACGCCTTCAGAAATTTTGTTTATTGACAAGTTTGATATTATATAATCGGAATTTTTTCTAAAATTATTTTAAATCATTCATTTTATCATTTTCAAAATCTTTTTGATAAACACTTTGATCATTTGAGAAGTTCAACTTGAACTGTGTGTACAGTGTTTGATGAGCAGGATTTTATATCCTTCATGGAAACGTTCTAGAACCTACTAAAATTCGGATTGAGCAACATTTCTAGAACTTAACATAGTTGCATTCAAAATGGGAACACACTTCTAGGAACTATCATAATTGTTATAACCATCTTAGTGATTATTTCGTGTTGTGTTTTGTTTTGCGTAATTTTTTATGATTTTCCTATTTCTAAAAGAAACCATGAAATACTCTAATTTATTTCAAAATTAATTTTTATCAATTATCAGTTTCAATAGTGAAACTTTTCCTAGAAATATGGTTGCTGTATTTTATTGGGAATTCTATCGGGCGCTGATTTACTTTCTCAAAAGAACGATTTTTTTAATCAATGTTCTTATAACATTTAATTTCGGATGTTGGACGGAACAAAACAACAAAAGAAATCAAAGTTTTGATTTGCGCCATCTACCAGATCTGGCAGATGTCGTTTAGTACATGTTTTCTATCGAGCGCTAATTTAGCGTCCGATATTACATGGTGCTAAATAAGAACCTATAAAATGTATGGTAAGCACTGATAGAATTCCCAATAAAATACAGCAGGTATAGCTCAAATTTTTATGAAGTCTCGTTCCACTAGTTTTAAAACCTCTTCACATAGCGTTATCAAAAGTTGAGATATTTTAAACTTTCAATTCTATATTATGTACTGGATAAAGTCGCTACCCTGAAAATGGTTTAACTTGTACTTGTCTTTATCATTTTAGAGATAATTAATTTTTTTGAATTTAATATTTTTTCTAAAAGCACGTAAATTGAATCATGAATCGTTATTTGTTTTTTTCTTAGCTTCTTGTATTCAGTCTTAAGGTCGCAACGTATTACGAATTCAAATTGGAATTTTCTTCGAATTTCTGTGAATGAGAAAAAAGTTTTTATATCGTTTTCTTTACCAAACAAAAGTAAAAAGAAACTATATATATACAAAATCTTTAAAAATATTTGCATAAATCTTAAATATGTATTAAACTAAATAATAATATTATTTTTTCGTTGTTATACGAGTATTCAATGCCAGTGATTTTGTTTAGTTCGTAAATTTGTAGTTGTAATATTTTGAAAATTATGTCACGTCGCTTTACTTCCTTGCATAAATAAACTTAGTTTTGTGTCTTATTTTTGGGGTTAAGTGGGTGTTGAAAAACTCTTTATGCTTTATTATATAATTTTTGAAAATACTTTTAAATCATGTGGTTTACCAATATGGTTATTTAGAGCATTATGCCAAAGATTAAAAACGATTTGCCTGATGAATTTATAAATAAAATTATTTGTAAAGCTGTAGAGAGTTGGCAGTCGAAATACTCCATCGCGAGCTCTACTCTGACTTTTTTTTTTATGACCATTAACTCCGGCAACAAGATTTATTAACATGAAGTTGGAGTTGTCATAATTTTTTCGACCTCTGTATTAAGGCTATTTAAGCTAAAATTATCCTTCTCTGCAGTAAAGCTTAATAAACTAAAGAACCTCTTCAAAAGTGCGAATAAAGGAAAAAAAACTTTTCACAAACGTGTATAAAATAAATAAGCACAGCTCAACAGGTTGGTGGGATTCTTATAAAACTTACTAACATGTAGTCGGAGTAGGAATATTTTTTACGACTTCACCTTCTGCGATCAGAAATTCTTTTGAACCTTAACTCCACCTCCACGATTCTGAGACTCTGAGACCCTACAGTACTGGATTTTCGAATAGTAAGAAGAGAAATAATTCAAAAATATTGGTTACTCAAAAATATTGCGTGCATATCATCAATGAATACATCTTATTCATTAATTAATCTTAAAGTAACTATATTGACATGACACCATGTTTTTTTTTGTTGTAGAAGTTAATGAATATGAAAATATAGCATATAAATATCTCGTTTAAAAAAAACCGTTACAAATAAGGCTGAGTATAACAAATATTTTCAAAAAAAAAGAAGAAATATTTACTCATAAATAATTTCAATTTATTTCCGCCATTTCTAACAGTACATTAGAAAAATGCATATAAATGCAATTATACATAATAAATATCATGGAAAATACCATCAAAATCCATATAATGCTTGTAATTTCAAGATTAGACTCTATTTCTTCTTTTTTTTTGTTAAAATGATATCACATACTCGTATGTATGCACTTCTCAGATTATACATATGTTAAAATTTAGCACGGTTGTTTCATGCTTTTGAAAATCTTATAATACAAAATTTCACTCAAACTTCTTCTTCTTGGTCCAGATTGGGTGGTTATGTTGGATTACAAGAAAATCAAATTAATGATGATGATGATGATGGTAGGAGAAGAGACATTTTATACTTATAAGGAAAAAATAAATGACTATGCATAAGAATTTATATTTGATGGTTTCCAACATTTCCAAACGTTTGATGGTCAAGTACTCTGCCATGTTGTATGTCATATGTATGTCTAATTCGTTTATAAAGAAACAATGTTACAAAAATTATTATTATTATTATTTTGTTTGTTTCTTTTGGATGAGTTTTTATCTTGATTTCTTTTCCTCGTTAAAAGATTAAGGATTAACACTAATTATGGATTAAAAAAAAATTTAACATTAAAAATTATGAACGCTATAGATATTCGATTTGGGATTACAAGAAGAAATATATATTTGATTGCATTTAACGATTTTAATTATTTCGTAATAATTTCCATATTTTACAATATTTTCGAATGGATTAGAGTAATAGAGATTATCTTCGTTCAAGTAGGCTTTGGAATTTAAAGAATTTTTTTTTTCTAGAAAAAAATCAACTTTATAAATGATCATTTGTTGCACAATTTTTACATAAATATCATATTACTAAATAAAAAATTATATAAATTCGTTTATATTAGAAAATCATAAATCATAAAAATATTTTCTTTTACTATCAGCGAAAAATCATCCTTGAAGTACCACAACAAGACATATGTAAAAGGTGTCCCAAAATTCATGCAAGAAATAATTTTAATAGAAAATACAGGTTTATAATTAAAACTTGTACATTTTTCATTGATTCGTAAAGTATACAGTATAGGGTTATATATGGAATAGCACATCGCGTAAATGGCTCCACGGCTTTCCTAGAACATACGCATTCTTTTGTTCAAAATTTTCCATGACCGTTTTACATAAATGTGGCTGAATTTCGTTGATACAGCGCTCAATTTCCTCCTTCAAAGTATGGGTGGATGTGGGCTTGTTGGAATAAACCTTAGACTTCGAAAAACCCCAAAGAAAAAAGTCCAACAGCGTTAAATCGCATGATCTGGGTGGTCAATTCTGATCACCAAAAGAGGTAATTACACGACCAGACTAATTATTTTTTAAATATTGCTGAACAATGAAAACAGGTTGTTCTTTCGTGTGTAGCGCTCCATTTTTAATAATCCTGAACTGTTAACTGCCACGTTGTATTTTTTCTCATTGGCAACTCTTTACCGCACAAATAGCGCAAAATTTAAATCTTGCGTGAATTTTGGACACCCTTTATGACTTTAGTCATATTATATCAAATTGATGATTTTCGGTTGGCCTATAAAAATTTTGCGTTTCTGAACATATGGTTGAAAACATTGACCAGCATAATTTAATATATACAAGTCCAATCACGGGCTAAAAAAAAATCCATCATAATACATTGAATTAAGATAAATCAGAGGTACTCTTGCGTGAATTTTAATTTAAAATATCCAACCGAGCAAACTAAAATAAGAGATGAAGATGGCATTAGCCAGTTTTACTTCCTACATGGAATTAGATGTGCATATTATAAATATATAGACATATATCTTTTTCTAAGCCAAAAGCCAAAGTTTGCATATAATCCACCTGCATATATATTCAAGAATATTGCATATAAAAAAAACTTTTTTTTTGCCCACCTATATGTATCTATCTCCCACCATCCAGTATAACCATTTTCTTTTCGATGTACTCGATTTTCTTTTAATCCAAGAATTATATGCATAGTAAAAAAAAGAAGAAAAATGATAAAAAAAACGGTAAATATTTTAACAGCTAAATAATTCACGTAAAAACTTAATAAGACTAACATCAAAATTATCCAAAAAGAAAAGTCCATCTATTCAAAAGATGCATTTTCTGTTTCGTATAAATTTCTCAAAATGTGCAACGACAAAATTACCTTTCACCAATGTGTTGTATCGATTGAAAATTCATAGATAAAGTGCTATTGCTGTTATGTAAAAAGCGAAAAGAAAGCCTACGAAAGAATTATAAGATATCTGATGGTTCCAAAAGATGCACTCATGGCTACTTTAACAGTCGGTTGTTTTGGTAGAACAAAGTGTTGTACTTAGCTTTAGGCATTATTTTCTTTTTTTGTTTGCTCTCTCCGCGAATACAATTACTTGTATTCATTTTTTTTTGTGGTTGATGTTCCTTTTTTTTCCAGTTTCTAATTTTTCGATTCTTTTGTTTTACAACATCTTTAAAGAAAATGTGCAATGATAATTATCTTAAGTAGATTGCGCATGCGCCTATAGTATAATAAGATCAAGCCATTTATAGTGATCGCGATTCGCGAATATAAAATGGAATTTTTCCGCAAGTGTTTATTTGTGGTGACCGCAACTCCATTTTTCTATTGCATATGCATAAGAAACAAAAAGAGAGTAAACTGAAATTATCAATTACTTCGTTTTCATGGCGACTTCAAAAGCAAGTTGAGATCGACTTGAAACTCAATCCGGGGTTTTTAAGTTTTAGTAGATTGAAAGATTGACAAGCGATTGCAGATCGCCTCTGTTCATACTCCATTTTAAATTTTCAATTCGATCTTAAGTCGATCTACATTTACATGGAAAATTTCAAGTTGATCAGAAAAAATTTTGTGATCGGAATCGACTTAAGACGAATTGAAGTCGATGCGAGTTTATACGGACAATTTTTGGATTGAAGTCGACTTCAAGTAGATCATGTAAACGAAGTACTTGTATAGTATGTGTATATCCTATTTAGTTGCAAAAACCAAAGATTTTTTGTACATTATTAAAAAAGCGATTTCGAACTTGCTTTAATTTGATTGTTTTCTTTTTTCTTAAATATTTTATCGCGGTTTTTTCTTGTTGTTTGTTGTTATTTCCTCGTGTAGTAACATCTTTCGGTTATGCACCATTGAAAATCTAAACATGTTTGGAATTTTTGGTGTACAACTTCTTTTTCACGGTTGAGATACTATACGACCTTGATGTGGCGGTATGTTTTGTTTACGGTATAATGAATGAGAAAAAATTCGGAAGGTATATGATATAATAGCTATATAAAAAAGCCTATTAATTAGTTATGCTTTGATTTCAATTATGATCATAAACAATATAAATTATATCATAGAAATATGTTATTATATAGTTTTGCTTATCCTCTTCGAATATATATGTATATACGAGCGAAAACAATTAAGATCAAAAGTGCATCTTAGAACTTCATCAAGTCAGTCAATATCAGATTTTGATATTATATATATATAGTATACGATTGGACAAGGCATCATGGAATGTTAACAGACGTACAGACAATGGACATTTTCTACTCTTCATAACGGTGTGGATTTTGTAAATAATCGTTATAATGATAAAATTCGTTTACATATCGATAGTCTCTGAACAACATATATAGTATGTATGAGAAAAACAAGAGGTCATAATTGTCTTTTGCAACACCCAAAATGGTATTTATGAATTTCAGCCTCCTCAGAGGTTGTAATTTGAAATTTTAATGATAGTTTTGTGTATAATGTTCATTTTAGTTTTTGGTTGTTTGTTTTTTTTTCTGCGCTGTTTTAAAGAAAAGGAGGCACCTTTTGTGTAGTATTTATAACCATTTTTACAGAGGCCTTTTTAACTTTATATTTTTACCCATATTGCATTCACTTAGTTATGTGTTTCTTGACATACACGATCATTTTGTATAGTATGTATTTATTTTTGTATTTATTTTTTATTTTTTTGGTTTAGTAAAACTCTTTTCAAATATAACCGCGCGGCTAAACTGATAATCAAAAAGAAGTTCCCGTTAATTCGAATGGAAACGAGTCATGAATAATGTTTTTTTCTTTTTCTTTTACTAAGAGAATGTAATTAAAATTTTATTTGGTAATATTTAGAGAGAGAAGGGTTTCTCGAAGATAATATTAAAATGAAGAAGGTGTCAGGTGAATTTTTATAAACGTTTTTTATTTTCGAGATTGTTCAGTTATGGATTTTTAATTTGAAAGAACATTTTTATTTTTCTGGTACAATCATTTATTATCACAAAATTTTTAATTTTTTTTTTTCGTAATTCCTATATTAATTTCTTCCCACGGTTTTGTAAATAATATGAAAAACTTTCAACATCGTCAACCAAAAGCAATTGGTCATTATAATATACATCTACATTGAATTTGCCACTTGCCCAAGTGAATGTTGCCATGTACACTGATAAAGAAAATGAATGATTCACCCACCATATGTCATTCGGATAAGAATAAGGAATAAATCTTAACATGAAGATGTTGAATTTTTTGCGTTGAAAATCAATGGGATTTTTACTTGTTTTTTTTTTGTTGTTGTGTGTAGACTATACATATTACATCGAAAGTGGGTTTGAAAACATAAAGTGAATCTTCATGTTTACATAAATCTAAAATATAAATTCCTTAAAGTTTGCATAATTTTGTGACCCTTGAGCTAGATTTTAAATATTAATAAATTTTAAAAAAGCTACACGTGAAAATCGTGTGTGATTTATAACAGAAAATTTCACTCAATATCTCGTAGACCTTAAAATATTTCTAGTGCAATAATAATATTTTAAAAATCGAAGGAAAATGGAATATAATATTTTCAAATATTCTTCACTATGGTATATATACGTACACGGTTTTTCAATAGGAACTTTTTTTTTGAAATCTTAAATTAAACATATATTTTGGATGAAAGTAAAGCATTTCTTTATTGACATATATTGTAGAGATTCTACAATTTATGAATGGAAAACAATATCTGGTAAATGTCCATCGCAACTACCTTTTGACAAAATTTTCAGTCATATTTCTGCATAACTGTGGCTGTATCTGACGGACTACGCGTCCAATGATGTCGCCAGACGATAAAGCACAAGAGATGAGTGTGATCATTGCCCAACAGTTGTTCTTGGATTTTCAAATGTGATAATTCTGCTTATTAACGTAGCTATTCAAATGAAAATTAGCTTCGTCATAAAAGATAATGTTTTTTAAGAAATGTGGTTTTCACAGATTGCCTATTTTTATAATGGATTTGAACTATTTTGATGCGATTTTCTAGCGGAATTGAATTCTTTATAATAAAATAGAAACCTTTAACTGCAATTATGTCGAAAAACTGAATTACACAACTGTCATCCTAAGTAAATCCTATTGAAAAAAAAATTCTTATTGAAAAACCCAATAGTGTTATGTACGTAAAGAAGATAAATGTATTTCACATTTTTCACAGATTAGGGAAGTACATCGTATTTCATTAACGAAAATCTATTGCAATACACAAAATAAACGCTGAGTTGATAGTGTTGATCTTTAATCATTCGCTTGTTCCGCTATCATGTTAGGTTTAAATATTATGGAGACATATTTTTATATGAAAAATTAATGTAATAGCAAATGCCATATCTTTGGCTACTTATAACTATACTCATCTTGGTACAATACAACCGAGATGGTAAATAAGATCAAAATGATGATGATGATGATACTATATTCATTAAAAAAAATATATATATGAGAAAAAATATTGTAACTAAAACTATATAATCACAGTCGGTAAAATATTCTGCGTATAAAGGTGCAATGACAAGAGGATATGCATCTGCTTAAATTTATATGCTATATAATAAAAAAGGATCTTTGTTTTTGTTTGGTTGTAGGATTTGTGTCATTTTTTTCTATATACATATATGAACGAGCATAAAGAAAAGCCCATGGAAACAGACTAAAACATCTACGCAAATTTATCATTTGCATGATTAATGATGTAAAGGCATAAAATAATTGGAAAATATTTATATCGCGGGTTTTAATTTTCCATGATATTACACTTGTTTTTTTTTCGTTTTCTTGTCTTAAATTTTATATACTAATCATATTAAAAACATTTTTTTTAAAATTATTTTTTAATTATATTTAATTTGTTTCAAACTGTTTGAATTTTTAAATTAGATAATTCAGGGAAGTCCATACAAACACTTTTAGGATCAGTTTATAAAGGGTATTTCCGTTAAAATATGATAGACAGAGATTATCGTTAGGATTTAATTTCTTTACTTCCATCTTACCTCATTTTATGTTTCTCATTAATTAATTAATTATTTCACATATATGAATTGAAATTGGTATTCTTTATGTCCACAGAAATAACAGTCCAGAGTTTTCAAACTCCAAAACTTTATTACATCGTTAAAAACAAAAGAAAACAAAATTTTGGATAAAGTATGTATAGAAATAATCTCATCAATGTTAATTGTAATAAAAGCATACAACTTCAAAAATAAAAACAAAAAACACCTAAAACATATTAATGTATAGGGTTTCTTATTTCTGTAAATAAAATAAACGCATTTTTAATACTAACTAGTAATTAGTTTCGGTTACTTAAGTAAATGATTAATGTTTTTGATGACTACAAAAAAGTATAAAAAAACCAACCAATTGCCGAGACAGGTGAATAAGAAATTATATACTTGTTATATGAAGTAAAAGTGAGATTTCTCATCAATTTAGACTTTATAATTAAAATTCTGGGCTTTGAGCTTGATATGAAAGGGATATTTTGCATCAGAGTAATTAAATTTTATTAATTCTATATATTTTGGGATTATGTTTTTGGTTGATAATAAATTTTAACCATTATAATATCATTTTGTGGTTTCAATTTCATTTCATCCGTATGAAATATTTACAATACTTAAAAGTCAATAATCTTCGGAATTAATAATGATACAACTAATAAGATTTAATGAGGTATTATATGTAATCTTAGAACTACTATAATCCTCTTCCGAACCATTAGAAAAGAAAGAAAAATTCGTAAATATATAATTTTACATTAGAGATGAAATTTAAAAAGCCCGCCAAGATAATCATATTTTGAATAAATTTTCAATTTAAAATATTGTTCTTTTAAAAAACGTTTAAACATTAAATATGTTTTTTTTATTTCAAAAGATTTCCATATCTGCATATCAGAAAGGTTAAAATCTCATCGATTAAAGAACCGAATTTTGTATTATAGTAGAAAAGGGTTTCTATAAATGATCGTAATTTATCAAAAGAAAAAAAAATACATTATGTGATAGTTAGTCAAATAAGAAATGTTAGTGATTATCTACATAAACGTTTTATAAGAGGATAAAAACTCTTAAAAATATATTATGGCCAGACAAGACCCCTCAAGGAGATAGATAAGAAAGTACTTCGTATATTAAGTGTGTATATATATGGTAATGTGATTAATTGAAAATATAAAATGAAAAAAGACTAATAATTTTTGCTGTTGTCTTTAAGATATTCCTAAAAGTAATATTCTCACATTTGAAAATAGAATTTTCTATATGAAATATCTTTAGCAATTTATTAAGTTGTAAATAAGAATAATGTTTAGGTTAAATGAAAGTTCATTTCCTTGTAATTTATATTATAAGACAGAATTTTTTTTAAAAAACAAAAACTATGTTCTTATCATTTTACACAAAAATAAATAACTAACAAAAACTTGATGGAAAAAAGTCTAACAATCTTATGTGTACCACAAAAAGGCAACCGTATCAATATTTTCAATTAAAAACCAATTCGAAAATTGTTTTCAAGCTTGATTTGTGGAATTTTTTTCTATGCTCTTACTGTTAAAAACATATTATTTGTAATAAAGAAAAATTTAAATATATGTATTTAATCCTTGTTTTCGCGTTTTAAATTTCATATATACAGCCAACATATTCATCAAGGTCGGATATATAGAATTGACTCGATATTTTCTTATAAAAGCTTGTATGTCCGAATCTAAAAAACATAAATTTCGTTCTTATGTCTCTAATATTGTATATATTTTCTATAGTATAATATTTTTTTATTTATTTTTTGTTTTTTGAGGTGTTATACATATTATAAGAGAACGCGCAAAAGAATTGACAGCGTGCGAAGTATAGTACATGTTCAGACAATTACGCACCTGGCTTAACTGTAACACCATGACATTGATTTATTTGAATAGTTTGAAAAAAAAGCATAGATATATCTGTTGTTCGCGATACTTCACATGATTCTACCCGAAAGACATGCCACTATGATTTAAATCAGTCCTTATTACAATGTTTTTTTTGTCGAACATATATGCACTCGTATGAACTATTTATATAAAATTCTACTGTAGTCCATATCATCTCTTATTGACTTCCTTGAGTCTATATGCTCTCTTTGACTTATATTATTAACAAAAAAGAAGAATAATATGTAATATATCCATGTAGTTTATATCTTAAAGTATCTCTAGACTTCATCACAAGAAATATTTTTACCTTTCGAGATGCATTCTTTTTGAAATTTATTTCTGATACGTTTTTTTTCTTTTATACATACATACGGAATAAAATCGATTCAACAAAATCAACAAAAAAAAAAGAAGAAAATCCTATGATGATGAATAGTTGTCCACCATATCCGTAATATATTTGTACAACTTATAACTAAAAGACAAAAAAGAAATTAACTATATATAATGGTCAAACTGACTACATGAAGCGTTGGCACACGCATTTTTGTTTGTTTGTTATAATAATAGTAATATTATGTTGGCGACAAACTACAGCCCCCATATAAATAGTTTCCTGATATCTTAACACCCAACCCACTTGAACAACTTTGTCGATATTTTTGTGTGCCTCCTCAAACTAATATTCTGCATCTTTTGTAACACTCTCTTGCGATTTTATAAAGATGGTCCGTTTTCTTTTTTTTTTAAAGATCATGTTTGCCTGATATTGATTTATTGGTGTCATTGTTTTCTTCGTCTTTCAAAGAATTGTGTTGTAGACCATCATCTTCAATGATTACAATAGAATCCCATCTTTCACTTGATATGTTGTATATAGTATTTTTTTTTTTTTGTATGTGCTTATCTTTTTACATTGTTGAAGATTTTATATGTTTCATAAAAAAATTCACGAATTTCCTTAAAGGGTTATTTCGCACGGATATACAAGGAAATATAAATTAAATGGAAGAGAAATCGAAGAGGTCAATTGTAATAAAAAAAACACAAAAATCCTCTTCAACTGTCAAACAATGATTTACAACAGTTTTTAAAATCAGGTTTTTATTTTTTGGTGTTACAAATCGATTTTTCCCTGAATTTTAATTTACTGCATTTTTGCATAGGTTTTTATTTCTTTTCTTAACAATGATCTAAAATTCAAAATCCAAATTGTGTTGCGAAATCATTAATCAGATTGAATTTTATATGATTGATGCTTTTTAAGTTTTGGCGAAAATTTCCAAGAATTCAATATTTTAAAAAGAAAAATGTTAATTTGTAGTATAAAAAGATTTTATAAGAAATTAGTCCAACTATTCGCGTATTGGTATAGTTTTTAGATTGAGAAAAATGGAAGTTTAGAACCTAAAAATAGTAAAAGCATGAAAGTTTCTTGACTTGATATATTCGTGAAAGAATCATTCTCGAAATTCTTGTATTTTATCACAGACAGTAATTCCGTAGAAAATCTAACAAAAATGAAATTCTCCACAAAAATTCCATGTTAACAATTTCAGTTTTACATACGAGTAGTTTTTTAATGTGTTTTTAAATAATTTAAGCAAATAGTTAAAGAAAAACAATGACCACGGTACTTGTTTCAAAATTCCTTTAAAGTATAAAGTCACATTAAATAAAAAAAAGAAGACTAACTCCAATTTTGTTATAGAAAGAAATTCTTAAGATATTTAGCGTCCTAGATTTAAAATTTTTAAATATTTGACTTCATCAAAGAGCAAAGATGTAACTGTAACTTCGCGGACACAAAAAATAGCATTACATATAACCAGCAAATTTCGCCATTTCGAATGTCACGGTATTTTAAATCCAATGTAATTAAAATTAAGAATTTGATGACATCATGCCAATTTTTTTTGTTTTCTTTATGATTTATCGACAAAGTCGTTAATATTTATTTAACTCAAAAAGGCGCACATTCAATTATTTCTATCCTATTTAAGAAAAGAAAAATACATGAAAAAAAACTGCTCGAATTTATTAAATGTAAAAAAGCATATTTAAACTGTCACTGATTTGTTAAGCTTTTTTTTTTCTTTTTTGAACTTTGTTTAAGGCATGGCTTAATTCTTCCTGGTTTAATCTATTCAGGCATGCTCTCGTGCTGCGGTTTTTTTTGTTGTTGTTCCTATAATAACAATTTCAAAAGGTGATAGTTTTATGATATTTTCATCAATATATTGATTGGAATTTTTTTTTTCTTACTTTATTTAATTAATTAAAAAAATTATTGAATACGACTACAATTGTAAATTAGAATGTATAAAATTTAAGTAGGTATAAATAAAGCAAGGCTACTGTTCGTTCTCATGTTGGTTTATACAGCAATACGCATAATTGACCGATTTTTGTTGTTTTTTTTTCTGTTTTGTTGATAACTTTCAACACAGTTCAATTCACATGGATTAAATATATATATTATATCCGTGAAGTTCCACAACAAAAATCTCTTTGACAATCAAATTTTGATGGATATTGATTTAGAAATCGACAAAAAAACCAACAACAACAGAAATATATTTTGTAATAGGCGAACAATGTTAAATATGATATTCGCGACAAATAAACGAAAAAAAAGCAAATCTGAAAGTATGGATGACAGCTGTCAATTAAAATTGATTCTGTTATTTTACAGTAACAAAAAAAAAGAAAAGAAAATCAAAATCGTTTACAATAAATAACACAACAAACTAAAAATCAAAATCCAAAAAAAAATATTTATAAACGAACGAAATAAAGTTAGGACAGGTTCCCTTGTCCACTTGTCTTTCGATGTCGTTAACATTTCATCTCTGGTTTCGGTTCAGTATATATAGAGTATATGATTCTACTGTCGTCAGATAATAAACGTCAATAATTTTCGAGTTGTGGCCTTTCACGGTTATCTTGATTCTTTTTCCTTGATACCAAAGAAACAACAAAACAAAAATTTCACCCGAAAATATATTATAATATGAAATCATAATTAACCATAAGAAAAATATATGATTTTTTGAAACAAACAAATAAGACTTTCCAAGATAATATACTCTCGCACCACAGCATAAAACTACAATCCATCACATCACATCAAAATAATGCACTTCACCTTTAACCATAATGAATTTTCTTGACCATTTTCAGTGAGGATGCAATATCACAATATGGAGTGCATTTTAATTTCTGTTGCGCTTGTCCATTTTCTTTTGATATAAAAAAACAATCTTTTTCATTTTTCTTTTTTAATTCAATGTTTAACTGTCCATCAAATTCTTTTTTCGGTGGTGGTCGGATGGTTCCTTTTGAGACACATCGAACAGAAGTTCAATAACTTTGAGATGATGTGTAATGAAGACCATCCAAAAAAAAAAAAATCATAATAATATTATATTGAAACGGGATCAGAACGCACCATGAGAGGGAAATATATATATATATAGTTAGGTATATCTATATAGTGTGGAGGTAACTTTGATCTTTAACTGATATTGCGCCCGTGCGTATTAATTTAATATTTAATTTTTTTTTTTTTTTTTTTTTCGAAATGCCAACTTGATTGTTGTTCAAACCTTTGAGACTTTTTATTAAATATAGCCGCAGGGATTTTGTCCAGAATTTCATATGCCAATCTTATTCTCTATAATATACCTGGCAGGGGTTTTTAACTTCCTTCTTTTTTTTTTTTTTACTTTATTGACCATTCTAAAATATAGTTGACATCAAAAGTAAATATCTTTAAAAGCCCTTCGTATAAATAATTCTTGCTTGAAATATAATTTTTTATAATTTAAAGACTTGAATTGCGATTTTTTTTTTATTTTTAAATTTTTGTAACAGATTATCATTTTGGAGGATCAAAAAAAGAGAATTTAATTTAAATCTCTTATTGAACAAGCTTTCGTTGAAATGAATCATTACCAAATTTGTAAATTCCGTTCAAATATTTAGGTCGTACTGATTTTTAATTTGCATTTAGAAATTTTTATTTATGCAAATCTTATTTCAAGCATTTTTTTTCTTCTCGATTAAATTTAATTTAACTTTCATTAAAAATATTTCGAATACAAAAAAAAATATTTTCTTATAAAAGTCTCCTTGCTAAAAGAAAAAAAAAACACTTTAAATAGTTTTCTGTTTTTTTACCACCCACTAAAAAAAATATATATATATATATAATTTAGTTAATACATATTTTGGAATGTTTTTTTAGAAGAATTTTATATTCTATTTGTGTTACCTAAAAAAAAACTATATACTTTAACTCATTAAGAAAACATTTAATTGTGGTATTGATCAAATATTCATTCCACAGAAGTATAAACGGAACTTTTTAATAACTTTTAAAACAGAAAACACCTACAGTTTTTTTTATATTCATTTGTATATTTTAAGAGTGCCTCCTATGGTCAGTAAAAAACACTTAAACTTAACATTTTTAAAATTCTTTACATACTGAAAATGCGGATTCCATTTTCTAACTTTGTATATATTTTGATGACAAAATATTATTATTATTATCAATCAAAGTACCTTAATCAATATTTCCATTCGATATAAAAAGAAGCTAAATAATTGATAATCATATAATTTCTTTTTTTTTGTCTTTAATTAAATTCTTTTAAGTGTAATCATAATGGTAAAAACATAGAAAATCACAAAGAATATAATATTAATAAGCGTTATACAGGTAACGCCTTTTTAATGGAATTTATATACCGTCGTATTCGTTAATTTGTATACTGGCGCAGAAAGACAAAAATTCTTCCATTTAATTCATGTTCAAAAAAAAGAAGATATATTTAATATCTTCTATATGAAATTCTTAATAGTAAATAAATGGTTTTTTAGGATATGTCTATGACTGCAATGCAAAAGCCACGCGCTTAATTGTTTGTCTTCAATGATTTCATAGAAATTATTACCAAGAGGGACGTACTTACTTATCTAGATATTGAATTTTGATTACAAAATTGCGATAAATTTTCATTGCAGGTGGTATGATAAAGTATCATATCAAAAAATGAAGAAGAAATACAAAAGATTTAGTCGCCGAACTCGGTTTAAAGGAAATAAAATGAAAGACTTAAGCGACGAACTCGATTTAGATGAAATTAAATGAAAAATTTAAACGATGAACTCGTAAAGTAAATTGAACGAAAGACTTAAACGACGAACTTAATTTCATAAAAAGCATATTTATTAATATTTATAATTTCTTAACAATTCTTTAATTAAATACTGTCGGTAATCATCTAAAGTAATCAATTCACAGCTAAATAGTTAATTAGCATTAAATCTTATAAAAATGACAAACTCGGGAAAAAAATTTTATTTTGATTTTAAACGCAACAGAATTAAATATATACATTTTGATCAATAAGTTTTTCTAAGACCATAATTTTATGTAAATTTTAATCATAGCTTTTATACGGGCAATTTTACCATCATTACAATTCAACGCGACTTTAAAAACAAAAGAAGATACATCGGACCTAAATAGGTAGAAAAGATGCACATTTTTCCAATAAAATAAATCAAAAATACCGTTAAATTTCTGTGATCGAATATCGAAGAATTGAAGAAAATTGCCTATAATATGTAAAAGATTTTCAAAAGACAACTGATATCACAGCATACGGCATGCCAATGGATAAATCAATTTCTAGAAAATACTGGACCCAAGTGTTGAATTAATTTATTAATATTCTATAAAGAAAACTAGCTTCAGTTATGGGCCATTTATTTTCTTTGTCATTTGGCTACTTGGCTGTTTGTATTGAGCACATTTAAATATACAAATTTGCATGAGAATGCAAAAGTGCACTGCAAAACGAAATGCCATTCCATTCAGCTCCTGTTTGAATATGAATATTGTTAATTTAAAATTTAATTTTTCACGATTTTCGTGAAGGATTTTTATTACTTATTTAAAATGAAAAATTACACTATAAATTGGTACAATCAATAATCATTTTCTAATTGAAAAAAAAAAAAAAATTTCACATTTATAATAGGTTATTATTATGGGTATTCACGGTTTGTTTTAGGTATGGTCTTGTATCGTAGTTAAATTGTTAAAGTGTGAAGATTTTTCACTGTATACAAGATACAGAAGATACAATTTTACTATGATACAAGATCATATACAATGAAATGCCCATATTGTTTTCCTTTTAACAAAAAAGAAATAAATATTTCATTTATTATTTTAATAATAAAAAACTATATACTTCTTCAAAATTTCTATTAAAACACCTCCACTTTAGGATATTCTGTCGCTCAGTATACAATTTCTGTAGGTTTACTATAAATTTCTGATTCGATATCGTAAATCGCAAAAGTAATTATATTTCGTTTCGGTAATTTAGAGACCATTGTAAACTGATTACATAAAAATAAAATGTTTTTTTTCTTCACTTGAAAATCCAACAACAGACCACCAGAAAATGTCGACAATTTTAATGCAATTAAATTGGTCATGCAAATAACATGGATGGTCCTTTTTGACTTAAAAAATTTCTTGGTCATCACATATATAATCAACATAATACTGAAGTCAGGGTTTTTATGGTTCAATAAATTTCATTCAACTTTATAATATATATGAAAAAATAACACAAATAGAAGTTTTAACATATACATATATTTATGGTAGACCCTTTGATTAATTGCACACCTTTCAGGTGATGCAGAATTGAGCACAAGAATTCTTTTATGTCCGAGATGCCAGCTGATAAGATCGGACCTTCTTGTTGTTGGCAATGATTTTTGTTTTCTTATTTTTTTTTGATGCTGTTATTTTTTTACCTCAATTACAATTTCTTTATTTTTTTGGCAAAAATTTCTGGAATATTTTAGAAGAAGCCGTTTTGTTTTTTTGATCATATAAGAAATATATATGTAAATGGTGATTTTTTAATTCCACCGATAATATGTAAATGGCGGTAAAATTTCACCTTTGATGAATGAAAGTTAAATTCATCTGAATTTATTGATTCCGTAATATATTTTATGAATTTACATAAAACAGAATTTATTGTATTTCTGTGCAAATCAATTTTTATTGAAATTCTATAAAATTTCAATAAAATAGTGTTAAAGAAAATATTATCTTAGTAACAATTCTTGATCTTGTTATCGTCATCAGATAAACTATTGGATAATATTTTGTTTTTCTATCTCGTAAATTGCGATATTATTATTTTCTGTAAAAACGTTTTGCAATTTTAATTGATATATACAGAAGCAATGCATTTTATATATATATATATGTATATAGTCACAATATACAAGTATTTCGTATACTCAAAATTGGTCCATGTTTTGCTGAGGAAAAGTTCAAAAACGATCGAATAATGTACGCGATTAAGTGATCGTACGTGATCAAATTTTTCCTGTTGTTCTTACAGATAGTTAAAATGCAACTATCGTGGTGCATTCCAGAAAATGCAATTTTCGTTACTCAAGTTTGTTTGTTTTTTGTTTTTTTTTTTCTTTAATTGATCTCGATTTGTTTGACGCTGCCATTGCTTTTAATTTAACTTCAGCTACTGTGCAATCAGTTCGTGATCAATTTAGACAGAGTTCAAGGGAAATATTTTCACATGTTTGCACAATAAAATACGGTATGAATTTTCTTATATTTCCGATCTTATTAAAATGTGAGAAGGTTAAAGTAAAATTCAACTTTTAAATCGATAATCAAACAATCAAATCAATATTTTGTAAATGCGATTAATCGAGAATATTTTTTTGTTAGCATTTTAAGACGTCATCTTCAAATTTGTGTTTTGAGAAAAGGAAAAATAATAATAATAATAACTATAAAAATACTACTAAAAAAGCAACTTATCAGAATATGAAAAGAGATATATGATATTACCAAATAATGGTAAGTGCTTGTAAATCTTTTTGATTGTAAATCCAAGAAATAAAAGGAAAAGGTGAACGTGCTGGAAATTTCCAAACAAGTACTTAAGGGAATTTGAATTGAGAGTAAAAGACGAATGCAGCATGTATACAAAAAAGACAAGCCCCAAATGCATTCACTGAAAAAGTATAACACAGGATATTCGGATGGGGTTTGAAACCACGACGATACAACATAAGAAGTGTTATCCAACTCTTAGTTTTCATGTTATAGAACTTTATACCAATTGAAGAATTTCATTTCAATTATAATATATATAAACACATTATATATATATACAAAGATTAATTATACTATAAACTCTAAGTATTATGGTATTTTCCTTGACTAAAAATCTTTTGAAAGAAATCCCAAAGATGTCAACCATTTTGAATTTTTCTGAATCAATTTTTTGACGGATACAAAACAAGAATTGGCCAAAATGAAGAAAAAATATCAAATAAAACAAGACCTCAACGTACATACTTTTATGTCACAAGGGACACAAAAGCGAAATAATTTGAACAATTCTTGTAGTTTCAATTATATATATTTTTTAGTATTTTTATTTTATATATGTTGTTTAATTTTTGCTTTTTTTATTTTTATTTCCATCTGTAAGCTTATGTTGTGCGCAAAGCGAATGTTGCAGTTTAAAAACAATCAAAGTAAAAGTTTAGTGCATTATGAACACTCACTTTCATATCGAATCCACATATCTCGTATGTGTCCTAAAAAGGTTATGGGTATTAGCAATAAACCAAAAGTATATAAATAATTTTTATTGAAAAATTCATAACCATATTAAGATAAAAATTAAAATTAATGAAAAAAAAACACATAATCATAATAATAACGATAAAAATATAAATACCAAAGAAAAATTATGTACACAGACGAAAAATTAAAGTTTCTGTCTTAAGTCTTTCGTTTCGGTGGTTTTTCATGTCTTACTAAAAGAATATTGGAGGAATTTTATAAAAGTATTTTAATTCAAGGTATAAATTGCACAATATTTAAAAAAAAAGGATTATTATAGGAACGACTATCATTTTAATTTTGATGTTGTTATGATTTCAACGTATCAGTCCTTTTATGGACCGAAAGAAAAAATTATTCCAGATAAAAGAAATAATGCAGCCTTAAAACCAGATTAATGTATTAGGACTGAATTTTCTTTAAGAATACTTAACAGGAACGTACTCTAAAATATCACAATAAACCAAATTGTTTGAAAAATTCTTTGTTTTTATATTAAAACGTAGGAAATGAGGACCTATCAATGCGTGTAACTCGATTTATACATATAAAGTACGGCTTAAATTTAATATTTTGTAGTTTAATATTTAAAGGCTTTACTGATACCCTAAAGGCCTAAAGTAATGTTTTCCAAACAATGTTCCGCGGAACAGTAAATTTTCCATGAAAAGCTATCAATATTGACATTCAAGAATGAATGTTTGCTGTTAACCGAGATAAAGTCATATTTACACCACCAAAAAATTCTGCAGAGATTGAAACAAATAGTAGCATAGCTATGCAAGGTCAGGACTATACGATGGATGTATTAAAAGTTCCCAGTCAAGCGTTCTTAGCTTATGACGAGTGACCAAACCTGTATGTTATCTATTATTATATAACGCGTTTCTGTTTAACGTTTTGGTAGTTCTTCAGGCTCAATTTCAATATGTTAAGTTTCTGAACAACTTTTCCTGTCGCTAAACATGGATTGCATTCGATCAATGCCTTTATTTTGCCGTCGTTAATAATGCAATGGTTTTTTGACCCATTCAATACTATTTATATTTACCTACTCTCGAAAATACCCAGATTTTTCCATTAAAATTTAAGAATTTCCGTTGTAGGAAAAGTATGGAAAAAGCTACTTTAAATGTTTTTCTATAAGAGTTGCCTGTTTTGAAAATTACCTCGAAAGATTGGGGATCAGCATAGGTGGGCATTTCTTTGATATTGTCTTCTAAAATCGGAACACGGTTTATATAGGTAATTAGTTTTCCTCCATTTTCTATGTTGTAATTATTAAAAACATAAAAAACATTTTGAGTATTCAAGTTCTTAATTAAAAGAATTAATTCTTAAAATTCCAACTACGAAATTCTTTTATAGAATAAAATTGTTCAATCAATTAAATAAAATAAAAAAACCAATAACTTTGAATATCAATTTTCTATGTACTTTTTTTTCAAAATGAATAAATAGAAATTCCAAAGAAAATACTTTTATTCATAATTTACATGGCATGATATATTTATCATAGTTCTGTATCTGACATGTATTAATTAAATCGATATTGTTAGGCGACAGAAGAAAAACTGCATCTATACATAAGTAAAAGATTTTTTTTGTCTTTTTCAATATACTCATACAAAAGCTATATAAATTGTCATTGATTTTAACATACTATATGGAACTCGAAACTACCTACTATATTCAAGAATATTAATCGAACTATAGATAATTGATCTATTTGTTTGCTAATTTCTTAGTCGTTGAAAGATGTCTAGTCTGACGGTAGCTAATGAGAAAAACCATATTATATACGATATTTTATTGAAATTTTAAAAATGAAAAATGAGAATTTTTTTTTCAAAAATAATAACGTATATGCATGTTCATTGAGATTATATAGCCAGAAGCTATCAGTTGATTATTATATTGGATGGAATGAAGAAATTCTTATGGATCTTAATTTCATATTCACTAATAATGGTTACTTTATATTTTCCAATTTTCTTTCCTGTAAGTTAATTGAATGAAAAGTTCAATAGATTTATAATTTAATTTATGTAAACTATTCAGAAAAAATCGCTTTATCAAATAAATTTTGATGTTTTATTAATTCGATGTAATTTATATAAAAAAAAGAAATGTTTATAAATTGTATACGTACCTAATGTAATGCCTTAAATTTATAAATATGTGTAATTCTATTCCTTAAAGTAGAAGAAAATTTAAATATGAATATTTTGAATACCTATTCAAACTTAGATCTATCATATTTTATTCTGAAACTTCAGAACACTTGAAAAAGTGATTTTGAAACTTCCATTTGAATTTGAGATAAAGAATAAATAATTATGAAGTACGCAAAGCTAGCGAATAAACAATCACACCAATCAGAGCAAAGTAGTAAAAAAAAACAACAAAATTCAAGTCGGAATAAGTGCGAAAGAGTATGAGCAGATTTCAAAGCGAAAGTGTATCAGGAAGAAGGAGATTGAAACTCTTAAACCTCTAATTTTTTTCTAACAGTTGTGTATTAGTATATTAATTAATTTATTGTTTATTTATTTATTTGTTTAGAATTTGAAATTTTAAAATTAAATTATA
The DNA here is from genome assembly GCA_963422695.1 of Xylophagus ater. Lineage (NCBI taxonomy): Eukaryota > Metazoa > Arthropoda > Insecta > Diptera > Xylophagidae > Xylophagus > Xylophagus ater. The sequence continues at coordinate 7,342,220 of OY730486.1, read as the reverse complement.
TTTCTCTGTCTCTCATACATACAATATGTAGCTCTATCTATGCCAATAGTGGATAGAAAATTGTTTGAAAATTTTACTCCCTTAATCTCATACATTTCGAGTTGAAATCGGTAAAAATGTCGACACGTCAGGGATAGGAACTTGGTATACTTTATAATTACTCATACTTCGGTTTAAAACCAATGATATAAAACTTTATTTGGACTTTGATTTGAATTGCTCTCTTTTCTTATATAAAAATAATGAAATTCCAGAATTGTATAAAATCTACTTTATTTAATTGCTTATAAATCAACTGTACATGTGTACCCATATCCGGTGATCTACTAAATTACCTTAAGCATTGTTTTATTCACATCACACACAGCATCAATCGATTATGATTTTTATAATGTTTTTAAAATGAATACAACTCAATAAATATCTAACAGATCTATGCTATTCCACTATATATGCGTTCACATTTCACCATAATGGTCTCCTAATTATTATTTATGGGTTTTCACAATTATACTGAAATGATTTTCCGTGATAATGATTGCAGTTAAATCCAGTAAAAATTTTATATCGTCATATAAAACGGTTTTCTCTTTATATATATACGATTTCTTTTCTATATATTTATATTTATTTACGCCTCTACTATACATACTTTTGTATTTAATATTTTAAATATTTATTGAATTCCATGTTGTGTAAAAGAAAAAAATATAATAGATATCATATTCACAAAACAATATACGCTGTGCCTACTGAGAGCGCAACTAACCGATATATATGGTATATACAGTATTTTTTAGTTATGACACCTGTATTATTGACCATTGACTACTATAATCTTATAAACTAACTATATCAAATCGTCAATCAGTTATACGATTTAAATAATATTAATATTTTTTCGTTAAAAAAAAAGTTAATAATAATAATAATAATATGTTCGTAAACAAGAACAAAAATATATGGTCTTCAAATTGAAGGCATAATGCCGTGCCCGATTGATTTATTAAGGTCGAGCTTTTTTGTTACTTTGATATAAAAATATTAATAAAGAAAAAAAAAACGAAGAAAAAAAGCTCGGTCTTAACAAAATTAAACTAAACAACAAAGTTGTTCAATTAATTTGCTTATATTGTTCGATTAAAGTAAAGTGGTTTGTCTTTGGGTGTGTCTTTTTTCACGCCAATACTATTTATGCTTTTTTTTGAATATATTTAAAAGTAAAAACGGAGGCGTTTAAAATACTGTTTTTTCATAGCTTCTAATTGATCGGATAACAGAAAAAAAATATCTGTATTTTATATTTTTAAATAATTTACAAAGTTCAATTAATCGTTTTTAATGATTTTGTAGTTTACAACCAATTATTGTAGTAATTTCTAGAATTTGAAAAATTTTTATATATTATTTTTAGACATGAAAAAATAATATCTGTTTTATTGTAATTTCAATAAAACATAAATTTATATTAAAAAATTCAATTCTGTACTATTTTTGGTAATAAATTAGGATTAAACATTAATTTATTTAAATGTTGAAATTTGAACTTTAAGAATTTTTGTATTTGGAAATCTTGTATAAATTTATAGTAGCGGAAAATTTACAAAAAAAGCCTAAAGGCTATATAATAAAATTGTATATTAACTAATTTTCAAAAATTTTTCAGCATAACTGTTTTATTAGACTTAGTTTTAATTGCCACGAGATTACCTATATGGTTGAAATTTGTATTTTACAGAAATATAATTTTAATTATTTAGTTTACCTTAGCTGCACATATTTCCAATTGATCTAAAAAGTATATTTGTACATTTGCATAAATTTTATTTTAAAGCAATGAAAATTATAAAATACGAGAGAAGTGGGCATGAAAGGGTATTGCTATGTTTATGAAAATGAAAAAGTTAAATTAGTTGTGTCGCTCAGGAATTGAAACAAATAAGTTATTCAGATATATTTCATCTATCTTAAAATTCCAATGTCCCTTTCAATACGTGGACCACTCGGACCACCTCTTTCTCGTGTATTTTCATGTTTTATTACATCACAATCCTTCTTTTTACATCATCACCAATAACAATAGCCATATAGGAAAAATATCCCTGTTATTGCTATATTTTAGGGGATAATGCATTTCGGTTGCCTCCTACATTGCGATTGGTAATTAATATTATTGAAGTGAAAACTTCTTTAGCCGCGTTGGAAGTGATTTGAAACTCGATGAAACGCTAAAAAAAGCGACACTTTTTTACCAAGATGAAATACCAGTCCATCAGAATTCATAACAACAAAATTTTGCATAAAAAAATATTGTTCAGATAAATTATAAATATGTCCATATTTCAGAAAAAATAATTTTTGAAAGCAGATTGGACCATAATAAATCAGTTATAATTGTGGTAATTTACATTTCTCCCAAGCAATCGATAAATACAATTATTGAATTCATCCACGAAAATTTGCTAAAGTACACACCAGAAATATCGCGTATTCTTAAAAAGATTACGATAAAATTCCGATGATTTTAAGTGGTGATTTTAATGTTAATTTTGCATTGGATACAGCGCTCCCTTTGATTGAGTTCCTCAACACCAGAGATGCAAACCGGTTTCTTTGAACCACTCTGAACCGAACCAAAACCACTGAACCATCGAAATTTTCCGAACAAAAACCAAAACCAAAACCAAACCACTTTTAAAATGATTCGGTCGAACCAAACCAAAACCAAACCACTTTTAAAATTAATACTTGAACCGAACCATAAACCGAAATTTTTCTATTGGTTTATGGTTCGGTTCAACAGAAAAAATTGTCTTATAATTTACATTTTCCTTTTAAAAAAACTAAAAAAGTCTACTACATTTTCTTATCAAAACGATGGTTAATCAACATTCAACAGTTTGCCAGTTTTCAAATTTGTTTTTAACGAGTAATCAAACACGACATAGTTTTTCATTTAGTGAAATCATAATTAAAATAAAAACAGAAACAAACACAAGAAGGAAGAATATACTTAAAATTAAAAGATATAAAATTCATATCTAAATGACAAATGTAAGCAAGTCTGTATATTTTTGAGTTTAATAATAATTTTTTTAGTATTTCCTAAAAGAAAATGTCAGGCAACAAAGATAAAAATTACCCGGTTTTTGAAAAATTTGTTTGTGATTCAATAACAAATAGCAGTAAGTACAATGAATGCTGCATTGTTATGACAAAAAATCACCCAGAAAATTTAATGCGGCATCTTAAAAAAAGCACTCCGAATCCTATGACATAATTGACACGAAGCGAAAACATAAAACAGCTGAAAAAAATTTGCCAAGCAAATCTACATTGGCTTCCTTCGTTTCTGTCACAACAACTAAGAAAAAAGACATATTAGTTCAAAACCAAAACCAAAACCAAACCAAAACCAAAACCAAAAATTATGTAGTCTTTAAACCAGAACCAAACCAAAACCAAATTTTGAAATATTTAGAAACCAAAACCAAACCAAAAACCAAAAAGAAGGTTTATGCTTAAACCAAAACCGAACCAACTGTAAAAAAGTCTTGGTTTGCATCTCTGCTCAACACCATATTAAATTTAAAAAAGTGCAGTAGTCGCATTGATTCGACAACAAGATCGGAAACAGTAATTGACGCTGTATTTCAAAGATATATTGATCAAATCCAAACCAAATCATTCATTTCACAATTTAGTTATCATAAGCCACTCGTGTCATTTATTGAAATTGAAAACAGAGAGTGTGAATAATAAAATGTAAAATAACTTTTAAACTTGGTACCAATATTTTAATAAATAAACCCTATAACTATCCCACCCCTGAGACTCGTCTCAATCTCTCGCTGTTTAGTTTTCCGAAGGTTTCACTTCAATTTTACTGAAATGCAATACCAACCCAAGTTAAGGAATAAGCAACTCACATTGTAAATTTCATCAAAATCGGATAAAGCGTTCTTGAGTTATCTTGTATAATAACGGACGGACGAACATTCATAAATCGATATAACTTTTGATTCCCTACAACCATACCCTTGATTATTTCGATGTGTTACATACTTAGGGACAAAATTAATATACCTTCTACTAGTACCTACAATAGGGCATAAAAAAGAGATGCTATTTTGTAGGAGTATCTTCGAAATTTAGTATTCAGAACTTGTCTTTAAGTTGTGTTTAGTCGAGAATGAGTACCAAACCTATATTGTAAGTTTCATTAAAATTGGACAGCGCATTTTTAAGTTATCTTGTAAACGAAGGAACGAACAGGCATGCAAAAATCCATATAATTACTTTTGATTTTCTACACATCTAGTGCCTTGAGACTAGCTCATTTTACCCGGAAAATTCCTAAATTTCTTCAATCCTGACTCCCGTGAACAAAAAAATTTTGATTCCAATTGTATCGCTGGCAAACGTTTATTATTTTTGTCTCGGCAACAGCGCTGTATTACACCGTAAAAAAATGAGTAAATTGACTTGGGGACCCAATTTTGGAGGACTACAAAATAATCATTACTACCCAATGGATTTCTATGAAGAAATAGAACTTAGTTTAAAGCAAATTATGTCAATATTTACATCAATTTTTAGTTTTCTACCATTTTTCAGTTTGAAGATCATCAGTTTGATAAAAAAAAAACGGTTTCTATCCCTCCTCATAAAACTTTAGAGACATTTACCAGACCCGAAACCTCTGGGTAGCTAAAACAAATAATATAGAATAGAAACGCGTCTCTAATTCAGTCAATAGTGAGCGAATTTTCATAAGAATTGGAATGCATATTTTGGAGAGGCCAACTGAAAAGATACGATATGTCTCCATTCAGTGGGTGTGATTGCGACTAGTGTATCTATTCTCGAGTAGCTAATACCCGGGTATTCGGAAATTTTATTGATTTTTAGATTACTCGATTACCCGGGTAATAGAATAACTACTTGATTACATTTGAATTGTTTTGTAACATAACAAATTGATTTCATAAGGCTAGATCAAAAGAAAATTTCGCCGGTAGTGTGGAATCATTTCAAAAGGAATGAAACCTGTGAAAAAACGTTTGACAAATACTGTTCATCGAGTATTGGACACAATCTTCAAGAAGTCGAGTATACGCCATATTTACTCAGTTCATCTAGAAAAGGCTAATAAAACGAAGGAAATGTAAAACATCTCGACTCACGGGATTGAAAAAACTTTGGAGATTAAGATTCACCTTTTGTGGTCCTTCTCCGATGATTATTTATACGAATCAGAAATGCAGTGACAAAACTAATATACCCTCTGAGAATTTGCTGCCATAATGGCAGTTTAGTTTGAACAGAAATATCATTACTGTATTAAAATCTGTACCATGAAATGTAATACCAAGATCAGAAGCAGTTACTTACCTAAAAGGAAATCCTTAGTTATTTTCCGTACAAAGTGTAGGTGAAAAACAAATTAAATATTTTTCAATATTTTCAACCATTTTTAATTCTTTATACCTGATCGAAAGCCTAGCAATCACAATTCATTGTCAATTCCACTCCAGAAATCTTTGTTTAAAAAAAAAAACTCATAAAAAACTCACTCAAAAAAATTATTTCGAATAAAGAAAAATTACTTAAAAATCACTCATAAAAAAACTCACTTGAAAAAACTCCCTTAAAAAGAGACACATCTACCCCCAACGATAGTTAACTTGCGACTATTGTAAGGGTGAGATGTGTTCAATATTGTTTTGGAGATATTTTTTTTTTTAAATTTTTTGTTTTTCTTTTCAAATAATTTTTCACAAAGAAATAAAACAAAACCAAATTTTTTCAAAATAAAATTTGAAACCGAATTTTGATTATTTGCGTTCGTTCGAGTTATTACCAAAAATAGAAAATGTTTTGATTTAAAATACTTTCGAAAACTCGCCCTAAGTTGGGCTCTGAAAACTTTATTATTTATTAGGGCGAAAATTAGGGGTATACGATTCTGCCATTTCTTCGCGTAATGACTTTTATATGAAAAATGTATGTATCAGATATTTTTTTCGGTGGATAAATGTCACATGTAAACAAAGTATTACTTTTTTCTTCCTAAAACCAAATATAGTACAATATAATAAAAGTTCATCGATTCCCAAATTCTTCACTGGGATATCCGATTTTCAATGTTCTTATCCCTTTCGAAGACGAATACAATTTTAATGTAATTTTATTTTACGAGGTTTCTGTAATTGAAGTACTTTACAAAATTCTTTGGAGTTCATTAAACCCTTACCAATCACAATTTTATAGATGTCACTTTTTTATTATTTTATTTATAATTTTTTAAATATTTTTTAAATTACATATTTGAACTCGCCAGAATGGCAAAAAAAAAAGAAAAACGATTTTACAAATGTTTCTATAAAATATTTCAATTATATTCCATTAAATAAAAAAACAAATAAATACCATTTATAATATTCTATATAGTGAAGATGAAGCAAAACAATTCCCAGTAAAAATTGTTTTCCTTTTGAAATTCTTCATCATTTAAGGACATAAGAAATCCATTTTTGGGAATACTCAAACCATTTGGTGTTATAAGTCATGATTAAATGTGGATGTCAGCGCGCGCAAAAAAGTGGACACTATATAACTGTGATACAAGAAATTGTTGTAAGTTTTCTTTTAGATTGATATATAAGAATGTATAAAAAGTAATTTTTCTTTTTCAATTGAATTAAAATTAAATATTGTCTTTATACATTGTTGTAAATTCTTTTCTGATGAAGATTGTTGATCTTACATTTAACTATTTTTAATAAAATATTATAACATATGAAAAAAAAATTAAAAATATTGATAATTTTTAGTTTTATATTTATTCGTTCTCTCCTATAATAAGTAATCCTTTAAAAAAAATCTCAAAATAAAAATACTATTTTAATCAATCATAATAAGATAAGCGTTCAAATAACCAGAAGCCATTATCACATCCAAACTGATTACCAAATGATTACCCGTGATTTGGCTTCTCCGGAATCACATTCATGAAACCAACTGAAGTGGAAAATAAGATCAATCTTAGGATATTGTACTATCTAAATGTTCTATTATTATTATACTCTATGTTGCTAATATTATGTTTAATGTTATACATCTGATACGGTTTAAAGTTAGCGTGTGCTCGTGCTATCTTAGTATACATATATACATTAATACAAAACGAATCAAATCGAGAGCATATTACTTTATGGAATAAAATAAACCATGATATATCTTGTATAGTTTACAGCATAATACCACATAGTGTAATAACTTAGATGACTGACTTTAAAACTCAATAATGGGTCGTATATCGCACGAGCATCTTTTCTTATTCTATACAAAATTCTAGCACTATAAGTACATCGGATTTTTTTATGATTTTGAACATAAAGTATACACTTTAGCCGTAACCTTGCTATAAATTTTATCATAAAATACTTTTGTTATTCAGATTCATATATTTATTCCATAGATCGATTTTATTTAAGAATTTAATACAATTTTATCGCGAGAAATAGTATAGGTAAATAATGTATGGCCACATCGATTGTATTGATTTCAAAATGCAATTATTTTATTGTGCTATGCACATGTTTTGCAACTATTTCAAGTTTTTTTTTTTTGTTTTGTATATCTGTTATATTATGTAAATCTAATAATATATCGTTTATTTTTGATGTGTTTAATACTTTCTTATACTAGCATATTTATAACAAGTACTTACAAGTACTTATTATCTGGAGAAGTTCAACAAATTTGAATCGACCTATTTTGTAATGATGCTTGCCGGGATTTTCTTTTTTTGTGTCAGCGATAAGTCCATCTTGATTGATCTTGTGCAAGAATAAGAAATCAATAATTTCTTTAGTTATTAAATGGAAAAGCTATAATGCAATAACAATATTCAAACTTCTATACGTATCGTTTGTGGCATTAATAGCGAAGGAAAGTGCGGAAATCATCTCATTTTATACAAAAATTTACACGTACACAGTGTGACAGCTAAACAGACAAACAGACATTGGATAGAAGTTTTTGTTGCTGTTGTTCGATCATGATTACACTAACTTTATACAGAAATTCAAAATTTAATCAAGAATTGAAATTTGATAATTTTGTATTTGATTCATTTTTTTACGCTCACAGTTTTTTTTAAACTTGAGAAACTGTATATAAGAAAATTTGGTATGCCATATCAAATATTTTGAAAAGTTTTGCTATAGTAAAATTCGTCTATTTCTGTCTCTGCCTGTAGGCTCTTTTTATAACATAATTTAGTTTAGCCAACATGCCTTTAAATAATTTATAACATTTGGCTCATTAATTTCCTTCGCACAGATGTGTGGCACTAAATTATTGATGCATATCTAAATATACATGTAAATCTTAAATTTGCGCAATATTTTAATACTTTTAGATATATATATGATTACAATTTTTACAGTTTCCAGATCGAATCTTATTTTAAAAGTTTATTTGAAAGCATCACTATTTGAAAAGTTTGATTTTATAAATATTTAATCTGGTATCAATTATTCCGCCATTAAATAATATTAGACCACGAAGAAATTATCAAGAAAAGTAGAAGTAAATAGGTATCACGACGATTGAGCGCTAGAGACCGATTCTCGTACAGCTTTTACCAGCACGAGGTTCGATCTATTTTTAACAGAACCAGTACAGCTTTTAACACCACCAGTACAGGATTTGGACAGCTGGACGAGAATCGGTCTCTACCACCAGCTCTGCTCAATCGTTCTGGATACCTACTGAAGTAATTGAAAAATCTCAGTTCGAAAATCTAAAATTGTATTGTTATCAAGAATAGTTCCAGATATAATTTTCAATAATCAAAAATATACTCCCTCAACTTGACCATATTCAAATCTTAATTAAAAGTATATCTTTTGAATTTATTATTATATTTAAATAATCATTTCAAATTACGACAAAAACTCTAATTTAAAGAAACTTAAAAAAAAAAAAAGATCCACTTAGATCAGCTTTATGATAAATTAAAATTAATTTTCTGCACAGCATTTTATGTCTTCAATGAAATTTCCCACGAATTTTTTTCTTATTAATGAAAAGTTATCTGTTCATAATCAACCTCGAAGCTTTCATTAAAATTAAATAAAAAAGGCAGATCAAATCGGGAATTAACAAAATGATGAACACTTTTAAAAATCATTCCTTCATGTATTTTTCTTCTTTTCTTTTCTTCTAACATATTTATCTAATTTTCGTTGGAAATATAATTTAAACTTTAAAGCTATCAAACACAGATCTAACATAGTTTTCAGGGCTTTATTTTCATTCATAAATAAAACTTTTTGAATGCAAATTATTTGTTTTATATAAAAAGATTATATTTATTGTTTTTTAAGTCTGAAAACTAAATCATATTTGTGCCATTTCTTGATATTATTGTTGTTGGATTAGGAACCCACTCTCGTCCTAGAACATAAATTCATAACCGATTCGAATAGAAATTATTATTACAAAAGTTTTTGAATGATTTATTGATTGCTTGTTTTCCTAATTGTTTGCTATTTTTTTTTTCGTTTTCTTTAATTAAAGAAAAACTGAATTTTAAGTCCTTCGAAAATCATGTAGTTTTGTTATTCAAAAAGTAGTATATCAAAACACGCGCAGCTCATCCAAAAATTTATCCATGACCGCGACATCAGTCCGAACTGGAAGGCCAAATAAAATTTAAATATTTTCTCCTTTTTTTTTCTTTCTTTTAAAAACATTTCTTAATGAAATTTTTACATTAATGATTGATTGTCTTTATTTAAATAATTTAATCTCATTAAAATATTTAGTTATGAAAATTAGTTTCTTTTTTTTTCTTCTCTATTTTAGTTAAGAATTAATGGGAAACTTTTTTTTAACGAATTTTTATTTAAACTTTTGTGTTAAAAGTTGTCTCAGCGGAGAAGAAAAAAAAATGTTTTAAATATGAAAACTTTGTTAAAATTTTTAATGCCAAAATTTATATATATATCGACTATTTTTTTAAGTTTTTTTTTTGCTTAAAATATTGATCGTCTTATATTAATTTCGATGGCGCGGTTTTTTCCCAAAATATTCGCATTTTTCAATAATGATACAAGATCTTTTCAAGGTTAAAATATAAAAAATCAATATATATAAATAAATTAAATATGTATATTTTTTGGTGTTGTATTTAGTTATTTTTTATAACGGCTAAAAAAAAAATTTATATCATATTCAAATTAAGATGGAATTTTTTTTTTCGTTGTTATTCACAAGTTCCTAAATATACGTAATTTGAGATATTAATTAGAATCATTCATTTCTGTTTTTAAGAATTATATAATCTTAAAAATAATCATTAAAAAAAAATTCTTAAAAATGGCAATTGTTTGTCTCCAAACATCCTTTTTCAAAGCAATAAAAAATAAATTAAAGATTTCAAAGCAATAAATCCACGTTTGATTATAATCATTTAATTAATGAAGGACATAAATTTGATTATTTTTTTTTTACTAATTACTATGCGGAAGGCGCCATATTTAGCCTTGGAGGAATTTTTGGTACATCTTTTCTTATTTTTTTTTTTTTTTTTTGATTAAAACATAACAGTTTTTATAAAACATTTCTTTAGAAAAATGATAAACTATTTTAAAAAATTAAATAATAGCCAAATTCTATGAATAACTTTTTTTTTTAATTTTTTTAGTATTATTATTAAAAATAGTTGAAAAAACAAGTTTTTAATCAAAAAAAATTTTTATATTTTAATATAATTTATTTTTATTTGTTTTTCTTGACGAACACAACAATTTCAAAATAATAAAAATATTTTAACCTTTTATCGAAGCCAATAAATTTGATTAAAATATATTTTAATTCTTTTTAAAAAAATCATTAAATAGATTTTTTTAGTATTTATATTTAAAAGAAAAAAATATAAATAAATAAACCAATAAAGAATTTTTTTATCTTATAAAAAAAACTAGAACTGAACATATTATAAAATTTATGCCGCTAATTATTTGAAATAATATATAAAACTAAATTTTAATAACACCAAGAGCTTAACATAAACAAATTGAAAATGAAATAAAGATATATAACTAAGTACTTATTAAAAATAAAATAGGATTATATACGCGTACAAACCTTAAGGCTAGAATGAGTTGGTTACGGCGTATATATATAGGTATATATACTTAACACTGTCTTTTAAATCACCAGTTAACCAGTCATCAGAATCTTAAAGTGTTATCCGATTAAAAATTTTCATTTCGACTAATATAAAACCGTTTGGTCAACTTCTTTCTTTCAAAGGTACAAACGAGGCATCTAATTAAACATATTGAGGTTATATATGTAACTTTTAAAAGAACTCTTATTAATGCAAACTTAATGTCTAATTTAGTTTAGCAATAACTCAAGTAGAGAGTAACATCTTCTGTACATTAACTATTTAACATTATTCTGTTTTATATATATTAGGTTGTAGAGAAATTAATGACGGTTTCTAAACTTTCAAATACACATAACTCAGCTCAAACAAAATTTTATTCAATGAAATAAAAACCATTGGAATCAACATATTTTTGGCATCGGGAAATAATAATTATTTATTACAAATTCTTCGAAGGCATTTTATGACAGCATGTTGGCTTTGTCGTAGAAGAAGTTGTTCAGGTGCTTAAAAAAGTGATAGTAGAAGGTATGGTGATCAGTTTCCGTAGCTCTACGATCCATCTTGAACTCGTACAAGAAAATCGTACGAATTTTTCATGTTCTCTTTAAGTATCTGAAATCTTGTCAAAAATCATTCTTAAATAAAACGACAAATGCACTTCACAGGAATTTATGAAATTCGCAATTCCTTTCTTTACAACCTAATATTTCTTTTTTATTTATTTTTTCCTAAAAATCCCTGAACTATGATCATATGTAATATTAAATAAGATTAAAGAAAATTGTCTACAATCAACGGAATCACTAAGAAAAACGACGAAGAAACAGAACATAGTTTTGTCATTTGTCCAGCACATAACTATGTATATCTTCTGTATCTATCAAAGGTATATATATATATAGAAATTGTACTACTATTACAATCTTTAGTTGCGGTACGCTTCATAATTTTCAATTACAATCTCTCCAAAGTTTCAAAGTGTTTTTCATTAAAACAAAAACAAAAAAAAAGCGACCAGAAATTCTTATGATACGACGATTCTATAGCATAACTTTAGGTGCTACTACAAGTTAGCAGCATGCATACTATTTTCATCAGAAAATTATTTCACAATATTCCTTCAGGCATTTAAAGAATCACAAAGTGCTCACGTATGAAATTTATTTTATATCTGGAAAAAATTTGTATGATTTTTATCCAACTGCGCGAGATGCGCGATTTAATTTCTTTTTACCGTGTATTTGTATAATATATAGGAAGAAGGGGTGGATTGGGTGTACAACGGGAAGTAAAAAAATATCTCATCTAAAAAAGAAATTGTCTTTCGCGCAAAAATTATATACACTAGATTTTATGGTTTTATTAAGTTAATGGTGTGATTAGCGGATCTGTGTGATTAGTTCTGATTCTATTTCGTTGAATTAAACTATATATTTCTGTAAAGTTTATTGCACTATGAAAATATATATATATATAATGCCCATAAAGAAGTCATATTCGAAAATTACTTTAAGATATGAAAATTATGTGAATTACTACGATAGTTATATGCTATTCAAATTTAAATAATAACGATCAAAATATCTGTATGAGGAATTTTATTAAACAGGAAGTTTCAGGTATTTTTTTAAATATCAATAAAACGGTGTTTATATTATTAAATTGAGTATCATATAGAAACTTTTCTTAATATGAATTAAGATTTTACAATAATAAGAACTATAATAAAATTGAATTTAATTATATTTAATTTGCTTACGATTTTTTTTCTTCTATAAGAAGTTAATTAATAGAACATTTCATTTCGAATAAATAATGTAACAATAACAACAAAAAATAAGCTTTTTTACAAGGTTGTTAAAATATATACTTTTTTGAAAGGCGCAGAAAAAAAAGTAAATTTAAATTCCGGAAAAAGAATTTACAGATCTCATTTAAAGATCTGTATTAAAATCATTCGAAATATAATTTAACATCACTAAGAGCTTCCTGTAAAATAATTAAAAGACTTTAAAAAAAAACTGTTAAAAATGAAACACTATCGATAATTTTTGATAACCTTGTTTCAACAATTCTGAATGCAACATCTTAAAACTTAAAAGATTCCACGAGAAAGAAAAAAAGAAAAACATTTAACAAGTAAAGTGATTTTACTGTGTTAATTCAGACATTTTTTTCTGCACTTTAAATACCTTTCAATAATTTGCATTTTGATTCGAAAGGTTAAATTTTGTTAAATACTTTTAATTTACAAAGAAAATCACTTCTTTTTTCTTTCCTTCTCTGATCAGACTTGTCATATTTTTGAAAATCATTTCATAAATAAATATTAAAGAAAACTACATTCTCATTATGTTTATGTTTTTTTCTTTTTTTTTTATGATACTGATCGAGTTTTCTCAAACGTAAAATCAATTTTCTGACCATAATTAAAATCGATAAATATATAAGAAGAATCTTACAGGTGAACATTTGTGATTGATAATTTCATGGTCTTCTCCTTATTTGAGAGTACATATACCGTAATATGTATATAAAGAAATGTTTTAATATACTAATATATGATTTAAATTGTAACAACTCATCGGGAAAGAGGAGGAGTGTGTTAAAATGCTGAAATTTAATTGAAACAAGTCAAGAATATGCCTAAGGAAATTTTGATTAATACATTTCATTTTGGCAAGGTGGATTTTCATGTCTTTTATGTTGAAATAAAAAGTTGTATTCATATTTTCTGAATTAAAGAAAAGTCATCGAGATATACTATATGTAGTTTTCTTATTTCAAAAGATTATAAATAAATTTCTACAGAAAATATATTAATTATTTTAGAAAATCATGTTCTTTATTACACTTCTATTTTGTAATTAATTATTAAATAACTTTATTCAAATCTAGTTTAAACAGTTAAACTAGTTTTCCAATTTTAATGAAATTACGAACAAAATTAAGTGAAATTTATAATTTTTAATAAGAACTGGAAGATTCTACAACTGGGAATATTGAAAAAAGGAAAATTTTTCCAGATCCTAGCTTTAGTACTTGAACCCAAGCTCTTTCCCAGTCGAAATTAATGGGGCTAATGGGGTAATTCCAAAAGAAAATTAATTTATATTGAGTTTTTTTTTTTAAATAGTTACTTTGATGATGTAAATTTTATCATTATTTATCAACGTTTTTTTTGGAATAAATTACAATAAATAAGATGTATAATTAAATTTGATTAAACATAACTAAAATATCTAATGGCTAATGTCTTTAAACACTATAATAAAATCAACATAATTTAGTAAAACTTTTTTGGTCACAACTTCCCATTGTTTTAATGTTCCATCTTCTATCTTTGTTTGCGTATATCAATTCACATTGTACGATTTCAGCAATGATCCAACCATTTAATTATAAGTACGCATTTGTAAAAATACACATATCAAGTGTTTTTGCATGCTCAATGAATAGGAATATGCATTTCTTGGGCTGTGTAAGCCCTGCGGTAATTAAACCAATTCTATAATTGAATATGAAGAAAATAATGAAAATATTACTGATAAAAAAGACAAAACAAAACAAAAAATGTTGTTTAGCCGATGGATTTATAACAAATCATTTAAAAATAAAAATAATTCATAATATAATGAATTCTGTTTTTATAATAAATATAAATTCTAAATCATCAATGCGCATGAAGAATCCGGGCATCCCGATCAACGCTGAAGAATTCAGCTATTATTGTCTATAAAAATACAGAATATTATAGATTTGGTAATTTCCCATTAATTTTAAATACGCAAAAATTTATTAGCAAAATTTCAGAATTAAATAAATGTTACACATCATGTATTTTCCCATCAATAAAAAAAAATTAAATTCAAATTTCCCACAATTTATATTTTTAGCAACTTATTTTAATGACATAAATTTTAATAATACATATTATTATTATTATTATTATTACACGGAATTCTTTCATATTTGTATGAAATTTTAAAATAGCAATTAATAAAATTCCGAAAAAATTGGCTTCAGTTAAATTTATATTTCTTGCAAGCATATATTTAAAACAAGGATGGTTCGGAAATGTATATATACATATATATAATTTTTGTTTTTTATTTTGTAAAAATGTTTTCATTAAAGAAAAGAAAACACAAATAACAACGAACCGGACACTGAGATAAATGGAGTAGTATAGTAGCCAAATAATTTACCTTTAAATTATAATCATTGTGATCATCGCTTAATAACAGACAACCATATATTGTGTGTTTGCTGGCATTTATCGATCGATATAAAATTGTACAACCTATTAACGATATTATATACGAAAAGCGGAAAAAAACAGACAGAAATTATAGCCAGAAGTATTTACAGAGAATTTACAGTAGATTATAATTTTCTTTATGATCCTGCTTTTAATCATTGGATGAGAATTCTTTTTTTGTTCACCCTAAAGAGTGTTCAAATGTCATCCCATTTAGTGTAAAATTATAGAGCGCATCATAATCAATAATTTCATTTAAAAGAAAAATGAAATATATTGACTTGTTTTATTTCTAAAAGGCGATTTTCAAAAAAATTTTCGTTTTCTCTCAAAATTCAATATATCCTGATATATCCATCCTTTAGGCATTTTTTTTCGACATCTGAATTACGATATTAAAGATGGGTATATCATTTTATAGTATATCTTCTGGAATTTTTTTGATATTATATTTAAAATTGTATAAATTATTTACTACTATGTAACGATATAACATCTAGTAGCATTCATTTTTATAAATTTAACTTAAATATGCAAAACGAAAATATTAAATACATATTATTTTAATTTTTCCGAAAAAAATTTACATATAAATTAAATTATAACAAAACTTTAATCAGTTATTATTACATACAAAAACTGAGTTTCGTATCCTTTTGTATATGTATGTATATAAATTGTCGATACAAGTCTATTATTAAAACTAGGTAGCAATTAATTTGAACCCTTATTAAATCTATGTAGAAAATTTGTATTTCTACAAAACAACAATAATAACTTAACGATCATTCATGATCAAAATAAAACACCATATAATATGTTGAACGAACTAACAAGATTGATCGTAAAAATTGCTCCAAACATCAATATGGTAATTGTTTAAAAGAATATAATTACATTACAACTAGCCAATGCCTATGCATAGATTATATGTATATAAAATGATCGTATATACATATAGAAAATCTCGATCGTGTTTTTTTTCTTTTCAAAATTATGTTTTCATTCATCAAAAACATAATGTTATGAATTGATCTACAACTATATAGAAAATATATATATATATTGATTCGTGATCTTCGGATGCTACATTTTATATAAATATGCAAAGATCTTAGACGTCGATAATATTATTACAAGATCACAAAACGAAAAAACAATTTTTTTTTCGCATCTTCGATTATATAGTATTTTAATACAAATCATCCTTGGCAGTTGAAGGTTTTAAAAGATGTACCACAAAACATATGAAATATATTTACATGTTTTGTTATAGGTGGCTTTTTTACTGTCATTATGTCATATCATTGAATACATGAAATGAGAAAGAAAATATGCCTTCCCTCACATTTAAAAATCATGACTATATAATATAATATTTAATATTATTAATAATAACAATTATTCTAAAGTTTATTGTGATTATCATAAATACTTTATAAATTAATATTTACAATAATTCAAATTTATTATTTGAAATTTTTCTTACGTTATATTAATTACAATTTAATTTACATTTCGTGTGAAAATTAAATGTTTTCAGTTGTCCGGCATTTGACAATGTATAGATTTTACTATCACTTTTATTTACATACTAAATTTACATTGACGGTTTTTGATTTTAAGAAGATTAGAAATTAATTTTGAAACATTTTTTAAAATATTCATATATGGTGGTAAAGAATTTTGTATGATTATGCTAATTGTACTAAATCACACAAGGACTCAAACGAGAAAACCTTTTTAAACAAAATATAATGAAAGACTTAAGCGACGAACTCGATTTAAAGAAAATAAAAAGCCTTTTCAAAAACTGATCATAGAAATTTGTTCTGGGGTTTTCATTAATGTATTTCATCATATTTGGTTTAAGTAAACATAAAAAAATAAAATATATGTTTTTGAAACGAGATACGACTTAGACTTGGATAAAATACAACTCTATTAAAATTCTGTTCATATTTTCTCGAACGATTTTATTTTTTTAATTTTAATTCTTCTAACATGATCCTTTAAAACTGAAAAACGGTTATTTTTCAGTTTTAGCATTTTATAAAATGATGTAAACAAAATTTAACGCACAAAATACTAAATACAGTAGTAAGTAATAATTTTTAAAAAACATTAACGATTATCGATTATTGAGTAGGTCACTTCTTTAATAAAGATAGTAATTATTAAGCCAATCTTAAGACCATATCTTTTACATGAGGTATAAATATCATTAATTAAAGTAAATTTTCCATGTATTGCTTCATTCTTTTCCCATCTTTAAGATCATATAATTACATATCCTCTAAAAACCATTATCATTTTATATATATATAAACTTTTAATTCCATTTATTAAAAATGATTTTCAAGGATTTTTAATATCTTTTAATTTACCACAATTTATTATTTCAAGTTTTATTTATTTATTAAATTTCATATACAAATATGATCCTCGATTTATGATGGCCCCAACTTGTAACGATCAACGCGCACCAACCAGTTATGAGTCTTAATTAAATTACAATATTTTTATATATATATATATATATTTTTATGCCCTATGGTAGGTACTACCAGAGGGTATATTAGTTTTGTCACTAAGTGTGTAACACATAGAAATAATAATCGGAGAAAAATTTCAAAGGTATGGTTGTGTAGGGAATCAAAAGTTATATCGATTTATGCATGTCCGTCCGTCCGTCCGTCCGTAGACAAGATAACTCAAAAACGCGTTATCCGATTTTGATGAAATTTATAATTTGAGTTGCTTATTCCTTAACTTGGTTTGGTATTGCATTTGAGCCAAATCGATCCACGGGGGGCAAAGTTATAAAGGAAAAACCAGGGTGACCAGAAAGTTTTGTCGTTTTTTTCGTTATGGTTTTTCGCATGTAATTGGAAAATTTGTGACCCGATTTTGTTCAAATTAATTATGTAGGTTAACTGCATAAATAGACGATACCGAGTTAATTTTCAGTCAAATCGGTCTAAGGATACTGGAGGAAGAAATAGTTGTAGCCTAAAATAAGCCTGTTCATAAAGTTTTTCCAATGTATTTTAAAAAGTTATATACGGATTTGAATCAAATTTACGAAACGTGTTTATACTATTAGACGCCAGCCTACCTGTGAATTTGGGCCAATTTGAGAATGAAGAAACGAAGTTATGGAGAGAAAAACCTTAAAATATTCAATTAAGCAGAAAGTTCGTGGCGTTTTTTTCTCCAATAGTTGGCTTTAGAATCGTATAACTTTAGTAGTTCTAATCCTATCTAGTTATGTTATAGCGCGCTGAAAAGGTGACATCTTATAGAATACTTAGAAAAAAAAATTGTGAAATTCTGGCAGAAAAAATTTGGGTAATTGGGTTTTGAAAATGAGCCAAAATTCTGAAAAAAATTCCCTATATTAATGCTCCATGTTTGGTACTACCGTCCGTCCGTTGACAAAATAACTCAAAAACGCGTTATGCAATTTTGATGAAATTTAGAATGCTACTTGGTTATTGCTATAGTGGTTTTGGTATTGCATTTCAGCGAAATTGACTGAGGGGCAGCGAAGTTATTAAGGAAAAACAGGGGCGGCCATAAAGTTTTGTCGTTTTTATTTATATAGTTTTTCGGGTTTAATTGGAAAATTGGTAAAGCAATTTTGTTTAAATTAATTATATTGGTTGACTACATTAATAGACCATACCATTGTAAATTTCAGTGATATCGGCCTCAGGATAGTGGAGAAAGAAGTAGTCGTAGGAAGAAATAACCCTGTTCAGAAAGTTTTTTTGATGTATTTTCAGAACTAATGCACTGATTTGAATGAAATTTGCAAATTTGACTTATGCTACTAGGGTCTGAGTTACTTACAAATTAGAGAAAATTTTGAAAAGGGCAAACAAAGTTATGAAGGAAAACTTCGATATATTGTTAGTTTTCAGAATTTTTCTCTCCCATTTCTACCATAGGGCATCAAAAAATCGGCTATAGGCCGATTTTACATTACTTTATGTTTTTAATTTAAATTTTATTATTTTGTTATTTTGAATCGATTTTTTAATAAAATCAATTTTCAACAAAATACTAAAAAAATTTTAACATATTAAATTGTTTTTAATTTAGTTATACTTTAATGATCTGATTTTTTTTTTTTTATTAAAATGAAATAATATAAAAATTAATATAATAACAATAAAATAAATGCAAGAAAAAAAAAACCTAAAATATTGTAAATAAGAAAAGAAGTTAACCGCTTTTAAAGATCGTACGAAAGCTTCAGTATTTTTTAACCTAAATGTCAGTCAATTTATTTATCATTATACAAATCCGAAATGGGTATACGCGAAATTCAGAAGGGAATTGAAGCACTTTTTTCACCTTTTTTGGGTGATTTTTTATTCATTTTTTGAATACCTCAAAGTTATAACGTAGCCACAAATATTATAACCTTTATACAACAATTTAATCGTATTTATTAAATCGATGAACGAATTTTAGGGCTTTATATATGCATGTTACGTTCACTTTATGTGGTTATGGATTTATTACATGATAAATTGGAGGACTAACTTTGCTATACAGAATATTGTTGTAAACTATTTCTTGGTAGGTGTAAAGAAAAATGGATCTTTATGACCTTGCTCGTTAGTGCTGGACTCGATATTTTGTGGGATCTTTTTTAATGATATCGTGAATTATAAAATTTTGAAATGATATCAAGGACTTTAATCCCATTCAAATACAAATTCCAAAATTATTTATTTTTGGTTAAATTTTGGATAATAATTTTCATAATTTGGTGTGACAAACCACACAAGTTTTATAAAGATCTTGTTTACATCTCATACTGTTACTCTGGATTAAATCCTCTGATACTTGGGATAAGTTCTTCTGTCATCGAAAAAGTGTTCCATAGAGAAATGTCTAAAGCATTTACATTTCATTATCAGACAGAAATTCAGCAAATAAATGTCAAATGAATAATATTATTCTGGATTAACTTTCTCATTACAATTTTATAATGAAAGGATATTTCCAAAATTATATAAGCTTGTACGAAAACTGAAAATTGAAAATCAGATTTTTACTTGCCATTAAAGGTATATTTGAGTAACCAAAAAAAAGAAACATTTTTTTTAACAATCCGAAAATTTCTCATCTTTAAAAATGTCACTCGATATTACACTGTAAGCCTCCGAATATTTTTTGAATTTTTTATCAAATTATAATCATTTTCTTATTCGTCTGATTCAAAAATCGTGTCGGAATTGTGCCCTTCTTTCGTTACATTATTGACCTTTTTCGACAACAAGTGGCTAAAGAAAGGATCCACAGACATATGTATATATATATAAATATTGTTTTCGAAGAACATGCAATTAAATTATATAAGTACCCATCATGTACCTTCATTTAGGTCTGCATTCAGTTTTCCCAAAACCCAATTAACTGAACAAAATGACGAAAAAAATAAGATTGACCATCATCTCATTGTTCATGTGTAAACTGTTAATGAAGTAATTTTTTTCTTTTGGGACTCTGACTTGTGCGATTTTATAAAAAAAAATGTGATCAGAAAATTTCCAATTTCGTTCATCTTTTATATTTTACAAAAAAGAAAAAAGAAGATAAGTTTTTACTTAAGAAAACAGAAAAACTGTGTCAGATTGAAAATTGATTATACATTTTTTTTTGTGATATAACCAAATGAAAACAAATTGCTCCTTTTTTGTTCAAGAAAAATGTAATTTCGAAACACGATTTTTATGCCCTATGGTAGGTGCTACCAAAGAGTATATTAGTTTTGTCGTTATAGAAGTATAGAGATTGCAAAGTTACATAGATTTATGTATTTCCGTCCGTCCGTCTGTCCATCTGTGTACAAGATAACTCCGATGAAATTGATGAAATTTACAATGTAAATTGGTTATTCCTTAACTCGATTTGGTATTACAATTCGACAATATCGGCACAGGGAGAGCGAAGTTATTAAACAAAAGTCTCCAGAAAGTTTCGTCGCTTTTTTAATGGTTTTTCAGATTTAATAGGAAAATTTGTAAAGCAATTTCATTTAAATTATTTAGACCCATTGACTATATGAGTAAGCAATGATATGTAAATTTCACTTCAGTTCAAGGATAATGGAAAGAAAAATAGACGTAGGAAATAATAAGCCGGCTTATAAAGTTTTTTGATGTCCTTCAAAAAGTAAGATACCGATTTTAATAAAATTTGTAGAATGATTTATTATATAGACTACTTGCGAATTAAAGCAAATTTGAAACAGGAAAACCAAAATTAAGCAGTAAAAACCATGAAATATTTTAAGTTTTGCCTATTTTTTGTCCCATTTCTGCCACACGGCATCAAAAAAACGGCTATAGGCCGATTTTCAGTTTCTTGAATAATTTTTCTCTCCAAGTTTTATATCCAGATATTATATAATAATTTTTAATCTGAAGATAGGTAGTCTGAACAAAAAGATCAATTTTTTTCTCTCCTTCAGAAGAAGATTTATGCGCCCATTTCTGAATCAAAAAGAAATTTAGCATAATTTATGAAATACACGAAATGATTTTATATGCCCATTAAAGAAAAGAAAACATAAGAAAAATTTGTCTTGAAATTTTTCCTGAAAATTTATTATATTGGAATCGAATACAAATTAATTTTATTTTTAATTAAAAGCCTTTATATTTATTTTTTTTGTTTTTTTTAAAATAATATCCTTTTCTTTACAAAAAAACCAAGATTTATTATTACTAATTTTTATTTTCTTAATTTATTTTCCAGGTAATATTTAGGACTGTTTAATTTTATCGAAACAAGGTATTTATTATGAAAAAAGAAAAATTTATTTCTAATAATTTCAATAAATAATTGAAAAATATAAAAAAAAATGTTTTTAATGACATCAACGTATAAAAACAATTCAAATTATAATTAAAACAATTTGAATTTTTTATTATATAAAATTCTCGAGAAGAGTAGAGAGAGAGCGAGTATATAATTATTTTATAAATAAACTAATTATTAGTTAAGATTTTGTATAATTACTTTATTTAATTATGCAATTATTTTTTATATATTTTTCGACCTACATATTTTTTTTTTTAATTTTTATGAAAGCGGTAATAATTTCCTTATTAAAATCCTTTTTTTTATCATAAAGAATTATATAGGTTAATGTTGAGAAGATAACAGATATTATTTTTAATGGAAATATTGTGTAAAATAAACGGAAAGACGTACTAGGTGTATTCACTTGTTATCAATCGAGGTATTTTGTTCATGATCCCTTATTATTTTCGCTTTACCCCACGACTCCATTGGACTTATTTTAAGACATAATTTCAGTCGGACTTACAAAAAAATCCAAATTTTCGAGTCTCCATTAGACTTTTTTTCAGTCCGACTGAAAATATGTCTTGAAATAAGTCCAATCGAGTCGTGTGGTTTAAAAGTGTCTTATATGGCTTATTATTATTAGCATAATTGGTGATCCCTATATTTTAGATAAAATGCAACATAGTAAATTTATCGTTAAGATCCGTTGAGTTATTTAAAATCAGTTTTCACCGGACTGTCTACGAGAAGTCTGAACCGGTCCCTCAAATGGTGTGCACGATAAATGCTAATATACAAGTTTTTTTTTACTTTTGTCTCAGCAAGTATGAACTGCAAAAAACAAAACTCTTATGTAATTCTTAATATCATATTTGATCAATGAATTATTTTATGTATTGATTTCCCCTTTTAGGTTTTATTTGAGCTGTTATTAAAATCCAAGAAAAATTAATTAAGAATAGGTGTATTTATAGAAAGCAATACTTCTGATTTACAACGTAAAGTGAATACCCCTACTATTTCATTAAAAATGACGGAAATTTATTTAATATTTCCCGGATTTTCTTAATAACACATAAGATAAATGTATGATCAACATATCTATCTATAATTATATATTCTAGCTATACTCATTTCTTCAAATTTCCATATATATGAACGTTGAAATGACCATACGATGGCAAGATTTGCATGCACAACATATTAATTTTTAAAAGCATATATAAATTGAATATATAATATGAAATGTTATTAAAATCAATTCCAGAAGTACTGTTTTCTGCATCTCAAATGCATCATGAGTTTTCAGTTATTATTGATTTAGTTTAAAATTTTGTATGTTGAAGTAAATTGCATCCAAACAAAAAATGCATCTCAAAAGTTTACTTTTTTTTTTCTTTTTCAATTTTAACTATAATAAAAGAAATTTTTTTTCAAAAAATAAATAAAATAAAGGATTTATATGCATGTAAGATCCTCAATAAAATTAACAAAAACAAAAAAACGCGAGAAAAAAAAGATCTTCTGTGATTTTAGGCAAGATTTTCAAAATAAAATAATAATAATAAAAACAAAGGCCAAACATATTTGAACAGAAAAAAAAGGAAATGTCTTCAACAGGTAGAAGAAGTAATATAATACCTTTTATAACAGGAGAATCACCAACAATATAGGTTCAAGAAAAGAAAAGGAAAAAAAAAAAACATTGATAAAGTCCAGTAAAAATTACTAAAAGGGGTATATTTCTTCTTCTTTCGGTAAATAGCATTCACCTATACAATATAATATATCTACCTAAAGAAATCGTGTACTACCAGACCTATATGTGATATATATATATATATGTGATACGATCACGGCTATATGTGTTTTTCATATGAAAATTTTGTTTTTGTACCTGAACTGATCAAGTCGCATTTGGTCACTTCGGTTATATGAAAATTTCAAAGCGGTTTTCAGTTTATATCGGCTACTCAGATGGCATAGAAGGCCCTCTGTATATATATATATTATAAACAGAACCAATAATAGTTATATTTTATTGATCCATCGATTTATTATATTCGAAATCAATTGATCGTTTTTTTTTATTTTCATTAAAAAGAATAGTTTTCTTCTTCAAATTTCGTAACTAAAATTTCTATATACTATAATATCTATGCTTCTAGAGTGGACATGATCAATAATACGATCATTATATAATTAAGTGTGATTAAAATTAATAAGTAAAATAGCAAAAGCAGTGATCGTGTCAATTATTATAGATTCACATTAACGAATGAAAATTCTTCTTCACTGATAACACCTTATCACATGTTTCTTTATACATACTTATATATGTTAAATATACCGCCAAAATTATGTAAATTTAGTCGGCGTTCATTCTGGTTTATTATTTATATGATCATTATTTTTCCATGAATGATGTTCATCGGAATACTTCACCGCTAGATTTTGTTTTGTATAATTTTGGATAAATTGGATGTCGTGAGTTGTTTTCTTGTTGGAAAAATTTTTTGAATGTGATCTTGTAATTTCCCGCCAATAGTGTTTTTTTGTGTTGTTTTGAAAAAGAGTTAAAAAAAAGTGTTATTTAAATTGTTTTTGAATGAAAAAAAAAGGAAAATTTTATCAAATTATAAACCAGAGGGATTAGTAAATATTGAAAACTCGTTTTCAATATCAAGTTTGACAAGATCACATCAGGTTCATATGACAGTACTTGGTGTATTTAGAATGATAAATGCATTCTTTGCATATGCCCTATAAATGCACCTTTTTGATGTTTTTTTTTTTTTTTTTGATAAATCAGGTGGAATTTAATTAAACAGTTTTTGTGACAAAAAATATGTGATTGATTTTGAATAAATAATGGTTTAATTTTATACAAAAGAAAAAAGTTTTAACAATAAAATTTAATTTTAAATTGATCAAAGAAATAGAAATAATTTGAACGGCCTCAAACTGGATACCGGAGGCGCATTTTCAATAGCCTACTCGGATTGGCTTAATGAAGGACCACGGTAAGATAAACATTAATATATAAATATATTTGAATATGCCACAATAAAATGTTTATTATTATTTTTATCACTATCACTAAATTTCGATTATATTTCGTTATAATAATTATAAATGATTATTTTATTAGTTTTAAATGACTTTCAAATGAAATTCTTTTTTGTCTATATCTACATATATTTCTCAAGGTTAATATTAAATGAAATTAAGTAGTAAATAGACACATTAATAAGCCTACAATATCTATAAATGTTTGCCCTCCGGTCTCTTATGGTATACTATTGAAATTTGTTTAATTTTCAGGAAAAATTTAACAACTTAAAATATAGTTTAGTACATAAATATTTGTCATAAAGAAAATGTCGAAAATTGTATACCCTTAAGGTTTAATGAAATTTAACAGAATTAAGTAAAACATTTTTAAGTATTACTAAACAAATCTGTCTTGTAATAAATGTGAAAATATTTTCTATAGGAAAATTTAATTATTTTTTATGAAATCATGAAGTAAAAAAACTAATTTTCAACAATTTTCTAATTTATGAAAATTTGTTGCTTGTTTTTTTTTTTAAATATATGTGGAAATTTTTTATGCAAATAAAAATACTTTCATTTCACCTAAAACTTCGTTCATTCTTTGGAATTATGGAGTTTTTTGTTTTCTATTTTATTAAATAGTGTGAAATTTACAAAAGAAATATTATTTTGGATATTTAATATTTCAATTATCATTTTTTTTTATTTTTTATTTACATAGTTCTATGAAATTGGTCCTGGGTTACTGAAATCTAAAACGTCGACCAAGAAAATGTCTTATAAAGTAAAATTTTATGGCAATTTTTTAAGTGAAATCACTTTAAATGTATTGTCTTTAGTTTGTACAAGCTTCGTTTATTTTTTTGTTTTTAATTAATAAATAATTTTAAATAATTAGAATTCTCCGTCGGCTTCTTCTATTATGTATTTCTTTTTTGGAATTTAACCATATGAATTTCTCTATCGGAATTTACACTCATTAGTTTAGTTCTCCTTTCTTTTTTTGTATGAATTCATAACCCTTCTTATACAAAAGTCCTTTTTATTTGTATGCGATTCTAAAGGACAATATATAAGAATTTCATGTCCTTTAATTTAATATAAAGATAAAAAGGGTTTCTCATATGTAAATCGAATTGACCTATAAAAAAGGAGGTGATTTTCTTGTGTTGCCATATATTTATTTTAAATCATAATTTTATTAATCATAATTTAAAATTATTTTCTAAGAATTTGTTTTTTTTTTCTTATTTAAAATTATTTCTTATTTTTAGATATTTAACAATTGATTTCCGCATTCGAATGCGGTAGTAAATAATTTTTCTTTTTTTTTTGTCTTCTATTAATACGAACTCACATAGTCCATAGTCATGGTCTCATTCAGTATGATTTTTACAATTTAACATGACCAGCATATATTTTAAAATCCCTTAAATAATTATTTCCTTCTTTAGAACAAGGCGGCATTATATAAAATATGAAATCTTCCATCAGGTAATACTTATTAGATGACCCCAGAATTCAAGTTCAACTGTCCTGTCTTAGATTTTCTCACAGTGAAGACCATGTGCATCTTAAAAAAAAAGAAAGAACCCCATAAAAAAATCCAAACGTCGCACAACGACCATGCAATGCAATTATAATATTGTGGACGTTAATCCTTTCGTCCTTTTTTCATATATACACATATATATAAATAATACTGAACATATTTTCATCCTTTTCCCTTTATGGAAATATTCCAATGGACACTAAAAATAAGAAGACAATTTTCTTGGACCTTTCAATAAAATCCCAATGAGGAAGGATGAAAAAAAGAATTGTGTTTTCAACAAAACACGAGAGTGCCGACGATATCCCTTTTCTTTTTAATTTGAATTTATTAATTCCTCGATTCTCTTATCTATATAGCGTTATGTTTTTTTTTTTCATTGTAGTTTTTACTTACCATTACGTGATTGTTCATTCACTATTATGCCCGTATTAAATTGGACAAGGAATAGGCGAGATGTCCAACTAAGATGTACAAAGGAACAATACAGTTTGCTGTTAGATGGATGAAAAAAAAAGTCTTAATAATGTACACTAAAAGACCTTTAGGGTTGATAATATTTGCCCTTAAGACGTTTTCGCGTCATTCTTTGATCCTTTTGAGATTATTCAACAATATAACCTTGTTTTACAAAAAAAAAAAAAAAAAAAACTGTTCTGTATTTGTATAGTCTAAAGGTGATGTGAATGCTGAAGAAGAAAAAAAACAGCGTATATGTAGAGATTGTTAGGATATTTTAGAACCCTATAAAATCATTTATTTGAAAGGGTTCAGTAGTGGTGTCCTTTCGATATATATCCATCCTAAAATATGTATATATTGTAAATCTACAAAAATATTAAGTTATGATTCTTTTTTTTTTTGGTCAATATTTTTTTCATTTTACATGGAAATTATCTTAGCAGGAAATTTTATAGGCCTTCTTTATATTGTACTTATTATACTTGCGGTTCCATCTAGAGACTATAATTTTCTGGTTTCGAGAGAAATCGAGAGAAAAAAAAAATTAAGGAATTCATGTATAATTAGAGGTTTCATTTTTGGATAATTCAGTTTTTCTTTAAATTACAAAAGTATATGCTTTCGGATTGCGCTTTTTTCACTCAATCATATATGAAGAATATTATACTGTACACGTTTCCTTTTTCTCAAGAAAAGAAATTTTTTTTTCTTCTTCTTAACTTTCTGTATAATATTGTATTTTTTTTAATAATAATTAAATATCGAAATCATGATCTGTTGTATGCATATATATATAAGCATAGTATCTTGAAAATCTCATTTTCAAGTGATGGTTATCAATCATAAGAAAATCGTGATTACACCACATCACAGAATATATCATAAATAATGTTTCTCAACTGATATTCTTAATGATTAATCACATATGTTTAATGTTTCTTAAGTGAATTTTCATATATCTTATAAACTTTGAAAAACATGCATATTCATTATTTTCATTCAAGATCATCGAGCATCATCAATTGCCTGCCCTTTCAATGAATTTACTTTTACAAACGATCCCTAACCAAGAATCTTATATAAAAATGAAGTGCGTATACTTATTATAATCGAAAGGTTAGCGCCGCCATTCAGGAAGTTCAAAATAGTAATATAAGAGCACAGCAGGTACATTCTAGCCGGAAGTTAAAGTGTATTAAAGGGAATACATGTATTTTTTTTTTGTTGTGCGTAAATTAATTCTATAACATGTTACAAAATATTTTCACCACTAAATATAGAGTATCCCGACTGGAAATTCATTGTCATAAGATTTCTAATTGAAATATCGTAGGGGTATATGCCCTGTGATGGAATTTTTGGTAATTTAAGGGTCTACATTTTATATACTCTATTCATAAATATTTTATTATTAACACTTTTGATTTATAAATCGATTTCATAGTGAGAAAATTGGCAATTAAATCAAGTAATATTTTTATTTTTTTTTGTACAAAACTTTTTGTTACTGTGGGAAAAATTCGCGGAACAAAATAAATATAAGGATTTATACTTAATATAGCCAATATTTAAAGACAATAGACTAATTTGTCAGAAGAAGAATTCTTGTTTTTTTGTTCGAAAAGAAATAATTTATTAAATGACAAAAAATGTCTAAATTTAAAGGTGTTAAACAATAACCGAAAATCAAGCATACATTTTATGTGTAATGTTTTATTCTGATGTTATGTGATCATCATTTTGGATGTGTTAAAAATCTAAACAAATAACATTTTGAACTTTAGAAAAACTGATATATTAGCTTTATTTACTTTCGATTAATCATGCTTTATTGGTATTTCAATTGGGTGATTAGAGCACTAAGCTTTTGTCACATTTTATGATTATTCATGTTCCCATGAAATTCATATATAAAAATGAACGGTAATTTTTGGTGATATTTTTTTCTTTTGGTCATTTTCAAGTTTCTCGCTTAAATCTTTTGTTAAAAAAGTTTCATTGATTTTTAATAATAAATCAATATTTGTTAATTAAAATTTTTTTTTTGGAAAAATTTTATGTTATATTAGAATAAAGATAAACATTAAAGAAAAAAAAATTCCCTAAAAACAGATATCTTTCGGTTTTAATTGGGCATAACTTAATTCGTAAATTACCATTATGAACATTTAAAAGATCAATAAGTTAAGATAAATACGTGAAAACCTTCTTTTTTTCTTCTTCTTCTTCATTTTATGCATTATAAGAAAATGAATACATTATGAATTTCGATAAAGATTTTTTACACTTCCTTATATAAGAAAATTTAAAACACAAAAATTAAAAAGAAACTGATCAATATTATAGAACGCAGGAAAAAAAGCTCAGAATTAACACAGAAGAACCTTACTAACAAAAAAAAAAATTACATTTTAAGATAAAATAAACTATACAACATTGACTAAATGGTATGCCAATTTATCTTTTTGGTATATCAATTTCAAATTCAAATTTATTTTCATTTTACAAATCCTTTCGAAAGATTTACAACGAAAATATAATATTCCAATCGTGCCCGGTATTAAGGGAATTTGAAGTTGAATCTTTAATGTTCGATTATATAGATATGTTATAGGTTTATGTATATTTCTTATAAATTCCAGAAGATATAAAAGTAATGATAATAATGAAATTAAATTTTGGTTTTTGCAAGTATAAAGTACGAAATTTTAAAAAGATATGATTTGTATTGTTCTTAAATTACCTGATGTTTCAGGCTTGATTAGAACACTTTCAGTTACATTTTGGGCTTTCAAATTTAAATATATATAATTTTGTAGTCACTTTATCTTCTTTCTGTTTGAATCGAAACTAAACTAAGAAAGTTAAATCAGGTGCTTTGATCTGATATGTTCGTCTGTATCTACATTTATTTAAGTTAGTTAAACACTTTAGAGATGTACTAAAAAAATCAACCTGTCAAAGAGTTCTTATAAAACAAAATTTTTCGTACCTAAAAGTGTCTTGAAACCAAAAAAAAAAAAATTTTTATTAGAAAGATGCTAATCCAGTTATAAGTAATTTTAATTCACCATAAAGAAATTTATGTAAATTATTTTCGTAAAAAAAAGAAACACAAGCATAAAACATAAAATTTAAAATATAAATTAGGACAAATATTTTCACTCGCGTACACGCTAAATATATTGTTCCCCAAGACCAAAAAAAAAGTCCTTTCCACCAAGGCGTTATCATGAGCGCAACTAAATGAAATAAATCTTGTCAAAACAGTTAGTTATGATGCCTATTTTTTTATGTTGTCCGCTAATATCTTCAGGCTATATCTTAATGAATTCAATAACTTTATATACGTTTTTTTTTTTTAACCAATTTAATTTTAAGACCTGTAATATTCGTACTTATTGATGTGCCAAAAAACAGATTTAAAGGTCAATGTGCTAGACACTTGCTTTAAAGTGAGATTTCAATTTATTATGTACTTATATATTTATATATTTGTTTTTTCTTTTTCATTGAATGGAAATAATGGCGCGTATATATAAAAAAAAAGTGAAAATAGCAATAAAAATTTCGCTTTATTAAATGTTCGTATCTAATAAACGTCAAAACCTTCGCGAAATTCTTTTTCAATATTAAAACACCCATTGGGCAGATTTAATTGAACATTAAAAAAAAATCTCTTTTTTTTCTGAAGGTTTTTATCTATCAACAAAATGTTTATGATACTTATTTTGTTTATAATTAAATGATTTTGTGTTGATTAATGTTATTAATAACAAGAACCAAAAAAAAAAAATATGTTTAATGAGATTTTTCTTGTCATCAAAAAAGTCATCATATTTAAGAAAAAGAAATTAAATTTTGTAATTAATTTTGAAATTTTATTGAATCCTTCGAATTTCTAAAAAATTTTTTTAATTGGAAATTTTCTAGTAATTATATTCGTTGCTGTTATTTATTTTAGTAATATATATTAGAATTTTCGATAATTACGCAATGTCCTAGTTTAACTACAAAACCGCTTAAATCTATAAAAATTATAAATTCTTTTTGGATGGAATTTATTGTTGTTCATTTTGATTACAAAATCCCCAAATAAATTGTCCATCATAAATCACTTTATTTAACCTTGAATATATATCTTTATAACTATCTGAAAATGTCATACAAAATCTTCCAAAAACTTAAAGATATCTAATAAAACTAAAAAAAGCTTCAAAACAACTAAAAAAGAAAAAAAAAACATAACAAATTAACAAACATTTTCTTACTAAAAATGCTAATTTAATTTTGTTTCATTATTTTTGCGCTAAAAGAGTGTTCTATAATATCACGATAGTGTGTCAAAAGTTCTTGAAAGTTTTCAAAATTTTTGCAATTCAAAATTCAATTCATTTAGATCCTTTTTCAATTAAATTCTGTAGGAGTATAGGTGTTTTGGTTTAGGTTGCGCAAATATACTTAATACAAATAATTGGTATTAAAAATTGAAAGGTTTATAGAATAATTGTTATATTTCAAATAACTGTTGTATTGTTTTTTATGAACAATCTTTAGAAATTATAGAAAAGGCAAATTGAACAGATTAATAAGTACAATGCGGAATGGTCAAGTTGGTTTAGACCTCGTTTCTAGAAACTGCTAAGACTCTGGTTCAAATCCAGTTCTCGGTTCTTCATAATTTATTTTTCTTTGCCTACAATTTAAATCCAATTTACGTATATTTAGGATTTAAATAGCTTTAAAAATAAAATGTTTAACCTTTTCGAATTCATATTTACGTAGATTCTTACGTCAAAATTTCTTTTTGAATTTATTAAAGTATATTCTTTCTTATTTTTTTTTTTTCTTAGCTATTTTTATAAATATTCTTCTTTAAAAGTCAAAGTGCCATTCGCGTATTGTTATACCGAAAAGATCTTAACTATATGACACCTAATTTTCGATATGTTTTCGTTTTTTAACATATATATTTTTGTGAAGCTTTTTAAATTAATTTTTTATGTAAATCTATTCGTATTAAGCTTTTTTTCTTGCGATAGCGGATTTTTAAGACTTAGTCATGAATCTAAATCGAGAAGAAGGATGCAATAAAAAAAATGATGCAAAAAGAAAATTTCGGTTTTTTTTTTCTTCTTATATTATTTAACTTAATTTTTTATTTGTTTGCCTGTTTTTATATAAATTATATTTTAATTTGTTTTTTTTTTTGATACTGTTAGGCTGATATTATTCAAATATTTAAGGTGTGGTTAAACAGCAGACAGATATTTATATTATATTTTTTTTTCTTAAAGATTAGATTATATACGATGAGAATTTATGATCATTGTTCTGTTTTAAATGAAATGGCAAAGTGTTAATACGTCTTTAAGAAGAAAACCCAAAAATAAAATCCAAAAAAAGAATATTTATATTCTTTGAACTGAAATGTTTACTTAAGAAATTCTATAAATCAAGGTTTCAAAGGATATTCGATTACTTGATTGAAAATCCTTCTTCACTTTCGAAATCATTCGATTAGAACTATTAAAATATGCTATACCATAATAACCGCAACCACAATAATATAAGGTATTAATTACCAATTGTTTTATACCCCAAAATATATTACACTTGTTACATTATTAATTCCATCATTATTCAACACTATTGTAAAATTGTAATATTGTAAGAATGAAGTTAAGTATCGAGTGCTTATAAATCACTTGTTCTTTTCATAAAACATATTTGTTAACACACTAAGCTAAACAATAGTAAATATAAATATAAAAAAAAGTAGTAATAATAATAGAAGAAGAAAATCAATCGACTAAAAACTTTTCAACAAATAAATAAAATAATATTAAAATGTAATTTGATACCTAATGATATTGCTCATGCGTACTTTACGTATAAGATACATCTTAGCTATAAACAACATCCACCTCCCCACATAATCTTATAAAAAAATATATATATCTTAAATATATATACATATATATGAAGGTTTATCATTTAGGTAGATCAGATGAGAGAATTTAGTCGAGCAAAAAGTATTGAATTACAAAATAGCCTTCTTAAAGTAAAAAATATTCCTTGATCATTTGGGTTTATAATATCAAACAAAAGTGAATTGGATCTCGGAAACTCTTCAATCTGATGTACGAGTCTGTATAACTATGTATCTGAAAACCCTTTTTTTTCTCTCTAATATTGATAATGACTTAACGACTTTTACGGATGCTTTGAAATGTCATCATATTTGAAATCATAATTAAAAATAAAATCATATATATTTTTATTTAAATTAAATGTAAAGTAAAACAAGAAAATGAATCAAGTGTAGTACAAATTCTATTCTTAGTACAAACAGAAATAGATTTAAATTCCATCTGAATTAGTTTATGTTTTCTGAAGAAATTAACTGAATTTTTATTGTAGTTAGGTGAGACCTGGGCAGGTTGAAATTCAAGATTGATTACTTGATAACATGAAACATCGAATGTAGTATAAAGTATTATTATTTTTATAATTGTTGGGAAAGAACGGAAAACGAAGATATTAGCAGAAAGAAAGTTAGTTCATCGTTTCAGTTTCATTTTTAATTTATATCCCGACCTTAGAACAACAAGGTTCTAAGCAAGATATTCGGCAAAATGGAGTTATACATTTTTCTAATCTAAATCTCTATATTATCTCTTATCATTTCTGAAATACAAGTATGTAAATGTTTGCTCATATGCTAAAACACATAGAAATTTTGTTATGCTCAACTTTAAACTCAATTTACCCGAAACATATAGTAAATACTCCAAACAGAACCTTGTTCTACGGTCGCATTTTATTGCTTATATAAAATTTGTTTCAACATTCTACAGTCTCCCATATTGTATACATGGAAACTAAATTCTAAAAGTATTCTTAAAAGACTTCTTAAAATGCCTCAATTTGTCTAGCGCCTAATTTCCTTTTCATGAGAAATGAAGCAAAGAGCTAATTTAACACTATTAGTACCTCTATTCCGAGAATAGGAAAATTCATAACCATTCCAAGGATATGTCTGAAAAATTTCCAGGTAGTTTAGTTCAAACTTAACTCTATATAAATTTCAAACTAATTACAAACAAACGCAAAATACGTTTTTATTAATATTTTATGTTTATTTTAATTTCGCATAATTTTAAAGGGAAGTATTTCAAAGATTACAACATTAAAATATTCCAATTAATTTATATTATTTTTTTAGAAAAAAGATTGGAAATTTTTTATTATAAGTAAAATGGACTTGCATTACATTAGCCACATATATATAAATTTTGGGATAAACATTAAAATGTTGACACAATCTCTAACTTTATGATCAAAACGAACATTAAATTTATATTTTTGCTTAGTAAAAAATTTTTTTTTTTTTTACTTTTTGTATAATTAGAGCAACCTACATTTATTGGTGGAATGATTTTAATTATATGTTGTGTAGGCTGTAGACAAAATACCAACAAAAAAAAAAAAAACTGATAAAAGTCCAACTCATTATCTTGTAAATATCTAGAAGAAAAAAAAGTTGGTATAAAAGAATTATATTGAACATTATTCTTGGAAATAACTTTTAAACATTAAAAATTTTCGGAAATGTTAAATTTTATTATCGTAAAAACGAACAAAAAAAATTCATTAATGTTTTTAAATTAAAACTCCTTGTTTTCCGGGTGGTATGTAAACTCTTTAATAAAATCTCTAATTAAAAAGAGAAATTTTATTTGAATTTTTAAAAGTAATTTTTATCTACTAAAATCATGTTGTCTGTCGCTGTCAATTTTTTTTGATTTTAGCAAAATCATTTTATATCAAATCTGAAAAAAGGGAAACTTTTAAAACAATTAAATGCAGAAAGCAATTTCTAATCATAATTTTGTATACATTACTATTTGCTTGGCTTTTTCTTTTCACTGACCTAAAACTTTATATTCAAAGGTAAACTGAAGATATCGTATTTTAAGTTAATTTCTGTACAATAGATGGCGAGGTGCTGTGTTGCTGTCAAGTTTAAGAATAAACTTCATTTATACACAAATTAGGGGATTTTTTTAAGAATCTATATGGGCTACTATTTAACTGAATGAAGTAAACTCATACATATACACATTTAATTGCCACGCATTTATAATAATATAATATAATAATTTAGAATTATTATTGGAATGGCCTCTTATATAGTAGGTTGATAAGTTCGAACTAATTTAACTGTCTCCATTGCAAAGCTTTATATTGTTTGAAGGATTCTTTGTCGTGTCGTTTGATCTATTCTATTATCTGCAAACATTTTTTTTTAAATATAATTTATATTAATTACTTAATTGCTACTACTTACATTTTATTGTTGATATATAAACAAAAATTATGAATGTGTAAACTAATAACACATAAATAATAGAATGCGGAAGTATAAAATTATAATTATATAAGAAATTACAACAACCTACATCCTTCCAATTAGTTTTTTTTCAACGTTTAACTAATATTAATCAATATACTAATTTGTGTATAACTTATACGTACGAACTTTGTATAGGCTATCAAAATTAACACGCGATTGCGTAATTAGGTCTGACTGAAGTATTAAGTTCATCCTCTGTTATCACCAAAGCTGGCTGGTACTCTCATTTTTAGAGATATAGAGAATCTGCGGTTTATGTATTTGAGGGGATTTTACTTATGACAAAAAGTCTTTTAGTAGAATTTTGTCCTTCTACACTTAATTTTTTTTAGTTTTTTGCTTTTTTTGAAATACTAATCAGAGAATCGAACCGAAATTGAACCGAAATGAACCGGAATTTTGGGATTAGTAATAATTATAAAACAAAGCTGAAGCCCGCATCATTATGTTATTTAATAGGAAAAATGAATGGATTTATTTAATATGTTTTATCTTCTCTTCTTGCAATTCAAGTTTTAGGCAAACCCAAAATAAGAACGATTCCCTAACTGATGTGTTACTATAATCTGAACACAACCGAAAAGAAATGTATTGAAGGACTAAACCCTCTTATTTTGACATAGTATATAAACAATATTCCAAAAATGATCTCATCTATACTTTTATTTTTATTTCTTTTTTAAATTGAACATGGTCCAAACAATTACCGCCGGGAGTAAGTCGCTGGTAAATATTTATTGATTTCCATATAAAATATTTTGCCAACTTTTTTTCTTCACAAAATTTTCAATTTATTATATAGAAATATTTATGAAACAATAAAACAATTAAATTACCAGATAACTCCATGTACTCCCAAACCTTTTGTTCTTAACGAATCTTACCGTCTTGAAATTCTAAAATTTATGCTTCAGGTATTGATTTTAAAAAGAAATAAAAAAGTATATTTTACCTTCATGTACCACCTTACCTTTCCGGAAGAGAATCTTTTAAATTTATTTTGGTTTCTTATTAAAATTGTATAACTTATTAATAAGACTTATTGTTTAATATCAAAGTCATGTATATATAAATATTTTCTTAAACAGGATATATTTAATATATGTTACTCAAGTTTAATCAGGGGCGTGGGGTATATAAATGAATCTTCTAAATATAAGAATACAATCTTATCAAAAATATATAATTTTCTGATCAAGTTTTCAAGGCAATTAATTATACCAGTTTAGTTTCTTATTTTTTTTTTTTTTTGGTGTGAATTTAATTAATAATATCATTTCCTCTAAATAACGGTAAATTTAATATGTGTAACTATATTTAATTTGTATATTAAGGAAATATTAAGATATAATAAAAATGTATTAAAGAATATAATGTCGTATAAGATTTGACATTGATCGTGCCCTTTTCCTGATCAAAAATTGATAATCTTAAAGAATTATTTAAGACCGGTATTCTAAATGTTATTTTTTTCTTCTTGAATATAACTAATCAAATAAATATCCAATAAAACTATATTCATATATCTTAATTTCGGATATACTAACAACGAAGGTTGTACGCGATATTTGGAAATCTTTTTGGAGAATATACTTTTTTCTTTTTAATTAATATTATTATTATTTCTTTGAATGATTCATTATTTTTATATAGAAATCATATGATATTTATGTTTATTCATAAATCATTCTTAATATTATTTAGTATATGTCCCTCTTCTGAATTTGATATGAATTTCGAAAGATTTCTTCAGAATACTTTTGCCATAGTAACCTTCGAATTCTTTTCGAAACAATTTTTCTTATGTATATATTCTTAATGAATTGAAAACAAAAAAAAACCTTTTTGACCATTCGCGACCTGTTGCAATAAAGAATCCGATATAAAAATAACTATTATAACGAAAGATTTAAGCGAGAAACCTTCGAAAACAGAAAAGTTTTTATGATTTTTAAAGGAAAAGTATTTATATATTTCCGCGTGTCTTGAAAGAAATCATATTATTATAGATCATATCATACGCATTTTCGATAATATAAAAGTAACCCATCGGGCCTTAACAATAGAACCTGACGCATAGAATCTTTCGAAGAAGTTTTATAATGACGCAATTTTAACGTTGTTTCTTTTTTATTTTTATTATTTAAATAATTAATAAATGATTCTAGATACATAAAAGATAGGGAATTGATTAATAATCATTTCAGCAGCTATTATAAAATGTTGCCATTAAGAAACACATGATCGAATGTTCTTACTTTTTTTTGTCATAATAATTAATTTCTTATGTTTTATTTTTCCAATTTTTTTTTTCTTTTTTTCTCAAATCTATGAATATGTAAATCGATATTTAAAAATTTCCATGGTTTTGTAAGTGTCGAGTCTCAACAAAAATCTTATACAACAGAAAACACTATGCCTCTCTTATATTTTCATATCGAAGAACATAAATTAAAATTGAATTGAATTAATTAGAAATACGAAGAGATTTATTGCAAATTTATTAAAATTGTTAACCATTTTTTCTTTTTCTACCTTAACTTGTATGTAGTCTACATATGTATATAAATCTAGTTGTGATCTCGGTTGCAACAAATATTATTGGATATGCAACCTTGTTAAAGTATGTATTGTAATTTTCTTTTCTTTTTTTTAATGCCATATAGAATTATGTTCGCGTGATTAAACATCAGCCAAAATATTATAACATGTGTTGTTGTATCCCTCTTCCTGGATTTAAACGCAGAAAAAAAAAACAGAAGCCGAACAATATTATCTTACGATCATATTTCACCCTTTTTTTTGGTAAAAACTCCTTAATGTGTACTTCCCCTATTATATTATTATAAGAAATTTTACAACAAAAAAAACTTTCTTCATATATGCAAATCTTTCTTCGGAAATTCCCTCCGTCATTTTGTTAAAATACAAAACCTAATACATCTTCTATATTTAGTAACCGTGTGAACGCAAAGAAAATTTAGTGATGAGTGATAAAAAAATAAAACATTCGATTTTTGGTATACTTAAAAAAAACGAAACAAATCCATAAAAAACATTTCCTTTTTAAAATTTTTTTGTAGGCGACGTACAACATCAAATCCAGATTCGCCAATGTCTTCAGTAGCAGCAAATACCGATCAAATGCAACATAATCATACAATGACTGATGTTATTAATCATGTCAATAATTCTGGTCAAACTAATGCCAATCAATCTGGATATTTACAAGCTGCTAGATATTTTGAACATCCATTA
This sequence comes from Xylophagus ater, assembly GCA_963422695.1. NCBI lineage: Eukaryota > Metazoa > Arthropoda > Insecta > Diptera > Xylophagidae > Xylophagus > Xylophagus ater. The sequence continues at coordinate 7,303,186 of OY730486.1, read as the reverse complement.
ACAGCAGCCACATCAGCTATGTTAAATATTTCATCAGGAAATCAACATTCACAACAACAGCAGCAAAATGATCATGATCATATAAATGATCATGGTGTTAGTAATAATAATAGTAATAATAATAATAATAATAATGGTATAACAGGATTAGGTTCATTAGGTCCTTCACATCAAGTACATCAAGTACATAATCCGAATGGAAGTACGTCGTTTGTATATGAATATTATAAAGTATCTGATAAGGATGGAGGACTTCAATGGAGGTAAGAGTTTTGATCATTATTTCAAGAAAATATATGAATTCATCTAAATTGTGTTATATTTATTTGTTTTGTTTCCCTTATTATATTATATATTATTAAATATAATATTACGTATTACAAAATTCAATGTGGCCTTATCAGAAATCAAGCTGCTACTGCCGATAAGAGTAGATGTGCTTCTTATGTTTTTCTCTGATTCGAAATTTTTTATGGAATTATTATATCAATAATAATTATATATATTTTTATAAAATAGAAATCAGCACAGAGATTTAATTAAACATTAAAATAAGATAAGCAAAAAGTAATAGTTAATATGCTATGTCCACTATACTAGAAGTGCAAAAATAAAAAACCCTACTTGACAGTACATTTATATATCTCACAATTATTTTAATTAATTCAATAACTTGAAAGCTATGTGATATACATATACATATATTCAAACTTTCGCTTAAATTGAATATTTATAATTTGCAAAATCTTATCACTAAAAACCGTCAGGAATTAATTTACTTCAATTTTTGATTGAAAAATGATAAAAAGAAAATAATATAAAATTGATTTTCAATCGTAATTTGATTATTGTTTTATATACTTTTTATCTCGCAATATATTAATACCATTTTATTGTCTCAAAAAAAGCACCTTGTTTAAATATTTCTTTTATATTTTTCCGCGATATATATTATTAAAATTTTTTTTGCCCACTCATAATAATAAAATAACCTTTAAACCTTTAAAAATAAAATCTACAATTTTTCAATATACGCGGATTAAATATAAAATTCGCAATGAAGCTTTCACTTCACTTACTATATGTAATTTTTATTAAACAATGAAAAATACATATTTTGCGTTTTTATCTTTAAAAGCCTTGACAGCCTCAGAATTAAGTCGTTCACAATATTGTTTTTAGACTATACCTATTATGAAAGAAACAATATATTTTAATAAATATAAGAATTTTATCAATTATTTTTTGGAGCACGACAATTCAGGCTTTTAAAATTTTCGCCTTCAAATATTTTTCTATATATATATTGTTAATAAGAAAAGACACCGTCTTTTGCAAACAAATTTTTTTTTTCTTTTAAATTGCTCTTTTATCAAAAGTTTTTATCAAAAATTTCAAGTATTTTGCATAATACTTTTCTAATCAAATTTCAATATAATTCCAAGCTTAGACCTTTTAATAAAAATTATTAAAATATTGATAACAATTATTCATGTTACGGGAACTGATAGTTTCGATCAAAGTACAATATATAAATTCACGCAATAATAGAAGGTATAGTTGACACTGATACTATGTTCTATCCGCTGGTTATATTTAATTATTCTGATGTAACAAGTATGTATTTCTTCAGTAAACTGATTTATGCTCAAATTGTATGCGCTTTCGTGTCAAGTCGAAAAAAATTGAAACTAATTTAATATACCTTTTCGCAGACAGAAAATCAGTTTCAATTAAAAAACAGTTGCTTATTCTTTGTTAGATAAAGAAACCCGTAAAAGACTTTCGGTTGCATTGTTGCAACCTAAAATAACATACCCGCACTCTATCAACATATCATCAAACATATATGTTTTAGTTTTTAAATATGAAAAAAACAATTAAAGAAACATAACACCATTTCAAATTCTAATTTTCTCGTGTTGTTTATCTAAAAGTACACCAGAGTGTTATATATCCAATTTGCATACATAAATCACAATTTATCTTGGATTTTCTTTTCCTTTTAATATTACTATATATATTTTCATATCCATTCTATATAGTAAATTAAATTTTCTACATGGGATATGCTATGAATTCCTTTTAAGGGTCACAAATTATTTTCTCATCGCACTTATCAAAATATGGCAGCTGTATAACACTTATTCCTAATTTACGATATTCAATTTAGTTACTAAAATGATATTTATATATGTATATATTATTAATATCTTCTAAAATGGTCAACAACTATCCAATTTGTTTTATGACTTTACACAGGAATCGATTACAGTATAAGAAAAAAAAACGAAAGAAATATTTTATATTTTAATGAACATTCCCTTTCATTATCATTATAGATATTCTTTCATGGATTTTATCCTCCCACAAATTAAGGAAGACGAGAAAAATTCAAATATCAAATATCTTTAAATTCCAAACCATATCTAATCGATCTACCTTTAATATCTAATGTTTTTAATGTAATATCTAAAAATGCATTCATATTATCGAGTAATAAATTTAATTTCTTCGTTTTTTTTTATAGACCTCAAAGGTATATATACAAATCCATTCCGCATAGTATCATTTTTTTCTTTTCCAAACAAATATTTTAAAAGACATAATTCAAGATAGTGTATAGGTACGTCTTTTTTTTGTGTGGTTCTCCAAATTGTAGTAGAAGTCATCTTTTTGTTGGTAGCTATAAATTGTGGAATTATGACAAACGTTTCGAATTGGAAAGAGTTCGTTTTTTTTTCGACTGTGGGTATTCGACTTCTATTTACGATACTATACGGTTTACTACCCAAGACAAACAGTTTTTTTTACACTTATTTCGTGAGGATGTTGAATTTTTTTTTCTTGCTTTTACTATAAAATGCTATAAACTGATATTAAAGAATTTTTACCCGAAAAAATTTTAAACAAAATTTTGTATTCCCAAAGAAACCCAAAACTTTTCATGCAACTATGTATTCTAGTTTATTCAATCGTGTTATTTATTGGAATTATCCTCACAGTGTGAATAAAAATTCACATGTGGTGTTATCTTTCTTGTTTATTAAATTTATTTGATTTTCTTTAACACCCAAAATATTGTAAGACTTTTTTCTTTCTTTTAATTAACAAGTGTGTTTTGAATTTCGGAGACTTTTTGTAACTAAATCTAGAATAGATTTATGCAGTCTGTCTCTAAACTGAATTTAGTACAAGTTTTGTCAATATATTTTTATGTCGACTGTTTGGTATAGAATCTAAATTATGTATTATTAGGACATTTTTTTAAGGGTAAGATAAAATCCATCTTGGCCACTAAATAGATGGAATTTCTATATACAGATATCGCGAAACTAAAATTAGATTTCTTTATTAGAAAATGATTACAGAAACTGGAAATCCTACTTGATTATTAATGCGAAAAGACCAATTTAAAAACGCTGATAGTCTAATAAAATAATCAATAAATTTTCACAACATCTAAATCCAAAGACTTACATAAAATTCCATGAATTTAGTTTGTTACTTGCTAAATTTGACAGCACTTTTTAAACAAATTGTTCACCAATAACAATGTAACTTAAATCAAAGTCAAGAAATTTCCGATTCATAAAAACAGTTTCTTTTAATCTAAACACAAGAAAACAAATTCCAAATATAATCCGCAGGATTAATGAAATTGATTCTTATTCTCTAATATTTTTATGTTCATAGATCTCCCTATTTTCTTCAGTTTGAATTCAAAAGAAAAAAGTGCAGTAAATTTTTATATTGCACATTTATAACGACTAACGATAACATCAAGTATCTAAAAAAAACAACAAGAAAAGCACTGAAAATACATTTTTTCCAGGATATAAAATTTATCGTAATAAAAATTTTTATATCATTTTCATCATAGCATAACTAACCCCTAAGTTCATTGCGCATATATACTCACTAAATATGCTTTTCTGTACTGTTATAGCATATAAGTCGATTTTTTTTACCTTTCGAGATTTTCAACTCTCTAACACAGAAGCTGGCAAAGGTGAAAATAAATTAAAAATCTGTCAGTTTGGATTAAGAAAAACGATCCAAAGGATTTGAATTTTAAATACTAGACAAAGATATTTTTTCTTGATCGTATTTTTATTATATATAGTTTTTTGGTTTAAGCAAAAAAGGAATTTTATGATCCTTTTGAATATAATTTATTCGGCATTTTATTGAGGATAAAATACTAATAAAAAGTTTTCTTTTTTTTCTTTCTTTTAAAAGTCAATTTTCCCGTTCTTTGAATCAAATTTAATATTATTTTTGATATTTATTAGAATATTAAAAATTACGTTTTTATGTAATAATATTTTTTTTTTAAATAATTTTAATGTATTTTTAAAATTTTAATACAAAGTTAATCAACGTAAATATAAATGCTCTCTCTTACTCTCTTCGTGGACATTTAATTAATTTGTAATTAATTATTAGTATTCTTTTTATTTTTAAGACAAACATAATTACAATAAAATACATATAGAAACTTAAAATCGGGATATAACCAATTTTGTAATTCCTTATGGTAGAAATTGAACTCGTAGTTAACAAAAATATAGTTTAATGAATTAACTCTGAGTAAAGAACAAACTAAACTAATAATATTTCAAAGATTTTTCTTCATAACATTACTTTTTCATCTTCAAAATTTGCTCCAACTCCCATATAACCTGAGTCCTAATAGCATAAATATATTTTGGAAGTTTTATTTAAATTAGAGAAGATCAGTTTTTAGAAGTAGATCTGAAGAATTAAGCAAAAAATCACAAAACTTAATGGCTAAGCCAATTTTTCTTTACAACTATCTTTTTATACACTATCCTTGGGTTGATTTTCCCGAAATTAGGCATAGTATATCGACTGTTTATGTAAATAACCTACATAATTAATTTGAACGAAAAAGAAATGATCTCCCTGAATTTTGCTTTAAAAATTCCTTCCTTTACGTCCATTTTTTTTTTTTTTTAAATATGATACCAAATCCGAGTTAAGAAATGATCAATGCATATTCTATGCCAAATTTCATTAAAATCAGACAACACGTATTATCGTGTAAATAGATAAAATTTTTGTTCTTCTACATATCTAGTGCCTTCTATGAATTACTGGTGAAAAAATTAATATACCATAGGAGGGTATCTAAATACATTTTTCTTTTCATTTAAAAAAAGAAAAACTATATTTTTCTCTGAGGTAGGTATTGTAATTGTATTTCATCTTTTTAGGAACTCTCATATCATCTAAATCTGATGACATAATTGATAAGTATCTAGGAAAAAAATTAAAAGAACCGTGAACTTATATATATATATATAATTTTCGTGTGTTCACACAAGAAATTTTAGGAAGACATTAGAAAGACCGACTCTCATATATGGTATATAAAGATAAAAATCTCTTCTGTATATATATATTTCCAAAGAAGTTGTTCAGTTTTTGACATAGTTTTTTTATTGTTATATATTAAAAGAATACAATTCAGCGAATACAGTCTTTTAGAGGAGCGCCATCATCACAGATTAATCTATAAAGTAAATGTGTGCTACTAGATTTTTAAGCTTCGAATCACGATGCAACTCAATTCTCTAGAGAGCCACGTGATTTAATTCCAATTGCGAAATATTCTATTTATTTATGCTAATTTAAGAATTATAAAAATTTTATTATATTATTCAAAATTCATTAAAATATATCTTTTCTAGTTAATTATTTATTCAGTGGAAAAAAATATATATTTAGAAAATATTATTGGCAATAATTTTCTAAATATTTTCAAATTTTTTTTTTTTTTAAATGTTAACGTATTTTATTTTTCGAATATTTCCATGATTCATATTTTACTAAAGGCCATATTTGCTTATCTCATGGAAAATTTTTCATAATATTCGAAAATTTTTCTAATAAATTTAATATAATCTTAGTCATTTTGTTTGATCGAATGATACTACAGAAATATTATATTCTTTAGATCTGCTGCCTATAAATCAATCAATTTACAAAACAATTCTAATCAAAAAAACATCATCAATCTCTTTGATTTTTCATATTTACAACAATTGTCCATTATTACGATGTACAAACAATTCATATATATGAATTTACTTCCGACTTTAAGACCACACATAGTTGATTTTCATGAAAATAAGATGTTATTTAGTATAATCTACGACAGTGGTCTTCAAACTTTGGCATACCACGGAACCCTTGATACACATTTATTTTATTCAAACAAAAATGAATGATCCAAACCTTGTTTTCTGAACATATTTTAACAATATCTAAATAGATTGGTGTTAATTGGAGGCGCATATCTATTTCTATATTTTGTTCTAGTCGTAATGTATGTGGAAAAGGATTTCTCATAGAGATAGGTTGTTGCAAAACTCATCAATTTCTTCATCGCTCGTTTCAAAATTTGCGGATATTCTCTCATTATTTTTATCCAAAAAGGGGCAATGTTATCCTGTCGAAATATATTTACTAATGTACTATCAGTAAATATATCGATAAGTTGGTCTCTTTCCATAATTGGCAGTGTATCTACGTCACTCGATAAAAGGATTTTCAATTCAACTTAAATTATTGAAGTTATGAAGAAAATATTCCAAAAATGTCTTTTGTAATCCTGTTAAATCTTTCAGTATATTAACTTTGACATTTTGGTTGGTTGCTAAAAAATCGTTTAATTTAATTAATTACAAAAATGTTAGCGGAACTCTCGAAACATCCCTAGGGCTCCGCGGAACACAGTTTCAAGACCACTGATTTACGATATTATAAAAAACACTTTTTTTTGTTGCTTCTATTATTTTTATGATTATTATTAATATTTTAATCAAAATATTCCAAAAAGAAAGATGCATATATAATAATAAAAACTAATATAAAATTTAACTAATACCAAATTTACCTCCCGCGAAAAAAGAAAAAAAAAATTAATCGTATATATTAGATATTATATCTTATTTGATAGTGTACACAAAAAAACCATTATAAAATTGCCAAAAAAAAAAACATATATCAAATTTAGGAAAAAAAATTAAAGATTATGTTTAAGAAATCAATTCTGCGTCTTAAATATGAGATGAGAAACTGCCTATAAATCAGGGGTGCTTGCGCACCTCATGACGTCGTCTTAATAATAATAAAAAAAAAAGAAAAAAAAACTGTCTTCCGACATTATCGATACAATACATAGACTAATACTAAATAATTCGCGATCATTAATTAATTCGATATTGACCTTGAAAATACTTCTCTATAACTTAGCAAACGAACTAAACAAAACTCTTTTATAATTCAAATATGTATGTTTTTTTTTTTTTCTTAAAAATTATTATAAATATATTCAGATTTTTTTTTTTTTATACAAATTATATCCTATATTAAGTTTTTATTTATTTTTTATTCGAAAGAAATAAAAATAATCAAATAAAATATAACAAGAAAATTTTAAGATTTACGTATAAAGGCGTGTTTCGCAACATAACGAAATATTTAAGCGACAAACTTTTATTCCTTTCCGATATTTTTAATCGGTTTTTTCTTCTTCTTTTTTTATCCTATGGTATAGAATACTAACCCGCTTATTCTGGTATTGTGACAGTTTTGCTGTCATAAATATTTATGATCATAATATTCTGATGGAAATTATGACTGCTGCGAAAATTCGTATTCTATCGAACGGGTCATAATTATGTTTAAAATATGAATTTATAACAGTTAAAACTGTTATAATTTAAGCGAGTTGTCATGGGGAAATACTCTCGAAAATGTTTGTATAGCTTTGAAAGTTTTCTATAGGTGATAAATTATTTGTGTGTTTAAAAAAATGGTAGAAGTTATTCCATATTTATCAATTAAATCACTCAGAGAACACTTATACAATTCCGTTATGATGTAAAATATTTTCGGTCAGAACTTATGATATTTTTTTATGACAGTTATTAATTATGACTGAGTCAGAATACCAAATAGTCTTTAAAAAAAAGTTATGACGATGACGTCATGCTATGATAGTCAGAACTTGTCAATCACAATAGAGGGGTAAAAGTATATTAATACACGCAGAAAATTCATAAAGCTTTTGGCTACTTGTAATAACTAAGTTTTCAGTTCTCACATAACTAAAATTCAATTGTAAATTTTCGGCAACTGAAATTTGTTTGTCACAACTGATTTTTCAATTGTCACAACAAAAAAGTTCAATTGTTAGAACTGGCCAAAAGCTTTATGATTTTTCTTCATCATACTATAGTATTTACATTTCTGCTTATCCGTATGTCGGCTGTCATTTAAAATTCGGCTATAAAAGCGAGATTTTTCTTATTAAATTTGAACTAATTTCTTAAAGGTAAAATAATATAATACCTCATGACTGATTTATATATAATTTGAAATAGGTATTATCCCTTTCGGTGTTTGAGTTATATGGCGTTAAATGTGTGCTATAGCAGTGACTTCTTCGGTAATCTCATCAGGCATGAAGTGCGTTCAAAGAGAAATAATAATTAAATCATATGATTAAACGAGAGAACCATGTCTCTAATGCAAATAACATTGGAAATGTGCTTCTTTCAACCAATCTTCTCATTTCAAGCATTTGAATTGAAGACATTATATTGGCCTGATAAGACAGCAAGAAGGAATTGAGGCTACTCACTGTTGCAGTTTAGAGTTTCGGTAATCTGAAAAGTGAAAGCTTTAAGGATGGCAAACGTTTTTTTATTAAGCATATGATAGTCATAATTCTGAAATGGTAAAGATAATAAAAAAATGTGGAAACATTTGTTGTAGGGGTAAAAAGAGTTTCTGAATAAATAAGAAGTTAGGGCACTTTACTATGTGGGAAACTATAACCAAAATTTGGCTATAAACCAATTTTAATTCTTATATATTTCTGTCTTGTATATTTTGAATATTTACAAGCAGCATTTTTGGTATAGCCAAAGCGCCTCAGCTAATTTTCAGGTTCAATTTTTTTTCCCATATAATAAGTTTGAGAATATTTTTTTCCATATAATTTTATTCACGATGTTTTATTTGTTTTTAAGAAATGTTAAATAAGTTTTTTTTTGTATTTTATTTATTATAAAATTCTTAAGTTTCACTGTTTAGATTAATGTTGTAGACAACATAGTATCTGTTTTTTTTTTCTTCTTTTTTCTTGTATTTCGAAGATTATCTTTGATTTAAATGCATATGCGAAAAACAAAAAACTGGAAATTTCGTAAAGATTCACTTTCAATTAATTAAAATTTTCCAAAATTGCTTTATAGTAATTTTTTCGGCATTTATTCTTAAACCTAAAAATTTCCATCAAATGAAAGTTAATTAGTCATTTTTGTTTAACAAGAAAAAAAATTATGATCCAACCTTGTACATTTTAGAATCTTAACATTTATTTCTCTGCATGAAAATTTTCGAAACGACTCAATTGGATAGTATTTGGTATTTGTAAAACGCACAAGAAAAAAAAAATTAATAAAATCATTATTAAAAGACTATAGAAAAAAAAACTAATCAAAAATTTTCATTTGAAATATTAAAAATAATTGTTTTTTACACAATGAAAAGAAGAAGAAAAAAACATGTTTAGAACATTTATTAAACACGAAAAAAAAATTACCAAACATAAAAGATATTCTGTTCCTTAAATGCTTCCTTATTAATTTATTTTATTCTTATTCTTAAAGTTAGAATAAAATTTCAAAAATAACACAAAAAACAATTAATTGTTACTTTATATTTAATATTTTTATTTCCTGATGCGCGAATATTGCAATTACATGATTGGGTTTATTTTTTCTTCTTCTAAGAATAAAGAATTCAATATTTCCCCGTTGTATTGATTTCATATTTTTTCTTTTTTTTGATTTATTTTACTTTAATTACCCATTTTTTTTTTTACAAAAATACTTGTTAAATCACTAAATTTGTAATTTTAAAAATTCGTATAAAAATAATTAAAAAATAATCGAAATTTTTTAACATATATAAAAATTTAAAAAATCATTCTTTAAAGCTGCATAAAAAACACTTTCCTTCCTAACCTAATCCATATGCCAATCACTTCAATAAAACAACACACAGAAGTAAAAAAATAAAAATAGTTCCATTACTTCAAAAAATCGATCATCAAAATAAATAATAAACCGCAACCAGCACGCGCCACCCAACATTTTTTATGTTGCAGAACATAAATAAATAAATATAAATATATACAAGAAACAAACAAAAAAAAAAAATAAGATAACAAGTTCAACATAAAATATACAAAAATACACAACGAAAATGAATGAATGAATATAAAACTGCGAAAATACAAAAGACTTAAGCGACGAACCCGTTGATTTTCTCTTTTAAAAATGTATATATTCACAAAAGAAAAAAACCTGCAATATGCAATTTTTTCTTCTTCTTCTACAACTTCTTTTTTCCTATCGTTTTCAAATAACCTAGGATTTATTTACCGCTTGCACTACCTTTAATCAAAAAAAACCATAAAAAAAAAATTTCTAGTAAAAGACTTAAATAGTTTTTCCCTTTAACACACTAAAAAAAAATGCATACTTTAAACATATTTCATTTCAATTCAAAAAAATGAGCAACATTAGAATTTTCTATATTACATTATTTTCTTTTATATACATATTTCTTACATATATATATATATATATATATATACTTTTTTATACTTATAGTTCCCCCACTACAGCCAAATTGAATGGACAGACCACACCTCTAGATGTATCTGGCCTATCGCAAACTGAAATACAAGGTCTATTGCTTGGTTCACACCCATCATCATCATCGTCATCATCATCATCTACAACAGTAGCAACATCACAATCAGCAGCTGTTGTGGCACAACAGCAACATCAACAACATCAGCAACAACAACAGCAACAACAACAACAGCAACAACAGCAACAACAGCAACAGCAACAACATCAAAATATCAATGTTAAACGTGAACCAGAAGATTTACGAAAAGAACCAAAATGTGGTGGAGGTCGAAGTCAAAAGGTAAGCCAAAAGAAAAGAAAAGACCCCAAAAAACACAGGATATTAAAAAAATTAGGATCCTGGCCAAAAATAATACGCATTTCTAACACAATTACTATAATTATTAGAATTTATTTTTATTACATCATGTTCTATGATATTCGATATATATAAAATGTTGATGAGATACACAGCCATATACAGTCACAGAAAATTATCGTTATTTTAAAAGGTACTAACTATATATATATATATATGTTTTGTAATTAAATAGAATTCCCCTTCTTTTCTTCAAATATATATGATAATGTTTTAACCAGTTAGATGGACGTATTTTTATGTAGCTACTGGTTTTATTATGAAAAAGATATACAACATACTCTCTCTCTGGTAGTTAATTTCTATTTGACGAAACGACAATTTTCTTTTGATATACTATATATTTACCTAAACGCTAGACAAACAATATTATATGCGTACAATTGCGATGTGTTTTATATCTAACTTTTTTATATTCATATAAGACATGTCCACCTGGACACATATCATAAAAAAAAACGAAATACTTGTTTTTCTTTTCTCCATTCCTAGGTTTTATATGTTTTATACATAAAACGCGACATTTTTAATGAAAAACCTATGACGACATTGTGATATTCTTCACTCTTCAATAAGACGATAATATAGTTAACAAGATTATATATTTTGTAGTTTAGATGGTTCTTGTGTTGTGTTGTATACCATTTTTATTTTTTTTTTCGGGGTTTATAGATATTGTTGCTTGTTCAACACATTACCGTACACCTTGTTCTGGTGTAAAGTTCTTCGTGATTCGCGCGCTCTTATAATATAGGTAATATACCTACCTGTGAGAAGAAATTTTATTGATTTTTTTTTTTTGTATTAATTCTTAATCGATGATTTTTTTTTATTCTTGAAAATATTATTTAAAAAAAAAGAAAATTAATAATTAAAAAGAAAAGAAAAAGAAGTGCCTTTTTTTGGAGTTTCAAACAATTGTGATTGAAAAGTTCTGTTTTTCGTGTTTTTTTTTGGTTAATAACATATTATTCTTCATCGTCTTCTTTATATATGTTATCAATAAAACATGTTATAAAGTGCTTCGAAAAATAAACACCGCGAGACAACAAGCAAAAAATACCATACAACATAAGATACAACTATAAACTGTTTTTAATATTAAAACACGATTTTAGTCTGTCATATAACGTTGATGGAACAAGGTCGGTTGTTAATGATGTTGTTTTAGTTTAAAATATATATTATTTAAAAGTTTCCTCGAAAGAAAATAATAAGATATATATACTTATCTATAGTAGTGAAGTGCGTGAATTTTTTTTTATATATATATATATTTTTTTTTTATTATTGAAAAATTCAAATAATTCGCGCGCAAATTTTTTATGATTTTTTTTCTCTAAAGCTAATTAAAAAAAAACTTTAATTAAAAGTTTTTGTAAATTTTCGTTTTTTTTTTGGAATAATAATTTATTTAATTAAGTTTTTGTTTTTATTGTTGCTGGGATATTTGTTTTTGAAACAATTCTTTTTTTTTCATTGTTAATAATATTATTACTTTAAAATAAATATTTAAAAAAAAATTATTATTTATTTAATAAATATATCTAAGAAAATAAAAAAAAAATATTGAAAAACAGTGAGTGTGTTTAATAATTTATAAAATTACAAATTGTGCGTTTTAAGTGGAATTCTCGGGAATACACAAATTTGTTAAACTAAAAAATATTTGTGAACTCAAAAAGGAATATAATAAAATTCGTTATATGACAAATTAATTACGAAGAAAATATTGGATATTATTAATTCAATAAGAATGAAGGTTTAATTACCGAAAAGAAAAAGATCGTCACTGATTTTAATCGAACAATTCGATTAACAATAAAAATACAGAAAATTTGAATAAATAGTAAAATTAGGTAAAATATTTAAAAAAGAAAAAAAAAGTATAATAAAAATTGGATACTGTAAAGAAATATAGAAACCATGAGAACACACATCTTAGAGATACCATATAACACACCTCGATTTTTCGTGAACTATTTTTCATTGATTATTGTTCGGTTATACACGTTTTAATAATAATAATAATAATAATAATAATATCGTAATTTGTACAGAAACAAGAAACTATTGATATTTTTTTTCGTGGTAAAAAGTAAAAGAAATACTTTACACCTCTAAAATTTGATGTTTTATAGAAAAAAAGAAGAAAAAATTGTTTCGATTAGCATACAAATTATTTTCGCTATAAATTATCAATTCTTTTTTTTTATATTATATTACTGAATGAATACAACAAGAAAAAATTCGGAAATTCACTAAGAAAAACATATCTAATCCTATGTTATGATGATTAGTTTATTCATTCAGATATGATTTGATGAATCGTTTAAGAAACAAGGTTATATAAAGGGTTTTTTGTCAACAATTTTTTCGGAGACTTTTCAATTCAGGAAAATTAATTTAAACACCGTTTTAAAGACATTAAACAGACGTGTGACCCATGTTTAAGATAGACCAAACATCCGAATAAATTTCATCCAATTTTCTTTTTTTTTTTTATGGAAATTTATTCATAAAAGTTTAAAATTTTTAAATTAAAAAATCGAAAAAAATGAATGAAAATATAGTTTTTAGTTAGTTAGATTTTCTTCAAATTTAAAATAAGAAGGATCCAGCATAAAATCTGTACAGTCTTTAATTTTAAGAATTTAATAGTTTCTGTTATAAAATATGTTTTAAATCAATATAAATAATTTATAGAATTTTTGTTAATTTAATTTGACTAAAAAAAAAATTGTATAAAACATATTTTATATTCTTTAAAAATTATTCACCTTGCTTTTTTCTTTGGTTTAACATTAAATAACATTTTATTGATACTAATTTCTTAAATACTTTTTTTTATTTATGAATAATTAAACTATTAAACTATTATATATTTATTAATTTCCGCATTTATCATTTGTCAATATTTTTTTGTTTTCCACTCTATTAAGCATAATGATAACAAAAACCAGTCTTAAAAACATGATTTTTCTTTCTTTAATTTATGTATGATTAAAGAACCAATATTTTTACACTGTGTGTGGGTTAATATTTATATTTAACCGGAAGAGAAAAACCTTTAAAAAATTCCTTAACAACAATTTTTCTTCGAAAAATAATTCAAATTATATTCGATTAAAAAGAATTTATCTCAATTTTAAGATGAATCTTAAAATAATAAATTTTCGATATTAAAATATTTTAATTGATTACACAACATAGCGCTTTTTTTCTGTTTTTGTTTTTAAACTTTTAAGTTCATTTTCAAGGCCAATCTAAAGACATATATAATATCTGTTTTTTTTGTGATTTTTATAATGTCCAAAAAAAAACGAGAAGATACAACAACATTTATTCATCCTCAAATGAAAAATTATAATGAACTTTTATAACGTCGTGTGACGCGCGGGACTAAAAGTTCAAGGTGATGATTATTTTCATCGATTTTTTCCGTTTATTATATTGGCTGTTTTTTTGTTAACAGTTATTTAAATCCTGATGTCATACAATATATTAAATATATTTGTTGTTTTTCTTTTTAAATGTATTAAATTCCCTTCATAACATTTCTTATTTATTACTAAATAAATATACATTTATCCTTGGAAACCTTTTTCATTAACTAAGAACTAAGAAAAACTATCAAGGAAATGTTCGCGTGCTGAGTTTTGGATATATTTAAGTATAAAAGAAAAAATATTTTAAGTTTTTAATTTAGTAAATAACTAAACAAAAAAAAAATTGAATATATCCAACGTAAGACAGAAAAAAAAAGAAACAAAAATCGATTATACGCGATCAAAACGATCAAAAAAGTATCAATAAAAAAAATTCACTGATCACGTTGCTGGGTTTATTATTTTTATAGTGAACATCGCAAAATATTTTTACACGATCAAAAACTGATCTTTCGAGACTAAGAAAACAAAAAAAAAAACTTAATAATTTTCAAAGCAATACTAAAATTTTATCCGCGGTAGCGTTGTGACGATCATCATAAGATGATCTTTCTTAATTCATTTTTATTCTTTAGTAGATAAAATTCTAAATTTGTGTTAAAAGCAAGTGGGCGAATAATGGGATGCTTAAAATTTTCAGTTTTGCATAAAAAAAAAAAAATTTATATCGATTATTAAAGCGAATGACAAAAAATATAATTAAATAT
This sequence comes from Xylophagus ater, assembly GCA_963422695.1. Classification (NCBI taxonomy): domain Eukaryota; kingdom Metazoa; phylum Arthropoda; class Insecta; order Diptera; family Xylophagidae; genus Xylophagus; species Xylophagus ater. Next base: position 7,287,909 of record OY730486.1, on the reverse strand, counting down.
ATTTAATTTTAAAAGTCGCACAATAATATTAAACAACAAAATCGTATAAAAAAATTTTTCTCGCGGTTATAAAATACGCGGAAATTAAAAGAAGAGATGATCTGAAAACTGTTAATGTCCTTGGTTTTTAACTTTTTAATATATATAAAAGAAAAATATGAAAATCGCTGTTTTTTGTTGTTTTTGAGTATTTGAAAAATCGCCGCAAAATAATAATGATAATAATTTTTGTGATCCAGCCAAAGATTCGTGATTATTTTATTATGATTTTTTTAATAATAATAATAATAATAATAATAACTACTTTTCATTTTTTGTTTTGTATTCCATTTAAATGATTTTTATTTTGCAAAAAAAAATGTAATTAATTCAATAAATTTGTTTTAATTAAATTTTTTTTTTAAATTAACATGATTTCTTTTTGTTTTTTCGTCGATAAGGATTTTAAATGGGATATCTGAAATTACCAACGCGCACATATATTTGCGTAAATAAAATATAGAATTTTATTTATTAAATTGCAAAAGTTTTTGCAATTAAAGGCAAACCACATTTGATCTTGTTATTTTATTTTAGTTAATTGGTGTCGAAATTGTCTCAGGCAATTAGTAACACTATTAATTGATGGGCTCTTTTGGGCCAACTGAAAAATACCTTCAGTTTTTCACCTTGAATTTTGAAAGTACTTTTTGTTGTTACTTTAAATTATTTGTTATATCGAGTGATATTAAATTGGTGAAACAAAACTGAGTATTACGCTTAAAGGGAAATGAAATGATGAAAGTTATTTTTAAGGGATATATAATTAATAAAAACCAATTTCAAAATTATACATATTTTGTTTTGTACAAAGTTTATTTCAACACAAAACGCGAATGACGAATTTTTCGTTACTAAGTTATTAATTAAAAACGCTTACAAAACAGACACTAAACATTTTTATATGACAAATATTTAATATTCTTACTCATCAATTTAATATTAAAACATAAATTTTTTTTGTGTCGAAAGTAAAAACTTCCCCAGAGGGTTTCTCTGAGATTATCGCATTTAATTAATGGTTTTTATTTATTTATTTATTTATTTATTATTTATTTTTTCTTGTGTTATTTTATTTCATTAATTCGAAAGAAAAATGGAATTTATTTTTAACTAAAAATTCTTTGAATTTAAATTTTTATATATAATTTTTTATAAAATAGACTTTTTGATATTCCCTATTACGTAGTCTTTTTAAAATATTAAAAATGAAATTTATTATTATAATCTTTTGTTAATTTATTAAAACATGTGTAGTGTAGAAAAAGATGAAGAATTTTTAAAATTCATATTTGTATTAAATTAAGGCTTATTAAAACCTACCGAATTCTCTTTAGAACTAAAATTTAATAGTACTCCTTTCGTCCGAACATATTCTAAACATTTTAAGGAAAAAGAAAGCAAGATTAAGGAACAATAAGTAGAAAATTTTAATCTCAAGTAGTCTTGTTTATAACTTAACATGATAATCAAATAGCTTAGGAATATTTGCTTAATGTTTGAGACTAGTTTATGTCAAAAATGGAAATATGCTATTTTGTGTAAAAATAAAATGAAGCCCGTTGTGTTTGCGAAATGGATATAAATTCTGATGTGTTGTAAAGAAGCAATTTCAAGTTAAAGCAACTAACTGCTAATCAGGGTAAAACGGAAGAAATGTCAAACTATGTTGGCTGAAGAAGAAAACTCTTTTAATATTCCATATATCAGTAGGACCAAACGTCGTAATGAACGACAGTTACTAATTACTTTAGTGTATTCACGAGAAACTCCGGAGACATTCATGGCTCACATCAATTGAAATCTATTTATAGGAATGAAATAATTACCAAGAATTGCAAATTTATATTTTTGGCAGAAGGGAGTATATTATTTAAATATTTATAACGAAAAAAATTAGTCCAAATAAAAAAAATATTGCTAATTTAAAATCAAAATAATTAGTAAAAACCTTCATTATAAAAAAAAATATTAATGATAATAATTTCTACATAAAAACTAATTAGCCTTAACCACATGAATGCGTAAAATATTTCTTTTCTAATATTTATAAAGATAAAAATATCCGAAACTGTTTTTAATATTTTCTTATAAAGCAATTTCGTTGGGTTTTCGCTTCTAGAAGCTACTAATTAGTGATATTTATCGCTGAACAACAGCTTTATGGAAATCACTTTATGTCTGTGACTATAAAAAAAAAGCGCCTCAAAGCTAAAGAAAAAAAAAATTAATCTATTAATTAAAAACAAAACCGATAACTAATAATACTAAAAATGAAGTAATTGATAGAACGATTTTTTGTCGTTTGTTCGTTTTTGCCATTAAAATGTCTTACATTTAAATTTTTTTTTTTTTTTTTTTAATTAAGACTTTTTTTTTCTTATTTTTAAATTAATCAAAATTAAATTTTTTTTTTTTTGTTTTTGTATTTATTCAAGGATATGTTATCGTAATTCTAAAAGAAAAATAAAAAAAAATAATTTATATAATTATTTAAATTTTTTATTATGATTCATATTTTTAAAAGACAAATTTTTGTTTCTAAGCCTTAAAAACTAAATAAAACTTAAATTCTAATTTAGATTTTATTTTTCAAGTTTGTCACTTAAGTCTTTTGTTTTCCAAGTAATTTAGTATGAGCTCAATTTATATTAATATTAACAGCTAAATTAATACGAATTAAAATTTATAAATTAATTCCAATGACATACAATTTAATAGAATACAATTTTGTTTTTTTTTGTTTTTAACAAAACGTTATAACAAATTCTCATATAATTAAGATTAATAAAGATATTGATACTTTATATTTATTTATTCCAATTCTTATTACCAATTTAGGAGTATTTTATCATGAAATTACGAATTAATTTTAATATGGTTTAAAAGCTCTAATACGGCCCAACTCTTAATTATAGACCAAGTTTTTTTTGCGCGCGTTTTGTTAGTAATAAATCATATTTTGTGTTCTTCATGGCGTTTCTTAAAAACATAATAATAATAATAAATATAAATAATAGTTTCACTTGTTTAAATTGAATAAAACACTTTTCCAATCTCATCAGCACACATTTAAATAATTTATTTTTATGTTAATTATTTTTTTTTCTTTTTTTCTTTTATATAAAACAAACATTAAAATTAAACTTCGCGAAATATATAGCGAATTTATTTCTTTTGGTAAAAAATAAACAAAAAACCAAATATGTTTTTTTTTCTCTTTTTTCACTCAGGTATTAGTAGTTCAATCACCATCACCATCGATACAAATTAAAGACCCACCACCTAGTCCTGGAAGCCCATCAGCTGAAACAATGTACGCTGCCACCGGCGGCACTCAAATTTACCTTCAGGTAAGAAAAAGTTTAAATAAATAAAAAGATAAGATTTCCAAAAGGAAAAAAACTAATTCAAAAAAGCAAATACAAAGAAAATCAACAACAGTTTATTATCGAATTATTGATATTAAAAAAAAAAAATATTGAAATTTTTTTTTTTTATTCAATTTATAAAGGCTTATAAAAGTTCGATAGTTTTAACTCTTTAAAATTCATGCATTAAAATCTGAAGCTGTTCGATTAACAACCAAAAAAAAAATATGGTTTTTGCTAAACTTTAGTATATATAAAAACTTTAAAGAAAAAAACCGCGCAAAACATTATCTGTAACCTAATTAACATATCATTTCACTTTTTTTTCTTCATTCAGACTTATTCGAAGCTTTTTTTTTAGTTGTTGTTTTTTGGCTTGGGTGAAAATATACCGCCTCGCGCAATCACTTCAAATTACATGTTGAATGCGCAAAAATAAATTCAATTTCAAAATTTGATATTTTGAAGATTTTGACAGCTAACCAATTTGATTGAAAATAAATTTTTTCTCTTGGCTTTTTTTAATTTCACAAAATCACCCAACCAGATCCACCCAAACGAAAAAAAAAAAAAATATCAACCAAAACTTATTGAAATCTTGATCATTATCAAGAAAATTCGAAGGAAAAAAAAACACTGTTAAACGCGATTTTGTTACGAATGTAATTACCCAAAAATCCAAAAAAAAAGTGAAGATTTTATATTTTTTTACTTTTCATATTAATAAAATTCATATTCTTTAAATAGGGTCCACATCAAACAAGTACTACATCAACAGCTGGATCAAATGTTAATACACAAACACCAAGTCCTGGACCATATGTTGCTGCCGATCAATATGGAATGTATACAACACGTTTAACAACTGGACCGGGCTCAACATTTATATCGGAACCATATTATCGAGAATATTTTTCATCAGATGGACAAGGATATGCACCGACACGTACAACAATATATGGTGATAGTGATGGACCACAACCGGGTACAACATATGAAGGACGATTTTCAACAACAACACATGCATCAACAAAAAATGGTGGTACACCAGTTTATGCGAAAACAGTTACAGCAGCCGGTTTAACTGTTGATTTACCAAGTCCAGATTCTGGAATTGGGGCTGATGCTATAACACCAAGAGATCAAAATAATTTACAACAGGTACATATTTGTTTTGTTTTTGTTTTTGTTTATTTTGGTGGTTCATATAAAGTGTATATATATATTTATTTATAATAAGTGTGCTGTTGATTTTGATCAGATCTAGTTGGTTTAGTCTTTAAATTGCAGGTCTTTTTGTATGTATTCATTCATTCCAAAAATTCACCTGTATATTGCTGTGTATACTCTATCAAATTGTTTTCGAACTATTTTATATTCTTCTTAACTTGATAATTACTATAATTCTCACAAAACAAATTATCTATATTTAATTCTAAAATTTTCTTCAAATAGGAGCAATTCAAATAGTTTCTTCAGGGCCCATTTATATTTGTTTTAATTACATCTTCACCATCTGATGAAGATGGAATGATATTATTTATTTTGTTAGAAAACTAGCACTCTTTTATTTATGTTTTTTTTATCAACGATCGTTTATAATATGTTTTTTTCTTAAAAGCGCTAAAACAAAAAACATATATAGTGTGAAAGAACGTTGTAATTACTTGCTTGCACAAGCATATAAAATACCTACTTTTCCTGCCATTTTCTCTTCGTTTTTTTTTAATAAGAAAAATGGAAAAATAAACGACAAATTTCCTCTAGAAAAACATGATTATGTTTGAACGACACTCAATAATTATGTTAAATGCGCTTAATTGAAATAATTACTTTAATAACACATATCATTATTACTATATAACGAAATCTGGATATAAACTGAATCTATTTAAAAAAAAAAATATTAAAACATAATTTTTAGCACAGAATTTTTAATTTAAGAAATTTCTATATATCGCATGCTATAAAAAATTACTCTTATGAGATAAAATTATGAAAGTTAACAAAACATCATAAAAAATGTGTCTTCTTTTATCAAAATCATAATTTCGGTTTTTATTTTCAAAAGTTAAATATCTAAAACATAATTTCACATAGAGTAAATCCATCAGATTGCAGCCACTGATCAAATTGTGGAGCATCTATCAAAAAAAGAAATCCTTATTTCAATGATTTGGATAAGTAATTCTTGATAACCAAAAAAAAATGTTCAGCCTGTTTAGATCATAGCATGACTATTATAAGGACTTTATTTTTATTTAACATTGCTTAATGCAGCAACATTCATTGTATAGGAGGTCTTTAAAATGTCTTTTGCTCAAGCAAAATCAAACACCTTAGCGTTATCATTAGCTGACCTCAGCATTCGGGAAATCGGATCGTTTATACCGTACTCAGTTTTATGGTGACTAATTTTGAATAGACCTTAAGGACCGTGTATTAATATTAAAATGCTTTTTGTCCAACAGAAAGGGGAAGTCAATAGCATTGGGTCACTGGTTGCAATTTGATAAATTTTACACTATGTACATAATTTTCTCTCACCTCAAATATTGTGAAGATTCGCAAGAAAACAGGTGGATAATAATTCTTGCTGTCAATCACCTGATAAACTATTCGCGAAATGCTATTATTTTCATAAAATATTATCAATTTCAATTGAATTATGAAAATTTTCATTTTTTCCTTTGGCAAATATATGTTTACGAAAAAAAAAGAAACAAGAAAATTGAATGAAAGTTTATAACGAGAGAAAACTTTTCATTGAAAAATTTAATATTATTTTTCTTATTTAGCCTTTTTTTAACTTTTATAAATGTTATTAATTTTCGAATATATATTTTTTGTTTTTGTATTTACAGTCATTTGATTATACAGAATTGTGTCAACCGGGCACTTTATTAGATGGTAACGGTGCAATTCCAGTTTCAGTTAATAGCATTCAACGTGCTGTTAATGTTCATCCTGGTCAAAATAGTCCAACAACATCGATTGGTAATAGTAATCCAACATCAAGATCACGTCCATGGCATGATTTCGGTAGACAAAATGATGCTGATAAAATACAAATACCAAAATTGTAAGTATTGTAATTTATATTTCATATTCACAATTGCAAATTGATCAATTAATTATAATATTATTAACATTATTATAAAATATAAGGAAAATACTTGCATATTATTAGCAATTTATATTAATCATTCATATAAATACAGAGATACACATTTATTATTTTGAATTTTTAATATTTTAGCAACATTGTAGGTAAAGGAAATGTTAAGAATAAGTTTAAAAATATAAATTGATGTTATTCAATTACATATGAGTTAAATTAATGATTACATCTTAAAATAATTTCAAATAATTAATCATTTCAATAACAAAATCAAATTTTTAATTTTAAAAATTAATTTCTGTGTGTTTTTCTTTATTAATTTAAAAATTATTAATTTTATTTCCGGATTTTTTTTTCGTTTTCCTTAAATTATCACATCAATAAAAACAGTTTTTATTATTATTAATTAATTACCAAAAACAGTAGAAGCCAATAATTTGTTTTATTAAAGAATATAAAAGATGTATTATAGTTTTGAAACCAATTATTTTTAACACTCAACACTTTGTTAAATAAATCCAAATAACAAATCTCAAAATATGCGATCAAGAGCTAACATTTTCAATAGCCGTTACTTGCTAAAGACACTAGTAGCCGGCATGTAGCAGCGACAAAAAATGATAGCTAAGTAATTCGATCTCAGTCACGTTCCAAGACACTTTTCGCACGTCTTGTGAATAGCGAACCATAACAACTATTGACAGTGTTAGATGTGTTGTCTATAAACTCAAAAGTGAACATTTAAACCTCGTTGTCACAATGGTGATGGATGGGTAGGTGGTTTTTTCATAAATCTTAAATTGAATTTAATTGAAATACTTGTTTTGGAAGTTGTACGTTTGTTTTTCAAAGAGAAATTAAATTATCGTTCAAATTTTAATAATGGAAAAAATGTACGGTCTTGTACCAAAGGTATATAATATTCCGGATAAATTCTATGATATTCTGGATATTTCACTCCAAAATTTGCTTATCCGGAAAAATAGAAATATAAGCCTAGAAATGCTTTTTCTTGCATGTATATGTTTAAGTTCTTTCATGTAGTTCTATTATCTGGAAAATGCAGTCTGGTACAATGCGATTCAAAGAGGTCCGACTGTATTTTCCTGGATTCTATCCAAACAGGCTATGTCGTAAAATGATTGCTTTGAAAACTAGTTCTTCATTCTATATTTTTTGATATTAAATATGAAAATTATTTATCTGGTGATGTAACATAATTAAGTAATAATAAACAAGATCAGTATTAAACGAAAACTTCCCTTTACAAAAAAGCAGCAACAACACAACTTTTATACGCTTTTCTTTCTAATGTATTTGTTATTAATTTTAACAACTCATTTATACTTTGATTGATTGCATTAAAAATATTTGTAATTGAAAAAATGGTAATTCATAAAAAAAACCACATTTGTTGTGAAAAACAATAACAAATCTATAAAACATAGTCGATTATAATACTTAGTTTTAATAAATTATTTATTTCCCATCCTCGTATATGCTAATGGTTATTTCTTTTTGTTTATAAAATGCTATATTTTTAGTTTTGATTTATGATATTGCATCGTCATCAATTCATATATATATATAATATTATTAATAATATTAAGATTCACTTTGGTTTTCATTTAAAAAAATGGCCTAGAGATGAAATAATATTATATAGTATTATAAAAACTGATTGAAATTTTAGTTTCAATAAAAACTAAGTGTGTAACATAATCGTTACTTTGTAATTAATATATATATATATATATACATCTGAAACCATATGAAATTTATATATTATTAGTAATATTAAACTGTGCCACGTGTATTATTGTGGTTGTTTGTTTTTCTTTTGTATACAAATCAATAAAACGATGTAATTACGATCATCACAAAACAAACAAATCAAATATTATAAAAATAAAGTCTAATGAACTTCATTCGCGTAAAGTTTATCTCGTTTTAAAAAAAAAAAAAAATTTCAAAATTCGCGCATACAAGTTGTGTGGTTTGGGAAAGAGCAAAAAAAAAATCAATATATTATAAATTCCGAACCAAATAAAATCCAATCAAAAGTAATTTTCTAAGAATTTTTTCATATGTACCAAATTAGTTTAAACTTTGAAAAGCAAAGAAAATATATTCTTTTTTGTGTTTATTTATTTCTTAAATTAACAAACAAACACTTGGTACATATATTTACATTTCTTGTGTACAATGAAAGACTTATACTAAAGCTAGAAGACACTTACGAAAATCACTTGATGCAATGAGCTATCGGGAATCATTAATTCGAACACCATATCGAGTACTATGATCAAGTATTCGTAACAGATTCCTTTGACCAAATATGTTTCTTTTAGAAACAATAAATCTGTTTTAAAAGTTGAACAAAAATTTTCAATTTTCAATTTTTGTTGTTTTAAAAAAAAAAGCAAACAAAATGAAGTTAGTTTTTTTTTGTGTTTGAAATACAACAATTTAGCTCTAGGTCTAATATACTAGAAGATCTTTTAGAATGAATATATTCAGACATCACCAGGAAACAGTTGAACTTGAGCAATAAATAAAGTTGCTATACTTGTACAAAACAATTACCCTTCTTACAATATATTATTCTTGTCTTCCTTAAATTCCAATGTTCAAAAGAACATTTTAATAGAAATACTTTGCTATCACTATCTATAGATAGTATGAGATTTTTTTAGATTTTTTTTTTTTAGTGTACTACCTAAGACTTACCACAAAATCAATTTGAAACATGCATATATGAAAGAAAAGAACCCAAAGATATTTAATATAACTAATATATAAAAATTAGAAGACTCTGTGTCAGTACTGCTGTGCAATATTTAAACTTTTCCAGGTCCAACGTCAAGTCTAACTCGACAATTCAAAAATTAAATGTATCAGATTACTAAAAGCAACACATGATAGAAAAACGTTTGACCATAGAGTGATTTAATCACGAATTTTTTCAAGTTCAACTTTCTGAATCTGACGAATTTGAGGAAATATGCCTTATCTTTACTTATCTAAAAAATGTACGTCGACGACCTCTAATATAATATAATGGGACTAAGAAACAAGGCAACAACAATAGGAAAAAAGGCATAAATGTTTAGAATAAATTGTATAGTACGACAAAAAGGAAACGAATCTAGTGCAAATTCACTTGTTCTTGTTCATATATTATTTACTTACAATGTTACTGTTTTAGAAGTTATTTTAATTGACAACAATTCAACATTGATTGTTTTATAAAATAAATACGCAACAAAAAATCAAGACTTCCTCTCCAACATCAATTTTATTCAATAAAAATATAAGATTAAAATCATTTTCATCTCTCTTAGTCGATCGTATAAGACGACTAACATATGTTACAGGTGATCACAATATAATAATAGCAAAGAAAATTGTAACAAAAAAGAAAAACAATCAATAGATTTATTGGAAACAACTAACTAGAATAGTTTTAGAAGAAAAACTAACTAATAACAATTTAAAACGAGAAAAAAAGAATAGTAATAAATTCCCAATGAGAATTTTCTCATAAAACTAATACATTTTATTATGGTAAAAATTCCACATTTCAAAAGATCACATTTTTATTAAACTTTGAATTGGATTTAAAAAAAAAGTTAAAAATTTAAATTTATTTATATTCTTGAAATCATTTTCAATATTTTTATATTATTAGAGGCCATTCTCTATGATGATTATTGGCAATGTTATAACTGAATATACAAGTTGAAGGCTTTCTAAGAACATATGATGTACAAAATTTACTATTTCTTGATAGTTTCCATGAGCAGATTTATGTCAAATTAAAGGTGAAATGGTTGATGTCATCAAAAAAATGTAATCCAAAAAACAATAATCCTTTATAGAACATTCATAGAATAATGTTTATGTCAGAAAATAACAAGATATGATGAACAGTATGCAGAAATCTTACATATATCAAATTAACAAGACATTCAAAAATCAGACATAATGATATACTATTACAGGGTGTTATACTTGTATGCGCTGTAATACTAGAGATACACATATGGTATAGATGCCATTATTTAAGAATACTATGCAGTATACTGTATACCACATGTTTGTCACTTTATACCATTTCAAGAATGAAGCGTATATAAATACCATATTGAAGTGGTACCAGCTATATTATAGTACCGAGACATACTATATGACAAAATTATAGTTACTTTTTACTATACATTTATCTAGTTAAATTGAACAAGTGAGTTTGTTGACTCAGTGTTAAGAACCTCATGCTCTAGTATCGAGTAGTATGGAGTTCAAATCCCTCTTGTTTCACAATTTTTCAGTCTACTTGTATAACAATTAGGTCTATCATGGAAAACGCCGTTAGACAAGTGGGTGCGTATCGCTCGTTTTCTGATAATTGAATACGTTCGAAGGGAATGGTGAATCATGTGAATCATTCCCCTGATTTTTGAATACGTGCAATTGTGAATCATAGAACAAAATTTAACGTTTCAAATACGCGACAATTTCATCGCTTATTTGAGTAAGAAAAAGAGAAGGCAAATGTAAGTTTTTTACTTTTTGAAAGCTTTTCACTTCAAAACGACAATAACAATAAATACGAAAATTGAAGTTTGACTTCTCATTTTATTCGTCAAAATTTAGCAAAGACACAAAAAGTACTTAACGAACAATTCGTTAAACGCCGTATTCAATGATACCAGTTTCAAGTTCACGTGAATCGAATGAGTGAAGGGAATCTCAAATACGGCGTTTTCCATGATAGACCTAAATATTAGTAGATAATTTCTAGTAAAAAAGTACTTATAAATTGATTATTACAACTGCAAATTTTAGCTGGAAACCCTGCTTTTCATAGTCCTAAATTCACTATACAATATACTACAATATACTACAATAGTATAATTTGTCTTGTACGAGAAACACGATTATTAAAAGCAGAATTCTATGTTAAATTTTTAACTGGTTAATTCACTAGATTATTTTTTTTTATTTGAAATCTTTTTAATCCTTTTTAAACTAGAATATCAATTAATCTATTTTAACTGGATATACTCCACTGTAGTTCGATTTTATGGAGAGTCCAGTTATAAGAAAAATTAATATATCAAATGTAGACTATTATAGCTTTCTTATACCATTATATACTTGAGAATTGACGAATTGGTAGATGTACCCGGTATATTTATTTTTGAAAAATCAATCGATTATTTTTAATATATTTTAGTTATTCAATTTTTTTGATATATAAAATTGATTAACTATTTTAAAAGTCATACGCATATATCCTAACTAATAATATTAAATGCGAAATAAAGAATATATATTTTTAATTAATAACTAACTAACAAATATAAAATTTTGATTTTTTTACAGATTTACAAATGTAGGATTCAGATATCATTTAGAAAGTCCAATTAGTTCATCACAACGTCGTGAAGATGATCGAATAACATATATAAATAAAGGACAATTTTATGGTATAACATTAGAATATATACCAGATTCAGATAAACCAATAAAAAATACTACAGTAAAGGTAAGAGATTATATATTGTATAAATATTAACTTTTCTTTTAAAATATGTACATAATATGAATTGCAAGTCGAACATCAATCCTTTTTGTTTTTTTTGCTCTTTGAAAAATTCGTGTGTTAACATAAAATTCCAATTAATTACACCTTTGGCGGCAGGAGCCTAAGAAATGTCAAGATTAATTTATGTTTGTTTTCCTATCCTCATCTGTCTTCTTGGTATCTTTTTTTTTTTTCTTGACTATATAGTATCTTATTTTTTCTTATAATCCTTATATTATAATCTCAGCATATTGAGATTTTCCAGAATCATCATCAAGAAATCTTTTTTTTTTTTGTTTTTTAAACGTTATTATACGTGGATAGGGTGAATCCGGGGTGAATAAGTAAATCAATTATTTTTTTTTTATCTTCATCTTGTAATTTTTTAAAGGATATTTGATATGTGAACGAAAAAGGATAATGATATCAAGTCAATGAATAAAAAGAAAAAAAGAAATTGTTTGACGAAATTTATGATTTTTTATGATGAACATGATGGAATTTTGAAAGGTGTTATCCTTAAATATGTGTAATAAGTCTTTTTGTTCTGAAAAAATCATTATGAAATGAAATATGATAATACTATAAAGGATTAGTTGGAATTTAAGAACAATTTCTTTTTTGTTTTCAATACTTGCAGAAATTTCCTGTCGGGTTGTTTTATTGACAAGTTTGGTATTAATTAATTTTTTTCAGTGGTTACTTTTTAGTTCTAAATTCAAAAGCTTTTCTCCACAGTGCGATTAGAAGGAATTTATAAGAAACCAAATAGTGATTCACTATAGAACGTTTAAAATTTGACTATAGTTTCATTTTAGGGAGTCTATTTGTAGCAAGTTTGGTTTAATTTTGATGGAAAGCGAATCTAAAATAATTCCTTTTCAAACAATGAAAAGCAGTCTGAAAAAAATGTATATTTCCGCGGATTACAATATATATATTTTACAGTATTTCATTATTAAATTTTACATTTATCTCACACCTATTTTTCTTGATATATTATCAATAATAAATCTTAGTTATCCCAAAAAAATGAAGATTCCAATCCTTGACATTTTTATCTTAAACCTTGACAATTTAACGACCAAGCAATAAGTTTGTTTTTCTTCTTCTTTATTTTTTTTTTAATTAAGATTTATAAAATTTAAAACCAAGATCAAGACAACACTTTTCATTCACATTTCAGTTCGTTATCTTTTCTTAAGATAAATGACTTTTAATACAAGACATTTGAACTAAACTAGCGCGAAATATGTATATTCATATCAAAATATTACCTCTTCTAGAAGATTCTATAGAAAAGTACATATAAGTAGAAGAAAATCCTTCTTAACTTAAGTTATTGGCTTTCATCATTTTATAGGAGAATAGACACTATAAAATTTTCATTATATATCATCATCAAGTTTCACAATAGTGTATATAGTAAAAATGTGTTTAGAGTTTTTCCTATAATATATACATTGGATTTACTTTAATGTCCAAGCGATTTCGAAAATGTTTCTATTACAAACTAAAAATAGGTTTACATGTTAACAAGGTGTCTTCTTTTAAGATATATATCTTAATTAAATTGCATTTTCAAAGTCTGATTTTTACAGTTAGAGAAAATGTATGTACTATGTACATACGTGATGTTATTTTTCTTCTTTCTTTATTAATTTTGCAAAATGAACAAACAAGGAATAGAGAATCTAATTGATGTATAAATAAGTGTAATGGAAAACTATTTCAGTTTATGTATACCCCTTTTCATTCGTTGTAATCTTTTCTCAAGATTTCTTATTTTTAAAAAAAAGAAGAAAATCTTTAGCCTTGAGCTATGAGCCATTTTCCTATTATATTTCCTTATAAAATGATAGAATAAAATTCAAATTTGTGATGACGTCTATGATTATCATACGAAAGATAATGATGATGATCACAAGTGATCGTAGTGATTGTGATGAAGGGAAAACTGTTTAATTTTTTTATTTTTTTTTTGTATGAAAAGTACTTTGTCAAACATTATCATCAAAGAACCCAAATCAAATCAAAATAAATTCTATTTGAACTATAATTTTTTGGATATATATAACAAATCCTTTTTCATCAAAATCTACAATTGTACAAATAATAGATTTGGTACAAAGATAAATATACAAATTAATTTTTTTTTCTTCTCAAAACGCATTCATAGCTTCTACATTTACATATAAGTTTTTGAAAAACGCACTTAATATATACCTTTCGCATGTGCCATCATATTACAATCAAAGAAAATGTAAGGATATCTTGAAGGGATCATGAAAAAAAAAACAAAATCTCTCTCTCCAAGGGATGATATATGATGATAAGTATTTTTATCTAGAGAATTTTACATTGATGTGGTAGCAGATATGTTTGCAGTAGTTTGATGATGATAATTTTCTTACAGATTCTCATCCTGTACGAAATCTTACAGTTATACTTAAAAGATATATATATATATTGTTGAAAGGAGTGAAAATTTTATCTATACACCAAAAAAAAAGGAGTGAATTGTTTGTTTGTTTTAGACCATCTGCTAGGAAAAATCGTTATATGCAAATTTTTAAGATGCTACTGGGTGGGGTCACATATGAATGATGTATAAATAACAATAGCAGAGACAATTTCTCATTGCCAAAAGAAGAAAAAAAGGAAGTGTATCGAATGTAGTTCTATTTTTTTTTGTGTTGTAGTTCCAAAAGGAAATAACGAAATACATATTTCATATTTCTTTTATGCATAATTGAATAATTGATTGGAATTTGATACAAATTCTTTTTTTTTTCTTTGTGAGATTGTAGACTATGAGAAACAAAAAGTACGTACTTGGTACTTGACATGTTAAACCTGCGACAGAATAGGTACTTTAAACTGGTTTCAAGCACTTAAAATTTTCATAGTGTGATTTTAAAATAACAAAAAATTATTAACGATTATGAAATTTTATAGTTTTAATTTTGAATGATTTTAGTTAAGAGAGTTATAACCTAGTCTGTTGTTTAGTATTTTTTTGTTTTAACTTTTCCAAATTTTTCTTGAATTTGTTTTCGATGAAAATATGTTTGAATTTTTCCGAACGTTCTCTTCTTAATCATCAATATATAGCCGGAATAAGTTTCAATTTAGATAACAAAATCATAAAAATAGGTATTCTATTAAAAATTCTATTTTAATAAAATAAAATATATAGTCATACTTTAGCACTGTCGACCTTAGATTTCATTCTATTCATTTGACTAAGTTTATATTAAATTAATAGCACAAAAAGCAAGGTTGACAGGTGAATGAATTTAAAGAAAATATGTGATATGGTTTTTATTATATTTGTTATCAAAAGACGCTATAATGAACAATATATAACTATGTACGCTAATAATTCATGGGAATTACATATTCTTTAGTATATTTACAATTAAACAAATGAATTAATTTATGGAAAAATTAAATTTTAATGATGTCATATCGAAAATAAAATGAATTTATAATTGTATGTTTAGTTATTAATATGTTAATTAACTGATAATTGTAAAATTTCATATCCGGAATGGTTTCATTATTTTCAATTTTACATAAAACTAAGGAAAATTGCTAATATAAAAATTAATACACTTTTGTAAACAATTTTGATTTTATGCGTAGGTTCAGTAATATTTAAATATTGCTCAATTGAGATTAAATGACAAATGATAAAAAGGTATATAGTGAGTCAGTAGCTCAGTTAGTTTAGAACTCTGATTGTTAATATTTGCCAAGGCTGAGGTTGTTTCGTTTGTTTCATACTAATTTTTCTTTCTTTATATAATATGAATTTTATATAATACTGGTAACCAAGCTCGGGCTAGTAGAAAAAATCGGTCCAGGAATACAGAGAATGGACAAGGCTCTACATACCGTATGTTGGATATGAATAATTGAGATTACGCCTATTGCAGTGTTTAAAATATATAGGACAGTATTAGATAGATTAAAAGTATATCCTAAAATTAAAAACCAGCTAAAATCTTAACAGTCTCAGTCCAGTCTTAGAAAGAAAACATAGGTTGTAATAAAAACGAATGAAGCTTAGGAACTTAAAGCAAAATCATATTCTGTTTGAAACATTCTTTAAGAGCTTTCATCAGCTCAACGCCGGTGCTCGTTTGACACCAACGCATCGGGGATATCCCATGCTATGCTCGTATGTTTGATGGTAAACCTTGTATAGTCTTTTAGAAACGTATTGCATATATGTATGTATGTATTTGCGTCTTCTTCCTTATATAAAATTCCAGTATATACAGAAATATAATTCCTTAACCTAAATTTCGTAAGACAAATACATATTTTATGTATTTAATACTATATTAATGTCAAATGATGATGACTTTTCTTACTATAAAAAAAGCTTATTAACAAACATACTATTCGTGATTTTGTTATAAAAGAATATTAAATATATTTTCTACACGAAAGTCATAAATAGCTGATTTAATTTAATTGAAATTTTATTACATCAAATACAAATAACTACCAATGACCACATCAAAATGAATTGCACATCTAACTATATATATATTTGTTATCTATAATTATTGTATTATGGCACTACCTAAACATAAATTCGCTATTTATTCAAATAAATTGATCCTACAACAGAAAATGATTAAAGTTCCTGGCGTAGTTTTAAATAGAGTACTAATATTCTTATGATGATTATTGAGAAGACCTGTTTATACCGTATTATATATTTTTCTTAGATATAAATTCTAATGGATATGATTTAGCTGACAGACATCTTTGATTTTATTCATCATATATTAAAATTGAATTTAAATATATATATATATATATATATATATATATATATGCTAAAATCGTATACTGTCTAAGAATTACCGTCATCATTATCTATTCGTGATGATTATTCGTGAATAGGTAATAAACCTCATGTACCACATATGAAAGATGTCAAAAATTGCATTCCAAAGTAAGAAAACAGAAGCGGATTATTCAAGACTATATATTTTACATATTTTACACTCTTAAATGTACTTATTTATATTACTTTACCAAATGTAAATACTTAGTTTATGATTATTTTCGTATTTATACTGCAAAAAGTAAAAAAAAAAAAAAGCGACATTCGAACTAAGTATAGTCTGCCATTTCTGATGAAGATAATCTTCTTCTACGTCGCATATTATCTAAAAAAAAAAAATAAAAATTATATTATTATTATCATATCATATGGAATTATACATATGTTATGCATATTTAGTGTCTTTGCAAATTTTATCCATCCAATCAAGGAAAATATAAAAAATCACTGTGATTGAACTGTTAAAATTCATAAATGTTAAGGTTACACCATCTATGCGGTCATTTCAGAATTTTTATTAAAATATGAGTTGAAGGATGTTCATTTTCCTGTATGGGAAATACATTTTTTCTCTCGATTTTCATCTCCGTAATATTGTCATATTCAGTTACCATCCGAAAACCAATTTTTTTGCATATACTAAATATCTTCATGGTCATTTTTTTTTAACTGCAAACTATATGGCGCTTAGTTAGTTAGTACAAGATGAGTCAGGAATTATAATTTGGTGTCCACCAATCCAATAAAATCGTGAGAAAACATCGAACCATAATACTATTTAAAGTTAAGGACAAAGAGGGCATTGACTATTAATAAAATTAAATTCACAAACAAAAATCTGCTGGTCTAGAAGGTTAATCAATTTTTCACCATCAATATTCGCAAAATTAATATTATTTCTTTCCGGGCATATATAATGACTATATATAGTGTTAATTTTCGGTGCCTACCCTGGTTCTTTAATACAGTGTTAATAATGTCCTTCATGATGCCATTTCGAAAAAAAAAATTTAACATTTTTATTTATATTCTGATACAAATTGATTGGAAACAATTTTTATAGATTGAATGATCACGAATGAGGCATATATATATATATAAAGATATTTTTTTTTCTTAATTTTATTATATTTATTTATGATTATTATATTGAATTGACAAGCGGTTAAGGTCAATTTCATATATACTAAATATGAATAACAAACCTTTTATATTATTATGATGGATGTCAATTTTTTCGTCTGCAAAGCTTATTTATTTCGAAAGTTCATTAAAAAAAAAAAAAATATTTTATGAACTTTTAATAAACTATATAAGTACTTAAAATATGTCTTGTAATATTAAAGTGTTAATAATAATTGATTACGATTAAAAATTGAAATATTATATTTTGTTTCAATAATTAATAATTTTTATGTAATTAAGTTCCGGGCTTTATTTAAATATTTTTTTCTTAAACCCAGTATACCTAATCTAATTGTTTTTCTGGTAGTACTTTTTTGTTTCTTTAAGAAACCAGAAGATAAAAAAATCACTCATACGATTATTATTATAAAAGCTTTCGAAAAAAAAAAATATTCAATCAAACAATTCAATTTATTTTATAATACCTTGATTATAGACCTAATACCATTGGACCAAGAAAAAAACAACATACAACATGATTATGATATAATAATCAAATTAAAATCAAATGTGTATATTCTTAGAATTATATATAGACATGAAAAAAAGGGTACATATGTTATATTCTTCGCATCTATATATATATATATATATATATGATTATCTCTTAATAACCAATTCACAACATATGGCATTTGATCAATAAAATTTCTTAAAAAATCAAACAAACAATTTCTTGTGATGATTTGAACAAAAAAAACAACGAAATTCTAATACAATCATCTTGTTATAATCTTTTTTTTTAATGTCTCGAAATTCTTACAAGAACTTCCAAAGAAATTAAACCAATTGAACGTAATACGGCGATAGACTTCTTATATAAAATTTTTTATCTCAATCTTTTTTACGCAATACTTTGAAAATCGATTTTACGCACGTCACTCAAAAATTGGTGGCAGAAGTAGTATCAGTCATCTTGAGAAAAATATAAGATCATACCAAGGAGAAAATCAAAAATTGATTGCTTTAGGGGGGTTTTTTTTTCTTCTGTTCGGTTTTTACTTTAATCATTTCTATATATGTATATATTGTAGTTTTACCTACTTTCTCTTTAAACTCATATAAAATTCAATTTTTCAATTTTTAACTAAAATTTTCACCGCAATCATTAATAAAATATATATATTTAATTAAAATGTCTTAATTATTATTATTATTATTTTATTATTGTTTTTTTTTTATTATTGTTTTTAATAGAGTGTCATAATGCTTATGTTCCGAGAGGAAAAAAGTCCAGAAGATGAAATTAAAGCTTGGCAATTTTGGCATAGTCGACAACATTCTGTTAAACAGAGAATATTGGATGCCGGTAAGATTTAATTAATTATACTAAAATTATATTTAAACAAGATTTTTCTTGTAAATTAAGAAAACTGATAAGAAAAATATTACCTTACTTTGTATTTTCACCTTGAAATATTCATAAGAATAATAATACTTTTGTTTTTACCATAATATAAGATTCAACATTCGTTTAAATTATGAAAAAAATAAGGAAAAATTATTAAATATTTTTAATAATATTGTAAAAAAAAATATATACCTTGAACCTAATTTATAGTTGACTTAAGATCAAACAATTTCTTTTAATGTTAAAAACTAAAAAAAAAGAATTTTTTCATACCATTTAATATACAAGTAAAGTTCATTGATGGTACTGTGATCATCGCGATGATCTGTTTTGACAAGTCAGTTCATTAACGGCACTATTTAGTGGATTATTGTTATATTATAAATGTGAGAATCCGGTATAAATTCCAAGGCCATATATACATGGTACAGCCTCAACCTCAACCTCTCTCTTCGCTAATCATATTTCTTTTAAAAATAGTTTTTCCTTATTAAAACTTTTTGTTATTAATTGATTGAATCAAATCATCTAAAAAAAAGATCATTTATGGTATTTTAAGTTTTCTTTTAATTTCAACATATTTTATAAAGTTTAAATAGTCTTAACAGTGAAATTGTTGGAATTCTATATTTTTATTTACCACTTCTTTTTTTTATATTCCACCTAATTGGACATTTGATACTTAAAACGCTTTTGTAGCCATTTTTAAATATACGAAGTAGCTATGTAGATATTATTTTGGATATCATCTTTATGGAAGATTATTAATTGTTATTATGTTCATTTTTAATTTTTATTACAATAATTTTGTTTATACGGAAAATTAATTAATAACCATAGAAGGGAATATTTTGTATTGAATTTCTTAAACTCAGTCTTAAATTGAAAAGAACTGCGATGCTAATAATATCCTTTATGTTTTTATACAACTTTTATACCTGGCCAAATATCATGAAAAATGGGACAATTTTGCGACTCAACCGCCTGATGATTGTTCTATAATTAAATAAAGCAGTAAAAACCATAAATTTGTATGGAAAAAATTCATATTTTTAAATCTTATTGCTATTGATCTGAAGCTTCTTTCTTTCGAGGCGTTAGGAAAGTCTTGTGCAGCATATGTTATAAAACTCTTCTGAAATAGAAGAGATACAAATTTGTGCCATTACATATGATAATACCAGGTATATGGAAGACGAATTTGTGAAAAATATAGAAATGGCTATGAGTTAAGTAAAATTTTGACCTTTCCTCGAAAAAAAACATGACTTATTCTTTGTAATCAGAAAACTTTTAATCATACCAATGCATATGGAATTTTATTAGGTATAATTTCAAATCCATCAATAAAACAATTTTTGAACTATAGGGTATCTCAATAAAAGCGCAAGATTAATTTCCATAACTTGAAGTATGTGTATATCTCGGGTATTTTGCATCTTATAGATACGACCAATACCTCATTCAACGATCAACGAATTTCGTAACGAATTAAATGTCATTTTGGGACAGGAAATACAAAAATTCTCTAGTATGAAAGTATACGTACATCTCAGGTATTCTGCGTCCTACAGGTATGATCCCATAACTCATTCGATGGGTAATTTAATAACCAATTAAATAAAGAATGCTCCGAAATAAACGCGCGATTTGAATTTTTTGGAATTGTCTTATTGACCTTAATAGACGGCCGAAAATTGACAAACTGTGCAGAGTTCCATAACTGTTAAACGCAACAATAGCAAATGACAGATATCAAGATTATAGTACTGTCAACTTAATGAAACGAAAATATGGCGAAATTTAAATCTGGTGCTATTATGGAGACACCCGATTGAACACGGTTTCGACTAAAATGCGTTTGAAATTTGAACTTGTCAGATAAATTCCTATAATGCGGCATCAATTGCCTTATATTAGTAAAACTTTCAATATTACATGCGTATAATATTCTTTCACATACAATGTATGGAATAAAAATGTTAATAGTCTTCTTACAACATTATTCTCTTCGAAACAAACTCAACAATTTTTCAGTTAATTCAATTTCATTTATATAAATATTTCTATTTTAGTGAAAATATAAAAATTAATTGAAAATAATAATCATAATCAAAATAATTTTATTATTATAACCAAATCTATTCGATAAATCCCGATTTTATACTACATTAGATGTTTGTTTTCCATATACTAATAACGTCTTAATTTATTAATGAACTTCTTTCTATTCCAGTTAACTTCTTAACAAATGACCATATTAAATTGATCATTAGTTCAATGAGTATATATATTCAAATCAATTGGATAATTGTGAAAGAATTTAATTATCTAACACTCAGCATGTCTTATGACAAAATTAAATATATATATATATTTTCTTTGATTTTGTTTGAAAATGTTTAGTTCGCGACTAAATGACTGACTAAGTAATAATTGCTAAACAAATCTTATCTTGATGATATGAAAAAAGTCTCTTTTTATTTTTACAATTATTAAAGACGAGAGAGATACACCTCGAAAAAAAGGCAAAACTCTAAAAAGAAGAAAGATTAACCAAACACTATATACATGCGATTCGATAAGGATCTGTGATGTTGCGTTAACTCTTCTTTCTAAAGAACTCGGTCCTATGGGTAACTTTTATTCTTTGGAAATTGTATTTTAGATTTCATATCGATATTTTTTTGTATAGACATGTTTGACCGGCAATCAATTCCGGCACAAGATTATCATCTCTTTTTTGAGATTGTAATTAGTATTTTTGTACAAATCGACATTTTATTTAATTGACTTGTTTAATTTCAAATGATTTTCTATATATTAGACATTTACTATTTTCTAGTATAATTTCTTTTCTTTGAATCATGTTTAAGAAATTTTTGTTTTTCATTAAAAATATTTCATTATTTCTAATATTGGTTGCTTTTTATTTTGCTGTTTATTTTTAGATACAAAAAATTCGGTAGGACTTGTTGGATGTATAGAAGAAATTTCACATAACGCTATTGCAGTATATTGGAATCCATTGGAAAGTTCAGCAAAGGTAAACATCGTTTTATTATTTTAAAGTATTTTAATTAAGATTTTTAATTTTGAAAATAAATTTATGAAATTAAAATTTGTCGTAATATGAAAGATTTCAATTCTAAAAAAAATGCTAAATTTTGTAATTAATTTACACTTATTACGAAAATATAATAATATACAACATTCCTCCCCATCTATTGTAAATATTTCGAGAATTTTCAAGTCAACGATTTTTGGTTCACGTTTTCGCAAAGTGCTGAAATTTTTAGTCATTAATAAAATGACAATTGTCATATAATAATTGGATGAATATGTTTAAATTGTATTATTTAGAAGACTGCATACTATGGAGAACTTTTTTCTTAAATTAATTTCTACAACAATCAAGATCGATATTCGATACTTGTTTCGGTATATGTTCGATATTGAGTTGTATGATTATAAGTAGCCTTTAGTAAGCAGCCTATCTCATAAGTTCCATGTAACTATTAGACATGAAACATAAAATTACTCATTTTATTGCAACTGGACGTAAATATTACCCTGAAAAGGAGAAAATTTTCAGTATGTAAAGGCTGTTAAGTATATTCATTAAAATCGATTGCAAATATGTGATAATTGCAGAAACTTTGCAATTTTTAATATTTTAATTTATTAAATTTGTTTTAAATTTTTATAACAAATATTTTTTTTTTCATCTTTTGATTTTTAAATCCATTAGATTCTTGATGATAATTTTTTTTGTTTTTTTTGTTAAATAATTTGTAGTGTTAATTAACAACGTAAAATGTTTATTTTCGCTTTTCTTGAAAAAAAATAAATTTTTAAAAACATTTCATTTGATTTGCATATATTATATAATTTTAAGAAAGTGTAAGTTTTTAATTAAAAAATTAGAAAAAAATTATCAAAAAAATTTTATTTTTAGAAAATAATTCAAAATCAAGGTTTAAAGATTTTTAGCCACAAAACACTTCTTAGAAAAATATATATTTTTAATATCTTTATTAATTTTTTAATATCTCTTGTTAATGAAGTAATATAGACTTTTTAATTTTCTTTTATTGTTTTTAATAGGAAAATCAATAAAATTTCATTTTTTTTTTTACTTCAATTAATCTTTTACAACATTTTACTCACTAATTGAAATAAACGTTTGCATATTCTGAAGAAGGAGCCCAGTAGTCACGCACTTATCGTAAAGTTGAATGGTTTATAACTAAAGAAACATACAAATATATGCAATGATGGAAATGGAAATTATCTGATATATGAAATAAAACTAATTAAAACATATGTAATGAATAATATCTCAATTTCCTTCTTTAAAAATGCACCTGGAATCTTCTGCAGGAACCATAAAAATTCCAAGTTAGAAATATTCTTATTATATTATCAAAAAGAATAAAAAAGAAAAAGACTTTCGAGAATATATTATTTATTCCTTTAAATTTGTTCGTATAAGGAACGAGACTAAATCTGTGGTTTTTTTTTTTTTTAAGATATCTTAAAGTACTTTGATCTGATACACACCTACGGGCCTATTTGCAATCGACGATGATCAGTTTTATATAATCAAAGAAATATTTACCTATATGTTGGTCAAGTATAAAATAAAACATAACAAAAAAAAATCCCAGACCGTTGTCGTTATCCTCAAGATTCTTGTGTTTGTCGTTATTATTATTGGATAGGTTTTTAACTACCGCAATGCTTAGTTAGTTTGTATCCAAATGAATGCAGATATATTTTTTTTTTATTAATTATTTATATTCATAAATATTTGCTTCTGTTAGAAATTATTTCATTTTCATATAACTACTTATATATAAGAAAAATTAGGTTTTCTTCTGTCGTTGATTTCTTATAATATGTTCATATTTTAATTGGGTGTAAAGTGATTAATTAAAAACCATCGTAAAAATGTAAATAAATATGAAAACTGGACAGTTATTAATATGATATGAACCCAATTTCAATGTTTAAATTGATATAGAAAATTAATTTGCAAAAGAAAATGTAGTAAAATGGATACATTATATAAATTGTATTTTTTAAAAATAATAACTATGCCTAATCAACTTAGTTGAATGACTTAGAAATTCTTAATTATCATTCAATTTTTAATCAAAATATTATTAAATCTAGTTCAATTTTAATAAATTATAGTTTGTTGAACATTTATTAAACTATAAACTACATCGATTAAAGTAAATTAGTGAAACGATTAACTTAAATATCTCGGAAAGGTTTCAATATTTACTCTCAAATAGATGTTAATGTCTAGGATCTTAAAATTTTTTATATTTTTTTATAAAAATGATCGTTTAAATAGATTTTTAACCCACATTTTTTCTTCAGGCGTCTGAAAATGTTATAACTACACATTTATTCTTTATGACACGCTTCCTATGTTTAAAAAAAAATCTCTAGTTTGATTGCAAAGATCATAGAAATTTTAAAATATTTATATATTCTCTACTTTTCTTCTAAAAATGCGTTTTCAATACCGTAAAAAGATATTATTTTTATTTTCTTCGTATTACATAAATCAAAGAATCCATCAAGAACACTTTAAGCAAATCAAATGTTTTTCAACGGTTTCCTTAAAATCAGGGGAAAAAAACTAGTACCTATATATAAAAAATTCAAATAATAACATGATACAG
The DNA here is from genome assembly GCA_963422695.1 of Xylophagus ater. Classification (NCBI taxonomy): domain Eukaryota; kingdom Metazoa; phylum Arthropoda; class Insecta; order Diptera; family Xylophagidae; genus Xylophagus; species Xylophagus ater. The sequence goes on along the minus strand of OY730486.1, from coordinate 7,262,686 downwards.
TCGAAGATACTAATCGCAGAATATTTATTCCAAATCAAAGATCAATATATAGAAGAATTTTGTATATACCAGAATAAAGCTGATAAGTTTTTAACCTATTCAATTGAATTGATCAGCAATCCATGAATAGATAGATAGAGTAACTATCTATAAGATATGTCATCGTTTTAAGAATATTATTATAACATTTTTTTGCTATAAAAGATAAATAAAAAAAATGTTTGTACTGTCTACGAATCCTTCCCAATAACATCGTCGTACTCGTATAATGCGTATAGAAAATATTCTGATATATACCCTCATTGGTGAAATGTAAGTGATGTGTCATTTGAAATTCTAGAAAAAGATAAATTTTGCACACAATGCACCAAAATCAAGAGAAAGATTTTTCTATCATTCAATAGATTCCGCGTATTAAATCTATTCAATTTGAATGATTTTTCTTTTTGTATGAATAGATAGATATTGTCGTGTGGCGAATTTATCACCTGAAGTTTCATTTCTATAATAAGAATTTCTTAAGGATTAAAAATTGAATGCAGTTAATGCACTCCCAGAAGACCTTACAATCATGTTTATCACTTATTGAATTATTCATAACTTATTAAATCATTACCAAATTATATCTAATAATAATGAAAATAAAAAAAACGAAGGAAATTCGCATATAAAACTGCGTACATAATCTTTTGTAAAAGTTTCATTTAATTTGTTCAAATAAATGCATGTCAAGCTTTAAATTAACCATAAAATGAGCCTTAGTAAGTAAAATAAATAAAGATTGAATTCAAGTCTTTTAGAGATCTTATATAAAACGTACGACACGATCTTCATCGTTTTTTTTTTATATGTAATTTTTTATTTGGACATGATCATTGCCGTGAAAATGATCATTTTTACTGTAAAAGGTATTATATGTTGTTTAATTAATTCTTAAACAGCGTCTTTTTCTCCATTTCATAGTATCTCCCGTGTCTCTGTATTATATATATATATATACATACCTTTATGATAATTCTTTTTATTCTTCAAACCATAATTTTTATAGTAAACTTGAACGCATTTATACCGTACAAAAAGCTACAGACGAAAAGAATGTACTATATTAAGAAAAACTTGTGATCGTTGTGTGATTTGTTAAAAAAAACCATTCACATATAAGTTTTATATAGTCTTTTTTTTTTTGTCTTTATGCCAATCATGTCTTGTTACTTTAAATGTCTACCATATTATTCTTTCATTTTTCAATCAACAATTAAAGTGAATGTTGTTAATTATAAACATTAATTTTAAACAAATAGATTTTATGCTTTTTCTTAACTTTTCTAATACATAACTATTTTTTTTTCTTCTTGCCAACAGATTAACATCGCTGTACAATGTCTAAGTACGGATTTTAGCAGTCAAAAGGGTGTAAAGGTAAGTTGTTTTTTATTTTTTTAATATAATTTTTCTATTTATTATATAAAAGATAAGAATCATGTATTTAATTGATCAATTAATCAGTAAAATACAATACGATTGAATAAAGTTTTTGAATAGTTTAAAAAAAAACTTCTTGTTCGCAGTTATATTTCGAAACTTGTTTATTTTGGTCATACATATATTCTAGAAGGTTTTTATAACCTATAAGTTTTCTTCCTGATTGCTTCTTGCTATAGTCCATAAAAAATGTATGTGAATTAAATGCTTATAGTTTATAATTTTTTATCTTCAATAAAATTAGATTTTTTTTATTGGTCACATTTTATTATACATATACCAATTAAACTCTTAAGTAACACCTATTTTTAGAGAGAAAAATAGTCCTTTAAGGTTTAGTTTCCATTTGTAAATGTTATCTAAAAAATACATGAACATAAATAACAAAATTCGTAAGATCAGAAGAGTTTTATTTCTATCGTAAACATATCGAAAGAATTTTCTTAAGGTGATACATCTATCCATAGATTCCAGTTTTTTTTGTTTCCAAGTATTAGTAGGAAAATGGCAATTTTGTTTGTTACTAAAAGTTATATTTATAAAGAACTGTTAAAAAAATTATCCAAAAAATATGGGCGCTAAAAAACAACGCATTTTCCAACCAGTTCATCTAAAATCAAGAAAACAAAACGGCTTGTAGCTATTGCCGATGTTAATAACAACTGCGAGTGGTTGACAATATCTAATTTTTAAAATCGATATTCTTTACAAAATACCAACATGAAATATTCTTGTAAAGTTTTCTAATTTTTAAGAATTGTCGAAGTTTTTCGCGTACATTTGAAAATCAGGATTTGTTTTTCTGTTATAGTATTTACCGACTTCGAAAACAGTGTTTTGGAAAAACAAATACGGTTCTCATTCGTTCTAACTTTCTTCTCTTAAAATTCTATACAACTTCATGTGAAATATGTAAGATAATATTTTTAGAATACTTTTAGTGTAAAAATATGAAAATCGTTTTCTTTTTCTTGGTTAGATATATCCCCTTAAGAATTCCCACTTCATCAGTGTATTTCTGTTATTCCAATTTAAATACAATATCTTGAGATGCTTAAAAATATATAAGATCAAAAGAAACATAATTTTCATCTCTCAAATGGAGATTTCTTTCTTCTTCTTTAATTCAGGTGTGATTCCATTTTAATATGTGAAACACATTTGGATCGGTAAAACCTTTGATAAAAGATGAGAGACCGTTTTTTTTTTATAATACCATTTAAAATCCAACTCATTATAGTATAAGATGTGCAACCAAAGTAGTATACTTCTATATAGGATCTTTGCTGCAACATTAAAAGCATTCAAAAATTATATGTAATCCAATCAAAAATCAAAGAATGTCATTTTGATAGTAATTAAATTCTTTTCTGTTTGGTTTTTATTTTTCTAATTAAAAAATTTGATTATTTATATTTAGTTCATGTCAAATAATATTGAAAATTATTTTAACAAATTATATATTTTGTAATGGTATTTTTTTGGACTAATCTAGACTTATTACATTCTTGAAATGTTGTAATTGGATTCAAGTAAATTTATCATGATTTAAAAATATTAATAATTATTAATTTTAAAATGTTAATATAATATTTCATATTTTATAAATAGATAAAATTTACAGTTTAAAAAGCTCTAAATCACATTTGTATATCGATTTATATGACCAACATTTCAAATTTATTCGATAATAATATAACTGGTTCAAATTTGTACCATTTCTAAATCAAATCAAATATTTAATCATACAAAATATTGCCTTTTTTTTTTAATATATCGATATTTCAATTCACTCTTAAATATTAACTAAAAATAAATATGCATATGAATAAATAAAAATAAAATTGAAAATGTTAATTACATTTAAATTCAAATGACCACCCGATGTACGCAATAACAACTACTTTAAGATTTTCACCTAAAATAGTATAATCTGACCGGGTGATTCAATTGAATTAGTTTACTAAATCGAAAGCAAGATCCTATGAAAAATTTATCTTTTAATAAAATATGAAATATAATATTAACTTACTTAAAAGAAGGAAAAATAAACAACCTAAAGTGTCTTCATTCGTTCGGTATTTTTAGAACGTTCGTTTCTATTAATTGAAGCGGTTAAGATTCAATCCCTGAAGAAATTAAAAATCTGGTACGGCAATATAAACTAGATGGACACTAGTTTCTTATGGCTTAACCAGAAAACGGATGGATTATGGCATAACAAGCTGTTTTAATAATTAGTTTTTAAGCCTCGACCTGCAACACCATGAACAAATAATTTCTATAGTGATGAAATAATTTTCTTCCTTCAAAATACAACAATTTTATTTACTCCAACTTTTTAGTACAAAAAATTTATACTTCCGAGAAATTATATTTTCTTGGAATTGTTATTTCTATCAATTTATTTATTTAAAATTTCGGGAAAAACCGTAATAAACATTTTCTTGCATTTTTTTTGGAATTAAAAGAGCTATTACAGTTCACTACTGGGGCAGGAATTACCCATTAATTATAGCAATAATACTTTTAATCATTTAAATATTACTTTGGTAATAAAAAATGATGTCAAAATTTCTTATTAATTCTGGATGTACAGTCATGTAATTTTTAGATTTTACACAATATTAAAAGCTCCATAAAACATGTTTGTTTTTGATCAGATATATTAATCTATATGTATTCACACCTAACTCTCGATTTACACGGTAGATTGGTTCCTCATAAATGCCATGTAAATTTAACTTTTGTTTTTTGAATTCCAACACAAATACTGTTAAGACCAATTTCATTAAAATTTTTCGATTCAAGACTTAAGACTTTTGGTAAAAATATTTTGAAGATAATTCTCCAAATAAACCATTCCAGGATAAGTCTAGTTCTTCTCAAGTGCTGTCAAGAAATCGTTCAATTTGAATCCATAATAAAAGTGTCCTCTATCGAATTTTGAATAGTGCTCTCTAGCAAATGGAAGCTTTTCTTCACTTCTTTAACCGTATTAAATCGAAATTGTGCAATTCGAATGCCGTGTAAATCAAAAGCTAAATATACTTCATAAAAATTCATTCAAATCTTCTGCTTTTCTAATTTAGATCTTAGTAATTGTGTCTCTAAAACCCATGTGGAAGAACACATAAATAATTCTTACCATATTTTGCAATACTCGGTATTCAATATTAAGTATTTTTTTTCATTGCCTCCAAATAATAACCTATATTAATATTATTATTTTTTTTCAAAATGTCATTTTAAAAAAGATATATTAATATTGATATAAAAAATAGTGTTGTACATAATATTCCCGTCAACATTTTTATCTAAAAGTCTCTTATTTTTATAAATTACAGAAAATGTCAAGTAAATTTCAAGATTTCCGAAACTGATTACAGTCAAAATGTTGATCACCGATAAAAAAAGTATTAATATAAATTATTTTTATTTGAATATCGTTCACAATAAAAACACATAATTTTATTAATTTCAAAATTTCTAGTAATTTTCTTTTTATATTTATAAAATTTTGCAACTAAAAATCAAGTGTGATATTTTTATTTCATAATTTATATAATTGGTAAAACTTTAAAATCAATCATTTAATTGACAGAATTACAAGAAATTGTTGCATTTTATTAAAGAAAAGCATATATATATAATGTATGATAAACTATAATAACAGAAAACTGTCTTCAAATAGGTGGACATGTTATTTCTTTGATCGCGGTTATTATTTCCTTCACGCAAAATCATAGAGAGGTATTTTCTCGTAGTGAATACACATATCTACTTTGTATTTCTTATAAATTCACTTGTTTTCCTAATATAAAACAAGCTATAGTGCGAAACCACTATTAAAACTTTTATACATATGTTCAAGTTATTTTATTTTCCAAAAATCTTTCGTAAAAAGCTGCAAAATTATGGGAATTCAGCACTAGTCTTTTTCGTTCCTTATTGTTTAATCTTCACGCGGTATTTTCAGAAAATTTCTTCAAAACGGAGTTTTTATCTTAATATTCTGTTTTATTTAATACTTTATCCCTTTCGTCCTTTTTCGTAATGTTCTTGATTCGGTCCTTATCATGTTAACTGATAGTGAATATTCTGTAAATTTTTTTAAAACCGAGCTTTTAACTTGATAGACTGTTTTATCATTTCTATCCTTACCACACGACCCCATTAGACTTATTTCAAGACATTATTTCAGTCGGACTGAAAAAAAGTCGAATGGAGACTCGAAAATTTGGACTTTTTTGTCGGTCCGACTGAAATTATGTCTTGAAATAAGTCCAATGGAGTCGTGGGGTTATATGGTAAATATCGTTGGGTAATGGGACCTCAAAATTTCAATCCTGGTGTAAGATTTCACAAAATTTGTTTGAAAATTTGATTCAGTCAAACACCATTTCCTTCTGCAGCATCCGTATACTTCCTTAGATCCTGGCGAGAAGTAACAGAAACCAATCCCTATGTACGTAAAATGAACTAGCCAAATTTCACTAAAATCACGTTTGTGAATTATCCTAACTACAAATTGTAAAGATGATATAGACTAAAAGCTCGGAAATCATTTCATTTTATACATAAGATCCGAATTTTGTTCGGCAGCTACTCCAAGGGGTGATTGAATTCAATTGATTTTCGGACACAATTGTTCTTACATTGAAAACGTATCTTATACCGAATTTCAATGAAAACGGTTCATAAATAACGTTACAATACCCTGCAATTTAAAATCATAAAAAACTGAACTTTTAGTGACCAGCTACCCGAAGTTTTAGGCTGATCGAATTCAACTTCTTCTACAAATTTTCGTTCAAATCACTTTAAAAATACAATTTTGCAAACCAACGAACAAACCAACAGACAGAGATTGGATAAAAATGTTTGCAAACGATTTTACAATCTTCTTTTTGTTCGGATCATGAGTCCAGTGTATACTTTGTATAGAAGTTAAAAATATTAAAGTAAAAAATAATTATTAATAATTTTCGCGTTTCTTTTTCCGCCTAATCTGCCAATAGTTTCACTTCGCCATAGTAATTAGAAAATACAATCTTTATAATATTTATATTTAACTGAAATCACACAAATAAGATTGGTTTTTTTCCATTAGGTGATTTTTTCAAGATTATTTTTATTCGCGGTATTTTTTTTTTTTTTTTACGCGAAATAAATTAACAACAAAATTATATAGAAAAGATTTTTGCGTGACACTTTAAGAAAAAATATAAATAAAAAAAAACAAATACGAAATTATATATTGTATAAATCTGAAGAGGAAAAAAATAAGAAAACTTTAACATGAAAGATATCCCAGACCCCAGACGGGACAAAATAAAGTGGGCGCTTTTAAAACACATTTATTTTATGTTGTCTAATTCTTGACCACTTTCATGATAAAAGGAAAAATATATATATATATACGCTTTTATATACTATTAATGTTTTTAGAATATTAAACAACATACCATGTCATCAAGTTGACGACAAGAACATGAAAAGAACCGGAACAAACTATCTTAGAATATTTTTTTCTGTTGGAATTAATATCAAATAGATTTATGAGACTTGCCTAACGATTCCGGTGGGAAATATAATCTATGATGTTTTATAATAATATTTTTATACATCATGGTATGAGCCTCTTAGAGCCTTGGCCGTTAGAACAATTCCTCTCCAGTTCCTTATGTTCATCCTTCTCAGATCATATTCAACATCAACGTTCTACCTTTCTTTATTAGGTAAAGAAAATTTTAATTTATCCATGCGTTGCACAATTCCCATCCACCTCATACGTCAAGATTTTATGTGTCCTATTATATTCTTATTATCTCTATAAATTCATCCAGCTCGTAACTGATTCTGATTCAAAAAAGTTTTTCTAGACGGGCTGGGCATTATATAACTATCGGAACTTTCCTTTCCAACTGAAATATGAGAGAGATCTTGTAATTATTTTAGAGAAAACTTTGTTTGTTTTCCTTCCAATAGACGAGCTTTTTTACCCCACATGGTGATATATTAATAGGGTATATTAATTTTGTCACTAACACATAGAGGTAATCCTCGAAGAATGTTCTCAAGGCAATAGATGTGTAGGGAATAAGTAGGTAGATTTACACGATAACTAAAAAAACGTGTTCACTAATTAACTAATTGAATTTAAAATATAGATTGGTCACGCATTAACTCGATTTAGTATATTGTATTTAAGAGAAATCGGTTAGGGTAACAAAGTCATCATCGTGTTTAAGATTTAATTGGAGATGTACAACAATTACATTTAAATTTAATATGTTCTTCCGTTATATAAATACATGATATCATGTTGAATTTGAGTAAAATCGGTCAAAGAATAGTCTGTACAAGAAAAAATAGTTATAAAATAAAATTCGCCTGTGGATATACTATTTTGTGATTGACCTATTTGTATAGTATGACGTTTTTACATTCAGACTATCTGTGTTCTGATTACCTATAAATCAAAGAAATATCTTAGATAACGAGGCAATTTAATTCCGAAAAAATCATCTAAAAATCTTTTATTTTGTTTTTTTTTCTTACTGATCTATCATTCTGTTAACGTTAACCTATAAGCCGTAGAAGTAAAATGATCAGAGCTTTTATTTCAAAAAACCTCTAATATGCGCGTAATCTCACATATACAGCTTAGCGTGTTTCGTTCGCTTTGGTTGAAAAGGTTTAATACAATGACAATTCTACCATGCAAGTATTACAAGAGATTGGATTGATAGATGAAAGATCTATCAAAAAGTGGTCACGGGTTTCCATAACTTTTGCTACAACTCTCAATTCAGTCATAAGATCTAATCAAAGTTAAGTTTGTGTATGTTTTTTTTTTCTATATTCAAATATTTCAAAGTTCTTCCTACTTTTTTCTATTTTAATTCTAATTATTAGTTGTTCTGATTCTAACCAGATTATCTTCGGTTTAAATGATATTTTAATTAAAATGAAAATCATAATTAGATATGTCTTAAACAAAAAAGAAACACAATCAAAAATAATATTTTAATGAAGAAAAAAAAAATTTATTAATTCGTAAAAAGTGAGGATCATTTCTGAAAAAAAAATCTGTCACTTTTTATGATAATCCATATGAATGAAATGAATCAGAATATATGTTACCAATCGCGAAGGCGTAAATAACTTCTTTTTTTTGGTTTTTGTTTTCTTGTTTCTTGTTAAGAGATTCCACATCCATAAAATCCAACAATATAAGCAGAACTCTGAATGAAACGGAAAAATATAAAAATAAATAATCAACAAAAAAACAAAATCACAGAAAAATACCGCGATAACGACAGGTGTTCTACCATTTTAGAGATGAACTTTTAAAGACGTTCTTCTTATATTTGTATATACTTTCTTATAATGGGTTCTGTTTTTTTTCCTTCTTTTCTTTATGGTAAATATGTTCGATTTTCCATTCTAGAAGATGTATATTTTTGTTTCTCATGTATATATATAAAAAGATAAGAAAGAATACACAACAGCACAACAAAAAGAGGCCAGTAAGACATAGAACTCCGTAAGACACTTAGAAGATATATTTTTTAGAAGTGACCATGGTTTTTATATTTTCTTGTTTCTAAACGGTCAGTTTCATTCTAATAATGGATATAAAATGGCTATAAATAAAATTTAAAGCATTATCTTTTAATAAAATAAAAAAAAACCTATAGAACCCTTTCCCTTTTTTTGTGTGCACCATAAGTGTTTTGGTTCACCATCGCGCGTAAATAGATCTTATATAACTATTGTAGTGCTGCCCGTCCAACCCATAGAGCCCACACAATATCTTCTTTTTTTTTTATTTATTTGACTAATATCTATCTTTTTTTTAAGGTTTTCCTTTTTATATCCATTTTAGAGAGTCAATTTTAGAGATGGGGAATATCATCTCTATAGATTTTGGTGGATAGATGGACACAAAAAAGAAAGAAAAATTCATGCTGTGTTCTCACGGGTTTTTTTTTGTTCTATTTCTTCCAACGTCGTTTTATTAAGGAAATGGCACCTTTTGATATATCTTAAATTTATTGGTAGCATTTAATTTATTGGAAAATTGTTTTTTATTCGTCATCGTTTTTCGAAATGGTAATTGATTAAATTCGAGAAAAAAAAACGAAATAAAATCTATTCAAATTTTTATCTAAAAAAAGTAAAAAGAAAAAAATTAGATAGAAAATGGATTTACTAGTCGCTCGGTTATCTCTTATAATTTTAGTCTAATGAATATTCTAAAGTCTATCAAAACTTTTAAAGCTTTTTGATTTTTTTATTGGATTTTTCTAAATTTAAATTATATGTGATTTAATTTAATTAAAACTAAAACTTTTTTTTTCTGTTTTCATTTTTCAGGGTCTTCCACTTCATATTCAAATTGATACATTCGAAGATCCACGTGACACACAAATCTTCCATCGAGGCTATTGCCAAATTAAAGTTTTCTGCGATAAGGTAAGTGCGACAAAATATATACATGTGTATTAATTTAAAGAGGCCTAAATGTTAAGTCATGTATCCACCTGCCACATAAGATGTATAGGCGTATAATTCAATGGCAAATTATATGAGATTTTAAGAGTTGTTTTTCTTTTTTTTTAGTGGTTTTTAATTTAAAACTTTTAAAAAAATCTTATCGGAATTTTTATTATATTTAAGTGTAAATATTTTTTTTTTTTACTTTTAAGTAGTTAGTACATATTTAATTAGAGGTATTCAGTTTTAAGTTATGAATATTATGATTCCAGAAATTATTAGATGATACTAAAGTAATGAATAATCATTACACAAGTGCCAGTCATTGTAAGGGTATTACATGTATAAACTTTGATTTACAACGAAAAGTAGAATACCACGAATTATTTAGAAAATGATGATTAAGTGTAGGATGCTTTGCTCAGTAAAATACGTTTTTCTTCTTATGACCCTTGATACAAAAACTCATTTTATATAATACATATTTCTCATGTTACTACATGTTCATATAATTTTGTAATCAGTTCCGAGATTATATAGCCTCCAGGTGAAATTTTTGAATTTGCATATCGGCATATTTGTACCAGGAATAATAATTTTCTTATTTTAGTCGAATGAAAAAACCAAAAAAGAAAAAGGATCTTTAGTCGAATATTCGAATGTCATATTGGTCAACTATTGTACATTCATTTTTCTTGTTTTTTTTTAAGAGAGTTGTATAAATTATTGACAAATATATAAAAATATGGATTGTGTTTGAACTAAATATTTGTGGTAAATTTTTTGTTGTTTTTGTTTTTTCTCTTTTGTATAATAATGTCAAATCCTTTCTTATACATTCGAACGACTTTCTAATTAAATCAGTGATAAAAAGAATGTACCTTAAAGTAAAAGCCTTGATCAACAAGAAACAGACAAAAAAAAGAAAACCTTCGAAAGGTATTTTTAAGGTATTGCAAGTATAAATTAAAGACCACTTTCTCAGAACATAAGAAATTGTATACGAAAACTTCAAAAAAAGATAAAAATCCCGGATTTTTTTTTTCTTCTTTTATTAAAAAGGAAAACGATATGTAAAAGGTTATTTCGAGTACTATTGAATATGTATGTATGTGCAATTTACCTTCGTGAGGTGTTTTAGCACAATGATGGTCAAACCAAAAAAAAAATTGTATAACTTCACTTGCGATCACTTTACATAAGATCAATGAGTTCATGCATGCGATCAACAAAGTAATATGTCTTTGGCGGATTGGTTTTCCTTCGTTGTCCCGGTTTTTCATGTATGTTTTTTTTTTTTTTTTTCAATTAAGAAATTATTTTTTCTTAACTTGATCCAATAACACTATTAAACGAATGTTGTAAATTTTTGATATCAATTTCAAGTTTTTCGTTTTTTTTTTTTTGTAAATTGGAAAAATCTTGTCACCCCAATAGTTGGTTGTTTTGATGTTGTTTCTTCTTTAAACCAGACGAAAAGTGCGTGTGCGGTTTTCTTTTTCTTAAATATAACTACATGAATCATATATATTAAAAAACTATATTATAATATCGTGGGCTTTTTTTCTTAGTACATATACTTAACAAGGAAGAAGGTATTTGCAATCAAAACTTCTTCCTTCAGATGTGAAGAAAATCTTGACATATTACAATCTTGCAAGATCAATTAAAATGTTTTTTCTTTTTTCTTTTTTAATATATTAAATAAATCAAGATATTCAATATCTCTTTAATGTGATTATCATTCGGAAAAAATTCTTTAGCATATTTTTAAAAAATATACTTGTTATTTTTTCACCTTTAGGATCCTTATATCTTAATAAATCACAAAATTCTAATAACTTATGATACTTTACTACATAATAGTTACCATCCCTATATCTATTTTAAATTTATTGGATTTTATACTATTATGAACGCTATAAGATCAAAGAATGAATTTTTTTTTTGTCTTATTCGAGATGGTACTATATACCACCTGAACAAGAAATTTCCAATTTCACTATTATTTTATTATGATTATTGAATGGAAATTTATATGAAATGTTAATGCATCCCACGGTGACCTCTATCTATCTTAATATTACATTGTTCTAGAGGATTATTTAAGACTTTTTGATTCATAAAGAAAGTATAATAAATGTAATATAAAACTCTTTTCGAACACCGTTTTTAGATATATACAATAATATAGATTTTCTTTTCGTTTTTTTTGGTACATAAGTTTTATGTTTCAGGATGTTGTTATTTTTGATCTGTCTCTATAAAATAAAAATATATAAATAAACATTAATATACATGTAAAACAGCTATAAGATAAAACTATATATCAAAATATAAACTATGTTATCCTATTTACAGTATAAAACATGATCATGATGTTCTTTTTTTTTTCTATAACAACTATGAACCACACACAAAATTCTAAATATTATATGTTCAATATCACTAAAAACTGAGTATGTTCCTTTTAAGAAAGAAAAACATAAATTTTATGTAGAATCAAAAAGAAAATTATGTTCTAGCCAACGCTTCCGAAACGATATAAATAACTTACATATAAATAAAGATGAATTCTAGAATAGGGATAGGTCGGTTTTTAGCTGTAACAGTGGTTAAAAGAATTGGTTTTTTTTTTCTTTACAAATCATTTTGGCATCTTTAAAGAAAAAGAAAAAAGGAAATGACGAACGTGGACGTATAAATTTTATAATAATAATAATAATAGAATCATATAAAACTGAATTTGTTGTAATCATGGTCATCATGTCCTCATCATCATCATATATAATATACCTTTCGGCTAGATACACGCAATCAAATCCATTTAAACGCTCTAAGACATCTCGATATAGGCTTTTCTAATTCGAACCTATTTTTTTTGCATATTATTTATATATGGTATATACGCGTATATATTATTATTAAAAATAACGAAAATAATGGTCATCTTCATTCTTCTTCGGCTATATGAGAAGAGATATGAACATCAATAAACCAAATTGACATGTTTTATCTTTTAATGTTGCGGATAAAATTTTTAATGATAATCCGACACGTGATGGACGATATATGGTATATATGTGCACACAGGAAGAAACAGAAAAACCATAAAACATAAAAATTACAATATTAACTACGATAATAATATGCAGATATGAAAATGGATTTATAGTAATTGTTTTTAATGTAAAAATGTGAAAATTTTTCTATATTAGACTTCCGTTGAAAAATCCTAACGGAAATTTAATAATAATATATTTTCTTTTTTCTTTTTTTTTTGGGTTGTGGTGGAAAATCTAATTGGTTTTAATGATAATAATGAATTTTTCTATGTTTACGATATTTTGTTTTGTTTGTTAATAAAGAAAATCGTATAATAAAGAAAATATATAAATAGCAATTAAATTGACAGCGAATTTGAATTAATTGGAATTTTTAATCAATCATATTTCATAAATCTTATCATTTATGAATAACCTTTTCATATTTTCTGCATTATTAATTGTAGAAATATTATTTTTTGTTTTTCTTATATTGAAATAATTCACACTCAAATCAATGTCGTATATGCTTATTTATATAAAACTAATATTTAAGATTCGCATCGTTCATAATAATAATAATAATCGTTTCGCGTTTATAAAATAATTTACATCTATAAAATTTCTACACTCTGTTCAAGAAGAAAATTAAATTGTATAATAAAAACCAATTCAAGAATATAATGTCCATTATCTTGTCTTCAACAATATCAAAATTATTATTTCAGTTTGGCTTTGAAAAGATTCAAAAGAATTTATATAGAAAACTCAACCTGTATATGATATAAAGCGTCATTAAGTCATATATACGTCAAATGTACTGTTTGGGTAGAAATTATGACCATTTAACTACATATCCTAACTTGGCAATAGCTTATAATATTTGGAAAATCCAACCATGAATTTATATTCTATCAAATAGAAACTATCCCAAATATATGATGATCAATTTTGCTTGTAAAAGTTTCTAATTTTATTCAAAAATAAACGAACTGTTTAGTTCGACTCCTTGAATAAGAATCAGCATAATTAATATATAGGTAACCGAAAACTATGTGAAAGTACCCAGGTCACGATTTAAACTGTAGACTTTTCAGTGAGGTACTGCAAATTTAAGTCCTAACCAACGATCGTATATCATTTACGTTTTTATTTTGTTTAATAAGATTTTGTTGTTAATAATAATAATAATAGTAATAATATACTAGCGGTTCCCCTCGAGACTTACTATTAGTGCCTTTTACGCATGATAATTTAAATGGCTCGAAGTTTTTTGAATAGCTATTAACTATATCTAAGACTAAAACCAAAGCATTTTTCTTTCAAATGTAATTTATAATTTGAGTATCTCTCCGATAGATGGGTAGCATTGCGTCGTTTTTATGGAGCAAATTTAGACTATAGAAAGACAATTTTTTTTGCATAGGCTAAGATTTTTCTTTATGAAGAAATCTTAGCAAAGTCTCGAAAATCCCACACAAAATTTCTTATAAGCTTTTTTTCTTAAACAGACTGTACTGTAATTTCAATATAAGTTATTTCTAATTTAAAATCCTTTTACTATAAATTGTTTTGATATATGCTGTTTGATTTCTCTGCGAATATCATTTTTAATTAAATTCATTTTTTACGGCCATACATAGTTTATAATTCTTGATTTGAAAATGGAAAGAAAAAAATTATTATTAAACAAAAATTTATTACGCCAATCAAATTTGTTATTTTAAAAGTTTTGATAAATTTTAAAATTTATTTCACCTAAAAACCGTCTTTTTCATATTATTAAATATGTAAAAAATTATTACAAATATTCATAATTTTAATTTTAATAATAATAATAATATGTCTGTTATTTTTTTATGTGAAACCGATTCATTAACTTAAATACAAAAACAGAAAAGATTTTGTGGTCTTAAAAAGTGGTTAAAGATCTCTTTTTCAAAAAAAAAAATAAAGTAATTTTCAAGATAAGAAGTAAAACTTTTTCTTTATAAATTAAAAAATTAAGTATATAGATAACTTCAGTTTTCCTTTTTTTTTTTTTAATAACAAATAACGAAGGAAATATCGAATAGAAATCACTTTTTTTTAATATATGTTTCGAAAATATGCTTAAAATGTAATATTTTAGTTAATCTTTTATGGAAGCAAACGATTTTATTATATTCGAATTATTATAATTAACCAATTTCAATTAATTTTGAATTTTATTATTATTAAACCTACTCGTATTCCATTAATTCCAAATGGTATTGAATTTAAAATTACAAAATATAAACCCACAACTAGACAAAAAAAAAAATTGAATTAAATTTGAATTCAATTAGTTTTTAGATAATAATTTCTTAAGCTTTAATCTTAATTTGTTTTTTAATTCGTGAATTACTATGACAATAATACTGTAACGCAAGGCTTCCATTTCAAATAAAATATTGTAGTAAATATGATTTAAAATAGAGTGTTAAAAGATCGTTTCATATTAATGTAATACCAGTAGATAACAACTATTAAAGAATGCGTTTGTTTGTTGTTGATTTATGGTCCTTCGAGCCGGATCAAATTGAAGTAACAATTTTAATAATTTCCGGTGTGGTGTTGACCCTTAGTGTCGTTTTGTTTAAAAAATTACATAATTTGAATACAAAATAAAAATTTTTAGTTAATATATAAATTAAAACATATCTTTTTATATATTCTTATAATTACTAAAGAAATATTCTTGAAATTTATAATTAAAATTGCATCATATTCATGTTTTTTATATACCATTTTTTTTATATACAGTAAAAGTTGTTTTTTATTGAAATTTTTTGATAAATATTTTCACTATCAAAAAAAATATTTCTTTCCCAAAAAATGGTTCAAGTAATAAATAACATTGAAAAACAAAATGAAAATTAAAAACAAAAAAAAACCATAACAATTTAATTAAAACATTAAAATCCAAATAAAAGTACTTTTATAGAAATGAAAGGGTTAAATAAGTATTCACATATGTATGTAAAAAAACAAAAACCAAAAATAAAAGTTGTAAACGACATAAATTATCATTATTAATGCTTGATATTTAGTATCAGTTTTATTTTGTCTTTATTTTTGGTTTTTTAGTTATTTTTTATACACTTTTTTATATTGATTATAAAACTTTGATTTTCCGCTCCATATAATTCTGATAAAATCAGGCCCGAAAAAGAAAAACAAAACTATTGATAAACACGCATTTGCTTTTAACTTTCATTAATTATTATGAATATTAAATTATATTTAAATGCGTTATCAATAAATATAATGTAAAACATTTTAGTATAAGCGCGATCAGTTTTCGTATTACGATTATTTGATTCGAAGATCAGTTTTGTGATTTTTTCTTTCTTTCTTCTTTGATTTTCTTTTAAAATAAGAATTTCATATTTTAAGATAACTTAAAATAATAAGTCGCAAGATTAAATGCTTATTTTGATCGTGTTGATCGAAACATATTTTGTTTGTGCAACGACCACTTAAGTGTTTGTATCAACTAAATAAACATATAGAATTGGAAAGTAATATCTTTCTAAAAAAAACTCTTATCAAATATTTTCTATGCAATTAATTGTTTTTATAAGTTAAGTTATTTTAAATAAAATATTGTATATATATAGAATATTTTAACGATATATGCAATTAAAATTAAATCAGTACTATTAATTCAATTTTCATATTCCGAACACGCCTATGTTATATATATCTAATATTTTTCAAAGTGAAAATTAAGAGAAAGGCCTATTAATAAAATATAATCAAGAAAAGATAAAAGTTTGCCCACGTCTATAGAAAACTCCACTTTAAAAAAAAAATTGTTGACAGTCAAGGTCTAGGATTCCGTATGAGTGTGGAAACATCTTCATGAATAATATATGGAACTATTTCTTATCTAGTTTTTTTTTCCACTTATTTATTTCACCTAGATTTTTGCACTAAAAGAGAAGTTATCTAAACTAGTTTGTTTTTTTCTTCACACTATAATTTTATACTATACAATTTTTTCCATATCAATTTTCTATATATTTTATGATCATTAGTAATATTTATTTATGAAGAAAATAGAAAATTATATTTAAATCAGATTAGGAATTTCTATTCAATTAATTTAATTTAAAAGTATATTTCTCTTTTTAAATTAATAATATATTAATAAATAATTTATTTTTTTTATATTTTTTTCTTTTCTCAACTCACAAATATAGGGCGCCGAAAGAAAAACCCGTGATGAAGAACGTCGAGCAGCCAAAAGAAAAATGACTGCAACCGGACGAAAGAAATTAGATGAATTATATCATCCTGTTGCTGATCGTTCAGAATTTTATACAATGCAAGATTTAAATAAACCACCAGTTCTATTTTCACCAGCCGAAGATATGGACAAGGTAAAAATTTTGTCTTCAACATATATAAAAATGATCTTTTTAACATGATCATAGTTAGTTCTATATTTGTAACTTGAAAAACATGTTTCAACATCTTTTATTGTATATTATCTTCTCTCAAATAAATAAATATATCCTCAAATACAATTGTACTCATAAGTTCTAATCGTTCATGACAGGTTTGTCCTAGTTAAAAGTTTTTAAAAGATCATTGATCATTTATCATATGGAAATTTACTTCATAAAAAAAAATATGAATAAAACAAAATAAAAAAAAACCCCACAAAATTAATATTAATATTTTTCAGCTTTCTGGAATGGAACTACAGAATTTCTATGGTCATGAGACTGATTCATTATCTGGTACACCGGACGGACTTAAAGGTACATCACCATTTCTTTTGCATGGATCACAAAAACCAACAACACCAACATTAAAATTTCATAATCATTTTCCACCGGACGTCCAGACGTGAGTAAAAATCGATATCCAAATGAATATACAATATTTTTGGCACGGTGCCCAATTCTAATCATATACTAACAAACATATTATTTTGTTTTAGTGACAAAAAAGAGCATATACTTGAACAGGCACTTGTACCTGGATCGATGTCAGAATTTGGACCTCCAATAAAACGGAGCAGAATGACACCGCCTTTAAATGAACGTGTCATGTTGTATGTTCGGCAAGAGAACGAAGATGTTTATACACCACTTCATGTGGTACCGCCAACAACAATTGGACTTTTAAATGCCGTAAGTTTTTAACTATTTTTTCTTATATTTTCGAATGAATGTCTTTTTTTCTGTTCCTTAATCTCTTAATTAATTAATTTAATGTGTATTAATTACTTTTTAATATCATTTTTCTTTTTTTTTTTGTATAAGTTTGCTTTGGTGATGTAATGTAAAATTAATTAATTTTTTTAAAACAAATTTTTTACATTACTTCCTTTTTTTTGTTGCTATTATCATGAATATGGGATTATTTTTTTTTTTTAGGATGGTTTCGGGGTAGAAATAAATTCTTTTAATTTATTTATTGCTTTAAATTAATTTTTTTTATTTTTAAATTCGGTTAAAATTTTAAAAATTCACGATAAAAGCAAAACCAAAGCAAAAAAAAAATATTAATTTCTTTTAATTTAAAAACATAAAAAAATTATTAACTTTTCTTGTTTAGTTTTCTTCTTTAAAAATAAACAAAACTCTTAAAAATTTAATTTAATCAAAACAATTTTCTTATTAATTATATTAAAAAAAAAAAAAACACCAAAAGTAAAAAACAAAAGAAAAACTTCTGCGCCAATAACAAAGTTAATTTTTTTTTTCAATTTTTAAACCAAAATAATTAATTAATGTTATTAAAAACTATATTTTTTTTTTTGGGTCTCTAACGATATTTAAATATGTGTATTCTTTTTAATTTTAATTAAAACATTTTTTTTTTCAATAACAAAGTTGTTATGAATAAAATTCTAAAAATAAAAAATTCTTAAAACAAAGCTCTTTCTGCTAAAAAAAAAAAAATAAACTGGAAATTGAGCTTCCAACAAAGATGATCTTTTCCACTAAAATGCCAAAATATTTGTTATTTTTTTTTTTGATTTAAAAAATATTAACATTATTTATTAATTTAAATAAAAAAATAAAAGCAAAAAATACATTTGCATGGGTGTGTTTTTTTTTCTAAAATATAAAATATAGTTTTTCTTAATTAATTAAAACTTAAAATAAACACAAATTCATTATTAACAAAAATTCATATCGTTTTTCAAAATAAACACAAAAAGGAAAAAAACTTTAAATTAAAAAAAAAAAAATCATCTCTAATTTATTTAACTCGTTTTTTTTTATTTAATCATAATTAATTAATTTTATTTTTAAATTAATTTTGTCGTTGAATGTTTTTTTTTTTCTGTCACAATATAAAATCGAAAAAAAAATTATATTTCTTTTAGAAGATAATTTTTTGTTTTTTTAATTAAAAAAAAAGTGATTTATTTATGGTATTTGATGTTTTTTTAAGTAAAAATTAAAAATTTATGAATATTGGGAGTTGTTTAATAGTGGAATTCTGTATGATGACGAGCGAGTATCGATTCTCGTTTTTTCTTAATTTGTCACTTGTAAGTGATAAATTTTTGAGGGCGACATATATGTATTTAGTAAATAATGTTTAGGTGATATTCTAAGTAAAAACTTTCAAAAAGGACCTAGGTAATAATCACTGTCAGAATTTATAGAATTCCATTCCGCTTATATCGGAGAGAGAAGATTTTTAACAAGACTGAGGAGGATCGGTCTTTAAATATTGTTTTAAACTAATCCAATAAAAAATAAGTAATTAAATACTGTTGAAATCATTGTTTTATGATCGCTAATGTGCAAAATTTAAATTTTTACCCTAAAATAAACAATATGCAAGAAATTATACTTTATAAATCGTGTCACTTGTCGAATAAAGTGATTAGAGAGTCACGTCACTTGTTTAGTGAGTTGTAAACAAAATATTATAAGTCACTAAACAAGTGACGTGACTCTCAGAATATGTCGTTTAATATTTATAACAAAAAAAAACACATTAATCTAATTTGTAAGCAACTAATTTTTTTTTTTTTAATTTTAAGATACCATAAACAAATTCACAGAACTAATTTCTTTAACTTCATTTAATTAATTTCATATAAATTACTCATTTTTATATTAATTTTCATTGACGAAACAAATCACACACACGGCCAACAGAAAATGTTTAAGAATAAATTCTCTTAAATTGAATTTATTTGATTTAAATTTTTATTTAATTTTGTTTAAAAAAAAAAAATTGGTAATTAATTAATTACCTTTTTTTTGATTTATAAATCCAGCAATAAGAAAGACAGAACAATTACTTTTAATTAAAAAAAAAGAAAAGAAAAGAAAGAAAAACAAAAAGTTCAATCAATTTTTTTAAAATAAAAAATTAATAATTTTCTAAATTAAATTTTTTTCTATACTCAAAATTTATTTTGAAAAATATTTAAATGAATCCGAATTAGAGAAACAAAATCGTATTGGCACAAAAGTTTTTTTTTTTTTAATTTTAATTTTTTTCCAAATTTTTATGTATTATATCTTTTTTTTTTATTTTTGCTTAATTTTTTCCGAACGAAAAAAAAAGATTAAATTAAATTTTTTTTTTAATTTCCAAAAAAAATTTTGAATTTAAAAAAATGTTTCGATGTTTTTTGTCTATTTTTTTGTTTTTTTCTGTTTATCTTAATTGCAGATCGAAAATAAATACAAAATCTCAACGACCAGTATAAATAACATTTATCGAACAAATAAAAAAGGGTAAGTAATTAGCAAATTTATACGAATTTTAATTAGGAAAAAAAAGAAAATAGAAAATCGCCCTTCGAAAAGGGAAAATCTTTGGGGCGGTAAATATTCCCCAAGAAAACCAAAACGAGAAACAATACACAAATACACACAAAAAAAAGATACAAAAATTACATACACACAAAAATGTTTCATCATCTAAAAAAAAAGTAGTCTAATTTTATTAATTTTTTAGAAAAAAAAAAATAATATTTTTAATAATGTTTTTAACCAAAAAATCATGTTTTTTTTTTTTTACTTAACAATTTCGTTATAACAAAAATTAGTTTTATTAAATGTTGGTTTTTGTTTTTTGTTTTTTTTTTTTTTAATTTTTAATTTTTAATTTTTAATTTTTAAAAAAGTGCAATTATTTTGAATGCTTTTTGGCTGGAATGTTTGAGAAAAAAGAAAATGCGCTTTTTAATCCGGTTAATCGAAAACTTAGGAAAATATGCTTACATTTTTTTCTTTTTTTCTATTTTAAACAAAAAATTGATTGAGCGTTTTTGTTTTTAAATTAAAAGAAAATTATATAATTTTATTTAAATGCAATTATCTCGTTTTTTTTTTATTGCATTTTTAATTCATGGAAATTCTTGAATAAATTCCATGTTTTTCTGTAATTTGTTTCAATAAAATCGAATTGGATTTTTTATTATTTAAATTCATATAAACTCCATCGTGTTTTGTAAATCTTGTTAATTTGAAAAGAAAATGGAAAAAGATAATCAATTAATATAAATGAATTCATCTTCATGTGAAAACAAGTTGATTATTACTTTTTGTTTTAATTAAATTCAAAAGTTTTAGTATAATATGAATTGTTTCTCAATTCACCTGAGAATAACATATAGTACACGTGTCTCTTATGAAACCAAATATAATGGAATACATACACCATGTTTATGCACGGACCAGCATCAGTTAGGTCTTTCAACCAAGAGAACGCAACTTGTTAGATTGTATATGTGACATTAGGTGCATATTAGATGCTTTACTGGTTCGCTTTACTTGTTCGACGGATTTTTACTTTTCCATTCCATAATTTTTGACTTAACATTTGTGCGGTTGATATGTATGATGCCACATAAAATAGAACGACCAGGAATACGTTGACACCTAAAAATGTAAGGTGTGCTAGTAATGAAAGCGGATAGTTGGAATTGAAAATGAAGAGATATCGATCACTTATCATAGTAACTGCACGTTTTTTATGATTGCTTCTTTGTTGAGAATTTTATTTTGATATTCTATCAACCGTACGCCTTCAGTAAAACTCAGATTTTGTATCACAAACTCCTTTTTTTGGTAGAATCAAATATTATAATTAACCCGGTGATCATAAGAACATACAATATAGCTAGGTAGCAGGATTACCAAAACCAAAGTTATTTCATACTTATGATTCGACCAAATCGTAAGTGGTTTCAACTTTAGTTTGGCTCTTAATATGACTGAAGTAGCTTACGTATGTCAAAACACTTACGTGCTGACACCCCTGATTTTACGGCTGATATTGCTATGTTCACGATTACAAAATATTATTTCATAGTATTTACGCTATTCACAATTCATCTATAGGACTTGTCGTCACTTCCTTGTTCCGTTCGTACGCAAAACTACGAGCAAGAATAGCTTATAGCCTAGTTATATATGAAAATATATTTCCTGACGCATATTTTTAGTATAATTACTAACTTTATCTTTAGTAAGGGCTATTTTTGAACGCCAATATACGTATACGGCAATTCAGCTATTCCTCTGATCTGATCAAGGTAGCTTCAAAAATCAGCTATAGTTAGACTGTGAATGTCCTCAGTATATTCCCAATACTCGTATGATGCATTGAAGAGACTTTAACTATTCAAATAAGTTTTCCAAAGATAACAAGATGTCCTTTAAGAAATCTGATGTTAAAAAACGATTTATATTTCTTATAATTTCGGGATTTTTTCATTTCCCACCTTTAAAAAAATTCACAACAAATTTATTCGGTATTAAATTTGAATAATATTAGTTTTTAGCTACACTTTTTTTTAATTATTTTAATTTAATTGGTTTCTTTTTTTTATTATTTCTTCCAGGATTACGGCGAAAATTGATGATGACATGTTGATGTATTATTGTAACGAAGATATTTTCTTATTAGAAGTCCAACAAATCGAAGATGATCTTTTCGATATCACATTAACCGAGCTTCCAAATCATTAATGTTTTATTTTTGTTTTTTTTTTCTCTTTAATTTAAAGAAAATACTTGTTTTCCACAAAAAAACATATTTTTAAAAAAAAAAGATGATATTATTTACATTTATAAGGACTTTCATGAATCTACACCCACGTAAACACACACACACAAAAACAAACAAAATCAATTAAATTATAAAAATAAGAAATTGAATAAAGGATTAAACGAAGGACGAAAAGGAAGAAAAACAGCACAAAAATGTTAAAAGTTTTTTTTAAATAAGCTAAGTTTTTATATAAAAGAAAAATATTTGTAATAAAAATTAAGAATATCATAAATATATATTATTTTTAAATATTATTAAAAATTAAACAAGAAAAAAAAAATTTATATATATAATTAATTAAGATTAATTTTGAAAATAGTTTTTTTTTATTCTTTTTATAAAACAAAATAAAAAAAAAATTAAGTATTTACATCGAAATTTCCATAATTTTTAAGTAAATAAATTAATTAATTAAAAACTTAAAAGCGCAAAAAAAAACAAAATTATGTAAAAGACAACAAATTAGTTTTAAAAAAAAAAATTCAAATGTATTTTTTTTTTTGGTTTTAATTAATATTAATTAATTAATAATTATGAAATTTATATATATATTTTTTATTGTTCAAAAAAAACTAATTAATTTTCTTTTCTCATATTTTTTTTATAAAATACTCTTAAATATTAGTAATTGTTTTTAAATTTTTTTTGTTAATAAATATCGTTTAAAAATATCGTTAAAATAAAACAGAGAAAATTATTATAATTAAAAAAAAATAAATCAGGTTTAAGAATATAAACAGAATAAAGAAAAACTAAAAAAAAAAAAAAAACGATCGTGCCTTTTTCAAAATTCAAATTTTAAAAATTTATTAAATTACAAAAACGCATTTTCTTCGGTGAAAATTTATTAAAGAAAAATTAAAAACAGAAAATAATTCTCATACAAATTAAATTTGTTTTCAAATTCGTTGTAAATTTCGTTTTTCTTGATAACAAAAAATTAAGTCAATTAATTTTTTTTTATGGAAATAAGATCTCAATTATATATTTTGTTTTTTTTTCTGTTCTTTTTTTTAATATCTTTCAAATATTAGGTACGTGAATGAGTTTTTACGATTTTATATTAAATTACGTAAGTCATATACAATATGTATTACATGTAAACCGGCATTACATGTATTTGAAAGGTCTTATGACAAGCTTCAAAACATAACATACTATATTATTATTAAAGTGTAAACCACATTGTTTTTTATTCGATTCAAAATGGAAAGTTACATGCCAAATAAACAGCATGAGCAGGAACTTTTACTTTTCTGTTTTAATCAAAATAAAAAAAGCTTCGAAAAGTTATTGTTTGGTTGTAGAAACTTACGATGAACATGATCCATTCCAAAGGAATTTTGAAAAGTAGTCTAAACACTTTAAAAAAGGCGTTTTTGATGTTCAATACGCACCACGCGAAGTTGGACCGGAAAAGTTTACAATTGAAGAATTGGAAGAATTACTCGATGAAGATCCCCATGACAAACTCAATTGCCAGAATTGGCAGAATCATTAAATGTTGATTGATCAACTGTTACAAAACGATTTCACGCCATTCGAACTATTCAAAAATAATGTAATTTCTCATTCACAGACCTAGTAAAATTTTCTATTTAACATTGTTTTTTTTTTCTTTTTTCTCATCAGAATTTCCAATAAAATTATATATTTTAAAAATTTTTTCTAAAAAATAAATTTAATATTAAAAAAAAAAAATGATTTAAAAAAGAAAATTCATATTAAAAATAAATATTTTTAATATTTTGTTTATAAAAATTGTGATTTTAGATAACTATGTTAAAAAAAAAAAAATATTATGTTTTTGTTTCTCTCTCTGTAAATAAATAAAAAGAAATTGTTTTCTTTTTCAAAATCATTTTGAAAATCATTTATTTTCTTTTTAAAATTAACAACAAAACAAACAAAATTTAAAAAGCAAAAAATTTAAGAAAATTCTTTATTTGTACACAAAAATATAAACATAAAAACAAAACAATAGAAATTTATTTAAATTAGTTAAAAAATGGAAAACAAAATTTTTTTATATATAAATTTTTTGTTATTTTGTAAAAGAAAATGTTTTGTTCAATCATTTTTGATAAAAAAAAAAAAAAATGTAATTAAAAATTACAAACAATACAATTTAATTTAATAAAAAAATTAAGCAAGAATAAATTTAAAAAAAGAAAACAAAACAAAATAATAATTAAAATAATACAAAAAAGGATAAAACAAAACAAAAAAATGTGTAATGATAGAAATTTTTATTTAATATTAAGAAATTTACAATCAGCAAAGCATTTATCTTGCCTTTCATTTTTTTTTTTATGAAAATTTATATTTTTTATAAAATAAAAATAGAATAAAAATGATTTTTTATTCGAAAAAAAAATATTGTTTGTAGTTTTGTATTTGTTTTTAGAAAGTAATTTTTCTGGAGTCTCCAGCACCCAAGCTGCCTCGGTCATATCCAAAGTTGAACTTAAGTTTATGGCTCTGTTTTTCTATGGCCGAAAATATATTTTCCGATTACATCTAATTCGAGGAAACTATAATCCGGAGATTTTCAAAATTTAATGAAAATTTTTATCTTTGGTCTCAAACAGATTACAGCACACGTATTCTTCCAGTTCTAGAACCCTAATATCCGAAATATAGCCCTAAAACAGGACTTGTTCTTTGTACTTCGAGAGAAGTTAAATCGGCTTTTCATAGATGTGAAGGTGAATATTTTTTAAAATAACGAATTTTAAATCGTAATTAGATTACATGTCTGCTTCACTTCTCTTTAAAAAAATCAAAATTACAAGCAATAATAGTAAAAGAAAACTACTAGATCGTGTTTTATATACATGGCTTTGAGCGATGCCAATGCTTGTAAAATTATAAGGAAAAGTAGTGTTTATACTACAGAAATGTACTATAAAATCAAATCAGCTAGTTCGCTAATTTTAAGAATCAAAATTTAATGAAGTAGACGCGTTACTTTTGTGACGAGTTGTTACGAAGTATAAGTAATTATAAAACAACTAAAGCTATGAAATAAAAATTCAACCAATTAGAGTAAAGCAACAACAATTACATTGATTTAAGTACTTGGAAATTACGACATAGGTCCTAAACTCTCTGGAATATTACTGTTTTATGGGCCCATATGTGAAAATATGCATGGCTAGGAAGTTGAGATACTTAATATTATTCATACTTTTTCTTCCTAAACCCCTAAAAAACTTTGTTAATAATAAAAAACAGAACATTTTTATAAGAAAATGATAAACGCAATACGCAGCAAAAATTTCAAACATTTTAATATTTTTTTATGCATCTGTAAACTTTTCTTTTCGGTATTCACACATTCGAACTTTTTAGTTTCTACACAATTTATAAATTTAATAGTGTTGCAGAAAAGCATCCTAACTTTTTAGGCTCGTCTAGCCATTTGTAAATATTTAAAACGTTGTTTTTAGTATTCACTCATTTTTTAATTAGAGAAACACAAGTTTACTACAAAATAACTTATAATAGAACTGTTTTTCCTCATAATTATTATTCGGGACAAATTCCAAACGGGAAACTTTAGGGAATATTAAGCAAATAGTACAAAATCCCGCATGAGAAATTCTTTGTACATATTTTAAATAAAAAAAATTAATTAATTAATTTAAATTGGCCCGTCAATGTGACAGTAAAGATAAAAAGCCACAAAATAAAAATTTGAATTTAAATTTAATCTGCTGTAAAAAATAAAGTATGCTTTCAGGCGCGAACAAAAATTATTTTTATGGTTTGATATTTAATCAGGGAGGCAAACCGGAACGAAATCGAAATCTAAAAATAACTGCTATTTTTGATGATACGAAATGCCAGTACAAAAAATTTCTAGTAAATTGATATTGAAACGATTATTATTTATATAAGAATAAATGCTAATTTTCTTTTCTAATTTTATTCAATAAAAATTGTAATTAAATATTTAATACTATGACAACATTAAACAATTCTTATAATTGCATACTACTGCGTTCAAATAATATCGGAAAAGTATGTGAAATATGGAATTTTCTTCATTTACTTAAATATTAATTGAACAACATTTGTAAAAGGAAGCTCAACTAAAATGTACATTATGAAGCTGAAAACATATGTTAGTATAACCGATGCTATTGCTAGACTCACCTAAAAAATTAAAATATATATATATATACTTTTATATAATTTAAAATATTTGTAAATCATTAACTTACTATTATATAAAAATCAGCTGAAAGTGGTCCAGAACTTTTCATTGAAATGACTGTTATGATTATTGGATTTATAAGATAAACAGCTAATCCTAGTCGATTAAAAATTTTAAATATATTTAAACTAAAAAATTTATTGAAAGATCCTCCTTTTCCATTTTGACATGCAATAATTAACCACACAACGCCAGCCGCATACGTCATTTTACCTATTACAAAGTAATTAATTGATCCAAATTTACTGGCTTCATGATAGAATCGTTGCAGAAATGGTATTCCAATTAATATTAAAGCAAATCGAATAGAAAACTAAACAAAGAAATAAATTGTTTGTTTATCAAATTTTTAAATAGAATTTCCAACTTGTCAGAGGATTAAAATCCAACGTGTTATATTGAAAGGAAAATGTATATGGATTCGACTTTGTCAATTTTTCAACAGGTTGGACGATTACCATTTGAGAAGCAGGAAAAATGTATAAACCACATAATTGATTTAATCCGATTCAGTCACTTTTTTATACAATTGCAGTAGTGGATCTCTATCGTTATATTTTCTTCATAAGACTATGATCAATCTAAATCAATCTAATGTTAGATCACTAAACTACCTAATTATGATCCGATTCGGATTAAATCATTGTGAAACATTAAATTACTTTGCTAATTTCCTGTTTACGATCACTTTGAGCTAAAATCCATCCACCGATTGCACCAATCAAGTATTCGCCGAGTCGACATAATGGAGTCGAATAAAAATATGCAGTCCTATGTAGCATATTTATAAAACTTTAATAGAAAAAGGAAGAATTAAGAAAGAAAAATAATTTTATATTTCATTCTTATTAAACTTACTTTAAATTAATAGGAAGAGTGTAAGCATAATAACTCGTAATTAAAGCTGGTAGCGTTAGCATTAAACCCAAAAAATAAATACCTAATTTTAAATTTTTTATGAATATTATCATAATTATTAAAGTAATGATATAACATTGAATGTCAACCATTAGGTACCAACTCCATCTCATACCAAAATTGATGTTTGATTGAAATAAATTTTCTACAAATAATAAACTTCTAATCCAGTTCTTATTGCATTTAACCTCGTCATTTGTTATATTGTAATATGGTGAAGTATCATTCAAATACATAACAATTACATAATTTAAAATAAATGTAAAATAATAAAGCGGTGCTATTCGTAAAAAGCGATTCTTTAAACATTTAACAAAAATTGAAATTGCACTTTTTTCAGATATACGACCAATTTCCTTTATTTTATCAAAAAATGATTTACTCATAACTAAACCACCAATTACAAGAAGTATATCAATTGTAAATTCGAATGGAGTGAAACGATGAATTTCTGCTCGTAAAAAAATCACAGCCCAGATTTTATCATTGCTCATAATGTTATGAAAAAAGGCAAAAACATGAATGCCTGATAATAGAATGGATGTAAACGTTCTAAAAATAATTTCTTGTATTAAAATTCCTTTTAGTTTAATCAATTTTCTAATTTCTATACTTAATTCCGTTTATGACATCGACGGAATTTCTCTTTGATTCCATCGAAAAAAATGTTTCCACATTGTTTTGTAACGCGAAACATGAATGAATACTTTCGAAAGAAATTTTCTGCGTTTTTTTAATTTTATCATGACAAAATGTCCCAATCACCCCAAGGATGAGCACCATTATTGTTAGAATCCTTAAATTTGTTACGTGATTTTATTTCTGTTAAAGATTTTATACCAAAAAAAAAAATTACATTAAAATCATAACCACAGGATGTTTGTAAAAATCCTTTCTCATCGTAAGATCTGAACTACGTAAAACTTTTGTATCATTTCCAATTAGAGATTTTTCAAGAACTACTTCCGAATGTAGTACATGATCAACAAGGATCGAAGCGTCTCTGATTGTACATGATTTCGGAAGACATAATCCAATATTAAGGACATTCTATTTAAAAAATTAATAAATTTAATTAATAACAAATTTGAAAGATTTTCAGAATAAAATTCTAACATTACTAAAGAGTGGTACATCAATTTGTAATTTGGAATTATGTTTTACAAATATTGCTTTATATTTGACTGGAAATGGAGTTCCAATTTCTGTTAAACTTTTCAAATGTGACGGATTTGAGTCGGCGATTGTTTTGTCTTCGAACGGATGATTTAAAAGATCACATTGTAACTCGGATCCCACGTACATATTATTTCCCCAAATGAATCCATAAGATATTCGACCTGATGCATCGTACACTATTTAAAATGAAAATAATTTAGATGACTTCGATAAATTTCAAAAAATCACTTCACTTTTCCAAGCCCAAATTTCTTTGGAATAAAGTCCATTTTTAAATGTTTTTAAATTTTGATGACATAATTTCGTTATATCCAAATTGTGAAATTTAGAATCCACCAAATCCTTTAATAATGAGTAGGATTGCGGTAAAATTAAACTAAGAACTAATATCACAAATTTAAGATCGCTTCGGATCATTTTTATATAACTTCTCGCCAAAGAAAAAAATTTAACTAAACTCATTTACGAATAGTTTGTCCCCTTTTATAAGTTACCAGTTATCATTTGTTGTGACCTGTGAACTATGGTATCTTATCATTTTTAGAATGATTGGTGTCAAAGAAAAATAAATTAACTTGAATGACTTTATTATTAGATTTTGAGTGATAGAATAAATTATTCAATTATATTTATTTCAAAAACTAATATAAATATAAAATATGATGTTAATTATAAATAAATTAAGAAAATTAAGATCCCAACTATAAAAATAAAAATAAAAATAAAAAAGAAATAAATAATTTACCACAGAATTGACTTATATATTTTTTTTCTCTCTCTTAAACAAAATTGTATACAAAATATAAAACAAAAAAATATCCATTCATTATTGTATTAAATATTAACGCTAATTATTAAAGTAATAATAACTATGACGTTAATAATTTAGTCAGCCTTATAAAAGGATTTTCAAAGAGAAGCATAAAAATAAATGCCACTGCATAAACGGTCGTCATAAATCCCATCGATGTTATAAACTACAAAACAATAATATATGATATAGTACAGTGGAAATACAAAAAAAAATAGCATTTATCTTACCAGCATAGGGAAATCCAAATGATATGGTGCTTCATTAAGCATTGTTATAAACATTATCCAAATTGGATTAACCAAATATGCTGAATATGTCATACGACTAAATGGTAAAAAGAATTTTGCTGATAAAATTCTATTAACAATTCCTCCGTGTCCAGTTGAGCATGCGATTATAATCCATGCAATACCGACGCCCCATGCTGTACGTGCCAATGCTGTGTAAAACATTGCTGTAATCGGTGAGATAACATTTTGTCCATGACCAAATAATATCAATAAATTCATAAGTGGAGCAATTGTCCAACCCAGTGTTATCCATTTCTTTTAAATCAATAAAAAAAATTTATCAATTAATATAAAAGTATTAAAAAATGTTTTTAACATACTCGACTTAAATTTAAGGTTCGATTGTTACAACTTAAAAATCGTCCAGCAAATACACCAGCAAAATATGCACCCAGCCTTCCCCAAAAAGGTGTATATAAATAATCGGCGGTTTTATATAAACAATCTTGTCTAAAACAAAAAAAAAAATTAAAAATATAATTTAGAAAACATGTACTAATTTTTAAATAATTTTTAATTTTATTTTTTGTGTCCTTACGAAAATACAAAACCCATTTTATATCCGAAATATCCAGTAATACTTGTTGCTAATAAAAATGCTGCTGCAAACAATATTTTACCAAGTCTTTCATTCTTTTTTAACACCAAAATTAATAATCCCGAAATTAGAAAGCATTGAAAATCTGCTCCCAAATACCAACTCCATATCATACACATTTCTTTGACTGGATATAAATTATTGATGTATAAAATATTACGCCACCAATTTCTATTAAAATATAAAAATAATATTAATTAATTTCTTAAAACAATTTTCCATTAATTTCAAAATATTAGATCGAGTCATATGTAATTGCCATTTTTATCAAGGACTTTGATTAAACT
The DNA here is from genome assembly GCA_963422695.1 of Xylophagus ater. NCBI lineage: Eukaryota > Metazoa > Arthropoda > Insecta > Diptera > Xylophagidae > Xylophagus > Xylophagus ater. The sequence continues at coordinate 7,231,279 of OY730486.1, read as the reverse complement.
TTTGCAATACGGTCCTTTTTAAAAGATTCGAAAGAACTTGGAAAAAAACTCCCACAATTCAAGTTTTTCTTTAATTTATTTTCATTTAAAATGAAAGATTGGGTTGAACCTAATTTAATGTCTCGCTTATGGTATTATTGAAGTTCTAATCCGCAAATAGTCGTCCTTTTGCTATAATGAGTGTGGTTGGCTCGTGGCTTAATGAGTAACACATTGAAAATATTCTCCTGTCCAGTGTTCTCCTTTGAACCATTAATTTTCGAATAAATTAGTCTGATCTTGTCAACCAACTCAAGTATCCTTAAATTGTCACTTTTGGGCATTAACAAAGATTGCATGTAATGCTCTCTGTAATTAGCTATTATATCTTCGCAGTATCGGCAAAGATAATTGTGTTATAAGCGTGTTTACGTCTATAATTAGTATTAAAATGATAAATACATACATTCCAAAAAGGACAATGCTGATTTTGGTGAAGATGCTTTAAATAATGACTTTATTATAATTTGATCTTGTAAAAATTACGTCAGATAAATCCTGCAATAGTATTTCATTAGAGCATCCTAAAATTTGACTAGGATCAACGGTAATTCATTATTACAATCCATATCCGTATATTTCTCAAACAAAAGATATAGTCTTAAAAAAAACGGCAACAATTTATGATTCGATTTAATATTATTAATTAAACTAATATTATTATTTTTGTTCTAAATTTACGAATATAATACTTTTCACATTTGACTTCATCATCATCCAAAAGATAGTACGGTGATAAGTCTTTGACCAATTTCGTTACAACAATTGCTAATAACATACTAATCATGTATGGCGGTGTTAAACGTAAAAATCGATTCATAACCATGCGAAAATAATATGATGGATAATTTTTGATATCTTTATTTTTTTGATTTTGAAAAAATATATATGAAAGCACCATTCCGCTTAAAACAAAGAATGTATCAAGTGTTAAATGAATTGTGAACAATGGTTGTAACCATACATTTTCAGCGTATATAAAAATATGTTGAAGATTGGTTACCGAACTGATTGCAAATAAGAAAACATGGCCAGTTATGAATAGTACCATTCCCATTACTCTGAAAATAAAAAAGAAAATATTAAAAATTAAAAATTTGAATGGATCAAATATTACTCCTATATTAAAAAGGAAATTTAAATAACAAAAAAAAATTGGGTGAACACCACTCTTCACAACGTTCCTTAAGGCTATACATTTTATAAAATACTTTCAATACGTTGATGAACCCTGAGCCGTGAACCAGAAAATTGGGTTGAAAAATGATAGGGTTTCGTTTCTTTTAAATAAAGCTAAAACGTATGTTTTTTCTTTTGAATGGTCCTTCGGGTAATTGTGTTTTTTTACCTTTCCAATTTGACCCAGACCCCGATCTATAGTTGATTACTCATACACGCAGTAAAAAAGCTTTTAACTAGTTCTGACAACTGAATTTTGGTTGCGGACGTTTTTCTGGAAACTAAGTAATAACGCTAGGTTGTCCAGTTGATGAAAATTATTAGAAAACAGTTGTTCCAATATGAGAATTTAGTTGCCCTGACTGTATTTCTAACCTCTATAGTAGGTAACAAATTAATATCTAGTTATTTTCACTAGAAACTAGTTACCTCTTTCAGACTACCCAGAGATCATCTAGGTAGATGTGGAACTAGAAACGTAGTCAAACATTTTTACCTAGATTTCGACTAGATTTCCTATTGGCTACCATCTAGTTGTTCGAATAAGCTTAGTTCAGCGGGAATATAGCCAAATTAAATTTAGACAGTACACCTATGACATTTTCCAGTATATGTAAAAAAAAGTTCTACAAAGACGATTCATATAGGAATCTAAAAAAAGGGTATTTTAGGTGTATAATAATTAATTGATTTCAAATTATCTTATACACTTCAACTGAATTCCCTAAGTTTCATACTTTTTATAACTGGCTAAAATAACAGACAAGATAATACAACTGCTAGAATAACATTATAAAAAACACAGAAGACTTACCTAAGACCATGTAAAACTTCAATTGAATCGCTTGCTATTTCTTTGGATGCAATAATTTTAGTATTCTCAATAATTGAGAAACATGCCAAAAATTTCTCCACAAAAGATGGTTTTATAATTTCCTTTTTCTTGAGATCATTTTCATCTTCGTCGTTTTTAGGTTGTAAGATTTCATGGATTTTACGAAAACTTCGAAATAATAATTCCAAAACGATTAAAAATGAGATTACATAAAAAATTGTACTGAAAAAAAGAAGAAAAATAGTAAAAATTTAATTAAATTCAATAAAAATTTGTCGTCTCTTACAAGAAAGCTTTAACGGAACCACTTTGATCGAAATTATCACGTACTTGCAGAACTTTTGTATGAATAACTTCGGTATCCATTCCGATTAAACTTCTTTCGGTGAAATTTTTATTTTGTAAAATTTCTTCAACAATTTTCCTTGAATCTGAACTATCACATGATAATGGTAAACAAAATCCAAAATTCAAAACATTCTAAATAAATGAAATACAAAAATAATTAATACTATAGTACTTGATTGGATTTTCTTTTACCTTTTCAAGTGCATTCAAATCGACTTGCATTTGTGACCAATGTCGCGCATGAATTGTCCGATAAATCACTGGAATCGGTGCTTTAATTTGTGTTAAATTAATTATTCCAATTGGTACATGATCAGATGCAAATTTAACATTAGCTGGATCACCAACTAAACTGCATGATCGTGGTGAACCGATTAATATATTATTACCCCATACAAAATCTGGTCCAATATGACTTGATGCATCCAATACTATACAAAAAAAAAAGAAAAAAGAATTATAATGTTATTAATGTATTAATAAAAATATGATTATGAAGCAAAAACAAAATTTTGTACATAAAACCTTCACTTGTCGTTATTTTTATGTGTGTTTTTGTATGGTATTTACATCGTCTTTTAATTCAAAAACAAGTCACGATCTTAAGAAAATTGCTTAATATTTTTGTTTGATGTGAGATCACCTTGATCTTCGACCAGCAAAGGTGATCAACCGGGTTTTGGTATAATTTAGATAAATTTGTATGGCTCAACGGATTTGGTTGACATGAAATTTATATTTTCATTATAACAATATAAATAGTAAATTTCCAAACGTAAGATAACATGAATTTTTGCGCAAACAATATCTGAAGATCAATCAATATTTAAATGATTCAATCAAGGTTATAACGACATTATTACATATGTCATAACATATTACTAATGTTAGGTCGTACAATATTTGTCAACATATTAGTACATATTTGATTTTGGTATGTTTGAATGTTGGCATTTTACGTTGAATAAGTTCAAAAGTTTATCTAAAGGGAATTTACAATGCAAATTTATTTAATATATAATATTTGCAATTTTGAAATAGCAATATTTCGAAAGTATATTTTAACAAGAAATCTATGGCAGGATAAAAATTGTTAATGGTTTTAAAAAAAATCATTAAAATGATCCTTTTTAAAAATTTGGAAATTTTTGTTTTATTTATCTAAAACAGCGTTCTTCAATATTCCACTGTCTGCTGAATCTTTCTAGCTGATGATCCCAGCATATCTTAGCCACATTTTTGCGACTGTGTATTATAATATAAAGAATCGTTAGGGCTGTGTACCTCAAATGCGCTGCTTGGGATCTTATTCTAAAAACCCTATTTTAAATAAGAGGTTGAAGATCGCTGGCTTGAGGCGCCTATTTTTATATAATTTAAAATTAACACATGTATCAAATTATTTAGTAAATACTAAACTGAAAAAGTTGACGAGTTGAACAAATGGAAGGTAAATTTATGTAGGTTGAGTATCATCCAAAATTATTCATTTGTTTGAATAATTAGCTAAGAAGAAAACACTTATCATTTGAAAAGTATGAACGTACAAGGTGGAGTCCAAAGTAATCAGGACTTGTTGAATCTAGCGACCCTAGTGGCGCCATCTATATGCCGACTGGTGCGTTAGAATCTGCTATCCTTTATCGACTTCCTGTGAGAATTTCATGACATTTCATCTATTGAAAGTGAAGTTATTGCGTTTTAAGTGCAGTATGTTTGTGTCATCGGTGCGAAAATGAGCTTCGACGACCAAAAATTGCTCAGAATTCAACATTCGAAGGACATCATTAAAGAGGTCAAAAAGGACAAAAACTTCCTTTATAACATTGTGACTGGTGACGAAACGTGGTGTTTTCAATAATATCCCGAAACGAAACGCCAGAATGCTGAATGGAAGGCGCCGGACGAGCCGAAACCCAAAAATCGCGCCTGGAGAAGTCAAAAGTGAAGACAATGCTGATTTCTTTTTATGATTCCAAGGGTATTGTCCACAAAGAATTTGTTCCACCTGGTCAAAACGTTAATGCGGTATTCTACCTAGGAGTTTTGAAGCGTTTGGTGCGCCGTATTCGACGTGTTCGGCCCGAATATCGCGAAGATGGAAGTTGGCGTTTGTTGCACGATAATGCGCCGTCTCATCGATCGACGCTTGTGACCGATTATCTCACCAAAAATCACATTTTAACCATCAACCACTCCCCGTATTCACCGGATATGGCACCGTGCGACTTCTACCTTTTCGGAAAAATGCATTTGCCGATGAAAGGAAAGCGTTATGCAGACGTAGAGGCCATTCAAAAGGCTTGCACCGGCATACTGGCGGCCATACAGGCCAACGAGCTAAAACACTCGTTCCACATGCTTTTGGACCGTGCAAAAAGCTGTATTGAAGCAGAAGGAGACTATTTTGAATAAAATTAATTGATTTTCCGAAAAAACCATTTGTTCTGTTTTTTTTTTTAAAGTCCTGATTACTTTGGACTCCACCTTGTATATGCCCTGAACGAAATAATTTTCAAAAATTACATTCTTAATATGACTAAGAAGATAATACAAGAGATTCTCGATATAGGGAACATTGACCATACAATCTTTTAAAAAAATGTTCGCATATGTTCCTTATAAAATATAAATAAAAAGTAAAAAAAGGATATTGAAACAGAGAAGATGTGGAAAGTTCAAAAACGCTTTTATTTAACATAAGTTATTTAAATTAATCCTTATGGAAAGAGCTTAAAGCTCCTAAAAGTTCCTTCCATAAGGTCTAATGTAGTTTACTCATATTAAATGAAAGCTGTTTAGAATTTTACGTATCTTTACTCATTTATATTTTTGCTAAAACCAATGGAATTGTAAATTACTCTACCCAGCCCATTTTAAATTTATAATTAAACCGCTAATGCTTTTTGTTTTTAAAAAGTCTTATATAGGATGCCTTATGTCACAGGTACCTTATATTGAAAATCTTCTGTACTATGAAAATTGTTAAAACTCTTTGTAAATTAATTATGAAGCGTTAAATAAATTATTATTTTTACGCCTACTATCGTTTTCTAATGGTTACAATTACATTTAACTACGCGTAATAATAATGAATGGAGGCATAGTTCATTTTCTATAAGAAAATTACAATGTTTACTAATGTTTTTACTCTGAACTTCATTAATTTTACCACAAGTGTAGTCATTTTCTATTTTGAATTGTTAAATGCATTTCTTTGTAATATGTTTTAATTCGCAGTTAACTTTACTGGATGGATACTAAATTAAATTTATTTACCACATATATATGAATTTTCATCCCTCTAAAACAGTATCTCATATAACATAATGTGCTTTGGGAATCAATTTATCATAGTATATGAGGATTACTTGGCAATGATTTTGGTTTTTAATTATGATTTTTTATTTATTGTTTTAGTAATTTAAAAAAGTGGAGGCAGAAATTTTGATTTTCCAATTGACCAAGGCAAATGTATAGATAAAGTCGGGTAAAAACGTTTATTTTAACATTAAAATGTTCAGAAAGCACAAAACAATACAAATATCGCCATAAAACGGGTTCAAACGCTTGAAAAAAAGATATCTGTGAGACAAAAATTGCTTAGAAATAATAGCGTACGAAAATTATACTAATTAACAAATCCGTTAAAAAAAACTCATATCTTAATTACATTTTGAAAAGTTTCCAGCTAATATGATAATTAAATTATTTTAACAAAAATTTTGATAATTAATTGAAAACCATGATAATTACATCAAGAGTAATAATTAATCCGCTAATATTATTTAAATACGTAATTCACGAGATTATGATTATTAAACGCTCGTGTATTTATGTACAAAACGAAATTTCTCACGCCTATTGTTTCTAGTGTTAAAAAGTGTTTAGTAAATTAAAATTTAAAATTACATTTTTTTTTTTTTTTGACTCAACATAATATTAAATATCATGATTACTTCATATCTTGCCGGCGTAATAAACAATTACAAAATAACGTGTCTGATCGTAAGAGATTTCAAAAGAAAAGTTGCAGATACACTTTTTCTTTTCATAATGAATATGCCGGTAATTTACTGGATACAGGTTTCTTGTCTTTCCTGAATGGACACATAAGAAAGCCCCGAAATATACAAACTATTCAAATGCAAAACTTTGATATATTAATAAAAATCGATTGTTTTCGTTTTATTGATATTTTTTTTTTTTTAGTATTATGCAATTTTTAGTGATTAAATTAGAAATTATATAAATTTGAAAACGCTTTTTTATAATAGAAATAATATTCATACTAAATTGCCTTTTTTTGTAAATTTTACTAAATCAAAGATAAGTTTCAGTATTGTATCCAGAAATTACTTAGCTCTTTTTGATATATTTTGTTGATATATGGTTAAGTTCAATATCTTATCTTTGCACATAATGTCAAAAACTTAATTCTACATCCGATAAAAATCCTAACTTTAATTATAATGAAAACGATGAAGAAATACAGAAGATAACGCTGGATATAGATCCAGATACCTGTCATTACCAGACAAAACAGCTTTGAAACACATGCCCAAACGAGAAGATTGAACAAACATGCCTTTCTGGGACTCATATTCTCATTTAAAAAGTTTTTTAAGTGCTGCTTGTTCCATTTCAAATAACCACAGTAAATTAATGAGTAATATTGTATTGGGTTTATTTTTACACCTAATACATAGTGGTGTACCGATATTGGAAGTAAGATATAAATTGTATTCCTTCAGATTTATGTATTGGAGGGGCCTTTGCACGCAGGCGCTACTGGCCTATTGTATATCCTCCTAAAAGATGTATTGAGAGGTTAGGTCTCTTCATCGAACCGGTATGTATATAAGTGACAAATTTTCCACGCCAGACAATCAACACAACACCACTGCTAATTCATCTCGATTTACAACGTATTTTATTGACTGTAGCAAGTTCAACATCATCAAAATTAAACAAATTATGTTATTATAAAAATGATATATTTATGCATTTGTGTGAATAAAATAAATCTAGAAAATTTATGGTTTTTTTGATTACAATGAAAAAAAATCGCCTGATATAATCGAATTTTGCAATATCGATGAGGTATGAAGAAATTTTCATAACACGATTTTGATAAAAAAAAAAAAAATTCCAAATCCTCTTTCAAATACCAAATTCGAGAAATATGATTTCAAGATATTTATTACGTACATCAGTTTATATTATTCAAATATTTATTCATTGATTTTCATACACAAATATGGTGTTTTTTTTTACACTTAATTAAATGCATTGGAAATTTGCAATTAAAATTGTATTTTTTCTTTTATTAGATTTCTAACAATTGACACTTTAAAAATATAATCATAAGAAATTATACAACAGTATCTTTTTTTTTTGGTTTTTGCTTTGAATTGCAAATTATGCAATAAAATAATGTATTTTTCAGATGAAAAATAAGATCATTATAAAAGTACTCTCTGTTAATTTTGTTTCTTTTTTTGAAATTACAAAATTGATTTTTAGAAGGCGAATAATTCAAAGAAAACATTAAAGATATTACTTCCTTGAGTCATTCATGAAAAGTCTATAAAAATTTGGTCATTTATTAGTGAAAGTCTGAAAAAATAATGTCTACAAAAATTAATGCATTTTAAGTTTGAAAAAATTCATAGTTTCTGTAAATCCATTTATCATAAAATGCATATCGACATTATGTCAGGGCTTCTGACCTCAAAATATATTATTTCAATATTAAGTTTAAACTTTTTCCGATATAAATAAATTTGCCTTTTGCATTTTTGGCCTAGTTTTAGACAAACAAAAAAATTAACTAAATTAATAAAATTATTAAGATTTTGTACAGAACTGCATTTTGGTCATGGTACATTGCTTTCCTTTTCAATGTTTCGGCATAAAAATCGAATTCAAATATTTTATAATTTTTTTTATTTGAAAGATTATTCACTGTCATTAATTGTGCATCACGAATACGTTTAACATAATACATAATGCATTTTTTGGGCCCAATTTTCAGCCACTCTCAACTCGAGTTAGGTTGTTTTTTAATTGTTCAATTGTTGTTGGTTTATCAGCATAAGGAAGTGATTTTACATATCCCCCAGAAAATAATTCATCAGAGTAATATCACAAGAACTGGAAATCCAATTAACAGGACGATTTCTGGAAGTGACTGAATCATCTCAGTTAGCTAAAAATGGGTTTGATCACAGAAGAAAATGTTTCGATCAAAATGTGGGTAATTTTGCAGTTGTTCATGAGAAGTATATATCTTTACGCAAACTATGTGCTATATATGATAAGCCCTAATGTTGCGAACTTAGAGGCATCGATAAATTTGAATTTACACTTTTATTTACAGCGAAAATATTGGCTTCACTTCATGCATTTCTTTCTTTTACCGATGTTCAATAATTTAACTCTGATCGTGAGAAAAAAGCAACCAAAACTAATTATATTTTAATCCCTTTCCTTGGTAACTTTATTTAGTAAGCTGTAGACTTGTATCAATTTTGCCGAAACTCTACATAGTACATACTGCGCAATAATGTTAGCAACGTATATAATTATTTTCAATAAAATCGGTAATCAAATTTAACAATTAAATCCAAAAAACCACAAAACTTTATGGTCATCCTAGTTTTCGATTTTAACTTCATTCCCCTTTTGTTGATTTATCTAAATTATATATACCAATACGAGTTAAGGAATAGAGAACCGATTTTATAAATTCCATTAAAATCAGACAGAGCGTTTTTCAGTTATACTTAAAATCGATAAAACTAAAATTCGAAATAACTTTTGATTCTCTACGCATCTTAAGATTGTTCTTCCTTGATTATTTCTATGCTTTCCAAACGGAGTGACAAAACTTTTATACCCTCTAATATACTAGCATAGGACATGAAAACAATTCCATTCATAACAACTTTTTTTTATAATTAATTTTTTCGAAATATACAACTTTTACTTTCGGCTCCTAAATAAATTTTTAATGATGATAACATTTTGAAACAAATTATTCATGATGTCGGTTTTTTTGTTTCTTTAGTTTTTGGATAAATTTAATTAAACAACCAAAACCTACAAAAAAATACTTCCAAATATATTTAAGCTGTTAATTATTTCAAATGAATCTTGCTCAACTGACATTAAATAGTATCCAAACATGAGTGCAATTGGGATTAGAATAGTGCTGCAATAACAAAAGTTTTTATATCTTAAAATAACCTATTTGGAAATCGCATAATAGAATTTGGTAATCAAATAGTTTTAAATATTAAATTCTGAAAAAAGGATCCAGTTTTTTGATGAAATAATAATACGACAATAGGCTAGTTAGGCTTACATTCATTGGAAAAGCGACGAAAAGTAGCAGACCTTGTATTCGTTCATCAAAATTTTTAATCGTGCCATTGATTCCAATATTCAAGTTATTGACTTTTGCCTCAGCAAGTTTAAACTAAAAAAATTATTATATGTGATAATTCTTAATGTATTAATGTATTAATTAATCGTATTTATCGAATAGGATTATATCATATTTTCACTATAACAACTCACACTTATTACTTAAATCAGTTAAACAATGGAAAATACTTCTCTATTTAATATAATCTTACTTCGTCTTGATATGAAGTATAATTTACTATATAATACTCGAATTTGAATTCATATAAAATCTAATTAAGAATCTGCTACATAGAGTATTTGCACATACTTAAAATGTATACTTAAGTCTTGTAACATTAACTTGTTTTACAAATAACTAACTAAATAACTAACTCTGTACTTAAATCGTATTTAAATAATATAGTTTAAATAATATAGTAAGTAATAGAACAAATATCTAAATATTGAAAATGCTAGAAAATATGTTTAAATATTAGAATTGTTTAAAAAACTTATTTTTTTTTTTGGTGTCAGAATAAACGAACTTGATGCAATAACTAACTAAAACGTCATTATTAAATATTTCTCTTAAAAGCACTAGCTAATTATTTTATGGAAAACTAGTTAGTGCCTTATGACGAGTCACAATTCCACAAAATTGTATAATTTGGTGAAAATTCATTATTCTGTACTTTAGAGAATGTTAAAATCTTCCTTTGCACTTAAAACTTCGCTGAAGTTATAAAAAAGAGTAATAATATTATACCAATCTATAATCCAAATAAGCTCACTCTTGCGAGCATAATGACTGTACTGCAGAATAGCATTTTTTATTGAGCCGTTCGCTGAATATTCGCCACACAGAAAAAAAAAGTGGCGTTGTCGTTCGGCTTTTATCCTTGTAGGTTAATTTTGTTTGTATCTCATTTTACAACTAAATACCGAGAAAGGAGATAAAAAGTATATTTTATACTTTGAAATTATATGCAAACCTTTCAACTCGGTTTCATGACAAAGTTCGTCTCAGGTGTCTATATTTTCTCCGTCTAAATTTTACCGCTAAATTTCACCAATCGGATTAAATTTTAAATATTAAATAAATAAAATAATCCAAATTTTCTGTCTACGCTAGGAGAATACTACTGTTAAGATGTTGCCGCAGCATACCTAAATTTTTATGACTTTTATCACAGAGAAAAGAAACAGAGTACTCAACTTGTATTCTCATGAGGCACAGCTTTTTTCCTGCAAAGTCTCTAACTGTATGATGCAATATAAAAACGTATATATTTAGAGATTTTTTTACAAATACTAACAAAAAGTTAGAGTTTTTGCATAAAAAAAACTGTGCCAAAAAGGAATAAAAGCTGAGAACTATGCTTCCCTTCTCCATGGTATACTTTTATTTAGGTCATATGAATTTTTGTTACTTAGTGGAACATTTTTTATTAGGCATACCGCTAGAGAAAAAATTCTTAGCATGGTATCATAAAATCCTTACACCTATGTTTAACTTCGCTTGGGTTTAATTTTAGAAACGATCTGTGGTGTTAGGTTTTTAGGAAATAGATTTTAAGGAGAATTATAAGAATAATTTAAGTTTGAAATTTACAAAAGGCAGTCATGCCTATACCTATAGAAGCTTAAAGTTTCAAATTATAATTTGAATGGGGGCACTTCTTTTAATAAAAGTATTTTAATAAAGGACTAAATATTGAAAAATAGTCATTTTAATTAGTTAAAGCCACAACAGGACCAAAAATCTACAGAAGATTATAATTTCTTTATAGTTAGTTGTTTTTGTATAAATTGAAATTCCTTTTTTAAAATTGTGGCCAAATATATTTTCGTGATCTTAAATTACTTATGAACAACGAAAGTATTCTTTTATAATTAATATTCAGGTTCAAGTTTTTCACATTTTTATTTGAATTTCGTTTTAATTGATATTATTAGAAACTTTTTCTTTATCAAAACATGAATTTTTATATCCTTAAAGCTCTATTAATCAATTTAAATCGTTTTATACAAATTTTTTTCTCATAAAAAACACCTTAACTAAATTTGAAAGAAACAAATTTAAGGCGAAAAGCAAAAAAAAAACAGAACATTATTTAATCAAATTGACATTTTATTTAGTTTTTATTTTTCTATTTTATTTTATATATTAAATCAGTTATATATTATCTAAATGCATTACGTTCACTTTGTTACACAATTCCGAAATTTACGAGAGAAAATCAGAAAATATAATATAAAAAAAGCCCCAAATAACGACACAAAAAAACAACAACTTCCATCCAACATGAAACTTACATTTTAAGGCCCAAATTTCACGATCTTGTAATCCATTTCGTATTAAAATCATGTGCTGTACACATTTTGTACTAATATTAAATTGTTCTAAATTCTGATCAACTAAATCTTGTAGTATTCCATGAAATTTTAAACCATCAACAAATGATCCAATAATTAATATAAAAATCAATAAGAAACATTTAACACTTTTCATAGTGAACAAACAAATATTTTTTTTCACATATAAAAAACTTAATGATTTACATAAAACATAGAAAAACAAAAAATAACACTGCAACTTTTCTTTTTAATCATTAAACAACGACTAAATTAATTTTCTTTTCTTTTATAAATTTTTTTTTTCTGGTCTTTTTTTTATTTAATAAAATACATTTTTCTTCCCAAAAAAAGAAATGAGAAAAAATAAGAATGAAATTAAAAGTGCTTTTTAAAATTGAAAGCGCGACGATTCAATATTAACTAACTTGATGCCAAAGTTTGGAGTTCGTTTTTATCATACCCCACCGAGGTGGAACACTTTATTAATATTATACTATATATGAAGACAAAAAAAAAATACCTAAAATGAAAAACAAAAAGTTGCGTTTGTTCTTCGAAAGTTTTCCTATATTGCACATACATGAATACTTTTATAAAAGTTTTGTGATCGTATTTAAATGAAAAGAAAAAAAAAACGATCATGCCAACGGATTTAAAACTACTAAATTCAAATGGATCACAACGTAAAATACCTTTGCAGGTATTTTTATCTTTTAGGAAAAAAAAAAACAATATATATGTGAGCCAGACAAAAAAGACCTAGTGGAGAGAAAATGAGCAATATTTTAAAGAAATGATCTTGGAGTCATGATCAAATTTGTTATTATGTAATATTTTTATTTTTCGATTTATGCTATTTTATTGCCTTCTTGTTGTGCTTTCCTTTTTCGTATTAAAATTAATTAAATTTCTTGGAAATACGTATTAATACTTGCTATAAAGTAATACTTAGGTATTCATTTTATTTCAAACAATTGTGATCATATTAAAAAAAAACAACTTAATATGATCGTAACAGGATCACAAGAATTCTATGGAAAAATTCTATCTTTCTTTTCATATGTACGTTAGGTTAGGAAGACTATGATGATTTGCGTACGACACTTGGCACCTTATGCGCCTTATGTGATCGAACATATCTAATAGAAAGCTAACAGCACACTTCTCAAAGGCCACAAGAATACTTCAACTTGGCCGCTAGTAGCTAGGATGCTAGTCTAGACTAACAAAAACAAGTATAAAAGTATACGAAATATGTGTTTAAAATGGTGTTATCTTTTTTATGACTAACTAAATTCATGATCATTATTATGAAGTACGATCAATAATCGTGGAATTATTATTGAAATTTTCTAAATCTGAGGCCAGGTGAATGTAGAGTATGATACAGAGTCTGATTATCGTAAACACAAGTGTTCAGTTGACCTGAACCTGAACCTCGAAACTAGACTTAATATGAATAACCTTATTTTCAGAAGAAAAAAACTGCGCTATTATAAAAGGGATGACGTATTAAGACTAAAAATTCCCACGCATAAAATATTGTCTTTCTTGTTTTTTATACTGTTTAAATTAAAAGAAAAATCTACCTTATAAGTTTACTTTATTAAAAAGAAAAACCCCTTCACTTAGTTTAAGCAAATTCTAGATTTAATAATTTTTTTAAAAAAATATTTATTTTATTGTTAAAACTATTTGTTTTAAATGTTCAAATATTTATTTTCTAATTATCCGAACTTTTAATAATTCAATAAACAACCTTTTTATAAAATAATAAAAAAAAAATCAATTAATTTTAAAATTTCAATTAAAATTTTGTTAATAAGATTTAATTAATTTTCTAGAAATTAAATTAAAAAATACGTAATTTTTAAAACGCTTTTTTTTTCTTTTGTTTCTATTTCTTTATTTCTTTTATGAAAAATAAAAGAATTTTTATTTTCTTTAAGTTAATTATTATTAATTACCATGAATAAATTATGTAAGCTTTTCATCCTTCTTATTATTATATTAGCCAAGGTTTCGTTTTATTATATTTAAGCAAATTATTTGTCACAATATTAATAACATGCTTTTGAAACATTAAATGCAAAATAAGTGTGATTTGTTTATGGAATTATTCTACTACGTGACTTTGAAATTTCTAAATTCAAATAAATATGTTCACATACAAATTTTCATAAGTTTTTGCTTTTATAAAAGAAATAATTTGTTCGCAAAAACCACAGTGAAGGGCAAATATGTCCAAAATGAGATCATTTCAGTAAAATCACATAATTAAAATATAATTATTTAAATAAATTAGAGCATGAGCTTAAATAAAATTTAATAATATCCGAACAATCAGAAAAACTAAGTTTTTAAATTGAAAATTAGTTATTTAAATCCAAAATTAGGAAAATTAGAATTTTCTTGTTTGCACTTTTCTTTACCTTACCTTATTGCAAAGGTTTGAATTTCCACACATCGTGATATTTTCTTCTGGATTTTTAATTTTAAAGAATCTTGTAAAATTTCACACTTAAAATGTTTTTCTGTTTTATGTTTTATGCAAAATTCTTATTATATGAACAGAATTTTTAAAAACATAATGTTTTCTTTCCGCATTTTACATGTTATAAATGAAGATTTGAACTTTTCGCTACCAAAAATTATGCTGAAAACAAAAAAAAAAAAACCTTTCACATTATCCACATTGAGTTAAGACGGTTTATAACGAAATTTGATTGCGAATTTTTGACTATTTTTTGATGTGATGATGCGATTTTGTTTTTTGGGGTATTACTTGCACATATGCGACGCTTTCACTTTTTAGTAAGGTACAAAATAATATCCCCACAAAAGATATTTTATAAAAAAGAAAAAAATGCTTATCATATACTGTGGTCAGTCTTTTTTTTTTCTTGGCAGATAAAAAAATGTTAACCACAAAATTCGTTTGTTTTTTTTTGCAAAATTTAATGAGTATTATATCAACTAATCAACAGCTAAACCAGCGACTTTTTTAATGTTGTGTTAAAGGTATATTTTTAATTAACACACTCCTATATACAAAAATATACCGTATATATATATATTATATATACAGGGTTATTCATTGCCAACCAATTTAGGTGGCACAAAAAAACAGCATTAGTTAAACTCAACTAATAAGTTGGTGGTAATGAGGAGTAATAAATTCGATAATTTTCGGTTTACTACTCATATTATTATAATTGGAATATCTAATGAAGATACGTTAGATAACCTATCTAAAGTTTTAGTATATCTCACATAATCTTATATATCTGTCTGACGGACTCAGCATTTTTGGTTACTAAACTAAACACCATTCATTACAACTAAGCTATCGACTCCTCTTATTCAAGTGACTCAGATTCGTTGCTATATGTCACTCTCACAATCTTTATAATCATGAAAGAATATGCCAGAAATATACTAATAAATAAGTAAAAAGTACGAATTATTTAATCAGTATTTTTAAATCAAAATCAAGTAATTTTAAAAATATTAATGTGGTTTTTTAGCTTCTCTTTTGCTAATTTTTTGTACTAATTCATGAATTGAATTCTGAAATGTTTTTTCAACTAATTGAGTTTAGTTGAATTACTAATGTTTCATTTTCTGTGTCATTGCAAAAACATAAATATCATTTATTTTGAAAACTAAAAGAGATTTTAAAGAATTAATTTCACCAATATTTTTAGGTGATCAAAATCCTTTGAAACGATATGTCACTTGACCCATTTAAATTTAACATTTTTCTAACCATTCCTTTACCCCACTATAAAAGCTTTTTATATAATGCAAAAATTAAATAGATTTTCATAAGTATATTAAATCAAGAATAGCATGTGTGTTGAAATACCCTGTACATAATAGAAATTGATTTCTTTCTCCAAAAAAAAGAAAAACAAAAACTTAACTTGTTTTATATCTGTTATTTTTTTCTCGTTACTTTTCTTTGAGCTTTTTTCTCTTATATATATATTATGTAACAAAGATTTGAATCTCAGTGGATTAGGTCAATGTTAAATCCGTTACTTAAGATAGTATAAACACAGGTATATAAGTATAAATAAAAAACTTAAAACAAATAACACTTTTTCTTGTCTTTCCTTTTTACCATTAATGCTATAAATAAATAAAAAAAAATGCAATCACATGCGAGCATGTTATGTTATGAACAACAAATATGTAATTATAATTTAAAATTTTTGTTTAAAGAAATTTCACGTTAAAACTGTTCGGTTCCAGTTGATCGTAAGCAACGAATTTAATATTAAATTTAGCTTGAACGTACTAAATATTTTTTTTTCTGATAGTTATTTGTTTGTTTGTTTTGTAGTAATATTACGCGAACATTTTTTTATGATAACATACTTGTACGATTATGCTACTGTCTGAATTTAATTATGCAATTTAATATATTTCATAACCTTGATGATGTCCTAAAACTTATGAAAAAGATTAATAACAAAAATTTTCTTTTAAATTTTGATAAAATTTAAACATAGTACTAAAAATTGTTTTCAAAGACGAACTAATAGTATCTTTCCATTTACATTTACAAAATATTTAAAAATCTTGAACAGAAACCGATAAATGGAAACCAATTTTGCAAGTAAATGACTAATATAAAAACACAAAAGATTCCTGTAATTTTTAATTTATTATATTGTGCATCTTCGTCCAGCCCGCTCACGTACGAAAAAGTATAGCCGAATTACTAAATTATCGTTTCAAGTGAATATATTCAAGAAAAGTTAACGATATGCGTGTTTTATTTAAAAAAAACTTATACATCCAACGAGTTGGATTACCCTGTAGAGCCTTTAAGTTTCTTGTACACCACTCTCTAAGATGTCGCTTTCCTAGTAATGTCTAAAAAAGTGGTTGTGTGACGAAAAGCTTTATAGCGTGTCGTTATAAATAAAGTTTGGCATCCCTGGTAATAATAATACAATATATATACATTTTTAGGAAAATTAAAATTCGTATTGTGAAAAATTAAACTTTCTTAATATTCCAAATTTTTTGAAAATATTTAAAATATAAATTTCGATACATAAGATAATAAAATTTGTATAATTAATTTTGTAATGAATTTTTAATAATCTTTTATTTAATAAATTTATTTATTTTTTAACAATATTTACAATAGTCTCTTTTTCCAATTAAACGTGTAGAATGATAGTTATCGGCCAACCAAACAGCCCCAGTGGCTGGTATTCAAGACTGGTAATTCGAAACACTGCGAATCAGAGGATTACATATCCAAAGTGTTACTTTGTAGAAAAAATGATGTTATATGTAGTCTAGAAGAAATTTTCGTGACTAGTTTTTGAAATCTCTTTTCAGCTTAGCATATTTTATTATTTTGTTTAAAACTACCAAAAAATGACAATTCTATGTTGTAAGGACTTGAGAATTTTCACATCTTTTTCAAAAGAGCTTTCAAAAAGTATTGGGAAAAAGAAGAAATCAAGATATAATTAAAAACCTGAAAGATATAAGTAGAACAAAGCTTCTAGTTCGGTAATATTTTTTTAATACTATAGCAAATAAATCCATGATTCTATAAGTCGTATGGAATGACTGTTGGATAATATTATTGACGTAGCGAATAGACCAGTTGTGTACACCATAGTCCTAGAATATAATTAATACACATCTTTAGAAGAGTTTCTGATATTGTAGCTGGTTTAGACTAATCCTTATAGAACCTTCCTTTATCTACTACAATAATATTGATATGAACAAAAATTGTTTGTTGGAGACCGTATAAATCATTGTAGGATAGTTTTAGGCGTTTGTTTAATAGTAAATGTAATATGGTTTCCATAATTAATTGAAGATTTATGGTCAGAAATAGAAGTATACTAATGAAGTTGTTTAAGACATGTTATTCAGTTGAGATGTCTGGAGTTAAATTCTTGACTCTAGGGGCTTCGACAATGCTCATATTTTTTATTGTTTCCTACACTATTGATGTAAGCGTTTAAAAGTATTTTTAGAGATTTAAACAGTAAAATTCTTTTCATAAGAATTACTGTACGTTAACAAAATGAAAGAAATTATTTTAAATTTAATATAGTTTATACATTTTGCATGAGTTCCGGTATATCGAAGGGCATTAATCAACTTATGTCTTGTTGTCATTTTGTACAAGGAAATATAAACAAAATGATTATTCTAGAAAATTATTAACAAAAACCAGTTAACAGCTTCCGGATCTTAATATATTTAATCAATATTATTTGGAAACAATAAAAAGTATTTATTCGAACCAAATACTGTTGACTCCATTTTCACTTGAAAAATTACCAAACATAAAATTAAAAACTTTTTCATTAAAACCACATTTTTAAAGGTTATCTTAATTTTTTTTTTTTAAATGATCTCAGGTTAAAGTCAAGCACATAATGATAATAATTTCAAGGTTAGTTGAAATTTACTAAAGATCGCAGGATAAAAAAAAACAACTCACAATTTTTGCGCGAAAAATTTAATTACACACAAAAAGCTGATAATATAAGGTGTAAATATTTGCAACAAATCAAATAAGCTCCATTAAGAAAAATGTTTATGTTTAACAAATTTTTTTTTATATTTTTTTTCTATTTTACTGTAAATCATGAAAAGTTTTTGCAACATCTTCAAGGGCATAATGATTTTCTTGATTATGAATATTAATATTGACACAATGACATACCATAGTCACACGTTGACTAAAAACGAAAAAAATGCATCAATTTCTTATAAAAATTGTGATACCAAATTAATAAGATTTAAATACTCGTATTATTGTGCCGCACCAAAAATGCTTGTTTTTAAAATTAAAATAAAAGCCAAAAAACCCAAAAAAAAAAAATAACAAGTACTTCGTGAGGGCTAATTTCAGTTTTTATAATGACCCCATGTCCTTGCAAATAATTCGCCTTTTTCATAAATTTTCATACATAAATTGAGATCAAGATTAAATGGAGATTTTATCAAAAAAAGAAAACCAAAATACAGGTTCGTGTGTGACCCTTTTGCTTTAGGTAAAATAAAAAAAAATAAATATATTTAAAAATAACGAATTCAAAATAGAGTAACGATCATTAAGTGGTTTGTGTATTTACTAATTCATATTTCGCCACCTGTTTTGAATTTTGTCAAAAATGATCTTGCCTTATATGTTTTTAAAAGCTTTTTATTTATAATTATAAGCTTATTTAAATTCTAAAGGCATACACGTAATAACAGGTAGAGTAATAAATTAATAACAGGAATAGGATCGTGTAATTCGATAGAGCTACAAGAGTTACAAGATTCCACTTCTGTTGATATACTCATAAAGCGCTGTACTTGTATTAAAAACGTATAGTAACTTAAAATTAGCATATATCTGATTAATAATATTTCAAGGTTTTCTTTGCATAAATTTGTTTCCACTTCTTCAAAATTGCTCTAATTTGCCTCGGGCCTAATAAAATAAATATTTTCTGCAAATTATATTCAAATCGGTATATCAGTTTTTAAGGAACATCGAGAAAATTTTATAAACAGACTTATTTTTCACTAATTAATAATATCATCTATTTATGTACTCAACCCATGCAATTAAATCCGAAAAAACTAGAAAAAAGAAACTTTTAAAACAAATGCTTAAAGTTTGACCTTTTTGTCATTTTTTAAAGCTTTTGCTGACGAAATCCAATTTTGGTTTATCAGTTCAACGCATACTGTTTAAAAATACTTTTGGTTTCTAACGGAGTAGTTCTACAGTTGGACATTGAATTCGATTAGCTATCGAGTTATTATATCTCTATAATATTTATTCAATGAACTTTAAATTAAAAATAATCACAAAATATTTTATAAATTCATGCGCTTTGTTAAGCTGTATTATGAAGATTAAAACAATTGGTTTGTTTTTGCAATCTATCGAAAGTAAAATTCATTGACTTTTTCTTCATGAAATTAACCATTACCTAATTTTTCAAATAATAAGTCATAACATGACACTTTATTAGGAATATTCAGAACAATCACAAAAATTGATAAGAATTTCAAAGTATTTTTAATTACAAATAACTCAACTATTAACAATTTAGTATTTACATATATCAATTTAAAAACACATTTAAAATACTATGATCTCTTTTTTTTACTTCCGACACTTTCAAATTTTCCGAACACTTTGGTTAACACTTTCTTTATTAGAACAATTAATAAATAAAATGTAATTATTGGAACTCCAAATATGATAAGAAATGCATCTAAATTGTGATATTGAATAAAGTTTAATTCTTGTCCAGATGAATGCATGTGTGGTGCACCTTTATGCCGGATAACATACTCAACCCAAAACATTGCAGTTTCCAAAGGAGTTTGAGGTTGATCACGAAGACTCTCCGAGCGTTTCTTAACATTTTCACGATATTTCGGATTCTGAATCATTTCGTTGATTGCGTTCTTAAGAATTTCTTCATCCAAATCTTGAAGATTTATTGTAAGTCCAAAACCAGCATTTGTAGCACCTTTTATATTTAAAAATTGGTCCGCGAAAATTGGAACTCCGATGATTGGAACTCCATGATAAACAGATTCTGTTGTACTTAATAATCCACCGTGTGTAATAAAGATTTTCATATTTGGATGGGCGAGAATGTCGTCCTGTGGAAACCAATCACTAATAAATATATTATCACTTTTTCCAATTAAGCTTTTATCTTCCCATTTCCACAAGACTTTTTGTTTCAACGAACTGAACACTTTAAAAAGAATAGAACCGAATTTTTCATTCAAAACAGAACTTTGAATATTTGACCCCAATGAAAAATAAATAACACCATCTTTAGCAGATTCAATAAATTCTTTCATATCCTTAGGAAGAGGATCTGATTTTGTTTTGATATGCATTCCTCCAACCTCAATCATATTTGGCACATATGGACGTGGAAAACTTAATGTGAAATGATTATTTAATAAAACTAGAGAAACGTTTCTATGGAGTTCGGCGAGTTTCGGTTTCGGATCAGGAAATGCTTTGTTGTAAATAGCTTCTTGTTTCGGCATGTAAACGTATGTGGTGAAAACTTTCTCATACGCAACAACAATAATATTTGTAATTCGTTCCCAAATATTCATTCTATCACCGTAACCTATAAATGCATTTGGAACATATGACAATGGCGTTGGAGTTCCAACCATTTCGTTGGTCCAAATTGAAGCACCGAAAGTTGATAAAGCAATAATTGGTGCCTTAAAGTGATGACCAAAGCCAAGCATTGCTTCGTTCATGAAGGCTTCCATTATGACGAGATCATATTTCTCATTAGATTGTAGAAATTTTTTTGTTGCCTGATCTTCAAATGTTGCATTTGTAATTGCCAATCCAAAGGCATGAGTAAATTTAAGGAAATTGAATATACTTATTTTATTATATTCCGCAAAACTTGGAATTTCTGTAAATTGAAAATTATAAAACTCAATAAATTTCAGAATTTTTTTAAATTAAACCAAATATTTTACCAATTTCTGATCGTCTTAACGCAGTTGTTTGAATAATTCGCCAGTTTTTGACTGGTTTTTTCGGTGGAATTGGCGTTATTAAAGTTATTTCATGTCCTTTTTCTGCTAAACCTTTTAATAACGCTGCTCCGACATTATAATGTGATCGTATATTTGTATGCGAAATTCCAAGAATTTTATATCCATTTCCAAAGTTTATCATCAAAGAAAAAATTAAAACAAAAGCAACCCTCATTTTGCTTTAAGTGCGATTCACACCCAACTTCCCAAAATATACTAAATACATATTAAAAATTCATTGCATGACATAACATTCTTATCTTGAAATTTCTTTAAGCGTTCTCCATAATTTATGATAAGTATATACAGTTTTATTTGATTTCATGTAAAATGTTCATAGCTTTCTTATTGATAAGGAATATAATCTATTTAAATTATTTTATTGTGGTAACACGATAATATATATAATATAGAAAATATCTTATCATGACTATATCTTGCCTCAAATGAAATTAAAAATTTGAATGATGTGGCAGTCCTCTGCGCTGATTAGAAATTCTTACTTTCATCAGTTAGATTTTTATAAGTACTTTCACTAAACGATATAATAAATTAAAAATTAATGGAAAGGCGATGAAAACACTAATTTTCAAATTTCAATTTATTGGCCAACCTCCTTTTAGACTTACCAAAAAAAAATCTCAGTACGCGCTTTAAGTTAGGCATTACTAAGAATTGCATCCAGACACTTTGTTAACTCGAAGGACTCTAAAAGGAATTTACTTGTTTTTTTTTTAATTTGTAGAAAGGTTTTTAAAACCACAAAGAATTCTTACTTGAATTAGTCAATCGTTTTCAAAAATCTCTTCTTTACTCATTCCAGTCGTTTCTTATAGTCTAACAAATCAGTTATTCAAAGTGCCTAATCTAACAAGTTATTATTATCATACAAGACGCTAACTTTCATTTTAGACCGCCTCATATCTTGAGAATATGACTATTTTAAATATACAGACTGGCGCCTAAAACCAAAAAACGCCCAAAATTTTTATTTCGCCCCATATAAATTATATTCTTATTTCTTCTTTCTTTTGGACACTGTTACAAGCCGTTCTTCAATCTTCGACATTTCATCAAATTCTGCATATAAATTGTCCTTGTGAAAAACTACTACATCTAGAAAAGACTACCTAGCGCACTTTCTCAAATGGTTATATTTTGCAATGAAAATAAAAATAACGAAATATTAAAAAAACGGGATACTACACCTGAAAATTATGGTGATTGAATAATTTGGGTGATCATAGTAAGTTGATCAATAAGGATATATTAAGAACTGATTGGGAAGTTGAGAAGAGATTTATAAAATGATGTACATCATCCAATTCTACACTTTCAGAAAGGGTACCTGCTATTTTCAATATGTCACCAAACTCACTTCGTAGAAAATCAAATTAACCCACAAACATTTATACTATATACCCTTTATAGGGAAATTAGAAACTTTCTTATAAAATACAAATCACTTTTAAAAGAAATAACATTTTATTATAAATATAAACTCCATACAAACTAATTTTCAAGCAATTGCATAATTGACAGCGTTCTCTCGATTCTCATCTTATGACAGTCCAATACAAATACTCATAATTACAATATTTTTGTTTAAAAAACATTTAAGGTCAAAGAAATTATCTTAACTAAAAACATTTTCATTATTTAATCTTTTTTATTTTTTCCGGTATCTTTTGATTGACCGAACACTTTGGTTAGCACTTTCTTTATTAAAACAATTAACACATAAAATGTAATTATTGGAACTCCGAATATGATAAGAAATGCATCTAAATTGTGATATTGAATAAAGTTCAATTCTTGTCCAGATGAATGCATGTGTGGTGCACCTTTATGCCGGATAACATACTCAACCCAAAACATTGCAGTTTCCAAAGGAGTTTGAGGTTGATCACGAAGACTCTCCGAGCGTTTCTTAATATTTTCACGATATTTAGGATTTTGAATCATTTCGTTGATTGCGTTCTTAAGAGTTTCTTCATCCAAATCTTGAAGATTTATTGTAAGTCCAAAACCAGCATTTGTAGCACGTTTAATATTTAAAAATTGATCCGCAAAAATTGGAATTCCAATGATTGGAACTCCGTGATAAACAGATTCTGTTGTACTTAATAATCCACCGTGTGTAATGAAGATTTTCACATTTGGATGGGCGAGAATGTCGTCCTGTGGAAACCAATCACTAATAAATATATTATCACTTTTTCCAATTAAGCTTTTATCTTCCCATTTCCACAAGACTTTTTGTTTCAACGAACTGAACACTTTAAAAAGAATAGAACCCAGTTTTTCACTCAAAGTAGAACTTTGAACATTTGAACCTAACGAAAAATAAATAACACCATCTTTAGCGGATTCAATAAAGTCCTTCATATCCTTAGGAAGAGGATCTGATTTTGTTTTGATGTGCATTCCTCCAACCTCAATCATATTTGGAACATATGGACGTGGAAAACTTAATGTGAAATGATTATTTAACAAAACTAGAGAAACGTTTCTGTGGAGTTCGGCGAGTGTCGGTTTCGGATCAGGAAATGCTTTCTCATAAATAGCTTCTTGTTTCGGCATATAAACGTATGTGGTGAAAACTTTCTCATACGCAACAACAATAATATTTGTAATTCGTTCCCAAATATTCATTCGATCACCGTAACCTATAAATGCATTAGGAACAAATGATAATGGTGACGGGGTTCCAACCATATCGTTAGTCCAAATTGAAGCACCGAAAGTTGAGAAAGCAATAACTGGTGCCTTAAAATGATGACCAAAGCCAAGCATTGCTTCGTTCATGAAGGCTTCCATAATGACAAGATCAAATTTCTCATTAGATTGTAGAAATTTTTTTGTTGCTTGATCTTCAAATGTCGTATTCGTTATGGCCAAGCCCATGACATGACAAGATTTAAGAAAATCAAATATGCTCATTTTATTAAATTCAGCAAAATTTGGAACTTCTGTAAATTGAAAATTATATAAATCAAAAAATTTAATAATTTTTTTTTTTAATAAAACCAAATATTTTACCACTTTCCGCTGGTTTGAATTCAGTTGTTTTAATAATTCGCCAATTTTTGACTGGTTTTTTCGGTGGAATTGGCGTTAATATAGTTATTTCATGTCCTTTTTCTGCTAAACCTTTTAATAATGCTGATCCGACATTATAATGTGATCGTATATTTGTATGTGAAATTCCAAGAATTTTATATCCATTTCCGAAGTTTAGCATTAAAGCAAAAATTAAAACAAAAGTAACCCTCATTTCACTTTTAGTGTTTTCCAGCCAACTTCCCAAAGTATACTAAATATTAAACGTACTTTGTATTTATTACACAAAATACTTGTATTTTTGAAAATCATTCTGTTTAAATATTCTCTCTAATTTGAAATTTTGAGTGTAAATACCCGGAAACAAATGTATTGAATTTGCGACATTAGCTGGGCTGTGTGTGTAGTTTTATCAATAGTTCACAGTTGCGAGTATCTTATTGATAAACATAATATTATTCTATTTAATTGCGATAATATGTTGTGTATGGAGAGAATCTAATATACGACGGTTTCTTTAGAAAAAATAATAGATTCTCATCTTTGTAGTGGAATTTGATTAATTTAAATAGATTTTGTTTTGATGACGCGGTGCTGCAGGGCTAACTATGCAGCAGCCTAGGGGCCCGCACTATAAAATAAAATAAAATAATATGACAAAGAAAAAATTCTCATTTAGTGAATGACGGAAAGATCATTTATTTATCTACGACATTTTTCAAAAAAAACGTATTCTAATTTTTGACAAATTAGTCCAAAAATGACCAGAATCTTCATCAGTTTACAGATCCTAAATGCGGCTCTGCGATGTTGTCCAAAAGAGCCAACCAAAAACTAGTTTTTTATGAAAATTAAAGACTCATTCAAATTTGACTGATAAAATGTTACATGAAACAAATTATTAAATTATATAATTCGTATTAATTTTATAAAAAAGCTTTTTTTTGAGTTATTTCATAACAAATACAAGTATTGAATTATCTACTAAATATTTGAATGATAATATTTTTATATTTACAACAAGTAAACAATAATTATTTCACATGAGAAGAGAAGATTGCAAAAGCTTGCATTTAATAGCCTTGAATATTACGCATTTTCAGATACCGTATATACAATATGGGGAGGAAATGTTTAGGCACTATGGTAGGTACTATCAGGTACTATCAAATATTGGTGAATTTATTTACTATACGTAGTTCAGAACTAGAAATTGCTAGTATTTGAAAAGTCTCGAGTTCAACTCCGGGTTTGAACTTCGACAATATTCATACTTATTCAGTTTCTAACAGCAGCAATAAAAGCTCCTTGATGGATAAGAATTACTTTTATTATACTATATTGTCTAGTTAAGAAGATAAAATACAAACCAAATATAATATTCTTTTCAGATAATGAGTAATCTCCCTTTTTGACATAAAATTTGATTTAATCGATAGTTATTAAAAGTAATGATGAATGATGATACTTCGTTTTTCGATTATAGATCTATAAAAGCTTAAAATTGACAGTCATTACTATTTTCAGACAAACAAAAATCTTTAAATTTTACTAATAACAAAATGCTATCTAATCCTGATAAAATCAACGAGGTGTAAAATTATTAATAACTACTAAAATTTACGCACTTTTTCATTCTAAGTGATCACGTCTGTCCGACAATAAGTGTTTTTCTTTAGTCGACAGAAAAAAAATTGTTTTCCTAATTATTATCTTATTTTGGAGTTCAATCAAAACGTGCGTAGTAACCGATCGAAACAGTTCCGATTTAAATTTACGCACGATCAATTGACCTTCTACTATATTTAATTAATATTGTGAAACACAATTTTTAAAAATGAAATTACTAACAATTTATTTAGTAGTTGTTTTAAGTGTATTTTTAAATATTTGTGATGGTGCTAAAATTTTGGGTGTATTTCCATCGGTGGGACGATCGCATTATATTGTTGGATCATCTTTAATGAAAGGTTTAGCTGAAAAAGGACATGAAGTTACTGTAATATCACCATTTCCTCAAAAAACTCCGTTAACAAATTATCACGATATTTCCACAACTGGAATATTTGAAGCTATGAAAGGTTAGTTTTTATGTGAAACCTTATGCAGGGTATATATAAATTATATATTGAAAAGATTCCTGTTGATATAGAAAAATATCAAACAGTCGTTTTGCAATTTATTTTCTTTAAAGTAGAGTTAATTTATGTCATTTACAGGAATTGCTTCGATTATAAATTCATAAGTACTATTTGGGATACTATAAGTAATATATAATAGTAATATTATTAAGTAATATTTTCCCAACAGATTACGCGAGCAAAATAATAGATTTACGAACTATGGGAGTTACTGAAGTTGTAGTTAAGCTTTATGAAATGGGACTATTAATAACCAACCATTCGTTACAAGAACAAAATGTTCAAGATTTGATAAATTCAAATGAAAAATTTGATCTGGTTATTATGGAAATTTTCGTAACGGAAGCAATGTTAGGATTTGCTCATCGTTTTAATGCACCTATAATTGCAGTGTCACCATTTGGAGCATCATTATTTAGTAATGATATGGTTGGATCACCGACACCACTTTCATACGTTCCAAATCCTTTCTTAAGTTTTACCGATCATATGGCAATTACACAAAGAATGGGAAATTTTCTTCTTGCAGTTTTTGAACGTTTCTATAATGATTATGTTTATTTTCCAAAACAAGAGCAAATATACAATCAATATTTTCCAAATCCAAAACCAAGTTTACGAGAACTTCAGAAGAATGTATCTATGGTACTATTAAATAGTCACTTCACTCTTAACTATCCACGTCCATATGTTCCGAATATGATTGAAGTTGGTGGAATGCATGTTAATCGTAAAATAAAACCGCTTCCAAAAGATATTAAACAATTTTTAGATTCAGCCAAAAATGGTGCAATATATTTTTCAATGGGTTCAGGATTGAAAAGCAGTCAATTACCACGTGAAAAAATTGATGAACTTTTAAAAGTTTTCGGTTCATTAAACAGAAAGTTTTATGGAAATGGGAAGACAAAACATTACCTGGAAAAACTGATAATATCCTGATCAACGATTGGTTCCCACAAGATGATATATTAGCACATCCGAATATAAGAATTTTCATTACACACGGTGGTTTATTGAGTACCACTGAAGCTGTCTATCATGGA
Organism: Xylophagus ater; assembly: GCA_963422695.1. Lineage (NCBI taxonomy): Eukaryota > Metazoa > Arthropoda > Insecta > Diptera > Xylophagidae > Xylophagus > Xylophagus ater. The sequence goes on along the minus strand of OY730486.1, from coordinate 7,203,275 downwards.
GTTCCGGTTATCGGTATACCAATATTCGGTGATCAATTTTTAAATATGGGTCGAGCAACACGGTCTGGATTTGGTATCACGGTTGAATTTGATAATTTAAATGAAGAGAACTTGAAGAATGCTTTAAATGAAATGTTAAGCAACAGTAAATATCGTGATAATATGAAGACAATATCAGAACGGTTCCGTGATCAGCCTCAAACACCTTTAGAAACTGCAATATATTGGGTTGAATATGTTATCCGACATAAAGGTGCACCACATATGCATTCAGCTGGACAAGAATTGAATTTTATCCAATATCATAATATTGATCTTTATGCGATTTTGATTGGCGGAATTTGGTTGATGTATTTCCTAAATAAAACATTATTTAAAAAATTGTTATCAAGCATTAGCAGAAAACCAAAAGTTAATCAGACTAAGAAGAAGACTCATTAAATTGTAATTGTTGTTTTTCCAATAACGTTTGTATGTTGTTTTTTTGTGTGATTAAGATAATCATTCAAATAATTGAAGATTATTTTGTAGTTGTAATTTTATATTGTAGTTAATTGAATAAATTTATAATTTATATTTTTGAACATTTCATTAATAATTTGTATACAACCAATTAAATTAAATGGTTTGACACATAATAAAATAATTATATTCTATAAGTTATTTTCTATTAGGTTTCTTGAATAAACCCCATTTTTACTTCTCAACCGAATTATAATCAATCATTAAAACAAATTTTATCTCTTCATTGATTAATAATGTTGTATCATCCCTCGTGCCTTCCAAAACGGTATATTCCCGAGATTACTGGATACTTCACTTAATTGTACGAAAGAAAAGCAAATATGATGAAATATTTAAAAAAAAACTGAGGTACTTCACCTAATCATTTTGTTGTATGAGTAATTCGTGGGATCATAGTAAGTGGATCAATAAAGACATATCAAGCCATGGTTGGGAACTTAAGAAAAAATAAATAAAGTGATGTACTTCCTCCAATTCTACACTTTCAGAAAGGGTGCCTGCTACTTTCAATATATCACTAATATTTACAGAAACTCACTGCTAGAAAATCGAATTAACCCACAAACATTTGTATACTCTTTATAGAGAAATTACATACTTTCTTATAAAATACAAATCACTTTTAACAGAAATAACATTTTATTATAAATATAAACTCCATACAAACTAATTTTCAACAATTGCATAATTGACAACGTTCTGCTGGCTTCTCATCCTATGGCAGTCCAATACAAATACTCATAATTACAATATTTTTGTTAAAAAAACATTTAAGGCCAAATAAATTATCTCAACTAAAAACATCTTCATTATTTAATCTTGTTTATTTTTTCCGGTATCTTTTGATTGACCGAACACTTTGGTTAGCACTTTCTTTATTAAAACAATTAACACATAAAATGTAATTATTGGAACTCCGAATATGATAAGAAATGCATCTAAATTGTGATATTGAATAAAGTTCAATTCTTGTCCAGATGAATGCATGTGTGGTGCACCTTTATGTCGGATAACATACTCAACCCAAAAGATTGCAGTTTCCAAAGGAGTTTGAGGTTGATCACGAAGACTCTCCGAGCGTTTCTTAATATTTTTACGATATTTAGGATTCTGAATCATTTCGTTGATTGCGTTCTTAAGAATTTCTTCATCCAAATCTTGAAGATTTATTGTAAGTCCAAAACCAGCATTTGTAGCACGTTTAACATTTAAAAATTGATCAGCGAAAATTGGAATTCCAATGATTGGAATTCCGTGATAAACAGATTCTGTTGTACTTAATAATCCACCGTGTGTAATGAAGATTTTCATATTTGGATGGGCGAGAATGTCGTCCTGTGGAAACCAATCACTTATAAATATATTATCACTTTTCCCAATTAAGCTTTTATCTTCCCATTTCCACAAGACTTTTTGTTTCAACGAACTAAACACTTTAAAAAGAATAGAACCGAGTTTTTCATTCAAAGTAGAACTTTGAACATTTGAACCTAACGAAAAATAAATAACACCATCTTTAGCAGATTCAATAAAGTCTTTCATATCCTTAGGAAGAGGATCTGATTTTGTTTTGATATGCATTCCTCCAACCTCAATCATATTTGGTACATATGGACGTGGAAAACTTAATGTGAAATGATTATTTAACAAAACTAGAGAAACGTTTCTATGGAGTTCGGCGAGTTTCGGTTTCGGATCAGGAAATGCTTTGTTATAAATAGCTTCTTGTTTCGGCATGTAAACGTATGTGGTGCATACTTTCTCAAACGCAACAACAAGAATATTTGCAACTCGTTCCCAAATAGTCATTCTATCACCGAAACCTATAAATGCATTTGGAACATATGATAATGGTGACGGGGTTCCAACCATATCGTTAGTCCAAATTGAGGCACCGAATGTTGAGAAAGCAATAACTGGTGTTTTAAAGTGATGACCGAAGCCAAGCATTGCTTCGTTCATAAAGGCTTCCATTATGACGAGATCAAATTTCTCATTCGAGTTTAAAAGTTTTTTAGTTGCTTGATCTTGAATTAAGGTGTTAGTTATTCCCAGTCCCACGCCGTGAATAAAATTTATAAATTGAAATGTATTTAGGTTATGAAGTTCTGTAAAATTTGGACCTCCTGTAAAAAAGATATGTTGATACATTTGTTAAAAGGAATTAATAAATTAAAAATATTACCATTTTCAAAGGGAACGAAATTTTCGGTTTGAATAATTCGCCAATTTTTAATTGGCTGTTTTGGTGGAATTGGCGTTATTAAAGTGATTTCATGTCCTTTCTCTGCTAACCCTTTTAACAGTGCTGCTCCCACATAGTAATGAGATCGTGCACTTGTATGAGAAATTCCAAGAATTTTATATGCAATTCCAATATTAATTATTGAAACAAAAGTTAAAACAATAATAATTCTCATTTTGTTTGAAGTCAGTACCGATCGAGTTTACAAAATATACTGAATACGGTTTGTGATTAAAAAGCTGTTCAATTGGAATAAAGCTTTTTTTAAAAATGCGGAAAACATATATGCGATGAAGTAATTCACACATTCGTCATTTTACACTTTACTCACAATTTATTCGCAATTCAGAAAAAGAACGTGAAGTCAGTATTAGTATTTTTTATTAACTAAAGCAAATTATAGACATCGACAGTTACTTCGTTTACATGACCGGATTGAAGTCGACTTCAATCCGAATATTGTGCATGTATACCCAGATCGACTTCAAATCGACTTGAGTCAATCCGATCACAGAAATTTTTCTGATCGACTTGAAATTTGCATGTATACCCAGATCGACTTCAAATCGAATTGAAAATTTAACATGGAGTATTAAGAGAGGGGAAACATAACCTAAAAAAGAAAAATTTGTTTGGCTGCGTCTATGAAATTGACTTTGATTTGAAGTCGATTTCAAGTCAATCTTTCAATCCGGTAAAGATAAAAAACTCGGGTTGGATTTCAAGTCGATCTCAACTCAATTCTAAAATCGCCATGTAAACGAAGTAAGTGACAGTGAATTTTTATGTAATAATTAAATTAGATACTTTTCAAAACTATTCTTGAAAAAGAAACTAAAATAGCTTCATAGAAGCTCATTGAATACTATAAATATATAACAAGAGCTTTTATGGAATCTATCAACATTATATAAAGAAAATCATCTTACACATATTTAAAAGCATTTTGTTATCATGACGGTCGGTAATCTCTCTTTTTGATATTTAATTTCATTTAATTCATATGTAATTAAAAAAATAATCATAGCCATGGTAATCAATTCGACGATAAAAATAGATTTTGTTGAAAATCCATACGAAAATGTTATCTAACCCTGAAAAAATCAACGAGGCGTCGTATTATTCTTAAAAACTACTAAAGTTTACGCATTTTTTCATTCGAAGTGATCGCGTCTGTCCGACAACAAATATTTGTGTTTCTTTAGTGGACAGGAAAAAAGTGGTTTTCAAAATTATTACCTCATTTTAAAGGTCGACTCAAAACGTGCGCAGTTGATCGATCGTGTTAGTTTTATTTGAGGTTTCGGGCGATCAATTGATCATTATATTTTGTTAATTGATATTGTGAAATAAAATTTATAAAAATGAAATTATTAACAATTTATTTAGTAGTTGTTTTAAGTGTATTTTTAAATATTTGTGATGGTGCTAAAATATTGGGTGTATTCCCAACAATGGCACGATCACATTATATTGTTGGATCATCTTTAATGAAAGGTTTAGCTGAAAAAGGACATGAAGTTACTGTAATATCACCATTTCCTCAAAAAACTCCGTTGAAAAATTATCGCGATATTAATACACCTGGAATATTTGAAGCTACAAAACGTTAGTTTTTATGTGAAGTTTTTATACGGGGTGTCTATGAATTGTATATAATCTAGATCAAAGAAATACCTGTATAAATAGTCGTTTTGTATTATTCTTTATTTAAAGTAATGTTAATCTATGGCGTTTACAGGAATTTCTTCGAGTATGAGTTCATAAATACTTTGAAAGAACTAATATAATATGAAACATGAATTTTATTATATAATATTTTTCCAACAGATTTCCTCAATTCAATATTAGATCTACGAACTATGGGAGTGGCTGAAGGATTAGTTAATTTATTCGATATGGGACTTTATATAACCAACATTTCATTACAGGAACAAAGTGTTAAAGATTTGATAAATTCAAATGAAAAATTTGATCTTGTTATTATGGAAATTTTCGTAAATGAGGCAATGTTAGGATTAGCTCATCGTTTTAATGCTCCAATTATTGCGGTGTCCACATTTGGAGCAACAATATGGAATTGTGATATGGTTGGATCACCGTCACCCTTATCATACGTCCCAAGTCCTTTCTTAAGTTTTACCGATCATATGACAATCACCCAAAGAATGGGAAATTTTCTTCTTGCAATTTTTGAACGTTTCTATAATGATTATGTTTATTTACCAAAACAAGAGCAAATATATAATCAATATTTTCCAAATCCAAAACCAAGTTTACGAGAAATTCGAAAGAATGTTTCTATGGTATTATTAAATAGTCACTTCACCCTTAACTATCCACGTCCATATGTTCCGAATATGATTGAAGTTGGTGGAATGCATGTTAATCGTAAAATAAAACCGCTTCCAAAAGATATTAAACAATTTTTAGATTCAGCCAAAAATGGAGCAATATATTTTTCAATGGGTTCAAATTTGAAAAGTAATCAATTACCACGTGAAAAAATTGATGAACTTTTAAAAGTTTTCGGTTCATTAAAACAGAAAGTTTTATGGAAATGGGAAGACAAAACATTACCTGGAAAAACTGATAATATCCTGATCAACGATTGGTTCCCACAAGATGATATATTAGCACATCCGAATATTAGACTTTTCATTACGCACGGTGGTTTATTGAGTACCACCGAAGCTGTATATCATGGAGTTCCGGTTATCGGTATACCAATATTCGGTGATCAATATTTAAATATGGGTCGAGCAACACGGTCTGGTTATGGCATCACAGTTGAATTTGATAATTTAAATGAAGAGAATTTGAAAAATGCTATAAATGAAATGTTAAGTAATAATAAATATCGTGATAATATGAAGACAATATCAGAACGGTTCCGTGATCAACCTCAGACACCTTTAGAAACTGCAATATATTGGGTTGAATATGTTATCCGACATAAAGGTGCACCACATATGCATTCAGCTGGACAAGATTTGAATTTTATCCAATATCATAATATTGATCTTTATGCTATTTTGGTTGGCGGAGTTTGGTTGATGTGTTTCCTAATTAAAGCATTATTTAGAAAACTGTTATCAAGCCTTACCAAAAAACCAAAAGTTAATCAGAAAAAGAAGAAAACTCATTAATTTCTGAAAGGAGTTTTTCTTCAAAATTAAAATTCGTATTTTTCCAGTAATATTTGAACCTTTTTTTTTACAATAATTGTATATAATAATTAATTACATAATTTTATCGTTTATATGTTGAATATTTCATTAAGTAATTATTACACTGTAATTTTTATATAACCGAACCGAGCCAATTAAATCAAATAAAAGTATATAAAATTTATGAAGATTTTTTTATTAATTCTATCTATGTAATTAAAATTCTTAACTGCCTTTGTATCTATGATGTTAAAATCGGAAAACCCATTGTAAACATTTTTTTTTGTATGTTTAATTTCATCATAGGTAAAGCTCTAGAAACAGGACAGACTACATATGTATTTATAATCCCATCAGTACGCTGGGCAGTAGCGTTTGGCTAGTCTAGAATATACAATTGAAATTGACTTTTGTGCTTTACAAATAAATGAAGCGTAGGCGTGCTGAAAGACAGTTTAGAGTACCAGTTATAACTCTTTCGTTTCGGAAACAAATATTTTAGATAACGATGAAATTAATCTCATAATTTACAAAAAAAGCGAAAAAAACAATACAAACTTTAATGAAAGCTTTTGAATGAAATGATTTGAAGAAATATATTATAATTATTTATTTATTTAAAAAGTAAAAAATTGTTTTAAAACCCTGAACTTCTAATCACTTTCATTATCATTGGGCCAACAACGAAACCAGTATTTTCATAAATGTTACGTAAAACATGACAAGCTAAATTTTCATTCTTAGCATGTTGTTAAAATAGATGATGACCAATAATACAGGATGGATCAAAAGCTAAGCAATATTTTTCTTTAATAAATAGAAGCTCAGAAAAATTACTAATTTTAAATAGTTAACATTTTTATTTATCAACAATATTTGGAGCAGTTTATTTTGAAAATAGGGTAAAAGTCCATTTTATTGATTTCGAGTTACGTGCAGTCTTGCAAAATATTATAATTCCCGTACAAAATTTACTGGACAGTTTTCATTTTTGTTACAATAGACCATTTTCCAACCAGCTTCCATTTTGCAATTGTCTATTCTACTTATATTTGGTGGGTAGAAAAGTTTCATCGTATTCTTTCGGTAGACTGCATTGTGAACAGCTAGAAATATTACGGCAACCAAAAGCAGCCAGATTTGATAAGTAGGCAAGGCATAATTTTCCATCACGACAACGTAAGACACCACACATCTTCGGCGACCCATGAAAAATTGAGAGAACTGACATTGAATCATCGGACAACTATTTGTTCCTGCCACTTCAGAACTCACTTAATGGTGCAAAGTTGATTTCAAAACAGGCCTGCTAAAATCACTTGGTGCAGTTTTTCGGTCAGAAATCACGAAAGTTTTAAAGTGACGGAATTATGGTTTTGCCGAGTTAAATTGTGTCGAGTCGAACCGGCCGGTTATCAGAAAATTGATAACATTAAATTTGAAAATAAAAGTTTTACTTATATTAAATTATGCAATAGTATTTTTATAATCACAACGAACATATATTAATATTATAAATAAAATATTGAATCTATGATTGTATAATTTTAATATTTATATTAATAAGTTTTTAGTTTCTTTCTGGCAAATATTATTAAAATCATTCTAAATAAATATTTCAATAAAATGGCAATGCTCAAAACAGCTGTGACTAGAATCAATAAACTGATGGCGTACACATCCAACAGGTAGAAATCAATTAAAGAGTATTTTGATTGTTTATTAATTTTGATAAAATCATCATGACGTTCTTCATAGATAGTCTTCAATAAATGTTTCATCATTTTCAACGGACTAATCGGACGATTTTGAAATTTATATGAAATTTGTAAAAGATTTTCATGATATCTGTAAAAAGTAAATATTTTTTCCTCTTTTTTTTCATTCTCTATAAATAATAATCATTAAAAAATTACCTTCCATTATCAAGAATTTCATTAATCGATTGTGTAATTGTTTCAATAGAAATATTATCGAAATTTATTTTAACACCTAAACCATAACGTTTGAATAAATCTAATTTTTTCGATTGATCTCTATTAAATGGTATTCCAATAATTGGAATTTCATGATATAAAGCTTCGGTTAAACTTAAATCACCACCGTTCGTAATGAAAAGTTTTATATTTGGATGTCGTAAAATATCATCTTGTGGTAACCATTTAGCAAAATAAAAATCATTTGATATGCCAAATGCTGTTGTATTACCATTCCATGCCCAAATTACTTTTTCCGGACGTTTATATAAAACACGAAATAGGATATTGATTTTTTCTTTACGAATATTACTTGGATTAATATCTGGTCCAAATGAAACATAAATACAGCCATCTTCAGCTGAATGTATAAATTGTTCTAATCGTTCGGATAATGCATATTCAAAATGATTTTTATCAGGTATATGTATACCGGTCACGTCCATCATATCAGTTGGACTTAATATCGATTTATCAAAATTCAATGAACTAATTAATATTTTTGATACAAATTTTTCAATTAAATTATCTAATTCCAAATGATTCATATCATTAAATGCTTGTGCGTAAAGTTGACGCTATAAGTATTAAGAAATTAATATTAGTAAAATGTGATGTTAGCTTATAGGCCTTATTTACATCTGACATTTATCCACCCAATAAAATTCAGGCAAAAATTCAGCAAATAAATATCTGATATAAACAAAACCTAAACGCTTATTCATACCTGTCGTGGATAATAGTAAAAATCAATTATCAATCGATCGATAAAATTCGCAAAATAATTTTTAATAAATTGAAAAATATTTTCAGTTTGATATTTTTGGATTAAATACAAATTTGATAATGGATAACGCACTCCAATTAATCGATTTAATAATGCATGTGATTCACCAATATTTAAAATTATTATTGGACAATTAAAATATTCGCCTAGACCTAGGCATTATGGTAATTAAGAAAAAGCTAGTTTTAATAGAATTTTACAAATAAAATATAATTAGAATAAATTACAAACCTAGAAGAGCTTCATTATAATCATAATCGAAAATTATCATATCGATCGATAAACGTAATTTGAAAAGCTTTTTAAAGCTTTCATGTTCAATTACTCTTTCAACATGTTGCAAACTTGTTTCATAATGTTTCAAAGTTTCTGCTATATGATCAGAATTTTCCCAAAGATCGGAAACTTTTTCTAAAAATACAAAAATAGAAAAGTTATTTTGTCTAATTTCTAATAAAAAAAAAATTTAATTTGAAAATATTATTATTGGGCATATTTCCAAAAATTCAATACAATGTTAAATGAAAATAGAATTTAGGTATAGGCAATTAGTTTTAAGATTCAATGGAAAAGCATTTTTGTTTGTTAGAAATATGAGGTTGATAACCGAAAGGCATCAAAGTGAAACATAATTGGAGATAATACCCTCTGCAATCACTCAGTGCAAGCGTTTATGATATTTTAAAGCTTTAATTTACAAGAATTTTTGGAAATACGCTTTCACAAACCTGATTTCTTTCTCAAAAGATCTTCTATAGAAATGTGATTAATTTTCGCCTCCTGAGGATAAGGACTTAATACCGTTATCTACATGAAATATTCAAATTATTATTTTAGTACGAAAATTCAATAAATCCATAAAATGCAAATAATTCTGACTGTTGTATTGTTTTAATAATATTTAGAATTTATAGAAAAAACAAATGAATCAGATTATAAGTATCAGTGTGGAATGGTCAAGTCTATTAAGATCTAGTATCTAGAAACCGAAGAGGAATCATGTAACTCGATTTGGTTAAAATCGTATCGAAAGAGCATAGTAATGGCAATGTATTTTCGATTCGATTTAGTCTCAATTGAGTTACACGATTCCATCTCTTATAAAACTCTAGTTTAAATTCACATCTCGGTTCTTCACAACTAATATTTTCTTTGTCTACAAACCGTAAGTCTTAAGAATAATTTCGTCCTTCGAATATATTTTGTCTTGTTTCAGGTCAAAAGAATATATCTCAAGCAAAAAAATTAATCATCATTTAAAAATACTTATTAATTCCCTGACACCCTGTAAAATATTATATTTTCTCAATTTTTTTTTTCCCCTAAATATTAGCTTTCTATACTATTTAATTTCTTTTATTCTATATTAGAAAGCTTTCGAAATTAATTTAGTATTAGATTTTATGGAACAATTAGAAAATATTATCAGCGCTGACCAAGTTAAAAATAAATTAAATTTTTTATGTTGTTTGCTTAGAAACAGATCAGAAAAAATTTAACAAATAATCAAAATATGTAATTAGAAAAACAAAACGAGAAAAAAACAAGATATCATAAAATAAAACTTACCGAATGACCACTATTAACAAGCTCATTGAAAATCGAGGAAGCATAAATTGTATGTGATCTTGACAATGATGTCACAACACCAAGAATGTTGAACGCCTCGGAGTTTTTGATCTCACCAAAACCATAAATGATTATGAACCACAAGAAGAGCTTTAACTGACGGATCATAATTGTGATTATATTTTTTCCAAAAAAAAAAGAAAAACACTGTTTGTTAGTAAACAAAACGTAAAATAAGTTATTTTTTTTATTGTTCACTTGAAAATGAAGAAAAAACAGCTAACACTATTAACAGCTGATCGAAAACTGAATATGAATTTATACATTAGGAACAAAGGTGAGAATATCAAACAATGCTATTATCGAAATGATTAAACAAAAATATATAAGAGAATATGGAAACAAAGGCCTATGAAAGGCGCAAACAATCGAAATCTTGTATCGAGAAACGTGACCACATAAAATGTACTCTTCTCTCAGCTTATATTATTTATTTTATTTATAAGCTTAAATTAAAATCATATGTAAAATAAAAGCTTTATAAAATACACCAACTACACTCTATTAAGTGTTCTGGGCAAGCGCATAACAAAAGTGGTCAGCACATATTTACATATTTTATAAATCAAGCAAAATTCTTAAAAAATTTGTTGTTTAGAATTTATTACGAATATTTTAAATCTTGCTGAATCAATTTTGAAATCAACTCGAATTTTAGTCTATTTTATCCAATTTGTATTTGCTATTTGCTTCATCGAAAAATACTAATTATTTTGATAATGATAACTAATTTATTAAAGAGTTATCCAATAGATATGATAGAACTTCTGATAGAGATTGTAGTGATGTTTATTAATATTTTGATTACTGCCAATGTTATTTACTTTCAGTATAGTCTGGCATTATATCACTGGAACAACGTTTACAAGATATTAAAATTTATTATCTAAATCATATGTACTTCGATTCGTGAATTTTATAGCCGACATAATCGTCTGTCTGAGCAAGCTATTCGTCGAATTGTGGAAAAGTTTGAAAATAATTATTCTGGAGATGACGTCCCCGGTATGGCATAGAAATGCCCGAAGATGATTCCACGATTCCTCGAAGTACACAACATTGCCATACACTATACACAGCATGGGGTATTTTGAGTTAAGATCCCGGCATAGACCCCTATCAGATTCAGGTAGTGCAAGAATTAAAGCCAAAAGATTCTTGAGCAACTGGAAAATAACACACATTTTTATCCAAAAGTTTTCTTCAGGGATGATTATGTCAATAACTAAAATTGTCGTACATGGAGTGAGAAAAATTCTAAAGTCATTCACCAGAATCCGTTCCACTCTCAGAAATTAACATTATATCACACTTATTGGATAACCCTTTATTATTCAATTTAAGTAATTAATCAAATTTATTATTTGTATATAAATTTAGTTTAATTGATTATTAATAAAAGCTTTCCACGAGGAAATTCGGAACTTATAGAAGATTATTTCCGTAATGGTAATAGTAAACTCGGTAGATCTAATATGCTTGGCAAACAATTTGTTTTAAAATTTTGTACATTATCTATCGCCAACCGCTTATCCGCTATCATTCAAGTTTTTCTATGACGCGTATTTTATTTTCGTAAAAATTTTACTGATTGGTAAATTACTATTACCTACTTATGTGAAATAAATTTCATTATCAATATAAATTTTTTTTACGAACAAATTGAGTTTGTACCGTTTTAAAAATAATTGTTAAGAATTATTTAAATTTTCACCCTCCTTTTATACAGTAGACACCACGATTCCAACATAGGTTCTTTGAAAACTTATCGAAGAATCCCTTTGTCATAAGGAATTGTTTATTTAAGTTTTAGTCGCGAGGTATTGAACATCCTTCAGGAAACACTTTGGGAAAATAATCTAAATATAATCTGGTGAAATTTTGCATCTCCATTTTTATAAATTTTAAGAAAACAATCTTTAAAATGAAGAAAATGTATTTTGTCATTAAATATAAAATAAAACTAGAAACTAGTTTTTTGAGTTATTATACTAAATTTAGTAATATGTTTTATGGCACTGATCAGATATATTAAAAAACGACTTTAGACGATCAAAGTTATTACATATTTTGCTTCAATTTACATTAGAAACGTCCTTCTATAAAATTGAAGTATGTAATTTAATGTGAATACAAAAAAAAAACTTAAGTAAATTTCAATTAAATGTAATTATTAGATAATCTTTAAAATAATTAGGAAAATTGTGCTTAGTAACGCTTTATAAAATCACAAACAATTTATTAGCATGCATACTATTTCAATATTTTATAAGACTTTAACTAAAAAATCATTTCTAACAAAACAAAATTATTGATTACGCATAATTTTAGAAAAACACTTTATAAAGCACTTATACGAGTACATTTCTATTTTTATGCCCTATGGTAGGTACTACCAGAGGGTATATTAGTTTGGTCACTACATTTGTAACGCATAGAAATAGGCATCGTAGAAAGATTGCAGGCTAATAGATGTGTGGAGAATCAAAAGTTATATTGATTTCTGCATGTTCATCCGTCCGTCCATCCGTATACCAGATAACCAAAAAATGCGTTATCCGATTTTGATGAAATTTACCATGAAAGTTGATTATTCTTTATCTTGATTTGGTATTGCATTTCACCAAAATCGGTCGAAAGGGGGCGAAGTTATAAAGGAGAAACCAGGGTAACCAGAAAGTTTTATCATTTTCTAAAATGATTTCTCGTTTTTTTTTAAAAAAATTTGTGGAGGAATTTTGTTCAAATTATTTACATACATTGATTATAGATATAAATAGGCGATACTAGTATTATTAAATTTCACTAAAATCGATCTTAGGATAGCGGAGAAAGAAATAAACCGGTTTGATCTTTATTTATGTGTGGACTTAAATAGTTCAAACGTACCGCTTCGATATACGCATAAACGTACTGTATGGTACGAATTTTCAGATAATTTAGTATGTCTTATATTCGTAGTAATATACTATCTGGCAATATCTACCATAGGATTTAAAAATCATTTGCTTTCGCAAATATTGCAATAAGGTATTACCTAAATTGGTTAAACCTAATTATATTGTATTATAAAGCACATTATAAAAGAACTTATGGTAAGCCAGATAGTCAATATTGGTCGGTATTATAGTCAAAATGGTAATTTCCTGTGATAAACTAAATTTTTATTGAAATTTTCAAATAATAATTGCCTAAATATTCAATATTGTCAAATATTAAATAAGATAAATAATTAAACAAATTAAGTTTGTGGAAATATTCTTTAAGAAATTCTTCGTTACAAGTATCCTGTTTGTCAAGTTCAATGCGAACTTGAACTTGATTGAAAACCAGAATTTCGCGACAAACGTTGCATTAATAAATATTATATGGTTGCATATGTTGCAATTTTTTCGTTTTGGATGTGAGGTCTTTCAACTGAAATTTCAATTTACATCCAGTTTGTTCGAAACTGTCTAAGAGTGAATTCCTATAAGTACTATTATTAAAGAAAAATTTTAAAAATATTTAAATTTTTTAATAAATTAATATTTTTCTTTTAAAATAATGTCAATCGAATTTACAATTAATAATCAAACTTTTAAAGGTAATAATTTGTTTTATGAACTACCAATTTTTTAGTTTAGTGAAAATGGAAATTTTTGTGTAAAATCTAAATTTAATGAGAATATGAATTCTTAAAATTAAAATTAATTAGTTAAAAGAATATATTACGAAGATCTTATCATAAAGATGTAAGAGTATCAATCATTAAAATTAAAATTACTTTATTTTGTGATATAAAATCATTTTTTTTTAAATTTCTGCAATTTATAGTGTTTTTATACTTTCTAACTTTCTCTTGGAAAGAAAATGAAGTATTTTCCTAGAAATATAGAAAAATATAGTAAGCAAGTTTGTGTTATTGAATATTCTATTTAATGTGCCCAGATTTGGCCTAAGTGTTTTGTTTTTTTGGACCCCCTTTTCTAAATCTCCCTGATATATGTTAGACAGGAACAAAACAAGTAAAGTGCCAGAAGTTTATTATATGGAAAACTTGACACAACAGCCCCAGAAACATACAAAATGATTCAAGAAGTTGATGATATTGTTTGTTGTAATAATTGTTTACGAAATCGAAGACTTTTGAAGGTCATAAACAGTTCTCCAAAAGGTAGAGAAACACTACAGATTAAAATAACGCGAAAATTACCTTCAAAAATCAAATTCCTCTATGATAAAGAATTCATTCCAACTTGTCAAACAGTTATTGGTAATTTTTATTTGGAAGTTTTACAACATTTGATGGCTAGAATTCGTCGGATTCGAACAACCAATGAAGTTGAAAGGATGCTTTTTCGAACATATTTAGAACATTCACACGTACTTTGGAGGCAATACCACAAAATGAGATTGAGCACGCATTTGAATCAAATCTTTTTAAAAAGTGCATCGAATCAGAAGGAGATTACTTAAACAAAAAGAGCAACCTGAAAGATATTGTTTCATTTCAGTTTTATAACAACATTCACAGAACTTCATTTTCCCACTATATATTATTTTCCACGTAATTGTTTTTAAAAAAATTGCACGTTTCATTAACTTTTATTTTTGAATGAATATAAACTGTTTTAAAAGTAAAGAAAGAATTAAATCTTGGTTGATTTTACCTTAATACTTCATTAGTCAGAGCTTGACAATAAGTCAACAGTTAATTTTTTGTAATAGGCTTATATTATACGAAAGACATGTTAGTAGGAATAATGTCTTAAGTATTAAGTTAATGCTTATGTAAAAGATTTTTTGACTTCACAAAGCTATGAAATTTTGAAATTTAAAATTTGTGAAATAAGGGCTAATGTCTGAAAAACGTAATCAGAAAAAATTTTTTTTCCATTAATGTACATGGTTCAAATTTTACTCGCATAGTTTTTATTCGTAATAATTTTCTCTCAAAAAACCAATTGCATATGTTTAGGCGTTCTAAATAATTCAATAGCATTCTATTTTGAATAGTATTGCTGGATGAATTTCCGGTGGATACGACCTTAAACACATTTATAAGAGATCATGCACAATTGTTTGGTACGAAGTTCTTATGTTTGGAAGGCGGGTGTGGAGCATGTATTGTTACAATTAAAGGACGACATATAATTACTCGAAATTATAAAATTTGGGCAGCGAATTCGGTAAGTACATATGTAGTTTGATTTGATTAAAAATTTTACTAAACATTTTATTAAATTTAAAGTGTCTAACATTATTATACACATGTGATGGATGGAAAATCACAACAATTGAAGGTATCGGTAATAAAACGATTGGTTATCATCCAATTCAAGAAAGATTGGCTCATATAAATGGTAGCCAATGTGGATACTGTTCACCGGGCATGGTAATGAATATGTACAGTTTAATGAAAGCGAATTCAAGAAAAGTTTCGATGAAAGAAATCGAAAATTCATTTGGTGGTAATTTATGCCGTTGTACTGGATATCGTCCAATATTGGATGCAATGAAATCATTTTCAATAGATTCAGAATATGAATATGTAGATTTATGTAATGATATTGAAGATTTGGGTAAACAGAAATGTACAAAAAATAATGGAAAACCATGTGAAAAAAATTGTATTCAGATTAGAAATCAAAATTCAATAAAAGATCATCGAAAATGGTGTTTCCCGAATAACCTTTATGAATTGTTTTTAATAATACATGATATTGAAGAAAAATCATATATTCTAATTGGTGGAAATACTGGACATGGTGTTTATCGTAGAGATGAAAGAATTGTAGATTTCATCGATACGAAAAATGTACCGGAATTACATGTTGTTGAGATTACTGATAATAGTGTTGATATTGGAGGAAATGTTACACTAACTGAATTTATGAGCATTTTAGATCAAGCTTGTTTTTATGATAATTTTAAATATTGTCAGAAATTTATAAAACATATTGATAAAGTTGCTAATGTTCCGGTTCGAAATGTAAATATTTTTGTTTTGTATTAAATTTTCTTAGAGAAAGTATATATTTGAAATATTTTTCTAGATGGGAACAATTGCGGGGAATTTAATGCTAAAACATGAACATAATGAATTTCCTTCAGATATTTTTCTTATACTTTCCACAGTTGATGCTAAAATCTCTGTGGCCATAAGTCCAACCAATATTATAATTTTGTCCATGATAGAATTTCTCCATTACGACATGACACGTTGTGTGATTTTGAAAATTAGTCTTCCACCTTTAAAGGATGATCAGTTCATATTTAAAAGTTATAAGGTATTTGTTTTTTTTTTCAAATTAGGTATTTTCTTATTAATTTAATTTAATTACATATAAAAGATAACACCACGCGCACAAAATGCTCATGCTTATGTAAATGCTGCATTTTTATTCAACATATCCAACAATATAATACAATTTTCACGTTTATGTTTTGGTGGAATTAATCCGAGATTTATTGAAGCAAAATTAACATCAAATTATTTGCAAATGAAAAATATCTTTGATGATGAAATATTCCGTAAAACAATTGAAATTCTAATAAAAGAATTACGTCCAGATTGGATATTACCAGATGCATCTCCAGAATATCGCTTAAAACTAGCGTGCGGTCTTTTTTATAAATTCATATTAAAAATTACACCAAAATTAAAAATAAAATCCGAATATCGTAGTGGCGGATCATTAATAAAACGTCCAATTTCCAGCGGTTCCCAATCATTTGAAACGAAAGAAGATAAATGGCCACTAACAAAACCGATTATAAAAATTGAGGCGCTTGTACAATGTTCTGGGGAAGCGACCTATATGAATGATTTAGCATATTTACCAAAACAAGTTTGGGCTGCATTCGTTCACGCAACACAAGTTAAATCGAAAATTGCAAAAATTGATACTACGGATGCTTTAAAAATTCCTGGAGTTATAGCATTTTTCTGTGCCAAAGATATACCAGGAATAAATTCATTTGTTACAATTGGCCTATTTGGTATTGCCGAAAATGAAGAGATATTCTGTGATGATATTGTTAAATATCATTGCCAACCAGTTGGTATAATTGTTGCTGAAACATTGGATTTAGCTAAAGAAGCAGCAAAAAAAGTAGAAGTTTTGTATGAACATCGTGAAAAGATTTTAATTCCAACACTTCAAGATGCTATGGAACATAATTTAATAGAAACTTTCAAAAATAATGACAATACGGATTTAAAGAATACTCTTTCACAAGATGCATTATCAGTAAATGGTCATTTCGAGATGGGTGGTCAATTTCATTTTTCAATGGAAACACATACTACAGTTTGTGTACCAAACGAAGATGGTATGATTATTTATTCATCGACTCAAAATATTGATATGACACAAGTTTCCATTGCAAATGCTTTGAATATAAATGAAAATAGTATGGATTTACAAGTACGTCGTCTTGGTGGTAGTTATGGTTGTAAAATATCTCGGTCTGGTCTTGTGGCAACAGCATGTGCATTGGCATGTTTCAAATTGACACGTCCGGTACGTTTTGTACAAAGTTTAGAATCAAATATGTCAGTAACTGGTAAACGAAATGGTTGTATATGTAATTATGCTGTGAAAGTTGATCCTAAAGGTATTATCCAGAAATTTTCTATAAAATATTATGAAGATTTTGGTTGCAGTAAAAATGATGATCCCATGACATTTTTTACGACACCAGCTATTCCAAATTGTTATAAAAATGATGGATGGACTATAAATGGAGAAGCTGTTCTTACCGATGCTCCATCACATACTTGGTGTCGTGCGCCCGGTACTCTAGAAGGTGTTTCAATGACAGAGAATATTCTGGAACATATTTCAAGAGTTGTAAAGCGAGATCCTGTTGATGTTCGTTTTGATAATATCCCGAATGATAGTAAAATGAAAATATTACTTCCAAAATTTATAAAGTCCGTTGATTATAAATCACGAAAAATTGAAATTGAAAATTTCAATAAATCTAATCGTTGGCGTAAAAAAGGAATCGCCATATCCTTGATGAAATATCCAATATTCTATTTCGGTTCATATCCAGCAACGGTGACAATTTATCATTGGGATGGAACTGTTTGTATCACCCATGGCGGTGTCGAAATGGGACAAGGATTAAATACAAAAGTTATTCAAGTCGCATCATTTGTTCTTGGAATATCACTGGGTATGATCGTAATTAAACCGTCGAATAGTTTTAATGGAGCTAATACATTTGTAACTGGTGGCAGTATAACAAGTGAATCAGTTTGTTCCGCTGTTAAACAAGCTTGTGAAAAACTTCTTGAACGTATGAAACCGATTCGTGAATCCATGACGAATCCCAAATGGACTGATATAACACGAAAATGTTATCAACAAAATATCAGTTTAATCGAACATCATTTGTATAAATTAGGTGATTTAACGAAATATGATGTTTGGGGTTTGGCATGTAGTGAAGTTGAAATTGATATATTAACTGGAAACTTTCAATTGAACCGTGTTGATATACTTGAAGATACCGGAGAAAGTTTAAGTCCATTAATTGATGTTGGACAAATCGAAGGTGCATTTATAATGGGCATCGGTTATTGGCTAACCGAGAAATTAATTTTTAATAGACAAAATGGTGAATTATTAACAAATCGTACATGGAATTATAAAATACCAGGCGCTAAAGATATACCAGTCGATTTTCGAATTAATCTTTTACAAAAAAGTCCGAATCCAAATGGATTGTTAAGATCGAAAAGTATATTTTGATTTTATTTTGAAAATTAATAAACTAATTAAAATTTCATTTGAAGCAACTGGAGAATGTGCAATTTGTCTGTCAATTTCTGCTATATTTGCACTTCGTCATGGAATTGATTCGGCTAGATCTGATGCAAAGATTTCAGATATTTGGTATCATTTGGGTAATTGTTTTATAATATAATAATTTTCTATTGTTTAATAATTTCTCTTTTATTTTAGGAGCTCCTACAACTCCGGAAAATATTGTATTAAATGCTGGTCACAATGTACAAGATTTTGGTTTAGTTTAAAGAAATTATGACTTAAGATTTATTTTTGTTTAGTTTTAAATTTAATCACATAATATAACCTCGATTTTATTAAAACAATATAAAACTTATTTTCTGTTGGATTCATTTCTTTAGGAACTGGCCTGTACGTAAAATTGTATTAGGTGTTTTTAAGCGTTTTCAAGTTAATGCGGAAGTAGATTCAATAAAAATTACTAGTGTTTATCGCATTAAGATTTCGCATCATACTTTTTGCAAAGGTAAAAGCTACTAGTAAAATAAATAGCTTAATTTTAGGTAGACTTTTCGTAAATTATTTAAAATTCAAATTCAAATTCAAGCAACTTAAACAATCAATTTAATAAAAAAATGAAAACAAACTATAACTTTCAAAAACAAATATCTTCTTTATTATATAATATATCCGTAGCCCTGGCATATAAACGGATTTTTACTTCTTGAGAATATATAAATTCTGAGTGTAGTTTGGGCTACCATTATACTGAGATGCAAGCTTTAAGTTCTCTACAGCGGAGGAATAAATGAACTACCGCTGAAGTGGCAAAAGTGTATCGATGCTACTATACTTTATTTGAAAAAAATTATAACAAGCTTTAATTTCCATCGACATTTGATATTACACAATCCAATATAGTATCTCTACTGTGGATATAATCTTGAAAATCCCGTTTTATTTTAGATCTATAATTTCAGTATTGACTTCAAAATGAGAGCATGAGTTCAAAACCTGACAGGGATATCAAAGGTTTTCTGAAAAACTATAACCATAAATCGTATAGTAATTACTATAGGATCTTTGCTAGAACATAATCTCGGAAATGAGAACGAAACCTGACTATTGGGTCTGGCTTACAGAAATATATCAGTCGAAAAATTATAAACTCATAATAAAACATGATATGACATAATTTTAATAACATTTCGATGAAATATTACAAAATTGAAAAAAAAATTATCAAGAAATAAACGATGCGAATCTTCTCATAAAAATTTCGAATAGATTTGTTTTTATTTTTATATGTACGCGAATACAATTAAATAAAAAATATATTATTTAATAATTAATAACAATTATTTATCTCAACAAATTATAGTAGTAGTATACTCTGTGAATTTCGCGTTCCATTCAATTCATAAATCTAGTCAATACTGTGCTTTTATATGTAGAAAAAAATTACCTATTAGCTTTTTTTTATGTTTATAACGCAATTATTTTAATAATATTCATAAAATTACTTAGGAAAAATTTGTCCGGCTCTTGTGTGGATCATAAAGATTCAATAATTTTTTTAAAATTCGTTATTCGTTGCCAGTCTGTCGAATCGAACGGTTTAATAGCGTTTATTGATCTTCTTGTTTATATTTTGGGCAATTTTATCGTTGTTGTAAATCAGTGTTTTTTTTTTGGGTGCTTTTAACATCTTCAATAGAATGGCAATAAATTTCACGATAAATGGAAAACCTTATAAAGGTGAGCTATTTATTAAAAGATTCAAAAATTTAAAAGTTTTAAAGAGGAGGTAGTATAACAAGAAAAAGGTTGACATACTTTTAAATTTATTCAATTGAAAGTAAAAAAAAAAAAATGATATTAATAATTATAAGAAAGTAAATTATATGCCTTTTTTTTTTTTGAATATATGTAGTTTCAATTGCCGATCATCCAATCGATATTTCATTAAATACATTCATTCGTGAACATGCACAACTTCATGGAACAAAATTTATGTGCTTAGAAGGAGGCTGTGGAGTCTGTATTTGTGTCATTAAAGGAAGACATCCAGCATCTAAACAAATACAAACATGGGCAACAAATTCCGTAAGATCAAATATATTTAAATATTTCTTTTAAAAATAAAAAAACAAAGTGAAAAAAATATACAGAGTGAACCGAAAGTCATTCAATACGCAAAAAATTCAAGGTTGACATAAAAACAAGATTTAAACAGCAGTGCTATAATTAATAATTAATATATTATTGACTTTTGTGCATGATAACTCTGCGGACTTCCCCACAAACAATAAAATAAGTATCCCTGAATAATTCTTTCGTTAAGAAACTTAGCTTACTTACCATACTAGTCTAGACATAATAGCAGCTAATTTGTTATTTCATAATACTAATGAATATATACTATTAAAACCCTGATAGCCCACCCTGTTACGTACATAATGATATTGACTAAAATGATATTTAAACATTACAATTTAATTATGAAGAAGGTCATATTTTTACGTAGTTAATTAAATAGTATATATCATTGTCGAATTTTTGATTTTTTTGGTAAATATTATATAATTACGTGTACGTGAAATTCGAATTTGAATATCTGATTTGAGAGACAACATATTAAAAACAATGAATTGAAACAAAAAAAGCATATTCTACATTAGTATTAAAATGTTGAAAACTTGTTTCTAACAAACTATTTTCTGTATAAAAAAAAGAACCATTAATCGCGAATAAGCTTTTAGATCGGCTATCATAAATTAAAACTTCAAGATTCATCTACTTTTTTTGAAAACACGGAATGCATTAAGAATCAGTTTAAAAAAGTATATTTAGAATCGGTTTAAATCAATTCTTTAAAAATATTTAATTAATTTTGTGTCACCTAGTATGAAACTTCAGTCTTAGGAAGATTTCCAGTCCTTTTTGAAACATTTTGTATTTTTTTAAATTCTATAAAAAACGCCTTATATCCTTTTTTCAGAAAAAATTTACTTGATAATTGTTTTGGTGATCTTACATTCATTTGTTTTAAAATTTTTGTTACCAAACCACTACTAGCTGGTATCCCGAATGTACATTCTAAGTTTCATGAAAATTTGCCTATTGTAAGATCGAATTATTGACGGTTTTATATTTTCGCCTCCGCAAGCCCTACCGAGTGAGTGGAGACATATTAGATATTTTCAGTTGATCGAGCCAGCATATACATTCCAAATTCCAAGGAATTTCTTTTGTAAGAAAGTAATAAGTCAATAAATATAAAAATATTCTATTATTACGTATTTTTTTAAAAACCAGTCATTCTGATTGGTTTTGATAGAAATAGATTCGTACATTTTAATTGCCGGTAAATCTCGATAATATATTTATTCCTCAATTCCTCTTCCTTAGCCAAATTTTCTCCAAACGCATGGAAACTAAAATTTTTTCTAAAGATTGCAAAAGAACATCTAAAAAGTTACTGAGAAGTTAATATACCAGCATTCAGAAGAAGTTATCCGTAATAATATCAGAAAATAGTATAACGTCTTCTAGACGTAAAACGTGGTACAAAAATCTAAAAAAAAAGGATCTACATATCTACATGTCTATAGTCGTGGAGTTTTGTTTGCTTTTGCTTGCAGATCATTTGATTTCATACTTATATTAAATGTAGTATTGAGAGTCAGTGAATTATATACAAAACAAAATCCTATTTAGCTAATATTCAAAACATTTGAAATCATTTTTGGAACCCTTTTTATATACCCTAAGAAACTAAAATCCTTTTTTTTTTTAATAGTGTCTAACACTTCTAAATGTTTGCGATGGATGGGATATAATCACAGTTGAAGGTATCGGAAATCGAAAAGATGGTTATCATCCAATTCAAGAAAGATTGGCTCATGTGAACGGTACCCAATGTGGTTATTGTTCACCAGGCATGGTAATGAATATGTACGGACTTCTTGAAGCGAATAATGGAAAAATCACAATGGAAGAAATTGAGAATTCATTTGGTGGTAATATTTGTCGTTGTACCGGATATCGTCCGATATTGGATGCAATGAAATCATTCGCAACAGATTCTGAATATGAATATTTAGATTTATGTAAAGATATTGAAGATATCGGAAAAATCTGTAAAAAAACTGGAACACTATGTTCTGGTTCGTGTAAGAAATCAGAAAGATTACATGCCATTTATGATGATGGTACACAATGGTTTTCAGCGAAATCATTGAATGATATTTTTGATATATTTAATAAAATTGGAATGAAAAAATATATGTTAGCACATGGAAATACAGCACATGGTGTTTATCGTAAACCAACCGATATAGAAGTATTTATTGATATAACTGATGTTCCGGAATTGCATGAATATAAAATCGAAAATGATATTGAACTTGGTGGAAATATGAATTTAACAGAAACAATGAATATTTTAACACAAGCTTCGAAAAAGCCTGGTTTCGAATATTGTGAAAAAATTGTTGATCATATTGATTTGATAGCAAATGTACCAGTAAGAAATGTAAGTAAAGTTTGTCTATGTTTTTGGGAGAATATCCTAATTTAAAAGATTCATACTTTTTTTTAAAAAAAAAAAGATGGGCACTCTTGGTGGAAATCTTTCTATAAAACATGATCATCCAGAATTTCCATCGGATATTTTTATAACATTCGAAGCAGTTGCAGCACAAATTGTTATCACTGAAAGCCCATCAAAATCGACAACAGTCTCGGTTTTGGATTATCTAAAAACTGATATGACAAAAAAAGTTTTATCCAAAATAATATTACCAGCTTATTCTGCAGCCGAATACTTTTTCAATTCATATAAGGTGATAAGTTCCGCTAATAATTTCAATAATTATATTTATTAATTTGATTTTTTTCATAGATAATGCCACGTGCACAAAATGCTCATGCTTTTGTGAATGCCGCATTTTTGGTACAATGTAAAATTGATAAAATAATTTCTGCACGAATATGTTTTGGTGGAATTAATCCAGAATTTTATCATGCAACAGCAACTGAAAATTTCCTAAAGGATAAAGATTTATTCGATAATAAAACTTTATCGGATGCAATGGCAATTTTAACAAAAGAATTAATACCAGATTGGATATTACCGGATGCATCACCAGAATATCGTAATAAATTAGCTTGTGGTCTATTTTATAAATTTGTTTTAAGTTTTGCACCACATAATAAAGTTAAAGAAGAATATAAAAGTGGTGGTGATAAATTGAAACGATCCTTGTCGAGTGGTACCCAAACATTTGATACACAAGAACAAAATTATCCATTAACACAGCCAATCCCGAAAATTGAGGCACTTGTACAATGTTCTGGTGAAGCTAGCTATATGAATGATTTAGCATATTTACCAAATCAAGTTTGGGCAGCATTTGTTCATGCAACTGAAGCTAATGCAAAAATTGTACAAATTGATCCGGCTGAAGCGTTAAAAATTCCCGGTGTTGTTGCTTTCTTTTCAGCAAAAGATATACCCGGAATAAATTCATTTGTTGATAAAACATTACTTGGTTATGATGAAGATGAAGAAATATTTGCTTCTGGTGATATTAAATATTTTTCACAACCTTTGGGCGTTATTGTTGCTGATAAATTGAATATCGCACAAATGGCAAGTACTAAAGTTAAAGTAGTTTATGAAAAAATCAACTATACTGTTTTGCCAACAATAAAAGACGTGTTAGATGCTAAAGCGTTGCATAGATTACATAAGGTTCTTACAGCCCCGGAAGGTCAAGCCCCAATTGCAGTTCGACAAACAAAATCAATTGAGGGTATGATTGATCTTGGTAGTCAATATCATTATACAATGGAACCACAAACAACTGTTTGTATCCCAATCGAAGATGGTATGGACATTTATACCGCAAGTCAATGGATGGATTTATCACAATCAGCTATATCGAAAGCATTAAATGTTAAACAAAACAGTTTATACCTTCAAGTACGTCGTGTTGGTAAATATGATTATTTTTGCTAAAGGTATCATTTTTACATTTTTCTTTTTATAAAAGGTGGTGCTTATGGGGGTAAAATCTCCCGTAATGTTCAGATAGCTTGCGCTTGTGCATTAGCTGCTATGAAACTAAATCGACCAGTTCGTTTTGTACAAAGTATAGAATCAATGATGAGTTCATTGGGTAAACGATTTGCATGTCATTCAGACTATAAAGTTGAAGTTGATGATAAAGGGAAAATTTTGAAATTGGAAAATACATTTATATCGGACGCAGGCTGTACATTAAATGAAAATCCAATACCATTTTTGGGTGCACTTACAGCAACAAATTGTTATCAACACGATGCAAATTGGAAAATAAATGCATCAGCAGCTGTAACAGATGCACCTAGTCATACATGGTGTCGTTCGCCTGGTTCTCTTGAAGGTATTGGTATGATGGAAAATATAATTGAACATATCTCAAGAGAAACTGGTCAAGATCCGGTTCAAGTTCGATTGATCAATATGAAACCTGATAGTAAACTGAATACATTATTACCGGAATTCGTGAAATCAATTGATTACAATAAAAGGAAAGAGAATATTGAAAAATTCAATAAAGAAAATCGTTGGAGAAAAAAAGGACTCGGCATTGGTGTTATGCAATATCCAATCGAATATTTTGGTTCTTATTCGGCAACAGTATCGATTTATCATAATGATGGAACAGTTTCGATAACTCATGGTGGCATTGAAATGGGACAAGGTATAAATACAAAAGCTGTACAAGTTGCTGGACATATTCTTAATATTCCTATCGATATGATCCGTGTGATGCCAAGTGATACAGTTTCATCAGCCAATTCTGTCGTAACTGGCGGTGGTATTGGTAGCGAATCTGTTTGTTATGTAATATATTTATTATATATTTCTATTACGAGTATCATCATTTAAATTTTTGTGTGGATTTTCTTTTTTTAGGCTATTAAAAAAGCATGTGAAACTCTTTTAAATCGTTTGAAGCCAATTCGTGATAAGAAAAAAGATGCCAAGTGGAATGAGCTTATTCAAGATGCCTTCCTTGCAAATGTCGATCTCGTTTCAGTGGAATCATATAAATTCGGTGATCTACAAGTTTATGATATTTGGGGTTTGGCATGTAGTGAAGTTGAAATCGATATTTTAACTGGGAACTTAATATTATCACGTGTCGATATACTTGAAGATACTGGAGAAAGTTTAAGTCCATTAATTGATATTGGACAAATCGAAGGTGCCTTCATTATGGGCATGGGATATTGGTTATCCGAACAATTGGTTTTCAATCGACAAACTGGTGAACTGTTAACAACAAGAACATGGAATTATAAACCGCCAGGAGCAAAAGATATTCCAGTTGATTTCCGTATAAACTTATTACAGAAAAGTCCAAATCCTGCAGGATTTCTTAGATCAAAATGTCAGTTTTAAAAAATCACTGCTTTTTTTCTCCTTGTTATTAATATTTTATAAAATTATTTGATTTCTAGCAACTGGCGAACCTTCAACATGCCTTTCAATTACCGTCATGTTTGCTGTTCGACATGCTTTAGGTAAAATTCTTTTATTAATTTCAGGTTCAACTATATTTATAGCAGGAATTGGAGCTAATTTTGAATTTGATTTAAAAAAATTTTAGAATCAGCTCGAGATGATGCTGGAATTGAAGAGAAATGGTTTCATCTTGGCGCTCCAACAACAACTGAACATATTGTTTTGGCTGCTGGAAATTCGGTTGATAAATTTAATTTAATTTAAACTAAAATCTTGAAATATGTATTGTAAATGGTGGAATTGTTAAAAAGTTTTGTTTTTTTTTTTTTTTTAAATATATTTTGTTTGTTGAAATTCAGTTGTAGTGCTTTTTGGATCTTCAAATACAAGAATTTATATAGTCTACATAAATATGCACGTCTATCTACACGTAGTCAACAACCTCAAACCATAATATCTAGTACCGGTAAAATTTTGGCCCCATTTTATTTCATTATTTTTTCAATTATATTATAAAATCTAACTTCTTCTTATTCGAAATAGATGAAAAAGAAAAATACTTGTTTGTAATTTACGTGAAAGTAATTAAAAAGATTTTAATTAAATTGAAATAGAAATTCAAAAAATTTGCTATAAAAAAAACAGTTCAGGACAAATGTTTCGTAGATTTTTTACCATTTACCTTATGAAACTGCATTATCATTGCGATTATATGGTAACACTAAAATAAATGTGTCAAACAAATCTATCAAAGAAGGTAGTTTTTTTTTTAAATCAAAGTTTGTAGTTTTCCTTTCCAACTTTTGGTATTTTTAAGTTATTTTTTTTAAACTTAATTTGCATTAAATGTCAATTTTCTACGAATTATGGATTATATTGAATTGGTAAAACAATGCTCAAATTTATCCAAATTTTTTTCTTTTCTAAATTTAAAATTTAAAATTTCAGTTGAAATCTTTTGAAAATCTAGGATGTAGAAATCCAGTCAAATGTGCAATTGCTGGACGAATTTTTCTTGATTTAAAAGAAGGTATAAAAATTTCCTAGAAATATATTAAATTTTGTAATTTTGTTTTCTTTTATGGAAAAGTTGTAGGAATTGAAAATATGGAAACAATTTACGATCCGGAAATTGATTTAATTTATATAACCGGAAATAAACCAAAAATTAATAGAACAGAAATATACGTCCCTCTTTCCTGTTATGAAAGCGTAGCGTTTTTAGAAATTGAAAATATTCAAAAGAAATTAAACAATAAAAATAAAAAGTAAGAGATTCGAGTGTTTTTTTTTTTTGGAAAAACTTTTCTAATCTTTTCAACAGTATTATTTTAGCTATTTGTGATTCAAGTGCAACCATCTTGTATTATCGATTAACGAAAGGATTTCAAGAAATTTGAAAGAAATTTTAATAATTAAAAATGGAGAAATAAATATTTTAAATAAAGAACCAAAATCCAAAAAAAAACGTTTTTTTTTCCTTAAAAAAACCCTTTTTTTTACCTTGAAGCAAATGGTTATTGGTCTTTCAAATTCTTTTTCTGTTTTTGAATCATTCCAATTTCATGTAGTAGGCGTCTGGAAAAAATTGACTTACCAACATCTAATGCATCCGCCTTGAAGCGTTTAACAATGATCTTTATCAATTATTATTTCCAATCTTCAAATATTTTTTGGTCGTTTTCCACGTTCATTGGCTTCTAAATATTGTACATCGAAATCATCATTTTTGAGCCATTGAAAACACTCTGTCTTCGAGGAAGAATGTTCACCGTATACTTCTACGAGTAAACGATACGTTTCCGTGGCAGATTTCTTTGCAATAAAATAATGAACTAAAATTCTCCGCAAATGCTGTTTATTTGGAATGAAATTAGACACATTCAATATAATAAAATTGTTGAAAACAACTATTGAAATGTAAACATTTCCAACAAATTAGGGTTTCCGATTTTCGTAACAAATATCGATCTACTGGATCACTTTAAACCCGACAGTCAAAATTAGATCCACCAAAATATCCTTGACGATTTATACCATAAGTATGGTGTAACGTGCAATT
Source organism: Xylophagus ater (assembly GCA_963422695.1). NCBI lineage: Eukaryota > Metazoa > Arthropoda > Insecta > Diptera > Xylophagidae > Xylophagus > Xylophagus ater. The sequence continues at coordinate 7,174,618 of OY730486.1, read as the reverse complement.
TAGTTTTTCGAGAAAATTCTTAAAGAATGATAGAGATCAGCTTTTGCTAGATTGGCAAATAAAATAGGAAATTTTGAACTTCTTTACAAGCAAGGGTTCTATTAGAATCTGGAAATCTGATTTCTATAAAATTTCAGTCTCAGGTATTTTACGAATAGTTCATTTATTCAGAACAAGTACAAAGAATTCCTCTAAAACAAACAAAAATACAAACCATTTTTATTTAAATACAATTTATTTATTTCAGAAAAATTAAAAGAGAACCAACATTAAAGTTCTCATCACATTTAACACATCGAAAATATTTGATAAAAGTTTTACGTTAATAATTCTTAAAATCTAGAAAAATATTTTATTCCTTTTTTACTTCCTAAAAATCAGTTCTATTTTATAAAATCTTTTTTTCTCCATAAAATAAGTTTTTCTGATATTTTAAAATTTCAAATTTCTTGTAATGAATATTTTTCTAAAAGATTTTTGAGCAAATTGGTTTCTTTTTTGTTGAATATAATTTAATTTTTGGGGAAACATTTATTTTAGAATAATAATTAACAAAATGTTGGGTATTGCTTTCGTTTTCGAAACCGTTTAGAGTTTTCTATTAACTACAGTTTTTTCTTGTTTTACAAAAATCGTCAAATATTGTATAAGAATTAAAATTACATGCAAACAAACAAAAAATCGCCTAAAATATTTTCAACAACAAATTTACATTCAAAATTTATAAAAAGATTCACAATTTTAAATTAAATAATTTTTACAAGGCACAATATTTAAAATAAAACAACTCAAAAAAGCACACCACCAAAATTTAAAGAATAAAATACAAAACTTGTAATTCATTTTAGGAGAGTTCTCGGAATGGTTATTCATTTTCAGTAATAGAAAAATTTGGGTTATCTCAATAGCTTTTCGATATTCAATATCAATATTGTATCGGATACTTTGTATTTAGCTAAAGGCCGAATTCATTAAAGCAAATATGCGTATAGCAATGTTGTTCAGGAAAACATGCGAAAAACGTACCTATTCAAAGTAAATGATCTCCAAGTACTCATACGGTTGGTTTTTAGACTTATGCTTATCTGGCGAACGGCGAAGGCGAACAATTTTTGTTTATAGTTGCCAAATGGAAGAATTATGAGATGATGAAATTCCTGATGACAATTTAAAGTATTCTTATTATTTTCACAGTACAAACTTGACAGCTTTTTTTAGTTTCACTTGTTAGGGTGAAATCTTGTATACTAAATTTGACCCAATTCCACACATCCGATCGACTTGAAACTTTGCACACATACGTAATTCCGATGACAATACAATTTTTTAATGCCTCCCCGACTTGATTTAATTTCAATTTTAAAAAGAACGGCTCAAATCTTTCCTAAAACTGGAAAATAATACATAAGAATTATATGAGCATAAGATTTTTTTTAGCCCATACTTGCGCTAAACCAAAAATCATAAAGTTGGCATTTACCAAGCGTAACATTCGGAGGAAGATCGAATAATTCTTCCCGTAGTTAGTTCGATAGAAACTGATTTGAAATAATTCCACGGATCGCAAAGGAACGTTCATCTCGCCATTTCGTTATTATTGGAAATTAAAAAATTAGCTTCTAAAAGCCTAAAAATATATTTTTTTACCGAAATTCTTAGCATAATATTTAATAATGTACTGCGTGTAAGACTGTACGGAGTTGGAATTGAACTTCGAAAATTTTAGGGTTTCACAACCCTTGTTAATATCATACTCTCTCGATCAAATTACCCGATTGGGTAAGACAAGACCAATTTTTCTCCCCTTATCACACGTTTTAGATTCCAACATGCTAGTATTGATTCCGCCCTACTCAAATGATTAGAAATTTTTAAGTTAAAAAAAAAAAAATTCCAACTTAAAAACTCTACAAAACTTCCTAAAAACAAAACAAAAAAGCGACAAAAAAATAAAACAAAAAAAATTAAATTAAATTATTTATAATTTTTATTTTTAGTAATTAATTTCTTGTTTTCTTTTCACTTTTTTATTTTTAATCTATTTTCTTTTTTGTTTTTAATTTTTATTAACTTTAAAATTCATTTTTCCTATAAAAAAAAACTATTTTTATTTTTAATTCTTTTTTTAAATAATTAATTTTATAAATTTTTAAACTTAATCGATTATTTAAATGTTTTTATTTCTGTTTTTTTATTATTATTATAATTTTCTTGCTTTTAAATATAACGCTCTTGCTTTTTTTTAATATCTTAACAATTAAAATTATTAAAAAGAAAAATTAAAATCCTTTTTTTTCATGTTTTTTTTTTTTAATTTTCTTAATTTTAAAAGATGCAATATGAAAGGACAGAAAAAAATTAGCAGAAACTATGAAAAAAAAAGAAACTTAAACATAATTAATATAAAAAAAAATGATAAGAATTAAATTAAATTTTTAAAAAATTTTTATATATAAAAAAAAATGTACTATTTTACTTGAAAAAATTAAGAAAAGAGAAAAAGACATGCAATTTTTATAAATAGTCAATAAGAAAAGAAACCACGATTTTCATCGCTTTTCCTTTTTTTTTTAATTAAACATGCTTTTTAAAATATTATATTTATAATTGTAATAACTTCAAAAACAAAAGAGTAAATATAATGTATTTTTATTTTTTGTTTGTTTAAAAACGATGTAGAGTTGTAAAAAAGAGTCGTAAAAATTTATATCTAAAAAAACAAAACAAAATTATTGTTGTTCATTCTTTTCATCAATATTTATATTTCTACAATTCATCAACACCAATCAGCCGTATATGTAAAATCAAAGAAGTATTGTTGTTCTTCATCAGTCAATAATCTTGGCTCTTTTGGTGGTGTTAATTGTGGTTTTTCAGATGTAAATTCTTCGTCAAAGTTTGATACGTCTTCCAAATGGCGCTAAAAAAGACAGAAATCCGATAAAAATTTTTCATACATTTAAAAAAAAAAAAACGCGAAAACTTACAATTATTGGTACAAATGGTGGTTTAACATTTCTTAATAATAATTCATCCCATGCAATCGATCTAAAGAATGCTTGCTTTTTAACATCTTCAGCATCACGTTCAGATGAACCCAATCTACGTTCTGGATTTTTACGGAGTAGCTACGGAAGTTGGATTTATTAAAATAAAAAATAGTAATTTTAATATATATATAAATATATATTCTTACTCTTCGCATTATTGCAATTGCTTCTAATGATAAAAATCTTGGATATCTAACTTCATCGTTAACAATCGAATCGAATACTTCTTCTTCATCATCGCCAGGGAAAGGAGACTGTTTTAAAAAAAAAAGGCACAATTAAAAGATCAAATTTTATATTTAAAAAAAACAAAATTAAAACTCACTTCACCAACAAGCATTTCAAAAATTAATACACCTAAACCCCACCAATCAACAGCTCTTGTATATGATGTTTCTGTTAAAACTTCCGGTGCTAAAAATTCTGGTGTACCACAAAATGTACCGGTTCGATCACCGAAACCCATACCTTCTTTACATAACCCGAAATCGGCAATTTTAACATAACCTAAATAAAGTGATAAAACATTTCTAATTAAATACTTAAGAATTCGCTAAATACGGAAAAATCGAAATTAATATAAAAATAAAATGAAACATACCTTCAGTGTCCAGCAAAAGATTATCAAGTTTTAAATCACGATATATAATTTTATTTTCATGTAAATACTGCAAACCTAATACTACACAAGCTGCATAAAACACAGCTCTTGGCTCAGAGAATACATCGGTATGAATATGCATCATAAGATCACCTCCAGCAGCATATTCCATAACAAAACAAACATGTTGCTAGAATATTCACAAATTATTTTAATTAATTTTAATTAATTTTTGTTTGACTTTTCTTTTACCTCAGTTTGGAAACATGCAAATAAATTGACTAAAAATGGATGTCGCATAGCATTTGCAACTTCAAAGATTCGTTTTTCACTGAGTAATGATTCGACTTCATCTCGTGCAATAATATCACCTTTTTTCAATGCTTTTATTGCATAATATTCAGTATTATTTTTATGTTGTGATAATATTACTTTTCCAAAATGTCCACGTCCTAGAACGCTTAATAAACGGAAACTTTCCAATGATAAAAGACCAGCCGATTGAGATGGTCGACGAGATTCATACGCTGAATCTCTATATTGTAATCCTCTGGCAACTTGTCGACGATTACCACCAGCTTGTGGTTGTTGTTGTTGCTGTTGTTGTTGTACAACACCACCACCAACACCGACCAATTCAAATTGATTTTGATAAATCGGTTGACGTTGCGGTGGTTGTGGAAATTGTTGAGGATGCGGATTAAATTGTGGTGTCGGTGGTTCTTGAATAATTGGTGATACTGGCACATATTGTTGTTGTTGTTGTTGTTGTTGATTATTATTAATTGCCAAATTACTGAATTGTGAAATAATCTAAAGATAAAAAACAATTAAATATATAGAGGTTTTCATTTAGGGCGGGCTCTAATAAACCTTTTTTTCAGATAAGGTATTAAATGGAATATTTGAAATAATTTTCGACCAGACACAATCAAATTATCTGCATTTAGATTATGTTTTTTGTTAGTAAAGCAATTGCTTAAAATTGTATTAGAAAAAGCACTTAAAGTCTATAATAAAATCAGTATTAGTATCTTCTTTTTTGCAACGACATAAAGGTGTTTTGACAAAAAATATTATTTCTAAAAAAATGACTTCCTCTGTCCCAAAATATGATCTCAAATTATGGTACACATTTTCTTGCAACTTGAAGCCGCTTTTAAGAACTGTGATTACATCGATATTATTTTTTAAATTAAATTTAACGATGATTGGATCTTTAATTTTGTTCAAAATGTAGAAAAAAATCTACATGTTTACCCATTTTTCTTCTCGGTCGATGAACAATCGATAGAAATATTTCCTTTCTAATACTAGCCTCATTCGGGAAATAGTTAAACGGGTAACTTCAAATTTATTTGCTTCTTCGCCTACTACTACTGCAGTTGAAGTTGTTCTTACCAATCTTTAATTACAGTTCAGGAATACATGCAATATTGTATATCACTGATCGGCCGTAAATTCTTTTAATTTGTGATGTCTTTAGTATTGGACACATAATTTTCGGAAGTCATATTTTCTATATTTTACACCATATTTCAAAAAACAAACAATTACTAGTAGCAGCGCTTATAATAGTACTGGTACACACATAGGGTATTCGTGCCATGATTTAAGAATATCATTAAGCATGTGTGTCACCAAACACTAGGTTAATACTAACTTAATTAAACTTAATTTAGATTAATATAAGCTAATAAAAACTTATTTTTCTTTACATAAAAGCGTAGACCATAATTTAAGATTGAAGGAGTATATTAATCAAATGTATCATGCGTTTGTTAGTAAAAACCAGGAAAAACATATTATGGGTATTCCCTTATAGTTGTAAAGCGTGATGTGTATCGTTGTATAAGGGTATGATTCCGTATTTTTCTATACAAAAAAAACATACAACAGATACCACAGTACACCATTCTTTACATCGATAAAGGCTATTGTATTATATTAATGTGTGGTGTAGAAGTGTATACAAAATCAACAGAAAAAAACCAAAAAACTTTCACCAAATTTTCCCAAAAAAAAGAAACAAAACTAATGAATTAATTTTTACAAACGAATTTTTAAATCAAAATTTTATGAAAATAAAATTATTAAAAAATCTGACCTCGACGCAATTAATTTCTTCATCGTCAGGATATTCAATAATCTGCATATGACTTGGTGCTGGTGATGGGGGCATTTCAACAATTGGACTGTGCGGTACGGAACCAGTTCCGCCCATTAAAATAACCGGTGGCATAGATAATAATGGACGATGAAAGATCATATCGCCAGCATTACTAACATGAGGTGTAATCTTTTAGCAATTTCAATATAGTCCGGGACCATCAATAAATTAATTAAAAAGTAAAAAAAAAAAAAAAATATTTTGCAAATAAAAATAAATATTCTACAATAATTGCAATTTTGTTATAAATAATTGAAAAAAAAAAAATCTGTAAATTGTTTCTAAAAAGTGCCATTAGTTGTGATCCTTAACCCCGAAAAACAAAAATACATATTTATAGTAATGGATAAAAAATTCATCGTTTAATGTAACATGTATGATGCATACGGCTTGGGCTGGTTAACGTACTACTAGTTGTCATCACAAAATTATAAAAAGACAATTTTACTGTACACTGAAAATAAAATTTTGGTTTAGTTGTCGGGTCGGGTCTTTGATAACATCTCAGAGTCCTCCAAAAGAATTATGTAAAGAGCTAGACAGAAAGTTTCTATTTCGTATCGCTTCAACATATTCTGTTAACTTGTAGTATTTCTTTAATAAATTCTTCCATTTTCAAAACTAGAAAAGTTATACTTTCGGAAAAATGAAAATTAAAAAACACTATACCTTTTTAGTTTCAAAATGAGAATAGTAAACTTCAAAGTGGAATAGTAAACTTCAAAATGAGATTTTTTATTTTAATTGTATTTAAAACAATTAATATTAATTCAAAATATTTTAAATTAAATTTATTAATATAGCATATTTTCTAAGTTAAGCGCTGCAGTGAATTTTCTTTGAATGCTTGCGATGCAATTGGCACATCTTGTTGGTATAATTGTCTGCAGACCTTCTTCCATAAGGCTTTCTAAGGCTCTTACTCTCTGTTTTTTGACGAATAATTCGTTTCTGATGTTAAGAATACTTGACAACTTTCTTGAGAGCTCTCTTTTTATTATTTTCATATTGAAGTTTACTATTCTCATTTTGAAGTTTACTATTCCACTTTGAAGTTTACTATTCTCATTTTGAAGTTTACTATTCTCATATTGAAGTTTACTATTCTCATTTTGAAGTTTACTATTCTCATATTGAAGTTTACTATTCTCATTTTGAAGTTTACTATTCCACTTTGAAGTTTACTATTCTCATTTTGAAGTTTACTATTCAACTTTGAAGTTTACTATTCTCATTTTGAAGTTTACTATTCTCATTTTGAAACTGAAATGGTATAGTTCATACATATTCGCATCTATCAAACTTTCCTCTAAAGCCGAGCTTCAGAATTGGCCTGCCAAGAGGAGAAATATAAGGAGTAATATAATAACAACTGCAATCGTAAATGTTACATCAAAGGATTGGCGGTATATATCATCAGTTCACCCCCTATACCCATTCATCATAGGGAAACATATTCACAAGACAATATCAATGTTTTGGGATTTTTTTGTACAAAAGGACGATTCATTTCAAAAAAAAATTGACATAGACTATTAAAATTATAAAGTAATATTTTTGAAATTACCTCTTTACTTTGTTGAGCAGCAACATTTGTTGTTATTGTTGGCGGTGGTGGAGGTGGAGTTGGCATTGGTGGCTTTTTATGTGTTCTAACAGGAACGCCAACACCATTTCCACTAGATGGCAGCTGTTGTTGCTGAGATTGACTAATTATAGATGATGTTGGAGGAACTTGATTATTATTATTATTATTATTATTATTATTGTTTTGTTTATTTAAATGTGATGGTTGTATTGATGGTGGGGTATCTGGTGGTAATATTGTGATACCTTGAATACCTAATGGACGGGCACCACTTAAACCAATCATATTGAGATCAGGATTTTCACCAGGCGTTACAACTTGTTCATTTTCCATTATTTCATTTGGATCAAACTCTAATTGTAATTGTTGTTGTCCAATGGAATATGGATCGTTACCCACCATCATCATATCATTTGTCATTAAACTTGATGTTGGCCGTTGCATTTGAGTTGGATTTTGTATTGATGGTGTATTACGTTTCAATAGACGACCCCATGTTGCAATATTAATATTCATTTGTTTTGCACGGGGAATATTTTTGACTTGTTGCTTATTAAATATCATACGTTGACGTTGAAGTTTTGGTTTTTGTGATATCATTGGATTTAGAAATTTAATTTCAGCAAATAATAAACCTTGTGGTTCTAATTGTAATGCCATACCATGTCGTACATCATCGATAAATTCTTCTAGACGTAGAAATTTGACAGCACATAATGATCTCCAGTCACGCCAATAAACACCGATTTCTAATTCACGTGAACGATCTAGATCAATTGAGAAACGTTGATCCCAAGCTTGTTGTGAGCATGGTTTCCATGATGTTTGAGCAACAGTTGTATTGTCCAATTTTATAACAGCCATTATTTCAAATGATGTCTCATCTTTAACACTATAACTTTTTGATGAGCTTCGACTTGTAACACCTTTAACGAAACTACGTAAATCACCGGTTGGTGTTGAATTATTATCTTTATCACGTCTTGATCGGCCAGGAACTTCTTCGAGTAAATCTTGACATCCCATTAAACGTACTTCTAATTTACCAGTTACTGATGCACATCGACCCAATGATGATACAGTATGAAACGGTTTACCACTGAGGAGGCCACCCTGAAAAGGTTGTAATGATGTATATGTGACTGGAATTGGTGAAGATCCTTGAACATTTTGTAATTCAGTTTTTAATTGTTGTGAAGCTGGTGAATCATGCGGTAATTCTTGTCGTCGTAATTCTAATGATAAACGTAATAAATCAAGTTTTCTAGATGATTCTGAAAGACGAGCTTGAGCCTAAAATAAAAAATTATATATTTCTTTGAGAATTAATAATTTTTCTTTAGTTTTTATATAAAAAAAAAGGAAAAATATTCGAATTGATTTGGATGTTGTTGGAGCTATTTAGTTGTTTGTCAAACACGATCTCAGTCGTCGCTTGGTATTACTCATTGTGCTTGATAAATCGTAAGATACGAACGTCACCGAAAATTGAAATTACGGGCAAATTTGGCAAATTTGTTCGATCTTCGGTTTGATCGTCTTCGCTGAGAACGTGAAGTTTGACAAACAAATTTGATCGTTTACGGGGCTTTATAGTAAATTGCTGAAAATTATTTCCTTCAGAGTTTATATGAAAAATTCAAAATAATTAAACGTTTGGAATTTTATAAAATTTTTATTGTTTTTTAAGGATGCATTTTTTGCTTGTTTATTTGTTAGATATGAATTACATACATTCCAGAAATCTACAGTCTTAGATTAAAAACGAAATTAAATGAACGATACAATTTTATGATTACAAACATAGCCGATTTTTTAAACTAAAAATATATATAATTTCAAAATATAAAAACAAAAATATACATAAATTAATAATTTTCTAAATAAGCTTGAAATTAAAAAAAGAACCAAAAAAAAAATCACTTATATAATAATAAAAAATAAATAATTTTTGATTATATTTTAAATGCGATTAGATTAAAAAATATTCTCTATTAATTATATTAAATTATTGAAAAATAATAATTTAAATAAGTCCTGCCCGTTGCAGCCAAAAACCACTTCTTGTATTTGGTGTATCGCCACATGAAAATGCTCGACCACGTCCAAATCCACCATTACGTTCACTTAACCATCTACGGCAATGTTCACATTGACATTCTGGATTTTTGGCTGGTCCAACATGATGTCCGGGCTTTCTTAATGCTGTTACAACTGCACCAAATTTTCTAGCTTTAGCTAAATATTCTGTTGTATAACCGGATAAATTTGATTGTAATGTTGATGTTTCACTTCCACTTTTATTATAATCAGCTGAAAATAGAACTCTAGATGGTCTTTCAGGTGATCTCGACTCACTATCGACTCTGGAAAATCCACTTTTGACATTACCACGATTATTATCACTAGCTGTTGTGGTTGCTGTTGGTGATGGTGGTATTGTTAAACGATGTGAATGTACTAAAATTGGTGATGGCTCATTACTAAAATCATTTGGTTCATCTTTTTCTGGAATTGTATTTCGATCGAAATAACTATGATCGGTTTCGGATAAATTTTCATATTCGGATAATAGTGAGTCGTGTGGATGATGTCGGATTATACCAGTTGGTAAACGATAACTTTGTAAAAATTCATGAATTCGTTTTTGATGATGCACTGATGTTTGTTTATTTGGTGAATCACCACTTGGACTACTTTTATCATATTCATCATCAGGATTTGACCATAAATTTTCCATTCTTTGAATACGTAAACGATCTATTGAATTATCATATTCAAAACTATCTGATTTTGCTAAACTAGTTACAGTTGTTAGATCTGGTTCAGTTTCTTTCCATGATGTTTCAATATCTTCATATATAGCGGAATTTGATGCGATCGCACTTGATATACTACTACATGTCATATCACGCATTGTTGAACGTGATGAATTTGGATAATTTGAACTTAAGCAATCATCACTTGGATCTTTACGAAAACGATTCCTAAAATTATATTTACTATTACGTTGATCGCCAATATGTTTTTTAAATAAGATTTGTTTCGATTCAGATATTTCATCGGCTGTTGTTGATTTCGTAATTGCATGACCAATCTGATCATGCTGTTGAATCGATTGTTTAGATTGTGAAAATTGTCTTTGTGTTTGCGGATACTGTTGTGGTGATTTTTGTTGCTGTTGATTTGATTGATTCAAAAATCGTCTAGGAAGATCAGTTTTTCCGGCACGTTGATGTCTTAACAACATTTGTTCAGTATCAAAAACTGTTTGTGGTGTTGAATTTGATTCCAATTCATTTATATTTTCCGATGATGATGTTGTATCATCATCATCACCATCACCATCATCATCATCATCGTCTGATCCAGCATCTGAACCAGTACAATAAACATCAATATGAACAGTTCGGGGTGGTTTTTTGCCGGTTGCTGATTCATTTTTTTGTGAAGATGATCGCGATACAGATTGTGTTACTGTCGGCGGTTGTACTGGTAAAACTGTTCTGCCAGTACTTGCTGTTTGAACTGATGATGATCCTGTATATGTTGTTCGTGCTGGAGAACTTAATGAATAAGAGGGCTAATACAAAAAAAAATTACAATAGATCTATATATTTCTCAAAAAGATATTTCAAATTTTCGAATACCTTAAAAGTGTCTCCCTCTTCAACCGTTGGCGGTGGCGGTAACATCGAGTCTGTAATACGTCGATAATCGTATTGTTTTCGTTTTCTTCCATCTTTCGATTCGCTAATACTACTTGCTGGACTCCGAACAGTTTTTGGTGAATATTGATAATCTGTTTGTTGTGCATGTTGTTGTTGATAATATGTTGATGATTGTCTTCTCGATTCAGTATCACTTGTCTGAGAGAATGCATCTCGTAATGCAAGAATTTTGGTTCCACCGAAATTCTGTGATGCATTAATATTTTCGTCACATGCCTTAAACATATTGGAGGGGGTTTTTTTAATAGTAATTTTTGAATACAAAATTTTTTCATCTTATACCTTATCTGGCGAAAGAGTATAACTGGCAGTAGCTGTATTAAAATAGAATGGATCTGTTTCTTCTGGAGTTTCAGTAGTTTGTGATGGTAAAAAATCAGCTACTGCTGATAATACAATACTACATGTACTTCTACATCGTGTACCGTATTGTGAATTTAATGGTGTATTTGAACTACTAAAACCAGAATCAGATGGTGGCTTACCATGACCAGTTGTCGAATGAAAACTATCATGTTGTTTCTAATTTTTTGAATTTTTTTTTGTTTTAGAAGGAAATGTTTAAAATTTTAGTAAATTATAGAACATTTTTAAGTTTTTTTTTTTTTTTTTTTTTTTACCGGAGTTGCTGAACTTGTACGATACGTTTGACGAAATGATCCTGATTTTGATGGTGACCTATCAACACCAGGAATATTTGTTGTTGTTGGTTTTATATCATCTGAACTCCATTTATATATTACTTGAACTGGATTTTGTGTTGTCGCTTGTTGAGACTGCTGATCATATGTTTTTGATGATGATGATGATGCATTAACACCAGGATGTGATATCGTTAATTGTGCACGTACTGTCCATTCGGCTGTTAGTTCTGGATTATTATTATTGTTATTATTATTATCGTTATTATTTTTATTCGTATTAGGTTTTTCCTGATGTTTACCACTTTCCTTATCACTATTCATAACTCTTATTCGATAAATTCTTTTAATATAATTAAATTAAGACAAAAAAAACAAAAAAACCTTCATAACATACGCGAATACGAAAGCATCTTTAGAAGTAATATATTCTTTTTTATTTCTTCTATACTTTTTTAAAGAAAAAAAAAACAAAATTTTCTTTTATGTTCACACCATTATTTCACCCACATAGCACGCTTTTTATTAGATATTAGGCTAATTTTTTTTTTTTTCTAGATATAATTATTTTTTACGTGATGGTGATGATGAAAATATGTTATTGGCCTTGCTGGTCATTGAAAATTCATCAAGTAAACTGGCCATGCTTTTTTTTTGATTTTATTTCACATGTCCTCGAATTTTAATTTAACATTTTCCAAATAGACTTTTTTAATTTGTGTTCAAATTACAAAAATAAAGAAGAAAAATGTTTCACTGTACTTTACTTTTACTTTTCTTTTTTTTGATGATATTGATGAACTTTTAGAAAGGATAATGAACGACGATCGCGTTGGTGAGAATAAATTACCTGACAAAATTAATAAATGTATCTAAACAACCAAAAGAACAAGAAAAAAAAAGATACGAATTTTCTTCTAGCTAAATATTGAGTATTGGAATTAAAAGTCATCGTTTTCTAATAGATGTTGTAAATAGTACTTCTTGTATATGTGAGTTAACAACAGCAATTTATTTATGGCGTTTTCGTTTCTCACATGAAAATGATGTGACATGAAAAATGCTAAATTTTTAAGTTTCTACTAATTTTTTGATTGAATTGAAAATGTCGACTTTTATGCCAACATTCGTGGGAAGTGTTACTTTTTTACTTCAATTAAAAAAAAGAAAAGTTCTGCTGAAAGGTGTCGTTTTCTTTATTGGAATTTACACTGAACATGCTTTATCTGAAACGACTTGTACAGATTATTTTCGATGATTTGAAGATAAACAACGGTATGGGTTAAGTATGATAAAATCGGAATTACTAAAACAGTTAACTTTTATCAATTTCCAAGAAAAATGATCAGAATATTAAAAAAAAAAAGTGATAAGGCGATTTTCCAACATGACAACGCTTGACCATAAATTGCAAAATCTGTGAAAGAAAAGTTGGAAGCACTTGGATGGTATGTTTTACCTCATCCGTTATATTCATCAGACATTGTCACCATCTGAAGTGAAAACGTGTAAATCGCTATTTGTATTGAAAAATTATCAAATTATCTGATTCTATTCCAAATTATCACTTAATTCGACCGATACAGCATGAACTTTATCTGAACATCATTTCAAAATTTATGAAGATATCATCAAAATGTATTTGTTGGCCGTAAGATGATCAAAGATTGTAGCTTCCCAAGGGGCAATCAATACTTCCTCCTTTATATAAAAACGCATGTTTTTTTTACATAAAAAAAAACGCTGACTTTTAATTCTCATACCCAATATTAATTTTAATTAATGGTTAAAACACCAAAAAAAAAAATAGTTCTTAGATACACATTATAAATATACACCGAATTTTATGGTCTATTTCTAGTTTAAAGATAGAAATATTCATCTATTTTCGTATATTTTTCACTTGCTTTAAGGAACAAATAAGAAAAAAATATTACAAAAAAAAGCCACCAACACTCTAAACTTGTTATGAGCAAAACGCGAACGGACAACAGTGTCTTTTTACTCTAGTTGTATTGGAAATTTCAAAAGTTGAGATAGAAATAAAATTAAGAAATCGGACATTGATCTACGAAAATAAACTTTTCTTATTCAAAAATACGCGTAAGTACTCTCCTATCGGAAATTTCTTTTTTAAGTAAGAACAAAAAAAAAAAAACACAATTACAATAATTAGAATGAACAAAAAAAAAAATCTATTAATTTTCACTTTTATTTGATTTGAAAAAAATATTTCTTTTAAAAACGTTAAGATTTCCCTTTTTTTAATTAATAAAAAAAAAAAATTACGCAATTAAATATAATTAAAAAAAGAAAAAAATATGTCGTTTTAATTAAATTTAATACAATTTTTGTTTTATCCAAAAAAAAAAATACTAATAAATTTTATTAATTTTTAAATAAGAAAACCCGGATTTTAATATTAAAAAAATATTTATTAGAATTAAAGAAAAATTGAAAAAAATCCGTTAATGTGAAACGACATCACTTTTGCAAAGAAACTACAAACTAATTCTGGTTGGAAAAATCATCGCATACAAAAGAAAAAAAGGAAAAAAAGAAAATTTTGTGAGAGAAGAAAAGTATAAGGTACTATACTTTTTTTTTTAATCTGTTGGTTGTATGAAAAGTTTAAAGAAAACATACAGAAAATTAAAATCGGTCCACATCCAGTCTTAAGAGGCGTCCAAACGCATAGTTTTTGCTCAGCAAAACTGAGCGTCTGGACAAGTCACAGTTCGTTTGCGCAGGCAAAAGTGCGGCTTGTGCGTTTTCAGATCGTGTCTGAAAAATAACTGTGGTACGTGTATGCAAATCGTAGAGTGTGGACGAAGAAAACTCCTTATTTTACACAGTTTTCATGCAATTGCCAAAGGCGAAAGGCACGAAAATGTCTTCAAGAGACTTTTTAGGGGAGTTAAGCTTAAACTATTCATTATTAAAAGTTCTAAGCAGAATATCTTGACATTAAGAAGTGTCAAAGAAAAATGTGTAAAAATATGGAAAAGACGGTATCGTGTGGACACAAAATTTGCGCAGGCTTTCCCACAGAAAAACTGCGCAAACTACGACTGTGCAAAAAGACTGAGCGTTTGGACCGTACTTTAGATGTTTAAATTTATTGATTACAGATTTAAAGTTCTGATATTTCAATTTTAACAAGCGCATACATATATCTTGCGCTTTCCGTAAGATACCATCTGTTTTGTCATATCACATCGTGTAAATTTTGCCATAGCAATGAACTCATAAGAAACATATTAGTATAACTTTATATGAAATCGCTCTAAACATTTGTCTAATGTCTAATTTTTAATAAAAATTATGGGAAAACATATGATAAAACAAATAGTCTGTAAGCACCTTTACCCTGACCTGTTTTTGTGTTATTTCAAAAGAATATAATCAAAAATAACAACAGCTACTAAATTTACAACTTCACTTTTCTGTACAGTGTAAACAGGAAACAAGAACCCAATTGTCCTGTTTTTTCTAGGAAAAATAAGGACGGTTATCACACATTTTATGCATTCAATGAAATAATTTCAGTGATACCAATATCCGGGATTAAAAGTTATAAGAACATAGACTTTTTGAGAAAGTGGAATCGTGGGCGATTAAATTCCAAAAAGAACCGTCGCTTTTTTTCCCCAAACAAACACGCCAAATATTTTTCTAAGATATTATAAAATATTCCCAATGGTATTCTCCACTATAGGATATAAAAATATAAGAAAGAAAAATTTTTTTGCTGTGATGTCAGTGATTTAAGATTTCAATGTTTTAGTAATTTTTTTTAAAGAAAAAGTATAATAAAAATTTTAGCCACCCAAAAATCCCACATCATCGTTTTTTTCACATATACATAATCTTATTTAAGAAACGTGAATTTTCCTTCATGAATTTTCACTCTCTCTGATATTTTCAAATTTTCATTTATTAAAATTGTGGTGGTCAGAAAATATAATGAAATGGAACCATAAGTATGTATTTTTGACGTACATAATAAACAAAATTTTTTCTTATGCGCACGCATCTTTAAAGAGAGAAATGTGCGTACACAAACTTTTCATCTTGACGAAAAAGCTAAAAACTTGAAATTTTTTAAACATAAAATTTCGACAATATATGATTTTTAATAATAAAGAATTAGGTTACAAAAAAAAAAAAAAAAGATTTTGCAATTTTCAAAATCATTGAGAAATTTCCGGTATGATTACTTAATTTTATCGGAAAATTGAGTTTCAATCAGGAAAATGGAAAGAAAGAATTCCCCATTTTTTTTTCTGATTAGCTAAAAAGTGGTGGTACATCTAGATCTATTCTCATATTGTGTGTTTGCGTCAATGATGTCCTCCTTTTTAACACACGAATTTTATTTTGTTATTTTAAATAATTTAAATGACTAAAATTGGATTTGGTTAATGATTATTCCGAAAAATTTATAATCAAGTTGCTTAGCCATTTCCACTGCAATTTATTTCTTCGTCATTGCGTACTTTGGTATATTATACTACGTATACAATACACTCAGGCAGCATATTTGACGTATATATAGGACTTAACGACGCCTAATAACATAGAACACACTTGCGAAGGAGTAGCTAAGATTTATAAATATTAAATATTTTGTTTGGGCATGTACCATAGTATCAAAAGATCTAGGATCTAAGATTGGCTCGACATTTGGATTCACGTATTTGGATACAGAAGATTGAAATATAAAGTCAAAAACTTAAATTATTTAGCCAGCAAAGGAAAACCGTGACACACAACTAACAAAATTAAATCAATTCAGTCAATCCAATTTGAATTCCACCAGAGTATACATGAATTTCATCGACCTGAATTGGACTCTCCATAGATACGTAATAATACAAATCCTATAACCAATGTAATTCGTCATTTTAGTGTAATGGATTAAAAAAAATTATTCTCTTTTTAATATTGAGATAGATATTGAAGCCTCGATATTTGTACCTGAAATAAATGTCTGGAATCCAAACAAAGAAGCCTGTAGGAAAAAATGAAGAACTTACATAAATGTCAAAATGTCGGATATGTTTTGACTAATTCTGTCAAAAAATCCGGATTGGTTATGCCTATTTAGTTTATATAAGCGTTTTTCAATTGCAGATATTCCCACAAATCCTCTTAAGTAGGACTAATAAAGTATTATATAAATACATAACGAAGTCTGACTCCTCATTAAGATTATATGAATTGTTTTGAAAAATCGTTGGAAGTAAAAATTTTTTTTATTGAAATAAAAATTTCAACCTTAATAATGTCCGGCGTCAAAACATTTAGATAAATCTTTTATAAAGTAAAAATATTATCAATGAAATAGTTTAAATAAATATCATTGTTTACAATTCTAACTTCCGATTCTAATTTATTTTTTTTGGCAAACGAGGAAATCTAAAAATTTGTTCATTTTATTTTTAGAGCGCAACACCACTAACAATAACAAGCGAAATGGGTAGCTTGGTTCGAGCAGCTATACTACCTACTATACGAATATCATGTTTTGATATCAACCTGCTCTATGGTATCCCAAAAATTATGTTTACCTAATTTATTTTGGAAATACGGTCAAAGAGAATATTTCATAATTTATTCTTGAAATTGAAAGAATTCTATAATCACAACAACAAAAAAAGCCACAATTATAGGCAAACATCCAAAATATAAAAATATATAAACATAAAATGATGGTCAGGTTAAAATTTAATCATAAAGATCACGTCGTTTATATTTTGAACTTCTATACTATACGGATTACGTCGGATAACATAGAAAAAACAAATATAAAAATATATAGTGAAAAAAGGGTCTACGAAGCCTCTTTTGTTCCAAGTTTTGAAAGATTTCTAATTCATATAATTTAAGTCGGACTCTAAAATGCCTAATTCTAAAATTTCATCGAAACTAGATCAGTAGTTTTCAACTTATTACCTAAAAAAACAATATTTTATAGTAACACAGAGGAGGAGGAGTAACACTCTGGCATTTTATATGCTAAGATGAATTCGAATTAAATTTGAAGTAGGTGAATATTTAGACGGAAAACGAGATGGAAGTATGAGCACTTCGACAAGATCGAGAAAAGTTAAACTTCGAGTGCCTCCTTTTCGGCAGGCATTAGAACGAAATTTTCCTTCAAAACTTGAATATTGCGCTCTACACTAATCAAAAAAGTGCAAGTAATTATAAACTTCGAAAACTTTCTAACCGGAATTTTTAGTCTCCAAGTTTCCGATTTTTATTAAAGCGGTTTTAACACAAATTGATGAAATCAGTTTTTGCAACACCCAAGCAATTCTGCCAAAAGATGAGTTCGAATGGCTTAAACCTTCAGGTATGATGATAAAATTGATCAGATTACAATTTGAAGCGAATATAAGCTTGGCATTTTCGTACATTTTGGAATATTTAATGGATTATCACAAAAAGATTTAGTCCAAATTTTGATAAAATAATTTAATCCATATGTTTAGAAGTTCTAACAATGGTTTTGCCCTATAGCTTCTGTTTTATAATTTTGATTGGGAATTTGTTTGATTTCTTTTTCTTTGAATGGCGGCGCCCCGATGCTTTTCGACAGTAATATTTTGTTTGAAAGAAAACTTTATGATTTTTCCTGAAATATTTTCACCAAGAAGTTATTAGGAAAATATACTGTGCAGATGTTTAAAATTGTATATTCTTGAATTGATGGATGAATTGATGGAAAATAGTACTTTCAGATGGAAATTATTGTCGGAAATAAAATTATATTAGGATTGTGAAAAGTGTTCTAGTTGAAAGGAATACCATTTAAAATATGAGCTATTAAAAAATTTTCATGTTTAAACTAGAAATTCATAATTTCATGTGTTTGTTTAATTTCAATAAAGATTTTTGGTTAAAACATATTGAATCATCATAATTTTAATACGGTAACAAGAAGCTTAACTAGACATGATGGTACAGAAACCATTTCAGATGGTATACAATTCAGAAATTTGGGCTTTTGAATAAACAAAATTCACTTCTTTATTAAATTATGATAAAATGGATTTCACGTGCGGGAATGTAAAAAAAGAAAAACATCGTTCAATATCACATAACCCGTTGGTAATGAAATCCTTGATAACAACATATAATATTTAAACTGATCCTATTGGGAGTTAAAAATGGAATTTCCATAAATAAAACCGTTATATTCTTAAGTACATATAGATAAATGATCTTTTAAATCTTAAATTCCAACAACATCTCTTTTCTTATTCGATTAATTCGGGAAAAAAAAACATTATATAAAAACACTTACCTCTTGAAGAGCTTTTTTATCAGGAACTTTATTATTTTGTAAAGTTCGTATCACATTTTTAGCTCCATCAACAACAGCCGCTTCTATCCGAAGTCGATGCCGTAATTCTTCAATTCGTTCTTCGAGTGGTGTTTCTAATCTTTGAGGTCGTATCGGATCACCATTCTCTTCAGTTGATGCTGCCGCTGCTGATGCTATTTTATGTAGATGATCTTTATTTTGTTTAACTTTTAATATTCTTAAACGTAAAAATTCAATTTTCGCTTTCGAATCGGCCAACATTTGTTGAGCTTCAGCTAATAATTTCTTATCACGCCCATGATGACCACTTGATATCGATTGAATCATATTTTCTGCACCATTTTTTACTTTCATTTCGATACTAAGTTGTTTTTCAAGTGACATAAGCAGTTTATCATTGGCCGTCACTTCTGGACCACTTGTTGTTGTTAATGATGATGAAAGAAAATCTGCAAGAAAATAAAAAACAGCAATATTACAATGTTTCATAAAAACTTGTTTAAAATCTTGAAAGACATTTTTTAAGAGACTTTGCTGTGTGTTATAAAAGGAGATTTGTGTTTTTTTGTTTTTGTTTGTGATTGTTTGGAACATTCAATAAAGACTTTATATTATCTTGTGATAAATACCCACGTTATCCCGTTCAATGGAACAACAAACTTGGATTGCTTGGCAGTGGCGGCATTTCTTAAACTTCTCTATTTTCTTGTATACTCTGAAAACATAATATTACAATACATAACGAAAAAAATTCATATGCATGCTGCTGTCTGTCCAAAATATTTACCAGATCATTTTTAGAGATCGAAGAAATTGTAAGATACTTCACCATATATATAAAAAAAGAAAAGAAATGATTGAAGCTCCTACGCAATCTTCTAAGTTTGTGCAAATTTCTTATTAAATTCGTTCTTATATTGTTGTCTTCCATAGAGAGGATGGCGGTATATGCATTATGTTTATACGCCTATTGATATAACGTACATTGTGGCTCGTGTCTATGCATAACCTCTGCTTTTCATATTCGCATTTTGAAAATAAATATAATATAAATAAGGAGGTTACGCGTGCGCGCGTATATCATGCGCACATTAATAAAGGCAAATCAATTTTCTTATTTTTTATTTTTGCAATAAATTATTGGGTACTTGAATTAATTTTAAGTGTTGTCTAAGAATTGGCGTTAGTCATATTATTTTGACATTCCTTATAAGTGAAAGCCAATGTAGAAGATTTTTCTTGATATTATAATTCCTTGTTTCATTTTTACTAGACTTATTATACCATCCTCGTACTTTTTCTTTTAAATAAATTAGTCTTCTTTTTTTTAAATCAGCAAAATACCAGAAACTAATTCAAATACCCAATATATTATTTATGTGGTTGCTTTTTAAAGCTATAAGGTCTGTTTTATTTGCCACTTGCTCTGGGGTAGAGCAAATTTTTACATTGAAAACAAAAACAACAAAAGTGCAAATCCTACACTACTTTCAGACCAGGTGTAGCTCTCACACCGAAATTAGTTCAGTTTTCTACCATAAAAAGTGTATTAGCTAAAAGTTTCTCATTTAATTACAATATGGTTGCTAAGCAGCGCTACAAACTTCTGGATTAAGGCTTTTTCCTACTCCTGCTCGTTTTATTTGCCACTTACCCTGCTCCGATGTAGAGTATGGCAAATAAAACAGACCCTACTGTTGAAAATATTTGGTCTGAAATTTTTCTGAATTTGAATCATAAATTTTAATTTTCTTTTAAATCTGAGAGACTTGCAGTTTTTTTTAAAGATAGACATACTTCTTATTTAGTTAATAAGTCAGAGTATTGGAAAAATATTTTTTCTATATTATTTCGATTATTTTTGTATAAAAGAAAAATCTATTTTTGAAATTATTTTGAAAATATTTTTAAAAGAAATATTTATGTTATTATTATTTGAAATGAATATATTCGAAGTTAAGGAAACTAACTAAAAATGAGTGTTATTTATGAATTTTCCGCCATAAGCAATAAATATAATAAATTTTTGTTGTTAACATTTTCTTTGCTTTTTTTAGATTAAAAGAATTACATTTAAAAAGTACATTGACCGGCTTTAGGTTAAGACAAATTCAAAAAAGATTACAAATTAAAAATTGCGTGTTAATTAAGAAAAAAAAAGAGTTGATTTATAAATGAAATTAAATTGAATTTGAATTGAAAAAAAAACGCAGCACGCGAATTTTAAATCAATCAAACAGACTAAATTAAAAAAAATATTTTTCTTAAGATCTAATTATTGACATTTGAATAATTAAAAAGGTCAATTATAAACAATTTAATATTCATGTTGTTTCAAACATAAAATCAAGAAAAATATGAAATTGAAATTATTGTTATGCAAAAACTTATAGAAAAATATATTTGAATTAATAATAATTTAAATTGTATTCGCTAAAATTTTGATTGATGTGAAAATTTCGATATTTTTCGTAAATTTAGTATCTCGATCATAAAGCAGAAGACTATTTCACAATATTGTTTTTAAATAAATAATAAGACTAGATATGATTCATAGGAAACTTGGCTTTGATTTATTGATATCAAATGATCTAAAATATAATTTTTCTTTTAATAGAATATCACTTTAAGCACAATATTAAAAATTACATTACTCATCAAGATGTTTATTTGTCTGGTAACGCTATTAAATTTGAATTTTAATGCAATTAATATGTAATACTTCAAAAAAATAGTCATACACACTAAATAATCATACAGAATCTTGATATAATTAAGTTCCTTAGTGAATAGACAAACTCCACATGGAGAGACTAAACTGTCTACAAAAGTTCTCCTGGAATATTTATTCTCGGTGATCCTACGCAGTTCGTTAAACAATTTATCTCAATGCAATTCCTATCAGGATCCTACTTAGATCAATTTCGTGTAAAAGTATTATTTTGTTATATATAATATTCCTAATATCAACAAACATATTTTAAAGGATGGATATAACCGGACATGTTTTATCTTTTACAGACAATCGAAACAAATTCCTGTCTATTCGCGGTTAAAAATAAAGGATAGCCTGACCTTAAAATCATTCAAGGTATCAAAAATCGTTAAGACCCAATTATCTACAAAAATATTTTACTATATGACGTAAAATATTTAATAAAACCTTACTTTATACTTTTTAATTAGATTTGATAACAAACTTGTGTACAACATAAAATTCCTATGTCATTTTTAAAGCAAATCTTTCAATATCTAATTTTATCTAAATTATACAATTAAACGTATGTGTTTTTATAATAATTAGTTAAGATTATACTCATATGATACAAAAAAAAAAACACTTATTTAATTTACGATTTGTCTATAAACTGAAATAAACTAATAGGAAATCAAACAGGTATTAAAGTTTTTACCGCTAAATGGAGAAAATGGTGTTAATCGAATAGTAAAACACCAATTTCATAACACTTTTTTTATTTTTTTTAATTCATATCATATATCCGAGGAGTGAGTAATGTAACACATATACGAAAATCTTGTATTTTATTAATATCGTTTATATTTAGTCAAATAAACTTCACGATTACAGATATAGGTAGATAAAATATAAGAAATGGGTATTTATTCAACTTTCTTATACACATGTCTTATGGTAATACAATATCATTCGGATTGTCTAAATTTTGAAATATTGAAGAACAGATTTTTAAAATTTTTTAGGCAGAATTAATTATTCAAAATTGATTTGTTTTCAAAAGAATAAATTACTGCTGTAATGTGTGACCGATATTGAGTGGTCGTAATCCCCGTTGCTGCTAGATGGTAACGGATGATAGCCAGCTACTGTCGACTACAGATTTTAAACATTTCATAAAGCCTAAAGCAAAGATCTTAAAAATTGTGATTTAACAATTTTAATTGCCTTTTCCTAGAAATTAAAAAAAAATTCTTATCATTTACGCTTCTGGCCGGCTCCAACTTTTAGGACCGATGTGAAAATTGCATATTTTTTGCATATGAAATAAACGTTTTCGATTTATATTTTTGATTTGAATAAATTCTTTTTACAATTTTATACTCCATCTGTTATCCAAAAGATTGGCAAAGAAAATATCAACAATTTATATTCTTAAAGTTTAGATAGATAGAACCCTAATTTAGGAGGAATTATTCACATCAACTCTAAGTTATATACGATAAAGTTACTTTGAAGAAGATATCGTTTTTGAAAATTATCCAAGTGATAATCAATAATGTTGCGTCTTTTAGAATTCCACTGTTAGTTTCGGGGTTCCTCAGAATATTATTTTCGTTTTCATTTGTCTTTATAGTCTTTATAGTTACAAGAAAATAAAAATTAAGTAATCTAGAAGAATCTAGGTAATATTTCTCAAACGTTAAGATACTTATAGCAATTTAAATTACCATTGGACAATTTAAATATCTTTCTTTTCATCTTCTCGAAAACATAAAAAAACGAAATCATCTTCGTAACATCAATATAAATTTGTTGATCACAAACAAATCTGAGTAATATTTCTTACATATAAATCTTTGATTGTGATAAATATTTAATATCAAAATTCATTCTACATATATGTACAAGAATTGCCGTATCAATTTATCTTAATTTAGATATGTGATCAAACCCATAAAAAAAGATATAGATATATTTTCTATCTGGAAAACCTTAATATATTAAGTAAACAATCGATATAAGAGATGAAGAAGATATTGGACTAAAAATGATAATATAGTATTTGATAATAAAACGTGTTTGTTTTTCGTAATATACCTAATTTTTCTAATAAAATATTACAAGAATTCGGGTAAATATTTTATTAAATGTCTGTAGATAAAATATTCGATATGTTTTGATTAAATATAATAATAAAAAGATGCCCAAGTATGTATAGTATATAAAAAAAGGGATATTGGAATTTTATGTTATTTTAAGAGATTTTATGAGAAACAAAATTTTTGTTCGCGTTTTTCAATTGAACGATCAAAGTGTGAACATTTTTCTCCGTTATTGATTGACGTAAGACATAATATTTTGTGGTTGTTCGTCTTTTTTAATTCTATTTTAAAGGCAATAAAAACATTGTCAAAATTTCTAAAAATAAAAATAATATGGATTTTATGTTTCACATACCGACAAAAAAAAAACAATATATGCTCTTTTATATTTGGTTGAAATGTTTTTGGTTGTTTTTTTATTGGGGACTTGAAATAATTTTGATGAGAATAGATCTATTACATTCCATTCAAAATATTATCCACATCGTTAGGTAAAACATTTTCCCATTTTCCGGGTAACAAATTCTTCTTGTTTTGAAGTAATCCATTCATCGAGCAATTTTTGTAATACGTTATGAAGTTACCTGTTTCCTATTAGATGAACGAATGGAGAGAGATGCCACTTATTCAACTATAGAAATTTCATATCTTTGATTGACTATTGAAAAATGGTATACCAAAAAAAAACGCGTATTTCTTATGCAATGCAATTTTAATTAATATAATATAATCTTCTTTATTATTTCATAATAATTAGCTTTTATAATTATGAAAACGTTATAAAAATATGTAATTGCAAAAAGAAAATATATTATTTTTTGATTAATTACGACAGGTTTGAGTAATTACACGACGATAGGAACATGGCAGATTTAGGATATGAAATTTAGTAAAAGAAAAATTTATTATACTAGATGTATCAACCAGTTCTCGGTAAATAATAAAATAACAAAAACAGATCCAGATCAGCATAATCTTCTGCAAAAGCTTCTAGTCAAACGCATTTGCACCTTCAAAATAGGAATTTATATCGACTGCAACTTCCGAATTCGATACAAACCTCTTACCTTCGAGCTATTTATTCAAATTTGGAAACAGGTAATAGCCATATGAAGGTAAACCTGGAGAATACAGGAAATGGTTAACTAATTCATGCAATTTTATAACAAATGAAGAACTTTTTGGTACACCTAATATTTTTTCGACTATAATAAATTTTAGTTATGAAAAAGAAAAAGTAATAGTCTTCATTAATTTCATAAGTAGCGTTCCGATTTTTGTACAAACGATAGAAACAAGTGATATACTGAATAGTACTGAATATAAATTATAACATAAAAGCGGTAAATATAAAAAGACAAGTTTTTAATCATTTTTATCGTGTTACATAAAATTTCTTAACATAATTTATGTCATAAGCAAAAAAAAAAAAAAGATACACTTCCTTTTTTTTCAACAATTTAATAAGTATTAAAAAACAAAGCTTCTGTTATTAAATATATGTTATTTTAGAAGTTATCACATAATAATATCGACAGAATAGTATAAAACAAATATTGTATTGAATGAAACGAAACCATCGACTTTAGTTTCCTAGATTTGTTCAGCAATGACATTTCCTAGAGTAGTGTTCATTGTTCAAATCAATGATAATTTAATAAATATGTAAATAAAAATAAATAGACGATGAATAATATATATTTAAAATGAAAAATGTATGTTATTCAAAACATAAACCGGGAAGCGACATAATATCCATAAATGAAAATTAAATGGTTTTTAACCAATCAAATTATATTAATTGAATGATTTTCTTCTCTTTAATTTTATTCATAAAATTCATTTAGAATTTAGATTTTTTTTTGTAAACAGAATTAAATAACGTAAATATTTTCTTCTTGATTCTACTTTAAAATAGTTTATATATGTAAATTGATATCATAGTAACTTCGTAAATAAGACCACATGTATCCAAAGTGTTTAATGTCCGATTTAATTCAAGTTCCTCATACTGAAGTTTACTATCAGAATATATAAAACGAACCCTAACCAACTGTCCGTTTATCACGCTTGGATTAACGTATTTAGAGTTATTTCTTACATAAGTGACATAGATTTATATTAAGGCAATTGGATCAACATTGGCTACTAGGCCTTTAAATGATAAAACTAATGATCTTAGTAATTTTTGATCTGAGTATTTAAAATAGTAAAACTGCATTATTATCTTATTTTATTAAAATATCCAACAGGCGAATATATCTTTGAATTAAAGAAAAGAAAATTGTGTACTTCTTTTTTTTTTGTTAATAGAGGAAAATGTGTAAATTCAACTTAGTTAGGATGCTATAGTATAATAGCATCGCATGAAAACAATACTATAAATAGTATAGCAATTTATGATGGCTTAAAAATTACAGCTTTACAGTTGCAGGTCAATGAAGACAGTTTTTTATTCTTTATTCTTTTTATAAAGAAAAATATGGAACAAAAATTCTTATTGTAACTGCCAAACTCTTTTTACAAATCTAATTTAGTTTGTCATTGTTTTATTGAAATAGAAAGAAGAGAAGAAAAAAAATGGTTCACCTAAATTCATTCAAGTGCAAAACTTGTATAAAAATATGTTAAATCAAAAAATATCGGAATTATTTACATCAGAAATACATTGCACAATAAAAATAAAGAACACTATTAAAACTTTTAGATTTAGAAGAACTGTCTTTCAGGAAACGAACCTAAGGCTGGATCATCATCAGCTCAGACTATGCTGCTGATCGTAGTATTTATGTTACTATGTTACTATGCTAAGTTAAGTTATGCTATAAAATAGTTTGGTAATTGCAATTAAGCGATATCTAAAGCCTTCAACTTATTAGTGAAAATACACTTACAATTACAGTTGAGTTGAAGTTATGCAAATACCAAGATACATATCAATGGATCTTATAAATAAGAGCTTCAAAACACAAGTTAATTCCATCCAAAATCGAATAAAAGTGAAACGAACAAATAAATTGAGTTGTGTTATATTTTTTTGCTCGCAGAGTGTAAATTAAATATGTTTTTGAAAATTTATTCAATCAAATGTTTTGGAGGACGCGCGAAAAACATTTTATTCCATTGATAATTTTTGATTTTTTTATCATCACAAAACTTCTTAAAAACAAAATAAAATTAAGAAAATATCTGCTCGTAATTGACCGTCACTATGAAAAAGATTTAAATAAATTGATGCCCACTCATTTCATTGCAAAAATTAAGAATACTACACTGCACGGTATGACAATAAAGTTCCGTGATTTGCTATAAAAATGAAACGAAACAATATTGTTTTTTCGTTCTGATTCAAAACACTTTTTGCCACGATTTCATAGTGATTCAAATCTGTGTTCAAGTTCATTTTGTGGTACTGCCTCCAAAATAACATGGAAAAAGCATCCTTTCAACTTCATTTTAATTTTTAGAAATAGTCCCACATCCACATGGTTCTAAATCATGTGAATACTGTAACTGATTCAATGATTTCGTGCCAAAATTTGACGAACAAATAATAAGTTGAGACTGGAAATTTCCAGAAAAAAAAACATCAGTAATTGAAAGAATTTCTCTGTTAATGTCTTGATTTTCGATGAAACTTTTCATGCTCTTTTGTCTTATAGTGAGAGAACTTCTCTGACTTCCAAAAATCGTTTATATGCCACACAAAAGTCCTCGATTTTCATAAACAATTATGAACATATTTATAAATGAAGTGCATAGAGATATTGGAGTAGTCCCAAAACTTTTTTGCCTATCCTTGTATATAAATTTACTTCGTTTCTTTTATAAAGATTCAAAATTTCAAATAAATTGAAAATTCTTCGCAAAAAAAAAACTACCATAATTATTCCCGAAATCATATTTCACAAATTAAATGTACCGTGGTTAACAGGACCATAAATTATTGTCGATAAAAACACCAAAAAAGAAACAATAATTTTTATGTTGGAACAATTTTTTTTTTTACAACAAAATAAAAGCTAAGTAGAAAATTCCCACGAAACTGTAACTGGTCTGGAACACCTAGAATTCTTAACTTAAGAGACAATTTCTTAATGACCTTTTTTTTCTTGACATTTCTCGGCGAAAGAAGAAAGTATTACTTAATTTTTTTTTACGATTTTTTTTTCTCGAAAATTTCATTAACTTTTTTCTTTGAAATTTTTGGCATTTGTAATTATTTTAATCGTAAGAAGAAAAAAATAAATAAATTGAGAAGTGAGAAAAAAAAGCACCAAAATCCAGATCATGGTATAATAAGCATGGGAATTGAATTTCAATAGTAGTAACACACACACAAAGTATCGAACTAGAATAACGTGAAACTCTTACCTCGTCCATTATTACTAACAGTATTTCCTTGAGTGAGCAATATTTGACTTTCAAGTTCATGCAATTCTGATTTTAGTTCAGCCAATTTATTATTACTTTTTTTAACGATCGAAGCAACATCCGAAAGTGATCTTCGATCGGTTGCAACTTCACGTAATTTTTCAGCTCCTTCTTTAATTTTCAGCTCTTTTCGTATTTCACGTCGTATCGCCTCTTTAATTTCTTCAAGACGATTCGGTAATGCACTTTCTGGTAAATTATCGGTGAATCCATATTTGTGACTTAATTCATAAAGAACTGGATGTTTTATGTAGTCGCCCTGAAATTAAAAGAAACAGAAATAATTGAAAATATTTTTTTTTCTTATTATATTAGACAAAAGAAATAGTAGCGGTTTTTTGTTTCTTAAGGCTATTTTATTATGGTAAAAAGATGTGAATTATTTGAAACGTTCTTTTGAATCCATCATGATCCAATTAACCTAGTGACGAATTAATTGATAGAGAAGGTTCACAACAGTCATCAATCAGTCACAATTGAGTAACTGATTGTATTTTCGAAACAATAATAATTAAATATAAATAATTTTGTTGAAATTATCGGATAGTAAAATTCGATTTGGTTTCCATAATATTACAGAAATTGGTTCACATCAAAAATAAAGAATTAGATTTTCGACCGTTTCTATAAAAGTATACTAGTGACACAAAAACTATAATTAATCTTAATTATTGAAGAATCTGACTGAAACAGTAATTGTCTAGTCTAATACAGCTTTAGTCGATCATAAGTGGAAAGTATTAGATAATTTAATTAATTACTTCTGTTTTCTAAGAGATGGTTTAGTCATTTAGACATTGTTTATCGTGCAAGTGTATTAAACAAGAAGCCCTTGTTTAATAGGAATTTTGCATTTCCACATCATATGCTTAGGGTTTGTAAATCCGATTACCAAAGAGTGTGTTACAAACGAATAAACGTTAAAAAACCTGTGTTTTATCTCAAATATAACCCATTTTAGGCCACCTTCCTTGACTACCAAATTTTCACAACTAGATATTTGTAATTTTGTCACCGAAAAACAATAATTATATTAGAGTTTCAAGCATGTTCCATTGGGCAAGACAAGACCCATTTTAGTAGTTGGAAATCTCAGTGGACAATATTTAAATTTATAAAAATAAATGATTCTGTACATCTGTCCCCCGATTTATGCGGATCTTTTTCCTACGTTTAACAGATTTATTTTAGGTTTGAATAGATACAAGCTATTTGGCCTGCATAATAACAGTACAAGTACAAAATTATCAACAATAATACAAAACAATGTCAACTTTCTTTAATAATTTTAATTCGATTACATTTAGTTTCTTTAAAAATTATTTCTTTTATTTTTTTTTAGTTCAATTTTCAAGTTTATTTCTGTGAAATTCATGTGACCGAGTTTTTTTTCATAGCAATTCATTCAAATAGGCCTTTTAACCAAAAATTTATATACGCAGTGAAACGTTTCAAAAAGCCCTATTCTTAAAAGAAATTGAAATCGGTAAAATTGTAGTATTTATATGGTATAGAATGGGATTTGAATAAAACTTAAGAGCTTTTCTTTTCACTCAAATTTATAATGTTATTAAAATGATATAATCAACCCACTTTCATTGAAATTATTTATATTAATGAAATCGACTTTATTATATGTAATATTTCGAGTTCAATTTTCTTATAATCATTTATTTAAAAGAGAAAAATTAAGAAACAGAAAACAAGCAAGCATATAACGAATTTTAATAAAACTTGTAATTTATATTCTAGATAGATCAACCTAAACGATATAATGTCTCCATTCAACAGGTGGGTAGCGATGGGATAGGGTACAAATAGAAAAACGTCGCTAATTCGGTTACCTTGACCCTTTCTCAACCCAATCTAATCAATCCCACAGCCACTTAGCACAAACAATAAAGAAAATAATAGAATTTTCTACACAAATATTCACAATTTATTACAAATATTTGACATTTAATGTCATTCGTAACGTGACCGCTTCTCAGACAATGTAGATTTTCCATTATGAGTATAAATAGGTATATCGAAACATCAGAGAGGGAGGATAGAGTTGAAATTTGATCAAGGAAAGTGATTCCAAAGTGATTCAAGTTGATTAAAATTTGGACTATTTACATTAAGAAATTCATAGTAGAAAGTAATTTTTAACACGATTATTACTAAGAAATAGTATTTTTACAAATTACGAGTAAATTTCATAGAAATGAATTATTGATAAACAACTATTTTGAATACCAATAAGCAGAAATATTTCAAATAGAATTATATTAAATTCATTATGAATAAAACATGCATTTATTTTTAGCATCGAACTCGGGGATAAACAACACGCTACAATATCTCTAGTTAAGTAAAATATAAGAAAGTAAAAAGAAAAGAAATTGTATCGATCAATTACGTATAAATTTGGGTGGTGTTATCCCATATATGGAATATGGATCTGAAGACTTTATAATCTATCAATAAAATCAAAAACTTCTAATAAATTCATGAATAAAAGAATAGAAGTTCGTTAACCGACATATTTTGGCTTTTGTTTATTCATATTTTTTTTGGGTATTTTATTAATAGTTTTTGAATAAATTTAAAAATATTGTGATACGACTTTTTCTAAGGATTACCAAAAATTTCTATAAATGAGAGAAAAAACGGTAACCGAAACATTATTAATTTGTCTATTTTCGATAAAAATATTGTTTTGAATATATTCTTTTCATTAAGTGGGATTAAAAAAAAAAAGAACCAAATGAAAAATTCATCTTTTTTTGCATATTAAGTAATTTTTTTGAAAAGCTTCTAAAAATTTTAGGCCAGTTCTTTTGAAGAAAAATTCAGAAGCTTTTATTTTTGTTACAAAATATTGAAGACAATTAATTTTTAAAAAAAAGAGAGTTTTTATAGGAAACCATTCTCCAATCTTTTTCATGTGTTAAACTTTTCAATATTTTTAAAAATTTTAATTCTTCTCCTATTTCAATTTTTATCAAAAGATTAATTTGTAGCATTGATAAAGGATTTTTGAAAAATAACAGCGATATGTTTTGAATTTGACAAGGCGACAACACTCGAAGTGTAACCAACGGTAACAGCTGTTATTTAGATTCATAGCATACAATTTTATCATGGACGGATATGCAACGTTTCTTTAGAGCAGCTTTTGGCAACAAAATAAGCTTTTTCATTTCTAAATGAATAGGTTTTTGGAGTGATTCCAATCCACATATTATTCACGAAACAAACATATTTGTATCCGTAAACTTACACCAATCACCATTTATGGTGATTGTTTCAAAATAAAGAAGGAAATGCCATTAGAGTCAGCAGTATCGTACGATGGATGACAACGAATATTTTGGGATCAGTAAATTTA
This sequence comes from Xylophagus ater, assembly GCA_963422695.1. Classification (NCBI taxonomy): domain Eukaryota; kingdom Metazoa; phylum Arthropoda; class Insecta; order Diptera; family Xylophagidae; genus Xylophagus; species Xylophagus ater. The sequence continues at coordinate 7,142,891 of OY730486.1, read as the reverse complement.
AATATGTTTATAAAATTTAACTTATTTATGTAAATAATATCCATCCTTTGTTGATATGGCGCAAAACCGAGAGAATGTTTCAACTAATCTGTGATTTCGAGTATAATTCTGAAAATATATCCACATCCTAAATTTACACTATCTATTTCATAAAATTTGAGCAATTAAACCACCGACAACCAAATTCCTGCCAGCACAAAATGATTTAGAGACCGTTAATATCCAGTATCATATTTCTAGCTATGACACAAGGTAAACTCTTTTTAAACTTTTAATTAACATTTACAACATATATGCGTTAAAGCTTAATTCTACAAAAAGGACACTAAACGGTGGTGCATAGAAAGGAGGAGTTTTTTAATTTTCTGGAAGTTTAATCCAAGTTCGAGTTACAGTTGACACAATATTACATTTTCCTTAAAGAACGGCAACATCGCATATTTACAATTTATTAACTAAAAGTATAAAAAATTTGCATGATATGCGATATTAAAAATATAGTCGAGTATTTTATTTCTTTTTACATATTCACGCTTAATTTGTTTTTCTTTTTTTTTAAATGAATTTATAAATTAAGTGTAAAAAGAAAAGGTGTCAATAAAAAAAACGATATCTTTCAATTGAACGAACACACGCTCATATTTAAGCTAATGATTAGTAAATTCAGCTTAAAAGAAAATGACTCATGAATAAAAATTCCTTAAAAATGAAAATTTAAAGATGAGAAAAAAAAGAATGAAAATATTTCACTGATAACACGCGAAAACAAATATACGTATTATATGTTAAAAAAAAATTCTTTATCAAAAGTTAAAACAACAAAATTAAAGGTAAAAGTGAAATGATCTCGTTTTACTTTCTTATACTTAGAAAGATCAGTAAATATTGTAATCATAAAATGAGAAATTACTGATGGGTGAAGAGTATGGTAAACAATCTGAATCGACCATTTTTGCAATGACATCTATGGTCAAACGTTCTTTTGGCATGAGTTTCAAGCGAAAAATTCTTGAAGCAATATTCAACAAAATTGGATTGCATTGAAACGATGAGCATACAGAATTAGTTCTTGAGGATAAATGTTGACCAATAAAGAGACTGATTGCCGGCTGAATTAAAAGATAAGGTTCAGATTTTCCTCGATATCTTGTTTTCTTTCTATCACTTAAAAAATTAATAATTCCTGATGTACAATAAAACCATTCCAATGGTCATAGACAATTTAAAAAAAATTGTGTCTAAACTGCAATAATGGATGCCATACGAATTAAGCGATTCAAATCTGCCGCAAAGGATGAACATACAATGATAAGATTGGCTTTCGCGGTTAAAAAAACATGATGGGTTTTACACCATATAACTTTAAAGGTTACATACAATGAATTAACACTGCAGATTAAATAAGAATTTCACTACCGGAAGATTTACTGTGGTATGCTTGGTAGGATATATGCACGAAATTATCCACTTTAAGTTATGAAATCACAAACCAACTAATAACAAAAGAGCATTTTGTGCTTTGATGAGCAATTACACCCATTTAAAGTTTGTCGTCCTGGTGCAAAAGTTACCACTATTAAACATATAATCAAAAACTCCGCATAACTTTTGAGATGACAGCATGAGAGAAAATTAACTTCGAAATATTGAGTATAACAAAGTTAAGTGGTTCACCTTATTTTGAATAATTTAATCGGGAGTATTTTTTTTTTTTTTTACCTCAATAACAACAGACGAATAGCATACACTTCCTCTTCGTAATGAACTTTTTGAAATTTTTCGCGCGCGAATTGATTTTAAAGATTTTGATCTTCGCATTTCCATTATTTAAAAAAAAAAAATAAATGTTTACATATACTTTTCTTGAACTTTAAAAAAAACACACTCACACACTTTTTATTAAGAGTTCAAAAAAATAGCAATTAAACTAAAATTCAAAAATGCTTCTTCTTTTTTTTTTTTAATTAATCATCACTTAAAAACAATTTACTTGTGTTTTATAAATGAATTGAAAAATAATATTGAACACACATCAATCGATTGATCGATTTTGGCATATTTCTTTTTTTTATCGATTATAATCGATCACGTATTGTGAACTTCAGACATAACCAAAAACAAAAAAAATTGGGTAGGTTTGTAATTTTTAATTAAATTAGAAGAAAAATTTAGTTTTATTTAAAAATTCATTACGCGTAACAAATTTCACATATAAATTTCTTGTTTTTAACACCTTTGATGGCGGCGGGTAGGACAAAATCCAGGTATTTTCGTGTGGAATTTAGTACACTAAAAGGTTTGTTTTTTGATTGATAATTGATTAAAGAAAATTTCAAATTAGAAAATTATTTATTTCAAAATTAAATCACGACATTAAAGAATAGAGTTAAATATTTTTCTGGTTTGTATGACATTGATTAATAATAAAATAATTTTAAGGTTGATCAATAAGAAGTATAAAGACACCTCCTCTCTGACAATAAAAAAAAAACACTTCTACATTTGACACGATCTCGCACAGATGTATTTTTTCGCGATAATTTCACGCCGTTTTTTTTATTAGAATTTTATTTGATGTTATCACAATAAAATATATTTTATTTCCTTTTCAAAAGAAAGAATCAATTTCAAACTGACATGTATTCTCTAAAACTAATTTTTTTATTAATTCCACACAGTTTTATTCATTTCAAAATCACATATATAAATCGTGCTTCGCTTATCATTTTTATCTTATCAGCAACTGTTTTATAACCGATAAAATGCTTGATAAGAAAAGATAATATTGAAAAATCTATTTTCATTTGTGTTTGGTTTTAGAACAGGGGCAGACAACATTTTCATTATATTTTGGCGCACATATAAAGCTGTACGGGAGTAAACAATATATTGTGAAATCACCAATTTTATCAAAATTCGTCAACTGTATAATTACGAAAAACCTCTGTTTTGTAGGCCTTTTAAAGCTATGATACAGTCATAAGTTTAAATTTTCCAAGTTTTGGATTATAGGACCTTTACCATGGGGGACCATGAATTCCGGTACTGTCTAAAGCAGTGTTTCCCAACCTCTTTTGTGCCATGCCCCACCTTAGCCACCTTTTTTGTGCCATGACCCACCTTAGCCACCTTTTTTGTGCCATGTCCCACCTTAGCCTTTCTAAAATTCTTATGCCCCCCCCCCCTATGTAACATACATAATTTTTAATATTAAAAAATTGAATTGTTCACTCAAGAAACTAAATTTGGCACCGAAATCTAGTATTGCATTTAAATGGCCCGGAGCGAAAGGGTTAAATTCGTGTCATGTCCATTTACGAATTGCCCCCCTTAACAATCAAATTGCCCCCTGTAAGACGTGGGCCCCACGTTGGGGTCTAAAGGTTATCGGGAAGTAATTAATTACTACAATTAATTCAAAACCCGATTAAATCTTTTGTGGAAACAATTTGGAAAACTTACCAGAATGGAACAAGAAACAATTTGATTTGAGATTATAATTTACTGATTGAATCTCAGAATATCAATCGATAAAAAGGAATTTTCTAATAAAAACATTAATATTAACATTGATAAAAACGATACTCACGTTTTATATATTCATACTGCAAAGCTTCAAATAAATTTCCACGGAAAAGGAATAGAAATATCTATGGTAAAAAAAAACAAGTAATTCGCCAGTCTATACTGACATGATCACGAAAGGATTTGTACATGAAAGTCTGGGATATTTAATTTTTCATTTATCCAGAATATTTTTTAAATTCTGAAATATTTATTTAAATAAAATAAGATAAAACTGAAATAACGTAGAGTACACTCTTTGCCTTTCAACTTCAAAATGGTACAAAAATGCTTTAAATGCTTTCTTTCAAAATATGTATACAACTCATACGTTTTTTCAACAACGTTAATATGTGAAGATATGCTTGAAGATATATGCTCCAACGTGACCTTCAGGTTCAGGAAATCACCACAAAGTTTCCGGGCAACCCAACAATATAGCACGAATGATGTCGCCGCGTTGCCAACCGCTGAGAATATAGAACTAGTATTTGATAAGAGATAATGAAAATAAGTTTTCAGACCATGATGAAAAGAGGATAAAAACGAAATAATAAAATTAACATTATAATAAATAATGTAGGTACTTAAATTTATTACAATCTAAAAACAAAATTTGTCTAATTAAATTGCGATATGAGAAATTCTTAGTTATTTGACTTTTACTTGATGAAAATAAATAGAGAGAAGTTCAAGTCAGGTTAATTTTGGATAATGACTAAGTTTCATGTAAATAAATAAAAATTTTTTTTCTTATAAACAGCCAAAAGCGTTTTTGTTTTGTTGTTTTTAAGCTCATTCATAATTTTAATAGGCTTTCTGCATGCTTTCGAAATTTCTGCTTATTTTAATGATAAAAATTTCATTTTTTTAATAGTTTTTTTTTTTTTTAAAGTTAATTTTAGTTCTTCACGAAAAATGTTTTTTATGTTATTATGATGTAATTTTTAATATAAACTATTATAAAAACAATTTTGATAACATTTGCAAACATTTTAGTAATAAAATAATTGAATAATTAAATAGTTTTACATAATTTTGGTTAAATAAATTTTTTATGAATTATTACAAATCTACCAGAGGGTCTTTTTTTATTATTAAGTAATTCAATAAAACCGACTTTTAAGAGTATACTTTTAATTGGCCTAAATGTAACACATTTTAATTGATTTTCCAGACTTTACAAAATGAAATTGTAAGTTGACCAGGCTAATTGGAAACAATTGCATTTTTATAACCAGTAGTATTACTAATTAGAAAAATGAACACTGACCAAATGCGTTTAAAGTCTTTTCCAGAACTTCTAAGTTCTGATTAATTTACATCGCACAAAAAAAAATCGTACAAAGTGAGAATGTGAATAAATTCCTTGTAAAATTAGGAGAAAATTAGTCGAATTTTGGAATTCTTCTATGTAAATTCGCAACCAAGAAATAAGAATAATGATTTTTAAAACAATCAAATACAAATTATTATTCAGAAATTGAAATCGAAATTAAATACAAAAAGTATGGTAAACTTTCTTTTTCGTAACTTAAATAATTTGAATTTTAAAGAAATTATTTCTTATTAAGTAAAAGTATGCCCAATTTTCATATAAATCGAAAGTCAAATAAAAGAATTTTATTACAGATTTTAGGTACACTGTTAATCTTTAAAAAAAAATAGTAATAACAATTTTTCCCACATATTTTTTGTTTTTATCAAAACCTCAACTTTCCATTTTTAGACCCGCATTAAAGAATTTTTATTTTCTATTAATCATAATTTGTACTAAAAAATATGATTTTTTAAAAAATTAAATAAAAGGGTATTTCCTGAACTGGAATTTTTCTTGATAAAAACAAATCTTGCCTTTTATTCAACACTACTAATGTCTTACACTAGAAGTTCTTCCTATATATCCAAACGAAGCATCACATTTGGATGTATGTAAATTTATAGAAGATTTTAACTACTTTTATGCGATTTTCTAGTACGATGTAAGCGTTATTAAGTCATATACATCAAATGTGCTATTTGGGTAAGCGCTATGTTTTATTGTGAAATTTTCTCAACCACCCAAGTAGCAAATTTGACGAATATATAGATCTTAACTGCGCTCCTATAAGACTATAGATTATGGTAAAAGGTTTCGATACAGGTACTTCAGATATAGTGGGAGTCAAAATGTCGGGACCACATTTATTCATAGACATAACACTTTATTCTCGTTATATATAGGAAAAACAACAAGAAAATCAAATGATAAGAAAAAAAAAATACATTATCAGCGGTCAATTATTATTATATAATTTTATTATTAATAGATGTAATATTTAACATTAAGTAGGTGCTTTTTATCGCTATGGAATATTACTTAGCGGACATTTTTTATTGTAAAATAATACTTTGCTTATTTTTGTTCAGATTTATGAGCGCGTTTTTCGAATTCCATTTCAATATTTTAAATCAAAAATATTTGGATGGAAATATGAGTAAGAAGATTTCATACAGTTGAATGACTTGCAATGTAATTAATTACAGAAAAAAATTTCAGCAAATCAAGACCAATTATTATGATTTAAATGTTTTTGGAAGTAAAAAAAAGAGGAATAAAAGAACAATTAATTTTTTGTTATATATTTCATTTAAAAATAAGGAAAAGTGGGTAAAAATGGAAAGCCAAGAAGAAAAAAAAAACAGCGGAATGGATCCTGTACTAATTTCATATCAGATTTTCTTAATTGTTTCAACAGATTTCAACAGACCACAGCTTACCAGAACATTGTCTGCTTTTCAGAAAAACTGTGCTAAATATGAAAGCTTATTAAAAGTACTGTAAATTAAATGTGTTGCCGTTTTAACTTATATGCAAAAAGAAGTACTACCTATGACATCTATTACAAAATGATGATTTTTAATTCCTATACCCAATAGTTTTCTTCTAATAGGTATGATTTTTACCGAACAAATGAAACCATCCAATATCGATTAAAAAAATAAAGTTATATTACTTCAGAGTACTTTCCTCTGAAAAAATAGAATAAATACTGAATGGTACTGATTCACTTTAATCTATAATATATTTCTACCCACTCTTCCCTACACATATTCAATGCACCTAAAACATTGTTTAGAATAAAAGGTATAAAAGGTATATAATATAGGTAGTTACGTCAAGTGGGTGAGAAGATATTTCATTTTTAGTTCCGGAAATACTACACAAAGTATTATAGAAAGAGTCAAGAAAAGATTAGAAATTTGAAGAAAAAAAAAAATCGGTCTATTACCAAAAAAATTGCTGCAAAGCTATAACAAAAAAGTGAATACACAAAATAGTTATTCAAATTCAGAGATTTTATATCCTTTTACGGTCAAATTGCATTGAAAAATCTGCATTACTTATACACCTTATGTTAATTATCATATGCTAGAGTTAGGTACAAAAAGTTATGATATTCTACTGTAGGCTATACTATAAAAGCTATACGAATAAAATCTCGTTATTTAAAAGTTCCCCAAAAACACAAAAAACCAACAAAAAAAAAAAACGCTTGACTGCAAGAGGAGAGAACGAATAAAAACTGTCCAATGTAATCGTTTTGACCGCTGGTTACCTGGTTAACAACATCGCGCTTTTATTGTAATACCGAAATATATGTCGGTATATAATACAGGTATTCAATTCTTGTGTATACAACACAGTGCTGTTAAAAAGGTGAGCGAACCCTTTTTTTAGTTTTTTTTTGTTTCGAAGAGATGAATTTTTCAAGATAAAATACCAAAAATTTTTTCGTTTTCCGTCTTTATTCTTTTATAGAAAAGTTTCGGTAACATTTCTATTCCAACAATAGGGTAAATACCTTTTCTATTACTATTATTATTATTATTATTATTATTATTTATAATTTCTTTTTACTTTCACTTGAAATGCAATTTAAAGCAATTGAAAAAGTGTAATTGGAAATTTCTCCGTGGTTTATTTTTTCCTTCGATAAGGCAAATTTATAGTGAATATATTTAACTCGGAAGGTAAGCCAAAGCAAGTATAATTAAAATTACGTTAGATGAAAATTACTTTTTTATTTTAAAAACTTGATATTTTAGAATTACATTTTCAAAAAAAAAAAAATAAAAAATAAATTTTCTTTTTGTAATGAAAATTTTCTTTTTTCCCCAATCCATTTATTATAGTTTTTTTAATCGATTTTGATAAAATACAGAAAGTACATTAATTACTAATACTTTTACCGGAATTAAATTAAAATCATGAATTTTATCAAACCTTGACTTTACTTGATTAGACAAATTACTTTATTATAAAAAGCATAATGAACTTGAAATGGTGGAGTTGCCCAAATCTTTGATTTTGTCTATTTGTAAATTTCAATTGTTAAATGACCATAAAAATCTATTTAAATAGATTTCAAATATTATTAAATTAAATTAACCTCGGCAATATCAATGGTAACAACTACCCCGTATACATGAAGAGTCCAAACCAGTAGTGGAATCATGTAATTCGATTGATAGTAAATCGTATCAAAAATATATTGCAATTCCTATGCCTTTTCGATACGATTTGATCGAAATCAAGTTACAGGATTCCATCCCAGATTGGAACTGAGTTTTTAAATGCATGTCAATGCTGGTGGAATTGATCAGCATTAACATGCATTTAGGTTGATTGAAACTGACTACGTTTTGGTGACTGTGCTGGGATTTTATTTGCTTATCAGCAGTAAGTGGAATGCATCCAGGATTGATGCTATGTTAATAAATCGAGAAGTAGCAACAGATACTTTCTGCATTTTTCCATCGATGATTTTAACACGTTCGCGGACGTGAAGCCAAATGAGATGAGATTTTTACACTCCGGAGGAAAGTAAATATTAGATTTCTGCAATATTGAGAGAATGCATTTATTTATAAGATTTGCTTAAATCAAAAATTGCAAAACTTGTCGTTTTTGTTTCTAGAAAATGTTGACTGAGAATGTAGAATTTTCTGAATTTTATTTTTCGACGATACAAGAAATTCTTACAACGAATGAATTACACTCGTTAAAATATAAGATTCGCATTCAGTTCGATTCAATATTTACACTTACAACTTTATTCCAAGAGTCACGTCATTTCATTCGACAAAATATGTGTGACTTTGGCAATAAAACTCTGTTAGATTTGTAAACAATAATACAATAAACATTAATTAAATTTGATTAAGAATATTTGTACTATCACACAATCACCCCGAAATTATTTTAGCAATAAATTATGTTGGAAAAAAAAAATAAATTAATTATATGTAATCAGTACGATGAAAATATTATTTCTATTACCTTTTTGGGAAAAAAAAAAATAATAAATTTAAATTAATTAATATTCATGAATTAAAAGAATTTAAAGCACGTTGCTTTTTTTATCATTCCATACACCTAGTAGAGCAGTCTAAATACTTTACATTTAATAGCATCAAAAGAGGAAAGTTCTTTAACTGGGTTAAGCTAATTTCAAAAAAAAAAAAAAAAAAAACCATACAAACTGTTCCGTTTTGTTTGGAGTCTTTTTACATAAGTAAAATTTTGCTTTTTCTTTAAATTTTTCCTTTTTCTTTCAGGTATAAGAATGTTATATTTAAAAAGATTAAAATAGTATTGAGCGAAATTTTTCCATTCGCCGTGTCTTTTCTTAGTTTTTTCATTTTGGATATTATTCGCGGTTTAATTTATATTTGAACAAAACTTTATTATTTTGAATGAGTAATCACTGATTATTTAAGATTTAGCTTTTATATAAAATGAATTAAATAAAATTATATTAAATTTTTGGAACAAACAGAAAATCATGGAAGAATGAATTCCATAAAGTTTTTAAATATTAGGATTTCTTTAAAAAAAAGTATGCAAAAAAAAACAAAAAGAGAAAATTTATAACAAATTGAAATGAAATCGTTGAATCGTTAAGTCTTGAAAAACTTTTATAATTCTAACTCAAAAGGGTAAAATTGTTATTTCGAAATTGTTAATATGGGACATTAAATCGTTAAAGCAACCCTTAAATTGTTTTAATTTACCGAGCATTTTTCTATTGTTGCTCAAGTAACCATGATACAAAATTTCAAGAATTTGTGAACAAAATCTCTGCAAAAAACTCTTCCTACGAGATTTGCTGACTACCAAATCATACAACGATATACGAATACACTACGTTTTACAAGGGTAAAGGAATACCCACCATATAGTTTAGATAACTTTAAGTTTCTTCTTGAACAGATTGTATAAATGAAAAACTGGTAAAACAATTTTCACGATTTATCGCACAACTCACCATAACTGTCAACATTTTTGCATATCGATAATATTTTGCCTTCAAAATATGTATTTTTTATGAAATTGATACTTATTCTACATGGAAATCGACTATGTAAGATAAATATACATACTAAAGCCTAAGTACTCGTATATTATAAGAAGACATATATATATCATAAAAATCAAAGTATAAAATTGAAAAGTGTCGAACAACAAAACTGACAAGAAATTGAAGTACTTCAGGCTATATAGTGGCTTTAGTGGTTTGTTATTTCACTTAATTAAATTTCTAACAAATTCTGATGACTTTCTCATTTTATAAATTCATCTTTTTATGCCATGATATATTAGTTTTGTCATTAAATGTGTAACACACATTGAAATATGTTAATCATCGTAGAAAGGTTTCAAGGGTAGAGAATCAAAAGTTATATCGATTAATGCATGTCCGTCCGTCCGTCCATTCATTCGTCCGTGTGCAAGATAACTCAAAAATGCGTTATTCGAACTTATTGAAATTTTAAATACGAGTTGGTTATTCCTTAACTGAATTTCGTATTGCATTTTAGGAAAATCGGCCGAGGGGGAACGAAGTTATTTAGCAAAACCAGGGTGACCAGAAAATCGCTACACAAACGTTGTTCCTAAAAATGAACGTGTTGAAAAATTTATTAGCATGATTTTTATTGATTTTATACTTTTTTAGAAAAGCTTAGAATTATTGGACTTCAATAGATTTAATATATACGAAATTTCATTCAAATATAACATCGGAATTGAATTCAGGGAAATGAAATTTGATCTATGGAATTAACAAACAATTCTTAATCTCTATATATAAATCCATGAAGAAATTTGGTGAAAGATTTAATTGGAAGACATTTAAAGAACTTTAATTCGTAAGAGACGTAGAGATGTATTTGAAAGATTTGGCAGTGAAATTTCTAATAATAAATTAGGCAAGTCAGATAATTGTAAATATACGTATTTTTCAATCAATGAAAATATTTCAAAATACGTCAATACGAGTTTTAATTTAAACTGAAGGTGGAACACTAACTACGTAGAAATTTTAATCCAATTTAATTTTGTATTGTAAAATGTATTTACTTCTACGGATTCATTTACAGAATGACTACTAAGTATTTAAGAAGGTGGTTCATAACCTTAATTGTATAAGACATCATCCAATAAAATGTCATTTGTTAAAATAACCAAAAAAATTATAGTTTCTACAATATTAAAGAAAACATTTCTTTAGAAATTTATTTTTAGTTTGTTTTTGTTTTGTATTTTAGAAATTTTGAAAATCTTCTAGAAATTATAGAAAATTATTGCCCTATTTTAGAATTTCTGACCTTAAAGTATATTTTGAAAACAAATTTGAAACAAGTACATACTATGGATTACTACAGATAAAAAAAGCAAAGAATTTTCTCAAACTATAAACCATAAATCACAATAAAGGCTGCATTGTTTTAAAATACTTTCAAGATCCTCTTCACTCCAACTAAGAAAATCATGTTTATTAACATTACGCCATTTAATCTAAAATACGCTACATCGCTGAGGAGGAAAATTAAGATGAATTTTCATTACAAGATTTAATAATTTGGACGAGTTGTTTTCGTATATACCATTATTAAATTTGTATACATATGACTGAAGTTGACATGTCAACAAATTTGATCACTTCTTCACACAAAACATTTGTGTTCATTTGGTTTTTCTTTTATAAAGGACTTGGTGCTGTTTAGAGGGTTTGTCAGGTTCTTTTGATTTTTGATTTTATACTTTAATCAGTACAGAGTGCCAAGAAACACTTGTTAGTGTCGTTCAACTTGTCTATAAAGGTAGAAGCGTTGGATTTTGGTAAATGAATCAAAAATAAACAAATAAAAATGTTTCCCATTTATCATGGGATGGGAAACACTTTTCTCGCATTTATAGCAAAATAAGTAAAACTACTCATTGTTATTTTAATATTGCTCTGGTGTGAACGGAACATAGTAGATAAAAAACCATATTATATCTGGGTTGAACATTCATATTCAAATGTATCTTAAATTTGTTTTAAACAAAAAACAACTGTTTTTTTGTTTTTTATTTTTGTTTAAATCAAGAAAACACAAAAAAAAAAACCGTAAAGTAAACATCTTGATTTCTGTCGAAGAAAAAATGTATATCTTTAATTTTTTAATACAGTTAAATTTCAGATACAAAATTCCGCAAAAAATGATTCTTTTATATTTTCTCAAATAACATAAAAAACACTAAAAATTCTCAATTAAATCCCGAATCATAAAAATATAACGTTAATGTTTTCAATCAATAAAAACGGATATTAAGAAAATTTTCTTTTCTTTTTTATTTACAAATAAATGTAAATTTATTTTGGCGCCACTTTTACAAGAAAATAAAGTGATCGTCAGTAAAGTTCCGTGACTGCTGTTTATTCATAGCAATCTCCTTCTGATTCATTACACTTTTTACAAGGATTAAAAAGAGTGTTCAAGATCATTTTCTAATATCGGCTTAAAACACGTATAGAAGACTTTTGAATGGTCTCAATATGGATGTATATCATCGAAAAGGCATTCTTTCAACTTCACTTTAATTTATGGGAATAGTGTCACATGGTGAATACAGCGAATGTATTCAATACACAGACAAAAATTGACGAACAATCTACGAATTATGGATTGACGCATTATCGATATTCTGGTCGAGCTCGACAAATTCTATCTACCAAACGTTGTAAAAGTTCCCAATAAAAATCACCAGTAACTGTTTGAGCAATTGAAACCAATTATTTCTGGCTGTTTTGATTTCAGATAGAACTTTTCGAGTTTTTTTTTGGTTTCTCAGCCTTTCAAAAATCGTTTACGCCATTCAAAAGTATTCGATTTTAATAAACAATTATTACCATAAACTGTACGTTTGGCTGTTGTGCCAAGTTTCACATGAAATTTATAAACAGAATTCTTTAATCTATAATTTTATTTCAATATGCAAATTTTTTGACTGAAGGTTTGTTCAGAAATGTCGAAAGTTTAAAATCACCTTCCACCAAATAACTATTGCTCTAGTTGCAGAGATATTGTAGAAATCCCGGAACTTTATTGTAACTTGATCTATATTAAACTCTGAACAATCAATTCAAAGTCATTGCATTTAAATTAAAAAAAAAAATTAAAAACAAAAAATACATACGTGAAAAATATATCCTTTAATTTTTGAGGTTAAATCCTTAAAAAAAACCATATTCATTGTCATAGAAGTCATTTGTATTGAATTTTCATTAATTTTCTCATACAAACAAAAAAAGAAGAAAAACTATTTCGAGAAAAATTATATTTTATATAATATTTTAATTAAGCCATTAAAAAAAAATTCACTGGTAAAAATCACACACATTATACAATTTCATTGTTTTTTTTTTACTTCTTAAAAAATAAATAATTTTTTTTTAAATCACATTTTAAAGGTTTGCACCAAAAATTTCACTTATTAATATTAAATAATAAAAAATAATTTTTTTTTTTCTTATTATTTAAAAATAAAATTAACAAGTTCACTGCTAAGGTTATGTAAAACGTAAAAAACTATCTAAAAATATTAAAGAAAATATTTTTTCTTTTAGAGGCAAACAGAAAAAAAACAAGCACTTTTTTCGTAAAACGACACAAAAATCAATACAAAATAAAAATTACGAAAATTTTATTTTTGAGGTTTTTTGATGAAATTCGAACATTTCTCTTTTTCACAGTTTTAGAGTAAAAAAAAGCAAAAAAAAAAAAAAAAAATTTAAAACCCGGAGCTAAAAATGATTTTTTTGTCATTCAGAAAAAAATCATTGCCAAAAAATTTCAAAATGACGCAAATTGGAAATAAAATTTGTTAAAATATTAACGAGCAGAGACACACAGAATCAAACTGAAAAACGCAAAAAAGTGTTCAGCGAAAGATCTGTATATATAAAGAAAAAAGATCACCGTGAAAAACCAAAGAAAGAGTTCACTCAACTGAAGAAATCGCATGCATGAATTCAACTTGATCGGCTGAAGATCAAATCAAGATTTCTTTTTAAATCTTATAGGTTATGTTCTATGAAACTGAAGAAAAAAAGAAACATAAGGATTTCTGCAATAGAATTGAATTTTGAAAAATATACTAAAAAAAAAATAAAATCGGTCTATACACCATCATGTTACCAATTGGCCTATCAGATACTGTAATTCATCGATCTACGCGATTTCACAATTCCGCGGCTTCGTTTTATACAATTTTCTTACAGACTCATTCCGTCCTAAATGAATTCTATCCAATTCAACTAGAATTCAAGATTTGTTCAAGATTTTAGATTTTAATCAAACAAGAACCTCTGTGCCAGTATAACTGGTATTTCATCCCTACTGCAGGACTTTTAATACTATTTTAAGTTATCCAAATGAAATTTGATAATTAAGAAACGTTACACAGTTTTTCGAATTTCGAATTTTGAAGATTCTTCGATTTCTTCCCAACAATCGATAAAAAAAAATCATATATTACCGCGGATCCTTAAAAGAATGAGACATGTTGAAACATGGGACAAGTGCAAGAGGAAAAGAAATTGAATTCAAATTTGGTTAAAATCTAAGACCACTGGAAAAATTGTTTGGCACGTTAAGTCATTGATCTCGCTTGATTTATCCGTAATTAGCAAAAAGAAGGGGTACATACAATTGGCTATAAGGCATAGGGTACATGGTCTTCTCGATTGCTTCACAATGAGCTGACTTTATGGTATATAAATACAAATAGTTATATAAAAAGATATGCCTATTTTCATATGTTACATTTCTAAACGTTATATTTTTAATGACATTTAAATCTGAGTAATTAATTCTGTGTCATTGGAAATTTAAATTTATAACACAAACCAAATCGAACAGTACAAAAAAAAAAATACATCCGGGTTTTATCTATAACACTTCATTCGTCCTGTACTGATTTTGGAAATATTCAATATCAGATTTGGAGAAATTAAAATAATTTGTGATTCCAGAACCTTGAAAGTGCTGTCAGCGTAGGCAGGCACATAAGTGATATATACTTGGTATTCTATACCATAGGATATAAAACAAAATCATACATAATCAGATTGTAAAAGTCATTGTGTTCGTGGTTTTTGTATCATTTCATAATACAAGTAGATTTAAAATAGAAACTCCAAAAATATTAAAATTCCTAATGATTAGTTTTTTTTTCCTGTTGATGAGTTCCAGTTTTTGCAATTCGAAGAAGACTGTAAATTATTAAAATGTCTACTGTACAAGACGCCAATTTTAGATAATTATCTAAAAAAAAAAAGCGATAAAAATATTGATGTTAGATTTTTTATTAGGATTATAATAGAGAAAGTTCTTATTCTAAAATTCAAGTTCTTCTCTATGCGGTAACACTTTTCTTTTAAAAAGTAATCATTGAGTTTTGATTGGTGTTTTTTTTTTGGCCAAATATGTCCACGTACTTTTACATTTCTTTGCTTTGAACAAACAAATCAAAAGAAGATAAATATCATCAAAATCAACAAAACTAACAAAATGTTTGGATGGACCAACCACCACAAAAAGAAACACAACTTTTGTTAAAAGTCTCATCTAGAAAAAACATTAAGAAAACCAGTTTACTTTTGAGAAAGGTTTTTCTTAAAATATGTAATTATTAAAATTCTGACAAAAATACACTGACAATGCAGACACTGGAAGAATACAGTGTCCTTTTTGCGATTATCGCTAAAATAAATATGATTATGAAATTAATGTTCTAAATTTCATTACAATCGATCGAAGATTTTTGAAAATAACTCTCTCTGAGCCCAGCCTCAAATCGATACCAAAAATTGGAACCTATTCCTCATAATGGCCGACCAAATCAATAAATTTTTATAATATCGAATACCATATTTGACATATAGTATATCGACGAACAAAAATTTTCTCAGGTTTTTTGAACTCAGGGGACTTTAAAATACATCAAAATCCGGAGTTCCCAATTTTTTGCCACCACAAATCTTTATTCCTATAGAAAGAAAGCAATAAAAAAAATTCTTTTTTTGAATTCGAATGTAATTTTGCCGGGGAACTTTTTCAATTGAACATGAATAAATAAGAATAAATGTCGATAAAGTATCAAGTTTGGAATTAAAATTGCAAATAAAATTATTCAAATTCTTAATAGGCGCCTGATATGTATAAAATAGAGTAGTTGTGTCATTCCTTATCTCACCTAAAATGTTAAATATGATTTAATCGAACAAAATACATTAAATGAATTTTAATTTTTTATTTAATTAAAATTAAAAATAACTAAGTATTTACTTAATTATTATGCGCATGGCCACTTATTTACTTAAAAGTTATAAACTGGAACAACAAAAACAAGGAAATTTTAATGAATTGAAGAAATGCTATTTAAATGTTTTGGTACTAAAAATATAATAAAAATTGCATATTTCATGACGTGCGTAATTAACATTTCTAAGGCGCTATTAAATTAAGATTTAAAAAAAAAAAACAGAAATTATTTATTAAAGTAATTTGAAAATTGTTTTAGAAATATTTTGAATTCCGAAGAAAATACAGTAGAATCGTGAAATTTAGGACAATTCAATAAAAGTTAGATTTTACTATGGGGAGATTACAAATCAAAATTACAGCTGACTAAAGTACTAAGATACTAGGTGTACGATAAGAATTGCTTCCCCATCAACCATGTTCTTTAGATTTGAGCCCTAGTAACTATTTTCAGTTTCAAAACTTGAAGAAATAACTTGTTGGAAATTATAAATGAAACAAATTTCAATTTTAGAGACCTTGACAAATCGCATTTTTGAAATTTTTCTCAGACCGATACAAATATTTCGGCGGTTGAGAAATAGTAGTCTAGGCGGTTTGTGCAGTTCAAAATTTCACAAAACACACTTAAGCAAGTCTAAATTTCTTCTCAACGCTTTTACTTGGATTTACATTATTCTACAGTACAGTACAGATTACATTTATAAATTTGATTACTTATATTTTGTATAACAGAACTTTATGAATACGACATACGACGACTGTGAGGGCATATAACTCGATTACTTAAAAACGTTAATTTTAAGCACTTTGACCTGTGATGTAATTTTAATAACATTATTAAATAGAAGAAAGACAAATCATAATTATAAAATTAAACTTAATAAAAAGCTGTAATTTTATCATAAATTGCCATATTTTTGTTAATTTGAAGTAAAAATTAAATTTTAAATAAAATGATTTCTTTGAAAAAATTCCAGTATTTCTTGTTTTTAAAATAAATATTATTTAAACATTACAAATTTTTTTTTATATTGAATATATGTTTTTTCTACTAACAGTAAAAATGCTATAAAATTTGTGAGAAGAAAATTGTTGAAATCGTTCTGGAAATTGGAATTTTTAAAGATATTTGTCAACATTTTCGAAAAATATTATTAAAAATAAACTTGTGAACAAAAATTAATTAAAAACATGGAAAAGTATTTATTTTTTTTTATAAAAGGAAAACATGAAAAATAGAAATACAATTTTTCAGAAAAAAAAAAGAAGTTTTCAATTTAATCATCTTCAATTTTAATTTGACATTTTTGTCACATAAAAGAAACTTGTTTATATTTGTATTTTATTAATATTATTTATATGATACATAAATTTGCCAGACTGCAGAGTGATATACCCCTGGGGACTTGCTTTGACTCGTTTATAATAAAGTATAAACTTTAAATACAATTGTAAAGTTAATTCAAGATACCTGTATGAATACTATTTACAGGGTCTTTCGCGAAACAACAACATAAACACTGTCAGTTCCAAATAAGAGAAATCATAATAAAATCTTTTTTAACATTTTTTTTTGTCTGACACGTTATTTTAAAAGACAATAAAATACAAGTAAGTAAAACTCAGTTCACTGAATAGATAAAGCTTTATTTGATTTGATTAGAGACTAATTACTATCTAACACCAACTGGCGCCAATCCTAAAAAAAAAAAATTGAATTTTATATCACAAAATTATCCAAATGGGTGTTTTATTTTATATATTGAATATTTGGCGAGGAATCTTTAGTAAGCGCAGACGTTCACTCCGTAGTACGGCCTTATGGATAGTATCGAGAGATCTTGAGTTCAAATCACGGCGAAGCTAGAATTTTACATTTGAGTTTATCCATTATTACAAGAAATCACTACAAATTTTAAAAAAGAAAATGCCTTCCAATTGAAGAACGCATGGGAAAAACATGATAAATCAATTTTTATTGATTTAATGTTATTTTTAATAGTTACATACGTTTCACAATTAAAAACAGTCTACTATTTAGACGATAAATAAAAACGAATATCAAAACGATAAACATTGCGCTTTGTCTATGTTTACATTTGACATTTATTTGCTGAATTTGTGTCTGATAATGAAGGATAGATAAATTTATTCAACAATTTTTCCATGAAATATTCTTGTTCTATAGAATAAATGTCTAAATATAAAGAAGGCCTTAAAAGAAGTAGATTTTATAATTATTTAGAAGGGAATTTTTTAACGATCGACAATTACACAGAGATAAAAGTAGCAATTATTTACTTGATAAAGTTCTTAAAATTCAAGGTCGGAATATAAAAGAAGAATTAAAAATTTTGTTGAAACTTTCATTTTTATCAATCAGTAAATTAGTAAAGTTTTTATCACCAAATGGAAAAAAACAAAACATTTATGATCTTATGAAAAGCGATCTTCTCTTGTTTCTATGAGAATTTTGAAATACCTTATATTTATAAACAGGATGACTTGAACAAGATTTTAATATATGAAATCCTGTTGGCCGGCTTTTAAACTGAACAACAAGTTAACTTGTTAAATAATTTATGTTTGTTTTTATTTTAAAAAAAAGTAATCTTCAATATTAGTTGGATATGTTTACCAATTGAAGATTTTCATAATTTCATGATTATTTAGTTTAACATCATTAAAATACGATTGACCAATTTTCAAATCTATTGTTTATTAACACAATTTGTTAATTTAACATGTTTTTATTAAATGGAAACCGAAATTTAAACTAGTTTAAAAGAACAGTTTTTACTTAAGCTTTTGTTAATAAGAAAACAGCATAAAAATTTAAATAACGTGAAACCAACAAAAAAAAAATGTCATCTAAAAAGTTTTAGCTTATAATCATTCGGAAAGAAAAAGGTATATAATATTTTATTCTTTAAACAAAAATATGTTAAGAAAAAAAAAAAACCGTCAATTTTTAGGTCAATATTTTGGAATTTTATTGTATTTAATTCTGATTTCTTTTCGAAATTTAATAAAAAAAAAACAAACAAAAAAACCGTTCACATATTATTAAGATTGTCGTTAATCCCTTTAGATATTATAGCATCGTAATCTTAAAAATTTAGAGCAGGTAATATGTATTTATGGCGGTACGCCACATTACATTGTTATGAATACTGAATATTAAAAGGTGAGGCTGGATTTTTAAAAAAAAGGTTTGAATATTGAGGTAAATTCGTCGAAAGACCGAAGAAGATGAATTACCATTGAAACACGTTTGTTTCATTTCCGAAATCATAATTTAGAAAAATATTGAGCTTCTTTTAAACTTTTTTATCATATGGAACAGACAGAAAGCATGAAATTAGGAAAACATTTAGAATGAAATTCCTGTAGATAGAGTAATGTGTTAACTAAATTCAGAATTCTTGTGTAGGACCAACCTTAATCTATAAACGCTTCATCCCTGATTTGAAATCATATAGCAACGTGCAATTTGTAAAATGATGCTATTGATTATTCAGAATGGTATCCTAGAGAAACTGTGTGCCATTTTATAAATACCAAGTTTGGATCCTAGATAATATACTTTTAAGTGTTATAAAACATTCAAACGATAAAGAATCTGGTATTTGAAGGTTGAATTGATTTATATAGACCATACATTTCTAATTAACCTCTGGTCAGATTCTTAAAACATATATATTACTACTTTCAACTATAATTTAACCTACATGCCCGTTATGTGCATTTCATTAACGTACTTAATAACTCTAATAAGAAATTATTAAATCTTTTAACTCTTTATAATTATTTATAGTTTAACCACTGAAAAAATTCAATTGAAATAAAAAAAAAAAAACACTAAACATGATTTTGTAATCAATCAAATTTTTAGTATAGTTTAAAGAGTATTTTGATTGATATTAATAACTTTAAAATTACATAGTATATGTTTTTGGCCTGTTTTGATCTTCGAAATTAATAAAAATTAGAAACTTACTAATCGATAATAATTAAAATAGTCAAAGAAACTACATGAATTGATTATTACTTTTGATTATGGTGTGAAATTTCACGAGAATTTATATTTACTAATTTTGGTCTCGATTTTTTTATACTTTCTCAAAGTTTACCATAATTTTATTCACAATGAAAGCAAATGAATGGCGGAGGTTCTTATTAAGTGCGGAAAATTTGAATGTCCTACTTTAAAAATAGCAAATTAGGCCTTAATTTTATATGCAAATAATAATTCTAACTTAATTTATTCTTGTTTTTTTTTGTATCTTGGAATTTTTTGCAGATATCTTTTATTTATCCTAAAATGTTTAAAGTTACATGCAAGGCTATAAAGTTTCTATTTTTTTATTCCACATAGTATCAGTTTAACACGGTATAAAGAAAATGGGACCATATCTTCAGCGTCATTCAAAGTGGGTTCCGCGAAATGTTTCAGGGGTTCAGACGTTGTGCCACCTGATGTGAGTAATTTTAATCTTTAGAATATAATTTGACAAAACCCATTTGTACTCGTATAAATCGTGGGATGGGTGTACTATTTTCTGTCAATAAAGTTCAAGATCATATAATTTTAAACATTTCTAAAATTGACAAAATTGTCAAAAACTGACAGGTGAAAAATATTCAAAAAAAATTTCTATTTAAATTATTACAAAAAACCCGATTTTTTTTACAAAAGAAATAATTTTTTTGTCAACAATTTAAATATTTCATTTTTAAAATCATCCACCCACAAAAATAGCTCCACTATCGGTTAATACATCGCCAAATACATTAAGATCTTCGGTTTTTATGTTATTATTATTTAACAAATAAGTCTACTGGAACCAAAAATAGACCGAAAAAAAACCTCATTAAATTTTTGGGTAATTACATGAAATTACTTTAAAGAAAACAAAAAAAATTCTTTAGATTAAAATTCAGCGCACAAATCGAGGAAATTTTCAATGTCCAAAAAAGATATTATATAAAAAAATGATTTGAATTTGATAGAAAATCATTTTTGGTTATAGCATAAATTACTCATTTCCGTTGGAAGTGAAATTTTCATTTATTTATATTGAAGCAATTTTACAATTACATCACCTTAAAAAATTGGTACTCGTTTTCATTTCGATATTAAACTTCTTCCATTTGGAGAACTTGAACTAATAATAAAAATAAATTAATTTAAATTAATTTAAAGTCAAATGTTAAATAGTCATCAAATATTCTAGAAAACATATTTTTAAGTTGTCTTTTTTTTAAAAATAATATTTTTTAAGACGGCAAACATATGAGAATACATTAATAAGAAGCTTTAAATCGGCTCATAGTCTCTAATTTAGAGTAACCTGAGTCCTAATAGCTAAAATCTCTTCTGCAAATTTTATTCAAAAACTAAACAAGAAAACGACAAAACTTTATGGCCATGGTAATTTTTCTCTACTTCTTTCTGCATTATTTTTGGCAAGACTTTACCGAATTTTAGCTTAGTAGTGTCTATTTATGAATCAACGTACATAATCAATCTAAATAAAATTGATGCACAACATTTTCAATTAAATCCGAAAACGAAAAAGAAACCCTACAAAAATTTCTGGTCACCTTAATTTTTGCTTTATAACTTCGTTCCCCTGAGTCGAATTTGCTGAAATACAATACTCAATACCCAGTCAAATTTCATTAAAATAAGACATTACGTTTTTTCACCTATAAACCAAAATACATTGAAGAAAAAAAAACGTTGGGTTTTAATTCACATACCCAATAGTGAAAAAACTAAAAAAAAAAACTCAGGTAGAATCTACCACAGGGTATACGAAAAATCATATGTTCATACATAATAATTTAATTATATATTAAGATACTATTTTCAGGTACTCATTATATTCCTTTTCAATTTCAATTCAAATCTCGCGAAATCCAAATCTATGGAAATTATGTAAGAATTACATAAAAACACACATTTTTTAAATTCAAAAATTTTCTCATAGAAAATATGTAATTATGATTACTTTTTTTTCTTTTAATTAATTAATTTCATTTTCATAATTTTATGAAATTAATAAAATCGAACAAAACTTTGTTAGATGTTTATCAAAAGACCTCAAAAACAAAATTTTTTTATTATTTATCATGTGACAAATTTTTAATTAAAACTTGTTTAAACAAAACACTTTAAACACAAAAACACATAATTACTTTTGATTCGAGTAAAAATGAGTTTTCAATCACAAGAATTTTAATAAATGTAATTTTCGTGTTTTTAATTCAATTTAATTGATTTTTTTAGTAGTCGAACAAAACCACGAGTAAAAAAAAAAACAAAGACCAATTTTAATTAAAAAAGGATATTCGGTTGGTTAATTTAATTTTTTGTTTCTGTTTTTTTCTTTGGCGAATAAATATCCGAAAATTCGTTTTCAAAACCACCAAAAAACCAAGAACTATTATCGTTCTTTGACACGAAAACTATACAAATTTTGTCTGACAAATCATATGAGAAATTTCATATTCATATAAACACGAACACAACACAATATCAGAAGAATTCGAATTTGAATTAAAAAATTTTAAAAAGAAATTCGCGAAATATTTTTAGTGAAATGGAATTTGTTTTTACTAAGGTTATAATCGAAAAATCCAATAAGACACCGCCGCACTTGAAATGCCCGCAAGGTGTTTTAGATAATATAGTCGATCTAAATTTTTATAAAGTACGAAAAATATTTTTCCAGAAGTTTTCAAAAGTTGCCTCTCTACTATAGTGAGTCGACTTTCCGACCGTATCGACTACAACGAATGCCACTTGATAACTGCGAACGCAATCAAAGTGGTTTTTCTTAGTTGGTTTTGTTTGCCGTTGGAACTTGAATATTTTCCAATGAACGAAAATATCATTAAACAAAAAAAAAACACAAAAACAATTCAACAGCAAAGCAGCAAAAGTAACGAATGTTCAAAATAAAATTCAAGTCTCAAGAAAACGTTGAGAATATCAAATACATTGGATATGTGGATGATGATGACGATGATGACGTCGTTGGTTAATGTTGGCAATGTAATCGATATTGAAGCTAGTCTTTTAATTATTGCCGAAACTGTATTTTTAGTGATGGTAGATTTTTGATTGTTTTATTACGTTTTTTTTTTGTGGGTCGCGTGTCGCGTTTTTTTTTTCTAAAACGTCATTATATGTACTCATCAGGTGGATTTAGTAGGGTTTCCGTTGTTACGTGTAATTCTCATACGAAATTTTGTTTTGAAAAAAAAAGCAGTGAAGGATTCTCCAAGGTTCTTCTTTTAATAAAGTGTTCCGATAATAAGTCCATGGAAGTCTTTGGCAATATTCTACCCACACATTATTAAAGAGCTACAGTACTGTTTTTTTTTTAAGCAACCTAGTGGATCTGTCATTTAAGAAGTATGTATAAATAAAATTTTTATAATATATAATAATTTAAAACTAAAACTTTATTGCGATGATTTCGTGAAAAATTCGAGGTTTACACTACTGCTGGTTATTACGCGCTAAGGTAGCGGCTAGAAGAGGTTGTCGCAGTTTTGTCACTACATTACCAACGCATAGAACTAATCATCGCAGAACGGTTTCAATTCTACAGACGTGTACAGAGCATTAAAAGTTATATCGCATTATGAATGTCCGTCCGTCCGTCCGTCATGAACATAAATTCAATATTCTTTAACTCGGCTTGGTATTGCTTTTCAAATTTTGTCGTTTAGGAGCAAACAAAGTTACGAAGAAAGAACTTGAAAATATTATTAGCTTTGGTTTTTTTTTCTCAGAGTTAATTCATTGAACTATAGATTTATTAACTATGCAAGTCTCATTTCTACAATAGGCCTTCAAAAGATAGGCTGTAATGCAATTATAATTTCAATATGTTTTTCTTTAAATTTCATAGGTACACACAAAAAAATTGTGAAGTTGTTGCCTAGTTGCGACAACTTAGTTTCAGTTGTACCAACTAAAACGTCAATTCTTACAACTAAAATCAGTAGTCACAACTATTACTCAGTTCTTAAAACCTGTCAACAACTTCAAAAATTTCCTATGAGTCACAGAATAATCGATAGACTAAAAACATCCTTATTTAACCTTTTGAGCAAACAAACAAACACTTTTCCAACAAATTCAATCAATAAGTACTTCCTTTAAAAATCGATAGTTTCAATTCTGTTTTAAATATCAACTTTGTCATCGAATACAACAAGAAATACTACCTAATATCGACGACACCAATGTATATAATACTGTTATGTTTAGTTGTTTAAATTTCTCAGTGGGGAATAATGTAAGAAGGGCATAAAAACAACACCCAAGTTATAATATATACCAGGAAA
This sequence comes from Xylophagus ater, assembly GCA_963422695.1. Taxonomy (NCBI): domain Eukaryota; kingdom Metazoa; phylum Arthropoda; class Insecta; order Diptera; family Xylophagidae; genus Xylophagus; species Xylophagus ater. The sequence goes on along the minus strand of OY730486.1, from coordinate 7,118,321 downwards.
AGCATAATGTACATAAAATATCACTCATCAGAGCCATTACAAATATAGATGCAAACGAAAATGTAATTTGTAAAACAGTACCATTATATGGAAAAAATATTAGCAACTATATATGAAATGATTTTATATCAAGTAATATGTTGGAAGAAACTTCCATTTTCTTGAAAAAATAACAGATCCGCAAAATAATGAAGTACTAGAATGAAAAATAAAAGCGAATCTAATCGCAGTTGTACTGTTTTTTCCGATTTATTTCTTTTTCTTTATACTAAAAAAAAAAAAAACATTTCACAGTTTTCCATGCAATTCCGGCAATGAACGGTTTCAGTCTTAAAAATAATTTGTCACTTTTAGTGTTTCTCATCGGATGATGAACAACAAATCAACCGTCCAATGTGAACGTGATTGAGACCGCTTAGAAAACAAGAAAAAAAAAACTTAAGGTATATTCAAATATTAAATAAAGTTAGATTAAGGTAAGATTATGATGAATTAGAGTGATATGATGATGATGAACAAGAATTTGTTTATTTGGTTGTTGGAAAAGGTTTTCTCTTTTCCAGGAGCCCTAAAAACGTGATGGTTTCAAATAAGTATATTATACGCAGGATATTCCAAAAGTTTTGGTAATCGGTTTTGTTTTCACAATGTGCTTTGTGCTTGTTAAATTAAAAATTACCCACAATCTGACCGATGTTGAAAATAAGAAGAATCTTGTGAAATATTTAGAAATGCTCAAAATATTCAAAGAGAATCATCAAAACTGGTCAACATCATTGTCACAGGTGCCGAAAATTGAATTTATTCGTATGAGCCTGCTAATAAATGAAATGGTGAAATGTTCGTAAGATTTTGGATGTATCTCGTTTTGAACTGAAAAATTGCTACAAAATATGTATTCTTTTTCTAATAAGTAACTTGTCGAAACTTTTACAGCAGCCTACGTAGAGAAGCAAAAGTTAAAGTTATTAATATTTTATCCAATTTTAATGGTATTAAAACGTAGATTAGAAAATTAATCCTTTTTAATTATGAAAATTGGCCGAAATTTAGTTGGAATTTAAATTTTAAAATTTTCAAGATATGTTTTTTTTGAAGGATAATGTAAATTTTCTTTCTTCATGAATATTTAAATAATCACTAATATTCCAAGTGATTTACAAAAATTATTGAAAATTGAAATTCAAAAAAGTCTTGAAAAATTCATAAATAAATGGAAAATTCTGTTGGAATAATGTTCTGATACAAATTTTTACTACAAATTTTTATGTTATGACAAAACATAACGAATACTTAGTCTAATGTAATTTCTGTTAGATTTTTATCTTCTCCAGACGAAAAAATTGCGTCGTCTTCACTTGCCTGGCTGTTCATTTGCTTTCAATGGAAATAAATTAATTTATTTTTTTTTTTTTTGTGAAATTAAAGAGAATAATAAATAAAGTCATAAGATGGATCGAAAACATTGAAAACACGTACATGAACACGTGTTTAAATATGCCTTTTCCCATTTTTCTCCATAAAACTACAGTACATTTTTCTTCATATTTGAATATTCAAATGCCAATATTGATATTCTATAATCCACTTAAGCTCTATGCTTTCGTAAGGACTAAGGCTATAGATAATCTTACAATATAGAAATTTGTCGAGGAAATACTCTTATCTCCTTATGGAATACAAACAAAATATAGTAACTTAAAATCGGCTTATAGCAAATGTCCTGCGGAAAAAATGGATCTTCAATGAATTAACTTTGAGAGAAAAATAACCAAAACTAATAATATTTGAAAGTCTTTCCTGGATAACTTTTTTTTCTCGCTTTCAAATTATTTCTAATTTACTGGGCTGCCAGTAGGGGTGCTAATAGTGTAAATTTATTCTATTTATTTATAATTTACTATTAGTTTTAATATTAGTTTTTACATTACGCACATCGAAAAAATTTCATGCTTAAACAGGTTTAAATTTTCCTAGAACTATTTTTTTCTCAAATACCTTTGGACACCACATCGTCAATTTATGTAACCAATGTATGCAAATAATTTAAACAAACATTTCTGCACAAAATTTCAAATTAAATCCGAAAAACGAAATAAACTGACAAAACTTTGTCATTTTACTGAAATGCAATACCAAATCGTGTTAAGGAATGACCAACCCAGATTATAATTTCCATCAAAATCGGATAACGCGTTGTACACGGACAGGCGGAAGTACCTACTACCATAGGGCAAGTTAGTCGACTAATATAAAATCCATGAAAACACGTTTAATATAAAATATTTTTTTTTGGTAAAATTCATTCTTAAAATAATCCTTGTTAATTCTCTCATAATCCTTACCATTATAGGACTTTATTAAATTCTTCCAAAGTATTTTAGATAATCCAATCTTAATCAAATTTTAGCTCACCTGAAAAGAAAAAGAAAAAAAAAATATATAAATAATTAATTTATTAATCAAAATCATTAAATTTTTTAGAAGACTTTCATTGTCTACCACTAATTGGATCAACTCAGGGTTTTCTCATTTCCCTTGCCCTTATTACGGGTCATGAAAGAGCCTTCAGCGAAAGTTCACATCTAATTTATGTGAAACAAAAATTCCTTATTTCTATGTAAAATAGAATTCTTTAAGAAATACATTGTTCCAGATATATAAATAGGGAAATTATGAAATATGTAGTTTTAAATTATGAATTTTGTTATGAATTTTATCCTTCAAAAAAAAAAAAAAAAAAAATGTATTTATGGAAGAATCGATTATGGTTTGTTCTGAATTAAAAAAAAAATATTCCACTCGAATAAAAATTGAATTTTACTATAATTCAATGTAAAAATAAATCTTATATAGAAAAAAAAAGATTTCATAATATCTATTTAAGCGTTATACAATTAAAACTAAAATAAGAACAAACAAATTAGAAAAATTTTGAAGTACACGGAAAGAAATATGATTTAATATTTCCCTCATTTTCCTCCTGACAAACCACCTACCACCAAAAACATTTATCGCACAAATTCTCATCATTTTGCATGCAATTGTCGATCATGTGAAATGTGACCATACTTCCGGCAAATGAACATTGTAAACATAGTTGCAGTTCCTTAATATAAGGCAGACTAACTGTAATATAGTACATGACTATTTTTTCCTATTTTCTACAGTATATTTTTTTCTATTATTAAATGGGATCTTGCCCCGAGTTACATCACTACTACAAAATGAGCAGATTTTATGACGATTGGTTCTGTTGTACAAAGATTACATGTGCTTTAAGTTTTTCCGTGTATTATTTAAAATTCCGATTAGTTTCAATTAAAACTATAACTCATGCCCATAATTGCACATAATTTATAAAATGCAACAATATAATAAATAAAATTAATTTCAAAAAATATTTTATTGAATGGGTCAAAAAGTCATCGCGTTATTGATGATGCGACAAAATAATGGTATTAAACAAATCCAAACGACGTTTAAGGATACAAGAGATTGATTAGAATCTAAAAATATTGAAAATCAAACGTTGAAAACCGTGAAAGCATTAAACAGAATCGTCTAGAATTGATGTATCGCAAAAGTGTTGGGTTGAATCATGATAACGCTATTACAATAAATGCAAAAACCTAATCCAATTTTTGAAAAAATGAGCTTGATATTGTATTGTATTGTAGCACGTAGGCCTTACTGCCCCATTGTACCTTCTCCTGAACGGTTGGTTGAGAGGCTAGGTCTCTTCCCCGAACCAGTTGATATTGATTTGGATTCTCACAATACAATATCATGATACAAAATGGCAGTTTACTTGAAGATTAATTAATGAAATGTTTCTTTGCATTATCTCGAGCAGTTCATTGAAAATATAACAATATTACTAAAAATCACAGATTGTAGAAAAGAAGACATACGAATCACAGTTCTTTTGAAACAACAATAAAAATCGGTTCCTGTTCTTAAAAAATTAGAACTGAATATACTCGTTTTACGAATGGCTTGTCTCGGTTTTTCGCTCAGAAAACAGAAATTCTTCAGCAACCAAGAAAAAATCTACTAAAGGTTGTTGACCAAAATCGAAAACACATAAAAAAAAAGCCAACGACTTTTTAGCCCATCCAATATATACGCGCTTATAAAAATTCCGGTAAGAGATCATAAATTGAATTTCCTAGAAATGGAAACAAGTAAAACTTTTAAGATTTATAATATAAAACAGCAACCACTTTCGATGATTACCTTAAATAGTTTCTTTTCAAGATACTCAAAGATAGAAGAAACAAGTGAAAATGTTGCTTCGAAACAAAAACAAGACATCATCCGAATCAACAATTCAGGATTTTATAAGGTCTTACGTTTTTTTTCTTTTGGTGTTTACTTGAAATGCAATCATTATGATGTTTTTTTTTTTAAAGTTAAAATTACAACCAGAATATAGCTTTGATCTCTGACCAAGTTAAGTTAATTCAAGTGTTGATTCGATATTGAATGCGAAGGTGCTGTTGGTGAAAGAAAAAACAAAACCAAAATAATATCGTAACTTCTCCAAACAAATCATTCCATCTGGTGTATGTTTATATCAAAAGAAACAACACCACACAGACCACACGTTTTTCATCTTTCATTTAATTGTGGACATCAGTTTACTAGAGGAGAGAGATAATACCCTAAAAAAAAAAGTACACTGTCTCGCAGCTATTTTTGTTATAATTCTTCAGTGTGGGGTTTTTTTTTTCTTCTTAAATTCCTTATAGCAATTTCTTTTTCTTACAAAACAGCAAAAAAAAAATGTAATTTAAAATACTTCCGGTGAAATTTTCTTTCTTTCTGTATATAGTAAAAGTTTTGATACATGAAGATCATAACGACGACTAGATCAAAAACATCTATCATGATATTCTTCCTCATAAATTTTAACTTGTTTAATCTTGCTTGTACATGGTTATCCAACTCGTAGTACTGTCAGATAATTCGGACGCATTTTTTGACATTATCGTCAGTTAAAAATCTAACAAAAAAAAAACAAGATTCCATTCCGTGAAAAGCTTGAAGGCCGTTTCATTTCAAAATTTAGTGACTTCAATTCGCAACCTATATGGCGCGATTTGACATAGCTAGTCTTCTTATTATGTTACCCGAACTCTTGAAGCGCTTAAGGACAACATCCGAAAGATTATGGTTGATATAAAAATATGCTAAAAGTCATCGAAAATTGGCGTAAGCGGGTTGTAAGTTACAAGATTACCCGGAGACGTCATTTGAACGATATTATGTTACATGTGTTATTTTGCAAATATAAAATTATTGATTGAAATGAATATACTCTCAAAAAACTTTAAAAACAACGTACCACCAGTTGGATAACCCTATATGGACAAAAACATGTCATCTTGTTGGTTTGGTGTTAAACTTCTTTTTATTATTACGGAAAAGATTCAAGCTTTTGATTTTTTTTTTTTTAGATTTTAATCACATTTAAAATTGAGCGAAAAATTCCTAGCAGGTATAATAAACAGGTCCCATTGATGCGGTTCTGGATAATCGAAATAAATACAATTATTATAAAATGGTTCCCTCGAAGGTTCAGTCCCGTTTTATTCATAGAGGAAATCAAATTAGATGATATTTCTACTAAGACGGAAATAGAAAAAGGTAAAACCAAGAAAAAAAGAATATTAGCCCGGAAAATCGTTTTAATAAACTAAAATAAAACACGCAATAGATAAAAATTTGACAATTTTGAAATGAATAGGTTTGTAGTTTTATATAAAAATATATCTTCTTCCCATGATAAAGAAAAGTGGAAGTAAGTTTTTATACAAATGAAGAAGAAATGGTAAGAATCCAACACTTGTCTCTGACGATATTTTGGATAAAAATGCAACTGCGAAGTATACTCAGTGGCACATTTGGATCCCTGTAGAACGTCCATTATTAAATGAGAAATATAATGCAGGTAAGTCCTAATAAAAGTGCAGGTAAAAACTCATTCGAATTGTAACAGACCGATCATCGAAGAATTGTAAAATCTAAATCAGTCTAAACCTAGAGACTCTGAATATTCGATTTAGCATCCTTTAAAAGTGCTTTTATACTATTAATCAGTTGCATTAACAATTGTTAAATAATTAATTCCTTTCCGATACAACTAATATTATTAGAAATCATTAGTTCTAGAATTTTAACATCATTTTTATAATATTAACATTGGTGTATTAATACTCCACGCCTTTTAACAGATTACCAACTTTAAATTATAATATTAAAAGAATCTTTTCTTTTTAGTCTTAAAACCAGTTTTTCTTAAAAAAAAAAAAAAAATTCTTGAAAATAATTGAAGCAATCTCTTTTTGGTTGGAAAATATATATAAATGATATTATAACAGACAGTACTTATAGACAAACACTTGGTATTTCCAAGTAAGTACATAAAACTGGATACCGTCATTGCTGCATAATAATTCCACCTATATGAGAGAAGATATGTTATTATAATTGCATTTTCTATATATTTTCACGTACTAGACAGTATAGAGTTCCGTTTCACAGTTGTTTTACTGTGGTTAATTTTAATTTTTTTTTTTTTTTTCTTACTTCAAATTAGTACAATACATTAAATTCAACCTAAAATAAAGAAAAAGAAAAAATTGCATGTTATATCGTAATGAGAAGATAATAGCATAAAATCCTCTCATGTACTATAAACAAAACAATTCTTATAATAATAATCAGTCAGTCACATACACTAGAAACGTTTTGCCATAAATTTATAGAATTCATTTTCAATATGCAATTTTTATATAAAGGCTCACGTGTAGTTCCGGCCAATGGATTTTCATATATATATATAAATAAAGGTAAGAACTTAGATCTTAAGGTCAATTCAAAATGCATTAAGCATATTATAAAAATATCATCATTTTGTTCATTGTACTTTCAAATTAAAATTGTAATAGAATATTCTTTAGAAGTAAAAAAAAAAAAAAAAAAGTTTTATTTGAATCGCGTAATTTCTATTGTATGTACTCATATAATTTGGATGACGTTTTTTTCAGTTTTCTATAAAAAAAAATTGAAACAATAACAATTTTATTGCGTATACCATAAAGTGTAATTTTTATATACTACCGAGTTTAAAATGTTAAAGCTGGCCAGTGCAACACAAACCTTCACGGGAGCCAATTTAGAATTTTTGAATTTCGAAAGAGTCGCAAAATTTGTACTCAAGTAAAACTGCCATGTCTAAGTTTGTTAATAAAGGACTACTATTAAATACAATTTCATTCATTTTGTTCAAGTATGTAGGCAAAGAAAAATAAATTATGAAGAACCGAGCTCTGGAGTTGAACTCGAGGCTCATCAGCTTCTAGAAACGAGGTCTCAACCAACTTGATCATTCAACACTGTATTTATTAAATCTGCTCGATTTGCCTTTTCTAAACGTTATTCAAACATTACAACTGCTATTCGAAATACAACAATTATTCTATGCCAATTATTTGCATTAATTATTTATTCAAAACCTAAACTAAACCAAAGCACCTGTACTCCTACAAATGATGTCCTCTCAAGTAAATACAGTGGCTACGTTTACACCGAGACTTAAAAAGAGACTTAAGTGCTTAGGTCGACCTAAATATGACGGTGTAAACACGTCCAAAGTAACTTAGGTTAGGTCACCTAAATTGCAGACTTACCTTAAATTTAAATCGACCTAAGAGCTTTTTGACAGCTGGTTAGATGGCACTGCAGTAGTTATTATTGTTTTTTGTTAACCTCAAAAAATGTTCAGGAACAGTGAACCTTCGATTAAAATTCAAAAAATGATGAAAACGAAGAAAAAAAGAAACATGAACTGGTCGGACGAAGAAACCAGAACATTTATTGAACTTCTTAAAGAGAAACAAGTAATAAATTTAATGGACGGTAAAAAATTTCGTCACGTAGAAATTTGGAAAAGTCTCGAACCAGAAATGCTGCAAAAAAGTTTTGAACGAAATTCCACGCAAATGCATTTTAAAATGAAGCAATTAAAAGAAAGTTATTTCAAATGCAAAAGAAACAATTCAGTGAGCGGAGCAGCAAGAAAAACGTTTAAATTTATGGACGAGTTGGAAGAATTGCTGGGCAGTAGGCCTTCTGCAGAGGCTGTGACTGAAGGTGGAGTTGATTCGGTTGATATGTATATGAAGATATGTTGGACTTACAGATATTGGAAGACCGAACCGATTTGTCATCAGAATCTGATCAAATTATGCAAATTTCACCAATTAATAAAAGTGGTAAAAATTTTATCATAACAAGAGTTTAGTCTCAATCATAATTATTTTTTGTACATACATACATAGGCCGTCCATCAAATAGGAGAAAGGAAAAATGGTCTGCAGATCTTTTGAAGAAACAAGCTGAAATGCTCAAAAGTGTTCTAGCTGAAAGCCAAGCAGCCGCTGATGAAAACTTCAGGAAGGAAATGGCTGAACAGCGCATATGGGAGGAGGAGCAAATGAGACAAGAGCACAATTATCAAACAGCACAAATCCAGACTATAATGAGCAATTTCTTCCGTGCACTTCAAAATATCACTGCCCCCACATCTAGTGTGCAAACTGCATCGAATTTACGCCGGGAGACCTTTCCATCATGCAGTAATGATTTTTCATCCTCCATAGATTTTTTCATGGCATTTAGTGACACGGATTCGGGAAACAAGGAAAATAATAATGATATTTCGAAATCCAATATGTGACTTTTAAACAAAATAAAACAGAATAAAAATATTCAATACAAAACTTTATTTAAAAACTTATACAATTAAAAGTAAAAAAGCTATCCTTTTCATACTAATAGTTAATTACGTTTTTACGAAAGATTTTCGAAGAGGAAAATGTTCTACAAGGTATTTTGTAAGATTTTGTCTTATTTCCGATCCATCTAGAGTTTCTCTGGTTCTATTCAAAGTACCATCTGGTTGAGGAAATAGCTTTTCAGTTTCCGAAAAATCCTCCATCCATCTAGGTATAATATGTTCTCTTCTTGATTCCAAAAAGTTATGCAGGATGCAACAGGCAGTTGCTATTTGTGGAACAAAGCTGTGATGAACATCGATACGTTTTGTAAGGATCCTCCTTCTAGCTTTTAGCCTACCAAATGCATGTTCAACAGCAACTCGTGCAGAATTCAAGTATACATTGAAGGATTCTTTTTCCGCTGAAAGAGATCCACAATAACCTTTCAAGAGCCATTTTAATAGTGGATATGCTGGATCACCAACTATTAAATATGGTATCTCGCAACCATTATTGTGCAAAAAAAAATCGATATTGAAGTAGTAAATTATTAGTACATATATTTTATGTACTTGTGGTATAATATCCAAATGGTACCTATAGAGACCAGAATTCTTAAATACTGCGGCATCATGTGTAGAACCTGGATGGCGAATAAAAACATTTCGAAATCTGAAATGAAATGAAATTTTATTTCTATGGTATAAGTTCGTAAAACATAATTAGGGTATGTACCTTCTTTTGTCATCAACAACTGCCTGCATATTATAGGAAGTCCACCCTTTCCTATTAACAAAATCTCTGTACCCAGTTGATGGTGCTGTGATAGGGATGTGGGTATCATCTATGCATCCAATTAGTTTTGGTATATGACAAATTTTTTCAAAATTACACGAAATCTGTTCGCATTCTATTTCATTTGGCATAAAAAGATAATCCTTCATCATTATATAATTGATGGCACTAACCACTCTGAATAAACATTTTTTTACCGTAGATTTATGTATTCCAAAAACGTTTCCGATTATACGATACTCCGCACAGCTTGCTAGTTTGTACAGAGCAATAGCAACTTGTTTTTTTACAGAAATCGGCTCCCTTGATTTTAGGAAAAGGGGTTTTGGACTTAGTTGTTGCGAAAGTATACTACACAATTCATCAAAGTTTGACTGTGTTATTCTGAAGCTTTCGAGCCAGTCTTGATCGTCATACTTTTTAAGCACAATATTTTCCCAGAAATGACCACTTCTAGGCTTCATCCATATTCGTCTGGGAATTGATAGTTGTCGATTTTCCAGCTGTAATGAAAATGCTGTGATCTGCAGAACTCCACTTACACGTATTTTTCTCAACAGTTGTTGATAACGTCTGTACAAATTGGCTCTTCTCTTTTTGATCTTCCTTCTTAGTATCATAGAACGACTCGCATTATGGCGTAATATTAAATTAATTTGTTGGAAAAAAACCATGACATGCTTTGTTAATTCCATTAACCTGAACGCAATATTTCCGAAATGTTAAATTTCACTGAGAGCTTTGACAGATGACAGCTGATTTCTTGATATATAAGTTCTATAAATGCTCACATATGGCGTTGTTTTAGACTTAGGTCTAGTACGGTGTAAACACGTATGACCAAACCTAACTTTTAGTTAGGTGACCTAAAAATTTGTCGGTGTAAACGTAGCCAATGTTTGTATATTACATATATTTAGTGAACTTAGGTCCAAAAAACTATGTACATGAAACGATTTTTGAAGAAAACCATTATTGTAGTGACTTTGTCATAAGACTTCTTGTTTTTTACGAATTGTAAACGACATAAAACAATTAAATAATATTCTTTGTTTGACCATTTTGACTAGTAGGAACAAATTTTTGATACATAATACGAAGAAAATAGCGTTCCAATATTTTTTGAGGGCAGTTCTATATATATTATGAAGAGATGGGGCTATTACATGATGATTACAAATTGTTGACGAAATTGTTATTTCGAGCCGGCACATTCATTCGTGCATGTAAATGAAACAAGTGAGAAAATAATGCTTTATATATAGTATATGAACAAAAATCTCATCAAAATCAACATTTTTGCAGTATCGTACAAAAGAGAAAAAATTTAAATAAGTTAATGAATTGTTTATATTTTTAAATTGAACATAATAAATCAACATTGAAATAAATTGCGCTTAAATGCACATAATATTGATTTTTGAAGGATTATATTGATTGGATTTCTTCTTGGATATAGGATTCTTACAAATTATTAATTCCATCAATAAAATAATTCTTTCAAATATAATTTATGACGTTTCTGAAACTTTTCCGAAAAATATATATTTTTAAAGTTGTAAAAATTTTAGTATAAGGTGTTTATAAAAGAGCCCCATAATAAATGATTACCTTGAGAGAATATTATTCACTTGTACATATTTTCTAGTATATGTCGTAAAACTGATTTTATATAGACCAAAAATAAAATTTACTGGACCAACATTCTTGAACATAACTGACAGTTGATCTACCTTTTATGTTATTATGTTAAGAAATTTTATATATTTTTTTAAAGAATTTTAACTGAACATAAAAAAAAAACTAGTTCGAGTTATTTTATATCACTGTTTAAAATTTCACGCAAAAATATTTGAGTCCCAAAACGAAAATCAAGCTCATACGGTTAACAAACCGTACGACTTTGTAAATAGCAATTACTACAACTGTCCTGAGACACAAAAAATACTCAAAATATGTAATTTCTTTCTTAATTTTTTTTTTTTTGAGAAATTTCACTTTAATAGTCAGATAAATTTTCATAACCCAAACAAACATAATTTCGACTGCGATAAACATAAAAACTTATAAGTAATAAAAAAAAATATGTTACAAAGTCTCGTTAGATACATGAAAAGTTGTAAAAATTAATTTCAATTAAAAATTTAATTCATTATTTTAAAAGAAAAAGATGAATATTTATAATTATGTATTTGTTGAATATAAATTTTCATTAAATCAATCCTTGACTTATATGCAAAAAAAAAAAGCTTATAAAAGCATGAGAATAATATGTATATGAAAAAATCCCATATGAAGGTTATAAAGAATTATTTTCTATTTGCTTGTTGTTTAGTAAAAATTTCATATGTTATAAGAGAATAGCATTTTATATATAGTACACGAACTTGCAATAAAGTTCCGAGATTTCTTCAATACACATGAAACTAGAACCATCATTTCTTGATGGGATGTCGTATTTCAAACCTTAGACATTTTTGAACAAACCCTCAAGATTTTCATGTCATCGGTTGACAATTTTTAATTTTTTGACGCTTTGTTTACAAGTCAAAAAATTGTTGGAATAAAACCAAAGAACAAAGAGTTATATCCTTCAATTACACACAAACTTTGACATAACAGCCATAGAGACGTGCAAAATGATAAAGTTTATAGAGGGCAAAGAAACGCTATCACCACAAGCTAAAAAAATCCATCTAAAATTCACCAATGTTCATTATTCTTCGATAGCATAAGAATCATCCACAAAGAATTCCTTCCAACAGATCAAACAGTTACTGACAATTTTTATATGTAAGTTGTACAACGTTTGATGGATAGAATTTGTCGAGTTCGACCAGAAGATTATGAATTAGACAACTGGAGCTTGTTACACGATAATGCACCAATCATTCATCGTATTCACCTGATTTAGCATCATGTGATTTCTCACTACTCTCAATAATTAAAGTGAAGTTGAAGTTCGATAATATTGAGACCATTCAAAAAGCGTGTACACGTGTGCTTTGGAGGCAATACAACCAAATAAGTTTGAATACGTATTTGAATCACTACTAAAAATCATTATAGTAGAAATTGTATTGAATCGTAATGAGTATACTTTGAATAAAGTAAAAAAAAATAAACCTGAAAAATATTGTTTCATTTCATTTTCATAGCCAACATAGTCACGGAACATTATTGTAAAAGTATAGAAAAAAAATTCATTTAGTTATATTTTCTGTATTTAATTTTGAAGCCAAATAAAGTACCAGCATTGTACATATATGTACATTAGTTGTACTTATTTTGGTTGCATCATAAAATAAATTTAGTATGAAATTCTAGTTTTTATTTTAAATCCAGAATATGCAAAAACGAAATATGTAAGTATTCCAGCATAAGTAAATGTGTTGTCTTTACATTTTTCCGTGATATATTGAAAAATATTCAAAATGAAAATATTCGAGAAGCTAAATACAGTTAATTCTCGATTATACGAAAGAGAACTCGGAACAAATTTTTGATTGAAATACGATTTGTTAAAGAAAATATTGATAGATTAAATTCTAAACCACATACTCTTTAATGAACAGTATTCACATACCATGTACGAAGCGGAAACGGAAGCATTTTTGAATAGATTATCTTAGACTATCTTATCATTCGCCTCAGAACGGAAGATAATACTCTGAAAATATTGATTAAGATAATCACTTCAAAACAGTTGCCCTTCTTTTTAATAGTAGAGACGAAAGAATTATAAATTATTTTAGATTAAAAACTTTCACAAATTGTAGTGTTTCCACAAATTTGCAACAAAAAATTTAAAAATTGCATATCTTTAGGCGCATTCAAAATTTTTTGTGTGGCAGACAGAAATTGAGATACTATTTATATAACAAGTTTTCTTCACTCATTACTGATACAAGAAATTTTTTTTTGTTAGATCCCGCTTATCCAAGTAATTCAGCTTCGTCGGTTCATTATCAATTAATATTTAAATTGTCCGAAAATTGGAGAATTTACTCTTTGTTCATATAACTGACATACTTGAAATATGTGTATTGGATTAATTTTATACAAAAACAAAAAACATAATAAAGAAAATGTAATTATTAATTTGCATGATAACATATTTCATTAAATAGATACAAGGAGTACATGAGATGTTGGTACAAAGCTCCAAAAACGAAAAAGTGAAATAAATGTACAACTGTTGATATGCACGCAATATTATAGTATTTTTTTTCTTATTTGAAATACAAAGAAATAATGAACATTCTTTTCACTTTCACTGAAAAATTTTCATGAAGAAAATAGATGGAATTTTTTCTTGTTGGGTGAGTTTTCAATCTTGATTTTATCACTTTAGTTGAAATAATTTAGTGTTATTCATCTGAATTTCTTTATGGAAATAAAAATTCCAATACAAAATACAATATATATCCCACCTTCTCTAGACACTGACTGACTTGAAGTTCTAAACATCCTAATTTAAACTTTTTTTTAGATAAGTTTACTGATTAGATTTCTAGAAAAATAATGTTTAAACTTTCATTGAATAGATCAAGCGAATAAATCCCATATATCCTCGATTCGTACATGTTTTCTTGACTTTTAAGTTTTATGTTAAAGAAATTTTTCTACATACTACGTGTATCAAAAAGTTTTCGGCAAAAAATAAAATAATGTAATTGAAATATACTTTATTTTTCAGTATAATCTCCTGCAAGCTCTACATACTTAGTCAAACCCTTGTTCGACTTTATCTGTTCCGGATAATTTGATTTATCTAATTTATTTCGTTGACTTCCGAATTCGATACAAATTTAAGCATTTCTTCAAGTTTGGAAACAAGTTCATAAGAGATTAATCTGGAGAATACGAAATACGATTAATTATAGTAATTCATAACGTATTTCCTTCAATTTTGGCATTGCTTTGAAGATGTCATACGATTGCGTTTTTAATTGAGCAAACACAGGAATACCTTTTTCACTTATAACCTTTCCTGTAAGAATATTCCACATGAGGATACAGAATTGCCTTTCCTAAGCTTGATACCGAATTTTTTTCTATATTTGATAAAAAGATAAATTTATTCCTTTTACATGACTGTCAAAACTAAAGTAATCAAGTGGAACTTTAAACGTGTACATATTATAGTAGTACCATATTAGTGTACTAGTAGCGGCATCTATTATTAGATCGAGAACATTTTGACACATCTAGTATATGTTTTCATTTCTCTGTTGTTGTATAGTTTTGAAAAATTGCATGGCAAAAACTTTATAATTGAATTTTAAATTGTTTCTTAACATTTTCTTTTTCTTTTTTTTTTGTAATTATATGACAGAATTATGTTTACAGCATTAAAAATAGTAAATGATGAAAAACATATGAGGTTAATGTAATATGAAAAACAATGAATGAAATATAATATTTTCTTTTATTTTAAACAATGAGAAAGAAAAAATTGTATTTCAAACAAAAATGTAAAAATGTTATTGATAAGTAAAAATACTTCTACTTTCTAATAAGAAAAAGTAAAATAAAATGACAAAAGACTAGAAAATGAGTGTTCAACAAGCGAATAGACCGAAATCATTACGATTGCAGATTATTTTAAAATTAATCAAACCGAAATTTGATTAATTTTTATATCAAAATTAGAAAAGGTTCAAATTTTAAACAAGGGTTAAGCTTACTTGACGTCTATTCAAAAAAATCTCAAGAAAGATATTTTAGAAAGGAAAATCATTTTTCCAAAAAAATATTAGCTACTTGACATAGCTCTGACTGTTGTCTAAGAAGTGGCGTTAGTCATTCCAATATTATTTTCTGTGAAATTTAATGTACTGTCATTAAGCTTTAAAATTTAGTATATAAAATTTAGATGAAGTGTAAAGAATTTAGTTTTGTATTTAATTGAAAATGTCGAATTTTATGTCCACAAAGCGGAATTTGCGAGAAGCGCTAAGTTTTCCATCAATCTAAAGAAAAGTGCGATTGAAAGTTACTGTTTGCTTACAAAGAGCTTATGGTGAACATACTCTATAGTCTATACAAGAGATTGGTTTAGATCATTCAAATGATTCTATTCTGCAAGACAGCCATTTGTCACGCATGATGTACTATGATCTGTTGAAACCTTATTAAACAGTTAATGCTGATCGTTACCAACTACAATTAATCAATTCGAAGGAAGAATTAGAAGAAAAACAACCAGAATAAAACGTGATTTTCCAACATGACAACGTATTGCAAAATTGATTTTTTGGAAAGAAATTTCTTTCTTTTTATATCGATTATTTAAAAAAAAATGTCCAATTGAATATTTTCTTCAACATTGTTTTCAAATTACCATAATTGAAATGAATTTATTCAATAAATAATTGCTCCTTCGAAATTCCGCGATCGTATTCAAAACTAGTAATAAAAAAAATGCATGATCTATATTTTAATTGAATATAATTTCTTCGTTATACGTTTTTAACGGTTTCATAAATATATAATTGTGAATAATTTTCTTATCGTCTTATTTCAACGTTCTTTTATTTTTTGACATACTTTCTTAAAAACATCATTTAAAAAAAGTTACATTATGATTTTTTTCAAGAAGAATTTCAAAACAAAAATTTTCAAATCAAATATATTAAAAAATAAATATTATTTTTAATTTTAAACTTTAAAAAGAAAAACCATGCAAAAATCTTGAACAACGAATGCGCAATTTCAATTTGCATTCACCTATAAAATGTCATCCAATTTAAGATTATTACGAAAAGTGTATATAATCAAAGAGATTAATGGGAACAAGTCTAACTGGACCGTGCAATAAATTTTTATATATATAAACGTATCCGTATAACGCAAAACACATATGTATTAAAAAATCATCCTACACTTAATTTTATATATTTTAAGTAGGTCTACAATCCAGATTCTGGATTACTTTACCAGAGTTCCCAATAAAAATCAATTGCATCTGATTCAATGAAATTGTTTTAGAACATTTTAAAGTTGTGTACAGATTCTTTTAAGTGCTTCTAATATGTTTTTTATGCTCTTTAGATCGACAAAATACTATGCTATGTAATAAGAATAAAAAAAGTATTATAGAGTGTTAGCAATTACATATTAAAGAAGTTGGAATCTCCAAAATTCGACGTTTATTTATGACAAATGATGAGTTATGAGTCTTTCACACACAAATTGTCGACTCCTATGAGATAAACTTAATGTGTTTATTCCCCAATCGTATTGACTGACTACGAGTTTGTGAAACTTGGAAAACTAGGGTTTGAACTGTTTGAAATAAGCGAGCGAGAAGATAGAAAAGTTAGTATTTCTCCTGTATATTATTATATGAAAACGATGGAAACGAAACCTTCACTTACTAAATATATCTCTATGGATCAGGTATTCATAAAAATATTGAAACCATATCCAACAAGGGGATGTACTGGTCCCTAAACTAAGTGTACACACAAACTAAATAAGATAATAACACATCAAAAGTACAACTTCTCAATTTAGATCAGTTCGAACACTTTTTTCATACAACTTGCGACTAAAATTTTTTACATCGCCTACAATCGATGGAGCATTTTTTGCAAGAAATATATTAAATTTTTGCACAAGGACTAAGAACTTTGTAGTGATTTAAACGTTATGAAGTAAGAGAAACAATTGTTAGTACTGCTTAAAGCTGAATAGTGATAGACTTTTAATGACGATACCAAATTTTCAACCAATAGATCCCTCGTTTCTAAAAACAAATGAATCTATATAAATAAGTTTATCCCTGTGGATGGAAAATAAGGCCCGAAATAAAATGTTTTTAATATACTAAAAAAAAACAAAAACACTTTGACAATATTGATTTTCAATTATTTCCGCAAATTCATTCAAATAGAATTTATTCCTTGTAAGAGGGACTCTTGTAGACTAACTCGAAACTCGTTCTCAGTTTTAAAATATCTTTAATTAGAATACACTAATATAAATTTTCTTAAATTTATTAACAAAATTCCGCTTGTGACCATTAAAATTCGCCAATTTATTTCTACATGAGAAGAGACAATATTCTTGTATCATAAATCAATTTTTATTAAAGATGATAGTTTAAACAAGATGACATTATAAAATATGTCTCGTTTCATAATAATAATTGACATTTTCTGTTTATTTTTATAAATTGATGCATTTCCTATGATTTAGCAAATTTTGTATAACTCTTTTCTCCAATGTATTCTGACCTTGCGTGTTGATAACAATTACGTGTGATTGCAATTAGAGATAAAAAAAAAAAAAATAATAACTTGTACATGATAATTATAAACTTTTTTTTTATTTAATTACATTAATACTTTTTTATACTATAAGTATTGAGGTATTTTAAGTGATGCGACTCCCAAAACCTAGAAGGGAGCAATTTTTTTGCAATGGATTCATCAAAGAACTGTACGCAGTTAGTAGTTTTTGTGGCTGCAAAAAGTAACCCCATAGTAACTTCATAGTTATTGATAAAACTTGGTACCAACTTCAATCGTTATAAAACTGGAGTTTATGATTAGTTTTTGATTCGAAACGATGGATATTTTTTTGCTAATATCTTCTTAAATGGAAAAAATGCAGAAATAATTTTTAAATATTATGTATAAGAAAGTTGAGTTGTCACAAAATTTTTTTTTTTTGCTATTTATTTTAATTATATTAAATGTTTCTTAATAATTTTTATTAAAATCTATTTTCGGATTTTTCCAACTTCGAGCAAAAATTGTAATTTTTTTTCACCGAATTTGAATTAAAATAATAATAAAAAAATTATCATAAAATAATAAATATACAAAAAGTTTTTACAAAAAAAGAATCTTAAATTTAAAAAGTTCGCTTTGCCGGCATCTGTAGATGAAAAATTACGACAATTTCTTCTTTGGGAACATCAGACTATACAATAAGAAAAACTTATTGAAACTCAGTCAGGACTAAAAAAGAGGTTGAGAATCACTAATAATGACTAGACATCAAATCGATGTTGTAAAATCATCATACCAGGTAAAATTGTTATTGTTGTTTGTTATAATTATCCTAGTCCGGATGTTCAGACAGTACCAAGGAAACCAAAAAATGAAACACCAGCTGCAAGTGATAAACATTTAGAAAAAAAGGACACTAAATTCGATCAGTGAAAAAAAAAACGATGTCTGTCGAAGATTTGTCTTCATTGATAGAAAAGAGTCCAGGCGAATGAAAAATATTGTTCTTTCGTAAAAAAGAAAACAAGTCTTAAGGAAGAATGGGTAGCAAAACAGCTATCAAAATTTTCGAGGATACGAACTTCTGATGTCACAAAAGTGATTAACACAAATAGATCTAACTAGGTTTTTTAGTTTAAGATTTATGTAAAACAATAGAAATAGGAAAATAAATTTGAATTAGCTTAACTTTTTTTTTATATCCATTTCAATAGAGTGCAGAATATAGTGAGACACTCCTTAGAGTAAAATGATTTTTTTTTTCGATTTGATTTTCGGCAATTTTATATGACTAGTTGTTTAACAATATCGTGTTAAAAACAAATAAAAACATTATTTGTAGTTAGTCACTTTAGCATTATCATGATGAGATGGAACAGGTTAAAGGCGCACAAACTACCTAAAAATATACGAATCAAAGTGTGTTACCCGAAAAAAAAACCCAGGCATATATCTTTTATGTTATACTATCAAAAAAAACAAAAAAAAAAACGCCGTTAATCGAATATAAAAATGAACTGCTCAGGCACGAATGAATGAACCATTGACCTCGCAGATATATGTTCCATGTGTGTCACACCTATCCAAGGTGGATTTTTATATATATATTATTTATTTAGTTATATCTCATTTTTTTTGATAGTCAATTTGTTCTTTTCACATCGTCTTGAAATCTCTTGTGTGTATACAACAATTCTGTTTTATTTCATTTAAGGTTATTTGCCCGTTGATTACGTGTTTTTTTAAAGTGAATGTGATTAAATCTTAGCCATTTTAATGGTGTTTCCAAAAGTATGTAGTTGAAAATCATGTTTAAATTGCGATTAAAATGAAAAAAGAAAAAATATATAAAGTAATCAAAGTAGAATAATTTGAACAAGTTATGTTAGATATTTTCATGATCAGCACGAATTGAAAATATTTGAAATTTATATATAAGTACATCATATAAAAGATGATAGTGGGCAGTACTAATGGGTACTTGGTATATATAGTGTATCTTCTTTTATTTGAAATTAGAACAATAATCTTAAGAAATTACTGAAATGATGGTAAACTCATATTTATTTTAGTAAAATCAAACGAGTTATGCACACTTTCTGATGGATTAGATATTACGACTGATCTTTTTGATTACTATATTTAAGAAGAATACCGCGATTTAACGGTTTATCACAAAGGGATGTAGGTGTCTCTAAACTAAGTACACATCCAAGATCATTACATCATGTAAATGCTTATCTTTTCAGTTTAGATCGATTCTAATATTATATTATACAACTAGCGCCTATAAATTTTTAATAAATTATAAATCATAGAACGATTTTTTGCTAGGAATAAACTGGGCGCATCCAGGAAATTAATATAGAAAATCAGACAATACATGAGGAGTTCGATAAAACGAAAATTAAATTAATTAAATTACTAAATATTTTTTGAAAAACTTTAA
Organism: Xylophagus ater; assembly: GCA_963422695.1. Lineage (NCBI taxonomy): Eukaryota > Metazoa > Arthropoda > Insecta > Diptera > Xylophagidae > Xylophagus > Xylophagus ater. The sequence continues at coordinate 7,098,048 of OY730486.1, read as the reverse complement.
AAGCTTCTCAATTTGTACAACTTACTTGGAGCACGCACTTGGAGATCACAACCTTTTAAAAGTATTTTAATTAGAAATTTTTAAAATTATATGAATTGCAACTCAAAATTTCTCATTTTTAAACAAATCAACAAAGTGTTTTTGTTTTAACTAAAACTTTGTACTATCACATAATAGAAAATTCGAAATAAAACTTAATTTTTGAAGAACTTTGATCGATTCGGGAAATTCTTTGAATTTATTTTTAATTCGATAAGAAGACATACAACGTGTCTTAAGATCTTCCCCGTCGTCATTTGTTATTGTACGTTTTTTTTTTTCATTATCAATTATTTGTATTATTTTTAGATGAAAATTTACACCTCTCTCGTTAACTGTGAAATAAATATATAGCAGGAATTTTTTCTATAAATCACTTTTTTTTCAAGTAGTTTTCACTTAAACTTTTTCACATCGGAGACGACTAAGATTTTTTTTTTTTTAATCTAAATATTTTAACTTGTATAATCGATGAGCACTTACTTAATTCGATCCTTCACACAGAATCACGGATTTTTTTTTTCTGAAGACGTTTTAAAGAGTATAAGAAAAAAATCAAGTGTTTATAAAAGATAATTTCTTTTTGTTTCAAAAAATAGTGAATACGGAATTTTTAAAAATTAAAAATTTTCTTTGAAGCTTTTATGTTTATTTCGGTTTGTTACATGTGTTTCCGGATATGTTTCAAGATATGAATACTAAGCTTTAAGAAAATGAAAAAATTAAAATATGAAAATATTTGAGTGAAAAAAAAAACGGAATTCGGATCCGTAATAATTTTTGTTTGTAGAAAAAATACGTGAAAAAAAACGCGAAGCTAAAATAAGAAGTTCATGGCCAAAAAAAAAAAAAAAAAACTAAACAAACTTAAGAAAATATTTTGATTTCTTTACGCATATATAAAATACTTTGAAAAAAAAAGAAATTTGTAAAAGTGTAAGCACCGAGTTTTTCTCGTTAATTTTCTTATATTTATGAGAAATTTTCACAAAGTGTATGTTCATTTTTTTTTTGTATACTTTCCTGACATGAATTTTTTGTTATACGACTTTTTAATTATAAAATCTTATGCAATAAAATATCTTTCATAATATGAAGTCTGATTTTCATTTAACACTTTTCATTCATATTTGGATAATAATCGAATTCCAAACCAAACATAATGTCTTTCCAAATTTACTAATGTTCAAAAAAGGATATAAGGACATGTGCGAATTGTAACTAAAATGACTAAACTATGTATATCGATTCTGTCAAATGTATCACTTATAATTCATAAATAAAGTGTATTTAAAAATAACTGTCAATGAGAATACATGAACCCACAATAAACTTAAGGAACTTAATCAATATCTCTGAAACTAGAGACTTCATCTCTTAATCAGCCGTTTCTGAACTACATTTGCAATATTAAGACGCTTTGTTTAACAAGTGTTTAAATAAAATCATGGAATAAAGAGCTCGTATTAAAATTCACACAAAATTTAGCACATCAGTTTATAGTGATAATTATTTATGAAAGTCGAAGACTTTTGAGTATAGTATAAACGATTTTTGGAAGTCAGAGAAACATTATTATCATGCTATTATGATTTTTCTACACGTACTATGGAGAATTTTTAACAAATTTTAAATACCACTGCTTTAGATTGACTAAGCAAAATTTTCTCAAGTTAAGTGTAGATACTTTTACAAGTTCTTGGTCAAGTCAACCAAATTAGATAAGTTTTTGTCGTAGATGCAATTTGGCTTATCCAAGTTTAACGATTGAAACAAATCGATTTGATAGTTCGACGGGTATATTAAGTACTTTATCAATATTTTTCACTGAGTTTTTTCTTAATTGCGACTACAAACCCAATCGACTTTTGTTCATATTTTTAAAAGGGTGGTGGAGAATGAAACATAAATCTTTACTATAGATTTTACATCAAATTGCAGGGAAAATCCCGCTTCAATTAGTGCTAATTTAACGATTCGAAACATTCGGAAGTAATATTCATTTAATTTTCTAAAAGCTAAATGTACTTTGAACGTCAACATATGAATTACTATGACAATAATAACACTGACGCAATTCATCCTTTTATAAATTGAAAATGTTGAGAAATAATGCAGTGAGTCATGTGTTTTTTTTTTGTTTTACAAACTTTTATGTTTTAAAAGGATATTAAGATATCCATGAAAAATAGAAATATAAGACTTCATAACATAAAGAAACTGGCTGTTTTGTGTTTAATGGTTCATTTCCTTTGAAACAAAAGAATATATTTAATTGTAGAAATGAATACTTGTATTAAATTGCAACGAAAAAAGAGAAAAAAAACAACCTTGATTTTGATTAATCAAATGGTAATAATAAAAAAATACTATTTTTCCAATCATGATGATTAATTCTTCGTTGTAATCGATATCGATTTTTGTATTATTTCCAAAATGACAATAAATAATAATATTATTTATTGCGTAAAATTATTTTTAATTGAAATTTTGGTTTAGTTTTCATGAATTTAATGTTCATAACAAGTGTCAAATTTATCTTAAGATATAACACTTGACTATAGGTCTGTTTTATTTGCCACTTGCTCTGGGGTAGAGCAAATTTTTATATTGAAAACAAAAACAACAAAAGTGCAAATCCTACAATACTTTCAGAGCAGGTGTAACTATTACCTCCGAATTAGTTCAGTTTTCTACCATAAAAAGTGTATTAGCTAAAAGTTTCTCATTTCATTACAATATGGTTGCTAAGCAGCGCTACAAACATTCGAATTAAAGCTTTCTCTTACTCCTGCTCGTTTTATTTGCCACTTACTCTGCCCCAGGGTAGGGTATGACAAATAAAACAGACCTTATATCTATATTAAATTGCCGTTGAATTCAACATTTCCGGTAAGTTAGGTTTCAAACACAAGTTAGTTAACGAATAAGCTTTTTTTCAATAACAGATGGAGTGAAAAGTCTGATCTAAAAAAAACAACATTTTTAGGTTACGCATTTTTTCGATTCAATTCAGCTCTGTTTCCTTTTCGAATGAAAAAAATAACGAAAAAAATTAATTTTTGTTCATTATTTTAACGGTGTATGTTAAAATGCAGATTTTTTCATTCCTAGAGAAAAAATGTTTACTTCAAAAGACAATTTCCGAGAAAGTCTTAATTTAATTCATTTACTTAAATTAATAGTTTACCAATGAATAAAAATAAATACTATTATGCCAAAAAAAACGAGTCCAAAAACAATTATTATATAATTTTACACTGGGTGTTCAAAAAACGATATAATCCAATTGTCTTTAAATACAAATCTTAAAGATCCTGATACTAAGCTCCATTTTTGTCGAAAGTGTAATTTGAACCGGGTAATAGGATTTCTAGGAAAACACTTTTAATATAGCCTATAAGAAATCCTGCGTGTTATGTGCAAATACAAAATACCAGTGATACTGAAACAAGGGCTTCTTGTAGTATTTTTTTTTTTAATAAAATCGATTTTGGGATACGATAGACAAAGCAAATGCAATTTCACCTTATTCAAAGTTAGTACGTTGTTTTAGGAAGCCAAGAACAAGTATGTAGATCCAAGTATATATATGTAATTTCCTTTGAAACAATGACTGTGATTTTTTCAAGAAATTTTCTGTCGTTTTTCATAAACATTAAACAGGGTGTTCGAAACAAACATCATAACTAATTATTTTTCTGATGACTTTTCTTTTTGAATTTCTGCAAATTATGAAAGATTAATACCACGTTTAAATTGGCAATTATTGTATATCAAAAAAACAAGTATTGGTACATATTCCTTTTTCAAAAATTAAATTAAATTTAAAATTCTGAATGCCGCACATTTGGTTCTGCTGGAGAATCTGAGAATGAAAGTTTACGCCAACAAGTTCGTGAATACCCAAAGCATCTAATGCCAAAAAAAGTGAATAGAACCATGCAAAATGAGGTCAAGTATTTATCTGAGCAGTGAATAAATTCCAAATTAAATGAATGTGAGATCTAATTAAATAAATTTTGTTTCAACCTTTTAGCGATTGCGATTCAAACATTATAAACTTTAAGGGACTGATACCTGGAATACCCTGTACACATGGTTATATTTCAAATAAACTTGTCTGGAGTGTACTTATTTGTCGACATTGTTCTGTCAAGTTCTATCCGGTTTGGATTTAAGAACGGAAGAAATGTCATCTAGATTTTGTTATGTTTTTTGTATCGAATGTTATTTAAAGGGTCTTCAATATAGAAGAAGCATTGTTAACATTCTTTTCACTTTATTTGTAATTTTTATAGTTGATAACAATATTTAGTTAAAACAACAGAAGAAAGAATTAGATTAGGAAAAGAAATATGTCAGGTTCTACGTTTTTCTTTTAATTTTTGTCTTTTTTTTTATAGATTTTGAATGTGCCCACGACGTTTGGATTAGAAATAAAAATAATAATTTAATATGTTTTTAATATGATTCATAAAGAAATGACCGAAAATTAATATTAATTTCTATATTTTTAGAAAGCAAAAAAAAATGCTTCTTCATTTTCAAAGTGCAGAAAATTTGTTGGTAGAAGATTTACTTTTTTAAAATTTTGATTAATAATAGTATTTTCTTTCTTCTTCTGAAAATAATTTCTTATACTGTTTGCCAAAATATTATTCATAATTTTATTTTCATTAAATAAAAATTCATTCATTAGAAGAATTCGGTAAAAAGTGTGAAGGATTTTTTCGAAGTTCTTCTAATACATTTGTAAAATTTTGGGTTAATTCTGATCCTAAAGATCAGAATTTCTTGTATATTCGAAAAAAAATTCTACATTTTTGATCAACATTGCGCCTAGAAAGGAAAACGACAATTTGGAAAGGTCAACATTTTTTGTGAAAGAAACGAACAGAAAAATTGGGACGTATCTTGAAAACAGGTATATCTAACCTAATATTATCAAGAGGAAAGGTTTGTATTTTTGTATGGATGTTTGACACGAATAAACTCAAAAACTACTGGACCGATTTCAAAAATTCTTTCACCATTAGAATGCCACATTATCCCTGAGTAACATAGGCTATATTTATTACTAGAAAAAACTAGGGATCCCTACTAAAACTTAAATAATATAATCTATAGAAATATTATAAAGAGGAAAGATTTGTTCCGCATACATCTGTATCTAATGATCCTCACATTCATGTCTGTCGCATCTAATATTCTCTGTAGTCTAACTTCATGCACAAAGCACCTTTCTAATGTTTAAAAAAGAAATCTCCACTCGTGCGAAGCCGGGACGGGCCGCTAGTCTTGTATAAAACGCTATGAGTTGTCTTTTTGGATATACCACCACCCGAATAAATGCGCCACTGTTCTTCTTACTTAATAAATTCAATAAAAATGAAAATGTATTCTTGTTTATAAAAGAAAAATTTGTGTTTTCAATGTCGATTTTCCTGAGAAATACAAGTTTCTCAAAAAAAAAAAAAAAACAAAAAAGACAACATTGCATTACACCTGTTTAATCTCAATTCTTAACATGGAATAATTATTTTATTTATGTTATTTTCTTTAAAGTAAACAAAATCAAAATTTTCAAAAAAAAAAAACAAAAAACTATAGATTCAAAATTTAGACAACTTAATCTAAAAATAAACTCCCAAAAAAAAAAATGCAATAAAATATTGATTTATAATATTAATTAGCAAAAGAAGAAAATTTACATTAGAATATGTCCAAGTTTTCCAGTTTTTGACGGCGGGAATATTTTTGAAATCGGCATTAAATATATTTCAAATATTTGAAATGGTCTGAATTTTTTATTTAGCTACATTTGAATCAGGTTTTTATTTTGAATAAAAAAAAAAAAAAGTCCAACAAATGAAAAAACAAAAACTACAAATCGCCCACCATGAAAAGGCATGTCACAAAAAGCGGAGGAGTTTTATAGAAATGGAGAATTTCGTGTGTGTATCTTAAAGTAATGGTCATTCAACGAGAAATTATTTTAAGTCGTTCAACTGATTCCAAAAAAAGAAAAAAGAAACAAACTATAGCAGCACAAAACCATTATTGGAACTTCTATACATATAACTCAAATTATTTTACTAAATAACTTGATTTCATAAAAATTTCATTTTGAATGGAAATTCCGAACAAAATGTTCGCTGATCACTTGAAGTTGTGCTTGGATCAATTGCAACCTTTAATATGATAAAAAGAGAACAATCTATAATGTGTAGGGATATTAATATACAATACACAGTCGTTATATTTTTGTGGTTCAGGTATTGCAAAAAACTGCTCTCACCAATTTTTATTGGAATCACTTTACAAGCGATGCCACAATATTCCATTTCGTACGAAATTTTTCACCCGAAGTTTTACTTTGTCCGACTTCGTCTTCTGATATAATGATCGTAGGATCTTAAAGAAAGCAAACAGACAGCTATCTACACAAAGTTGTAATCGAATTCAATCGATTTTTCAGCATAATCATGTATTGAGAAAAATTTCTTATATCAAATTTTAAAAAAAATCGAAAATCTAATCAATGTTCCAATGCAGTTCACACACAAACAGAAGGACAGCCAGACAGATATTGCATGAAAATACCTGGAAATGAGTTAGATCATGCGAGATTTGCACGATTTTCACGATTCCAATAACTTATTAAATACATTGTATAGAAGTTAAAAATTTTCTAATGATTTTATATTTACAAATCGGCAGGTGTTTTGCTATATACTTCTTTCCGGACTTGTAATTTTCACGAAATCTTATTTTTGACAGTTCCAAACCTGAAAGAAAATCTTAATCTTTTAAAATAACAATTGACAAGAAGCCCCTATGCCAGTACAACTGTCATTTTATATTTCCATATCAGATTTTTAGGATTTTTAAACTTTTACTTAATATAAAATGAAAGTAATGAAAATAGCAGTTAATAAGAAATGGATTACAAACATGAACAACAACAAAAGAAATTTTAATTTTGTTCCATTATTTTCTTATTTAAAAGGTAAGCAAAGAACCAAAGAAATGCAAATTTCTTGGAGAGTGAGACGACAAATCCAGAAGAAACCCTAGAAACGGTTAACACGCTGGTGGCATCATTGGTCCTTATTTCTTTAAAAATGAAGTACAAGCTCACGTTACGATCAAACAACCAATGAATATTTGTTCAAAAATATGGATGAAATTGATCCTGGCGAGATGTCGTTTCAACAACGTCAAGAACAGTGGTGGTGGCCTTATGCCCGAAATCATTTTTAAATATTATTGCCATAAATTGGTCTTTCGAATAAAAAAAAAGATTTTTCTTCAAAAGTTAACTATATGTACTATTTTTTAAAATTTTAATTTCTATCGAGCTTAAAAACACACCCTTTATTTTGAAGAAACCCATTGTGTTGGACCAAAAACAGTAGAAATATGGATTTTTACCTAACTTAACGAACATATTTTGAGTTCGAACCTTAAATTAGGGAACAACTGATCATCTCAACTCTAATTTAATAATGATGACAGAGAGGCTACCACGGTTTCTTTTTTTTTTAAATATTATAAGTTTAATCTAGAGCGCACGCGTAAGGCGCTTTTATGAAAATTGGACAAATCCACGAAAACTTCAACAAGCTCAAACAAAGTAAACGTCAAAATTTCAATGAAATCAATTTTTCGGAAATTTCGAGTTTTCGAAAAAAACGTTTTTTTATTCTTTTTTTTTTACACAAAAAAGATCTACAATTTACCTGATAATATGAATCCGCCATTTTGCAATCCTTGACGTATTTTCAAAAAAAAAAAAACGGCAGCAGGAAGAACAAAATTCTTGTTAAAATCGTCGAAACTTTTTTTTAACGGTTTTTTCTTTTCTTTTTTATGTCAAATTTTAATATTTAAAAAAATTGTCACTTTCCCTGAATTTTTTTTCTTTCTTTTTTAAGAAAAAAATTGCATAAAAAAATATATTTTCAAAATAAAGAACGCACTTTTTTCTTACTTTTTTTTCCTTTTCTTTCGTCACAATTTTAAATGCACTTGTTTTGAAAAAAAAAAAAAAATACAAAATATAAAACAAAAAAACCGAAATTTTTTTCTTTAATTGTATGCGTGTTTTTTTTTGTATTTTATTTATAGAAACTTTAATTTGAAATCAAATTCGTTTCCATTGGGTTTTTGATGTTTCTTCGCGGTATTTTCGCGAAATTATAAAATCCGCAAAAAAAAAATAAAAAGAAAAGAAACACTGCAAAAAGAAAATATATTTAAAAAAAAAAAACTTTTTTTTGTCTTCTAAAATAAAAAAAAAGAAGCAAATTCTCGCAATTGATATTTAATGTACACACGAAGCACCCGAGAAGCTATGTGAATGTGATCTCTTTTTTGTTTCTATTCGAAAATCACAGGAATTGCGGCTACTGAGGCTGGAATTTTGTTGTTACTGCTGTTTTTTTTGGCCTGCGTACCTTTTTGGTCGTAACTTTTAATAAAATCCTATAAATTCCACCAACAAACCGAACTTTTTTGAAGTTTTGAAAAAAGAGTTCCCTTCTTTTTTTCTTTTTGTTTAATATAAAATTATGTTCACAAAAAAATGACACTTTGAAATCGTTTCTTTTTTATTTTCCACATTTCACACATTTATACCAAAAAAAAAAATTCATAGAAATACTGCGTTTTTTTTTGTAATCCACTCAATAAATTGAGCAATTTATTCTTTTCGTACAAATATAATTCCGTAAGAATTGAAATGAAATTTATTAAATTAAAAACAAAAAAAAATTAAAGAAAAATGAAATTAAAATGAGATGAAAAACTTCTCCGGATGATAAAATAAAAACTCAATTCAAACAAAAAAAAAAAAAAATTTAAACACATACAATCATGACGACATGTTGATTTGAAAGGTTTGCCAACGTGACGGCACAAAAATAATAATATGGAAATAATTTATTCTTAATTCGACCAGTCAAAATTTTAATTATTTTAAATAGTTATTGAATTAAAAATTTAAAATTGGAAGTTAATAAAAGTCAGAAAATAAATATAAATAAATTATTTTTCTGAAGAAATTAATGTTCCCTTGCAATTCTTTTTAATTAAACATAATTTTTAAATGGTCGAATTAATGATGTATACCATATTAAAATTCCGTTTTAAAACCATCTAATTGGAAATCTGATTTAAGTTATTTATTTTATTTCAACTATAATAATAAAAAAGGATAATTATTATTCTTATACTTATTGTAAATATATAGGCACAAAAGAATAAATCCCAATTAAGTTTCTTTTTCAACTTTCCAGCTTAAAGGAAAACATAATTAAGGTCTCAAAATAGTTTGCCTAACTTCGTTGGTCACTTTCGTGCCACCCAAAGTCCACAATTGTGAAAATTTCGATTGCTGTTTTGTTTCCTATCCTTCCTTTTTTCAAATAATTCTTACTTAAGTTTAATATGTTTCTATGGGCCAAAGTTATGGAGTATTAGCGGGATTCATATTTCTTCATCCAAGATAAAATGTTGCTTCCGTACAGCGAGCATTGGCCAAATCGCACCAAAAGGTATTGCCCATAAGTTAGAGACTCATTTCCACTAAAAAGACACGAAGAGACCGCTCAGAAATTATGGAAATAAAAGAAAAATATACATATAAACATTTATTATAATTAGATTAATAACAAAACTCATCCCGACAATATTTCAGTAATTTGTTCAGGAGTTTTAATAAATATTTGATCAGGATTTTCAAAACCGCTCTCCGGATCATGAATTCGTTCATAAATTTGTTTATAAATCGCAACAATTACATTGAATGAACGCTTTTGCACGGCCGATCGATGTGTACTGCTCAATAGTAAATTGATTTGTGGTAATAATAAAATATCGGGCATTTCTAAAAATGCTTCAAGTTTATTCATGAAAATTTTCAATAAATTCGGTTCGATTCGGGCTTGATTATTTTGTAGAATTGTATAAATTGGTCCCAGATTTAAATTCGCCACCAATGATGATGCTTGTTCCGATGTTAAAGTATCGATTTGTGCATCCGATTGCCCCTGAAGTCGTTCCATTCGTTCATCCATATATTCGTACATTGCTAAAGTACTTTGCATATGATATAAACAGTTCAGCATATACACTGCCATATCAATTGTTGGCAGATGAGATGCTGATTCGGTTACAGATTGTAATAGGGGATCAATAACACAAGAAACAATTTTCGTAATATCTGTTTGTCGTCCTTCAACCATACTGGCGACTGAAAGAATTTCTTTCAGAATATTTAAAAGTTTGCCAACACTTTGAGGCGGTACAAGATCACGTTGTGGTGGTTCTAAACCCATCGATTGTGTTGTCGGACGTTGAAGAATTGTTTTTACTTGTGCTGCTAAGGAATTCAAATAGACTTGTTCACTGTAATGTTGTAAATCAGCCAAACATTGTTCGAGATTTCCTCCTTTTACCACCTAGAAAATATAGAAATTCTTTTATTTACTACCAGCACACACAATTTCATAACTTCTTACCTGATTTATAATATTCTGATAGAAACGTAGTAAATTTGATAAGGCAAAAAGTATTATTGTGTCTTTTTCTGAATTTAAAATAGTCTCAACTCGAACTTTCAACGGATGACAAACACCATCCGCAATATTTGCTAATGCAGTTTGAATTTGATCAGAAAGATCTAAAAATTAAATTGATAAGACTAAAAAAAAAACTTATGATAAAAATCGTTTACCATTTTTTTCGCATAATTTAACTAAAATCAAAATATTTTCCTTTTCGGTTGGAATAGCTTGATGAAGCCATGCAAACATATCACCAATATATCGTTTAGCGTCGTCAGCATGCATTTCTATTGGTTTCGGATTACCACCAGAACCGCCAACAGTTAAAGCATCGATAAATGATCGTACAAGAATTGCACGACGAGCTGTTGCATACTCATCGATTACGTATTTGAAGAGGACAGGTCGATCTTGTAAACGACTCATCGCTTGAACTACTAAACTTCCAATATCTTGAGAATCAAGATTTCTGCAATGATTTTGTGTCCATCTATAAAGTCGTTCTAAAGCTCCTTCTTGATGTAAAGTCATTTCTTCCATAATATCTAAAGCAGCCGTTTGATAACCACTTTGCATAAGAATTCGACAATCTGCATGAATTGCTTGAACTCGATCAAGAACTGTAAAGAATTCCGGTGTAATTGGTGAATCTCTAGTCGAACCATAAAGTGTTTGATGTTCAGCAATGCTTAATTGAAAACGTCCCAGAAATGCATTTGCTATTTTTTGATGAATTTGCAATCTATTACTTTCTGATTGTAATGAATTTGTTTGTTGAATCAAATCATGTGTTAAAGCTTGTGAACTTCGTAAATTCTCTTTCATAGTGTTAACAGATTTCGACATTGCATTGATTTCATCACAAATTGAATCCAATGAGAATTTTACATCACGAAAAGCATCTAAAAAATTATCATTAATTGTGTCACTACGTTTCTCAATTTGATTTCGAAGATTTCGTCGTGTTTGAAGTGTATTTTCCGTAAAGAAAGTGGAAAGATCAGTTAGGGCTTCTAAAGTTTCCTGTTTAGAAAAAATTTAAATGTTATTATTTTGTGTTTAGAATAAAATTTTCGGACCTTATCGGTATCCAGCCTAGTCTCTAACATTTTATTAAGACGTTTTTGTATAGGATCATCAATATCTATTGCCGGTTCCGTCATTTTTTTAAAAATTTAACTTATTTTTTTAAGAAAAATCACTGGAAAAAACTTGACGGGCTACAAATTTATTCTGACAGCAAAATTACGTACACAAAATATTGACAATTCTCAGCTGTTCAGAATAGAATGTGTTGACATCTACTTGTGAAAAATAAATTTAAAAATAACTGCTATAACTTTTGATTATTTAATTAATTTGTAATTTCTTTTATTGCAATTTTTTTTAATATTTTGAATAATGTTAATCGATTGAAATTTTGTAAATTTTTGAAATGTAAAGACTTTATAAATTTCCAGAAGCTGTACACAAATTCCATAGAATGATTTTAAATCACGTGGATTTTTAACTTTTCCCTTAAATAAGTATTTTCATTTCGTAAAGAAGGAAACTGTTTTACAAAAACTTTCCGTTTTATAATTTTTGGAAAAACAAACAACAAAATGAAAAACAATTTAAGTTCACTCAGAATTCTATAACTTCGTCAATTCTCAGAATATTAAATTGAAATTATATATGATATATATTCTTGAAACTTGTATCTTTTAAACAGTACAAAAATCGATTAACGTTTTCTATTTAAATCTAAACCTTTAAATGAAAACTTTAGTTAATTTTTGCTTTTTATTATTAAAAATTCATTATATCTAATCGCATTAAACAATAAAACCCGTATTTAAAAACTATTACAAATACTGAGAAAAGGCACCATTATACTCGTATTAAAAAGTAGTCAAAAAGGACTAACTTTGCAACAGAAAAATTATATGCCTTAAACGTACAATTCGGATATGAAAAATTAGAAAACCCTTTTTTGTATTTCTGGAGTTCCCTTTCCTTTTATATATGACCACGATTCTGTTTCTATTCTATTTTATTAAACTTACATGAAATTCGGTCAACAGTTTCACTTGGCCCAAAATATAACATTTATCGATTTACACTTCATATTCAAATAACAAATCCTTGGGAATAGAGTTTTGTTTGTTGTTGGCTTAATTTAATATTACAATTATACAGGGTGGAAAAAAACTTAACTTAAATAGATTACATAGATTTCTTGAATTTTAATAATAGCTTTTGAATTTTACTATAGCATTGCTAATCCTCTTCAGTGTATGAATGCTTCGTCCTTGATACGTACGTTAATAAAGTTAAAATTAAATTAAAGTTATGTTTTTTATTTTAAATAAATACACAAACACAAAAATTGTGAAGTTATTGGCTAGTTGCAACAACTTAATGTTCGTTGTAACAACTGAATTTTAGTTGTCAAAACTATAGCCAATAACTTCATAAGTCTGTGTTTATTCGCTGATCATAGCACTCTTTTGTGAAATAGATAAGTCCTTCTTTTAGATATATTTACTTTTATGATCTATAAAACTCTAATTCTGTCTGTTTGCGTATATCGGTTCAGATCGTACTATTTCATTGATTAATCATTCATAGTATATTGAATTCTGTTTTTACATTCAATCTAAATTTTTAATCATCAGGGATATGTAGAATCCGGGTACCCAGAGAAACGCCGGCAATTCCACTAGTTACTTATAAAAACGTTTGACCCACCTTATCTATATATAGTACAAATAAAATTATGAATAAGAAACTTAGAAAAAAAAACTTTATTTTTTCTTCATACGAGAGGAACGCCTACAACTTAAGGATCTTGTTATTTTGTTAATAAACGAGTAGTTTTCTTAGTAATTTATGTTAAAAGAAAAATAAAACTTTTATACCTACTACACACTTTTGTAATACTTATACAGTATCACATTGTTAGTGAATTTTCCTATTTCTATTTTCTTTAAGAATTGGAAATGAACGTGACTAAAATTTTCTTTTTCCAAAAGCAGAGAATAATGAAAATTGCAGTCTTTTTTTCAGAGTCTCATAATTTTGCTTTCTTCTCATATCGAATTGGAATAAAGCTTTTTTAATGAAGAAAAAAAAATTTCAGAACTCTAGATTTTGATGGATCTTCCGAATTTGAAGTCTCGTGAATTCAAAAAATCTACTTTTAGAAAATGTTAATATTTTAGAGCATATTTTGGTTGCTTTAGTAATAAATGTACATTTAAAATGTTTTGCTTGTTTTAATGCCTAAGGGATGCTGTAGCCTTTCGGTTTCTTAAAATTACCGGTTAGCTAACCCAAACCCAAAAAGAATAGGCTTTTACTTTTTCACTTTTAGATATTTTCTTCTCGACTACAAATGTTCTTCAAAGTCACATAACATGCTTTCATTGATTGATTTTTATTGATTTTTATTTTGAATAAAATTTTCTTATCACTTTTCCTTTTATAAGAAACTGCTTTGCATCTGTTTACATACTTTTCCGTTTATATGTAGGCTTTTAAGAAATAATAATAAGAAAAACAGAAAAAAATAAAGCAAAAATCACAAATATTTTTTCATTCTAAAAAACAATATATCTCGTTTCTTATAAATTTTCTATGTTATTCTATATTTTTCTATATTATTCGATCGTTATCATTCTCCTTCCTATCGGGTTCGCACGTGCCCTATACTATCTCAGTACATATTTCTTTTGGTATATCAAGAAGGATATACATATATCCATATAAGACAATGGTATCTTGTTTACAAAGTATTTCCTTTATAAATCAAAAATTGAGTTTTTCTACATAAATTGGGTTATATTTGATTGGCAATCAAACAAACAAACGTCTTTTCTTTTCGATTTTCTTTCTTCCTTTATCCCTTTTTCAAGTATTGTAAGAAACTTTCTTTCGATTTAAATTTTATTCTCTTTAAGGAGGAAGAATTGAGTTTCTTTTAAGAAAGAAAGATGAGTAATCCATTTAAATAAAATTATATTAACCTATTTGAAAATACCTTAAATTAATTACGTTCTTCTTCCGTAATCTATTGCCCAAAAAAAAAGTACAATTATGCAAGAAGAAAGAATTTCGATAGATGTCTCAAGAGCGATAATTTTAATCAGTGAGATATCTCAAAGTTTTAACTAATATCTGGTATTGCGAACCACCCAACTAAGATGAAGTATTCCGGAGAAAAGAGTTCTGTAATTAAATTTCACATAAAGCTTGGCACAACAAACAGGCACAGAAACATATAAAATGACCAAAAAAGTTTATGATGGGAAGAGTGACACATAAACCACGACAAAAGCCAATAAAATTCCATCAAAAATCAAGCCATATAGTTCATTGTTTTCTTTAATAGCATAAGTGTCATTGACACTTCCCAACTGATCAAACAGTTACCGGTGATTTGGAAGTTTTCATGGCCTGAAATCGTTGACTTCGACCAGAATATCATGAATTAGATAGTTGGTGTTTGTTACGCGTTGTTCCTAAATGGCTCGAAATCAATGGTTCAATGTTGCCCAGGGAAGCTAAAAGTTTGGAGACTTAGAGAGTTTAAATCTCGACAGCCAAATGTGTAATTGTAGCTTTAACACTCCCCACAGAATCTTTATCGCTTCATATTAAATTTCTTAAAAATAATAAATCTTCAGGATATATGAAATTAATTTTAATAAGAAATTTTAGCTTTTCCAAAAGTTTATGAAACCAAGAAACTCTACTCTCTGATTGATTGTGATCGGAAATGAAAAAGCCAAACCTGATCCGGTATTACTTTAAATGGTAAAAGGATATACTGAACCCTGGTTTTCAATGTTTTATGAATTTCAATTTGGACATTTAAATGATTAACTTTTCTACAACATAAAAATATCGAATTTTATTTAGGAAATTATACGACTATTAAGAAAGGTTCAAAATATCCTGAAAACACAATTTATCTTATGGAAAGAATTGTTCTTTTGAATTGTAGGATTGGAATACCATTTTCGTTTTCTTTTGTAAATCTATTTTTAAAAATGTACCTTTCTTATTTTCTATATTTAGAATCGCAAATATTGATTTTTGATCACAAAAACGTTTTTTTTTTCTACTTGAATAAGGTACATTTTGTATAGGAAACGATGTTTTTTTTTCCTTGAAGGAACAGGACTAAAATAGAATTCATATGATGTTTATTTTAGTTTCTATCAGTTTTCATAATTCCAATTTTTTCCTATTCAAAAGATTGATTTATCTATACAAGTCTTATTTCGTAATTATCTTGACTAAAGGAAATTATGAGGTTAATGATCCTATCACTCTATAAATGTTTCCACAATTCAGTTGTTGTTCAGTTGTTTCCATGTGAAAATTTCGTTAGGGCTACAATCAAGAAATAAAGGTACATAATTGGAGGCACTTGCGATTCTAGGAATACCGTAATAGAAATGTACACAATGTACACAAAGATTCAGTAGTTGCATACACATAATGCCAAAGCACGAATAAATCGTACAACAATAAAATATTGTATATGAGGAATAATAAGAGATTCGGCCAACCTGACTATTATACATATGTATATCACAAACGTAGTGTAAAATAGATCTTGAATGTTGATCGAATCTGAGGATCCCAAAAAAGTAGTTCATTCAGTCATACAACCATGCGTTATTTATAGTAAATGCTTGAGAATAATTTCGTTCAGTGTGGTGAGTGTCCTGGTAAATAATGTTGCAGGATGTTATCCTTTCAACCCACAAGTTTGTCCATTCCTGGTGTTCCATATATACAGAGTGGTGCTTCGTCTTAAAAGATTAATTCGGTCCAAAAAAAAATGTTCTCATCTCAAAACTATTTTAAATGTAATAATTGGCGGTCTCTACCACAAAAGTTCTTTAATCGTGTCGTAATTTGTTCGCATTAAATCAAAACAATTTGAGACATTATTGATCTTCTAGGTCGAAGCACCATTTTATAAAAAATTTATATATATTTAAATATTTGATTGAATATAATGTTTACGTAATATCATGAATATTAGATTTCAGGTTACAGATCTTCGTTTATAATGATTTTTAGCCTGCGAATATTTAGAATATCTCAATGGAATATTTACTTAAAAAGACTTGGATTCTAGATACAAACTTGTCTGTGATTTTTCAAGTTACACAACTATACAACATCTTCAATAATTCTGTTTATAGTAAAGATTCCAAACTTTAGATTTCTAAAGACCAGACAAAAAATTCCACTAGTTGTTAAGCATAGCAAAAAGTTCGAGCAACCTTTGATTGTAAATGCCAAATCTTGACGTCTCGGCATATCATATATTTTTGTATTTTTTGTTATATCCAATATTTTTCTAAGTTCGAAATGAAATAATTTTCACAATATTTTGGTTTTTCTAAATTTTCAACCAAATGTACAATAACTATAATCATAAATTGTTCGATGAAATTCTCCAGACTTCGGCATTAGTTGGATTTGGTGAAACTTTTGCCTTTCCACTCGTAAAAGCAAAAATTAAATTACAGCTTCAAGGTGAATATATCAATGGACGTCCACGTTTATCACCATATAATAGCACATATCATGCATTAAGAACTATTGCAGCAACCGAAGGTTTTAGGTATGTTATAACTACAAATAATAGAATTGGGGAAAACTATATTACCCTAAAATTATTTACGTTTTTAGCGGACTGTATAATGGATTATTAGCTGGTTATACTCGACGTTTATTACATTATGCTGTACGATACGGAAGTTATGATAGTGTAAAAAAAATGTATGCATCTCAATTTGATAGATATGGACTTTTTCAAAATCAATATAAAGAAAATATTCTTAAAGTTATTAGCGGTGCAACAGCTGATATTTTGGGTGGTTTCGTTTGCCATCCAATACGTTTAGTTAAAATTCGAATGCAAGGTTCAACGGGTAAAAGGTTAGATAATATATTTCAATTATATTATTTTAATTAAGAAAAATCTAGAAATTATTTTCTTTCTTAAAGTCATACATTGATAAAAAAAGAATTTTCATTAATTTTACAACAAGAAGGTGTTACAGGACTTTGGCGTGGTATAACACCTTGTCTATGGCGTGCTATTGGAATAAATATTATAGATTTAATTTTCTATGAAGGTTTTCAAATATATTTGCACAGAAAGAATCCAAATTTAGATCATCTTTCTAATCATGTTATTGCTTCATTTTTTTCAAGTTAGTTTATTCTAAATTATTCTCGAATAATTATTAAGAAAAATTCAATTTAGCTTGTTTCTCTTCGATTTTGACAAGTCCTATGGATGTTGTTAAAAATCGTGTTATATATGCATCCCCGAAAGAGTATAAAAATACAATGGACTGTGTCAAAAGAGCATATCATAAAGAAGGAATTCGAAGCTTTTATAAAGGGTATAAAACTTACAAAAAAATATGGGATTTTATGAATTTTCTATAGATTTTCTTTTACAGTTTCACACCATATTATTTTTCAACTCTATTTCGAATACTTATATTGAAATACTTTATGGAAGCTTAAACTATTAATGATAGAAATATATTTTGACTAGAGATGTGAGATGTGTACCAAAAAAATTACCATTCAGTATTCGCAGGTCCGATGTAACAAGTACTCCAGAAACTTGAACTCATGATGCGTTTAATAAAATCAAAATCATAGTATTCCATTCTTAATTTGTATGTAGATAATGTCAAATTCTGAAGTTAAAAGTGAAAAATTTATAAATAATCTAATTTTTAATACAGCAATTGGTTGTTTGGTAGAAACTTGCATTTGCCCTTTTTCAACAGTTAAAGTTCGTTTGCAAATGCAGGGCGAATGTGCTCGTGCCCAAGGAGTTAGCATAATATCACCATATACAGGAGCATATCAAACATTCAAAATCATAATTGAAAATGAAGGATTTAAGTATAATTGCAAATTGTAAAAACATATTAAACAAATTTGTGTTTACCATAAGTTAATTTTTGCTCATAGATCTTTATACAACGGTTACCTAGTTGGTTGTACCAAACGTATGTTACATTATGGTTTTCGATTTGGCAGTTTCAGTTATTTAGAAAAACTATCTAAAACTGAATGTGGATCTGGTTATTTTAAGAATTACATGGAAAATCCTGTCTATCGAATGCTTATTTTTACAACGACTGATATGTTTGGTATAGCCGTTAGTCAACCAATTCGCACCATGCGAATTCGTTTTCAATGTGATTCTGGAAAAAAGTTTAGGTATGTAGAATATTTTTCAAATATTGAGTACTTGAATTAAAGTTGACTGTTTTTTTTTGATAAAAATACACGTTGATTTTCAAGTATATGCCATCGTTAGCTTCATCTTTTTCTCATCTTTCGGTGAAATAATGGATTCAGTAAAACGAAAAAATTCTTCTTGTTTTAAAGTAATTATCGAACCATTTTTTTCATTTCTTGAAATACTATTCAGAAAGAACACGCTAAATTTTTTGATGAATATGACGGGTGGAGGTAAAACATCTTATGCAAGTATTTCCAACGTTTCTTTCACAGATCTTGCAATGTGTGATTGAAGCTTGTCATGTTGAAAAGTCACCTTTTTGCATATTGTGATCATTTTTCTTGTAATGCTCGCTTCAAATTGATTATTTGTTTTCGGTAAAATTTACTGTTTCCCCAGGTTTTAGTATATCAAAGTATACTACGCCTGACAAAAGCTAGCCAGGGTTTTATTTACCTTTCAGAACAAAATCGTTATCTTTGAATCGTCTACGACAATTTTCAAAACTGTTTTCAGATAGAGCATGATTACCATTACTTTCCACAAGCAATTATACCTTTCAGATTCAATTTTCTTTAGATTCAAGTAAATAGTTAACGCTTCTCGTGAATGCTGTTTTATTGCCACAAAAGTCGATATTTAAAATTTAAAAAACTGTATTGTTTCACCTAAATGTCATATATACTAAATATTAAAGCTTTTCGATGGTTTATAATACGTGGAAATAATGATACGACTGACCCCATTTCTTAGACAACAGACTAAATTTTTTTTCAAGTACCTAATTTATATTTTATTTTAAAATTATTTTTTTTTTATTATTTAATAAGCCTAATCAAACAAGAAATGGCAACAATTTATAAATTTGAAGGTTTAAAAGGTTTTTGGCGTGGTTTAACACCTTGTTTGCTTCGTGAAGTTCTAAAGAGTAATACACAAATCTTTTGTTATATAAGTTTTCAAAAATTTTTTTCGGAAAAAGATAATATTGCAAATCGTCTGATAGAGTCCGCATTTTCAAGTAATTTTTCAATAAATGAAATAAATACCAAAAATAATTATATATTTCTAGGTTTTTTGTGTGTCATATTTACAAATCCATTTGATGTTATTAAAAATCGAATGATAATTTCCGAAGCTTTTCAATATAAAAATACTAGAGACTGTGCTCTGAAAATTTATCGTAAAAATGGTATTCGAGTGTTTTATAAAGGGTCTGAAATTTTCTCATATATTCAATTTTATAGACTAATTTAGGTATTTTAATTTTTTTTTCCAGTTATGTACCATATTATTATTCATTTCTTATACGGAATCTTGTTTTGGTATATTTTCTAAACCTTTGAAGTTTATTATGTAAATAATGTGAATAAAGAATGAATTCTTAAAGATTGTATCAAGAAAATAATGCTAAAATAAACTATGTTGAAATAAAAATTGGTATATGACTATTTTTGAATCAAAAGAGATATATTTCCACTTTTTTAGAAAAATCAAACTAAGGAGAACGTTTCGACAAGGACCTCTACACACTATTTATTTTGTGATACAATGATTGTTCCAAGCTCCAAATTTCCCTTAAAATCTTAATAAAAAAGTGAGTTTTCCTAAATTAAAATTTCATTACTAGAATTTTGAATGGATTTCACTTTCGCTTTTTTCACTTTTTTCACTTTTTTCCTTAAACAAATTGTTTCCATAGACTTTGCCGTGTTAAAGGTTTTATTGTCTATACTCTATATGTAAACATTTATGAGGCTATTTGAATGAAAATTGAGAAGATTAATCACGGTTCAACAAAAATAAGGGTTTGATTGGTCCAGAACTTCAGATAGCAGAACAAAATATTTTTTGAATTAAAAATTGCATCAAGAAATGAAATTTTCACACAAATTCCATCAAATGGTGTTCTTTCTAAAATTGAACTGTCCTATAGGAGAGTAACATGGACACAAGTTCAAAAGAAAAACCAGGCGAACATTTTTTTCCTTCGTTGCAATCATAGACCTGGAAGTTTAATGAGTTTTATTCATTGAACTATACAACTAATTTGGTGTACATTAAATCCTAATAAATACAATTATATTTCACTAGTTTAAATCAAAGAATTTATAATTTACATTTGTAACTATTTCCCATTCAAAATCCCACCATCGTCTGCTTCAGTTATTTGAGCTTCAAACCCCTTTATCAGTAAATATCGAAGTATATCGAACTGACTCCATGCAAGTAAATACTATAGATATTCATTTTTATGAAAGTTTACAAAAAGGTTTGGATCAAATCGAAATCATAGTATTCTATTCTTTAATTGTATGGTATACAATGTCAAATTTTGAAGTTAATACTAAAAAAATTTTAAATGATATTATTTTTAGTTCAGCAATTGGTTGTTTAATGGAAACCTTCGTTTGCCCTTTTACAGCAATTAAAATCCGTTTACAAGCACAAAGTAAATGTTCTGATACGCATCGAATTCTTCGATTTACACCAAATACAGGAACATATCAGGCATTCAAAACAATAATCACCAATGAAGGATTTAAGTATAATTATAAATATATGAAAAGATAAATAAAATTATTTTAAATTTAATTTCTCTTACAGATCTTTGTACAGCGGTTTCCTAGTTGGTTGTAATGAACGAACTTTATATTATGCTTTTCGATTAAGCACACTCAATTACATAGAAGAACTATCTAGATCTCAATCTGTATCTGGTAATTTGAAAATATACCTTAAAAATTCTTCCTTACAAATATTTCTGAATACAACAACTGATATGTTGAGTATGGGACTTTCTCAGCCATTTCGTTCTATAAGAATTCGTTTTCAATGTAATTCTAATAAAAAGTATTAACATTTTTTTTTTTAAATGTTTAATACCTATTATAATTTCTAAATTTATTTTTTACCATAAAAAAAAGTACAATTGGACAAGAATTTGCCAAGATTTATAAATGTGAAGGTTTAAAAGGTTATTGGCGTGGTTTAACACCTTGTCTGTGTCATTCATTTATAACAAATAGTACAGACATAATTTTTTATGAGAATTTGAAAAAAATCTTTTCGGACAAACCTAACCATTCCAGTCGTTTGATGGTGATTGGAT
Organism: Xylophagus ater; assembly: GCA_963422695.1. Classification (NCBI taxonomy): domain Eukaryota; kingdom Metazoa; phylum Arthropoda; class Insecta; order Diptera; family Xylophagidae; genus Xylophagus; species Xylophagus ater. The sequence goes on along the minus strand of OY730486.1, from coordinate 7,076,042 downwards.
TTTCAAGTAATATTTTAATTAAATTTAAAATAAGAATAAATAATTTGAACAAATTATTATTTTCAGCTATTTTATGTGTGATATTTTCAAATCCACTTGATGTTATTAAAAGTCGTATGATTAGTGCTGAACCTCTTGAATACAAGAATATTCGAGACTGTGCTGCGAAAATCTATCGTCAAAATGGAATTCGTATCTTTTATATAGGGTCTGAAATTTTGAATTTTATTTAATTTTATAAACTTATATACATTATATGTTATTTGATTTTCTAGATTTTTACCATACTTTTATTCAAGTCTTATACGGGAACTTATTATGAAATATTTATTAGATATTTAAAATTTATTTTTTAAAATGTATTTGTTTATTGTTTAAACTAATGTTGTAAAAGAATGAATTTAGAGAAAATAAAAATTTTATAACCAAGAAAATTAAAGTTTAAAAATATAACAGCTTGGATAGATTTAAAATTCTGGAGTTCATAAAATTTGCTGCACATAAGGGTATATGTTTCTTTTATAATCATCATAACCATCCGTCAACAATCCTTTGGCTGCCGAATTTCACTCGGATTTGGTTTGGACGTTACACAAAAACATTGCAGAAAACATTGGAAATTTGAGTAATTTATATAATCATACTATTATTATTGACTATAGTACATGCATCCTCATTGAGTTACGCTCTGATCATTAGTCCCATTTAACAATTTTTATTGAATGGTGACAAAAATGTTGGGTATTTATTTATTTGTTTAAGGGGAAATTTTTTTCCACTATCTTCGGATCGATTTTACTCAAATTTAACATATTATAGTATCATCTATGAATGTAAGCAATATACTATATGTTATTAGTTTAAACGAAATCGTTGCTGAAATTTTCCAATTAAATCCGAAGAACAATAAAATAAAACGACAAAACTGGCTGGTCCTTTACAATTACGCCCTGGGTCGATTTTGCTAAAATACAATTTTAAATCGAGTTAAGAAATAAATCTATAAATTTGGATAAGTCACTTTTAAGTTACCTTCTATAGCGGGACAGGCGAATGCACAAATCGATTTAAATTTTGATTCTCTAAACGTCTAGTACCTTAAACCTGTTCTCCGATGATTGTTTCTACAAATGTAGTAACAAAACTAAATATGTCCTCTGGTAGTATATTCCATATTGAATACAAATAATCCAAAATATTAAATATTTAGGCAATGCATACAAAAATATGTTGAAAATGGATTTTAAAATAAATATTATTGGTCAACATGGGAAATGTGACAACAAAATAAAAATATGTATTAACAAAAAAAGTCCCGAAACACCTACCCACGTTACAATGGAAAGTAATGTTTTCTTCAAATTTTCTAATAAATAATGCAATTTTGATTATGTTAAAAATTTTTGATAATCCAAGTACAAGTATAATGTAAAACAATGACATTTAAGTGTAATTCGAATTTATTATTATTTTTCTGGGACATTTATGAATTATTTAGCGAAATTATTAACGTAATACAAATTACAATCTAATTACGTAAAATTCCTTCTAGTCAAATTGTTTTTTTTTTACTTTCTTTCTTTCGTTTTGAATAAAATATATTCGTTCTGTTCCAATTTATTTTGTGAAGTTATTTTTAAAAATAGAAAATGTGTTATTATTAAATATATGATATTAAATCAAAGCCATAATAATATTATAATATTTAAATACAGAAAGTAATTATTTTAATTTAACGTCATAGAAAAACATGCAAAAGTTTCGATTTCATAGAATTTATATATCTAAACATTTGTCCAAAAAAAATAAGTAAAAGGCCATTGAGTACGAAACATGAATAGTTTTCCAAAACTTTGAACAATTTCTAAGGAATATAGTATTGATCTTGATGTATATTTTGAATAGAATATATTATATTCGTAAATTTTACGTCTTTATTAAAAAATTCAATATTATAAGGTCATTAACAGTCAACAGTTCCCTTTATATAGAAGAAGGGTAAGAATATGGACATGACATTTTGATTTAGATAACAGCCACAGGTCAACTGCTTGCATTTGATTGGAATAATTTCGTTATACAAAGTTTTCTGTCTATAACAGAATTCCTGATAATTGATTAATCTATTCTAGATAATATAAAATTGATTTTTCCTTTCATACATTTTAATTTTCAATTTATTATAATGTTTGTACATATTATGAAAATTAAAGTTTTGCGAGCAAGATCTCTATTGAAAGTTTCAAATAGTATGTACGCCTGAAAATAGGCAATGTATTATTTCTTCATAAAAATGTTAAAATATGGTATTTTTCAAAGTATAGAACTTGTTTTCTTTCAATTGAATTATTTTTTATTAATAAAAATCATTGTTTTTTCTTGCAGAAGGTTCTTTCTAAAAGCGACTTCTCTTCCGAAAAGGTTAGTGCAGACTTTTTATTGCTTTAATTACTTTTGTAACACTACACAAATTGAAATCAGGATGCTTGTTCTTAAAATTACGTTTGCATATTTTCTTCTAGTTCGGACTTCTTTCTATTAAGCTTTTCTAAGTTCAAAGGTTTTTAATATGAAGCGCGAATTTGAATCCTAGTCTCAACTATATACTTTTGATAATATTTTTTCTGTCAATATTATCGGACATTCACATATTTTATATTAACTAGAATTAAAAATACATCGGAAATTATGAAAACTTTCGCAATATAGAATTTTCTTAAATATTCAAAATTATTTTCGAAATTTGAATACGTACCGGAAAAGAACCGTATTATTTATACATGAAAAATGCAAAAAGGTCTGTTTAGAGGGTTTTATTTGGTTTTCTGCTTATCAGAAAGACTTTATCAACTTGGTAGAGGTAACACCACCCACATATATGATGGTTTTATTACGTGCTTTTAAACAAATTTCAATATTTCTTATACACAAATATTTTTGTAAAGAATACAAGCAAAAGAAAATTATTGTTTAATTCAACTAACCTGAAAAATGGTATCGTGAGACTTAATATCGCATAGCAAACATAAGTAAAAATGAATATCATAAGAGTTTTTCCGGTCTTAGGTAATTCAACTGTACGTAACTATATAATGTCGTTGAGTTCGTAAAATGGAAATTGAACCTTTATTCAACACAATTTCTTATTTTCGTTAAGGGATTTTGGGAATAAACGGGAATTAAGTATTACATTAAAATAAATAAAAACGATAAGACGTGAATAAGGTTAAACATCAGGTACAAATGTTTATGCCATCTAATTTTTCTTTGAAGGTTTTTCTTTTGGTCATATTGGTTGAATAAATATGATGAAATTATATTTAATACGATTGTATGTACGGTATACAGTATAGGTTGAGTCAAAAATTAATAAACCACGGAAGCAAATATGATATAAGAGATAGAATAAATAAAAATGTTCTGCACTTACCTTTCTGGAGAGAAGCTGAAATGAGGTCTGTTAGAATAAGCTTAGATTCTGCAATTTTTTATTGGCTCTATGTATATTATTTCTTAAATTTTAGATATGTAAACGCAATAGTTTAAAATTTTTTAATGTATTGTGTATTTAAACTGATTTTTCCTTTCACTGAAGTCATAAAAACAGACATATACTATATTCCATATTCCTTAAACGAAATGGAATTCGAGATGTTGAAGACTTGCTATAAATTGACTTATCAACTAATTTCTTATTTTCATTTATAGTCTAAAATCATTATTTGATAAAATTTCCTTATACAACGGAAACCGGAAGGAAAATTTATTAGTATTCCTTTTTAGTAAAAAGTCTTAAGGGCCAACAAATTAAAGTTTGAAATAATTTTTTTTGTATTTTGGAATATTAGCAGGACATTTTGTTTTCGGGAAGTTTTTTTTTTGTTTAGGGTAATGTAATTTCTTCAAGCCATAAAATAATTTTTTTTCAACTTTTTAAATTGATTTCAAATTTACATTTAAAGTAAGATGAAATTAAATTCGATTAATATTATATTTCAAAATTCTGCAAAAGGAGATAGATCTGAATAACAAATTTGAATTAAAAGACAAATCAAATGATTTATTAATGTTTGACTGCAAAATTCGTAAATACTATTTAAAATTATAACGAATTGAATTTAAATTTATTCAAATCTTTTAATTATGATTATTACTGAGCAGAGACTAAGTGCTAAGTCATATTATTTGCAATATACAAATTAAATTCATTGAGGTTTAATTTGGCATAGCCAATGCCGGATGGATATCTAGTTATCAATTCAAGCGTTTAATTTGCTTGGAATAAATCATCTTACATTCTATCGATTTGAATTAATAGCGATTATATTGGAACATTTTGTGCCAATATAAATAATATTCAAATGGAATAATCGTATTTTCAATCGAAGAAAATGTTTTCAAAATGAAAATCGACTTGTTTGCAACAGAGTACTTATAATTTGTTCAATTTGCTTTTTCTCTTCTTTATTGGATTGTGAAAATTTTCTTTAATTTGTTGACATAGACTGCATTCTGCCAGATTTGGGAGAAGCTCATAATAGATGATTCCTTTAATATACTAGCATAAAGAAGTACTTTATGACCGGACGTTGATGGATGCCCAGGATCAAGCCATGATTTTCATTTAGAATTGTCGCAAAATATCTGCTTTTCATCCCCAGTAACAATTTTGTATAGGAAATTTTGCCTTTCCATACGACTAAAGAGAGAAAAGTGGTATCTTATGATGTGGTTTTTCATTAAGTACGTAAAGAATCCATTTGCCTTCATTCTGCATCCCTTATATTGCACGTAGACGAACTGGATTTTCTGGTTGCATTTCTGCAATTATTCAGCAAGCTTTCCTTTCTTTCCTTGAGTTTGTATGAAGTTTTCATTCAGCAAACTTAAAAGTTAACAATGTTTTTTTGTACCATTTTCTGAAAAAGATTCTTTAGTTTTCTAATATAGAGCCTTTTTCTTTAGTGCAATATATAGAACATATATGCCTAATATATGGCATATATGTTTTTGAATAATAAATCACACAACATACACAGCATAGTATTTTTATTAAAAAAAAAACATATATTTTTATGTTTGCTGATCAAATTGTATTAGTAAAGTTAAATATATAACAAGTGCAGAAATTGTAGAAAACATGAATTTCTTATCAAAATTAAAAAATCCGCAAACATTAATTTGAAGATTCTCAATAATCAATTGGATGCTGAACATTTCAATCTAAATTTAAAATACAACATATAGTAAGAAAAAGTATTTCTTTTTAATAATTTTCAACTTACAGTTTTTTCAAGACGATCATCCGGAATATCCAATTCTATAAAATCAGTCAAAATTCTTTTAGTTTGTAATGATAAATTCATTGTTTTATCAATTGTTGAAATTACTGTATAAAATCCGATGCTGGTTCCCACAAAATAAATAGTATTAATTGGAATTAGAGCAAGAAAATTTTGCTCTATAACTTTTATCAAGTAATATTGGTAAAACATAGAAAAAAGATAATCAAAAAAAATATATACTATTAGTACAAGTACTTGAGTATCAAACATTTTATTAAATTCATTTGTAATTTTAAAAATACGATTATATAAAACTGCAATTTGATCAATACGATCACTCAAATCGCATAACTTTTGCATAATACATCGTTTTGGATTCAATTCACAAATTTCTCGGAATTCGGATATTATTTTCATTAAGTTTTCATTAAGTATATAAAAATAAGATGAAATCAAACAAAATCCAATCAAATGAACATTAAGAATTAGAAAAAAGATATATTTATGCATCAATGAGAAAATATGTGCTGAAATAAATTGCCATGAGAAATATCTTAATTGCCAACAAGAAATAATAGTCGCAATGGTAATGCAAATAAATCCTATTATTCTGAAAATCATTATAATAACAAAGTTTATATCAACTAAAGTTTTTGTATTGCCGGAATTATTTAAATATGTTCCAAGTGTTATTAATTCATTAATAATTTGAATGAATTTTTCTTTTTTAATATATTGCACAACAAAATTCACAAATATTGCAAGCACTACTATAATGTAATTAAAAACGTTAATAACTGATAAAAGCAGTTTTTGATTATCCAAATCATATCCGAAAAACATAGTCCAAAAATTAAATGGTGTTATGAACAATATCAAAAGATTTATGAATATACTGTAAAATGTTGATTTTCTACAAGAAATCACTTGCATTTCCCGCGAATCAAAATTGAACGTTGTTAAGCCAAATAATTTTAAAAAATAATATGAACTGAAAATAAAAGCTTTTGCAAAATAATTATAATATTTTCCCATTTTAACTTCTATTTTCGAATAGGCTTGTTCCATAACTAATGGAAAATATTATCAAAATGAAAAACAATTGGTGAATTAATTTTATTAATTTTTATTGATTTTGTTTCATGAACCATTTCTTTATCAAGGTTACAGTGCCATTTCATTGGTCAATTTGGATATTGAAATGAGTTTAGTAGTTGTAGCTTGGAATTTTCTATAGTTGACGTGATACCTCCAACGTTGGGATGGTGAAGACACCTAACTTTTCACCCAGATAAAATTAAAATTAAATATGAATTACATATTGCTTTGGAAAGTATATTTGTAAACTAGATGAACCAATTTATTTTAATCAAAAATGCAATTACCTTTAACATCATCTCTCATAAGGAGGTTAGATGTCACGTAGCATTTCCCATTCTAAATATTTCAGCACATACAGTCGCAAGCACATTTTTAAGCAATACTTCTCAAGATTTGATGTACCACTTGCTATTACTACAGACTCAATTCGAATCTCGACTATTTTCTGAATTAATTCGTTTTCTATAAGCACAAGAAATACATACTGTCACATATCATCCTCAAAGCAACGGTATGGTAGACAGACTCCATAGAACTATTAAAGTTTCGCTAATGGCTCGAGATGCATGACCTGGAAAACGAAATTTCCCATTATTTTACTATTTGGCATATGGCTATCGCGACTGTTCTTGACGAATCACATTCTGCGAGTCCAATTTTGGGTCACTTTATCCTGCAATGTTGGCCCTATGTTATTAATAGCACGAACAATGTCGGATTAAATTACCATTTTTATGATTTAAAATGGAAAAAGGAAAGTGGAAGCTGTTCGTTGCTCTGTCGATCCCTGGCTTATTTGGTTACAATATCGAATTCCGAATACAAAATTATTAATAGTTATTTTTTTAAACTTTATTTGTTAAATGTTCTCCAAAATTCTGGAATCTTGTTATTATTAATTTTTATTTTAATAGCTAAAATAGATTTCAACTGAATTCTCGCATTTAATTAATCCTAAGATTAATTATTTGATATCTAGCAGAGAGATTTTCATGATTGACAAAAACATGTAAAAAATTGATTTTAGGCGTTTAAGTATTTTTTATCAATTCAAATTTGTATTTCTAGATATCTTTCAATATCGCCTGCTGTTAAATGTCCCATCAAGATATTGATTAAAAATTCTTTTAGATTTATGTTTATATATTGGGTACTTGATTTAATTTGAACTGTTTTTTTATTGATAGAACATTTAAAAGAAAGAGTATATTATATTTCATTCAAAGTATTGCCGTTTTCCGAGGAATAAATGAATTCCGCCAATAAATAATTCTTCTTGTTTTAAAGCAATCCATTCATCGAGCCATTTTTTTGTTGATATCTTGAAGTCCTGTTCAAAAAGTTTATATGGCATCGATCGAAACAAGTGATATGTATGATGAAAATGGCGGTAAAACACTTCATCCATCCCTTTGAAATTTTCTAGAAATGTTTGGTTCAATCTGATCAATTGTTATTGGCTAAATCAGCTTTAACTGTTTTACCTACTTTCAGCTGTTCATATTACTTCAGGTTTGACCACACCTGACACAGGTTGTTGTTTGTCTTTTAGATCAACATCATTATCTTCGAATCATTTAATCTAATCATTCCAAGAGGTTTCATGATAGATATATAGATAGATAGACTATCGCCCCTTTTTTACATAACATTCAAAATTAATTCAAGTACCCAAGATATAATTTTCATTTATATCTATCTTATTCCAAAATTTAGGATTTTCGATATCGATTCGTTAATCCAAGTTCCTAGAAATTGAAAAATCCTTGATGCGTATATAATCTTTAAAGTAAATTAAAGTAAAAAACACATTCAACTGAAAAATATCAAATCTCAACCTAAAAAGTTTCACACCATAACATTTGTTTGTTCCTGAAAAGTTTTGTGTAAATCTTTCTCCGATAAGAAAGTTCTTTCTATATGAAATCTTTATTAGGCATGGACGTCCACCAGAACAATTCTTCTTGTTGATCTTATAAATATAAAATTCTAAGACAATTATTTAACTACAAGATCCGATTTTTGCACAATTTTATTTAAATTTTTTTTTCGTTTTAAATAAAAATTGGATTTCTGATAAAGGAAATTATGTTAGGATTTTTATTTGATAAAGAAAAACGAAAGGAAAATACGATTTTTAGGGATTTATTTTTCAAAAAATGAAACAAATTTACAACCTTCAATCTACAAATCTTTTAGAAACATTGTTTTTCGAAGAGAAAAAATCAAATTAAAAGAATTTTGAATCTATGAAAATGTTATTTTATGTTTTATCTTTAAATATGAAAAGTATGTAAGGAAATTTCAGAGATTTGTGGTTTCCTTTAAATACGTGTAATTTTCTGTTTTTATTTCGAATCAAAAAGTTGAATAATATAAAATTTTGGTGAAAATTTCGTTTGATATTATCTTCTCTTTGTTTTTCGAAGAAAAAATTTTTAGGATTTGTGGTTAAACCACAAGTATTTTAAGATTTATCATAGTTAATAAGAAGAAAGCTTTGTGCTGATAGAAAATTGCGAGCTCTAGATTTTGATCTTGAGTTTTAGAGCACTTAGAAAATTTTGTTGAAGCCGATTTGATTTGGTGACGATCGGAAAAGGATCGCCTTGAAAAGTGACCAAAGAGCACATAATGGCGACTAGAAAATATTCAATTCAATTGAAATTACCATAGTTCTCTGGTCTTATTTTATATATTTGTATATTATAAAATGGATAATAATAGACATGGATAAATATTTGATTAATATACTTAAGTAGAGATCCTTTTTGTGATTTAATTGAACTTAAGAATGGCCTTATTGCTCGGTTAAGTTCAGAGTTAATAATATTTCAAAAAGGATACAATGAATTAATGCCGAATAATATAAATAGAAGAAGTATTCTTCTAGTGTATGTATTTACAGTATATTTTTTATATTATATATGATATTGGTATTTAATATACTAAAAATAGTTTTTATTATAGAATTCTGAATAAATTCAAAAATAATAGAATTAATTTTCTTTACTAGAAAAGGTTAAACTAAATCTATTTTATATATTTTAATTGCGTTAGTTTGAATTACTTAATAAAATCGTATACTCTTTTAAACTAAAACTGAACATTTTAAAACTTTTTCACGATTTCTTGTATATTTTCATATGTTTCTTTCTTTAAACATATAATTCTTTAAAACCTTTCGGGACTTTACGTTTAATCTTCTTAAAATATAAATATTATATGCTTCTTTCTTGTTCTGTATGTAGGATGTATGTTTGGAATACATATGGGACTCGAAATTATTATATATGTACTTTGATATGGTACAACAAGTAAACCAGATATACTTAAATGTCATACAAACATTCACTACATCATATAACATCAATCGAGCATGTTTTTGTAATTTTTAATAATGTAAGGAAGATTTAAATCTAAATGTCAGATACATTAAATTAACTAATAAAGAAAATCTCCTGGAAACGATAGTGCAATACAGTTTGCAGCTTCATAAAGGATGAAAACAATGATTTGGTCAATATTATTTGCACATAAAATTAGAATAAGTTGTACTACACATATGTGTATTATTGACACATTCAGCAGTCTAGTTAGACCTAAAGGGTTATCTCACAATCATGATATAACTTTAAAATGGAATAAAAAAAATCAAATATGATATTAAGGATTTTTTTTGTATTTGACAGGATCCAATGCCAAATAATGAAGGAATAAAGCTTCATGTAAATGTGCACCATGACTACTTTTCACATATTGCATCTAGTCCCAAATTTTATCCTCTCTTTCACACAAATCAATAATACGAGTTATGAATGAAAGAATACAAGATTACGCCAACCCATATTTCAAATTGGTTTTTTCTGCGCATCTACGTCATTCGTGACCCGTAATACATTTTTTGTGTGAAAAATCACTATTATATATGAATGTAATGGGGTCACATATGATCTCATAAAAGTATAAAATTAAATATACAGAATGGCCAACATACGCACGGCGTAATATTGTATTCTTTCATTTATGGATATCTTGTTCAGATGGAAGATTATGCTGACTATAAAATTCACGAAGTGCACGCTGGGTTTGGGAAATAAAAAATTATTTTGATAATACTTTATAATAACTTGTGAACGTTGGTCAAATGTGAAGCACTCTATGATAAAATGGCACGCTATGTTGAAAAAAAAACAAATGACAGCTGTCAAAATATTAAGTATACATAGCTGCAATCCCTGTCAGAACTTCTACCACCTATTGGATAATCCTTTATATCAAGAAAAAACTTTCAATTGGTCAATAAAAAAAGATACAATTCTTTCCTTTACACTTTTTGTGTGGGTTATTATTTTTGCTTAGGAAAAAAAGGAAATTTCGTCACAGGAATAGAATATATTCCCATAGGAACATTTTCATGGATGTGTGTAATAGAAAAGTAAAACAAACGAATTGCAAATGAAAAAATTTAATGGAAATACATTTTTTATATACTTTTTTCAATTTTCCATTTGAGTTCTTTTTTTAGAATGATTTTTTTCTCCAATTTGGCATGATTCGGATTAAAATTAAATTGTATGAAATGAAATATCTTTGGTATGATAAACCTTCTAACTTTTGTTAAAATTTAAAATTTAAAAATTTAAAATTAATTGAGACAAAAAATATTCAGAATTCATTTTTGCTTGTTTGAAGTAGTAGACATAAGATACCTAATCAATAAAGACCGTAATTTTATTTCATTTATGTTAACCTTTTTTCCTCAAAATTAAAATCTAATCAGACCATCCTGTCATTGCAACGAGGTTAATCTGTTTAAGGAAAATACTTTCTTGAAGTACATATTTCGCTCATAAAAGGTTAACCGAGAATCATTAGATGTGTTTGTATCTGACTCCTTATTTCCTCATCATTATTTTCTCTTCTCATCCTGTTAAATATCAAGTGGTGAAAGAAATATTTAAAGAATTTTTGGAAATTTTATACTTTGGCGTTTATTGCATTACCAATAATATATAAACGACCTTTCAAGATCTTCAAAAAATATTAAATATTAATGAATTAACCAATTCCCCCAAAAATATGCAATAAAATATTGCATATTTAATGAGTTTTATTTCTGAATTTCAAATAAAAATTCAACTTAACCTTTGGTATTTAATGTATTTATAAATTTTTCTTGGTAAAAAAAATTGTTTGGGCACTTCGGGTTCATGACTTACAGAAAGTTGATATATAAAATTTTGTTGATTTTGCTGCTGTGTATTTTTGATAAACAATACAAGTTTTTCATTATCTTCAATTGTTAGTTTGGACGAAAGCAAATTTTAACCCACTTCCTCACATCCAATTGACTTGCAATTTTGGACACATAGTTCCGATATCAGTAAAACATTTTCATGTCTCCGATCTGATGATGGAGTCAGAGAGATGTATGGCGAAAGGCAAGAAATGATAAAATACCTCACCTCAGAAACACCACAGAAAAATAGCTTCAGTTTAAAAGAAATTCTGGAAAATTGTTATAAAATTTTTTAGTTTATGCTAATAAAATTTTATCTTGAAAACAACATTTTGTGAAAATGTACTAAAAAGAAAAAAATAATTTTAATACCGGCCTAAAAGACTCCTTCATATAATTCATATCATCACAAAGTCTGACCTGTAATCTTTAGTATAGTTTTTAACATTTAATATTTACGCTGTACGCTTTTATTTTCAGTCATATGAGGAAACTGTTTAAAGGAAGTCAGTCCTTTAGGCAGGTATTAAATTTTTTTTTCCTTTTTAATACATTTTAATAAAATTTTGTTTCCAAACAAAATTTTTTTTACTCTAAACTACTTTTTCTAATATTATGGAACTTCCCATCTTATAATCTTCTTTGAAGATTTCTATTAAAATATTGAAATCTTGATATTACCGAATTAAATAAACTTAATAAATTTAAGTTATTACAAAAGTTCTCAGTTTTATTTATCTTAAAAGTCATCAAATTGTTTTCTTATCAAAATATATATTAAAAATATAAAATATAGTTACCCAAATTTTTAGAAATGAATCAATAGATCGATTTCAATAATATTCGAAATATCAATGATTGGAAATGAAATTCGTCTTTTTTTCGAAGAAAGTTTTTCGAGAGTTAGAAATGTGTAAATAACTTGTGTTTATATATTCTGGAATTAATTTTCAATAGGCTTTTGTAAATAAAAAGCTTTAGAGATTTTCATAAAAGATATTACGCACATGAGGAACCTATTAGGTTTATGGAAATAGAAGTGGGTGTAATAAATCGATACTTTAATGAATTTATTAAAATTTAATTTTAGAACGAATATGAAAAACTAAATTTATTTTTTAGGAATATTGTCAAAAATTATGAATTTAGTAAATTAGGGTTTCAAAATATTTTATGCGAAAAGTTTAATTCATTTTCTTTTAGATTTTAGATGTTTTTTTTTCAAAACTATCAAAAACTTTGACGTAATGATGTGCTTTCGTATATTTTGAATTTGTATAAAATGAGGTGATCAGCCTTTTACCCATTTCAGCATATCATACTTGACTTGTGAAATTTCATATTCAAAGGTAATATGAAGTAATATTGTGGTCGTAGTTTAAAAAAAAATATATAAATTTTAATTAGACTCTGTAAAATAGATGGCGAGGTGATGTGTTTCTGTCAATCAAGTATTTTTTTAGTGAATTTAAGGTATACATTTTTCATCAAGCTTTAACTGTACAACAATTTTAAGAGGCACAAAATTCTCGTTACTTTGAAAATTTTTCCTTTTACTTTTTCTTATTTTGAAATGGTATTTTTCCTTAAAGTTCAAATGTAAGCGCATAAATCTTATTTAACATCCCAAGTTCAACCTTCATCAATACCGTACCTTTACTTGTCCAATTATAATTACTGATTTATATTTTTGTTTCACATAAATTCAAAACGGCAAAAATTCGATTGTTTTCCTTTCTCAGCATCGATTATTCACTGTAAGTTTTTTTTAATTAAAATATTTCTTAAGAAAGCTTTTTTGAAGTTACCTATTTTTCAAAATTGCCTGCATTTGGTTTAAAATAGTTTAGTCAATTCAAAGAAATTGAATTTCATATCAGTATTACTAATGATTTTATTTCAATTATTAAAAAATTCTGAATTATTCATATTATTGGACTGTTCGGAAACTTCGTGCCGATTTCACATAAAATCTATTTCAACATATTATCGTTGTTGAAATCATAGGACTTGTCAACTTATTTTGAAAGAAGACATTTTAACATTTAATGTTTTGGCTGATATTAAAAATTATCTTGAGCAGTTTTTTGGAAACTTATAAATATAGGAGGATGAAATCTTCAGCGTTTTGAAGCATAGAGAAAGATTCTACAACAAAACGAATACAAATTACATAAATATCGAAATATACAAAATTTGCTTTTAAAATTATCTTAAAAATCGGCACGAAATTTCCGGACAGCTCTATACAATGTTTTTCAATTTATGAATGTTCTGCAAAAGTCAATTGTATAAGGTATACATCCACTTATATGAAATGGCATATCCTTTATCAGGTTGCGAAATCAGGTCAATTACTTTGAAATTCCAACAAAATATTTTTTATTAAACCACTGCCTATTATTATTCTTCATATTTTGTTAGTATAAAAACGTATCATGTAAGATATTCTAAAGAGCTGTATCATTTTGAAAAGAATAAAAAGTATTGTATACCTTTGACTTTTACTGTCATAAAAAATTGCGTAAAATATTATTACATATAATAGAAATACATCACCTGAAGAAAGTCTTTCTTTAAAGTATATAAAATATGAGTGAAAATATATATCAAGTTGAATTCTTCGAATAAAATATAGGGTGTCTTTTGGGGATAGTACAATCACTGAAACATAGGAATAAATATCATGAACAAAATATAGTATGTACTAGCTTTGGCCAATTGCTTCAGTCACGTTATTTCAAGTTCATCAAGTGGATATGAGTATGCATCTACTTATTTGTTATTCTGCTCAAGTACCCAATCGCATGATGGCTTAACGTGATGACATACAAGTAGATATTTATAGAGCATTAAAGTCAATCTCATTTCCCTAGAGACGGTACATAGCCGTAAAAACTCGAATAAAATCAGTTCAGAAGTTTTCAAGTGTAATTAGGATGCATTGAAATATATAAGGACATGTTACGCACGCAGTTTTACGTAACAAGCATTGATAATATTTTTCCTGTTATAAGGAAAGACGAATTTTTCTTGGGAAATAAAAACTTTCTTAAACGATAGATTGCCTATTTTGGTAGATGATCTTTTACTAATTTCCTGGCACAACCAATATTCTGTCACAGGCTTCTTTCGAACACAAATTTACATAATTAAAGGATTTCTACAGAAACAAATGGTAGTCAAGACAATATCATTACAAGTTTTGTAAATAGTCCAGCGTTATCATGGTTAAACAAAACACTTTCGCGATTTACTAATTCAGGATGTTTCTGATATTTTGCAGGATTTCAATGCTCGACTTCGATTTTGAGCAATCACTCATGTTGTTAAACGCCATTTTATTTCCATTAATGTCTTTATTTTGTCATCATCAACAACATAACGATTTTTGGGCATATCCAATAATTATTAAAAAATATTAATGATAACGAACCGTTCATTGGCATCTTGTATATTTTCCATATATCTTATGGCAGATTTAAAAAACAATATAAAACTACGATATATTTGACGCATTGCTGCCACAAAAAGTCTTAAAGGATCTTTTGTTGAACTTTTCATTCAAATAAATAATATTTTTATGAACAAACAGTTCATGTACTCAAATAAAAAGAATTGTATGAATGAACATTTCAATCCTCTTAAGTGGTTGGTTTAACTTGAAATTTATATTACAAGGTGGTTACAGGATGCAAATTCTATTAGACATCGTATATAAGAACACCTTCGCATGATGACATATTCCATCATATCATGGCATTCATATATACTTTCTTTTCTTTGTAAGTATATATATAAAAAGCATTTTTTTTTGCTTATGTATTCTTTATTATTCGAGACATGTCTATGAAAATATAAAACTCTTGAGACACCTTAGTAAATTCATCAAAATAACGACTATATAAAGAATATTTATGTTAAAACATTTTAGACTATGAAAATAAAGAAGATTTCATTTTTTGAATAATAGGCTTGCATCCTTTTAGAGTTTTGTTGGTTCCGTCTGATTTTTTTTTTGTGGTTTTCCATTTTTTTCTGTCTAGAAAAAAAGAATCCCGAAACTCTTATTTTCTGTGCTGATTCATTCTATGATATGAATTACGGTCCCTATTGTACCTTAGCCTCCATATATAATTTTGTATTTCAGGTGAATATCGTATTCAAGAAAAAAAGGTCTAAAACACTTCTTTTTTTAATACCAATTAGATCATTTCAATTGAATATATTTCATGTTGAAAAGGGTTAAGATTATTTTAAGACGATATTGGATAGAAAAATAAAATGTGATAAAAGGATTTTCTGAACAAATTTTGACAACAGTATGTATTATATTTCTTATCAGTTTACATGATAATAGAATTTTTGAATAAAAAATGATATACGGGAGATGGTAGTAAGTTGGGAATGTTTTCGAAATTTTGATTATTGTGATATATTTAAATTGATTAAATTGAATTGACAAAAGTTTAAAAAAGACATTACGGGATTTATTAGTGTAAATACATAAATTCTGGAAATTTTATAAAAATCTGTAAATCAATTAATAAATGAAAATGCCTGACACGAATTTTTCGAAACCATTTTCTCACAGAGCTATCATCATCGGGTCTATGACCAAAAAGCAATACATATCTTACCAGTTGTCTGGGGAGCGGAATATTCAAGTTTTAGGTAAAATTTGAAGAATATTTCAAATTTTGCGTATGATACTTAAACCTTTTTAGAACACACAAAAATAATAATTGAACTCAATTAGTAACTAAACACTACTGATGCTATTAAATTATCCAATTTTCCACCGCTTTGTAATAATCCTTCCTTTTTGAAACCAGATATTTTGGGTAGACTAAATAATATAGTATGTTAGCCCTGCTTTACCCTATTCCATATATGTATATTTCTCATAATATTAGTCATATTTGATTTTACCATTTCAATTCTTTTGTATATTGTATAGAAAAAAATCCAATTGAATTTTTCAATCATCATATTTTATTCAGTTAAAAAAAAGGAATCCATTCAATTATTTTCACATAATATCAAATTTTACAACCCAAAATAATTTGTATGAACAAATTTTGTGAATAAATTGAATACAGTTTATTTTGAACAATGTTTCTGAAAACTAGTTTTAAATTTTGAAGAATTTTATAACCTAAAGCAAGATAGTAATTATTAGTATTTTTTTTAAAGCAAACTTTTATAAAATGTACTAAAAAGGAAAAAATAATTTTAATAATGGCTTTAACGACTGCCATAAAACAATTTCCTGATTGACTAAAGAGCTAAAGTTTGGGACGTAAATATTGAAATGTTCTTTTCATTTTCCCTCATTCTATGAATTAAACAGAAGTCCTTTTTCTGTGCTGGTTTTGAGGTAAGGCGTTTAGTTACTTCTCGCTTCACTCCATAGGTTCTCCTGACAACATCGTCAGGTCAGACATATGAAAATATTGTATTGCGATCAGAACTATGTATGTGCGAAAAGTTTGGACGTTTTCATCCCTGACTAACAAGTGGAGTTAATTAAAAACTTATAAAAAAGGTGCTTTTGTTAATAATATTAGATTTTTTCAAATATTTGGAATTTTTCATATTAGCAGAATGATAAAAATAATTCAGTTAAAATAACAAATATTCTAATTTTAATTCTACATTCAAAACTTAAGAATTTCGAGATATCCTTTGAATCATTTCAATGGTAACTTCTTCATCGAATACATGTGTAAAATTTTATTGGAAATTCTGGAAATTCTTGTAAATAACATCCGAATAGAATTTCTGTATACAACAAACATCGAAACAGCCGGTTTTGGATGTAAACGAAAACCATGTGACTGAATTCCAATGCGCCTGATTCTGTCAGCCACTGTAATACCTGTCTATATACATATAGTATATTATTGGTGAAGAATTTGTGTTAAAGAAAATTCATGAAAAACTCTAGCAGTTAGTTGATCTTTCACTTGCTTTGTGAAAATTAGTAAATTTCGGTGTGACGCGCGAAAAATAAAATCATATCATATTTTCCTAGGATTTTTCTTTGGTCTCATCATGACATTGTATAACAAAGTTTTCGTTCATAGTGATATACTTTAGGATATTTGTTATATCATTTCGGTTGTGACGAATTATTTCCAAAAAGGATATTAATATACTTATCCTGATTTTTAAGATAGGTTCTTGTCCTTCAAAAACCGGGAAAGTTACGTAAATATAAGATTATGAAATCGACCTAATATTAAGTTTGTTTTAGTTTAAGTTTCTTCATTAAGTAGAGAGTGCTTGTGATAATTATTGTATTTTGTTTAGAATAAATTAAGATATCTGATCGTAAATAGCAAATTTTTCGGTTCTAAAGGAATTCTTGGGGAGTTTTGTAAGAGTGTTGTTTTTGTAAAGTTTTTAATACTATAAAAATAATGGAATGTTCTAAGTGATTTTGAATGTTTTAATTTTATCTGTTTTTTCCGGTTTTAGTGTTATGTGATTTAAAAAAAAAAAATTCATTTTTCTTTCTGAGAAGGAATCACTGATATTCAAATGATTATTATTTAATTTTTATTTTCATTTTAAAAGTATTTTGTGTTTGTATGCACGAAGTGAAATATATATGAATGAAAAAGAATATAACTATAAATTTTAGAGATAGTATTAGAAAATAAGAAAGAAATTATAATAAAATAATTTTGAACGTCATCAAAACGTCAACAAACTGTGGTCAAGATTACGATCGCCTCGGCCCAGAAGGGCCGGTGGCGGTTTTTTTTCAAGTGATGGAACTAATTTAGACAATAGTGAAATAGGTCCAGATGAAGTGTTCGTTAATGTTACTGGACAAACAATATACAATGGTAATAATGGTGGTGGCAGCAATGGAAATTCAAATTTAACAAAAATGTCTTTGTATGCACCACGATATCGATTTCGGGATCTTCTTTTGGGGGATTTTGCTTTTAATGATGATGGAGAAAGGTAAGTTGATTGATTTTTATTTTATTACGAAATTTATTGCTGTTTTATTTTTAATTACTATAAAAATCGATTTTATAATATAATGAATAATTGAATCGATTAGTTACTATAAAATTAATCCTAATATAGCCCGTCCTAGGATGGATGAGAAGATAAAAATTTAAAAATAGCTATTATTGCTGCAAAATAGTTGTCCTTTTTTAATATATAATTCTAAACACTTCTATAAATTTATAGCAAGAAATAAAAAAATTGCATATTTACAGGCGGGTATTAAAATTAATTGGCTAATGACAGGCAGAGATATATTTTTTACGTAATTGGATACAGTACATATCGATTCCTAAACTGATTTTTTCAATTGAATTTGTAATTTCAAACTAATTTAGCTAATTTGTTTTCAACTTTTGTTTGTAATAGAATAACTTGTGAGATACTTCTGCCTAGAATTAATTAATGTGTTGAGAGACTATTTGGTCAAGAGATACTGAAATATTGAATTACTAACTTATACTGCAAATATTTCCATTTGTTTAAGTTTTCAATTAGCTTCTAAACTATATGTGGATGTGTTTGAGGAGACTTGTATTATTTGCATTATTTGTAAATACATTTTGAAATAAAATGACTGGATTGTAGTTGGGTACTTTCAAACATCATAAGCTTCACTAAATAGCTGTTTTTCTGTATTTTGTTTAATTAGTTT
This sequence comes from Xylophagus ater, assembly GCA_963422695.1. Lineage (NCBI taxonomy): Eukaryota > Metazoa > Arthropoda > Insecta > Diptera > Xylophagidae > Xylophagus > Xylophagus ater. Next base: position 7,056,730 of record OY730486.1, on the reverse strand, counting down.
CAGAAATCGAGTTCACACTGTAACTGTATAAAAAAATTATACCGACCTTGGCATTTATGATTTTTATTACGGTATTAGTTGTTATTTTGGGATTTGACATAGAAACATATCATCCAACCTAGGAAAACCAAAAATAAAAAATAATAAAAATATTCGATTTCCAATAATAAATCTATTTAAATTCAATTGGAATATGATTGCGTGATTTTTCTATTTGAATATTCATGTTAGTCTTTATTATAATACCACATTTCTTTTTTGGATAATTTATCAAAAACTATTCTTTATACCAAAAAAAAAGGAACAGCTGAAATTACTTTTAATGAATATTGACTTTTGATTTATATCATCCGGATTTTTTTGCTGCCCAAAAGTAACAACTGTTGAGTGATTCGAATTATATGAAAAGATTTGTCCTTTTCAAATGAATTTTTAATAAACACTTTTCAAAGAATTTTTTTTTATTGGGTCATTTTAAGCTTTAACTAAAGTAAACTCATTAAAAATTTAAAATCCAAAATTTTCAAATGGATTGATTCACTGTATTTATATAGATTCTCTAAGTTTGTGAGAATATTTTTAATTTAACCTAAAAAAGTGCATATTTTCAGGCGAGTTTAAAATCAAGAAATTAAGTTCCAAGAATTTAGAAATTAATTTAAAATTGGATTCCGAAAAGGATTCTATAATAAATTTTGAAAAATTCAATTTTCCAGAATTATTTCTACTGTTTTCTTTCTCAATTAATTATGGTTTGACATTTTCTTCCCATAAATTTTTGTCAAAAATTATAAATTAACCATGTCTCTAAACATTTTTAATATTAAAAGATGCATATAACTTTATCCTATATTTTTGTACCAATGTGTTTCTTATATGAATTCACGTTATCAGAGAGGACAATTTTAAATCTGAAGGCACCTTTAATATCGTCTTAATTTCTTTACATATGTTAGAAAAGTATTTTAAAATACAATATTTGGCCATCAATTTTGAAGGGAAATAATTGGTTTGATGTTATAATCTTTGCGTGTGTCAATTGATAACATTTTTAAGTTAACAACATAAGGTAAAGACGCGTTAACCAATTTTTATAAACATACCTGTTATTACGATTTTGTTAGTTTTACAGTAAAATTATAAATTGAAAGTCTATGATTTTTAACTAAAATGGATTTATTTTGATTAACCAATGTGAATTAATACTTTTACGAGAATTCAGTTATATATTGTAGTCGTTACGTGCAAATAATTGCAAATAATTGGCAACTGTATGGTTTAGCTTACTCCAAATAGTCTTTGAAATAAATTTGACAGACTAACTTTTGGATGCAGTTTACAAACATATTATACTTGAATACTTGTGTATGTTTAAGTTATGTCTTAAATTATTTTTTACTAAAATTCATAGTTAGATTCTTTTTTACAATGTTATTGAAGAGAGAAGATTTCCTGATGGGAAAAAAGTCTGAAACAGCACATACAAATAAAGCACATAAATCACAATTTGATAGTATCTCATGCTTATAAACACAGACAACAGGATATTTGCAGCCCTGTAAAAATGGAATTACTTAGATAACAAAATCAATTGTTCATTTAAAACATACTGTATATGACGGCTGACTTTGGTACTCTGACTTTTTGAAGGTTTAACATGATGTAAACTGCAAATTCTTGCCAATGCAGTAAAATTCTTATAACATTTAAAAATCCTTTACTATCTCTTTTTATAAACTTTTTGAACTATCATATTCCAAAACAATTTTTGTTTGTTGAAATTTCATCTTAGGAAATTTTTTACTTTATTTTCTACAAATTTATAAATTTTCAAAGTTCTCCGAATTTTGTTGTTTCTGGAAATTTCATTTTTCAATCGAAAAACATAAACCAAAGAAAGAAGAGCAACAGTCTGTATTTAGGAGTTCACATTTTAATCAACGGGTATGATAAGGCCTCAAGCTTTTACAGTTTAATTTAATTCTAAATATTTAAATGGTTTCTTCCTATGGAAATACAGTATAAGCTGTATCCGAATAATTGAACTTCGTTGGCGTTTTCAAGATATGTAGATTCTTTAATCAAGTTCCTATTGATTCTGTTCAGGATTTATCGAAAAAGTCCTTCAGAAAGTTATTTTTGTTAACGACAACAACCTGTGGATAAACAAAATCTTGTACTGTATTTGAGTGTACCATGAATAATTTGTTTTCCGTATTACAGTAAAATTATTATAAAATTAAACAAAATTAACCACTTGAAATGTTCGTTACCGCAAAATTACTTTTCTAATTGAAACAAATTAATTTAATTTACTTTTATATCACTTATTTTAATTATTACTATGTGATTATGAAATTGTTCGTGTACTAACCTAATTTACTTATTTAATAGAATTTATTATGCCTTCTAATTTCGACCGTAGGATACAATTACGACACAATTACATTCGGAATGTACACAATAAGATACAATATGTACAATATGTTATATTGTAAAAGAATATCCATCGAAACAATAACCTTTTTGTATATGAATTCGACTCGCCATGTTCTCTTCCAACCATACAATTCTGGATAATATATTTTATTATGAAATATTCTATTAGAAAAATTTGAATATAATACAAATATGTTTTTGTTAGTTGAAATTCTGTTTTAGGGCATATTCACTGAATAGACTTACATGTTTTGTATTATTCTATATTCTCATAGTATTTAAAATAAATAAACCAAACAACCAGAAAATAATAAAGTACAAGAACATGTCCATGTTCACAGTATTCAATTTTCTACAACAGTTCATAAACCCTCATAATATTAACAAATTCGAATTTTATTTAGTGTTTTATCGAAAAAGTTTGGTAAATAAAGTGGAAAAAATATATACAGAATGTAAACACATGAATTTCTTATAAACTAAGCATTTTTTTCTGATCAGAAAAGGGTTTTCTATTGGTTAAAGGATTTTATTTTTATTGGATAACGGGTATAAATCTTTGAATTTGAATGTCCAGATTTTGATTAAGATCTAAGTTTAAGGTCTCATAAATTTTCTGAAACAAATTTCTTTTTAAATATTATAATAAATATATAAATTATTATTGATGAAAACGAATTAGAATTTAACTTAACTTATACCAGAAATTTAGATTTATTAAGAATGACAGAAGATATGATTATTTACACCTGCTATTTTCATACTTCGAATTAGTTTCAAAAATATTAATATATCTGATCTAGCTTTTAGTTTTGACACCGAAGATTCATTTCGAATCGAAAGTAAAATCTGCTAAACTTTCTGATATTAAAATTTTCTTGAACAAATTTTTTGATATTCATTTATTATTGGCTAAAAATATAGAAACGAAAATCTTATTTTTATCTAATGATTGATTTCAATTTATAATCACATAATAGATTGATTTTTGTCATGGAAAAAAAGTCGAAGCAATATATATTTGTTTATATTTGTTCGTAAGCTCAAATAAAGTTATCAGAAAAATGATTAATATACAATTTCGGAACACAGAAAGGAAAACATTTTTAAATGTCAAAATTCATTTCAAAACTTTTCTTCCAGCAAAAGAAAAAAAATAAACAACACAAAATTTATTGATTGATATCAATATCTCAAAGATAATAAATAATTAGTCCGGAAATTTTTAATGTAATAAAAATATAATACGCAAGCAATTATATTTAAAATTACGCCTAAAAATAAGCAAACTTTTAATTACTTGCAGAGAATTTGTTTGCTCTATGTTAGCTATTCTTAGAGGATATATTACACTAAATTAAAATGCATAGAACTAATAATGGGAAAAGGATTTCAGGGCATATCCGTCTGCCTACCCGATAACTCCAAAACACATTGTCTGATTTTCATGGAATTTACAATGTTGTTCCTTAACTCGATTTGGTATTGTATTTCAGTAAAGTCTGTATTACATTTCTGGAAACACAACAAAGTGAAAATTATTTACCATGAAAGCGATAAACGTAATATAGCCACCAAAATACAGTAATATCAGTCATCACAATTTGGACTCGACCAGCGTATATGTGCATTAACCCTTCAACCCAGTATCGTCCGGGTTTACACTCTCCATGCTTACAATCTATAATATTTTCATTGCCTTCGTAGGGCATCAATTTACAGGTAAATTTTAAGTTTCTATATGTTTCGAATATATTGTATAAACAAATTTGATGCATTATATTTCGTTTTAAAATTTAATTTAAAAAATAATTGATGAATTTAAAGCTTTAAATTATATTTTACAAAGATTTCCCAATCTCTGGGAAAAACTAAATATACCAATCTAGGTATATCTTCTATGGATTTTTTTTTCATTATGGTTGAGTTGATTCTTCATTTATGGTGTGTTTCTTAAGGACAAATCCCTAACGATAAATCTTTATTGTGTTTCCCAATTATATGTCATGCCCAAAATGGGATTTTCTTGTTTTATTTATATTTATAAGATGTCTCATTAAACTAAGTCGAATATGGATTTATGTTTAGTCCTTGCTAAATTATTTACCGATGATAAATAAGTTTTAGTTTACTTGAAATTAGTATTTTTAAGTAATTTGTTTAAAATTTAATTTAAATCCATTATGTGTGTTTCTTCATTTATACATAAATATGTTATTTTTTACTGAAATATTTTTATAAGATATTTTTAAAGATTATTTCTAAGAAATTTTTCTGAAAATTTTGTTACATTTTAAAAATATTTTAAATCATATTTGATATTTTTGTACGAAAATTTATGTGAGAATTTTCAAGAGTGAATTTTAAACGAAATTTAGAATGAAAAATAACAACATGAAAATACTTCTGTATTTGGAAATTTAAGACAATTTCATTTTATATAATCTAGTAGGTATTATTATAATTTATTACAGAGATTATTCAGTAGAAAATAATTTTACCTTTATCTACATGAATTAAATATTTTAAATTCTTCAAAATTGTTTTTCTTATTATCAATTTCTTAAGAAAATGTATTTGAAATTATTCTCTAGACTTTATTTAATTGCAGCAAATGTCATAATCACAAATAGTCGGTTTTCAGTGAAAATACCTGGAAAATTTTTCAGGGAATTAAACTCCATCATTTTTGAAATAATATATGTCTGTGCTGTTGTATAATAATAAAATTAAAAATGAAATATTATCTACGAGAAATTGGAAATTGTGTATATCTACTCTTTTTACTACTCTTTTAAAGTAAAATTTATATTAAATTTTTTAAAAAGAAATACTTCTTATAACATATTAGAAAACATAATCGATTTTCCTTTCCATAGTAAAAACGAGTATTTAATATTAAATTCAGAGAATTAATTATTTATTACATAATACAATAAATTGTCTCTACAGGCCTACTGTTTCTATGCGACTATAAGACTAAGGGCGCAGTTATAAGACAATCATTCCAATGAAGAAAATTGTGGAATAAATGAAAACTGGCATATTTTTCTTATTTCGAATGAAAGGTTGTTATTCGAATGTCAGTAAAATTTAATACTAATTCTCAATTTTGAGGTTGAAAAAGAACGAAAAATTTTCCATGAAAGCAAAAAATAGACAGCTCTTCATTGGAATGAATGAAACTTGAAACACTGAAAAACAGGAGATTGAGGAATATATTTGTCATCATTGAAATTATAAAAGCAATTATAAAAAGCAAATACGTGATGAACATACGACTTTTTGTCTGAAATCTATTTTCTAAATTTTTTTTTTTTAATTATATTTGAAATAGGTTTATTTTCTTTCGTAAAAGAATTTTCTTCATTCTAATGTTCTTTTTATAACTACTCCCTCAGGCAATTTTATTCATTTTGTGTAATCATACACGTGCCCGAATGAAATTCTTTCCTTAATTTCTGTATACTTAGCAATTATATACGTTAAAATTATATAGTAATCAGTTTCTAGAACCTTTCGATATTTGGAATTTTATACATCAGTATTCCTTGAATAGAAATCGAATAGAATTAAGATGGATATTAAATAAGAATTTGATAAACTTATAGTAAACATACGTTCAAAAGAACATAAAATTCAATGCCCGAAGATTAATTTATTTCACTTGAACTATTTTCTAATCATTTACTATTTACGATACTCTAATTTATTTGTACTAAGTTTAAGAAAACGTTTAATTAGTTTCTACCGACATAATTAAGCCAAAAGCCATGTTCTCTCTAACCTTAAACCGTATCCATAGTTATAAATTTAGATTATGGGTTACAAATTTGTGGTAAAATAGGATAATTTGTTTTTGTGTAAATTCCAGATATTCAATTTTTGATTAATTTTATGGAAATTAATACAACCGAAATTTCTAAGTTGATTTTAAAAGTAATTTTCATTTCATTATCATAAATACTTGTCTATTATCAACTAAAAATTTACCAGGACTATAGGCCATTTTGACGAGCTAACGTGAAAGGTGAAATGTGATGATAACTAAATGACGACGTCGGGCCACGTTTCCACCTTTTTAGAATGTATATGCTTTATATATTCAGAGATCCTAAATATAAATATTTTACACATAATTAATTGCATTGACTTTCAATCAAAACAATAATTTATTAGTTATGTAGTTTTAGTTAATATACGAAAAAGTAATTGTATATATAGAACTATTTTTTCGGAGCATAATTCTATCAAAAATCGATCATCGATAGTTTAGCAGAAAAACTTTCAGGATAGTGATTAGATCAATAAAAAATTATGGTTGGGTTGAAAGAAATTATACCAAACCGAATTAAATAATATCGTGTCTTATTTTCTGTCAAAACCAGAACATCGATCAATTTTTACAGGACTTTTTATTACAACACCGCAATTATATTTCGAAAAACCTTATTTCGTGACGAAATATTCAGAATCTATTTTATCAAATTATATTTTATGAAAAGCAAAAAAAAAAAAAATTAAATAAGTAATTTTTGTGAAAAGGTGATTAGTGTGAAAACAAAATTCATTGTTCATTTATTGTCTTACATTAAAAACTCTGTAGCTTACTATATTAGCTTAATAATTACTAAATACCACGCAATTTTTCAATAAAAACGACACCATAATAAGTATTCAATAAATTTATTCTTATTTATTTAGAAAACTCTATAAAATACGACCGTAATGCATTTCTGACGTCCGATATTTGAAGGCATTTACACTTTAATTTAAAGGTAATGAATGTATATGTACTTATATCTAGTTCTTTTAATGGATCATTATTCACGTAATATACAATTTATTAAAATAAAAGACTATAGGGATTCTTCAATTCTAACTTAGATCCATTAGCTTATTCCGTATATTATTTAACAATAGTATTTCGAATGATTTTCTATATACATACTACTTGTGAAGGCAAGCAACCATATAGAAGACAAATGATATTTTTTATGGACTTCCATGAAATTGTTGAATGTAAGGATTTTGATATGTTCAATGTGCACGTTCATGTTAGTATGTTATTTCAGAATGTAGGTCAACAAGTTCATATTCAACGTGTAAAGGAGATCTTTCCACGCTTTTATTTACATTTCACTCATATAAGTTAAGGATTGTGATGTTTAACTAGGACCCTTGTTTAACAGCCTTTTGAAAAAATGTATGAAATTTTAATTAATCACACAGAAAAATCATAAAGTTTTTGGCTAGTTGTGAATTTTAGTTGTCAGCTGTAAAAACTAGACTTGACTTACAAATTTCACTAAAGGGCAAATATATTATTAAACTATGTATATTCAAAATAATATCAAAAGAACTCAAATTATAAATAACTAAATTATATAACATTTTGTCTCCTTGATTTACAAAAATATTGTAATGAATTTTTAATCAAATTAAATAAATCAAAATCGTACCTTTGCGAATATGGAATTCGTGTCCATAATAGATTTCTTATAGCTAAAAATTAATTTAATTAAAAAGCACCAAGCATTTTCTATATTATGAACATTGGTCTTGGTTACATAAACATAACAATTCCACTGTGGATTTTATATAACCTAATGGAAAATCAATTTTAATCTAGTATAAATGGTAACATTGATTTTATATACAAAAAGTAATTATAATTAATATATTCATGGACAGAAAATCTGTTTTTCATTGGTGGATATTTCAAAGAAAATGTATAATTTATTGTATTTCAAAAATATTTGTTAAATGCTTCATTACTACTTTTGAAAATATCAATACTGTCTGGAAATCAATTTCATTTTAATTGAAACAACTGAAATATTATATTTGATTGTCCAATTTAATATTGATTTTTTGTAATACAAAAATATCAAAGACACGTTTTTATTGAAAATGAAAATGTCAAGAATATACTTCTTTTTAGAATCAAACAATATAACATAAGATACTATTCTCTTAAATAATGCCAAAGGTTAACATTTTAACAAATATATTGTACTATTGAAGTTTAATTAAATTGATTTTAATCATACTAATTTAAAACCAGAGAAATATATATGCTTTTTGGTAGAAATTCATTTAAAAAAATAATTTTGATATTTAAGTAGGTTTTAAAAACATTGCATGTGCCTAGGAGCAAGTACTATTTAAAATCTTAAAATGCATATTTTCAGGTGATTGTTTTTTACATCTTCTAGCAAAAATAAACATTTCAAGTGATTATTTTATATAGTTTCGAAAGTTTTGATTGTAATTTGAAAAGAATTTAATATGTATTTATGATTTTAGTACTATAAATTTAATCGTAAAGCATACATAGTGTCTCCATATTAAAAAAATATTATTAATTTAAGCTTAGAAATGATATGGCCGTGTTGCTATAATTTATTGATAATATAAAAGCTCAACATCGTTCAAAATGAACATAAATCAAAGATAATAAAATTGCATTTTATTAGATTTTAACATATTCATTGGAATAAAAATTATATTTACATTGTCCTTTAATGTCTTATATTCTATAAAAAGAAGTTAATTTTTATATTTAAAAATTATATTACTTTTGTTTGTAATAAAGTTTACTCTTTTTATGTGACTCATGAATTGAACTGCTTACTAGATATGAGTATAGTAGAATCGAATCATTTAAACCTGAACCGAACCATGTATGGTAATCTGTAATCTAATTTTTTTTGGTCTTATTGGGTTTTGAATGAATAAAATACTTATTTATTGCATACAAAACAAATTTATTATTATTATTATGGAAATCATAAATCATGTTACATTTTTTCATTTAAATATGAACTCGTTATATGGATTTAGTGGGCATGTCGTAGTATTATATATTATTAAAAAGAAGAACAAAATAAAAAGTTCCTTAAATTTATTAAATGATTTAAAGACACTGTCTTTTAGTAACTCTTTAATATCATATATATATATATATATATATATATATATACTATACTATAAATTATTTATGTTTAAATATTTCCACAAAAATATGAAGGTGTATATTGCAAATTACCACTTTATTTTCATTTCATATTTCCTGATTAGACATTTTAGCACGCAAAAATTATGATTACGATATGAAAATAAGAACAACAAAAACTGTTTAACTGTTCAAAAAACAATTTTTTTTTCCAGCTATTACCATTAGTATATATTAAAGTTATACAAGACATTCTTATACATCAAGTTTCTACTTAACATTCCGGAACAAGTACTCCATTGAAATATTATAGTGTTGGATGAAGAAAAAAATCAATATAGCAAACCATTATGTTTTTTTGATGATGCAGAAGAAAAATATTTAATCTTCTAATATTCATAATCTATTCCACATAAATTATTATGTTTGTAGAATAAAAAAAAGCTTTAGATATGATCTTAAAAGGTTCTATAATATACTTACCTTGAGTATATACAGTGGTAGCCATATTTATAAATTGATTAAAGAAATTTTTAAATAAATATTGGCATTGTGGGTTTATTTGCATATTTTAATGTTTAAATATACCATTAGAAATTGGATACAATTAATTTATCCAGAAAATTGAAAGTTTGTTGCATAACGTTCTCGATGGTTTATTATGAAAGAATTGGACATTCCCCTAGTAGCAGTTTTGAGCTGTTGTGTTATATATAGTTCTTAGCGACACTTATGCGATCACATACCGGATTCCAGGGACGTCAAGATAATTAGAATTTTAACACGATTATAATATCTTATTTCTTATAAGAAAATAAAAAATAACTTACAATGAATGAAAATTATCGAGAATCAGAAATAAGAATTTTCGTATAAGTTTCGAGAATTCTCGAGAGGGGATTTCGAACAATATCACTAACTTTGGGTTTCTGTTTAGAATACTAATACTGATTTTCATACCCATACTATACCATACCAATTTCTATTTCTAGACTTGACTATACCATGGCTAACTCAACAAATTTCTAATATCTAGAAATTAACTGCCGATATTCTACAAATATTTCCAAAGCCGACTTCTGTAGTATAATATAATTCTAGCACTCACTGTTACAGACATTTATGATTGGGTAATCCAACCACGAAACTATAATAGACCTTAAATTAGATGATTCCCACTGTAACTTATAAAAATTTTTGAAGAGAAATTTCATTAAATTCTAATTAAATGAAATAGACATTTGAAATCATTAAATTTAATAACAAGACAATTAGTTTAGAAAGACTGAATTTATTATACTTAGATTTTCCATCAATTTGAATTGTTATTGCAACCATTATAACGAACTGAAGTAATTAAGATTTACACGAAAAAAAGTAGTTGTTCATTAAAGAAATAATTGATCATAATTGGAAAAGCACAATAAAAAGAAAAGCTTCTTTCGATTTGGAATTATAATTTAAATGAGGGAAGGAGAACCTAGACTGAAGTGAGTTATATTTTTGCAAATATTAATAAGCTTGAATCTAATGGACAAGTAAAGCTTTCTGTGCAATTACTGAGTTCTAATGAAAAATCGATTTCACTAAAGGCAAAGATAAGTTACAGAATATCATCATCTTGGTTTCACTTTATTAATACCAACCAATGAAGTTGAGTATTGTGATTTATTACGATAAAATAACAGGTGATGAAACCAATTAGCGTATCATTAATTTAAATGATGTCTGTGTACATTTCTTTTAAGCTCAAATTTATGTATATTAAGCCCAACAAATATAAAAACCTTCAGATAACAAGTATAACAAGTCAACCATATAAATATATGAGAAAAATTACCTCAAATTTAAAATTATTTCTCTAATTTTATTTACAGAAAGTCATTAAAAATTTATGATTAATAAAATTTGTTCAAAAATTTGAGTTATGAGGTTTCAAGCATTAAATTTTTGTAATACAAATATTTAGTACATTTTTTTATATTAAATTTTTACTTTAAAGACTATTTAAAAATTTATACCTTTTAGAAAAATTCCAAGTTTTAAATATGTAGTATATATTTATATAGCAAACTAGGTGAGAACCCTTTAAAATGTTGGCACAATTTTGGTGCACCTCAGAAAGAAGGGTTTAACAAGAAAATTTTGCAGTGAAAAGACATGATGTTATAAATCCAAAGGTATTAAGATATTATTATATTATAGATTTACTGTATTTATTGAAAATTTGTCTTGAATTGTTTTCATTCCATTAAAATGAGAAAACCTTCTTCCTGAAGAAAGGGTGTCCAGAAAATTTTGCCTTATTTTACGGTTTTTCGGATTTAGTTGTAAAATTTGTGATACAATTTTATTTAAATTATTTACATGCGTTGACTAGATAACTGGATGATACTATATTAAATTTCACTGAAATTGGTCAAAGGATAGTGGAGAAAGAAATAGTCCTTTGGTAAGAAAAAACCTGTTCATAAAGGTTTTTCGATGTATTTTAAAAACTGAATTACCGATTTCAATAAAATGTGTAGAATAAGGTTCATACCATTAGGCTCCAAGCTACCTGCAAGTTACAGCAATTTTGAAAAAAATGAAATAAAGTAATGTAGAAAAAAGCCCGAAGCAATATTAGTTTAGGCTTTTTTTGTCCCATTTCTGGCAAAAGGCATCAAAAAATGAAACTGAATTACTTGGGTAGAAAAGTTCTACGTATTCGTCGACAGTTTTAAATTTCTTCTATGATCTATCTAAGTTATAAATTTGTGATAAGGTGGTAGCCTTCGTTCGTAATAATTACCAATTTTTGTGAAAATAAAAATCTGTATTTGAAATACATATAATAAAAAAAAGCCCATACAAACTTCGTTTGTCATTATTTTCCTAAAAATAAAATCTTTTATTTACACATGAATACATTCATCCAAACCAATTTTGGCCATTTATTTCCGAAATTTTCAAATCGTCTAACAATCACTGAATTCCTTTAAGGCTGAAAAGAAACCATTATTTTTATTTAATTTTTTTTTAATATCAAATATTTAAATTTGTATAAAAGATTACTTTTGTTAAGAATCATTCATCCATAATTTAGGACAGGAAATTTTAATATCACAAAAAAGAAAAGAAAAAAAATTGTACAAAATCAGATCGAATCGACTAAAACTTTTAAAATGCCATAAATTTCTATTATATACAAGAAAATGATCGTTACGAAAAAGGTTATACACTTTAGGACCATTCGAAATTATATGAAAATATACACCTTCTGAATGTGAAAGATGAATCCTTTAGATTTGTGGGCTTCTAATACAAATCACTCAACCAATGATATTTATCTTTTTACGATGAACATTTATTTTGGCGAATTCCATTTCCCGGAATTGTAAGATTTCATTTATCTTTTGCTTGAAATTGTCCTCATTTTTAGCTTATCGAAGGAAAAGGAATGAGAGATAAGATTGCCGAATCTTTTTATAACTTTGATATCATATCTGTAAAGCCTTAAAAAAATATACTTACTCTTTTTTCACTCTTCGGTAGGACATACATATATAAATTTTCATTTCATTGAAAATTTTCTAAAGGGATTTTCATAGAAAATTAGAAAAAATATTTGAAATATATATTTTTAGAAGACAATCAAAGTAATTTCTTTGGAGGCGAATATAGATTTTCTTAAATGACTAAGTAATTATCCGATTATTCGTGCTTTTTTCACTAAATTTATTTCGGTCTTTTTTTTCAATGTTCAATTATTTTATTTTTGGTAATGTAAAATTAATGTTTATCGCAAAATTTGTAACAGAAACTACGGAAAGTTTCCCATACAATTTGTGATGTCTAAATTAAAGAGGCAGACATATTTTTTGGTCACAATGGACAATCAAAACTTAATCAATATTAATTATTTCTTATTATTTCAAATTATATTATTTGAAAAGAGCACGAAAAGTTATTTTCTTTTGTGGATATAATGTACAGGACCTGTCGGATTCTATATAGTCATGTGAAATATTTATGTTAGAAACATGAATTCCTTTTACTTATCTCAAGCTGTCTATGATAATATTATCTTCAATGGGTCATAAAATTTGTTATAATTAACAAGGGATGGTATTGGAATAAAACAAAAAATTTGTACAATGGATTTTAAAGAAATCCAATATAAGATCACATAAAATTTAATGTCAGGATTTCTTTAATAGGGGGAATTGGGTTAGAGAAAAATGACTTTCAATAAGAACTATAAAATATTACCTAAATTTAAATAGAGAATTAGTGACTATGATATTATCATTTGTTCCAGGTACGAAGCGAAACGTTGTAAAACTTTCAAATTAAAATCACCCGTAACTGTTGGACCAGTAGGAACGAATTCTTTGTGGATAATGCCTTTGCCATCGTATAAATATACAAAATAGTAATAATATTTTCTTTTAAAATTATTCACTTTATTCATTTACTTTTCATTTACGAGCGGAATAAAAGCAGTTTCTATTCCATTTTCGTTTTTTGTGGTTTAAAATAAACCATTTACCATATTGTAATGTCTGCTTAGCGTAAATTGAATTTGTTCTGTGAAAATTATATGAAAAACGTGTCAGCAAAATTTTCAATACACACATTAAATTTGAATATCTTTAAAAGATGATTCCCTCGATAATGTTGGTGATGACAATTATTCGGTGGAGTAAAGATTTCCCAGATATGAAACAGATTCTAAATACGAGTATTATGCCAAAAGCATTTTAATTTAAAAATGGAAACTTTAAAAACGAATGGATATTGTCGTGGCGTCATTTATGTATCGATTTTATATTAAATAAGTGTTTTTTGGGTTTAAAATTTAGAAAAAAAGATATTCATTGAATAATTGAGTACTTCTTAAAGATATCTTATCTATATAATAAAAGAAAATGTGTCAATGATTAAACTTTCTTTATACGTCATTCAAATGTTGAATTGGGAATATTAGCTCATTATGAACTTTTCTTTTAGTTTAAAAAGTAATTAGAAAACAATTTAAATTATTCTATGCAAGAGATTTAAAGAACATCATCATCGGTACTATATAGCTTGGTTCCCAAGAGGCAAATAAATAATTAGCCTTCTTTCCTTTTTCTTAACTAAAAGTTCCTACTCCTAGAGTTTTGAATTGTGAACTGAAAAAATATCCTCAGTACTTTAAATAGTAAGAAGTGAGTATCTCGGTCTGAATATAGTTTAAACGGGATATGTTGGAAGTCGAATTCCATGAAATACAGCTTGAGTTAGATTCGAGCGAAGAAACTCGACCTTTAGATTTTTACCAAATTATGACAGTCCTCTTTCACTTTAACATGGTTTTAAAATAAATAAAGTTATGAAAATAAAACAATTTTAATTGAAATAATAAATAAAAATTTCATAAGAATATTTTTCTATTTTATTAGAGTATTAGCAAAGATCCTGTAGTAGTATATGATCATGTTATACGGTTTTTACTATTAGTCTTTTTAAATGAGATGAAAATTAACATTATAGTTTATATCACGTAGTAAAACATTTTAAGATGATTTATATTATTTTTTTCCGGCACGTAGTTTTTAATGTTGCCAAAAATTTTAATAAAATGCTTTTTTTGTTAGAATTTTGCGAGAAAATAAACCAATAAGAAATGTAAATTAATTTTAATAAATTAAATTATGAACTAATTCAGTGAAATTATATTCTTGACTTGGACTCGGTGTAGGAACAGTTTTATGATTCGTTAGCATGAAGCCTTTTTGCCCTTATGGACAAATTATAGTGCAATTTGCATACAATTTGTAAGGCATGCTATTATTTTTTTTTTAAATACAGGCTAAATATAATGAAGATATAAATATATTATGCAAATACGTCCAACTTTCCCTTCATTTTTTTTTTTTTTTTCGGTCGGATATACAATATTTGTCAACAATTTTCTTATTGTGGAAATTACATACATATTTTCAGGCGCCTTCAAATTTGAATAATGTGTAATTCATTTTTGAGGGCGTTATTTGAAAATGTAATTTTATATGGTGATTAGCTTTAAAAAAAACGAGTGGTTGAGTATACCTGAAGTAATATAATACTCCGACCTTTTTTTTTAGCACATGTAAATAATGTTAAATCTCTGGACGCCCTCCCTTTTTACCATTTTAAAAGTTGAAAATAAAATCCAGAGTTTTTATTATAAAAATGTCAAAGAAATGAGTTTAACTAACTCAATTTATCCAATTTAATTTTCCTCTTATATAGCTACTATATGATAAACATATACATATTAAGCTTTTTTTTATTACAAAAATATATTTTTTTGTTTCAGAATTTTAGATATTTTGAGTCGATTTGAAGAATTCTTACTAAATTGTCTGTTCGTCGGTCAGTTTGTTGATGGCGTTACCTATAGATTTCTTCGGTTTTCAGAAATTACCTCTTATTTACGAATTTGAATGAAATTATTATATCATAAGATATATTGAATTCGATATATTAGTAAGGGTAGGCGTATATATGGAAGTTCCAAATTTCTTCTTGCCATAGACATCGTTTTTCTGTATTAATTAAGACCTAAGGGCAAAATTCTCATTATAATACGAAAGAACAGAAAAAAAAGGAAAATAGGTATATCTATATCTTTTTAATGGAAATCAATTTCGTCCTTTATCTGTCATGTAAAGAGCAAAAAGGTCAGAATATCATTTCGTTTTACCTTCCAAATTTTCATATCAATATAGTCTGTCTAATAATAAAATTTCTATACCTAAGAATTTTTACTTAACTTTTGGTAGGTCATGTACAGTACTATATATATGTTTATATTGGAAATTTATGAATAAACCATCGAAATCCAAAAATAGTCTCGAAAAGTTCACTTGTCGTATGTGATCTTATAGATTGTAGACATTTTATTGATTACATTTAAATTGTATCTGTATATAAAACCAGATTCTTAAATGCAAAAGGAATTTCTATGGAAGGTATAGATCTAAGTTAACACGAGTGAAATATTTACTTTTCAACATACACGAATCAACAGCATAGTCTTCTTGTACATTTTCTTTTTATAAATGCCAAAAAAAACTTTTTAAAAGTTTTTGGTTCAAATCTTTCGCTTTTCTTTGACGTGAACTGATTAAGTATGTCTTGATTTTATTATAAATTATGAGATAACAAATGAACTAAATATTCTCTTTAATGGAAATTTAATAACCTTTTTACCTTACCGGCAGTTTTAAGAAAATGGTAGATTCAAGGTTGTGGCAACCGTTTTTCGAAATTCTGAACATTTCCGTACCAGCTGTTCACTATCCGCTAGATCATTTAGAACACACGCTTATTTCTGTTAAACGACATTTAACAACAGAATCTAAACAATATTCACAACTAATTTGTTTTAATAGGAATATCATGTTTCGAAGCAATTTTGATACAACTAAACATTCCTAATGCGTGTTCAACTATTCTATTTTCATAATTTCGTACAATGCCACCGAATAGCAAGGATAAATTTCATAAATATTTAATTTTGCTCCACTATTCAATGACTTGATTTTTACAGATCTTTTTTGGACTTAGATTTACACCATTAAAGAATTTTTGCAGAGACTGAAAGAAATGTTAGTCTGACAGCGGATTCTTGAATTATATGCTTGATATAAAGTTCCCAGTAAAGTTCTCTCAATTTGCTGTGTCATGCGAGATTTATGTGATCTGGTTTTGACATGCTGGAAGACAATCTTCTTTCTATTCATCAAGTCTGCTCGGTTTTTTCAGTTGTCTATTTGAATATCAGTAGTTAATTTTGTTTGCTAATTCCCTTGTTACGAGTAATTTTTTAAATATGCTCTTTCAAGTATCATCTTTCTAAAAATATATAGCTATCAAACGCCGAAATAAGAAAAACTTAGTTTCCGCCAGTAATCATCATTTTGTCCAAAGACTTTTTCAAATACCCAATATATAAATATTCATAAGTCCATCAACAGTATCAAAAGAGTAAATATAAATAAATTTCATTAGCTTCCGCTAAAAAGGGAATAAACATTCTACAAGAATAATTTTAATTCAGATTTAATTTTCTCTCTTTTGCTAATGCTTTTAATGTAAATATTTAATTATTCTTCCTATCAAATTATCTTTCGAAAAGGTAATTGTTATATTTATCAAATTTTATACGTAAAGCGAAAACTTTTTCATATTTTTTTTTTTTTGATTAGAAATACAATTCAAATCATTAAATTTGAAGCATTAAAAAGAACGTTAAATAGTTTTGTAAAATCTGTAAAATCTTTTACTTTGTTAAAATTTAATTAATTAACTGATTCTATACCATATAATCAAATGCTTATACAATTTCTAGGTTTTTTAATTTCAACATTTGAAAATTTGATACACGTAGAATGATTTGCAATTATTTTAATTTAATTTTTCAAATACATTTTGAATAAAATTTTGAAACGAAGTAGACATTTTTAAATTCTACATATATTCGAATTAGAATCGAGTTACGAACATAATGATTCCCATCTAATAGCTTGTTATTAAATTTCATACGTAAAAGCGTTACACTAATTACATCGTAATTTCTAATAAGTTTATGCAAATTATTTCTTTCTACTTAAAATAATGAAAATTCTAAATTTATTTCATATCAACTAATTTCAATTAATTTACAACAAAAGCGATAATATCAGAATTTTCGTGAATGCGTATTTCCTTTAAGTTGTTTAATATAGTATACTTTTAGGCGTACATATATAACTGATTGATAGTGCTTATAGTTTAAGATCCTACTGATAATTTTTAAGGATTACTTTCTTCTTATTGAATGTGAAAACAAAAGCTTTGGAGTTGTAAAGAATTGATGGATCTACACATATTGCAAAAGCTTAAATTCATAAAACATGTTTTTAGAAAATGTCGGTTCGTTTGTATGTCTGTCTAGGGCATATTATTCAATGTGATGGGAAACATGTTGGTTTTTATGAAGAATAGTTTTCTTTTAATTTCTTGTTGATGATTACCATTAAATGAGAATATTTAAGTCGGAGCTCAGAAGTTTTTAATTCAGAAATCTTTCCCTGCCTTATGTTTGTGTATTCGAATGATTTAAAGTTGGATACCACAAAATTTTTCTATATACATATTTAAATAACATCAGAAAAGTTCTTCTTTTTGCTTAATTATTTATTAACAAAATATTGATTGATAACCGTTTTTCACTGAATCCAACTTTATTTTAGAACTTAAATTTCGCAAGAAAACTATTTTTAGAAGACATATAATTATTTAATTCATATTTTATGAGGAATTTTAGCTTTATTTTTGCTGGCATGACATCTAAAATGTCATAAACGAAAATATTTCTGAATTGAATTTTATTGGTATTTGTTATAACAACTTCTATACGCTGATATTATAATAGTAAAAATTTTCTCTAATCGATCAGATTTTACCTTGAAATTTTTTTTTTAAATGGGTTTTATTACATAAAAAATAATGGGAAAAATATCAACGCATAATTAATTACGTACGAAATTGCGTGTATTTCGCTTTTTTTTATTATTTGACAAAGCAAATTCAACATAATCTATATTTAAAAAAAAAAAAGAATTAATAAGAATTCTTATTTGGCTTTTAAAATTCCATTAAAGCAAGTACGTTATTTAATTTTTGCATACATTTAGGAGAAATTTATATTTAATCCAATCTGTTGTATTTTATCGATATTAAAATCAATTTTGTTTACATAATTAGATTATGTTATGCTTTTGCTTTGATATAACAAAATAATGGGGCAAATTTTAAACTCCTTTTTTATACTACTTGTTATACTAGACGTTGAGAATCACGTGGCTTATTTATATGTCTGACGTGATATACTTGTATATATACTTTCTTATGGTCAATTAAAAACTTAACAAAATTGAAGTTTTGCTAGTGAACATGTTTGTCATACAACTAAAATTACATGGCACGATTTCGTGACCATTAAAAGCAAAGCTCTGCAACCTTTTGACAGTGACGCCACACCAAAGCACTTTTCAGCCTTCTATTAATATTAACATGTCCATTAACAACTTTGTGAATTTATTCCTCTTGATCATATTGAAAATTGACACATCATCTTGCGGCACATTAGTTGCGAAGCTTTGATAAAAAGGACTCAAAATATAATCAAATGGTTATTAATTATTTATATTAAAAGCAAAAAACTAAAAAAATATTTTCTGTCCCAGAGAGAAATTTACAAATTATGACTCGGCTGTCATACAATAATTTCTGCTAAAATCAATCAACCATCTTGAAAATATTGTTGATTTATTATAAATATAAAATTTAATTTATACAGAATAGTGCTTCAAAAATGTCATTTAATTTATTTGAATATTTAATATTAAACAAATTTTTATAGCTTAATATATTGATTGATCAAATGTATTGTATTTTAATCAACCGAAAATTAATGATTGTTAATTATGTCGATTTAAATATAAATTGCTTTCAGTTCCAAACACATTTGAAAAGAAAACCATATTGTTTTAAAAGAAAATTTTTTATTAAAGAAAAATATTTTATAAAGTTTATTTCTCGTAAAATACCAACGAATGCGGTAACTTTTATTTTGTGTTCTAAGTATAGAGATATATGGATTAATTGAAGATTATGCTGTTCTCGTTTTCATTCAAAATTGAGCGGAAATTTGTAGGAAATCTTTGGCGTTCATGAATTCCCTCACAAAGATCCAATTTATGAAATTATTGAACATATTTTAATATTTGATTTAAAAAATACTTTGATATATTGAAAGAATATTTCAATACAAAAATTTATCTCAAAATTGTCTGACATAAAGTTATAAAAAAAATATTTGAAGCCACATATTACATGAAAAGGATAGAAAAAAAAAATATCATTGTTTTCCTATAAAAACCGTCTACAATATTTTCCGAATATGAAAGGATCGAAACGGCGTTTGATGCATTGTTTGATATTATTCAATAACCCTTCAACAAAAAGAATTCCTAGAATTTCGTTCTAGAAAATTATGATTCCTTTTTGGTTTAAACATAAATGAAAAAGAATCATTTTTATCAATTTTTGAGTTTTCATATCCAAAAAGTGTTATTATACCTGAAATTTAATAACTGCCAACAAAAAGTGATATCTTAAATGAAAAATTCTTATTTTTTTTTTCGTTAACATCAGAAAAGAATTTTCTTTCAATGCGAATTTATTTTATAATGAAATGTTATAGAAAAATCTATTTTAATATAATATTGAATCGTTTTTAATTTAAATTCAGTCCATAGATTTTGTCGTTTATTCGAACTAAAAAGTCCTTTTATAATATTGTGTAATTATCGGTACTATTTATATTATATAAAAGGCATCATACTTTAAGATTTCGTAGACTTTCCTTGTAATCTGCCTAGTCAGTCTATTCAGAATCGGTTTTTCGGTGATTGTGTACTTGTGCTTTTCGAATTTCACAAACAATTAATTTTTTCTAACTAAGAAAATATTCACAAATTCTGTAGAATACACCACAAAAATTCAGAATTACAAATTTCATAAGATTGGAATGAAAAAAATCCAATTTTCCATAACATCTTTCATTTCAAATATCTTCATTTTATATTAAAGCTATAAAAAAGAACTTGAAAAATAGTTATAACCAACCGCTGATCATTCTAGTTCTAAACTGAAAATACGTACAGTACTTTAGGACTTATTCTATTCAATTTTAGTAAACAATATTCTACAATTTCGATAGATGTTTGAAGTCTATACAGCAACAGTTGTTCGAATAATATAAATATAAATTATGCATAATTTTTTCAGTTTATACCTTTCGAAAAAGAAAAGTTTTCTTTTATTATCAATTCTGTCTTCAATAAGTATTTCAATATTATATAGTTTATATATGGATATTGTAAAAGAACAAAATAAGACACTATACTATAATAAAACTATCACCTTTCAATGTAGGACACGTTCTGCATATATATCGCCATCATAAAGTGGATAAATTTGTAACTAAAACCGTTTTTGCAAGGAAAATTGAAGATATTTCTATTCAACCAGTTCGGAATATTGCAAAAAAATTTCCATTTATAATCCATATTCAGATCGAAAAATGTTGAATGTCAAATTAAAAACAGTAAAAAGAAAAACAAATTTCTTTTCCTTATAAGATATTATTCTTAACGATGAATGGATCATAATATAACATAAAAAGATATGCTATCACGTCTATAACATATATATATCTTTATTATATCTTGTTTCTTTTTCATCATTTTATTATATATGATATTATTTATTATAGCATCGTCAAACGATATTAGAATGTCCTGTTTAAATAAAAATCTTCATTTTATATTTGTCTGTCTGTTTTACGGGTATACTATATTATAATTATTTTGATGTCAACTTTTGAACATTGAAAATATGAAAATATTCGAAAGAAAAGTAATGAAGTTTCTTCGGTGTTTTTGAATTTCATTCAAGAAAATATGATTTATCTTTTCATTTCGGATTTTTCGACTAGAAATATTTATTACACCAAAAATATGCAGAGAATATAATCCAAATATGGTTGTTACGAATAATGGAAGAATTTTCAAATTTAAATTAAAGAACGTGATTAAATTTGAATGTAAAATAAATAATATTTTAAAATTATAAATTTAAGATACAATATAATTTTTAACAATTACGTGATACAATAAGTTCTAGTATGAATCCTCTTGATACACCACGAAAGTAGTTATACTTTTTAAAAGGAATTATCAATTGTTTTATAATATTAGTAATTTTGTATGAAAATGTGATTCGAAGAATTTTTAATGATTTATTAAAATTACTATATTTTCAGCTTGAATAATTCAAGTTTTTTGGTTTCTTAGCGTTGCTTCTAGAATAAAGTAATAAATTAAATTAACAAATTTGGCTAATGGAAGACTGATTTTGATAATAAGTTGCAAACCTTGTTCCAATGTGAAACGCTTCCATGATGAAATGACAGACTAGACTGACTAAAAAGAACAATGACAAAGTATTAATAAACGTGACTACAATCCGTATCAGATAACAATTTTAGATAACCATTTTAGTTTTCATTTCAAAATTTCAAAATATTTAACGACTTAAAACGTTATCAAATTTTCTAACTTTCGAATTTCGTCAGCAAATCAAATATCACATCCTTTTTGGGATGGTTTATATATTACAAAAACAGATGGCATTGTTTTACTATAACAGCAAATAAGGATATTTTGTATTAAATTGTGTCTTTGCTAAATTAATTTCTAAAGAAAATAATGAATTTTCATTTTTCTTGGGAAAATTAAAATTTTCTAGTTTTCTTTTTTCTGAAAATATTTCATAAATATTTCAAATAAAAACTAATAAAAATTTTGACAGAAATTCAAAATTTCCAGTAAGTTTTTAAAATCACAAAATGATATTTTTTTATGAAAATTTTCTTATGTAATTTTCAAATAATTATAAAATTTTCCTTTCAAAAATAGACTTGCGCTTAACGACTAATATTTAGTCATGTGACTAAATATTTTACAAATAATCGGTTCTGAATGAAATTTTCTAAAGCTTTAAATAGATTCCCGCCAAAAGAAATTAATTTTTACAACATATTTGTTTCTAGTTGTTTATGTAGGTTACGAGTGATAAGAGCTTTTTCCATCTATTCTCAATAAATGGAGCACATGATATTAAAAGAATCCTTATTCACAAGAATTGAGCTTTTTTTCCTATTCACTCCAATCAAGGAAAAGTTTTCTCCAATTTCTGGAAAATGTGCATCCTTTATGTATCTTTATAATAAAATTTGATTTTGTAAAAGTATTTGTTAGGGCGAAATTATGTATTCTTGCTTATTTAGGGATGCGGTTAAATATTTCATGGTTTTCCTCTTTTCTTCTATTTTAAATATTAACTTTTGGTTAATAAAAATTGTTGTTCCTTTTTGTGGAATTTCAAAAGGAAAGAATATTTTATATATATTCTATGATTGTATTTGTGTAAAAGAAAATTAAGAAGAAAAAAAAAAACTTTTTCATATTGCGGCTGAACAAAAAGCTTCTTTCGCAGATTTCTTCCAACAATTTATCCAGTTCTTTCTCGGTTAGGAAAACGTGCTATTCATAAACGGGCTACACGCTATTACATCGGGAAAGAAAAAGAATTATAATCGTTCGTAAGAATTGTACAATGGTTTGATTCGAACCACAACGGAAAATATTCCAATTTAAGTTTCGGGGTCCTATTTTTTTGATTTTCATATAGTGTTTGTTTTCTTGTGTACTATTTCTGGTGAATCCTTTCTTATTTATTACAAAATTCTGATGACCCAGAAATATTTTTGTGGATATAAATGTATAATATTGAGACATTAGTAAAGAAATAGAGTTGGTAAAAAAAATGCTGGTAAAAGAGTAAATAGGATACTTTAAGTGAGTTCATACCCATTTGATGTAATAATTTCGGACAAAAAAAAATACTTTTATTGTGAAATTTTTGTGTGTATCTTTTCACATTGAATACCAGTTTAATGTGAATTTTTTTTTTTTGTGAAATTATGTAGAAAATTGGGCCATTCCATTGTTCGAATGAAAAGTTCTTTCTATTTGTTGTGTTAAATCATTCAAAAATTTATTAGAAGTGAAGTGTATATATATATTTTTTTTATTTCACACCAGAGAAAAGATGGGATAAATTTATGTATTAAGAATATTGCGTATTTTAAGTCAAGGGATTACTATTGTATATAAAACGAAAATAATAGGCTTTGACTGGAAAAAATTGGATTAAATTTTAAAGAAGATAAAGAAATATTGACAAGAGTTAATCTCTTTCCAGAAAGCAAGTATCAAACTCGTTTATGTAATTCAATAAATAAGTTTCGTAATTTTTTGTGTATGATGTGACTTCTTTCGTAAAATCTTTTCATTCCCCATGTTAAATATATAAATGTATTTTATTTGTAATTATACTAATATTTTATATCTACAAATAATATTCTTTTTGAAAATTAATATCTATAATTTTTCTTGCTGTTAGTGACAATATTCAACCCCGTTGAGCGCAAGTCTCATGAAAGTAATAAATAATTTTTTTGAATTATGGATCATATTATTAACAAAAAAAAACAGAAATATGAAAATTCCAATTTCATGTATTTCCTTTTTTTGCGATCAAAATAAAGTTTCTGTTTGCTCACGAATCAGAGATAAATCTAAGCACTACTCAAAATATTAAGTTCAAGAATACTGAATCAACTATTTATCAAAATATATCGAAAATATAAATTACAATTTGATATATTCAAGCATATGTAATTCTGCTCTTCTTCTGCAAGTCATGATATATTTATGATTATAAATTTATGTTTTCTACAAAAATTTCAAAATAAATTTTTTAAACAAAATCAAAGAAATATTATCGAACAATCTGTTTATGTCGTGATTTCATAATAATAATAATATGTTTTTAAATTGTAATCAGATGACAAGAGATTTTTCTAAAAAAAAAAAAAAAACTTTTTTAATTCAAATTCCAATGTAAAATATCGGAATTCTACGAATTTCTAACTAATTTTGTCGATTCTTAAGTGTTTTTTAAATTGCCTACTATTAGGCAAATCGATTTTTTTTTAAAACTTTCCAAAAAAAAGAATACAATATAATACAATTTTTATAGTAACAAACTTTTGATTTATGAGAAATTTATGACGCTTTTAAATTCCTTCAAGTAAATATAATAGTTTATTGGAATTGACTAGTTCTTGACCACATAAAATACATAAAATAGATTTTTATGTATCTTAAATACACAATCTTAAGAATTTTATGATAGTCTATCATAAAACATGACTTAGTTTTTGTAACCACATTTTATTTGTTGACTTGAGATTCTATTGTAGATATAGATATGTTTAATCATTTGTGAACAATAGAAATAGAACAGATTGCCAATCAAACTAAGAACTTTTGTTCAGAATAATTCCGGATATCTTTTAAACTCGTATCCGCTACCGTTCATAAGTATTTTCCAAATATTGTATCTTCCATTAATCTTGAATAATTCTTCCCAGATTCTAAATAAAAGCTAAAAGTACTAAATTTCCAACGTGCGAATCACACAGATGCAATATAAAGTCAGATTATTGAGATCGCCACTTCAAAATTTTACACTTTTCTTCGTCCCGTGTAGTTGATTTATACTTACCGTATTTGCCTAGAGAACTTATGCCTCGAGTCATTGTTTTGTGTAAAATATAAGTTCACATCAAACATAATTTTATTCAACAAACGAGATTCTTCGAAAATATTAGCGGGTAAAGTAATACTTATGATTTCTTGTATGTTGTACATCATATTTTAATGATGTATGTACTTACACGCATAATAAATGTAATGCTTCTAGGTAATTATGAATCATGATCTTGAAGATAATACAAGCAAATTTGATGGATATTTCTATCATAAAATCTATCTCATAAATGAAACAAGAAACTTAAACCATATTCTGTTTGATTTCTTGTGGGGTTGTCCTAATTTTTGTGACTGTTGTTTTATTTTTATGGAGATCCATTAAATCTATGTACAGGAAAACCCATTTATACAGTTAATTTAACATTATATTTTTCTCGTTATTTTCATTATATTAAAAGATATTTTAGTGTTTATAAACATTCATAAAATATAGACACACATTTTCATCAACCCAGATGGAAATGCGAATAAAAATCATGAAAAATATGTGATACTCATATAATAAAAATAATTGGCTAAATAATTATTACTTAAAGTTATTAAATAAACAGATTTACGATTCTAATTATATACAATATTTCAAAATTATTATTATCTTTAATTTTCCGGATATATTATGATTTCAAGAGTAAACATTGGTTACAATTGCGAATGTATGTCATGTTGCACCCTTATTTTACTTCTAATTTTCATAATGCACGCTTAGTAAATACGGGCGAAATGTTATTTTTACAGACAAA
Source organism: Xylophagus ater (assembly GCA_963422695.1). Taxonomy (NCBI): domain Eukaryota; kingdom Metazoa; phylum Arthropoda; class Insecta; order Diptera; family Xylophagidae; genus Xylophagus; species Xylophagus ater. Next base: position 7,030,289 of record OY730486.1, on the reverse strand, counting down.
TGGACAGACAATCTATGAGACTATATGGCAACGACTTAAAACCTTCTAAAACATAGATTTTTGCAAAAAGATTCCACTAAAAATAGGATGAATTTAAGAAAAATTTAATGAGAATTCTGAAATGATAAGAAATCTGATTGGTAAAGTTCGTACACATGTGTGGAAAAATGTCAACAATTTTCCTTGTTTATATTTCCCGATTTGTTGGTTTGTTTGCTTTTTAATTAAAAAGTTTAAAAATCAATAGGCTTGTATAGAAAATATTTAAAAAGAGAATTTAAAGTTTGTAAATTTTAAGAAGTTCTGAAACCAATTAAAATTAAATTGAAATCACACTTTCTATAAGAAGTTTTGAAAAAATTTGCAATATAATTTTGAAATCCCGTATCAGACATTTTCATAATAACCACCCGTTATTGTAGCTCATTCCAAACCGTTAAAGCAAACCGAAAAACATAAACTCTGTAAATGATGAAAATACACAATCGCTTTTCATATGAGTTTTCTTAAATTCCAAATAAAAGGAATTTCTTCACGGTTAGATTTCTAGTACCACATGTAATCATTTCTATATAAATTTATGAGACGTTTGCAGCGCTGCAAAGCGTGCCTTGTGTTTATCAGTATTTGTAAAAAAGACTGTAAATACATGAAATTTTATATCACACAGAGTCATTTTAGCAAATACTATTAATAATGTGACGCTTCCAAACGTGCCCAAATTGGAAACTCTCATTATTGTATGCTTTTTGCTAGTACTAAATAAATTTAAAAACAAAAATAAAGCTTTTAGCTGGACAATATAAAATCCTCTCTTAATTTCTACTGTTGGAGGATATAGAAAAGACTATATTATGTATGTTTAACTGCGATAGAAAATTATCGCGTAATTAAAGTTGCATACAATTAGGTGAAAGTTAAATTTGTTTTTATTAACTAAAACACTTAATTTCTTTAGCAAAATACGAATTTTTATAGTTAACGGTTACTTAAGTCATAAAAGTTTTTCACTAATGGATAAATATTTTCATTAAGCGTAAATACTTAATGAGCTTAGAAAACAAATTCACTTAACTTATTTCTTTATTTCGGTTACATTAAAATGAAATCCAAAAACTTTTACGAAAACTTGAGATTATCATTAAATTCCCAAACCAAAATCTATTTTTAATCGAATTTTTATTTTCACTAAATAATTGTTCGTCTTGAATTTCAATTTAACTATAAAGTATTATTTTGTCTCCAAATAGTATAAAAAATAGATAGAACGTATGTTGACCCATTGCAATAGCAATAACCTTTTTCATGTCATCACTAAAGATAAAAACCACAAAAAAAGAAAAGTTTTTGGTACCATTTGCAATGCAGTTAGAGAGACTAGACTTAAATGCATAAACCTAAGATTTTCTTTAGATAAAAGAGATCTGAATTATATCAACCATAAAAATAGATATAGATATATGCATGAAAAAATAGAAAAAAAGGAATCGCTTCTCGTTATTTTTATTATACTAACAATTTGATAGTTTCTTAGAATATTAAAACCATAGAGATTTGAAATCATCTTATTTGAAGATATTTTAATGCATTTCGTTGTTTCAAACTGGGTGTGTTTTATGTATGTCTAGCAGACATATTAGTTCGGATTGAAAGTGTCGTACATATGCAGAAGATATGTATCTTCTTAGACGTCCAACTGAAGTGTAGAAAATCTGTCACATTCAAAAATTAAAATATTTTTCTCAGCAAAGATAAGTTCTTATTTTAATTTTCTTAGATTTTTACATATCTACATTCTTTGAAAGCAAGATAGAAAATGAAATTTATGATAACACAAAATTATGATTGAAAAGGTAATGATTTCATTTCGTTTTTTCTTTTTCTTGAAGAATATGAGATAATTTTGATTTATGTTGATTACATTTTTTCTTAAATATTCGAAGTGGAAAATTATTCAAAGAAACCAATCAAATCGAAATTTACTACAAAGCATTTTCAAATTATGTGGTACCTAATAATAATAATAAATTAATTTGTTTGCAAAATGAAAAATTTGTTTCGAAATATGTATTTGGTAGTATCGTTTGCCATTATTTTGAAAGTCCACGGCGAATACAACATTAAATTAAAAGAACTGTTATTAAATGTCATTTATCCTGGTCAGAATCAATAAAAAAGTTGCGTTTCTAAAGGCGGCAATTTAGGCTTTGGAATTTTCTTTGATTTTTCTTGGAACACAGATATTTACTTTGAACTTTTTTTTCCATCCTAATAGGTATAATTAAAACTCCGAGGAAATTCAAAGCTAGCTACAAGTAACAAAACAATTAATCTATTTCAGATTCTCAGTTCTATGCCTATATCCCGAGTTTTTGTTTTTCATACATAATTATAATCATATAATTCTTTGATTTTTGTTCATCATTATTTATCTTCAGAAATGTTTCTTTCCTATATATTTCATGTGAATAGATTCAATTTATTGATCCGACCTAATGGAACTAATAATGCATGACTATGTCTTTATTATACTTGATACAAAATACCTTTCGTGTCTAAAATTAATTTTCTTTTAAGGTCCAAGGAAAATGAAAATGAAAGATTTATTGTCAATAAGTGTCCTTGGATACTTTTCTTTCCTATAAACAAAAATCTAGGAAATATAGTGTTACATAAAAAGTTTTCCATAAAAAATATATAGCTAGTTTAGACTTTATGTTAAATTTGGCTATAAATCGATAAGTTTACAGCTTCCTGTGGCGTTAGTTCATGTTCGGCCCTGCCCTCTTCAACTTTACAGCTTAAAATTAAAATTTTATAAACTTTTTGCAACCAATTGAATTCATCTATATTTTTCTTAAGAAATATCAAACAAATTACAGTGAACTCTCTGGAGTTAACGACAATGATTACGATGATGGTTTTGTTATACAACTCTTATTCACGTTACGGGACTCAATCTTGGACACTATTGAATCTTCCCTTTTTTCGCCTAGAATGTATTACGTTTTCGTTTTTCGCTAAATTACTCAATGTATAATCGTCCTTAGATGAATTTAATATTGTTTGGGTTTTTTGTTTCCGTTTGATTGGATGAAATATACACCAAATTTTTTAAGTGGATAGATTTTCCAGTTCCTTGTGTTACCACTCAATAGAGTGTTTACTGTACAGTAATATAGAATTTCAGTTAGTTCAAAATCATTTCGAAATATTTCAATATTGATTTTCATATAAGATAAAATGTATTCCAGTAATTTATTACAAATTAAAAGGTTATCCAAAATTTTCTCAATTGAATTATTTTGAACGTGATATGGATTTATATTCGATTTGTCTTATTTCCATCGAAAATAACTTTATATTACCTAAAAAGGGAAATGTTTCCGATAATAAATGAATAGATGTTTCTATCCTGAAAATTTGAGAGCAATTTATAACTTCCAAATGTGTATTATGAAGTGATCATTGATAACTTGAGGCTGTTGTCCTACAAAAAAAGGATAACGTTTTGAACATAAAAAGAAATTCGCTTTCCTTCCAAACTATCTTTTTCAATAGAAATTTTTCTTCCATTTTTCTTTAAAAGAGAAAAATTTGTCTTACATCTTGTAAAATATATGACTTCAGGCATAATAAGACAAAAATGGATAATACAACATTTTACTTTTACGAAAATTAAAAATATACTTGAAAAATAAAAGAAAAATATAAAAGTAAAATATAAAAGAAAATATCCTTTTGAATAAAAGAAAATTCGTGTCATTTAGAAACAGTGTCAGTTCGTACTGGAACTTTTGAATATGATATTTTAATTTAATGGATTATTTTTGCTTCTAGGTCAATCCTTTGTATATTATATAAACTATAATCTGAAAATCCCTTTGGGCACTAAAGTCAACGGTAAGAAAATTTTATCTTCATAATTTTTTTTTTATTATATTACTCAAAAGATATGAAACCACATGAATAAATGTAGTAAATAAGGATGTACGTACACTTGTTAAATATTAATTGCAAGCCCAGTACAGATCTTGTTTCGTATGATCTTTATACTAAGACCACTTGTACCAACATGAAATAAATTGGCTTTTGCAAATTTTATCTTCAAATAACATACACGTGACTTTCTCTATACTTTCATGTTTTACACTAAATACAGACATTATAATAAGGCTGTGTAAATAAAACTTCCATAAGTTATTTGAAACTTTCCTGAAATATAATTCTATTTTATGTATTAGGGTGAAAGATTACTTATAAAACAGCTTTCCCAGCATTAATGAAACCATTTGTGCATATGTTGGGCGACTAGTACACGTAATAAGATCTGATACAATAGAGTGTGGGTTCAGTTTAGATTCGTCTTTAATTAACGAAAACCTAGTTTTAAGCTCTCCTGGGTAGGTATTGCTATATAAAAGGCTTTCCAACTCGTGGTTCTCATTTCATAGTATTGTCATCTGTTAATTGTTAAGTCGATGGCGTATACCATACTATAGGCAAATAATAACTGACTTTCTATATCCAGAATTGGAAGATTTTGATCTAGTTTCAGGATGGGGCTAACTTTATAAATAATTATAATAAAATATGCGAAATTGTCTACAAAATTGTGATAACAATCTTTGAATATAATTTTGGGTCATCATGCTGATGAAACCAAGAAGATACATAGTTTAAAATGTGATTTACATTTATTTCACTGGACGAGGAAGAAAAAGACCTTTCTAAGGCCATTTAAATCACTATACCCAATCGTTTACATTCCAGCCAACATATTCTTAATTCCTTTCAATAGACCAGAAAAACAATATAAAGCTTTTGGTTGCCAATATTATATGCCAACATTTTACTTGATGAAAACTCTTAATAGCTGCAAAAAAGGGAAATTGATACAAAAATCGTTTAATTATTTTAATTCGTAGAAATTCATTCTTGTATATAATGATATTCTGATAAGGTCTGGATTCGAGTCAACCTCAAATTGTATGTTAAATGGTATTACCTTTAGCTTTCTGTTAAATGTGTAATTAATAATTATGTGTGAACACCACAAATCGATCGAGATTATAGATATAGCCATATAAATTTCAACTCATTTTATTTTATCTGTGCATTATAGGTACTTTATGTATTATAAAATTTAAGTATATGATTAACACTGTCGCCTTGATTAATAATAATCCAATAGAATTTCCCATCCGCACATCAACGAGTCTTCATACCATATATGTACATATATACGGATGTAAACAATCATATAGTGGCAATTAGGGTAAGAGTGACAATACAAAATACATAATAACCGATTTATGTTGACTGCTCCTTCATATATATAAAATTGCTAAGATGTATTCTATATAACACAATCACTTCTTGCCATGTTTCAAATTGTTGAGATTAATGAATATTTAATAAGAAATTTCACGTCACTATTAGTGGCACTATTAAACTTTGTTAATGAGATAAGGTCAGTTATTTAATTTATTAAAATATAGTATTCGAAATTGAGATTATTATGGTTTTGTAAATTATATTAATCTAACAAAATATAAAAGCAATGGCACGCAAATGTTAGGATTGAAGTCATATAACTTTAGTTCTGAATTAAAATATACAATCTAATATCTGACCTTAAATATATTTTATTAGGAAAGAAATCTATAATAATTTAGGCCACAATACCTGAGAAAGGTACATTTAATATTTAAAAACAATCAAAAGGGCAAATTTAATGAATACACTAGTAAAAGCTTCAGATCAATGAATCAAAACTATTGATCCTTCACTTTCTTTTTTTATTGATAATGATGAAGACAAACCAGCATGGTATAAATAACTCAAATAATAAAAATTTAAAATGTCTAATGGCTAGGCCTTTTATAAAGGTGGGTACAGTAGTTAGGTCTAAATTTGCCTACCTTACTCAGAGTGCATGCACCCAGTAGCAAGCCTTGGTCTTGAAAAGACCAGGCCAGGAGATATAAACTTACAAATATCTCTCATTTACCCTAAACATAATTTTACATTAAAGTAAAGCAAGGTCAAATAAATAAGTAACCATCAAAATGAGGAAAATTGTTAAGTGCTTAATGTGGACTACTATTAGACCATTATACGATTGCTTAAAATGTAGCAAATGTTGGCATTTGTTCGTGTGCATGGTTTTCCTCAAACCATTTTTAGGTTTTTCGTTATTTTCTCAAGGGTATAATAAAAGATTTTCAGTTGTTCTTATTTTTTCTTTTTTTTCACCATCATCCAATGTAGTACGACAATTGAGCAGTACCTACATATATATATATATATACGTATTATTACGTATCATATATAATGTTTAGTATAGAATACAAGGATTTTCAGCAACCTCGAGTGTACATTATGAATACATATATGTACTATATGACTTTTGTACAAAACAGAATTGAAGTTTCACACAAACACGTAGTTTGAATACCAAAATGATACAATTCTAAAGATTACATTTATACTATATATATATAGTTAGTATTTGTTTCTGTGACTATTTTGACCATAGAAAAACTTGTAATTTTCTATTAATAATAATTCTTATTTCTTTTTAATCAAGTATATATACCGAAATAACTTTTCATATTATACTACGAGTATAACTAACTTTGATTTGAATTAATCTAACGATCATTATGATGATAGTGATAACAATAATGATTATGATTTTATTAGACTTTAATCATAATCAACTTCAATATATTATTATAGAAAACCTAATTGGAAATCTTCAAATCACAAGTCAAATCAAAATAATTCCCAAATTTCATTATTTTTAGAATTATGTAAATATTTATAAAAGTATATGAAAAATATTTTCCCAAAGGGTTTTGCGTATATGTGAAAATTTTTAATACTAAAATATTTCCTTCAATATTATTTTAAAACCAAATTGTGTAAATTTCGATGAATTTTCTTTAAGACCAGAAATATTGATTTGAATGAAATCTTTAAATTTTCATGAAATCTGGAATTCATTTAGGTTACTGTGCCATTGGAATACAATGAAAAGTTGTTTTAAGTAAACTCAAAGGATAACTTATTGATACTGCATGCTAGAAGGTCGTAATTTATTATTCTTATTTCAATGTTATATAAATTTATTACTTTGAAAATAAATGTGCAGTGAGCAGTAAACATAAATTTCAAGGAACACAATGTTCGATGAATTTTCATTATTTGATGTGAACAATACTTATTTTTCTGATATTCTTCGTGATATGATAATGAAAGCTTTGATAATTATGGCAATACGCCAATAAAGTATTAGTTTTTTTATGTACATACTCATGTAGGGACAGTATTCTTATCATGATTAAAACTTTCTTCTTTTTTTTTTTTTGTCATGCATCATACTGCAGTTTTGAGGTTTAGTTCATTTACTGCTCAAAGAAAAGTCATATTCTCAGAGTTAGGTGTAGAGAAAGCAGAATTTTGATGTCCTTTTATTTTAACACATAGTCTTTTCTACACATACCAATAAATAGTTAAATTTGTTGGAGAACCAAAATGATACAAAACTTATACTATACTGTAAAAACATGAACAAAAACTGTTATCTTCAATATATATTTCACTGACACAAAAATTGAATATCTTTAGGCGTTAATGTTAATATTTTATGAAAATAAATTTACTTTGTTTGAAATGGAAACTTTTAATGTAATTAGTTTCAATTTTACAAACTGTTCTATATTAGCAAATACTATATTCATATTAACATATTATTAAAAATACAATATGTTATACTTTACTTAGTTTTCTTTGAAAATCTGCTCACATTTGCTATGTAGCCATGTAGAGAGAAAGTTTTTGTATTATCTAATAGTAACGTGCAACAAGCTCATATGTTCGTAATTTTATGATACCTTTAGATGATTATTATTTCCATTAATAATTTAAAACTATAGTTCATAGTTTATTCAAGCATATGCCATATCATTTAATGAGTTATCAACCTTGACAAAGATTCAACAGATGATGACGATAAAAGCAAATGTTATAATATTAAAGTATTGAATTTGTGGTTATAGCATATATATATAGTTATAAATATTAAACCAAAACCTACTATACTTGCGTATAGTATCTGGTATTCTATACAAAATATATTATATTCAAATATTATCCTTTTTTTAGGAGAGCACACAAATGGTGTTTTAGTAAAATCAACCCAACCATACAATGTGTGTGTTTTGTATTTAATTCAATTTTATCAAAATAAATTTTTTGTTCTTCATTTTAAACATGGGAGGATTAGTCAGTTCTGGCTAAAACCTTTTTTTCTTGGTAGAAAAATGATAGGTGTTAGTAAGCGAAAAGGTATTTCAAACAGAAGGACACAATTTTTTTTTTTAATACGTGAGAGAGTATAAAGCTGACAACTTAAATACTTATTTCTAAAGTTAAATTGACTGGTATGAAATGATATTCGTAATGCGGGAGAATTCCTTAGGGTAATGGACAAGTAATTTTCTGGGAACACCAAAGTCCTTATGAAACATGTAGAAATGTTTACGAAAAATTTGATGTTCTTCTCTTTTCCCTAAAACAAATTAGATAACGTGTTTCTACAAGGAAAGTATTCAACGTTTTTGTTTGGTGAAGGTATTAAGATGAAAACAAATTTGTTAAAATTTTCACTTCAGATCGTTCGAGGTTTTTTTTTTATTCGTTAAAAAAGGCCACAATTGAGGCTTATGTAGCTTTAGTCGTGTATAACTTATATTAACTTGAGAGAAAATATAAGGTTCTGGGTAAACAATCTTGTTTTCTTTTTATTAATTTTATTAGACGAGAAATTTAAAACATTTTGAAGTTGTTACCTTTTTTAAATTAACTCAAATATTAGTTTCAATTTTAATTCATAAGATTATGTTTTTAATTCATTGTGTTCTTCTTTTTTATATTATTATTTAAAGAACTAATTTGAATTTCATTTTACCCAAAAAGGAAATTGTATGGTAATTAAAAATATTTCATATAACAAACGACAAAGCTTTATTTTACAGAACTTTAAATACAAAAATATTTTGTAGAATTTATGGAAGGTGTCAAAAATTCCTTATATATCTTTTTAAATAAAACGAGAAATCGATTTAAAGGGCCTAAGTTTATCCAAATTTAGAATTTCTCTCAAAATGTAGTCAAATCTGGATATTTTCTTTAAAATTCATTTTAAGTTATTGTACTTATAACTAATGGTAACTAGTTTTAAGACCTATAATGGCTGCATGACCTGCAGACCTTTATTACTGTTATTAATAAATTTATCTATTGTAAAATAAATACATATACTCACAACAGTCTTGACCCGTTTACCCATCTTTCTGTATCAGTTTGCGAGATATTAGTTGGACATGTAAGGACAATCCGGACTCACTGGACAAGTCGAATAGATTACAATACTATAGTATAAGATAGTTAAAATGAGAAATCCGAACCATATCTTTTATTTCATTAAATATTTCTAAAGAGATTTTTTATTTTCTCCAGCTCCTTGTTTTTCATATTTCTAAATTAAACAACGTGACTAAACGATTCATCAAGATGATATACTAATTAACATTTAATATCCCAAAATTTTTCCTATCTGGACATGGTGATGTAAAATATCACGTAAAAAATGTGTATTCGGTAACATCTTCTTTTGTTCTATGAAAGATAAAGGTTCTTAATTTGAAGGATTTTAAATGTAGACCCTTTTTATAAACAGTTTAAAATTTTAATTGAAAAAATCTTAAATAAAAAACCATTGAGACTATATTTTTTGAATAGATGACGCAAGTAAAGGGTCATTTGTGACTATTATTAGATTTTAATTGCTTAATGAGTCTTTGAAACTTTGACAACATCTAATTGCTCTGGAAATGAAATTTTTAGATTAGTTTTGTGGTAAAGTATTCAGTTTAATTTTAAAAGTGTCCTCCCAAATTATACTAAAATTTATACAATTCTGTACTATTATGATAATTATATCAGAATCGCTAATTTGTTTTTAGAAATTATTCTAGCATCATAAAAATGTAAAACTTCACGGCAAAAGGACACATTCTATTTGGTAGATGCCGAGTTGAATTTCTGAATTTCCAACTTTCCTTTTATGTACTTTGATATAAGCCGACTTTATATACTTTGAATTTTTAAATTTAAAATGAATATACTTGTTTTAATTTGCATAAATAAATTTATAGTACTTTTTAAAAAAAAAAAAAATACTATATTAAATTTTAAATGTATTAATTACACAATTCCATTACTTTTTATGGGAAGCTTCCTGCTAAATCTGAAATTTTCATAATATATGAGAACAATATACGGACTTAATTCAGAGCAATGATTAAAATTTAATACAAAACAAAACATTCTTCTTTTCAAGTTCTTTTGTTCGAAACGAAAATCTCTACGAATTTATTTTCCAGCATCTTTTTTTCCAAATTTGTAAATGAATAAGAAGCGTTCTTTATATGAAAATTAATTGCTAAGAATTTACTGAAAGTACGGGTTTATTATAATGTTTTCTAAATTCCTTATCAGTTGTTCATTCCCTATAAAAGACAAGGAACAGGAAGAAAAGCAAAAAATTTATTAAGATTTGATAAGACATTTCCTAAAGATGATTTTAATATTACATAAAGTACAACACATCTTTAATTCTTTAAGATTTTTGAAATTTTCATAATGGTTTTAAATATTTAAAGATATTTTTCTAATTATTATTAACAAATATAATTTCGGGTGTTTTTGTGTTTCATTTTTCAAACGCCTAAAAAGAGGCGATTTATAATTTCTTGATGAAAATTTTTTCAATTTAAATGATGAATGATTTTTTATTTAAATTAGGTATATATACTCGTATTTACTACATTTTAAAATACGTAACTTAATTAATAGAAAGCTGATTTTATTTTCAACTTGAACTAAAAGAATTTAATTAATTTTTACAACAGTTTATAATCAACTAAAAATCACCCGAATTATATTTATATATAAAAGATTAGAGACGCATTTTACTTTCATGCTTTAAATAGTATATCTCTAAAGATTTCTGCTAGAATCTATATGAAGTTTTCTATCTTAAAAAATGGATGCCTGTTAAAATCAAACTTCTATTCTCTTGTTATTTTAGCATTAATTAAATTTGATTTTCATCCAACAAACTGTCGACAACTGAATTTATGATATCACGCAAAAGTGATGTATTTTATTTGTGAGTTTACATTTTCTAGTATCAAAATGAAAACTCCAACAAAAATTACATTATTTGAAGAACTTTAACGATATTTCATTTTGTATTTATTTTTTTCGTATAAAATATCTAATATGACATTATACAATAAAAGCATATGAGCCATTTTCTTCTTGAATAAATTTTCACATTTAAAGTACGTTTTCTTTTCTCTTTTTTACAAAAATTTTTATTTTTCTATTTTGAAATAAAGCAATGAAATGATTCAATGATAAATCAAACAAGAAATATATGATCCTGCACTTACAATGAAGTTCCGAGAATTCTCCGAAATCTTTCTAATTATAGTCGTAATCATTTAGTCGCAGTTGTCATTTTAAACTTTGGACACTTCTGAACAAACTCTACAAATATCAGCATAAATTTCATGACGTTTTGTTTATTAGTTCAAAAATGTGTATGTTGAAATACATTTTTTCTAAAAATTTCACGGAAAAACTTGGCACAACAGCCATAGAAATGAATAAAATGATTTAGAAAGTTTGTGCTGGTTTAAAAAATCGTAGACTTTCGAGTGGTATAAATCAATTGTGGAAGACAGAGAGAGACCCTAAAACGCAACGAACGTGCAGAAAGACTATCAACATTTTAAAGAACAGATAAGATTGCATAAGATAGCTGCTCTAGTTGCAAAAATATTGGAGAATTCCGGTAACTTTATTGTCAGAACATGTATATCATTTCTTTTTATATGAATTGGTTTGCTAGAAATCAGTTAGGTACTATATCTGCTTACTCAATAGCGGAATGATAAAAGCATTTGAAAATGTATAAAAATATTCTTGAGAATTTTCAAGGGATTTCTTCGATACCATCATGATTCAAGATTTTATGTGAATATCTTAAATTATTAAAATATTTATAAATAACAAAGTGTTGTATGAGTCCTTATCAAATCTTCTTTGGAAGAAGATTGGATATACTTTTTCTTGTAGACATACGAAAAGAAAAACAAAAACAGGCACTGTCTACTTTCTTTAACATTTTTCTTTTTCTTTTCTTTTCTTCTCAGTTGTGAAAAATTATAAAATTATTTAAATTTAAATATATGCTTTCTGTTACATAATATGTTTTTTACATATTATCGAAAGAACTATTTTCCTTTCAATTATAATATACTATTTAAGTACTCGAGTCCAATGTCGAGTCCATGTAGTTAAATGTTTAATGAAACTATAATATTATAATTCGTTTACGTAAAATTGTGATGTAAAAAAAATCTGCCTGATGAAATTAGTCTGGCAATCACAGATATATTATCATTTAATAACAAACAAAAAATAATAAAATAACAAATAAGTTCATCATAATCTCCATTTGTTTTAATATGTACCATATACCCTATGAATAAATTTTCACAAATTTCTTTGGATACAAGGAAACTTTCTTATTAAAATAAAAAACTAAACTAAAAGGATCAAACTTGCGTAAATTGGTTTCGAAAACCAATCCGAACACGTACCACAAGTTTATAAGGAAACTTCACAGTATTTATCGATTGAAAATTATAAGAAGTTCGTAATAATTTAATGGTTGGGTCAAGGCAAGTCTGGTTATCATAAAAGATAAAATTCATTCATTTCACATGACACGCATATGAAAATTTAGTTTCTCAAAATAGTGTTCACCTATAATTTGAAGTTAAAGATTTCGGTCTGCATGGTGTCGAATATATGTTTCCTTTTTCTAGTTCGAATGACGTATGGTCATAACATTAATTAGGTTGACACACCTTTTCTTATTCACCTAAATATAAAAATCGTTAGTCCAAATTAAGCACGAAAAAAGATAAATACTAAATTTTCCTTTATTTTCCTTTTTTTATTATTATAACAAACGATAACAAAAAAAAATTTTTTTTTCTTATTATACGTTATTTAGTAAATGTCTGTCTTGTTCAGCTGACTAAACTAAAACTATATGAACTGAATTTGATATGGTACCAAACAAACAAAAACTATTTTATATAAATTTGGATGTTCAAAGATCTTTCAACAAACAACAAAACTGATGCAAAAGAAATAAAATTTTATTTTTATAAATCCCATTTTTCTTCGCATGAAGATCTTATAACGTTCTAGAATTTCCATGAATTTATCCACCTGGTATCATATTGTGAAATGATTATTTTTCTTTGAGAATTATTTCGAGCATAAAATTTCGGTCGAACCTTTTTGCCTTCGACCACGTTTTGTTACAATTTTATCACAGTTTTGTTTTGAAAATAATTGAACTTACTAAAGTTTTATTATTATAGATTATCGAAAAACAGTTAAGTTGTTTTGGGTACTAAATTTTAGCAATTATATCATGTCCCAAAAGATGATTCGAAAACAGCAGAAATTTTGGAAAGCAAAATATTAAGCTTTTTTACTTAGAAAAATTAAACATTGTTTCATTGTTAAAAGATATCCTCATTTATGCTTTTTTTAAACATCAAGTCGTTACGGAATGGATTTGTGATATATCAATTCAAAATACAGTAAAAAATGCCGATAAAAACACTAATAAAAAATGTGTCTACGACGTATAATCCTAATGTCGAACTCTGCTCATTGGCCAGGACCCGTCATCAAAATGTTATGATTATGTCCATATGCATAAATGTAAAATGTTTTTTTGAACATAAATGCAGTTAACAGTTAATTAAATAAGGCAAATCCAATAAAGGGATTTTGGGAAGAATTCATATGTGTACTATACGACAGTTATATAAACTAATATCAAATATAGATCATTATCATTTTGGGCTGTTCCGCGTTAAATATAGACACCCCTCCTAGTCGGGTATTTTTCAGCATTTCATGCTTACGATCTTCAATTCCTCTGTCTTTATCATCTTTTCTTTGGCTTGTCCATTTAAACATTAAACGTCTCAACGTGATTGAAAGAATGACATTAAAATATTTTAGATTTGCATATATATTAGGCGTTTAATTTAATAAAAATTTCTTCCCATTTCATTTTTCATTTACTACATAAAAAGTAATAACTCAAAGATATAAAATGAAAAATTATGATTTAATTGAATTATTATTTCGTAAATTAATGAATAATTTTATATATATTTTTATAGTAAAATAAAATGTTTTTAAAATTAAATTTCCATACGACATTTTTATTTCCAATTTTTCCTCATATTTCATATTTTTGACAATACACATTTCTACATAAATTTTGATACTTTCATAAAATCCCAAAAGCCTACTTCAATAAAAAAAAAACCTGCATATTCTTTCATAATTTCAATATTTTTATATGCTATGAAAAACCATATTCAATGTCCCAAAAAGGAAACACAATTTGTTATATAATAATATAAATATATATGCTTCGACCGTGTTCTTTATATCAGTTGAAACATATGCGTAAATTTAATTAAATCTTTTAGTTTAAATTGAAATAATCGATAAGAATTTCATATCGTTAGAGTTTTGCTTTTCATATATGATAGATAAATATATAAGATTTCAAATTTATATCTTTTAAAGCTTAGGAAAATACCGAAGCACGAAAATAGTATTTTGAACAATTTTAGAATTTTGATTCAGTTCCAATTTTATGCGCTTTGTTATTGGATTATGAATGTGAAATTCATTTTATGATTTGGCAAACATCTTGACTGGAAAATTCTTATATAAAGTTTGATCTTGAAGATGCAGTATTTCAAGGATTTTTATAATTTGTGATTCTGTTCTTGTTTGTAGAAAACTTCTTTTATTACTGAAATGAAGTATGATATACAATATGACATTGGAAGTTTTTCTTATGGATTTTATTTTGCTATGTGAAAGGTTTCAGATGTTCTCAAATTACTGATATGTTTACATACACCTGTTTTATATTAAATGACTTCAAAGTTTCATAACAACTTTTTTTTATACCTTTAAATAGAATTCACTCCAATACCATTTCTAAAAAAAAAAATTCAATAAAATACAACCGAATGAGATTTTCTTTTGTTATAGTATTTTCTTTGATTTTCGTTCAAAGACTTCATCTTTTTAAATGAAAAAAAGTCTTATTTATTTTCAGGTACATAAACATAGATCACATCTGTCTCTAAGCAATTCTTATGAATATTATTAATACTTGAAAAAGATGTTAATTAAACAAATAGTGTTTTCTATAAATAAGATTAATGTTAGTCTTATTTACGGTTCATTGATAAACATGATAAAACTTTTTATTTTGTAATGAATTTGGTATAATTTTATTAACTTATTTTTGTGTTTTACAATTAATCTTCAAATTATTTGTGTTTTATCAATAACTAATTTCTTGATGATTTTTACTACAACAAAAACAACATTTTCAATAATCTCTTCAGGCAGTAAGATTTTTCTTTCAAGAGCTGGCAAGCCATAACTTGGTAGCCCTACAAATTATGAATAATCTTAAATTTTTTCTTCATTTATGAAATAAACACTTCAATTAAACTTACTACTTAAATTTATCGCTATAATTTGCAGTAATTTTGGATTTCAATCGAAATACCATTTATACTTCACTCAAATTTGAAAAAGGCATAAATATTTATTTTTTACCAAAGTTATCACCAAATTATAAAACTAATTATTCCATACTTTAAAATAATCGAAATGTGAAAAAAGTTTTGTAATTTTTTAACTCAAAAATGATCATAAATTAATTTTAATAAATCATCAAAATTAATGGTTATTAACTTACAAAGTTTTATACTACTTTTTCTTTAGACTTTTTAACTGAACTGAATTGAACTATGGTCGAAAGTCTTCGCAGAAAAGAAAATATCTTTGAAGTGGAATTAAATTAATTCTTTCCCCACAAAAATTTTAATATTCAAATATAACAAATATTTTTATTAATTAATAATCTAATCGATGGAAATATTAAAACAATTACACGCATGAATAAACTTTATTTTGTTTGGTATTTAGTAGTGTTTTCTATATTAGAATACTAAATTTTAAAATAAAATGAAGAAATAGAATAAATTGAAATAGTTTAAATATAATTTTGAGAATACAGAAAACTCGTTCATAAGAAAAGAGTACATAGCCAATAGTATGAAATCTTATATAATTCAATAAAAAATTTCCAAATTCAAATATTGTCTATGAGAAATTTAAATTTGAAACATTATCTATAAAAAAGCTCATAGAAAGTACTGCACTGATGCCGGGTGATTCGTGAAGTGAAGCATTGCTATCTCTATTTTGAACTTATTGCCTCTATTGTGATTTTTCTTCTTTTTTTATCCTGTGCCTTTTTGAAGTTAAGAAGTTATTCAGTTAAGTAAGGATTGAATCAATTCAATATTTTACCATTAATTAATTTTATTTAAAAGAAAAGTCGGAATCTTTGTTCTAACAAAAATACATCTATAATGAAATAATGTCTTCTATTTACGCCTGTAATAGAAGAAAAATAAAATAAAAAGCTTTTTAAAAGGTTATTTTTCATTTACAAAATAAAGACTGATTAACCTCGACGAGACCTCTTTTTTTAGAGACAATATTTCATGATTAGTTTTCATGAAAACATTTCGTAATTTGTTGTCCAATTTTAAGTAGTCGAAGCTGCAATTCAGTGAACGAAACAAGGCAAACATCGCATTTTTTTATAATCTATTTTAATTTTGCGGTTATATCAAAACATTATAACATTATAACAGAATAACGACAAAGACACCGACATCAATTAAGTTCTAGATCGATTTCTTTTTTTCAACAAAAAATAAATTTGATATGTTTTATATTTTTGATTCACAAAATAAAAGTAATACTTACATTTAATCTTTGAGATAGTTTCCCTCATTTACCAGTCGTTAACTGATCATATTGCACGTTATTTATAAAATACGTTTTTCAAAAATAATTTCATGAAAATTGAACTTTGAATATTGGATTTTCATAGTGATTTATTGTTTGGTGAATGTGATACCTTTCTATGATGTACAACACATATGGTGCAAGTTAATATATCGTACTATATGTAGATTTTCAAGGTTTGTTTTTAAATGGAAAAAAGAATCCAATCCGAAAAGATTTCTAGATAAATAAACGAATGTATAGTATAGATTAAATTGAAAAGAATGAAATTGGTTTACAGACAAAAGGACGAGTGCATATGATCCAGTTTACGAATTGAATATTGAAAGTTTTTCTTTCCTTTATAAACAATAAAAGAAATAAACAAATTCATTTTATGTTAGGGTGTGTTGAATTGAAGTTTTATTCAATTTTGTCTTTAAACCACTAAATTAATTTATTTTAAATACCTAAAAATCCGATTGTGGCTTTTATTTCAGATTAATTGAAATGAATTTATTATATTGTCGAATCGATTTTGGACTAAATCCTTTTAGAAAATTACAAATTTAAAATCGTATTCAAACGGAAGTTAATTGAAT
Source organism: Xylophagus ater (assembly GCA_963422695.1). Classification (NCBI taxonomy): domain Eukaryota; kingdom Metazoa; phylum Arthropoda; class Insecta; order Diptera; family Xylophagidae; genus Xylophagus; species Xylophagus ater. The sequence continues at coordinate 7,012,614 of OY730486.1, read as the reverse complement.
AATGGTCGAGAAATTCGGTTCATTTTGTTCTGATTTTATAAAATAAAACAATTAAACAGACGATTTTCCCTTTTAATGGATTTATTCTGTATTCTAAAGTGCCCAAATGTATGCAATCCCATAAATAATTCCACTATAGATGATTTTTTTGTGCATTGTTGACAAAAATCTCTGTTTGTGATTGATCTGAGAATTTAAAATACTTTCGGACTATATATATATACTACTAACTGATATTCCAGTTTGTTCCGGGAAATTATTTAAAATTTTCTAAAGTTTTCTTTAACCTCTTCAGGACCGAATTTTGAATTTTAGTGATATCAACACACAGACAAATTCTGAAATTTCGACAACTGAAGTTTAGTTATGCCGTGAAAAAACTGGTATGCCCTCTGATATTTTCTACCCTAGAGTATAATTATTTTGACCATACACAACTGAAATTCAATTTTAAGAAAAGCAAAAATCAAAAATGCAAATAAACAAGTTTGTCTGAAATTAACATAAAGTTAAAATCGTTTTAACTACAATTTATAAAAAGAAGTCACATCATAATAACTTGTTTTTTCTATGATTTTAAAATTCTAAATATATATATTTTTGTCCTTCTGAAAGTTCTAAAAAAAGTGTTAAATATAAAAAGAAAAAATTAATTCTTAATATATAAGTGTTTTTGATTAAAAAGTGTAAAATATAATGAATAAAAATATGAAAGTTTAAAAATAATCTAAATGATAGGAAATAAGTGGAAACGTCGACCTCCAGTGTATTGGAGTCGAGATGAGTAAATTTCATGTGAGCTATAGTGCATTGGGAATGTCTGACGACACATCCTCATCGTTACCATCTTGTCGGACCGTGAGAAATGTCAATTTCCCACCGGAGACTTCTGATGGATTACCAATTTCAGGTTCTAGACGTGGTTCAAGATTTTTCCAAAGACCACGTTCAATGTCAGCATGGAGTGATATTAGCAGAAGTAGTATGCGCTTGGATGAACGGTATTAATTTTGTTTTATATTTTAGTTTTTTAAATATTTTCTTAAAATAAGAGATAAAAACTTTTCCTCATTTTTCAAGAGCAAATAGTAAGGTTTAAGAATGCCTGATTACATACTCAGCCTTTTAAAATTAAGGAAATACGTTTTGAAGTATTTTACAGTATAAAATTATATAGAACCGGAGCTCATCAAATATTTGAAGGAATCTGAAAAATTTATATTTACCCCCAAAAGGAATAAAAGTTTTTAGAAAAGAACAAATTTTTCATAGCTATTTGATTTATGAAAATTTTCATTTTATTTTATTTGCGTACATTTAAATCGAAAATTATATTATTTTATCATGGTTCCCTTGGGTTCGCTCTATTATAATATGAAAAGAAATTTCAACTACGAACATATGTATACTTATACTTTTTTTTTTTAAAGTCTGACAGTTTTTATTTAAATAAATTATGTCTAAATATATTTTTAAAACTAAGATTAAACATTTGATTTTAGTTTTTATTATTAATTTATTCAACTAAAAAAATTCCACATATACAATTTGCTACAAATCAACCGGGATAGCAAGGAGAATTAGTTACACATGGAAGTTTTCTAAGTAATTAAGTGGTTCATTTGCGACAAACCATAAATGCCCTAGTCCTAAATTCCTTAAAAAAAAGAACCCTAAACCCTTAAGATGAAAATTAACTTAGATTAGCTTAAAATGCAATATCGTGACTTTGGCAATACCGATTCTAACCTACATTAAAAGTAAGGCTAAGTAATTATCTAAATAATGTCCTAAATTAGTGGTTCTACCGAAAAGGATTTAGAAATACAATGTTTTCGCAATAATTAATGCAAATATGTGATTTTTTATTTTTCCTTTAAAAAATTATTAATTATGTTAAAAAGTGACGAAATTTACACAAAACCTGGAGACTGGAAATGTATTTCCCGTTGAAAAATACCACAGCCCTGAGTTTATGCGATGTGATACCTCCTCATTGAATATGCTGGAAAATCTTAAACTGCTTCTTACGGTCTGAATTGCAATTTTGTAGACATATTCGAGGGGAAGGGCTTTTCAAATACGTCGGCTAATTTTAGCTAAGTTTAATAAATGATTAAAATTAATGATAGTATTCGTTTGCGAATACATTTTTCAATTTCGTCCATTAATTGTTTCAGAACAAAATTTTAAATTTATTTCGTCACACTCTGTAGGCAAAGCAATCATTTCATTAAAAGCATTTAAATAATGAGACGACAAATAATAAACTATTATAATAAATGGCATTTACAATCAAATGAAAAATTCGTCTTTAATTTGAATAACAAAGTTCGAAACAATTGACTTAGTTCTCAGAAAATTTGTACAAAAAAAAAGAAATTAAAAATTAAAAAAGTTAAAAAAGTTTAATGAGTTTTTGGAAAATTCTTCATAATCAAATATTGTAAAAAGACTTGTATAAGAATTTCGATTAATATTGTACGAATTTGTTGTTAATTTTTGTTTACAATGAAAAAGCTAAAAAAGAACTGCAGCACTTATTTCTTTAGGCTAAAAGAAAAAAAAATTATGAAAAAGATATGACAAAGATATCACCATTAAAACTTTTTTGAGACGACTATTAAAGAAAATTCCTCAAGGATAATGCGTTGGAAGGATCTTAAGATATATAACAGATGGAAGAAAATGTCTGTTTTATTTAAAATTTTCACATTTTTTTTAAAGAATTTAAATAACAATAGAAGGTCTTAAGATTTCATAAAATATTAATAATGTCGAAATTCATTTTTGTTAGTCAAGTCAAGACGTAAATAATATTTTATAAATGGAATTATTTTTTGTTTCTGAATCTCATTAAATTAAAAATTAAATATAATTTTGAAAATAAATTGCCAAAATTGAATTTAATCGATTTTTATATCCGAATTGAGACTACGGGAAAAATGCACAAATTTCTACAATGTTGTGAGGAATGAATTCAAATGGAAAAGTTTTTGATTTTTGGGTTAGCAAATATGAGCTGAAAAAGATCTTTTACATTTTTTGGATATTCATGATTTTGTGTATAAATTTTTTAAAACTAAATTTTATATGATCGTGACACAATTGTCTCTAATCAAATACCTTTTATTTTTGTTTATTTTGGCAAAGGCCTGTTCCCTTACTAATGTTCTTTTGTTACCAATGTCTGCAAAATCTATAAAGGAAGAGGATTTTGCTTAAGCTTGAATTATTTTTGAATGGTTTTTTGATGAAAAGGACACGTTTATTTAAAGCAATATGTACCTTATATTTTATTCAAAGTATTGCCCTTCTTTTGGGCAACAAATGGATTCCGTAATAAAACAAAATCCTTCTTGTTTTGAAGCAAGGTTCATGTTTATTACCTTCATAAGGTTTGAAGTACTTTCAGAGAGATGGCTCCTTTAAAAATCTTTTCATCAATAGTGATAATCAGACGGTGCAATGTTTGATAAATATAGCGGGTGAGCTAAGACATCTCATCCAAATGCTTTCAACATTTCCTCCACAGATTGTGGTTGAGCGGTGTCATGTTGGAAAATTAATTTCAAATTGATTAGTCAATCACTATAATCATTAACCGTTTTACCAAGTTTACCACGAAATTATAAATAAACAATATTATGTCTAATAAAATCGATCCAAAGATCGAAATTGACGTGGATATAAAATTCCTAAGTTTTTTCTTCAGTTTTCCCAATTTAATTAATTCACTATTTGACCGATTTGAATAAAATTTTCAAAATAAATCTAAATTTTTAAAACTCAGATTATCCATCAATTCGGACGCATATTACTATTAAGCCGAAGAAATCGTTAATGTATTATTAATTTTGCCTGTTCTTTCACATAAAAAAGAGTTTATAACCCAATTTTGGTTTTCTTTATACTGTTTTTGTGTTAGTATAGTATTGTTTCCTTTTAAATTTCAAATCAATTCATTTTCGTTAAAATAAATAAGAATAAATTAAATTTTAGAAGGGAAAACAAAAACAAATTGAAATCAATTCCATCTTATTTTCGTATAGCTAGAAGGAATTTCCTTATTCGATCGTTACATAATTACACTAAAATATTGAAGGTAAATTTTCGTAATTGATCCGGAATTTTAGAAAACCGTCTAATTTTAAATATAGACTATTTTCTTATATATACATATATTTTATGCATGGGAGAAAATTTCTTAAAAATCATTTACAGATGTTGTCCTGAAGGAGCATATGTTTTTTTTGTTTGTTATATAACTGGATTTTTAAGGTTGAACCTTTTTCAACAGAATTTATTCCAGTTTTATTTTCTGTGTTTTAAATAAATGTTTGAAAATCGATAAAACAATAAAAGTCAACACAAAACATTCATTCACAATATTTATCAACGGAAAATGAATATTCTGAGAATTTGGAAAATATATTTGTTTGAGCATTTCATAATTAATCAAATCAAAACGATAATGAAAATGTTGAAATGATTAATATGAAGATGGAAATGTTTTGTTTTCTCGTCCAAAAAGATATTTAAAATTTTGTACTTCCTCTGACCCAAATTATGGTATACGTTTCTGTTAAACTTTCTCACTATGGAGAGTTGTAGGAAATAATTATTTTTTATTTTAATTCATCCTTTTCGGATATGTAGTAGTCGGCACTGGTAGTGGTTTGTTTTTTTCAGATATGGTAATTCATATTATTTGAAAATAACACCCATTCTACTGTACAATTACAGTATCACTGCAACGAAAGATTGGCGGCAGTTTCCGCCCTAGTGAGACTGACGAAGCTGCAAGTAAAGAGTGACCGAAGGGATAAAAATGATTTTGCTTCTGTGGATAGTGCTTTAATCTTGGCTTGAGTGGGAAAAATAAGAAAATGTATATTGGTTGAACCTGGGATTCATTCATGCTCTTCGAACCCAAAAGCTTCGAGAAATACATTAATATTCATCAAGAAATTACAAATTGCCTGTTTGCTAGGGGCCCATGAAAATTAGACAGATTTTCAAATAAAGAAAATTATATCACGTATCTTATTTTTTACGAAAAATTTTTTGTGTTTCTCAAAATTTATGAGCAAATTAAAATACACACATAAGAAAGACTGGTTTAATATACCTGCTTCAAAGAAAGATTATGCCAACTAACGTTGTCAATCTATAACATAAAAACTTCTTATTTTTAAAATTATCCACCGATAAGGGATTATTCTATAATCTGTCGTATTTCTGTACAAATTATTATTAGAATAATACCTAATTAGATAATTGAAATTCCAATTAAATGAATTGGATAACTTTAATATAAAAGAATATTTATAAAATTACCAAGAAAAACAAGAAAATTTCCCAAAAAAGAATATTTCAAATATTTTATATAAATAGATAAAATTCGCGTTTTGTGAAATAAATTTAATATTCTGGAAAATCATAATTAATAAATTCTATTATATTTTCATAATTTTTAAATTGAATTTCTATGTTATTCATAAAATTTTTTGAAAAATATATCTTCATAACAAAATGTTGGCAAAAATATAATTATTAATTTGAATAATTTCACCTTTCAGAAAACCATCAGCAAGAAAATTTAATTAAAATTTTAAATCGATATCATTTTATACTATTTGAAATTATTTCTAGAACAATTTTAAGAATAAATTTTAGTTAAAAATAATTTTAAACTCATACAAAATTGCGTTCGCCATTTACGTATGCTGAATACAATCATTGGGAAATTAATTGTGTAATTATTCTATGTAAAATACGTATTTTATAATTACACTCAAAGAAAGAAATGCAGTTCAAACAAATTGCACACCTTTTTGTAAAAGAAAAAGAAACCATTTTTACCTTTTTTTCATAGTACCAAACAAACAACACAGCAAAATTAAGCAATATAAATGACTCAATTAAAAACCTTACTCCACAAATGGTTCTTTCGGTGTTGATTGTGATATTTGAGCCATGGAAATGCACTTAAATACACCAGAAATGCAGAAAAACGTAGTAAACATCCAATTTTACTTCAACCATGTCTCATACTCATCATAAGTCATCACACTCATGGTGAAGCATGGTTACATCAGAGAATTTGACATTGTTGGCGTTCATAGATCCAGCAAATTCGTTGTCAGTTTATTTCCATTTCTAAATGAGAAAGGATTCCTTATTAACACTTAAGCTGTTAAATTGTAACACTCTGTATATTTTCAAAAACGTTACACGTTTCTATTCATGGATACACATTCGTTTCTTATTATGGTAGTGACTATGGACCGCTTTTTGATTATACTCGTATAATACAAGACAAGTTCTATTCAAAGTTTATCTTTTATTTTGTAAGGGTACTTATTCAAGAAGAAATTAAATATGTACGAAAGTTTTGTAGTGCACTTTGAAATAAGAATATGTACTCATTTCCTTCATTTCCTTTTTTTTTTGTATTCCATAAAAATAATTCCTTCTATAATGAGTTTCATAAAAGAATTCCGACTGTTCTCTATACTCGACTATTAACATAATATCATAATATTAAATGGGGCATAGTGATATCTCTTCTTCACAAGAGTTATCCAACGGATGAACACATTCTTAATATACATATAATGAAATCTCTGCATAGTGAAATTCCATTTTAGAAAATTCTAAGAAATTTATTTCGGTCTTGTTATAGAACCGTGAAAAAGGATTTAAAAAATGTATAAGAAATGACAAAATCTAGATGTGTTCATGTGTTAAAGCTAAATAACATTTTCGAAAATCCTCACCGATTTCCAGAGTAATTGATAATATCAGTTTTTATATGAAAAATTTTTAAGTAATTTCTTAAAGAGTTGAAAAGTCTTAAACTTTGGAAAATTCATTCTGAATAAATTCATTTCAAGCATTTTTGAAAGATTGGATAAGAATTCGTTACTTCTTAAGGACTTTTTTTTTATAAATAAGAATCTAAATCTTAGTTTAGGAAAAATTTTCCTTTATTCTTAAAAAAACAAATTTTATTATGTAATCTTTTTTTTCGTATACAAAACTCATTTTTCAAGCAAATGCCTAATGCTTTGGTGATGTTCCCACAAAAAATATTCATGGATATCAAATGATAGAAAGACACTATTCCGCCCAACAATTTGCAAGTAACTACTATAACCATTAACACCCCACCAAACTTACACAGGGTTCATATTAGCCAATATTTCTGGTATACCAGCAAAATTGGTTGCTAAAAAGCTAGTGTAGACCCTCCTGGTATACCAATTTTTCTGGTAACACAGGGTCTACAATTGCCAATATTTCTGGTAAGCCAGCTGGTATACCAGAAATATTGGCTAATGTAGACCCTGTGTTACGTTCTTCCGTTTAGTGTCGCTAAATGATAAGTGTAAGTGTATGCCCATCTTCCAACTCAATCTTACCAATCGCTCACTCATTTAAAGACTAATCTACGTAGGGTACACTCAGGTAGTCGCTAATAAATCCATTTATAAAATTTCCCAACTTCTAAATCAATCTATTGAAATCAATTCTAATGTTCAACTGGAACCGTACTGAACTACTGACTACTATTTTTGTATTTATTCCAACATGCAATTCTCAATTCCCAATTTTCAATCGCATTTTTATGCCCTATGATAGGTACTACCAGAGGGTATATTAGTTTTGTCACTAAGTGTGTAACGCATAGAAATAATCACCGCAGAAAAATTTCAAGGGTATGGTTGTGTAGGGAATCAAAAGTTATATCGATTTATGCATGTCCGTCCGTAGACAAGATAACTCAAAAACGCGTTGGAAGGATCTTAAGATATATAACAGATGGAAGAAAATGTCTGTTTTATTTAAAATTTTCACATTTTTTTTAAAGAATTTAAATAACAATAGAAGGTCTTAAGATTTCATAAAATATTAATAATGTCGAAATTCATTTTTGTTAGTCAAGTCAAGACGTAAATAATATTTTATAAATGGAATTATTTTTTGTTTCTGAATCTCATTAAATTAAAAATTAAATATAATTTTGAAAATAAATTGCCAAAATTGAATTTAATCGATTTTTATATCCGAATTGAGACTACGGGAAAAATGCACAAATTTCTACAATGTTGTGAGGAATGAATTCAAATGGAAAAGTTTTTGATTTTTGGGTTAGCAAATATGAGCTGAAAAAGATCTTTTACATTTTTTGGATATTCATGATTTTGTGTATAAATTTTTTAAAACTAAATTTTATATGATCGTGACACAATTGTCTCTAATCAAATACCTTTTATTTTTGTTTATTTTGGCAAAGGCCTGTTCCCTTACTAATGTTCTTTTGTTACCAATGTCTGCAAAATCTATAAAGGAAGAGGATTTTGCTTAAGCTTGAATTATTTTTGAATGGTTTTTTGATGAAAAGGACACGTTTATTTAAAGCAATATGTACCTTATATTTTATTCAAAGTATTGCCCTTCTTTTGGGCAACAAATGGATTCCGTAATAAAACAAAATCCTTCTTGTTTTGAAGCAAGGTTCATGTTTATTACCTTCATAAGGTTTGAAGTACTTTCAGAGAGATGGCTCCTTTAAAAATCTTTTCATCAATAGTGATAATCAGACGGTGCAATGTTTGATAAATATAGCGGGTGAGCTAAGACATCTCATCCAAATGCTTTCAACATTTCCTCCACAGATTGTGGTTGAGCGGTGTCATGTTGGAAAATTAATTTCAAATTGATTAGTCAATCACTATAATCATTAACCGTTTTACCAAGTTTACCACGAAATTATAAATAAACAATATTATGTCTAATAAAATCGATCCAAAGATCGAAATTGACGTGGATATAAAATTCCTAAGTTTTTTCTTCAGTTTTCCCAATTTAATTAATTCACTATTTGACCGATTTGAATAAAATTTTCAAAATAAATCTAAATTTTTAAAACTCAGATTATCCATCAATTCGGACGCATATTACTATTAAGCCGAAGAAATCGTTAATGTATTATTAATTTTGCCTGTTCTTTCACATAAAAAAGAGTTTATAACCCAATTTTGGTTTTCTTTATACTGTTTTTGTGTTAGTATAGTATTGTTTCCTTTTAAATTTCAAATCAATTCATTTTCGTTAAAATAAATAAGAATAAATTAAATTTTAGAAGGGAAAACAAAAACAAATTGAAATCAATTCCATCTTATTTTCGTATAGCTAGAAGGAATTTCCTTATTCGATCGTTACATAATTACACTAAAATATTGAAGGTAAATTTTCGTAATTGATCCGGAATTTTAGAAAACCGTCTAATTTTAAATATAGACTATTTTCTTATATATACATATATTTTATGCATGGGAGAAAATTTCTTAAAAATCATTTACAGATGTTGTCCTGAAGGAGCATATGTTTTTTTTGTTTGTTATATAACTGGATTTTTAAGGTTGAACCTTTTTCAACAGAATTTATTCCAGTTTTATTTTCTGTGTTTTAAATAAATGTTTGAAAATCGATAAAACAATAAAAGTCAACACAAAACATTCATTCACAATATTTATCAACGGAAAATGAATATTCTGAGAATTTGGAAAATATATTTGTTTGAGCATTTCATAATTAATCAAATCAAAACGATAATGAAAATGTTGAAATGATTAATATGAAGATGGAAATGTTTTGTTTTCTCGTCCAAAAAGATATTTAAAATTTTGTACTTCCTCTGACCCAAATTATGGTATACGTTTCTGTTAAACTTTCTCACTATGGAGAGTTGTAGGAAATAATTATTTTTTATTTTAATTCATCCTTTTCGGATATGTAGTAGTCGGCACTGGTAGTGGTTTGTTTTTTTCAGATATGGTAATTCATATTATTTGAAAATAACACCCATTCTACTGTACAATTACAGTATCACTGCAACGAAAGATTGGCGGCAGTTTCCGCCCTAGTGAGACTGACGAAGCTGCAAGTAAAGAGTGACCGAAGGGATAAAAATGATTTTGCTTCTGTGGATAGTGCTTTAATCTTGGCTTGAGTGGGAAAAATAAGAAAATGTATATTGGTTGAACCTGGGATTCATTCATGCTCTTCGAACCCAAAAGCTTCGAGAAATACATTAATATTCATCAAGAAATTACAAATTGCCTGTTTGCTAGGGGCCCATGAAAATTAGACAGATTTTCAAATAAAGAAAATTATATCACGTATCTTATTTTTTACGAAAAATTTTTTGTGTTTCTCAAAATTTATGAGCAAATTAAAATACACACATAAGAAAGACTGGTTTAATATACCTGCTTCAAAGAAAGATTATGCCAACTAACGTTGTCAATCTATAACATAAAAACTTCTTATTTTTAAAATTATCCACCGATAAGGGATTATTCTATAATCTGTCGTATTTCTGTACAAATTATTATTAGAATAATACCTAATTAGATAATTGAAATTCCAATTAAATGAATTGGATAACTTTAATATAAAAGAATATTTATAAAATTACCAAGAAAAACAAGAAAATTTCCCAAAAAAGAATATTTCAAATATTTTATATAAATAGATAAAATTCGCGTTTTGTGAAATAAATTTAATATTCTGGAAAATCATAATTAATAAATTCTATTATATTTTCATAATTTTTAAATTGAATTTCTATGTTATTCATAAAATTTTTTGAAAAATATATCTTCATAACAAAATGTTGGCAAAAATATAATTATTAATTTGAATAATTTCACCTTTCAGAAAACCATCAGCAAGAAAATTTAATTAAAATTTTAAATCGATATCATTTTATACTATTTGAAATTATTTCTAGAACAATTTTAAGAATAAATTTTAGTTAAAAATAATTTTAAACTCATACAAAATTGCGTTCGCCATTTACGTATGCTGAATACAATCATTGGGAAATTAATTGTGTAATTATTCTATGTAAAATACGTATTTTATAATTACACTCAAAGAAAGAAATGCAGTTCAAACAAATTGCACACCTTTTTGTAAAAGAAAAAGAAACCATTTTTACCTTTTTTTCATAGTACCAAACAAACAACACAGCAAAATTAAGCAATATAAATGACTCAATTAAAAACCTTACTCCACAAATGGTTCTTTCGGTGTTGATTGTGATATTTGAGCCATGGAAATGCACTTAAATACACCAGAAATGCAGAAAAACGTAGTAAACATCCAATTTTACTTCAACCATGTCTCATACTCATCATAAGTCATCACACTCATGGTGAAGCATGGTTACATCAGAGAATTTGACATTGTTGGCGTTCATAGATCCAGCAAATTCGTTGTCAGTTTATTTCCATTTCTAAATGAGAAAGGATTCCTTATTAACACTTAAGCTGTTAAATTGTAACACTCTGTATATTTTCAAAAACGTTACACGTTTCTATTCATGGATACACATTCGTTTCTTATTATGGTAGTGACTATGGACCGCTTTTTGATTATACTCGTATAATACAAGACAAGTTCTATTCAAAGTTTATCTTTTATTTTGTAAGGGTACTTATTCAAGAAGAAATTAAATATGTACGAAAGTTTTGTAGTGCACTTTGAAATAAGAATATGTACTCATTTCCTTCATTTCCTTTTTTTTTTTGTATTCCATAAAAATAATTCCTTCTATAATGAGTTTCATAAAAGAATTCCGACTGTTCTCTATACTCGACTATTAACATAATATCATAATATTAAATGGGGCATAGTGATATCTCTTCTTCACAAGAGTTATCCAACGGATGAACACATTCTTAATATACATATAATGAAATCTCTGCATAGTGAAATTCCATTTTAGAAAATTCTAAGAAATTTATTTCGGTCTTGTTATAGAACCGTGAAAAAGGATTTAAAAAATGTATAAGAAATGACAAAATCTAGATGTGTTCATGTGTTAAAGCTAAATAACATTTTCGAAAATCCTCACCGATTTCCAGAGTAATTGATAATATCAGTTTTTATATGAAAAATTTTTAAGTAATTTCTTAAAGAGTTGAAAAGTCTTAAACTTTGGAAAATTCATTCTGAATAAATTCATTTCAAGCATTTTTGAAAGATTGGATAAGAATTCGTTACTTCTTAAGGACTTTTTTTTTATAAATAAGAATCTAAATCTTAGTTTAGGAAAAATTTTCCTTTATTCTTAAAAAAACAAATTTTATTATGTAATCTTTTTTTTCGTATACAAAACTCATTTTTCAAGCAAATGCCTAATGCTTTGGTGATGTTCCCACAAAAAATATTCATGGATATCAAATGATAGAAAGACACTATTCCGCCCAACAATTTGCAAGTAACTACTATAACCATTAACACCCCACCAAACTTACACAGGGTTCATATTAGCCAATATTTCTGGTATACCAGCAAAATTGGTTGCTAAAAAGCTAGTGTAGACCCTCCTGGTATACCAATTTTTCTGGTAACACAGGGTCTACAATTGCCAATATTTCTGGTAAGCCAGCTGGTATACCAGAAATATTGGCTAATGTAGACCCTGTGTTACGTTCTTCCGTTTAGTGTCGCTAAATGATAAGTGTAAGTGTATGCCCATCTTCCAACTCAATCTTACCAATCGCTCACTCATTTAAAGACTAATCTACGTAGGGTACACTCAGGTAGTCGCTAATAAATCCATTTATAAAATTTCCCAACTTCTAAATCAATCTATTGAAATCAATTCTAATGTTCAACTGGAACCGTACTGAACTACTGACTACTATTTTTGTATTTATTCCAACATGCAATTCTCAATTCCCAATTTTCAATCGCATTTTTATGCCCTATGATAGGTACTACCAGAGGGTATATTAGTTTTGTCACTAAGTGTGTAACGCATAGAAATAATCACCGCAGAAAAATTTCAAGGGTATGGTTGTGTAGGGAATCAAAAGTTATATCGATTTATGCATGTCCGTCCGTAGACAAGATAACTCAAAAACGCGTTATCCGATTTTGATGAAATTTATAATATGAGTTGCTTATTCCTTAACTGGGTTTGGTATTGCATTTGAGCAAAATCGATCCACGGAGGGCCAAGTTATAAAGGAAAAACCAGAGTGACCAGAAAGTTTTGTCGTTTTTTTGGTTATGGTTTTTCGGATGTAATTGGAAAATTTGTCAATCGATTTTGTTTAAATTAATTATATAGTTTAATTACATAAATAGATGATACCACGCTAAATTTCAGTCAAATCGATCCAAGGATAGTGGAGAAAGAAATAGTTGTAGCCTAAAATAAGCCTGTTCATAAAGTTTTCCCGATGTGTTTTAAAAAGTTATATACAGATTTCAATCAAATTTACGAAACGTGTTTATGCTATTAGAGTCCAGTACACTTGTGAATTTGAGCTAATTTGAGAATGTAGAAACGAAGTTATGGAGAAAAAAACCTTGAAATTTTGAGTTAAGTAGAAAGTTCGTGGCGTTTTTTGTCCAATAGATGGCTTTAGAGTCGTATAACTTTAGTAATTATAATCCTATCAAGTTATGTTATAGCGCGCTTAAAAGGTGATATTTTATAGAATATTTATAAAAAAAATTGTGAAATTCAGGCAGAACTAATTGGGGTAATTGGGTTTTGAAAATGAGCCAAAATTCTGAAAAAAATTCCCTATATTAATGCTCCATGTTAGGTACTACCGTCCGTCCGTGGACAAGATAACTCAAAAACACGTTATCCAATTTTGATGAAATTTAGAAAGCTACTTGGTTATTGCTATAGTGGATTTGGTATTGCATTTCAGCAAAATTGACTGAGGGTCAGCGAAGTTATTAAGCAAAAACAAGGGTGACCATAAACTTTTGTCGTTTTTTTTACATAGTTTTTCGTATTTAATTGGAAAATTTGTAAAGCAATTTTGTTTAAATTAATTATATTGGTTGACTACATAAATAGACGATACCGTTGTAAATTTCAGTGATATCAGTCTAAGGATAGTGGAGAAATAAATAGTTGTAGGAGGAAATAAACCTGTTCAGAAAGTTTTTTTGATGTACATTTAGAACTAATACACCGATTTGAATAAAATTTGCAAATTTGACTTGTACTACCAGGGTCTGGGTTACTTACAAATTAGAGAAAATTTTGAAAAGGGCGAAAAAAGTTATGAAGAAAAAACCTTGATATATTGTTAGTTTTCACAGTTTTTCCCTCCCATTTCTACCATAGGGCATCAAAAAATCGGCTATGGGCCGATTTTAAATTACTTTATGTTATTGTATATCAAATGAGTTTCTTTTCTATGACTCTCTTTATAGAGCAAATCGTAGAGTTTTTCAGTTTTTAGGGCAATTCGTTTAACTACCAAAAAGCCTTAATGAAAAGAAAAACTTGCACAAATGGGATGGAAATTTACTGACTTTTGGAGTTAATTAAATATCAAAACTTATGTTTATGATTAACAGTTCATTGTTTGACTCTATATATCCATGTTGTCTGTAACATATATGCATAAAATTTATGTTCGAGTTTAGTACCTGCTAATAATTCCAGTGTGTTACATCAAGTTTTATTTTCAAAGTAGTTCAACTGAAATACAAGTTTTCATAAAATAAAAGTGTTTGAATTAAGTTTTGTTCGATTTACAATGCAATTTGAAGTTGGTTTATAATATTCAACATAAAATTCAACTTTAACTTTATTCCAAACAGTACTAAACTTTTGTATACGTTTTTATAGTTGTTGTTTAGTTTTAGTATATTAAATTGCAGGTCTTTTTTGGGACTTTGAACCCATTGGTATTCCTTTAATTTAATAATTTTTAATGTTTATTCAATTTCAAAAGAATGTAGTAGGCATGTATATATTTTTAAAATCATACTAATATTATAAAGAGGAAAGGTTTGTATGGATGTTTGACACGAATAAACTCAAAAACTACTGGACCGATTTCAAAAATTCTTTCACCATTAGAATGCTACATTATCCCTGAGTAACATACGCTATAGTTATTGCTAGAAAAAATTAGGGATCCTACTAAAACTTAAATAATATAATCTATAGAAATATTATAAAGAGGAAAGATTTGTTCCGCATACATCTGTATCTAATGATCCTCGCATTCATGTCTGTCGCGTCTAATATTCTCTGTAGTCTAACTTCATGCACAAAAACCCTTCTAATGTTTAAAAAATAAATCTCCACCCGTGCGAAGCCGGGACGGGCCACTAGTAGAATATAAAAAAAGAAATGAAATTTTCCGAGCCCAATCTAGGGCGAGTTTTCGAAAGTATTTAAAATCAAAACATTTTTGGTGCATTTTGGGTAACTCGAACGAACGCAAATAATCAAGATTCGGTTTCAAATTTTATTTTGAAAAAATTTGGTTTTTTTTTTATTTCTTTGTGAAAAATTTTTTGGAAAAAAAAAAAATTAAAAAAAAAATATCTCCAAAACAATATTGAACACATCTCACCCTTACACTAGTCGCAAGTTAACTATCGTTGGGGGTAGATGTGTCTTTTTTTTAAGGGAGTTTTTTTTAAGTGAGTTTTTTTATGAGTGATTTTTGAGTAATTTTTCTTTATTCGAAATAATTTTTTTGAGTGAGTTTTTTATGAGTTTTTTTTTTTAAACAAAGAATTCTGGAGTGGAATTGCGATTGCCAGGCTATCTATCGGGTATAAAGAATTAAAAATGGTTGAAAATATTGAAAAATATTTAATTTGTTTTTGACCTACACTTTGTACGGAAAATAACTAAAGATTTCCTTTTAGGTAAGTAATTGCTTCTGATCTTGGTATTACATTTCTTGGTACAGATTTTAATAGAGTAATGATATTTCTGTTCAAACTAAACTGCCATTATGACAGCAACTTCTTTTGTTACTGCATTTCTGATTCATATAAATAAATCATATAAATCATAGGAGAATGATCCCAAAAGGTGAATCTTAATCCCCAAAGTTTTTTTTAATCCCGGGAGTCGAGATGTTTCACATTTCCTTCTTTTCATTAGCCTTTTTTAGATGAACTGAGTAAATATGACGTATTACTCCACTTCTTGAAGATCTTTTGTATCCAATACTTGCAGAACAGTATTTGCCAAACGTTTTTTTACAGTTTTCATTCCTTTTGAAATGATTCCACACTACCGGCGAAATTTTCCTTTGACCTAGCCTTATGAAATTAATTTGTTATGTTACAAAACAATTCAAATGTAATCAAGTAGTTACTCTATTACCCGGGTAATCGAGCAATCGAAAAATCAATAAAATTTCCGAATATCCGGGTATTAGCTACTCGAGAGTAGATACACTAGTCGCAACCACACCCACTGAATGGAGACATATCGTATCTTTTCAGTTGGCCTCTCCAAAATATGCATTCGAATTCTTATGGAAATTCGCTCACTACTGGACTGAATTAGAGACGCGTTTCTATTCTATATAGTATTTGTTTTAGCTACCCAGAGGTTTCGCGTCTGGTAAATGTCTCTAAAGCTTTATGAGGAGGGATAGAAACCGTTTTTTTTTTTTTTTTATCAAACTGATGATCTTCAAACCGAAAAATGGTAGAAAACTAAAAATTGATGTAAATATTGACATAATTTGCTTTAAACTAAGTTCTATTTCTTCATACAAATCCAATTTTGTTGTTATGAATTCTGATCGACTGGTATTTCATCTTTGTAAAAAAGTGTCGCTTTTTTAGCGTTTCATCGAGTTTCAAATCACTTTCAACGCGGCTAAAGAAGTTTTCACTTCCAAAAACAGTAAATACCATATTTGAAAGATCATTCTATATCATAAATGATGGACGATTGTTTCGGTCACGAAGTCTATGTCAAGTTTGAAGAATTGAAAACTGATTTTGATAATAAGTTTTAATCACTTGTAAACGCTGTTGTAATGCAAAACGCGTAATGATAAAATGGCAGATTATCAAAAAAATGGATATATAAATTTTCATCAAGAAATTATAAATTGCCTATTTTGAGGTGCACTTGAAAATGGAGCAGATGTTCAGACCAAGGAAATAATTTTATTTTATATAAAATTAAGCAGTCTTGTGCAGTATATAAATGGTGCTAAAAATTGAGTGCGTTTTCATTTTCATCATTTTCTCTACCAGTTTTTCCCCTCTATTCACATAAAATCCATAAAACAAATCATGTAAATGAAATGTATCATAATCTTTATATTTTTAGATCAATTTTTTCACATTTATTTTTATATAAAATTTTATTTTAATATTCAACGAAGGCAGATGAGGTTTCAATGATTAAAATGAAATGCTAAAAATTGGGGGGAAATCATTTCTACCAGTTGATAAATGTGAAAATATGTGATTCTATGAAAATCTTTTGAAAAAGGGGTGAATATATTAGACAACTTGGCGCCGTACAATCGCAAAAGTTCTTTTATTACATGACAACTTCTTAGGAAAAGTTTGGCTGGTAAAAAAGATAATTGTTTTAAACATAAACAAACGGTTTCCTTACTGCAAGAAAAAAGAAAATTTTAGGGAATTTTCTTAAAGGTCATGGTTTCCATTATGTAATAAATTTAATTTTAATCTAATTATGAAATACCCTTTTTTTCTGTGGTTTCATAATTATTAATTACCATTTTGTTTGTTTCTTGTCCAAAAATTTTTTAAGTAGTACAAATTTAATACAAAATTCAATAAACTTTAAAATTATGGAAGAATAAATTATTACATGAATTAAATTTTGGCGAATTATGCTTTTTGTGAAGTATAAAAATCCAAATTGATTTATTTTGACAATTCTAAATCGGCTTCATGGAATTTTGTGTTGAGATCACTAATTTATAAAATAATAGAAATATCAAATGAATTGTATCTAGATAAGTAATTGAAAGAATAGTAATTAAAGTGACAACGTTTAGTCTGAAGGCAAAATTTCATTAAGAAATTCTTCAACCTCAAAGGTCATATAGATTCTAATTAATCAAATAGTCAATTATAATTAATCAAATTCTATTATTATCATAAAATCATGGATGGGAAGTAGAACAGGAAGATGGCATTGGTATAAGAAAGAAAATAACTGTCCTCTTCCTAACGAGTAAGTAATAATGATTTTATGCGCTGCAGGAAGAAAATTTCAAAACAATTAAGAAATATGTCAAAACCAAAACGCATGGATTATGAAAAAGAACAGAATCTATACATAATATTTGGAAAGCTAATAGAGCTTAAAAAGATATTAATTTATACTGTTTTAAGTTATGAACATGTTTTATAAAACATCATCCTGCATTTATTTACCCTTTCGAAAACTGCAATCTGTTATTAGTTTTTAGTTCAAAGTTCATCAAAAAACTATTTTAAACATTCAAGCTCAGTATAGAAATATTGTATAATAAAAATTAGGAAAATGCTGGCAGCTATAGTATAGTTACATAAAAATTTCGGAACATCCGCATACACTGAACGAAAAAATTGAAAATCGTCTAAGAGCTGCTACTCAAATTAGGTTTTATAGTAGCAGCTATTAAATTTGTAATAGAATACAGTTTCAATACATATAAATTATATAGGAGTCCCATACATCTGATAGCTAAAATTCTTTTGATTGAGACTGACAGTCAAATTCTGGAACTCGAGTGAGAAACGCTTAAGGCCATTATAGGAATCGTGATAGGAAACTATTCCTCGAACAAATACATGGAGAGAATATTGGTGATCCATCCGAAGGAGAATCAGTTTGCAAAATATATTATTTGTGAAATGGTTAACATTTGCTTGAACAAGGCTTGTTGTACTGGATGCATGTACTCTATAAAATAGGATTCTTTAATCAGAGCTTAACCGCAGTGTATTGTTCTTCATTATAGAATCAAACCGGTATGGGAAAGGAACATCGTCTCTTGCATGTCTTAAGAAGGAAACATAACGGAAATTTACATTGCAGGTCCCAAAATTGCAGTACCTACAATGATGAAACTTGGTATTTAAAAATATGGATTGAATCCCTAAATAATTTCCTTCAGTGTATGTACAAAAATGTAGAACTTAGAATTTTCGATATTCATTTAGAAAAATCATAAAATGTGAAAATATAAAAAAAAAATTATTGTATGAAATTTTTATGATACTTTCGAAGCCTACGATGTGATGTTCATATATCATAAACGATGATATAAATCTGATGATGATGGAAACTGTGATAACCTTCCAGAAAAAAAGAACTACACATTAGGTAATAAAAATCAATGTTTCTGAAGTAAAAAAAAAAAATTGATTACAAGGAAAACATAATAAAACTTGAAATGTATGCGGATCTTTTTAAATGCGGTGGAAAATTGCGACGGAACAGGAATTTTCCTTAAATAAAAATGATAACAACGAATGATGACATTTTCACAATAGGTTTTTTTTCCTCTTCTTATTTAGATTTATTGCAAAAGAATATATTTTTTTATTATTCAAGATAAACATATTTTCAATAAAATTTGTTAATATCGTACTTAGAATTGATAATTTCTTAATTAACTAAATTTATGATCATGTATATGAGACTTTGATGAGACTTGATAGAATGTTATTGCTAATGACAACGATATTGACTACATATACATGTAATACTTAGAATATGTTAGCCAAGAATCATTTATATATCTATATTGCCAAAGTTAGATATAATTAACTTAGAAAGAATACTTGAATTATGTTGTTTTGACGTAACAACAACTTAATAAGTTTTTGCCATCAGTTTCTCTATATGGCGTAGAATAAATGTCAAGTAGTATATTGTAAATCTTAGTAGCTCCTTCAATAAAGTACAATAATTCAAAAGGAATAAAATTAGAACTTTTCCGTAAAGGTACATATTTCAGTACTTGGTGGAACTTGATTTAATCTTAAATTTCTTTTGTATTATGTTAGCATGAAGGCGTACAAAGACCTACTGTACTATACCTTCTCCTTATTAGATTTAGTATGGATTAATAAAGTACTTAACTCTGGTTAGGACTAACTCCTCATTATATACCTATCAGCTTTAATCATATCACTACTAATTTAATATTGCCTTACCATTTCAATAATTTTAGAAATCTTCTAAAAAACTGTTCTTAATTTAGCGAATTGAATTACATTACTTTTCAAGAAACTAAAATTAATAACAATTTACAAGAGGAGTCTAAAATTAAACATAGAATAATTTCAGATGAAACTTCATCTTACAAGGATCCTTATCCTTTTTATAAATTTTTCATTAAAAATTTTGCTTTTCTAAATCTAATTAATTTTGCTCTATTTTTAAATTCAATTTTCATCTTTTTTAATTCTATTAATTTTGTAGTAAATTTGGAACTCATTTTTTCCGAATTTGATAACAAAATTTATAAGAAAATTCAATTCGAATTTATTGTTTTTCATTTATTTTTATTTTTGATATTGTTTAAATTTGACAAGATTTTAATAAATTTATTGATAAAAGATCAATTTTAGTCTTGTATATCATCCAAATAAAAGGAGGTGTATAATTGAATTTGATTTATTCCACATGAAAACATTATAAATTGGAATATTGTTCAATATTGAGCGAAAGACATATTAATACCACAGAGTTAACTTATTTTGTCATTGCTAAATTTCCTGATAAACTTTTGACATTACCTACGTAAAAATATATTGGAGTATCAACCGAAAAATCACTTTATTGTTTACCAAGAATTATAACATATTAGTCCCTTTAATTTTTTCAAGAGAATTTCATTACGATTTAGAAAAATTGGATAAGATTCATAAAAAGGTCATTCTTAAACCCATAAAAGAATTTAAATTAAAAATAAAATTGGTCTAGCATGAGATCTGATGAGATTAGAAGATATATCAATCTATAACTGTTTGTAATGGGTTTTTTGTGTCGTCTAACTTTATGACCGCCACATTAGAATGATATAAATGTCATACATTTTTGTATTGGAACTCGGTTAATTCGTTAACATAAAGAAAGTTATTCTAGAGACTGCCTTTTATAAATCCTCAGATTTAGTACTGGTTATATTCCGTCGACTAAAGTGTCGAAAAATTGGTAGAAAGCAGAAAAACATTAATTCAGGCAAATTTTGAATTTTGAATTCTTTAAATGTATTAGGTTGTAAAGAAATGAATGGCGGGTTTGGGTACTTTAATTTTCAATGATGAATTTTCAAATAAATTTTTGTTACATTGCTGTGAAGTTATATAGTATATCATTCGGAGTGTGACGTGCGACGAAAAATGGATTTTCACGATAAGGGTCCACATCACTTCCTGAAGCCGAAATTGCACCCAAAGCAGGTTATGGTGACTGTTTGGTGGTTTTTAGATAGTCTGATCCATCAAAATTTCTTGAAGCTTAGTAAAACAAGAAGTACTGTCATCAAATCAACAAAATGCATGTCACTCCTCGACGTATATTGCCAGCTTTGGTCAACATGAAAGAATCATTTCTCCTTCACGAGAATGCACGGTCACATGTCGCACAATAAACGCTATATTGTTAAACATTATGTAGTACAGCTATCAAATTTTCTTTTCATGTATAGCTTGAATTAAGAAAGTATTTAAGCTTACAAAACTTAAAAAAGAACCTTTTAAAAAATAACCAATTCTATGGTTCTATTCTTGATACCTAGAATTCTTTAATGTGTATTTTCTATCTATTTGGATGACAACAAAAGAAATTTTTCTTTTCTAAAAAATAAATATTGAAAAATTTGAAAAGTCTTTAAAAAATGTTTACAGCAAAAGAAAAAAAATGGTCCATGAAAAGCTATGACAAAGAATAAAAAAAACATTTTCCTTTTCAAATTGAGCTTTTGCCAAAGTCCTGAATGAAACAAAAAATACCATGAAAATTTCGGAATTTTCAAATAACTTATGATTATGTTCCAAAGAAGTGTAAAAAAAGATAAGCCGCGTAAAAATACTTTGGCATGTAGCCCATTTCTTTTATATGTTGAACAAAATTCTTACCCATTTTTTTAAGCCACCAAATGGAAGTTTTATTTCACAGCAGGATTACAAATGTCGTCGTCATTTTCAAAGGAACAAAAAAAAAAAAAAGAGTAAATATAATAACAAAACAACATCGAAGGCTTTACAAGACTTTCAAGTTATAAAATATTATTTTCGAAGAGGCAGAACATTTTTCCAGGTGTATGATACAAATTTATCTGCAATAAGTTTTTCATTTTTAATGTGAAACATAAACTCACTGGAGTCCTACTGAAACATAAATGAATGTTTTACAGATTCTTTAGAAATGTATAATAAATGGGATCACAATATGTATGTATAATGTACCAACAAGGTGGTTCAAAATTTGAACAGATTTGGTTATACACTCGGTTATATTAGGCTTTTGTTGTTCTCTACCTATTCTGTAACAGACAAAAACTCGCGAAGTTATAAAGCTAAAACCGGGATGACCAAAAAGTTTGTTGTTTTTTTATGAAGAAAGAAACCTGACACATTTTTAGTTTTAGTCCTTTTTGTTTTTTCTATTGATCCTGTTGACTTTGTTCACTATGAGTTCCGTTCTTACAAAAGGACACTTGGAAAATCCTTAATAATAGTATATTTGTAAAAGAAGGTTCTGTGTGATATAAAATTGCATGTATTTACAGTAATATCCTTTGCAGACTGAAGGTGTCACAAAAAATAATACATATTGAGAACTCCTTTTAGTGTACTATGTGTATCTTGGATATTTTCTTCACTTCCTCCAAATTGTAGCCATATGAAAAAATGGACTTAATGACATTATTTCTTTACATCGTATTTGTATTTGTATTTGAAACAACTAATAGCGTGACTATTTGATCACCCTGTGTACAGAATATGTAAGTCCTATTTGTTTTATGAGGTGGTTACTTCCATATAATGGTTTTCAATCCAATCATACCATAACATCAATATAAATTACAATTTAACCGCTGCGTATCGATTTTCTTTAATAAAAATACGTAACCTACTAAAATTTTGTATTAATTTGAATATTTTGTCATTAAATTAGTCAACTACAATTACGATTAATGATGTCCTAATACATATTCTGTTTCTATTATTTAAATAAAATCATGCAACAAAAACATAACTCAATTTTATTTAGGAATATTTCGGCGAGTTCATATTCAACATTTTATTACGTTCGCTGTGATTTAATTAACTAACTAGTATGAAATATTAGAGGTTATTTTAGTATCATAAAGTAGTTCACACTTGCATGTTATATACATAAAAAAGAAATCGTTATATTATGTTTTTTAACACTATCGTTTCGAAGTTTTCGTTTCATTCAAATGTATACAATTTCCGCTTATAATTAGAATTAAGGTGAAAAGTCACATTTTTATAACATTAATTTTTTAGTGAGAAAATTAGGTCTTATATAAATTATAATGATTTTTTTTTTTCGTTAGTTTGGGATGTGCTTCATTTTTGTCATGGAATTAATAAGGATCGCAATTTTCCTTAATGATGAATAAAACATGAACATTTTATTATAGAATTATTCCAAAATAACAAATCGAGCAAAATGCGAAAAGGTTTTCTTTATTTAAAATTTACATTATATTTACCTTATGCCCACAATTACTTTACTATTCCTGTAAGTTTATCGTATTACAGATTGTTCCCTAAAAAAATATAAGTCATAAAATCATGAAAAGAGTTATTTGCAAATACAATATTTGTTGTCGAAAGGAGATTTAACACTCTTTATACTAATCGCTTAAACTTAGCGCTTAAATAGAATTGCACCAAGCCGTCTTACTAATTCTGAGTGCTGTAAAGCTCTTTCAGTTCTTAAGATTCCTGGATATGGGCAATTAATATCTATAAACAAGAAAGGCATACATTCAAACAAATGGTCAGAATACTACAGGATCAAAATGAGACTCAATTTTTGTTATATTCTTTTTTCATATTCTAATTGAGGGTGTTGACATTGTGAAACAAAATTTACTTGACACAAGCTGAGACCACTTAAAACTAAGTCCACATAAAGTGATACATAGTTCTAAGCATACCTTGTTGAACCTCTTGAATTTGCAGTAATATTTACTATTCTTTGAAATAATCTAGAACAAGTAAAAATATATCTCAATTGTGTGCTATCAGAAGTTTTTAAAACAAAATCACTTCATTATAACTTAACCTTAGTTAATTTTTCTCTGACTATGCTATTGAAATTATTATTAGTTACAGGAAATATTAAGCGTAATCTTTGTACAACAAATTATTCAGTACAGTTAAATTTTCCTTAGTATTAATTCTATATATTTTCTCAAACTTTAAAATTGGAGTGGTTATGTATCCATTTGAATCTACGACCAAAAAAAAAATATCATCATTATGAATTAAATTTGTAATTCCGAATGAATTTTATTAAACAGTTGAACTTCTGAAAAGAAATTATTGGAATTTTGAATACAAGTAATATTTATTAACTATTAAATTTTTCCGCATAATATACACAACGAAAATCTTGTAACTTTAATTAATTTTTAAATATAGTATTTTTTTCTACTTTAAATATATGAAAAACACAAAAAAATACAATTTAAATAATTCATTTTTCTTAAAATTTTCTATTTTCAGGTGAGTTTTTCTTCAATTTCATATCATTTTGATTTTCGTTTCCATTTACGGAAAATAACTACACAATGGGTGAGTATATATATGAAAAACGTAACAGCAAAAATAGAATAAATAAATGCAGAAAAGGAAATGATTTTCATATTTCACCATTCTCTATGGAAGCTTTTCTAATATGGCCGAAAGGTATTTGTTCTGTATTTAGACTCCTTCTTATGGGAAGATATTTAAAATAATTTTTACATAATAATATCTTACGACAATAACGACATTCAACCTTTAAGAAGATGAACAATTTTCTTCTCTTATATAAAAAAAAAAAAATATAATTTAAAAGAACTTCTTTTGCTGTTGTTGCCCTGAATTAAATCAAATATTCATCGAGTTATAAAAAAAAATTACATTCCAGAAAAGTTTAGGGAAAAAATTGAAATTGGAATAAAAAAAAAATATGTTATTTAGAATGAAAGTAATAACACGCAAGTTTACGAATTAAAAAGTATCTTTATAAAATTCTGTTTACATAATTCGATATGAATATTTTCTTGGAAAAGAACGAATTAAACTTGAAAAAATCGTTTAAATTAGTACAATTGAAGATTTTCTAGACTTTGGTATATTATTTTGAAACATTTTTAAATTAATTGAAAGAAACACGAATTTAAATATATTTAAATTAGATGATTCGACTTTATTCTTATTTTACAAAATATTATTGTAAATTGAAATATCTAGCAATGGGAATAAATTTGTTTTTCGATTCGCCTGAATATATGCAAATATTAACATTTTAATAAATTTAAACGAAATTACTTTAAAGATTGTTAAATTTTTAGTTTTAATTGTAATTTAATAATTTTATAATAACATTTTTATAACAAAAACATAAATAATTGTTGTAGCTGAAGCGTTTGTATTCTGTTTCGAAATAGCCGTTAAACGAAATATTAAAGAAAATGTGAAACACGTGCCGTAATAAAATTCGAAAAGCTTAAGGTTGTAAAGCTTTAAAAAGGACAAAAATGCTATTTGCTATATCACTTAGGAAAAAGCTTCATTTGTAGTTTATCCGATTTATGTTTTACTTTTACGATATTTACCGTCCGTTGTGTAACTCTTATAGCTGCTTAAGATTAAAATCTATGAATAATATCCTCGTTGAGTTTATCTCAAGTCTGTCAATCAGTTTTTTTTTTTATCAACATTTGCGTATTTTTTTTTTGCTTTCTATGTATAATATAACGAACATTATGTAACTCCTTTTGCAGATAAGAAAAAATACCAAACCTAAAAGAAATGGTTGCAATAACATTTTATTGAATAAGACTGAAACTTCAACTCGCTATAAAAACAGATTTTAAACACATGGAAAAAAGGATAAAGTTTCTTCTAAAAATCTTAACCTTTTTAATGGTAAATTTTGAAAAGAAAATTAATGAAGATTGACTTCTATTTCCCGATTTTCTTCTTGGCGATTTTTCTTTTTTGAACAACCTAACCTTTCTCAATAATATTTCGCTTCAAAAGCTCACACAGTTCCCCAAAGTATTTGGAAAACTGTGGAAGTAATTTTATTTCTATCAAAATATTTCCCACTTCTATTGTTTTAAGAGCTTTTACTCATTATTTCTTTCATAAAGGATTAACTTTCGACTTTTTCTTCGTTGATTTTTAAACGAAATCCTGGGAAATAGACCATAAATTAAGACCAAATTTCTTAGCTGGACGAAATATTTCTTGGTTTTGTCATTAGTAATTCATAATTTTGCAAACAGATGTCGTTTTAATCATTTAGACGAATAAATAATTCCGTTTTATATGAAAAAATATAAAACGGTTTTTCAATTTTCTTGGAATATGTATTAAGTTTATTTTTTGGATGATTCTTCAATCTATCATCAATCATTATCATATTTTGACACCCAATCTCTGCCCATTTTTCGGTGAAAGTTTATTCAAATAACGGTCGTTTAACTTAATTTGCGTGTTTAACAGAGTCTACTAAAATAGTGAGTCCTTCAATTTCAATATTGTGTTTATTTTACTGTTTATTTATTTGATAATTGATGAGTTTTCAATTGAAGGTGCGCTTGAAATATTATGCTATATCATTTGAACTGTTTTTACGTAGTTTTTATCTAGGAAGACAGTTTATTAAAATTAAATATAATATTCTTTTGATTTTATTATTAATTTCGTCTTCTTTTTATATAAATTGATTGAATTTCGATCTACTGCTGTTCATTAGCTTGAATCGCAAGTATAAAGTTGTTTTAATGGTTCACTAACTTCTTCGAAACTAGTTTAAATTTATTTTATTTTATTTAATTGACCATCATGGATTATTTCTACATACTTCCTAAATAAAGGAAACGAATTTCTTATTATTATTATGTTATTCTCACCTTGGATTGTTCCTACATATTGTACGTTTAAGCTAATATTTATTACATGTTAATTAGGTGAATTATATATCAACTTCGAGATTGACTTTTACTATATTACAACAAAAAACGCTTGTTAAGGCCAAAATTGATTGTTTTGATATACTTGCGTGCGATCTCTGTATTTCCATCACCACCTTCTTATTATATATTTATGTTCCATATTTTATGAACAATAGGAAAAATTATTTGGCCGAAATTCTCGTACTTGATTAAATTGGATCGTAAAAAACAAGTTTATATTTATATCCTTTCATATATATTTCTTCCCCCAAATTCATCATCATATTTAATCATAAAGTAGGTAAGTATATAAATTTATAGTTATTTCAATCGATTTTTATTTATTTCCACATTAAAACAATGTCCAAAAAAAAATTAATAACAATATACTTTGAAAGTTTTCTCCTCATTGATTAAAGAATATTCCTTCAATATTCCTGAATTTCAATTAAAAGGTTATTATCCTTATTTCATATCTAAAAACAGAACAATTTCAATTATTAATGATATCAATAACCTTAGAGAATATTGATACTATCGATATAAAATTTACTTGAATCTATAAAGTTATTAATTTAAACCAATTCTCAATGGGAATTTCTGTAAACAGCATTTCAAGATTGTGTGTTGTATATACGATGCGTCCTTTATCTGAAGAACTTTAAGCAAAAGGATAGACGATCTCATCTTTCCCATCTTCTGGAAAAATAAATTCATTTCTTTCTATAAAAATCACAGTGAATATTGTATGTCGATGAGAACTAAGGGAATAACATCATTTTTATAAATAAATACAAGGTGATGTTAATGGTGATGATAAGAAAAGACTCAAAACTTCAAGTAAACATAGTGAAGAGTTCAATTTGTTCATGTTTGTTCATCAATCGTTATTCATCTTATAGTTATATACTTCGATGTCATAATAAAAAATGATGCAAGTATTAAATAAACCCCTTTAAACATATATTGACTTCAAGGATTCAATAAGAAGCTTTAATTTAAAAATATAAACAATTTTACAATTTTGTCTATCTCAGAAAAGGCAAACAACTAAAAGTGTTTGTAAAACTAATTGAATTCAATTGATTAAAGTCATATATGAAAGACGATGTTATATATGAAAAATAATTAATATTATTTTAAACAGAATACCTTTAAATCTAGTCGAGTTATAAATTATGAAAAATTTTTTCAATCTAACAAGCTATAAAAGAGTACATTATTCTAAATGGTATTTATAGATACCAAAATTGGTTATCGAAGAATAGAAATAAGAATAAAGTATATATAAGGAAAAAATAATAATTCATAATTGTTTTCTAGACGTGTTTCTACGAAAAATGGGTTTCTATCAGACCAAGAACATATTTCTTCCATTATCCATAAGAATTGTCCTCAAAGTTACATTTTTTTCTAATAACACGTGTCAAGAAGAAGTTTTATAAAGTTTCATCGCCAAAAATATGGTATATATATGTAGTTTGTAAACTTCTGATAAAAACCAATTTTGTATCTCTTCTTTTGGTTTCAGGTTGACATTTGATGAAATTTTTGGGAGACACAATTATAAAAACTTATTAATTAGAATTATATTAGAAATAATAGGAGATGATATGAAATATGATAAAGTTACGAAGTTTTCATTGAATTGAAAGAAAACTTTCAGGTTTGGGTAATAAAAAATATATGTTTTATGTTACGCCTTTCTATTTTAATTTAGATTTGCTATTATTTTTTCTATTATTAGCGAAAGTTAATGAGTTTTCGCTAATAAATTTCTTGAAATAGAAATGAGATTTTCTGAAAATCCAGTTAAACATCAATCTTTATGATATTTTGTTAAATAAATCTTAAATTTGAATACATTTTTCTCAAAATTTTAGCAATTTCTTTGCCTAAAGATATGCAATTGCTAGCTCATTAATACAATATTACAATATGTACCATAAATAAATAATAGTCAAGCTTGCCTGGGTCGAATTGTTCATCATTTTTTTAAATACAAATATAGTAGTTTAAGTTGAGAAAAGCTAAAACATTTCACTTCTATCAAATATAAAATGCCGTTTACAGGGACAATGTTCAAAGATAATTAAACAATTCTATTTAAAATATTATTTATATTTTATGAATCACTGACAAACAAGGCAATTTATTTTTAATTCGTTATAAACTTTTTTACTTGGTGCCCTTTTATTCATTTATTATTCGTAACACGTCTTTCTTATCAACGGTGTCGAATGACATCGAAGTCTGTAGAAGCAAGTAAATTTATAAAGTCAATAGATTGCTGCCAGTGCCAAAAAACGAATAAAGTTTTATTGTGTTGAATTAATGATTTGTATTGTAAATAAATAAAGGAAAAAAAAAACGTAAACCCTGTCAGGACATCTATAAATTGTCAACAAGGATTCTTTTTTACTATTCTTTAATCATTATTTTTTATTTTCGTGCAATATAAATATAAGTTGTATATTGTAAGACAACTAAAATAAAATGAAATTTTACGGCCTAGACAATTCGGTCCGATCGTAATATGTTTGGAAAAGCAATAATTAATTTGGCCCCGTTTAATAAAAGTAAGATGTGTTTAGTTTTGCTTCAAGATCTTGATTACAATATCTAATTTTCATATACACACATTTACTATTAGACGTAAAACTAAATTCTGGATATTTTTTTCATATCTTTCAGAGATCTCAAGTAATCTGACAAAAAATTTAACTAGAATAATTCTGTATAAGAAAGTTGAATGGTTTAATATTGCTGAAATTTTGGTAAACAAATCACGTTAATCTATGCAATAATTACTAATTGTGATTAATACATATGACCTGAATAAATAAGAGTTCAATAAATTGATTATAAATGAAGATAATATCGTAATTCAAAGGAAATTTGAGCAAATTTGAAAATAACTGTCAAAGATTTTCTTTGACGCCTTGTGAATATTTCACTCATCTTTTAAGAGTTGTGTTTTTGTCTGCCTTTGTCTTGGTGGTCGCTTTTTTTTTATAAACACGATAAACAGATATTTTTATTTTATTAATAGAACTCAATCCATACATACTGCGATTTTAATTATCATCTTCTTAAAACAATATTATTGCTCGTATATGAATTATGTTATAACACATTTCTAAACAATTTGTGTAACAAATGTTGTTTTTAATTGTTTGAAAATAAAAAAAAACAGAAAGTCAATAATACATTATTTATTGTTTATTCAGAATTGTTTTTAGCTTACATTTATTAACATCTATTTAAACATATCGGCAAGTATTTCAAAATAAAAGATGTTTTGTCTTAATTATAGAAACCTGCTAATAATAATCATAATTAACTATATGCCATTAACATCAAAATCGTTACTCGTGCGGATATTTAAAATGATTATTGCTGTATTGTTTTATTTTATAACAAAAACATTATCGAAACTAATCCAGAGCTTCGAACCTAAATGTATTTTACTTTGGATTACGATTATGTTCCAATCCTCTTCCCGTTCCGGTTCTTTTCTTCTTTTTGTCGCTGTGGAGAGAGTTCAGATTTAAATTTTCTGTGTTATCCTTACTTACTGCCTTACCGTATAATTCTTTACTAATTTAATTTAGAATATTAATGCAATGATTATGCTTTATATAAGTACAAGGTTAGGTTCTGCAAAATGGAAAAACTACTTTTTTTTACTTTTCTTTGCTTGTCATTGTATAAACATGGAGTTGGACTTAGAGTAGAGTTGTAATATATTAGAATTTTCTAAAATTTTAATCACTTAAAAATAGCTTTTTAAACTGTCAAAATCCAGTTTAAAATGATATATAATATAGTTAAGATTCCGGTTACGGTTAATTTTTATTTTTTCTTTATTTCGGTTCAGTTTCGGTTGTGGTTTTGCTCCGGTTTTCGGTTTTCGTTTCGGTTCCATTTTCAAGCACTGATTTAAACTTATTAGTCTCAAACATAAAACATAGAAATAATGAGATCAACAATTTTGTACTTACATCACGTGTAAATTGTTGAATAAATAATAAACAAAAAAAAAATTTCTTACAATTTGTACAAATAAAGATACACATGCTATGAAAAACTCGTGTGAATATTTTATTGTATGAAATTAATACTAAATGATTTTACATTACCATTTTTTTATTGTATACAAAATTTGTATGGAAAATTTCAGATTCGTCCTTATTAAAGGAAGTTATTTTCCATCAATTGCAGAACTACATGTTTGATATTTTCTTATATAAAAAGAAAACGGAATCAAAATAGTATTAAAGAAAATTTTTTAAATTCAAATTTCTTCCGGGAAAAGCTTTTCTCTTAAAAGAGAATGATGCGTGGAATTTTTTGCTTTTTAAGAGAAATATAATTTTTATTTTGTAAGTGACTGTTTTTCATACAAACAAATCGAATATTCTCAAATTCAGTTTTCTAATTTAATATCCTTATTAATATCATATTCGAAAGGTTTCCCTTTTATTACAGCGGTTGCGCATTTTCTCAAGAGTTTTCCTTTAGAAAGGAAATTTCTCTTCACTACAGTCACCTACAAAATGGAACTCTTAAATTCGAATGCTGGCCTATATTCTTGTATTTCCAAATTATAAGAATTTGGGATGAGATACAAGTTTTTTTCCATAGAAATTTGAACCAATCTACTTGTAACAAGATTTTAACCGCTTTCCATCTACTTCAATAATTTCATAGGTATCAGTTTGTTTTCATACGTCGCGCTATTAACATATTTATCGTGTATTTTATTATAAAAAAAAAACCGGTAAAAATAAAAACAAAGTCAATGGAAAATATTTAAAAAAAAAAAAAAAGTTTTTAATTTATCAGAAAAAAATGAAATTAATTACGAAAAAAATTAATTTTTTGTTTGTTTTTGGCTTTTTAGTGAAATTTTATTTGAAGTGATAATTTTAATTTTCTTTTTTCTTAAACACGATCAGTAAATAATTATTAAAAGAAATAAAAATTTAGTTGCGCGTTTTTTTCTTTTTTTAAAATAATAAAAAACATATTAATCAATAATAAAAATAATAATAATAAAAATAATAATAAAAAAAGTGCTCGAATGTTTAATAAAAAATTATTGTGTGACTGATTTTGTATTAAAAAAAATTTTATTAGAAAAAATTTAGAAAAATACTTAGAAAAAAAAAATAGTATTTTTATGTTTTAAGATTTAACAAAGAAAAAACAAATCTAAATCTATTTTTTATTTGAAAAATTTAAAAACAAAATAAAAACTAACATTTATGGATTACTCACTATCTGAAATTGTTTTAATTTTGGATGAGAGACCATCAACACCAATTTTTAAAAGGTAAATTAAGAAAAGAATTCAAATTTAAAATATATATATTATATTTTTAAATTTAGCCAAACAGACATATTTATTAATTCATTAATTTTAAAAAAAAAAATTTGTGCCTTTTTATTTTTGTTAAAAGTTAAATATTGATAAAGATTTTTAATTAAATTGTTTGCCTAAAAGAAAACAAACAGGCCGGATGATGAAAAAGTTTCTGTTGAACTTCATTTGTTTGTCACATCTGTGACATATGTTTCCAAACAAATATGCATAATTACTTTCTTTTTGTTGAATATATAGAAAGTACTAAAACAATGCATAAAAGGATATAATAAAGAAAATAATATTCCTCCTTCTTATGGCCTTATTAGAGAATGTTCCATAAATATGAAGAAGAAAAAAATTCCATAACATAGATTCTACAAGGCTTGCGCATTGTACTTCATTTTATATAATATATTTTATGATAACAATTTACCTGTGAAATTTTCTTATATACATATATGGTTTTTAGGGATTCCTATTTACAAGAAAAGTTGGTTTTTTTATGTGCTTTGGAGTCTCTTGTATACACTTTATTTTTAGTACATAAATTACTCAATGTACTTTGATTTAATTTAAGGTGTTATGAGTACATGCTATATAAACAAATTTCGATACTAGTAAGTAATGTCATGTTATGATGTCAACGAAAAAGTACTTCCACGTTGAATACAATGTAATTATGTATATTTTCTTTTTTGAGGGGTGAGTAATAATAATGATATTTTGATAAAAAACTGGAGCACCTTCTCGAAGGATACAGTTATGGAATGAAGATTAGTGCATACTTTTTGAGCTCAGGTTCTTAAATATTTCTCAGACTATTTAGCTCTTATAGTTTTACGTGAATTACAAACCGTACAATGTAAAGACGAACATAACAATCAGTTCTTTGAAGGACTTGAAGAACCAGTACCTTTAACATACCTATCTTTATAGGTCAAATCATTTACTGCAAATTAAAGCAGTGAGAAAATAATAATGTATCGATAAAATAAATATTGAAAAATTTGTGTGACAATTCTCTCAGATATATGGTAGCCACACCAATTCTTGGGCAGACACATATTTCTAGCCCCTTACACAAAATATTGTTTATAATTTATTTATTTATTTAAATTGGATAGTTTGCTGTAATATATATTTGTTTTTTACAAATTCTTCGAAAAACAGGGTGATTATCCTATAAATAATTCTGTTTCAATATATTATAAAGAATTTAAAGAAATATTAGCTTAGGTGTTATATCAAATTTATTTGAACTAACATAAATTAAATACAACATTTTCATTAGTGAATTTATTACCTAGGAAACAGAGCTTTTCTATCAAAAAATATTCATTGTGTTTAATTTAAATAGATGGAATTTCTATTACCAGATTAGAATTCAAATTACTGAAGCTCTATCCTATTTATTTTCTTACAATTTTCCTACAAAATAAAAGCGAGTAAACCTATAAATTATAATAAATACAGTCTTATATATCAAAAATTATATTATTCTAAAAAACTCTTTTATTCTACTAATACCACTAAAAAAAATTAACATAAAGGTGGGTATTTTTTGTAGTATCAAATACTTAGCTTTGCATCAAAGTCTCTCGTTTCAAGATACTAAGTTTTTGCGAAATCCTTCCTCCAAATTGTAGTATATATTAGTTTAAAAGAGAATTGTGAGGTTAAATAAAATTTCGTTTTCAATAACTTCTTTTCTTATACACAAAATTATTCATAATAGATAAATTTTCATTATCAAAATATTATTTTTCATCAAATTCTAATGTCGTTTTAATTTTAAAGACATCTTTAATACAAGTTACAAAATCCCAAAACTATCATCTCTCATATTTTTTGTTAGTTCTTAATCTGCCTGTCTTGTTTTCAAAAGACACATGTGTGTATCGTAGTTTTTCTTTCACAAATTTGAAAGGATTAAAAAGATATGTATGAGAATTTGTAGCACACAGAAAATATTCATAATTACAAAAAAAATCTAACTTTCATATACCCTAAGTTTAACGCTTAATTTATACCAGAAGAGTATTAGTGAAACTGGACCTAATAAAATCAGAATATCTGTGAGAGAATCTTGTTGCACTAGAATTAAACATAAAAGAAATATTGTACAGAATTGAATGATTGAATTAAAATAAAAGTTTAGAATTATATAAATAACATCTCATCAAAAATAATGTCAATCCATGCCTGAAAATATGCAATTCTTTAATTTCCTGAAACTAATTTATAAGAAGTGATTAGAATTGCTGAAAATTATTTGAGTTGACATCACCTGTTATGTTTTCTTATCCGTCTTAAATATGGAATATATTACTAATAATATTCGATTTATCGATTGTCATAAGAAATCTTATAATTCTTATTTTTTTAAATAATCTTAAATTTATAAATACCAAAAAAGAAGCAATTTCCATTTGAATAAATTCAAACCGGAAAAAAATATTATAATCACTGAAATACTTCCTTTTTATTCGCCATTAAACAAATTAGTAATAATGAAATATAATAAATACACAAGAATTATTACTTAAGCTTTACGTTCAGAAGAAAGTGTTACACAGTTCATTTAAGTTGATGCTTAAGACATCTAAACATAATTTACCCTTTTCGGTAGTTCGGCTGTTATAATTTAAATAAGAACGCCATAATGTTCTGTTTATTGTTAGTAAACAACTTTAATTTATCTTTAATCAAGCATATTAATTATTATAAAGTTCAGGGCTAAATATTTTAGGTTCATATTTATTAAATCGGTTTTATAAAACAAAATTGACACTCAATTTTTACATTTTTTTTTTTAATTTTATGGTAATTAGGTTTTATGTATACAAAATAAATATATACAAAAGTATGTATATTAACCATTTGGGATGGTACATAATTAAAATTAAATATGATATATTAATTTTAACATGAAATTAATATTGGAATTATTAACAAGTTTTCTAATGGATTATAGAAACTATAAACCAGCAAGGCAACTAGAATAAATATCATTAATTTATGTATAACTTCTATACAAATATTGTATTTTAAGCTGAATATACAAAATTTATATACAGTCCATTACTCTTTTTTCATACACAGAAACTACTGTGCTAAGGATTGAAAACTTACTAAAATAGAGCTACATTATAAAATTGATATAAATTAGCTGTATTATAGATATATTATTGAAAGTCGTTGGTTTCAAAATCTTTATCAGAAAGTGTGATAAATATACAAGTAATCCCCAATGGACCACACTATGTAGCCAAAATATATATCTTCTTAAATTTTTAAACTATTATCATTTCCGAGCAAAATACCACTTGGTTTATATCGAAATTTGCAATATTGCGAATCGATTTATATATTTGAATTCAAATTGAAACTTATAAACCTAAAAGTCATTTTTCGCTATTACAAACGTCTGTAAAATATTCTTCGAAAAATACATGTATGAAATGTATATTTAAAGACTTCATAAAACTCTAACAATATATAATCTGATGATATTATGTAGTTTATATAAATGTCCTTTCAAAAAGTGTTCATCTTTAAATCCGTCATGATAGGAGATTATTCTAAAGTAATATTTCTTACATATTGTATTTATTTACTTACCTGTTCAAATTTAAATATTAAATTTATGTTTCTTTTTTTTCGTTTTTTGCAATTGTAAAGTTTCCGTTTTTTTTTTCACTTCGATATTTACCAAAAATTGAAGAAAATAAATTTCATTTGAAATAACTTTCCACGAATTTCATCTTCCTTTTTTATGTAATGATAAAACTTGATAATAAGAAAATAAACTTTTCCAATAAGAAAATGAAAAAAGCATAAAATACAATATATTTCAGATAAATAATTTTTGTCATTTTCTTTTATTGACATTTTTCTAACGCCTAAAAATAGATTATCAGATTCTGTTATATCGCGTATTTTCTCTATGATATTCAAATTTCATTTGAAGGTTAAAATTTTTGGATTCCAAATTTTGAAATTCATATATCATTTGCTATATATTCATTAAGTTTATTTATTGCTAGATGAAAGATTTGGAATTAATAATATTGCCCTATTTAGAGGTAGATAATGTAGACTTATTTTATAAAATAATTTTTATATGCAGTTTACATCGTCTAAACTAAAGTAGAGGTTCTTAAATTTTTTACTTCGCGGACTACCCACTAAATAAAATGTTATAGTGAAATTAGAAAAATTCAAATACAACGAACTTTCGATATAAGCGAAAGTACACAAAATAACAAGTAATAACTGAGTATCAAATTCTTTTACCAACAGTATCCATATCTTTCCAACTTATAATTGAGGGAGTTCCTTCCAATGGGGATATAAATTGATCGGTTACTTCGTTTTGTGAAATCTTCACTGTAAATTAAACAATAAAACAAACTTTTCGGTGATGTGTGGTTTCAATTTAAATACCTATTTCTCTGATGATAACAAAAAAATTTACAAAAACCTATTTTCCAGATATTTGCCTTCAGAAACTTTTTCTTTAACCTTATACCACATAACTTAAGACATTTGAAAATGTTTCTTATATTAAGCTTAAGTGTTTAAATTCTCTTTTTATCCATGATATTTTATAAATATAGTTATGAATGCATGCATTTTGTATCCAAATTTGGGGTAAGCTTTTTGAATCTAAAGAAAACTAAGGATTTTGAAATATTTTACATGGATATACAAAACATTTCGAATATTTCTTTTATTATTATGATATTTTCTTTCCTTGTTTAAATTACCATGAATTCTTTAGAGATTTAATACAAACCTAAAGAAAAGACGAAGGAAATTTTTTTTTGATAAGTATCACCTTTTACTTTCGGAAAATGTGAAACTTTCACGAGCCTTTAAACTTTCCTTTTTCTAAGATATTTTCAGCTTTTCCTGACAGTTGATATTTTTCATAGGTAGATATACAAGTTTCGTTAAGTCTCTGGGGTATGATTGAATTTTCTTATACCTATATAAATATATATATGAAAGAATAACAAAAAAAAACGAAGTTTTGAAGTGTTGAAGCATAAAAAACTCGTATATAATATAAATATAATTTTTGATATAAAACGGAAGTGTTATTCGTTGTATAAGTTAACTTCTTTCTTTTATAATGAAAGCTTTAAAAGACGATGTAAGTCTAATAAAGAAAGAAAAACATAATTTAAGATGGTTTTTTTTCTCAAGTATATAATAAACTTTATGGTGACATATGTTTACTTTGGTTTACTTGAATTTTTTGGAAAATCTATGAAGTTTTTGATCGACTATTCTATAGCTTTTTATTCCATAACGAAAGCTTTAATTTATTTAATATACAGGGTCCACCAATTAAAAAATTATATAACAAAAACTAAATATTTAAGTTGAAACAAAATATTTTTAATTAGTAAATACAAATGTATTAGAACTTCTAAACGATTTGTTAATATTATATACCTTTAAGCAAGATTATTTTGATAAAAATACATTGTAAAATTCTTGTACGCTCGTTCAGGTACTTGTCTATTCTCAGACAAGTGGAAGCATCGATCTCAAAACTAACTCAATACCATAATCTGCCACCATACGATTTTCCAATCAAATTGGTTGTATCTTTGAATGATATAGAAATTGCTCAGTTCGGACTACCAAGTTTGGTGTTTGATTTTTACTTGAAAACTAGACTGATTAGTTCGTGATTATTAAAAAATACATTCTATTTCAATTTATATTCAATTGCTCTAACAATAAAACAACATTTGTGCAACAAAGTATTTTATTTGAATAGCTATTTCTTTGACAAACAAAATAAGCAGTGTTAGTTCAAACTTTCTCTCTGTACGAAAAGCGTGACATATATTTTATTACAGTTCAAATTGACTGACCCTGTACGAATAATCTGAAAAATCTGTATCTAACGGAAAATAAATTACCTTGTTATATTTTATAAGAAACTGATGCATAGATTAATTTAACCAATTATACAATATAAGAAATCTTATCGATTAATATATAAAATGTAGATAGACATAATATTTGGTATATAAAGTTGTTCACCATTTCAATACTAATAAATTTGGAGGTCGATAGATATCGTATTATGTTCATATAGTGTCGGGATATATATAATTTCATCGTGGATATCTTTATTGTGGGTATATCCTTAGATATGTGGGTGGAAATAATATGGGAAGCATAAAATGGGAGTATGTGTTATCATGCGGGAAAATATTATGTAATATCGATTACTTTTTTGAGATCTTATCTTATTTTATATGAAAGTAATCATTTCTTCACCTTTATGATTATACAAATGGGTTTTTTTTATCTATTAATGGATATATTTTATATGATATAAAATAATGTTACGGCGTCATTTTCATGTTCATAACTAAGCCTTTGATGGCATTATTGGAAGTTTAAAAGAAATTGAAAATTACAAAATGTCTACAGTTTTTGGTACTCAATTCAATTTTTAATTTAATTAGTTTTATCCTGATCAAATTCATCATCGTCTGTAGGAGCTTTACGTAGTTTGTGAATTAATACAAACTAACAGAAATGAATAATTGAATATGTCATATTTAAATTTTTCAGATTAATGTCAAATTGCTACAAAAAATCATCAGAATTTTTTTCTTGACATAAAAGATTACTTATACTCTTCGAAAAAAAAGCAGAAAAAAAGCATATCCTAATTTTATACTCTGTATAACAATCTCTGTAAAATACATAATTTTTATTTAACACCTATTTAAGATATTAGATACAAGATACGATTACATAAAAATCAGTAAATTCGAAAAGATCTTATAATAATTGTCAGATCTGTCAAGAAAAATATATGAGATGTAATCCTGTCAAGATTTTTTCCCATCCATCTGTTGATTTATTATTCTTGAAAATGGGTTTAACAGCACAATACAAGAACTCTGACCATCTTGTATGGATCGTTTTGTTTTTTTTCTTTTCATTTCTTATTTCTTCCCGTTTGCTTTTCTTTTAAGAATAAAAGTCTTTAGTTATTAAAGCAATAAAGACTAAATAGAATTAATGGGAAAGAAGCTGGACTGAACAAAAGCCATCCTATTCTATTAAATTCAACTTGTTTTATATAACTTTTACTTTTTTTATGTATAGGTAAATGTATATATTTTCATATCATGATCTTATTTTGTTTTTCTTTTTTTTTTGCTTTTTTTTTTGCCTAGAAGAAAATTTAATTCTCAAAGCTTTTGAATATCAAAATAAATTGAGAAAAATAAAGTAAAATATTAGTCTTCTGAAAATTATATACTCTTATGATGAACGTAAGAAAAATTTAATAAGAAATTTTTATTTTTATTATTATCATTTTTTTTTTAATGATAAAATACTTAAGGTAAAAATTATTCAGTAACAGCAAAAGTTTTTCAAGAAAATAAACAATTTTTTTTGGAAATTTTCATTTCCATTCTGCTAAACTTGAACGATTTATCAAGACTGAAATTTGACAAAAAAGGTTTTATAAGGAAAGACATTTTCTAATAACTCAGAAAAAACTTACTATTAAGTAAGTGTTGAAAAAGTTGCATAGTTTTAGTAATCTCCTGTCAATATGCAATTTGTATAAAAATTTCACAAAACAGTTTTTAATAAACAGATATTTGATATTCAATGAATTTCAATCATTCACTCATATTCACTCCAGAAATCCAGAAATTCGTATATTCGTTAATTGAAAAATATTTGCTAACGATTCGTATTCCATTAATTCTTTAAGACCTTCACCGAAATAAAATAAGTTCTATTCATGTTCACCAAAATTCTATAAAATTAAAGTGCAAATATATATATAGAGTAATTAAAACACCACAGGATTCAAGTAAATAATATAAATTTCATGACCATTGGATATTTAATCAAAAAGTTGACCTTTCATTAAAACATTAATCTTAGAATATATATATTAGTTCAATGTAAGTAAATCAAATTTCAAATAAATAATTGTATTCGAACATAGGAAAAGATCAATAATTTAACTATAATAGTATAATATTAAATAACTACAATATAGATAATAAATCTTATATTGTTCGGATATATCCTAACAATACAAGAAATCGTAATTGCGACGTCATTGTGACAACAAAACAACAAATATTGAAATAAATGGATATACTAAATGTGGTGTGATATTTGAAATCAAATTAAATTCACAAAACCTTTGTGGTCAATATTAATATAAATGATATAAAGGAATTTTTTTGAAGTTTTTAATTTGATTTTTGGATATATTATACAATATATGAATGTCCTTTCAGTTGTTTATAGAAAATAACATCAATGTCACAATGTGATATATTTAAGCGTCTGTCGTCGATATCGTTTTTTCATTATAACCTCGAAAATGTAAATAACAAACATTCAAAGGATCTTTTTTATATCCACTATTAATACAAATTTTCTTATCAAGAATCTTTCAATCAAATCAGCATGATTTCGAATTTCAATTATTGAAATATCGAATTCTATACGTATAAATGACAATATAAATACTAGTATAAAAATATCATTAGTAACCATGAGTGCACATACGTCTTTTCGAAAGGACATTGCGTAGGCAAAACGAAAATAAAGAGTTTTTTTTGTGATACAATATATAATTTTCTTTTAGACCAAAAGTAAATGAACTCATTCGTTATTCAAATGATATACGAAGGATAGTATTGTATGTATTCATATATTTTGAGATTTTATAATGATTAATTGGATAAATTATTTTATTAATTACTGTCTGTAAGAAAAGAGAAACGAATCAATCTATAGAAACGTGAAATATATCTAGCGTGACTTCGGCTTCACTTAAATGTTCCGTAAATTTTGGGAAAAGTTAAAAACTTGCTATAAATAAATAATTTCGTTAAGTAATTATCAAATATTTATCTAAATTGTCTTTTTACCTAAATTCTCCTTACACTTGACTAAAAGATATGTATTATAACCAAGATCCAAACTATACGTAAGTTGTACCTGGCGGAAACTATGCGTTTCTAGCATCTGAATCCATATAACAGAAAAGGATATTATCCTATTTTATTTAAATTTTAGAGAATATGCGAGAAATCGCCGACTAAAATATAAACTCTAGACAACATATTCAAATACTTTGCCGTTAGTATATCTATCATATTTTAGAAAAGCTGATTTTCCAACATGAAAAAGAATGACTTCATTCCCATGGACACATGAAAGTTTGTGTAAAAAAGGGAAATTAATACACAAAATCATAAGTATATCAAAAATATGACAGCAATAATTACATAGGAGCTTCTCCAATTTCAATTTACTGAAAGTCAAAAACTTCGTACATTCGAATCATATCAAATACAATAGGAAACTTTTAGGAAATTAGCCAAATTACAATCTGTTACAAAAAAAAGGCTCGATTGAAAATGTTTCTTATGCGAATTCACAATATGTACAAACATACCATATGTACTAGTATGGAATATTTTTCAAAATCAAATTTTTATCATATTCTGTTTGTTTTTATTTCTAGAATAAATATTAAACTTTGAAAGTTACTTTAGTTTGGTTACGAATTCGTATTTGTTGAATTTTAAATAATTTTTTTGTAAATTTTGAAAAGAATAAATAAAGAAGAAAAATATACAAAAAATCCAGAAAAATTAATATTTTAATTAAATAACATCTTCTTGAATAAATATTATAATTTTATAAATTTGGAAGAAAATAAATATCCAACTAAGCAAGCACACTTCTTTAGAAATTACTTCTGTAATTATAACTTTGTCAGAATAAGAAATATTTCCATTTAAAATGTTGTATCTTTAAAGAAAATTTCACACATTTTCATGTTAAATTTTACCAAAAATATAGGAATTGATGGTAGCTAAATATTTCACTGAGAAATTCAAATTAAATTGCATTTAATATCTTAGAAAATGTAGTTTTTTTTTCTATATAATTTATGTCTGATAAAAGATGGAATTCTACAAAATGTAAACATTCGTTTCTATAAAATGTGATAAACAAGATTACCAAAAAAACCTTAACAATTGAGCTTTAAGTTTTCGAAACTTTATTAGAATAGAGGAGTACTTAAAAAGAATTTGAAATGTTTAACACCATGTACGTCTACTTTATCGGAGTTCAACTTTATTTAAACTTTAAATATTTAATTTGGGTAATTAGACCTGGTGGCTTTAAAGATTATAAGGACCAAATCGTATTACACAACTATTAAATTAAGACTTAGTGGACTATTAGGTTTCTTTCGTTATAACCAGACATAGCTACCTCTCTCCTTGTAGTGACTGGACTTGTCCGTAATTTCCTCTAAATGCAGTAGTGTTTTAATAATACAAAATTTGATGCGAGTTAAATTTGACATAGAAACAAGATATTGAAATTGATGAGAAAATTTTTTTTGTTTAAAAATTAAAAACGGATTGTGGACAAATTTAAAGTATTGTAAATGTAAAGGACCTGCTCAAAAATTGAGCCAGACCTATGAACTATTGGCTACATATATCCTTTTATAGATCAAATATAACTAATACTTTCTTTCTAGAATTATATCATTATAAAAATAGAACAACTAATAAATTCAAAAATAGTGAAACATGAAATTATAATATTTTCTATTATGGCTGTTTCGAACTAATCGTTTCTCTCTCTGCCATATTGTTATATCCCGGAAGTTTTAAGTTGATTCCAGTTTATTAATTTTTACTTATTAATACGAAATTCGTATTTGCATGAAAAGAAGAACTATTCCGTACTTTAACATATTCAATCATACTTCCATTTGGATGCATATTCGAATAAGTCGATGGGGAATGTGCTTGTTTTCTGTTGATTTTCTTTATCAAGGATCACGCAGATCTACATAAATACTGGCCTGCTGTGAGCCAGTGGGTCATGTCAGGTTGAACGTTTAATCTAAATTAAAGCTAAATTTGAATTCATTTCAAATATTTGTGTTCCTTATATAAACCGAAACATTATTTTTTTGTTAATATTTAATAAATTTGCATACAAACACGGCAAAATAATGCCATCCAAAATAATATTAAAGTTATACTTGTTTTTCATGAGTCCGCTAATTCGTCATTTAATAAAAACCTTCAAGGTCATCAGAATAATTTCATGTTTATTATTTTCATACTTTTTCTTCCTTTTTGTGGGAAATAAATGAATTATAAGGAAAACTTTTCTTTTGAGAAGAAAATTTCTTATACGCACGCAAAACTTAAAGTCAAAAAGGTATCCAAAAAAACGAAGAAAAAAAAAAGATGTTAAATGAACCAATTTCATACCTAAAATTCCACAAAAAACTGTTTTGATTATGTAACAATGGTATTTTTTTTAGGCTTTTTGCTGTTTGCTGATAAGAACCATAATTTCTTATTCATAATAAAGAAATCACACTATTCACGTAATTATTAAAGCCGAAATAATACCTTTTTGGTATACCCAAAAGCTTTTAGCATCCTTAAAGAAAATAATCAATTTTTTCTATCATGACAAAAGCTTAAGAAAGTTTTATTAGATGCCAAGTTGTTAAGACGAGGAATATCATATCTTCTTTTTTTTAAATAATTTTTTTTTCTAATAGAATGTCCTTAATTAATTTTCTGAGATTTATCTTCGTTTTTTTCTTTTTTTTCATTTATCCGAAGGAAAAAAAATCACATTCAATTTAAAATTTTTGGGGTTAAAAGATTATAAAATAATTTATTTTGTTGACAAATTATGAAAAATTTCGTGAATTCATCAATCTAAAAAAAAAAAAAAATCAACAAAAAAATACGAAATAATCTTTCAAGTACATCTTCCAAGATGGTAAATAAAAATTGTTGATTTTTTATCTTAATATTTGAAGAAAACAAAATTTTCCATACAAATCAATTTCACAAAATTTCGAAGGAAAAAAAAAGGATTTCCAAGTAATCCTTTTGTATTTCTTTGACAGTTTTATGTTTATGTCAATTCAAGAAGGTCACCACAATAAAATGTATTTACTCACACTTCTGATTTTTATCGAACTTTGGCGAATATTTTACTGGAAATATTTATTCTAGTGGTCAAAATAAATAGATCACAAAGCCGAAATGAGTTCAAACTGTGACTGATAATATATAACTTAAAGCTGGAAAACAAAAAAAAACTGAACTAAAGGAGTATTTTGCTTCTATCTAATATACACCTAACACTCGTCGATTTACAT
Source organism: Xylophagus ater (assembly GCA_963422695.1). Taxonomy (NCBI): domain Eukaryota; kingdom Metazoa; phylum Arthropoda; class Insecta; order Diptera; family Xylophagidae; genus Xylophagus; species Xylophagus ater. Next base: position 6,967,991 of record OY730486.1, on the reverse strand, counting down.
GTCATTCTAATTGAGCGTTTTCAATTTACACACTTTTCTGAGCAAGCATTCTTCAGTGTAAACCAGATAGTAGTGATGCAATATTCTGGAATGTACAAATAGATGACGTAATATTACCTGGTCTTCTAAAGTATATGCCAAAGGAACTCAAAGCCCTTTAATTAAATTATCAAATAAAAGTTTTCTCTGACGAAAATACATGTGAAAATATTTAATTGGTTTAATTGTTACCAAAATGGTAGGTAATATTACAGGGCACACATGTCACATAATATTCGTTCAAATTGAATTTCTGTAGTTAAACTTTTACATGTGACATTATATAAGTAATATTCCAGGATCTGATTTATCTGTCAGGAACAGAAATAATTTGCAACTGCACCTGAAAATATGCAATTTATATTTGTCGATGAAGAAAGTTATTGAAAATTGTTTGAAAATTCGTGTCCCCACCACAGATGGGCTAGTGCTTGCCTGTTTGTCAAGAGGAAAACTCAAGTGGAGAGGTCAAATGTTTTTTTTTTCGGAATGGGATATACAATATTTTTTTTCCAAGTGGAAAATGGATTTATTAGTTTTGCTTGTTTTACGAATGAAGCACGATACAGGATATTTGGTTAGTTATAAAATTTTTCCCAATTAAAGGATTAAACCATTGAAACATTCTAAAAAAAAAAATAAGTATTAGTACACAATATTAAATTTCATATTAATTCAGTAAACTATGCAAAAATATTATCATATTTTATCGAAAGGAAACAATTTGTATCAATGTTGACGACTTCGAAGTGGATTGTCTCAAGAATATGGACACAAACTTACTCTGCTAGATATGAAACTCGAAAGCATAAATAAAATAGAAATATTTATTGTTTCCTTCATTAAAAACATAAAAAAAGGAAGGACAAAATAATTTGAAATATTGTTGCCATATAATTGGATGCCATGAACGCAGAAACGAAAATAAACCTGAAATTTTTTTGAAATCATTTAATGAGGCCCTTCGAATATTTCCATATTCCTAAATGAAGAAAATGTTTGTTCTATTTTTGTTGAAATAGAAATCATTATCGCATTTTTGTTTTGCAATATTTTAGGGATTTTAGGAATTAATTTACATATACAAGGCGTTAATAAACATTTTTCAATACATTTTAAATGGGAAGATTAAATTTTTTTCAGATCCAGAATACGTAAATCTCTATAGCTAGTGAATTTATCCCATTTTTTAAGTGTCTGCAAATACATATTTTATAAATTTTTTGGTGCACTAGAACGACCACTTGCCTGTTTTTGAGTGGGGCATTGGTTGATCGTGTTCAATAAATGGGTTTCGATAGATATTCGGATACCCTTTTCATATTTATACTTCTCACCCGTCCCAAGACTAGTTTTAGTAGACTAGTTTACTAGTTTTAAATATGTAGAGTTTTGTGTAGAGACAAATATGATTTCACGCTAAAAAGAAAATACATGCGATAAAAATCATGGTGCAAAATTCAAAATCGATTCTTGTTTGTCCAAAAATCCAACGACAACGATTCTACAATCAGCGTATTCATCTAAATGACTTTTTCTCCCTACGAAAGTAAAAATATTATTAGGTAGAATCCAGTTTTAGTTTATAGAAGTAGTAAAAAAATGTTCAAAGCTTCTTTAAGAGCTTGGGAAAAACGTTGGTAGAACTGTTTTTTGTATTAAATAAATAGTTTCACTTTTTGTTTACAAGTTTCAATAATTTTTCAAGGCATTAGTATATATCACAGTATAGACGTTGTGAAATCTTTCCCTTTAATGTTTATTTAGTAATTTTGACACAACACATTGTACTAAGCAAAACAGCAAAAAAGAAATTATTCTTCTGCAAGATATTTGAAGTCTTTAGCAGACTTCGTTTAGATTTTAAAATGATTAAATTAAAATTCTTCTACAAAAAACATAAGAAACATATTTTTCGCAACATCTTGTTATATGTTTTTCATATACAAAAATATCCTATTAATATATTCTGTGAAGGACTTCCTTTCTGAAATTCATTTAAATTTCTGATAAGATTAAGTATTTTATAATAGAGATAAAATCGAGTAAAGAAAAAGTTTCTGTGTTTTTCAAAGTTCTTTGGACGTTTGCTGTATCGAAACGGAAAAGTTAAATAAATTCCTTTTTGATATAGAAAATGTTTGGGATCCTTTAAATAACTGAAATATCCATTTCCTTATAAATAATAAGTGTTTATTAAAATCAATATGTTTTTTATGTATAAATCTTTATCGTGATAGATTCATGGCACATATTTAAAAGGGGAATAGTGGAGAATTGTGTTACACAACATAAAAATTTGTATAAATAAATGCATTTTTTTATGATTTGGAAACAACATAATATTCTTTATAATTTTGTAAGATCAAATCAATTGCATATTAAATAATATTATATGAATTTTTCTACCAACCAGACAAAACTTACAATGTGACCAAAATAGTAATTTATACAATTTGAAAGTTATCAGATTAATGATTATTATCAAAGAAAATTATACAAATATAATTATAAGCTTGGATATATTATTAAAACAAAATTAATCGAAAAAACACATATGTTATTATATAAGTGAATTTCCACTTGAAATAGAAAAACAATTCCAATTAATAATTCACTAAATTCAAAGGTGTGTCATATAAAGGAAAATTGGTATTATCGAAATGTTTGTTTTTTTCATAGCAACATAATTTCGGTGACCCAAAATCAATACAAAACTGAACTACTACAGTTTAAATCTATTTTTTATCGATCAAAATGACACATGTCTAGATCTAACTTGTCTCTCATATAATAATTGTCATTTTTCGAAAGGTATTCATTGTAAATAAAAATAATATGGTATGGCAAACTACCTAACTTTATTAGACGTAGTTATTAGAAATATGCTTTTCGGCAAGATAGAGCCACTTCGGATTTAGCTTTTACCATCATAAACTAATCTATCTTTATCCAAATTTCAATAAAAATTATGTTAGCCGTTCTCAAAATATGATGTAATAAAATAACAAAAAGCAATAAAAATAATCAATTCCCATTCAAACGTCCTCTAAGCATATAAATGTTTCCATTTTAAATTCAAATTTTTAGATTAATAAAAAAAATGGAATAGACGGTGAGAGACTTTAATAGACTTTGTTATCTTGTGCAAGAAAATAACTGAAACAATTTTTGGTGAGATTATCCTGTGATCATTGCCCTGCCAAACATCATTATTTCAAAATCATAAGCCTGATTATCTATATTTCAACGTACAGATTATATATAGATATATATGCTGTTAGAATAGTTCCAAATTTTCCTAGAATCCAGTATAAGCATTTATAGAATACATGGGAAAACATTTATCAGCTTTTCCTATAATTTCGGAATTTTAAAAATACCATTTGGGATTTACAATTTTTTTGATGTCAATTTTTGAAGATTCACAATAATTACTCGTATATATTACGATAGTATAAAAATATTAGCCGTATTTTCTTTCCGATGTAAATCATAGTGTAATTTACTATCTCTTGTATAATTCAGTTTTGTATATAAAATAATACCGAATCAAACAACTATGCAACGATACACCACGTTTCGCAACGGTAAGGGAATACCCATAATAAATTACTTGTACACACTATTTCGCCACGTAATATGTGACAGAATTTTACAAAAAGTTATAAATACTTTCTTGATTGAAGTAAAACCAGTTCAGTTGATCCAATTATGCATTTGACAATTGATGGGCTTTTATTAACGATATTAAACGGTTTGCAATCACGTTTTTAATATTATTATACTAAAGAATCAATTTTTAGGAAACAGAAAACAGTTAACATTGTTAAAGCCGCGGGTTTAGGCTTGTTGAACTCTAGACTTGTCAGTTACCAGAAATATATAGTACTGATTAACATACACTATAAACAACTTCATCGGTATACTTATTTCTATGTCTCATCATAAAAGTTTTATTGTTTATAGAAACAATATAATCATTGATTTGCATTCTACATTTCTAAAAACCATTAAAAAACAATTATTTCTAGTAACAAATAAGCAACGCCTAAAACTATGCTACAAATTGATCTCACCTTACCAATATAATATTGAAGAACTAAGTATAATAAAATATTTTTAGAGAACTTGTGTTCGCTCTTCAAATTAAGCTATTTAATTAATACTAAATTATTTATTCCAATATCTCAAGTTAATCAATAATGATTGGGAATATTTGAAGTAATTTTTAATTCCATAAGCCAATACGAAACGTCTCACTATCCAGATTAATAAGTCAGACTTATACTATATGTCGAATCTAATAAAATAATAAAATTTTGAGTTATCTACACTTACTTTAATATTAATTGAATTTTCTAATGATTTCTCATTCTTCCTGGATAATTTCCAATCCCGCGTAATACATTTTCCAGCTCTTCAAAATCACTACAATACTATTCAAAATTCATTAAAAGAAAAATCAATTACATTATATTGAAAACTTCTTATTGTTGTTCATGTTTCAAATGTGGAAAATTAAAAAACTACTAAAATACCTGAACGTAAAGATTTTCACAGATTATTTCAATTTTTTGTTTTTGATAGTTTCAATCGTTAAAATTTGTAGAAAGTTAATATAGTACGATTTAACAAAACTTAAAACTTATTTTGTAATTATTACAAAAGTTCTTTAATTGAAAAACTTTTCGAATAGGAAATCTTTGTCGAAGAATTTATAAAATTATATATTGAAAAGATTAAAAAACCGAACAATATAAGAAATCATTTTAAGAAGTTTTCATAAGAATGAACTTTTTACGTGAGTTTGTTAATAATTCAGTTATCCTGAAATGAGTACAATTCATGATAAAAAATTTCTCAATTTTTTTTCCAAGAATAAAACACCATTCGAAGATATTTCTAATTAACTTCTGTTCAAGTTTTTTGAGTATAAAAAAGAATGTACAGCAAATTCTTAAATAGCCGAAAGGGTTTTGTCGATTTGCCCTTTTTTTCGTGAAATAAAATTTCACATTTAAAATTGAATTATAAATGAAATTGAATTTCGACAAAAAAAAATGAATATTTTAACGGATTTTTAGGAAGTGAACTTTTCGATAAAATTCTTAATTTTATATTCTTAAAATCTTTTAAACAAAAAAGATTGATTTAGTTTAAAATATTCAAATTTAAGAATTACTCTAAAACAGTTGTCCTTCGTTTTAAAGTATTATAACATTTCCAAAGACCGCTGGGCTCTTAATAAATTTCTTTTAGAAATTGTAATATTTTTTTCAGAAACTTGTATCTTGAAATTAAAACAATAGTTTCTATGTTGTTTAATATGATTTTTTAATCCTGTGGGTTCCAGGGAAAAGAAGCATAGGTCTTTTATTTATTTATTTAATAAGTAAATCCAAATCAAGGTATTCATCAATTTTATTCATCAATTTCAATTAAAACAGCATGTGACCACCAAAACTGTTGTAATCAACTTATGTCCATTTTCCTTGGGACCATAGATCTTCTATTTTGTTTGACATACATAAAACCGATCACAGTTGTAGAGAATGTAGAGGAGAATTTGCATTTAAGCTCACATATGGTACAGGATATTGTCAGTTGCACTGTCACAGGGAGTTTTATATAAACCAACTTTCAATTAAAAAAATTTCAAAAGGTGTCAACAAAAACATGTCATCACAAAGTTTTAAAAACAGAATTTTATAGTACGTATTTTATGTGACTACATATCTAAATAATTCTGTATTTATATTATAAATTACACACGGACTGTTTCTACATTTTAGAGTGGAAAAATGAAATCGACTTTGATGCATTTTAAAATAGCACATAATTTCATTAAATTGTTTTTTTTTTTTCACACCAGATAAAATATCAAAGGTTTTATATATCTTTCAAAAGGTTTTATTAAATTGAAAAATTTAAACCTTTATTCGTTTGATATTTCGCACAAAATTTATAATTGTTTGGCAAAAAGTTTAATCAGTTGAATCATTGCATTTGCTTGATTAAATTGCCTGAGGATAATATACATAGCATATATGTAAAAATGACATAAAAGAACTCTCGTACAAATTCAATTGAATTCATTTTATATATGTGATCATATCATCTTTAAGACATGATAAAATGCATTTTTATATCTTTATACTATCACTATCTAATAAACGGTATTTCCATGTCAATGCCGGATTACGTTAACAAGTTTATTGATGCTTAGAAAACTATATTCTTATTACGACTACATGTAATCAGCCATGAATAGCATTTTTATAGAATACACTGGATATTTGAATAATGATAACGATGACATGTTTTCATATTTCTTTTTTTTTTATTTACATACTTTATTTTGATGTTATGAAATTTTGTATTATGCAAATCAAACGATCAGGATGGATGCATTTCAATTCAATCCATACATAATATGATTATCCATGTACACTATATTGAATTCTGGAGACTCTTATCTGGGAATACGAGCGAATAAAATGATTTTTATGTGTTATTATATAAAAGTTATGTTTAAATATTTTGTGATATAAAAATTTTCATAGAAATATTGTTATGACATGAAAAGTTTTTTGAAATAATATCTTTAAAATTTTTATTTTAATTTTCAATATAATTTTCATAAAATTTTTGTTAGTTAAAATATTTCAATTAGACCAAGGCTGTCCAACCCGCATGCGGCCCAAGGCAAGTATCAATGGGGCCCGAAAATATTTAAAGTTACTAAAGCCTGTCCATTTTACTGAGAAATGATTTGTGAGGTGTGTGCGCTTTCGTGCTAAAGCTGCCAAGTGACAAACAACAGAAACAGGAACAGACAGAAAGCTCTTTCGTTCTATAGTAAATTGTGTTTCTGTTTGCGTTGCTCGCTCAGCTATACTGTTCTGTTGTTTATCACCTGGCGGCATAAGTGATATTTTTCTTCCACCTCCTTAGACATGAAAACTGTATCTTTTACTCTTTTTTTTTCGCTCGTCAGCTATAGTAATATACTGGTGGCCCAAAACACCGTGTCTTCTTCCAATCTGGCCCAGGGGAAAAAAAGGTTGGACACCCTTGAATTAGACTATAATTTTTTATGGTAATTCCAGAAATGATTTTGAAATGCATCCATTTTTTTAGTTGAATACTTAAATCCATGAATATTAATTCGATCTGTTGAGTACTTACTCGATTATGCACTTAAAAAGATTTCCAGTATTTTTTTTTTTGCAGTGAAATTTTAATACTGATATCACAGAAAGCATTTTAGTAGTCTTTTCTATCAGGATATAAAAGTTGTGATTTACAGGTCATGTTTTTATATACCAATACTGTATAATATGGTACATAAGTTTAGTTATACATGATTTGTTTTAAAACGTATAACTATTGTATTATAGTGCTTGGACTGATCTTATATGAATACTATATATAAAAACAAATAATATCTATCAACTAGCAGAATATGAATTCTAGAACAGTATATTTATACAATGTTATTATAATTAAGAAAGATTCTTCCAAATCGCTTAACTTCATTAAACAATCTGTAGTTGCAAATTTGGTTCGTCTGATTCAAAAATGAATGGAAACTTTCAGAATCGTGAGTTTATATATTGAAGATATTCAAATTTTAGTTTAGCATACGTCTTAAATATTCACTCTACAAAAGCGTTCCAATTTTCCATTCGAATTTACTAAATTTTATTATTAATAATCAAATTTCAGTTTTCTTATACCAAAGAAAACTTTTAAAACTGAATATTTATGTCGAAGAATGCCCCATTCTAACCTGAAAATAGGAAATTTATAATTTCTTGATGAAAATGTATATTCATATGTCTCAATCAGTATAATTTACATCTTATTTTTCTCCGTCATTACTGATGGGTTTTCATTAAGCTAACAAAATTTTATCAATTTATTGTTCCCAGGTTAGAATCCTTGCAATTAGTCCTCTAAGTAAAGGAGTGTTTTGTGATCTTTCAGATTCACTAAGAAGTAATAGTTAACTGATGATATAAGTAATAGTAGCCTGATAAATTCTCAGGAGAGGTTAAAAGTCAATTAGGAGAGAAAAATTATATATATTTCATTGTTGATTTCTTAAAAATTAGGATCAACGTGATAATAGCGTGGTCTCGCTAAATTTTACAAAATATTCACGAACGGGAAATCCATGTTGCTGGGGATTAAAAGGTTAACCGGGTCCTTTCAAGAACTATAACTCTTTCGTAAAATTTTACCAATATTAAAACTTCAAAAAAAGGGAACAGTTGAATTTCAAGCTTATGTGTAGTAGAAAAATTTGTAAATTGGATCATAAGTTGAGGCCAATAGTATATGGGCAAAACAGACGTAATTTAGATTAATTAGATGTTCTCTCCTAGTGTAATTTTTACTACCTACTTTCCAAATGCGCATATTGAATTACCTAAGTAGTGACGTTAATATTCCAAAACTACCATTTCACATTCGGAGTCTTGTCATTGAATTTTTGGTACTTACAACTTCCGGAATATTTGGAAACTTTGACCTTTCTCTACAATATCTAAGGATAGTCAAACATTTTTTATATTTATATGAATCAGAGGCCATAGTTACCTAATAAAGAATCAAAAGGAACAATTTCAGTGTATATTTTTATCAACTTAGATTCTTAGTTCTTTTCATCGCTATAACGATTTTTAAAATGTAATAAACAAGTCCTTCTTAATAATTATTTTTCTATTTTTATTTTTCGTGAACTTTCCCAAAGAATATGGTATATTGTTTTTCCAATATTCTGAAATATCTGAAACTCACCTTGTACATTAAACACATACTTTCTTTTTTATTTTTCTTTTGAAGAATACTAAAATTTATATAAAACTCCTGTGTGGATATGTTATTACCAAAATCTACCCTTAGGGTTATTACAGAAAATTAATGGATCGATAAAATTTTGTGTGTTGAACAATTTTCGACACGGGAATATAATTTCAGATCGATAAATTTTCAACAGTATAATAATCAAAAATATTATCATGTGAAAATAGTAAAAGTTTTATATATAAAAAAATCAAAAGTTTATGAATAAAATTTTTAAACCCTTAATTTTTGTTTGAATAAGTAATATTGGTCAACATAATTTTTATAAAAAAAAACCTTTGGTTCCTTTATTTTGGATTATATAAAACTACCCTGATCATAATTTTACATACTAAGTAAGCGGAAAACTAAAAATCGATCACCTTAATTCCTGGAATACTAAACAACCACTTAGAGATGACCTCCTTAAAAGCTTTGTAAGTAGAGATTCTATCATCGTCTATAGTATGTTTTTAGTCAATGAGTTTGGGTCTTTAGAAGGATTCTTAACTTGAATGACTTTTGATATTGTAATAAATAAAAAGAAAAATGGAATATTTTTATGATTCCAGTAAGTTTTTTCCTTTTTTATACGAAATCAGTATTTTAATGACATAATAAATCTTACATTTCATTTTCAAAAGAAATACGTAAGAGTTTTTTGTGATAATTATAAATCTAGAACGCGTTGATTGATTATAATAAAATTTTGTAAAATACTAATTTGTAAATATAATGAAAGGATGGTTTGATAAGTTTTTTTCGGAAACTTGTCGCTAAGTAAACAAATGTTGTAAATATATATTTTATTTGCCTCATATTTTATTCAATTTAAAAAAGACATATACTCGTATAAGAAAGCTGAATCTGACAATCTCTTACACTCTTCAAAAATGTTCAATAGAATAACACTTTTGATTTTCAACTTCGGAAATTCTTTAAAGTGACTTTATTTTTCGATTCTTTTATCGTAAAATGATTTTCAATAATTTTTTTCCAAAATATTTTTCTATTCAATCTAATTAAAATAGTTTTATATTTTAAGTTTTGCAGAAACTAAATTCTATTTGAACGGAAAATTTAATATACGCATAATTAAATTCAAAACTTTTAGAAAATTACTTCAACTTCCAGATTTTATATACACTTATTTCATTTCCTTATAGATTTAATTTTATTATAAAGTCATGTCCTGAATGGAACACCGACGATAGTGCAAAGTTAATACAAATTCTATATATATACGTAAATGAAGGTTCAAGCAAACATGACAAGCTCTATACCTAAGTGTTCTTGAATATTTCTTACGCAAAAAAAAAAAACTCTCAATATAGAGTAAACGTAAAGATAAAGAAAGCATCATCTTATTATGTTCTTATATAAAAAAGAGAAATGATATTGTACTTGATAAAACACTTTCATAAAAGAATCTCTTATGGACGTAGCCTAAGATGAATCTTTTAATACGCAATCATTAAAGTGCATTTTCTATACAAATAAAAGTTTGTATAGAAATTGTTGAAAACTAACTAACTATATCATCAAATAATGAAATACAATTTAATATAAAACAAGACTGACTTTTTGAGTTGAATGACATTTTACTAAGGACTATGTTTAATATCTGTTCTCTTGTTGTACAATATAGAGAGTGATGAATGGATGCAATAATTTAGTACTATAAAAGTATGTTTGTGTAATAAATTACAAAAGTCTGTATGTAAAATATGCAAGCAATTTGAAAAATTTGTTCACAACTTATGTACTTTGATATTAATAAATTGTAACTAGTTTAATGGAAACATTGTAACTTGTACAATAGTTATATCTTTCTCAATGTAAATTTTATTAGTTCGGACGTTTTACATATTCTCTAGATTAGTTTTATAAAATCATAAATTTTCAATAATAATGATCAAATAAAAGGAATTAATATTTAAATGTATACGTAAAAATGTACTTTTAGGCGTTTGGAAATATACAAAAAAAGTATGTATTTCAAGATTTTCAGTAGTTTGCTTGATTTATTTTATTTATAAAAATTAGTTTGACCAAATTCTGATCGTTGAATGTGAAAACTAAAAATCCTACTAATGACAAAAGGACAAGACATGCAATTGGACAGTAAGTCATTTATTAATAATAGATTATGCGTATTTAAATACTCTCAACGATATGAAATCGAAACTTTTTCATTTGAATTATCTTTTATAAGACTGCAGTTAGTCTGTGACTTAGTTAATACAGTTAAGATTGCATATCCTTCTTTGAAAGCCAGATTTGTAGCAGTACCCATTTGATAATTGTTTGCTATTCACAAGATATTTTGAAATTACTAAAGTTATAACTCGTTCCCATTGAAGTATATAAAAACAATATAATTATATAATAGACTAAGAATTTTCAATAAGTTTTAAGGCTATTGGATCCTTTATTTTCTTATTTATCCTAACTAATTTCTTAATCTTAACATGTGTATAAAAAAAATGTATATATGGTGGTCACCATTAAAATATTATTATTATTATTGTAAATTTTACAAATTTAAAATTTTGCCTTTGTTTTGTATATGGTTGCCCAGTAAAAAATTCCTGACGAACAATAAAGTGTTTTATATTTAATTATAAATTTCATTACAATTTTTGTTAATCAATTGAACAGTTTATAATTAAATTTTCCCAACAAATAATCAAACTGCCCAATGAAATTGAAACCCAGTAATTTATAAATGAAATCTAAATATGATAATGTCCATGATAACGAAAATTCATTTGAACACAAATGTACATGGAATGTATAATCAGAAAGATTACAATTTAATTAATTTAATCATTTTGTATTATTTTAATTAAATCCATTAGTATTTTTAATTTTGTTTTGTTTCTTTTTTGTGGCTTAATAAAAATCACTTACATAAAACATGAAATCCCTTTAATGTTTCAACTGGATATAAAATTTTAAATTCGAAATCGATATTACCAATTAAATCTTACGTCTTTTCCGAAAATAATAAAAAGAAAATGGAATAAAATTTTTTTCTTCGATCAATAATTTCAATCAAATTAACCTTTTACTATATTATATATATGAAATTGTCTTCCAAAAAGGTTTTTTCATTCAATGTAATTGGTCTTTTTGGTTTACCTAACGATTAATTTCTATTAATCTTTTAGAAATTGATTAAACTGTATATGAAATCCCATTTCGACTAGATTGAAACAAATTTTCGAAATCCGTATTTTCCAAGAGAAAACAAAAATACTAATATTAGACAGTATTAAATGTTTGTTTACAAATAATATTATTTTATAAAACAGAAATACGGTCTAATGACAAAGAAAAATATATAGTAACTGATAATCGGCCTACAGTCGTTTTCTTAAGGCCCTACGGTAGAAATGGTATAGTCAAAACTTATAATATGTATATTAATGTTTTCTCGCAATAACTTTGTTTCTTTTTTTCTCAAATTTGCTCTAATTCGCAGGTGACATATACCCTAAAAGCATAAATTTTGCCTGCAAATTTTATTCAAATTGGTATATTAGTTTTTATATTACATCAAAAAAACGAATATATTTTTTTTCTCCGACGACTATTTCTTTCGCCACTATGATTGGAGTGATTTTAATGAAATTTTACCTAGCATGTAGTTAACACATGAAAATAATTTAAATAAAATTGGTTCACAAATTTTCCAATTAAATCAGAAAAACCAATAAAAAAATGTCAAAACTTTTCGGTCACCCTTATTTTTACTTAATAACTTCACTCCCCCTCTATCGATTTAGCTGAAATTCAATATCAAATCGAGTTAAGGAATAGCAAATTCTAATAGTACCTACCATAGGGCATAAAAAGAGCTAAAAGAGCTGACATGACTGAAATATTTCTATTCGATTGTATTAAAAAACAATTCATTCTCAAATAAATAATTATCAAAATCTTTAAGTATTATAAAGTCTACGTCTATTTTATGTAATTCATTTGTAAAATAAATTTTTTAATTCAAGAACTTTAAACAACTAAATTTGAAAGTGGCAATTGAAGCTACTAGCTCATTAGTAGAAAAAAGCAATTAGGTGTAGACAAATTGTAAATGAAGGAACCATAAGACCACCTAAGTGGTCTTATAAATAAGTAAAGTACGGTTCTAAAGATAGTATTTTTTAAGAATGTACTTGCACACCAGTCATGTACTCTAACATGACTGGTGTGCAAGTACTCTCAAGTTAACCCACATTTCATAGAATTTACGAAAGAACCCGCAAGACTTTATCCATATTGCTAATTATTTATTTTCGAACTGTCCAAGACTATGAAAACCCTAAAAGTTTCAATTCTTTTCACCAAATTTAATATCAAAATTGTTTCTCTTCTTTTGGTATACACAAGTTAACAATAAAGTTCCGTGTCTATAAAAATGACACGAAACAATATTTTCAGGTTTCTTTTTTTTTCTTTGTTTTAAGTAATATCCTTCAATACACTTTTCGCAACGATTTAATAGTGATTCAAATGCATATTCAAGCTCATAATGTTTCTTCAATTTTCTTCAGCGATATATTGCTATCATTTAGTACAAATTTACGAACTTTCAAGACTTCTATTGTTCGACATGTTGATGATCTTTCTTTATATTTGTCGTTTATGCCACTCAGAAGTCTTCGACTGTGATAAATAATTATCACCATAAATATTTTGCGTCATGTTGCACTTTTCTGTAACTCTTGTCCCAGATTGTTCGTGAAATTGAATAACAGCTCTTTGCTCCATGATTTTAAAATATTTCAACAAGTAAATTTTATGATTATGATTTATGACTCCTAAAATAGAAAATTCTCAGCCGATAAGGCTAAAATTGTAAGGGTTTCTTTATAAATGTCTGACTTTAAATGATATACTATAATTAGGTATTGAAGAAGTTCCTGAACTTTATTTTTCTACTGTATATCAAAATCAAAAGAAATTGCAATTTAATTCATTCCGAAACTATATTTTACACATTTAAATATACCACTTTCAAGCTCAGGTGGATATATTAATTTCTAAATAATATTTTTATCAAAATCAAAAATACTTTTAAGAATTTTAGATGATCTTTGATAATGGCTAAATCGAGAAATATAAAAACTCAAATAACCTGCTACGCGAAAGATTTTGGCTTAACAACACGTAGAAAACTTGCCTAAAAACTAACAGTAATAAAATCATTCAAATGATTATGGCTTTATTTCCTTTATTTTGGATATATCGATATTATGAGAGAAACTTTAAAAAAATGTACCCCAAAAATTTTGTGGGTTATTCTATCGAAGAGGATATAGTATATCGAAATATATCGAAAAAATGTAAATGCTGTAAAAAGTCGAAAACGAACATAACCAAAAGAATACTAAGTATACAAAATATAAAAATGGATGGAATAGTCCAGTTGTAAGGAAAAAGCTGATCTCTCAATACATTTTAACACGGTTCTATATAAATTGCGCGTTTCTGTAGAACTAAAAAATCATGGGTAAGATCAATTTGTATTCATTTTGTGTTCAATTTGATTAGAGATCGATTCAGATTGCTTTCTTACCTTTGCAAGAATCACGTACTATGTACAAAAGCATATATATGCAAACAAGCAATATTGATTCTGTTGAGTGTATTTTTTTTTCTTTTTGCTTATACTATTTTACATTTTTTGGAAAGGTCTTCTTTTCATCATGAACAATGTTCAAAATGATTTGAGTTCATTTCTTTTTATTCGTTTGTCTTTAAATGTGCACGTTTATTTTATTTATTTTCAAAAGCAAAAACAAGAAACTGCAAATAAATGTTTTTGATTGTTGATTTATGAATATTCAAAAAAAAAAAATCAAAATTGTATTGTAATTTTCTTCTATTTAGACAACTCCTAACAATATGCAATCAATTTTGCACTAGCAATTTATGTTAAAATAAGATATTCGAGTTGTTTTACAATTTTATACATTTAAACAATTAAAATTTGTTAGTTCTGCAAATCCATTGAAGTTATTTAAAGATATTTCAGGACATTGATTTTGAGGGTCTTTTATCTTTCAAATAATTTTGACTAATTGCTTCAATAGTTGATCAGGTTCTTGGTTTGATATCAAAATTTCTTCTTGTTTTTTCTTCTAATTTTCATTACAATATAATTAGATACCATTTTGTAACCAGGTGAAACCATCTAAAAATAAAACCTATAAACTTTTAGATAATGTTTAGATTATTTTATTTTATCTCAAGAATAAATTTTACGTGCTTCTTTCTAAATAAATTCTTGTGAATTTGAGGAATTTCTTATTTTTAAACAATATAAATAGATAAAATTAGAACCAAGAGCTGATTTCATAGTTCGTTGTCAACTGTGAGAAGTAATAACAAGAATTTATTTTCGGTTTTGTATCTAATTTATAACTATTAATTAATTTTATTCTAAATTAATAAAGAAAAATCTTTATAGTAGGAAAACAAATAATGCGCGATATATCCTTATGAACTTTTATAACAAATATTGAATGCTTTCTGTAATTGAAATTAATTGATATTGATTATTATGAATATACAGCAATTGTCAACTGAATTTATTAATTTGCTTTAAATATGATTTTAATTAATTTTCAATGTACTTTATACTATACTAATGATTCGAAATCCCATTTGTTATTTGTTTGATAGATTTCCTGATAAATTCATACCTGTTACATGCATAATATGGAAATTTCCAAATTAATTATAATATCATGTTATTTATTGATCAATTCAAAATTTATAGCTAAAATAAATGACGGTAATACCGTCAAATGAAATTTGATTATGTCATCTGATAAAACTATTTGAAATAATTGGTTCTAAAAGTCAGCAAAATTTTTATTAAGAATTTAATGAATTTTAAATAAGTAGCTAGTTTATTGAAAATATTCGCATGAAAATTCATTTTTATTCAAATTAGTTTTTGGACATAAATTTTGATTTCCCTCGCATAATTTCTTTTTTTATTACTTCAATCCAAAATGCAGATTGAAATTCTTTTGTGAATGTAGTAAATTTTTATATCGCCTCTGGTCGATAAAAATATTAATTTAAAATGTTATGTATAAAAACGACCCAACTCTCTTGCCATACCAGATATTTCTTTGGTCTGAAAATTTTAGATTTAAAGTTAAGTACGTAGATTTATTCAAAATTTCGATTTGTGTAAAAGCTGTTTCTCTGTTGATGATAAGCGTGAAAGTCAGGCTTTGCATGTGTCGATCATTCCATTGAAATTAACCAGCATGTTTCAATTCAACTCAAAATCGAAAACAAACCTTTTGCATTACTATTGTTTTAAGAAAACACTTTAATCGTAAAAATACACAATATACATTGTTATTTATACTTGATAGGTATAAGAACTTTTGAATTCTGAATATTCCATAATATTTGAAAAAATGCTACCAATTATTTTCACAATTTAATAACATTATTAGAACCAATTTTTCTCATAAAGTTTTATCACGATTTTCTTTTTGTTCTTTTTTTTTCAATTTTTATTATACCTATCCAAAAAGAATTCAAAAATTACCTAATTACAATATCTTACAAAGACCTGCTCATTAAACACTTTCGTATGTTTGAAAATTTAATGTTTTTCACATATGTATATGTTTTTAATATATTTTACACCAAATGTAATCAGCTTATCTCTAATGGACCATAAAATTACATTTTATATGCTACTTAATTATGAGTACACCTTAAAACAGGCACTTTAATAATATCTTGAAAAGCAATTCAAATTACTTTGAAGCATTATGTACGGCTTTGTAAAAGAAATTCATGTTCGTTAATCAATTATCACGATTAGTAGCTCATTTTAAGTATTATAATAATTTCTTTTCATATATAATAATATACAGGTTCGTATGTAAGTACCGATCTCTCATTATGTCATAATATAAAGTAAAGTAACCTAACTTGTTTGTTGTGAAAAACGATTCATTTTCAGTGAAAAATTAATCGAGCATTTTTAAAGTTTTAGACAAAAGATGTTAATCAAAACTCTTATATTTATGAAACAAAGTATTAAAATGAAGAAATATAATTTCAATGCAATGTTTATTATTGATTTCATTTCAATTTTCTTTTTTTTTGTATTTTATTATAGTTAAGGTCATTTCTAATATACTTCTATATCAGTTCAGCGGACTGTAAAAATTCATTCAACTAAAAAAAACATAATAGATACACTTTTAGTACAGGATTTAGTTAAAACAAATCAAGAGGAAGTAAAGATTACAATATAAAATTTTGAACAAAGCGTTAGTAAATTGATATATTAAAAATTATAATTTAAAAACAAAATTATTCATTTCATTTTGCATTCACGCCTGAATATATGCAAAATATTGTAGACATATATAAAATCGATAAAAAAAACATATATTTCAGAATAGTGAATAAAATATGTTATGTCTGTTTGGCTTTCAGAAATATGAAAATTTAAATAATAAAAATAAAAATTTTTAATCTTTTTCCAGGACCATCCTAATTTATGAATATTATTCTTATGAGATACTGAAGAACCAACAAAATTCAATAGAATGTTAAAGGCAAAATTCTTATATAAAAAATTAAAAATAGCCCAGAAAAAATTAACCAGTGGACCAATTCACTTTAAATATATTTTGGAAACTTAAAAAAAATATATATATACTATAACAACAATAAAAATATTCAAAATAAAAATATATTTTAATAATTTATTGTATATAAATTTATACCACAAGTGGCCAACATTTATTGAATGTACTGTACTTAACTAAAATAAAAATTAAGCTTTAAATAAAAGTCAATTTTAGGCAAATAAAATCATTATTTTTTTTCCTATATATAAAATTATTTAATATTATTTTTTTCAAATTTAAAAATTGTTTTAAAACATTTGCTTTTCACTTTTTAAATAACAAAAAAACAACCGTAAAAAATATAGTTTTTTTAAAAAAAAATCGTAATATTTAACTGTTTTTTAGTGATATTTACACAATTTAATAGTCAATACATATATAAAAGAATTTATTATTTAAGAAATAATTGTGATTATTAATATTTTAGTGTGTTTAAATAAAAGAAAATAAAAATAGAAGTGAATCGTAGTAAGAGATAAAATAACGCAAAAAGAAATAATTTGTTTAGAAGTTTTAATCAAGAAAATAAAATAAAATTAATTCAGGTAAATAGTAAAAGCTACTAAAAGAAATTTTGTTTGTTATAAATGGAAAATAAAAGAAGCACTTCCTGCACTGTACTTTATAATTTTTAATTATGTTTTTTTTTCTCTGTTTTTGCTATTTATATAGAATTTATATTGAGTGTGTTTGCAAGTGAACAAATTTATTAAGGAAAATATTTCTTAAAATATTTTCTTACAAGTAAGAGAATAACTTTAAATTTATAAATTGCACCTGTAGGTAATGTGTATGTGTTTATTGTGCTTATTCTATATTTTATATGTATTATATATGTACATATAAATATATATAAATATTTATGTGTCTGAAAAAATGCCACTTTCTATTAAAAAACAATTTACAAACGGAATAAATAATATAAATACTACTGCTACTAGTACAACCATCCCAAATTATACTACTTCTACTGAATGGTTATTATTTGTAAGTGTTTTTTTATTTTCTTTTATTTTATTTTAATAATTTTTCAATTGCTTAATATTCTTAGAATGAAATAATTGTAGAAGAAAATATTATTTTTAAATGTTTTTCCATTTAAATTTCTATATAACTTATTTTTATTAAATCAAAAGTGACAAAATTTAAATAAATTGTATTAATGAAAAGTGCGACAATTTGTTTAAAATCCAGTTTAATTAATTAAAATTACTTTTTCAACAAGGAATAATGGCCACGACTGTTCAAGTCCTTAAAATTCAATTGTAATATAAAATTGGAATTGCCCAAAACTATGCAATCAGACATAGCAAGTCAATTTTCGTTGTTCTTAAAATGGAAGAAAAGAACTGTGAATGAATTTCCCGAATGCGTCGATTTTAAATATTTTAAAAAATATTCTACTTATAAGAAAACGATGACTTTTTATTCCCACATCCAGTAAAATTTTAATTTGTTATAAATTAAAATATTTTACCAATATTTGTAATTAATACAATATTTATTATGGTCGTCCTCCTGAGGTCAGAAAAGTACGTGCCCTCAATTTTCCTTTCTTATTTAGGAAGATTTGAAAACCTTACAAATTAATTTAAATTTCGAAATAACGAACAACAAAGGTGTGTACGAAATTTGTATTAATAAATACAAATTGACGATAATTATTCAAAATTTTTATTGAATTTCCTTTCCTTTCCTTTTGTTATAAATCAAATTTAATATAATTTCTACAAAAAAAAAGAAACGAAAGAAAGGTCCTTATGTAATAATTGCAATTAATCAAAAAAGTTGCCTTTTTCATATTTCGACTTTTTATTCAATAAAACTAAAAGTAAAAAAACAAGAAACGTAAAAAGGTCACAACTAAATATCCTTTTCAAATTTGTTCTAGAAATAATTCTTGAGACTAATCTATCACATTATTAATTTTCCTTATCCATTAATAGAATCTCATTATTCAAAGAAAAATAGAAAGGAAGTACTATTTTGACAAATCATGTTTTCAAACGAAATAATTCTCATTTGTTACTTGAAAAACGAAAGAATTTGCGTTTTTGTACAATTCAAGAAGATTTATAGATAAATTTATTAATTTAAAAAAAATCTACTTTATTTAGTTTTACTAAAAGTCTTTAATAAAAAAAAATCTAGAACAAATATATTCACACGATTTTCAAGAAGGGTAAACAATTTTAAAAGCTCAAAAATAACTTATTCAAAAGAATAAAAAACTTTGAAAAAAACATCGAAATTCAATTTCAATTTTTTCGATTTCGTGTTCTTATAAAATGTTAAAAGGAACCAGTAAAAGGCTATAATATTGAACAAGTTGATTTAAATTGAATGACAAATGGAAATTTGTTGGCCGCAGGACATGAATCCAATGCCAAAGAAAATGTTCATTTCCTTTCTTTTTTATTTGTGTTAAACAATGTTGTATTGATTTTAAAGGAAATATGTTGGAAATGCTAGAAAATTTAAAAAACTGGAAATGATGTAAAATTTATAGTTTCAAAAGTCAATAAATTAAATACGAAAACTTTATATTTATATATTTAATTTTAAATTTATTACACTTTTGATTTAATAAAAACTTATTTATTAACAAATTCATGGTTTAAAAAAAAATGATAGTATTTGATTTTGAATTTTATTACATTAATTAGAATGATAATATTCAATTACCCACAATTGGAGAATAACCGAAAGTTTTACTCACTATGGATTCTTACAATTATTGCCATTGTGTCAATGGAAACAATTTATGTACTCGTACAATAAGATATAGGGAATACGTTGCGGAAATTTCTATTTTTCTGAATGAGAAAGCGGATATAGGGATGAAATTCATAAAGGAACATACTTGTATAACAATCGATATCGCAGTTTAAAGCGCCGACTAACTAATAAATAAATTAATTACATGCATCAAAACTAAGTTACTATTAAACTAAAACAAGTTTAAGAATACATATAGTATTTAAAATCAGATAAAGAATATGGTTTCCTTTAATCTGGCGATTATAGTCATTTCAATTCATCGTTACACTGAATCACACATTTAGCTGACCATATTCAGTGCCATTACTTTCTAAAGCCATATTCAACTGAATATTTTTCCATAACCAAAACATAAAAAGAGTAATTAATGCTTCTCTATAGATCAAATTTGATATTTCATGCTAGTTGAATTTATTAATTTCATTTAAAAAGTGATTTAATTAGTTTAATTATACAAACCTTTTCAAATAATTCCCGCTAAATCATATCCTTAATTTAATTTCGACATAACCTTTATTACAGCAAACTGCGTCTCATTTCTAGAACTTGAAGTTTATAAAATTTTCGGTTATTAGCCGAGTTTTCTTATTTAGAATAATATAAATATTTTCTAAAAGGGCTATATTTAGACAAATTGATTTCCACATTTTTAAACTAACATCCATTAATCTTTGAGACTGATTTAATAGATTATATTTTTGGAATATGTAAATTTATGAAGATCCCGAATTATTTATCATTGATAAGACCCTAGAGTTTCTCAGGATTTGAGAAATTCTATATGCCTGAAAGATTTCTAAATGTTTAAATAAAAAAAAAAAGTTTTTTGAGTTATAAATAATTGCTTACAATTTTAATTTCATAACTCGAAATAAATTAACAATGAATCTTCTTTAATCTTCACTTCGATAACTTTTGTTCACAATTTTATTAAATTCAATATATTTACAATTGTTTACCGAATTATTCAGAATTTTATTATCCATACGCATTTTGCACTATGACTATCGGAGAATACCTTTAGTTTTATTAAATTTCATATATGCTCCAGAAATAATACAATTTAAATAAAATTTCGTATTCAAAATGAATTTGCCATCTTTTATTAAACGTCCTAGTCCTATGAGATTGCCTTTATTAAAGTTCTCTTCTTCAAAGGATACACAAATCCAACAAAACTACCTAATTTTTTTTTACGATTTTCTCCAGTTTAGGGACCATAGAGAAATATAAAATGATTGAAATATTTTTGTACGTGTTTGAATATACTTTTTTTTTCGTCTTCCTGGAATTTGGAATAAAATTAAGCAACCGCTGTTTGAAGGGAATGAAAAAAGAAGCAACACTGAAATTGATTAATTAAGAATATTTTCTTGATTTTAATCTTTCACGTAAATTTTGGTGACATTTTGATTAAAAATATCACTTTTAAATGGTTATTTAATTAAATCATCATTTTAAGATTTCTTCAGAGAAAGATTTTTCATGTTTCTTTTTGGATAATGAAGAAATTTATTATAAAACTTGATGTTATTTATTTTCTGATGTTTTTGATAAATAACACATTCCATTTTACTGGAAAATATATTTTTCCAGACTTAAGGCAATCATCAGTTGAATTTTAATTAACATTTTAACAACAACGAGGATAGCATAAGAAATGTTAAACTTTCGGCGTAAATACCGCTGTTTTTATATGTTTTTGATTAAAGTTTATATGAAGGATAAGAGAGGAATTAAATATCCTTAAAAGTAATCAATTTTATGGGTACCTATTAAATTGCACGTTTATCAAATCGAATTAGATTCCCCGGGAGATTATTATTTCGAAATGATAACTTGCAATAAATTTGCCAGTTTACTTAAGCCCAGGAGTATATCCTTTAAGGGACCAAATCAATTTCGAGATTAGTTAGTACAGTTTGAAGTAAGCAAATCGATAATCCAAATGAGTTGCATACACAATTATGTTCTAGTCTTAAATTAAATGAAAAACTGCATATAAAATGCAGTAGTTTTGTATATTTTCTTGGATGGTTTAAATAATACTGAATTAATAAAAAATAAATGGAGAAAGTATAGTGTCGGCTCCCATCGTGTAGAGATCTCATTGCAAGTAACCGAGGAAGTTTGGATTCAATTCCTGGGCTCGATTGTTTCACAAATATTTTTCAACCTCTTCGTAAGTACATATGTACATATATCGTTATTTAACTGATTAGTATTAAAACTTTTCTTAGAGTAGTTCTAATTTACATACATTTTGGCTCAGTTTCAATGTACACAAAACCTCGATTTCCATCATTTTCTTATACTTACATGATTTTGATAATGAATCGTTTTTTCTAATCCGAATTACAAACTCAAATCGAGTTTTTTGTGTATTTATTGGGTCACAATTATAAAATCCTTGGCCGTAATGACATATAAGTGGATTTTTCGTAATTAAAATTTAAATATTTCGACTTTATTTTAAGATTTTTTTGGTAATTTTCTGAATTTAAGGAAATGTATTTACACTTAATACTTTAATTCATTTTATAAATAAAACCCCTTTATAACCTTTTTTATTTTTGGTTTACCTTCGCTTAGACTACTTTTTTCTTCTATTGATATAGTAGAATATAAAATTAGAACCCTAATCAAATTAACCCGTAGTAAACGTATTCTGATTTCTCAAGAAAAAAAGTTAAGTGGCGTTTTTCATTGTATTTTAAACGAAATACATTTATAACACATAAAAGGCCAGCTCTAAATATAAAATTAGTATAAAAATTTTAGTATATTTGATTTATAAAATAATTTCCGAAAAACATATCTTAAAATATTTGGTATAGCAAACCACCTAAATTTCTTCCGAGAAATATGCCGAAATATGGTTTAATGTTTTTGGCAAAAATCTAGTTAGTTCTTTTTAGTTCAGAATATGTGTGTACCAAATTTTATTAAAATTGCTGAAGTAATGACCGAGTTATCAATCACAATTAAAAAAACCACTTCCAGTTAAGAATTTCATGAGAAATTCTAGTCAGTCCACTTAGTATAACTCATTTGTTATCAATTTGAAAAGAATTGGGCTCTACTATAGATGTTAGTGCAAAATAAGCTCATTATCTCTTGATTCTTCATTAAAAGTGGATAATGAAAGAGAAGATTCAAATTAGACTGTGATTCAAACCGATGATCACAAATTTAATAGGTTTATTACGTTACACGTCGAGCGACGACCGCGACCAAACTTATAGCAACAAGATAAATACTGTACTTGCCGATTAGAACTTTTATAATACCATAGGCGAGATATTAAATCAAACTTTTATTTAAAATACGAATAAATCGAACTAAACATTTATTGTTAAAAGTCTTTTGGATTATTTTCAAACTAGATTTTTTTAAAAAGGAAAATATTGCCAAAATTCAATAAAAGTTTAGATCCCTGCATTCTATTGTTCTATTTAATTTCCAATTAATTAATCAATAAGTAATTTCAAATAAAATCAATTATTTTTAGTATGAGTACTATGTCTACCAAATATTTCAATTTCCTTTGAAATTTTCTTTAAAATAACAATTCAAACATATCGAAAATATAATAAAATCTTGCTTTTATTAGACTCATATTATCCTAATATTGATAAATGAAAGTATATACCTTATATTATTCAATAACAATAAAGAAAAAGCTAAATTTTACACCATCCCCAAAAACTAAGTTCAATCATTTTACAAATATCTTCATCTCAATAATTTCAGTCTATCAGATCGATACTCGATTCACATATAGTATATACATACTTTGGGAAATTTTCCATTTCACTTGACTGGTTTTTCTTTTCCTATGCTTTTTTTTTGGTACTGTTTATTTTCCTTCACCTCGCCATAAACGGATTCTTCGTTTACCTTGGCATTTTATATACATATATACAAATCGTAAAATTCATATTAGAAGACCCAAATTGATCGACCAAAAATTTTAAATAAGTTAATCAAATCCTAAATATCTTCTATATAACCCAATCTTTTAGAAATTGATCATACAGGCGCGAATTATTCAAAGATATAACTTTACCTTTCATTTGAAAATCATTGAATCTGTATCGGATTTCTCTCATATTTTTGTCCCATATCTTGAAAAAAAAAATTTGATACGCTTCAGGGAGTCTTTTCATTCAGCTCAATTGGTGTTCTGAATTTGTTGCTCAGATTATTGTATATATTATTCAATTTCACATATATATAATATAAATATATAACTCGTCCTACATAATAATGTCCAAATGCCTTAAGTCTTAAGTTAAGTTGACTTTGGAAATATTTTCCATTTTTTTTTTTTTTTATAACCGTTCCCAAAAAACGAAAAACCCTCTAAATTATATTCTCAAGGAGAATGAAAAACGAAAACCACAGAGCCAAAGATTTTATCAAATAGCCCAACATCATTGAATCATAATCCGATAAGAAGAAAATTTTCTCCACAGGATACTCTAGTACTTTTCCTGTCGTCGTCGTGTAAAGAATTATTATGAGACGGTTTTTCTTTTAGTAACATTTACGCAATTTATTTTTATTTATTCTTCTCTGAAGGGAAACTGTAAGCAATTTATTTGTCCTTCAGATATTTTTATTCTTATTTGATAAAATTCAAACAGTTTTGGGGAAACAAAAAATTCAATTTCATAAACAAAAACAAAAAAAAAAAATAAGAAAAATTATTATATTCGTCATATAAAAAGAAAATATAAAAAATACCTTATAAGGTATTTAAGATACATCTTTACGCAGTTGGGTGCCTTTTTTTCCATATATACAAGTATGAAAACATTTGTTCAAATTGTATGAAAATGAAAGTAAATAAATTTTCATTTAGTTCGAATTAAACCAATAACTTTTAACAATTACTTCAGCTTTTATTGAATAATTAATCATTGATCATTTTTTAATTCAAATACGAATTTTCAAGATCATTTCAAAATATTATATTAATTAAAATACACAACTATCTTTTTATCTTCAGCCGAAGTCATTTAAAATTATGAACTTTATTTTTTTCAAATCAGTTACTATTGAGTTGTTCGGAAACTTCGTGAAACTTCGAATTTGTATGCCCCATGGTAGGTACTACCAGAGGGTATATTAACTTTGGCACTCCATTTGTAACACATCGAAATAATCGTTGTAGAAAGGTTTTTTGTGTCGGGAATCAAAAGTTATATCGATTTATGCATGTCCGTCCGTCCGTCCGTATACAAGATAACTCAAAAACACGTTATCTGATATTGATAAAATTTACAACGTGAGTTGCTTATTCCTTAGCTTGGTTTGCTATTGTACTTCAGCAAAATCGATCCAGGGGGAGCGAGGGTATTAAGCAAAAACCAGGGTGACCAGAAAGTTTTGTCGTTTTCTTGTTTATGGCTTTATGGATTTAATTGGAAAATTTGTGAATCCATATTGTTCAAATTAATTATGTAGTTTAACTACACAAATACACGATACCATGTTAAATTTCAGTCAAATCGGTCCAAGGATAAAAGAGAACGAAATAGTCCTAAGAGAAATTAACCCTTTTTATAAAGTTTTTTGAAGTACTTTAAAAACTAATACATCGATTTGAATAAAATTTTCAGATTAGACTTATGCTATCAGGGGCTAAGTTACCTGCAAATTGGAAGAATTTTGAAAAGAGGAAACAAAGTTATGAAGAAAAAACCTTTAAATAATATTAGTTTTGACAGTTTTTCTGTTCCATTTCTACCATAGGGCATCAACAAATCGGGTATAGGCTGATTACTATAATATTTTTTTCTCTTAATTTTATAAACACTAATCAGTTTTATATCCGTTTCTTAAATTCGGACCCTAAATCTGCCGTATATACAGTACATAATAAATAATTATTGGTTGATTTTCGAAAGCCATGAATTCAGAGTAAAATATAGTCGGGACTTCGTGCGAAAGGAAAGCGACAAATTATTTTCCATGGTGTTAGTATATGTCGTATGCCACTTCACAGAATTCAAATACAGACTCAATTTAACGAAGGTTTATTAGATGACTTCACATGAAGAAAAAAAAAACATTCTATATTTCAATACAGAATCGCGATACAAATAAACTCATATGTTTTTTCAGTTTCTATTTTAAATTTAATTAAAATTTTATTGAAAAAAAAAACCAATTTAATAAAGAAAGATAATAATTAATTTTAACGGTAAATTATTCAAATTTTAATATGGAAAAATGAAAGCTTACGAAACTTTTCGCATGATTTCATCTTTTTGTTTTGCAATTTCAGAAAAAGTTGTTTGTTTGTTTGCTTTTTTTTTTTGTCTTGTTTTATAAAAATTCAACAAGCGAAATAATTTTAATTTTAAGACGAATTTTATACAATCAAAAAGATAAACTGAAATTAAAAACAAATTTCGGCTACGATGATCTCTGAAAACCTTTCAATTTATAAGAAAATTAAATGAAATTGTTTCACCAAATTATTTGAATAGAAACACCTTTCTTGTAACCAAAAATAAAGCGAATTCTTATCGCTTTAAAGATCTTCCATTTAAAGTCAGTCCTCGACTATTACGGATTTGTATTACGCGATTTATATTATTTGACTTATGAAAGAACACAAAGATTTGATCAATGAAGGGTATGCAAAGCCTGTAAAGTCGAGACCGAACGTTTTGAAGCGAGATTAGTTCGAATATATTTGCCTGGAAAATATACCATATTTAATCGCCTATATTGTTAACGAAAACGTTCGGAATGAGTTCACCGCGTAAGTTCCTGAGTTATGCGGAATTTTCGAATTTAACAAATACAATATAGTATGTTATATAGTTAGTTGTATTTGGTTTATTAATTAACATTGAAATTTTATGATCCCTGTAAATTCTATTGTGTTAATGTTTCCTAAAAATTTATTTCTTGTGTTAGGAATAAATAAATTTATTCGACCCACATCCCCATAGTCGAAAGTCTTTAAATATTTCATCCTTTCTTGTTGCTGTTTTTTTTTTGTTTTTCATGTCCATTATGAAAAAAAAAAACTACAACTTTGATGTTGGAAATTTATGTTCTCTTGTTTCTAATAAGAATTTGAAAACAAAACAAAGAAAATGTGTAATTATTCACCAAGTTATAGCTAAGTTATTATTCTTCTGTATTCCCTTGTTGCTCCTTAAGGAACTTTCCATTATTTTTAACTGAAAAAAGAAAGAAAAAGAAGCTTCATTAAAGTTTCCTTTTCAAAGACATTGAAGCTACAGGAAAAAGAGTAAAACAAAAAAAACTGAAACAAAGAATGTAACGAACTAAGATAATTTCAGTTCGAAATTATATTCAGAAAAGTAGGTACCACAAATATAATACAGATTTCAGTATCAGCCTATGTGTTATGCCGCAGGGAGTCTGGAAAAAATTAAGTATTTTATCCGATAAAAAGGGATAAGAAGGAGAAAAAAAAATTTATTCCAAATTTCTGAAAGAAACAAGATTATTTAAGTTTAAAAAAGACATCCTTAACACAACGATTTGTGGTTGACAGTTTAAAAGTATTAAGAACTTATGGTGACTTATTTATATGTAATATATTTTATGTTACATTTTTTTTCGAAAAAGTTTAAAATGATTCTGTACAAGTAATAATTCTTATTAAACTTTTAAACGATATCAAAGTCTTATTAAGAACTTTTTTTTTTAATATTTAACGTTATTATCCTTCCTAAGTCTTTTATATAATTTTCATCATTCGTTTTATCATAAGATTTCATTTCAATTAGAATTAAAAAGCCAGAACCCATTAGGATTTTATAATGATGTCAAATATCGTATTTATAATCGCATTTTACATATTAAAAAATACAGTACAACGTCAATTCCATCGATAAATACAAACCAATGTCTCTTGTGAATCTAATATTGTGAATTTTGAGAACTACAAAACGCTTCAATAGAATTACGATCCTTACAACTACATATGGAGTACTATATTTAATCCAATCATCTTACAGTTCTCGATCCGCCTATGCCAATTTTTGATAAGTTTTCTGCCCATTTCGGACTATATCTCGGTCATAAAGTTACGGATGTTGTCTTTAAGCACGTCAAGAGATTGTGGATTGTTCGCATATCCCCGTAAAAAGAAGTCAAATTGAACGATATTGGTGGCTAATTGAAAATGTCAAATCTTAACGTAATATAACCAATGTTTCACCATCCGTGTGGAATGTGGCGCCATCTTATTGAGACAACATTGGTTTCAAATCAAAACCTTCCAATACTATCCACATAAAGTCAATTCGTATTTGTCATAGCGGACGCAATTAACCGTAACAATCGCTTCTTCATCATTTTCGAAATATGTAATGGCTTCTCTTGGATCACTTGTGGGTTAACTTACACATTGAAGTGAAAATGTTTCTCATCATTGAAGATGATTTTCCTTGAAAAACTATAATCATTTGGCTAGTTTATGCATGATATTTACTACCAGCAAATATACCAAGACAATGTAGTTGTAGTGATCGGATCTATACTGTTCGCCATTCAATTTTCATCTAAAGACATAATACCACATCATAAAGTTTTTTTACAATTTCGATTAGATTTTATCGTAATAATTAAATATTCTTGAATATTCAGGACTACAATAGAACCATCATCATTATTATAAACCCTTTTTTTTGGTTCGGATACTTAAATTTTCTCATATATGATTTCGAATAAAACCAATAAGATCTTTATCATAAGGTATTTTATTTCCATATAAATATCGTATACCATCCAATTATTACTTGTATTAAGCCTAAAAAAAAAGCTTTAAAAAATTGTACGTTTATGTTCTCGATAGTATCCCAATTGATATTTCATGGTCTTGACAAGATTCACAATTTAATTCATTTGTCAGTTCGACTTTTACTTTTATTATGTTTTATTAGGAAACCTACTGATTTAAATAATAAAAGTTTATTAAATAAAATCCAACGATTTGTATTCCAATTTGAAATATAAGACCAAAGAGGATTCTAACCTTTTCGACAATCAGCTCTGGAAAATTCGCAAATTTTAATTTATAACAAGTTCGCAAATTTTATACATACATACAATATTACTATATGAAAATGATTATGCAGAAATAAATTTGATGCTATATTACAGGGATGGAAATTGGATGCCACAAAAGAATATCACATGGCCATATGTACTCTTTCATCTTCGTTATTCGTTATTACTATATTTTGGTTGGTTATAGAACTTTTTTTGTGGTAAACTTAACTTTAATTTTGTTAATAAAATTTAATCAAATTAAATTAAACAAAAACTTATGTTACTATGGATTATTATCATGATAAAAGACTTTTAGCAGTGAATGATGATTTGATATAATACTATATAATGAAATATTAGTGATTAAGATGAGTTAGAAAACTATAATATCTCATTGACAGGCAACAAAATATAAATATGAAATATCAAGTCTCGGGAACAATGGTGTAGTCGTAAAAAATTGTTTAGTCAGATCGCAAGCTGATTTCAAGACCAAAAATTCTCCCGGTAAATCCAACATAGTGAAACCAACTTTATTTCATGTAAAATTTAATACAGATTTCGTATTTCAAATAACTTCTTTAAAACAATTTAATCAAACGCATTTGGTTTACTTTCAAATCAACTATTTCAAATACAATATTAAAGATTTTTTAATATTTATTTTCATTAATTTGTAGATTAATTTCACTATTTCCGTAAATGGAATTGTTTGGGAAAATCATGAAACGAACTTGTGATTACTGGTAATCATCTCTAACAACCGTGCAACGAGGTCACTATACTTTCTTACTTCATTGGCCTAAATCCTACAAAAGATGCTCATTATTTGCATTGGCCTAAAACCAAACTCGTATACTACGGACATGTTCTAAGCTATAGTATTCTTATGGTAAAATATATTTTTTTCAGAAAACTTTATGTA
This sequence comes from Xylophagus ater, assembly GCA_963422695.1. Lineage (NCBI taxonomy): Eukaryota > Metazoa > Arthropoda > Insecta > Diptera > Xylophagidae > Xylophagus > Xylophagus ater. The sequence goes on along the minus strand of OY730486.1, from coordinate 6,937,661 downwards.
CACCGAGTTAATAGTGTCCTCTTCGAAAATATAGTAGGTCTACTATATTTTGTAAACCCAAAATATTTCTTCGATGGTAACATTATCATTCTTTTAACCGCATCCAGATGTAACAACCTTCGTTTCAGGCAAGGTAAATAGACAAGGATATTGTCTTACATCCAAGACTGATCAGAAAAGGACTGATTTATGTATGAAATTAGTGGATCTCGTATCAAAGGAAAATTAAAACAGAACGTGTAATATATTTGTTATTAACATAAGTACATATATTATTTTTAATAAGCTGAACTAAATAGCTAAGATTCTTTGCGTATTTATTAAAAGAAAGTTAACGAATAGAAAATATGTATTTCTGTAATGTTTCCGACTCTCCAGAAAATCAAATATTTTATTTCATTTTTCCATGAATTTGTTGATAAACGAGTATTAAATAATTTTTATTTTGCATCAATTTACTTAATTAGATGTCCCAATTCCTGATTTTAGTAGATTTATTTCAGCTTTTATGTAAATATTTTATTAACAGATTGGTGTTCGTAGTAATTAACGCAAATAATACAAAAAAAAAAATGTTTTAAATAAAATTACTAATAAAACTTTATCCTCTCTTTCCAAATTTTGTATCCTTTTTTGCTATCCTCAATCAAACATCAACTAAAATCAAAATAACAAAAAACAAAACAAAAAAACTAGTATGTCTATGTTCTTCTTCCGATTGCATAATCTTCAGCGTGCTGAGGAAAATAAACGTAAAAAACGTGTTGAAAGACAACGCCAACGTCGTGGCGCTAAGGTATTTCGATGTGTCAGTGATTCGGCCGGACATTTAACATTGGCGCCTTCAAGACTATTCGAGAGAACTCCTATGAGCCCATCGGACAGTTTGGATGAAATTGCATTACAAATTCCAAGGTGAGAATTTATATAATAAAATTTTATAAAATGTATAACATTGTTTGTTATAATAAGTACAATGAAATAAAATAACAGTAGCAGAGTGAATTAGCTTAATTCGCGTAAACTATTTGGGAACAATCAATTGGCGAGACTTTTCGATAAGAATTTTAAACAAACGAACTTTTAACGAAGAAATAAAATAAAATTTTTTAGGTTTAAATTAAACAAAACTTTGGCCGAAAAGATTTTAAAAAATGTTTCACTCAGCACATTTATGTATATGCCTATCGAACCGGTACGGTCATAAATGAAAACCGGTGTCCAATACGGTGTATTATATAGTTTTTAGACTTCAATCCAAAAGTCGTGTAGGCTAAAATGAATCGACTTGAAAATTTAAAAAGAAGTAGAAGCATAAATGTAAACATAATCTATAAAATATGTTTCAATCCTTCTGTCAACGCCAAGTAGAGTTCAAGTCGATTTCAAGTCATTCTTTCACTCTGGAGGCCTATTTTCAAACTCAACAAATTTAGCCGTATACGAGTCAATTTGTATTCTACTAATTTCGAATAAATAAGAATTTAGTATTCTGGTACCTGTAGTTTCAAAAAATAATGAAGTTCTTCGAACAACTGAATTTCATTTATAAGAACTGAAATAATAACTAATTTATGTGGAATAACTAAACAACTACCACTAATTTTAGCTGTTCCAACTAAAAAATTTATTTTACAGGTATTTCATGAATGTTACATTAAAATATTACATTTAAATTCCAGTTCTTTCAACTGCAATTTACTTGTCTTAACTGAAGTTTTATTTATCTCAATTGAAGCTATTCTGTTGAATTGTTGAATTGAGGCAACCAAATCACTTGTTGTGATAAAAAATTTGTATGCCTTTAATACTAAAGTAACCAGTTGATGTTCTACGAGAACTTGTAGAAAAGAACTTTCTAAGTTTAACAAACCACATTCATTTTATAATGAATGAAAATTGTATCTTATTTAAAAAATTTTTCAAATACTATAAATAAATCCGTTTTATTTTTAAGGCGCATTATTTCATTATAATAAAACTAATTTTCAATGAAATATTGAAAATTAGTCGATAAAATTTTATTCGGATATGAAATTGAAAGAACTCAAACACCGAAATACGATTATAATTTCTGTACTTACAATTTTCAAAATTTTCATATGATTTAAGTTCGGACAACTGAGTTAGATTGAATAAATTAGTTAGAAACGCCGATGTACTTCAATTCTCTAAATCTAAAGCTTCACTTGATGACTCTAACTATTTTTCTGTGTCTACAGACTTAGTGGATGTTGCGTCATTGGCTACGTTTACACCGAGACTTAAAAAGAGACTTAAGTGCTTAGGTCGACCTAAATATGACGGTGTAAACACGTCCAAAGTAACTTAGGTTAGGTCACTTAAATTGCAGACTTACCTTAAATTTAAATCGACTTAAGAACTTTTGACAGATAACAGCTGATTTCTTGATATCTAAGTTCTATAAATGTTCACATATGACGTTGTTTTAGACTTAGGTCTAGTACGGTGTAAACACGTCTGACCCAAACCTAACTTTTAGTTAGGTGACCTAAAAATTTGTCGGTGTAAACGTAGCCATTAACTGTTTTGGGCCATAACAAAGCTGAACATAACATGCATTTTTATTTTGTTGCTTTAAAGTTGTAATGAAAGAGAATTAAATGCCTTCAAATATTGGTACACATATATTAAGAATACGGAAATTAATGAACTAATAGGTACGATTTAAACAACATGTAAGGTTAAGGAATCGTAGCGGTTTGGTATGCACATAAACGCTCTCATTTAATTGGCTAAAATCATTATTAAAATTCTTTGGGATAGAAGTACATACAAGTATGTATATCTCAAAGTGAGGACAAAAAAAGAAAATTTGTTCATTTCGCAAGAATTTATTTAATAATTTTAACAATTTCGATCACTTACATAAAAGTGTAAAAGGAAATATTTTTATTACTTGACTTTATTTTTTACATTTGTCAAGATCCGCCAATATTTCTTTGATTTTCTCATCTGTATTTTGGAAGGTTTTTGCAAGCAAACCAACAGCACCGTTTCCAATTTGGCCAATATTTTGTAGCGCTTCTGCACCTAATTGTAAAACTTTATTTCCCATATCCTGTTCATCGGTTAATTTCGAATATTCATCAAGTTTCGATTGGACATTATCAGTAAGTTGGTTGAATATTATTTCGGAACTCGAGCTGCAAACCATAATTTCTTTCAAATAATTCAATTTCATTTCTAGAATTTTTATTCCCAAAGAGGTGGCACAAGAAAGACCTTGTTTTTTAGCTTCTTCTAATTTACCTTCCAGTTCTGCAATAACGGCTACAACAAAATCACTTTTTGCATGTATAATTTTGATAAGTCCCTGTACCAAAAGCATGCCTTCAGTTCCGATACGTTCTCGAAGTTGAAGGAGGAATTGTGTTACATTAGGTATTTTAGTAGACATATCTGTAAGGTGGTCCAAGAGAGATCCAAGTTTTGAAGTTACACCTTTTCCTAAAGAAACTATAACGCCGCCCAAAACACCTAAAGACTGTTTAACATCTTCTGCTTTGTCAGTTACACCTTCAAAAAGTACTTTCAATTTTGATTTAACATCATCCAACTTATTGTCAGCTGTTTTCACAATATCAGTGAGAAGTTTGCCTTTTATTCCGGCAATATCTTTAACAACATTTGCAACATTTCCTACAAGACCACTGATTTTATTGTTCAATTCACCAGCCGCTTTGTCTCCGCCTTGTGCTTTTGGTCCTAGGAGACTTTTAAGCAAACTTTTGGACGTATCCCCAGCTCCTTGAACAGCTTTGTCGACTGCCGTTATAGCAGCATTTGTGACATGATGAATTGCACCACTTAGACCGTTTCCGATGCCAACAAGTGTATTATCCACTCCACTTCCGAGCCCACCGAGTGCACCACCTAATCCGCCTAGGAGCTCGTTAAGTCCACCACCTAATCCGGTTCCGAGTTCAGTAAGTCCACTACCTAATGCGGTTCCGAGCTCACTAGCTGTGCCACCTGCAGTATTTCCGAGCCCAGTAAGTAGACCACCTAATCCGGTTCCGACTCCAGTAAGTCCACTACCTAATCCGGTTCCGAGTCCAGCAAGTGAACCTCCTAATCCGGTTCCAAGTCCAGCAACTCCACTACCTAATCCGGTTCCGAGCCCACTAGTTATGCCACCTGCAGTGTTTCCGAGCCCAGTAAGTAGACCACCTAATCCGGTTCCGACTCCAGTAAGTCCACTACCTAATCCGGTTCCGAGTCCAGCAAGTGAACCTCCTAATCCGGTTCCAAGTCCAGCAACTCCACTACCTAATCCGGTTCCGAGCCCACTAGTTATGCCACCTGCAGTGTTTCCGAGCCCAGTAACTCCAAGACCTAATCCGGTTCCGAGTCCATTAAGTCCACTACCTAATCCAGTTCCGAGTCCAGTAAGTCCACCACCTAATCCGGTTCCGAGTCCAGCAACTCCACTACCTAATCCGGCTCCGAGCCCAGCAACTGCATTACCTACTCCGCCTCCGGCCGCTTCAACTGCAGTACCTAATCCGGTTCCGAGTTTGCCAACTGCAGCACCTAAACCAGCTCCTAGTCCACCAAGTGCGTTACCTAGTCCAAGTAATGGCTCTGGAACTGGGGTCGATTTAATAGTTTGACAACCCAAAATTACAAAGAGTATTGTTACGCGAAATATCATCTTCTTGTTTCCAAATTTGAATGACTGATAATTTTCTAGCAAATTTGATCTGCCTTTTATACTCCAACTTGTGTTCTTAAGTTAATATTTTATTTTATTATTAATTATTATATTATAAAGTATTCTTAAGTTTTTGCAAAGCTAATACGAAAAGCATATTTGTTCAAGTGAAATTTTCGTAAAATAAATTTTGGAAAAATTGATCATGTCTCAATAAAATGAACATTTTGTTCATGAGAACATTTTATTGACTTAAATTCAAGGTTTTGTTATTAATTGAAAAAAATGATTAAATTTTCAGAGTTTTAACCGTCAGAAGAAAAAAAACAGTACTTTTGCTTGGATACAAATTGTATTATTTCTTTTTTATATTTGAACAAAAAAAAAACTTTCTTCAAACCGCCTCAGAACTTGTGTTATTCTGATTTTTAATGAACATAATAATAGTCACGTACTTCGAGATTCTGATCTATTGTGTAGTGATCCTAGATTTCAGACACTACCATAGTTGCACATAGTTTAGGGGAATTGATTATCGTTTGAATAGTGGCCAAGAAGTGGTCCTTTTCGATACGAATTTTGTAAAATACTTCATTATTCTTATATTTCTCTTTTGGAAATTTAAAGGAAACTGAAATAAATTATTCATGTTGTATAAATCATGAAATTCCCTTACTCACGAACCATACTCAAAAGAAGTTCCGTTGCATATTAACCTTGTGTGTGGGTTCCTTTCAAATTTCTTGGTTTGAAACTGAAAATTTTTAATTCCAGCAAAACTTATCCATATTAACTATTTTCAGGTTTAAAAAATTTGTGTAACAATTTAAAATGAAACTAGTTCCTTACGAGTGTAAACTTCTCAAAAATACTTAATTTAAAATCAATAAAACGTTGTGTAGTGAGTTATTATCTTTCAATGGGACTCATACTTATTCATTATAATAGTCATCACGAAAGCATAAGATCAAAGGATCATGAAATCAGGATTAAGGATTTTTGGATACATCATTCTTTTCAAAGTTTACATATAAACATTTTGATAATATTTTATTTCTGCATATTATGCCATTAAAAGCATTTATAAAACAATACTGAATATACTACATGTATTTTTATATTATGAAGAATTAGTTTTAACAAATGATCAGATTTTTCTGCAAATATTTTGAAATTTTTTACTAATTATTACTAAGAAACTTGCAAATAGAAGGTCCTAAATACGACTAATAATTACAACTCAGATTTCGCTAACTACAAGTACTAACGCTGACAACTAACTACCTACTTGCAATTCCGTCTAAATTCTCCTGACATTTTTTATTAAAATTACAATACGTTAATCTGTCTATTTTCATAAAAAACGGTAAATGAATGTATGAAGTATGACACGAGTTCTAGGCTCAGAATACTCCGAAATGTAAGAATTTGAGGTATTTGTCAAAATCTGTACTTACCTATGATCTCGCAACAGTCATAAGAATATACTTTATATATTCAGACAAGAAAACTAAACTAAAAAAAAGGTTTTAAATTGGCTATATTATAGGTTTTTCTTATAAACTCCATAAGAAAAACCTTCAAAGGAAAAATCCGTAACACAAGAAAAATCTTTTATTAAAGCCATATTTTACTATAAATTCCAATTAAGTAGATGCTCAAATTGTGTGTTTTTATCCATTAAATAAAAATGCTTTTCAGCGTAATTATTTTGACTCATACCCAGCTGAATTGAAACTTTGATAAATGTGAAAGATTTGGATTTTCTCTTTAAAGCTTTTGCATCCAAAATCATCAATGCCTTTAATATTTTCTTATTTTTTACAAAAATTTCTAAATGGTTTGAACTGTTTTTGTTGATTTACTTCTTTTTAATGATTATATCAGAGGTTCATTTCTATTTTTCGTTGAATGAATTTAGATGGCAGGTCCATTTTATTTTCGTGCTTTGATAACAAAAAATTAAAGCAACGACAAAATGAATTTTTAGCTTGAGGGATGAAAAACAAGAATACTTCCAAATTTAATTTTAACAAAACGAACAAAAAAGACGAAATTTGTATTTAAAAGTTTGTTTCTCCGTGTAGTAATGAAAATTGACTGGTCTTCTTTGAGAAAAATCGGTTCTGTGATATTTCTTTACTATCAATACGTAAACGTGGATATTCGTTTAAGTTTTCATGATCGAAATGAACATTTTCAATTTCGTGGAATACAATAATTCTGATTGTTTAATTAAAACTTGATATTGAATAAGAACAATTGAAAGATTTTTCTCTCTGTCGATGAATTAAATTATTTGTGTAAGGCTTGTTTCATCTTAAATTGCAGCATTGATTCAACTCTCAAAAACGGAGACTATTGGAAATTGAACAAATGATTGATTTTTAAAATTATCTCAGGAAACCTTTTGTAACGTGCAGCTAATGCAACACGCTTACATTTAATTTTAAGCCTATACGGCAACACCATTTGAATAATAGCGTGGTCAGCTTTTACAAAACCGCATGGTCTTTTCAAAAAACTCTTCTAGAAATTTCTTTTCACCCCATATCCGTGGTGAAAATAAGCTGACAAAAAGTCTCCTCCCTTCTTTCTCCCCCCCCCCCCCCGCGAACGAGAAACGAAAATTGCATCGAAAGAAAATGAAAAAAAAGAATGAACGTGGCATGATCTGATAGGCGGATAAAAAATATGAAATAAGAAAAACCGGTTTTTTTTATCCAAACAGATATTTTGGAACAGGAGATGAGAGATTAAAAAAACAAGTCAAGTATAGAGAGTCTGGTTCGAAAGGTGTGAGATGATAGTTCGGTTTTTGGAGAAAGAAAAAAAAAAATGGGAATAGGCCGGATAGGACGGAGGATTAGAAGATTTAGTGTTGCATTTTTTTTTTGTCTAAAAGTAAAATAAAAAAAATTAAGAAAGAATGTTATTTTAATGGAAGAAAGGTGTAAAAAAAAAATTGGAACATATTATCCTAAGGAAAAGTGGCAATAATTACAAATGCATTCGGATTTATTTTATTTTTTTTTCTTAAAAAGTTAATAATAATGATAATGACGCGGTAAATTCCTGCAAGATGTACCATGTGAACAAAAAACAAATAAAACCAAACCAATTGTGCGTTTTTTTAAATTTTTTCTTCTTCTTGTTTTGACTCAGTAATGGCGAGTACAGTTTTAGTTGTTTTGGTGCAATGAGAGATAAAAAAAAATTCCTGATATATTTCCTTGCCAGTTTGAAAACAAAAAAAAAAAGAAAATGATGTAAAATTAGAATAAAAAAATCATCAGTTAATAAGTGAGAAAAGGTTATTACTACATATTGAAATCATAATGGGAATTTAATCTAAAGGCGGAGCGACCATTTTCTTAAAATGAAAACCATCAAAAGGTTGGCCGATTCAACTGAAGGTGATACATGAGGAAAATAGCGTTCATTCTTTATTTGTTATATCAACGAGGATCTTCATCCAGCTTTCATACATTTTTTTCTCGTCAACTCACATTTAAAAACGAATGAAATTCCAACAATATCAGCATCAGTTCGATCCCGATTGAATCACCACCAAAATGAGTTCCAAAAAAATAATGAATCCGAAAAAGGGTATACTATATACATTTAAAAAGAATATAATTTATTGAAAATATAAAACATTTGATTTAGTGTGTAAGAAATAAAATTAAAATGGTAAACAATCAAAAAACCAAAAATTGAATACATATATAAAATTATTATAATTAAGAATTAAAGTAAGAAAAGAGCATTTCCACAAAAAAACAAAAAAATTTAAGAAAGGAATGAGGAAATAAGATTTTTTTTTTTAATGAAATAGAGTCCTATTATATCAAGTTAAAATTTTTTTTTCTATTATGTCAAAGCTTTCATAACGTAAATAAGACAAAAAAGAAAAAAAAAATCTATTTTCTTTTATTCAGATATAAAGGTAAATCTAAAATTAAGTTATAATAGAATACAGTGAAATCATGAGTATATGTTGGAAGAATATCCAAAAGTTAAATAAATAATTTTGAAAAAAAGAAGAAAAAAAAAGATAGTAGAGTTAAATCACAATTTTGTATAAGTTTTACGTTGGGATATCATTTCATTTGTTCCAACCAAATGCGATTGAATTTGGATAATTAATGTGAAGGGAAGTTTGGAAATTGTTTCACATAAATTCATTTATAAATCACTTTAAAATAAGTGTAAAATCTGTAACGAATAAGGAAGTACTATCAGGAATTTTAGTACAATTATTATTCGTGTAATTAAATCGAAAAGGGAAATGCGGTAAGATTTAATGGAAATAAATATTGTCACTTATTTCAAGTTCAATTATGTATCTATCTTAGGCATTTAACAAAGAGAATATTATTATGGAAAATAAAAAAAGAAATAAAGTTTAGAAAAGAAAGGAAAAACTACTAGTTGTCATTGGAGGGAGAGACATGTGAGTGACGTGTGCGAGAAAACATAAAAAAAAGTATAAGGGTCCATACTCAAGTGCAGGGGCGAGTATGGACATACGGGGATCGGCATTCTGCTGTCGATCCAAGAGGGAGGGTAGTGCCCCAAAGACCGGTTGGCATTAACACCTTTGCCAATCGGCCCCGACATGCCTCGCAAGGCTTTCGGGAATAGCTGGTCAAGTTCGGTGACCAGCAAATAAACGAACATCCCCCTTATTCGGTTTTTATCTCGCGAAAACCGAATTTCCTTGCTTGATAGCTCGCGCTATCACCATAAAGTCTCAACGACGTTTTCATACCTTTTGCACGCATATAAATTATGTGTAACGCGATGGCAGATGGTGGTGAGCAGCGACCCACCCCTCCGGCGAGCTAGCTAGTGCAATCAGCTAGGCGTGCAGCCTTTTAGCTGCTCACATTGCTGCACCATCTCATATCTTCTCCTCGCAAGGAAGAAGATATGCTACATAGGTCATCTGGGGATTTGCTCCTTCAAAGGAAATCCCAATAATATGTGCAACCCCCTTGTTACACTTTCAGCTTTTATTCTTTATGAAAAGATTGATATCAATTGATATACAAATAGTTCTAAAATTAAATTGTTGTAATTAAGAACGTTTCTCAATTTTTAATTCAGATTTATACAGACTGAAGAATTCATACTTAAACTACCATCTTTGGGTATTGTCAAGTTTGGTGATCATTCTTGATTAAATATACTAAACAGAAAATCAAGCGGAATCAATCTTCTCAAAATCTTAAAAATTACCATTTGTTCTTCAATTAAATAGCTCCCCATAATATAAGTCTTTTGTGTCTTTGTTATATCCCTGACGACGAATTTTTTATGTTTAAGAACATAATACAAAGACAATAATGTAAAGAAAATATTATTCATTTTTAAAAAATTGTCATAAATCATCCTGCTTTTTAACATGTTTAAAATTCCTACCAATCAAATTAATGTAACCTCCTTAAATAGAATGAACTGATTTTTGTCATAGGACATTTCTGGGACGCACTAATCTTGCTGCAGTCAGCAAGATCTTTCTAGGTGTGACTCTGTATTGAAAAAATATCCTCAATCCCAACAAAATTTCACCATAAAAATATAAATTGTGATAAAACGAAGTTCATAATATCCATAAATAGTGAATGTAAGTAAATTTCGTTTATAGTTACTAAGTTTTTTCTACTAAAAATGGGAAAAAAGGACGTTAAATTAGATTTTATTACCAAATTTATGAGTCAGGTATATTAGCCAATGGTCGTCTACTTCGGTGCTTAACTATTAAATTTATCGTATAAAAAAATATATACATGACAAAGGTTTCTGAATTAATAGTCAAGTCATTAATGATCAAAAAAAATTCATATACCTTTATAATAGTAAGTAATTATGTATTACCAAAAGTATTTGTATAGCAAATTAAACAATCGTATTAAATCTTGTATTATTTTTTATTTCTCCTAAAATTATGCAATTTCTAATGAAACCTAAAATATGTATAACAGAAATCCTTGAAATTAATTTTAAGGATTAGTATTTCTAGAAGAAATCAGATAGGAAAAAGGGAGTAATAATTGTAAACCCTTTTTCATTCCTTTTAAAAAAATACATATATAGAAATAGTTTTTATGTCAACGCATTTAACGTAACACGAAAGGCATTTTGTTTTTGAGTTCCATTAAAAAACGTATACCCGAAATTCTTTCACGTCGAAATATTTCTTATATAATACAAAATGAGGCATGAAATGAAACACCATTAGAAGGCAATAAACAGGATTATTATGATTATTTATGATAACGAATTTTTTCTTTATGATTTTCTTCATATTTACAGGTCCAGTCGAAATGAACTTCAATCTGAAGGTGTTAATAATTTTCTTTTTTCTTCTGTTTTGAAAATAAAAAAAAGAAGAACATTTCTGATATTATATACTACGCATATAAAAGGGGAAATATAAGAATGTAATCAAATAAAAACAACTCCTAAGATACATAAATATAACTGGAAATAAAAGACTTCTGTTTTTCTCATTCTGAAATGTACAGCATTTTGTCTTCTTAAAAAGGACATCTTGGCAGATTTATTGGCAGGATACAAGACGTTTATTTTTCTTGTTTTGTGCCTTTTATGTCATTCGATAAATGTTAAAGGGTGAAAGAATATATATATATATATATATCTAAAAAAAATCCTTAAATTTTCCTTAATGTACATTTGTACTTGAAAGAAGAAAATCTTTTAGAATTTCCCATGGCAAAATGAAAATATAATTATTTTTTGTAACATACTTGTTTGGGAAGAATTAATTTACTAATTAAATGGAATAAAATTTTAAAATATGATTTGTAATCATATCGGTTTTTCTGTAAACGAACTAAAAGCATACAAAATTTATGTTTGGTAATTTTAACATTTTCATTTGTTATAAAACTCATGAAAATACTGTACAAGAAATTCTCATAAATTATTGAAATCTATACAAAATTTTACTTCATACAATGCTATATAATATTATTATTCGTGCAGAGCTTATACAATATTTATGTTCATATGTTTTCGAAATATTTAACATCTTTAAGTATGTTCAACTTTAATTCTAATAAAAAAATATGGTATAGAAAATTTGTTGAATAGAATCTTAAATAAATTCTTTAAAATGCTTGTAGTTCTAGTAAAAATTTTATAAAACGAAATCTCAACAAATTTCAGGAGTAGCACTCATGGGAAATTTTTATTTTTCTTGAATAACAAGAAAAACATATAATCTTATTTTAATCAAAATAAAAAATTATACTTGAACATGAAAGCATGCCAAATTGAACGAAGAAAATGCATATAAAATCTTGTCTGGTCTGCATCTTGAAACTAATGTTCTTTGCGAATTAAAAGAAGTGTATGTATGGTACTACTTGTATAAACGATTTGTATCTCGACATTTCAATCGTATTTGTTGAAACTCAAAAAAATTGCATGTCCAATAAAAACTATAAAATCTTTTAAAGTACACAAATGATTTTGAAAAGTTACAAGAAAGTCTTTATTTAATCTAAATTTAAAACATTTCCGTTTTTGAAATTTTCATACTAAGTAAGTATTTAAAAAAATGCATACCTTTAGGCAAATTTGAAAGTATACTTTCTCATAAATAATATAACATTTGAAATTAGTGAAACAAATAAAAAGGTAAAACTATATATATTTCACGTTATTTATTATTAATTTATACATCGTTTGGCACTTTACTATACATGGTTTCTTTGTCTATCGATATATACAAATTTTTGAATAATAAAATATTCATATTCAATATGGACTCTTTCGAATTAAATACATTTGAATTTTAATTGAAAATTTGAACAATTCCGGATGAAAAAACCAGATATACATGCAGATAATTATGAAACCGAATACTTTTAGTATTATTTAACTTCAACAATTCATTTTTATCTAATTATACTATATATTTTAACTAAAACCTTTTCAATTGTATAATTCAAGATAAACCATTAAAAATAAAGAAAAAATCGTGTACAGGATTGTAAATGAGTGAAAAAGGCCAATACAATTTATTCACCTACATTTAAAGATATACACTCAATGAACCTTTCCATAAACTGTTTATTCCCTTAGGAAATTTCATTTGATTTGAGTCATTTCGTAATTCAAATAACTGGAATTTCATATTATGTGTATGTTATATATGTATAATAGAATCCGGCTATAAATATTTGAGTATATAGTGTTATATCAGTGGCAGACAAATGTTTGCTCATTAAACGTAAATAGGAAAGGTTCTATCCCACAGGATATACATTGTGGAAAATACGTCTGGGCACAAGATTATCAGTATATCGTATATATATATCTGGTATATAACTTAATTCCATTTCCATAACTAAAGGGCATTTTGTATAATATTATTGAATTCCTTCTTTCCGCAAAAAATATACAATAAAAACATACCCGAAAATAGAAATATTAGAACATTTTGAAGAAATCCTCAGGTGAATAACGAATTATTTTACTTCTTAAAACTGTACCTAATTTCATCAATCTTTTTCAATTTTAACACATTTATTTTAGATTGAAATATTTTCGAAAGGTTCTGATCCTTAACCTTTTAGAAGAATTATACACATAGTAAAAATTTAAACTGAACTGAATATTTTGTAAATATATTTATGGAAGAAGATTTAGAAAGAAAGAAAAAAATTATTTTAACTTTTGTTATAAATAGGATTCAAAATAAAATCCTGCTTAACAGAAAAAAAAGGATTTTAGTTATGGAATGCATTACTCAAAATTAATTAAAATGTAATTTACACTTTATGGGGTTAAGTGTTCTTTTTTACAGATAAAAACTTAGAAATTCATGTTTTAAACTTTCCTCTTTTGGAAATCCAGAATTTTAATAAAGTTAATTAAAATAAATTTCTCCAAAAATTGAAATGAAAAATTAATTAAAAGATAAAATTAGAATAAGGGTTTCGTCTGTTCTGTTTCTAGAGATACGATTTTATTTTGTTTGGTTGGTTAAATATTTCTTATTAATTCCGAATTCAAGTAACAGGAAACCATTACATATAATATTACTACTATTTTATTAGTGGATACTCTATTAACACTTCTTAGAAATAAACTTTCTGGTATGGTAAGTCAACCATTTTTCTTATACTATAAATATATAAAAGTTTAATTTTTTATGCAAAATGTATTAAGAAGAAAGCTCTAAATCGAAGCTCCACGCCCTAGCTAGATAGCATTGATTGACTCTGATACGCTTATCTCTAATATGTTTATCGTTTGGTCAACTGCTTTTGCGTTTTCCTCTAATAGAGCAAGCTTCATTTGCATATTCGTGTATGAGTATTCATTATTGTGGGGATGTTACAATTTCATCTTAATATCTAAGGTCTTCTAAGCATTTGGTAAGTGACCTGGTTGATTTTTCTTAGTACTTCGTCTAGGATAATGGTGAATAGTGGAGGGAATATAGTAGTGTACATCCTTGTCTTATTCCGATATGTCTGCAGTAAGGACTGCAAAAGATAGAATCGTAAAATAGTTTAAGACTCATATGAAAAGTCTAATCAGAACATCGAATTTATTACTTCTGCTAAAAACAGATGCAACCATCAATACAAAAATAATTAATTCTGAGCTTATCGAAACTTGTATTCCTATTAAAAACTGATTGTCGACTTTTTCAATGCTTATGTATGACACATTAAAATGCAAATTCATAAAGGTATCCAATTTCTTATGTTTTAGTAGTGCCTAAGCTGTAAACAATACAAAATACTAAACATTTTTATAACATACATATATTAAGAATTACAGTCCGCTGTTATGTAACTTTTCTACCTAGATAGCAAACGGTTGTAGAACCCTGTACTAAACAATAAATAAATTTTGTAGAACATGTTTAACATATTAATATTGGAAATAAAATAAGCTATTAATTATCGAGAAATAATTAATGATGGTTTCATAAACTTTTTATTGGGATTTCATTTCTATCAAAAACTAAGACATTCATTAGATTTCAATTCACATTTTTTCATATAATTAAATCGAAATCAAATTAATCATATATATTCTTCAAGTTAATAATCAATTTAATATTATATTGAGTTCTAAACTAAATTTGTAATTGATATATTATTACAATTGTGTGACTACAATACATTAAACATTTATAACATCATTGCAATAACATTCTATATTATATAAATAATAGCATATTTTAATTATTGTACATAACCAATGCCTTCTTGATATCTCATCAGGCCAACATATTTATACACAACAGTGCGTGATTTTTAATGCACTTGGGAAATAATTATTAAACGATACCCAAATAACATCTACAGTATCCGCTACGTGCCATCTATTTATTCACATATCACTATTAGTGACAAAAACGTGCCAGCGACCACAAATTCTAGCTGGGTAAAGTTATATTAGAAGCACGTTATTCTGTTTTAATATTCTCGTTTAATAGTAATATCTCTCTTTTACACATGGTGAGATTAAAAACATCACCGTAGTCTAAATCCTGGCCTGATGAGATATCAAGGAGGCATTGATATAAGAAACACAAATTAATAATTACATTAAGAACAAAAGTAAACACCGCCAGTAGGAATTCAGTTGATTTTCCTTCCGATTACGGCAATTATTTATTAATATAAAAAGTTATTTTTGGAATAGGAAAATATTGAAAAAAAAAAAACAAAAATCGATAAAATAATATTTCACGGTGGCCCACACCGGATTATATATAAAATCCTGTACAGTTTTGATCTAATTATTAATTTAGGTCACACTGTTTGAGGGCTTATTAAACGTATCACATATCATTAGGCGTAATATAAATTTTATATAATTTCAAATATTTTCTGTTATTTTGTTGTCAAATAACTTTGTTCTACTTTTATATCAATTGGAAAACTACACCTTTAGATTGACAGTAAAATTGGAAATTGGAAAATATTTGTGAAATTATTTGAAAATTGCAAGTTTTTAATTAGCTGATATTTTCAAAGTTTTCATATTCATATTATAGGGTTGACAAAAAGTTAGGGATTTCGTCTAACTAATATATTCCTAGATAAAATGTTTTAAAAAGAAAACTAATTACATGAAAACTTACTGAATGTAATTTAAATTCACTGCCTAAATAAATAATATCCAAATTCAGTTTATTCCCATAGAGGAGTGTCGTATAAATAAAACATATATGTAGTTAAACTTATCTTAATAACTAGATACGAACTCTAGCGTTAATTTAGCAGAAGAAAAATAAAATAGATTTGATATTTATTACCAAATATTGGAAGTATAACTGATTTTTAAAAATAATAAATATAAGATAAAGACTTTTTCTGAAATTTTAAACTAGTTTATATTTCGCTATTGATTGATGTTCCATTAAGTCGTGAACATCATCTCTACGAAGACTATTCTATTGGAAACCGTCCCAACAATTATGTTTAAGTTACTTTCGATTCAATCTGTCTATTCTACAATATAATATTACATCGCTATATACCGCATAAAAATCAATTATATAATGTGATTTAAATCAATCTTGTTAATTTATTTTATGATATGTATACTTACATAAATCCTCTACGATAACTATATGTTAATTATCTATAGTCAATATCTGATGACATGATATGGAGGGTCAAATTTGTATGAAAAATAAAAATCAAACATGATTAATCTAATGAACTCAATCTTAATTAACCATGTACCGATAGTAATGAGATTTAATTATCATTAAAGCTTTTTTTTTCAATAGCTTTCTTTAGTCAAGGATAATAATGGCATGAACTTTTTTTTTTATTTCAAACTTAATTAATTATTATTATACTGACATCATTTAACCCAATAATGATGTATTATATTTCAAGTTTTACATATTTATTATAATATTATATTCTAAAATTATATAAAATTATTTTTAGTATTAAACTTAAAAAAACTTTTAAACATAATTTTATTTTGATAATTTCTGAAAATTCATGAAAATTACAATTGTTTATTCTTGGTCAGAAGTAGAGCGGTACACGGTGTGATATTAAATGAAAAGAACATAAAAACATCTGTTAAATATAATCAAAACCAGCAAAATATTATATAATATAGAAATGTTCATGAAAATAATCTTTCTTCTTTCTTAAAAGGACAATAAAGGAATTTAGATATTATATTTTTAGGTATAACAGACTCGTTATAGTTTTATACACAGCCATTCCTGATTTCCTAATCGTACTTGGTATTTTTTTGTTTCATGGAAAAAACACGATTCCTCATTATATTACTCTAAATCTTTGATATTATTCTCGTAATCCAGAAAAATCTTATAGCATCATCTGGATTTTGATGTTGCACTAAATTCTTCGGAATTATTCATGAACAGTCTGCGATTTATTAGCGGGTTTAGTATACTAAGAAAAGGCTAAAATAAAAACTGTAGAAAATCACAGGAAGATAATTATTATATAAAAATGGATAAGCTGAACTTTTTTAAAATTACTTAAACTAAATAACTTGAATTTCAGGACATTTTTTTTTTTTTGAATACTTTGAAATTATAGGAAATAAAGAATATGGATTTAGTATAAACAACGAACGGTTTTAATGGTAAAGTTCATAGGATTTTGAAAACGGAATAAAACGTATTCTAGAGCAGTGGTATTCAAACTTCGGAATTCCGCAGAAAACTTTTCTTGCATAAAATTATTTACTTCAAAATTTAAAAAAGTATTATGTTCAATTTTGAAATAGGTGCTTTAATTTTGCCGGATTTAAACTACTGTTATGCTATTGCTTCTACTTGTTCGCACACGACACAGAATCCATTTAGCTCATTTTTCGCAATAGTCCATGAAATGAAAATTATAGTAATCTTCATCATATTTTCTTCTTTTCCGGTTTACCATACTCCGAATTTACTCTCTTCCCCAAGAAGATCATCTTACAACTTCTGTAAAGTCCTTGGTTGAAGTCTTATATGTACTTTTGCTCGTATTCACACATTCCTAGTTATACATGATTTCCTTCTTAAAAATATAAGTCAAAATATGGTTTTCCTTATTGAAATTAAAATTTAAATTTCTTAAATCAAAATAATTCTGTGTTTAAAAAAAAAAAAACCCTTTTTTCGCGCAACCCACAAAACATCTCGTGGAACTCAGTTCAAGAACACTGTTAATAAAGTAATAGAATCGACTGCATATAAAATATAGTATGTTTAGCATAAGTTTGTCATGAAAATGCTTGACATAGAAAAAGACATTATTCGAAATCATGAAAACCTCTTTAAAAATGAACGCTTCAATGAAATCTTAAACTTTACATAATGCAGTCCTTTAATAATTGTGCTGGCACGTTTATTTTATGAATATTTTAAAAGAAGGAAAATTCGTATAACCAAAAAGTGTTACTTAACCTAAAATTAAAGATTTTTCAAACATTTATATAATGCATTTTATATTATCGTTTCTTTTACCGCGGTTTACCTCTTGGCTTATTATTTATCTAGATTAGATATGTACACTTAATATAATATATTGTGCTTTTTTTGCCAATTTCTCATTTCCATTTTACACCTCGATACATCGACTTGTAAAAATCGGCCTACGAATAGCAATATGATAAAATTAGCTTAACACACAATTTTATTTGTTTCTAGAAATCCACTCATTAGTAATAATTATTTTGTAGATTTGATGCCAATACGAGTATATTAAAATCCGTCAAAAATACTATAGTTATACAATTTTTATTGCCAAAACTGATCTTGACTAAATAAGGCATCATGTTGAATGTCATATTTATGTCATATATTATATATTCATAAAACTTGCTTTAATATTCAGATATATGAAATATAACCTAAAGTAATAATATTATATTTGCATATATGGATATATTCTTAAGATTTTGTCAAATCACAAAATGCATATCTTAACTATATAAGCATATACACTTGCTATTTTAACCTAAACATGATAATGATGTGCAAATATCAAATATAAATTTTCTCTGTAATAAAAATGCAAAGTTCATCATCAAAGTCACAATAATTTGCATACGTGTTTTCGTTTTGTATCTAAAGTAATAAATCAAACTTGCATATGACTGATAGGATTATGTAGATATGTTTCCATGTCCATTGCTAAAGTCCTCTAAGCCCTTTTCATATTTTAATTTAACACAAAATCCAATAAGGTAAAAATGTATATAATGGACAAACAAATGTCCACTTTTCATGATGAAAATTATTTTGTGTATTTAATAAACTATATTTGTCGAAATTTATTTATGTGATGGTTCCTCTGTTATAAAATTTTCTTTGTTTTATGAACAGGATAATAAATGAAATATTATATTTTTTGAAATATAGATAAATTTGGTTTAGAGTGTTTCATATAAACAAAGACTGTACCATATCATATTTTTGATGAGGTTGGATGATAACTTCATTATTATTGTTTTGTCACCTGCATATTACTTGCAACTATACGGTATTAGGAAATCATATACGTTACTGATTGTTACCATTCAGTTAAACATTACCAACAAATATTTTTAATACGCTGGTTTATCGTTGGGATTAAATTAGCTACGCCAGTAAAGAATAATTTTTTTAAAATGAGCTACCATAGTACTATTACCTATAAAAAATCTTCTACTACTAATAAATCTGAGATGCAGTTTATGTAAACATGTCGCATAAAACTTAACATAACATAATTGCAATTTGCACGTATTTAGAGAACTTTCATTCTGCATGCACCTAGCTGGGATACACATACGATCGAACTTCTCTCCTAGCAAGATTCAAATATAATGCATTTTGACAGATTCTTTACATTTCGCGTAACATGTGTAAGAATTGTAGGCGGTTGGCTTAACAATTAATACAAATAATTATGGTCCTAATTAAACAAACAAACAAAAAAACCACAATAACTTTCCTAAAACATATATCATTATAAAAGCAAATTTTTAAGTGCCATTAAACAATAATGATAGACTACAAATTTTTGTCAAACTATAAAATGAAAAATAAAAACTGATTTTAAAATGATAAAAATAATAAAAAAAACTTTATTATATGAGAATAAAACTTTTTAACGTGAAAATAAAGACATAAAGTTACATGTTTAACAGTTTTACTGAAAATCTGGAAAATACCAAAAAGGAAAACTTCGTTGAAAAGAATAATCAAAGCTCTTAAATTGAAACAAAAGGGAAGAAAGAAATCATTTTAAAATGCGCCAAACGATAATTTCCTAAACTAAACGTTACTCTTATACAAAAGCTCAGGAAAAGCTTTTCTAGTTGTTAAAAATTTTTGGGGAATCCCCATTTTATTAAAACTCTTATACTTAAATCTATGACGTCCTCATTAGAATAGAAAGCTTCGAACAGTGTTTTTCAAAGTGTTTTCATAAAATAATATGAATGCGCATCTACGTACTCGTGAATATTTTCTTTGAATTTTGAACTAGAAAGCACATGTGCCAAAAGAATCAAAACATATCCCAATTGTTTATATACATATATATATGTGTATGGAAAACAAATATATTTTCCGAAATATCCTTTTGTATAACAGTTTTAATAATATTCGATGCATATTTAGTCTATCGCAGAATGCCGACGTGTGAACTGCTAATATCCTATTAAATAAACGTGATTAATGATTAAAAATTCATAAAATTTTAATATTATAATTTTTCTAATTTCATAAATTTGATAATTTTAAAAGAATAACAACAATTCGTAGTTTAAATGAATAATATTAGAGTTTAATTGTAAGTTAAAATAAAAATGTAACAAAAAGTTAATATCAATAGTGAAGTGTTTTTATTTTAAATTTATATTCAAAAGGAGTGTCCTTTTTATTCTGTGATTAATGTGTGCTAAATATTTTTATATCATTATTTTCTGGTTTTATTTTAGTGTACTCTAAGCAATGAAACAAAAACTGTGAATAATTTATTAGTTTATTTATTAGTTGTGTCCATTTCCAGAAGCTTAGTATGTAATATTATTATTAAATTATTCGATATTAATCGAGTTTTATATTTATTCGAGGAATAAAGATTAATATCAATCTTAGTTCGTAATATAAAACAGTTTTATTTGCTGAAATGTTTATTAGCTTATCAATGAGTTCGCCTTTGAAATAGATTTTCCGATCTTTTATAATATGGGAAACATTTGTGTATTTAAAGGATTATAAATAAATAATAAATAATGATATTATTTACAATAGTCTTCTTACTATTCAATACAAATAGTAATAATAAAAAGAGGTTGTACTTCAAAAACTTCAAAACTTTCTTCTATGGCATATTATAAATGTTTGCTTATATTGCATACTTTCAGGATATTATTAAATTTGACTGTAAGGAAAAAGAAAAACTCTAACTAAATTGCTTTATTTTTACACAATTCTAATCTTAATCTAAAAAAATTATAAAAGTTCATAAAGCTTGTTAAAAGATTTATATTAATAAAATTTGCGAAGTACTGAAACCCTATTAAATTGAAATATATATCTCTTTTTGTTCTCTAACCAATTCAATTTTTCTATTTAAATAAATCTTTAAAGCTTAAAATTCCCAAAAAATTCTTTGCCCTTTTTTCAATATAAACTTTTAAAATAATACAATAAAATTTTTTCCATATCAAAGAAAGTTTAACTTTTCTTTTAGCACAAAAATAAAGAAAATATAAACGATTTTTATTTTGTATATTTTAAGACAACTTCATTTTTTTTTTGATGGAAAATGTATGAAAATACAAACCCTATTTGTGAATTTAATATTTAATAAAAATGACATAAAAAAAGAAACGATAACATGGAAAATTTTAAATTCATACAAAATTCATTTAAATTCTTTACAAATCTTTAAAAAAATTCAAAATAAGTTCAATACTCAATAATTAAGTTCTATTTAAATATCTTTTTAGGACTTTCAAAGGTGCATGCGCATAAATCTTTATCAGAAATTATTAATTAGATCTTTTATAGAATTTTTGTCCTTTTTTGTGTTTTGTACAGAATATTTGATAAAACAAGTCTTTTCAGAATTTTTAATTTAATTTTTAAAAGAAAAAGGGAAGATTCAGAAATAAATTGATATGTATTTTTTGTATATACTGAGTTAAGAATTAGAGAAGAGTTAAAAATTCTTCCTTAACAATTACACAAACGTTTTTAAAAATCATATACAAAAGAATTCATTCTTTAATGTTTAAACAAGACCTACAATAGAATTACATTATAATATAAGAATGGAGTTATATCACAAATGTCCACAATTACGAGAAAAGTTGTACTTATTAGATCGTTGAACTTAATGTTGTCACTGAAATAATACACTTGAAGGAAAAACTTTGAAATCGAGTGTCTATAAAATTGAAAACCGTTACCAAATTTCAGATGAGAGTTGCATAGTTTTAGTAGCTAAATTCATGACACTTCGTATCTAGATCTAAAATTTTTATGAAATATGGATCGGATCACCAAGTTTTTTCGTTAAGTTCAGAGACTTTTATAAAAGTCTTAAAGACAACTTTAAATTTTTGACCAAAATTTCGCTTTATATTATTCTAAAAATAAATTCTCTCTGAAAATTATTTTTGTCATAAATCTTATACAGACTTCTTTTAGGTGATATCCTGAATCTCCATTAAATGATTTCATTAAAAATGTTTTATCTTCATGTATTAAATAAATAATTGTAAGCTCAAGAAAATTTTGCGAAAAAAATTTTTCATCAAAAGATAAAAGAGTATTAAAAAAATACTTAATTTTTATGAAAAAAGTTCTTGTTCAGGACTTATACAATGTCCTTAAGAGCCTGGAAAGAGAATATTTTATAATTACCTTCGGCATATATAACAAAATAAATTTATTAATATTTAGTTTAATTCAGCTTACAGCCAAACCGGCGTAAAACAGAAACTTGTCTTAGAAAGAATACTTTTCTGGTCCATTTTTCTTAGGTTCGTAAAAATTATTCTTAAAAAAGCCTGATTCAGACAAAAATTTATTTCATCCCTTCAGGCTCGGTTTTAGACAAGTTAGTCAAACTTCTATAAGATATATTTTTCCACCTATTTTTAATTAATCAAATAAGAACAACAAACGAACTAATCAATATTTACCAAAGGTACTAATTGAAACCAGTTAATCCTTAATTAGACTATAAAACACATTCGTTTACAGCTTTATTGAAATTTTTTCTCTTCCATAACGATTTTTAGTGACTAATTGGAAATTTCTACAAGCTATACCTCATACTATATTGTATATATATATACTATATGTACTACCAATAATTTTTCATGTCGTTTATAATAAATTTAATTAAAAGAATATTGAAATAAATAAACTGCGTGCAATCGGTATATTAATTATATTAAAGTGTACAAGCCAAATAAAGTACACTCGAAAAGAAGGTAAAAAGCAACAATTTATTTCATTAAATAATATCGATTTGAAATTAAAACAAATTATTAGATATACAACCTTTGTTTTGATATAATAAGGTAATTTTTATCAATAATAAAGACAAATTGTGGAAAAGACATGATATTAGCATAACAACATATCCTAAAATATGTTTCACACAAAAAAAAAAAACAATCGAAAGAAAAAATATATGACATGAAAAATAGCATATATCGAAATGGAATTTTCCGAATATATTATAAATATGAGTGATATGAAAATATTCTTTGTTATGTGAGAAACTCATAAATATGTATCTTATGAAATACCAAAATTCATAATAAATAAGAAATAAAAAGGATTTTATGCTAGACTTTTTCAGAAATAAATTAAATTAAATGTGATTTGATTTTAATGAAAATATAATGTTTTCTGATGGGTATTTAAGACTTGAAATTATCTGATTTTTTCATGTGTACAGAATAGAAATGAGACTCGTTTTGATATTCTAAAAATATTTTATTAGTACAAAGGAGAGCTTATTAAATAAATCTCCAAGTTCAATGAAAACAATTTGAGCTAATAATAATTGAGTTACACAAACAATAAATATATGAAATACAAATACCTATTTATTGTAATATGATTGAAAAACATATAGTAACTTAAAATCGATTTTTTTATTATTTTAATATTCTTTTCTCCGCTATCCTCGGACGGATTTTACTGGAATTTAACACAGTATCGTCTATTTATAGGCAACGTTTAAGTACCTACCATAGAGCATTCGAATTGAGTTAAAAGCTAGTTTTAAGTCGTATTTGACTGTAATAATATCCTAGACAGATCTCCGATTTTAATGATCATTATTGCCCAATCGGTCATTAAAACTCGATAATGACCTTTATTTACGTAATAATGATTAATTTTAAGTATCTATTTCAAACATCATTATTGCTTTAATTATGAAATAAATTGTGAAAGGTCCCAAATTTTTGCCTCACACTAATAACAAGACCATCTACATTTGAAATTTTAAAAATTTCATCTGATTTTAACATGTTTTCTTCTTTCACATAAACTTAAAAGGAGGAAAAATAGTTATTATTCATAAAATTCTTTAAAATTTACTAAAATATAATTTAAAAAAATTAATTTTATTGAATAAAAATGAATAAACATTCTATTCTGAAAATTATAAACAAAATAGTAATTTTTTGAACCTTTTGGAATAACAAGAATAATGATCATTGCGAAAAAAACAAGATGTTTCATGGGTCATCCAGAAGTATCATTAAAAAATAATTATTGTAATTAAAATCGGAGACCTGTCTAGAGCATAATGATATTTGATGAAAATTCTTCAAAGTAAACCATATTTCACCAAACAAGCAGTTTGCAGCTGTGCACCATATTGAATTCCAATTAACACAATCATTTCTATGATTTCGATATTCAATATATATTTACAATGAAAAAAAAAATAGTATAGATTGAATTCGATTTCCATTTCATCTTTAAATGGTATCGCATTAACTATATAGAAAATAATTTAATCACATAATTAATTTGATTAAAAACATTCGTTAAATCAATGAAAAATTTCAAACTAACGTAAATAATTTTGACCCGTTCAAGAAGTATGTATTAATTGTTTTCTTCACATTATATTTAATTTCTTTTCAATTCAGCAAACTTTAAACATTTTCATGAAATAATTTTCTGAGTGGTTGCAGCAAACTTAAACATTTATCACAACATGAAAAAAGTTATAAAAATTTTATGACAATATTTTCAATTACACCATTGGGTGCAATTTTATCAGTTTCCACGTAAAAGTTTTCATATTTTAAATGAAATGAAAAACATAAATTATGAAGAATCACTTAACGAAAATTGAAAATTTTTTAATATTAAGAAATAATTGTTGGTTTTATCTTCATAAACTATTAATAGATTAATATAATTCAAAATAAGAAATTGAAATATTTCTAAAATAAAAATATTAGTATCATTTTCAAAAAATCTCTCAGAAAATTTTCACTATTCCTGAACAAAAAAACAAATAAATTGCATACATTTAGGTTAAATGAAAAATAAACTAGTTCGATAGAATATTTAAAAAATTTATTTTAAAATACAATAATATTATTTCCATTACTAAAACATGAAAATACAATTTTATAAAATCAAGAATAAAATGAAAAAAAGAAAATTTCTTTTAACTTTTCCTTGCTGTCACTTTCAATTTAACATAGTCAACATAAGAAACCACAACTTTATAAACTTCCAAGTAAACTTTTTAGCCTAATTTCAAGACTCTTCGAAGTTTCGCAAATTTAAAGATTTTCTTTTATGTATATAACTAATTTTAATATCATCCCAGAGGGAATTTTGAACTTGCTACATCCCCCAACAAAATATATACAAATATATGTCGACATAAAATAAAATATACTTACGGGATCGTTCAGCTTCAATTGGAAAGGTTCATCAACCGATGAGGTTAGGATGCGTAGGAGTATAAAATGTATAAATTCTTTTCCTAGAACTGTTTGTTAACCTCTGGATATGAAAGAAGTGTTAAATCACACGCAAAAGGCATTTCAGTATTTTGGTTTATCAGACAGTTTTGGCATTAAATATAACAGTATTAAAACGAAGCCTATAAGGATATGGAATATAGAAGTAGAGTAAACTTTTCTACTAAAATATTAGGGAATCTGTTAATTTATGTATATGATCATTCTGATAATCATTATCTAAGTGTTTTCTATGTTCACGAATTCACCATTTCACCATTTTATATATATTCTAAGAAACTTATCCCATTTATAATTAATTTAATATAATTTCGGTTCATTTTTGAATTGACACAGGGGTATAGGATTTATCGATAATATCAATATTATTATTATGCGTAATTTTTGTCATCTACACATACATATTTACGTAACCATCATAGTTCCTTTTCAAGATATTAACTGAGTATATCTCTCATAACGGATACAATTTTTGCTGATTGATCTTCTTACAGTGTTTTTGTTTCTATCCCTTTTCTTATGGCGTAACCAAAGAAAAAAATAGAATAACTTTACGACTAATATAATCCGAATTAGGATAAATATTCTTAGCATGTATTTTTGGGTCAATAAATATTACCAAAGAAATAAATATACTTAAAAGAAAATATGAATAAGTTATGTTATTTTTAAAATTTAAGATAAAGTTGACGATGATTATTAAATTCCTATTAAAGGTATATTTAATTTACAAATGTACTAAAAAATGTTTATACTAATCTTACTTATAATTCTATTTTTATATTTTCCTAAACTAGTTTTAATTTATTCTAATTGATTACCAGTTCGGTATCTTTTCACTGCGGCCCAATTTAGATATAGTTTATAAAGTCTGCCTCAAGGGAAAAACATTTACCAGTTTCAATATTTTGACTAGCGTATTGTTATAATATTGATTAAAATTGAAGTCCTTTACCATAGAAATGTCGGGATCGAATTGGCACACATATAATTTTTATTAATTTCCCCTTAATTAAACTTAAAAAAAAAATGGTTTGTCCGCACATAAACTTGAAAAAGTTGTGGTATGTTTCAAAAAACTTTCATCAAGGATTTATAGATTGCCTATTTTCAGGTGCTCTTTAAAATTGTACAGACATAAGGAAATATATTAATTGCTTGCTTCTATTAAGAACGACTATTTCAAGTTTAAATTCCATAGATTTAGAAAGTATAATAAAGCTTATCATATCTCATACATTCCAGATAATAAATAACATTTTCATTTCGTTTTTAATTAAAAACTAAATCGCATGCAATTTTTTTACGGTAATTTAAAATTAAAAAGAGCTTATATTCCCAAAATTAGCATAAATTTCATAAAAATGGCATTAGTAACAGACGACACAGAATTACATCTAAAAATAAACAACATATGAGTACGTTTTGACTGAATGAAAATTTCTGTTGTCTATTGTAAAGGTGTGAAACGTGGTATCTCTAAATAAGTCCCAATGGGAATTTAGTTTGACCTCACCTATTCCAAAACCGAACATGATTGTGGCTAATTAACATTATCTTTTTTCTTCTGTTTATATTTCACATCAAATACTTTGAACTCATATAGATAATATCCACTCAAATTAAGCAGTGAGTTTTTTTTTTTTTCTTGTTCATAAATATTATATTTTAATATAATAAAAACCCATCTAATTAGTTTAATAACTTAACTTAAACCGAAACAAGGTGTCACGAAGTTAATTTTCTTGTTGAGCTAATAAACATAAATCGAATAAATTCATGTTAATATTACAAAAAAACAAGCTTCTAAAAAAAATATTATATTCTGTAGATAATAATTACATACCTTTAATTATACAGTGACCAAAAAAGAAAGAACTAAACGAAAAAAGCAATAGAAATGCCTTTTCTTTTTGATAATATTTCATATGTGTAAAAAGTTCTAATGTGCACATCAGTGTAATTTATATAAATATATAAATTTTTTTTTCTTGGGTTTTTCTTTCATATTTATTAGTGCCTAAATTAATTATTGTGAAAAGAGTTAAGTGTTTTTAGTGTTAAAGTCATTACAAATATGTAATAGCAGTGAACTCTGAGTGAAAAGTGATTAATTTACTAATTGAATAAAAACCAGCAAGTTTTTAATTTATTTAATATAAATATAAGTTTTCTATAACAAATCAAATCAAAAAAAAAATGATTTTATATTTAATAATTTTTATCAACATTATCATGTTTAGAACATTCAGTTGAAAACCAGATAATCGAGAAGTTATACGATAACCTTTAAAAGGGTTTGATCCTTATTTTTCCTTTTTCTTCTTATTTTTTCTTTTCTTTTTTTTTACAATCTTGATACAAGGATAAACTCAATGGATAATCTTTTATGTAATATGGCGAGTACAAGTAGATACTCGTCTTACAATTGTTTAACTTCGTGGGATTCATACGATAAAATCCCTAGGTAATAATAATAAGAAAAATATAAGAAAATATTTACTATAATCTTGAAGAATTTAATAGATTTTATTTCATGATTTATAATTTTTGACGGATTATTATTGACTTTAAAAAAAACAAAAGAAATTGTAAGTTGTGAAGTACTAGGACAATCCTCTCTTATGCATGAGTTTTGTACGATTCCAATTTAATTCTAAACTCAGTTTTTAAATAAACTTGAAAAGTTACAACGCACATATATGTACATATATACTCCATTTTATGTTTTCATAGCTGAAGTTAAAGTATGAAATACATCCCCTGAGACCTGATAGCGAACTGTTTTATTTGTAAAGTAAATTGTCCACATCTTTTAAATGTTCCATATGAATGTATAACAACGGTTACGAGTCTCAACTATACTTGGCTTTGATAATTTCACCAGGACTACATAGATAAAAATAGTTAAAAGTGGCATTAAATCATTCAAATAACACGGATATGACACAGCAATTTTCATCTCAAATTGACCAAAACTTCCATAGGAAGAATACCGGGGTTGTGGAAATTTTATGGCAATTTCAATTACGATTTAAACAACAAACAAAAATTGAATGAATCTCGTTGCAAACTAAAGACAAGTATGTAAAGACATATTTTATACGCCTTCATTGTTCCGGGTTGCTAGTTACACAACAGATCAACATTCCTAAAATATTTTAACATGCATTTTATATTCAAAATTCTTACACTAAATTCCAGTACCATGTAGATGTAATATTTTTATATCATTTTTTGTACTATATGCTTTATACCTAGTTGTCTGTCTTCTCTATCTGTAGTAGATACATTTCGAGCCACATTAATGACCACATTCAACCGATAAACTATTTTATCTTGTTACTAACAATAACTACACTATAAACAAATAATCTCGTAAAATCAAAATGGATTTTCAAATAATTTTAATTAAAACTGATTGAAATGAAAATTCTTTTATATTATAAATTTTATTAAAAACAATAACAATGAATGGAAATATAAAAATATAATAATGTAATATGGATACAGAGTATTCCTCAAATGTTTCAACAATAAGTTTTGCATTCACAAAAATACACTGTTTTGGGTCCTTTATGGTCATTCTTCAAGAATGCTAATAATAATCCTGTAAAAGTGAATGGATGTCGTTATTATTATGATTTTTGTCGCCTCAATTTTGTAGATTCAAGCTTTGTGATATTTATTTTTAACAAGATGATTCTACGAAAATATTGAGTTCACTGGACGTTTAATTTCGCGAAATGGTTATATTAATTGGCTACGTAGAGCGCGTGATTTAACACCGTTAGATTTCTTTTTTTAAAGTTATTTAGAAACTGAAGTTAAATCTGAATCATTAAATAACAAGACCTAAAAGATAACATCCGAGTAGCCATAAGATAAAATGAAGTTACAGTATGTACAAATTCCATTTAAAATTACGATGCATCTTTTGATACTTATAAACCTAGTTCTCCCAGAAATTTGGACGTTATTATCTTCTACGTAGACTTGTTTTCGATCATTCTTTTATTTGAAATAAGAAAACTAGGAATATTCCAAATCAGTTACGTTTTATTAAAAAAACAACGTCCTGCAGTCCGTTTCGGAAAACCCTTTATTATATATTCTGATATAAAAAATTATTTTTGAACAAGCAAGAATCGATATTAAAATGAGATAAAAAATTCAATTTAAATAATATTCGTTACGAAAATAAAAGTTTTTATGGTTCTGAAGTTTTTTAAATATATAAAAAACTATAAAAATATTGAAAATTAAAATGTTTTTTTTACTATTTTGTAAAACAAAATATAATATTATTAATTTTCGGAATCATTAGAACCAAAAAACACCAACAAAAATTCAATAAAAATTATAATTGTGATTTTATAAGAATTCAAGTGAAATTTATTTTCCAAGTGAATTGACGCCACAAAGCCTAAAATTTATGTAATTGTATCCTTTATTTTTTTTGTTTTTTAAAAATGAAACATAAACAAATATAATTCAATTTATTATGAAAATTCCTTTCATAAACAATTTTTCCAAAAATTCCATTAGTCTATATTTTCATTTTCTTTTTTCTAATAAATAAATTCTACGAAATTTTGTAGCATTAAAAATTTCCAATTTTTTTGAAAAGGTATTCAAAAGGACTCAAATTAAGTGAATCCTTTATTTTTTCAATTTTGTATTTTATTTTTTTTCAAGCAATAAAACATTTTAAAAGCACATAAAACCAAAAATTTTTAAGATATTTTTAAGAAAGTTTGCCTTCCACATTTTATTGGAGTTTTTTCTTTTATATTTGTTTTATTTTTTTTTTTTTTGTTTATTTTCATAAATTCGATATCGATATGAAAAGTTCCTGTTTCCGATTATGCTCTCGTAAAATATATCAATTTTCATTTTCGTGTTTTGTTTTTAAGATTTATTACCCTCTTCAAAATATCGAATATATATCAAATGTCATAAAATCTTATGTTTGTGTTTCAGGTATATTCTCAAGAGGGAGACCCTTTTACATTTCGGTGAATTAAAATTGACCCGCGTTTTTTTTTTACCTTCGAAATATAAATCGAAATATTTGCAAATATTACATTTCTAGATATATTGATGAAAAATGATTTTATTGAATTTCATAAAAGGATATTTCTACTATAATATATCCAATAGCAACTGATCAAAACATACAATGTAAAAAATCCACAGATTTCAAGGGAAATAACAGTTTCATATAATGTCCCAGATAATAATATCAGCAGCGGTTAAGTAACAGCTACTTATTAGTATATTGTCTAGTGACAAGATTGTGGCGGCAAAAAACAGTGCAAGCTGAAATGCGACAGTCGGTTACAGTAGACATTCCAATGGGAAAGTAAAATTAAAATCGATTAAAATCATATCGTCATATCGTCCTTTGAGATATCCATAGACTAGTATTAGTCTCGCTACCTTTGCTTGACTCAGATTTTATTGTCAAAAAGAGTACTATCAATCTATTCTCATCGCTTTTAACGATGAAATTACTACAAAGTGTTTAGCTTTCTTACAATAATTCTATATTTTCCTTGTTGTATGAGTAAATACTAGAAACGACCTAAAACTGAAGAAAATAGATTACATTTCCACGATGTACTTTTATCATACTTAGTTAGTACTTAGTGTAAGTGTGTTTACCTAGTTTAGAGACATCTACGTCATCTTGCGAAATATGGTTTAATCAAAAACTACGTCATATAACAGGAATCGGGCCTATAGTATAAAACCAAAGCCTACAATACTTAATATACTTTGGCACCATATCATCCCTATAAATGTTTCTTCAGTGATATATCCAATCTATTATAATAGATTGGAACTACCGTATTTTGCCTTTGGCTCCAGAAATCTTAATCGAAGATTTTTTCACTCAATTAGATAACTACAAACAAAAAATTCCTTTCCGATTCCTTAAAGCTAAATAATATAAAAATAGAAAATGCTTCTTTTTTTCTTCAAACATTCCAAAAATTTCAATTCTGTTTTTGAGCTTTCATAGACATCATCTAATTTCTTATTCAATTTTGAAATCAGTCTGCTTTTGAAATTTAATTTTATTTGCTCTAATTCTAAAAATACTTTTAAATAAGATTTAAAAAAATCTTTTTATAAATTTGTATTTAATGAATAAATTTAAATGTCTCAAAAAGTTTTCAATTGAAATTTTTTGAAGGAAATGCCAACTTTAAGAATTAAGATTTTCATCAAATTAAAACATTAGTTTTAATGTTTTTAAATTAATAAATTTGATTATTAATAAAATATATTTCTTTTTTGTCTTTCAGGTAAGAATCAGAAATAGTTTCAAAATCAAAGTTTCATTAAACTAAGTAAGTTTCGTTTAAAAATTATTAGAAATTTGTTTTATATACTTCAGAGCTTTCGCGCCTGTCTTTAAAAGAGCTGTAGTTACAATTTCATTCTGGACTAGAAATCATCTTTGCTTGAACATTGGTGAAATTAATTAATTCAATGATGATAAATGGATATTTTCCGGCAATCTTCATGATTTAATCTGGGACAACCATGAACATCCGGTACAAAACCAAACATTTATACTCATACTCATGTTAGGTGACATATGAAGGGAAACAATCTTTAACGTACTTCTAGAACCTAGTGAAATGGTAAACTAACTAAAACGAGGGGTGAACTCAAACCTACGAAACCTTCCGCAAGCAAAAAAAAAGTGGACGGGGGATTTTGCTTCATGACGATGATCGTCTTCATACTGATTTGGAACAATGTTTGACTGGATACTTCTTCCGCATGTAGTTATTTTTCAGGAATCAGCTCTTCAAACTACCACTTGTTCCAATTTAAGGCAGAGCCAATTAGCAGCATAGTGACTTTTTAAAATTTCAAGACAATAAGGAAGTTTTTAATGACTATTTTATCTTAAAACTGCCAAGTTTTTAACCCAGTAGAATCCAAAAGGTATCTGATAAATGGAAGAAAGTCATAGGTATTAACGTTGAATATTTTAACGATTAAAGTTTTGTTCTACTTGTAAATAATTTTGAAATACAACTTTTTTGTACATCTATAGTACTAATATCAAAATTTGACACGTACACATTACTTCGCCATCTTTCAGTAAAAGTAGATAATGAAAGAATTATGTACTTGACAGTTGAAGTTAATATCAATTGAATCTAGTATAATATAAATATCTAAGTATAAAACTTACTCCATGAATTAAACTACAATTTTTAATTATACAAACTGATAAAAAATATTTTATCTCATCTCTTAAATTGGAGCTAATTTAATCGATTATGAAATTGCCTTAATATTATTTCAATTGAATTTTCTCTAAAAATATTCTATTCTAAAAATAAAATAATCGAATGAATTTTAATTTCTTGAAATAAAATAGAACATTTTCTCTACAACAAAATTTCCATATTTGTTAATTAAATTTTCTTCTTCTCAAAATATTTTAATATTCGAGTATAATTTCATTGGGAAATCCTTTTACTATTTTAATTTTCTAAACATTTTCTCTAGTTTGTAATTTGCAACACTTTCATAAAATTACATAAACGAAATATATACATAAGGAAGTGTCTGTGTTGATTTTCATTTACTTATTTATATATAAGTTAACATTTCATTGCAAAATGTAAATGAACTGAAATTCCTAAAATCAATATTTTTATTTGAATATGATAAGAAATATTTTTCCCTTCTAACAATGATGACGTCCTTAACAAACCTAACGATCACTACATTTCAATAATAATACATACTTCATGAAATATGCATTAGAATTTCTATAAATAAGTACATATATGTATATCTCTAGTCTATTATACATATACTAAATGTTCCAATCGTTAGAGATAGTATATAATGCAATTTTCTACGATTTAACATCAAAGAACTTTCTGGAACATACACTCAAGTTCGGTATAACAAATAATATGATTACCCTTTAGAGGAATTCATGTTTTCTGATATATCAACAAATATAATGCTGAATTGGGAAACTGGTATATACAAAATCAAAGAAGCAATAAGTTGATATATTTCCGAAAATAACTTCAACACTTTATTTACATAACTATATGTATAAACTCTATTTTATAGAAAATGCTTCAATCGTACATCTAATACCTTTTAAAACATAGAATCATCAATCTGAAAATGAAATGGAGAAGTGGTAGTCAATTGAAAGCTTTTATTGAAACATCGTTTTCAGGATACAAATTTTTGAGTATACATCTTTTGAATCACGAAAATGTTTTTTCATTTTCCTAAATAAAATTTCATTAGAAAATATGAAAAAAAAAGAAAAATCATACACAAATTTTTCAATGAAAAATAAAATACATTTAAAAATTAATGCAAAATTTTATACAAAATTATAGGAAGAAAAAACATCACTTTTTCATTCGCTTATTTCGATTTTACAGTTGCACCTCGAAAATAGATATACTAAAGATATGTTTGGCGATTGAACTGTATTGCTTATAATACCTTAGTGGTAAAGAGAATTATCTCATGTGTTTGACCTAACTTAATATCATTTCTCAGATAGCAGAACCGTAAATTATATATTATCAAAAGGACTTTGATCGATTATGTGTAGTTTCTAACATACCACGCTTAGGTAAATATCGGAAATTTTCATAGAAATAAAAAATTGTTTATTTCATTGTCATTGGTTATTTTTCTTTAATCCTTCTAAAACACTTGCTATGAGGGGCACTGTTCTAATAAAAAATATTCTCTAAAGCAAATAAACTAGCCAAAATTTCTGCTCAACTCTCCATTGGTACGAGGGAGACAAAACATGCGTGTAATAATAAGTAAAAATGAAATAGAAGATATGAACATGTACACGAAGTATATAATGTAATATTTTTCCAAAAGTCTATATCATTTCGATAGAAAAATATTAATATTCTTCTCCACTTCGCGACTTATGTGAAGTCAATAGAACATACAAACGCGGTTTTAGTTTCAGTCGAAAATCGCCAACTCTAGTATAAAGATAAAAATTATAAATTGTCCCTAATGAAATGAC
The DNA here is from genome assembly GCA_963422695.1 of Xylophagus ater. Lineage (NCBI taxonomy): Eukaryota > Metazoa > Arthropoda > Insecta > Diptera > Xylophagidae > Xylophagus > Xylophagus ater. The sequence goes on along the minus strand of OY730486.1, from coordinate 6,902,904 downwards.
ATCCCAAAAATTGTCACTGGATCTCCGTCATACTAAAATGCATTTCCAATAAATTATATTCTATTCATAATATCAATAATATCTTAAACTTTAAATGTCCACTTTCTTAAAGAGTCGCCTGTATTGCTAAGTACTTAATATAATAATAAATCAATCAGATATCATCCAAATAAACATGAAAATGGAATACAGAGATATTCCATCGGGAATCAGGTTGATTTCCTCCAGATATTTCTTATAAAGAAAAGAAAATTTATTAATTACGAAAAGCTTTTTATTCAATAAGAAAATTACATTCCCCAACGGAATCATATTAATATTTTCCTGATTTTTATTTAAATGTAAAATTCGTGTTATTAGTAATTTTTAAAGAAAATTTAAATATTGTTTTTACAAATCAAGAAATATTTTCACTAAAAGAGCGAAAATTTTGAAGATATTTGGGGCTAGGATAGAGGACAGAGTTTTACTGACTTCTAGAAACTATTCTTGCCACATGAATTTTGTTGATAACATTATCAAACCAAGTTTTATATAAAAACTACTTGGTTATTGTTCATTGCGTTCAGACGTGTTTTTAAATTTCTCCTAAAAATATTTAAAATAACTGAAAATAAAATAATAAAAAATAAAATAATAATAAAATCAATGTTAAAATCAATAATAGTGAAAAGACAATAGGTTAAAATAAAATATAATACTAGTCAAATAAAATAACGGAACGAATGAACTAAAACAAATTTTAAAACAAATTTTAAAGTTTAAATTGCCGTACTTTTTTTTTTTTTTTTCTTTTGTCCTTCATTATTAAATTATTTGTGGAAGGTCTTTATTTGTTTTTAACGGTTTTAATTTATTCTAAATTATAAATTTTAGTTTTATTCTTTTCCTTCGATACTAAATTGTTGGTAGATTGTTTTCAATTATTTTTAATTTGTTCTAAATTATACTGTATTTTACTTGTTGGAAATGGATTTATGTCCTAAATGTAAGAACAAATTGCTTCACAAGGCAACAATTATGTGTGATGGAGTTTGTAACCGTCTTTACCATTGTTCATGTGTTGATGTTCCTGGTGGCGTTAGTACATTTACTTGTGATGAATGTTGTGATATCAGGCCATGTCACATACTAAAATTATTAAAATTTTCGACTTTGCGTACTGACCAACTAGGTGTCAATTACGATAAACTGTGTGTTGATTCGACATTTACAGCAAATAAAGTCAAATCTATTGAGGATAAATTATCTAATATGTGTGAGCTATGGGACAACATGCAAGATTATGAAAATAAACTTGACAAAATTGTATCTACATGTGTAATGACACAACATGACTTATCCAAAGTGATGAAAAAAATTACACAATTAGATCTGAAACTTAATGCAATGCAAGAAGTTTTTGCTGAGTTTATGGACTCACCACTTGTATCCACAGTGACAACATTAAAAGTTCCTCAGAAGGCAGATGAAACTACCTTAGGGAAACTAGATGTGTTGCGTAATGAGTTTCATTCCTGTATGTCTTTATTATCGTCCAATAATGACTCTATCGTTGATTTAAAAAATTTGATCTCTGAGGTGGCTATATCTACAAAAAATAACAAAAATTTACTTGAAGGACTGACTATTGCCAAGGCTAATGTTTCCACTAATCCTGAACCTGTTCTTGAACGTACTGCTACTGTCACTAAATCGGCCCCAGCACATAATGTAAATAAAAGTAGCAGTCCGGAAAATTTCCCTGAAGGACTGACTATTGCCAAGGCTAATGTTTCCACTGATCCTGAACCTGTTCGATGTATTGCTACTGTCACTAAATCAGCCCCGGAACTCAACGTAAATAAAAGTAGTAGTCTATCGAATCGTTCTCGTAATCACATTACCTGTAAAAAACGACGCAATAAAAAATCCTTAACTGAGCCGAATCGTACATCACTTTCCACCACTAGCTTACCTATTGACGCCGACACCCCTTCAAATAGTATCTCTACGACCTTAAAAACGATTCCTGCCCCAAAGAATATCTTCCTCTCTCGCCTCGTTCCCGAGACAACTGTGGATGATATTCTCAGTTTCATCAAGTCAAAGGAAATTGACGTTAATTATATAAAGTGCGAAAAAATCAACAAAGAAACTAGTCCCGTCGCGTCATTTAAAATTAACGTTCCTTCACAGTTATTTACACCTCTGCTCTCCTATGAGTTTTGGCCTCCTTTCGCCTTTGTTAAGGAGTTTCAGCGAAGAGGGCCTAATAAACCACTTCCGCATAGAAATATTGTGAACAACTCGAGTTTAAAAAACGCAAGTGCTTGTCCCTTTACTACCAAAATGTAAGGGGACTTCGCTCTAAAACGCGTGAACTGCTCCTTGCTAGTGTTTCATTCTCACATGATATTATTGTGCTGACTGAAACCTGGCTAAATTGCAGCTTTCTTAACACTGAGTTGTTCTCGCCTGACTACGAAGTGTTTCGGAATGATCGGTATACCTCTAATTTGAGATCATTGGGTGGAGGCGTCCTGACCGCAGTTCATAGGAATCATAAAAGCTCGCTTATCATTGTTCCTAACCTAAACGGTTTAGAGTTTATTTGCGTCAAACTGGTTTTACAAGCTGGCAGCATTTTTATAGCGAATTGCTATATTCCGCCAAATAGTCCGGAACCGAAGTACCAATCGTTAACGGAGGCTATTAATTTTCTACATGAGCAAATGGGACCAAATGATGATATTATTCTACTTGGAGATTTCAATCTTCCCAACCTCCATTGGTCACTTTCTGATGAACAGATCTGGTTTACTGCAGATAATATAAACTCTGCTGTTGAAACATTGTTTGTTGACACCTTGACGGCTTGTGGCCTACAACAAATTAGCGGTGTACGTAACTCAATTGACAAACAACTTGACTTAGTGTTCACTTCTGACGCAGCTAATTGTGTTGTACAACGCAGCCCTGAAAAGCTAATTAATATTGACAAATACCATCCTCCGTTACATTTACTTTTGTCCCAAGAAGAGGTAAAGATGGTAGCTGATTTTGAAACCTCATACTACTTCAACTTTCGGAAAACAACCTTTGAACTACTACTCAACCTTCTTAATACGGTTAACTTTGATAGTATTCTGGTTAATGAAAATATTGAAGTATGTATAGCAGAGTTTTACTCCACTATATACAAGATCTTTGAGTCATCAGTTCCTTATGCCCGAGTAAAAAATTCAACAAGCTCGCCACCTTGGTTCAACAAAGAATTACGCTCCATTCGTAATAGGAGGAATAAAGCATGGTTAAATTACTTAATTACGCGTAATGACAGGGATTTTTCTGAGTACTTTGCTCTATTCACAGAATTCAAATTGTTATCCATGGAACTATATGACTCATACATCTATGAAATGAGTGGTAAACTTTCTACGAACCCGAGACAATTCTGGAATTTTGTCAACAGTAAGAAGAAAACGGATGGCTATCCCTCCTCACTTAATTATATGGACTGCTCATCCAACGATCCGCTCATTATTTCTAACCTATTTGCCTCCTTCTTTGCAGGAGCTTTTAACGATGATGGCTTCATTCCTGATACGCACTACTTTAAATATCTAAATGAATATCCCAAGAGTGTCCTCAATAACATCAATGTTGATGAATCCTTAGTGTCTGACCATATTCATGAATTGAAAGACGACTTTTCGTCTGGCCCTGACAGTATCCCTGCTGTAGTTGTGAAGAGATGTGGTAATGTCCTCGCACGTCCGCTGGCAATACTTTTCCAAAAATCCCTCATGTGCGGAATATTTCCAAAGATTTGGAAATTATCATATATTATTCCAACTCACAAGACAGGTAGTAGAAACGATATTGGGAACTATAGACCAATTGCCAAATTGTCCTGCATTCCCAAGCTTTTCGAAAGTATTATGCATAAATTTATACTTTTTGGATGTAAACCCTTCATCACTAACAATCAGCATGGGTTTCTGAAAGGTAGATCCACAATCACGAGCTTAGTCGAATTAGTATCTTTCTCAACCTGTGTTATGGAAGAGGGTAATAGTGTGGATTGCATAACCACTGATTTCAGTAAAGCGTTCGATAAACTGTCCCACCGTCTGATTCTACTCAAGCTGAGTTCTCTGGGCTTTCCTCACTTCTTGATTGAATGGGTAAGATCCTATCTGTATGATAGAAGTTACCAGGTGACTTTCCGCTCAGCGAAATCACATCCTTATCTGGCTACTTCAGGAGTACCTCAAGGTAGTCACCTAGGACCTATCCTATTTGTCCTATCGATAAATGATGTTGCTTCCGTGATTAAGCACTCGAAAATTTCCAACTTTGCTGATGATATGACTATTTATAGAGAAATCTCCAAACCTAACGATCCTTATCTTCTCCAAGAAGACCTACATAATTTTGTTACATGGTGTCTCAATAATAACTTATTGCTCAATTGTGATAAATGCGAGGTTATTACTTTTACTAGGAAGCGAAATATTGCTCCCCATCAGTACATTATTAACCACCTGCCTTTAAATAGAGTCAATAGTATTAAGAATTTGGGTGTGATCTGTGACAGTAAACTTGATTTTAAACTACACATAGACTCATTGGTGCATAAAGCCAATACGACTTTAGGTTTTGTTAAACGATGGTCAAAAGAGTTTATGGATCCTCTAATTACCAAAGCCCTCTTTATTACTCTAGTCAGACCGATACTCGAATATGCCAGCCAGGTATGGTCTCCCTACTGCAAGTACCAAATTAGTAGGATTGAGTCTGTCCAACGAAGATTCGTTCGTTACGCACTAAGAGACCTTCCTTGGAAAGACCCCTTTCTATTGCCTCCCTACGAGGACAGACTAAAACTGATTGGGCTTCATTCTTTAGAAAAGAGGCGTGATGTGGCTGATGTTGTCTTCGTTCACCAAATTATTAACAGCAACATTGACGCTCCTCTCCTTTTAAACCAGATGAATTTAAACATCAATACTCGCTCTTTGAGGTCCGTTGAACTTTTTAAAATAAAGTACCATAGGACGGACTACGGTAAAAATGAACCGATCTCCCGGATGTTACGTGCTGCTAATGCTAACGCGAAGGACTTCGACTTTTGCCAGAGCAAAACTAATCTAAAAAAGGTTCTATATATATAACAGAAAATGTTATCATAAAAGTTAATGTTTTATTTTTTGTTTATATATATTATTTTGACTCTCGCTTGTATTAAGCTAAAATAAATATATTGAGAAGTCAAGTTTGAGCTTTCGAGAAAAATAAAGTCCAACATACAAAACCTAAACATCCGTTAATTCCCAATAAAAATCCGTAAGTATATACTTTGTGACAGACACATCGAACGTCTTTGAAAATAGTCCTTGGATCGAAAATATATACACTCATATGTACTCTGCTCTGACATCCGAAAAGTTGTATTAGATATTAAAGTGAAATTCGAATTTAATAAAACTTATATTGCTTTCTCACACGATTGTGATGAACTCTTAATGGATATATCAAATGCTTCAATTGACCGGTAATAGAAAATTTATAAAATTTACAATGAAATTGAAGTCTATATAAAAGATTTTTATAATTGAATGATCTTTAGTTATTGATTGACCAGAAAATTAGATATTTTCAAAATCCCATAAAGAAAGCCCAATCGACCATAGATGAAAATTTAATTTCTTGAAGTATAAATACATACTACAATAATGGACGTATATATTATATATATAAGAACTATATATGTATATTATGTTTAAGGATTTACACGATATTATATGAAGCGGAAATAAAAGAAATAAACTATATCCTAAATCTAATCCAATATTCCATTTCTACAATATATCCACGGAATTTATTAAATAATAATTTTTCTGAGGAAGTATAGATTTCTTGGAACTTATTAAAAAATAATTGGTCAAGAGATAAAATTTAATAAGAAATGGATTTATTTGGTTCTTTGACATGTGTAACGAATTATTGTATTAGCTGTTTAGCAAGAATTATTATGTAGGTGCTTAACTTTGGAAGTTTTTCAGGTGGGATATAAACTTATGTATTTCATATATACTTAAAAGTCCTAAAATTTAATGTTTCTCAAGAAAAATCAAAGTAAAAGAAATCAAATTGAATTGTAGAGCAAGTGTTTTAAATGACAAACATTTCTAAAATATACAAGCTATAGTACAAAACAACAATTGGAACTTCTATAAGTATGTATCAAATTATTTTGCCTTAGAACTGGGGTGTAATCGTGTAGTTCGATTGAAACTAAGTATTAGCAAAAAAAAAACTATGCCATCCCTATTTTTTTTGGTGATACGATTTGGAACAATTCAAGTTACGCGATTTCAACTACTGATATCATAAGACACAATATTTCATTTTGTACATTAATGGGATGCTTATGTTCGGTAAGCGCTTAATGTTGGACTCTTATTAAGGTCATATTCTAGGAAAATAGTGTTTTGATCTAAAATCTTACCTATTTTTAATTTCGTTTAAATCTAGTTGAAACTTTGGAAACTATCCTGTTTCATATAAACAAATTATTTTTTATCCGAAATTGTAGCTTTTAGGCGAAATACAAAATAATTGGCATTGAATAGTTGACAAATGATTATATTGTAAGGTAATAGATTACGTCGCGTTCAGTGGTTAAGTTAGTTTAGACTTCGTTGCTAGTAAATGACAAGACTCTGATTCATTTTCAGGTCTCGTTTCATCACAAATATTTATTTTTCTTTAATAATATTGCAGTCTAATTTAAAATTTTGAAAACTAACTGGTTTGATAGGCACCCAGGTTTTCAGCTCGACTTTAATACACCTTCTAACAGAATTGTTCTCATATGACAGAAACTACTTGAAAACAAAAGAAAAATTTCTTAAACATAGGCAAATAAACATGGCAGAAGCGTACTTTGGAATCAATGTAGGTATCAAACGTTCTAAAACGTAGAAGTTTGAGAAAAAAAATATACTTAGAGTATAGAAGTTAAACATTTTATATATTTTTTTCATCTAATAAATAAAGAAAATCGTAGATACATATTTTACACGGTTTTACGAGAAATACACCATAATCTTCAGTTGTTTCTCAATTTATATAAAAGTAAAAATATTGAAAAAAGTAAATCAGATACCATTTACGTACGTGAATACTTTGGATGGTTACTCAATTTCACGCTTTAAGCTATTTCAAAGTATATAGTACTACACATTTTTTCTCGTAGATTATATATTTTTCTTGGAAAAATTAAATCACTGAAATTGCATTTGGGGAAAAGCGCTTTATTTATATATTTCCTTATTTTCATTTTTTCTTTTCTTTTTAATATAAAAATCTGGGAAAAAAACACAAGATTTAATTTTCATGGAAAAAAATTCCTTATTTCGCAAAATAAAAACGAAAATAATAGAAGTTTACCTTATAAAGATGATAAACCAAAACATTTGAGAGTCTGTAAACATGAATTCTGGATAAATAAGAACAACAAATATATAATAAATACATAAGTGCTTCTGTTACAGTAATCGAATCATGATTTTTACGCCTCTTTAACAAGATTGTGTTTTTTGTATGTATGAAAGATTTTTACAGAAAACGAAATTCACTTAATTTTTCCTTTTAAATGTCAATTTAAAACATTTTGTCTAGGATTTGAAAAGGAAAATGGTTTTGTTTTTTTTTTTTATTTAATGATATTTTAAAATTTAATGCAATTTTGTGATTGAAACATGAAGCAAAGAAGGTCAGTGTAGTGTGATGTAGATTACGTGCCACGTAGACAATTATATGTAGATAATAATGTATTTTCCCATTATCTACTCTACTCGCCTTCCAAAACTTAATTTGAGTTGTTACTTCTACTACTAATTACTTATTTATTTTGAATAGAATCATATCGAAAGAGATGTATGCGAAACTAGCTTCTACTAGAAAACTCCTTAACGAATGGTGTTGATTATACAATTTCAATGTGTCAGTTTTATTTCTAAATTCTATTCGTGGTGGCAAAAGTTATATTAATAAAATCTTTCCAAACAGGGACATCGAACAAAGATATACAAAAAAAGGTATCCATATTGAACTTCATTTGGTTTATGGGTTACCTTAAAAACAAATAGTATACACCCTCAATAGTAAACCGCTTGGAGATATAAAAGAAGCTATACTTAGGAAAAATTTGCAAGAATTTGAAAAAAATGTTTGCAGTTTAATTATATCAAGCAAACAATAGACAGTTTGAAGATTTATGATAATCTATATAATATTTGTGGAATTTTGTCTGTATGTACCTAGTTGGCGTCTAAACGGCTGGACCGATTTTGATGAAACATATCTCCACCGATTCTTTGTCCCAGCGCGCTGGTTATAGGCTACTTTGATTTTTGGGTTTGTTTTAAGTTTAATTCCGTTAGGTGGCGCTGCAGTCTAACTCAAGAACGGCTAGACGTATTAACACCATATTCGGACCATATGTTAGTTCCGTGCCGAGCTAGGTTTATATTAAGTTTTATCCCGATAGGTGGCGCTGTGGTCAAACTCAAAAACAGCTTGACCTATTGACACCATATTTGGACCATATGTTGGTTCCGGGCGAATCTAGGTTTTTTTAAGTTTTATTCCGGTAGGTGTCGCTGCGGTCAAGAAATTTCAATTTTCCTCACTTTTGTTAATAGAAAAAATGTCGATAGTTTTGAGAGGAGGAAACATCGGTAGAAATACTCAAAATGTACGAATTGTCGGGGGGGGGGGGGGCTTATGCAAATTTAATGATGGAGCAACGTTTGGAAAGTAATCAGAAAATGTTGAATTACTCAACCTCAACGCATGCTCAACAAAGTCCTGAAGAAAGCCCGAACAACGTCGGGTATTCTGCTAGTATTCCATATATTTAAACATTTTTATATTAGTATATTAGATAAATAAACACGCAATTTATTGATCAGCAAAATGAGTATAAATATGTTTAAAACTACCTGGAATCGAAGAAATTTCTAATAACGGTCTTAATTTTGCACTATATCAGTCAAACGTTGATTTAGTCTGAAGGTATTACACTTCCTGCGCATAAAATAGATTTCCGGGTAATATTTGACAGAATCTAATGTGATTATTTTAATATAATATTCTATTATTAGAAAATACTGCCCACTAGTTAGTTGTACGAAGTAAAAGTCTAAAAATACAAAATTCAGTTTTTTAGAAAATTAAATTTGAAACCTTAAAATGTCTTCCAAAATTACAAAAGGCGGTACCAATTTTCTATAATGAAAATTTTAGTAAAGAATATAATTCTTAAGAATTCGAAATAAAAGGACACTTCGAATAAATTCAATTAGAATACAAAATAGAAAAAAATAAATGAACAAAATACTTAAATTAAATTTATCTATTGTTGCAAATTTATCAGAGGGCGGTTAACATTAAAAAAAAAACCGTATAATTTGAACGTAGACAATTCCATTTTCTCAAGCAAACTAAGTAAATTTTCTTCAAAAATTCTTCATCAAAGTTGGTTTGGTTCTTTAAGAAAACTCGATGAAGAACATTTAAATTCAACATTCGTTTTATTTTCTAACAAAAAATAAAAGCTCATTAGACCCTTTTACCTGAAATTATATTTGAAATCTATATTTTATTAAAACATTTTACCAATTTAATATTCAATTAAGACTACTTTAAATGAAAGTTATGTTACTAAAAAGTTGCATTATTTAACATTAACGAAATAAAAATCGATTAGGACAAGATAGGCAGGTATATCCTTCTTTTATATATAAATCCATATTAAAGTAAGTATATATATGTTACATAAGTAAATGTTCTCATCAGTCACCAATTCATCGATTTTTTGATACAACACCATTTCAGAACTATTATCTCCACTTGATAAAATCTTGGCTAATGAAGATTGGGAAAAAAGTTTCTTGTATTTGAGGTATATTTTCTATTTGATCCAGATTATACTGTATGTGATGCTATTTCCGATATTTGTCGAATCAATTCTCAGTTTTTTTTTCTCGTATATATTATTTCTTTACATTCTATACTTGCTAGTATCCTTTTCTTGTTTTTCTTTTTTATTTTCTATGTCAAAGAAGAAAATCATCCAATTTCAACAGAACAACATTTTCATTTCACACCACCCACTTTAATCACCAATCACCAATACCCCAAATCACATCCTATACAGTGTTTTCTATCTTTTTCATATCTCTGAAGCGGAATTAATCGAACAAATAACCAAGACATCGGAAAAACCATTGGAAAATTACCAAATGGGAAATGGAAAAACCAAATCGAATGGACAGAAATATATTTATGGGTGTTATGGTGTGTGCTTGTAGTACTTACCAAGAAAAATATTTGTAATGATTGGGTTTGTTGTACAAAATACGTGCTTTTTATGAAAATATAAAAGAGTCTGAGCTCTATTCCGAGATATACGTATATTGATTTCATTTTTTTAGTCTCTTGTTCTTTAGGATATCCTGTGATTATTATTATATATATATTTTTTTAAAAAAATTATTTTTGTGGTCGGATCAACAAATAATATTTTATACATGTGTGAATTTTGAAATTTCAACAATTTTCTGAGAATGTTGAGAAAAAATTTCGATATTGGTACCTAATTCAATATTTGCAAGGAAAATTTTCCATGAGTGAATTTCAAATGAATTTAGAATGAATTAAAGATGAGAAAAGTTTTCCTACAAAAACAAAAATGTTATGTAGAAAAAACTTTATTTCCAGATAAAGTTGAATATATGTATGACTCCATTGGCGCTAACCTAAAACAACATTTGTTGTTTTCCTACATATATGAATTGTACATTAAAAGGAAAACATTTTTAAAATCAATTAAGAACAAAGTGATTTTAGTTTTGGTTTATAGAAAATTCATTTCAAATCAAAACGCTAAGACTACTAGAAATCTTTTTACTATTATAACTGCCGATATCTGGGCCTAATTGTAACACGATTAGACGAAAGTAAGCAGAAAAATTGCATTTGCTTTGTGTAATCCTCAGTTAGTGTCACGAAAGATAAAAGGTATTCGGAAATTTATACTACGTACTATATGTACATAATTCAGTCTAATACATGTACAGAAACCTTGGTAGAGAATTTTACACATGGTTCTCTTGTTAGTACTTTTCTATAAAATTGCAAATTTAACAATTCATCAAAAGAGGATTTATATGAAACATTTATTTTGACGGTAGATGCCTGTCTACGACCTTTTACCCAAACAAATATTTTCCGGTGTTTTTAAGTTAACGTTCTTTAATTCTTTAATCGATATTTTATCAATTTGATTTTGAAAGGTATTCCCAAACATATTGATATTTCTTTGTTACATGTACTTTTTTCTTGTTTGGCTCTTCATGAGTTTGTTTGATATGATTCTCTTTCACATGAATTTTACCCAAAAATTTAAAGCGGATTTCGTCAATTGGCACAGAAAAAAAATGATATTAGTTAAACCAACCCAATATGTTGTTAATGAGCACTAATAAATTCCATAAATGCCATAAATTTCCGTTTTTTATTTTTAAATCTAATATATTTAAAAAAATGGTTAACAAATTTAATTAGTTTTATTTTGTTTAAAAAATTTAAACTTTCGTAATCCATCCTAGTTCGATCCGACCTCTCCTTTATCCAAAATTTGAGTTCAAATTCAAATTTTTGTAATTAAAATAAGTTTTTTTTTTGTTTTTTTTCTTGAAATTTCCATTTATTTTCACCAAATATCAATGATAAATGAAAAGTGAGAAAAACAAAACAAGGGATCAAATAAAATCAAAGATAATATTTCCTTCCGGAATTTATTATTCCTAAGAAACATCGCTTTATTTTATTTGATCGTCCTTTAAGGCGTAAAACAATGTAAAACAAGACAAAATAAATATGTATATTGTTTTTTGGATTTATATTTCTTTAAGTTTCAGTTTCATTCCCAGCAAAAAAAAAAAAATCCCAAGATAATTTCTTTAGAAATGAAGTACATCAGCCAGTATCAAACAGCATGAACATCGATTTCAATATAATAGAAATTATTTTTCTTCGTCATTGATTTTAATTAAGTATACGATTGTACGTTTTTGTTTTTGTATTTTCTATAAGACAAATAAGAAAAGTTGTCTGTCGATAAATTATTCTTTGAGATTGTGATGGAACTAAATCAATTTCAAAAACCGATCCAATTTGTTACGGTTCCATCAAGTTTTCACGTCTAATAACTTGACTAGGTTCAATTATTTGAGCGGTCATAATTAAATTTTGATTAAATTCGAAGCATTTTCTTTTAACAATGAAAATTTCGTAGAAGAAATTCTTTAGTGAAATATTAAAATTGAGAGTATTGAGAGTAATTTAATTAAGAATTTACGGTACAAATGTTAATTAATTAAAAATCTTAGTTTTCAGTAAAATAAAAGAATTTTTTAAACAAACTAGAAAAAGACTAGCAATTTGGAACGAAAATTTACATTTGTAATAGTACTGCTATAGGCTTTTATATTACTCTAGTAATACATACGTGTCCAACGTGGATTACTTCTATCCTATGAGTTATCAGTCATGGATTGCAAACGTTTCTCTTTTACAAACCGTACATTTTCCTTAAAACTCTTCCTACCACTTTGGTCGATATTTTAAAATCTATTTAGATATGTACGTTTCGTATGAATTCAAAAGTCAGTGTTAGCTTAAATTTTTACATAATTAATTAGAACCATTAGCACCAGTACAGATAGAATACTTAAAATTACAATGGTTTCCCTTGATTAAGGTCAAGCTAGCCTAAAACATTTATCTAAAGCACATCGAAACTTAAACATTTGGGAAATATGCACTACGTTTATAGGTATATAACTTACAGGAAGCTTTTATGCTAAAAAGGACTGATCTTTATTTTTCTTTCAGTAATTATAATTTGTCAGTGGGCGGTTTTTAACAACACATGAATATTAATTCTTTAAAAATACTTAATCATATTATCCTGAATAACGATTAAAACTTTTTATTGTTTTAAGAAAAGTTCCTAATAGATTTTATCTATTAAAAAAATATCCTTCAGTATATTATTAAGAAAATGTTCACTAAATGAATTTTTAATAATGTTGAAATATGTTTCATGCTTGCGTTTCATATTAATATTATATTTATCAAAAAAATTCCCATTTCATAAAAATAATTGTGATTGAATAAAATATAGACATAAGTAAATATTCGCAAAATTAAATTTTTAAATCAACAAAATCTTTAACCTTTCTTTCATAAATCATCTAAAAGGGATTATGAACATTTTAAAATTTTTCCTGTACATTTTAGATTTGTTTAATATTAAATTTAGTTAAAATCGAAACATTGTTCGTTCATAAAACAACATAAAAGTTCTTTATAAATTAGTTAAGATACTAATCGTGAAATTAATTAAATAAAAATGTTGTTCAGTTTTTGAACAAAATTCTAAACATTCTTTTATGAAGTTTTGTGAACATTGTGAATTCCTAATGGCTTCATTAAATATATCTTTTTATTTTATCGTACCTTTAAAGAGGTTTTTTCGCACTTTACTGGTTATTGTTGGGGAGGTTACTTAAATAGTCGGAAATCCTTAAATATTTTAACCATTTCATGATAAGGAGTTATAATTATATTCTTCAACATTTTTTAACACGAATAATTAATAATCTTTCTGAAAATGAGGTTAAATTTTCAGCAATTTAAATTTTATCCTGAAAAATCCATATTCGTCGGAGGTCGTGGCTCAATGGGTAATACATTTAACTACTAATTCTATAATCGCCGGTTCAATCTCAGTTGGGTTGAAACGAAGAAAATAACTTTCACCTGTTATTGTTAGCTTGAATCTAGTGATTTCAGTTCGTGTTTCGGATGGCACTTTAAACGGTCGGTTCCACTGAGTTAGTGCGAAATTATCAAAAAAAACCATAAGGGCTCCAAGGTCTCTTCTCGACAGCCCACCTCAATCATTATCATTATCAAAGTATGTACTCTCGAAACTAATTATAATAATTAGTAATGGAAAAATTTATATTCACTTTTTTAATAATAATATGCGTTTATGAAGAAAATCAATCATGTCCAAAGATATGAAAATAATTGAATAAATTAATTGAAAATATCTGATATTGAAAAGCATATATAGTAAATAATTATTACTCATTTTAGCATTTAACTATAGGAGGTACAAAATATTGTTTTATGCTAAAATTATGCAAAATCTCATTCTACATGAAAAAATTAAACATCGAAAAAATCCTAATTTCTCTCCTTTATCGTTTCCGGCTAAAAATTAATTATTTATATTATAATAGGGTCTCTGCCCAAAGCTCGCCACCGCCCGCTAAAGTCTTTAGCACTTTTTATTTTAGTTTATTACTATCTAAATTATTTAAACAGCTGTTGCTTCCAAACATTTTAAAACCCAACCATTTTCTTTATATAATATAATTTATAATTCTTTTCCCTGGGTACTGTCGTATTCTATAAAAGTATGTATATATCAGGGACGAGGGGTTCATATATTGAAGGGAGTTAATTAAAATTCAATTTTGATTCTTCATTCAGAAAAATGAAAACTTCTGTTCCTAGGAATTAGAAATTATGAATAGATTGAAAATCAAACAAAAAATTCACGTTTCAAAAAATTCATTTCTTATTGACAAATATCGGTTTCTATTGAAATTAACTCATTACAGTACTGATTGAGATGAAATCATTATATTGCCTGAAATGAAGAACAATGATTTTGAATACGACTACAAATATGCAATTATTGCCAATTTACAAAAATATCTGAAAACATTTTGGTCTGAGACGACGGAATTTTTAAAATTTTTTTTTTTTCAGACTTTAATCTTCTCATCCGCCCTAGCACAGAACATAAATTTATAATGCTAGGCAAAAGTACTTCCGTTCATCAGAAACTCACGCTTCGTTACTAGTATACATTTATATTATATACATTTATACTTGTAGTATACGTTTACATTTCTTTGACATGCCAGTCAATAAAAATATGAAAAAGAAACATATTATCATAAAAATTTGATTATGATAGGAAACTCCTCAAACAAACATAGCTTTTATTATATCAAATGAATAAGAATTATCACATCACAAATTATATATATATATATATAGATTATATGTATACATATGAACTTACAATAGAATGAACCCAATTCTACTAAATTAAGGCATTCTGCCCATTTCATCAACCTTAACTGTCAACACAATTTGAATATCATAGACGATAGACCGTATTCGCCCAAAAATGAAAAAAATATATGATATACATTTTTCTATTTAGGCGTGTCAACATTCTCACATAACATTGAAGAAATTTTTACCGACAGAAAAATAAAACTCCCTGAAGGAAATTCCAACAACCATACAAAAAAACACCATTCAAAAACTTTTTTTTCGGGGATTCCACAAATTTTTCGCTAGAATCGAAAAAAAAATAATCTTGTTGATTATTTAGTTGTCATGTTGTTTAACTTTCTAATATAAAATTTAATTCAACTTTTTTGTTTTGTTTAAAGTAAAAATTGAAAATTGTAAGAAAATCACCTTGTTAAGATTTAAAAGAAGTTCAAAAAGTACAAATTAACTTTCCGTTTTGTTTTCTCGATTATACAAGAAATTTTCAGATATAAAAAAAAAATGGTAAGAGACAATTGAAAATCAATGAAAAGTAATTAAATGATGGAAAATAAAATTAAAGTAATAAAATTATAGAATTTTCTTTCTTTGACATCATAAGTACAGTACTTAAAGAATTTTACTATAGCACTTAAGTAATTCTCCAATAGAATAGCTACTTAAGTTACTAAAATTTCTATTGTTTCGATAATTCAAATAATCTTCAAATTCTTCTTTGACGTTACTAGATCGCATACCAAACTTTAGACTTCTGATTTAAGTAATAAAATAACGGAAAATATGTTAAGAGCATTCACATTTCGTTATATCTTGTCTTGTATTGTTATATGTTCTTTGTTACATTAACAAAGTGGACACACCTTTTCGCAATTGTTTGTATACTGTAGATTTTTTAAAAAGGAGGTGTTTAAAATAGAGATGACTCAAACTGCGATATTTAAAGAGCAAAAACAGATTGTTATTGTTCTATCAAAAGAACTGTGATTTTTCGTCAAAGAACTGCTGAAAAGAAGTGCTAAAAGTAAAATTGTATGATTTTTGATCGAAGATGCTCCAAAGAAAATTATGTGAATTCAAGATTTGAAGAAGAAATGTATTAAAGCACAAATTGTGCATATTTTGAAGTTTTAATATTTTTACAGATATTGATGGCTGTTGATGGAAGTTTTGATGAACTGAAGGAGGATTTTTATTAGTATTAGCTAATCCTGGAAAAAGTAGTCGCGAAAATTTGTTTTAGAGTAGAAATTTATATATTCCATTATTATAAAAACAAACATGATTTTGTCATGAACGATACAAAAAAAATACAGAACTTTTTTCTGTATCGAAAATTACTTCAAACTTTCTTTTTATTCCAAATTCCAGTCTTCTTATAATCCCCGTGAAATACAAATAAAAAATTTATACTGTATTATTGAATTTAAAATTTTCTGAAAAATTTTTATATTTGAATAAAACATTTCAAAATTCCTATATTTTTTTAAGGAGTAAAATTTTAATGTTTTTCTTCAATTTTCATATTTTACAGAGTTCGAGTAGAGTATTACGTAAATGAAAACACATTCAAAGAAAGACTGCAACTATACTTCATTAAGAATCAGAGATCAAGTAAGTACAATCTATGTTATTTTCCTTTTTATATAGAAGTATATGCTATAAAAATATGTACATATTATAAAAATTGAATCATAAAATTTTCATAAAATCAACTCGAGGTGGAACTATGCTAATATGATTTAAGGAAACGAAAGAATGATTTAATTGAATCATATTTTACTTCTGTTTTTTTTTCTTAGGAATTCTATAAAAATAAGAAATGTAAAAAGCGCAAATTTTATTCAACTTTCTTTTATATATTTTTTTTTATCTAATATGTATAAATTGAATTTAAATATAACTTTTAATTTATATTTTATACTTTTTGATTTAAACGAACCATAAACTTAACTGAGGAGAATATAATTTAATAAAGTTTTTAATTATCAATACTCAAAACTAGTTTCTTCCCTATTTACAAAATTAAAAGTTTTTAATTTTATTATTTATTTCATTTTTATGCCCTATGGTAGGTACTACCAGAGGGTATATTAGTTTTGTCACTAAGTGTGTAACACATAGAAATAATGAACGGAGAAAAATTTCAAGGGTATGGTTGTGTAGGGAATCAAAAGTTATATCGATTTATGCATGTCCGTCCGTCCGTCCGTCCGTCCGTCCGTAGACAAGATAACTCAAAAACGCGCTATCTGATTTTGATGAAATTTATAATTTGAGTTGCTTATTCCTTAACTTGGTTTGGTATTGCATTTGAGCCAAATCGATCTACGGGGGGCAAAGTTATAAAGGAAAAACCAGGGTGATCAGAAAGTTTTGTCGTTTTTTTGGTTATGGTTTTTCGGATGTAATTGGAAAATTTGTGACCCAATTTTGTACAAATTAATTATGTAGGTTAACTGCATAAATAGACGATACCGAATTAATTTTCAGTCAAATCGGTCCAAGGATAGTGGAGAAAGAAATAGTTGTAGCCTAAAATAAGCCTGTTCATAAAGTTTTTCCAATGTATTTTAAAAAGTTATATACCGATTTGAATCAAATTTACGAAACGTGTTTATACTATTAGACGCCAACGTACCTGTGAATTTGGGCCAATTTGAGAATGAAGAAACGAAGTTATGGAGAGAAAAACCTTGAAATATTCAGTTAAGCAGAAAGTTCGTGGCGTTTTTTTTGCAATAGTTGGCTTTAGAATCGTATAACTTTAGTAGTTCTAATCCTATCAAGTTATATTATAGCGCGCTGAAAAGGTGACATCTTATAGAATACTTAGAAAAAAAATTGTGAAATTTTGGCAGAACAAATTGGGGTAATTGGGTTTTGAAAATGAGCCAAAATTCTGAAAAAAATTCCCTATATTAATGCTCCATGTTTGGTACTACCGTCCGACCTTTGACAAAATAACTCAAAAACGCGTTATCCAATTTTGATGAAATTTAGAATGCTACTTGGTTATTGCTATAGTGGTTTTGGTGTTGCATTTGAGCAAAATCGACTGAGGGGCAGCGAAGTTATTAGGGAAAAACAGGGGCGACCATAAAGTTTTGTCGTTTTTTTTTATATAGTTTTTCGGGTTTAATTGGAAAATTGGTAAAGCAATTTTGTTTAAATTAATTATATTGGTTGACTACATTAATAGACCATACCATTGTAAATTTCAGTGATATCGGTCTAAGGATAGTGGAGAAAGAAGTAGTCGTAGGAAGAAATAACCCTGTTCAGAAAGTTTTTTTGATGTATTTTCAGAACTAATACACCGATTTGAATGAAATTTGCAAATTAGACTTATGCTACCAGGGTCTGAGTTACTTACAAATTAGAGAAAATTTTGACAAGGGCAAACAAAGTTATGAAGAAAAACCTGGATATATTGTCAGTTTTCATAATTTTTCTCTCCCATTTCTACCATAGGGCATCAAAAAATCGGCTATAGGCCGATTTTAAATTACTTTATGTTTTTTCGTTACTAATGTTGAGATTTTATTTTCATATCAAATTAAAAGTATAAATATATATTTTATAGCAAACCACTCCAATTTCTTTGAAACTACGATAAATATAAAAAAAAATTGTTATATTTTATACAGCAACTATGTATATACAATGTATACTATATAACGAAATTAAATCGAGCATAGTATATTAAATCGCCATATTATGGATTTGAAGCATAACCCTCTTAAACCGTAAAACTTTAAAACCTCCAACTCTGAGGCACTTGGTACGCACTTCGTTTTTTACTATATTTGCCACAAACTCCCATCGAAGATATATTTCATGTCTTAAGTCGGCTTGTAAGTTCCAAAGTTTCATGAATATCCGCCAACAATTGTCTGAAGGGAATTTTCTTATATTAGCTTCCGAAACACCCCCGAGTTTAGAGATCAAAATGATTTTAATTTCTACGATTGGAAAAATATCTCCCCAAAAATATACAAGTATATAATATGTACATGAAATGACAGCAGTTCCTGAACGTCCAAAGATGGGAATATTTAGCCTTCGGGAGAAGTACTCCCACAAAAATCTTTTTTATGAAATGAGAACACGTAGATGTCTAAGCTATATGAACAGCTTAATGTTCAGTGTTGTAATTTTAGGTCAAATTGAAGAAAAGCACATCAAAGCAGTTTTATTGTGAGCGAAAAATAAAAATCTATAATATATACGTTTTTTAGTACACAACACGAATCAGTTAAATGCACAGTCATTCGAAATATTTTTTTATTACTCTATGGAAATAGCCTGAAAGAAGATAAATTAGATGAACTAGATCGACATATGTACTTGTATGTATTTCCCAGGATAATATTAAATTCAATCGATTTATGCAAAGTGTAGTTCATGAAAAATACCATATTAAATTATATATTTTGAAACCAATTAAATGAATTTTAAAAAAAAAACTTGCAAAATAACATTTCATTTTCTAAAAAGTTTATTAAAACGATCGATTTTTTTGAAATTAATATCTCCATTCTTAAAATATACAAATTTTTAATAAAACTCCTGAAATAAATTTAATATGTATGAAAAAAGAAAGTATTTCATATCGTATTTCAATTTTAATTTATTATATGACATTTAAATAATGATTTAATTAATTTATATCCGCACCTTGAAGTTAGGAAAAACAGAAGAAAATGGCATAGGTTTCTCATAGGATTTTATTTCAATTATGAAATAACTTTAAGGTAGATCGTATACCGATAAGTCAAATGCTTAATACCAAAACTACATTGAGGAGAAATTTTTTGAGAAATATATTTTATTCTTTTTCATCACTTCAAAATCTAGTATCATGTGGTTTCATTTATTCAAAAGTGAAATAAGGGACTTAATTTTTTCTGAAGTGAAGGATTCAAAACACTAACACTTTTAAATTATTTTGCCATTATTTTGTCTGCACGCGGTTCTGTCGTCGCGAAGGTTTCAAAAAATTAATTATTTTGGAGTGACTCAAAGAAAAATTTTAATTCACAAAGTATGCAAAAAATGCAAACTCAGACCCAGAAATACCCAAAATTGACTGACGAATATCTGAGATGAGCTACCTTCCCAACTACTTACTACTATAGTACATTGTCGCTAGTGACAGAAACGTGACAACAATGTTGAATGTTAGGCAGTGTTATTCATGACTATTTATTATAATAAAATCATGTGTCATGTATTTGACTAATTGGTGTACGGCCTCTTTAATACCTTGATTAAATATTATTGAAACAACGACTGTTATAAAAATTCAAATAAATACTCAAATTTTTTCCGAGTTCTTCAATTGATTTTCATATCATTCACAGATAAACTTATCTATCATAAAGAAAAAACGGATTTCTTGCAATAGCATCTTCAATTTTATTTTTATTTTTTCTTTTTTCATAAAGAATAGTATTTAGTTACAAGTAGACTCTTACTAAATATTTCAACCTTTATTTGGTATTTTGTGACTTTTTCCAAATATCATAGAAGACGACAATCAATAAATAATTTCTCATTTAAGTTATTTCCTATAATATAATGATGTCACAAATTTATATCGGTTTTTCCCACCTTCAGAATAAATTTCGTGTATATAAACTGGATTAAATAGGAAAACAAAACATAACAAAAACGCTCATAAGAACCTTTGAAATGACATTGGTTTTGTGGCCTGTTGAATATTTTATTCTAGAGATATTATTTCCTGAAGTAGGTATAGTATGTAGTATAATCTTATCGAAGGAAAAAAAAAACACGAAACTTGTTATATAGATATAAATTTATAACGCAGTTCTATTTACCGCCTACAACAATCACAACAAAACTGTTGTATTTTTTTTTTTCTTTTTGATCGTCACCAAATCTATCATACATATGTGTATGTATAGGATGAATATATATTTTATCTATTTTAGGTAAAAAGTGTCTACAAATGGTATTAGTTTAAGGTTGAGGATAAGTCGGATCAATTGAATTATGTTGACCTAGATGAACTAACGAAAATCCAACCATAAACCTTCATTTGAAGATTTCCTATTTTTTTCTGGATATTTTAGGACTTTACTTCAAAACTGGGTGTTGCCAAATAGAATACAAAAATATTGTATAATTGATAGGAATACCACAATACCACAATATTCCCATAAGCCAGAATTCCGATGTATTTGGGCCGCAGTAGATAGGCATATAAATTAAATAGACTATATTCGAGGTAAACATTGAGTGTATAAATTAGCAGATGGTACTTTTAGCATTTTTGGTTTGGGTTTTGGTGCAAATTATATAAAAACAATAATATTACCTGGAATAAACATTATCCCCATGTTCGATAATATGTCTGATGTGTCTGTACCATTTTTTACCTGCCTGAAAATAGGCAAAATCAATTTCTTTTTAGTGCAAAGAGCGCTTTCCCCATTTTTCTGTGCTGTAAGTAGACCTCAGTTGGTTACGCGACTGCTGAAGGAGGCGTCAAGTAGAAGAGTCAAAAGAAATTCTTGCAATTTTCCTGATTTTAGATGGCTATATCTCACACGTCACATGACGGGATATCTTACTGAAAAATATTATATGAAATGAATGAATTTAACTTTAAAATTAAAACAACAAAAATTCAGTCAATTCTTCATATTTAATTAATTATTTGAAAAGCTATACACACAAATAACATTAAATCCCGTACAACTCTTTTATTTTTATTGTCGAATATTGGAAATATTTTAAGTAAATCCTTCCATTTCGAAACATACTGTACGTTCCTATTATAATATTCAAAATATAAAACAATTTTACCTTTTTTGGGTAATCACTTTTTGACAAATGTCACACATAAATAATGTCTAATACAGTTTAAGAGGATATTATACAATTTACTTGAAAATATTTACCCCACCGTTTTTCTACTCTAAATTTAAATACTAGACCAAAAATTGTAATTAAGTTTATTTATATGAAAACTAATATATTACATATAGATATCCTTCTTCTGTTTGTATTCCATTTAATAATCGTATTTAATTCCTTTTGTAATCCCTAAATAGTTCTATACATGCATATCTCTCTGATTCATTTCTATATAATATTTATTTCAGGCCTACGAATACGAATTGCTGATCTATTTTTTAAGTTACTAACATGTGTTCTGTATATAGTACGTGTGATAACCGATTCGAATCCCACATTTGCCACATGGTATGTAATTAAATATTTGTAATACTTAGTAATAATAGTAGTAATAAAAAAAAATTAATGATTATGATGTTTATTACTTTTGGTTTACTTTCATAATTAATAATATATTGGATTGTTCTTCTTAGTTCGGGCTGTACAGCTGGGAATAAAACACAATTCTTGACATCTGCCTTATTAACCGAAGAGGAATTTCAAGAAAATCCAATTATTAATTGGGAAGCAATATTATGGGTTAATCGACCAACTGTTTTATGGGCTGTACAATTAGTTCTAGCACTAGTTTCATTGACCGAAGCACTATTATTAACATATCTAGGTTATAAGGTAATAAATAAAACATTATAGTTTTTTCTTTTTTATAATTAGAAAATTTAATTTAATTTTTTCTTTTTTCTTTTCATTTTTATATAGGGAAATATTTGGCAACAAATACTATCATTTCATTTCATACTAGAACTAGTCACGACAATACCATTTGCCCTTACGGTAAGAGATTAATATTTAATGAATTCTTTCTGAAAAGAAACAAATAATCTTAAATATTTTACAGATACTATGGCCTCCTTTAAGACATCTTTTTATTCCAGTCTTTTTAAATTGTTGGCTGGCAAAAAGATCTTTAGAAAATATGTTCGTAAGTATCAACATTTTTGTATTATATAAAATAACTAAGTACTGAATATAGGTTCTCTCTCCCAAGCCTACTAAAAACCCATGAAAAAAATAAGATTTTAATAAAAACAAATTTGCAAATGCAAAACAAATTTGTGTCGCTCAAGGTTAGACCATTATACCTATTTAAGTCCAATAATGAGCATGACAAAGCTGAAACGAAAAGCTAACACTGTCTAAGATCAAGGTAATGTGGTTTTATCGATTTCGATTTAATATGATCTTTTGTAGCCCCTATTGGTCCTACTGAATCGCCCTTATTTGAAATCAACGTTATAATTCTATTATCATTTTACAGTTTGATTCGTTTTGAAAAGCTTCACGTATTTCGCGACACCATTTTTAAAATACAATCTATTCCTTTTTACTAAATATAAACATTTGAACTTATCAGTTGTTACAATGTCATATAAATCCTACACTGATTGCTTTTTAATGTATTATCAATACTCATGTTTCAATTAGTAATTCCAGTATTTTGGTCAGTTCAATAGTAAAGTTCAACATGGCATATATATATTAAATAATATTATAATTAGCTTCCAATAAATACGATTATTTCAATGGAAATAAATAATACAAAAATTATTCCCATAAAAATGTTCAAAAAATAACAAAATTATATACAAACAAGATTACCAGCTTATTTAGTATGGTACTATATTCAATTTTCAGTTCGTTTATCGAATGTATATTACCTCATAAAGCTCTTGAGTATAATAAAAATACAATTTTCATATTACTTTCAACTCAAATATTATTGGAAATTATAATAGATATATTCCAAAAAGCTACTACACTTCAGTTTCATTACAAATTCAAGATTATTTGTGAATATTAGAAGACCATCAATCCAAAAATTAAGGAAATAATACATTCCCAAATGAGATGAACATAAAATAAATAAATATACTTCTTAATAATCGTAATATTAGAAAAATTGATTTAACTAATATAACAAATAAAAAGAAGAAACCAAAATTAACTTCCATTGAATCATGAAGTCCCTCTGGAGCTTGAATCTCCTTATTGAACATATAACTATGTATAATTAACGTAACTAGAAACTACCCAAGTAAAATTGAAAGGCTTAGAAGGATTATTGCTAAAAGATTGCCAACACAATAATAACTACTAACCCCGTACTAGCTAATGCTAAAAAATATACTAGGCTACAAAATCAAAAAGTTGAATTTGGTTACGCAAAATTCATATATTTATGTTAAAAGTTTAAACAACAATGTTTCTTAGAGAATTTAATGGTTTTGCTTAACTTAATTTATAAAACATTTATAAATATATGAGAAACTTTTCAACAATTGTCAAATATTCCAAATGGCAAGCAAAGTATTGTAAGTTCGAAGCATTACAAAATATTCTGTAAACTTCGATAACATCAGCATTTTTCCGTTGGCATAGCTTTTAATGATAATATTGTGAGACCTATGCAAATAACAGCCTCATTTTGAACATAAAATATTTGTTCCCCATTGGACTGAAACTTTAACTAAATATCAAATAAATTCAGCTTTTATAACATCCCATTATTTACCCAATAATGTGTTTTAGAAACTCCTACATGTTTAGTAAAACTAAACAGTTTCCGTTCTCCATTTTTAATTTGCTAATTATAATTATTGAATCATAAATTTTCATCGACAAAAAAAACTTTAACTTTATAAGATTTTCCATATTGGAAACTTGAATGAAATTTTTAGAATTGAAAATCGAAAATAATAAATTTAAAAAAAAAAGATATTATTGAATTTCTTAATTATTTTTGTTTTGTTTTATAGAACGACCTACATCGGGCCATGCAAAAATCCCAGTCAGCCTTATCACAACAGTTAACGATTTTGTCCGCGACGTTACTGTGTCTTGTATTTACCAGGTAATAATTAGAAATCATAAAATATTAATTACATATTTGATTTCATTGGTTTTTAGCGTATGTGGAATTCAACACTTCCAGCGGGCAGGACATCGACATTTAAATTTATTCCAAAGTACATATTATGTAGTTGTTACATTTTCAACGGTTGGATATGGAGATTTCGTTCCTGATATCTGGCCATCACAATTGTATATGGTTATTATGATATGTGTTGCACTTATAGTCTTACCTACGCAAGTAAGTTTGAAAACAAGAACAATTTATTATATAAAATATTTTAACTTTGCACTTTAATTCTCTTTAATAACAAAAAAGAATAATATTTCAATATTTATACAAATTAGTGCTACGCCTAGAGCTATGCTATTTTAAAATAACTTAATTACCAGAAAACAAACTGAACAAATTAAATCAATATATTAAAAATCCTAAATAATCACATTTAGAAGTTAATAAATCAACATTTTTCCTTTTTTTTCTGGAAATAAAGTAAACAGTACTTTTCAGAAATTCATTTGCATAGAAAAATTCAAGACTTTGTTTCCATTGGAATTTAATTTTTTCGGTAAAAAAGGAACAGGAAATTTTTTATATGAAAAATTGAAAATAATTAATTTAATGTTTTGCCTTTTTCTTCAATAAATTTCTCGTGGAAAAAATTAAATAACCAAAAAGATCTTATAAATTAAAATAAATGACTTAAATTCGTAAAACGAAATTTTCCAGACTTTATAAACAGAAAAAAAATGTATTAATAAAAAGAAAATTTAATATAAAAAATACGAATTTTAAAATAATCCATCAATCAATTAGTTTTCTAACAGAATCAAAGACTATAACAAGGAGTAAAGAATTATCCACGAAAAAAATCAATCAATTTTGTAAAATGAAAAAAAAAATATAGAATAAAAAAATCATTTCACAGAAATACCATACCTTGACACTATAGAAAATATATATTGAAAAATCTATTCCAATACAATTTCAATTTTCACGAGAAAAAGTCGAGAAAACGTGGTCATCAAATTTATTTTCCTTTTTCTTACAAATTTGATTTTTCATCTAAAGATTTTCTTTTTTTTTTTGTTGGTTCTAATGCCGTCGTCTATTCCTGAGATTTCTTCCATGATTTTTTTCATCCATTAATAATGAGTTCGTTTTTCTGGTTCTTAAGTTTTTGGCATCGTTTTCTCTCTTCACCCTTTCTAATTTCATTTGTAACTAATTTGTTATCCTTTTTTTTTTTATTATTGATTTATTTATTTCAATTCTTTTTGTTTGTTTTTTTTTATACTCTTATTCAGTTCGAGCAATTGGCCTTTACATGGATGGAACGGCAAAAATTAGGTGGAAGCTATTCATCACATAGAGCACAAAGTGAAAAACATGTAGTTGTCTGTTCAACAACATTACACGCTGATACTATAATGGACTTCCTAAATGAATTTTATGCTCATCCACTATTACAAGATTATTATGTTGTATTATTAAGTCCGATGGAATTAGATACAACAATGCGTATGATATTACAAGTGCCTATTTGGGCTCAACGAGTAATATACATTCAGGTAAATCTATTGCAAAAACCTTTTGAATAATATATTTTTAAAGAAAGAAAAAACAAACAACGACAAAATAGAAGCTGTGTCATCCTCAGGCAAATTTTATGTACACAAAAATGATATATTGTCCTCCATTTGTTTGTTATGCCAAAAGTTTAGAATAGAATATCTTTTTTTTACTACACTTCCGTTTCTCTTTTGCAATGCAATTGTTTCTTGTTTGAATTTAAAAATGTTAAATTTTATGAAATTTTTAAAGATAACTTTAATAACTTTTATGTAATATATAAAATTTCGTTTTTTCCAGTCTCTAGAGTAAGTTTTCTCTCGTAGGAGTCTGATCACTTTGAATTTGATTTCTTTTTTTTTGGAGCAAAAGAAAAGATTTTACTTTTTCAAACTCTTTGAGAATATCATGAAAATTGTATGTGAAAAGTTTTTAACAAGTAGTTTGTAATTTTCAAAAGATAAGAAAATATATTAAAGCAGAAAAATGTTTTATACTTTAATATTGCAGCTCTTTAAAGTGGAAAGTTTATTATTTTGTTCATATTTTCGAGTATCTTTATTGAAGTTTGTTCCCTTGAAATATGCACAGGCAAGAAGCATACAATTTCCTAGAGGAGTCAAACTTGTATTTTATAATGGCACCGTAAATATATCTTGTCATTAATGTTTGTAAAAACAAATACAAATACATGTAGTTTTATATTACACAGATTCTTTTTCATCAATACTAATAAGAAGATATATTGTTTGCAGATCGAAAATGCTTGTCAAAATAGAATCCAAGTTAGACATCCTGTTTATTATTTAACGAAACGAATTAATACACGCTGGAAAATCTGTTTCACGTACTCTGCGGTACCATCAAGAAGCATACAAATAATACTACAGCACATATTTTCGGTCTGCAAACAATTTATCTTGTTATTAGTATTTGTGAAAAAAAGGTTTATAAAACTACATGTATTTATACTTTTCTTTACAAAGTCTAATAACGAGTTAAATTTTTTTGCAGAATAGTGCCATAACGAATCGTCTAGTATATTGTATGCTTCTTGGTACTACAAATCTAAAGGCCAGTCGTTAGTTTAGAGAAATTCCGCTGTTGAGACTTTATATCACAAATATCTTCTAGCTTATTACGCTAAAATCCCACATCAATACTCTTTCTAATAAAACTTAGCTTGTATTGTGTCCAGTTATCATTAAGAAGAACTTTGAAGTGGATATTCTCAAATCAAACAATATTAGAAAATACTCCTTTTAAAAGCTCCTTTTTTACTTAGTAGGGGATTACAGTATTAAATTGTTTTCTTTTGTATGGAAAATTTACAGTAGGGCAATTGCAGATTGCACATAGCAGAAAGGACAGCATAAACTATAGTTTCATCAGTATATACTATACGGGTATTCCCTTAAAAACCTATGACATATCGTTTTATAATTCGATATTTTTCTATAGAAAATTAGACAACAATATAACGATATACCACGATTTAAAACAATGAGGGAATACCCATTACATATTACACTGTAATCTTGATAGTACATGATCAACATTCATCTTTATCTTCTTCTCTTAATTTATAAAATATTTATTTGAAAAAAATAATTGAACAAAATAAAACCAATCTTTTTTAAGCAGGGTTCATGTTTAAAGGACGGTGATCTAGCGAGAGCTAGAATGAATGAAGCTGAAGCATGTTTTATATTAGCAGCTAGAAATTATGCAGATAAAACAGCTGCTGATGAACATACGATATTAAGATCTTGGGCTGTGAAAGATTTTGCTCCAAATGTGCCGCAATATGTACAAATTTTTAGGTAAAACAATAAATTCATTTTCGAATAATAATTATATTTCATATTTTCTTTCTTTCCAGACCAGAACATAAACTTCATGTGAAATTTGCTGAACATGTTGTTTGCGAAGATGAATTTAAATATGCACTTTTAGCAAATAATTGTACATGTCCTGGTGCTAGTACTTTAGTTACATTATTATTGCATACATCGCGTGGACAGTAAGTTCCTTAAAACAAAAGAAATTCTAATGAATTTAATAATTCATTTTAAAATTAGTAATCATAACATGAATGTTCTATTTTCATAAGAATTCATATTTACATACAATTTCTTACCAGTCATAAAACTCTTTTTTTTCTGTAGAATTTTATGCTCTTTTATTTTTTTAATTATTAACAAGAAATGTTGGAAAAAAGTTAATACATTTAATTTTCTTATTCGTTCTATAAATTATTTAAGAAAATATTTATTCTTTCCTCAAAGTTATTTGTTATTTTATATAAAATTGTATCATAGACTAAAAAAAGAAAATACAGAAACATCGAAAACTTATTATTTAAATTGAAATATTTTTCTCATGATATTTATTTAGTTTCATTTTCTGTATTTTTAATGTAATTTACATAGAGAAGGACAACAATCACCCGAGGAATGGCATCGACTATATGGAAAATGTTCAGGAAATGAAATTTATCATATCGTTTTGGGTGATAGTCGTTTCTTTGGCGAATATGAAGGAAAAAGTTTTACATATGCTAGTTTTCATTCCCATCGCAAGTAAGTAGTCGTACAAACTTTTATTTCATTTTGTGTTTAAATGTTTAATTACGTCATATTAAAGGATATCAAAATATTTATTTACTTCAAAAATAAAAATGATAAACTAAAACTTTTATAGTTTTTTATCATAAAAATCCTTTAACTATCAAAACATATCGAAACTTTAAAACGATATAAAATCGATTTGTTGATGTCCTATGGTAGAAATGGATGTCGAAGTTGGCAAAGGAAACAAATTTGAACTAACTCTAAAAGAAAAAAAACAACCAACACTAATAATATTTCAGTATTTTTTCTTAATAGATTTATTTCCTCTTTTTTATTGTACTATATATCGATATGTCTATCGGTATTCGAGAAATCTGCTCAAAAAACGACGAATCTCCATATACTGCGATGACGAGTCTAATACTAAAGACACACTAGCAGCTATTATGTACATTATCTAACGATTCTCGATTAAAATTCTGTGCGCTGAGGGTTCCTCTTACACACACTTTAATATTTCTGTGCGCTGAGGGTTCCTCTTACACACACTTTAATATTTCTGTGCGCTGAGGGTTCCTCTTACACACACTTTAATATTTCTGTGCGCTGAGGGTTCCTCTTACACACACTTTAATATTTCTGTGCGCTGAGGGTTCCTCTTACAACACACAACTTTTTTGAAAAATAAAAAACGTTTAAAAATTTAACGGAATTTTTTCCGTAGACTTTTAAAACTTTTTCTATGCCATTCTAAGTTAATAATAAATTAATTATAAAAGTATAAATTTGATATTTCTTATCTTCTTATCTCGAATTTTAATCGTGAATCGTGAGATAGTGTACATTATTGCTGCTAATGTGTCTTATAACTCATTATAAGCTTTCTTTGTCAAAATATTCAATAACATTGTTGAAACCGATTCCATTTTTTTTTTTTATTAACAAGTATCGAAGTTTTACTGCATTTTAATAATTATTCTTAAAAACTTTCCTTTATTTTTTACTAAATCCACTTAATTATATCTCGATAGATATGGTGTAGCATTAGTTGGTGTTCGTCCCGCTGAACTTCCTGAGTTTTACGAAGAAACAATATTGCTGAATCCAGGACCAAGACATATTATGAAAAAGGATGACACCTGTTATTATATGAGTATAACAAAAGAGGAGAATTCAGCTTTCGTTGTTAATCAAAATCAAAATCAAAATCAAAATCCAGAACCTGCTAAAGATGGTGGTTTGTATTTATTTTTAATAATTTTTCTAAAAACAAAACTTAAAAATAAAATATAAAAATTAATATTTGTTTCACATAAAAACAAAAATATAATTCAAAAACAATAATCTTCACTATTTTTGTTGTTAAAAGAAAAAATATAAGAAAATAATTAATGAACTTTTCAAACATTTTAGAGAATAAGTTCAAATTATTTTAAAAAGAAAAACCAATTCAAATAAAATAAAATATTCACTGTTTTAAATGTTTTTTAACTCTATTAATTGTGCTTTATCATTTTTTCTATATATTCAAACAACAAACAAGCAACAGCAAAACATTTAAATTAATTAAAATATAAATTAAAAAAAAATAAATTAAAAACACTTAAAAAATAGATATTTTTAAACATTTTCAAATTAATCAGCAAAAATTTAAATATCACATAAATTAATTTATTAATTATTAAAATTAGATTAAAAACAAAATTTTATTAGTTTAGCTTTTTTATTTTAATTATTTTTTGGTTTTATTTTAGTATAGCTTTTTTTTCTTTTTAGTAAAAAACCAAAAAAAAAAACCTAAAAAGCATATTTCAAATAGTAACGGATATTTTTTATTTTTATTTTATTTTTTATTTTTTATTTTGTTATTTTGATTATTAATAAATTAATTTAGTTAGAACAACAATTAACAACAACAACACCATGACCACCACAGTGAATCCACATATGGCACCAGTGCCGTCTGTTTGTGTACGTGTGCCCCACAGTCCTAATTTAGAATCTGGTACGGGTACGCCAATCAAAAGGCATCCATCTGACAGTGATTTCACAACATTATCCGTGCGTGAGTGTGCCACCCGAAAAAATAGAAAAATAAAAAAACCTTTTACAAAAAAAAAATGTATTTTTGGCATTGCATAAAAAGGATAATGTTTTTAAAATGAAGAAAAATACAAAGAAAAAACATATCCTTTTTGAAAAAAAAAAACTTAGCTGTGTGGTTGCTTATTTCAAATTGCTTATATTTCTAAAAAGTAGATGAATTTATTTCAAAAGAGTTTTGTTGCTTCAAATAATAAAAGTACTAAAAAATTAACTAAACTAAAATAATACTAAATAAATGCAAAAGCGTTGGAGGTTAAATGATTAATCCAAAGCGGTTTCAATCCAGAACGTCTGGTCACTGCATTCTAGTACAGAGGTTCTAAAAAAAATTAACGCTTTCATTTCTCAAAAAAAAAAATGCAGAATTTTTTCCCTTTTTTGAGAATTTGAGTGCATATACAATAGGAAAATGCAACTCCTTCGATAAATCACAAGCCATGAAGTAGGATTAAAGATAGGAATTTAAGCCGATTTCCCCTAAATTTCGTATAAGATTGATGTGTTTTCTCGGTTTTTTTTTCAATATATTTTATTTAAAAAGCAATATTATTTGTTAAATAATTTAGATACCATGTTTAACATATAGTATTACTAAACAATCCGAAGTTCTATCACATCTACTGGATGACCCTAAATTTGGAAATTTCAGAATTTTAATTTTATATGAAAATTTGATGTGAAGAATTTCTATGTTTTGATTGTAAAATGCGGTATCAATATAAATAACACAATTATGTTTGTTTTTAATCAAAAGTATTGGAAAATTGGAAAAATTCATCAAATTCATACAAAGTGGAAAAATATCGAACTAGTAACAATGAGTTAGTAAAATATATTGCTTCACGACTTGTGGTATAGTATATCGAAGGTTTTCGAAAAAATCATAACAAATTAAAAAGCTCTGTACGCCATTAGTAAAATATTAATTGAACCTTTCTTTCGAATTTTTTGAACACCAAACAATGGAGTTATATGAAAATAATACAAAAATGTTAAAAAAATAGTACTAAAATATTGACAACAAAATTCTTTTGAGATATTTTTTGTTGTTGTTTACATGTTTAGATCCATTTTAGAAGTTTATATGTATTCTAAGTATTTTTGTTTTTCCATTTTTAAATGTAAATAAATAGCATGTTCTAAATTAGTAGAAATAAAACATTACCCAACACTAGACACTTCCATAATTTTGTAAATTTTTCTAAAACTTTAAAAACTGCCTAATTTTGTATTACACTATTAATGTGGATTTCTATGTGCCTCACGAAAGTATATTTTAGCAAACTAACATTAAGTTTAATCTTAAAGTAATTTAGAAAGAAGAATTTTAAGTGTGCTCGTTTAAAATATGAGAAGAAAATCATTTTATATTTTTATTTCCTTCAAAAGAAGTTCTTGTAAAAAACAAAATAATTTCTATTCCTTTTAAAATAATTATGTTTTGAAGCTTTTTTTGCATTTATATACTATTTTAAGTTAAATGACATTAAAACCTTTTTTTTTTTATTTGTATAATCTCCAAAATCTTCACATATAAAAATTATAGACATATTATTTTCATTTTGATTTTGGTTATTCAAAAAAAAGCAATAAAAACGATATACATTGTATATCGTTTTTATATTGTATATTGTATATTATACAACATGACCTTTTAGAACATTTTACAATTTTCATCAACGGAAATCAAATCGTTATAGTCCTCTACCTTTTGTCAGATGACAATAATATAAATCAAATGTGTGCAATTTATAGAACCTTTTTTTTATCAAAAAAAATTAAATAATAAAAAGTTAAGATAAGAAATTTATACAAGTCAGACTAAACTTGTTGAAGTTCCCTGATAAGGCCAATATTATTTTATATATATATATACTATCGTATATAAAATCTTTGTGAGGCTAACCTGGAAAAATAATAGATATAGTGATAGGAGTAGATTCAGCCTATTGTGGACAGGCACAGCAAAGGCTCAGAAAGTACTATTGTATAACTTAAAAACAATTCACAAAGAACAAAATTGTTATATTCATACGAAGTTTCGAATATCGATTTTAAATAGTCTACACGCAATCTAGCAAAACCTACACCTTGGCTAAATCATTAATTTAGAGTCAGCCACTTTTAGGTTCAAACATTTACTCATTCTGAGGTAATCTCTTTTTTATTTGTCTATGATTTTTTATAAGTAACATAATATTGTAGCAGTCAAGATCTTAAGTAGATGTTTAGAAAAAAGCCTTGATTTGCAAATATGTATACTATATACAGTATTTTTCACAAGATTGATATTTTCAAAAGTATTTCTTTAATTTTTGAACCTTATATTATACTTCACTAAATTCGTTAGTTTTATTAAAATAATGTGCATATTAACATTTTAGTCTGTCAACACAAAAACAACAAAATTATTGAGTTTAATCTAAAATTTGATTATCAACAAACCATATCCTGGATTACAAGATAAACCAATTAGGGTAATCAGTTTTCGAGATAAAAGATTTTTTACAGAGAAAATTCAAAGCTATACATTATATTAAAATATTATACAATATTTATATATTTTTATAGAAATATAAAGATGATATAGAACAGGTAAACATTTGATCTTCAAACCATTCCATTTATTTATCTTTTAGATCAATATTTCATATAAAATAATAATGATAATACAACAGAATAATAAAAAAACGATAGACAGAATTGGTGTGAAATGTTACATTACTATATGCTTCTATTGTTCGAAAATGAACTTTTTATAAGGAAATTTCCAGTTAACTTGTCAGACCCATTTCAAAAGAATACATTTTTGATTTTGTTTTTCTTATGGGCAAAATAAAAAAAAGAAAAAATCCTAAGAAATAAATCGTATAAATCCCATTTTTCCTAAAGAAATTTTTTCTTACGATGGAAAAATTCCCAGTAAAAAAGCACACAAACAAAATCGGTTTTCTTTTCGAAACATACATACATTGTTCTTTTTTTTTCAAGAATAATTAAAGCGTTATTTTTTCACATTTCAATAGCATTTTATAAAATCACATGTTGTTAAAGGTTTTATGTATTTATAACAGATAATCCTCATAGTACTATACAATAGATAACTTAAAGTGACACAATAAAAGTATAAAAAGTACATATTGTGAAAATAGTATAGAATTGCATATGCATGGGCGAACTTCCAATTCGTTAAATATTCAAAACTCAAGGAAGAAATTTCCGCAGATTCTGAAATTTCTAGACGCTAGCTAGACCGTGTAATAAATTTCGTAATAGGTTGAAGAAACATATTACTCCATCAAGACCCTGTCGGATTATAATATATATTTTTTTCGCTGATATGATTCAGATTTAATTACGAAATCTTTTTTGTTTACCGGTCTCAAAAATTATTCAAAATCATCTGGAACTAAAAAGGAAAATATTAAGTTTCCAATATTATGTAACTTTAAGTTTTATTATTATATTATTTAAATTATCTCATCAAAATTTTTTATAATATTGGATAAAATCAAGCAATCAACTTTCTATAATCCTTCGTACTATATACCTATACATATATACTAGTTCTATACGAAAACTGTAGACTAAGGTATTTTACCAATACTAAATGGAACACGGAATCGGGTTTGCATAACAACAAACATTTTAGATATTCTATCCATGCTACCAGCATTTTTCCGCGAAATGATTTTTCATTGAATTAAAAGAAAATAAATCAGTTTTCCATCGTGAAAAGATATAAAATTTATAATATTAAAAAATTTTGATTTTACTTCATCATCAAACCAAAAATTTAGTTTAAAAGATATTTGCTGGTTTATATTGTTATACAAATAAGAATGGAATCGAAAATGAAAAGGTCATAGCACAATTATATCATTCCAATTATTGTGGTTCATTCTAGCATAATTTATGAGTACGAATTTTAAATAATGAATCCGTTTACCCGCAGTATGATGAATAAAATAATTAATTTTCAATATCTTTTAAAAATTGCTTTTGGAATGAGTTTAGGGATTTGTTTTAATTTAATTTCATATATCCCGAGAAAAGCCAATAATCTCTTTGATTTATTTATTATTTTAACCAGAGCTGTGGAGTTATAATCAGAGTTGGAGTTCGGAAGATTTTCTGAAGTGTGTTGAGTCCATGTTGGTAAGGTTTATAAAAATCCGAGCTTGTTGAGCTCTGTATGCATGTCTATATTAACAATCTATTATAAATGAAGAAGTTGAAGTCGGAGTCGGAGTCGGGAATTTTGATTGCCGATTCCAGCTTTATTTTAACATACTCTTATTATTGACCGGTGGTCTGGTTAATCGTTCAATATAGTGAGAAACATTACTTTTTAGGTTGAACCCACACTGAATCAGGCAAACAGCCGAATCCAGTTTTTTTAAAACTAAATCAGTTTTGTTACCGATAAATACATACATAGAAAGCAATTATGCTAAATATACATTTGCTTCATCTAAAACAAATTTCAAGCAATCGGCTAGAATATGTTATATCATATTTATACCAATTAAATAATTTAATAAAACACGTAAAGTTTTGTTGTGATGTACTTGTGATCAGAACTTATGATCTCTTTTTATAATAGTTGTAAGTTATTATCGGTTCATTATATGAATTAGGCTTTAAACAAAAATTGTTACAGTAACGTTATATTATGACAGTCAGAACTTGTTAGGAATGCACTAAGAATAGACATGTTAATCTCATATGTTAAATCTAACTAATGCCGTTTTGCCAAAGCCCACTGATTAGGCAAAACTCTTAAAACATTTGTAATAGTTTTAATACGGATTAGGTTGAAACAAATTTACCATATTTGTATTTTACTCTGTATTTGTCTGATGTACTGAAAAGCTCTAAATCAATTTAAGATAAAGCGATAAGCCAAAAGATATCATATATAAAATTTCCAATTTTACATTGAAATATAAGAAAACAGAAAAACTCTCCAAAACCATCATTCATCATTATTGTACAAAATTTTAGGAAAACGATTTTCCGCTATTTATTATACTTCTTTGATTTATGCTATTTTTGTTTTAATTCAATGTGATTCAAGCTTTCAGTTAAATAAAAATATTTAGGACAAACTTTTTTTTAAGTTTTATTAATTTTTGTTTGAATTTTTTATGCAAATGAATGTGCAAAAAAGGATTCCTTAAAGAAAAAATTGTTTTAAAAGTTTTATTACAAGAAAAAGTTGATGTATTTTTTTTTTAGAGGATATTAAATTAAAATAAAGTCTTAAATGAACTTCGTGTGGCACACTTGAAATTCATAGCAAAATTTAGATAAAAAAGAAACATAAATTAAATATTTAATTTTAGTGGCTTCATTTTTAAGAACTGATATAAAAAATTGTAAGTTTTATTATAAAAATATTCATAAAAATACTCCAAATCTAATATTTACTTCAAATTTATATTTTTAAAAGGTGTAAAATTTTGTCTTGATTTGGTCGTAAAACATTTTTATATTCAAAAATAAAATTAATTTAAATAAATTTACACTTTATAGACAGGCAAACAGGCATACAATTTTAATAAACAAATTGGATTTTAGTTTTGCATTTATTTTGATTTAACTTATCCGGCGTAAAATCGTGTAATTCGATTCAGACCACCAAACATTGCCATTCCATAAGCAAATCCGTACGATGAAGTAAATATGGATATAAACAAAATTAATTCAATTCGATTTCTAGAAAATGTTTCGTAAGTTTACACAACAATTTTAGAAAAATTGTGCAAAATGTATAGATTTAAAAATTTATATATTGAACTTTCTAAATATCTGGCTCTTCAGTTCAGTTAGCTTTGTAGAGCAATTTTACTTTAATACTTTGCACAATTTATGTCGTCTCAGCGAAAACGGGCACACACAAGTTTTTTGCTACTTAATTTTAGTTGCCAGAACTAATAAAAAAAAGTAAATAGTTCATGTAGAATAACTAAACAAATATCAATACAATCAATTTTTTTGCAACTCTCATTTATCACAAGAGAAGCTATTCTAGTAATTCTAACAAAAAAAAGTCTCGAATTGTTCAGTTGGGACAACTAAAGCACTTATTGCCATGAACAAATGTTATGTCTAGAATACTGAAGTAACCATTTGAAGTCCTACGAAAACATTTAGAGCTTTCAAAATTTAACAAACTGCATTCTTGTTTCTATGAATGAAAGTGGAATGGAAATTGTAGCATTTTATTTTCGATTATTTTTTATTAGTTCAGAGCCCTGAACTATTTTTCTGTGTGCATTTTGTGTTTTCCCTGAGATGACAGAAGTACTCAAAAAATGTTCAGTATTAATTTAGCCACTAAAATATATTTAATATATATATTTGAAATTTAAATAGACTCATTCAATAAACTTTATACTAAAATAAATATTTATATATATATATCTTTTTTTTATTCTAGTGTCACTCAATCACAACACTTTTAGAAATCACACAAAAAGTAAACATTAAAAATACAATTTCGTATAATAAAATGAATTTTCTTTTATTTGCCTAATTTTAGCTAGTCTTTGCTTGTTCTAGTTTAAAACAATGTTTTTGAAACAATTTTTCCAAATCAATATCATTTCGATTTAAATTTAAACTTTAAAATCTTTGAATTTAAAAAGTTAGACGTTAGTTAATTTACAAATTACTGAACAAAACCCTTTTTCTAATGAAAAATTTAAATGCTCATACAATACTAAAATGTTGCTTTGAGATATTGAATAGAATTAGTTTGCAACACATTTAGTGACCTATAAATTCATATTACTTAAAATTTCATAAATTTTATTTTATAAATTTAAAATTTTTTGCTAAAATAGTTTTACAACATTTATTTAGATTTCCTATTCTTTTAGGAATGTTTTAATCCAATCTAGATTCTAAAATTGTACCAAAGTTACTCGTATAGCGAATTAAATATTGAAACTAGCCTGCGCATCAGAGCTTGATCTATTAAAACTTTAAACTCAAAATTAAAAAGCACTGAAAAAATTAATTAGAAATTTAAAGTACATATACAAAATGAGTTTCTTCAGTTACTGTCCTGGTTTTTTTTTATAAACCACGTCAAGATTTTGACTACTGGAAAACCTAGCTTTTTTTCTGGCTTGGTGTCATGTTTCTTGCGTACTTTTATGTATTCTTCGTATTCCTGTATTCCTTCGAAAAACAATACTGCAGAAAAACTAGCTTCGGGAAGCCTAATTTACAGGAATATCTGTTTCCCGGAAAGTTCTTTGTACATAATTATATACAATTTGTACGATATAGTGGAAGGTATATTTTTGATAAAACCATATAATCAAATTGTTTAAATACAAAATCTTTAATTAATTATATTTCTTTCACATAAAAACATACGTAAAGGCAAAATTACCTTTTTTGTAATTATTGCTAAAGAAAAATTTTTATTAAAAAACATTTCAATTTAAGGTTTTTTTTCTAAACTCCTTTCTAAAATAAAATGAAATATGAATTTTTAACCGAAAAATAGAGATTTTCTTTAAATGAAAAACCACATTTTTATTATAAAAAGTTTTAAATTATTTCATACAAATTATATACTTTCCAAAAATATATAATACAAGAATTAACACATAAATATACCAAAATTCATTAAAATAATTTTAATTAAAATTCGGCTATACATAATAGATTCACACTACAAAAACGTCTTAGCAATAAATCCATTAACCCAGATTTCATTAAAATTTTTCAAGATTTTCATATAAATTTTCATACTAGAACCACATGCGAAACAATAACAAAACACGTAATGTAGTGAAACTATTTAAAAACCGCATATACAATTATATTTTCGACTTCGCATACCATATACTAAGTATGGATTTGAAACTTTATCAAGAAATAACGTCTAACTTTTAACGGATTTTCAATGTCATGAAAATTTTCCTTCGAAACAAATTTCTTATCATTTTTATCAAATTTACCTTAACACTATTTTCTTGCATTCTAATTCAATTTTAAATATAATTAAAGGAGAAGGCAAATATAAAGCATATTTCCTTTCAAATTTTTATTAAGAATTTTATTTATAAACATTTTAATTCTGCTCAACAATACGGTACGACAGAAATTCGATGAAAATTACTGCGATATTATATAGGGACCAGCCTATAAACGAGTAGGGAGTTGAATAACTAAATACAAGACCCGAATAATACTTTTACTTGAATAACGGAAAGCGAATTTTGAACAATGGACTACTAATTATAGTAAATATAAACTTTGCAATTCGAAGTCCTGAGATTCTACATTGAATCCCAAAGCTGACTAAAAAAAATACATACAAGTATATTTTCTTTTCTATTCTCTTCTTTAAAATATGGCATTTTATGGCTGAATTAAAATTGCATTAAATTGTGCACTGCTTTGAAAGTTCTAAAGCTTTGGAAGAAAATCATTAGAATCCGGTGATTCGCCTGGTTTCACTAGAAAAACGCTTTTTTCATTTAAATTATTCTATTAGATATTAATTTCGTGAGATATCCTTTTTCGTCTCTTCTAAAATATTTCTATCTAAGCCTTAACTTCATTAATAGTTCATTTACATTGGAAAAAAGGGTCAAGACTTTCATTTGTGAAATAATTTTACATGTCCCTTATTATCTTAAATTAAAATTTGACACAGACAGACAAGTACACAGAGAAAGATGACCAGATATTTTTTCTAAAATATGTTTTTTCAACTCAGAGGATCTCAAAACGTGAAATTCCATAAAAATCTGGAGATCACAATTTTTTACCATCATGAATCTTTATTCCCATTTAAACAAGAAACTAAACTAAAACATCCTAATATTATGATAACGTTATCCTATCTTAAAGATAATGTCGTTAAATCTCTACGATGAGATCATTCAATCGTGTTTTTGAGCAGTCCCTATTTTTTCTTAATGTATTAAACCATAATTTAAGAACATTTCATAATTTATCAATGTTTTTCAAACTTCCATTAGCATTTTCCTTTACCTACTTAATATAAAACAAAACTACATTAAAATCTAATAAATATATCTAATTGAAGACATTTATTTTTATAGCAACCGAAAATCCAACATCTGTAATGATATCAGATTCAAAACATAATCTTAAAGAATCTATGGCAACAACAGTAACATCAACATCAATATGTACACCAGCAACAACAGTGACCGCTACAGTTACGACAACACCACATTCAACAACTGGTAATCATTTAGAGTTACCACAACAAAGTAATCCGAATCTATTAAGTCCGGATATTTTAAATCAAAGAAGAGGTGAGAAAATCATTTTTATTTGTTTTCCTAAAGAGCTCCATAGATTTTTCACTACCATTTCCAAAATAATAGTAAATTACGTTCATGAAAAATAAGAAGAAACATTTTCTTTTTTTTTTTTTTGTCCATTATTCTATTTTTTGTATACTTGAAGAAGATATTTCCAATCCATTAGGAAGTAGACGTCCATCAATATTACCCGTACCGGATATGTTTACGTCTTCCTCATTTAGTATATCTGGTAATGATGATGGTGATGAAGGTGATGAAAGCGATGATGAATTAGATGATGATGTACCATGGAGATCACCATCCGAAAAAATAGCGTAAGTTTAAAAAATATTAATTTCTATAAGACAAAAATGTCCACAAAATATAGTTATATATAAATAATACAATATATCATGTCTGATTCTATCTTTTTTAACCCTTTTTTATTATCACAATTTTTTTTGTACTTATTTTTTGAATTAATGTCTTTACCTACAAGTAGACAATCACTTGTAACTAGATTCTATACTATATGATTGTCCAACTTTATTAAACTTGATCTGTAATTGTTTAGTTTTTGTTTCTTAAAAAAAAACAATTTGATACCATTGGTTCTATAGAAAACACAGTCTGTACATAGATATCCATTCTTGTTTGATCACAAAATAATGATATTCTTTTCACTTGATTTTATGCCAAAAAGGTTACAACATTTTATCACCTTTTGCACAAAAGTAAGAAAATCTAATCTTAGATACAAAAATGTTACACTATTTTCTACAGCATAAAACTTGAGAACATTATCAAGATTACATTTTCATATTATACTCGTAGTATTCACATTTTTGTTTAAAACAAACTTTTGTTTTGTGTAAACTTCAATTTTAACAATGTTGTGAAATGTTTTCTCAGGCTTTGTTAAATTCCATCCGGGTTGTATTCAATGGAAAATGATTTTCATACGTTTATAGTGAATCCAAAGAAATTTTTCTTATATAGAATTTTTGTTAAATAATCATAGTTTCAAATTCTACTAAATTCGTGGTTTATATATATGGTATTTTGCAGTAAGTCGTGAACAAAAAGTTGTTAAATTGTGACAACTTATTCATAGCCAAAATTCAAAATGCGGTTTTAATATGACGGATTCCAATTAAGACTGAACATCGAAAATAATTCCGCCCTTTACGTGCCCTTTCAATTCATTCAATGAGTTACATAAAATCAAAGAAATCTAAAGAATTCAGTAATTCGCATAATTTTAAAATTCAAATTTGATACTAATACTATGCCTTGTTTCCCTGTTAGCATAGCAATATTAACAATTACGGGAATTTCAGAAGATACCTTAACAACACGATGGTTATTTTATAGAATATTTATGTCTACTCATATCTACAAAATTTGTACATCGTATAAGCATTTACGTAGGAGTACACATATCAGAAACTATGATATTTCGCTCTAAATGCAAATAAACGAGAAAATAAATTAAAATCTCAAAAGTCAATCCTGACTTTCTAAGTCAACAAGTTGAATTTAATCATAATTTTGATGTCGAATTTTAAACTTAAAACTTTAAAGTTTTTTTTTTAAAATACCATAAATTGAAAATAAATTAATGAAATACAAACACATGAGAAAAAAAGTACTTCAAAGGTTATAAATAAATGATCTGCTCACAAACTTTTAGTAGACCCATCCTTTCATTATATATTCTTTTCCTTTTTATGTATTCATCAGTTTTATCCTGTGCGGTTTATTCTGTCGTATACGTTCTTCACATATCCAATGATATACTTGTATACATATAACCAAAACTGGAACTTTGGATATGTCATGCGTCACTCATAGAAATATCATAAAAATAATATTATTCCTGCACGTATATTTATGATGCAGACTTTTTAGATACCTTCTAAATGTTGGCTGTCAACTTTTCCTTTTTAGACAGAATAGACTTATAAATATGTGAAGACGAAGTTTTTTCATAAAAGAATTCCATTTGGAACATGGGTACGTACACTTATGCAGATATCCGATACAAATTTTATCCTGGGAATTTGACAGAAAGCGCGAGAAATATCTAAATATCTTGAGATAGATCATTGATCTGGATATTATATAAAATTGTTTAATTGCTTAAGACTTTTACTACATATACATGAAAAGTTCAAACCAGGTCGAAACTAGATTGAAATCCATCGATCCGCTGGTCAAGTCTAAATTGGGTTGACTGAATTTACTACGATTTGTTTGCGATAATGAATTTCTTCTTCTTATATTCTCAACTTAATTTAGATTCAATATTTTAACCCCTGTATAATACATATTCGTGGACCCACATTTCGATCCAATCTTGATCTTTCGATTCTTCATGTATACGAATTATTTATCGGTCTGCATATTAATCTTTTTGACTCTTAGTTCAACCGTCATTTGCGGAAGAAACTTCTGCAAAGACATACACTCATAATATTCGAAATGTCTTGTATACTTCTGCTCTATTGAAAAAAATCAATAATTCAACAATTTTACCGCATATTATGGTAATTGATACACCACCATTACTCTCCAATACTAATCAGTTTTCAGTTCATATCTTATATTATTAAGTTTTAATTAAATGAAATCAATCATTAATTATTTAAACTAATGAAAATATGATGAACACATTAAACAAAAACATGATTTAAATTGGCATGAAGTCATATGCTATGTATTGTATACTAAAGTGCAAAAG
The DNA here is from genome assembly GCA_963422695.1 of Xylophagus ater. Taxonomy (NCBI): domain Eukaryota; kingdom Metazoa; phylum Arthropoda; class Insecta; order Diptera; family Xylophagidae; genus Xylophagus; species Xylophagus ater. The sequence continues at coordinate 6,859,584 of OY730486.1, read as the reverse complement.
TGCTTGCATTCAACTGCAATATATGATAGTGTAATAAAGGAGTAAATAGTAATAATAACTAATACAAAATAGATTAGTGCAAAAAATTGCACGAAAATCACTTAAAATAATTTGAAAAACCGAAATGATCAAAAAACACGTAATCCAAAATTCAAGTCCCTGGAAACTAATTCATATTACGTTTTTCATCACAAAAGAAAATGCATTTTTATATAAAATATTTATTCCATTATCAAATTCCATTACTTATTAAATTTCCATCAAAATTATTGATTTTCAGATATCATATATCTGGGAAAAAAAAGTTTCAAATAGTGCACCAGTGCACCACTATTATTATATTACAATATAGTGGAAGAGAATTGAGCACTTCTTTTTCGAAACATCATGTAAAGAATACTTTGTTTTGTTTTAATTGATCAATCAACTTTTACTCAATAATTGCAAAGTATAAAGAATATATTATAGTATTTATCTTTTGGAAAATTGCTAAAAAAGTTTAATTGAAAAAAAGAGTATTTTAAAGTGATTGGAATTATCCACTATTTGGTTGTGTAATATCAAATTCTAGTCGATGTTGTTGTAATTTTTTTCAAATACAATCTTTTTATTTTCCATCAATGTATGCACCCATAGCATCGATACACTTTTGCCATTTCAGCGGTAGTTAAGTTATTCCTCTGCTTTAGAAGCCTGGCAGGAATTGATGAAACCCTGGAAGACACTTTTCACAGCCTCTTTGGAATTAAATTGTTTTCCTACCATGAAGTTGCCAATATTCCAAAAGAAGTGGTAGTCAATGGGAACACGGTCTGTGGAGTATGATGGGTGATGAAGAGTTCCCAAGTCCAACTCCTATTTCTATTTTCCACGGTATTTCGTCTGATGTGTGTCCGAGCGTTTTCATGGAAGGTGATCGTAGTCGACCGATTGACTAATTTTGGCTGTTTAACCGCAAGGTTTCACATCATTTCGTCCAGTTGTATACAGTAGGTATCCGCCGTGATCGTTGTACCCAGTTTCATAAAATTGTGGTGAATAAAACCACCGCTAGACCAACATACAGTCACAATCAGGTTCTTCTGATATAAGTGTTTCGTTGCTTCATCTCGATCCAACTATTGCGATGAATGCTTACGATTGTCGTACAGAATACATTTTTCATGACACGTAACAATTCGATTCAAAAAAAGCCCAACAAGTAAATGGAACAATTTTCCACTGAAAAAAATGTTGTACTACAAAATTTAAATTTCCTTTTTAATAGAAATTAAAATTAAAACTACCTGAAAGTTTTTATACTTCCAGACTTGACTTTAATTTAAATTCAAAACTGTATGTTATAAATATTTATGAAAATATAACCAAAAATATAAACCTAGGTACAACTCGAAATTAACTTTTAGAAACCGTTATGGTATGTTTATGAATACGGGTTTTGATATGATAATTTTTTATGAATTTGACCAGATCCTCTTCAGTTACCCTATAGAGTACGATTTTAACAACCTATATCTGAATGTTAAGTGTTCGTAAAAGAATGCCAAATTCATTTATTTGGTTTGAAAAGTTTCCATTATTTAACAAAACCATTTTAATTTTTTTTTATGCTTCGTTGCTTGAAGAAATTCGTGGAAAATGCCTCTTCATAAAAGCAAACATATTCTTTTATTTTTATTTCCTATTCAACTCTGAAAAGCTCGTCAAAAATCCCAAACCGATTTAGTTTATTTAATAAATAATTTTCTTTTTATCTGTAAAGTTAAATTTCATACTTTGCTGTTCATTTAAATTCCTTAATATTTTAAGTTGTCTTCTAAAAAAATGTTATTAATTTTTATAAATTTTTCACTTACAATAAGTCAAATAAAATTCTACTACTGTCCTCCTTAAAGAACCTTGACTATATATTATTTAATTACTTTGTAAAATAATTAATATAAAATTTAAAAATATTTCAATGTAAAAATTGCACTTGTAAAAGTTTTTGTTACATAATTTATATTTTTGCCCTACACCCCCTTTTTTAATTTTTCTTATTTTTGTATATAAGTTATGCTTTCTTGTCAAATGTGATGTTTCCCTTATCACAGTAAATATTAAGTAAACCCTTAAAACCTTTATAAATAAACCATTTTAGTTTCGTATTTATTAAAACTAACATTTTGTAATGATTTTATTTAAATTTTTAATTTTTTTTTTATTTCAATAAATGTTAATAATTATGTCTCAAAATCCCCAAAAAACAAAAAAAAAACAAATCGTATACTACTTATTATGTATAGACTCTTCGGTGGTAACTTTTCTCAATTACGAACATATTCGCTTGTAATGAGCTCATCAGATGAGTCGAATCGTTGTTGTAGCACATGTAATGATTGCCGTAAGCATACAACAACGACACCAACATCAGCCACAACATCATCAAATCATTGTCCACCCCCTGCATGGCATGCAGATTGTTCCCGGTAAGTGTTAAGTGATAAAATAAAAAAGTCGGTTCATCTGAATATTACATAAAAGCCGATAAAATGGTCATTTCCTCAAAAATAATTCATTTATATCATCTTTAAAAATTTACCAAAAATTAACAGTGATGCGCTTTAAGCTTCGCCCAAAAAATGATTTAAATTTTTTAACTTAATGTGTTTCAATTCTTCTTATTATACATTGTATTTGTAATTTTATAATTAACAAAATTTGCCTGGTTATAATATGTTTATATAAATGAAAAAAAAGAGTAATCAGCTTCTTCGCAAAGGATAGTTTCTCAAAATAAAAGGACTTCTATCCGAGCTTTTTTCGTTCGTTTTATGTTTTCTATCAGTCCGTTGACTGTTTAACGAAAATTTATCGCCAATTTTAGACTTAAAAAAAAAAACTAAATTTTAATATTAATAATAATTCTTCAATAATTAATTTTATTGTTTTCGTAGCGTTATTTAAAAACAATAAAAAAAAACATAACTGCATGAATTGAAGTTTGAATGAAAATGCTTGATAGACTCTTTTAGTTAGTACGCACTAATCCCAAGTAAATAGTTTGAATGATTTCTAGTTCTGAAGGTTTTTTTTAGTTTGATTTCATTATTTCCTTTTAAAAAAAATTTCTTTAATTCTTATGCTCTTCTTTACAGTTGATTTAAATAGATTTACAAAAAAGATACTTTCATATTTCAGTACAATTTGATTTAATATTGTTTTTCTCTAATAGAATTGTCAAAGGATTTCCACCAGTGTCACCATTTATCGGAGTTAGTCCAACATTATGTTATTTGCTCAAAGAGAAAAAACCTCTCTGCTGCCTACAATTAGCCCAGGTAATCTATTTCTAAATTAAGTAACTAAGAATTTAAATACTAATGTAGAGCGTTTATCATTTGCAACGACATCTAAACTAGCGAAAATTTGAGGCTGATAAAAGTACTAATATAATAATACAAATTTAGAATGTACTTCATTTAGTAAGTCCTTCAGGGCATAAAAGATGACTTATAGAAATTCTCTTATCTATCAAATTTTTCCCCTTAAAAAGGAGCTTCTAAACAACTTGACTATGTGTCGGAAAATATAGAACTAAATTTCAAATAAATAAGTGATTGCATAATCTTAGGCGCAATCAAATATACGAGTAATCTAATTTCTTACAGGATGTCACTTTTTCTGTTTCTTCTTCCATAGAGTATCCACATTTTTTGAAATTTCTCTTAGAATTTAGTACAATTATGAAGTTAGTGGTCCTGAGTCGCGATATGTTTAATACATTTTTCTCTATTTTTATACCTTTCAGGTCTGTGAACATTGTAGTTATCGTAATGCTAAAGAATATCAATGGCAAAATAAAACTATAATTTTGGCAGCAGATTATGCATCCAATGGAATTTATAATTTTATCATACCACTTCGGGCTCATTTTCGATCAAAAACATCATTAAATCCAATCATATTACTATTAGAACGTAGACCGGATTTTGCATTTTTGGATGCAATTTCCTATTTTCCATTGGTTAGTTTATTTAAATCAATTGCTTTTAAATTTCATATTTCTTCAATTAATTTCTATAGGTTTATTGGATGTTAGGTTCAATAGATTGTTTAGATGATCTTTTACGTGCCGGTATTACATTAGCTGAAAGCGTTGTAGTTGTTAATAAAGAACTATCCAATTCGGCTGAAGAGGATACATTGGCTGATTGTAATACAATCGTTGCTGTTCAAACAATGTTTAAGTAATTTTATTAAATATATATATTTTTTTTACATATTTTTTTTATCATTTATTAATTTTTCTTCTTAGATTCTTTCCAAGTATCAAAAGTATAACCGAATTATCACAAAGTTCAAATATGAGATTTATGCAATTTCGAGCACATGATAAATATGCTTTACATCTTAGTAAAATGGAAAAGGTAAGTAATTGAATCCCAAAAACAATATAAAAATATATTATTATTATTTGAAAATAGAATTTTGTTTGTTTTCTACAAAAAAAAAAAAATTAATTTTGTCAAAAGTTAACCGATAGTCAAATATTACAACTAAGGAATCAGGTTGGTCCAATGGGATTACGTTCTTGACAGGAGGGGGTAAATTCCATTATTGATAAGGTGAGTTTCTGATATCATCAAAATTGAAAAAATTAAAAGAAACCAACGTCTTGTTTTTTTTTTTTTTTTGTTTGTTTCTGTCTATAACGTTGGATTGATGATATTATCGAGAGATTGTAAAATATAAAAATTAAAGAAAAGAAAAAAAAACAAGTATTTAATATAATATTTAAAAACTTTCAATCAAAAATTTTTATAGACAAATGTAAATATATTAATTTTTATATAATATAATACTTTTGGCACACAACAAAATATTCTTCTATATACATATATATTTATATATATATTATTAAAATCGTCCTCTCAAGAAAACTTACTTTCTTACTACAAATTAATATATCGATTAATATTTCATGTAGAAATACAAGAATAAATATTTTATTACATTATATAAAAACGAAATTGAAAACAAATCAACATAATTCGGGTCAGTTTTTCAGTAGAACCTTAAAAGGTTTAGTTTAGTTAATAAAAAAAGTGTAAAATCATCCTTAAACCTCTATTTAACTTAAGAGGATACGTAATTGCACATGAATTGTTCAGTTGTTTAAAGTGGCCAAACTGTGTACCTGATTAGGTAAAATTGGTTGAGGCCGAAAAAAAAATCATTTTTATTGATTCGATTCGTTTTTTTTAGCTAGCTGGTCTAGAACACCCTGTATTTAGGCCTTGCAGTCCATTGTACTTCTTGCCACTTTAGTATAGTTTTTACGCACTAGTGAAACTAATTGTTTAACATGCCCTCCGAAACACGGATGGAGACTGAAATCACAAATTCACACTAAGAACAGGTGAAGATTTTTTTCTTTCTTTCAACCCGATTAGGATTCGAATCTTTGATCACAAACTTCGTAATACAATCAGTATTATTATCCCTTTTAAACAGACAAATGCTTAACTATGTAAATTAAATCTAGGAAAGAAGTAGAATGACTATGACTAATAATTTCTACACATCTCTCACTTTTAGTTCTATGTTTTTAAGTTGAAATTTTAAAGTTTAAATTTATTCGTTTTATTTATTAATATGCTTTCTAAATTTAATTTAAATCATCGCTAATATCATATTTTCCAGTCCAAATGATGGTTTTTATATTATTTTTAGTAAAATCAATTTTATTATACTTAGTTAAAGCTTGGAATGAAAATTAAATATAAACTGGATGTTACTTAAGCAACTCTTAAGTTCAACTAACCTTAAACTTAGGTGTTTACTGAAAAACTGGCCCTTATTTGTTTTTTTTTTTTTTAGATCATTTTTTTTGAGTTACTTTTACTCAGATATAAAAATTACTATTTTGAAACGTACTTATTAATAACCTTATTATACTAATATTATTTTTAATATAATTATGAATATACCCTCTACTGTGTAAGTATGAACGCCCAAAAAAAAACAAAAACAAAAAATTATGTAAAATACCAATCATATTCCTTTGTAATTATATTTAGTAAATTTCCCGAGACTGTTTTTAATTTATTAATTTCGTTAGAACATTTCTATAAAGCTTACTTTAGTTTTAGTATTTTAGTATTTTGTTTAACAAATTTAATAAATTAAACATTAGTTTGGCTATATAAATTAAATATACCAAAATGCAGCCGCCACTCATATCGCAGGTATTAAAAAAGTTCTTGAAATAGTCATGGTATGTTCTTTTAATCAGCTCAAAGTATGTTATAGTAATAAGAATTAATTATTGCCCAATCCACCAAAATAAGCGAAATAAGAATTTTATTTTCATCATGACTATTTCAAGAACTTTTTAAATACATTGGCCGTTATATGGGTGCCGATTGCGATTTTGTATATTTACCCTATCAGTTTTTTTCTTTTTCGAATTTACTATTAATTACATTTTTCCTAATTATCTTTACCATTTGATTTAAAAGTTTATTTGATTTTCTAGACTGTTTCAAATTATTTAATAAGAACATTCAATTTTTTTCCTTTTTTTAGATATTGTGTTGATTCGATACTAAATCAAATTTAGTAGATTACTAAAATTTTGACATGAAAAATTTCAGTCACATATAATACAAATTTCCAAATATGAATGATGAAACTTAAACCTTTTCCGTTATTTAAAATCGATTCGATTTAAATACTTTATTATTTGTGTGCCAATAATCGATTCAAGCCAAACATTTTGATATTAACGAAGTATTTTATTAACTAGTATAAGAATTGCAAAAAATATTCCAGAATTGCTTCCTTAAATAGCCAGTAGACAGTATTTCTTAGGAAAAGGTTATTTCAAAAGATATTTTAATGGCTCCATAAAAATATAAAATCAACGATTAGTCAATTAATACTATATGTGTCTTTTTTGGGGAAAATAAGAATGGCTACCATACATTTTATACCCGCTTATTTAAGGAATGGTATTTATCACTGTGAAGTTTTAACAGATTTATTTATTGTTATATTTGAAGTATAGATGGCACTAATTCATTGAAAATAAATATTTTCTAAAAACTTTTGCAAGAACTTCTGATTTGAATCTCATTTTGGAAACATCCACATTTTGGGTACATAATTAATAAATTAATTAATTATGAAATTTCAATTCAATTTAGCATCGAATCAACACACACCTTTTACTAGAGTTTTATTTCCTGAATTTTATTATTAAATTTTTTTGCATTGCACTTTGAAGAAAAATGTTTGTTTTCTATTTTCATATAAAATTTTCTTTTAATTTTTTTTGCTTGTTAATTTTTTAATTTTATAAATATATATATTTTTTTTTATTCTTTCTTTCTCCTATTTTCAGCGCGAAAAAGAAAGAGGATCTCACATATCATACATGTTTCGATTACCATTTGCAGCTGGTTCTGTATTTAGTGCATCGATGCTCGATACTTTACTGTATCAAGCGTTCGTTAAAGATTATGTTATAACATTTGTTAGATTACTTTTAGGTATTGATCAAGCACCAGGCAGTGGTTTTCTAACATCAGTAAGTATATACATGTATTTATGCGTCATATGTTTACATGCATGTAAAAAAAAATTAAAAAGTTAAAATATTTAAATATAACATAAACAAAATCTACAAATTTAATTACATTAATTGATTTATGTTTTCTTACAGATGAAAATAACAAAAGATGATATGTGGATCCGTACATATGGTCGTTTATATCAAAAATTATGCTCAACAACATGTGAAATACCGATCGGAATTTATAGGACACAGGATACATCAAGTGCTGATGCATCACATGTGAGTACTTCACCAGTAGACAAATGGGGACCATTTTCAGCTTTTGGAAAACACTGTGTGCGATTGCGACCTTCGGTGAGTCCAATAAATTCTATCAAAAATCATAATTATTAACTAAAATATGAAATCAAAGAAATTATTACACATAGAACAAATTCAGAACTGATAATTTTCAAAAAAAAAAATATTAATTTTAATTTTTACTCAATAGAAAATCAAGAGAAATTTTTTTCAAAATTTTTTAATCGAAATTATTATCAAATTTTAATAAATACTAAAAAAAAAATTTTTTTCAAATTAATTAAATGAAAAACACAAAATAAATTTTTCGTTTGCCACTTAGTTTTTTATAACTTTTTTATATCTTTCTCTTTTTCATTAATTTCTTTTAATTATTTTCTTTTTTCTTAATTAATTTGATCACTTTTTTTTGTTTTTTTTTTTTTTGTAAATAATATTTTTATTCTTAAAAAACACTTCTACTGAGCCAAATAGATAGTCAGGAGAGAGAGATAGAGAGAGCGAAAGAGAGAAAAAATAATTAGGATCAAGATTTTCTTTTTATTTAAGATTTTGTTTGAGTTTTAGTTTTAAAATACAATTTATTCAATTTTTTGCATTTTAGTTAAAACTTATTTGAACTAACATAAATACTATCACTATACTATTCTTCTAATTTTTATATTTTTTTAAATAGCTTTATTCTTTAACTTGTCTTTTATAACATGAGCTTAATAAGTTGAGGATGTTTTTCTATTTTCTATTTTAATTATTATTTTATTAAAAATGTTATTCCTTTTCACTATTTGTTATATTTGTTTTGTTCAAAATTTGATTTTTTCTAAATATATTCTATTAAATATCTTCAAAGCTTCTGCTCAGAGTATGAAAGCTTAAAATGTTATGAATTATTGGAAGAATAAAAATAAATAAATAATAAATGAAATTATTTAATTAAATTACTAAAAATATAATCAATCGCAAATTACATATTTGTGGGCGAAATAACAAATTTTGTTTAAAATTCATTGAACTTTTAAATACGGAGTCGGGTGTAATTACCTACTTAAGTTAGATTTTGTGGCTTGAATTTTTTAATGATATTTTATAAAAATATGTTTCCTGATTAAATTGGGTCGTTATCGCCTTAATTTAGTCAATAATTAGTCAGTTGGTTAGTTGGAAAGTCTGTTGTTTAGTAACCAAGTTCGAATCGTAGCGAGTAACATTCTTCACTTTTCGGTCACTATTTTTTTAAATTCTTCCAATAATTGTAAATATTTTCATAAATTCTTTAACGAATGGAAACTTATTGCATATTATTTTATAATTAAATAAAATAATTCATTAAAATTACCAAAAACCACAAAATACACGAAAAAAAGCTTCACAAAAAATACAAAAATACAAAAGTTTTTTTTTCTGAGCAAAAATTTAAATATAAAATCAAAAACAAAACAAAATATAAAAAATATCGTCAAATTTTTTGGACCCCCCGAATTACGCACACGCACGCAGTGAGTCTTTTTCATCTTTTACATCTAACTTTTTTGTTTTTTTTTTTTTTGTTTTGAGTTTCCAAAAAGGAAGAAACATTTTCTTAGCCAATTTTTAAGCTTTTTAAGTTGTAATTTTTTGTTAATTTTTTCATAAATCTTTTAAAACCAATTTAAAACAAATCTAAAAATTTCAAAATAAAAATTCAAATCAAATTTTTGCCTGATATACGAAATTTTTGATTTTTAATTTTTTTCAATTATTATAAAACAAAATTAATATACAAAATTTTTCATTGCTTTTATGCTTTAAATTTTGAAATTTTTTTTGTTGTTTGTTAATTTAATATGTTTCTAATTCATTCTTTTTATTTTTGCATGACCCAAAAGATTACACGTAATGTGAATATTGAGCTTTAGCAACAAATCGATTTCACTGTGTAATCAGTAGAAGAGGAAATTTTGAAAATATACTCAATTTCATAAAAAATTAATTTTTAGATATTTTCAATTCTAGAAGAATAGTATTTTTTTATTGTAATGTTAAATTTAGCTTGTTTATGTTATTTATTTGTGTTAATTCTACTGATATTATGTGCTATATTTGTTGCTTCAGCTTTCAATGGACTCAATTAAATTCTTCTTGTTTTATTTTAATACTCAAAAAATTATTTTTTACATAAATTATTACTAAAGCCAACTTCAAAGTCCTACATCTGGTGTATCAAAACCTATAAAGTTCTAGCCGTGAAGTAATATTTTGAATAGGAATGTAAGTAGGCCGATTTCCACTTAATTTTATTTTTTATCGGCATTTTTCCAATTTAACTCAATTTTTCAAAACCTTGCATTAAAAAAATATATTATTTGTTAAGTTATTTTGGAATTTTATTAATTTATTTGGAAATCGAAAATCTTGAATTATTCATGATGCTAATAATTTCAATAAATCATTGAAAATACGTCCGACCAAATTTTCATACAAAATTACAATTATTTGAAAATTTTGAAATCTTAATTCTGTATGAAAATGTATGCTAAACCATTTTAAATAAATTAAATTGATCCAAATTTATCAAATAATTTTAAAGTTTTAATTCCTATATTTTCATTAAAGTATCACAATAAATAACCAATTATATTTTTCTATCAAAAGTATTTAAAAATTTAAAGAAATCGGACAAATTCATCAATTTCCTTGAAATTATAAAATAAGTTACTTCACGGCCTGTAGTATAGAGGTGGTATCAATCACCTAAAAGTAGGGAAGTATTCCTTGACGTACCTTGCTAATAAGAGCAGAATATAAATTCTTTCATATCGAAATGATATAGGCTTTTAAGAATATATTATTTATATAATTAATCAATTACTATATTAGCTATTTAAAAAAAGAAAAACAATGCATGTCCGCAGATATCAGCACTTCTTCTACTGCTTCTTTGGATTTGAAGCAATAAAAAAGGATGGTTTTCAAAATATTAAAACTACCATTTTTATTTATGTATTTTTTAGAATGTTTTATTTCATATTTGTTTTTAAAATATTATAAATATTATTATATGCTCGATATCCAATTCTCATTACTTTTTCAAAGTTAATGTTGCTAAAATATTAATAACATTATTATATATGTCTGCCAGAAAGTAAAAGTATCATCATCAAATCCATGTTAAAAAATTTTTGATCACTTTAAAATAGAAGCAAAACTCCTGTTTTTTAGAAAACGTCCACTAAAATTGAGTGACTAGTTAAATATGTGTAGTCAAAGTCGAGCTTTGTGAAAGTTAAATCATAATATCACTTTGTGAATGTCTTAAAATTTATTCCTGTCATACCAAAAAATCTCAAATTCCAAACAATTTCACATTTAAATGCAAATTCTGGGGGAAAATACAAAATTACAGAATAGCAAAAGCATGATCCAAAAGCACGTTTTTTGATATATTTTCTTTTATTTAATTAATTTAAAATAGTTTTTTTTCACATATACTTTCTCCTTTTTAATTTAATTAATGTACTGAAAATAGAGAAGTTATTCTTTTTAATTTGTTTCTATTAAATCTTAGTCAAAAAAAAATAAAGTATTTTATTTTTGTTTTGGTTTGATATTTAACATAAGTTACTATTATATATATATATATGTGCATATATAAATCATATATATGTATATATATATATAAACTCTCTCAATGACAAATTTATACGAGTATCATATATTTGCTTGAACGCATGTGATTAGTATGACGAGGATGCTGGTACACCCGACTCAACAAAGGATAGCAACGAAGGTCTGCGAGGTGTTACATATCGTCCACCAATCCATCATAAATCAACAACATGCTTAGGTGGTTGTACAGATCGTAGAGGATCTTCAGTAAGTATTTTATATGGAGAAATCACAAACTACCACCCTCAACCCATCAATAAAAAAAAAAAAAAAACACGATACATGTTTCCCAATTAAATTAGAAAAATTCGAATATTTTTATACAATATAAAATTAAATTAAAGAAATTTTTAAATCATATAATAACTAAGAAGTAAATCCAAAAATGGGGAATAAGTTTGAATTAAATAGAAAGGCTTAAAAATTTGTTAATTGACGAACATTTTGACTTTAAGATTTAGATATTTAGAGATTAACAAATTAAGTTAATTTAGTTTATTTATTTAATAGAAGAAATTTGAAGTGTTATTTCTTTAAGTCAACACTTGAAGACATTATGAAGCAACAAAGTACTGTTTGAAGTTCATTTGCAAATTTGTCTACTGTCCTTCGAGCGGGTTTCCAAATAAAAATGAAATGAATCAATAAACCCGTATAACATCCTAGAATAAATCCAAAATAATTTTATCTCACATGAATCCTTTCACAACTATACAGCAAATTCAATTAGAGATTCTTTGAAATGGTACTTTTTAAAAGCTTTTAAGGAACAGAAGTTATATTTTTCATTTGTACTTAGTATTACTTCAAGCTCAAAATTAAATAGTCTAACTATCGGATGTTCCAATTATCGGTCAAAATTTAAATCTAACAATAATTTTATTCTGTCAAAGATATGCAACTGATATATGACATATGTCATCTGAAGTTTTAGCCATTTTCAGTCATCATGGAGCGCTATGCAATAGAACAACCCATTTTAGTAATGAAAACCGTTGATATTGAAATTTCTCGTTTTATTGATCAAAATTGGCTACAAAGATCGTGCAATTTCACACTGTTGATTTTCTCTCTTTGAGGCTATATGAAAAACCACAAGTAGACTTGAAATCTAAAATTTGAAATCCTTAGGTGTATGAGGTATATTTTTCATGAAATTGTTTCCTACGAAAAAAGCCCTTTTCAAAAACTCACTAAAGCATAATAAATTGTGTGACCATATCTTTAAATAAAATCTAAGTACTAAATTACAAAAGAAACCTTTTAATTAAATAAAGTTTTCTCGTTAAACAGAATTTTATGAAAAGAATTTTTTCATATAAAATTAGTCCTCTAAACGTGAATTCCTTTAATTTAGTTTAAATCTTCAACTCTTACCAATTTATTCGTTAATTTCGGAATGTAAAACAAAACCGAAAAGCTTAATACAAACTTAACTAATAAAAAACACATTTAAGGTAGGTACAGAAAATTATCAAATAAAATCAAAAAATTAAGTTCAAATTTGAAAAGGAAAATAAAAATATAATAATAATAATAAATACGAAGTATTTGTGAAAAAAAGAGAGCTAAGTCAAAATTGTGTGCCCTGCCTATATTAAATGCCCCAAAAATAGTAACTTTGTATATTTGTAAGAAAACCACAAAAGTACTTACCCAAATTTGGTTAATGTAAACTATATATTGTATTTAATTTAACTTTGGGTACTTGCGATTGTGAATGGGCTAACTTATTGAAACTGATATTCTGAAATTTTGAACGCAAACTACAATAGTATTAAATCCACAAGTATGTACATACTATTTTCATTGTGCCCGGAAAATTGAATTTGATATTTAGTCAAAATAATGCTAAATTCTTTGAATTGAATTAGGCACATAAAATTCTATCTATTACGATTTTAAGTGCACCAAGTCACTCTTTGAAAACCTGCAGAGAAATTTTCACAACACAGATACTACATGGACTGATAAGTACGTAGTATGACACAGACAAGGCGCCATAAGTTTGAAATCCCTACTAACTTTAAAATAATCTTTTTTGAGATAGGTGCCAAAATTTAAGCCATTGTTATTTATGTAATTTTTGGTCCAACCGTTTAAAATATGAACAATCTGAGTAATGGTAGTTACTTTCGCATAAATTAAGTTATAGAAATTACATTCAAAGGGCTAAAGTTTAGAGTATTCAAATTTTTATAGCTGTTTTAAGAATTATGTAACAGAAAAAATTTTCTCTGTTTCATTGGGAAAAAAATGTATTAGAAAAGCACGGTCTAAAGAACTCTATACTAATCAACTAAATTTTCAAAATAAAACACTGACTTCTGGCAGATTATAATGTAAAAGTCCGTCATTAAAGGTACCTAAAGTGGACTAAATGTTTCTATTGTGTTAAATGCACTAATTTATGATTATTCAATCCAATATAATGAATTTTATTTTAATTTATACTATATGAAAAAAGTCTCAGTTAAAAGCGACTAAGGATCTCTTTTTGATCAAACACTTCTGATATAAAAATTAAAGAACGAAATCTCTCGATCTCTTAATTATTATTATTATTAAATACTACTACTATTTTAATACTTAAATCTATACTATTTAGAATTAGAAACTGCATTTAAAAAGCCTTACTAAAAAAAAAAACGAACATAATTATTTCATAAAATAAGAAAATTCTTTGCCTTGTGCTATGCAAATAGATTTTTAGATAATGAAACATTTTGTAATATTTTTGTTTTAATAATTTCTTAATTTTTATATTAAAATTAATTTAATTAATTTATTAATATCATTTACATATACAATATTTATATACTTTGTTCTTTGTTCTTCATTAATTTTAATGAATTTCACTTTAGTCTTGTGAATGTCTAATTAATTAATTATTCTATAATTACATTCTATTTTGTTATAATTAGTATACTTTTTTTTAAAAAAAAGAAAATACAAAAAAAAAATGAAATTGCTTTTGTGAAAATTATGGTCCAGTATTGGTCCATAATTTGATTAAATTAGTAATCATTCTTTACAAAACAGAAAATTAAATGTTTTAGTATTCATTCATTTTATGTTTTATATGTTTGGTCGTTTTTTAATTATTTATAAATATTTTATTTTACTTATTTTATTTAAAAAATTTTTTCAGTATTCAATAAATATGGCTGATGAGGCACGTGATAATCATGCACAACAAATCGAAAGAGCTGAAATCGCAAATCTAGTTCGAAGCCGTATGGAATCATTAAATCTTCCAACAATTGATTATGATGATGTTAGCGAAAAACGTAATCATTTATCGTATGTTATAATAAATCCAAGCTGTGATCTTAAATTAGAAGAAGGCGATGTAATGTTAGTCTTGTCTATATATTTATATTTTTATATATAATTCGAACATTTAATAACTTGGGTTTTTGTTTTATACTTATCATTCCAGATATCTTGTTAGGCCGTCACCATTTTCAGCACAAAAAACTTTTGAACGACATAATTCACGTCGGAAATCAAACATATCGTTTTGTTCAAATATCAATTTAGGTGCAACATGTGGTCCAGGTGGTCCTGGTTCAAGACGCGGTTCCGGTTTAGGTTTAAATACACTACAAAGTGTACAAACATTATCTGGGTATGGTCCACATCGTGGTAGCCCGCCTATAACTGCAATTAAATCCAATTCTCTTTCTCTACCCGACAGTCCTACCGTTGTTGGTCAAGCACGTGGAAGGAGCAATTCATTAAGGGTTTGTTTCAATATTTGTATTAATATTTTTTTTTTGAATATATATTTTAAGTTCAATAAGTTCCCATAAAATCTATTAAAACCATAAAATATTAATTTATATGTTTCCGAAATACATGAGGAATTTTCAATTGAACAAAACTACTAACCTAATTTAAGCTGAATTAATTTTTAATTAACTTTAATGGAAGAAAAAATTTAACTACTTTATACGTTACAAATCTTCCCCTCCGAAGATATATATGTTACGAAGTATAAGTAATCATAAAGTAACTGAAACAAGGGAATAATAAACTCCACCAAATAGATTAAAGTAACAACAATTTCATTGAGAAAATCACGTGGAAATTATGTCATCACTCTTATAAAATTTTGGATCATTACTTTTCCGTGCATTCACATATACATTTCAGTATGTTTTTTTTTCATAATTATAAATTATAAGCAATTATAAGAATGTATCGGAATCGAGACAAAAATTAATAAGATAGAGATAGGAACTTGGAATGCATTATATTTCTTATATTTCAATATTATATGACAAATATATCCACTTCTTCTAAACAGTCAAAACAATTTCCATTAAAGAGATAACCGAGTTTTATATTCATCGGCAATGTCCTTAAATTTTACAAACAAGAAAGATTCATATGTAATACTCCGTGTACTACAACATAATTTAAATATACATACATGAGTCTAGTAACCAGTCCTTGTTCTCGTACAAAACTATCATGAGTGAGCACATCTCAAGATTAACTAAAATTAGCATTAATCTGTTCGCCCATCTTCCATTATCGCCAGTGCTGCAGAAAGAGAATCTGCAATCCTGGTTCGATGTATCAAGTGGGCTTTTATTCAAGAAATATTACCAATACCTATGCTTTTTAGAATTTTGTAGTTTTACAAATAAAAGTATTTATTTATTTTTTTACAGATTGACAACGATATCCTTCTAAGACGTTCAAGCTCCTTAAGGCAAGGTCTACCAAACGTTGGTGTTACAGGACGTAGAAAATCTTCGCTAGAGGAAATCGGTATCAGTCATTTCACAACATTAATGCAAGCCACAAATCATTCTAATCCAATAAAAATTGCATTAAACGGAAGTATTGGTCTTGAGGTTAGTTTTTATATAAAGAAGTTATATAAAACCAAATCACAAAATAATTGTTTTTATCACTAAACAATATTTTGATATAATAATTTTTCACGTTTTTCAAATACTATATGTTCTCATTTTATTATTAAAAAACACCAAAAAAAATATTTTTTTTGTATTTTTACAGTTTGTTAATATTTTGAAACGTATATCGTCGTGTGTTATGCACTTCACTTATAAAATATTTAATGTTTTAAATGTTTAATTGTTTTATCTTTTCTTAATAAATATAATTTTGATTGAAAAATTTCCCATATATATATATATCTCTAATTAGGTGACGCCACCAGAAGAACCATTACCAATTCTTGGTGTACCATGTATTGGTGGTGTTAATCCATCAACATTGGGTGGTTCAACATTGGGCGGTTCAACACTAGGTATAAATACATGTGATTATGGTAATTCATCACCACTTCAAGTACCACAAAATGAACAATCACAATCTGCTGCACAATCCCCGCAACATTTACAAGGAACAATTGTATGATACAACCTAATGTGGGGCCGTAGGCTCCGCTCAGCTGTGACAAAAAATAAATGGATATAAAAAATACCAAAAAAAAAAGAAAAATTAAACATAAAAGGATAACAACAACAAAAAAAAACATAATTATAAATAAATAATAATATAAAAATCTTTATTAATAATAATATTAAAATTAAAATAATTAGTGATCAATTTTTACTTAATTTAAATTAAATAAAAAAAAAATCTTGTAAATTTAATTTTGTACAAAAATAAAAAATATATAATTTTTATTTTTTTATTTAAATAAAATGTCAATTAATTTCATTTCTTATTTTGGTCTCAGTTTTCATAAATAATTATGAAATTGTAATTGTAAAAATTAAAAACAGTAAAATTAAATACAAACAATTTTTATAAAAATAAAACTAATATTCAGTGAATATTAGGGAAATTTAAAAACAAGTGTTTTTGGGAACAAATTAGTAGGAATTCATAACAATAGGTTATATTTTTTCAAAATGTTTAAAAAGAAAAACAAATAATTACGGAAAATATGAGAGAAAATATTATATATAAAAAAAAAAGAAGATATTTTTAGAGATGTAAGTTTAAAACTAAATAAATAATTAATGTAAAACAAAAAGTATATAAACAAAAAAAAAAGAAATTCTAGAAATATTTCATAATAAATATCAAAATAAAGAAAAGATTATGTTTTGTTAATTTTAAAAAATTAAAATATTCATAATTAATATGCAAAATTTTTGTAAATAAAAATGTACAAAAAAAAAAAAATTAGGAATTTTGATGGTTTTTTAAAAATATTTTAAAAAAATTAAAATAGTTTATTACAAAAAAAAATAATAAATAAAATAAAAGAATTAAATTCTTTCTATCCTTGTTGTTATAGCCTTTGACCAATCTTAATGCAAATTTTATTGTTATTTAATTAATTTATTAAAATTTATTATTTTATCTTATTTTATTTTTTAACAAAATTATATTATTATATTTGCATGTTATTTTGGAACAAAATTTATAAATATGTTGAAAAGGTCTCACATGTATTAACATGTATTAACTCTTAACTATTACTGTTAATAATATACAATATATCATATGGAAGACATCCAATATGTAGTCCATGCGTGGCAGACGCTAGTACCAATTCCATAAGAATATTTATGCTCTCGCTTGCTACAATTACATATCTTATAGGAAGAAGGTGGTAAACTAGAATATATTGTACTTAGTTCATAGATTATTTCTTTAGTTCTAATGAAAAATACTAATTTTCTTTCCCTATTTTATGCCGAATTTTCTGTTTCTTTCATTTTCCAAGGAAGTATTGTAGAAAAGGTCAACGGACCGCGTCTAATTTCTCTTCAGTTGATATTTTATTTACTGTATCTCTTATACTAAGCCAACGCTATATATTAACCTAATGAGATATGTGCCCTATGAAAATGAAGCAACAAATTTAAACTCACCTAGGCTAGTATGCTACAATATATACTATATGTCACTGTTTCTCAGAAATCGGTCGGCGAAAAACTCTAACTCGTTCGAGAAAAACTTCAAAAATCTCAGAAATTCTGGGACAGTGTATATTGTGATGGCATCCGATTACCCGCTGAAGTTTGTTTTTCTTTAGACAAAACAATATAATTTTAGAATACGGTGGAATGCACAAACTACTTATTGGAAAATTTCATGGATATACTACGAGAATAGTCCTTTAGAATTGGCTTAGAATTCGATTCTAGTGCCAGGAAATCTAAGAAAATTATTTCTTTAATTTTTTTTTTATATTCAAAACGTTGATATTCGACTTTAAATAAAACAAATAAATAAATTTTATTATTTAAGACATACGCAAGAATATTATTTATACTTAAATACTGAATAGTATATTTTATTTCTACTCTCTTCATGTTAGGTGCTTTCCATTTCCACCTTTCAAGAATATGATAATACTGGAATTCTTAATACTCAAGTTCTTGAACGGTAGAAATGGAAAACTTCTAATCGGAGCTAAACTTTAAATACATGCAAGTATTCGAATGTTTGTATTCAAGTATTTACACATAATGGAATGGTGTAAATAGAAAGCTATTATTATTTCGATTCATATAAATTTTGGATAAAAACAATTAAATTTAAATCGCGCCTCGGGCTAATCTATCAATTTTTTGTTTTAAATTTCAATTAATCAATTGCAACTGCATTCATGTTCTTTAAAAGAATAGTGATATAAAAATATTATCCCAAATTCATATCTGATATCAGTTTAATGCGAATTTTTTATATGAAATATTCTTTTTTTAATGAAAATAATATTTATTTTTATCGAGTTTTGTTTTAGCTTTAATAATTTACAAAAAACAAAAATCTACACTCTATAACTCTATTATATTCAATATATTTATTTTAAAATCAACCTAAATTACAAGTTTCATTAAAATTAATTGCGAAAACACAATATAAAAGGAATTTTCATATAAAAATGTCATAAAAATTTATTATTAAATTTAGACACAATTTTAACGCGTTTCTTTTTATAATATGAAATCATCAATTTAAAGTTTACATATCAAAATATCACAGACACCGTACAGTATTAAAAAATAATTTACATATTCCATTTTATAAAGCACTGAAAGACATTATTTAACACAAGTGGAATTTCGTAATTCGATTGAGACTAAACGGAATCGAATAAGTGCTAAGCTCTTTCGATATGTTTTGTGACAAATCGAGCTATATGATTCAACTTCAAGAAATGCAGGGTTTTATGCTATGAAAAATTTGGGTTTGAATTGTCATACATTTTTCTAAAATCTGGCATTAAGTTTAACACGGTATAAGTGATCATGCAGTTAATCGCTCAACCTTCATAATATGACTATTCGGAGATCTTATATTGCCTTTTAAAACCTTGCAATATACGGCAATTACCGCTACTGTGCGATTGGACGGTCAAAACTATAAGGATATAAAAAAAATAAAATATCTTAAACGCTAAGCTTATCTCTCTTTAGACTTCACGCCAATGAATTTAAAACGATGTGTGTTTAAAACATATTTTAGTCTGTCCCATTTTTATGCTCGCCTGAAAATTGGCAATTTACAAATTTTTAATGAAAACTTCAAATATTTCTTAAAAATTTATTTGTTCGAAGGTTGATTCGGATCTTCCATCCTCAAACAATATGATTTTCATTTATCTAGTTTTAAATAATTTCCTTAAAAACGATATATAAATTTCTTCTCTTTATAATTTGCAAAAATTAAAAAAAAACTAAAACATATAATACAATTAGAAATGAACTTTATGAAATTAAGTTTATTTTAAACTTAGGTATTAAAAATTTTAAATAAATAATTAAATTAAAAAAAAAAAAAAAACAAAAGAAGAAAAACAAAACAAACGCTTTGGTATACTGTGAACGCTTTACTAAAACAAAAACAAAATTAAAAAAAGGAAAACTTGTAAATTAAAAACAACCAAAAAAAAGATAAATCTATAATTAATATAAATTATAAATAAATGTACAGTTCTTAAAATATAATACAAATAAAAATGGAAGCTGTTAAAAGAACACAAAAAAAAAATATTATGAAAAATAAATAAATTAATGACATTAGGAGAAATTTTAAAATACATAAATTAAAAAAACATATTTAATTCTTAAGAATGGGGTTTTGAATACACACACAGCCACACAGACACACATTTTAATATACTTGTAAAATTAGATTTAAAAAATTAAAATAAATAAAATAAAAATGTTAAAAACAATTTTAAAACGCATTAAAAGGTTTTATAATGTAAAAAATGTATAAATTTATATAAAAAAAAAATGTTAACTCAAAAAATACAACAAATTTTTCTCTTTGTTTTTTTTTAATTAACAATTATTTTTATTTTAATTAATGTCAATTTTTAACTCTTTTTTATAAATCGTATATTTTTTAATATAATGAAAAGAAAAATGTGTAATTAAATCGAATGGCTTAAGAATATTATTTTATTTTTTTAAAAACAAGAAATTTTGGTAAATTAAAAATTAAATTTGAAAACAAAAAAAAAAAAAACAAATTGTAACTTCTGACTAAAAAGGCCTTAGATGAATGAATATAATAATTATAATAGAAAAACAAAATTGTAATTAATTTAAATAAAATGAAAAAGAAAAAAGAAATTTTATTAATTATTTTCCATTTTTATTGTAATATAATAATTATATGATTTTAAATATTAAATTCAACTCTCAAAAAGGAAAGGAACAAATTATATCAAAATGAAAAACCAAAAATCAGAAAAAATATTATGTATGAATTTGAAAATAAAATTTTCCTATGCAACTTAAATAAATTGTCGTTTTTCTTTTTATTTATTTTCATATTTAAAAATTTTGTTTAGCAATTAATTTCAGAGTTTTCGCTAACTTCATCGTAATGTATGGAATTTTTCATGAAAGTCCAAAGAAGACTAATACATTGTCATTGCTTAAGCTTAACACTTATCCACACACATTGCCCTGTGAGAAAGTTTAAAAGGCAGTTCTCCATTTATTATATAATATTGGCTGTCAGAAAAAGGTTCTTCGTATTCTCTAGATGGTTTTAGGATCGTATAACTCTCTGCTACAATTTGCATACATATGGCAGGTGACATATTACAGAATATTAAAAGAAAAATCATAATATATTTCCAAAAGATTCAGTATCAGTACGTGTGGCACAAAACTGGTTCAAGAGTTTTCAGTCTGGAAATTTTTACGTCAAAGATACAAAGATGCTCTGGTCGACCAATCGCAGAAAAGCCAATGAACTCATGAAAAAAATTGAGCAAATCCCGCACATTAGAAGTCATAATATCGGTAAAGAACTGAACAACAACCATAAAAAGTTCTAGTAAAAGTAAAATAAGTAAAAATTCCGACTATTATGGGCAAATCTTTCAATCAACTCTATAATCTGGACTATCAAAGGACGTCTTATTTAAATTTTCTAACCAAAGAAATCCAGATTTTGCGACTACTTCTCAGATGTTGTGAAGTTAATAAATCTGTGACATTGGCAGTTTCTCTGGAGTACAATTGCTGTTTTGCATATTTATTTAGAAAGAATACAGCTTTATATTTCAATAAGTCAAATTAAATTATATTTAAATTTATCACATTTGTAGCAAATTATAAAAAAAAACCTGTTGACGAACTCTTATAATATTCAACACTTTTACAAATCTTTGATATAATCTGCAGAATATTAAAAATAAATTTAGTAAATTTATCTCCAAAAACTTCGATTCATTCAAATAAATTACCACAAACATTTCTTTTTTTTTTGTTTATAAAATCCTCTTACAGGGTACAAAAACGGATCCATGGTTTTATGTTTTGTTACAAATTACATTGCTGAAAGGCTTTTATATACCTACGTATAATTTAGTGAATTGCATTTAACACGACTTGAATAATAACGTTATTGTATTGAAAGTAAAAGGTAATCCTTATGTAGATAGAGATATGGCCACAGCGTGGGTGATTTCATACGATATATATATAAAAAAAAATAAATTCATTACAAATTTATAATGTTTTAATAGTACGATACTACATATCTATACCATTGGGATATATCTATAAAAGGATATTAACCCCTAAAATGTAATATAAGAGTGTCCATACTACCTGAATTTGCTCTTTATTGGATAAAATAATTAATAATGAAGACTGACACTTTGAAATGAACCAACATTTTGAAGTTATATTATATTTTTTCTTTACTTTAATATAACAAAACCATTAAAAATTTATGCAGTTTTATTACCGAAAAAAAATTTAAATTTCATTATTAGATTAAAAATAAATAAAAATTTTAATGTACTTTTTAAACATTTTTATGGAAAAAAAATCTACTAAAGCAATGAATAAAAAAACAAAAAATAACGTAATGTCAATGAACTTCAATCTGTCCAGAAGATCAAATTGATGGTACTTTATTCTATTTTAACAGATTTTCAATTTACGTACTCAAATTATAAAATGTACAGAGTGGGCCAGTCAAAGTAATGATTCCAAAAAATTAAATTTTTCTATTTGATACTTAGTACTGCCTCTTTGCGATAGTATTGCAAGGATGGTGTGCTAAAAATATAGTTCGCCTCTGCTTTTATAAAAAATGACACAAAAATCTTATTTTTATAATTAAAATTCATTTTATTAATTGCTAAATTAAATTTTTCATATTTAATTTTCTGTTCAAAGTTTCGGCTATCAATTTTCCAACAATAAATGAATTAGTTTAAAAACATTTATTTGAAAAATTAGTACGCCTAAGATTAGGCAATTTATTCGTAATGGCAAATGTTTGTAAGACTATTTTTAATGTTTAAAAGTTTTTCTTTTAGTAAAGAACCAACTTCGTAAATTAAAAATTTCCGTCACAAATCTATAATGAATTTTTTTTTCGTTGGTTAATGATATTTTTGACATCACAAATTAATTGCCAAATAATTTATTTAATACTTTTTCAAATATTTCTAAAATAATGACGTCATACTGTCGTCACTCTCATAACTTCTCTTCATATAAAGACGTCATCAATGTAAAATGTACAATTTTAGAACCACTGACAAAAAATACCCCAAAATAACACTGTTATACAAATTTCTCCAATTTTAAAATAGAAAGCTCTTTTTTGCCTAGAAGAAATTTGGGGGAACAAGGTTTTGAAATTCATATTGCCATTAACTTTTTTCCCCACCACGAATTTTTATAATTATAAAGAGATCAAAAGCTTTTATAAAGTAGTTGGTTTTCTGAAATATTTAAATTTTGGGCGGAGTTTCTTTACAAAATATTTTGATTAATAAATCAGCACGTGTGTTTTGGTGGTGAAAAAGTCTACATAAAAAACGAAATTTTGTTGTTGTTAATATCCTTCAGGATATCACGTTATTAAGTTGCTAGATGAATAATTCCTTAAGGTTTTTTAATTATTTTTCATCCGGCTTCATGAAAAATGAACGAATTTCAAATGGAAATTTTTAGTTTACGTATGAAAGTTGGTTATTCACATAGCCAAGGAAAACCAAGGATATATGAAAAAATTGAATTTAAATTTTGTTTGAATATGCTCAAAAATGTTTAGGTCAAGAGAATTTCAAAGGATTCATTCAATTACGATGTTAATGAAAACTTTAATTCGTTTTAGTAAGCGGATTCAAATAAGGGGAGTTCTTGTTGCTTCATGTTATGAAAAAAGATATTTTTTGTTGCATTTATTTAACTGGACTGTGTTAGATGTTCCTTGATGTCACCTATTGCTGCACTTTCCTCTCCGAAATCTTTATTAACTAAAAAATTAACTTCAAAAATTCACTTGGCTGGGTTTTTCAGCCAAAAAACCCAGAAGTTCTACAGTGAGGGTATAATAGCTCGACAAATAGCAAAAGGTTATCGAATAAAATGCCGGATAAGTAATTACTTCAACTTATTTCTGACTTAAAAAATTAGTAATGTGAAACACTACAAAATGACACAAATACACTTCCAACCCAAGGAAATGTACGTAAAGTATCAAATAAAAGTATTTTTATTTAATCCAACTATCGACCCATCTTTTACTGAAATTTTCATGGATTTACAAAAACAAACTTTATCAAAATTTAGGATTTTACTCTAAGAATGCATTTATCCCCAAATTGATTATAAACTATTGTCGTCCTCTTAAAATATTTTCTGGTTATATACACATGTGTTTAACTAGTAACTGTATTCACTAAAGTTATGTATGCTTGCGGAACTTTCTCATTTAGGAATTAAACAAAAATATAAAATGCGGGTATTTTCCCTAAGGTTCATTTCATATAGTCGATATATACAATATAAAAGCCAAGGGAAAATGAGTGGGTGATGTGCTAATCGAACATAATGGACTCTCTCACAAATTTATTTGTTGTGTGGTATATTTAACATGATCAAGTCCTTCATATTTACCCTAGAATTGTTTACTTTGTAACAAAGTTGACTCATATGATAAACTAATATTTTATATAAAGTAGACATGAATTATTAAATTAAATTATGTAAAATCTAATATAAGTAAAATGAACGGATTATGGTTCCGTCTTTAAGTAGTCGTGCGACGAATATTTAAAACTGAATTTTTCCGATTTAGATTTTAAAACTTCCTGGTGCTCCCTTAACCTACTCAAAATTTCAACCCGCTTCTCTTTTTTTTTACAGACCTTCTAAAATGTAATTCCACATTAAGATTTCTGGAGATTTTTAACCGAGATGGGATACTTTTTGATTAATTTAAATTTTTCACATGGTGTCCGGTTGCAGGAGAGTCTGCTCTACTTTTTATTTTTTTTTTTTTTTTCAACAGGGTGCCATTCTATAATGATATATTCGTAACTTTACACGGCACAAGCATTTATGCACTTAAAACATTGTTTTATAACACACCTAAACATATGCAATATATTTTACACTATCAAAAATTTTAAAAAGAATTTTTTATAGTTTTTTATTCCTTTGTGATTTTGAAATATTTAAGAAAAACATAATAATTTATCTCACTTTAAAATATATTAACTTATTGCATGAATTATACATTATTATTATTTTTCTAAAAATTTGTCCCAAAATAATTTATGCAAAGCTTGATAAATGGATTCATACATAACAAAGTTTCACCATAAAAATATAAAAATAAGAAAAATTAAGTTTACATCATAAATTTATTTCAAAAATCCACTCAAAATTTAATGAAAGTTGATTTAGATAAAAAGGCCGGCAAAAAAATAAATCGATATATACTTTCTCGTTGAAATTCAAGAACTGAAAATGTAAAAAAAAAAAATGCTTCTAAAATTGTTTGACAAAATATTCTAAACTTTTATGAAATCCATAAAAATGTATAACATGTCAACTAACCTTCCTCAGGGAGTCGGAGAAAATCTTCAATGAAAATGAGAAAAGAACAATTTTGATATTTTACAAAATTTATGTTTTTCTTCCTTTTTATATTGATTACTTCAGGATGTATAATACCTATCAATGTAACCACATTTCATGCTATCCTAAGGATGTAAAAATTCCTTTCGAAACAGAATAAAATATTAAGGATATGATTTTATTTTTAAAACGATTTAAAGAATGATATCTTTTGTCAAATAATCTGTAAAACAATTTTTTGATCTTATCAAGCTGAAGTAAGAATTTTTCCCAATAAGAATTCCTTTTTATAATCCCTAGACTGAAATTTTTATTTGTCAGTTAACTCGTCTGGATGTCTAGTAGATTGCGTTGCTACTATATTTATGAAAAATTGAACGGAAAATCTATATAAGGAATTCTTTCACATTTCCACACTATAGGGTGGTTCTTCATGCAACTTAGACAAACCCCCCGAATTTTCTAGTTAATAATAATATATTATGAAGTTTCTTTCACAATATTCTTATTTCAATATATTTACTTAAAAACTAACATGAAATTTGGAAAAGCCAATTTTATGTAATTATTTCTAATACTGAGCTCAATTACAATTCCAGTTATGTACTTGAAATTTCATTAGTTAAATTAAGCCTGAAAATATAGTCACATTTAGCATTGTAATAAGTACGGGTAATTAGGATATATTCAAAAAATATGTTATTTTATAGCTAATAGAGATTTTTATTTGACTAAGAAATATTCAAACTAAATGCTATTCATATTTTTAAAATACCATAAAAGCAAAAGTATTAACAACATTAGAAAGGATTGAATTTGTCTCTTAATATCTATTAGTAGGACAAAATATTCAAAATTCTTGTAACAGATTTTATAGTTATCTTGTTTCTATTTGTAACACAAATTGACCATTTAGCATGACATTCATGAGATTCTCATACATACTATTCATGTAAAATAGATACAAACTACTATTAAGGAACAAAATATAACATAGGAGAATGTACATTTATCATAATGTTGGTTATCCTTTCTTAATTACTTAAAGTTAATTTACTGAAAATATACCAAATAACAACAGATTTGCACCGTAATTAACTCAAAGAAGGGATAATTGGTAAAATATGTTATCCGAACCATTATTATGTTTATGTTTGGTTTTTATTTTAAATATTTTAAAACTTTGTTAAATTATGAAAATTAATTTTAATGTTTTTAAATTATTGAACAATTTAATATTTTGGCTAAATTTCAAAAAGTTTTTAGTTGGAGTTTTTAATGATAATTGTTTGCGTATTTTCAAGATTTCTTTAACTATTATAGCATCTAAAAAGATTTTCTTAAAGGAAATCTTCTAAATCTTTTCTAAGATGTGTTTTTGTTCTACGAATAATTGAAAATTTTGCAATCCAGTTCAATTTTATTATATTTAATCTGTCGGAGTTGTATGCATATAATTGGCATTTGTATTTGTTTAATTAAATTTTATATTGTTATGAGCCAAATAAAAAAAGGATTCCAAAATTTATGCTTATGGTTCAGTTGGTAGATCTTGTAAATGAAGAAATGGATGTACAACCCAGAACTCAAAGAGAACTACAATGATTCGTATTGAGTGCTTTCGCTGTGCATAGAAAGCAGTAAAATTTAAGGTTACTTAGCAAAAAACCTACATTGAAAACTGATAGCATTTGTATAAAATGCAAAATCTTTTCGAGAAACGAAAACGCAATTAGTTCCAATATCCGAATACATAAACAGTCTGGGTTTTCCGTAATGCTCTGCGTGTATAAAAAATGAAAATGAATATGAAAATTCACTTGTAATATATTGAATTTAAATATCTACATATATGAATTTCTATTGCTTTTATAACTAATGTAAAATTGTGTCTAAAAATACCAAGACGAAAAATTGAGTTATTCAAACCTCGAAGAAAGGAGTTTCATTACGAATATGGTAATTTATTTTACGTTAGATATTATAATACCAACCTACTTAATTGTGGTAAACTCATTAACTTCAGAATAAAATCGTCTCTATACAATATTAATTGAAATTTTAATATTACAGTTGTGACAACAACACGCAATTAAATTTTAAGTTAAAAAAGATTTCCCTCTACTTTCACTTCTATGCCAGAGAATAAATAAGTTATCGTTTCGAGAAAGACATATGTACCTATTATTTCAGGATGCAAACAGTCAGATCCTTAATATCTCTAGTCCATCGATCTGTCGTCCAGATGCATTTTTATGACCTTAGGCTTTATTAAATATTGCTCCAAACAAATTTCAGATCTTTACATTACTAAAGCCCTTTTTACTACCCTGATTGGACCGATACTTGAATATGCCAAAATTCACTCGCCTACGGATGACCAGAATACCGATTTTGTAAAACTCGAATCGACCTTGCATACTTCCGTATATTAGTAAACTCGATTGAGTTCAAGCATAGACAACCAGATCTAAAAATGAGTTCAAAGTAAGACATAGTCAAATGACAATAAGTATAGAAGTTCTAATAGTATTTTTATACTGGTTGTTATTAAGTACAGGCATACGAATAATGTAAAACGTAATTACACGCAAGAATAAATATGTAGAGTAATACTTTAAGTTGATAAAATACAAAACTGTTTATTGAAATTAAAATAAGGAAAACGATTAAAACTTAAATAAAAGATGATATTATTGTGGTTGTCTCATTAATATTATTCCATTTATATCCTTTCAAGGAAGATGTATGTCGCACACATATCGAATTATATTAAAGCATGTACTTTACATACCTATTAAATTCAAATTTGAAGTTCATAAAGGAAATCACTTTGTTTAGAGATCATTTTATTTTAATCATTTTGGTGTAAAATTACATGATAATTGGTTTTATGTGCGGTTTATTAAAATAGACAAAGAGGAATTTTAATAAGATGCCATTTAAAATGGGTTCTAAGAATAAGTAAAAGGGAAAAAAATAAACAAAAATCCTTAAACCTTTAGTAAAAATAGTGAAATAAAGAAATTGAAATTATTCTTTAGGATATGAGTGTTTTTTGTATTTTCATTTAATTAAAATTTTGGGGTTTTAATTAAAATAACAATTCGTAAAAGTATATGGGGAAAAAATTAATTGTATTTCACTTTGAAATATTCAAAGTTAATTATTTATATAAATAATACTAAAAATAATTTTAATATGCGCCTAAAGATATGCACTATTTCATTTCCTGATACAAATTTATTGAATTGTTAGTCTAAAGAAATTTTATAATTATTTCGTTTCTACTATTAAAAAGAAGGGTCACTCTTTCTTTTTTTAAATTACCTTATTTCTTTGGTTTTTATCATGCGACGTAAAAACCTCCCTAAACTAGAGTTTTTTCTTAGTTTTCTTTTAGCTGGAATTTTATTAACTGGACAAAAAATTATGATTGAATTTATCGAAGCCATAAATCAATCTTGGATAAAATCATATCAAATTCAATTTAATTACATCAGATGATATTGTTCTAACCGAATTTCACGTAAAATATATAACTTTAATTGATTTTTTTTTTCTTCTAAATTTTTTTTCATTTAACATCATTTCAAAAGATCCCAAATCAAATTACATCGCCAATTTTTGAACTAATCATCTCCGGTTTCCTTGGAGACATGATGTTTCGGTTGAGTTTTGTAACAAAACGTAATCAACAAGACAACCAAAAAGAAAAAACTTTCGAAATGATATTTCTATAGATACATAACTCTGATATAATGTGTCATCTGAAAGTAAAACATAAATTTTTAAACATAACTGAAGATTATCAAGAAAAGAATTTGATATCAAACTTTTAAAGGAAAAAATTGTTCTTTTATTTTTGTTGTATCAATTTTCTAACTATGAGATTCTTTTACTTTTCTTTATAAATTGTTAAAGTCTCAAATGACTTCATTTTTTGGTATACATATATTGTATATAAACTTCCGATCGAGTACATTGGTATCAATCAACCACATACAATTTTATGGAATAATACTTTTAAACCTTCTATTTCTAGATTCTACAATACAGTATCATATAATGGTTATTTGTCAAACTCAAAACAGAAACACATGTCTAATATATGTATTGTATATGCAGAGCCTTCCTCCATCCATATTTTGGAGTTTTCTTCGAGAGATAAAATATATATCTCATCAGGATATTTTGAATTTTCAAAAGGAAAACGACATGAAATTTTGATACTTTGATATTGTTATCTAAATTTCAAAAACATATATTCTTTTTTAAAATATAGAATTTATTTTTGTTGTCTTCAAAAAATATAAAATATTTGATTTTCTTTTTCATCCAAATGAAGAAAGGATATTTTATATTATATCAAAGAAATTCACATGTCTTTTTCATAGTTCTTATATTTTGATTCAAGAGTATAGCGCTTAGAAATTGGAAAGTAAGCAATTTACAATTTCAATCCACCAACATTTAGATTTAAGACATTCCATAATTAAAAATAAAGCCAGTTTGCTGTCCCAAATCTTTAATTATATTAGCGCTACATGCAGCTTGAGTGTACTCTGCGTGATGATAGCAACAACCTTGGTTGTAGACAGAAAATGAGCTGCCCATATAATTGTGTTGTTTAGTTTTTCTAATATTGTTTTGCTATTAGAGCCTAGGTTACCTCTAGTCAAGGTATTTGTATCTAGCCTTGGTGCCACATTTATGTCAAGAATATAAATTTAAAAAGCATTTCGACCTTCATAAAATATTGTCCTTTTTTATAAATAATTCCCGAAAATAGAAGAATTCATAAATTCACCCATTAATTAAAATAACGATTAAATAAAAAAAAAGATTAAAAACAGACATTTCTTTTTAAATATTCATCTTTAAGTCTTTTTCTAAACGATCAAAAAGGACCAAAAAATTTTGTAATTTTCGACACAAATCACGAAATGTTCATTGAAAAACGTTTTAAGATTATACCAGATTATCTTTATGGCTTCAGTTTTTATAGTACAGTAAGTATTTATGTCAAAAAGGATATCAAAAAGTTATCTATAACTCCGAGATCCATAAAATTATATACATTTTGTGTTGTGCGGTTTTGTTTTTTATTAGCACTTAAAAGAAAAGATGACAAAAATTCAAAAGACAACAATAATAATAAAGATGATAATTTGTGAAGAAACTGTAATTTAAAAATTTTCAAATTGCATCTTTTAAGTACAACTTATGATTTTATATACGCAACTAGCTATAGTACCCGCGACATTGCTCGCTTTTTATATTCCCTCCACCCCACCCCCATGACCCTCTTAATCGATATTAAATTGGCCTATTTAAAATAAACATTCCAAGTTTCAGGAAAAATCTCCCCACAATGGAACGAATTAAGGATAATTTTTAATTTGTGCATCTCTCGTAACTAATTTAGCGACTAAAATCATAGCCTATCCCTGTGAGCCAGTTTATCCAGGATAAACCATCCAAGTTTCATGAGAATCAATTTAGTAGTTTCTGAGTTTACTCAAAACCTACAAACAAACAAACAAACAGATTTATTACAGCAGTAGTTTTTAAGAAATATTTAAAGAAACTTTAGTGAACCAAGTCGACTATGAACCCACGTGTTAAATGCAAAAATTTTGAATGGCACCTGATTTCATCAAATATTTGTAAACAACTGAAAACTTTATAAAAGGAAAATTTCATTTTTCCAATTTTCTCTTATAATATTGTTTTTTACTACAACAGAATTTTTCTCTTAAGTTATTAGAACGCATGCTTGTAAAAACTTTCTGGAGAAAAACAAATGCATATATATATTTTCGAATTTTTGAATTTCCATTTATAACTGTCATTCAATTCTATCCTTATACCAAAAGTCCTTTAAATCGTTTAAAATCTTATTCAAATGAGCCACCAATAAATCACGTCATGTATGCTAAAATCAGTTTCGATTTTTATATACGAAAACACCACTTCATAATATACGCACAAACAACAGCACACAGGTTCTGGAACATAAAATCCGTGGTACATAAAACTATATATCCTTTTATCTTGTATTTTGTTTAAGGATATTCATCAGAAAATTAAATATAAAGGTATTTCTGTAAATTTATGTGAAATAAGTTTAAAAAAAAAAAAAAACAAGGATAACGTTGTCGGAAGATATTCATCAAGTTAAATATCTTTAATTCAACGGAACAACGGATCACACGAATTTATCTTTTATTATAGGAGTATTATAGTTGTTCATTCATCCTATTTGTATGGGCAATTAACTTTTACACCAGAAAATACAATTTTCCGTGTAAAATTGGCATGTTTAGTTGTTGAAGTTTATTTCTTCAACAAAGAAAATGTGAATTTTTAAAGATAGTACTAGTTATATCGAAAAGTCACGACCTAAAAATTAAAGGCTGTATGCATAGACTTAGTGAAACGTATTTCCATTTTTTTGATCACGTCCGAATAAGACAATTTGTCTAACTCCTGAAAATAGTCATTGATATTGTCGATGACTTCCTAAGTCGATACAAGTCTTCTACAACCACAAAAGCGCTGTTTGAATTAACAAAAAAATTGTAAGCTAGAATTTCACTAATCGCTTAATTCCATCCAATTGTATTGCCAGATCTAGGCGCTTAAGACTCCTGGATGCACCCAATGTTTTTCTAATATCTTCACAACACATTCACATGACATGGCGACAATATCAGCTATCTAATGCACTTTCACTTTTTGATCTCCTAGCACATTATTGGCTTTTTCAACAATTTCTCCATATGTCGCATCAATGGGCCGAGTTGGACGTTCTTCATCATATACATATATGAACACGTTTAAATTTATTAAATCACTGTCGTCAAAGGCGCAGGACAAACGTTTCTCCATCCAAGAATGATCTTCACTTTGAATGGTTGTCAAAACTAAACTAATTGACGGATTGACGTAGAACTTTAGACATATTCATAAGATAGTAGTTTCATATTAAGAAGTGGAATGGCATGGGACACCATTTTAGAAAGCTCTGTTTATCAGCCCAAAAACTTTTTGATACACCAGGTATAATATATAAAATTCCATCTCTATAGTATATCAAAATGTCAATAGAAAAATATTCTTAAGTTTTGATGAATATTTTCTTCTCCATTTCCTTTCAAAACAAAAAATAAAAAGGAAAATATTTTTATGGCAATGCAATTTACGATATGACATAATTTAAAATATTGGAATTTTTGTTTTGTTATTATTACATGTATCATAATGTCAAGAGCAGTACAAAAGAAAGTGTTTTGATATCACATATGAGTATTATTCGAGATGGCATTGTTGAATGTGTTTACACCAACTTTGATGTAAAAATTACTTATTTTTAAGATTGCCATAAAAATAAATAATAAAAAATGCAATATTCCTAAATTACTTGTTATGAGATGATCTGGGAAAGGTCAAGCTAGTCTATTAAAGGAAATCATCTTACTGAGTGATATAGGCCAGTAGGGAAGACGAATATATTTCCAAGAGTTCCAGTTCTTGAAAGGATGTGTTGGCTTCGCCATCATTTTCACCAGTGGCGGGTATTGTTGTGCCGAAGGCTTGGATCACATCCAGACAAACAATTATTACAATTAGTAATTTTTATTTAAGTAAAATCTTAGTCAAATTTTAACCAGTTTTTCTTTATCCAACTTTTTAAAATATTAAGTACTAAAAGTCAAGTTATTTCGCCTTTTCAAATGAAAGTAACTCAACTTTTGTCCTGCAGAAACCTTGGAGTTGGACTTCGGTTTAATGACAAATTTCTTACTGCAGAAATAGCGGTAATTGACTGTGACAAATAAATTGTTCAGTACTACTTGACAAAATATCAAGAGATCAAAATATCACCACAGAACATCTTCGAGCATTGAGTAGAAAAATGCGACATTTTTAAGCAAAGCTTAAAAAGAAAAATTTTCCACATTTTTCTTTTTCAACAAAAAAAACAATTATCGAAATTACTATTTGCAAAAAAAGATTATCTTAAATCCTATATATGAATTTATATCCTTCAAATCCAGCAGATTTTCTGCAAATATTATTTAATGATATCCATGCAGGACGTAGCAAGGTAGCATGTACATGATTTTCCTTTTAGATATCATCTGGGACCATGGCATGAGAACCAATACTTAAAATAATTTCTATATATTTATCATTATTTTTGACGTCTGTCCATTTTATGTCAAATTACAGTATCCTTTATTAATGCCTCATAACTATAACTTTATTGATGCTCGATGATACTACGTATATTTTCTTTCCTTTTTTTTTGTAAATGTAATAAAATTACAATTAGAATTTCTACGGAAAACAAAAATTTATTTTATTTCATATTAAAATTTCCATGGTTTTCTCGAACAATTTTTATCTTTTTAATTTTATGTTCTGCAAAGGAAATAGCAAAAAGATTTATTTCCATGGGCACTTTCTCCTCAGATACTACTTGTTGAATATTACAATTACTTATTTGATTGATGTTTTATGATAACAAAATTTTCAAAAAGTAAAGAAATAAAACTTGTGTTTAAGTAATTTTCATCTCGTTGTAAACAAAATCAATGAATTTCAGAAAAAGTATGGAAAAAGTTAACCTTAAAAACCACAAAACTCTATAATTACATCCAGTCATGAAACGGAAAGATCTAACAAATTGCTAAAAGCCACACAATTCAGGATGGCAGACATTTACTGGTCGTATTATATTTAAAACGATTCGATAACATGAAAAACTTAATATGCAATAAAACCATTGAAACTATGAGTATATTGTTCGTTTGGTGGACATATGGTAGATAATCGCCCTTTTAGGATGGATAACTATGAATACGTGCATGCTTGATAAGAACTTGTAAAATCATAGAGTAAATTTCCGATAAAATTGAGGTCAGCAATATGCTAAAATACTTCGCAAAATATTTGTTTGATGTTTGATGAATTCAATTTTCGCCCATAATAATTTCCAAAAGTTCAAATTTTCTCGCTTGGAAAATCGAATAATAACAAAGTTTTCACGTTGAAAATAGTTTGAAAATTTTTGAATATCACATTAGCATTGAAAACAGTTGAAGATAGATTTTCTGGCAATAATATTTGTATTAATTATTCAAGTTTGGAAGAAAGAAATATATTTTCTTCATATTTATAAAAATTAATTTTGCTTGTTGATTAATTTCATCGAAAAAAAAAGAAATGGAAGCTGATAAAGACTATAGTTCAATTACAGATGAAAATATTCCATTAGCAATTGAAATGGCAAAAACAAATGGAAAATTTCATGAAGCAATTGAATTATTATTGCAATTGGAAAAATTAACTCGTCAGGTAAAAAATAATAAAAAATGCAATAAAATCAATTGAAAATATTTTTATTGTTTCTTAATTAAAATTCATTAATAAAAAAAAGGGTTCCGACATAAAATCATT
This sequence comes from Xylophagus ater, assembly GCA_963422695.1. Classification (NCBI taxonomy): domain Eukaryota; kingdom Metazoa; phylum Arthropoda; class Insecta; order Diptera; family Xylophagidae; genus Xylophagus; species Xylophagus ater. Next base: position 6,824,256 of record OY730486.1, on the reverse strand, counting down.
GGGTAATGTTTTAATGGCTATCATTCAAGTATGCTACGAAAATTCACATTGGGACACTTTAATTGAATATATTCCAATATTAATTAAGAAACGTTCACAACAAAAGGATGCTGTTTCTAAAATGATACAGAAATGTGTTACATATATTGAATTAATTCCCGACAAAGATATTAAAACGAATTTAATTAAAACTATTCGGACAGTGACTGAAGGTAAAATTTATGTTGAAGTTGAACGTGCTCGTTTAACAAAAATGCTAGCGGAATTACAGGAAATTCAGGGTGACCTGGATGGTGCATGCGATATTATGAAAGATTTACAAGTCGAATCTTATGGTGGAATGGATAGACGAGAAAAGGTATTATATAAAAATATATTTAAGCAAAATTTATGGTACGCCTTATTTTTCGTATATGAAACATAATTCTAGAATCATTTTTAAATATCTTCTAAATGAATAAATGAATACCATCCTAAAATAGCTTATGATTCTTAGCAGGCTTACTTTTATTGTAAACTCCTTAAATGTGCAAAAAACAGATTTAGTTGAAAAAAAAATTGATAAATATAAGAAGCTCAATTATATAGTATGATCGGATTTTAAAGCTTCTATATATATAGTTTTACATGTATATAATTATCTCTTATTTTATAAATCCGATTATCTTGTACCGATGAATTCAATAAAGAAGAACTTCTATATCTGACTTTTTTCAGAACTCTGTTCTAAAAACGAATTTCTCTCTTATCTCGGATAAAAATATCGAAGCAGACCAACCAATTTATGTAGAAACGAAGAAACACTAAAGTATATTTCTTGAAGCAATAAATGGTAACTCTTTAAAGTACAAAGTTGGTTTGGTTGTCTTTTCTAAAAGATACAAATCTTGAGGCCGCTCAGATCACATTGAATTGCTGCTAAACCACAGCACGGTAATAGCTACTAACTTGTAATAGCGATTTTAATGCTAAGAAATGTGAGAAAATATTGCGTAATTTTCAGTCGATTCTGTTAGAACATAATTTAAGTAGACTCCGCTCCTGGCAATTATTTTAGAGACACCATTTTTCCTAATTAAATAAGGAAATAAAAATGCAACAATTAACATATCTTTAGTGTTAATAAAATTATTCAAATGTTTATAACTAATCAATCAAATATAATTTTTTATTGTTTTTTTAAAGGCAGAATTTATTCTCGAACAAATAAGACTTTTTCAATTAAAACAAAATATTGATTTTTGTCAAATATTGGTGAAAAAAATTCCATTACAATTTCTTAATGAACCGAAACAAGAAGATCTTAAATTAAAATTTTATAAGTTACGAATACTTCTTGATCAAGATACTAATTTTTTTCAAACATCTTTGCACTATCAATCGGTTCTTAATTTGAAAATATTTGATTCTAATCAAAAACAAATTATCATGAAGAAAGCAATTTTGTATTGTATTCTATCACAATTTAGTAATGAGCAACAGAATATGATGTATAATCTTTCCAAAAATACGATACTAGAAGATATTCCAATTTTCAAGTAAAATAAATACAAAAATTAATTACTGGCAAAAATTACTTTCAAAAGAACTTCTTTATTTATAGAAAACTTTTAATAATATTCTCAACTAAAGAATTAATTGGAATCGAATCATTTCATCAATTTTATAATGAAATTTTATGGAAAATTATTTGCGATCAAAATAAGGTTGATGAGAAATGTTATTGGACGGAATTGAAAGATCGTGTTGTTGAACATGTAAATTTTTAACTTTTTGTTTTTAATACAACTACAATATAATTGGAATTATTTTGAGAATTTCAGAATATACGAATAATCTCCGGTTATTATACAAGAATTTATTTAAATCGATTGGCAGAATTATTGGATATTTCTGAAGATGATTGTGAAACATATATCACAAAATTAGTTAATTCTGGAATAATATCAGCAAAAATTGATCGAACATTGGGATTTGTAAATTTTCAAGAGAAAAAAGAAATAAACGACATATTGAATGACTGTTTAGTAAATATGAATAAATTCATGAAACTGGTCAATAATGTATCACACTGCATTAATAACGAAGAATGTATTCATAATGTGTCAACTTCGTAAATTACTTATATCTATTTGAATCTTGCAAAAAGTTGGTAGATATTTATTATTATTTTGTTAAAATTTGAATTGTATTTAAAGTTATTATAGACTTTAATATTGGATGAAATTAAATTAAATGCAATTGTTAATAAAACGTTACAAAAATAATTATACAAATCTTTGTTGCGAAGAACTACAACTAAAACGCTTTAAAGAAACTCTAATCATATAAACTAAGAACAACTCATAACTTGGGGTTCGTCCCCCTAATATACCAGTTCAGAAATAGCGATGATTACCATTTTCGTGGTAAGACCTAAAACCTAGTTTTCAGTTGATTCTTTTAAGACACATCTTAAATAAACACTAGCTTTCACTGAATCTTTAAAACATGCAATTTTCATTTGAGTATTAAAAGCTTCAGCTGTGAGAAATGTAAACAATAAGAATTCTTTCAAAATTAAAAAGCAAAGCCAAATAATATTATTAAAGTTATTAAAACTTAAATTTTTAGGATCTTTGGATTCTAAAATTTAAAAAACAAAGGCGAGTATGCTGCTTTTTCTTTAATTCTCCAATTAGGCTTGTCCCGATATCACAGATGTTAAACTTTCATTTGAGTATTTGACCATATATTGCCTTTTAACCAATTGGAATCGTACATTTATTTTTTAGAATGAAAATAATAGATTTAAAGTAAAATTAATTACGAAAACAAAAAAATTATTATCAAAGTATCATAGTTCTTAATCTTTTTCAAGAAATAATCATAATTGAAAAAGTTTCGAAGACCATAGTTTATAAGAGTAAACTCCAAACATTATTTCAAAAAACTGCAATCTTCAGCTTTTGATACTTCAATTAAATGTACTCCTCATCACGAAACGCGAATAATAATTCAAACTTTTTCTTATTTGTACTATCTTACTTGTATAACTATCTTATACAATAAGTGTAAGTATGTATTGTAATCACAATTGATATAAGATTTACAGCAAAGAACATTAAGATATTTTTACTAATGATTTCCTCCATGCCTGTCTATAACTATACAAATTATAATATGGTAAAAACCAGTGGTTAATGACTTAATGATGACTCTTAACTGGATGTACTTTTATTTAACTCATTTTTACCCTTCTAGAGTGCTGTGATGGTTAATTTTATAACAATACAATTCTCACACCAAGTGAATATCATTTTCATTCTCATTTAAAATATATTTTATAATGATGGAAAAGATTTAGTTTCAAATTAATGTTGAGCAGTTTTATGATCCCATGTTTTGTTGAACTAGTTCCATTCATTTTTACAAGAATATAATTTCCATGAAAACTTTTATATTATATTATATACAAAAGGATTCCTTTTTTAAATTTCTAAAAATAAAATGCCAAATTAAATTGACTCAATTGTATACAATATTAAATTAATGAACAAAACCGAGTCAACCTATTTGATATTCTTAAACTACTTAACTACTTAAAAGCTCGTTTCTTTTGTCCTGATAAGATATAGGGTAAAGCATCTATAGTTTGCCATCAGTTATTGGCTGCTTGTCCAAATAAATGGAATTAATACTGTTGTTAAAGTAGTGTTAATATTCTCTGAAGTTTTCACTTTCTTTTAATATATTTGAATGTTGTTGTCGAAAATATTTTATTCTTAATAAAAATATACAATGTGAACTCTATAAGAATACGAATCTAGACTAGCAAAGTTAACCTAATCAAATTCTTAAGAGTTAATAAGCTTATTTTTGTAGGAAAAAAAGGAATGGTTACCATATATTTTATACGCGTTTATTTAAGCATTCTTTTATATCGCTCTTAATTTTTAACAAACATATTTAATGTTATACTTGAGGCAAAGATGTCACTAATGGATACATTTATTTATTTTTGAATCTAACCTGATTTCGGTCTTTATTTGATTTGCAATTTTTTCTAAATTCATTAAAAACTGTAAATTACTGTAAATCTTGAACTGGATTTTAATTCTAATGTCTAAACAATTCGATAAAATATCCAATGAAACTATGAATGGCTTTGCAGCATTTATAGTATATATTTTTCTGAAAATGTAATAAGTGTAATGATTTTCAACAACATCGACTAATTTTTTAATTTATTATTGCAATAAAATTTTAAAAATTTTTTGTTGTTGCAATTCATAAATTTTAAAATTTTTGAAAATATTTGTGATGATAGCAACTCTTTCTTTTAGTTACTAGTAAAATATCGAAATTAAGTTTTGTATATTATTTTCCACCAAATGTAAAAGATGCCATCTTTTTGAATAAATATAGAAATAAAAGCTTATATTCCACAAAATTTTTTAAATCAAACAGCTTTCAAAAATGATAATTTCGTTTTTCTTTTCCCAATTTTGTTTGTTGAAATGATTGAAAAATGTTTACAATAGATTTATTGGACTATATTTATATCATATCATGTTAATCTTATTTTGAATCTTGTTAACGAAAAAGGGATATATATATAAGAAATATACTGGTGAAACTGAGAAATTTCCTTCGGTTTTGTTTTGGTCTTTCTATATTCAAAGCTCATCAATTTATGTATCCTTTTGTTTCACTCTGTATTACAAAACCTTTAATATAAAATTTAGGTAAAACTCATTTCAATAAGTATCAGTTTTTACTAGCTTAAAGATAAATCTATTTATTAATGTAAGGCTGTCGAAATCGTGGAAAAAGAAATAAATACAGAAATCCCATTACTGCCACCAAAATTTAATATCCAGTTGCATCCATTTGAACTATTGCATCCTAATTAAAATTAGTCACATGGCGCACTACCCCTAACACTTGAAATATGTGAAAATTTCAAATTCGCCATTTTCCAGTAGGGGAGAAATTGTAAATCCAAAACAAAGTTTTCCCCTCATATCATAAGCTTTTCTATATTATTCTAAGCTTTTTACTTTTACTATTTATCACAACTACATAAACGTTTAAGCTTTATTCATCATTTCAAATTATGTAATATATTTTCAAGCTTTTCCTACATATGATGTTATTAAGCTTTCTCAATGCAGATGTAAGAAAGCTTTGACCTTGAGCATAATTTTGTTGTTAACATAAAAGAAGTACAACTTTGTAAAATGAATATGTTTTTTTTTACCTTTCTTTGTTGGAAATTTTCAGCAGTTAATTTTTCTTCAATATTTTTTAATGAAAATATAATTTCACATGAAATCAAGTTTTTTTTTTCTTGTATTTATTATTATTTGATTTGTTTTTAATTGACTCTTAGTAACTCCAACTATTTTTATTATTAGTTTGATTTTGTCTTTTTGGGGGGATAAACTTGTTAAAGATGATACTTTTAATTATCTATAATGCTGTGAAAGGTGATTTTACGTGCTATTTCTTTTTTCGATCAATTTAAACGTGAAATTAATAGTAATGAACTAGACCCCTAAAGAAATAATGTCTGAAAAGTTTTTTGGAAGCCTATAAAAAATTTTGTTTGCGTTTTAAAATCTAATTTTCAAAGTCAAATATTATGACTTTTGGGGAACATGAAATATTGATCTTATGTACTTTTAAAATTTCTTTTTATGGGCAATAAAATGACAGGTTAATGTTTTTATGACTTTTAATTTGGATGATTTATTAAAGAAAAATAAAATGTATGACCACAACTTCTTTTGAGTATTCTACTTACAAATTCATATTTATGGTAATATACAATCGTGACTTAGCATCCTTCATCAAATTCCATGTTAATTTATTTCGGTTGATGATGTTTTTTTATTCTTATTCGATTTACAAACACTTGCTACAACGAACGCGTTCTTCTTCTTTTACTGCTGCCTATCCATTATTGAATGTCATATCTTATTGCACACTATTGGATGTTGACGTTAAATCTGTCGTATTCTTCTCGATTTGTTGATGTACGATCTGCTAAGTTCTTAATCCGGTACATCCTCTAATACTCTTCAACCCATACAGCATCTGCTTTCGTCCGACGCTACGCTTTTCTTTGAGTGTTCCTTGAAGTATCAACTGGAGGAATTCATGCTAATCTGAAGACGATAATGTCAGGTGAAATAACACATATCTTTTTTGTTGCTTGTGAAAGATTTTTACCGGTAATGGAAAAGTACCAAGTATGTTAAGTACACTTTATTGTCTTCCATCTTGCAAAGGGTACAAAAATGACCAAGATCAATTTATATTGAAAAATGTTTGTGTTAAAATGGCATTTTTTAAAATACGAATACAAATTGTGGAGTTTTCAACAACGTTAATATGTTGATATATATTCCAACGTCATCTTCTGTAAATTGGCACAAATTTTCCGAACAACCCAATATAATGAGAAGTACCCTAAATCCTACAATCACTCAAATTACCGGCTAGACAATGATGCAACTAATTGAACTAATTTTGCACTTAAGCTTCGCCTAGAAAGCTAGTATACTTACTAAATAAAAACCATTTAAGTAGGAGTTAAATATAATATATTTATTTAATTACATGACAAAATTAAAAATTGTAGAAAAAAATTTTAATTACAACTTCTTAAGTTAATTTTTTTTTAATTTGTTATTACAATATTCGAATTACATACTTAATAATTAAAAACAATGTTAATTACGATAACTCACATTATTTAATATTATTTACATAAATTGATAAAGGAATGGCGTTTAATTAATGGAATTAATTAATTTTTTATAAATCATGGCTAATTTAGTCTTAATAATAGAAGAAAATCTTTAGCAATAATATAAAAAAAAAATCTTCATAATTAGTTTAATGAGAAAAACAAATTTTAAAAAATGTTAATTTAACATAATTAAAGCAAAAAAAAAACAAAATCGTAAAATATTTTTGACTAATTTTGACACAAATCGATTTCTATCGAAAAAAGTAAGCAAAAAATTTTTAAATTAGTAAAATTATTTAACAAATAAAAACTTTGGTATTAATCGTAACTTTTTGTTTACAGTCTTTTTACGCCAAATATACGCTTTTTACAAACTTTATCATTTTGCAAAATAAATTCGATTTGCAAAAAGGCGAATTTGATTTGCAAAACAAATTCAACTTCTGTAAGTCAGATTTAACCTTTCGCAAATCAATTGAAATTTTACGACTTCAATTCAACGTTTGCAAACCAAATTCAAATTTTTGCAAACCAAATTCAAATTTTTGCAAATCAGGTAAAGTTTTAGAAATCAAATTTTACTTTGGTATGCAAAAAGTTGTATTTGCCGTAAAAAAACTGTATTCAAAACAAAACAAAAGAGTCCTACACTTAAATAAATGGCTTAAAATTAGGTTAACCAAATTTCATCGAAAATTGTGACAAAAATTTTAGTTTTCTTTCAATTTTTACTGTCTTAAAACTATATTATTAAAAACTTCATATTGAAATTAAAAATTTTATATATATTTTATTTATATAAATGTGATTTGATTAAATTTTAAAATTATTTACTGCTTTGAAAAATATATCATCATATATTTAGTGGATTGTTTTCTTCTTTGATTTATCTTGTTTTCTTTTACGTAAAGGCGCTTTCTTTAGGATTATATGAGATTACATACTAGTAGTTTATTGGATTTGATTTTATCAGACAATTTGTTCAATTAAATATTTCGATTTATTTTAATTAAAACGGTGAATGATTACTTCAAAAAAAATTCAGTTTAGAAATAAAATTAAAAGATATTCAATCCAATTTAAAAAACATTTAAACTGCAATAAAAAATAGAAAAACAAATTATATAATTACAAATTGCCTGAAGTGAAGTAATTACGAACTCTTTTAGATATTATAATTATATTAATTACATTATTTTTTGGTATTGCTGTCTGTTTTGCATTATAAAACTATATATATATATATATATAATCAATTTACAGTGTATTTGTGCTTTTAATTAACAAGTTTTGTTTTATTTTAACAACAAAATTGGACATATAATTTTATTGCGGGTTCTGGAATTGCTGTTTTTATTTTATTCTGGTAGTAAGTGCCATTTTTTATCACTATTCTATTAAGATACTATAAAATATTAAGTTTATACATAATCTAAACAATTAAGCAAACCGAATTAAACCAAAAAAAAAAGTATAAAAAACCTAATTCACTAAAAAATTTTCACTAGAATTTAAATATAAAAAAATTTCTATGAGCATATCAATAATAAGGTCTGTCCCAGAAGATTTTGGACTGCTTTCAAATGGACACAAATTTTTCTTCTCTATAACAGTCTCTTCACCACGGAGCTTTATTATATTTCTTAACATTGTAAATCCAGTCGTCATTAGCTACCTCAGCGATTAAAGTCTACGGCTTTTTTTTTACATACTCTATCTACTCTACTCACTAATCTAAGCTTAAATTTCCAACGTTTTTATTCCAAATTTTTACACCATTTGTCTGGATAATCCTATATCCGGGATTTCTTGAATCAGGGATTATGGATCTAAGGTCAATTTGTAGGAGTGATTTCGTTTGAGTTTTTAGGATTGTTTTTGTTTGAAGGACGAGGATGAATTGAGCGATGCGCATAAGCTTCGTCCTCTACATATAAAATATGTTTTTAAGCACTTCTTCACTTTTTGCAGTCATAGCTGATACTGAGGATACTGGGATAATTATATACAAAAGCCTAAACAAGTTTTAATAGAAAATTTAAATTTCTAGTCAGTACCTAATCATAAGAAAACATCAACAAAAACAGTACAGACATTTCTGAGACAGTCCTTATATCGCTTCAAATAAATTATGAAAAAATTCTTTAATTTGGAATGTAAGCATAAAAATTTCATAATGATATAAATTTTAGCAAATATCATTATTAAAGCTCAATTATTTATTCAAGAATTACAATAAGACATTAACTTCTTGAAAAGAGTAGTACATAAAATCGTAATACTGGTAGAATATCTTAAAATTAGGTTTTCCTTTTCTTTTTTTGTTTACATTTGAAATTTGATTAATAATATTTATAAATAAAAAACAACAGCCTTTTTCCGTTATTCTATAATCTAGTCCATTTAAATATCCATCATTTTAAGAACAAAAAAATAAAAAAAGAAGATATATGTATATATTTAATATAAGATTCAATGAGGTCTCATAACATTATAAATAAATTCTCCAACAGTATTTCCACGAGGATGATAATTGCATACAACTAATACTTTACCTTTACGTGTTTTAGCTAAACCAACACCCAATTCCTGAGTTGATTTCCATACCATTTGTGTAAAATGACCAGCACGAAAGACACCTTTCGGTTCAACATTATAATTATGTTCACGATATTCTTCATACCATGATCGGCATACATCTTTTGGATTTGCTTTAGCATTACGATCAGATGACCATAAACAATAAATATTTTCACCATAACTAGAATTTGGACGGTATGCAAAACGATCCTCTTTTGCAAGAATTTCAGACCAATCCTGAGATATTTCACAAAGTTCTGGACTTAATCTAATAAATATATGGAAAGGAAAGAAGTACAAATAAAAAACAAAAACAGATAATATTTTAATAAAATTAAAATTTTTTTATTTTACAAAAAAATTCATTTTACATACTTAAGTTCCGGAACACCATGTTTTCGACGATAATCATTATGAAATCTGAGAATTTTATGTGAAAAATCATTAGTTTCATCGCTACAGCCACTTGACGATAAGGAAGTATCAGTCGAATCAGGTACTTTATCAATAACAATTTTTGGTGTTGTCAGAAAACCACCTAGTGGTGGTACATTTTCAGCAAAACTACCAATAAAATTTCCTGGTGGATCATAATTTGCCACAACATATACTTGTCCGGAACGATTTTTTGCTTGTCCTACACCCAATTCACGGCTATCCCTCCAAATAACTTGAGTAAAATGTCCTGTTCTTAAAGTTGTTGGTTCTTTTCGAAATATATGTGTATCAGCTTCACTATACCTGTAAAAGAAAAACAAACCAAATACAATTTATATGAATTATTTATTTAAAAATCAAATATAGTATCATACCAGTGTTCAACAGGTTCACGTCCATCAACAACGACGCCATTTGGCGATGAGCTCCATGAACAAAATATATTTTCACCATATGGTGAATTACTGCGATGTGCAGGATTACCACGTGATGCTAAAACTTTAGCCCATTCTTCAGCAAATCGACATAATCTTCGGTTAAGTTTTAATGCAGGTACACCATGTTTAGAACGAAATTCATTGTGAGCTTTAAGGCATTCATTTTCAAACTCTCCAAAAACAGATCGTTTTATGGAACCAGGCGATGGTGATTTTTGTCGTAAACTTATTTGTGTACCCGATTTACTTGTTCCATTACTATAAATTCCTGAACGATGTTCACTATAGCTGACATCATTTGCTGATGCTATCAATGAATGACTGTCACCATTTGGTGTTGTACTTCTGCGCATCAATCTTACTACACTCGGCGATTTTTTTACATCAATTGTAGAAAAATCACGACGTTCTTTTGTTACAACTGTCCGATCTGGTTTATGGCCTTTATATGTTTGAATTGTTTCGAAAGTGACAACTTCACATTGTGGATCCTATATATTAAATAAATACGAATAGTTTATATTTAATGACAATTTATTATAAACGATTAGTACCTATTAAGTTTTATTGATTATGGGAAAGTATATTGATACTGATTATAAAAGGAAAAGTGAAATTTTAAACTTTATTTTTGGATCCTTTGGGTCACATATATTTAACTTTAATATTCTAAGTCATAAAAAATGTTTTAACTGTGTTCAAGAAGCTTTTAAGTCAACCTATTTATTACATTTCAACGACATACATTTTTCAACTATCTAATCTACGTGACTCCATTTTAGAAATTACACATGAAAAATCGCTTCATAGAAATTTTAAAGTATCTTTCAAGAATATATGAAATTCATTTTGTACTGCGAAATTGATTAAAAATGTAATAGTATTGCATTGTAAGCATAGGTTGTGATCTACTAAAGTTGCGTTAAAAAATTAATGTGTTTTCGATAAAAAGGAGTCTGCTGCCCAAGTTTGTTTGGACACTCATATTTCCCTGATCAATCAAAGGCTAACCAGTGAGCATTAAATGTCCCCGATACGTTAGTAAGTAACAAGTACGTCCGCATTTCAACCAATTTACCCATGATTACAATAGGATTTAATCGTAATAAGAGTGCAAACCATGTCGGAACTAACATGAAATGCATGTACTAAATTGAGTCAAGTTAATTTACTTAGTATTGATGGCTGTGTAACAGTTTTCATTTAATGAATAAAAAATTAAGGTTTTTTATTTTTTCGACTACCTTTGAACTTGGTTTATATTTCAACCCTCTGTACACGCGAGTCCAAATTTCAACCCAATCTCGACTCCCTGATCTTTCGTCTCTTCATATATACGTAGTAATAATTTCATAAGATACTCAAATGTAATCAATTAGAAGAAAAAAGTTTATACCCATATTCTTTCATATGAAATAACGTTTTTTTTTTTTAAAACATACTCTGTATAGTTTTTTCCAAGTGTCAAAACGAAAATATTAAAATGTTAACTAATTAATCATGGCTTTCTTTAAAACAATTTTAATTAGAAACTATACTAAAAGAAATAACAAAAATCCTGTTTAGCTATTACATAAAATGAAAGACAATTTACATCATGGACATTCTAATATAAACGAGTTTTAATTATAATAAAACTATACATTTTAATTAATAACAAACAAACAAACAAATATGCTTAAACTTTAAAAGAAAATTAATTAACGATATAAAAGCAAAAAGCTAATTTTTCATTCTAATAAACTTTCAAGTTTAATGTTCGCTTTTTTAATTCTTTTAAATAAAATACCTTTTTAAAATCATAAATTTAAAACTTCTAATTAAAATCTCATCATTTTAGTGCAAATAATTAAAAATTTCAGTTTAATAAACTCAAAAAATTTTATGTTAAAAAATTATTACAACATTGTAAAATGTCATTTATTATTATAATAAAAACCATAACAATTTTTAAACTTTTAAAATGAATTTTTTCATATCAAAAAAAAAAGTTCCAAAGTTTACGCTTAAAAATGGTCGAGTTCAAAATCTAAAACTTTCATTTCACCTGAGTCAAAAAAAATAACTAGTTTCGAATTGAAATTAACGTTTTTTCTTTGTGCTGTAATGTTAAAAACTTGTCGAAATATTTTTTTTTAGAAAATTAGTTAATAAAATGTTAACAGTTTATTAAAAGTCTGTAATAGTCTCAGTAATTTGTTGGTGACCTCCTCTTATAGTATTTCAGTTCAAATTTAACATTATTTATAATCTCTTTTCAAATATCTCAAAAGAATGATTTGGGCTGAAAGAATCTATAACTTAATAGGTCTCAAGTCTATAAAGAAGAAATCTTATATCTAAGAATCTCTCAGCAGGTTTTCGTGTATTGTAAAACTTTTTTATTGTGACTAAAACTAACACGACCTACTTCAATTTGGTGTTTGTTATTAATGGTTGAAAAGATCACGTTTTTTCGTTTTTCTTTTATTGATAATGTTATAAACTTTTTCGAAAAAACTTGTTACATTTAAAATTTTCAATTTAAAGAAATTATTCACATGAAATTATCGTGTGTGAAAAAAAATTTTCCCAAAAAACTTAAAGCAACGATATTTTCGAGTTTTTAAACAAATTTTGTTGTGAAATTTCAATTTATGAGAAAAACAATTATTAATTCATTAATTTTTAACTTCTATGCCAGCGAAAGTAACACTTTAGTACGCGCCGGAATATTCCGCTATTATTTACGAAGCGATTTTAGTAAACAATTTTAAACAGCAGTAAGGATTCTGTGATTGCGACAACGATTATTACATTAGTTACTTCAAACTAAGGGTTTTACTTAGAAAATTACTTAAACATTATTTGAAAGTAACCACCCAATAATTCTCACCTCAAATTTATCACTTTCAAGTGACAAGTTGCATTAGGAAATATATGAAAACCAAAATAAATTGTCGCTTCTCATTTTATAGATTTTTTAATTTAATCCATATGTATAGATTTCTATTAGTGGCTTTGCACTATAGGTTGTTAGTAATCGATTGCAATCAATCATATTTCTTAAGACTTTTTCATGCACGCACAGACTTAATATTTTATGGATGTAATGTTAATTTGAAAAATGAAAATGATAAATATTTTCAAATACCAGTAGTGATACTCAATTTAAAAATATAATTGATCTTTCGAAGAAAAATATCATTAATTGGGGATATTGTTAGAAAATATGCCACATCAAATTATTCATCATATTGTAATATCTGGCTACAAACAAATTATAGCCTGAATGAATGTAACTAAATTATACGTTCATGAATTGTAATAGAAAAAAAGTGAATGTAGTAAAAATTTGAACTTTCTGACAACTTTAGTTATTAACATAACATTGTCAGAAACATGGAATTTCATAAAACTACAAAAAATTCATTTCAGAATTCGATAATATACTACTTAAATTCTCGAAAGTCTCCTAAAAACTAAATACTTTAATCCAAAAATCCATAGTTACAAATAAAGTATCAAAACATGGAATTAACCTTTCCAATTGTTGTTTAGAATGTGTTAACAAGTACACTCAATCATTCGATTCATGAAGATATAATAGCCATATTCCCTTACTCATGTAAATCACGGTGTACTATGGTATCTGTTGTAAGATTCAGTTTTATTATATACAAAAATATGGGATCATACAACTATGCAAAGATATACCACGTTTTAAGGGAATACCCATAATAAGGTATATTATTATTGATATGATAATATACATCTTTTTAATATCTTACATATCGTATTTTAATAAATATGATTGCTAGGAAATGAAATTATATTTTTGTTTATGAGATAATTTTGTCATTTATTTAAATATAAAACAAAACAATACAAATTCCCGGCATGAATGTTATTTTTTTATGATTTGTTTTCATTTAAAAATACACTAATTTCTACATGAAAACTTGCTATTTTTGTAAATAGACTTAAGTCATGCATGCATGATGGTGTCATACAGAGTATTACGTTATCATTAAATTGCCTCTTACATAATAAAGCTTCTTTTTTTTCCCATTGTATCGTAAATTAGATAAAGTCAAAACACAATTTGCGAATCAATGTAGAATGTTTTGCATTATTTTTATAAACGTGTATAAATCGTATTAGCAATTTCTTCGTTCGATACTAATTTCAATTCGGAATTTGCTTTTTGTGTTATTTAAAACGTTTTTGAAGTTAGTCACGTCATTAGGTTTCGTTAATATTTATTGTTTTAAGACACTTAACACCATCAACTTTTCACCTGTTGAACTATTATTGATGGGAATTGTTAAATTTTTTTTTTTTTTGTTTGTTTGGGACGTGATTTAACATTTAATTGTTTTACATGTAACAATTTACAAGTAGGTACATCGTTATTGAATAACATATAGAAACTTAAAATCGGTTTAAAGCCGAGTTTTTTATGTCCTATGATAGAAATTGGACTTGTACTATAGTTAACAAAGTTAACTATTTCAATGAAGAAAAAACAATCAAATATTTTATAATTTTTTTAACATTTTTTCTACACAACTTTTTTTTCCTCTTTTTCGAATTTACAGATAACATGAGCCCATAAATCTGTTATGCAAATTTAATTCCAATCTGTATACTTGTAGCAGTTTTGAAAGTACATTTGAAACATTAAACAAACAAAAAAGCGGAAAAGGTTTATGGGCAGGCTTGTTTTTTCCTACAAATATTTCTTTATACGTCGTATGTGCCCCACAAAACTAATATACCCTCTGGTAATATCTACCATAGGGCATAATAATGAACATTATTTTTCTCGCGATAATAATGACTGAATGACTATGAAATAAAATAATTGAATAAGAAAAGTATATACAGTGTAATCCAGATAGTTGTGGGAAATAATGTAAGCTACGGCTAGTGTTCTATAGTAGGCATATGTATAGTGGTTTTTTATTAAAAATATATATACAAGTACATTTCAACAAATTGCAGTAATGTATTCCCAGTTATCTTCAAAAGACTAATTCATTACATTTTAAATCATAAATACTTATTATTTGTAAGATTATACTGAACATAAATATCAAGAGCTCGGATTGACAGTTGATTATCCTTGTCGGAAGTAATATTACGCTTAAAAAACATCCTTTATATAACAATCAAAGATTCGTAAAAAATTCAATTCCTTTTTAAAAATAAAAGGTTGATTGATTTAAGTTGCAGTACTGATACGAACAGAGAATGCAATGTTCAAACTATTGACCATAATTCTTACCAAGTATCGAGATTATACTGTATATTTTTGCTTCCCATTGATATAGGTTAATTCAACTAATTTAAAATAATTAAATACTACTAAGATAATTAAACAAAACCCAGCTATTAATCATAATCATAGGTTTTGTATACGGTTTTAGTCATTATTATATTATTGTTAGAATCACATAAGTCTAAATCTAAAATGGCTAAGAAATCGAAAAATTTAACAAATAATAAAGAATAATTTGAATTGAACAAATTGATGTTGAATTGAAATATCTTTTTAATCAAAAGAGAAAAGCATCTTGTTCACTATTGTTCTATACATGAAAACCATATAGTCTATGAAAAATCGAGACTGGGACAATATAAATTAGTTATGTTCTATTAAAATAAGTTCATTCTGACCGTTCTATGACCTATTTTTATATGACCGTCATATTAATATTTTTATTTTTTTTTTCTTACTTTACATTTTATTAAAGTATCTCATAAATAGAAGATTGCATTTTAAATAAATATGATCTTTATAAACAATTGTGGAATTGTTTTTAATTTATGAGTTATATGACACTATGAGATTGTAATACTATGAATTCCCATATTCTCTATGCAAGCAAGAAAAAAAACTCATTAATTAATTATATTTTATGAAACAAGATAAAATTTCCTAATTTTAAAAAATGGTCAATGAATGGAATCGAAAAGTAAAGATTTCTTTATGCTTTTTACTGTATTGAACATTTTCATTTTGAATGGCGCCACTCCTATATAAAGTTGTGGAAATTCTTCAAAACATCATTTTGTGCTTTGTGAGACTAACCTTTTTTTTTCTAGAGATGAGAAAAAAATAATAAGAGCGCCTAGAGTGTATAGTAATGTTAAAAAAAAATAGGGTCATAAAAAAATAGAAGTTACTTGAAAGTTACATAGCGGATTTCGATATTTCTGTCGATTCATTACTCCAGTAAATTAACAAAACAACAAAAATGTGAATTAAAATTACTTCAATGTTTAGCATTTTACTACACCGAAAAAAAAATGTAATTTCATTTGAACTACTGACTTTTGTGGAATTTTAATAGCAGAACTAATCTAAGGTATCATCTATAGACGTGCTTTTTTTTACCTTTACACATTATAGGAACAAACAAACAAAACTGTCTGCGGTATATAAGTTTTGTACGTTTTTTACTTTAAAAACCTTAATACATAATATTGTACAAGAACAGAAGTTTTTAATGTTTTACCGAATCATGTCAGAACCTATATGATGAACTTACAATGAATTTCCTAAATTGATTTTTTCAATCCGTCTCCATACAGTAGCATATATGAAATTTTGTAGTTACAGCTTTGAAATGTAAATGAAAAGTTCGGTTAATTTAAGTTTTTCTTATGTTTACAATCTGATCTCAAATAACATGTTCAGTGCCGCATCATGTTACCAAAAAAAAAAAATCATTCTTTTGGTTCATCCTATTGTTTGTCTTATTCTTAACTAAGTCAAAAGACAAACCGTCTGTCATGTTTCATATAAACTTACAAAGTGTCGGAGATAAATACTGTTTTATATGGTAATTAACATGTTAAAAGACATATAATACTATACCAAAATAAAGTCTCAATGATAAAACCAGTTTAAAGACTTTTATAGATTTGTCTTCGCCATGTACCAGAACTTTGTGTACAACGTTTGACTTCCAATGTATGATTAAGGAAGCGGAAGTCGAAGTCGAAGTCATCTATATTCATATTTATATTGGAAAATGTATAAAGTAATTGATGTTGATCTCTAAACGAAATTTGGCTAGATTCCCCTTTAAAGCCAACTAGATTTATCAAGTAGATTTCCTAGGAAATATCTAGGTAAAAAATTCTGATTAAGTTTGTAGTTCGACAACTAACTAGATGTAATATGGAGATGAGTTAAACTGCGATTTTTAAAGAACTTGAACAGATTGTCATTGTTCTTTAAAAAGAACAGTGACTTTTGTCTGTTCATTTTCACATCTGTGATTATTCGTAATACGTAAATTTTTTTCAATTTATATTCGGTCTATAAAAATGAAACACAATATGCTTTTCTCATCTTTTAGTTATTGTTCTTCTCAAAATGCAAATATGCATGTGTAGCATGTATGCATTTGATTTTTGATACCATCCAGTGTCCAACTTTGGTGCCACTGTTATCGTAGTATCGCCTTTTCCTAGATAGTATTTATATAATACACTTTCAGAACATGTTTTGGTGATTCTACAACTTTCACAGGTCTTCCATAAAACACATAATAAATAAAACCCAATTAAATAGTAAAACAAATATTTTACATTCTTCAATTAACATTTTGTCGACTTAATTATAAAATCTTGATTAATTAATTCAATTAATTAAATTCACTTTTTTTTGTACGGGTTTTCTCGCCATAATTAATAAAACAACAAGAAAACAAAATTTACAAGTTCATAATTATCACCAAAATGAATTTAACAATAAAAGATAACAATATATCAAATCATATGAATATATATAAAAACTAGTTCAAGGTAAGGTAGATTAAAAAAGTTTCCTATGAACTTCATAAAAAAGTATGAATAAAATAATGTTCTAAACCGCTAAACAAATACCAGTTTGAATATCTATAATTAAAAAATAAAGATTTCTATATAAAAAAAAAATCTGCATATAAGTCAAAAGCCATGGCATTTTTTACCGGTTAGAGCTCATTATAAATAAACTACAAAAGGTGCATGGAGCCACAAAAAATTGAAAGAAAAATTAAGTTTCAAAAAAATAATTATTAATATTCATTGGGAGTGTGCTCAACCTCGTATTTCAAAATGGTTTCAAAAAAAAAATTTCACTTAAAAAATTGCAAACGAATAATTTACAATAAATCATAATTTTTGCATTCCATTAGAAATTATTGTGAAAACTGAATCAAAATAAAAAAAATCGCTCCTTTTATTTCTAGTTCAATACAAATTATTAAGGAGCCACATCTTTCTAGTGTAGGCAAAACAAAATAAATTATGAAGAATCGAGCTCTAGATTTGAACCAGAGCCTCATTAGCTTCTAGAAACAAGATCTTAACCAACCATTCAACAGTGTATTTATTAATCTGTTCGATTTGCCTTTTTCTAAACGTTATTCAAACATTACAACTGTTATTCGAAATACAACAATTATTCTATAACCTTTCAATTTTCTATGCCAATTATTTCTATTAATTATTTATTCAAAACCTAAACTAAACCAAAATACCTATACTCCTATACTAGACAAAAACTAAAATCGATATTTATATTTTCACACTTTTCGAAAGCTTTAAATTTTAAGAATATATCCTTGGTATACAGTAATTGTATATACGACTAAGTTGTAGAATTCTAAGCGAAGCAAGTTTGATCGTCCTAGGACCATACTTCAAAGTTTAAGATGCTACATCTAACCCGGAAATAAAATTTTTATCTTTTGAAAACTTTCTCTAGCTCTAAGTTCCAAGAATACATCCTCGAAATTTTACATCGATATCTATAAAATTGACGAAATTATAGAATTCTGAATTAACTAAGTCCGAGAACCATATTGGAAGTTTACTCATATTTTTCTCACAACACTATTTACAAAGTTTTTAGAAAATACGATGAAAAGAATTCAGATATCATTGAAGATTTAACTATTTAAGTTTTCTAATAAATGTTGTTTATTTTCAACAATACTTTCTGAGAAATATAAATTTGAATCCAGATCTTTCTTCGGCAGTCTAAGTAGATATCGCCCCTTAAGTTTCCTTTCGCAATTTCATATTTTGAAATAATATTGAAAATTATTATTAGAATTAGTAACTATGCTATTTTCTATTTTCTGAAATAAAATCACGATTCTGCCAAAAATAAAAATAACATTTCCAGATAACCTTTACGACATTTAATAGCGTGCATATAATTTAATTGATTAAAATTATTCTATTTTATAATAAAAAAAATAATAAAACGCATATATATAGTATGTATTTTACTCACACCCTGTGTCTTTTTATGATGGTTAATTAGACGTTGATCAGTTTTCCTGACCATAACAACGCGTGACAAGGAACCACAATCATGCGATGAACTAACTGTTGGTATTCGAGTAACATCCATCAGAACTGGTCGAGCTGGTCTGCAATTAATCAAAAAAAAAACAAAAACAAACAAAAATATGTTATTAAACCAAATAATATGTCAATAACAATTTTATTTATATTATGATAATCTTAACTTAATATTAAGAGTTTAAAAAATCATGCGTAGAGCGATTACAAAGAAGTTGCAAAGAGTTGCATGACAGAATCTTATTGTACTTTCACTATTGTACATATGAAGGCCACGTTTGTAACATCTCAAAAATAACATGGGATTATTGTCTTAAGGCACTAAAGAATGTACTTTCTGAACCCAAATTGGCTAGATTCTGTAGCTTGGCTTAATAATTAAATTACTAGACATCAAGTATTTAAATAGGACAGTGATTTTCAACCTTCAAAAACCTTTGTGCTGAGCATACAATATTATCGTAAGAACCCTATTTGTGGAAATTTTTACTTTATTATCGGATAAATAGAAACGACCAGTACTAGCTAAATTACTAAATCTATAAAATTATTATCTGATACTTGAGAGCAACATTACGTGGAGAAATAACGAAAACGTTTATAACTTATTACCAGACAGAAATTCGACGATTAAACCTAACATAACTCAAAACTTTTTGACTAATTTGAAACATAAATTTCTAATAAAAAGGATAATTAAAAAAGTTTTGAAAAAATAACATATGTCAAATATTAATTGTTATTACAGGAAACCTTGATTTCACTCAGCTCTTTTCTTTCAAATTCGTATCGAATACGATCATCAGAAATGATCGCATATAAGAAATTGGATTTAATTAAAGATCATGGCATTGAATTGCATGTTTTGAATATCAATTACAAATCTCGAAATTCATAAAATCCATGGACTTTTACTTGAAACTTAATCTTATTATTTTTTCAAATACGAAAATGATATTCACAAGCATTGATCGTAAGTAATATACTTTTTGTAAAATTAGATTTTCATTAAAATCAATCAATCACACGGGGTGCAATAATTTATTTCAAAAGCAAAAAATTCGATGAATTTTTAGAAATTTTTTCACTTTTACAGAATTTAAAAGTTCAAACAAATATAATTTGTTTTAATGAACTGAACCGTTCATTGAACTACTTTCCGAGGAGGATTGTCTGTACAATAAATTGAAGACGTGATTGGAAATAATTTTATAAATTCTCATCAAATTGAGTCATGAACTTTTTTCGATGTTATTCAAATAATTTATTTTTAAGTAAATAAAAATTTGTTCCTTTTAAATTTTGGTTAAATTTTCATATTTAAAAAATCGCAAACTTTCGAATTGATCAAGCTTTTTTCTTTTTAGTTATGTTAGCATGTTCTTAAATCCAATGAATCAGAATTTTTTACTAACAAAAAAAAATGCTAACCACTTATAATTTCTTGTACTAAACATTTCAAGTTTAATTTTCTGTTAAACTATAGAAGATTCGAAAACATAGTTCAATGAATTTAATTATTCATTTCAATAGGCTGGAATCCGTTCAACGTGGATTTTTAAAGTTCGCCTTACAGAACCTTCCCTGGCGTAACCTTCTATTGTTAGCTCCTTATAACTATAGTATATTCAATAATTGTTAGGTTTACATTCCTTAGAAAGACGTCGCAAAGTGACTGATATGGGATTTGTGAATCAAATTTTTAATGATGCTATTGATGCTTCATATATTTTAGGCAAAATGCATCTAAATTCTAACATTTGTTCGCTGAGATCTGTAGAGTTGTTCAATATTAGGTTTCATGGCACAGACTACGGTAAAAATTAACCGGTCTCCGGACTGTTGTGCGAGGTAATTGCTAATGCATGACTTTTGCCTCAGCAAGTAAGTATAAAATGGAAAAACGATTATGTTTATTTTAAATCCAATTTATGTACAAAAAAAGGTATAAATTTACTCAATTGAAATTCAAATTTACTCAATTTTGGTCTGTCAGATCAGTATTTCATTAAATTCACAACTGTGACAAAATTTTAGCAACATCTTTAAAAAAGTGCAGGACTTTTTGTCCACAAATGAGAAAGATGCCAAAAGTTTCTTGGATATTCAAAGAATCAGTACTCACTTCGATCATTTATAAGAGAACTTATTCTCTAGTATAACAAAGTAAAAATAAATTATATAAAATTCGCAAACAAGGTTTACTAATTAAATTTAATACGCTAATTCTTTTCAATAATTTTTTCGTAAACAAAATATTTGCATATTAAATTTAAATAAAAAATTCCATAAAATTCGAATTCATTCTGCCTTTTTACATTAATATGTATTTATTTTTGTTGTTTTCTGAAAATCTGAGCAGAATATTCTGGCATCATTTGATTGATATGATCAGTCGATCTTTTGTTATAGAATATAGTAATCATGAAGATCCATCATTAATATTGTTGCAGATTTTCCATTTACGAGAAAATTTTCAATGCACCATGGCTTCATCATTCAACGGCCTGTACTACTTCCTGTCTAAAGTAAGTCATACAACAACAACAAAAAAATAACATTTCAGCACATGAATTATTATTGGAAATTTTCAGTTCAAAAGACTGCAGCACGAAAGATATCTTCTTTCTGAAATGTTTTCTCAATCTTAAGACATAAAATTGGAAATCATTTAAAAATTATTAAATTTTCAATTTCGAAAAAAAAAAAAATTATATTTTTAGAAAATTGAAATTTCAGAAAAACTAAAATACATCTTGGATAAATTTTCCTGAAAATTCAATATTCTATTATCCAGTTTTTACACGTGTCATAAATGAAAACTGTGCCTGGAGTCAAGAAAAAAAAGAAAACACATAATTGTACAGATTGAAAGATCTTTTAATAGAAATCACTTCAAAAACAACACAAAATCGCATGGGAAAAAAATGATTTATGGTAAAAGTTTAAAGGGCCAAAAAGGTATTCTCGCATTACTTTCACGTGATGATTCACTTTCTTCTATATGCCCTTTTCTTAGATTGAAGGTGCATGCTATTTTTCTTTAGACTCCGTCTGTCTTCAACTGGATTTATAAACGGAAAGGCGTTTTTATTTTGTATTTTATGACAGTTAAATCGTCTTAAAATTTTGTACACCAAAACAAAACGATCTTATATTTCATTTTAGTAGTTTTACAAATTAAAATCTTAAAAAATGAACTGAACTGAATCGATCTCCATCTTTCATAACATCATCATCAGTAAATCTAAATTATTTCTTTTTTTTTTTTCTGATACTTTGAAAGATTATCGTATAAACAAAACCATAAGATGGAATATTAAAAATTCTTTAACGATGATCAGATGGAATAAGATCATTAAATTAAGATGAGAAATTATTTTGATCTTCAAATACAATTGAATGTTATGCTATTTTGTAATTTACGAACGATCACGAATTTGAAACTGAAATAAAGCATATATAATACTTTTTATTATACGTAGGTCAGACAAAAAGTAATAAACTAATTTTAGTTCACTGCATAGAGTTGTAGATATACTTTTTATATGATTCAATGGTTTAGGTCATAGTAGAAAAACACAAGTAGGCTGCGTTTTAAAATGAGCGTCCATTTTGCAACGTCGACATAAAAAGGAATTTTTCCTTAATTTTAGAATCTATTTCAATATTGTCATATTAAAAAAAAAATAATTCATAAAATGTTTGGAAACTAAAAAGTCATCTTCATTCATATTGGTATAAATAGAAAATACGCATGATAACTCTAGTCCTAGTGTATGCCACTAGCTTCGGTTGAGATATTCTACTTGCAGAGCTTATATTTTCAAAATGCGGCAATATATGTAAGTATAATCAGACTTTTGGCGCAATATCAGCTTTAAAATATGAAGAGTTCCGTTATGGCAGCCAAGTAGAAAAACCAAAACTTGCAGCTTTAGGATATGGTGATTTTTGATACTAGATCTTTCGTATAATTTAGCTATTCTGACAAATTTCATTCATTACAGGACATTACTCGACTTTAAGCTATTAATATAAAACAAAATAATTCAATAATACAAAAATTCACTTTACTTTTTAATTGCGCCTTGTACATACATATAATACATTCTGATTTATGATTATTGCCTTGCTTCGCATTAAATTATTCAACACCAAATGTTTGCAAATAACGACAGTTGGTCCGTTGTTGATTTTTCGTGCCCAGCATCTCTCATGAAACCAGTAACTCAAGATGTATAAATATTTGTTCATGTACCCTAAACAATCTCAGAAGTACTTAAATTACTTTAGTTTAAATGAAAGATGATATACAAACTTGAACTTAATTAGAAATTCCTTTGGCATTACACCATCATCATCGATTTGTTAATAATAACCATTTTTAAATTATAAACAAATCATTTTGAAATTGTCACGTGGAATGTTTTAATATACGTTTTAAGGTTTTTTTGGGGAATCATCTTTTTTAATTATTTACTAATGGGTGCGCCGGGAGGACAGAATTACAATACTTCTTAAACTTATCTAATTCGAATAAAAAATATAAAGATAAATTTTAAAACGAAAATTATATAAATTTTGTTAAACATAAAAAAAAACTAACAAATTATGGGCGGTTAAGGTGTAATTTATTGTGAAATTACTTTCTGGATTATTATTACATACGTTAGAATGAATTATACATTTTTTAGTTGAATTTCTAGAATAAAATTTATTTCAAAGAAATGATATACGATTTTGAGTACAGATAAAAAAAATAATGATGAGCTTTTATAACAAAATAAACATTTCTATGAATTGAATAACACAGAATAAAATATGATTTGCCATTTTTCCCGTTTTTCATAGAAGAATTATTCATAACCTATACGAAAAGTATTTGAGTAAGAGCCTTAGAAAATCAGTAAATATCCCAACCAGCGCATTTCACGTATAGAGATTTTAACTACTCCTATTCACCTCTTTACAGGTTTCCAACTTTATCGTTGCTCAACTACAATCCGTTCACCAAGGAACTTATTATTAGTTCTTGAAACTGTTCATCGACTCGTTTTGACTTCCTTAGCTTTTAAACTATATAGTTTGGGATTTTAAATATTTTGCATCTAAAAATGCATTATATTCACACTTCTTAACCTCTTGTAGTAATGGTTGATAGTTAATGGGATAATCATAAAAATGACAGTATATACGTAGTCTAGACTGATCAGTGCAAGGTTTGACGGTAAATTTTAATTCGTAGCCAGTAAATTATTCTAGGAACAAATCAGCAAAAGCAGTACAGAATCTTCTGGAACAGTCCTTAATAGTTAAAACCACAAAATTGTATTCTTTTTTTCCTAACACTGACTCTTAGTCTTTGTTATTTATAGTTAAATATCGAAAATTAAGGTAATAAAAAGTATAGGTATGTCTATAAATCTCGTAAGCTAATTAAATATGTACATACTACATCAAAAAGAAAATTTTAAATGATTTCTTTTAAGTTAATTAAGGAAATTGCCAATTATGAATTCTGCTATATCTACAGAACAATATTTATGTATGAAAGGCTTCCAAAAAGAAATCGTATTCAAATTTAAATTTTTTTTCACCAGGAATTAAATCAATGTAAACAAATAATTTTATATGAATTCATCTTTTCCGCAATAATAATAAACAAATTATTTGTCGGATGAAGTCATATTTATTCACAGAAAACCACTTAACATTTTGATAACTTTCTTAAATACACAAATTAATTTGAATAAATATGAACATGTTCAGAAAATTATAAACTGAAAGTTGAATTCTCTAAAACGAATTTCCTGTCAATATGGGAAAATTTTCATTAATGAAAAACTTTTAATTGAAAAATCTAATTTAAGTAATAAAAAAACTATTAAAATCACGTGTAGAAAGAATTAATAAAATTTGTAGTACATATAGGTAACCCTTCCATTTGTACGGGACTGGACTAATATATAGCAGTTGAAACACGGTTGAAAATTTTACTAAATACTCATAAATGCCCAAACTTTGTGAATTATAGATGAATTTCAATATTGTAAATGACGAGCAGGTTGCAAATTTAAAAAACTAAGTAAAGGTATTCAGGATGCAGTAAACACAAACGCATTCGCTTTTGACCTCTTCTGTAGTAAAATTATATTGAAAAGGCTATCAAACAACTTGTAATATAATCTTCCTTGACTCATGCTTGATTCTGAGCATGACTTCTGATTGTTTGGTTTACATCCATACTAACTTATTCAATTATTTATTTTTCACATTGCAATCCCTGCTAACCTCAATTACTAAATAATAATCACTAAACACTAAACCTACTTCCATTACTGGCAATAAATGAGGATAATTACAAACTGTTGGCAATCTTATTGCTTCCTTTAATCATGTCTCATGTCTGATAATGTAACAATAGTGAGGAATAGGAGAGAAACTCCCAAGTTAAAAAATTTATTTGATGATTCTTCTTCGATCCTCGTGAAGGAACTCAGATTTTCAATTAGTTTTTTTTTTTTGGATCTTTAATAAACAGAGTTCAAACTGTTGGTAACAGATTTTAATAGAGAAGTCTTATTTTTATTAGTATTCCGAAGAAAATAGCAGAAAAAATTGGAAAAATATCGAAAAACCTTGAGAAAAAAGTCATTTAAAAAAATATGTTCATAATTATTATTAAGTCAACCATAAAATTTTTTTTAATAAAGATAATAATAACAAAAAACCCAGACAATATAATAAAACCTTATTACAATTATAATAGTCCACGTATGCACTTGTTTAATTCGTTTTTAATAAATTTTTCATGAACCAATAATAAAGTTTTAAAACGAAGCATCGTGAGGCATTATTAAATAAGCTTGTAGGTCATTACTACATAATGAAAAGCTTGCAACAATAAAAACTAAATGCATTTTATTGAATAAAAAAAAACTATTGTTATAACAAGTGAAAATTCAAAGGAACAAAAGCTTTCTTATTTTGTTTTTCTAGAAAATATTGATTTAAGTTTGTAAATTTGTAATCAACCAATTTCTTAACTAAAGGGTTTTTCAATAAGAGTGATATATTTTGAATATGGCAAGGAGGTAACAGTTGAAATGCCACAAATGGTATTTGAACTCAGTATAGTATGCAATTTCATCATGGAAAGATATACGCTTGGAAATTGTCCAAAGACTTGATCAAAATTCACGTTTTTTTGTTACAACGAACCGTGCACTTTTACAAACAATCAAAATTGTCATTATTGGAGTGTTTCCAATAAACATATTGCTCACGAAAATCTTTGCATCCTCAAGAAACCATGCTGTGGTGTGCATTCTGGTACGGAGGTATCAATAGTATGATCAAGGGAGAAGAAAATACCATTTCAGTCAATAATGAATTGTTTATGGTCAAAATTAAATAAAATTAATTTGTCGGAAGTTTATTTTCAACAAAACGGCGCAACATACTATACTGCTGGTCAAACAATAAATATATTGTGGCACAAGTTCGGTAAATGGATAATTTTAAGAAATGGACCTGTAAATTGGGCTCCATGAAGCTGGGATCTATAATGCTATGGTATTATTTTTTGCGGGGATTTTTCAAGTCATTGGTTTACGTAAATAAAACTCAAATTATTCATGAAATAAAAACGAATATTGAATATTCGTGAAGAGATATACTGCCATCGAAATTGAATTCATCGACGTCGGTCCTGCAATCGAAGCAGAGGCCGATGTTTTGTTCATAAATATATTTGTTTCAGTAGTACTTAATAAAATAAAAGAAAAATTTTTAATTTTATCTCAATTCGTTGTTGTTTTATTTAGTTTTATAATCATATGAGTCTTATTAGAAAACCCTGTATTATATTGTATTTACAGAAAAGGAACAATACTGAGCAAAAATGTTTCATTAAAACGGTTAAAGTTCATACAGAACTGAAGTTATTTACTTTAACTTCAACTAATGCTTCTATAGAAGCTTTTTTTTATCGCATCTATAGATAAACTTTTATTTTTATCCACTTTTTTATTCATATTTATTTACAATGAACGCGGAAAATAGGATTTATGAATACTAAAAAATATTTTTATACTTTTCCTTTCAACTTTCTCTATATAACAAAAAGTTTATGGAAAAAAAACAACCACATTAATAAAAGAAATAGAAATACAAAAAGCTCTATTCTTTTAATAATAAAAAATAGAAATATTATATAGTGTTTCTTATATATGTTGAAAATAGCATGAAAAGTTTGTTTTTTAAGAGATCAAATTTTTAGTGAATATACAAAAGTCAATGACACTTTTGATGTCTTGACATAGTCTCGACAAAAACTTAGAAAAGAAATTATTATTCTAATGATTATAATGAATGACGTTGATATACATATATGATTGGCAAATCTAAACTAACGAACAGACATATATTATAATTAAACAAAATAGACATTCAGACAGATTGAAATAACATATGAAAATAGCAAGACTCTTATAAACGAGTAGTACGGAAGGAAATCTCAGCAATAAAAATGAATAACATCAATTATTTCATTGCAGTACAGTCTTTTATGCAATTGAAAAGATGTACTATAATATATATAAAAGTTCTTTTGGACAATAGTTGATAAAAAAAATTTTTACTAAAAAGAAATTCCATACAAGAGGATATGAATTCATTTTGAAGAAACATTTTTGCATTTACTTGACATGTATTTCGTACTTGTAGAAATTAAAGAAATTCTGCTGAATCCGGTATATTTAAATTAAGTACGTAAATCAATTCAAAATGAATAAATTATGTAATTGAAGCATATAGACACTTGATGCCCTATAATAGAAATGGAACTCGTAATTAACAAATCTATAGTTCAATGAATTAACTCTAAAAACAAGCGTCCAGGCCATAACTTTGTTTCCTGTCTTACGAATTTGTTCTGATTTACAAGTAGGACCCTAATAGTGCAAATCTATTCTGCATATTTTATCAAAATCGGTATATCAACTTTTAAAGTACATCGAAAAAAACTTTATGGAGAGAGTTTTTTTTCTACAACTACTATTTTCTTCACTATCCTTGAATCAATATTACCGGAATTTAATATAATAACGTCCATTTATGTACAACATTTATATAATTAATTTGAACGAAATTACTACAATTAAAACTGAAAATCTTGGTCACCCAAGTTTTGCTTTATAACTGCAATACCAAAACGAGTTAAGAAATAACCAATAAACATTGTAAATTTCATTAAAATCGGACATTTTATTACTATTCCCTCTAAACCGTTCACTGGTTCCTATGCATTACAGATGTGGTGACAAAATTAATATACCCTCAAGTAGTACCATAGGGCATAAAAATAGTAATTCTCTTTTAAATTATTGAAAATAAACGAAGCAAAACTACCTTTCAATCAGATTATCACTTGTGATAATAAATGGGAACCTTGTGATTACTATTACCACCTATTTAGAAATCTAGATATTTTCCTTCGGAATCAGCGGAACCACAAAGAAGACCAACAAAGCGGATTTTGAAACTGTTATGAAAGTAAAAAGAAAAACTTCAATATACTACTGTATAATACTTCCTGTTCAATTTATTCTGTCCAATAAGAAAAATATCTTGACCAGGGAATGTAAATGATGTTTTTTTTTACTTTCCATTTGAAATTTCTAAAATCAATAAAAAGAAATCTAATACAAAACCAATATCTACTAGTCCCGAAACGAAAAATTATATCGAAAATATGGGGGATGACAATTACAAGCTTTAGTGCGTGTTACCCTTGAAAATGTAAGGCTCTGAGACAATGAAATATAAATTTGGAAAAATAACCTTGAAAATTATCAAGGGAAATTTCTATTATCAATAATTTCACATGAAAACGCATACAATTTAATTAATTAATTAAAGCGATCGATTCACCATAATTAAGAAAGGATTTTGGTGGGCTTACGTGCGTTTAGTCAAATGGGCCATCAACTAAAAATAAGTTGTTTTGTTTTTTTTTGCTTTTATTATTATTAAATCAAAACACGTTTGTGATCAAAACACGATTCCATCAGTCATTGAAATGATATTCAGTAAAATTCTATAGCCATTAACATTAACAAATTATATTAATTTATGCATCTTATTTAAAACAATCAAAATAACAAAAGTGATACTAAATATTAATGACACGTGGAAATACTATTAACAATAATGAATTTTAAATAAAATTATAGTCCATGTCAAAAATATTCAATATTTTGCATAGTTTTGGCACTCTGGCGAAATCGGAAGCCATATAGCCTGGACGTTAAATCGTGATTATATGAATTGCTTTTCTTTTTGCGGATGAGACTTTTTTGTTATTATGATTTGTTTTTCGCGATTATTTCACCATTTTCAAAAGTTCATATAAAATGCAATTATTGATTGATTGATTGATAGTGCGTCATCAAAATTTTATCGATTAGAAAATGATAAAACATATTTATTGTGAATTTACCAATCTAAAAGAACGGAAGTAGTTTTATTCTACGAATTTTGATAAGTGTAAAGGTAAAAATCGGAAATAACATATTATTGTGATTAAATTTGGATTTGGACAGTCCAGCTCAAAATTATTGCCCACTTTCTTTTAAATATTGTAGTGCACCATATCTATTTTTATTTGGACACTTGTTGTAGCCCTGTGACCATAGTTTTCAAGGAATATTTCATTCGTTCTTGAATATAAAAATTTTATTATTTTAACAAAAATCACTACTATTTTCCATGGCTCATAAATTTCATGTACATATTATGTAATATCTACGAAACTTTTCACTTTCTGGCAATAAGAAAATGTGACGATGTGCCATTGTTTTGGATAGTAACATAGATTTTCAGAAGTTTCTAGAGGTCAACTTCTATTCTTATATACAGTTAATTGTAATTAATATATTATACTAAAAGTTGCAATTGATTAAAATACAGCCATTCAAAGCGAACAACTTTTCCTTTTTTATTAAATATGAAAAATATTCAATATTAATCAGTGATTAGATTCCTGTTTTTAAATGGGGAAAAGAAAATTTATAGGGACCCTGCTATACTCTGTTTGGGTATAAAAACGTCCTAATTCGGCCAATAATAAGCAGATTTTCATGAAACTTGTAATATACATTCTGGAAAGGCCAACTGAAAATATAGGATATGTCGCCACCCGGTGGTTAGTTCCGCCGGGGGCCAAAATAGAAAATATCAATAATTCAGTCAAATTGAAATTATATTTACTTTCATATTCTAGGAATAATGCGAACAAAGTCGAGGATACCAGCTGGTTATAAATATTAGTGTTTCACAAATTACCAAAGAAAACGAAGATAAACTTAAATATAATACTATTTCATCTATACAACATTTTCAAATTCAATTTAACAACAATTTAAGCTAAAAAATAGTTTTTTGTTTTTAAAACATTACATAAAAGAAAGCTTTCTATTGACTATAATTTGGACAAAATTGTAGAACTTGTTTTATAGTATTTCCTAAAAACACATAACATATAAGAAATAAAACAATTGCAGTGTTCAGGGATAATATCTTTAGTTTTAATTTGTTTACATAACATTTAGATAAATGAATATATATATAGTATGAGATAAAAAGTATGATTGTAATGAAAAAAGAAAAAATTAGACTAGCATGAGAATATTAATGATTGTACAATATGATGAAAAACTTTTTGGCAATTTATTTTTAGTTAGATTCATATTTTTATCAGTCCGAAAATTTTAATTTAAGTTAATAAGTCTTGATCTTAAAAAGAATGAGAACAATAAAAAAAAAAAAAACAATGTTGTAAATTATTTAAATGTCAACGGATGTAAAAATTATTATGTCTAATTAATATGTACTTTTCATGTAGATTAAAATCAGATACAAATATAATGGCATTTTCATAGTACCGACAAAAAAACAAATTATTATAAACAATTTTATTTACTTTTTGCAGCTTTGCACAATGATAAAAAGTTAAATTTAAAATTTAAAAGATAAAAAAAACCACGATAGTAATTTCATTGAAATCTTTTACATGATTTCATAATATTTTAATAATATAAAGCAAAAAATTTAAAACGTAAAAAAACCGTCTTTTTCTATTAGTAAAAATTCAATTTAAATCTTCATGTCAGTATAGATTAATTGATTACTATGGATTAAATGATAAATTTTAAAAAATCACTATTATTTATTGTTTTTTCGTTAATTTAAAATTTTTACTTCAAGTATATGATATTATTTAAAAACAAACAAACAGCATTTTTAGACTAAGCTCAATTTTTTACACATTAAAAACGATTCTAAAAATATATTTATTAAAATCAGAGCTGCGAACCAGTTTCGAACCGAACCTCATTGAAACATCGACGAACCAACACTTTATATTTGGTTAATTTATTAAATGAACCAAAACCATAACACCCTAAAAATTGTACATTTAATTCAGAAATATTTGAATTTGTTTCAAAAAATTAACCTTAATTCATTCTTGATATCCAACTTCATAGTAAAACCAAACGTTGTACATCCAACTACCTCAATATACAGTTTTTCGCGACTTTATTATTCGTCAAAAGTTCCAAAAATTTATATTTTTCAAAAAAAAAAGTTCATTAGAACCACACTTGATATATTTTAAGACGTGGTCTGGCACGTCAAGAAGAAACCTAATAAGACGGTGAAAATTCTACAACCTCTAGGTAAGTACTTATAGTTCGATTTAAGGAAATTTTATTTTATTCAAAGTAGAAAAAGGTTTATATACGAAACTTTTAGCAAACCCTGTGAGCCTGTATAAATGGCATAAAATCTTTTTATTAGAATTAAACTTTATTTTAATTACTGCGCCATAAAATCACTCAACAACTTTCATAACACTTTTTTAGGTCAACAATATTTTAAAAAGTTTTTAAGAATTCCATAAAAGAACATTTAAGAATTATGAAGAGTAAATTATAAAAACCACCACAAAGTATGAAACTATACTAAATAGCGAAAACTTTTATTAATAAATAAACAATTAATAAATAATTGTGTACTTGATATTTTTATTTTATCTAATCAGCAAATCATGTATGTTTCTCAATTAAAGAATTTTTTTTTTTCCAATATAAATATCGGAATTCTTTATCAAATGAAAATTCTGTGATTAATAAATTTTTCCCCATAATATAAAAAATATATAAAAAATCAAAATTATATCATTTCTATAATCAATTTTCTATCAATTAAAAAACAATAAATTAATTTCTATATCACAATTATTATAAATATAGAATGTTTACAGCAAAACATTTGCAAATTGGATCATATTAAGAACTAACTAAGATTTTCTTACATTTTTACTTCCTTGAACGTACGAAAATATAAAGGGATGTTATAATCAAGCAAAAATTCGAATCCGGAAATATATGTTTTGAAGCTGTTCGAATTCGAATTGACTATTTTCCCAACATGTATGCGTATCTGTGTTCACTTTTTTGGATGCACAATAACTGCAGAATATCTTACTCAAATTTTGTACAAAGTTAAATAATTCGATATCTTGTAAGAAAATTGGATGGATATTTTAGTATTAAAAGCGCTATTACAGTTAAGTAGCTATTACTGTACTGTCATTTAGCAATTATTTAGTAATAATGCTTCTAGGCTACAACTACAAATCATTGATTAGTATATTAATTTTTCATTTCAAAATAAGTTTAAAAATTTTCTAAATAATGAATACAGCAATACAATTGTAGGATGGAAAATTGTAAAAACTCCAAGATATATGGCAGGATTCACACAGACCTAACAGAAATGATGAAAAAAGTGTCATAGGAGTCCCTGTTGTATGGCCTGCAATTTACCATATGTGAGCTGGTTAAGTCATGTTCTTCTTATAATAAAAACAGGATTGTAATTACACTTTAATAATTTCTGTATTTACTGATTATTTGAAGCTAAATAATAATACTTTGTTGTTTTAAAAATATCAATATTATTTGAAATTCTGTTCAACGAAATATTAATTAAAATATTATAAAAATAAAAATTGAATATATAAAAAATTTCTTTGTCCATCAAAGAAATACGAAAATATTCTTGAAATTATTGAACTTTCTTTTGTCCAAGTAATCAAAACATTATTTTTACCTCGATCTAAAATATAAGAAAATTAATAAGAAATTCATGAATTTTCGTCTGACCTTTCAGCAAAGCAACCCAAACGAAAAGAATACACGTGATGTACAATAGGTACTATTATATATTCTTCATCATCATTCTACAAGCATATTTCTAGTTTCTTGGCGACAAGATACTACAATAAAAAAGATTATATAACTTAAAAAAAACTAGTCAATATCTGAAAACTTTGAATATAAACGAGCTTTGTGACTTTTCACATTAGGATGTCTTCCTCAGTTTTCTGTGTTTCCACATTTTTAATACGAAATACTCCTAAAACAGCGAAAGACATCCCAATGTGAAAATACACTTAGTTATTTAGTTCGAAAAAATCTATATGAAAATAAGAAGTAATATAATTTATATTAAATGATCCAAAAGAAAGCAAGTAAATTAAATTAATAGAAATAGATTTAATTCCTGCACTTAATTGATCTATTAAAATGTACATTATTCTTTTAGTTAAGACGGAGATTATTTCATTATATCTAATTAGTATATGGAAGTAAGAACAAGAAATCCTTTATATTCGAAAAATTAAGTAGAATTTTCTGAAGAAAAACTCCATATTCATGAAATAATTCAATTCATAAATATTAATGTTGTAATAAATGCGATAAGATGAAAATATTCTTAAGGAAATATATAATAAGGGAAGAGTGGCATTAAAGGGATATCGCAATTCATAAGATGAAAATTAATTTAGTTTTGTGGAGCACTAAGAAATGATTAATCACAACTTATTAAATTTCCTTAGAATCACGAAATTCGATTCTCGAAAATTGCCGGAATAAATTGTCCAAACTTTTAATAGCAAATTCAGGAATTCTTAAATCTCGAGAACGCAAGATATATGGGGAGAACACAATCGCTAGATAAGGAAAGAAATAGTAATTGATTAACTATTAAAATCTTGATTTTTGTCTAGTTAGTCATTCATAAATATTATTGGCCTTTTCAAATACGTCCAATTTTTCTTTCAAAGAGACAAAATAAACTTTTTAAATAAAATGTGAAAAGCTAGCTAGTAATAGTTTTATTATAACCGCTTATTATTATAGCAAAATAACGGTTTTTTCGGACATTACCAATAAAAACTGAAATAGTTGTTTAATTTGTTCTACTATTTTATCCTAAACTAAACTACCACTTCTCCCCTATATAACTTTTAATTAAAAAGTAACTAGATGAAATAAATTAAATATATTAACTTAACTTAATAAAACGAATGTAATTTGTTAGTCTTAGGACTTTATGAAAACGTTTACGCATTTTTTTGATATAATGAAACTTTATAAATCACCCAAAAAAAAATATGGTTTTTCCAATTAACATTAAATACAATTTCCACACAAAATCATTAACTAAATATAGTTTGTTCATGCTTAGTACACATACTAAATAAAAAAGAAAGAGTTAATTATTTTGATAATCAAAAAAAAACCCGACCTTGACAGTGATTTATATAGAAAAGAATATCGGTGAAAATTGCATAAATTAAACCATAAATTTTTGCAATTCATTTGAAAATTCTTTTGTAAAATAATTAAAGGTAATTTCTTTCTGGCGGGAAATTCCCCGTACAAAATCGTACCAAGTGTAAAAGTTTACTATTTCAACTCTGGCACCCCAGTTCATAATAATGCATATGTAAACATAGTTTTGTGTTAACCTTGAACTATCAACCCAGCTGTAAATACCAAATTAGACCACCCTTTTATAATAAAAAAGAAAAAATGGAAATAAAAAAAATATATATATAAGTATCCATGATTAACGAAAAAAAAAAAATAATGAATAATGAATAGTCAACCAACCGTCAACCTAAAAACCCAAATAAAACCATAAAAAATAATGAAATTGTGCCGCCGGCATACGATACCGGAAAAAAAAATCAATAACAAGGCCTGTAAGGAGTGTGTCTAGTTTAATTTAATGGAATCCTCTACATTTACATACTCGTACAGCAACGTTTATGTGGTAGAAAGAGAAAATTTATGTACACTACTAGAAAATACAAGTCTCTTTAACATCCTCCAAACACGTCAAGGAATACTTTGTTTTTTTTTTTGTTTCCTGACTTCCGCTATTATCTCATCACACATTTAATCAATACCAAGGAATTTCCTATAAAAACTCACCCAAAAAAAAACAGGATATTTTTTGAATATAAAAAGAATTTTAAAGCAAAATAGTCCTTTTATATAGTATTACCCGATATGTGAAATTCCTGCACATATTTTCAATTGTACACAAAACATATATGTAAATATATTCACGGTCTACCAATAAAGTTCCAGTATTTCTACAATATTTCTACAACTAGAGCCGTCATCTGTTGGTAGGAGAAGTCATTTTAGTCATTTTTGAACAAACTCTCAACATTTCAGCGATATGAGTTGACATTTATTAATTCTATGACTCCCTGTTTATCAGTGTAAAATTAAACTTGTTGAAGTAACATTGTGGAACAAAGAGCTGGAATTAAATTTCACGCAGAACTTGGCATAATAGCGATAGAAACGTAAAAAAGTTTATGGTGACAATTGTTTACCAAAATCGAAGACTTTTGACTGGCATTAACGATTTTTGTAAGGCAGAGAAACACTATCACCATAAACCAAAAAAACACGAAAATATCGATCAAAAATAAAGACAATGGATAATATTTTCTTCGATATCAAAAACATCTACTACAAAGAAATCGCTCCAACTGGACAAACAGTTGCTGGTTTTTATAGCAACAGTCACGGAACTTTATTGTAATTATATGTACAAGTATAATCCATATCTAGAAGGGATGAACGACCCTCTTTTTAGAACATATAAGAACGAATAAAATTTGGTCAGAATATACATCAGGGTACAATTTTTACGATGAAAACAAAACGATATAAGAATATAGATGATGAATCTTAAGAAGAATACGCTTTTTGCGGTTGTGATTGTGTAAATTTCTGTTATCATCACCTACATCCCATTGGAATATAATACCGTTTTGTTCTAATTCATTCGACATATGAATGGGAAATAAACAGATTCTATGGCGCCCTCTAACATTATCATTTATTATGAAACAATTCTGACACGCGTCGATTCATCTTCTTCTTGGGGAATGCTCTCATTTTTATCCTTACGTTATTTACAACTACAAATCATTTCTGAGTTTATCAATAAAGAGAAAAAGTATGCGCTACATCTGCTATTATTATTGCCCGATTTCAAATTTTATAAAAAGGATATTTCAACTAAACTAAAATAGCATTTTACAGTCTTCTTCTGATAATCCTTTAAAAATTATTGTTTAATCCTTTCTTATGAAAATTTGATGTTCCTTCCAAAAATGCAGAACATTCACCTTAGTTAATCCTATTATTTTACATTTTGTAAATGATATTAAACACGCGCGTTTGTCAAAATGCGTACAAACAATTCTACACTCAAAGAAAAGAATTAGTCAAAACCGATATTTGAAGAATTATTGGCGTTTTCATTTCATTTTATACCAGGCAGGTCAGAATTTCTTCTGTTCTTTTCACAAAACGAAAAAAAATATGGATCTCTTAAAATTGTTACGTTCCTTTCTAGAAAATGTTGACCGAGAAAGTAGAATTTTCTGCATCTTATTGTATTTGCCGACGTTATAGGAAATTCTAACCTTAAAGCATAGTATGGACTTAGAATGAAACGAAAATTTCCATACTAAATTGACATTAGCGAATTTTTTTCATCCTTTTCTCAATTGAAAAAAAAGAAGAACAGAACCAAAAAAAATCCCGGGTCCTGAAAATTTTGCATATTATAGGTCTGAATTTTCATGTGACAGATGAAAACGCCATAAGTTTGTTACTGCTTTATCCAATTTAGAAATCAAGTTTGGTCAATTATTTGAAAACTTGAAGAAAAGTTTCCATAACATCGTTTATCAAAGCTAAAAACTGAATTCTTAAAATTGGGATTTTGACGACCAAAAAAGCTCATCAGGCAATTCGAAAATTTCTACTATAAGAATGAATCAGAATCCTGTAAAAATAAAATTTTTATCCGCAGCTGTAACCAATTCCTGGGGATTATTTAAGAAGTGGAAAGAGAAAAAATCGTAAGAAAATTTTCTTAAAATTTATGCGTTTTGAAGAGATTCTTTTCTCGTTCATTTTATTCAAATAAAATTGAATAAATTTTCTTTTTTTTTTTTGATACATTTAGGGTGTCGAAAAGAAAATCTGTATAAAAAAGGAGATAGTTAATCTTAATACACCGGTAAAAGAAAAACCAATAATTTATATAATTACCCAAAAATCTGCTAAGATCTTTCTCTATAAAAGTTTATATTAGCTAAAACGAATCTTCTAGAAAATATAATAATAAATTAAAATCTAGAAAATGTTTTAAACGACGTCAACATATTTATTGATTGATACAATTATCTAATATGAAATTAATTAATTAAATAAGAAGAAACAAAAAAATACATACTTGCATCGTGATGCCATTTTTAAGCAACAAACTTCCATTTCGTCGGTAAATGATTCTTTAATCTTATTATTATATCGAATTTTCTTCTTTTCTTAAGATCAAAAGGCAACAAACAGTATCTCGTTAACACTATGTCACTACTATGAAGTAAATTTGTATATCACACCATTCAACCTTTTATTATTAACTTCTTTAATGAGGCACTTTATTGTATTAAAAATAAATGAAAATTTCATTTCACACCCGGAAATTGGGAAAAACTTTTCAAAGAAAATCAATTTACTTTTAATTTAGAAAAAAAAATTTATAAAATTAACAAAAACAAGAATTGATGGGTGGTAAATAGTATATTTTGTTTTTGTTTATTTTTAGTTTGCTTGAATGGTTCGGGGACTATACAAAAAGAAAATTATGAACGAAAATGATACAACACAAACCAATTTATCGAATGGTTCGAAATGAACTGAACTGAAATGTTATAAAAATCGCTATCGTCGTCTACCACCTAGTTAGTGCAGCAATGCCGGCTTTGATAATACTGCTCCCATAAAAGTTTCCATATAAATACATAAAAGCACAAAATATATAAACTTGGCGCTTCGCTTTCGAATGGAGTTTCATGTTCATTTTTATTTCTTTCGGGGGGATGGACTGTATATGTATACGAGAATGTACTCATAGGCTACACGTCAAGTTTCTTGAGAGCTTTTTTCTTATATACTGCAATTTCAATTCTCTTCGCACATAACTTGTTTTGGTGTTCAAAACTGAATGTTATTTATTATCAGAAAAAAAAAACAATTTGCTGCTTAATAATTAGCTATTGAACGCTTAGGCTATTAAAAAAAATACACGATAATGATATTCTTATATACTTATTTTTATCACTTGTTATCAAAATTGCGGATTTAGGTGAATATAATAGTCGTGATATTCTAATTTTCATTTAATTTAAATTGTTTTTGTTAAGCAAAATTGTTGGAAATCTTACGCTTATGTTGTAGGTGGATAAATGTTTAGTGGAGTTCTTAGGAAATTTGAAAAAAAAACATACTTTAAATTACTAAATATACTCAAATGTGTGAAACACGCTATTGTTTAGTGTGAAAAAAATTATATTTCTTACAATGGCCCTTATGAAAATTTCATATCTAACTGTGAAATGAGTATACCCGGTCCCTCAAAAAAGTTCTGGAACTTCTTTAATACCCCTGCAACTAAAACCGTCGACTTTTGATGTATCAATCTTAGGCATTTTTGAACAAATTTTAGGATTATCGGTAGGCATTTGTCAATTTTATGATGCTTTGATTATCAGTCAAAAAATTGAATTGTTGAAATAAAATCATGATACAAAAAGCTCTGTTATTAAATTTCATGCGCTTGTTATTTGGAAGTTTTAAAACGTTTGATGATTAGAATTTTGTAAATTAGACAGCTGATGTTTGCTGCACGATAAAGCACTAAGTCACATTCCGTTGATTGCTCATAATTTTGGCATAAAATCAAGTCTGTGTTGTGTTGAATAATTTACAGTATTTATCTGATTTAGAACCACGTGAGTTTTCATTATTCTCAAAAATTAAAAGTTAAAAGCATAATATTGAGACAATTCAAAAGGCTATACCACAAAGCTGGAACACGAATTTCAATCACAATTAAATAGTTGTAAAAACTGCATTGAATCTTCAAGCAAGCAACAAGATAAACCTGAAAAATATTGTTTGGTTTCTTTTTTATGGCAACAGTCACGGAACTTTATTGACTCTCCATATGTATACAGTATGAAGCTTGGCCAATTTCTAAATTGTAAATAATTGTTCTGTAATGAGTACTATGCTAATTGACATATTTTCTAAGCAACATAACAATAGTGTTAAGAAAAATATATAAAAAATTGGTACTTTGTTGTTTATCAAAATATTGTTTTTTGTTCGATTTTTAAAAGATTGTTAGTAGAAAATATTTTTCATATAATTGGATTTATGGCGACGACGATGTGAACAAAAACTAATTTTGAAATGTTTCTAGTGTTTTTCATAAACAAAATTTTTTTAAGAATATTTAAAAACAACATCAGAGGTTAAAATTCAAATGACATAATCACGTATGTAGTTAATCCAAAGTTTTCTAAGTCTAACTTAGTCCAAACTTTGTTATTGACCTGAAATTTTGAATAATCTAATAAATAATAAAACAGACGGGAGCGAGGAGTGGATAAAGGCTAGTGAAGTTGGACTGAAACCAAAAAAAATGAACGTGACGGATACTGATTTTGAAACATTAAAGAAACGTTGCGATACAACTAAAAATAAACATTTTATCTTTGCAGTTACGGTCTGTGTAAAATAGGAAAATCAAACTAAAACTCCAGTTGTATCCAAGTTAAAAGGAAACAGTTGACATCCCAAATGGCACCATATAAGTGATAGAAGGATTTCAATTTCATGCTTCAGAAAAGATTTCTTGAACTCAACAAGCATCCTTGCATCTTCAACAACTATATCGAACTGGTTATTTCATGACATTTTAATGAATTAAACAAAGTTTCTTTTAAACTCTTTTACAACTCCAGTTTTATTTTGTTACTTAGAGGAAGTAATCATAATTTGGTAATCTGAAATGGGCACATAAAATGCTGCGAAAATTTATCAACTATAAATAGTCGACTACTGTGCTCTGTTATCATATTTAATAAGTTCCAGTTCTTTGGAACTATTCTACATCAAATTTTAGAATTGAAAAATATGACTAAATAAATACTGTTATTGTTTGAAATCAGAAGTCCTAATTTTTTTCATAAATAAGTTTCTATTTTAATTAAAATTTTGTTCTGGGAACTTTTTTTAAAAAAATTGCTTTTGAAACAGTTAAAATGGGAATTATTGGAAAATTTTCGTAAAAATTTGGTCGACTTTTTAAATACCAAATATCCAAATTGTATTAAAAAAAGGAAATTGCCCCGGGTGAGGATCGAACTCACGACCTTAAGATTATGAGACTTACGCGCTACCTACTGCGCTACCGAGGCTTGTAACGATCCTTAAAATAACATTCCCTAAACTTGCTGCAATAATTCAAAAGTAATCAAAATCAAAACAAAAATATTATTTGTTAAAATTTCAAAATAGATTCTATAGTATGACATAATATACCCGAAATTGAGGATAACAAACACTAACACATTGATACTTGATTATATCGATTTCCTCTCACTAAAATTTCTTGCGCTCTATAATAAAAAGGACTTGCTGGAAGTATGGGAAAAATAAAATTACCATTTCATGTAGTTTTTAGTATAATTTTCTGAAAAATAAATTGTATATTCCACTTTTTATATATTATAGACAAAAGAAAAACAGTACAACAAGAATACTTGTACAAAAATATCATTAAAATTGTTTGCGGAAATCTTTTATATACCCAACTAAGTAACTACTATACAATTAAATTATACATGACATGCACCTTGCAGGCTTATGAACGACACTTTAATGCAGTTTATACACCTATAAAAACCGATGATTATGTCCAATGAAATAATCTTTTCGAAATATCCATATGGTGCTTCTAAAAAACCACAATACAAAAATTATATGGCGTGAATACAATGGAAAAGAGGAACTTAGTTAGGAGAAAAAAACCCTAAAGGGTTTCATTTACCCATGTTATAAAAAGTCTAAACGCATTCGATGTTCAATATTGCGTGCTATTTATTTACCTTTTTGAAATGTACTCGGCCAGTGCAAACCCTTTAATATCAAGAAATATTTATGTACTTCTTATTATTTTTATATAAAGAATTTTTACCCTCCAAGCAAGTCGCTTAAAGAAATTTCTTGGCATTCTAAAATGACCTGCACTGAAGGTTAGTTAGAATCGTTCACAGTCATCAACATGGCTATAATATTCAAAAAAAAACATTTCTAGATGGTGTCATTTCGTAAATACACAAAATTTAATGGTTTGTTATGTCTTTCTTTTTTATATTTACATTAAGTTGTTAATTTAATTTCAAACATACAAAAAAAAACTTTACACTAATCACAGCACGAACTCGTCCACTTGATTTCAATATTTTCTTATAAGACTAACAAAAAACTAATAGAAATTTAAAATCGGCCTATAGCCTGTTTTTTGATTTCCTGTGGTAGAATCAGTTATTTAGCGTAGGTAACAAATCTGTAGTTCAATTTTATTACTATATTTCTTTTTGCATCCAAATTTTTGACTTATTTCACCGAAATTCGGCATAGTATCTTTTTGTTATGTAGTCAACCTAGATAATTAATTGCTGCACAAGTTTTCCATTCAAAATCTGAGAAACAAAAAGTGAAAACAGGCAAAATTTTGTGGTCACCCTAATTTTTGCCTTATAACTTCCTTCTTCATTAGCCGATTTTTCTGAAATACAATACTAAATCAATATATGTTCCAAATTTCATTAAAATTGAGCAAATTGTATTAAATTTTGGGCACATTGTATATCGCCTCATTAATAATATTTAAAGATATGGATTTTTTTGTCACACAGAGGTATTTTGCTATTAATGAGGTGGCATACTTTGCAGACCGATCGAACCTCCGTTATCGCTAGAGGATCATATAGTTCTACACTAGGGATC
The DNA here is from genome assembly GCA_963422695.1 of Xylophagus ater. Classification (NCBI taxonomy): domain Eukaryota; kingdom Metazoa; phylum Arthropoda; class Insecta; order Diptera; family Xylophagidae; genus Xylophagus; species Xylophagus ater. The sequence continues at coordinate 6,781,396 of OY730486.1, read as the reverse complement.
TAAATTTTCAACATAAATATTTGCCTTGAATTCCACATCTATATACTTGTATTACTTGTTTATTACTTTATTTTTTTTTTTTTTCAAATTTCAATAAAATTTTTGCATTACAAAAGCAAACTTATTTTTGTTCATTTGCGCATTTGAAAAATTTGCAAAGAAAAAATTCATTGTCAAGGATTTTTTCAACTGAAAATTGAGTCGAATAGAACTAAATATATGATAATAAATAGAATTTTTTACACCCTACGGTAGATACTACCAAAAACTATATTAGTTTTGTCACACATCGAAATAATCATCGGAGAACCATCCCAAGCCTCCAGATATGATAGAAAAACCAAAAATTATATCGATTTCTGCAATGCCCGTTCGTCTATGCGATGTTTGATTTTAATGAAATTTATAATATAGATTGATTATTCCTTAACAAAACGATTTCATGCTTCATTTCATCAAAATCGGTCTAGGGGGGACGAAGTAACAAAGTAACCACAAAAGTTTGTTTTTTTTCGATTTAATTGAAGAATGTGTTCCACAATTTCATTTAAATTAATTTCATTTATTAGTTACATAAATAGTACTACAAGTATATTGAATTTCTGTAAAATCGACCCATGCCATGCCATGCCCATGCATGTACAAGAATAGTGCAGAAAGAAATAGTTGTATGGAAAAATTGTCGATCAAGTTATGTCGTTTATTTCTATAACTAGAGATATAAAATTTTCAGAACAGATACATATATACTATTAGGGCCTATATTACCTTTAAGTTAGGGGAAATTCGGTTACAGGCCGATTTTAAGTATCTATATGTTTTTTTACTTGACTTTGAGTTTGGTTTTTAGGTTGTATCGTTTGGGGTTTTCCTTGTAATGAAAAAACATATATGAGAAAAGTATAATGTCAATTTATTATTCTAGTATGTTTTTCTTGAAAACTGAAAACAAACTTACATTGAAAATTCCTCAAGAATACGAATAACATGTCTTCTTAACTAATTTCCATTGATTTTCTGTGGTTTCAATGATTATGACATTGCTTTAGAGGCGACAACAAAATATCTATATTAAATATCATACCCAGATATAGTAAAACAAAATTATATGATTAAAATGATAGTTATATAACAATTTAAGAACATAAAATCAGTAATATATTGTATTACATTTGACAAGTATATAAATTCATTAACAAAATAGTACAGTCAAAATTTTCTGCATAAGATGGGAAACCTGTCTAAGAAAGTGCTAAGTACTAGGATTCATAACGAAAACTCGTTAAGACGAACAATTTGTTTGCAGTCGCTTCAGACAAGTTTGACTGTATTCAAAATATTAATATTTTATTATTTACGAAAATTTGACTACATTTACTACATTTAAAAATAGATGTTCTTTTTGTATTAATTAATTTGTTTTTAAAATGTTCTAATTACTAAAAATGGGAATATAATTTTCCGCTTATAAAATAATTAGTATTGAAAAATGCTTAAACGTTTCAATAGAAAAGTTTTTATCGTATTAGCAAATTCAACAAAAGTTCTATTATAAAATATTGCTGACTAATTTAATTTATTAATAATTGATTCGAAAGCTTATATGTACAGGGTATTTCGAAAGACATAAAAGGAAAATCTTAGAATCTCAGATATGAAATCTTTCGAGTAATCCGAAAAGTCTTTTCGGTTCTTTTACTATAAAAAAAAAACCAATTTTTTTATACGAATAAAAAACTTTAATCTCTTATACCAGTTTGTTCGATAATGAGTTGCCATCTTTCTGGAAATTTCATAATCTCGCTGCCACACTCAACATATTATCCTGACGCTGCATTATCAGACTACCATCTGTTTCGCTTTCCGCAAAACTCTTTAGTAGGGAAAACGTTTATCTCCGGCGACAGTGTGAAAATGTACCTGGAAGAATTGTTTGTTGAAAAAAACCATAAGTTTTATGAAACGGGCACATCCCAGCATAGTTTCAGTCATTTTTGCCGAGTGACCAAAGAAGTATGATACCTTGTGTTGTCATAATGGAAGACAACACCTGTACGATTTATAAATTCTGGACGTTTTAGCTCAAATTTTTGCATCGTACCGAATTTCATTAAATTTTGGATTGAAATTCTGTCAACATTACTTATAAAGGTTTATTCTTTATATTCATTTAGTTCAAAAAAGAACTACACTAAATACCATAATATCACAACCACTTTGAACTCGACATTGCTATTTTGAAGGTTGAGTCAGCTCACAAAATTACATTGAATAATTAGTAAAATATAGATTTATAATTTGATAAAATTTCTTATATTTCTGAAACTGTCTTAAATGGAAATTGATTTATTTTTAGTACTTGAAAATTTTATGTAAAAAAATACGTAAATAAATACAACCTTCATATTGAACCTGAGGTAGTCATGGACCTGACATTTTTGTTCAGTAGCGGACTGGATCTAAAAATATTTGATGCCAGAAGTCGAAAAGGGTTCTCTCATAACTATAAGGAAAGGATTTCAGGTTTATAACAAGTAATAAAAAATGTAGAACATTTTATAGTTTTAAAAAATTTACACCGAATTCACTATAATAAAAGTGGTAATATTTTGAACCTAGGAATACATGTAAAAATATTATAATTTAAGACTGGATCTTAAATATCTTTTCCATATACAAGGCCCACCAGGTATCGGGCAAGCTGACAACCTGGCCAGTCCGCTACTGTTTTTGTTACTCTGAAGTAAAATATTAATAATGAAAAATGAAACGTTAAAAATAAAATGATCAATCTTATTAAATTAAAATAATAAACAAGTTTCTTTTGTTAAACAAATATAGTATTGTTAAATTATGACAATTTATCATATTTTTAAACAGGCTCTAACAATAATCTATACACAAAATTTTGTACTTCTATCAAATCAATCTTTTCTTAAAAATTGTTCTAAGATTTTAAAATCAAATTAGAAAATATTCATACAAATGAATTTAATAAAAATATAAATGAAAATTACTAAATTAGGATAAATGAAATATGCTAAACAGATAAATATCAGTAAAAACAATTAAATGAATAATTTTTAGAATTAAACTACATAAAATATAATGACGTCATTATTAATATAATTATTCTCATCAAATTAAATTAACAATATAAAAATTAACATATAGTTCATAAATAATCCATTTTATATAAAAAAATTAATATAATTTTTATATAATTACGTATAAAAATATCTCTAACGGCAAATCAAATAGCTTTCTTATACACGATACACGATACAATAGCATTACTGAAGCCAATTTGAATTTGGGCTATTCAAAGAGTTGTTTGACCCGCAAGCCCTGTATATCACTTTTCTAAGATCAATAATGGAATATCAAGGTGGACTATCACCAAACCACAAAGTTCATGTCAATAAATTGGAATCCGTCCAAAGTATATTTTTACATATCGTTTGCAGTGCCAGTTTTTCATGCCCTATGGTAAGTACTACTAGAAGGTTTGTCGCTACATTTGTAACGCATAGAAATAATCGTCGTAGAGGGTTTCGTTTCAATGATGTAGGTAGGTGTATAGAAAATAAGTTCTATCTATTTATGCATATCCGTCCGTCCGTGTTAAAGATAAAAACACGTCATCTGATTCAGATGAAATAAATACAATGTGAGTTGGTTCATGTATAGTATTGCATTTTAGGAAAATGGATCGATGGGGAACAAGCAAAGTTATAAACCAAAAGCCAGGGTAACCAGAAAGTTTTGTCGTTTTTTTCTATCGTTTTTTAGTTTTAATTGGAAATTATTTATATATGGACATTGATTGCATAAATAGGTGATGCCATGTTAAATTTCAGTAAAATCGATCTAAAGATAGTAGAGAAAGAAATAGTAGCAGTAGTAAATAAGTCAGATTCTTAAAATTTTCTTTTATTTTCAAAGTTACTAAATATTTTCATTTTCCAGTTTGTAAAATGGGTCAGGACAGAAATATCTGTACCTTAAGTAAGTAATTAAAAGAATAATTAAAAATATTAATTCAAGGGCAATTTATATAAATAAGCAATATTAAATTAATCGGGTGCAGCGTAATTCTAATTATATATTCATTTAAAATATGAACAATTGAAATTATTTAAAATAATTTTCTCGCCATTAATTAAGGTTCAAAATCACAATAATAAAATTGATCGCGAATCGAAAGAAAGAAATTATACGTGAACACCGGCTTAATTATTTAAATCAAACAATTGAACAGAAAAAATATCACTAAGGTAATCTCCTATCAATTATTGGAATCAAAAGAATAAACGAAAAGAAAAAAATAGTAAATAAATTTATTGCATAATCATTAAGTGTACTGCGCATTGTTTTATTTATAGAAAATATATGCGCATCACAAACATTGTAAAATTCACAATAAACAATTGATACCTTTTGTATATACTCGAATTTATGTGTAAAATCATCAAAAAGCTTTCAGGCATATCGATTAAATTGTCTTCTCAATTGTTTCGTCTAAATTTATAATACTTATATACATGTTCATTATTTTAGACTGTCCAACCCACTGATGCATAACCATTATGGTCAATATGAAAAAACGAAATAGTACTTAACCATTACCACCCATCCAACCACCCACTTATTCAATCAGTATTTATGTATTATTATAATTCAGTTCTAAAAAAGCTTAATGCAACTCGCTGGAAGAAACATGTGGAAAATATATGCCATGCAATTCCATGAAGATCACAGACAACAAATGAAGTTTTAATACTTGAAATCATATTCCTATGCAGACAAACCCTAGAAAATTGAACCACGAAAAAAACCGCGTAACTAAAATAATGGTTTTGTTCTGTAAAAAGTGTTGACCTTCACTTGTATTTTGGCTTTGAACTTGACGATGGTAAAATAATAGTCGTCATCGACACTGTCGGTACCTCCCCATGACTATTTTTATGGATAATTATTTTCTTTCATTACAAACAATTTTTTTTTGGATAAAATTTGTGCGATTCACTTTTATTTTTTATGCTGGGTCATGTTTTTCATTCAAACATTCATTCGTCGAGACCTTCCCTCTAGGTATACCATATAGCGTCATCTATTTTTGCAGAAATCAACCTTACCTGGATCTTCTTCGTGGTGCTATTAAAGATATAAATGAGTAAAGATATGTAAAATTCTAAACAGCTTTCATTTAACATGAGTGAACTATATTATATTTTATGAAAAGAACTTTTAGAAGCTTCAAGCTTTTCCCATAAGACCTAATGTAATTTACTTATTTTAAAAAAAGCTTTTTTGAACTTTCCACATCTTTTCTTTATTAATATCTTTGGTACTATTTTTTTAATTATAATTTTATAACGTTTTAAACGCAATTTTTTATTTAAGAATTAAGAAAAAAATTCTGTTTGTTGTATTCTTCAAAAATATTTCACGATTCAGTAAGACGAACAAAACAGAAAACTTTGAAATGTTTGCAATTAAGCTTGAAAAACAGAATAAATTCGCGTGTAGCAAAGAATTTAAATTATTTTCTAATTATTTGTATGATAATTTTTGTTTTTATTTGTAAGAGCAACGTAAAGAATTAACGAAATTTTTAATTATTTCATTGTTAATGAAATAATTGAAAGAATGTATTTTATTTATCAATAAGACTTTTGTTTTCAGAAAACTTAAGAAAAACAAGCTTTTTTACGTAACACAGGTAAAACGTGTTTAAAAGGAATGCGTCCTTGCGTATTGTTTAAAATTCTAAATAATATGTAAAAATTGCAATAAATTAACATTAGAACATATATAAAAATGTTTAATTAGGCAACATCTCTAATGAAATTCCAATTTTTTAAACTTGATACAAGAAAATGTGCAAAAATGCATGGACGAACATTTTTTAGCACAACAAGCGCCTCATCTTAGTAATTGTGATTTAGTAAATGATTAGCATTAATCTTTTAAAGCAATGTTACCTGTATCTATCGATTTAAATTTTTTTAAATAATCAAAACAAATCAAAACAATTTTGAATATAAATATGATAATATATTTCAAGAAGCTGTCGTTTTTCCACAAAAACGCAAATCACTAATTATTCTTAGGAATAATTTAAATATAAAATGTTTGATTCTTTTGAAAACAAATTTAATTAAAGAAAAAAAAAAGAAAATTTTTTTTGGCGGTGGTACATTATATTCAAAATTTCCAATAAGATTTCCTGGCGGCCAATAGAACGCAACCACCCAAATATAATTACGTCCATAGAAAATGCCGATACCAATTTCTTGAGTTTCTTTCCATATTAATTGTGTAAAATGACTTGTTCTCAATGAATATGATGGCATCCCAAATTGATAATTTTTAATATCTTTATACCAAGCGATCACAGGCTGTTTTCCAGTAATACTTTTACTTTTCAGTTTAAATAAATTTTGTCCATATTCCATTGTATCTTTGTACATCAACATTTCACGTTCAGAAATATGCTATAATTTAAGAAGAATAAAAAAATTAATAAATTAAATTATTAAAATTTATAATATTATATTGTATACTGTCGCCCATTCATCTGCAAGTCTACAAAGTATTTGATTCAATTTTAATGGAGGACATCCATGAAAACTTCGAAAAGCATTATGCGCTATTAAACATTCAGATCGAAAATTTTCTGATATTTCATTCCATAAAGAATATGTTCCTATCATAACGATTTCCGCTTTTATTTAATTTTTTATTATTTAATTAATTAATTTAAATTTACAAAAAATTTGATTTTTATACATTATTTCAAATTTCTTAAATATTATTTTATTATTAACCTTGTCATAATTTAATCAGAAAAAAATTTATACGAGGAACATGGTGACTTCGATTTGAAAGTTAATAAGCTTTCTTAGTTCAATTTTTTTTTTTTTTAAAGTATTATATAAATTATATAAACAACAAAATTATATATAAAATTCCTCACGCTTGTCTGTTAATAATAAAATATTTGAATAGAACCATTAACAACAATATTAAGTAATAAAAATTAAAACAGATCGACATGAATGTCAATATTATTACCATTTTAATTAAAAAAACAATTTACGTACATTACCTTGCTATTTTTACGATATTTTTAAATTTAAATTTAACAACCATGAATTGTATAATTTAATTTTTTTTTTTGAATAGATGTATAATGATAATATTTCGGTAAAATCTCATAAAATCATAAACAATATAATAATGAATGACACGAGAATCAACTTAATTGGAAGAAATCATTTTATACTATCATAATTGGTACAAAAATTTACTCAATGAAATCCTTCTAAGACTTCTTAAGATATAACTGACCAACATTTTCTTTAGCTTTTAAAAAAAAAAGAAGAAAAAAATGTTTTCCTTGGTGAATTTTTAGCAAATTACATAAGAACTTTGAACGCATCGAAATGGCTGACCAACTTGAAATGAAAAGTGCAGAATCTTTGAAGCAGCTATTTATAATCTATTGGTTTCCGACCTTAAATGCGGTCACCACGATTTTTCTTCGGATCATCCATAATTTCAAGATCTAACAGAATCTCTTTTAAACTATACATTCATCATCAAACTGTTTTGAACCATTTACAATATAATACAAAATGCAGCTCAATGTTTCGGTGCTCTACAGTTCAACTAGAAAACTGGTGCCCAGAAAAAGACATGTAAGACATTTAAACATTTATCATAATTTTGTTTTGAAACTATTAGTATAGAAGTTGTGCTTTAGATTTTATTATCCTGCATAATTATAAAGTATTCCTAAATTTGGAAGGCCCATGAATACGTCAAAAAAAGAAACACCCTTACGAATATTTGTATATTTTGTGTGATTTAAACTAATTTTAAAAGTATGAAAGTTAATATATTATTATTTAAATATAGTATTTAATTTATAATTTATGCTTTGGTATTTACTTAAATTAATATCTTAAACGTGGAACATTTGCATCATACTCTCCAGAATAATTACCGGGCGGATCATAATTTGCAACAACATAAATTGCATCACCTCTGTAATAACAAGAGAAATGTATTCAAATTTTTGTTATAAATTTAAAATTAATTAATCAACCTTTTTTCAAATCCAACACCAAGTTCTTTTGAATTTTTCCAAACAACTTGTGTAAAGTGTCCAGTTGACATTGAAAAACTACCAGAACCAAAATTATAGTCCTGAATTTCATCATACCATGATTTCACAGCAGTTCGTCCATCTACCATCATTCCGCTGGACATGTATAAATTTTCACCATATTTTGAATTTGTACGATGTTTTAATGTGTTCCAACTAGCTAAGTTCTAAATAATTATTGAAAAAGTAAAAGTTATTTTAAATTTAATAATAAAATGAAAATTATTTTTTCCGGAATTAAGCGAAATTATCACTACCCAAGTAACATTTTCTGATATATTTCAGGAGTACTACCACTTAGTCCAGCTGTTAGTGTACTGCAATTTAGCAATTATTTAGCAGTAATCCTTCTAAACATTTCAATGTTACTTGGGTATAATCCTTAATACACATACTTTAGCCCATGCTTTAGAGAATTCACATAGTTCACGATTTAATTTCAGTGGTGGACATCCATGTTTAGCACGTAATTTATTATGTTCATCCAAACATTCTTTTTCGAATTCTGAAAATCCGGATGAATCTTTTTTATTTGAGGGTGCTTTCGGTTGGTCTTCAAGTGAAAGGGTTTTTGATGTAGTAATGGTTCGAGTTGGTGTTGGTTGTATTGTATGAGTTTTATGAATAACAGCCTAAAAATTATAGTAATATTTCGATCTATAACAATAATTTTCATAATATAAATCATTACTTCTGAATAGTAAACTTTGGTTTGTCCACTTTTTGTAATTTCCGTTCGAGTACCTCCAGAAGTAACTACTTCAGATGTTACATTACTTCCTTGTTCGTCCTCTTTTTTACCGCATTTTGCCCATGAACAACAACAAATATCACTAAAAAAAATTTTTATATAATATTAAATATTTAATTTCAAATTGTTATAAAAATATTTCAATATTACAAGTAAATCCAAATGGAAGAAAAATTAAAAAACATAAAATTTACATATTAGAAAATTTTAATTTAAAAGTTCGCCTAAACATATGCATTTTATCTTTCATAGTTTTTAAACTCTTACAATATTTTATAGAAGTGATTTTTAATACAAAAAAACCTTCAACATTCTTTCTCCACCCGCAAACATATATGAACACTTACTAAAAGAAGAATTTTGATCCTGGATTCCTCAGGGTTTTTATAAACAGGATTGAGAGATTAAAGGATAAGGCAAGATTAGGAATTGTTACCCTTTGCTTGTCATTGGATTGAATAACAAGCTATTTTGTCCATTTGGGTCTTCTACTTTTCGAATCTAAGGGCAAGACATTACGTAAGGACTGGTTTATGTATTAAAATTATTATTGACATCAAAAGAATCAGCATGTCAGTACGTATGGGTTTTATCGATGGAAATAGTATAAATTTAATATTGAAACATTAATTCTTAGAAAATTCTTTTATCAAAAACTCATTCATCATTTAAATTGAGGAACGAGATAAGATAATACATTGTATTTTTATGCCAGAACAACCATCAAAATTATTTCTCGAATTCAGGAAATTGTATCAGCTAGTTTTATCCTTTCCTGATTAATTCAAACCTAAATACAAGAATTTATTTTTAAACTCAGTTCAAGCTTGATTGATTGATTTTGATGTTAGGAGTAATGCCTATTGGCATTCCCGGCACTTAGATCACGAATTGGGTCCATTGTGCACACTGTGTGGATTGAGTCCTTAGATTGTGAGATTGGCCAGCCTCCTAGTTCAAACTTAGTTTATTTATTACATATTACATATTCATTTCGACTCAAATTTGCACTTAAACAAATTACGAGTACATTTTCAATTTATAACTACATTATAAACTATAAAATCTTAAAAGTGATTCATATTGTTAAAATAAATAATATCTTATTAAATTTTACACAGTTCTTATTAAAAATCCCATAAATATAATCAGAACAATTTTTCTCTTTCTTGATAAAAATTGTACTAAAAATCGTCAGATAAACCACAATTTTATCGTAAAAACGCAGAAACAATAGCATTTAGTCACCTTATTCATAGAAAATATCAAAACTCAATAAAGTTTTTATTTTTTTATTAAACAAACAAAATGAAAACAATTAAAAATTATTTTAAAAAAATATTTAGAAATGATATCACTTACTTCCACCACTTCATTTTTATTTATTTTTTTTTAATATGATTAGTATATTTGTTTTTAAAATTAAACGTTTTCTTAAATATTATGAATATCCGATAAAAACTATTTGTTCACCCTTAAATGTTGCTCGAAACACTTATAATTTTGAACTGATATAATTTAGGTAAAATTCATTAATTTATCAACTCATAAAATAAAAATTGATAAAAATTTTGATAAAAACTTCTTAATACTAATCAGTAAATTCTGTTTAATATAATATTTTGAAACGGTTCTCATATGTGTTGTAATAAAACCTCCGAAATTACGCATGAAAGGAATTTATGAATTAATTCTTTTAACGCCGATATTATAAAATCATTTATACTCAAATAAAAGAAATTTATTTTGATATGATATATATATATATTCTTATTTTAAATAAAAATTTTATTTCTTAGAAAATATGTAACTACTTGAAATTGTTTTCTAGAAATTTGTATGATATTTTTCCATTTCAATTAACTACAGAGTTTTCATGTTCATAGATAGATCAAACCTACGGGAACATTTATCAGATTGGATGTTATGGGTTCAATTATATAGCTTATCAATATAGCAACTAGAATTGCCTTACAGGGATTCTGAAAAATAAATGAGTGTTCAAATGGAATTGGTACTCTTGTACTAATGTTGCTAGTAAAAGTTGTTGGTATATAATTCTTCTAGGTGCATTATATAAAAATATATTAAACAAATAGACATAAAGATGCGAGTATGCATCTATAATATTCGTATTATGATGTTTTAACAAGATATTTCCTCTACTATTTTAATTTAAATAAAAACGTCTATTTTTTATATTCCTAATTTTTTATATAACAATATTAAAACAGAAAATCGGTAGTTTTTTAGTAGTCACGGAATATTAGGAAGTACCTAGGATCGCTACGCTTGAGAAGAGGTTACGGAGCTCTGATATAGACCCTATATTACGTCTGGTCAAATCCAAACACGTACGGTTGAATATTGTCTTCATCTACTCGTAATTGTTCTCTTCAAGCAGATTTAATAATAAAAAAAAACTCTTTCAATCGTATCAAAAAATATTTTAATATTTAATATATAAATAATTACATCAAAAATAATTAATCTAAATTTGGCAACTATTTTTTTTTGGATCTTTAATCTTTCTAACATATTAAATTATATAAATTATAATAATTACAATAATTAACTTCGTAAAGAAGGCACATTTTCTTTGTATTGGTTATTAAAATTTCCAGGTGGATCATAATTAACAACTACCCAAGTACGATTACCTCTAAAGTAATAATTTCATTAAAATTAAAACCAAACAAATGAATTGATTTTATACTTTCGTTCAATACCGACACCCATTTCATGAGAATTCTTCCAAATCAATTGTGTAAAATGTCCAGTTTTTGAAGAAAACCCATGCGAATTAAAATTATAATTTTTTATTTCAGAATACCAAGATTGAACTGGTAATCTTCCATTAACTTCTTTACCACCAGCCATAAATAAATTCTCACCATATTTTGAATTTTTTCTATGTTCCAATATATCTCGACTAGCAAGATTCTATTTGAAAAAAAGTAAAAATTAAATATCTTATAGAAATATAATTGTTTTCATTTTCGAATTTTACTTTTGCCCATTCATTAGCATAAATACAAAGATTTCTATTCAATTTTAAGGGTGGACTGCCATGAAGAGCTCTTAATGTGTTATGTTCCTCCAAACATTCACGTTCAAATTGAGCTTGCTCATCATTTGCGAATGGAACTAAATTCGATAGATAATTATTATTTAATGCTGCAATATTCTACAAATTTAAATATTATTTGTTAAATTAAAAAACAACGAAAATATAATAAAATTTACATCTGTTGTCCTGTAGGAGACAGGTTTTCGGTTATTCTGTGAGACGCTATAATGCTCGGATGAAGATGAATACCTAAAATTTCAATTTATTAAAGTAATAGAAAAATACTGAATTTAGAGACACGATGACGGACTCTAAATATTGTAATATATAATATACGAAACCTTTTTTGTTGTGAGACAAGACAACCCATTTTTTTTTTAGTATATTAACGAATAATTTAGATAATCGGAGGTTAAATAATTTAGATAAATACTAATTTCAAAAAGAATTTAAAATCTGAGAAAAACAATAATTTTTATGACATTAATCGAGTAGTCGCCGTAATTTTTATTGCACGAAGGAAAGCCGAAAAACTGGAAACCAGGGACAAAGCGTTGACATATTGAAGGGAATTCAATCTATATTTGCATTTTTATAGGAATAAATTCTCCTATAAACGAATGAATCAAAATATAACCTAAAGTTAAGCTGACTATCGCAAATGACTCCCAAATCAGTAATGCTACTAAGTCCTTGTAGATGATCGCAATCAATATAGTAATTGCAGCCAGAGTAAAACAAGATAATATCCCGACATTTGTCTGTATTCAGAATCAGCCTGATTTTAAGATACGACGTAAGAAAATAATTTTAATACGAGCCTAAAACATACGACTTTTTTATTTCCTGATGAAAATTCACGGAAACATACTAGAATTTCTGAAAGTTTTTCAATATATAAATTATATGATTATCTCAATTCAACTATTTACTACTATGTTATTTTGCAGTGATTTCTTTCATCACGGTTTTCAGGTTTGTATCTTGTATATTCATCCTGCAAATTCTTTATAATACTGGCAAATAGTGGTGCTAAAAAAAACTCACATTTCGTGCCTGATAGAAAACCTTTTCAATTTAGATAGACTACTTTTCCAGTCATCTTTTCTTCGTATAATCAAGATACTCCAGTAAGGAAATTACAACTACAACCTTTCACTCTCCCAAAATAATTGAAAGAGCCCATTAAAAGTTTCAGCAAATTGAAAATTTCAACATTACTTTCACGAATTATGAAAATTAACGAATTTAATTCTTAAAAAATAACAAATCAACTAAATATAGTTTATCGTAATTTTTATTTTTCTTGCGAAACCAAAATAATATAAAAAATATTCGTTTCCTGCTAAAAAAATTTTATTTTTATAAGAATTTTCTTATCACCAACTTTTAACAAAATTGTTGCTTTTTTTATCCATACATTTTTTTTTTCTTTAACATGGCTTTATCACTAATCAAAAAATAGCTTTTCTTTAAATTCCATAAATATTTACAAAACTATAACATTGACTATCCTTTAAATGAAATTGATAACAATTAACCTTGCACTGTATTTTAAAAATGCATTTGAATGTTATAATAATTGCTTTCATTTAAAAACATTAAATATTTATAAAAATTCAAAATTTCTTTTAAAGAAAACTTACTTAAAATTCATTTTAATGTATGTAGTTAATACGATTTTTATTACGACACAAAATAATGATCACAACTATTCGAGAACAACCTTTAAACTAAGCACTTCACCAATTCAAAGCTCCGGTAATCTCTTGTACCATATGTTTAAAATCTTCTGGGCAATTGTTCCAAAGAATTTGCAATGTACTAGTAGACTTTGTTATATGTCGATGACATCCTGATGAATTTTGATAACAATAGAATAAAAACATAAAAAAATGTGAGATTTCTATACCCTATGGTAGGTGCTACCATATTTGTACGCATGGATTTCAATGCTATAGATGTGTATAGAATCATAAGTTATATTGATTTATGCATGTTAGCCCATCCCGTCTGTCCGTTTGTGTATAAGAAAACTCAAAAAGCGTTATCTGATTTTAATGAAATTTGAAATGTGGATTCGTTATTTCTTTCATTTTAGTAAAATTGGCTAAGAGAAATCAATGTTATAAAGGAAAAACCAGGATGAGCGCAGTTTTGTTTTGTTTTGCCGTTTTCTTTTTTTTTCGTTTTTTAGATTAATTGGAAAATTTGTGCAACAATTTTGGTTAAATAAATTACATAAATAGACAATACTTTGTTAAATTTCAGTAAAATCGATCTAAGGCTAGTAGAGAAAGATATATGTCGTTGCAGGAAAACATAAGCCTATTCAAAGTTTTTACGTTATTCTTTAAAAACTAATTTACCGATTTGAATAAAATTTCCAGAATAAATTTACGTTATCAGGGCCCAGGTCACCTGTGAATTAGAGCTAATTTGAAGTATAGGAAATATTAGTTTTGCTTGTTTTTCGTCCTAGAGTTAATTCATAGAACTTGTTAACTTTATTTAACTACAATTCCCGTTTAGACCATCGAAAAATTGGCTTTAAGCCGATTTTAAGTTTCTATGTTTTTGTTTTTTTTTGTGTTCTTTGAAAATTTCAATGTTAAGGTGGTTCCACTTTTTGACCAGTAATTATATTATTACTCATGTTTCAATAGTTACTTTACTTTTGGGAATTACCTACCTAAAAAAGAATGATAATGGAAATTCTTTAGTGTCTTTATTGTGTGTAATTTTTGAAAATAATTTTTAATATAAATTAAAAACAAATAAATGATTGTGCCCAAATAATAATAAATTTTATTTGTTTCATATGAAAAAAAAAGTATAATTAAAAATTACATTCTTTTAATTTGTCTTATAAAAGAAATTAATTATATTATCTGAAAGGAATTCATTTATGAATAATATTAAATATAAATTCCTTTAATATGAAAATTGTGAGAAAATGTTTATAGTTCTTTCTATTTAGTTTTGCTATAGTATTCATACTTTCAAGCCCCCTATAAACATGCAATATGGTTTTATTATATAATCATCATACATGAATAAATCTGCCTGAGACTATGCAAAATATAGGGTTTTCCTTGTTTGAATGAACACCAAAAGTCTGTTCTGCAAATATGTACTGTTTTATATTTAAATATTTCATTTATAGAAAAATTTACAACTTCGAATGCCACATTGAGAAATGGTGCGTATATTAAGCTAGCTCAAATCTTTGACAAATATAAGTTTTTTCACTGATGCTCCTTAGTATCCCATATTCTAAAAATTTGTCAACTAGTTTCTGTTTATCAAGAAATTTGGGAAGATTTGGGAAAATTTGGGAAATAAAACACAAATAACTTTGTCCGAAAGAAATATTTCCATAAAATAATTTATTCAATATAAAATTTGAAAGATGAAACTTAAATATAAAAGTTACACCGTAACCGTTGTTGACAATCTTGTCGATACATTGATAAAAATTTTTTGTAATAAAGAAAAGTATTAACATTTTATCCTTCTTTTATGAAAGAAATGTCCAAAAAAATGTAAAACTCAAAATGTTGCATTTTAATGAGCAAAATTTTTATATAAAAAAAAGAAAACTAAACCAAAAGGTAAAACTTCTATAACACGGCATTTAGGGCGAAATCATTTTGTAGGTTGCTGTATTATACATGGTTTTCTGCAATTTGTATTACCGTGTTAGAGCGAGACTGCGTTGCAGGAGGATTACTTACAATTACAAATAATAGTTAACGATTGAATCATCACTTTTTAAAAAATCAATTGCAATGGCAATTTTAAAATTGTTGCTTAAAAATAATTGAAAATATATCATCACTCATTCTCATTGTTTTAAAAAAACAACACCTTTTTACAATGGTAGTGAATCTACCGAGCAACACTTAAATTGATTTCCTTTTATAGTAAAATTTCTTATATCATAATTTTATTCATCTTAATTTTATTAATATAATATTCGTGATTATTCAATGTGCCTAATAAACCTTTAT
Source organism: Xylophagus ater (assembly GCA_963422695.1). NCBI lineage: Eukaryota > Metazoa > Arthropoda > Insecta > Diptera > Xylophagidae > Xylophagus > Xylophagus ater. The sequence continues at coordinate 6,765,386 of OY730486.1, read as the reverse complement.
CATTAACAACATTTTCACTGCTAGAGTATTCGATTTCTTCATTTAATAGATTAGTCAGTCTACCACCAAGCGCATTCAAAATAGCATTTCCCGCACATATATCCCATTTCTTAATTCGTGTAGTATGTAAATAAGCTGTTACACTATTGGATGCAACTTGAAGAGTTTTATAACCAGCACCAGCAGCAAACGTAACATGAGCATTCTTCCCGAAAACTGTTTTAGAAATATTCTTCACATCACCAGCATGCGATCTTGATACAATCACAATAGGATTCATTGTAATGGTATCTTCTTTTTTTATTTTATGTAAATCTTCAGATAAAGCACGATCAACCCATGCCCATGTTGTTTGCTGTGTAAAAGGATTATGAATAACTCCGATTATAGGAACTCCTTTAACAGCTACACAAACCATTGTTGTAACATATTGAAATAGCTTTTCTGTATATTCTTGAGTTGCATCTAATGGATCTATCCAAACTGTAACATCTTTAATGTCAACAAGTTCATCTGGAAGCAAGAGCGCTTCTTGTAAAACTGTAGGATCTAAATCAAAATTTTTCCCTTTTTCACATTTTGTATGGCTTTTATCTTCTTCGGAAATAATTTCTAGTGTAGGAAATATTCGTAATAATCCTTGCTTCATAACACAATGTGATCTTGTATCAGCATCTGTTATTGGATCGTCGGCGCCTTCTTTTGTTTTACCTTTACTTTTCTTATTAAAAGCAGAACTTTTGGAAATTTCAACAATCTCTAAACCACCTTTTCGAGCGGCTTGTATTGAACCAATTAATAACTTTCGAAGATTAATTTCACCTTTTAAGAATGCATTACTTGCCTTTTCCGATGAGATACTGCAAAAATATATTACAGTTAATGAAACAACTAGCAGTATTAGAACTGCACTCTTATTAATTCGAACAGACCGTCCTAAACTCATTGCAGCCTCAACGACGTATTTAATTTACTAATTTCAAAACCAATGACAATGAACACTAAATGAGTTCATTCACCGCTTACCGGTTTGTCTTGTTTTTGAAATACCGAAAATTCAATAGTTTCAATGTATATTGGATTTCCTAGAAAATATTATCATATTATTTTATTTTATATTAATATTTAAATTATATTTATTACTAATTTATTCAGTTATGAGCACTACAAAAAATTACTTATATCGATGTCGTGTCTGTTAATGTTTAACTGTCAAATAATGACAGCTCCCAACAAAAGTGTAAACAAATAAAACCTACCGGAAAAAATCAGAAACAATAGGTAGATTACTAATAACGTGGTTCAAGTGTGAATTTTTGAATTGTGAGTTGAGTTATATAAAATAACTGATGGATAGAACGCAACACAGCCTCCAAAAGAAAATTATCAATTAAAGAAGCAATCACGAGTACAATCCTGTAATTCTTGAAGACATTGAAAAGTGGGACATCTTTCATCGCAGCACACACTCAGTTGCGAAGCCCTGTTGTAGAGTGATATACCGCCTTGGATTGGAGTGGACGAAACCATAACGGATCATAACGAAATGAAAACTTTTCTGTTTCGCTCTCTGAGCTTTTTCTTTGTTTTAAGAAAACTTCAATTTATTAGAGATTTAAAATTTTATCGAATTTTATTTTTTATTTTACAATAAACTTCATTAAATCACCTATTTTACTCGATCAAACAATAATAGTCCACTTTTTACAAGATTTTTAATAATTATTCATAAATATTTTTGTAGTTTATCTTTTCTTCCTTATATTAATTTTTTATTTATATTTTTATTTGAATTTTTATAAACATAGATAATTTTGAGCTTCTCTAGAATAGCAATGGAACAATTATTAATTTTTTTTATTTAATAGATTTTTTTTTTCATTTTCCGTTTCAGAGAAATACGTTAAACTTTTTTAATAGATATAATTTTTTTTTAGTATATTTATAAATATTTAAATAAATTTTAAAAGTGCAAACATTTTTTGGTTTTTCTTTTATTTTTGCATATTTTTTTAATTTAAAAGTAAATATAATTTTTTTTTATTGGAACAAGTGAGTTTTTATTATTATTATTATTTTTTGGTTATTATTTTAATAATAAAATTTTTATATAATAATTTTTACTTTACTTTAAATTGCACTGAAAAGTTATTTTTTTTTTTATATAAATAAATCATTTGTAATTTTCTGCTAAATTGCAAATGGCTACCTTTTCCTTATCTTTTTTGCTTTTGTTTAAGATTAATTGTGATTTTAATAATTCTTTTTTTTTTTTTGATTTAATAAATGACTTAAAATATAAATTAATTAGGAATTTTAATTATTCAGTTTTATTATTATTTTGCTTTTAATTTTATCTAAATATAATTATATTTTTTAACTGTTTTTCTTCTTTTTTATAAAATTTTAATATTCATCTTAAATATGTTAACAATTAATAATTTTTTTTCTTTTTTTTGTAAGCTTTTATATTTATTTTTAATATTTAAAATTCATATCTTCATAATTCTTTCCACCATAAAAATATATTGAATTTTTTTTTTCTTTTTGCATTCTAATTTTATATATCAAATACCTTTTGTCTTAAGTTTTGTTTCTTGTCAATTTGAATATTCTTTTTATACTAAAAAATTTACTTTTTACTTTTTTTTTAAAAAAAAATAATTATAAAAAATAATAAATGTTAAAGAACTAACAAAGACCACCTTCTTCTTCTTCATCTTCTTCTCCGGCAGTTGGAGCTGGTGCAGTATCGTCAGCAGCACTTGACTAAAATTCATAAAAAAACAATAAATCAATTATATTTTACCAGATAAGACCCCGTTAGCACAGTCATAACAAGTTCCCAGTCATAACCCGGTCATAACTTACTACTTTCATAAAAAAAAAGTCCTGATCGAAAATATTTTGCATCACAATGAAATAAAAAAAATGATAGATGACCAAAAAAAATGAGGATTCAATTTATATATTTTTATAGAAAAAAAAACCAAACGTTCATTGTAAATAAAAATCAGGGCGGCAACAAAATGTCGTACAATTCCAAAGATAAACGTAAGTACACTCGTCAGTTTTAACATCTATGAAAGTCATTTTACTGTACTATTCCAGGATGTTCAAAGATCACTCATCCTTTATTCTGTTATCTAGTTTTATGTTACTTTTAAGTTAAGAATGTAGTGCCGAGAGGAAGCAAGTTAGTGAAATGAAAATCAATTCAGAAAAGTTGCCTTTTGCCAAAATTGTACTATATATTAATTTTCATGAAGGAATTATAAATTGGCTATCTTCGGGAGCGCGTCAGACGTTCACACCAAGGATATTATATCGTTTTACCATTGATTCGATTATTCTGTAATAATATAAAACTTACATTTCCTACATTTGGTGATTTATATGATGCTGCAGCATTTTCAATGACATTAGCTTTTGGTGCAGTTGATACACCTTTTGGTAATGGTAAATCACGTGCTAATTTTGAATATTCAACATCCATATGCCTAATAAATGGCGATGCTAATGCCTGTTTAGCTGTATCTGGATCTTCATCATCGAATGCTTGTAATAACATTTCCAATGTTTGAACTTCTTGGGCATCACAACAATTACCCCATTCTTTAAATGCTTTCTCAGCAGCAACATAATCACCACGAGCCAATTGTACCAGTACCAATGTAACAGCAAGACGTCCAATCGCTTGATAAGATTCTGTTTGTTGATTCAATCCAATTTCACGACGTATTGCATCAGCAGCTTGATCGTACCTAAAAAAAAACATAAAAACACAAAAAAATATTCAATAAATCTTTTGTTTTAAATATGTTTTTTTTTTAACTTACATTCCTAATTTAACCATAAGTCGAGATACTTTCGTTGCATATTCGGTGCCTTGTCGTGTAGAATCTTCAAGCTTAATATTTAAATATGATATATATTATTTGAAATAGAAATTATAAAGAAATTTTTTAATTAAAAAACTAACCAAAACAACTTCAAGAGCTTGTTGATATAATCTAAGTGCTACTTCTGGATGTGGGGCTTCGATTGCTTTAGCAGCTTTATCAAGTGCTGATGCGGCTGCTTCTGGTGAACCATGTTGTTGATATAATTTACCGGCACGATTTGCGTACTCTTCAATTTGTGTCAGATTATTAGTTTCTTTTAATAATAAAATAATCTATAAAATGAAAATCATTTTATTAGAATATATTAAAATGATATATTTTCTCATTTAGTATTGATACCTGTTCATAACATTTTGCTGCATGAAACCAAGATCGAGTTTGTTTATAACAATCTGCACATTTTAGAAAGCAATCTTTACATTGATCGAAAGATTTCGCTATTCGGAAACACGTTGCTAATAGGAGAAAAAAAATATTGATATAAACATGTGTCAGTACAACACTGATTATTGGGACTCCTAACAATTTGTAATACCGGAAATCTGAATAGCTTTTAATTCCAATGTACCAATTATGAGAAAAGTTATTCGTTACGGTATTTCCCTGGTATTTCTTTTGTACCTCATAAAAGAACTTGTTTTTGTCGCGCGGGTATTCATTAAATTTCCTATTTCCTAAATTGCTGTCATTTGCAACAGTTGATCTTCCACTTTTTCGTTTCTCAACTGGTGTCTGTTCATGAAAGAACTTATTTATAGTTCTAGACACTGTACCATCGAGTCACTTTGACTTCCTCAGTGAATATCAAGTATATTTTGTCTCTAAAATAAGAGGACCAACTAGCACTGGTAATAAACGTAAGGACGAAATAATGGTAGAGAGAGAGGAACCTAATTCCTTGAGATCGAGAACTATCGATTGTACTATCTACATCTACAAATATAGAAGAATTCAAAATTTTCTCAAATTCCCACAGGATACCCTATTGATTCTTACTGAATCAAGTATTTGAAATGTTAAAAGACAATAATGTGGAACACAAAGAGTATTTCTATTATTTTAAGAAAGCTACGTTTAGCATTTCAACTTTGTCTGCTAGGCAACTATCAATGGTGTCGATTATCGACAGTTCTCGATCTCTACTAAATGCAGCATCGTCTAGTACAGTTCTTTCCTGATCCTTTGTAAGGACGCCAAACCTAGTTCATTGTATATTTATTAAATTTATAATTATGTATATTAATTAAATTTGTAATTAATATAGAACTACGATCCGTAGCCAATTATAGTGAACATAGTACTATGCTAGTCTCAGTACCTAATCGTAGAACCAGATTATAGTAAGACACTCAGTTAAAACTTAACTGCTGATCACACAGAAGACTAATTAAGCTTTAAGAAGCCCTTAATTGAAAAAAAAATGTGTAAAAATTTAATATCAACAGAAATAAAACTTTCTTTTAAACTATTTACTTAAAAAAAAACCAAAACAAAAAAGGAGTGCTATACCGCTTTGTCCTCAATTAAATACAATACGCAATATTATTATCCTTCAATGAATTATCCCTGAAATAAAATCTCATTCATAAAAAAAAAATTTTTTTTCTTTCTTTCCTAATTTTAATACAAACAAAAAGAAAATCATTTTGCACAAAGCGAACTTGAAAAATCGATTTTTTGCAATTTGACACAATTTCTTATTAAACATTTTTTTTTTTGCGGGGTTTTCTCCATTTCGTTAGTCACACAAAATTATTTTTTTTCATTTTTTTAATGCGTACTTTTTTAATTTTAAAATTAATTTATTTTTTCATTTGAAACAAAGCTAAATTATTATAAATTCATTTTAAACTAACCAGCTTTTTTGTATTCATCAGCAGCAACTTCATAATCCGGTCTCCATTTAAGTAAAGTAGTTTTTAAACTGAAAGAAAAGTAATTAAAAATATTTATATTTAAGTAATTTTTTTAAAGAAATTTCATTTTTTTACCTCTTTTCTGCTTGTCGCATTAATTCTTGGCCTTCTTCAATTTTCTTACTAGAAAGTGACATTGTTTCAATTCTTTTCAATTTATTATATTTAACTTATTCTTTTAAATAATTTTTTTTTAACACTTAGAAATTTATTGAAAAATACTTTTTTATTACTTTATACATGAAATATTTTTTAGAAAAACTAAATTTCTTCTTTTCCTTCCTCAGCGCTACCAAAATTCACTCTGCTGTCAGATAAAAACGAAAATGTCAATAATCAAAATGACAACTTAAAATCATCAAAAGTTGTCAATAATAAAATATATGTAATTTAATTTATTTTACAAAATACAATACATATTTATTTGTTCATTTAAAAAAAAGAAAAAAAAAGAATGAAACAACCAGGGCAAATGAAAATAAAAAATTAAAAATTAAAATTTGAAAATTTTAAATATTCTGACATGTAACCGTTAAGTGTTTATGTTGGCACTATTGAATGTCAAATATTTCTTTTTCTTGGAAAAAAAATTAATGTTTGCTGATTTCATTTGCTTATCGGGTGTTGTTTTTTTTATCAATTTTTCCATGTTAAGATGTTGTTTTAATTATTAACATATTTAGTGATAAAAATATAATGATTTTTTTTTTTTGATAATACTGTGCTTTTTTTTTTTATAAAAATCGAGTGACATTTTAAAGATATCGAAATTTGATATTGAAATTAATTATATAGGCTTTTCTTTAGTTAACAAAAAATTTAAAGACGGGAAAGAAAATTAAGTGTGAATAAAAAAAAAAAAAAATAGAGAAAATTCATGTATGGGCTGCAAATTAACAAAAGATGAAGAAAAAATTAGTGAAGAACAAGAAGACAAAATGCCAAAAGAATTTGATTCGAAACTTGATTATAAATCACGATTTGAACGTAAAATGTGCCTGGTAAGAATTGAAAGATTTTATATAAAATATGATTTTACGCAGTTAGTAATGACCACTGAAAAAAAAAATCGAACTCAAAACAGGACGAAAGGAAAATCTCGGTTTTAATTAATCCGTCATGAAGTTTGTTGTTTTTATCATTTAATCACACAAATTATATCATTTATCATTAATTATTCTTGTATTTACTTTGGTTGGGTTTGTAAATTTATAACAGTTTAGCGAAGACAATAACCAGTTTGTTATTTTTCAGGCAAAGCAAGAAATCCATTTATACTTGGTTTGTGTATAAGATTTTTTTTAAAAAATATTTCGAACAGTTTTGTTCGTCGAAATTTCCGCTTCCAACGAAAAAATTGCAAATTCAAAATTTTTAGACAAGTTTTTTCGTATTTACCGGAAGTCGTTAAGCTAAACGGTTCATTTCATTTTGTAATTACATTCTCATTTTTATTTGAATTTGTTTAAGAAAATTGTTTTCAAAAAAAGATTTATACAAATTCCAAAGGATTAGAAAAAACAGGGAAATCTTTTTTCAACCTACTATGGACGCCATTTTGAATAGGGCCCACCGATTCATTTTGATTTCTGTGCCAATATTTAGGGCTTTATTTTCCCAATTTTAACCCCATTCATTTTTAAGTTTGTGTTTGCGAGACTCCACTGCTAAGCTAAAACATTTTTTCAAAGTTTTTCATTTGGAAGTTAATGGTTAACCATTTTGTTTTCATTTTTTTTTTTCAGGCAAAAGAAACACCAGAACCAATTTTTGATTTATCCGATTGCAATTTAAAGGAAGTACCTTCCGGCGTTTATGTTCTTTGCCGTGTATTACGCAAAGAAATTTTAAGTTTAAACAATAATAAATTAACAACAATCGATAATGGAGGATTTCTTAATGAATTATCTCTATTAGAAATACTTGATGTAAGGTTTAATAAAATAAAACAACTGCCAGATGATATTTTTAAATTAGAAAATCTCAGGGTAAGCATGAAATAATATTTTTTTTTTTTTTGAGAGCGAGAAATATGAAGATTTTAAAGCTTTTACCATGCAACGATCCTATTAATTAACTTCCTTATGAAGATTATGTGAAAATTCGTGTTTCCGTAGTTTACAAGATTATCGAATTTGAAATGCTGTTCTCAGGCCAGAACTGACCATTCATGAGCCCGTTTTTAACTAATGAAAATTCATCTTAAAAAGTATTTATGAATATTTCTTCTTTCATAACTCAAGAAAGGCTCAACCGATTTCAATAACATTTGTTACATACATATGTAGCCATCTTTCCATTTTTTTTTATGGTTCAGTCGTTTTGGATTCAAAATTCAACTCAACGATTGCACCTATAACGCTACGAGCTGAAATTTTTCATCTTGCTAATTGAGAAAGATTGGAACTTTTAATCCTCAAAAGAGAGTTAAAGAATAAAGAGTTAAAAGGAGACTACAGATAGCAAAGATCAAGTCGATCCATACAGTGTTGCTGAAAAAGAAGATCAGACCTTGGATCTTGTTATACAGAACAAAACTTAAAGTATCTGTAAGAATTTTACCATCTGTGTATTCAATCTTTTGAGTAGTAACAACTTATTAATAAGAACCTTCACTGCATTAGTTCTGGCTTACAAATATCTGTTGACTTTATGCTCAAGTCGCTTGTGAACGAAGTCTCTCAATGCTGAAGCTTTTTAAAGATCGTCTACGAAGCAGTATAACTGGAAAAATTGGAAGCGTTGATGCTTATGGCAACGGAGAGGGAATTGTTGGAAAAAATAGACTTGAATTTTATTATAAACAGATTCGCAATGGAAACTGTAACAGTAAGAAAAATGTTGGTGGTGTAATTACTTTAATAATGTTTTGTTAACCTTTAATTCCAATTACTAAAAAATCTGTGAAAAATCACAATAAATGGTCATTTTAAGCATCATGAGCTATCGTTACGGGCCACGTGTTCATTCTATATAGTAGTCCCATTCAGAATTTCGAGTTTTCTAGCGTATTTGCTCACTCATAACAGACGTCGAGCTGGATTGTCTAAAGTCTCAAACTGATTTTTTTATCAGTTCGGACCTAGTTGTTCTGATAAGTAAGGAATAAAGTAACCAAATACAGAAGAAATGGCTCCATTTAATGTGATATATCTGAAGGTAAAAATGTGCTTCTAAATTCCATCCATAAATGTAATTCGTATTTTTGTTCATTCGTGCATGTATTTTTGTATGGTGTTTGCTTTTTAAAAATTTTTTATATTTCCCTAAATCGTTAATAAATCACAATTTTAGGAATTGTTAATATCGAACAATCAATTGGTAAAATTACCAAACAAAATAAATACCCTTAAATACCTCGAATTGCTCGATTTATCAAATAATAATATTGAGAATATTGATGAAATAAATTGTATGCCTCGTTTAAAAATTCTAAATTTATCTGGTAATAAAAATTTAAAACATTTACCAAAATTACTGGCAACATGTGATAATCTGAATGATTTAATTGTTGATATTGAAACGATTGAATGGCCACCATCCGAGGTAATATTAGGCGGTACGGAAAATGTTCTAAAATTTTTAACAACTGGTGAATCAACAATTGCTGATTTAAATTTACCAGAATTTGGTGAAGAGGCTATAAATGTAAATTTATATAAAAGTAATGAAGATGTAAGTATAATTTTCATAATAAAAAGAAAAAAATGTATGAATTAAAGAAATAAATTCTAGATTCTAATACGAGAATTAGAAGAACGTGAAGCAAGACGTAGAAATATTGGATATAGAAAATTTGTCGATTGTGATGGTTATGGAAATGAAAATGTAAAAAATTAATTTCTTATAATATTAAATTGTATAATTTTCAATAATTTTCGTAGGCTTTGATTGAACAATTACATTTGAAACAACAAAAACAAAAACAAGAAGTGATTATTTCTTAAATGTAATAAAAAATTATATTTTTTTTATTAATAAATTTGTATTTTCTTTTAGCTTCTGGAAGCAGTTTTACTACAACAGAATGAAACTGAACAATTAGTTAATGTTGTTCAACAACAAAAAGACAACGAACGCGGTAAACTGATAAAAGACATTATCAAAGGTAAAAAAAAACATTTAGAAACTTAATTTTTTGATGCTCTATGATGGTAGAAACGGGATTCGTAGTTAACATATCTATAACTATTTCTGTGCGATACAAATGTAGTGACAAAACTAATAATATCCTCTAAGACAAAGTTTTATGGTGTTTCTGTATCTTGATCTATTGTACCCTTGTACCCCATCTTCTTTAGTAGAGCACCTCTTCCAGGCCTATTTCTCTGAGGAATTTGAGTATTCGAAGTGGGTCAAGAGATTGTGTATCTCAGTTGGAGAAAAGCAGTATGCCTCAAGTGTTACCTCTTCCTGCGGAGTAATACTTCACAGTCGGAGAGAATATGCATTGGGGTCTATTCGTCACCCTTGCAGAATCTTCAGGTGCTATCTGGTTCAAGTTCTAGTTATTTAAGGTGTTCCTTCATCCTCTATCATAGAGCATAAAAACATTCTTTATTAATAAACCAAACAAAAGAAACAATCATTTTTTTTTCCTTTTTGTTTTTTAGCGGAAGAAAATGCAAATATAGTTATAGAAAATTTATTGGCCTTAAAAACAAATCCGGATCCAGTACTTTTAGAGCAGGAACGTATTGAAGAAGAACGCCTTTTAGAAAAAGTTAACGAATAATAAAATATATTTTTGAAGAACAAATCAATTAATATTAATAATGAAATTGTTTAAAAATTCATATTTCTTTAGCTTCATTTAGAGCATTCTGATTTACGTAAACATGAAATATTAATAACAATGCTTGAAACTCTCCAAGATGAAGAGATTAAAGTACAAGAATATCAGCAAAAAAAATTCGCTTCATCACATGAAATATTAGAACGTGAATTAGAAACAAATATACATTTGGGTGAATTTTTTCGTACGTATGAGAAAAATCGTAATGTTATTATTGAAAAAATCTGTGAAGATGAAGAATTACAAAAGCTTGCTGTTGCTACATTAATTGAGAAAAATGATGCCCGTACATGGGGTCTGGTTGAACAATTAAAAATTGTTGAAACACAATTGGCTGGCATGACACTATTGGAAATTGAAAAGAAAAAATATTCAACAGTTGAACAAATGGTGAGAGACAAAACAAACATTATCATATTTATATTCTTAAATATTTTATATATTTTTTATTAGGCGGAATTAACAGACAAACGATTACAATTGACATGGATTCTAACCGATTTATTAGAGCAACAAGAAAGTCGCAGGAAACAAGTAAATATTTTTGATTATATTTGAAATACAGACAATTTTCTCGTAACTGAAATATTCATAAGACGTTGGCTAATAAATTCCATTCGGATGGTAAACGTGAGATTTGTCAATTTTTGTTTGGTTCTTCGATAATCATCTTTAAGATATCTAATTTGTCTTTAATTCTTAGCGATTTTATTTTCTTTTTCCCATTTTACAGTAAAATAAGGTGTTTTTTGTTTTATTTATCATTTATAAAACATATTTAATTTATAGGATTTTAAATATTTGATTTCCATGCGGTCGCTTTGATTTGTTTCAGTTAAACAACCTTTTCTATTATTAAGTAACTAGTTTAGGTTGGAGGGATTTGTCTGTATTATAATTCAAATTAAAAAAAAAACGTTTTATTTTTTCAGTTATTCGATACACTATTATCAATTGAAGCCCAAAAAAGTAATGAACAGGAAGATTTTTGGTTATTACAATATCAACGTTTACTTGATTCACGACCATTAGAATTTTCATCAAAAACCAAATATCTTGATTCTTTACTTGGTTTCAATTTTCTTGTTAATGGTGTTATACATTGTTTACCATTTTTCCAAAAATTATGGCAAAATAATGATATTTGTTTAGAAAATATAACAAATGATGATTTAAAACAGGCCGGAATTCGTGATGAACATGATCGTAAACTGATATTAAAATCAATTATTGATTATCTAAAAGATAATAATGATAGCTGCGGTGCAGTAGCATTACCATCACCATCGGCACCATCTGTATCACCAGTATCACCAGCAGAAATTGCACGTGAAATTCCATACGATAATAATGGAATTGAAGGAATGTCCGAATGTGTAATTTGTATGGAAGTGACAGTAAGTTCTTTTTTTTTACTTTTTTTTTTTAACTACGTCTAAATATGAGGATAGAATGGAACCGACTGAAGTTGATTAGAAAAAAAATGAGATTTTTGGAGGCATAGCTTTACCAGCGACCAAAAATGCTAGCTGAGCCATATATATGATAAAGTTTGTCAGTCCATTTGAGCACAACGAACACAACTGTATCATACATGGTAACGTTTTAAAGCTTTCGATGAAATTTATTCAAATATACGAAAAACAGTTCGTCAAAGTGTAAGTAATTATAAAGTTCGGAAACTTTCTATCCCGGCAGTGTATTAATTTTTTTGTGGGATCGATTTCATTGCATTCAAATTGATGATGTTGCATTAAGGCTTTTTATATAGCAATCGTTGCCCGAACCGGAGCTTAAGAGCAAAGATTTCTAACATAAAGAATTTTCAACTGCTCTTTTTTTCTGCAAATACTCGAACTCTTTATTAGTATTTATAAAAAATAGTTTGTGTTATACGACAAATACTAATAAAGTGTAACAAGAAACTATTATGTTTTATGCTTCTTCTATTTTTTTCAATAGAATTGTTTTTGCTTTGCTCTAATTGGTCGATTTTTTGTTATAGTCTCTAAATTTCCGATCTTTATAATAAATTACACTTTGATTTGGCAGAGGTTAACATTTTTAAAGTCGGTCGATCTGCAAGTCGTACGTTCCAGACGTTTTAATTAGAACAGAATTATTATAATTTTTTTTTCTTCAATATTTCATACAAAAATGTATTTAATTGAAATTTTTAATTTTCCCAAACAGGTTAAAGTGATCTTTTTGCCTTGTGGTCATCTCTGCTGTTGCCTTGGTTGTCAAGATAAAGTTGATATATGTCCAATGTGCCGTGGAATTATTGAACGAAAAATAAAAATTATTCAACCATAATTTTTCCAATTTTTTTTTAAACTTTTTTTTTTTCTTTTTTTTTCGCACTGGGTTTATACGAAATTTAATTTATAAAATGCAATATATTAAAAATTCTAACTTATATAACTGAAACAATTTTTCAAAAACATTAAATTAATTAATTAATATTAATATTTGTGATAAAAGTTTTGCCAAATATTTTTTTGCTTATTCGCAAAATCAACAATTTTTTGGATTTAAAAAAAAAAAACTAAAAATTTAAAAAGTGACGAATTTTTCTCGCTGCACCAGTGTTGTATTTTATACTTCTATTTATATATTAATTACAAAAAAGAAAATAAATTTATTGTTATTGAGCTTTAAAAATGAAAAGAACAAAAAAAAAAAATTACTAAGAAAAATACAAAAAAATGGTTTAAAATAAGAAGAAAAAAAATACTCTAAAAAAAAATGCGCTTTCTTGTTTTTTCCTTCATTTTTTTAAAAACAAACTAATTCAATTAGAATTTTCTTTTTTTTCTTAAATAAATATAATATTTAACCTAATGTGGCTTTCCACAAAAAAAAAGAAAACAAAAAAAAAAAAATAACAAGTATGTGAAATGAAATTATGTTTTAATATTTCAAATTTGTATTCCAAAACTATTAAAACAAAATTTCATTAAAAACAGAGCAAAAAAATAATAAACAACAGACGAAAACTAATTAAGTGACCTTAAATATCAAAGTTTTAAGCAATTGAATATGATAGAAAATTTATAATTGAATCATAAATAATATTTTTGTTCAAGAAAAACTTGAAGAAAATTCTTTAAAATTTTAATTTGAAATAACAAAAAAAAATCTCAATTTAAAAAATATGTAGTAACTTCATTACCTTGGTTAGACCTATTTTGGAATATGCCAGTCAAGTATGGTCTCCCTATTATAAAAGTCTAATTAACAGATTGGAGTTTGTACAACGTAGATTCATACGTTTTGCATTAAAAGATCTTTTTCGGAATGACCCTTTCCTACTACCCCCGTATTGTAATAGTTTAAAACTGATTGACCTGCCAATCCTTAGAAAAGTGTCGTCAGGTGGCTGATATTGTTTTTGTCCATCAAATTTTCAATAGCGCTATTGATGCTCCTTTACTATTTAAAAAGATGCCGCTAAATATACGTTCCTTAAGGTCAGTTGACTTATTTAAAATTTTGTACCACAGAATGAATTACGGGAAAAACAAATTAATTTCTCCAATGCTACGTGCAGTTAATATAAATGCTTGTGCTTTCGATTTCTGTCTTAGTAAAATCATTTTAAAGAAGCTCTTATATAATTCTAACGCTTGAAAAAAGCAATTTATCGGCCTATAGTCGATTTTTTGATACCCTATGGTAGAAATAGGACTCGTAGTTAACATAAATCTATAGTTCAATCAAAGTATAGGTAAATGATAAAGTATGGAAAGCTAGCGAAGTAACCAGAAAAAGCACGTGGCAATAAGTGCGAAAGAATACGCAAGAGTACATACAGTTTTCATAAGCAAAATCCATCAGGAAGAGAGAGAATGAAATGTCATTAGTTACACTTTGAGTTCAATGGATTAACAACACTGAGAATGAAGAACCAAAACTACTAATATTTTAAGGATTTTTCTCCATAACTCGAATTCGCTGTAATTCGCAGGTAGGCTGGGGCCTAATAATATAAATATCTTTTGCAAATTTTATTATATACATTTAAAAAAAACATTTTGGCAATTATATTTGTTTAGCTAGGTTTCTAGACGTTCAAAAGATAACTTTTTGATGAATTCCAGGTGTTGATAGAACTGTTTTGTTAATTAAAAATTTAATGTACTCGGATATGATAACAAGAACTGTGAATTATATACTAAACAAAGATCTTAATTATCAAATAACAAAGTAGGTCAATAATAACTAAGTGAATAAATCCTATACTGTGTGGGAATAGTTAATGACGCCATAACATCGGAAAAACTTTATGAATAAGCTTATTTTCTCGATAAGATTATTCTTTCGTAACTTGCCTTGGATTTAATATGATATCGTCTATTTATGCAGTGAAGCCATGTAAATAATTTAAATAAAATTGCTCCACAAATTTTCAAATTAAATCCGAAAAACCATAAGCAGAAAAACGACGAAACTTTGGGGTCAGCCTGGTTTTTGTTTTATAACTGTTCACCCTTGGCCGATTTTTCTGAAATGCAGTACCAAACCAAGTTAAGAAAGAAACAACCCACATTGTAAATTTCATCAAAATCGAATGACGCGTTTTTGAGACGGACATACAGAATCCAATATAATTTTTAATTCCCTACACAACTATACCCTTGAAACCCTTCTACGATGATTACTTCAATATGTTACAACAGATGTAGTAACAAAACTAATATACTCTCTGGTAGTACTTTCCATAGGCCATACAAATAGGGGTAGGTTGTGTTTTGTGACACGGCCGCTTTTTGGCGTCATAACATATGTGAATCAACGACTATACCTCGATGTTACGTTAACAAAAGAACATCTCTCGATTTCGAGTGTAAATTGTTGAGGTTTACCATTATTCGAATCTTATTGAACTTTATTCAACAGTAAGTCGTTTTCTTGATAAATCTTTACATTTCCTTAGTTTTAGATTTAATCATGGTGTCCGACATTACATCAGTTTTGTAACGGGAGGAGCCTCGATTATTATTTGAACTCTTATTAAACTAGCATATCCGATTAAAATATTTATTAATTCCATTTTTTATTGATCAGATTATTTAAAACTTGTTTTTTATATTTTAAGTAAAATTAAAATTTTCTATCATATCCAAAAAAAACAAAAAGAAAAAACTTTGATTCAAAATTATATTGAAAAAAAAGTAATTTAAATGTTTATAAAAATGTTCAAATTTATAGAATTTAGAAAAAAGAGATTTTTTTAATTTAATAAACAATTCTAAAATAAATAACAAATTTTAAAATTCAATTAAAACAATTTCTTCTCAAAATTTACGCTCTTTTGGTTTTTTTTAAATAAAACTTTTCCGAACATTTTTATGAACATTAAATTCATTTTAGGTCAAATTAATAATTAAAAATATTTATTCATAATAAAAATTAAATCATAGAAAAAAACGAGAGCAACGTTTATATTTAAATGAATTAAATTTTATAAAAAATAATTATAGTATTTTACATTTTATCTTTAAAAACAAACAAAAAAAAAAAACATTTTTTATTGCTGTCGTTAAATAAATTGTTTTTTCTTGAAAATTGTTTACAAAATATTTTATTTACTAGTAAAGATCTTTAGGAAAAGAAAGGAACTTGACCTTACACATAATCGTGCTCTAGATAAAACTGGTAAGAGCTACTGCCTACTCTCAGACGATAAAAAAAAGGAGGACAGACATCAGACATTGGGATATCTCTAGAACAAGGGTGTCCAACCTTTTTGTTTCCCTGGGCCGCATTGGAAGAAGACATGATGTTTTGGGCCGCAAGTATATTACTATGTATAAATCCATATCATAAAATGAATGTGATGCTTGGCATTGAAGTTGAGAAACTAAACCGTCAATACCTGGTTCGATTGACGTGGTTGCAATTGTCAGACAGTTCTCAAGGTGTTCATCCAACATGTTGGTTCTAATTTTACACTTAGTACGTTTCATTCTTCACTTAACCCACTATGTGACAAAAAACAGAACAGTGTACCTGAGCGAGCAACGCAGACAGAAAGAGAATTTACTACATAACGAAAGAGCCTTCTGTTCTGGTCCTGTTTCTGTTGTTTGTTACTTGGCAGCTTTAGCACGAGAGCGCAAACACACACATCATTCCTCAGAAAAATGGACATGCTTCAGTAACTTTGAATATTTTCGGGACGAATTGATACTTGCTTTGGGCCGCGGGTGGACAGCCTTGCTCTAGAATATATATTCGGTATATGCCTCCGATACGAGAATCATGAGAGTTTCAAAAGTAGAAAAACGTTCCTAATTCGGTCAATACTAGGCGGGTTTTCATCTATCCTGACCTACAAGCATTATTTTTATCAACTCTCTTCCAACCCAACCTTACCAATCGCCCATTTAAAGCCCCGAGCAACGCCAGCCACAAGCAGCAACAGTTGTTTATATAATACATATTCCATTGATTTTTTACAAAATGTACAAATAAGAATAAAAACTTACCATATTTTTGGGCGGTACAAAGTTTAATGCATAAAGGGTTGATTGTATTCCGTTTCTATTTTGCTGTTCTTAACTAACCTCATTTTGTAAAGAGTAAAAAATACATTTCCAAACAAATAAAATTATCACAAAAAATCAATTGTTTGAAAACAAATTAATAGAAAAGAATTTTTCTCAAGTTTTATTAAATACTTTTCCACCATATCTTGCTACAAAAGCATTAACATCAAATTTTCTTTTACAACCTTCATAATTCATATAACGAATTTTCCCAAAAATTGGCCTTTCCTTCCAACCTTGATCATGTATTCCACCAATTGACCACATACAACCTATAAAACCATAATAATTCACATTTATATAAAGAATTGAATAATTATATCAATCTATCTCTCACCAACATATCCATTTGGATCATTTCCATCAAGACTATATTTATCATTTAAATCAATTGCAATTTGTAATGCTTCTTCTGGTGATTTAGTCCATTCCAAAATTTTTTTCGCCCAATACATTCTTAAGAAACCATGAATTTTTCCTTCCCGAACTAATTGTATTTGTGTTGAATTCCATAGATCATCATGTGTTTTAGATTGTTCCAATTCATCTCTTGTATAAATATAAATACGTTCATCTTTACGATGTTCATCAAGAGTTTTATATGCCCATGGTGCCAGACCATTTAGATTATCATATTGTTTATTATAATAACAGAAATTATCGGATAGTTCTCGTCGAACAATAGCTTCTTCACAGAACGCTTCAACTGATTCAGGGTATTTTAATTTAAATCGTTTAACAGTAAGTATACAACGTTGTATTGATATTTGACCTGAAAATATTTATTATTATTTTGATTAATCAATTCTATAAGAAGTACTTTACCAAAATGAAACCATGGTGAAAGATTTGATAAAGCATTTCCAAGTGGATCATTACGTTTATTATTGTAATCTTTTAAGCGTATTTCACAAAATCTTTCCAACTCTTTACATGCTTCTCGGTAACCCGGTTTCGCCCAATCAACTTCATCAATATCAAGATTACATTCTAAAGAATTATATATTTTCTCCCAATCAATTAGTGTTCCAGATTTTGAATTGCTTGTAATCGAATGTTTTATAACTGGTGGGAATTCGGTTAGAAATATTTGTAATTTTTCATTGATTTTATTTCGTATTGTTCTTGCAGCATATTCTTGTTTATCTGAAACAATCCAAACCGGAACTATATTATGCCCGTCTACTTGACATAATGGCACATCAATTGGTAAATTATTTTCTACATTTTTAACCCATTCTTGTGATATTCGTAACGGACTAAAATCACATACAACAGCTCCAATTTTATTGGTATTAACAAATAATGGTATCTGTTCACTTGGTGAACCAATTAATAAATTAAAATTAATATTTAAATTTTTACAATCTTCTTCCAATTCTTGTAAGCCTTTTAACATAAACTTATAATGTCTTAATGTGGCCTGTAATTCCGGTACTAAACAAAAGCAAATACATAATGGTAGTGAATTTTTCAATGCTAACTTTTGTGCAAACAATAATGACCAATTATCTTGAACTCTTCCTTCTCGTGACATCCAATAAACAATACCTTTTGAATGTTCTTTAACTTCGGTGGTTTTTGATAAAATTCGTACACGTTTCTTGGAGAAATGAAAATCCAAAATTGATTCGGCCGTTTGTAAACGTTTCTCTTCGAAATTTTTCATATACGTAGTATTTACATTTGTTGAAGTTATTATTGATTGTGATATAAATTTTTTAGGTTTTTGTGATCTTGTATTAACCGCTGATCTTTTCATTATGATTCTAAAAAATGGTAGAAAAAAGGTCTGTTATTAATTAGAAATTAGAAGCGTTTATATTTAAACATGGAGGTACAATAAAATTCTGGGACTTTCCAAAATCTCTGCAACTAGAGTCATCATTTCGCATGGGAATTGTCATTTGAAACTAAAAATTTTAGCGTTGCCGGTTGATATTTGCCAACTTTATGACGCTTTGTTTATCAGTCCAAAAATTTAGTCGTTGAAATAGAATCATGGAATAAAGAGCTGTTATTAAATTCCACGTAAAACTTGGCACAACAGCCACAGAAACGTATAAAATGATGCAAAAAGTATTTAACAAATTCCAAGTGGCATAAACGATTTTTGGAAGGCTGAGAAACACTATCACCAAATTCCATCAAAAATTAGGACAATGCTTTCTTCGATAGTAAAAGCATTGTCCACAAAAAATTCATTCTAACTGGTCAAACAGTTACTGGTGATTTTTAGTTAGAAATTTTAAAACGTTTGATGCCTAGAATTCGTCGAATTCGAATAGAATATCGTGAATTACAATAGTCGGTGTTACAAGATAATACACCAAAACCCAATTCTTTGATTTTTCATACATTTTTGGCACAAAATCAAGTCGGTGTGCTGAACCCATTGAGTTATATATATTAATGGAGATGAAATACTACACAATTTGCGTATACCTGTTTGAACCTGTTTGCAACTTCAACTTATTTGTTCCTTTATGTTTCTTTATGAATTTAGCACAATATGACTTCTCACTATTCGCAAAAATTGAAATGAAATTAAAAGAATTCTTTTTCGACGTAATTGACTCCATTCAAAAGGCTTCTTCTAGAGATACTTTGGAGACAATACCCCAAAAAGGAACTTGAACACGTAAAAAACACTATAAAATCATTGTAAAAAGTTCATCAAATCATAAGGAAATTACTTTCAATCAAGAAAAGTAAAAATCTGAAAAATATTGTTTCATTTCATTTTTATAGCAACAGTCACGGAACTTTATTGTTATACCATGTATGAAATTAGATGTATAGGAACAAGGTAAATTTAATTGGAATTTTGTATGTAAAATTTTGCTTGAAAATTATTCATTTTTTTGTTTTTAATTTAAACAATTTTAATAATCGAAATAAATTATTATTAATTAAGAAGTCATTAAAATAAAAAACATTATATATTTCTAATTAGGAATTTTCTAACCATAAAATAAATAAACAAAAATTTCGCAAAATTCTAATTGAAACTTTTAAACATTTAAGATTATTTTTATTTTTTTAATTCAATTTTAAATGTCACAATCAAAAAAATGCAAATGCAAAAACAAACACTTTACAATTCATAACAATGAAAATGCATTTCCCCTTGTGTTCAGCTGCATGCGAATTGGATGCAGATCTTATTGGAATATTTTTCTGCAAATGCAATTTACAACTACATTAATAAAACTGCATACAAACCAACGTCTGGTTTATCATGGCCTTAATTCATAACCGCTTTCAAGTCATTACGTCATTTATTACTATAATGAATTCTTATGTGAAAAATTAATTTTTAATAATATTTAAACATATTTACGTGAATTTTGTGAATTTTTAACGAGCCATAGGACTTTTTTAAATGTAATAAATGCAAAGCGTGTTCTGGAAATATCACAATTGGCATGAATTTACAGAAACGTAGGCTATTTTCAAATTACCCGCTTCGAAACGATACAACAGTTATTGGAAATATTTTAATTGTGAGACTTTATATTAACTACTAAACCAAAAACTCTTACAACTCTTACATTTTCGATATTTCGCTCTACGTTTAAATTGTTAAATTTAATTCCATTTCAAAATGATCCGGGAAAAAGTTTCGATCGTAATAAATCGATTTAATTTAAAATCGAACCGAGTTTATATGTATTTGAAACAGGTTTGAAACAATTTTCAAACATGCATGTAAACGTAGTAACTATTTGTGATTTCTGAAGTTAGCCTTAGTCAGACAAAGAGAAATTTAGTCTCACTTGGCAGCCATATCTTTTTCTTCTGGAAAAAGAAACTAAGCAAAATTTGACAATTGAAAGTTTTTAAAATAAATAAATATCTATTTTTAAATAAATTAACAAATTCTATTTCTACGAAAAAAATAAAAAAAAGTAATGGAGAATGACGAAAAAATGGATACATTCGATATCAAAGAAATATATTTTAAAGGTGTTATTTATGGTATTAGTGATGACGATAATATAATTCAAAAAATTTTAGAAGGTAAATTGAAATTTAAATTCTTTTTGTTTTACATTTTAAATGAAATGAAGTAATTTAAAAAAAATTTCCAGATGAAAATTTCGCTGAAACATATTTTACTGCAGTCACACCGAATAAACTAATTGAAAATAATATACCGGATATAATTGATGAAGAAATCGTTGATGATGAAAATGGTAAAATATAAAAATAATTTTATAATTTATATAAATAAAGAACGAAGTTTTTTCTCTCTAAAATAGATACTTCTATAATAGAACCATTTCAATGGACAAGTAATCATATAAGATTTATGCTTGAAGCTTTCCAAAAACGTTTAGATCGTTTTCGTGTAGGCGCTGCGAAAAAACAAATGTGGACAGAAATTAGGCAAGACTTTCAGATTTCGGAAAATGTATATATTACAGAAATTCAATTAAAAGAGAAGTTTGTGAAATTATCGAAAATTTATAATCAAATAAAATCGAATCAAAATCGTTATTATTATTCATCGAATAAAATTACTTGGCAATTTTATGATTTATTTGAAGAAATCTTTAATAATACAGAAAAATTTAATATTGATTTACATACAACGTCTACGTTGAATCTAGATGATAATATATTTCTTGTTAATGAAGAGTTTCTAAATCAAAATATGGTTTATACTGAATCTTTTGATAAACCAATTTTACGTTGTAAACGTTTACAAGAAATCGATGATATTATTGAATTTGATGCTGATAGCCTTTTAAAAATGTCTCCAAGTAAAAAACTATGTTACGGATTAACAGAAGATGATAATAAAGGTAAGAAGAATTTTTGTAATAGAAATTATCAAAAATAAACAAGAATTTATTTTTTAGATAATCAATTTGTGGAAAACTCTATAGCAGAAATAATTGGAAATAATTTTGATGAATCTAATTTACAAGCGTCTAGTAATTATTAAAAGAATCTTTATATTTGGTATTTGAAATACATTTTTGACTGTTATTTAAGAAGCCGCGTTTGTCCATAAATAGCGCCTTCCATTCGCAATCTCCAAGAACATTTAAGCACTTGAATATTTAAAATTAAAGTACGTATTTGAAAGAAAACTGATTGGGGCAATATTTCAAGTTAATGTAAGTACTTGATTATTAAGTATTCACTTGCAATAGAGACACACATCGATACTAAAGAAATATAGCTTGTACCATGTTATAGAAAAGCATTGGCACACATTAAACATTCTATCAAAGCCTCAACAAAAAACGTATGGGGAGTAGATATTGAATATTAAAAGTTATGCATTAAAAATAAGCTATTTTCTGTGATTTCTTTGAGGTAGGAAGTTTTGTTTTTTCTTTCCTCACTCGATACATCTTCCTAATTCGATTGTCAGGTCGAAGATATATGCATATATATTGTATTGTTACCGGGACTACGTGTGTGTGTGTTTCAAGTGGATTGGATTTGGGGAAGTGAATCAAAATGAACTTAAAAGATTTCACATAAATAAACAAGTGAAACTAACAAAAAGCTTCTAATAATCAAAACAGTCAAAATTAATTCAAGTATCCAAAAATAAAAAGAAAAGAACGAAGTAAAAAATTGCCTCTATTTCTAGATAATTCAATGATTTCATCAGATTTTAAATGGACACGAGATTCTATCGAATTTCTACTTCAAACATATCAAAAACGAATTGGACAAACCAAAGATAGTGATATAAAATATTTATGGATGGATATAAAGCATGATTTTAAGACGAAAAAAAATGTTATAATAGCTGCTGATATGCTTAAGAAGAAATTGGCTTATATCAGAAATATTTACAATAATATAAAATATAATAATAATGGAAATAATACATTATGGGAATTTTATGATATATGCGATAGAATTTTTGGGAAATATGAACCATTCGATCCGGAAACCCAAACCTTATCTACTCTTGATTTAGATGAGATTTCAGATAAATTTGATTCATCACAATTTAGTATTGAAGTGAAAATTGAAAATGAAAAATTAGATGGTATTTTCTTGATTTTTTTATTTTTCTTTTAAAAGAATATAATTTTATACAATTTAAATTACAGATGAAGATATCGAATGGACATATTCAACGACTGAATTTCTACTTACCGAATATTTAAAACGAATAAATCAATTTAGAAAAATGAAAAATTCTCGTCATTTATGGCATGAAATCGAAACAGAATATTGGGATATTAAAAATATACCAATAACTGCTGCACGACTTAATGCAAAATTTAAACAATTAAAAAATACTTATAAAACGATAAAATTAAAACAAAAAGAATCAATTTGTTCGACAGTCAATTGGAAATATTATCAATTATTTGAAGAAATTTTTAAAAATAACGAAGAATTTCATACCGAAATTCAAATGGAATTTAATAAACCGAATTTAGATTTTCAATCATGTTTTAATAAGATTGCCTTAAAAGATAAATATTTGACAATTAAAAAAGGTAATAATTAAAAATAAATAAACAAAATTGGGGGTAGTAGGTGTTTAGTAGTGTGAATCCAACCTGGAGTAGCCGGAAGTTTTGATTTGGACAAGTTGGCTAGCCTTAGTATTCTATTCAATACGGAATGTAAATGTAACTTAGCACTAACAATATGATTGCTAGTAAAGGTTGGGTCGAGGCACGTATTGTGATTGCTTCTCTGGGTCTATTTGCAGAGTCTAAAAATCTCAAATTATAATTATTAAAGCTTTCACATAATATGATGGGCACAAAGAAACTGATGGTACCCAGTCACTCGACATAATATGGCTTGATACAGTAAAGCAGGCATGTTTCATGGGTTTCCTTGCCCTTTATGGTCTGTTCAGCCTCTCTCATAGCGAGACCTATTTGGTGTATGAGTATGTTTCAGTAATTTCTATTTGGGTGAATTCACGCGCGTTTATTTCATCATTTACGTGAAATATCTCCCACCCTTTACATCTAGTTGTGTAGAGAGAGAGAGATATGCTCCACACGTCGATATACCTAGGCGAAATCTATCAATAATTTCCTATCGTACGAAGCCTTCAAATTGTTATTAATTTTTTACGCCTGTATCCTTACCGGCTAAAACGTTATCACATCAAAACTTTGTTTTTGATTTTAAATGAATTTTTTTTCTTCTTTGTTTCAGAAAATGTTGACGAATTTAATTGGACCAAAGAAACTATAAAATTTCTACTTTTACAATATCGAAATCGTATGCATCGATTTAAAGAAAACCAAAACAAATATCTTCGTGAAATAAAAGAAGAATTCCATAAGAAAAATTGGTTCGTCAGTGAAGATCAAATTCATAAAAAGATTAATAGCTTAATTGATACATATGAAAATTTGAAAAGAAATTCAAATATTGATAATAAAAATTGGGAATATTTTGATTTTTGTGAAAAACTATTCAAAGTTCGACAACAAATACCCACAGTTTCATCGATGGACGACATTGAGGACTCTCTAGATGAATATTATAATTCGGATTTAAATTTAAATTCAAAAATTCACGATGCACTTATTGAAATAGAAAAAGAGAAATTAATTGAAATCAAATATTTTGGAGAGTCGATAAATGAACGTATAAAAATCTCAAAAGAAACAAATTCTCTTCTTGCCCAAAATAATAATATTGCATTGGAATTTTTGAATTTTTTCAAAAGAAAAAAATAGAAATTTTGTTTTTAAAATTTAAAATAAATTTATTTTGAATCGAAAATAGTTTTTTTTATTGCTTGTGGAAAAATAGCGGTTATTGTAACTGTCTTTTGTTCAATCGAAATCTAGAAAACGTTAAATTTGAATACCCATTTTTCATGTGTTGTTTCGACTGTAGTTACGTTAAAATTTTCGGGTCCAATTTAGGTGAGACAGGAAAGGACTTCTATAATTTTCTTTTTCAAACATGGTGGATTATATATGAGCTGATATACATCCTCCCAAAACCGCATTTATTACTTTACTTATTATTATTTTCTTCCTGTGTAACAAATAACGTTTAGTATTTTGTTATTCATGATTTCCTTTCCATCAGAGATGGTAGTACGTAACTTGTTTCACATGTTGTGTTTCGACCAAACTGACAACACTATGTGTTGAACCACAAGCTGTGAAACAAGTTACGTACTAACCCACCAGGCTTCGAAATGATTCAACAGTTAAACTATTCAAAGAAAGTAGGAACATCACAGTTGATCCAAAGAAGAGATAACTGAACTTTCTTCAAATAAATATATAAAATTCTTCTTTTCAAAATGTCCATACGAAATGTGAAAGATTTTGAAAAATCGTGAATGAAAGAATATATAGATTACGTGCTGCGCGTGTCAGCCATTTTGAATATTTATTTTCAAAGAAATAATCGTGATTTTTGAAACAAACAATGTATTTCAGGTCTCGCGTGACGTAGAAACACCAACTTGAAATATAAGAAAGCGTAATCTATATTCTTCCATTCATGTTGAAAAATTGAGTGATACAAAATTAAAATTAAATGAACCTACTTGTTAATTAACAATCACACTTTACAACAATTAAAATCTTAACTGAAAAAAAAAACTCTATTTTACATAACTCTAGCCAATGGGTAAAAGAAGCTTGTTACGTTTACTACTGTCATTATTAAATTGAAATCAGCTGACTGATGAAGCTGTCACTTATTTGTTTGAATTGGAATTTGCGCCAATTTATATCTTGTAATAAAATTTTGTTTTTAAATTAAATTCCATGTAAGTATTAAATAATTTAATTCTTTACTTGTTTTGGTTTATTGTGTGCCAAGTTTTGATGATTTAAAATTTCATAAAAAAGTTTCCTTGTAATTTGGAAAAAATTGTTTAAAAAAATAATTCAATTTTATTTCCAGAATTATTTATAAAAATAATGGTTGAACGTATAGAAGATTTAAATCTACCAGCTGCTGTTGTTGCACGTCTTATTAAAGATGCTTTACCACCGAATGTGAATATTAGCAAAGAAGCACGTTCTGCAATTGGTCGGGCGGCTTCAGTTTTTGTAATTTACTTAACTGGAACTTCAACAAGTTTAGCACGAAAATTAAATCATAAAACAATAACAGCAAAAAATATTTTAGAAGCTCTTGAACAATTGGAATTTGAAAGTTTCGTACCACCGTTAACTGAAGAATTGGAGAATTATCGAAAATTAATTAAAGAGAAAAAAGATGTTAAAGCTAATAAAAAAGAGGATAATAATGTTATGGATGTGGTAGAAGAGGA
Organism: Xylophagus ater; assembly: GCA_963422695.1. Classification (NCBI taxonomy): domain Eukaryota; kingdom Metazoa; phylum Arthropoda; class Insecta; order Diptera; family Xylophagidae; genus Xylophagus; species Xylophagus ater. The sequence goes on along the minus strand of OY730486.1, from coordinate 6,738,960 downwards.
AAATGTTGAACCTGAAGAAAATTAAAGAAATAAATCTTTTTTTTTTTTTACATTAATAATTCAATAAAAATTCATTTTATTTTGGTAATTGATAAACACCACCGGCAAACATAAGTTTATGTTCACGAACTTTACGTTGTAGGAAATTTTTCAATTCTTCCTGTGAAAATTCGACACCCGGTCCATGTGATGCAAACATTTTTAACATTTGATGAATCCGTTCAAGCGGTAATGAATCTAGATTCGTCAGCATTCCAACAATATATGACCAGAATACCTAAAAAAATATACTTAATAATTTCCATTTCATATATGGAAATATTTAGTTAGAACCTGTAATTCTTCTTCACGTTGATCACTAGCCGATGCCATTGCACTTTCTGATTCATCTTCTTCACAAATCTCATGGGTTTGCATATCTTCCACTTTGGATTGTTCACCTTCATCGATTAATGTATAAATATCAGTTTCCCTTTCTTTTATTAAACCTTGTGTTTGCCAAAAAACTATCCTTTTACGTAGTACTGATTGTGGAACTTTTATAATTCCACTTAAATCTTCCAATGACCATTCATCTGATAAATATTAAATTCAATTTAATTGTTTTCATTTACATGGAGAGTCCAAATAAGATCGAAATTGGATTGAAATGCATGTCAAATGCTGGTCAAATTCAAATTGGATTGACTGAATTTATTGGTTGTGTTACGGTTTTCGTTTTCTTGATAAAAAAATTTCTGGTTTTTATATTCCTGACCACAATTGAACTCGATTTAGGATCGATAGACATTTCAATCAACCCTTTGTATCCTTAAATGAGAATCAAAATTTCAATCCAATCTCGACTCGTCGATCTTTTTACTCTCTCTGTAGTAATTATTTGGTAAAGACAAAAAAAAACTTACTTTTATTTTGAAAATGATAAATAATTACAGCTTGAGTTGGTGAAACGGTCATTTCAATAGTTTTACTTGCCAATTGAATTTCAATTAATATACGTCCAGTTACTGGACGCCAATTTAATGTACGATTTCCTTTGTACGCTTCATAAGATTTTGTATACTTTTTAAATTCAGCTTGAATCTCTTCGGGTAATTCTAATGTTTCTTTATTAAATGTTGGCCAAAATTGTGATGAAAGAATTAATGAAGATATACCGAAATTTTTACCTAAATTAATTAAAAGTTATTGTAATTTCTTTTTTTGTTTCCTAGAAAACTCATAACCACCCCAATTCTATATAAACACCTAAAATCTTGTATCTTCTTAGAAGGCTGTAGATCAAAATCAAAAATTACATCGATTTATGCATGTCCGCTCATCCGTCCATGCAGAATTCCTTTTCAATCCAATCAGATACAGATTTTTTTGATTTTTTTTTTAATGAAAACCGGCTGTCGGGTTCATTTCGCTTAGACCTTTCTTGCTCAACGAATCACAGATTCTAGTAATAGAAAAGCATCAAGTGTCTAAAATGCACTTTGTTGTCTTCCATCTTTAAAACGATACAAAAATCACAAAGATCAATGAATTTCAAACAATTTTTTGCTTTAAAATGTTTTCTTTCAAGTCAGTTCATCTTGTGAAAATCGACATGAAGTTTCCGGATAACCGAATAATATATAGAATCGAGGGGATAAGTTTAAGAGTCTAAATTTTCTTCTTTTTTTGGTGTTTTAATAATAAAAAAATACCATTACTGTAATTAATATCGCTTAGAATATGTGTATTGATACGTTTTGAATCGCTAATATCCTTCAGCATTACTTCACAACTATGTAAAAGTGTTTCGCCAAAACGTAATTTTAATAATTCTAAATTGCGTATTTCTTTTTCAGGATTAAAATCAAGTTGTGTTAATAAACGATCAGCAAGTAAATTACGATATTCATTAACAAATAATTCTTTACTACCATAAATATCGACAACCATTGATATTATATCAGCTGAACGACTTGTTCTTGACGGTTTAGTTGCTGTTATATGAAAAAAAAAATACAATTTTTTTAGAAAATATAAATCATTTCCATCTTACATGGATTAGCATCAACTGGATCTGGTAGCCAATGTTCCCAATTAAGCATTTCATCTTTTCCAGATACATCGATATTTTCTTTAAGCGTTTCACTTCTTGCCAATTCTTCAGCTAAATCAGTTGGACCATCTTCTGTTAGGCCAGTGACAACTCGTCGAACAGTATCATTACGTTTTCGTAAATATTCTTTAACCGGTTCGGTAACAGTCTCTAATAATACTCCACTACTATCTAAATGACGAATTGCCTTAATAGCCGCAACATATCCAGTTAGAATATCCATTGTATTAACGCCGGGATGTAAAAGTCTTAATTCCAATGATTGTTTTAATGTTTTAACTAGATGTTGACGTAAATCTAATTTTTCAAGACATTGTTTTAGATCATCAATTGCTGGTTGAGAATCTGGATAATCTGTAAAAGATTATGTTTAAAAATTGAAATAAAAAACATAATAATATAATAATTTTACCAATTATAATATTGAAAAATTGTTCAATTATAATATTTGCATATGTTTCATATAAATAATAAATTAATTTCACTTTAAAATCTTGAATAACACCACGAGTTTTGGAATCATTCTCATCAACTTTTAATGTTCCATGATTATAAATTCGTGTTAACCAATTCAAAACAACTGTATCCAACCACTATATTTCGAAATATATATAAATTTTAATTTATAAATCACCCAAATGGAAAAAAATACCTTTTCGAGATTCTTAATATGTGAACTATCAAATATTCCTTTACACGTTTCCTGAACATATGAGGTAATTCTTTCTTGTATTAAACTTGTTAAAGTAAAACCAGCTAATCGATCCAATAAATTCATATTAGCTAAATATTCATTGGTTTTATTAAAAGCACAAACAAGTTCCTGACATCTACAATTTTCCGATTCTTTGCCACATCCATTACATTTAATATCAGCCATTTCTTCTAAGAAATCTTCTTGATCTGTTAATTCAAAAAACTCCATAAATATATGATTTTAAAAAAACAGCCTCCAAATTAAACTCTACAAACCCTCATATTGATGACTATTTGCAAATACTTTAAATGAAATATGATAAAATGAATAAACGATATCATTAAAATTCGATGGTAATTGTGATAATAAAGTACTTTTAAATGAATTTTCAAATTCTATATGATCACATTTTATTTTATTTCGATTATTTTCAAATTTCGATAATTGTTTAAATAGTTTTAAACGATTTAAAATCTCTTCATATTTATGATATTCTTGATCTAATTCATATATGGCCAATTGAAATTGATAGAAGCCTTTTTGTTGATCACAATTATCTTCAAAATATTTCCAAAATTTCGGTATTGTTTGTTCACGTAGATAATTATTGATTTCGATAAATATTAATTCATAAATATTTTCTGTAAGATTTAAACGTAATAATTCACGTACAATAAATTCAAATTCTTCATTTGTACATGATGAATCTGTTAACTGTAAAAAAAAAAAAACGTTTATATAAACTAATGAAATAATAAAGATATAAAATAATTTACTGATTTTTTAATTATTGGAAATACTTTACAAGTTTTTTCCCAAACAATTTCAATATCAGACATTCTTTCCAACTTTAACAAAAAAATTTAAGGTTATGTTATTCTATTTGACAGTTCTTTTGTTATTATACCGTAACGGATGCCATCGCATTCAATTTCGCCTTATATTTAAAAAGTTCATTGACATTTACAATACCCGAGCACAAAAATTCGAATTAAAAATGGAGCTTAAAAAAAATCGAAATAAAAGACTTTAAAATATTTTATTTTAGAATGTTTTTTATTGTAATAAACTTTCGGTTCATTTTTTTATATATGAAAATGTGGAAATGTTGACATTTATTTCTTATTTCTAGAAATAACACTGGTTTTGTTGTTCTCTTTTTAATCCTTAATTTTTATTTGTCTAAACTTCCCTAAGTTTAAAGTTTCGAATGAGGCAGTCATTCATAAACCCAGGTTTCAGTAGCTGGTGTCCATGCGACAAGTTCCTTCTCGTTAAACCAGAGTGCAATTTCTTTGTTGGCTGATTCAACAGCATCAGAACCGTGCAAAATATTACGGCCAACTTGGATACAATAATCACCACGAATTGTACCGGGTGCTGAATCGGCTGGATTTGTGGCGCCCAACATAACACGACCAGTTTTAACAACATTAAGGCCTTCCCAGACCATTGGTACAACTGGACCAGAGCTCATGTAGCTGACGAGACCAGGGAAGAATGGTTTCGATGACAAATCGGAATAATGTTTTTCGAGTAATTCCTTTGAGGCCTACAAAAAAAAAAAACAAGAAAATTATAAATAATTAATAACCAATAATAAAAGCAAACAATTAAAATTAAGTTCATCACGAAACATTCGTTTTTATTTAATTACTTTTTGTTTATATAATAAATTTGTTTGCTAAATTATTGAAATATGATCTTCTAAAAGTCTTAACCAATTAAATATCTAATTGCTCACGCAAATTATAAAAATAATAAGAATAAAATGCAAACTAGTAATTAAATTTTGGAAACAAATTGATTTACAATTCAACATTTAAGAATAAAAAAAAAAAAGAAGAAATGAAGTAGGGTAAACTGCTCAGTAAAATACCATCAGAAAAATCGGTTTTTCGGCCACGACTACGTAAATCGTGGAGCCAAGGTTTGACTCTGAATTATTGTAGTGGATTCCAGTTACGAGCAGATTTGCAAAATACTTAAGAATTCTTTTTTTAAAAGACTTCTACGAGACGGCCATGAATAAATTAATGATAAAAACAGATTTAATTTAAACAGAGAGGCAAGCTATAGAAGTAGATTTCTTTTAGGAGAATACGCAATCAACATTACACGAATTATATATTGCTTAAAATTTGGCGGGGCAGACTAGGAATACGAAATATCACACACTTTGTAACGTTAGGAAACCTAATTCAGTTCTAATTTCTAGTAAATGACCTGGCAAATTTCAATTAAAAGCCCTCCAAAATACTCCTTACGACATGCGAAACAAATAGTCCTCTTTTTTTTAGCCGGGATGCTCCTAACCAAATACATGGCACCTCGTTACTTGGTTTTGGAATAATTTCGGATAAAAGAGGTTTGTTGGTAAATAGATATCAATCAAATGAGAAAAGTAGAAAGAAAGGATTTTGTACCGAAAGATTGGGAAACAAAAAAAATATTAAACTCTTAATTACAACCATACAAATCTCCCGCAGCTAAAAACTAAGAGGAAGGCCAGCGACTGGGTAGTTTACTCTATAATTGGATTTATGAAAACGTCTTGTAAAGATTTTCGATTACAAAATAAACCAATAAAACTGATTTCTCGCAAATTCTAACTTTTCGGAATAAAAAAAAATGAAAGTTTCAAAAAGACCGCCTAATTAAAAAAATCTTTCAATAAAATTGGAGAATTTTGTAAAACTACAAAACACAAAAAACTAAGCAATTGATTTCTTTTCAAATAACTTATTTAATTACGTTTTAATTACTTTTAGAATAATGGAAATCCCAACTTTGAGGTTATGTAAATATCTAATTGGTTTTTTTTTTCTAATCGTAATCTTATTAAAAAAATTCTTCCTTATTTCAGCTGATAAGCAAATCTTTAAATCACTCACAATTACTAAGTTATGCAACTAATTTGATTAAGATTAATAAATTGAAATAGAAAAGCAAAGTGCAACGTGACCACGAGGGCCGGTTTTTAAAACATATTTGCATAATTAAAAATTCTTGTACTTACCCACATAAATTTCATGGCCACCAATTTGAATCCTTTTTGTTCAAAACGTTCAATTATTTTACCGACCAGTCCACGTTGGACGGCATCTGGTTTCACCATTATAAAAGTACGTTCCTTATTTGCGGCCATTGCGGATGAGAACAACGAGAAGAATGCCAAAACTGTAGCAATCATACGAAAAAAATTAACTTTGTTCAATTTTGTTCGACGGAATGTAAATGCGGCAAATTCGTTGACGTTGAAGAAACGAAGACTACAAAAATGCCAAAAAGTACAAAGGAAAAGAAAGAAGATGACACGCGGCGAATTTAAATTATCCCGAAAGAAATTAAAACAATTTAGTTACAGCGGTTTAGGAAAGATGTTTGAATTTTTTATGCAAAAAAAATATAAAACAAGAATTTTCAATTAAATTCGTACGCAATATTGGAATACATTTTCTATTTTATGAAGTTTAAAGTCACGAAATTTTATTTTTGCGAATATTAAATTAAATTAAATACCGAAAAAAAAACATTTCTTTTGTCAATTCCTAGAAAAAAAACAAATAAAAAGAAAACATGAATAAGTCATGGAAAATTTTCAAATTTTCCCGCTTTCAAACATTTGATGTCATTTTGGCCATTTCCGGTCACATATTCTTCCCACTTTTTTAAATTTTTGCAGTTTTGTCCTTTAGTGCATCCCTTTTTCAATGTATTTTTAATAAGTTGCGGAAAATTCCCACAGCGTCAAAGCTAACTCACTTTTTCTTAAGCCCTGTTCACACAGCCTCAATAGTATCTATCTTTTTTTTAACCAAAGGAATATTATTTTTATTTTATTTAAATTGAAATATCGTAAAATTAATTGCAAATGAAAATAAAACTTTTTCTTTAGTCTAATTAATTTGAAAAATGAAATTTGAAATTTAAATTTAAGTTTCTTCAATAACTCTCTAACAGTGTGAACACGACTTTATTTACCATATGATTTATCGAATACGGTTCTTGTGAATGTGTGTGTTACAAGTCAATCGGTTTTTTGAGTCAGAAAAAAAAAGAAAACTTCATAACATGGCGTTTGTTGGTTTTATTTGGACGCGTCAACGTGCATAAAAACGAAAAAAGGGAAAAAATTAAATAAAAAACCAAAGAAAATTATTTTAATTTTCTTAAGAAAACTTCTTTTCTTTTCTTTTTACATAACGTGAAAAATATAAAACGAAAATAATTTTTTTTTTTCAAAAATTGATTAAACTTCGAAAAAAGAAACGAGGTGGAAAAAAAGTGCGACAAGGAAAAAAAAAGTGACAAAAGAAAAAAAAAATTGATTGTAGTGCGATTGTGTGATTTGATTGCTGATTACTTTACTGTCTGACAAGATCACCTCTTTTTTTGTGGTTTCGTAATAATTACACAGCAAATAAATTAAAAGTTAAAAATAATTTTTTTTCTCAAAAAAAATTAAACATTTTTCAAATAATAAAAAAAGGGGATATTTCGAAAAGGAAAACTTCAAATATTTTCTAAAATTTTCAATTGCAATACAAATGCAAGGACAGCAAGTTACTCAACAGGGGGGGCAGCAAAATCAGCAGCCCCAGCAACAACAGCAGCAACAGCAGCAACAACAACAACAACAACAGCAACAACAACTCGTTCAACAAGGAAACGTTGTTGTTAAAATGAATGAGGTTCAGCAGCCGTTGTCTACAGTCGGTGAGTTTTCTTTCAATTTTTTAATTCTTTTTTTTTTTTTTTCGATCAAAAATTAAAAATTATTTCATTCCAAACAAAACAATAAAGAATTAAAGAAATAAAAAAAAAAATCTCCCATCAAATTTTTAGACATTTCTAGAATTTGCAAACTCAATTTCGGAAATTTTCCACTTTCGAACAAAAAGATTTTTAATTGATTCCAAATTATTATACTTTTAAGTTTTTCATGCATTTTTTTCTGGCCATTTTAATCTTTAACCACTTTTTGAAGTTCAAGGCCAAAAATCAAAATGACTTAAAAGAAAGAAAAATCATATTTTTTATTAAACAAAAAAATTTGCAATCAATAAAATCAAAAACATTTTAAAATTGATAATTTTCTAAATTTATGAGCTTTAAATTAGTTCCAATTTCTTCTTTCTTTTTTTTTTCTCAAACACTTTCTTGCCTAATTAAAACATTAAAATTTTATTTGTAAAAATTTTCCATTAAAATTGCATGAAAATAAAAAAATGTATAAAAAAAAATTATTCATTCAGCAAAATGTATTATTTTTGTTTGAACAGAAAAAATAAAATAAAAATAAAATATGAATAAAATTAGCTTCAAAATTCTTTCAAGCATATAATTAATCTTATATTATGGCAAAACCACATAACTTTCTTATACATAATTTTTCAAGTTCATTTTTTTTCTTCTCCTAATAATTCTCTTCGCGAGCTTTGATTATTTTTGACAGATCATTCTGATTGGTCAGGGAAAAATATAAAAATCTGCAACTGTTATTTCGTTTTAATTGTCTTGGGATCACCTTCAAACCAACTTCAAATGCACAGATTAGGTTAGGTTTCGTCTCTGTAAAAAGAGATCTATGTGGTCGACCTAAATATGACGTTGTAAATTGCAGACCTACCTTAAATTTACATCGACCTAAGATCTTTTTGACAGCTGATTAGATGGCACTGCAGTAGTTATTATTGTTTAGGTTAACCTCAAACAAGATGAGAGATGACAGCTCATCTCTTGATGTCCAAATTCCATAAATGCTGACATATGGCGTTGTTTTAGACTTAGGTCTAGTACGGTATAAACACGTGTGACCAAACCTAACTTTTAGTTAGGTAACCTGAGATCAATCCGGAAAGATCCTATAGATTACATTACATGCAAAAAAATGCACCGGTTTACACGCTGGTGGCTTAATTTGTCCTTACTTCTTTAAAAATGAGGCAAGAGCTCGGGTTACGATAAATGGAGATGGAAAATATGGATGATATTGATCCTGACGAAAATGCAATTCAAAAATCAGCACCAATTTTTGTATTTTTTATAACATTTTTTTTGTATGCAGTCTTAAACACTGCATGAACTACTTATTGGAAACCTTCATAGTACTTATGCGTAAGTATGGAAAGAATAAGAAAGTAAGACTGGGGCGAAAATAGATTTTAAAAAATTTCTTATAATATTGTTTATGCAAGAAAAAAGAATAGAAAAACATTTTTAAATGTCATAAAAAATCATTTAATTATGAATGTATTTCAATGAGTTTAAATTAAATTGTTAATTTCTCCGATTGATTGATTTTCTAAGGTCTTGCATAATTTTATTTTTATATTCTTATTTTCCCCTTTCACCTGCAATGTCGAATTTCTATTCCGAGTCATCATTATTTACTAAACATGGAGTCGAATACAGTTCCACGGCTTTTGTTCTTTTCATAGATTTCAATTTGGATTGATTTAACTTAACTTCCCCACTTTATATACCCCACGAATTTTACAGCCGGGTTAGAATGAAAGATAAACAAACTCCCAGCTGTTAGGAAAATGAAATACAAGAGCAAATAATTCAAGTAAAAAAATAAAAATAATAAACTTTCCACTTGGTTTACCAAATACAACCATAAAATAAAAAATAAAAATATTCCATTGGGAGTCAATATTAAAAACTATTGAAAATAATCGGTTGAAAAAGCTGTATAGTGTAAAACCACGATAGGAACTTCTATACATATCGATCAAATTATTTCATCACACTATACCTCCTTTTTATCTTTATTTCTGTAGGATCTGTATCCTTTCTCAGATCTTGCCAAAAAACAGCAGACATTTAGTCGGCAAACAATTTAAAAGTAAATTAATCTTTTTTTTTTTAAGTAGGACTCACATTATTGATCAGTTTTCCATCAGCTTTTGAGGAACTGAGAGGAAACTGACCAGTGTGGATAGATGAAAAAAAACTGATGGTTTGTCAATCAAACTCAATAATTATTCAAAATTTTCGTTAGCAATCAGCTTTCTGTCAAACACGACTGACAGTCATGACTGATGAAACCTATTTAAGTTTAAGCTTAAGCTTTATGTTAACAATAAAAGTTGGAAAAAATATTTAACTGACTGAATTCATTTTTTTAACATTTTGAAAGTAGTGAGACAGATATTTATATAGTTTGTATAGAAGTTAAAAATATTTACAGCAAACTGAAGCACATGTCTTTTTTATCTTCAAATCTTACCTTGCCTGGCGATCTGACATTTAAACGAATTCGCAATAATTATGAGAATTGTTTACATGCTCTAAGCTGCCCTTATAGCATGCCCTTTGAACATTGGATTTTCTTTTATTATTGTATATTTCGATCGGTGAAATTTTGCTTCTTGTACTCCCTTTCTTCGTCTTCAGATTGATGCTGTTGTGTGTTGTTTTTTGAAACACTTTATCAGAAGATTAAAAATCAGTTTGATAAGTTTTTTGTTGAATTTTTGTTTATTTAAAAAATAATAATAATTTGTGTTAAATTTTATTTTAGGACTTTTGGAATTGGCACATCGTGAATATCAAGCTGTTGATTATGAAAATGCCGAAAGGCATTGTATGCAACTTTGGCGACAAGATAGCAACAATACTGGTGTATTGCTATTATTATCATCAATTCATTTTCAATGTCGTCGATTAGAAAAATCAGCACAATTTTCGACATTGGCTATTAAACAAAATCCACTTTTAGCTGAAGCTTATAGGTAAAAAGAAAATCAACTAATTTAAATTAAATGCGTATAAAATAATCAAGATTTGTTTATTTTTACATTATCTAAAAAAAAAAAATTTATATTACTGTTTTTTTTTTAAATTATCAATTTTTGCCAAAATTTTTGTTATTTTTTCTTTTTTTTTTTTTCATATTTACACGTTTTCAACAAAAATTTTAGGTATTTTTAGAAATATATAATTTTGTTTCATTTCTTTTTGACTCTTTTTATAGTTATCAAAAGTAGAAGTAGAAGTAGATTATAAATAAATGCATAAACGATGTTTAATTCTAAGACGTTTGTTTACTTCTTTATAATAGATATGACTAAAAGCTTAAGAATTTTCACATACGAAATACTTGTAAGCATTTATGTCCAGGCTTTTTATGCACTGTTTTTTAAAAGATCAAGAAATAAACAAGAAATAAAAATATATAAGGTAGATGTTAGCACATCCTTTCGTTATAGAAATCATAATCTAACAAAAAAACATAATTACAAAGCTGGGAATTTCATAGCAAAACACAAATTAATTCCCAAATTACAAGTAAATACATTGCTAATAAAAAAATGCCTTCTTGTGAGGGGGTGTCATTATAAACCTTTCGACATTTCTGATTAGATCCTTAAAATTTTAAAGTTATCGATTGACATTTGCCAATTTTATGACGTTTTGTTGTCTGTCAATTAAAAAATGTACTTAGGGTTAATTTCACAGTGGTGGCTTAATTCCAGCTTAAGTTTAAGCAAGATTCTAGGCTTAAGCTCAGCGTTTTTATTTTTACATTTCACAGTACAAAATGATTTTGACAAGTGGGCGCTATTGTGAGCTTAAGATATCAATATTGGTAGCTTAAGCTTTAGTTAAGCTCTGAGTAATCAGCACTGTGGACTACACTTGGTTGCTTAAGTATTTCTTAAGCAACAAACTTGGCTAAAGCCACCAATGTGGAATGAACCCTTATTGAAATAAAATCATGGAACAAAGAGCTGTTATTAAAATGTATGTAAAAATTGCCACAACAGCCACAGAAACGTACAAAATGATGCAAAAAGTTTATAATGATAATTATTTATCAAACTTGAAGATTTTTGAGTGGCATAAATGATTTTTAGGAGGCAGAGAAACGCTGTCACGACAAACGAAAAAAACATAAAAAGTTAACGCAAAAATCAAAGCAAATGTCTATTGTGAAAGCAAAGGCATAAAAATCTTCTGATTATGTTCTTTATAACAATTTGAAAATAGTGCTAAGTTTTTAATACACCTTAGTTTACACAGAAATTTGAACATTAGAACCCATTTTATCAACATATCTGTATACATGTAGAGTTTAAACCTATTCGAAACTGCGTTGAAATGCATGTAATGCGCTAGTCGAGTTCAATCTGGGTTGGTTGGAATTAATTCCAAATTTGTTGGATATGTTACGGTTTTTATTTCTTTGATAAAAGAAAAGTACGGTTAAAATAATTTTAGGAAAAAAACTTCATAAATAATTGACTCTCGTTTGCCTAGTTTCCAATTTTGTGTAGAGTGAAATGAAGTTAGGTATTTTAATTAATTAATTTTTTTTTAACAAATATTTATTTCAAATAAAATTAATGTTAAGTTAGATTTGTGCATTTTAAAAAAGAAAACTTCATATTTTTCAGTAATTTGGGGAATGTTTACAAGGAACGAGGACAATTACAGGAGGCTCTTGAGAATTATCGTCATGCTGTACGTTTGAAGCCTGATTTTATTGATGGTTATATTAATTTAGCAGCAGCATTAGTTGCTGCCCGTGATATGGAACAAGCCGTACAAGCATATGTAACAGCTTTACAATACAATCCAGTATGTATCTTTGTTTTGTTTATTTTTTAATATAATTTATTAATTTGTACTTTCTTCTTTTTTTTTTTTAGGATTTGTATTGTGTACGCAGTGATTTAGGCAATCTTTTGAAAGCCTTAGGTAGGCTTGAAGAAGCAAAGGTATGATTATAAATTGTTGGGGAAATTAAAAAATTTTATCTTTTTTATATTTATTATTTAATTTTGATTTTATTTCTCGTTGATGTGTGAATGAAAATATTGAATATAAAATTTAAATTTTGAACGAAAAAAGATCGCTTTTCAAATTGAAGCTACAAGAAATTATGAAGATTTTCAAAAATAATATTAAATAATATTTTGAAACTGTTTCTTTTTTTTCTATGAAACTAAACTAAACATAAAAATATTTATTTAATTTTTTTAGTGTTTTATTTAAAATATATTTATATAAATTATATTTTTTTATTCTTATTTATTTATATTCTTGTTTTTTTTTTTTTTTTAATGAAAGGCGACCAACTTTAAAAAGCAACTATTTTATATATATTTTTTTATTCAAATAATAAACGTTTTAGGAATTGTAGGTGAGATCACAAACTCTTCTCTCTAAAATTTGATGTTCTGGAGGAAAAAAAAACAAAAAAAACAAAAAAAAAAAAAACATGTCACATTATTTTATTATCATAATAAAATTTACCATTGTACAAATAAAATAGCTCTAAACACCTTTTGGCGTATTTTGCGTAATTTATAAACAATTGTTTATTGGCATTTTTGTGCGTAAATTTAAAACTAGATAGTCTATCGATTAGCTTTCACGGTTTTTTTTTTCTATATCTCTGCATTGCGTAGTAAAAGTGTTTGATTTTTGGAAAAAAGAAAATGCGATGAAAATGATTTTTGCAATTACATCAATCGTTAAAAAGAAATATTTAAAATAATTATTATATCTGTTTTGTATTTGCCACTTGTTCCGGAGTAGAACGAAATTTTTTAATATTGCAAATAACAATTAACTACACGACTTCACACGACTTATTTTCAGTCTGACTGAAAATAAGTTTTGTCAGTCTTTGTCAGTCCGACAGAAAATATGTCTTGAAATAAGTCCAATGAAGTCGTGGAGTAAGCAAATTGTTGTTGTGACTCTTGTGACTCTCGTCACAAGTTGTGATTATATATTTGTGAAGTTTTTCCCCAACTGGTTTAACAGATCACATTCTGATTGGTCAGGGAAAAATGAAGATAGTACATGAATCCGTGACTGAAAAGATATGACCGTGCTTGTAGAATGCATGATGACGAGCTGTTGTTCCTTCGCTGATATATTTTACTTAAACTATTGATGAATTGCAAATATTTTTTTCATAATTCTAAAAAAAAAAATACCTTAAAAGAAACAGTTTCAATAGATTTTTATCGTATTAAAATTTCTTCAAAAATATTAAATTAAAATAAAATAAAATTAAATTTATATTTTATACGATAATCACAAAAGCACAGCTTCAATTTGAGATTGCTTCCAGCTTTTATGATGAATGCATGTTAAATCTGCACTTTTTTTTTTTTTTTTTTTTATATTGCATGTGAATTAATGAAAATATTATTTGGTCTCTTAATTTCTTCCTTTTTATATATTGCAAATATATTTTATAATAATAATTATTTAATACAGAAAAAAAAAGAAAAGAAAAAAAGTACACAAAAATTTCATTTCATATTTATTTTCATGACAAAAAAAAAAAAAAAAAGAAATATTAACAATAATAATAAAAATAATAATAATAATAATAGTAATTTTAAAAGAATATATATATTTAAAAAAAAAAAAATATATATATATATATATGGCCATCTAATTTACAATATTTTGTTCTTTCATCAAAATGATTTCAGTGTAAAACGAATTTCGTCACAAAACTTACACACACAAAAAAAAAAAAATAAAATTCAGTGTATTAAAATTATTAAAAAAAAAAAAACAAAAAACTTAATTAAACATATATATATATATAATCATAATAATAATATTAAATATAATTAATAAAATAATTATTGTACAAAACAAAAAACAACAACAAAACAAAAACTTACAAAAAGAGAAAATCTTTTTATGTGTGTGCCGAAAAATATGCAACTTCTACTTCTTATTTTTCATCATGAATCAACACAAAACAAAAACTAAATAAATAAATAACTTTTTTTTTTTATATATAAATATATTTATATATATATAAATTATAAATATATATATGTATGTATGTATATATGAAAAATAAAATATATAGCAAAAAAAAAAGAAAGAAAGAAAAAGAAATTGTATACGGATTCGCAGTTCAAAGATGGCGCTACATGCTCAAGTACTTCATCTTTTAATGGGTTCTAGTAGACATATGATAATCTCTTATCTGTGAATGATGGTATATACTCGTTAATAGTAATCATAATCCAGCCAGGTAAAGTAATGTGCTCTAGTCGACAAACATCAAAAAAAAAAAAAAAGCAAAATTAAAAATCGATTTCTATCTCTTTAAAAAAAAAAAAAACAAAATGAAATTTAAAACAAGAAAGAAAAAACATAATAAAATTAATAAAAAAGAAAGAAAAAGTATCCTTCAACAAATCCTATTCCATTTCCAGGAACGAGAATCCAGAAATGTTTACCTTATCCTTAAACTAATAACGAATTTTCTTCAATATACATGACAACAGACTAGGCACAAACTAATTGTTGATTATCCTTTAAATTATTTTATTTTATTTTATTTTTTTTTTGGTTTTTATAAAACAAAAACAAATTACCAATTAAATATCCTTTTCCTTATTTTTTAAAAAGTAAAAAACAACCAAAATCTGTGTGTTCTTTAGGTTTGATGACACCCAAGAACGCGAATAGCAATTTCATATAGAATTATTTATTGTTGAGGATTTCTTTTTTTTAGATAGATAATAAATTTGTGTGTGGTATTTTTTTTTTGGCGTAAATATTACTTTTAACTTTTTTCTCAAAAAAAGCGCGCATTTTAATATGCATATATTTTATGTATTTAGAAATTATTGTCTAAAATATTATATAATTTGCTGGAAGAAAATTTTTAATCGCTTTACAGTAAAAAAAACGAAGAAAAATATTGTTTTTTAAAAAATTGTTTAACTAAAAACCAAATCAGCAGCTTCTAAAGCACAATTTACATCATCGAAGCATGCAAAAATTACTAACAATCTGAATGAGATAGTTAAATTTAAATTTATACACGGTATACCTTTAAAGACACTCACAAAATGTCTCGGGCAAAATTTTGCCTTCAATGTTTGCCGTAATTTTCATACTAATTAATTTTTACATAAGCGATCGGTTATCTCATTCACATCCCTAGTTTATTTTGTATGCCGCGGTGTTGTAAATTGTGCATTATTTTGAATTTCATGTCACCTAATTAAATAACGGTCCCATTTGAACGTTTGGTATTCTCATGACTTTTTGTCACATTTCAATAAATGTAACTATATTTTGAGAAATTCGAATTTGTTATCGTTTTGTGAAATTTAAGTCATGCAAAAAAATAAGTAATTTATTAAATTTTCATCAAAAAACGTTTTTTTTTGTATCTATTAAATAAAAAGTGTACATCAATTTCATAGATCGCGTCTTGATTCAGGAATGGTAACTTTTGGTATAAAATTAATATTAAAAGTAGCTTGTTTTGTGAATCTTGATTGGAGTCGAATCGTGTAACTCGACTTGATCCAAATCTTATCGAAAAAGCATAGAAATCGTAATCCATTTTCGATTTTTAATCGAATTATATGGCTTCAGATATTGCTTAATTGCAAGCAGGAAAATATAGGGCAGCTTTTCTTATCATCACCTAGCGATAAATATACCACTATCAGAAGCAAAGCCCAAGCCAAACAACAAGGCAATTTTGCATCATCATCAAGCCTGGGATTTATTTTTGGTGTGGACTTTTTTTTTTATTTAGTTCAGGCGCACAAGTTAAAGCACAATTTTAGTATAGAAATTGTTTTCACTTTTAATAAGTCTAATATTTAATATTTTAATAATATTTTTAATGTGCAATTTTGGAGAGCATGTTAAAATTGCATTTCGCGCAAAGTTCATACTATATTTAAATAATATGAAGTGAGAAGGAAGATTTTATGTGACATGAAACTCAAAATAAGGCTGAAAAAGTTTTTATTCTGTTCATTTTCTAAGCTTTTTTTCCTTAAAAAAATAACAATTTATATATATTTAACAAGTTTCTTTTCAGAAAAAACGTATTTATTACTTATTGCTATGTATAGTAAAGTAATAGTGGGATTTCTTCAAGTTCTAGAATTTTAATTCGATCAAACCACGAAAAGTTTGTTGTTACGCTAATAAAATGAAATTTTAATTTAAAAACCACGACAAAGAAACGCATAATTCTCATTTCTATTTTATATTACTTGAAAATATATATTTGGTTATTGCATTGCGGTTAACTGTTTGATAATCTATTTCATTGAAATTTTGATTACATTTGATGTACACTTAATTGATATCCCGCGATTTGAACAAAACATGACTAAATAAGGTTACTTTTATGATAATATCCAAAAAAAAAGGTTGGGTTGACTTAAAGATACAATTCTCATAACTTTAAATCGTAAAAATATTTCCATATACTGAGTTATTGGCATACGAGTCTGAAGATTTGTCCTAATACAATATATTTGTGTGAATTTATATTGTATCTTGTTTTTTTATGTCGTAAAAAATTTTGAGGGAAAAAAATATTCTAAATCAGTTATCCAGTTTTATACGACTTTAGTATTCCTTTAAAAGGATTATAAAAACTTGGAGATTTTGCCAAAAAATGAAGATTGAAAACCCAAACAATATTCAATCGAATTTTTTAAAGGAGTCGTATGATGAATCTGGGATTTTAAATTACCTATAAAATCGTATTGAATTCAGATTTTTGGAAAGAAGAAGAAAATTTCAGATTTTATTGCGGTTCTATTTGGAATTTGTGTTTTTTTTTTTCAAATTCAGATAATTTTTATATTATTTACTTATTTGGGCATTATTTGAAATGCAATTTGACATGATTAAATGTTTTAATTCATCCCTTTGAGTTTATCTTGATCGAATTCTATTTTTTTGTGTTTTAACTTAAAAATATTTTAAAGTCAAATTTTTAAATTGTCTTGAAACTTATGCCTATAAATGTGTGTAAATAATTTTGTAAATTTTTGATTTAACGGGTGATTTTAGGCTTGACTGAGCAAGTTCAATATGGGTTCGACACCTTATTATATTGATAATGTTCTAATAAACGGTATTCCTTAAATTCCTGAAAGATTTAATCGAAGCATGACTTTTTAACACTTCTAACTGATACTTAGAATTAATTATTCCCAATTTGAAGTCTTTAGTAATTTTATTATTTACTAGAATCAAATTTCAGGATTTAGTCAATTTTAGTGTATAGAAATTTTGGGGAAACTTTTTATTTGGATTAATAACTTTAAATGGAAATAAATAAGCTTGTATAATAGCTGGCTTACGTACTTAAGTCAATTAATTGCTAAATGTTTTCAATTTCTCAAATCCACAACCAAATATATATCAAAATATAAGTAATTAATTTAATATTAAATTGATTTTTACACATTTCAAAATTAGATAGTTCTTGAATTGTAATAAAATATTTTGCAATATAAATAAAAGATAAATTATTAATTTTTATTAATATTATATCATTTGTAATTAATAATATATTCCATATCTTTTTTTTTTTTATTGTAAGCGATTTATAAAGTATTTAATTAAGTAATTTGTTTAAACAGAAAAAAATATATAAAATGTATGCATGAGTAGGGCGTATAAATTCTGTCATTTTGGCGTCAATTTAACCCATTTTTAAATTTAAGATATTGCGTAACTTTTTCTTGAACAAATATGCGTAAATATATAATTTGCTATATATATACATTTTCTTTTTTTTTTTTTTTGATTATTGCAAATATTTTTGGCGTAAAGTAAAGAAAATACCCCGCAAAATATTTTTTATTACAAAGCAGCGTAATTGAAAATAATTAAAGCGTAAAATAATTTCTAAGCGTATCATAAAAATATTTTTAATAGAATTTTTCGGCTACATTCGGCTTGGACTTCCTCAACACACACAAAATAAAGAAAAATAAAAACGAAAAAAGAAAATGCTTTTAGGAAATTCTTTTCATTTGAAAAGAATACGTTTTATTTATTTTTTTACTTCAATTAAATTAAGCTTTTATATTTAATTAATTTTTACTTGAAACAAATGAATTTGATTTGTTATATTTACTTCGAATTCATAAATTCAGTTTTCTTAAATATATAAAAATTATGAAACATTTGGCAGTGTTGGCTTCTGAAGAGTCAACATCTTAAAGCTCTGTAGACACAAAATAGTAAAAAAATAAAAACGGATAATTGTCGGAAGATGTCAATTTAAAATACATATTTTTTAAAACTGGCGACTTAAAGCACTGACTTTGGCCAAGTAATCTTTTAACCCGGCTTCGGCTGTAAAACCGGCTCAAACGTGGTTCTCGGATCCAAAAAGTAAAAAAATTTTGATAAAATTGCATTTTTTTTTTCGTTTTTATTTTTAAAATTAAATTTAATTTTTATTCTCTTCGCCATTCAAAAAAGAAAAATAATCTTCAAGAAAATAAAATAAAGACCCAATCAAAAAAAAAAAAAACTAATAAAAATACCATTACAAAAAATTTCACTAATTACAATTATTTTTCCATTTTTATTCTCTTTTTATATTATCTCTAATAAAATTCTAAAGGCGTGCTATTTAAAAGCGATTGAAACCTGTCCAGGATTTGCCGTCGCATGGAGTAATTTGGGATGTGTTTTTAATGCACAAGGTGAAATTTGGTTGGCTATACATCATTTCGAAAAAGCTGTTACACTTGATCCGAACTTTTTGGATGCATACATAAATCTTGGGAATGTTCTTAAAGAAGCTAGAATTTTTGATAGGTTAGTGAATTTTTTATTAAACTATATTTATTGGTAAAATATAAAAACATATCATGGTGAGACAAACAAGCAAGATTCCCTATATAAATGGTTTTAAAATATTTCGATCTAAAAGTAAGTGTCATTCAAACGCAGCCATTCAGCATGCTTTCTGGGTGACCGCGGCAGTAAAATGGAAATAACTTTTAAAATCAGAAGATTACAAAATACATTATGGGTATTCAAGATTCGTTGTATATGTCGTCGTATCGTAGTAAAATTGTATATTTTGTATCTTGCTCAATAAGCATTTTCTATACTTTAGGAATTTTACTGCGATACAAGACCACTTACAACGAACTGTGAATACCCATATTGTAAACCTTTTTTCTGGTATTTAAAATTTCTGGTTTATTAGTTTTTTAGTTTGATGGATATTTACCTTTAAATTGTTGGTAAATAAGAGAATTTCTAGACTCTAAAATATTAACAAATCAATTAAAAGAAGATATTTCACAGCATATTAATAATGAAAATATAAAACAGAAATTTAATAGTACTACTAAAGGTACGATCAGACTCAACAACTTTTATTGCAACTCAGTAAATAAAGTAGTGCAACGAGAGTGCGTACTGCATATTCTTTTTACGATATGATTAAATTTTGATTGCCTAATTTAAATTAGTTAAATTTATCAGAAAATGTCATCGATACAATTTATCTAGAAGCTGGAAGAAATCTTCAAATTGATAGAAAATCAACTGAAATAAATAAGACGTAAAAATTTCAAAAATTTAGACAAGAAAACTGCGCGGAAGTTGTAAGCATTAAAAGCTGCATGTTATGTTTCGAAATACGCAGGATTTTATGTTACACCATTATAAAGATTGTATGCCAATAATGCCCGCAACTTTTGAAACTTCAACTATTAAATTGCAATGGAAAAGTCGCTGTGTCTGATCGTACCTAAAAGATCTTTAAGTCTCACAGCTTTAAGAATTTTAAATTTCTTAAATTTTAATTTCTATGGCAAAACGTCAAAAACATCATTTTTCCCAGTTATGTGTTATATTTGATGAAAATCGAATTAATTAAAATTTAAATTGGTAAAAAAAAATATTCAAATCTGAATGTTGATGTTTGTAAAATGTTTACATAAATAATGATTTCTTTTGAACCAGAATAGAATCAAAATTCCACCTGACTAATAAAATAATGAAAAATCCGATGATAATTTGTGTAAACGTGTTTTTGAAATCCATTATATTTTGAGAAATTGGAATTAAACGAATGATTTCTTTTTTTAAAAATATTTTCAAATAATAATTCACGGTAAAATCAAATCAATAATATCAATGATTTTTGCAGATAGATAATTGACGTCAGTTTTTTTTCTCTAAGAAAAATTATTCTCATAAAATAAAAATTTCTATTTTATATGGTGTCTCCATAGGATCATGAAACATCCATTATATATGCACATAAATCTTTAAATAAATTTTCAGGTAAATTTATACACTTGAGGAAATAGGTTATTCTTGGAAAATCTTTGAAAAAATACTAAAATCATAATACATATTAACTTCTTAGTTTGGGCGTTGTCACAATGTTCTCAATATCTTGAGTACACCACGAGTGGAATTGTGTAATTTGATTGTGGGTCAAATCGAGTTACATCGGGAATGGGATGTAGCAATAAAGGGAATAGATTCGATAGAAACATATAAGACTAGATACTTTATTCCACTACGGTATGACCGTGAATCCATTCTGTGAGAAAGTTTGGAAATGCGAAGCCTTTGAGTTTTAGTAATATCTCAAAGATAATATAATAAATAAATCTGTACTCTAGAAGAAGTTGTCATGATCACTTTTTGAAAGCTTTTTGAATTCTGCAATTGTCGCAGTAACTATCATTTTGATCATTTTCAAAAGTAACGACTTCAAAGTAAGGCTACCGACTTAGAAAATTGTCTAAACATTATTTGAATGTGACAACCTAATATTTTTTTTAATGTAAACTTTATTTAATTTCAAGACCATTGAAGGCGATATCTTTATCTTTTCTTTTTTTTTTGTTGAAATCGCCAGAATAATCCTTTAATTTTTTGTTGACATTTTTTCTGTCCGATGAAATATCAGCACAAATACTTCCTGAGGGAGTAGCAAGATTTCAATACTTTAGTTGACACTTTTGTGTTATACTTAAAAGTTAAAAATAAATTTTCCTCTTGTAAATTTGGTGTAGGTTAAGTGCCTTTTTTGTTGATTAACAAAGTCAGTAGTAGCAATAAAACTTTTTACTTTTTGTAAAAGTAAATAGTTTATAGTTTATACACGATTTTTTAATGTCCATTCATTTTCAATGTAAAACTTTTGTTTTAAAAAAAAGTTTTATGAGTCTTTTAAGTCGCAAACAAACTCAAATTTGAATAGATTGGTATTCTATCAGTTATAAATTATAATGATGAATTTCATGAAAACAAAATAAAAGTTTTCTTTTATAGACAATAAGGAAAAAATCATTTCAAATTCTATGAAGAAAAATTTCCAATATATTTTTTTAAAACTTTCCTTTCTGGTCTAAATACAATAAATCATGTGAAAGTATCACAAAAATGGTTTTCTTGTTTTTCAATTTTTCTTTTATGAAAATGTAGAAAATTTCTGGAAAAAACTCGCTCAGCATAATCTTGTTTCAATGATTTCATATTCCCCATCCTTCACTGAAGACAACTCAGCGATTATAACTTTTTTTTTTTTGTCACATCATCTTTCTTTTTATACAAATCAATCCTTTAATAACCCTTTTGTGCGTATCCGTGGAAATATTTTACATAATTAGGAAAAATTATAATGGATTTTTATTTATGAAGGTTTTATAACCATTTTTTATTTTTGAAAAGAGTTAAAAGAGAAAACAAAATTTATCTGAATATGAGAGATTGACAACAATCCTTTTTCCGACTTGGATTGGTAAACAATTTTTTAAAAATAGTTGTAGAAGAAAATACACAGAAAAATATTTATAAAGGATTTGTTTGTGTTCATGCCCTTAGTTTCAAATTGCAGACAGAAGTCTGCTTATAATAATAATCTCTAGATGAAGGAAGATTGTTAATATTTGTAGTTTTATAAAATTTCAATATTTTTGTATCAGTTTGAAGAAGAAACTCTCCTTTGCTATTCTATTTTTTAAGTAAAACATAGTAGATATATTAATATTTTATTTTTTAAGTGCTTGCCTAATGAATATTAGCACTTTTCTCTTTAGAGGCCCTAATTTCTTTTCTCTGAACACTTGTGCCACAAATAATTATAATAGTTTTATTACCTTTCCTTCTTTCTTTAATATGTTTAGAACTAGACTTCAATGTCTTTCAATGGGTCGAAGTTTTGGAATGAAAGATGAATATTTTTGAGTGAGATACATGATTTAGTCAGTGCAAGGTTTAACGTTAAACTTTAATTTCTATTCATTTAATCACAGGAACAAATCCAGAAAGTCCGTGCAATTCCTTTCGGGACGGTCCTTAGGTGCAATATGAAGATTTAAGATAGACTATTTAGCAAGAAATAGAAAATAATATTTGAAGAAAAAAAAACCAGCAATTTCCTCTTCTACAAAAATAGAAGGTCCATAAAATGACTATCAAAAGGACTATGAAAATAGTAATATCAGTTTCTTTTGAGATTATGTTCCGACTTTTTCAATTCAGTGATATCATAAATGCTTCTAACTTTTCCCTAACCAATAATTACAATCATTACGAGAATATAAAAGAGATTATTTAGATCACTTTACCCACAGAATAGCAAGCAATCAACATATTTGAAATGGTATTTCGAAAAGAATTATATTGTAGAATAATCTAGGTATCAAAGATACTTAATTCCCGTCTAAAAGTATAGACAGATAATATAGGCTATTCAAGTTATTTCATAATATCCGAGTTTGATTAAAAAGATTTTCTTTTAATAACTTATTGATATTTTATAACAGCTTAAAAATTCATTACTATATAAAAGTGTTTTAATTTAGATTTACTAAACTTTCCCTTTTCAATCTCTTTTTCTGAAATGATATAATTAAGTTCTAATTGAACAATTAAGATGAAAAGGAAGTTCAAACGACTAATTCAATATATATCCATGTACCACCTTCCTTTTGAGAAGCTTTAACTATATAGATAAACACTTTTATAAAAAAAAATAAAAAAAGGGATATCGATAAAAACCACTAAATTGATAACCATTCTGGAGCCAACAATGAGTGGTATACATACTGACTTCTCCATGTTTTATTTGTATTCCCTATGGTAGATACTATCCAGAGGGTATATTAGTTTCGTCACTAGATTGGTACCGGCATAGATATTATCATATGAGAATCAAAAATTATATAGATTTATGCATGTCCGTTTATCTCAAAATCTTGTTATCCGATTTTAATGAAATTTACAATGTGGTTTATTTATTAAGTTATTAAGCTAATCTGTCCATAAAGTCTCATCGATGTACTTTAAAAACTAGTATTCTGATTTGAATAAAATTTGCAGAACGGATTTATGCAATTAGAGTCCTTAGGCTACTTTTGAATTGGAGCAAACATTAAGATAAAGAAACAAAATTATGTAGAAAAAAACCTGACTTGTTAACTACTAGTTCTATTCTAGTCGGGATCAAAAAATCGGCTATAGGCTGATTTTAAGTTTCTATATATTTTTTTTTGCTTGCTCTTTTTTGGGGTTTTCGATCCTCCTTAAAGTGTGTCTCTATTTTTAGATATTTTCGTGTTTTATTTTTACGCGCTATGTATGTAAGGTTACATTTTGTTTTTTATCAAATGTGACAACAAATGTATAAAGGGGCGATATTAAATGAGCCTTATAGATAAAAAAAAAGAAAAGAAAAGAGTCATATACTATATATATTGTTAAGGTTCTTCTCTTTTTTTGCCTTACTATTTGAAATTTTCTGATTTCCTTTCATATTGGTCTTTTATCTTTTCCTATTTACAAGAATGTTATAAGAAAACCAACATAGTTAGTATATACATATATTCTCTACAAGAAGAAATGGTATTTGTTCCTAAATAAAAATTGATTTACTTTGGTCCTTTGAACTGAACTAAATTGAAATTTTCAACCAAAAAGGATAAAATTGAAGGGGAAAAAGGTGTTATACTTTGTCACGTCTATAATATCGAGGTTTTTTTTTTAGTATCCTTTTTTTATGGTTTTAGATAAGAATTTTGTCCAATTTTTTTTTTTTGTTATATCCAATTTTGAATATGAATTTTAATCAATATTTTTATATTCATATTCAGCTCACATCATTTCAAAATATTTTTTCTAATAATAAATTTCATAGATTTATTATTATAAAAAAATAATCCAGTTGGTTATCATATCACCATAACGTGATGGTATTAATTTTATTAGAACTTTTAACTGTAACTTAATGTGACCCATAAGGACCTATGACAAAAAATATTAACTAAATAATTGGTAATTCGGTTTGTCCATGTCGTTGTGAATAACAAACTATGATAAATATATAAAACAATAAAAATATCTCGATTATTCTCTTATAAATTTTATTAATTTTGCGCATGCGAATTTCTTTAACTTTCATTCTCTAAGAATTCAGATGATAAAAAAAGGACTCAAAACAGAACTTTTCTGTTCTTTTTTGATAATATCATTTGGACAAACTTTAACCTCAAGGATTAATATTTTCTCAATATAATAAGACTAAATGAAACGAGACGGATTCTAATTAAATGTGACACTATCCTCCAATATCCTTCTTTTCTTTTCTTTTTTCTGTATACTTGATAATAAGTTAATAATTTGTTGTGGTCTCTAGGCAACGCCCGACAAATGTGTGGTTGCAATTCGAATATTGTTTTTTTCTTCCAAAGGATTTTTTTATACACAAATTGTAGGTATATAATGTGATTTTAGTAGTATTCTCTGTGTTCAGGAGATAATTCTCCTGTCATGACTACTATATTTTCGTTTGCATCAGGAAGACACGATAGATAGAGAGCAAGAGAAAAAAAGTATCAGGTATATTTTATCCCATATTCTATTCTGGAATATATATGCTTCATAATTGTTACCAGATAAAAGGGTTTTTCATCATGAGATTTTTAAAAACACTATAAAAAGATATATAAGTACGTGCTTAGAATCAGTAATTCAAGTTCAAGTACTATTCATGTTGATTTGATGACTACTTAAAGATGGCTTTTTTTATGAAATATGTATATATAAAAAAAAAATTTATACATCAGGATTAATTATGTAAATTTCAGTTCTTTAAAAAATGTTTAGTCAGTAATAAATTTATTTATTGATGAACTAAAAATTTTACTAATTAAATTTTGTAGTCTTTTAACCTCACAGATTTGGTTTTTCTTAATATTGTAATTTGTATTAAAGGTGATTATGAATTGCAACCGTGCAATAATTTTGTTGAAAAAAAAACCGCTTCTAGTCATAGGAAATTGAACAATTTACAATAAAAATACCTACTATAACTATTTCTAGAACATAATTTTATATTTATAACAATTCTAAAAATATTGTTCTAAAGAATTTCGTTTCTATTATTAATCCAATCAATTGCCCTAAATAATCTTTTCAAAACTTAGTAAATTATTTAAAAAACATCACGAAGAATTTCATTTCCCTATAATTACTTGTAAATTAATAATAATTAAAACATAAGCTTTTTCCAATAAATATTAATATGCTAGAACAATTATTCTTGGTAAAAGTATAGGATTTGATAGTCACTAAATATTTTTATTTTATTTTATTTTATTTTTACCTTTAAAAATTTGGACATTGCTAATATCAGAAAACCATCCCATTTTATTTGACTTTCTAAGCTATGAAGGGACTACATCTATCTAGAAAATAAATGAAATTAATTTTTATATATTTTTACAATTTCTGAAAGCTCCAAGTTTTAAGAATTTATCCTAAAAATTTCATATCAGTATTTGTAGATTTGACCAAGTTATATAATTCTGAGCAAAACAAGTCCGACAATCATATTGAAACTTCGAATATACAAGTATGTATTTTTTATTAAAACTTTCGATGTCCATAATATCTTGAAAGCCGGCTTAATAGATCATTTTCAAATTTTCTCCTTTTTTTTTAAATTAATATTTATTTTTGAATAATTACGAAAAAGGACGATTTTTTGCGTTGAAATTTCATTTTGGTGCTTCAATTCGTAATAATTTTGTAAACAAAAAATCTTTTTTTAAAAATCGGCGATCGACAACGACTCGTCGTCACTGTTTTTGACCTAAATTACCTAATTACCCAAAATCATTATTGTCTACCCAATCACTGTTATTGAAAATAAAGAGTGGCACAAATAAATGCCGCCAGAAAAACAACTCACGCGCCAACACATCGTGCCGAATATGTAAAAGTCCACCATATTGAACGTGTTAAATAGCAGAACTTAAGAATGAATTTTCTTTCTCTTCCTGATACTAATAATTGACTTTTAATACACCTTGTCCTACCTAGAGTCAGGTACTATCATAGCTTATCCATATTATATTAATATTTTTTTTATACAAATAAAGAAAATCAAATCTGATAACACCAAATGTTCTCGATGTTCCCAAAAGTGATAGCTTTTCTGGAATTCATGTATTTTTCAAATATCCACAAAAAAGTACGAACATAATTTTCCTACCAAAAAAACACAAGAAAACTTTTCCCTAAAGAGAAGAAAATTAAGAGAAACAAAGAGAAAATTCTTGTGTGTGGGAGGAAGAATAATACTGGAAAACAATTTTTCCCTATTTTTATATTTTTGTATGAGTGATTTTCCACTTTTAAAATAGATCTATACAAAATTCTCATCCAATACATATTTATAAATTGAATTTTCCGGAGTTTTTCTATCTGACAAAAGTATATTTGACGATTTGATATCTAGTATTTGTATATGTGAAAATTTTCTTCCAAATACAAATACCTGGAAATTTTTTTTTTTTTGGAATTTTCATGCTCATGGGCTGGTTTTTCTTTATTTTTTTTTTTTTTAATCTTTTCGATGATAGTATTATTTTCGTTGGTGGTGTATATTGTTGATAATAAGGCTGATATGAAAGTAATAAAGAATATATGTATTATATATAAGAAAGTGGGGTCAAGAAAATTTGTTACCAACATTTTTTTAGTTGACGCGATTGCTCGTAGTAGAAAACACTATAATTTTTCCCTTCCAACTTTTTATATTTAAAAATCTGTTTCTTTTAATATTTATATATATATGCATATATGTATATCAAAAATATTATTAATAAAAAATATTTTCAAAATTCGAGCAAAATACAAATATATTCGTGTGTTTTTGTGTTAGTTTTTGTTTTTGAATTTACAAAAGTTTCCTGAAAATTCTGTTTAGTTTTTGTATCTCTGTATCCAAGGAAAAGACGATTCCATCTCGATTCTTTTCAAATCTGTTATTATCATGTGGTTATGTTCTTTGACAATCTTAAACGAACAAAAATATAAGTTCTTTTTAAACCTAAAAAAAATAAATATTAAAAAAAATAAACGTTAAAAAAAGAAGAATATTAAAAAAAATAAATAGTCTGATTAATCAAAACAAAATTTAAAATTAATAACATTTTTGTTTTAAAAAGAAAATTTTGATTTCTGTTGTTTTTTTTTTAAGTTTAATAATATTTTCTAAAAACAAAAAGAAAAAAACAATAATTTTTAGTGATAAATGTGCTAAATAAAATGTTTTAAATTTAAGAAAAGTGTCAATTTTATATTTCTATACTATAAAAAATAAGTGTTTTTTTTTTTTTCGATAAAACGTAAATAATTTTTAAAAACAATTCCAACATAAATAATTATATTAAAACTGCCATATTTAATATTATCCTTTTTTGTTTGTTTTTTAACAACTATTAATATTTAATAATAATAAAAGTGTTAATGGGATCACACTATGTCGAAAAGCAAAAATCTTTTTTTTTTTTTATAACTTTTTAAACGATATTCTCGGTAATTATATGAAAAACTGTATTAAGTTTATCCTATTTTGGAGATTTAGAATAATATTTATATCCTTCTTTTTGTGTATACAGAGTGTATATGTTAAAAGGAAATAATATAAATTAATTTTTATATTGAATTCTAGGAGTTTTATGCGTAATACAAAATAATCGGTATTATTGAATGATTTACAAAAGTATAAATATTGATTTGGAAGAAAGTCAAACGAATTGGTTAAAATAACCGTGCTTGAGTTGGTTGAGTGATTAGATCTCGTTATTATCAGGTTCAATCTCTGGCTGATTTACCTACAGAATGAAGTTAATTTTTTTTATCCTATGATATATAATATCAAAAAGGGTATATTACTTTTATCCCCATATTTGTAACGCATAGAAATAATCGTCTTAAGAATGTTTTGTCGTTTTGTTTGTTTAGTTTTTCATTCACACTATCTGGTTACCTCTAAATACCATAAGTTAACCTAGGAAAAGCATTAAAATGTTGTTATTAGATACTTGAATTAATTGTGATTTTTTCTGTTGAAAGTTCTAAAAAGAAAGGACCGTTGTATTTTATTTAGCTCGATCTTTTTCTCATCTTTCTAACAAACAAACAGTAAATGGATTCTGCAAAAAATAACGGTTGTTTTTAATTCATAGAGCTATTTTTTGCTTGCTTGAAGTGGCTGTTCAGAGAGCTCATACAATATCGGTTGAAACACTTCATAATCAGATGAAGGTAATGCCTGATGGTTATAACGGGAGAGGATAAAACATCTCATTCGAGTGCTTCCAATGTTTCCTTCACAGATATTGCAATATGTGATCATGTGGAAAAATCACCTTATCATATCTTTCTTTTGCATATTCTGATAATTTTTCTTGCAAATTTCATTCCAAATTGATTAATAAACCGTTAAAAACCGTTACAATCAACACAAGTTGATTTATTGCGGTAGCATGAAAGTTCGGGCTTAAAATTAATTATTTTCAATTATACCAAATACACCAAATTGTGTTTGCATAATATTAGAAATTCAAAGGGATTCGTAAAGCATAATACGAGTATATGTAGAATTAAATTATTTACCTCACTATTGAAGAACTAACCGCTACAAGAAACATTTATCCTTTCATCAAACTCAATTTGAATTTTGTAAATGCGAAAAAAAAATTGAAACCCTTATTATTTCGCAGACATTCTAGACTAATTATTCTTTTATAATGAGCTCTGTTAGAAATAAGTTTAAGAACAAGCTGGATTTTTAACAAAAAATTGGATATACCCATTTTTTTTATAGATATTTTCTGGTCTGTATAATTAAGTATAGGCAGTTTTCCCGTAGAATCAATAGTTTTTGAGATATTAACAAATTTTTTTTGCCTTTATGGGGGTGTAGAAAATGTGCTGGCAAGTGGGAATTATAGGGACTTTTCACATACAATACATATATTTTTTATTTGAATTAAATAAAAGTATATACAGCTTGTTCGCAATTATTCCTATCCGATAATTTAATAATAGAACTTTCAGAAACATCCTATATACAAATTTTAAAGATGGAATACTCATTCTTCGTCTTCGTCTTCGTTTTGTTCTTAGAAAAGTGCGATTACTTTCTTGCCTCTTTTTTCTATTCTATTTATTATGGACTTTGGCTGGCAAAGTCTTATATTGCAATAAATTTTCATAAATTAGAAAATGTCCAAGCATCAACGTTGTTTTGTATGAAAAAAGAAAGAAGATAATATATCAATTTTAATGTAATCATTTTGATTGTTATTATTTTGGTTTTGTGTAAACTTAATTAATCATTAATATTATTTATATTTCATTAATTCAAAATTGTTTCGTTTTTTTTTTTGAATTTAAAATCATAATTTTGTACTTCCTTCTGTCTCTTTGGCTCTGTAATAAATTCGGAAAACCTAACATTTTTACTTGTAGCTTCTCCAAATTTGTTGAAGCCACAATGGAGCTCACACTTTGAATTGTCATAATTTATGATATGAATGACCAAATCTAAGCAAATGGTTACTAGCAACGTCTATAATATGTCAGAAACGGAATTTAATTAATTAATTTAAGCTAATAAAACTTATTATGACCTATAAACTTTCTAAATTAAAAAGGTGTACCATAATTTGGGGCAGAGAAAGTAATTTTTTTAAATATTTTTTTTTTTTTTTTTTTTTTTTTTACAAAATACACCGATTCTAACTGCGACTTCAACTTCGATTCTGACTCCAACACCGATCCGGCTTCAATTTGAAGTATTACTCCGACTCCGACTAAAAACAGGCGACTCAGATTCAAGAGCAAAATGAATAAATAATATATTTCATTTATTCGCTAACAAATATTATTGATTTAGGAAAAAATTAGACAATTTTCTATTTCTTTAAGAATATTTTGCTTTTCAAAAATAAATTTGAATTAATTTCATCTCATAAATTTTAATTGTATGTATTTAATATTAAAATTCAATATTTATTTTATGGCTTTCCTCTCATAGAGTGGGAATAAATCTTTGTGATGGTTAAAAATTGCGTCCTCACCTCAGATTTTGCTGGATCCTTTACATTCTGCGGTCTTCAATTCAAAAAACGTTCTTCTGTCTGTCTAAAGTGTTTAAATTTTAGATTACATGATATCTTTTGAACGCGCTAGTCTATATTATTTAAAATTAAGTAACTGATCGATTATTAGGAGAAATAGATCCCTACTATTTTTGGTATTGAACTAAAAAATGGGTGCAAGAGATTGATTTATAAAATCTTATTTTTATTTTGAAAATTTCTTTGCCGGGATTGTACTATTAAGAAATAAATGCAATGATTGCTTAACTAATTTTGTTGAAGCAGATTTAATTTGATGAAAAAGGGATTAAAATGCATAGAATGACGAATAAAAAATTACAAATTCAATTGAAATCATTTCTCTAGGTTTATCTAATATTGAATTTTATCCACAGAAGATTAAGGAACATGGAAAATTATTTGATCCTTTTTCTTATTCATCCAGTGTATGTACTGGCTGTGTATTTTCATTAGATTAAATAACTAAAATGTTTCGAATTCTAACGAAAATTCATGTATCTGGTTAAATTGTTATTTATTTAATGGATTAGAACTAATAATTTTGCTTTATATTATTTAAAACTTTGTTTTTTTTTTGTTTGTTTTGCCAATTTTGTTTTGTTTCTGCTACAATATTTTAATTATCGAAATATTTTCACATGAATTCCTAATTTTTTGGAGTTAAAATTATATTTTCAATATACATAATTATAAATATAACAAACTCATTATAAATTTTCATTCAATTTAAATTGTACTTTTTTTTTTTAACCTTAATTAATTTAATTATGAGATTGTTTGATGTTTTCTAATTACAAAATTTTCTGGAAATTTTTGAAAATTCAAAGATAAATTTTTGAATACAAAATGAGAGGACTATTGTTTCATTGTTATCTTCTTTTTTTTTAAAGGTTAACTTCCAAAAAATATGAAAATTGAAACCTGTAAAATGTCCTGTAGTTAGTTAGTAGTATATGTATTATTATGAAGTAAAGCTAGCCTGTTTTGCAAAGAAATCCATAATAATTGAGATATTGAAAGCAGTTTATTTTATCAACGTTTTGGATTAAAAGTAGGGAATTCTTAATAGAGATCTTGAAGATACTTCTTATTATTTTACCCTTAGATACTATCAATAATTTTCACATCAGATATTATTAAAGCAGACAATAAGATTGTAAACGTTTTGTGTAATTCTCATTTAATGGTACGAAAAGGAAGAGGTAGGATAGGAGAATGGTTAGTGATTAGTTGTTGGTAGATACAG
Organism: Xylophagus ater; assembly: GCA_963422695.1. Classification (NCBI taxonomy): domain Eukaryota; kingdom Metazoa; phylum Arthropoda; class Insecta; order Diptera; family Xylophagidae; genus Xylophagus; species Xylophagus ater. The sequence goes on along the minus strand of OY730486.1, from coordinate 6,706,687 downwards.
ATAGAGATTATTGGTTAGTAGACAACAATTATACCCTTTTCTTCATCGTATTGGAATAACAATATAAAAAATAACAATTTAATTAAGATAGTATGGAAAGTACTTAGTAAGTTAATGCATTCGATGTCGTCGTTATAAGAGGCCAGTAATGCAGGACCACTTATGGAAAGCCTGTGTAAGGCGAAGAGTAGAAATCGACGTTAAACGGATTCTTCTTATCTATAGTACGGTCTTTAAAACTTTTCTAATTTCTTGAAATTCAGTAACTTGAATTACAGTTGACACTTTGGTTAATATCCTTTTCATTACATTCAATTTAAAAAAAAAAAAAAAAAAAAGTCTAATAAAGGACTTATTATCATAATTTATTATTATAGTAAAATAACTGACTTGGAATATTAGCAATAAACCCAAAAAAGTGCTACACTAAATTGTCCTTTTCATGCCAACTTTTCCTCAAAAAAAAATTAGATAAATTTTCGTAGGAGTTTTCATTTAGGTGAAAAATTTTTATGACAAATATTTAGTTTAGCCTTAATTTAAAATCTTAAGATTTATTACAATTTCGTATTCGAGATAAAAATACATGTAAATGCAAAAAAAAAGTTGACGTCAAAATTCGTTCATTGACTAAAAACTTTAATTTTACTAAATTTTATTTTTATCTTGTAGATTTTTTTTTCTTTCGCATGAATTTTCTTTTTTCTTTTCTTTATAAAATGTGCCAAAATTTTACTATGTATTAACGACGTCAAACTTATTTTCTCATTGCAAAATTTAAGACATCATAATCAACAACAAAAGCGTCTTTATGTCATTCTCTATTTGACAATTCAAAGTCACAAGTTTAAGGTTGAATAATATACTTATAAATTTGTTTAGAATTTTAAAACTAAAATTATAGTAAAAGAAATTCTTTGTATTTTTCTATTAGATCAGTGATCTGTCTTTTTTTTCGTTTTCTATTTTCTTTTATTTATTTAATATATATTTTAAGCACCTATAAAAGAATGTCCGAATATCCATTTAACTATTTATTTAAATTTAAAAATAATGTTTTAGTATCGAAACAATTTTTAGTATCGACTAATCGGCTGAAATGAGTTAAAGCTTTTTTTCTTTTGAAACGTGCGAAAGAAAAATAATTGAAAATATACAAATCTTTGTTATTATTATTGTTAAAAATTAATAATTTTAAAGTGTTAATTATTATAAAATATACATAAATTGTTTAAGGGGCTATATCTATCTAACCTACAGAAAAAATGTTTTAAATTTGATATTGTGGTGTAAAATACATTTTTTTTTTTGCTAAAAAGTAAATTCAAAAAAATATTAAATCTAAAAAATATCGAGGAAAAAGGAAATATTCGATTGTTTTCTTTCGGTGTTGGGCGGTGGTGGACACTCCAGCCCAAACGGTTCATAATAATAAGTAACATAATAATAGCGAATGGGTCGTTGAAAAAATACAAAATAGCAACAAATCAAAATACAAACATGAAATTTTCAAAGTTCTAATTAGTCAAAAATATAAATCGATTAAAAAAAGTAAGATCGGCAACAACCTTTGAATACTTCTTACCATATTTTTTGAAAATTTAAAATGATTTATCAAGTGTTTTTCGAGATATAATGTTTAGCCGACTTTGAGATAAATATGGTTGAAGTTTTAATATGGTTCTCCAACTAGTTTTGCTGAGATTTTTATACCTTCTACAATTCAATACAGATATCAACGTGAACATTTTCTTTTAAACTTGAAGTTTTTCGAAATTGTAAAAATATAATCAATTTCCTTTTCTTCTCTAGGTATATGTAGCCCCTTAATAAAATTGGGAAAATATTAAATTTTCCGTTGTTACGCATCACAATTTCTTCTATATTTTATTTTTTTTTTTCTTTCGGATATGTTTGAAGTTTTAAAATAGATTTGCACTCTAAACAAAAAAGAAAATTGTTTTAGTGAAAATTTTTCAAGGAAAAATGTTAAAGAAGTTAAAATTCGTTTATTCTGGTTTTTTTTAGTTAACATGAAATTTTAAAATAATTAATATTGAGTGAGAATTCTTTTCTTTTTTTTTTGTCAACTAGAAAAATTTTCTCGTCTTATCTTTTTAAGTTGAGCCAAAATATAAAATTTCTCGTGACATTTTTTAAAAATTTATTAATAAATTGGTTATTCAAAAATTTCTATTCAACATACGCTAGCGTAATAAATTTAAAATCGTTTCGATATATTTCTTTTAAATTTTAATAAATCGAGAGAAAAATTCATATTACAAGATGTATCAAAAACTCCACGACACAAAACTAAAATAATGTATTTTTGTATTTAAAATATACTTAATTTTTAAGTATAATCTACGGCAAACTCGATACACTTAGTCAAACACATTTGCATTTTTATACTTTCCGGGTAATATTATGATTTCTCTAAACCCGCAAATCTTCTACCATCAAGCAATTTCTTGTTATTTACAAACTGGTAATAGTCATACGAAGATAAATCTGAAGAATTCGAGAAATGGTTAATTAATTCGTAGCATAATTCATACAATTTTGTCATTTGAAGATGTCGATTAAAGATTGTCAGCACCCATCTTCAGAACAGCAACGATAATATGGGCTTTTTCAATAATTTCTTCAGTGGTCACCTCAATTGATCGACTTGAACGTTTTTCATCATAAATGACCACAAGTTTATGAAATCAATATCTGATGGTTGTTCTCCAAGATCCCAATATTCAGTGTAAAACTTTGGTTTTCTCACATGCTTTCTCATTTAAAAATAGGAATTTAATGATCGATACTGATTTTTATCATATTTGTTAAAAAGCAAATGTTGTTCACTTTTAATGGCTGTCAAAACTGAATTAATCGACAGATCAATGTGAAACTTTACACGTGTTTATATGATAATAGTACCATATTTAAAAATGGCAGCACTAGTAGCGACATCTATTATACAGTCGACGAGTACATTTTGATACACCTAGTATTTTAAGGAAAATGGATTTTGTGTAGGCGTTTATATATAAAATCATACATTTTAAATAAAATATAAAATATTATGTTTTTTCAGTTTAATAAAACTCGTTAACATAATTCGTCGATCGAAATAATTTTTAAAATTTTTTTTTTTTACTTAAACTTTAATAAAATTGGTTTTAAATAAAATAATTTCAAAGCTTTTTTTAATATCTTTCGCGTTTGTTGACAAAACTTTGATTTGAATAAAAACAGAAAAATAATAAACAAAACAATTTTATTATGATACGAAAAAAAACACGGACTTTGTGCATATTTTATTTAGTGAGATTTTAATATTTGTATAAATTTTTCTAGTATTTTTATAAAATTTGCAATTTGAGAATTTAAAATTTGTATTTATTTTCTTTCTAATGGAAACTTTCATTACACCACTTTAATTTTATAAAATGTAATTCTATAAAATACTAGTTTTGAAGAGTTAATTGAGTTTTATAAATTGGTTCCTGAATTTTCCTTGAAATAATTTTACTATTAAAATTTCATTGCAAATTTATTGAAAGTGCAATAATTTTTAATAAATATTTTAAATTGTTGTTATTAAAATATTGTAGATGAAAATATGATTTAAAATGTAATTTTCAATTTTATGAAAATCATTGGAAAATTAATGAAAATCAATTTTTCATATCAAATATTAGTCCCATGTAGTTAAGAACACCCATAAATATTCTATGAAGGGCGTGTGTGAATAGTGTAACTAAAGTGACTTTTCGAAATAGATTTTATTCAAGCTGGAATTTATTTGAAAAGTTTTTGGTATGCGAATAACTAACTATTGTCTCTAATAACAAAAGTAACGAATCAAAATAGTATCAAACTATTTAGTTATTTTATGAAAGATTTTTTTATCTGAACCCTACAAATCGATGTCTAGGAATTTTATCTTCTTTTCCATTAATTTTTTGATTGAAACTGGAGAACTACTTTACTTTATCGTCCATGTTTTGAGAGAAAGACTAACTATAAGTTCATTTTTACAATATTAAAATTATCTTTTTAAAACACAACTGTCAAAACGACTACTCAACTTTTGAACCCGCGATTTTACGGAATTAAAGGCAGTCGAGTCCAGTCAGGTTTTACTCGACCAGCAGTGTATATATGTAGTTCAATTCAGTTTCGACCTCATTTGGACTCTCCATGTATTACGGGGTAATTGATAGGTAATGTTATCACTACAGTTGGTGGATAATCCCGCGTGCACATTAAGATATTTATTAGTATTTTTAAAATGAAAATTATGTAAGGACTTGATTTATGCACAGATGCTTAATGAAATATAAATTTTGAATGAAAACTCGTAATATGTATTTTAAACTTTGTGTAAAAATAAAAATTTCCACTTGTTTTTCATACATTACAGTTGTAAATTTGTTTTTATTTATTTTAATACTTTAATTGAAAATTTTCGAAGTTTTCATTTTTATTTTTATGAAAGTACGAGTACATTACGCATAACAACTTTCCTATACTCCTTTGAGATTTTTCCTTTTTTTTTTGTTTTGTATTTTACTTTTGCATAATGAGAAGCAATATATTTCAATGGCGGTATTGTTTAGGAATGTTTCCTCCAAGTTTTTGTGACAAGATGAATTGAGATGGTGGTAATGCCTTTCTCTATATATATATAAAAATTGGAAAATTTCTAAGCAAATTTCAGGCATTTGTCAAATACTTCCCTGTTTTTTTTTTTTGTTTTTTTCGGTCCTTTTTTTCATATAGTAGTATTTCTTGCTTAAATATTTAGATTTTCTTGTGAAATATTTCCTTTATTGAAATCAGAGGTGCTCAAAATTTATTTATATTTACAAACAAAATTGAATTTTATATAGTCTTAGTTCGAAATTCCTTTAGGTCTCACCTTTTTTTTTTTTTTTTACCTTTTTTAAGAACAAATCTGATTTAAAAAAAAAAAAAAAACGTTTGGCAACCAACGGCTTAGACATTCGCGAAAATAAAACAAGAAAAATAACATTTTTTTTCGTCTTAAATTCAATCTTCTTGAATTGATAAAAGCTTCTTCTTTTATAAGAAAAAAAAAATAGTATAAGAAAATTCGCTTTTGAAATCAACAAACCCGTTGGGGAAATTCAATTTACATATATTTATTTATTTTTTTTTCTTTGCACCTGATTTATGTGATTTTAATATTTGTTTTCATTAGTTTTTTTCAATTATTTATTTACTTAAAAAAGAAAAAAAGGCAAAAATTCCAAAAATTCAATTTAATTTCCTAAAAAAAAAAATTTTAATCTGCTTTAATTCTTGTGATTGAATGCAGACTTTTTGAAAATATTTGATACTATTATAAAATTAATTTGAAAATTCAATTTCGTGTACTCTAAAACATTAAAATTAATCAAATCTATTTTTGTACATAAAATTTGTTGGCACAAATTTAAATTGGCCAAAAACAAAATTGTATCGTAATTAAATTTAAAATTATAGTTTTTAATAAAAACACAAAAATTACAAAGTTTAGTTATTGCAGGTTTTTCATTAAAAATTTACTATATTTTCATTATTACATGGACTTGCAAACTATTGGTCTGTCCGGAAATTTCATTACGATTTTAAAAGCAAATTTTTTTGAATGTCGATATTTATTTCTGTAATGATGTTTTTATTATCTTCATCTTTTTCATCTTTAGCACATGTCCTCCTCATGTCACCTCTTTCCTATTTCGTTTGTCAAATATTTATGGAAATGCTGATAAATGGTAGTCGTCGGACCCAATTATTTATTTGTCGTATGTGTTTTCTTCTGGATTTGGATCTAAAGACCTCATAAACTCGAACTTTCAATTCGCTTTTGTTTATACAGTATTGAGCTCGCATAGATAATGAAACGTTCTATTTTATAATATCATGGAAATTTGATATATAATAGACTGTTAGTTCTGAATGATTCTTTCGTTAACAAAATTAATTGCCTACCAAAATATTTTACTCGTATTTATTCAGTATTATTATATCGCACCTAAGAAAAAAAGACAAAAACTTCTCGTTAACATTTTTCTTTATTATTATTAAAATTAATATCGTTTTTGGTGAACATTTTTTTCTTAAAGATAAAAATAACATTTTTCAACGTCTCTAAAAATTTCGAAATAACTTAACTAAAAGAAAAAATTATCCTCAAGGAAAATAAAATGTATTAATTATAAATGTAAAATTATATACAGAAAGAAAAACATGCATAAATTAAATATTAAAAAAATTACCAAGTTTATTAGAACGTTTAATCAAAAATGTAAATTTTGAAAATTAAAAAAAAAATAATAATAATAATAATAAACGGCCGTCCAATCAACGTGAAGAGAAAAGAATAATTAAGAAAATCCTTTCTAATAATAAACAATTTTTATAATAAAATCCCTAAAAAAATCCTAAATAAAAAATTTATATCTTTATAAATAAAAAGAAATTTGCTGTGCTGTTGGTTGTGTTTTAAAAATAATGTCAAAAATAATAAAAATAAAATTTAAACAGGACTTTTAATTATAATAAATAAAAAAAAAAGAAAACAAAATTAAAATAATTTTTATACGTATACATGTTAACTAATTAAATAAAATTAAAAATATGTTAAAAATCGTTGTGCTATTATTAATTATCGAATAGAATTTTTAATAAAATGGTAAAAATATAACAAAAAGAAAATATATATTGTTAAATGTGCTCTTTTTTTTATATAAAACTCCCAAAATAATAAAAGTATTAATAAATTAATAAATAATATTAAATCAATAAAAATAATAATAATAATAAATAAATTGATATTTACTACTACTATTTATTATTATTATTAATAATTCAATAAATAATATAAAATTATATTTATGTTGATGTTTTTTAATATTGTAACAAATTTTTATATAACAATCACCGTATACGCTGCAAATATTTTAATAATTAATATTAATATGGATTATCAATGTATTGTTGTTTATACAATTGTTCGTATTAGTCCATTTTATCCACATTCCGGATATGATTTTTATACACCACCTGGAAAACAAAAAGGTTGTCTGGATTGGCTTAAAAATCAAATAAAAAGGTTAGAAAAAAAATAAAAAACATATATATTTATAGTTTTTTTAAAACTTATTTAATATGAAAAAACACACATTAAATATTCATACTATGATATCGATACGATAGTCTAGCCGATACCATTTCATTAAAGTACTTATACTTCATTGAAGTGGTATAAAGGTGGCACACAAGTGGTATACTATATGGTATTTCTAAATCGTGGTATCTATACCATTATATAACATTATTATTTTCTATTATGTAATTATAATATTGCGTGTTTCACTTATTAGAGCTGAAGTCGAGAATCTATCTTAATTTAAATTTAGCTCAAGTTCTCAGTGTGGGCATAGGTGACTAGCTCGGGAACTCTAAACCATGACAGTTACAATGACTCTGTACATCATCTTCCCTCATTATATTATATACGTATATATTTTCTTGCTGCCCTAGTTGAGCTTCTGTTTCTATCTTAACTAATTCGGAATTTTCTTTTTTCCATTACTATTAAATTCCATATTGAAAAGAAGAGTTTAAAAAAAAAACATTGTTCGCTCTTAGGACGATTCAAACCTGGGTTATTTTAAGTTAAGATATGTTTAAATCTAAACTAATAAAACTATTAAGCGTATATAAAGTTTTTTTTTTTCTTTTTTCTTTTTAAGTTTTCCAAAAATACGTTAAAAAATTCAAATATATTTTTAATTAATTGAAATCCAGTTGAATAGTTTCATTGAAATTTTAGCTTTGAAAATTTACTCATAACCTTATAGAAGCGAGAACATCCGAAAATATCCTTTCTACGACATAAATTATTTGCATCTATTTTTAGGCCACTAATATAAACATAATTTACAGGATGTTTTCCCAGCGATGTGGTAAGAGTTTGGTCATTATTGGAAAATTTTTTTAATATGTTGAATTCGAGTAATTAAATAGCTGGTTAAAAATGTATTTAATTTGAAAAACTAGTTTCATTTAGATTGAAAACGTTTCATGATTTTTAAGAACGTGTTGACGTCATTAGCATTAGTATAACATATATATTGAAGTGTTGAAAAATTAGTTTTAAAAAAAGATTTATTTTTAGCTTTTTCAACTAATTTTCATTATGGACGAGAATGTATGAATTTATGAAAAACATCAAACAATTTTTCGAATCCAAATTTCCGCTTTAAACCCATGTATATTTCGATATTTGGTTTTAGTTAATGATTTATTAACATATCTGAACCCCTGGGAATTACTTAATAAGTTGTTTTTCAAATACAACAGAAAGTTTGAACTATAATCCAAAAACTTCAGAAAATGATGTTATTTAGAGGAAAAAATATTTATTTTTCCTTAGGATAATACCCTTAACTATTTCCCAAAGATTTCCGTACCTGTAGAAATGTATATGTATAATATTTATACGCGCATATGTGCTTTTTTTCTCTGGTATGAGCTTTGAGTCGCGTATAACGTGACTTTCTATAATAACAAAAATAATTAAAAACAAATTTTTGTTTTTTTCCAAAGTTTTTTTTATTATAAGAATAATATTGGGTATTTGAATTAATTTTGAATGTTGTCTCAGAAATAGCGTTTGTCAAAGTATTTCCACATTGTTTATCATGAAAGCTTATTGTATATTAATGTATTGTTAGTAAGCTTTAATATATATTACATATAGTATATGATATTCAGGTGAGGTAGAAACATAGTTTTTTTTTATTGAATTAAAAATATGGACCTTTGTGCCAATAAAGCAGTATTTGCGGGAAGTGTTACTTGTTTGTCTGCTTCAATCTAAAGAGAAATGCTGCTCGAAATTCTCGTTTGCATGTGGAAGGTATGGTTTACATCCTATATTTGGAACTATTTATAGAGAATGATTAAAACGTTTTGAAGGTAATGATTTTGATCTGAAAGGCAAATAACGGTTTTGGTTAGCCATAGAAATTTGAAGATGAAGAATTTGCAAACATTATATTCATGCAAATAGGCATAATAAGGTGATTTTCCAACAAGGCTCGGCCACACATTTGAGAATTTGTGAAGGAAATGTTGAATAGCAGTTCGATAGGGATTTTTTATTTGCTTCGATCCATGAATTTTTTTCATTCAAAAACTATTCAAAGTTAATTCCAGTACTCAATAATATTTTTTGTATTTAACAAATGTTTACGCAATTGCAAGAAATTTCTACAATGTTTAAATAAAATTAATAATTTTTCATATAAACGAAAAACATGTTTATGTCCTTTATCTTGTCAACAAGTTTTTTTTTTTTTTTGTTCACTTGTCCAATTAAATTAGGAAACGAATATTTCTTTAGTTATTATATATATATATTCCAATAAATTTAATTAAATTTTCTTCAATAAAAATGAATATATAAATTAAAATTGAATGCATATTTTTGCACAGCGGCGATTGGGTGGGTGGGTGGATTCACAGAGTCTAGACAAGAAAAAGTTTGATCAAAAAAATGTAAAAACTTTAATAATTCAATTTTACACTCAAGTCCTCTAGTTCGAAACAGAGAGTCAAACCGAAGTGTTTTTGGTTCTGAATTATGGTTCAAAAAAATTACAAGAGTTTTGTAGTAAGGTAGTCGAAATAAATACCACGAAAAAATGTAGCTCCAGTTATGCTTTTACGATTCAATCATATTTTATTATTTCGATTTTGCTTTTTTTTCGGTTCATCCAAAATAGCGAGTAATTTCGGTTTTCGGTTCATTATCAGAAATAGCGATTAATTTCAGTTTTTAAAACTATTCTGTAAGATAATTCTTAAAAGTCTTCTACTCAAAAATGTTCCATCTGCTTTCTTTCTTTTTTTTTTTTTTTAAGTTTTTATATACTACATTTTCGAAATAGTATAAAAAATTTATGATTTGTGAAAAATATTCTTTTCACATAAATGCGACGCTATAAATTCTAAAGTCTTTACGTTGATGATGTGTGATAGACATTAGATATATTTTATGTTTTTTATGTATTTATAGTATTTTAATGGACATTAAAAATAGCATTGCGAAAAGGTATATAAATATATTGTATATCAATCATATTTTAGGAATGGCGTAAAAAAATTATGTTCATATCGTGAATATCGGAAATTAATAAATGATGTACAATATTTTTGCTAGTATAGAATTTATATGAAATCAATAAAAAAGAAAATTCTACAATTTGCATTATTTTTATATTCAATAGTATTTTTTTTATTTTACTATTTATAAATATTAAATTGTCATCATTAATATCAATATCAATTTCCCGTTTTCATGCGGAAAAATGATTAATTTTAACATCGATTTGTGATATATATTCATTCCATGAAATATATTTACATATTTATGCAAATGGTATGTGAAGATTTTTCGCCAATTAGAAATAGTATGTAATCTAAAAATTAACCCATTCACTTCGGACGTTTCTATTCGAGGAAGATTACTCATATTTGTAATTTCAAAAATTAATTCTGTTCAATTTGTTTGTTGGCATTAGTTTATTCCACTAAACCAGGAGTGTCTATTACAATTTTTGAATAAATGAGCACATATGTATATATAAAACACGCCTAATATTTATTTATGAAACTTATCAAGTATTGATTCCGGGATTGTGGTCCATTGTGGACTATAATATCATGATGAAAATGGAAGGATTTTCTAATGAAACGTTTTTTTTTACATTATCTCTAGACTCGTTTTCCATCTAATTATAAATTTTGTTGAAGATATTTTTACCGTCTATTATGAAAAATTAATTCCTTCTTTCTGCTAGTTAGTTTTCTTTTTAGGCGTTAATACGTTAATATAAATGTAGACATTCAATGTTATTACTATTATTATTCAAGATTTGTATTTGTTTCGTAATAAATGATAGTGATTTCATACTCAAGTAAAATCGTTCAAAGAATTTAACATTTAAGGGGTGAATTGTGAACACACAGAATCACAAATTGTTTAAGAGAATACGTGTTTACATGTCGAAAAATTCTACATTGATTTTGCTAATAATTTCACACCAAAAGAACCAATAAAAATGTATTTTTCTCTTTTTTATGATTAAAAAACACTACACAAAAATTAATGTATGTTTAACTTGTAAAAATTTCATAAAAACCTAATTATGTATTTAATGTTTTTGAAAATGTTTTTTTTTTCATTAATAATAAAATACTCATATTTTTGTTTTTATTATGATCATAAAAAAAATATATGGTTTTTATTTTTTTTTTAACAAAATATATAATAAAAATCGGTTATTGGTTAGTAATTTCTGGTAATTTTATTGCGAAAATAATAAATTTTTAATATGTAACATATTTATGACTCGTTGAGAATGGAAACTTAAAAAATAATAATTTAATTATCTGAAAAAATGAGTGTTAATAATTTGTATTGACTTAAGTGAATTAAATATCGTTTAAACACTGTTAGTGAATTTGTCATTTTAACAAATCTCCAAAGTTACGAGATATACTATAATAAGAATTACAAATATTTATCAGTTCTGCCGTTAGTTCGTAAAATTATACCAAAAAGTTGTCCATTTAAATTTCATTTTATGAAACCACGTCGGTTTCGCATTGAAACAGGCAAACAGGCTAGCAAATTTTTTAAATACCGTGTGATTCAAACCTTACTTTTTATTCAATAGGGTTTTTTTGACAGATCACGCGTGACTAGTGTCATTCTGATTTGTCATTTTTGTTCAGTATTGTATGGCAATTCATCATGTCAAGACTTACATCTGAGCAACGTTTACAAATCGTTCAATTGTATTACGAAAATAGGCGTTCTGTGAAAAATGCCAAAAAGCCTAATTTAGTTCAGTGATGAGGCTCATTTCTGGCTAAATGGCTACGTTAATAAGCAAAATTGCCGTATTTGGGATGATGAGCCATCCACAAGAGTTTCAAGAGCTACCATTACATACATTGAAAACAACAGTTTGGTGTGGTTTATGGGCCGGCGGCATCATCGGTCCGTATTTCTTCAAAAATGCGGCCGGCGGCCACGTTACCGTGAATGGTGAGCGCTATCGTGCCACGATAACGGACTTTTTGGTACCTGAAATTGAAGCCCGTGGTCTCGACAATATTTGGTTTCAACAAGACGGTGCTACGAGCCATACAGCCCGTGTTACAATGGATTTATTGCAAAATCATTTCGGTGAGCAATTAATTTCACGTTTTGGCCCAGTGAATTGGCCACCAAGATCGTGCGATATCAAACCTTTGGACTTTTTTCTTTGGGGCTATGTAAAGTCAAAAGTCTTTGCTGATAAACCAGTGACAATTGAAGCATTGGAAGCGAACATTACACGTGTCATTCATGAGATTCCGGTCGAAAGTAGTAGTAGTATATTTGTTTGGCGATTATAAAAGGAGACAGTCACATCAGACGTTGAAATATTATTTATATAAAAATGAAGGATATATGAAAAATGTATTTTTATAACTGGTCACCCAATTTCATATTCTTTTTGATCAGTTCATAATCAAAAAGATAAGAGTATGGATAAAAGGACACTATATATGTACATTTGGGATTTTTTTTTTTTTTTCAAAATATTTTCTCTAAGACAATTTTATGTAAAAGCTTTTTTTTATGTGCTTGACTTAACAAAAAATTAGTTTATAATCAGACCTTTTCTACAAATTTGTTAAATTATTTATATGTGTGTTGACAATTTCACTTTGATCTTATTATTATCCTTTTATTTTTCTTTTTTTTTGAAATCCTATTCTAGAAAAGACCTAAAAATTATAATTTTTCTTCTTTTAATCGAAAACAACAAGAAAATTCTGAAAATAATACAAAAATATATGTATTTCAAATCTTCATATGAATATTTTATTTTTAGATTTATTTTAGGTGTCAAGTACTAGAAATAGGCTAGTTAAAAAATCGATGAAACCATCTGTTAATCGTGGAAATCTTAAAAACATAAATAAAATTTAACAAACTTCAGTTTTATGACTAATATTAAGCAAATATAAATTTATGTTCTTTAAAATGTTCACACGTGGAGGAGAATGTTTTTAAAATGTAAATGAATCGACCTTTTTCATTCATATATATATTTTAAAAATTTTCTATTCATAAATTTCTTTTTTAAATATATATTTAGTTCTTTTAAAATGTTTCTTTTATATAAACATGACATTAATTAATAATTGTTTAATATGTCATCAAATAATTTCTTATTTACTCTAGAAAAAATAAAAATAATAATAATAGGAGGACCCCCATAACTAATAATTATCATAAAAGACAAATATTATCCGTAAAACAAAATTTGTAAGGCTCTTCTTGTAGATACTTGGTAACTATGATCAACTACACAGTAACATCTATCTCATGGATAAAGTTGATTTAGCGGTTGATTTTTTATCGTTGGTTTAAAGACAGACATTGTTTGGAACGCTTAATCCTATCATAAAGAGTCAATTTTTCATTTCTGGTTATGATTCTAATTAGAAATGGATCTCTATGTATACTGGTGAGCAATGAATTGCAAATTCTACGCCCTCTGGCCTTGTCTGCATACTGTATCGATTTCATGTAGGCGCCTTTGTACACTTGACCATGGTAGACCCAAACGTTCTTGATAATTTCTGTATACTCAATCTCAAATCAGACTCTACTACAAAATTTTAATTAATAAAACTCTATCGCTTTGGAAATAACAGACTAAAAATGGCTATCCGTAATAAAAACAACAATTTCTTAAAAGTACATGAGTTAATTTCACAACAAAATGAATAAATTTCTTATTAGTACTGTCCTTAGTTTTTATTAGCATCGGAGGAAAAATATAATATTAAATTTATAAAAATTAAATCGGTTCCAAGCCTCCTTAATTAGTTACTATATATTTATTATAATGAACTTTTGTCTTTTTGTTTTAATAAATATGTATTTCGATGTCCTTCCATTTGGGTCTCTTAAATAAATCATAATTATAAAAAAGGGTTGAAATTATTGAAATCGCTGTTTATCGTTTTTTAAATTATTCAAAAAACATTTCTTTTTTCTTTTCAATTTTATTAAGGTTTAAATTTAAATAACAACAATATAATAATACATTTTGGAATTCAAATAAACCTAATACAATATTGATACTTACGATATATAATCCGCATACAACGAAGAGCGTGAATATATTGTTTCGTTTCATTTTTATAGTCATGGAACTTTACTTTACTTATATTTCTTCATAATTCTTAGACATTCTTTCTATTTATTTAATTTTTTTGTATAAACATTTGATATTTTATCAAAAGAAAAACAACGTGTTTTTTTAGGTCATTTATTTAATGTCAATAAAACTAGCAATAAAATTACGAATAATTAACAATTGGAATTATATTTAAATAAGAAAAAATCAATATATACTCGTAGTAATATGTGCCATATGGTCGTCTTTTTAGTATAAATATTATTTACCTAACTGAAAAAAAAGTAAAAGTTTTATATTTCACAAAATCAGAAATTTTAAAAACATAAATCCGGATATTAGATTTTTCTTAAAAAAGAAAATATTTAATTTCAAACGATGTTAGGTATTTCGATGGAATTATGTATTCTAATTCTGTACTGTCGTCGTCATGTAAGGAGAAAAGATTATTATTTTTGTTCAACTTATGCATTTTTTTGGGAAGTTTTAAATCTTTAAAGAACATACTATATTATTATTTCCTTAAAGCTCAATTTTCAGTTGATTCTTTTAAGACGCTACTTAAATAGCCTCGACATTGGGAAATCTTTTTAGACACGCAATTTTCAGGTTTATAAAAGCTTCAGCTGTCAAAAATAAATAATGATAATCTTTTCAACATTTTAAAGACAAAGATAATTCAAATTTTTACAGTTACTAAAATTACAATTTCTAATATCTTGGTTCCCTAACTTTTATATATAAAAAAGAAGAGATTTTGGGAGGGTTTTACCATCCAAAAACAGTAATCAGTAATCACTGATCGATACTTAATTTTGAATTTTTCCATATTTGATAAAAAAAAACACAAAAGATTTTCACATTTAATGGCTGTCAAAACTAAACTAATTGACAGATCGACGTAGAACTTTAAAGGATAGTAGTACTATAATATATTGCACTAACAGCGCCATTAAAATCATACCACTTAATCTTCTTATAATTTTAAACAAGATCATGTATGTAAGAACTTTTTAGTTTTTCCAGGATGAATATAGATTGCAATAGATTCTAAAATTTAAATTAAAAAAAAATGGAAAATAAAGTTTTTCAAAAAGTTTTACTAACTTTCTCTACAAACAAAGTTTAAAACATTTTTTATTTTACCGAATTTTCCAAATAGTTCACCTTAAGATAGACATCATTATATACATACTAGTATATACACCTTGATTTATACGATTTCCGTTTCTCAATAAAGTCCTTTCCTCATTTTACACGGTTATTATGAACACGTCTACGATATTTCTTTATATTCTTTAATTCTATTTACACGGTTTTTCATTACTGTGAAAAGCAAGGGATGGATATATATATAATATATAAACTTTATTGTTATTAAGTTTAAAATTGTCAGTATAATAATAATCGTAAAAGTTTGTTGGGTGATCTATCACATTTTTTTTTTGTAACTTAATACTAAAATCAAGAATTTTTGGGATTCATGTAACATAAATAATTTTTAAAAAATATTTTAAAAGAAAAAATTATTTTCATATAAAATAGGAAATGTTTAATTTTAAGAAAATGTATTATCCAAAAAACGTAAACGAAAAAATATTGTTCGACATGACAAGAAAATATTGTTCTACTATTTGTGATGAAAGATCCATGTTCCATCAAACTTCCTACATTCATCATTTTTGATGTTGACGCCTATTTCAGGAAAACACGAACAAAACAATAAAATTGTTTTAAATATCATTCAATATAAAACAAAATGTACTTTTTTTCTTCTTTGTTTTTCGTCGTTGTTGTCATTTTGATTAATATCTATTTTATTATGGTCTTTAATATTACACAGCATTATTTTCGCTTAGCAAAAATACTGTAAGATAAATTTCTTAGAAACAATTCATCTTTACGATATAGTTTAATTTGTTGTACATGTTCTCTTTCTAAATATTGATAGAGAACAAAACAAGAAATAAAAATCGTAAGAAGTAATTTATCTTTTCATTTATATTTTGTCACTTGAATTTCTCATTTATATGGAAAGGCATAAATTAAGTTTAATTAAAAGTCAAAAAAAAGAAGGAATATATACGTGTTACACGGATAATGGAATACATAGGTGAACATGTTACAACACATTTAAGAGCTTTCCAGCAAGCTTTCAACTTCAAGCCGTGAAATAGGATTGTCAATGAACATGTAAGTTGGCCTATTCCTTACAATATTTCACCACTTTTCCTAATTCCTTCTTATCACTATAAAAAACTGAACTTTTTACTTTGAGGAAGGATTAATTCTTATCGAAAAAAAATATTCTCTACTCTAAACAAATTTTACTGAGATTTCCGGCACACATTTCCATTAGTGCGATAATGATAAAATATGCTTGTTTTAATAAGTAAAAGTGTGATAGAAGATGTATTTGCACATACATGTATTTAGATTTACGAAGTAAATTACGTTATGTTTTCCCAAACGCCTATGTCATTTTAATAGAAAAGTGTTAATACCTATTCTCCGATATTTCAAAAAGTACTTCTTTTATTACTTCGACACTTATGGGATAACGCCCTATGGACATTAGATGTTTTTGAAAAAGCTCTGGTAAATTTGAATTGGAATTTGAACTGATTAAATTTTAGTCGGAAATAAATAACCAAAAGTGTAGTCCCTTTTGCCAAAAAAAACACAATTTTTTTTCCCTTCGTGTAGCTCGTGATTCGATAACTAAGCCATTAATTTCCACACGTACACGTATATTCTGTCCTAAGTGGAAATCGAATTATATGAAAATTCAGTACTAAATGCGAATGGTATTACCACCAGAACAATTGTGAAATTTTCAGCGGAAATGGCAAACCGGAACTAGGTTATTATACGCTCGTGTGGTCACTTTTTTGAATGCACGATAACTCCAGAATTAAGTTACTTTATAATCAGGTAATGAGAATTGATTTGATAATTGTCTATGAAAGTTTGGTGTTTCATATTTGTTCATAGAGTATAAAAAATGACTAACTATAAATATAAATCTTGACAAAAAAAATCTAATCATAAAAATGTGAAGATAAAAAACATTTGTTTTGTCTTACTTTACATCATCTTATATAGTGTAAAAGAAACATTCTAAGAATATATTACAAAAATACCAATCATCATAGAAGAATATAACGGCTATATGAAGATAGAGGATATTTTATAGGAAATATACAATATCATCTGAAATTTCCATAATATGAATTCTTGGAATAATTTTATGTATACGACAAAATATATGAATATGTGGCGTGTACACCTTTATCATAACATAACATATGAACTCTTGTTGTTACAATTCTTATTCTTGAAAGTTTTTATTAGCACAGTTATATTGTGTTTTCTTCTATCTACTTGTTATCAGGCTTCATATAGAAAATAATGAATATATATATTTTTTTTCATAACTACAAATTTATTTAGTAAAAAAACATTTTCCTCTGTTTCGAGAGAGAGATATGTGTGTTAACAACATCATTCCATAGGCGCCCGGTTTTTAAAAAATCCAAATTTAAGCCTACTATAGTCAATTTCCATAGACTTAGTGAAATCTAATTTTTACAAGGACAACACCGATTTCTATGTACGTATAATGAACTTTTGCCTATTCAAGGCAACATTCCTAAATTTCGAAAACTTTTCATTATAGTCAAAACAAAATTTACAAAAATTCGCGGAATTTTGTGTGCTTGCTAAGTTTTTAAAATTGATTATATAATAGTTATTGACAACAAAATCTTTTTTTATTTTAAGATCTTCCTTAACCAAATTGCACGTTATAGGGAATGTTTTCGAAACGTTACAATTTCAGTCAATACATATGGATTTTGTATTGTATGTTAAGTTCTGGTGATTACCAAGTTGCCCGATCAAGGAAATAGATATGTGTTTACTTAGCTCATTCTGAAATATGAATAGTTTTCAGATTTTTAATAAATAGTTATTAAATAGGATTCAAATTTAGTTGTGTTCGGTCATTATTTTTTTTCTGTAGAAAATTTAAACTAAAATCATTTTTTTAACCAAGAATCCTGCAAGCGCGCCTATGCATAATTCCAAAGCAGAAAAGTATGTTAAATGTTACACAAAACTGTATATTATCCAATAAAATGTTAACTTTTAAATAGCATCGTCGGTTGATGCATTAGATACAATGGTGTTGTTACTTTTATGCTTCATTGTATTTACAGTATTAAACACACCAAGTAGTAATTTCAGATTAACATCTTGTAAAACATTTTAATAAAACAAAATACAGACTACTTTAAAAGTAAAAGAAAAGCTCTTTAAATCAAATTTTTTTGGTTTGAAAAAAATGCATCAAAATGTTTTCATGTAGAAAAAGATTTTCCTTCTAGGATCACAAGTATTACATTTATATTGAGAAAATATTCATGATATCTTTTTTACTCCATATTATAAATTTTCCCAGCTTATAAACTTTTAGAAATACTAGTCACAATATGGTATTGTCTAGAATTCATTCTAACGTAAAAAAAGATCTTTTAAAAGAAAATATTAACCAATTTTTTTAGCTTTTTGTATTCAATTTTATTTTCTTTAAGATTTTAATACTAGACAAAAAAAAAACCAACAAGAAATTTCTTGGAAAAATGATGCTTCAAGAAATCATTTTAAGAAAATAAAATTATTGTTTTTATAAATAAATTCAATTACAGTCAAACTTCACTTACTTTTCGACCGTTCTACTAAATTGAATTTTTCTAAAAGTTAGTTCTTTTATTCTTTTCTGTTGAGAATAAAATTTCACTTTTCTTAATTTTAACTTTCAATAAATTGAACAGGCATACAAAATAGTTTGAGCTAAATATATTTAAAGGTTAGCACGTTTTTTTTTTCAATGATATTACCAAATACTAAGGAGTCGTTCTTCCTAAATTCTTGGTGCTTGAACCTAATGGTTTTTCACTTTTTTGTTTCTCTATTAGTGCCTGTTCATTTGACACTGTTTATATAACCGTTTTAGTTTCTTTAGCAACTAAATTATATGGCTTTCACATTCGTAAACTAGATAACTCAGTGAAAGGTTTAATGGTAAAATTGAATTTCTAGTCTAATCTAGTGTAATGATTTTACTATTTTCAACATTGATAATCAATTTTTAATGCTATATTTATGTTTGATATAATTTAAGTAGATATAGACATGAATTAAGAATGAGAAACTATGGACTCGGTTTTTTTACATAATTCTTAATGAGTTATAATATTTCTTCAGATTACCAAGAAAGTATGGTATATACTATTAAGATAATATTTTAAAGTAAAATCCACTTGATCACCTGTAAACCACCAAAAGACATGAGTATATTTACTGCTTTCCAAAAGATAACCAATCATCAACAAATAAATAGATAAATTTGGTTAATATATTCAATTCTGATCTCAATCATAGAACAAGTTATAGCCTAAAATAAAATCCAATACACTCACAAAAAGTCAAAATCCTAATAATAACCCAATTTACACTTCTATTATAGAAATTACTTTTCAGAAAAATAACGTTGGTGAACTGAATAAACAATTTGTTTTTTTTGTCAGCGATATTATTGGAAATTCTCCTTCGAAAGAAATTGAATCACTTCCAAATTGAGTAACGACATTCATTCAGTATTATTTATAATATTGATAGTTCCAAAAACTAATAAATCAATTGATTTTTTTTTGTCTTATTTCTAGAACAAACGTATAAATAAATAATATTGAAAGTTATTTTAAAACGTATATTTTTAAAACGAAACAAACTCATCAAAAGTTTTTCTAAATTCATGTCTATAATCAAAATTTGGTAATAAAAATAATATAATAACTGAAAATCGGCCTACTGCCGATATCATCTCGGATAGTATCTACCGTAGGTCTAATAAGTTAACAATTCTCATGAGTATAGACTTAAATCAAAACTTACTTATTTATTTATAACATCTAATATTTTTAAATGAAATCATCGATAATAATAATAATCATAAAAATGTATATAAATAAAAGACAATTCTTATTTTTGGGGAAAATACAATGTTACGTTTGTTTGCCCTTCGTTTTGTTGCTAAACTAATTTTCTTTTTTGTGTTTTAATTAATCACATTCATTATGAATTCATTTTAATTTCATTATAGAAGTCTACACAGTATTCTATTTAATATATTTTTATAAAGTATTTGTACGTTTCAATAGTCTTCTAAAACAGTGGTCTTCAACTTTCTACGGAGTGCGAAACCCTTCCAGTGATGATGATACAACCCTATTTTGGTAAAAAAATTTCAAGAAGTAAAAAAAATTGTATCTAGGAATAAGTAGATTGATATTATTAAAAATAGATAGTTTGAAAAAGGACTCCATGAGTAGGTTGAGTCTGTGTTTCACTGCAAAGCATATAGAAATGGTTGTGGTTTGCAAGCGCTTCTTCTGCATCACAAATCGGTTTCTGTATTTAATTTTTGTTGCAGCATACAAAGGCAAATATCTTTTACAAAATATTTAATTGAAATTTGTAGCCAAAAATTAATGAAATTAGCTTCAAAAAATATCTATCAAATATGCCGGATTTTTTTTAGTCCACTTAAATCTTTTAATATGTGAGGCAATTCATGTGACTGTTCAGCCAAAATAATTCTTATTTCATTTTGCAATGCAATGTAAGCTAAATTTTTCTAGAAGCATGTTTTTAAATTTTACTTGTATAGGATTCCTTCGTGGAACTATTCAAATATGAGACGGAATCCAAAGATTCCGCAGGACATAGGTTGAAAATCGCTGCTCTAGAAAAGCAGTTCTAAAGAATAAATTTTGTCAGGTCAAAACGGTCGTGATGGATTTTTATTACTTATTATCACGCATAAATATAAAATGAATTTCCATTTTCTAACCAATCATATCTACGTACATACAATAGAAAAAATAAGATAGATAATTAAAATAAATGTCTTTCGTGTTTAATCATCAAATTCAACACTTTTTAAACATGTTTAAAAAAAGTCATGGGTATATTTTATTGTTTCTTTTAGTTCTATTAATTAAAACTTCACATGCAATTTTATACAATAATCATATTACAAGTGACTCTGCGTCATATATAGTACACTCCATTACATTTCGTCATCATCTTTAGACCTTTTCATAATAATATAAGAGTTTTCCCATTTATATAGTTGAGTCCTTAGTTATAGATAAAATAAAATGTTTACATCTCAGTAAGAGATAATTTTATAGTTAATGAAAGATAATGCCAATTATGAATGAAAAATATTATCAAAATTTTTCACCACATTTTCATATAATTGCGCTTTTATCCCATTGAGAATTTCAGTTATCTCTGCTTTTAAATCAGGAATTAGTGCCTTTACACTATCTGTAGTTTTACATAACCCGAAGAGAGTAGTTAAACGTTTGGGAGGGTCAATAGATGTTGCAATGTAGGGATATGACTTCAGAAAATTTCGAGTGTAATAACACTATTCTTTCGGTGTGGGGTGTATCATCATCCTGTTTGGAATCACATATCGTCAAGTCCAATATCTTTTAAATTATTTCACAAAAAGTGGATTATCATCTTGCGGTATCGTTTTCCTGTCACATGTATCGTTTGGCCAGTGTTATTTCTTAAAAAATATATGGTCCAAAATACTCCTCCGCTTCACACGCCACACTAAACAGGGACCTGTTGTGGATATTTGTTCTTGAATTACTCAAATTTTCTTCTATTTTTTTTTTTAATGATAATAAGAATTCAAGAATTTTACAGATTTTACATCACCTTTTAGTTTATAAAACTAATTTTTAAGATAATGATTAAATCTTTGTTTAAAAGAATTGATTCTAATTAAATTGTAAATTATTGAAAATTATTCACAGACATTTTTAAATTTAAAAATCTTTAATTTTTGATGTTATTTAAATTTCCTTAAACTTTTATTTTTGAAATGGTATAAAGGAAGAATTTACCAGAGGGGTTTTTTTCTTAAAATATACAAATATATATATATATAAACCTTTTTCCATTTAGAAAACTGAAAGCTGCCCAATTTGGAAATTTTACCCACAAAAAAGAAATTGTTTTTTGATATGCGTTTCCTTTTTCTCTTTTTTTTTTGGTCTTATTGGAAAAACCTTCTCTTTTTCCTTGGAAAAACTTTCATAAATTTTCTTAATATTTTTTATAGTATATGATTTTTGTTTAACTTCAATCAAAGTAAAATTGTTTTAAATTTTCTTTATTCGTTGTTTTCCTTTAAATTGAGGAAAAAATCCCTCAAAGGAAAATGTATATATATATAAATGTATATAGTATATACTTGTGTTGTAATATATTTTATAATTTTTGAGGCAAATTTTCAATTTTCATGTTAACATTATATTTATTTCTATATTCTATCCAATTATATTCCATATAGGGTAAACTACCCAGTAAATGGCTACCGAAATAAAAATTTGTATACATCCAACTATCATGAAACAATTTTTTTCATTTTAATTTGTTTCTCGCGCAACAAAAATTAATAATTTAAATATTTTTTGTAGAAAAATACAAATGAAAATCATAACTATTGTTAGTAATTGACCCCTTCAAGTAAATGGCCTAATCATTTTTAGTTAATAGTCCTAAAAAAAGGTTACATTATAATAGAATAATCATAATTAAAATGTTTTCCGATACATTTAAGTTTATGTTTCGTCCAGATATTAATTATTTTTATTTTCTGAAAATATTCTAGGCAACCAAATGCTTCTAGAACAGATTCTCTAATTAATAAGTTTATGCTTGAACCTTTTGGGAAAAAGAGTTTGCAACACATCTACAAATTCGGATAACTTGAATAGCATCAAAAATCCTACCTCAATAAGTGTGATGCTAAGATTTAAAATATCTATTATTACTAACACAGAGTTTTTTGTGTTTATTAAACAAATAGCGCCTTATGATAGGAGAAATTTAAAGAATTCTGTAATTGAAGGGTTTTCCAAAAATATACAAATATAAAAAATTACAAGCATATAAATCTGCCTGGCCATTAAGTGTAAGGAAGCCAGCGCGACTGAGTAGTTTGCCCTATATAATATTACATACATATTTTATGTAATAAGTTCTTGTATTACGACTCAATTAGTTCTTATGAAAACAATTTTAATACCAGTAATACACTACAAATTGCCGTTTTAAGGCATAAGCTAGAATAAAATACTTAGTAGAACGAATATTTCTCAATTTAACTTGTAAATAGAATAATTATAAGTTCAAAGATGGCCATTTGTCGTATAAGAAGATTATATTTTCATTTATGATTATTCTTATTTTTTTTTTATTTTTGTGTTATTAATAATAAAAACAAGATATCAATATTGATGAGAACATCTCTCTTGTAATGTCCGAAAAGAAAATTCGAAGAAAAATCATATAATACAAAAATGATTTCTTGGAAAAAAACAAGAAAAAAGTTAATGTAAAAACTGTTGTTTTTTTTCTGAAAGAAAACCAATTTCATTCGAATTGTTATTCTTATATATATTTTCTTTTCCTAACCGAACGCAAATAATTTAGAATATAATTTCATTTTCTCAGATATTAATTAAAAATCGTAATTTTCTATGAATTTGAGTTTCATTAATTTACAACTAAAAATGTTGATATTTCTGTAAATGAAGTTTAGTTATCAAATTAATTTTATTTTCATCAACAAAAAGTAAGTTTATATTAAAATGTCTATGGGGGTTTTTTTTTTTCCTTAATTTGGTTAAAATAAACCTTTTTGTTTATATACACGAACATGCAATAAAGTTCCGGAACTTCTTCAAAGTCTTTTAAATTACAGCCGTCATCATAAACCTTGTTAAACCTTAGATATTTAAGAACAAAATCTCAAAATCTTAGCGTTATCAATTGACATTTGTCAATTTTATGACGGTTTGAAATAAAATCATGGAACAAAGAGTTAATATTAAATTTCATGCTAAACTTAGCACAACAGCCACAGAAACGTGATAATTTTTTCATCAAAATCAAAAACTTTTCATTAGGATAAAATATTTTTGAAAGATAGAAAAATATATCATCATCAATTGTCAATTTTTGACACGATCATCATCTGATTTAACTTCCTGTAACTTCTTATTATTTCCAAAAATTAAAACTATGTTGAAAGGATGCTTTTTCCTCGTACTTTGGAGACAATGCCACAAACTGAGCTTGAACATACATTTGAATCCCTATTAAAAGAAATTTTAAAAAGTTCATTGAATCAGAAAAGAATTGTAAAGTTTCATTCTTATATTGATATTATGGAGATACCCGATATAAAGAGCCATTTTATTAGTAAAATATTATGTTGGTTTAATAGATTTAGTAGGTAGATCCCGACACATTTTTAAGAAAATTAGTATGTCATATATGTATATAATAAAGTTGGCCACCCCTGATATATGTATATACAAATCAATAGCCATCTATGTGTCAGAAATATACTAATTTTTTTTAATATAGTATTTTTTTTTAAATATACATACTTTGTTATATTCTTGAGAAGGAAAAAAAACACCCAATAAAATTAGTTCAAATAGTTACCTGGAAGAAAACAAAAAATATATATATATATATTTGAAAAAACTTTTATACTATATAAAAATTTGATTTAATTTTAAAAATACGCTTCGAAAATTTTTTTCTTAAATAAAAAAATGGAAAAAGAAATTATTGCATATAAACTTAAAAATCATGAATTGTGTTTGGAAAATCGATTATTAAAACAAAATATTGAGAATTTGGAAAAAAAAGAAGTCAAAATATTTCGTGAATTATTTTTGGAACATGAACTACAATTCCATTATAACAATTTTCTTTTAACTTTACAAAAAGAAATGCATTTAAAAAAAGAATCAAAAAATAAAAAATTAAAAATTCGTAATAAAAATGAAGATATTCAACCAAATATAATTATTAAAAATGAAAATTCTGATGGAGAATCAATACAAGTGCCACCAATAGTAGCTTCGGGAAGTAAACGACAACAGCAAAAGCAAAAAAAAGATGGTTCTGTAAAGTTGAAGAAAAAAAATAAAGATATATCTTCAAAAAAGACTGCAACTACTAAATCACCAGAAGAAAATAACGGAAGACAATTGAGATCTAGTGTAAAAAAAATTTTAATTTAAACAATTCAATTAATAAATATTTTACATTTTTTTGCGTTGTAAAAATTAGAAGTTTTTCTGAACAGGGATATATACCCTTAAGTCCTTCGTTCTCTAGTTCTATACGAAAAAAAAAAATCTCGAATATGTATAGCGAGAGTCAGAGACTAACAAAAACCTAGATTCCATTTGGTTTGAAAAGAAATTAAGGTCAATTCTATAATAGAAGCAAACAAGCAAACACAGCGGATTCCCAACAATCTGCCATATAGATACCAAGTCTTAACAATAAATTGTGTTGTTTTTTTCTTTCCTGCAGCAGCACAAACTTTGGCCCAACGAATCTGATTGCTTTTTTTTTTTTTAAAGTCTTTAAAATCATTTCTGTTTTTAATTAGAAGGTTATTAAAAACTGTCAATATCTGAATAGTTTCTTTCGTTCCTATACTCCTGGGGCCCAATATTCGATCAATCGAATCGAGAGATCAAATAAGGGGCCCAGTTTTCATATATTGCAAGATTACAATACAAAAACTACTAAATCGTCTTACAACAGTATAGACAGTGTGTGTATCGAAACCAATGACCACGAATTGAATTGAAATCTTCAAATTTCAAACAAATTCCCAATTTTCTGCACCTGTTTTTCTCATCATTGCAGTAACAACAATATAAAAAGAAAAACTGCATCAATTGCATATCAAAAAAAAAAAGAAAAGAGCATTAGTTCCAAGAAAAATTTATAAATACATTTTTGCCAAATTTCTGGTTAAGAAATGACTCATAATTCCAGGTTTTCACAAAACTTTATTGTAGCCCAATGTATATATATTTATATAATACTGTCCACCCACTTTAAATGAAAAAAAAGAACACCAAAAGAAAGCAACCTTTACAAAGTTTCAAATTTTTAATATACACTTTTTTTTCGGTGTAATTTTGAATAAACAAACAAAAGCTTAATCTTTATTCTGGGAAAAAGAGTATTTTAAATTTCATGAATTTTAACCTTTTTGCATTTTTAATGATCATATTCAAACGAAAGAAGATGTCCTTTTGTTTGTTAATGTCGATTTTCTTGAGAACAACCTTTAACCAATGAAAGGACTTTCCATAAGGATATTGTAATACAAACAAGAACATTTTTTTCTTATAAAATAACAGGAAGGCATCTTTTGACTTTCCTACGTGTTTAGAATAATATATTTTTTTATTTTTTTTTGAAAAGGCGAAATTAATTTAAAATCTTAAATTTATTCTTAAAAATGCTAAACAATTTAAAGTTATTGTTAAAAAGTTTATAAAGGTATTATGAATAAAATGTTTCAATTAAGTTACTGATTAAAAACAAATAGATTTGTTTTGAGATCAAATATTATTAAAAATTTTATACTTTTTTTTTTTTTTTTTTTGAAAACAGTTTCTAGGTTTCTGAATTTTTTGAAAAAGAATTCTGAATTTTTTCAAAGTAGAATCGAGCGGAAAAGATTCAAATTTTGTTTTTTGTTTTGTCAGTTATTTTTTTTGTACTTTTCATATATTTTAGTCTCATATTTTTACTGATTTTTTTAGCTTTGGAGCCAATCTTTTATTTTCCCTTAAATCAATCTATCGTTTTCATTGATCCTGTATTTTAAATTCTTGAATATGAAAATTTGTTGACGTCGCGTTTCCCTTTATCAATTTCCATAATTTTTAAATGACATGATTGACAATCCTGTGTACGAATTTTGTATATAAATTTTCCG
Organism: Xylophagus ater; assembly: GCA_963422695.1. NCBI lineage: Eukaryota > Metazoa > Arthropoda > Insecta > Diptera > Xylophagidae > Xylophagus > Xylophagus ater. The sequence continues at coordinate 6,679,492 of OY730486.1, read as the reverse complement.
ATCATAATTTGAAAAATGATTTTCAAAAACATGAAACTTTTGTCACAATCCTAAAATATTGGAATACATATTTTCTTTGTTTTTTTCTTTTAGGAATTGTATCAAAGAAAAGGGAAAAAGTTTCTATGCCAACGTCAAATACAGAAATCATGGAAATTTTTTTTTTTTTTATCTAATTTCGATCACAACAGTTTTATTATTGTTCTTTTTATTATTCACAAATCGGAACTTTAGAAAAACTACGTGCAAAAATTGTCTGTTTCTTATCTCTATAGAAAAAGTTGGAAAATTAAATTTTCAATACATAATATATAATCTACAAATGGATGAGCCTTTTTTGAAAGCATATTGATGGAAAATATAACTTTAATGTATCAATAATTTTCCGGAAAAAAATCATCCTATGAAAAATATTCCTAGAAAATCATTTAGAATCAAATTAAGCAATTTTCCTTTACTATTTTTTCCACTTTCCGGTTCAATGATGCTGGCTTTTCTTTTTTGTTTAAATATCTTCTTTTTTTGATATTTCGTCAAATTGCCAAAAATAAATATATATTGATTACAACCGAAAATAAAGATTGAAAATTTAATATTTCTTTTTAATATATATATTTTTTTTTTTTAATATTTTCGGATTTATAACGACGAAATTGAAAACCAAGTCAATAATTTTTCAAATAATTTGATTGAAAAGGGTAATCTCCAATGAACATAACTTGTTCTTATTTTTTTTATTAGATTTGATTGGTTTTATTTTCAATCTATTGTTATCAAAGAAATAAATTTTAAGAATTAATTTTTAAATTAAAAAACCAAGAACGTTTGTCTGGTAAATGTTGATAAACCAGATAAGTATGGCGTAAACACGATATGCAATAAAATTCCCGATCATTTCGGAATATTTCTGCAACTAGAGCTGTAAAGGCTTGGTGGATCTTTTTAAATCTTATACATTTCTCAACAAATTCTCAAAAGTTGACATTTGTCAATTTTATGACGCTTTCATGTATATGTCGAATAATTTACTTGTTGAAAAAACATGGAACAAAGAGCTCTGTTATTTAAATTTCACCCAAAACTTTGCAGAAGAGTCACAGAAAGGTATAAAAATAGTTTATGTATGTATAGCCATTTTTTATGATTACTAGTTCCTTGTTGAACAGAATAGTATAAAAACCAAAAGCTGGTAGATCAACAGGTTCAACAAACACAATTTTAAGAAAAAGGATCGTAAAATGGATCAAAAAAAAAATAATAATTTCTGTCAGAGATCTGGCAAAAATAATATGAACCACTGGGATCAATGATTTAAAGAAATAAATAAAGGAATACGAGCGGAAAGTCCTCAAGCAACGATATTACCTTGAATCTACTTATTATTCCAAATCTTTGACTCATTGAAAGATATTGTGTCTTTAGTTCCAAATATCTTAAAAAGAACGAAGGAAAGGAAAGGCATAAAAATCACTATCAAATTTTTCGCGATTATGGACAAAAATGACCAAAGGAATTTGTCAAAACATTTTGGGGCCTGTAAAAAGAAAAATCAAAATATTTATTCGGCACACAATTCTAAAAGGAAATGAATGTAACTATGTTTTACTTTAAGCTTTAAGTTAACAATAAAAATCGGTTCAACTATTTAACTATTCAATTGAACACAGTACAGAATCTTCTGAGACATTCTTTAGTTAAATTTCACTTATTACAGTAATTCAATATTTATATAACAAGATCATTTGTATTTGGATGGAACCAACAATTTCTAAAACAAAAGTTTTTTTGTCAGAATTTAGTTTCACTTTCATATTTAAATTTTATAAAACTGTTTGTACTTGCGCTTCACTTTAAAGGAAATCTTATTGTTCATAAAATTTAATTAAAAACATAACAAAAATAAGTTTACTAAAGTTTTCACTTTGTAAATTGTTTACAAATTTCCGACTTGTTTTTCGCGTTTTTTTGTATAAAACTTTCTCATTCAATTTTAGTACAAATTAAATGAAGTAATTCAATTATTATTTAATATTTTGAAAAATAGTGAATCTAGTAATGAATAAGTTTGGACGGAAATGATCTTAAGTTTTCGGTTTTTCTATTGATTGTAAAAATTCATTAGAAACGTTTTATGCAGACTTTTTATGTCTATAATAATTTTTATATTTCTCATAGCTTATATAAGAAAAATATACTATAAAAATTTTGTATGGTTTTTTTTTCCATACCAGTTATTCTTTTGAAAAGATAATAAGAACGAAATGAATGAGTAATAAATTTCACACTATCTCTAAATGGATATTGCATTATTTTTTTAACTTGAAAAATTTTAATTTATTGACTCTCTGAAAATGTACATTCATGTAATATAATTTATGTACTCTATACTTTTCGTGTATTTAATTTAATGTCTTCAATTTTAAATAATAATAATACATAAAAACACCTTCAAAAATATAACTCACTTTATTTAGTCACGACAACGAAGTTCCGTGACTATTACTATAAAAATGAAACGAAACAATATTTTTGAAAATTTCTCTTTATTCAATGTAATTCCTTCTGATTTCCAATGAAAATCATTGTAAAAATTAATGATTTTTAATATGGTGATAGAGTTCAAGTTCATTTTGTGTAGGATTGCCTCCAAAGCATGTGAATGATTTTAATATCATTGAAAAAGCATCCTTTCAATTTCATTTTCATTTTTGGGAATAGTGAGATCTCATATTCTGCTAAATCAAGTGAATACGATGAATTGATTCAACTTGTTTTCCCATCCAATTTATTATAATTTAGGGCAGAGGAAGTATATTTTTTATTTTTTGCTAAATTTAATCAAAAGTTCACTTTTCTTTAATATTAATTTCCATTTGATTAGTCAACATTTAATAAAGAAGTCAATTATAAAAGTTAATTTGTGTCCCCTAAAACGGAAAACCACAATGGAAAATTGATTAGAAGAACGTCAGACTTAATTTCTTCTTGTAATTACGAGTATTTAATCAACGTTTTAATATGTTTTCTTTTACTTTTTTGTTATTATCTAATTTTATTACGTTATAAAAATAAAACGGAAATATTCCCAAAAATAGTTTATAGTAAAAACAAGTATTTTTTTTTTTTTACTCATTAAATAAAATGAGATCATATTTTTATTTATTTACTAAATTTTATAACTGAAATATAAATTATTAGTTCCATAAAAATTCGTTAATTAATATTTTTTGTTGTGGGAGTTGAATATTTTTTTTTAATAATACAAACCTAAAAATGTCATCATGTTTGTTTTTATATTACTTATGGAGTTTCATATAAATAATAATAATCATTTATTATTTATCAATTTTCAGAGCTGTTGCTGCATATTTACGTGCATTAAATTTATCACCAAACAATGCAGTCGTTCATGGTAATTTGGCTTGTGTCTATTATGAACAGGGTCTTATCGATTTGGCCATCGATACATATCGTAGAGCTATCGAATTACAACCGAACTTTCCAGATGCATATTGTAATTTGGCAAATGCACTTAAAGAAAAAGGACAGGTAAGAATATGTTTTTTTTTTTTTATCATAAATTTAAATAACATCGAGAAAAATATTTATCATAGATGTTTACCAAAGTTTTAAATGCAATGAAAAACTTAGCATAAATACAATTATTAAAATTTGGCAGTGGAAAATTTTCTTATTTATTTTGTGAACCAAATTTCATATTTTTTATTATTGGCTTGGGAATGTGTATTATGAAGATATGAATTCTTCATGACGCAATGTTATTTTAAGAGTCATAGTATGAAACCTAAATTTTTTATAGTGAACCCCCAACAATCAACGATTGAAACCCCTCGCAGACTGTGAAAAACATCGAAATTTTGTGAATCTATTCGTATTGCCAATTCTGATATAAGTTGTTTGCTTATGAGTATTGATATCCAACAACAAGAATCTCTCATCGATACTGAATTCTTTCCATATTTGATGAAAAGCAAAAGTGGTTAACTTTGAATGATTGTCAAAACTAATATAATTTATTTACGTGAAACTTTACACACCATCAAATAATAGTAGTACCATATTAAAAAACTGGTGTCATACTAGTAGCGACATCTATTATGATACACCTAGTATTTGCTCTAAAAGCCGTACATGTACTTACTCTTACTATCGACTACAAATCCATATTAAACAAGTATTTCTAGAAAAATATTTCTATTTTACTAAACATTCTCTTTTCAAATAGATATCCTTTTATTCTAGAAGCATATTTATTTTATGAGAAATGTTTAATGACGATATTAGGTTAATCGACCAACTTATTTTGTGCCACTACTTTTTATTTTCCCTTTCAAAAGAGTCAAAGAATACATTAACATTAAAATCATTTCTAAATATTTTGTTGAATTTCCTATTAGGTCTTTTGATTAATTTTGGTCCCTTTTTCCGTAAAAACAAAGCTATAATTATAAAAGTCGGTACATTTTATTCTAATAATAGTTCTATATGAGATTTTCTCTATTTTTTTGCAAACTGAATATGCCACGCTAAAAGAATGCCTTGTTTTTGAAGACAATCTGTCCAGCGTGTATTTAAAAGAGTATGTTGCATTGAGTGTTGATGTGATCAAATTGAAAATAAAAACTCAGTTACTCAACCTTTGCTACAATCATTTGCTTTTTGTTATAGCTTATAATGTAAGTCAGACTTCAAAATGCATAATTTAAAAGTTTCATTAAAACTAATAGAAAATAAGAAATCAATTACAGATGCTCTCTCAGCTGCCGTAAGTCGACCGTCATGTTTAATTCCAAAATTTCATCGAAATCGATTAAATAGTTTTTAATTTATTACGTAAAACATTTTATAGTGCTGAGTTAGGATAAGTACTCTTAGGATTTTATATTATATTAAGATTTACGAAGAACGAACTTATTTTAGAGAGATTTCATTGCATTTACAAATATTGTACATTAAATGGAAAATTTATTTGCATATTCACAAATCAATTTCCTTCTATAGTTGCAATAGATTGATATTTTTTGCTGTATTGCATATAATGTTGTACAAAAAAGGAGAATAAATATAACTTGACAGTAAATGAAGGTTTATTAGTAAAACTGACATGTTTGCCATATTTATTTATTTTTTTCTCTTCAATAATTCAGTACTTGAAAATGATAAAATTTGTATAAGCAAATATTGTTGAAGTGTACATACTTAGTTGAAAATATTACTTCATGAAATCCAACTTTTTTATATTACAATATTCATACTGCAACGCTTAAAATTTTTCAAGTGTAATTAGCAAAAAAAAAATCAATTTTTCAGATAATTTTTCATTTTGAATAACATTCAAGACTTTGGTTTCTAACTATAATAATATATATTTTTCATTTTTTCTTTAATTAATGATGATCCTCGCTTCAACTTGAATACACACAAATCATTTTAATTAATATTCAGTGAATTACATTGCGAAAATAAATCATATTTTTCACGGAAAAACATGAATGTTTAAAAAGAAAAACTTGTTCTTCTATGATTTCTTAATAAAATCGCATTAAAATTAGGTTTCAGAGAAATAAATATTCTGTATTCAAATAATTTACTCGAAATTTGTCGTACGTACATAGAATAAATTCGCTTAAAATTTTAAATGATTTATAAAATTAGCAATCATCTAATTATCAAATTATGTTTCATATAAATGATTTAAAAATCAGAAAATTTGTTACTGATGATGTTATTCCAAAGGGATAGAAAATTAAAATCTACACACAAAAAATTATGAATTGTATTTCAATTCAATCATTATCCGAACACGGATCCTAAGTATATAGTACCTATCATAAAAAAAAAATTAAAAATAGGTCGAATATACTTTATATAGTACTTAAATGGATGCAATTTGATAAATACTTCAATTCCGGCTTTACTTTTTTCACTTCATTTTATCTCTCAATTTAGCCTTAATTATAGTACATTCAAAATCTGCTTCAAAATACAAGTATGTAGAGGTCGAACCTCTTTATTTCATATTTCCAATAATCATTTGGGAAACCGATAAGAACGTATGTATATACTTTTAGTATAATATATTTAAGGTATTTCCCTCTTGGATGTATCTGATCTTAAATCGTTGTGAAATTGTGGAAGCATCATTTTTGTACAACATTTCAGTTTAGCAATGTCTCAACTATATTGTCACGTTCGGTGTAAAAATGTACCGTATTTCTATTAACGAAATTGACTACAAAAATCATTTGATTTGGTATAATAGCAATAGTATTAGTAATAGTGTAGTAACTATACAATTGCGAAGTGAAAAAATATAATTTACAAACAATATGCAACCAGATACAACGAAAAGTGAATTCCCTTAATTAATGGAGAAAACAAAAATTGAAATTCGAGAGTTTGATGAATCTTTATAATCTCAAATAAATATTTCATACTAATGTCGATTTGTAACTGGATTTTGTCTTGAATAGGATTTAAATATAATTGGTGTGCCAATACTAATATGAGTACTATATTTTTTTTCGACCCAAAAATTTCCGATAGAAAATTATTTGATAAATTTCATCCGAAACAAAATCCTTAAATTGAAACATCGCAGCAATAATAATAATACTGTGGGAAATTTTAATGTTTTATTCGTTTCTGTTCTAGGATTTGATTTAATCCATTTGTTATTTTATTATTATATTTTTATTCCTTGGAATTTTCACTTTATTGCCTTGAATTAAATGCAAATCTCGTCTATTTTTTTTTATTAGTTTACTCTTCTAACATAAACAATTTTAATTATTCTATATATATGTTTTATAGATTTTCTCTGTGTCTAATAGAAGAGGAGACACACATAGGGTATTCATACCTTTGTATCGATATTAAAGTATTATAGCTTTCGTTTCAGCAACTTATATAATTTTTTTAATTCCGGTTTTTATTTTTCAAAAATAATATTTTTAAAATAAATTGTAATAAAATGTATCAATTGCTCAGCTTAGTTACAAAATTCGAGATTGCTATTTTCCGCTCTAATAAAAAAAAACTGACTGAAAAAATGAAGTAAAAAAATGTAAATCATTTACATTTTCAAATTTTAAAACTATATTTATACTAGGTAGTTTAAATAGTATTAATCTAATATTCGGTGACACACATGCGGTATACTCAATGATATTCGTAAATTATGAGTGCCTGTAATCTAGTATAACCAAGAATTTCGTGTTTCTCAAATCATTAGTTTATTCAGAAATATCTAAGGTTTAAAAAAGCATTTCCCATTAAGAGCTGACTAGTTACAAGGATATTTGAAGAATTTTCGGAACTTTATTGCTCGTATTGCTGTATGTGTAGACTATTTGAATTTTTGATATCATCGTCGCAATCGAATATCACCAACCAAAAATATACATTGATTTTCTTCATTCCGGAAAATCTCTTTCATTCCAACATTTTTTCGATATTCATTAAAATCTTTCGTTTTTTTCTTTTCCAATTTTGGTTTTTACATAAAAGCTACTGGAAAACACATCGTAATGTCGAATATTTGTCTCCGGAAACCCGGAGTCATGATAATTTATTTAATGTTTCTTCCAAAATTCCTATATATATATATTTTTTTTTTGATATTTACAATATTTCTTATAAAATCAAAAAATTCATGTATTCTTTTATTACAAATATAAATATATAAATGATAATATCGGAAATTTTTATACTCCCTTCGTCCAGAAATATGTATCCCCTTTTGAACTTTTATTGTCCATTAAATAAGTGTCATTTTTCTCAAAAATTATTATTTCATATAGATTAAAGAACAAATTTCATTTAAAAAATGGTAATTAAGCTTATTTAATATTAGATTAGATTAGAATTTAGGATGTTCCTGTACTGCGATCTTAAGATCTATTGTACCCCTTTTTCTTTGGTGCAATAGTTAGATTAACTTCCTATTCTACAGCACCTCCTTCAGGCCTTATTTTATATATATATATTTAATATAGAAATTTAATTAATCTACAATAGGTCTGTTTTATTTGCCACTTGCTCTGGGGTAGAGCAAATTTTTACATTGAAAACAAAAAGAACAAAAGTTCAAATCCTACACTACTTTCAGACCAGGGGTAGCTCTCACACCGAAATTAGTTCAGTTTTCTACCATAAAAAGTGTATTAGCTAAAAATTTCCCATTTAATTACAATATGGTTGCTAAGCAGCGCTACAAACATTTGAATTAAAGGTTTTCTCTACTCCTGCTCGTTTTATTTGCCACTTACCCTGCTCCGGTGTAGGGTATGGCAAATAAAACAGACCCTAATATTTTGAACTTTTGTCACAATTTCATCCAATACTTTGAATATATTGGCAAGAATTTTAATTGAGCCATGGCCTTTACTTGTCATTGCTGCTGAGTTCTAACAATGAAATGCTTATAGAGCTTGGCTAATGTTTGGAGTCAAATTAGGTTTCTTCTTCGTGCATTTGCAATGAAAACATTATTTGAGGGAAATCCGAGTTTTAAATTTTCCGTTAAAAAAACACTGTTTTTAATGTAACTCTTTATTTTACAAACAGCGTGGCAAAATTGAAACTCTTTATAAATTAATAATCTTCCTTTTAGAATCTTACATTTACTTGTCAATAATCGTGGCGTGTTTTTCTTAATTTTTAATTCTAAATCAGACACTTATTTCGGGACAGAGGGAGTATTATATTCATGATAAAGGAATGATATTTTTTTTTACATATTCTTTGGCTTTCAAAACTTTCTATACACAATATTTGATGAAAATGGATTCAGTTTTTCTTCCATTTTTTTCTTTCTTGAAGATGATAGACTTTTTCTTATCTTAGAGAAAACAAAGATGAAAATGAAAAATTTAATGAAAAAGATTGTTTGAACAATTTCTTATAAATTATGAAAATCTTTGAATAATGAAATGAATTGAAAACAATTTTCTTAACTATAATAAATTTGTTGTAGGAAATAGTTTTTTGTTTTGTTTTTGTTTTTATCATAAAATTAGAAAATTGAAAATTAATTTCTAGATTTTTCTTTTTAAAGTAAATTTCTTTCATCATTGTTTATTATCTCAAAACAATTTATAGCATACTTAATTTAAAATTTTTCAAGATTTTTGTAATGAAATTTTTATAGTTATTTACTTAACTTATTTTGCTTATCGAAAATAAGACAAATTTTTACTTTGATTGAATTACAATATAACTTTTCTTTGAAATATTTTTATGATATTCTATTTTGAATAACATTTTTTTTTGATGTGTTGTGTGATAGAGACTTCAATGGAATCTCGGTAATCTCGATAAAATCTTATTTGTCAGGAAAATCGAAAAAAAAATTATATATTCTGTCGGCAATTTTTCACTTATAATCCTGAAATTAAATAACGTATCTAGGGCCTATAGACCTTGCCACATAGAATTCTGAGCGAAGTAATAACTTTAAAAATATTTTTCTGAAAACACTCTTTACAAAGTCGGTGGATATCATATCTCGCTTGATCATTTTCAGTTTTATTTCGAATTTATACCTTTTCTTTGGCCATCTAGGTAGATGTAATCCTCTTAATTCTTTACTCTGTATATCTTACACATTTTTATATTGCTACAAAATTTCATCTAAAAAGGATACTAAAAAATATGGAAATTATTTGATCGATTTAAGTCCTTTTTTTCTATATTAATTGAACTTTACAATGGGGGAACTGTTACAAGATGAAGTTAAGGATCATATAAGAATCCATGTTCACAAGAAAAAAATAGAATATGTATCTTAAAAAATAATGTAGAATAATTTTTAATAGAAGAAGAAAGCGCTTTCTTCCAGTATTTATGCATTGGTAATGTATTTTTCCATAAAATAAAAATTAGATGTGATTACTTCATGTTTGAGAGATAAAAACTTCCATTTTAGTAGAGTAATTAATTTGTTTTTAAGGATCCTTTTAATAAGAATTACAAAATTTAGTCGGCAATTTACTTGAATCATATTTTTCAATAAAATTACTAATGTTTTACTTAATTTGAACGTTATTTGAATGGATAGGAAAATAATGGTACAAATTTAGTTGAGTTCTAAATAAAACGTTTATATTTACATTCTTGTTAATCATTAATTATTAATCTTTATAATTTAATAAATATATATATTTTTTTCTTTTCAGGTTAAAGAAGCTGAAGATTGTTACAATACAGCACTTCGTTTATGCCCAAATCATGCTGATTCCCTTAACAATTTGGCAAATATCAAGCGCGAACAAGGTTATATTGAAGAGGCTACACGATTATATCTTAAAGCTCTTGAAGTATTTCCTGAATTTGCTGCAGCCCATTCAAATCTTGCATCGGTTTTACAACAACAGGGTAAACTTAATGAAGCTTTAATGCATTATAAAGAAGCAATACGTATACAACCAACATTTGCTGATGCATATTCAAATATGGGGAATACATTAAAAGAATTACAAGATGTTGCCGGCGCATTACAATGTTATACAAGAGCAATACAAATAAATCCAGCATTCGCTGATGCACATAGTAATTTGGCTAGTATACATAAAGATTCTGGTAATATACCAGAAGCGATACAATCTTATCGTACTGCATTAAAATTGAAACCAGATTTTCCGGATGCCTATTGTAATCTAGCACATTGTTTACAAATTGTATGTGATTGGACTGATTATGAAGCACGAATGAAAAAATTAGTCAGTATTGTTGCTGAACAATTGGAAAAGAATCGTTTACCATCCGTTCATCCGCATCATTCAATGTTATATCCATTATCACATGATTTTCGTAAAGCGATTGCAGCCAGACACGCAAATTTGTGCCTTGAAAAGATCCATGTTCTTCATAAGCCACCATTTAAATTTAATCGTGAATTACCTGGTCGTCTACGTATCGGTTATGTTAGTAGTGATTTTGGTAATCATCCAACATCACATTTAATGCAATCAGTTCCTGGCTTACATGATCGTGGACATGTTGAAATATTTTGTTATGCATTAAGTCCAGATGATGGTACAACATTTCGTTCGAAAATTGCACGTGAATCTGAACATTTTATTGATCTATCACAAATCGCATGTAATGGAAAAGCCGCAGATCGAATTTATTCCGATGGTATTCATGTTTTAGTTAATATGAATGGTTATACAAAAGGTGCACGAAATGAAATCTTTGCTCTTCGGCCAGCTCCAATTCAAGTAAATATTAATTGTTATTAACTTAAAAGAAATATATTAATCATATATTTTTTTTTATTAAATAATCATAGGTAATGTGGCTCGGTTATCCCGGTACAAGCGGTGCCAGTTTTATGGATTATATTATAACAGATCCTGTAACAAGTCCAGTTGAATTACAATCTCAATATAGTGAAAAATTAGCATATATGCCGTATACATATTTTATTGGTGATCATAAACAAATGTTTCCACATTTAAAAGAACGTTTAATTGTTAGTCATGGTAATAGTAATATTGCTGATAATGTTGCTGTTATAAATGCAACTGATTTATCACCATTAGTTGAAAGTACTGATGTTAAAGAAATTCGTGAAGTTGTTCTTGCTGCTAAACCAGTTGAAATATCATTAAAAATTGCTGAATTACCAATAACAACACAAATTGAAACAATGATTGCATCCGGACAAGTACAAACATCTGTTAATGGTGTTGTTGTACAAAATGGTTTAGCAACAACGCAAACAAATAATAAAGCTGCAACTGGTGAAGAAGTACCACAAAATATTGTTATAACAACACGACAACAATATTTTCTACCAGACGATGCAATTGTTTATTGTAATTTTAATCAATTATATAAAATTGATCCATTAACATTACAATCATGGGTTATTATATTGAAAAAGGTACCAAATTCTGTATTGTGGTTATTACGTTTTCCGGCTGTTGGTGAACAAAATATTAAGAAAACAGCAGAAGAATTAGGTAATGATAATAAAAAAAAATGTTCTTTTTTTTGTTCATCAAAATCCATATATATTAAATTCATGTTTTTGTTATGTTTTTTTATAGGAGTATCAGGTAATAGAATCATTTTCTCAAATGTTGCTGCCAAAGAAGAACATGTTCGACGAGGTCAATTGGCTGATGTTTGTCTTGATACACCTTTATGTAATGGACATACAACTTCGATGGACGTATTGTGGACTGGTACACCAGTTATTACATTGCCAGGAGAAACTTTAGCTTCAAGGTATTTATTTTTATTGATTGTAATAAATTATGGAATTTCTTACATTGTATTGTGTATATACCGAAAAGAAGTCCATTATTTTACAACGTATCATCGGGATTTATGCAAAATGTGGTTGGTGTCTTCAACATTGTAATTTACTTGGGAACAAGTTTAGAAATCTATAGGAACAGTCGCGGAATTTTATTGGTACTTCATGTACTTCCTTTCATGTCAGGTTGACTGACTAGTTAAATAAATTTGGAAATCCTTTTTTTTTTTCTTCTATTTAATTCTAATCTTCGTTATTTATTTATTTTTATTTTTTTAATTACAAAATTATTTAAATAATTCAAATATAAATTTTTAATTTTCCTTGGACAGAGTTGCTGCATCACAATTAGCAACATTAGGATGTCCTGAATTGATAGCACGTACACGACAAGAATATCAAGATATTTCAATACGTTTGGGTACCGATCGTGAATATTTAAAAGCAATGCGTGCTAAAGTATGGAAAGCACGTGTTGAAAGTCCATTATTTGATTGTCGACAATATGCCAACGGGCTAGAAACATTATTTGGACGAATGTGGGAACGTTTTGCTAGAGCCGAACAACCTGATCATATATCAGCGAATGAAAAATAAATAAAGAAAATGAAAATATAATATAATAATTTACAAGAAAATTATTATTTCTCTTCAAATTAAGAAAATTCAATTATTCAAATACTATTTAATTAATTTTCTTTTATTTTATAATTAATTATTTAACAAATTTTAATTAGAATTTCATGCTTTACCTATTAATTATTAATTAAAACAAATTTATAAGTAAAAAAAAGAAGAAAAGAAAACCAATATTTAGTCATCAATTTTAATTGTAATTATTATTGTTAGTTTTTTTTGGTAAACTTAATATTTGAAAACAAAACAAAATGTATTTGAATCTATTTCATTAAATTGAAACTAAATTATATTCGTTTATTAATTGGAGATAGTTTTTCTTCCATAAAACTTTATTTCAATAATTGTAAATGGTTTATGTTTTTTTTTTTTTTTGTAACAGTTTATTCAATTTGAATAACGCATTTAAAAAATATAAAGAAAGAAACAAAAGGGCCTGTACCAAAATTCTTACAATAGTTACTGACAAAATGAGTTTGGAATCTAACTGACTAAAACCACTGACCGGTGTAGAATTTTGAACGCGAGTTAGTTACAAACCAATTAAGTAAACATTTAAATAATCCAAATAAAATTGATTTAAAATTAATTAATATTAAATTTTGTGAGTAACATGAATTCAATTTGACCCGTTAAGCGGAAATGACGAATTTTGATCGAATAAATTTTCTGTGCCAAACTCGATTTTAACGGGCGACGCCCCGAGTATATTTAAAATGTTTAAAAACTATGTAAATTTCTTCTAATTTGTATTTTATTTACACATTTTTCTGCTTTTTTCTCTTTAATTTTGTTATTATAGATAACAGTGTTTTGTTACACATTTGTAACAAATAAAGTAACTATTGTTAGATTCTGGAGTCGTAGTACGTAACTTGTTTCACAGGTTTTGTTTCGAATTTTCGAAACTATGGAAGTACTAATGTTGAAACGACTTACCCTATTTGGTCGAATCAAAAATGTGAAACAATTTACGTGCTTAATAGCCATGAACACGCAATAGTTACTATTGAAATTTGACAAATTGCTGTCTTAATCGGACGTTTGTTAATAATTGTAACAATGGATAATTATCGCAGATATTTTAAACAGACCGTCCCCAAAAAGTAGAGAAACAAAGGAAATAATTAAAAATACAAAATTTTGTTTAGAAATTTATTATTATTATTAAAAAATACATTTTTTTCTTTTATATAATTTTCTTTTACTTTTTTTATTATATGAAGTTTTTTTTTAAGAGGCTTTTTTCGTGTAAATATTTTCTTTTATTATTATTAAATCAATCAAATTAATTACAAAAATATTATATGTCGGATAGAAATAATAAAAATTTAGAAACAAATTTGTTTTATTCAAAAATAATTTTTCTTTTGTGCACGACAGTTAAATAATGAATCGGAAAATTGGTATTTAGTTACTCGTGTTTGTATTTCAAAATGTAATTTAATAATTTGTAATTAATATTACAGTTTTTTTTTTTAAATAATTATTTTTCATTTTTTTCTCAACTTAATAAAATGTAATTTCAACTTTGTTCGATAATTATATTTTCGAATATTTAAAATTAATTTAAATTAAAATTTGATTTAGTTTGTATTATTTTTGAGAAAAATATAAAAAAAAAAATGTTAACGTGAAGAAAACTAACAAATTAATAATTAAAATTAAAAAGAAATGGATTTCTTTTTCGTTTAGAAATTTTGTTTATATAAAAGAGGAATATATAATTTTACAAATTTTTTTCTTTTTCCTTGATTTATTTATAATTAAAAAAAAAAGCAAACAAAATATATGTTCTATAATAATTAAAAGAAAATAAAACAAATTGTATATGTTAATCAAAGGTATAAGAAAAATATTACTTGTTTCATTATTAGTCAAGTTTTGTAGTTAACTTACAACATCGAAGGAGGCCTATTGAGAAAGTGATACCAGATAATAATAAAAACATAATGTAATTTAAAATCGGCCACTTTTTTGATGTCCTATGTCCTTTATGATGTCCTAGAAATAGGAGAGAAAAATTGTGAAGAATAACAATTATTCAAGGTTTTTTCTTCATAACTTTGTTTCCCCTTTTCAAAATTTCGTCTAATTTGTAAGTAACCAAGACCCTGATAGCATAAGTCTAATTTGCAAATTTTGTGCATTAGTTCTGAAAGTACATCAAAAAAACTTTATGAACAGGCCTATTTTCTCCTACGACTATTTCTTTCTCCACTATCCTTGGACCGATTTGACTGAAATTTAACATAGTATCGTCTATTTATGTATTCAACTAATATAATTAATTTAAACAAAATTGCTTAAACTTTCCAATTAAATTCGAAAAACTATATTTTAAAAACGACAAAACTTTCTGGTCACCCTGGGTTTTGCTTAACAACTTCGCTGCCCCTCAGTCGATTGTGCTGAAATTCAATGCCAAATCCAGCTACGCAATAACCAACTAACATTCTAAATTTTATCAAAATCGGATAACACATTTTTGAGTTATCTTGTCCATGGACGGACGGAGTACTTAACATAGAGCATAAATATAGGAAATTTTTTCAGAATTTTGGCTCATTTTCAAAACCCAATTACTGCAATTACTTCTGCCTGAATTTCACAATTTTTTTTTTGAATAGGTAAGGTAAGTTTTAAAGGTAAAATGTAAATTTTATTGAAATCGGTATATAACTTTTCAAAATACAACGGGAAAACTTTATGAACAGACTTATTTTACCTTACGACTATTTCTTTCTCCTCTATACTTGAAGGATCGGAAAATTCTGAAACAATAGTCGGCAATTTAAAAACCGTAGCCAAGTACAAAACACTTAAATTTATTTTGTTTCAAAGATTTAAAATTTTCCATATTTTAAAAACACATCTACCTCAAACGATTTTTTTTTTGAAAGAACAACGTTTTGTATGTTTCTTTGTTTACATTTTAAAACTACCAATTTCATATTTTTGGTGTTGCCAATAATAAACTACTAGTACACAAAATGTCAAGAGTTTCCAAAATCGGACACATAAAAATATTGGCGCTAATTGACACATGATGATGGAAGAATGTTTTGAAGAGAAGGAATGTCATTTCTAGGCAGTCGCAAATTTTATGGTGAGAATTTTTCTGTATTTCTTTAACTATTTATATAAAGATTTTTCATTATAGCCAATAGGAAAAAAGGGAATGGGGAAAATATTATGAATTTTCCTCAACAAACACGTACACACACGGATAAATTTAAGGTGAATTTATATTCTAAACAAATATATATTTTCCTTTAACAAGTTATTTCTCTTCAAATTTTTACAAGATATTTTTTCTCGATTCTGTGCGTAAAATAAAACACGAATTTTAAAATATAGAAAATTAATACTTCAAGTAATTTTATTTTTTTTTTATAATTCGTATTCAAGCTCTGTACTTGTACATATTTGGAAAGAAAAGCGCGAAAATTTCTTTATTTTCCTAAAAAAAAAGTCATCGCACAACTACAATAATAAGTTATGTTATCAATTTTCAATACTAGTAAACATAGTCCAAAGAACAAAATTCTGTGAAAAGAAAAACCTTTTCCAGCAAATAGAGAGAAAGAAAGGAAAATTTCTCCTAAAAGGCTTCATTGTAAGCATATCGAGTTCATTTTCTTTTAAGTGGAAAATTTTGTCTATCAAAATTCGTATAAAAAATATTTATTTTATATGAACGAAGAAAATTGTGTTACGATAAGAAATTAAATAATATATTCGTGAAAAATTTGTAAAGAAAATCGGAGTTTTTTTTTTGTTTATATTTAGTTTTGTTTAAAAGAAAAAGAAAATTGTGAAAAAAATTTCATTTTATTTATGTGATTTTTCCGAAATTTCCATTTTCTCTTTTATTTTTATTCGAAAGTGTTATTGAATTAAGTTTTCCCCAAGCCCCGAAAGTAAGAAATTTGTGCTTTCTTTTATTTATTAGTTAAAGTGCAAGAAAAGTAATTTGAAGAAACCCAAGAAAAAGGATATTTATCGATGAAATTTGTTTCAATAGAATTTGTTTAGTGTGTCATGTCTTTGGAGGATCCATTTTTCGTTGTTAAGGAGTATGTGCAAAATATTTTATGAAAAGATAAAAAAAAATGTCCTTTTCGACAAGAACTATATTAAGATTTTTTTCTTCTGTTTTTTTTTTTTTGCAATCAATTAGCGAAGTCTTTAAGGCTCTAAATAAAACCAGAGGACTTTACCTTCGCTGGAGAGAACTTGGTGAGACAAGCGGTGCTGAAGTTGATTGGACCACAACAGAATTAAGAAATTCATTACGTAGTATTGAATGGGATCTGGAAGATCTTGAAGATACAATTTATATCCTTTTTTTAAAACATATAAATCTATATTAATTACGTTATTCTTTATTCAGTTCATATTATTTTTTTTTTTTTTTACGTTTTTCTATGTATTCTATATTTAATGTAATATTATGACGCACTACCAATAAACATTGCAAAGCGCAATGCAATTAAAACACATGAAAATATGGAAAGAAAAGAAAATGAACGGAAAATGTTGTGTAGTTCTTTGATAATCCAATAACAAATGTAGACGAAACAAGAAACATTTGTTATTTATATAAATACATTTAATTGGCTTTTAAAGTACGTATTCTATTTAAGTTATTAATTTTTCAAGATTAAAACTTAATATTTGTTTGTTTTTAGTGTTGAAATATGGTAATTACAAATTTAGTTATTCATACTTTGTAATATACTAGATTTAGATTGATTTACCCATATACGGACTTATATAATAAAGTCAGAATAAACTAATAGCAAAGACTATTCATTAGACACTATAAAAAAGTACTGAATTTAGCCGAAAGAATTCGAAATCAGACTTCTTTTACCTTCTCTTATTACTGAGAATAAGTTCAACGATTCTTAACTGAATGCAATTCGCATAATCTATATTTTAACTAGCGTTACAAGTTTAAGTATTTATAAAGTTTAAAAACTTAGAAACCACAAAAATCGACCAATTATAGCAAAGCAACAACAATTGTATTGAATGAAGCACACGTAAACTAATCATAGACTTAAGGTTGCTGTATATGCAACGTTACTGGTAAATGGAGGAAAGCTTCCAATTTATGGGTCTGTTGTTGTCGTGGAGCAAGAGAGAGACAATCTATTCATGACTTTCGGTTGTTTAACAAAGAGCTTCTGCATCATCTTGTCCAGTAGACATTTTAGAATATTTTTCTGGGCTCTTATTGATTTCTTATGTGTGCTTATGCTTCTATTTATGCATAATTATACATTTTTATGCACATATAATTTGCAGCACTACGAATGTATCGAAATCGAACAAAAATAGCATGATATGGATAGGAAGTTTTCAAACTTTATGATTACTTACTTACACTTTGGTTACAAACGCTCAGAAAATAGCGTATTTCCTGGATCAGTCGGTTGGGATACATTGTTGATTTTTAGAGCTATTTTTCCCACATTTCTTCCCGAATATTTTTCCACCATAACTCCAGAATTCATTCGATTTCAATCAAATTTTTTGAGTTCATTTGGACATTTGTTTTGCGTTCACTTGAGGAGAGGAATTTTTTCCAATTTCTTCAAAGTTGCATATTTCTGAATGGAAATAACATTATAACCTGAAAATAGTTGTATTCACCTAGAAATTCGCAACAGAATGTAGTGCAAGAATTTTTGTAATAAGATTTCAGGTAGTGCTACCATTTTTTCTGTAATTTGAAGTTTATCTACTTTATAGATTTTCTCTGACTGCCTCACTAGAAATTTTTATTAGGACTTTTTCTTTTAATTATAAATAATCTAAAAAAAGGCAATAATATTCCTTAAATTAATTTTATTTAATATTATTTTTATTTGGTTTTTTTTAAAAAGAGTACCTATTGTAGAAAAAAATCCAAATAAATTTAAAATCGATAATAAAGAGTTATCAAGTCGACGGCATTTTATTGATGCAACACGAGATGAAGTCAAATTAATGAAAGAGAAAATGAGCTTGAACCGTAATCGGGATCGAGATATAACAGCACGTCAACCATTATTGGATAATCCAAACGAAACAAATAATAATCTAAATAGTACAACAATAATAACAACAACAACGGTGATTGGTAATAGCGGAAATTTAGCGAGTACATTAGCTGGTACAATGGCAACTAGACATAATGGTACAAAATATTCAAAATTGGAGAATACCCTTGATAGTCCCGGACATTATACAACAATGGATAGTCCATCGCATAAATTTATTGGTGAAAATGTTTCTATACAACAGAGAATGTTTCAAGGGCAAGATGAACAATTAGATGTTATAAGTGATTCAATTGGTACATTAAAAACAGTTTCTAGACAAATCGGTGTGGAATTAGATGAACAAGCTGTGTAAGATGAAAATTTGGCGCATTATAAAATCATAGAAATATTAAATTTTTTTTCTTTTTCTTGTAGAATGCTTGATGATTTTGGAAATGAATTGGATAGTACTGAATCCAAATTGGATACAACTATGAAAAAGATGGCTCGAGTTCTTCATATGAATAATGGTAAATTGAAATGTTTTTATGTTTTTTTTGTTTTTTTTTGGGTATTGGTGTCACACATAACACAGGCAAACCGCTCATTCATTGAATTCGATGTTTTTATGAAGTGAGGTGACTAGAAAAACTACCTACATGAATTTTATTGTTTGATAGTTTTGCAACTTAACGGACCTTGGCTTAGATTTTGGGGAAAAATGGTTTATTTTATGAAATGACATTCTAAACGCTTGTATACACATCTGGTTTCTAAAATAAACGCCTGATATAAATATTTGTGTAAAAATCGTAGTTCGAGGACACGTGCCATACATCTGTCTGGTGCAACAATGGCTCTAATTTGACTTCAATTGGCCACCAAGATCATGTGATTTAACACCGGTTCACTTCTTCTGTGAGGTTATGCGAAAGGGCGAGTCCATGGAAATGGATTTGGATATGGAATCACCTAAATATATGCGTATTATAATGATCTATAATAAAAGAGGATCGAATTGTTTGTCTGTGGTTTTGTGTGACACAAAAAATTTTTTTTAACTTACAAATATTTATATTTATTCTTTGTTTTTCTTGTCAAGATAAACGACAATGGGCTGCAATAGCAATTTTATCAATACTTCTGTTAATTGTGATACTTTTATTTATTATATTGTAATTGTTTTGATTTGTTTTTAAAAAAGGAAAAGATGAAGAAATATTTAATTAGAATTCCATACAAATCAATTTCTAATATTTTTTTTTTATTTTTATTCAAGTATTTAAAAGGAAAATTGTTTTTTTTCTTTGATTTTTGTATATTTGAAAATATTCTTTAAAAAAAAAGAAAAAAAAATTAAAAGCATATTAACATAAACATTTTAGCAGATTTTTAAAAGAAAATAACTTTAAGTTTAAGTATAAAAAAAACAGTAAGAAAAAGAAAATTACAATTAATTATAATAAATATATTTTGTTTTTACCATTTTCAAATATTAGAAATCAAGATATTCAGGCGTATTTTAAAGATAAATATTTTATGTTATGTTATGTTAGATTTGTCGTAAAATAATATTTTACCGTAAATTTCGTATTTTAAACAAAAACTTGAAAAATATCATCAAATGTACTACAAATTTAAGAAATTCTATTACGTTTTCGATATAAAATAAAAGGATTTTTCTAGAATATGAAATTTGAAAAAATTTTATGAATAATGTCAAACATAACATAACATAAAATAAACGTAGAAAACCGTAGAGAAGATTCCATTGTATTTTTGGGTTGTAGATTGTTTTAATTTGTTTGAAAAAAATGTACTAAAAATAATATCAGAGAATCTTTTACGTTTTCTAATGATTTTTGTAGAATGCAAAATTTGGAAAAATTTTAAGAAATTATTTTAAGAATAACATAACATAAAATAAAATATCCAAAAATGGCCAGAATACGCCTGAATATCATTTTTAATCATTCCTATATTTTTTTTTTATTATTTTTTAAATTATTTTTTTTTAAATATTATTATTGATTTCATAAAAAAGTATTTGCCATAATAAGTTCTAGATTTAAAAAGAAAAAAATATATATTAATAAATAATTGTATATAAGAGAACATTTTTAGTCAAATTCAGTAAAAAATAAAAACAAATAGAAAACATCACCAACGATTAAAGAAAGAAGAAGAAGAAAATAAAACAAAACTAATTAAATTATCAAAAGAAGAAAAAATGGTATTTAATAATTTAAGGCTAAAAAATATATTATATTTAAAAAAAAACAAAAAAAAAGATTAATATTTAAAATATAGTTATTAATATTATGCACGAAAATTTTGGTTGTATGGAATTTATTTCATTTTTAAATTACACACAAAAAAATTTGTAATGCTTCTTTATTTTAAATGTTATCCGAAAATTGCATAAAATTTATTGACATTTGATTTTCAATTCATATTATTTCTGATATTATTTTCGAATTATGATTGAAAATTATACTAAAAAAATAATTAGATGATTGAATCAGCTTTAGTTTATTGTATTGTATAGGAGGGGCCTTACTGGCCACAATGGGCCTCCAAGCCTAAAAGGTTGATTGAGAGGCTAGGTCTCTTCTTAAGCCGGTTTGTCCTTTTAATGAAGGCAAATTAACTAACCCCTCATTACTCCGAGTGCGCGCACCCAGTGTTGCAAGACTCGTTCTGGAAAAGACTGGCCATTCATACAAAAAATGCTCTGCTAACTTATTTTCTTCCAGACAGGCTTCGCATATCGGACACCTCTATTTTCCACATGTGTTCGTTTAAGGAGCAATGCCCCGTCACAATATCCACAACGGTTCTAACGGTTTTACGCTCGAGTCTTATCAACATTCTAATCCTTCGGCCCAATCAGTATTATCTTAGCTTGCCTACACTGATTTAGCTTTAGTTAAAATCATTAGAAATAATTAATAATTGTTATTCTTAAGATAAGGTCTTCTTGAGAAGTTCAGCCCAAAAACCAAGAAAGGAATAGAATCGCATAACTCCAATCGAAGAAGTATTAACGTTGCTATACTTTTTCGATACAATTAGGAGCAAATTGAATTATATGATAAAACGTATTTTCTCACATTTGTGTAATTATTTACATATTTTGTTGGTTTTCATATTATTAGAGAAAGTTTCCAAACCCAAAATCTTCAGGTAACTTCAACAGATAGTCGAGAATTCCGTCTGGTATTTTCTTAAATAATATAAATAAAGGTCCTAAATATATATAAATTGCCTCAGGCTACCCATAAGGCACTACTAGTTGTGGTTTTATCTGTCACAGGGTATAAAAAAAGGGTGAAAAAGATATTTTTTAAAAAAAAAATTATTTTACTGTTCAATAATATGATTTTTATTAAATATATATTTTTTAAATTTAAGCTGAACCACAATATTATGTCCTTTTGTTTTTAATAGATTTAATGTATTCTCAGAAATACCATTTCGAAAGGAAACTTTAATTTTAGATGTTTGTCCGAAAGTACTATCAATGAAACCTTCTTCGCCAGTCGATAGATTCACTTTTAAACCAATAAATAAATTTCGTTTACTCTCTTTTTTAAACATATTATCAACAATAATATCATTTTGATTGATAACTCTTTGAATTGTTCCTTGTTTAATTTTATTTTTATAAATTTTCAAATTTCCAAATACATCTTTCATATAATTACTGGAATTCGTAAACCATTGTAAATTTCCAAAGAATGCTATTCGACATAAGCCCAATTGAATATCTAAATCTAATTTTGAACCAATTAATAAAGCATTTGATATTGTATAAATGCATTTTTCAAATTCAATTAAAACAAAAATATTACTATTTAAATTATCATCGATTGTGCATTGATTGAGGTATTCATAAGTTTTTGTTAATTGAAAATTCGTCTCATTATCAAACGATTTAAATAACGTTATTGAACCCATCACAGTTTCATGACCGATACTTATATGAAATTTTGATTTTGAATTTATTGTATTTTTATAATATTTAATAATGTTCAATGGTATTATACCAGCCCAAATATATTTAATAAAATTTGGTTCTGCTAATAGACCACGCTCAATTAAATCAGGATTAAATTGTGTTATACAAATTCCGGCACGATCACCTTGTTGAATACGATCGATAGGTTTACGAAACATTTGTATTGATTTGATTTTTTTCAATTCTTTTAATTTTGGAATTTCAATAGTATCACCTAAACAGATCTTTCCTTGAAGAACAGTACCTGTACATATTGTACCTTGTCCTTTAATGGAAAAACAATGATCGACAGCGAATAGAAATGGTTCATTACTATTTCTATTTGGAATAGATATATTTTTACATAATTCAATAATAAATTCATTTAAACCAATCCCATTTAAAGCTGATAATTCAAATATTGGTATATCATTACCAAAACTTGTATTGCTTAATGTTCGTTTGAGACGAGTTTTTAATTTCTTTAAAATCATATCTTTTGAATTCATTTCTAATGTATCAATTTTATTGATTACAATAATTAAATGTTTTTTACATGTTATCTCACCGATTACTAAACATTCTGCTGTCTGAGTTTGGATACCTTTTTGTACATCAACAACCAAAATCATTAAATCAATTATTTGTGCTCCACCAATTATTGTTCGTATTAAACTAGCATGTCCTGGACAATCAACAAATGTAAATTGTATTTGATCATGATCCGTTTTTAGACGTAAATTTTCTGGTGTATCAATAATTAAGGCACTAAAACCCAAATCAAGTGTAATTCCACGTTCTCTTGATTGAGGATTTTTATCGAAACATGCCGTACTTGATATACTGCTTAGGGCTTTTGCTAATGTTGTTTTACCAGAATTAACGTGACCAAGTATTCCTATGTTAATATTCAAAACCATTTTTATGTTTTTTTTACAGTGAATTATCACATCCTTCGAGCTGTTAGTGTTTTGTTGACATTTTGTTTTTTTTTTTGAGGTTAGAATAATCTATTGATAAAGAATACCAAAATGTATACATTATAGCTTTATAAAGGTTGTAAATAGTTCTTGTTCTTTTTATTAAAACAAAAACTTTTTGTTTTAATTAATTTAAAATAAGAACTAGTTTACAAAATAAAATTTAAATTATATCAAAAGGTGACATCTATGAGAAAATTTTAGTTAAATCGAAATTACGTTAGCTTTCACAAATCTAACAAGTGAAGGAATACGAAATTATTAAAAAGAAGAAGAAAGACTGAACAACAAAAAGTCAAAAGATCCTGAACTTGTGAAATTTTCAACTGTATATCCTGTCATTTTGCATAACTATAAAATAAAATGAAGATAAATATAAACGATTCGTGATGAAGAATAATTTTGTTCTTTTGATATTCATTTTCATGTCTTTACCGCCATTCTTCACCAGTTTTCAAGTAGAAATCGATTGTAATGAACTTCGGATTGGACAATTTCTTTGTCCAAATCCAAATATTAATCATATTGATCCGAAAACTCAACAACTGAAAGGATGTACTAAAGAAAATAAGGCAAAAGGTAATATAGAAAGTGCAAAAAAAATAAAGTTTTTTAACAAATTATTTTCTTTGTCCAGTTTCATGTATTGCTGTCGAAGGCATAAATTGTACGGAAACGAAAAATGGAACATTTACAAAAGAAGTTCCATGCAAATGGACGTAAGATAACAAAAACTTCAATTAGAAATGTGATATTTTATTATGATTTCAATTTTTAGAAATGGTTATCACTTTGACACAGCACTTTTATTATCAGTTTTTCTCGGTATGTTTGGTATTGATCGATTCTATCTTGGTTATCCAGCGATAGGACTAATAAAATTTTGTACATTGGGTTTTATGTTTCTGGGACAATTAATTGATATAATCTTAATAGCGACACAAGTTGTTGGACCAGCAGATGGTTCAGCATATGTAATCCCATATTATGGTGCCGGAATAAGTGTGATACGAAGTGATAATTGGACGTATTTATTGCCACAAGATAATTGGTAATGATCACCAAATTATATCGAATAGAATAGGATTTGTAAATACATATATTGTTAATATTAAAATTTATTTTTATGAATTAGATTTTGTATTATTAGAAATAAGCTTGGAAGTTTTTCTTTTTCCGAATGGTTTTTAAAATCTAAAGGTTTATCTTTCGTCTATTATTAGGGCAACCTGAAATGTAGATTTTCATAATTTTTGTATGTCTATTAATTTGGAAACGTTTCAGGAAAAATTATTCATTATAAAACTTGTTAGAGCATATTTCATCCAAAAATACATATATTTGCATAAAGATACTTTTTAATAGCATATTTTACATTAAACTATTTTTGCTTTTTCTACGGCTTGAAGCTTTGATAACAAATCCTGTAAAAATAAATATACTGGATAATTTTATCCAGAAAAAGGGTTCCGCGGAAGGCCGAAGTTTGAATATTATCACTGTAAGTACTATGCGATCAATTATAAAAGGATTTTGAGAGTTTTGAATGTTATTCCTGAACAAATAAACAAATCTTGTTTGAAAATTTAAAAGAAATGTTTGTGATTTATTGGAATCTGTTTTTAAAGAAATCACGGACCCTGTACCCTTGACCATTTCGTTTGGTTGGTGTCTACGCTAAATTTATTCTTTTATAATAATTATTTAAATTTTTCAAGAAAAATTGATTTAATTGTTTAAATTTTATGAACTTAGTAGTATTTTTTATATACCTTAATTAAGAAAATTAATTTCACACTTAAAAATTATCAATTTATCTCGATTAAAATATTGGCAGTACCGTAAATTTTTTTGAGTCGAGACTAACTTCAATCCCTACTGATTACTGAATCATCACAAATTCCTTTCTTTTTTCCATATAAAAGGGGAATTCACAAAAGGGCTTTTGACAAATATTCATTTGGAATCCAATTTTTTTCGTCAAATATTTTTGAGTGATATGAGTCGATTTCAATGACTTTCGATAACCTTCGAAGATAAAAGAAAAGATGAGGTCGTATTTCTGAAAAAATAAGTTTGGCACAGAAATTATTGTCATTCGTAGAATAATTTGTGTGCCCTGTAGTAGGTACTACTGTTTAAGTTATAGGTAGGTTAACTACTACACAAATAGTAGTAGTAGTATGTTAAATTTCAGCCAAATCGGTTTAAGGATAGTGGAGAAATCATCCTAGGAAAAAATCCCTCTATAAACTGTTCTTGATATACTTTAAAAACCCAATACCCCGATTTGAATAAAATTGCAGATAGCATAAGTCCAATTCACATTGGAAGAAATTTTGAAAAGAAGATACAAAGTTGTGAAGAAAAAATCTTGAAATGATGTAAGTTTTGCCAGTTTTTCTGTCCTATTTCAGTTACTATGTGTTCTGTTCCAAAATGGATTAAATCGTGAATCAAATTACCACTTGGTGGATCCACAGACGAAAAGTTTGCTCGTCCCTTCCACTCCAACTATAAAAAATACGATCCTAAATTGAATCTTTCATTTTGCTTAATGTGCGAAAAAAGAAAAATATTTTCGATCTCAAAAATTAAAACAAATAATTTTCAGTGGAAATTTCTTTTATTTATTAAAATATTGTACAATTTCCTGAATTACTTGCGACCTGACTGCCCTGTACCAGATTGAGTACCAGATCTAGACGAATGGTAAGCTGTATGCGATGGATTTAATTGATTTCCATGATTAGTTCTATCAGCTGGTGTTCCAGAACCATGATAACCAGCGGTATGCCCCGGTCCAGAGATTTGATGAGTTGGATTTAATTGATTGCCTCTATTTACTCGGTCGCCCATTGTTGTAGATATAAAAAAAACGGAAAAATTGGATTATATTAAAACACTTTCCCTTGTCAGCACTAGAACCGATTTTTAGTACCTTCTAAATTTAAATGTAAAATGATCCTCTATTTATACCTTATGATCTGCACGTACGCAATACAAGATTCGACATATGTCGTCTTACTACACACCGTCACTAACTTCAGTCTGTGAGCTTTGACTATTTTCGAATTTTTTGAATTATTAATTTTTAAATAAAATCGTTTTTTGTCTTTTTAAGATGTTGGACAATCTTGTTGAGTTTTTGATTCTTTTTGCGATGATAATTTAATCATATTTTTTTTTTGTTTATTGGGTATTCATTGTTTTAACATATTTTGTATATTCTGTATTAATATTATTAACAATTATAATCAAGTGTACAATGTTGCAAATTAAAAGATCTTCACATACTTCAGATACTTAATACCAAAAGTTTATTTCTGTGTAAATTGAAAGGAAAACGTCTCCGAAAGTCCTGGACCGCAAGGATAGTTATTTCGATTGCAATTTTGTTCCATTCTTTTACCTAACTCTGAGAAACAAAAAAAAGTATTTGATTAGATTTTTCATGCTATTTAAACCTTTAACAGACTCACATTTTTTTAGTTTTCCTGTTGCAGAACTCAACACAAGTCTTTCGTTTCGTTTATAGTACTAACTAATGTCCACCCGATTGAAGACGTTCTCTATGTTTCCAATTTTATTCCTTTACTTGTTTTTTTGTCCTTCATTTGATATTCTCGTAAAGCAATTAGTCTTATGTGATAATACTTGAGTTATTTTATCGCGAATGTTTTGTTATTTTAAAAAGTCACTAAGACGATATATCTACTTGGAAAAAGTTGAAATCGATTTTTATATTTTTTGCACTAAGGTTCTAGATATATATCCTGAAAATTTCATATCGGTATCTTTAGATTTCACGTAGTTATAGAATTCTGAGGAAAGTTAGTTCGAACATTCGGGGATCGCACTTCAAACTTTAAGAGCCTATTTCTGCCTTCACAATAAAAATAATTATTACTATTCTATTTCCACCAACAGTTTTTTAGAAAAATAAATTTGAATTTAGATCTTTCTTTTCAGCAGTCTTAGGTGTAGATGTTGACCACTTAAGCCATTGTTTTCAGATAAATTATCAAAGCAAATACATATCTGATTCGAATCCAAACAAGTAAATACTATATAACAAACAATTTTGAACATAAAAACCTATAAATTCTAAAAGAAAAAATTTCAACAAGCACGATAATTTTATTTTAAAAAAAACATAATTTTACATAATATGTTATTTTTATAGAAACATTTATTTATTTCCCTTGTTTCCTCCTCTTCCAGAATTGTACACCCCACTGTTGGGGTTCATCTGGTTACCGTGATTATTAAGGTCGGATTTGGTACCAGAACCTTGATATCCAGCGTTATGACCTGGTCCACTCGGATGATGTGTTGGGTTGCACTGGTCTCCTCTGTTCATTTTAATTTTTCTTCGTTTTATTTTTCAAGAAAATTATTCGACCTGATTTTTTGATGAGATTCAAATTTTCAAAGATTGACTTGTTCTGCTAATGCTGCACAAAAAATGATACCAAACTCAAGTGCTTCGTTGCTTTTATAGCAAACCGATTGAAATTTAGTTCTAATTAGGATTGTATGCAACTTTACTTTTAGAATTATTATGCCCTATGGTAGGTACTACCAGAGGGTATATTAGTTTTGTCACTCCACTTGTAACACATCGAAATAATCGTCGTAGAAAGGTTTCAGGGGTATGGTTGTGTCAGGAATCAAAAGTTATATCGATTTATACATGTCCGTCCGTCCGTCCGTCCGTATACAAGATAACTCAAAAACACGTTTTCCGATTTTGATAAAATTTACAATGTGAGTTGCTTAGTCCTTAACTTGGTTTGGTAATGCATTTGAGCAAAATCGATCCAGGGAGAGCAAAGTTATAAAGGAAAAACCAGGGTGATCAAAAAGTTTTGTCGTCTTTTTGTTTGTGGTTTTTCGGATTTAATCGGAAAATTTGTGAAGCAATTTTATTGAAATTAATTATGCAGGTTAACTACCTAAATAGACGATATCATGTTCAATTTCAATCAAATCGGTCCAAGGATAAAGGAGAAAGAAATAATCCTATGAGAAAATAACCCGCTTTATAAAGTTTTTTTGATGTACTTTAAAACTAATACACCGATTTGAATAAAATTTACAAATTAGACTTATGCTATCAGGGTCTAGGTTACCTGCAAATTGGAAGAATTTTGAAAAGAGGAAACAAAGTTAGGAAGAAAAAACCTTGAAATAATGTTAGTTTTGACAGTTTTTCTGCCCGATTTCTACCATAGGGCATCAAAAAATCGGCTATAAGCCGATTTTAAGTTACTATATGTTTTTTAATTAACTAAAATGGGGACTCCCAACATTTTTTCAAGTTCTTTTTTGCCCTAAATTTGATATTCTCGATAATCAATTAGTCTTATGTGATATTTGAGTTACGTTATCGCGAATTTTGATTATTATTTTAAATAGGTAATAACTGATTTTATTTCAGCTAAATTTTCAAAGTAAATAATGTGATTTGAATTCAAAAAATAAAAATTAATAATTGCCATCAGAACAGTTTTTTTTTTTGCGAGAATTTTAAATAAACAATTTTTGGAACCAAAAATAAGATTGATTTTAAGTTTTGAATTGATCCAATGTTTATATGAAAATAAGTAAAAGAAAATGTTTGTATTTGATAAAACTTTTATTTATTTAACAAAAATAATAATTAAGTTTCTAAGAAATAAGAGAAATTGGATCAAATCGAGTCGTATTTATTGTTTTTATTTTTTTTTGGAACGATTATGTTTTCCTGTTTTGTAAAGATTTGATTTCAAATTTTGTTACTGAAGTAAAAATTGCAAAAATTCAAACTGAAAATTAAAATAAATAAAAAAAACCTACAAAATATATCGAAAATTTTTGCTGGATTTGAGTTTTTATATTTCATAATTTTATCATAACACAATTTCAATTGGGAATGCATTGTGTTTAATTGTCTTCTCGAAAATTTTCCTTTTAACATGTTAAAATCTTTATTCCAAAAAAATGGAAGATACTTTTGCTGTATAAACTGTATAAGTCTTTTAAGTACCTGAAAAAAGAAATTGTATAAAAATTCTATATATTTAAGAGTTTCATATCTAAATGCCGAATTACATGGTGTGTTTTTACATAATGTAGGTCACACATATGTTTTGTGAAAAGTTACTATATTCATACGTGTAAAAAGAATGTTAATTTTTATGAAACAACAAATATGGGATTTGAAAAAGGACTCTAGATCCATTTCTCTATGTCTTCACATTGGTAGTTTATCAAATTTAACCCAGAAAAAGTAGATATCATTTTGAATTGAAAATTTTTGAACTATTGAGACCTTATGAGTGCAGTAGAAACAAAAATCTGAGGTTTTCATAATGTCGTATTTTGAGAAGATCAGAATAAACGGTTTTTATTAGATTTTTTTCAGGTTTTCTAAAATAAATATCTGATATACTAAATCACTCAACTTTCTTAGATAATATTGAATCAATTCACCATCAGATTATAATTTAACTTTGTACCAAATTTAAATCCACTTCCAGATTTGGCATTTCGCTGTAAATCTAATTAATTGTCCCTCTGCCTTACGTACTAAATTTCAATATTATCCGACTAATGGTTAGGACACAGTCATATTTTATATTAGCCATTTCCGATTTAGAATTTCCAGTGAAAAAATTTTCATTTCTTCCTTTTAGTCCAGAATATGTGTGTGCCAAATATTATTGAAGTTGGTTGATTCCCGGGAATTTGTGTCTTGTCGGCTACACATTTCGCCCAAGGTCCGTAGACATTTCTTTTTAATGGTTATACTATATACACTAATTACAGTATAAAGGCTAATAGCAAATAAAATTCATTTAAAAAACTATTGATGAATATTTTATGGGCAATTTTGAGTTTGAAACAATAGAATAGAGTTTAGAGTCCTTATAAAAATATTGTTTTTAGTTGAAATTTTTTAAAAAGTGGAAATGTTCTACTATACTCATACTATATGTAAAAACACAGTGTGTAGTTCGGATATAATACTTGAAGTAAAATTTCCGATGATGGCTGATCCCAAAAATGCTCATTCTTCTCGTACAGTACCCATAAATAAACGGTTTTAATGTAATAACTTTTTAAGTTCTGTATATAATTTCGATCACGTAATTTTTTTAACATTCTTAATGTATTTTTTAAATTATTTTTATTTTTAATATATGATCTTTCAACGCTTGCATACGATGTCATCCATTCGATACTATAATTTTGTGAATTTTTTATTGGTTTTGGTATTGCATCCCATTCGGTATCATCGAATTTTTTAATCGGTTGTAATGAAACCCAATTTTTTTGTCCAGCAAAACTAAAATCTGGTACAAAATCAATTGAAAACAAATTCTTTTTATCATCTTTATTACAACTTGTTATATGTGTAGTAAAGGCTGGACCAGATTTATGAATTGCTTTTTTAAAAGACAAACAAGTATTTGGTATTTGAAATGGATATAGAACATTATCCGGGAATATACGAGCCAGAATTCCCTGAATCCAAGATTGCACTTTGTATTGCATTAAGAAATTTCGTTTATTCACTAATTTTCTTAGGCGTCGATAAGTTCTTTTATCTTCTCTATAAAGTCTTATGAGAACTTCTCTCACATTTAATTTAACATAACCTGGTCTATTTGGTATTGGATGAACTTCTATCAAATTATGATATGGTAAGTTCATTCGTAATAACAAATCATATTCATTTGGTTTTGTTATTTTCAAATTATCTGGATAACTCCCTGAAAAATGAAAAAATAAATATAATTAAATTAAAATAAAATAAATAAATGCAATAAAAGTGGAATACTGTAAGGCGAAAGGTGGCAAAGGATTGAAACTTTTACAATATCACGTTAAATATTTTGTTTTGTTTGACCGTTATAAATTTAAGGAGTCACATTTAAATAAGAATAGTAAAGCTACACAAAAGTAGAAGTTATTATAAAGTAACCTAACTCAGTATACCTGCCGCGTCGACATTTCTACTGATTTCAATTAGAATGGGAGAAAAATTTTCAAACAATTTTTTAATATAATAAAAGTTTCTGACATCATGATATGTGCTCAACGGGAAGTTTTTTAAAATATGTCTTTCTCCCTCCTTCACGACACATTTTGTCTTTGAATTCTGTGCTCGTTTGCACTTATTGCACATTAATTTTTTGTTGTTCTTTTCTACTATTTGGCTCTAATTGGTGTAAGCGTTTATTCCCTAGTTTTGGGTACTTTATAATTACTCATACATCAGAAAAAACTTTACTTTTTGCCGACGTGGTTTCAAGTTTCACAAACTTTTTGGAGTACCTATGCCTAACTCAATATCGCTAATTTAAAATCATTGCTTTTGATAATCATAAAGGTTATTAATCACTTAAAGAATTAAATTGCGAAATTTCTAACCTGCTAAAAAGCTATTCTGAAAGATTGTATTAAAAACCGGATCTATCCGACACATTTCTTTAATTATAAAATCTTTAACCAAAATAAAAGATTTATAAGATTTCTTTTTCATGTTTGATTTTAATGTTATAAATTCATTTGTCTGTTCTAAAACACTATCAAAATTCAACATTTTCAATAAATAAACAAAAAAATTATTCTTAAAAGTTCAAACAAATTGATTAGATTTTTTATGGAATTAGTTAAATGAGATTTGTTTCAAAAACTTGACATTTCATTGAAACTAAATAAACACTGTTTACTCTGAAAATCGAATAGCTTAAACTTTGGCAAAGTATAAATATGTACTATCTCTCTGCGAAGCCCGAATAAAGCCGTTCTTAAAATAATACATGGCAAATACAATATATTGTACTCAATTCCATTCATTTCGAGAAGATCCACAGTCTCAGTCAATACCCCAATACCCCCGAATATGGATATGTGGAGAGAGGTAAGAGGGTTGGTTTATTGAAAATAGGTATCCAAGAAATGTTTTATACAAATTAATTTCGACAAAGAGGCAGTTTAATATTTGATAATGATATAAATTGTGTCCATGACTTTTATGCCCTAGACATACTACACGATTTAACGCACTCGATTATTTTTAATCCAGATCATGCGACACATTCTGTTTTTCTGGATTAAAATTCATTCTCAATTATTCTTTGACATTTCTCAAAGCTTTCTATAAAATCTTTTTTTGGTTAGGAAATTGTGGAAGTAAAAAAAAATTATTTATGAATATGCGAACATCTAAAATATAAAAGAAAAAATTTAAAAATATTATATTTTAAAACAAAAAGAATTATTTCCTTGAAAATACAAAAAAATTGGAGCCGCCAAATTCAAATCTGTGATTTTATAAAGTGTCTTCTTCTTATTTGCGCTTTTTCCCGGTTTTATATCTATAAATATGAGCGGTATTACCAGATTTAAAAGCGAAAGCTTTAAAGCTTTTAACATTCAAAGAGCGAAACGTTCTCAATTATTCAATAATTTAGATTAAACTTCTACGTTATCTATCCACAATAATTGAGAAAATCTGGTCCGTTATCGAATTTTAACCGAGAATCGTGAGATAATTGAGATTATCGCTGCTAATATGTCTTTAGTATTACCCCTGAATCAGATTGAATCAGCAACAGCAACAGCAACAGCAAAAGTCGTGAATGCTGCTTTTTGAAACACATTAAACGACAGCAACAGCAACAGCAAAATTTTTGAGGAAGTCTTTTTTCAGACTTATTTTTGCCATAAACGAAATGTATATAATTCAAATATTTTTATTTCCTTAATATTTTTTTTGGAAGAGAATTAATTTGAGGCCTTTCAACAGCAATAAAATGTATACAATTAGTATATCATCATTTAAAAATAAATTTGGTTTAAAATTTGTATTGTTTTAGGACAAAAATATTACAAATATTATTAATGATATATTTTTATTGAGGTAGTTTTTAGAAAAAGCATTTATTCCATTACCAAATTGCACATTTCTAAGAAATTTTTTATATCGCGTTGGTTTCTACTAATTACAATTCCGGGAAGAATTAACATTTTAAAAACTTCGAAAACTCGCGTAAAAAATAGCGTAAGGGATTGGTTCTACATTTGAAAATATACTAAAATAATGTCATTAAAATACACGAATTTATCGTTTTTAGGTAAATTGCCTTCTATTTAAATAATTTCTAATTAAATTAAAACAAAATGCAATAAAAAAATATAATTTAACAAAGAAATTATATTTTATTCATCAAACAAAACCAAAAAACGAAAAAAATTCAAAAAACGATAATTCATATTTTCAAGATTCATGCACTGTATTATAAGCATGATCATGTTGTCAACTTGCAACAGCAACAGCAAAATTAGAAGTAGAAATGAAGTTGCTCTTGCTGTTGCTGTTGCTGTCGGTAATCTAATTCAACCCATTTAAATGCATGGTTTCTAAAATTTTTGCTGTTGCTGTTGCTGTTGCTACTTCAATCTAATCCAGCCTTTACTCTTGTGTAACAAGCGTTTCATAATGTTGCAAAGTTATTGCCCGTCCACCATATGGGATATAAAGACAACCACGTGATGGATAAATTTTTCCTGGTGTTAAACTACCTTTCCATCGTCCACGTCCAATATATAATCGTTCACCATATGATGTTATTCCCGTAGAAATAGCTTCCGGTGGAACATTTCCCTCGGATGATTCCAACCATTTAAAACCTTTACCACATAATACATCAAAAGAAATGACGGGTATCTCTTCACAACCATATGAAATGAAAGCATCTCTTTTTTTAGGAATTATTTTTGCTGGAAGACAATCATTATCATGCCAAGCTCGTCCAACATAAATTGATGAACCATCTGAATCTAGACCAGCGAATAAAGCATCTTCTGGCATTTGAGAATATATATGTCCTGGTTGCCATCTATAAACTGAGAAAGAATATTTTTATTTTTACCAAGGCTAGCAACTATTTGTATGTATAATTGATTGCTTGAGTACTTACGTGATGAAACCCTTGTTGAATGACTTATTGATGGTATAGGAATAGCATCTAGTGGCAGAAACAATTAAAACAAAAAATGAAATTCGTAAATTTACAATTACCATTTGGCATAATATTTCCTTCTATTTCTTTTGCGAGATCTGCTAGCCAACAGCATCTAACAAGCTGGTTTATACTCAATGATGCCCTACAATTTGGACATTGTTCACGTTGTTCTCTTAACCATTTGGTTATACAATTATAACAGCTGGGTTTTGAACAATGTGAACATAGATGAGGATTATTGAGTCTTCCCAAACATATACCACATTGAAAAAATGAATTTAATTTCTAAAAGAAATCAAATTTAAATAGAAAAGTTATCAAAACAAAATGTTTATTTTAAAAATGGAATGGAGTTTTAATAACCTCAAAATTAACTTTGGAGCCCATGTCTTTACCGCGTTAAAAATTATTGAACTTCTTCGTTTCTATTCGACTTTAAAACTAAAACATCCCAAATGACTGAAGCTATGTTTTTCGAAATAAATGATAAAACAAAATCTAAACAAAAATTATATTTATTGTCAGAATTCAAATTAAAAATAATAATACATTGAATAGTAGGTAGGCTAAATAAAAATTAAAAATTAAATGCATCGAGCAAGTATTTCATACTTGTCCAATATAATTTCTTCTCCTCCGTATGGAACAGAAATATACCCTTCAAATGGATAAATTGTTCCCGGAATGTGTGTGCCTTCATAATAGCCACGTCCAATATATAATTGATTTCCGCCATTAGCAGTTTCAATGCTAACAGCATTTACTGGAAAACTATTTTCACTACCAGAATCAATCCAATAATAATTTTCATCGTTACATAAAATCTCGAAATCATTTACAGGAATACATTTGCCATCAAACGAAATAAGAGCTCGATCTTTATTGATTATAATAGCAGCTACAAGATAACTTTGATGAAAAGCACGACCAACATAAATTGAATCACCATCAGTGTCGACACCACCAATAAATTTATCTGAAGAGAACTTAACATATTCTGCAGATTTAACTAAAACTTCATATTCAAACATTTTCCTTTCACTACCACCATAAGGTAAATATAAACATCCACGAGATGGAATCACTTTTCCGGGAAATAAATTTCCTTTATGTTGTGCACGTCCAATATATAATGTTTCACCAGATGAATTTGTTCCAGATTTAACAGCATTCGACGGAACATCTCCATTACTACTCGATACCCAATTAAATCCATTATCACAAAGTATTTCATATGAACATACAGGAATTTCTTGTCCATTGTATGGTGCATAAGCTTTATTTTCATGTGGAATTATTTTCACGGGCAAATCATTACCTTTATAAGAAGTTCGTCCAACATAAATCGGAAAATTATTATAATCTACACCAGCAAATAAAGCGTTTGACGGGACTTCCGAATAACAATCAGATTGGATCCATGGAAAAGCTGAAAAATTAATATTCTTATGTAATTTTCGAAATCAAAAAAATAAATATGAAATTACAAAATGGAACAAATTTTCCATGATGTTCAATGGAGGAGACTTCCTCGACTTTAACTTCCGCCGCTTGAACGTTTTCGTTATTAGCTTTCTCTTGTTGGTCTTTTTTCGTTTCACTTTGTACGGACAATGTTTCCATTTCCTTTTGCAGCTCTTGCAACCACCTGCATTTTACAAGATGATTTATATTCAAACGACATCTGCAATTAGGACACGTTTTACGTTGATTTGGACTTGTAAGCCATTGAATGAAACATTTATGACAACAAGCTTTAGAACATCGCGGGCATATATGAGGTTCATCTAATTTCTCCATACAAATAATGCATGGAAAAATATCATCTAATTCCTGTGCAAAATTAAAAATTAAAATTTCTTATAATTGTTAATTTGAAATTCCTTTTTTTACCTTATGGCTTGCTTCTAGATTTTGATCCGACATTTTGTTATTACTGAAGGCAGTAAATTTTTTTTTTCCTTTTTAGTGCGCAATTTTTACGAAAATGAAAAACTTAATCGGCTTAAACGATATGATTATCTAAAACCTCCACTAACTTATTGGGGATTTCCTCAATTTAATTGTTGGAAAAAACTTTAAGTTTGCAAAATATTAGATTTTATTTTTTTAATAAGCTTACATCGAGTTCACAGGACCATTCGAAAAGCCGTCGCTATAACTGTTGTGATAAAGAAAGAACGCGGCATTAAGCTAACGCGGCAAAGTCAGCCAACGGAATTATTATGTTTGCATAAGTTTGTGCAAACTGTAACTATAATAAAGTCTGGAAACTTCCTATCCTTACCCAAAGAGTAACTATAGTAAAGTGGCGAAAGTTCCTATCCTTACCGTACCGCCGTTTTTCAAATTTTTCCTGCTCTTTTTCAAAAAATTTTCTATCCACTGCTGACATAGATAGCATTAAAAATTGTACATACGGGTGAAAGAGAAACATGATGTCATATGATTTTGAAAAACATCCCTAATTTTTTTGTTCGAAAAATTGATCCCATGATGGTGTTGCCATTAATGTATTTTTTTAAACTGATTGTTTAACTTTTTTAAAAAATGATGAAAATCTTTAATAATAGAGTTATTATTTAAATGAATATTTTAATAATGAAAAATGAAATTAATATTTCTTTATTCTTTGCTATTTTAGTCTTAATGCAGTATTTTCTTTGATTTTTTATATAATTGCAAAATTGAAAATTACATTTGTCGGCAATTTAAAAAAACCGTACTTGACTGTTTTCAGATGTTGAAAAGCAGCCAGGCACAAAACACTTAAATTTATTTTGTTTTAAACGTTTAAAATTTTCCATATTTTAAACCGCATCTAACTCCAACGATTTTTTTTGAAAGAATAACATTTTGCAATATTGGC
Source organism: Xylophagus ater (assembly GCA_963422695.1). Taxonomy (NCBI): domain Eukaryota; kingdom Metazoa; phylum Arthropoda; class Insecta; order Diptera; family Xylophagidae; genus Xylophagus; species Xylophagus ater. Next base: position 6,641,662 of record OY730486.1, on the reverse strand, counting down.
AACACCACTAATGGGTAATTTTAAAATTTAAACAAAAAAACTAAGTCAGAAATTTGTATACAAATGCACACATACCAGAAAAAAATTTGGCGCAAATTTTTTTTTTCTGGGATGTATGTAAAATTTGTGCCCAAACATAAGATTCCGGGATCAAATCATAAGATTCCATCTAATTTTTAAGAACATTTCATTCTCTCTCTTGCTAATGGATTTTGCCTATGAAAAATATATGTACTCTTGCGTATTCTTTTCCCCGTCTGCCACGTGCTTTTTATAGCTACTTCGCTAGCTTTCCTCACTTTACCATAGTTACACTTTGCCTTACCGTACCGCCGTTTTTCAAATTTTGCCTGTTCTTTCTCAAACAATTTTCTATCCACTGCTGACATAGATAGAACTAAAAATTTTACGTATGGGTGAAAGAGACACATTATTTTAAAAAACAGATTCTGGGATCAATTTATAAGATTCCATCTGATTTTTAAGAACATTTCATTCTCTCTATTGCTGATAGATTTTGCCTATGAAAAATATATGTACTCTTGCGTATTCTTTCCCCCTTTTGCCACGTGCTTTTTCTGGCTACTTCGCTAGCTTTCCGGACTTTATTATTAATTACACTTTGGTTTGTGTGAGGCATGGTTAGGATGAGATTAATAGTTTCTTCGGTTTTATGGAGTTTTTCAAAACTTTTTAATTTAAAAGATTATTAATTGATAATTACTTTCGACACCTTATTCTATTGTGACCACCCAAGAGTCAAAAAATTTAAATTATTCAAGCTACAAATAGTTTCAATAACTATTTTTTTATTAATGAAAATTTCAAATTTTCATTTTATATTTGAAATTTGATATTGTAGCGTGTTAGTCTTTCGGTTCGATGTTATTAGAATGATAACACTTTTTATTTATGTGAACTTAGTGTATAAACTTTATTTGTAATTATTTCTGCTTAACAATTAGTCTTAAAAATATTTGTCTTTCAATAATTTAATTATTACAATTATTTATCACAGTTTTAGAGCTTCACTATTTTAATTACTTTTAAGATCAAAGCTTTAGTTTTACTCCGAATGTTTCAAGTTCACAGTTTGAAGTTCTGATCTGAATTGATTCTAGCCTCGACTCTAGGTCTCCTTTTATATAAAATTGATGTGTCTCGGAATATTCTCGAATATTCTCGTTTGGCTTTCTAAAACTAGGTGGCAACGTTTACACAAAGAAGATCTAGAATATTCCTATTTAATACACAAACAATAGTTCTAGAAAGCTCTAATCATTGTTTAGGTTTGTGCCAATGATCTATTATTATTTCCTCCTAAAAAAATATCTTTTGTATGTGCTATGAGTCATTGCTATTGTTATTGAGAAGTGTATTGTATTCTATCGATTGTGTAAACAATTGCATTTTGGAGTTTTCTGGAATAGATCTTTTGTACATTAGATGGCGGTATTTCCCGAATAGTCTGGAAACATTTCGCGGAAATCGTTTTGTTTGTTTATAAATAAATTATTCTCGTGTTTTCTGGGTTTTTCTTTTATTAAGAAAAACTCAGAAAAGTAATTAATTTGTGTTAGTGATTTTTATAGTGCACTACCCCCTCCTTAAATCTGTTCGTCCCGAACAGAATCTTCTGAAGCCGTCCCGTGATACTTTGCTAGCCGATTTAGATGAACAACTTTCATTTTTGCCCTTGGAGATCTTCGTATGCGATATACGACGTCATTTATCCTTTTTATGACGGTATATGGACCCTCCCATTTTGGCATAAACTTAGGTGACATTCCCTTTTTCCGTTGTGGATTGTAAAGCCATACCAAGTCACCATCCTGGAATCCACAGCTGTTCGTAGCAATGTCGTACCTTATTTTCATTCGGTCGCTAGCAATTTTTATCCGATCCCTTGTTATGTGATGTATCTCGTCTAGACGATCCCTCAGTTTATCGGTGTAGTCACTAACTTCCATTTTGTCACATTCTGGTCTTCCAAACATTATATCCACAGGAAGCCGTATATTGCGTCCAAACAATATTTCCGATGGAGTATGTTTTGTGCTGTCGTGGTCTGCAGTTCTATATGCCATTAGGAACAATGGAATGTGTTTGTCCCATTCACTTTGGTCTGATGTTACCACCTTTGATAAATGTTCCTCCAGGGTTCGGTTGAAACGTTCCACCATACCGTCAGATTGCGGGTGCAGGGGTGTTGTTCTGGTTTTATGTATTCCCAGCAATTGGCATACTTCCTGGAATACCGCTGACTCGAAGTTCCGCCCTTGGTCCGAGTGTAGTTCTAGTGGAACCCCGTATCGACTTATCCAGTTTTCAATTATCACTTCTGCCACTGTGGTAGCCTCTTGATTCGGAATGGCGTACACTTCCGGCCATTTGCTGAAATAGTCGATGACAACCAACACGTATCGGTTCCCTCGTTTAGACTGAGGAAATGGTCCAGCTACATCAATTGCGATTCGTTCAAATGGAGCGCCAACGTTATATTGCTTCATGGCTGCTCTAGTTCGTCTCTGTGGTCCTTTGCTCGCTGCACATGTGTCACATTTTCGACACCAACTTTCAACATCAGCTCGGCAATTTATCCAATAGAATCGTTCTCGTACTTTTTCTAATGTTTTGTTGACTCCCAGATGTCCCCCTGAAGTCCCACCATGTACTTCACCAAGTACCTCATGTACTTTGGACTTGGGCACAATCAACTGCATTAGTTTATCTCTACCATCAGAAGATTCCCATCTTCTACTGAGAACGCCATTTTCTATTTCCAGCGAGTCCCACTGAGCCCAATAACTCTTTGTTATACTACTATAAGCTGCAATATTGCTCCGTCCCGGACGCTGATCCTGTTCTTTCCATTCAAGGATTGGTCCAATATCTTTGTCCTTTAGCTGTTCATTTCTGATACTAGTCTCGTCATCATTACCTATTCTTGTTGTCTTGACCTTGACTATTTCCTTCTCATCTAGCCTACCACAGTGCTTACAATTCTCACCACATGGTCTTCTAGATAAGGCGTCAGCATTACCATGCGATGTCCCCTTTCTATGTTCTATCTTGAAGTGGTACCCTTGTAGTCGCTCAATCCATCTTGCCACTTGACCTTCTGGATTTTTAAATTGTAGCAACCATTTAAGTGCCGCATGGTCGGTTCGAAGTAGGAACTCCTGCCCGTAGAGGTATTTGTTGAAATGCCTGACAGTTTCAACTACTGCCAAGAGTTCTTTCCGGGTGACGCAGTAGTTTACCTCTTGTTTGGAAAGTTTCCTACTGAAGTATGCGATCACTTTTTCTTCACCTTCGATTTGTTGAGAGAGTACCCCTCCAATTCCGATATTGCTGGCATCCGTATCCACTATAAATCTTTCTCCAAATTTTGGATACGCCAATATCGGAGCAGAACATAGTCTATGTTTCAACTCCTCGAAAGCTGACTGGCATTCTTCGGTCCACTCGTATGGTTTTCCCTTATCCGTTAGCTTGTGTAGACAACCGGCTATATTAGCAAAATTCTTTATGAAACGTCGGTAGTAAGTACACAAGCCTAAGTATGACCGGATTTCATGCTTATCTTTTGGTACTGGCCACTGTTGAACTGCTTTTATCTTGTCTTTATCGGTGGCAATTCCTTCTGCAGACACAACATGTCCTAAGTATTTCACCTCATGTTGAAATAGTTCACACTTCTTTGGGCTTAACTTCAAATTAGCTGCACGAAGACGTCCAAATACTTCTCGTAATCGCTGGAGATGTTCATCAAAAGTTTTTCCGATTACGATGATATCGTCCAGGTACACAAGGCACGTCTTCCATGTTAAGCCCCGTAGAACATGTTCCATCAGTCGTTCGAATGTTGCCGGTGCATTACATAATCCAAATGGCATCACTGTGAATTGCCATAAGCCTGTTCCTACTGTGAACGCTGTCTTTTCTCTGTCTTCCGGTTCAATTCCAACTTGCCAATAGCCACTTTTTAGATCAAGTGTTGAAAACCAAGTTGCTCCTGAGAGTGTATCTAATGTGTCGTCTATGCGGGGAAGAGGGTAACTGTCCTTCTTAGTTACGTCATTCAGTCTTCGGTAATCTACGCAAAATCTTGTAGTCCCATCCTTTTTCCGTACTAGGACTACCGGAGATGCCCATGGACTGTTTGATGGTTCAATTACTCCCTCTTGATGCATATCCTCGATCATGTCAGCAACCTCTGTTTGTTTAGCTAATGGTAGTCTCCCTGGTGGTTGACGAATAGGATCTGCATTGCCGGTATTAATTCTATGTTTCACTTGGTCCGTTCGTCCAAAGTCCCCCTTACTGCATACAAAGACATCTTCAAACTCCTTCAATAAACCTGTAGCCTTAACTGCTTCCGACTCTGATACTCTTTTAGTGATATCAGAGACAAGTCGTTTCAAGGCTTCCGGAAGAACCCGTTCCTCCCGTTGAGTTTCTTTGTATCTGCAGTCCTCGTTTGTTATTGACGAAACCCCTTCAGCACTGCCGACAATGGTTCCCTTTTTCAATTTCTTGTTAATTTTTGAAAAGTTCGCCACTCTGACTGGAATTGTCCCTTTTTCGTTCACTTTTACTATTGTTCGCGCTATCATTAGTCCATCCTTTAAGTTTTGTCTGTCAGGTTCAATAATTTGTATTGCTGGCCTCCCAGTACCATCGACCAGTCTCGCCTCTACAACAGCTTCAGTATTTGCCGCAATTGTTTGGTCTTGTAGAATTTCTACTTTGGCACTGGAACCTGCTTCCTCCAACGTTAGCGAGAAATCAATATTTCCACATCGCAGAACTTCCTCTTCAACATTTACACTCACTCCATTCTTTTTCATGAAGTCCAGGCCCATGATACAATCGTCCATTATATCAGCCACCAAAAATGTATGTCGGAACACATACCCATCTAGCTCCAATGTTAGATCGACTTCCCCAAGAATCGGAGATGATTCACCCGTAACGGTTTGAAGCACCCTGTTACTGCTTTCACTGATGTGTTTATGATTGATTAGTCTCTTGTTAATGATGGATTTACTTGCGCCAGTATCTATGATAATTCTGCACTGATGACCAGCAATTACACCCTGTACCGTTAGACTGTTGTTGTTGTGTTGCATAAGCGAGACAGATACAACGATGCTGGGGGCATTATTCTTTCGAGCTAACTTGTCCCCCTTTAAGTTAGCTCCGTTTCGTTTCCCGAACCTTTTTGTCTTGTTGTTTGGTTCGGGCACTTATGTTGCACATGCCCCTCTTTTCCGCAGCCCCAGCATGTGATTTTCCTGCGCGTGTTTCTGTCCCCTTCTTTCTGGATTGACCGCAGTACTTCTTTTATTTGCTGCCTGAGGTCTTTGATATCCAGTTGCGGCGACCCTTCAGCAACTGTAGCAGTCCTGATCCGTGGGACTGATCTCGTAGCTTTCTTCGCACCTTCTAATGTCAAAGCAAACGCCAATACTTCTTGTAGCGTTCGCTTTCCGCTAACCCGGACGCTATTTTGTATGTCCGTATCCCGTATGGCGCTAACGAATCTTTCTCCCGCCATCTCGCACCGCATCTCCACAGGGTAATCGGGATAGGACATGTATACTAGACGTTCGATCTCCGCCGCTAATTCTTGAAGCGTTTCCGCAGATTTCTGCGTCCTGTTGATGAGTTCGATCCGGTATACATCCTTCATGTGGTTGTCCCCAAACCGATTATCCAATTGCATTACAATGTAATTGTAATTTTTCTCATTTTCCGGTGAGATTGTCCGCAATAAATCGGCTGAGTTACCCCGTAGAGCCAGAATTAATGCTGTGGCTTTTTCTTTATCGGACCAGTCGTTCGCACCAGCAGCCGCTTCAAACTGTCGTTTATATACAGGCCATGAAGTTTTGCCGTCAAATATTGGTGGTTTCATCCTTTTACCTGATGACTCAATATTTGGTTTATTTTCTTTGATGTCAGCCATTTTTGCTTCTATTTCTGCTACTTTTTGTTCCAATTTCTGGTCCAATTTCTGCTCAACGTTGCTGACTTTGGTAGTTATTTTGTTCTCTAGATCTGTAGTATTGCTTTTCATTTTATCTTCCAATCTCTGCTCAACTTTGCTTACTTCTGTGCGAACTGTAGAGACTTCTGTAGTAATTTTATTTTCAAGGTTCGCAACACTGGATTCAACTTGGGATTTTAATTCACCCATACTAGACTCCATTTTGGTTTCTAGTCCAGAAACGCTTGTTTTAATTTCATTTTCAAGACTAGAAACAGTTGATTTTAATTCGCCTTGTAAATTGGAAGCATTTGTTTTCATTTCTTCTTGCAGACTAGTCTGAAGACCGATCATCATGGTCATAAGCGTCTTTAAATTATCTTGAACACTTGCTGTTGTTTTAGCCGCGTCTTCGCTGATAGTTTCTTCTTGGTTTCCCTCTTCGTTGTTGATTTCTTCTTGTTTTTCCTCTTTCAGAATTTCACTAAAGTCGAATGTACTAATGTCTAGTTCTCTTATTGCACATTCAGCGATTACTCTTTTCTTCTTTTCTGTTTTAGTTCCCGTGGAAACTGACTTCCACACACGCAGAACTGTGGATAGTTCTAATGTACTCAAACTATCTAATAATTTACTTTCCATCGTTCAAATATTTTTAATTGTTCACGAAATTCTATTGTTCTATCGAAACTTCTTGCACAGTATCTAAATACTACGAAATTTCCTAGTATAATCTTAATTTCTACGAAATTTCTCGTACAATCGAAATTTTCACACGACGTATAACCTCAAATTTCGCACAATCGAAATTTTCATACAACTCATACAAAATTTCTTGTACGCCCCTGAAATTTCTCACACAGTCGAAATTACTATACTCAAATTTCTTAATAACGAATTTCTTCGAAATTTTCCCCACAGAAGTTTCTAGTTTAATTTCGAATTTTCTTGCAGAAATTTTTAGCACAATTGTCTTTCCTGCACTGATTCACGATAAATAATTTCACTTCTGACACCAATATAGCGTGTTAGTCTTTCGGTTCGATGTTATTAGAATGATAACACTTTTTATTTATGTGAACTTAGTGTATAAACTTTATTTGTAATTATTTCTGCTTAACAATTAGTCTTAAAAATATTTGTCTTTCAATAATTTAATTATTACAATTATTTATCACAGTTTTAGAGCTTCACTATTTTAATTACTTTTAAGATCAAAGCTTTAGTTTTACTCCGAATGTTTCAAGTTCACAGTTTGAAGTTCTGATCTGAATTGATTCTAGCCTCGACTCTAGGTCTCCTTTTATATAAAATTGATATGTCTCGGAATATTCTCGAATATTCTCGTTTGGCTTTCTAAAACTAGGTGGCAACGTTTACACAAAGAAGATCTAGAATATTCCTATTTAATACACAAACAATAGTTCTAGAAAGCTCTAATCATTGTTTAGGTTTGTGCCAATGATCTATTATTATTTCCTCCTAAAAAAATATCTTTTGTATGTGCTATGAGTCATTGCTATTGTTATTGAGAAGTGTATTGTATTCTATCGATTGTGTAAACAATTGCATTTTGGAGTTTTCTGGAATAGATCTTTTGTACATTAGATGGCGGTATTTCCCGAATAGTCTGGAAACATTTCGCGGAAATCGTTTTGTTTGTTTATAAATAAATTATTCTCGTGTTTTCTGGGTTTTTCTTTTATTAAGAAAAACTCAGAAAAGTAATTAATTTGTGTTAGTGATTTTTATAGTGCAATATTAACATTTACTTTATGCCAAAAACTGATATTTTTATGGCCTATGGTAGGTACTACCAGAGGATATATTTGTTTTGTCACTCCATTTGTAACACATCCAAAAAATGGTCGTAGACAGGTTTCAAGGGTATGGTTGTGTCCGGAATCAAAAGTTATATCGCTATTACATGTCCGTCCGTCCGTCCGTATACAAGATAACTCAAAAACCCGTTATCCGATTTTGATGAAATTTACAATGTGAGTTGCTTATTCCTTAACTTGGTTTGGTATTGCATTTGAGCAAAATCAATCCAGGAGGAGCAAAGTTATAAAGGAGAAACCAGGGTGACCAGAAAGTTTTGTCGTTTTTTTGTTTATGGTTTTTCGGATTTAATTGGAAAATTTGCGAATCAAATTTATTGAAATTAATTATATAGGTTAACTACCTGAATAGACGCTACCACGCTAAATTTTAATCAAATCGGTCTAAGAATAAAGGAGAAAGAAATAATTCTAGGATTTTATAAAGTTTTTTTCATGTACTTTAGAAACTAATGCACCGATTTGAATAAAATTTACAGATTATACTTGTGCTATCAGGATACAGGTTGGCAAATTGGAAGAAATTTTGGAAAGAAGGAACAAAGTTATAAAGAAAAAACCTTGAAATAATGTTAGTTTTGACAGTTCTTCTGTCCCATTTCTAGCATAGGGCATCAAAAAATTGGCTATAGGTCGATTTTAAGTTACTATTTGTTTCTAATTCAAAAATGGCAGAAAACTAAAAAATTTTATAAATATTTACAAACGTGACACCTTTTTTGCATTATACTAACATAAGTTTTATTTCTTCCTAGAAATCGCCTGGGTAGTAAACATTATTTTACAGATTTGCTGCCTCCCTAAGATTGGGTGCCCTAGGCAATTGTTGTATTTGTCTACAGTGTAATACGGCTCTGTCTTAACACCAACATATGCTCACTGAGGTCTATGGTCTATGGTCTATGGCAGAAATGGGTCAGAAAGACTATCAAAACTCATAATATTTCAGGGTTTTTTCATAACTTTGTTTTCTCCTTTCAAAATTTCCTCTTATTTGCAGATAACCTAAAGCCCGATAGCATAAATCTAATCTGCAAATTTTATTCAAGTCTCTACATTTGTTTTTAAAGTACATCAAAAAACTTTATGAACAGGATGATTTTCTCCTAGGATTATTTGTTTCTCCACTATTCTTGGACCAAAGTTACTGAAATTTACCATGCTGCCGTTTAATTATGTACTAGTAGTTAACCAATATAATTAATTTAAACAAAATTGCTTCTCAAATTTTCGAATTAAAATCGAAAAACCATATAAAAAAAAACCACAAAACTTTCTGGTTACCCTGGTTTTTCGGTTATAACTCTGCTCCCCCAGGATCGATTTTTCTGAAATGCAATAACAAACCAAGTTAAGGAATAAGCAACTCACATTGTAAATTTTATCAAAATCGAATAACGCGTTTTTGAGTTATCTTGTACACAGACTGACGGACATGAATAAATTGATATAATTTTTAATTCCCGAAAAGTGTAACTATAATAAAGTCTGGAAACTTCCTATCCTTACCGTACCCCCGTTTTTCAAATTTTGCCTGTTCTTTCTCAAACAATTTTCTATCCACTGCTGACATAGATAGAACTAAAAATTTTACGTATGGGTGAAAGAGACACATTATTTTAAAAAACAGATTCTGGGATCAATTTATAAGATTCCATCTGATTTTTAAGAACATTTCATTCTCTCTATTGCTGATAGATTTTGCCTATGAAAAATATATGTACTCTTGCGTATTCTTTCCCCCTTTTGCCACGTGCTTTTTCTGGCTACTTCGCTAGCTTTCCGGACTTTATTATTAATTACACTTTGTTCCCGACACAACCATACCCGTGAAACCTGTCTACGACGATTATTTCGATGTGTTACAAATAGAGTGACAAAACTAATATAACCTATGGTATAACCTACCAAAGGGCATAATTATGTTCACAAGACTTAAGGCCAATCTCCACACAGCCGACATCCTATTCTGATAAAAGTATGGGATGCACTTATGCAATATTTAGTTAAACAGAAAGGGAGAAACAATCATCCTACGAATTTTGTCGTCTTCTGCAGTTCTAATTTCCCCATTTGATTCTTCATCTGCCAGATGATTCCCCTCAAACGCAGTTAAGTTTGTTCATCTGATTTATGGCTTTTCATCTGCATTTACATACTCTCACAATAATAATATACGATATCGTTGCACACTACCAAATTTTTTTATAGGAAGTTTTTCTATGACTAATTGATTTTTATGGTTTAGTGATGAAATACGCAAGTTAAATTTTTAACTTCTATACGAAGTATATAAAAAATAAAAAAATTTGTTTTGCAAATCTCCAAGTTTTATAAGATTCTAAATGGTTTGCAATCATTTTTATCCAATGTCTGTCTGTGTGTATATAACAAGAAATGTTGTGATTAACTAAGGACTACGTTCACTCTGAATTCCCATATTCATATAGCTTTCTTTTAGAAAGGCTTTCGGAAGGTAACGTGATATGAACATACGTATAGAAGTTTCGTCGTTTTGCACAATAGCTTGTTTTTAGAAGTGATAGGAATTTAAGCCTTATGATAAAGTCTGCAAACACAATTTGGTACAAAATTTTCCTATAAAATGGAAGGGAATATTCTTAATTTTCCCATAATATTATAAATTGTGTGGGGAGAGACCCTGATGTTTTTATTCGATCAATCCTAGCGAAAATTGCAAAAGTCCATCTCTTTCTACTTTTCTGATTTTTCTCGTCAGAATAGGATGTCGGCTGTGTGGAGATTGGGCTTTAAGGTCCAAGCAGAACAACGGATTCACGACGTATTAAAATTTTAAATATCATATATGTATTAGAAATAGACCGATTTGTCGAATTCTGCGGACAGTTGATGATAATGCCCTAGTTTTTGATTTTTGTTATAGAAAAATGAAGTTATACGTAAACTAACTTTTTTTTCGAATTTCGCTTTTTTTGCTAATTTATGCTTTAACATATCCTTCACTGCTCCAATTCTGGAGTACGTTACCCTATTAGGAATTATTATATTGATATAATATATGCGAGTAAATATAATAAAAAAACGGTTTCTTCTTTGCAATTTCTGACGCTTCTATGTGATATCTGAGACGCTTTCGAAGCATACATTTTGCAACTGCAATTGCACAACGCACCTAACACAGGTAGGACCAAAATATAAATCACAAAAAATTCTGAATTTCGTTGAAAGCTTTTAAAAAAGAGGATTCAAAATAGATTAGTTCTTAGATCGATTTCAATAAACGATTGGGACTTGCTGCACTATAAAAACGAATTTTCTTGATATCAAGAATGAAATTCAAAAGAATTTAAATACAAATTTATTATAGAATAATTTTTTCCATTTACAATTTTAGACGAAAGAGAAACAAAAGTTATTTTTAAATATTAATTAACAATCAAGAAGAAAATTTACAGCATTTCAAGTTAAAAAAAAAAATTAAAATTTCTTGAAATTTCCAGGATATGGAGAGACAACATTAAATGTTTTTTTTTTTGTGTGTTTATTTTAATATTGTTTGACAAGAACTTCATATTGAGTTAAACTTCTCTCACCGCCACCATATGGAATATAAAGACAGCCATGACTTGGATGAACTTTGCCTGGTGTTAAACTGCCCTCCCAATGTCCACGTCCAATATATAATTGTTCACCGTCTGCTGTTCTTCCTGTAGTAACAGCATTTGGTGGAACATGACCGCTAGCTGATCCAACCCATGTATAACCTGTTCCGCATAAAATTTCATATTGACTGACTGCGATTTCTTGACCATCATATGAAATGTAGGCAACATTTTTTCTTGGAATAACTTTAGCTGGCAAATGATCACCGCCATGAAAAGAACGTCCAACATAAATTGGATCACCATCAGAATCTTGTCCAGCAAATACAGCTTCAGGCGGTACTTCCGAATAACCAGATGATTTAATCCATGATTCTTGTGAAACAAGAACTTCATAATTTGGTAAACTTCTTTCAGCACCACCATGTGATATATATAGGCAACCGTGAGAACGATGAATTTTTCCAGGTGTTAAACTACCTTCCCAATGTCCGCGTCCAATAAACAATGGTTCACCATTTGCTGTATTACCAGACATAACAGCATTTGGTGGTACAGAACCGCCACTACTTGGTATCCAAGTGAAACCATGACCGCATAATACTTCAAAGGAGCTAACTGGAATTTCTTGTCCATCATAAGCTACATAGGCTACATTTTTACTTGGAATTACTTTGGCTGGTAATTGATCACCACCATGAAAAGCTCGTCCCACATAAATTGCTGAACCATCTGAATCTTGTCCAGCGAATACGGCATTCGGTTGAACTCCAGAGTAATTTGTTGATGGTATCCATGTATAACCTTGAATACACAAAAAAATAGACCATATTTAGATATTTATCACCAAGCGAAAATAACATAGAACGGTTTTTTTTATCATTTATTTAATATCGATTATTGATAAGCTGTGATTGATATCCAAAAAAAAAAAAAATAATAAGCAAGTTATCAGTCAGTGGGTACATGATTTTCTGGGCGTTTTCTCTCTAACAAAACAAAACAAAAAAAGTAACACTTATGTAATGGATAAGTGTTTGATTATATTTAATTTCTAACGACAAAAAATGACTGGAAAACAACACTCCAGACCGATATTAATCAAAAAAAAAAAAAAAAATTTTATATTTTTATAAGAAATTTTATAATCCTTTCAAAATTTAATCATTTAAAAATAGAAATTAAATTTAATCAAAAATTTTATGATTCATTAAAATTGAACAAATAACAATTATTTTATCTCGATTACTTTTAATTGTTTTCAAAAACTTTAAAATTAAAAAAAAAAAACAATTAAAATATGTATTTTTTTTTTTCCAATAAAATTTCAATTTGATGAATTTATTGAATTTTTCTAGAATTTAAATAATGAGTCAAATTTTTGTACTTTATTTATTTTCTTGTGTTGAACTAAAAAAAAAGAAAAAAATGAAAAACAAATAATGAAAAAAACATTTTTCTTTCGAAAAAAAACAAAATACCTTGAATTTATCATTTTCCAGGTGTTGTGTTTTTTTTAATTAAGAAAATATGTCGACAAATAAATAAATTATGTACAAATTTTGAGTCAATTCAATTTCGTCATCCTTTTAAGATAATAATGAAGAAAAAAAACTAATTTTTTCATATATAAAAGACTGACAAAGATTTCCGGCCTTAAAGAAAAATTCATTCAAAAAGATTCGCGAACATAAACTATATTAGGAAACATATTAGGAGGGAACATATGACTTAAACGATTTCTAAGAAATGGCCCTACTCATAAATTATGACAGCTATTGTGTTTGAGAGAATTTTGTGACAAGCAGGAAATCATTTGAAATTCAAGTGAAAACAAACAAGTTTTGAATCCATTCTGAATGTGGGAACTTTTACTTTTATGGTTTAAAATGCACCTGGAGCGCACATCACGCAAGAACAACTCACAACAGCATTAAACGTTAGTCGTATGACGATTTCTAAACGTTTGAATACGATGAGAAAGATTCAAAAGGAAAGAAAATGACTGTCATATGAACTGAAAGAAAAAGACATTGGAATGCACTTGGCCAGGTGAAAAATGTTCCTTTAAAGGTTCAAAAGAAAAAATCATTTTTGCAATGAATTCTTACTGGTGATACGAAATGGATTCTTTATCTAAAAACGCAAAAAATCTTGATGCGATCCCAGCCAGGCATCGAAATCGACTGCAAAGCCGAAATAAGAGCTTGCTCTTTATTTGATGGAACCAGAAGGATGTGATCTATTATTAACTTTTGAAATGATGGAAAATATTTTGATTTAAATAACAGTTTTCATTTTTATAAAAAAAAACTGTTGTTTTTTTATGAAAAATCTTTTAAGTCATATGTTACCTTCTAATAATAAAATATTATTGTAGATGAAAATATTGCAACAAATTTCATGTGATCACTTTTTGAAAGCTCTTTCAGAAAGACCTCTTAAAGGACTCTATTGTATTTCATATTCTCAACCGTAGAAGAAAATCATGCTGTATATAAGGTGTCCCAATTAGAGGTGCAAATTAAATATGCGTTACTTGAAATATGTGTATATCTCGGGTGTTCTGCACCCTATAGATGCGATCCATACCTCATTCGACGATCAATTTAATAAGGAATTAAATGCCATTCACCGTTTTCAAAAATATTCCTTTTTAGGACAGGAAACACAAGAATTCTCTTGTATGAAGGTATACGTATATGTCAGGTATTCTGGGTTCTATAGGTGTGAATTATACCTCATTCGATAGGGAATTTAATAATTAATTAAATAAAGAATGCTCCGAAAGAAACGCACAATTTTAATTTTGTGGAATTGTCTTTTTGACAACAGTAGGCGCTCGAAACTTGACAAACTGTCAATAATAATGTCGTTTCTTCCTGCAAAGTTCCATGACTATTAATAGCAACAATGGTAGATGACAGATGTGAAGATTTCAGTACTGTAAACTTAATGAAACGAAAATAGCACGACATTTAAATCTGGCGCTATTATGGAGACAATCGATACATTCTATTATTTTTGCTAATAGTATATACATATATGTATATGCCTAAATCAGTTCAAAGAGGTCTTCAGTATTGTTTATATATAGGTAAAAATGAAGACGAAGGAAACTTCCAAAGAACTTTAATGTCTCAGAAATGGAAGAATTCATAATGTGTGGGTATATTATTAGTACACAGGAAGATTATTATTAATCTATGTTACTGAGTTTTCATACACAGGAAAATCTTAATAGGTCAAAGAAGATTTTGTATCGTTTTAGTCCTATTTAAAACACTCTGAATTATGTACACTTGAAAAGAAATACAAAATACACTGGATTAGTGAAATAGGATAACAAGTCCTGAATTATTTTGAAGAATTCAAAGTAACTAAACCAATTATTTCACTTTAACTTGACAAATAGACAACTCTCTGCTCGATTAAGTTATATGGTAACCAAGAAAATACATTTTTTGAAAGAACTTTTTTGTAGTCCCCATCAAAGACAAATGTAAAATAAATGCAATTTCTTCTAGATGTAAATTTGTCCCAATAAAAGTGCCAGATTTAAATACCACAACATTTTTATTCAATTAGATTGATTTGCTATTGTTGAAAGAACGGAAAACTGTGAAAACTCATTTCAAATATGAGGAAAATTATGCAGATACAGTTGGCAAGAATAGTTTTTACGTAAATGGTGACCAGACTTGGAAACCGAAGAAGTCATGAAGATTTGGCACCGTGCGACTTTCATTTATGCGTTTGTGTCTATACCAATAATTTACAAGCACAACTTCTGAACTCAAGGCAGAGATTAAACGTATTACTGTGTTCCGGAATTTATCGAAATAAAAGTATCAGGACTTTTCGAACAAATGATTCGTTTTATTACAAAATTAAATCTGTCGCTCTTATTAGGTCAATAAATACAGAATTTTGGTTTGAGCCTGGACTTTTTTCTATCGAAAACTTTTCTAGGATCTAATTGGATTTACTTCATTATCTTAAGCAGCCTACACACGTTCAATGATACTTGTCAATGTTACTTGAATGATTCATATTTCAAGTAACATTGATCGTTTGTCTGGAGGCAATTTCCATCAATATTACTTTAAGAAAATTTTCATCAATAACCCCACGACTACATTGGACTTATTTCAAGACATAATTTCAGTCGGACTGACAAAAAAGTCCAAATTTTCGAGTCGCCATTAGATTTTTTTTCAGTCCGACTCAAATTATGTCATGAAATAAGTCTAATAGAGTCGTGTGGTAATACTTACCAGGGAACATTGAACGTGGCTCCTTTAGAATAATTCGAAAAATAAAGTTTTAAATGCAGAAATTCCCAACTTTTTTTTTGGAAATACAACAGAGCTGGAATCATTAATCATTCCAGCTGCTAAAATTTCAATAAAGTACAACAAAATGGAAAAAAACCACATTTTGTCATAGAAAAAAAATTTTAATTGAAATAAAAATAAAAAAAAAATTAATAATACTGATAAAATAATGACAATTTTTGGCCCCATCCTCCCTCCCCCGCCAAAAATCACCCGACTTTTTATCAAGTTTTTTTCTGTTACCGGCTTAAAATGATCGACACTTGAGTAAATATTTGAATTTTTCTTCTTAATTTTGAAAAACAAAATTTTTTAGTTATCAAAAAAATTTTCAATTTTCTTTTTTTTCAAAAAAAAAAAAAAGAAAACTAAAAAATATTATTACTAATAAATAAAATAATAAATTAAATTAAATTAAATTAAAAAACCTTGTTAGACTTACCCATTTTTATGTTTGTTTATTAATATTGTTTTTCTTCTGTCTGTCTGTTTATCTTAATTTGCAAGCAGGTGAGAAAATATTTGATTGCACTAGTTTTTTTATTATTAAGCTAAAGAAAAACCGCTAATAAATACTATTATTATTGATAATTAATTTTTCCAATTATTTTGGATTGAACTTCTTCAAAAGTTTTCACTCGACTGAAATGAATCGAATTATAAGAAAGCCTCTTTAAAAGTATAGATAAGTTCGTTGGTGTTTTTTTTTTTTTTTCTATGTGCCTTTAAAAACTTCTACAATTATAAAATTATGTACCCGAAATAAAAACTCTCCCTCCAGACCGTCTCTAGTTCCACGAACAATAACTAACAATTATATTGTATATATGGCAAAGCTTCATGAAGTTGATGATAATGATTTCGTTGTTTTTATCTTATCGCACTTTTGAATTTGAAGTGTTTTTTTCTGTTATCAGGAAAAATACAGAAGAAAAACACATACGAACGGGAAAATAAAAATTGCTCATACCTTTTTGAAATGGAATTAAATAAATTGAATTTGTTTTATAGATTAGGATTTCGAGTAGATTTTGGCGTTTTTTTTTTAACTGGAATCGAAGTCATAATTTCATAAAAAAAAACATAATCCCTTATCATTCATATTTAGTTTTTTTTTTTAAGAAGAAATCCAAAAAATTCTAAATAAACATATTTAGTAATTAAAAATCGGTCTATAGCCGATTTTTTGAAGCCCAGAAATGGTACAGAAAAATAGCTAAAACTAATAATATTTTAAGGTTTTTTCAGCGTAACTTAGTTTCATCTTTTTCAAATTTACTCTAATTCCCAGCTAGCCTATGCCTTAGTACAAGGCTGTCCAACCCGCGGCCCGCGGGCTGCATGCGGCCCAAGGCAAGTATCAATGCGGCCCGAAAATATTTAAAGTTACTGAAGCATGTCCATTTTTCTGAGGAATGATTTGTGTGTTTGCTGCCAAGTGACAAACAACAGAAACAGGACCAGAACAGAAAGCTCTTTCGTTATGTAGAAAATTCTCTTTCTGTTTCCGTTGTGCGCTCAGCTACACTATTCTGTTGTTTGTCACCTGGTGGCTTAAGTGAAAAACATACTAAGTGTAAAATTAGAACCAACATGTTGGATGAACACCTTGGGAACTGCCTGAGAATTGCAACCACGTCAATCGAACCCGATATTGACGCTTTAGTTTCTCAACTTCAATGCCAGGCATTACATTCATTTTATGAAATGGATTTATACATAGTAATATACCTGTGGCCCAAAACACCATATCTTCTTCCAATGCGGGCCAGAGAAACAAAAAGGTTGAACACCCTTGACTTAGTAGCTTAAAACAATTCTGTAAATTTTATTCAAATCAGTAGTAAGTACATCAAAAAAAACTTTATGAACAGCCTCATTTTCTCCTACGACTATTTCTTTCTCCCTTATCCTTGAACCGATTTTACTGAAATTTAACACATTATCAGTTACTTATGTACTTAACGTGTTTAAATAATTTAAATGACATTACTTAACAAATTTTACGATTAAATCTGAAAAACCATGAAAAAGAAACGACAAAACTTTCGATCACCTTGATTTTTGCTTAATAATTTGGCTGCATCTGGATCGATTTTACTGAAATGCAATAATAAACCAAGTTAAGGAATAACCAACCCACATTGCAAATTTCATAAAAATCGGATAACGCATTTTTAAGTTATCTTGTGCACGGATGGACGGACATCCATAAATCGACATGGTAGTAACACAGAGTATATAAACAGAGGAATTTTTATATATAAAATTTATGTACGCTGTGTTTTCCTATCCGTGTGTAAAAAAAATCCCTAAAGTTAACATAGTAGAACGCGTGATTTTTATTGGAGGAATGGGACGCGATCTTCATTGTGATTTATTCCCCCAAAAAATTTCTGAAACATTTTGAAGCACCAATTAACTACAAAAGAGCATGGCTGGTTTTCAAAAGCAAAAAAAATATGGTCTTATACAGGGTGACACAAAATGAACGTTTTGTATTATTTAGGAGCCATTAAGTCCCTTGCAGTATGCGCTGTTGTTTCATCTTGTTGGAACCAAATCGTGGTTTTCCACAGCTGGCCTAAAAATTTCCCAACATCTTCCGATATTGAGCACTATTAATGGAAACTGCAACACCGTCTTTATTTTCGAAGGAATTTGGACCAGTGATCCTCTCAGACGATACACCGCACCAAGCAGTACACATAAGTGGGTGTAACTGTCGTTGATGAAATGCTCTTGGATTCTCTGTAGCCCATATCCTGCAGTTCTGCTTGTTTATGAAACCGTTTAATTGGAAATGGGCTTCAATGCTCATTATCAAATTGTTAAAACAATGGACCGTTCATGTTCAAAATAAAGTTGGATGATTTTGGTTCGTTGCTCGATTATGTATTGTTCCATTTCACATTCCCCATTACAAAATCCTGTAATAACATTTTTAAAAAAATTGAACAAAAAATTATCAATAATTCACTCTACAACATTTTGCGCCACCCTGTCTTTCCTCTAATATTTACATATAATTATCGAGAAAAAAAATAGAACTATGCTTCTAAGCTACATAGTTTCTACGAAAAGGGAACACGAGGAAAGGTTCAAACACAAATGATTTTTTTCTTTTATTTGATCTATATTTCTATTAAATCCAATCTCAAAGACGAGGGGCACTACGTTTGCGGAGACAGGTGTTTGATTTTTTGGCAATATGAAAATATTGGGTTTAAAATAAATTTTTCTTCTACAGGAATTTACTTTCAATTTGTTGTGATTTGATTCCATGAAATATATAAATATATTATAATACAATTTCTGCTCGAGTTTCTGGACATGATGTTTTGAGGCAGAGGGAAATACATTTTTTCTGTTGTATTATCACAGATTGTGTGGTTTTTTTTAAAGAAATTTTAAAATCAATGTGCCGATCTGTGAATACATTTTCTATAAAACAAAATTAGGAAAGGTCAGTTTTTAAGCGATTTTATGATTTTTGTTTGACTTAATGGCTCCTATATAATACAAAACGTTCATTTTGTGTCACCCTGTATAAGACCATATTTTATAAATAATTTTTTTTTTCCTTTTGAAAACCAGCCATGCCCTTTTCTGAATAAGTAAAATATTTTTTTTTTTAATCTCTGTTTTGATTCGTCCTTCATAATTATTTAGAAATTTTTTGGGAGAATATCAGAATAAAAATGGCGTCCCATTTAATCATTTTATTCAAATTATTTTGAAGAGGTGGTAATGCGATAAATCACACACACACTCTCAATTTTGACCGTTCAATACTAATGAAACTTTCGGGGCAAACTGTTCCCATACTGATATCGGATTTGGATCTTCTATGACTTCCATCTTTTTTGGTAGTAACTACCATAGGACATAAAAATTATCGCATTTTTTTCTTTGGTAAAATTTTGAATCACAAATTTAGGATCGATATTTTTTTCTATAAAAAGTGTATTAACATATTAATCTTTTTGTGGAAAATTGATACTAAATTATGTGTGCAAATAGTAACTAAAGTGACTGTTATACAGTTTATTTCTAATAGGTGTTCCAGGAAAAGCTATTTTTCAAGAAGGCTTTTCAGAATTTTCATTTGAAGGCTTTATAAAAGTGGTATGATATAAAAAGTAAAGTCTAATGAAAGACAGCCCCGTAATTAAGTCCAGATTAGGTAACCTCTTTTTTTAGAGTACACACTTCCAGTATATCAAGTCTCGATCATAAAAAGAATGTTTAGCTAACTCATTTTCCTCCAAACAGGCATCACATACCGGACTCTCAGCCATCCTATTCTTCACATGTGTTCATTGAAGCAACAGTGCGCTGTCATAAATGCCCACAATGGTCCTTAATGATCTTCGACAATCAGGAATAGTCAATAGCACTTTAACTTGTCTACACTGATTCATACCTTGTCATCTCTGGTGGCCTATTCAAGTTTTCATTGTAGATTTCCATTATTTAGAGTTTAGACATTTAAATTCTCCTAATATACTTAAATATTTTAACATATTCATTACTTTAGTTACTATAGAAAAATTATAATTATTATTCGCACGGTAAAGACTTTTCAAATAAATATCATCTGTGAATTATAAGCGATAATAGAATCAATTTCGAAAAAAGTCACTTTAGTTACTGTTCGGATACGGCCTAAGAAATTATATAATTTTCAAATTCTTCGAACAAAATGAAAACTTTTGATTGATCAAAAAGCTCCAACTTTCTTTTATAAATTCTAAAAGTACATATTCAGATTTAAAAATAAAGGACTTTTTTTTAAATATAAAAAACTGAATAAAATCATAAAAGCATATCCTAAAAAAAAAACCGTTAATATTTTTAAATATTTCAAACGTAGATTTATATTTTAGTAAAGACACAATTCGAAAGAGTTATCATTTACCGAATAATAGATGTCATGTTAATTTCGAAAAATTTATTCCATTTTATTATCGTGCTCGTAGATTTTTTTTTATAGAAAGCTATTTTCCTGTAATTTTAAATATACGGGAATTATTAAATTATTAAGTCTAATAGAATGTCAAGGACTACTACAAAAATTCAAATTTAAATACTTATGATGATACCATTGTCTGGTATTCAACTTTTCTGGCAATATTTATCTCCAATTTCTATACATTTAGTAAGCGTAACATCATTTCTTTATTATATTAAGTTATTATGGCTTATACACAATAAAGCCTCAATAGTAATATTAAGATTTTTCGCACAAAAGGATAATTTATTTTATCATCTTTGGTAACTACACTCAACCTATAACGCTCCTGATTCGTACTGTGTTATATGGAAACGGCGTTATAAGAAACTTATAAAAAACGTGACGAGCACTCAGTACTCAATATTAATTTTAACCGCAAAAAGAAAAAGCCATTTAAATTATTGGAATGTACACGTACACGTTATAGGAAGGATGTAGGTACTTTCCGCTAATGATTATATGGAAACCAATTTATAAGAATACCTCGTTATAGAAGAGTTGAATGTAGTAACTTTGTTTTATCCAGCATTATGGAGTGGCACGTAACAGATTAACGAATTGGCTAGTAGGCATGTTCATTTGGTTATGTAAATGAAGTCAGGACTTTGACAATCAACTAAGCAAGATTCAAAATACAGTGCATAAAATGAACTTGCAGTTTGCAGTTGGACCTTGAACAGTCTACACACATTTGGAAGCTGCAGGAGTTTTTTGCAGTTGTGAGGGGAAAGGCTACACAGTCACATCATCGTAAAAAATAATACAAATCTTTGAAAAATGGCGAATTAAAGCATTGCTTTGGCCAACTAAATCTCCAGCCCTTTTTGACCAACCGTAAATTGGCTCTAGACTAGAGTAACATCAAGTCTATGAAAACTAGAATTCGTAAAACAAAATGAACTTAAAAAGACGGTCCCTTGAAGTCCATTATAAGCGAAAAAGACACCATATGCTTAAAATTATTAAATAAAAGAAAAAACTTGCTTAAAAAATTATTTTATTAAATGCATTTTATAAAAGAAACAAACAATATAGAAAAAAAAATTATTTAAAAAAAAAAACATAATTAAAAGAGTTTATTTAATTAGATTTTTGCGCATATTAGAGTAACTTCTTGCTTTTCGGGTTAATTATTGAAAATTCTTGTTTCATTCTTAGTGTCCTTGGACAAGAGCTTCATAATTTGGTAAACTTCTTTCACGGCCACCATGCGGTAAATATAGGCAACCATGAGATGGATGAACTTTGCCCGGTGTCAAACTTCCTTCCCAGTGTCCGCGTCCAATAAACAATGGTTCACCTAATAATAATAATTATTGGATTGTAGTTAAATATATAACAGAAATATTGAAAATGTATATATATCAATCTTCCCCTACCAGTTGCTGTTGTACCAGATGCAACAGCATTTGGAGGAACTTGACCGCCACTGCATGGTACCCAATTAAAACCAAATCCGCATAACACTTCATATTCATAAACTTGAACTTCTTCACCATTATACGGAACATATGCTACATTTTTATTTCCGATTATTTTAACTGGTAATAAATCTTGATTGTGAATTGTACGTCCAACATAAAGTGGTGAACCATCTGTATCTTGTCCGACAAATAAGGCGTTCGGTGGTAAACCGGCATTACTACTTGATGGTACCCATTGAAGACCTTTAAAAGAAAAAGAAAATCTTAGTAAATTAAATGTGAAGTCCTGAAAAATACAATTCTAAATTATTAGATTATTTAGTAGATTCTAGTTGGTGACGATCAAATGTATTAAGGGCTTATGGCGAATAGTAACTTAGATTAAAGTAACGTTTGCACATGGAAAAGTTTTCCTGACCGAGTAGAATTTTCCAACTTTTCGTAGAATACATTTCGCGTTAAGTAACATAAAATAAGCATACACATATACGATATACTGGATCTGATGAAATCTTAAAAATATTCCCATTTGAAAGTCATTTGTATTGTATTCCATTTGTCAGGGCCGAATTTCCCATTAGGCAACTTAGACTGCAACCTAGGGGCCCGCACCACAAAGGGACCCGCACCACAGAAAAAAACTTTTTAATAATTTAAATTTTGAATAGACTAAAATAACATTCACCACAAAATAACCGCAACAAGTTTCTAAATTGTCATATTTTTCAAGCAAAACATATTCTATTATACTTTTTAACAAATCAGTCCAAAAATGACCAAAATATTCGCGAGATAGTAAAAAGTGCAACATTCGTTTCCTTGCGTTAGGGCCCACACCACAAGTTCAGCCTAGGGGTCTACAGATCCAAAATTCGGCCCTGCCATTTGTAATTTAGAAATTATATTTCATTTGAGAATTATTTCATTACAAATTATAAAATTTATCAGCACTGCACAAAGTCTTTCCAAATAAAAGCCATCTAAAAAATTAATTCGCACACGTCCTAAATGATCATCGTTTTAAATTACAGCGAAAAATATTTTTAAAAAATACAAAATTTGAAATAGCGCCTAAAAGGCTGCAACAAATTCACTTTTTCTTCTCACATTAAATGTAATAGCATGTACGGACTGCAATTTATTTAAGTAACCTTGAATTACGTAATTTCTAATTCCGAGAATTTTTTTTCTTATTTTTTTGGTAAAAAAATTTTCTAAAAATAAAATATTTTGATTTAAAATTTAAAATTATGACAAAATTTTGGAATTTTTATAAAAACTTACTCATTTTTTCTTCGTTTTTTTACTTCTTCTTTTTTTTGGATAAATATTTTAAACTTTTTTTTTTTTGCACTTAATTTTCGTTTTAATTCGATATTTTTTTTTTTGTTTTTTTTTTCACATAAAAAAAAACTTGTGATCTTCTTGAGCACGTTTGGTGAACTGATCTTCATTAGAAAAATTCGAAGATCTTAACTTCTAACTTTTGATGACTTTTGTGATATTTTCTGCACCCAAACCAATACAAATGGATGACGCAAATTGATGTGAATTTTGAGAACTTGTATTTTATCGAATATTTATTTTTTTATGCAAAAAATATTTTCAATGTAAACAAAATAAATTCAAGATCAAAAATCATCTTTTTCTTAAAGATCAGATTTATCGTGCTTATCGATATTATAACAAATATAATTTGATTATGTTCTTATCTTGTTAGTGCTTAGATGCGATAATTGCATGTTAATTGGGATCTTGTACAAAAGTGTGCGAAAACTTACACTCAATAAGAACCCAGCAACAAAGATGAATTCCTTACAATTCCAATATATAAAATAATTGAATATTTTTCCTTAGAAAGTTATAAGAAATCTTGAAAGAACCAGGAAGTATAACATACAACAAGTTACAAGTTTGATGTTCCAAATTAATGTACAGTAAACCCTGCTAAAACGCAATTTCCATATAAAACCCAATTTACATCACTAACGATCCAAGTGAGATAGTTTAACTTAATTTTATTTGCAATAGAAGTAATACACATATCAACTCCATTCATTTTTATGATCCGTGAGTCCATGCATTAGTAGAGATCTGTATCACGTGGAACGACAGAGAGGAGTACATATAAAGTGTAATTGTGAGAAAACCAAGTTTGGAAAACTTGAACGAAGCATGAGCAATTATAAAGTACCTAAAGTTAAGGTCCAAAAACAGCGTGACAGAGATCCATGACGGATTCACGACGCATTGTAGATTGAGATAGGAAGTTGATATACTTTCCAGTTACTTATTCTTTGAATCGTTTGTTATAAATGAGCGGGAAGATAAAATAATGACCATTTCTTCTGCATAATTTTGTATGAAAACGAGAGAAACGAAATCTTGAGTTAATGAATCTCTGTAGGTTAGTCAAGTGGTACTGTGTTCAACTTTATAATATATATTCGATAAATTTGAGTGTGTGACAACTGAATTTTAGTTGTGATAACAGAAAATTCAGTTGTCAGACAACTATTATTCAGCAGTCAAAACTAGACAATATAACCTCACAATTTTTCTGTGTTGATCGAATTCACGCTGGCACTGGCCCGTCCCGGTGGGCCAGCAAGTTTCCCTGTCGGCCGATCGTATTGCGTAATAGTGGGCCGATAAACAATCGTCGACCGCTGCTTTTTTTTCAAAGAAAATAGGCCGGTATTCCAAAACTTCTCGGTTCAATTTGCATAACCAGTCCAACCCTGATCGCATTTGAAACGTTTTCTGTTTTAGCAACTCACACGACCCACACTGTACCGAGACATATTTCATTTTTCTAAATTACAGAGTGTACATTTTTACAATTGTACAATTTTCATGAAAATCAGCCCAGTATTAACCGAATTATGAATACTTTTCTAGTTTATTAATCTACAAGTATTCTACGACAAATGTTGATAAATAAGTAGAAAAAAAAACACATTTTCTTAAAATATTGTTTTTTTAAACCAGATCTAAAGACCTTCAAATTACTCAAAAATGATTTCAAAATACGTAAAATTAGTTTCCAGCACCTAAAAAAAAAATTACAAGTTTTTCAGTTGACCTTTCCATGTGTGGTCAAACGTTCTCGAATTACGTAATTTTAATTTAAATTATTTTTGGATATAAAACGAATAAATCTGAAAAAGAAAATAATATTCATTTAATTAATTGCTCTCGTATTATTTATCTCATTGGATCCCGCACCCTAAATAGGGACTAACTTTCTTACAGAAATTCTTCATATTTTCCTTTTACTTTTCACGTAAAAATACAATAATTAAATATTCCTATTTTGAATTTAATTCCTTTTTTCGTGATTAATTTAAAAATAACTCCAATAAAAACCGGTTTTTAAATTTTGAATTTAACGATTTCAAAAAATTACAATTAACATTATATACATACTAGTGCCATCTACCAAAGACTAGATAAAATAAATAAAAAATAACCCAACAAAAGATGTCGTATCAAATTATAAAATGAATAAAGCAAATTGTCATAAATTATTTTTTTATTGAATTATCAAAAACAAAAACGCGAAAAATAATTTATTATAGAAAAACATGCATTTAACACATAACTCTTTAAATTTTAAGAATTTTTAAATAAATAAAAATCGATATTTCTTATTAAAATACTTTAATACGCAAATCTCTTCATTTTTTCGAAGCTGCGCCGACGAAAAAAATGAGGGGAAACAAACCACAAAACCAATAATAAATAAAAAAAAATGTTTAATTTAATTAAATTATGCAATCAAGGAAATTGTATCAATAAATGTTTTTTATTGAAAAATATTTGTAATAAATTAATTTTTATGTAAAATTTGACATTCGATGAAGTTTATTTGTGGAGAAGAAAAAAATGGCGAACAATGTCAAATTTTAAAATTCATAATTAAATATTCAGAAATGTATTAATATGAATTAGTCATTTTAAATAATGAATAAAAATTATAAAAACGAAACTCATGCATAAAAAATTACGTATGAAAATAACTAAAAAAAAGAATTTTAAGAACACGAAATTTGATTGTGAAATATATTTTCTGATTGAATATCGACCGCCATATTGAATCAATAAAATTTCGTCATTTTTTGGATTTTCCAGAATTGTTGTATTTTAAAAAGTTAACTTATGAAAATAATAAATTAAATTATTTTTTTTTATCATTATTATTATTATTTTTTTTTTCTATTACTTTTATTATTTTTATTATTTTTACTATTGTTATTATTTTTTTTTTCTATTTCTTTTCTTATCATATTGTTTCTTTTTGAAACTTTACCTGCTGTGTCTGCAGTCGTAAGAGGCAAAACGCCTCATAGATTGTATATTGTATATATAAATAAATAAAAATAAATAAATAAATAAAATAAATAAGTAATTTTGATAATTTGGAAATTATTGACAGGTACTAATCTATCCAACCATTCATGTCCAAAAATTCAGAAGCTGATAAATTGACGGAAAATGACAATATGGAAGAACAATTCGAGAAACTTGCTAGAGAAAATGCAGCCTTTTCATTAAATGGCGAGATTAAACCAAACAATCAAACCAAGTTGTCCAGCAAAATCAAAACTAATAAAACAATTTATGCTGGAGAATATCTTCACGGACACGACGCAAACAGTGGCGGTGTAGATTGTCAATGACAAAAATAAAATATTATAGGCAAACTCACATTTAAACAGAAAAATCCCGAAAATCCTATGGAGTCTCAGAACTATATTTTGTATTAGACAAATGTGAGGTCTAGTATCAAAAGTCACAAAAATTGATGATTCTGCTTGGTTGCCATCGTTTAGATCTCTTCCATCTCATCTCCACACGACATAAATTCAGTCAGATATTATGTTAGTAAATGTCAATTGGGAACGTTAGTGGGTCGATTTTGTCATAATATTTCATCTCCACAGGACAGAACAGCAGACATAACACCTGTTCTGATTGAATTCATGTCGTGTGTAGACTCCACATTAAACTTGGAAAACTAGCTGGCTACAAGCACAATAATTGAGTAAAAAATCTGTCAAAAACATTTTAAACAATTCGAAAGGAAAATTTTTAAAAGAAAATTTCAAAATTGAAATAAGAACTTGCCGGAAAATTCTTAGTTTTTTTTTTTATTATTTTTTTAAACATTAAAATAAATTTAAGATAGAATTGTTTAACATAAAAGAACTTGTATGCTATGAAACATATCTTTGAATATTTCTCACCCAAAACTGCTAACAAAATATTCTTATTCGATTGAAGACATCGCTCGGGCCTGCAAACGAACACGTCTAATATATTCCAATCGGTTTTCATAATAAACTTTAGAAGCCTCCATCTGTGCTGGGTTATTAATATTTGGATTGTTCAAAAAATCTTGAATACCAAATAGAATTTGTTTCATGATAATCTCTGGATGCCAACCTTTGAGTGGATGGAATAGTGACAAACAAATTAAACCATTATTAAAAACATTTTGATGAAATAGTGGTGGTACAAAAAAACACTTTGGCGGGTATGTTGGGTAGCCATCATCAAACATCATACGTAATTTATATATTCCACCTTCCCATGGCGTGCCTTTTTTTCCGGGTATCGCGCAGTCCAAAATCATTAGATTTAATGTGCCATCTGGATTTTTAATTGGTCTTACCACGAAACCAAATGGATGGTCTTTTCTCCATGCTTTCCTTTATTGTGCAAGTCGAGCAACTGAAAGGATTTATAATATCTTATTTAAGAAAATTGACCAGCTCAAAAAACTAATTACAATCACATCTGTCAAAGATAATATCAAATGATACTAGATGCCTCAAAAATATAAAAACTACCTTAATTTTTTTCAAGCATCGTAAATAATGTAATAGATATAAAGTAATTAAAACAGAATCCTAAAATCGTAAGAAATGCCAGGATTTCTAAATCTTAAAAATAAGGTTTCCTGAAACACTGCGGTATCTAGGTATTGAATGGATACCAACTACCCATATCTATTTCTCAAATTTGGTTTAAACTTATTCTGAAATTGTTGAATCTTGAAGATTCAGGAATTATTTTATATTTTTAGCGGTTTCAAAAAAAAACTCTGCTTATTTTTAGTAGTTTTGATGGCACTACATATGTTTTACATCCGGACAAGAGATGAAACGCTCAAGGTACGAAAAAAAAACAAAAACCCTTTTTTCAATAATTTGTCTAATTTGTCATGCACTCAACTAAACTCATTAAGTTTCCTTGTATTGTATTGGAGAGGCCTCCACAGTTACGGGCCTTGGGACTTGTAGGAGTGTATAGCAAGTCTCGTTCTAGAGAAAGCTATGTATTCACACAAAAAGTGTTCTTCTGACTCTTTTTTCTTCAGGCTGCCTCCCACATGGCGGAATCTCGGTTACCCTTATTTTCCACATGTGTTCGTTTAAGGAGTAATGTCCTACCATAATACCCACAATAGTCCTAACAGGGTTTTACGCTCGAGTCCGAGCAGCATTTTTGTCCTTCGTCAATCTGGTCCAATCAATCTGATTTAAGCTTGCCTCATTATAGTAAGTTGCTTAAGTCTAACTTGTTTGAAGCAGAAGCACCGTTCGATCATAGAAAGATATCTGACAGGGATTTTTGAAAAACACTATTTATATAACAAATATAAAGACGTACCCTATTTTATATTTTCCTTTTCTTTTTTGAATCCTATAAGAAACAGGTTTACTGAATGTTTTATATATTCACAAGAAAAACAGCTTGGCATATTTTTTTCATGCATAATTCATAATGAATTCTTATCAGCATAAATCCCATATCCTTGGAATAATAAATATTTCACATCTGTGTATCAAGGAAGAGAGTTCTAGAAATGTAAGGATTTCATGTAAACTTCTCAACATTTCAAATTCATATATTTCGCATATGCAAAACTTTCGACGATGATTTATGTCCTTAAAGAATTTTTATCCTTAAAAAAAGAAAATCGAGAAAATTCGTAAAACTTCGTTTTAATAAGATTATGCGCTGTATATCTGCTATACACATGTATATATATATTGAATTCTTGAGTATAAATTAAAAGCTTTTCTATGGAAGGAATACGAGCTTATTTGTCCTCGACCTGGAAAAAAAGCTTTTATAAAGAATTATGAGAAATTTTTTTTCCTTTTTTAAATTTTAAAATATGAAATGAAGTTGGCTACGATTTTGTAGTTAAGAAGGATTCATGAAAGTCAACTTGAAAAAGATAAGCTTTGAAGAAGAGATTTCTAGTGATTCAAGATTTAAAGGATATAACGAAAAATATTTTGCATATATTTTTGGATGTTGTTGTTTTTAATATTGCTCGTTAATAAATGTCGCCATTAATTTGATCATGCGCAATAATTATAAGAAGAAAAACTTTCCTTAATGCTGAATTTTAGTTGGTATTGAAAATTGCGTATTTTTCTTTCCCAATTTTAGAGCTGGCACGACAATTATAAGGGGAAGGGCATATAATATTGATTCGGGAATTTTGTTTTTTTTTTTTTTACTTGCTTGAATTTTTCGCTTTTTTTGGGGGAGATTTTTGTCAAATAGGGATGTTACCAAATATAAATGTTTTCATGAAATTAAATTTAAATTTAATATTAAAATTATAGGTTTTTGTTTTTCATATCAAAAAGTATTTAAGACTCGTAACTTTAAAATGTTAAAAATCTATGAAAAGAACACAGCCAACTTAACCCAAAAGTTCCCCTGACAAGAGACAGAAAACCTGTCTCCGTAAAGGACTCGCCTAACTGTATACTTGGCTTCCAAACACTTAAAAGTCGTCGATTATTCTAAGATATAATTTTCCGACAGCAACTAATTTCCGGTAATATTGACGCATTGCTTTTTAAATTAGTTTCTTTTCGGGACTAACCAACATAACTCTTGGTCTATCTATACATTAGCCATATACCTTTTCATCTAACTCAGTGATTCTGAACCTTTTTAAAGTCAGGGAGCACTTTTGATCATAAGGAAAATTCGCGGTACACCAAAACTAAAGATTAAAAAACAAATAAAGATAACTTTTATTAAAAATAAAACTGATTATTTTATTACATACAAGTTAAAGATTACATTAATTAAAAGGATACATAAAAACATAAATACTCCAATGAAACTTTTTGCGGCAAAAATTATTTAATGTGACGCCTGAGCTTGTCGGCTTTTACAAATTTCAGCGATATTAGGTCTAATATTTGATATAGCTACTCTCATTTCTTCATCCAAATTGCTAAGCCTTTCGCTTTTCTTCGTTTTAATATTGGTTAATGTTCTCGACATTAACCAATATTAAAACCTAGCTCACACAAATATGAGGTTGAAAACTGTAGTAAAATTTGCAGTGCCCTTGTGGAGAGAGCTCGGTATTCGTCTTGAACTAAAATCCAAAATTCATCCAGAGTTATTTCTGAAAATTTTATTTTTCAGTTGATAAGGTAATCGTTCTTCTTCTTGATACGAAAATTCACAATTCGATGTATCCATGGAAGTATCAATTGCCGCAAAGGGGTTTCGTATCCAGTCATAACTTTCTATATTTATTGAAGGAAAGTTATATTCAATCTTTTCTTCCAATAAAATGAAATGTTCTGTCACAGCTGAAATAATTTCCTTAGCAGTGTTTTCATTTAACGAAGGAAACATATCTACTCTTTTTTTTTAAAATGTGATTTTATGTCCAAAGATAGAACAATTTATCTTAATAGAGAATCAGCCCACACATTTTTGTACCACGGACTGAACAAATAAAACTAGGAAATCGAGTTGTTGTCGCTATTAAAATTAGATTCGTGCACCTATAAAATTAAAGCCTGGAAGTCGTTAACAAATTTAAGATAAGAGTTGCATATACATACATTTTTTCACCAAAATCATGATACTTTTAACTTTGATCTAAGATTTGATGAATCTGACGACGAGCGTTCGTAAAATTTAGTTTTCTAAAATCAAGAATCTCTGGGTACACAAGTTCTTCTTCGAGTACAAACATCCTTTGATGAGAAACTCATAGATTCAATCTCTGATCTCGGCTCTTCACAATTATTTTTCGATCCCAGCGTTTCTACATGTATCGAATTTCCCTATTTTTAAATTATCATCACGCAATCGTTTTTACAATGCCAAGTGATTCATATGCACGTCAAAATGGTGACTGTTATAATTGCTAAGACGCCAGATTCCGACAGGTATGTATTATTTACAAATTTCATTAATTATTTATAGTTTACTATGATGTTAAAGGTCCGGGTGCAAAAATCGAATAGATATTGTATATAAGTACGTATTGTATGGCACGATCATTACTTTTATCTATATGCTATATAATTAAAGTGCTATCGCTTAAGTTTAACTTTCCTCCTGCAAGCTTATTATACAACCGATTTTAAATGTTTTGACCTCTATCGAAAGGTTTTGAATACGTACCAGAATTCGATATGTTCTCTACGTAAACTATTAACTATTCAATACAAAGCGTTCTAAAGATGGTTCATCCCAAGTTTAATCAAAATCGGTATAGTCTTTTCTGAGGTCGTGTTAGATATGTTTGCCTTCTTAAACTAACTTTAACTATATATTAGGTTATAAAAAAATAAATGGCGATTTTTAACCTTTAACTTCGAATGGACATATTTCAGCTCAAATAAAATTTTATTAATCGAAATAAAAATCATAAGAATCAACACATTTTTGCCATCGAGAAACAAGTTTATTTATTCTGATAGTGATGTAAAAAAATCAGGAGTACTGGAAGCAACAAATTCTTCGAAGGGATTTATGACGGCCATCTCGATTGTTTAAGGTTTTATCGTGCAAGAAGTTGTCCAAGTGTTTGAAAAAATGTTGTAGTCGTTTGGCGAAGGGTCTGGTGAGAGGTTTCTTGAACTCATGTAAGAAAATCATACGAATTTGCTTATTCTCCATGTTCTTTTTAATTGTTTGAAAAATTATCAAAAATTATTCTCGATTGTTATAAGCAATTAGAACGACAAATGTGGTTCATTCATTTCTTCATGAACTAATAATAAAGCGTATTATAAAGGTTGCGTAGATCAAGTTTCGTCAAACTCTATCCTTTCGTTTCCGGACATCATTTAAGAGGTATACTTTTTTACCAGTCGTGTATAAAGAAATGTATAGGTTTCATATATTCTTTATCATTGCGTCTTTGATTTTGTCTAATTAATTATAATTGCGTCTTGTTAAAAATGTTATCATTAGGAATAAGTACACCCATACGTCGCTTTACCGCCTAGATACGTTCCGGAAAAGTTGGCCGTAAAGCGAAAAGCCGTATAACGAATCAATTATTTTTATAGCAGTGCTACCTAAAGGGAGAAACTCCAACTAAACAGAAGATCTCTAACAGTATGTATAGCATTTTTTTTTGCCCGTATAACGAAACATTGGAGGCCGTAAATCGAAAAAAGGCCGTTATAGCGAAATGTCGTTATAGGTGAAATGCCGTATAAAGAGCGGCCGTATAGCGAGATATAGGTGTATTTGTAAACGCACCGAAAAAAAAACTCAATATCCAAACAAAGTATTTAAAAAAAAAAACAAATATAATAATTAAATAATAATGAAGCATCGAAATGAAAAATAATTAAAGAAAATAAAAAGAAAACCTCATTACACGCGCCGCTATACTAATGTGAACCACTTTAGACGCAATAAAAAAGAAGAGCACAAAAGCCAAAAAAAAAAATCGCGAGTTGAAACGAATTCAGCGCATTGAACTTGTAAACACTAAAAAGCGATTTCTAATCTGAAATGGGAATAAATGTGGCAGTATGTGTTGCGCACACATTCAAAAATCACTGTAAATATTGTGAATAGCATAAATATTGGTTTTGTGGAAAATACAAGCAAAAGAAAATTCATGTTGAAAAATATTCACAATGAAAAGAATAAGCAATGAGTGAACATATGTATCTAATAAATTATAATTAAGAAAGCTGTATGCGTTTGAATGCATTTAATTATGAATGCACACGATTAGGCCTACACACTTTTAAGTTATCAATAGAATAAAAATTTCAATTTGATTTTAATCGAAAAATTCAAACTAATGTGTGTGTGTAGGCTTTAAATTTGTTTAAGCATATTTATTTAACATTCGTGAGATATCGTTAGAAACAGTCTATGGTACAAAAATATAAATAATTAACAATCATAATTGGGAATTGAGTAAGAAGAATAATATGATGTGATCACAGCATGATAGTCTTGTTTTTTATTAGTTGTTCCGGAACAGAACAAAATGTTCGATATTGAAAATAACAACAAAGTTCTCTATTGTTCTGTTCCGGAACAAGTAATATAGGATGGTGTATGCCCTAGTTGTTCCGGAACATAACAAAATTTTCGTCATTGAAAATAACAACAAAATTGAAATAAGTTACTCTCCTTTGTTCTGTTTCTGAACAAGTAACAGGCTTGCCTTCTCGCTAATTGTTCCGGAACAGAACAAAATGTTCGATATTGTTCATCAAATTTTTAATGATGCCATCGATGCTTCCTCTATTTTAGATGAAATGCATCTTAATTCAAACATTTGTTCCCTAAGATCCGTGGAGTTGTTTAAAATCAATTTTCACCGAACTATGGACTATGGGAGGAATCAACCAATTTCCAGAATGTTAGCGAGGTAAATTTAAATGTACAAGTTTTTGAGTTTTTCCTTAGCAAGCACAAGCTGAAAAGATTCTTATATTATAATTATTAGCTTTCTTTTTGAATTAACTTTTATGTGACCGCCAATGCAGTGGTCAATTTTATTTTTATTTACATGTGTTGGTTAAGGGATGGGATGTATAGTTATGTCTTCCCTTTCTCTCCTTCCCAACACTAATGCGAATAATATCACTTTGTACTACATTCGAAGCTACGTTTAATCGTTGCCTTAAGAATGATAATACGTGATGCTTACTTGAAGTATATATCTGAAGTGTTTGTAAAAAAAAACAACAAAGTTAAAACACGATATTCTACTTTGTTCTGTTCCTGAATAGGTAGTCGAAACAAAAACATCCTTAAAGTCCCTTCATGCTTTAATGTAAAAATTATATTTATGCACTGAAGAAAATAGAATTGACAGTTTCTTGCAAAAGAGCATAGCTGAGCTTTCCTTATACTGCCATATTTTTTTATGGTATGTATTTAGTATTATTTAAATGGTTATGACTCTCATATAAAAATATCTGGAAGCTATAATCGAATTATAGTAAATGAATATTGTCAAAACATATTTGATTCCAATACCATAATACACGGTAAAAAAATGGGACTTTTCACCTTTTGGTTCGTTCTTATTTGAGTATAGTTAATGATTTTCAGTTTAGATTAAATACACAAGAAATCGTCCTCGAATGTAATGTTTTAAGGTCCACTAAGGGTAAGTTCGCGCTCGCATAACTAGAAAGTCATTCAAATTGACATCTTTTTTTTTAACCGTGTACTATAATCTAATACTATTTACATATAATTCGTCACCATAATCACCGGACTCAGATATATTAACCCCCTTTATTCTATTCAATTTAAACTAAATAAATATAGTATTGACGAAACTGATTTAATTGAAAAAGTGAGGGCACTGCCTTAGTGGTAAAAGTCTCATGCTTAGTATCGTATAATCCTGAGTTCAAATTCGGTTTGTGGCAATTGCACTTTTTTCCAGTCTATATATAAGAGCTTCAGAAGAGGGATTCTCTTATTTAGAAATCAAAAATTCCTTAATTTGGTTAATTGTGTATATTATTGTGCTTAGCTGGTAAAAAGGGTACGTGTGAACTTGTTAATGGCGCAACAATCGACAATGTTTGTATTTCCCCCGAGTTCTTAACTGAGAATTTTTAAGTTATAAAATAATTTATAGTAAAGTGAAGTAACACTAGCCGCCTAGTGATTTTAGATTTCTCATGCTTTTTTTTAGTAGCGAGGGGTCCGGAGTTCATATACCGACAATTTCACTTTATTTTTCTTACTTTTCTTCAGTCACACAATTTTTGCTTTTGCGATTCATTATTTCTATACAAATATAACATTCTTGGGGCACATCATTTCCAAAAACCCCTTATCTCCAAAATATATTTCTCCTGGGATAAAACTGACAATAATCCTATACAATGCAAATATATTGGGAATGGGCAGATGTAGTGCCAAAATCTTCAATCGTGTTCACCACTGTCGACATGAAGATATCATTTTTATATGAATACCCTTTATTTATGACTGAATCCCTGAATTTCGTGCGATTACCTTTCATTGCAAAACCCTCCTGAAATTATTATATTCATATTTTTTTCAGCCAAATATTTCTGGATTTAACGAACAGAATTTTTTTTAGAAATGAGAGAAATTTAGTCAACTCTTCGACATTTGTCAAGTTTTAGTGTAAATAGCTTACTATATCAGAATTAATTATCAAATAAAATTCATTTAGAGAATAATCAACCCTTAAAACCCAACCCATTTTCATGATAAAATGCTATAAAAATCATTCATTCATTTCAAAGAAAAAAATGTCATTAATATATGTTTTTTTGCTTCAGGGCTTATGAAAAATGAAGCAAAAAAAAAACCTTTAACTTTATACGAGCCCTAACGACTGATATATATATATTGATGTTTCTTCCCCTTTCGATTCGCGTTTTTCAAGTGTGGCCAAGCACTCCTTCAATTAATTTTGTAATACAATTAAGGCGGAAATATTTTCCCCCTTATTTATTGTAAAGATAATCTGCAATGTTAACGCTCCCGTGTCCATATAACTTTGCCCTAAAACTATATATGAGGAAGTTTTGTTATGTTTTTCATTAACGAAACTTTTGCAAATTGTTTAATTATATCGTAAGCAATTTTACCAATCTATAAACTCCAAATTGTTTTTTTTCCTATTTTCTTTCAATTATAACTTGCCAAAATCGAATTGAATGGTAGTTAGTTTTCTTGCGGAAGTAATGTAGTTAGGTTTTTACCATTTACGATATGGCAAGTAGTTTTTCTGAAAACGCTTTTATAATCAGTGTAAACTTTCTTCATTAATGACTTATATTATTTGGACTTTGCGCGATTTGATTTCCACCAACCTCATATATTAACTTGTCATAAATCAAAATGAGATTAGGCACCGTATTTCTTAAAGAATACGAAAATCTTACATGTATGTTTAAAGAACATGATTTATTCTGTTATTTAGTTTTAAGTTAATCTCAAGTTCAGAATGTAGTATCGGAATCAAGCACACCACCTATTTTTCTCCATTAGAAAAAGAAAAAATACGAGTGTCTCTACGATAGCACCAGATTTAAATTTCGCGCTATTTTCATTTCATTAAGTTAACAGTACTAAAATCTTAACATTTGTCATCTACCATTGTTCCGATTAATTAATACTCAAGGAACTCTGCACGAAGGAACGACATTATTATTATTGACGGTTTGTCAGGTTTCGATCCCCTACTGTGGTCAAAGAGACAATTCCACAAAATTGAAATCATGCGATTCTTTCGGAGCATTCTTTATTTAATTAACTATTAAATTCCCAGTCGAATGAGATATGGATCATACCTGTAGAACCCAGAATACCTGAGATATACCGATTGCTATGTAACGAGAGCGACCAAAATTCTCTGGTACAACTCCTGTGTTGTGTAACTCATGTGCGTGCTGAGTTAATGACAGTTTTCAATGATATCTCAATATTTTTTTTGATCAAACAATTTTAAAACTTAAAGAATTTTAAATAAGGAATTTGTCTTACAAGTATACCATTTTTTTTTTTGGTTTATGCCACAACAGAAATCTATAGCGACGTAAAACCATAGTCGATACGTTTTTTCCGAAGAAATAAGAAGTGATCTTGTAAAACAAAGACTTGTCCTATGTTTTCTTTGATCTAACAAAGTTTAAGGAAAATTATTGATGTGCCTGAAGTGAAGCTAAAAGCAACAAAAGAAAAATTGGTTTAGGTTCTTCAAAAAATTAAGAATTCGTAAAAATAACAAAGCCTAAAAAAGGAAAATCTTTTTCAAAGTGTGTTACGAATTTTCAATAAAATTTAATAATATTTCAGGTCACAAAAAGTTTCAATCTAAATAAATGCATTATTTGGCAAAGGAACTGAAAGAATGGACTGAATCCAATTCAATTACTCCAAATCACAAGTTTCGTTCGAATTCGAATTCGCTAAATGGAATTTGGAGCTGACACAATCCCATATGTATTTTGTGTACCAGGTTTTCAAGAAATTCTAATACACGGTAACCCTACGACTCCATTAGGCTTACCCCATGACCCCATTAGACTTTTTTCAAGACTTATTTTCTGTCGGACTGAAAAAAAGTCCAATTTTTCGAGTCTCCACGAGACTTTTTTTTCAGTCCGGCAGAAAATAAGTCTTGAAAAAAGTCTAATGGAGTTGCCTGGTAAAGTATATGAAAGTGTTTTTGGATAAGGTATTTTCCTTTCTTTATCTAATGGCGGACATTGAGAATTAAAATACCGCAATTCTATTATATTTCTTTTGTATATAATTTTCCCAAGACCCGTTCAAATTTATTGCCAGATTCTAACGAATAAATATATCACTAAATTGAACAAAGTCGAATACGACTTGAAAAGCGAACGAACAAAATCTTTAGATGAAAAAAAAATGGAATTTGTATTGAAGTCAATTGAAGCCCCATTCGAAAGAGAACGCGTATAAACCAGCCGGAAGGCTTATAAGCAACGACGACGGCATCAAAGAAAATGTGTATATGGTAAACAATAAATCGCCTTATAAGATGTCACATCAGGTGGTCCCTTTTGATGATGATGTTGATATTTTGGCGGCATAAAAACAATTCAAAAAAATTTATGAAAAAAATTATTTTACGACAATGAAATGCTAATTTTATGCATTTTTATTTTTAAATTTTTTTTATTTATGAATAAAAATTTTAATAAGTTAGATTTAAAATTAAAGAATAAAATTTAAAAATTTAAAAAGATATTCAATAATTTAGAATTAAATTGGAAATTATGTGTTTAAGAAAAATGGAAATAGCGGGAAATGAACGACAATTACGATCAAGAAATGAGAAAAATATGTCCTAAAGCAGTGGTTCCCAAATTGTTTCTCGTGGCGGGATTTTTGAACTAAGGTTTTCTCATCACGCCCTTCCCTCCTAAGTCAAAGCATTACTTATATTTACAAATAATAGATAAAAGAAAATAAAACACGTATAACACCAGAAAAATTATAATTGGCATAATATATAAGGTATGTTTTATTTGCCATACCCTACCCCGGAGCAGGGTAAGTGGTAAAAAAAACGAGCAAGAGTAGGAGAAAGCTTTAATTCAAATATTTGTAGCGCTGCTTAGCAACCATATTGTAATTAAATGAGAAACTTTTAGCTAATACACTTTTTATGGTAGAAAACTGAACTAATTCGGGTGCAATAGTTAACACCTGCTCTGAAAGTAGTGTAGGATTTGCTCTTTTGTTGTTTTTGTATTCAATGTAAAATTTTGCTCTACCCCAGAGCAAGTGGCAAATAAAGCAGACCTATAATGTCAAATAATTGCGTTATTGACATGGGCGTAGTAAAGGGGGGACATGGGTGCCCACTCTACAAAACTCATTGCCATACCCTAGAAAAATCGACAGTATTGAAGAAATCGACTGTTTTCATTCCTTTTATCTTGAGAAAAAGATTCAATACCATTATCATATCTCTCATTAAATTGCTTCGTTACTTCTAATATTTATCAATTCTACTAAAAAGTTAGTTGATCTCTAATCGAATTACCGAAATTGAAACCTTGCGTTGGCTGATCAACTGCCCCTACCCCCTCCTTGGAAAACTCCCTAGCTACGCCAATGGTTATTGAAAAAAATTAATTAATTAAATTATTGTTTCTTCGAAAATGAAAAAAAATTATAAAAGTTTTTGAAATATTCCGCGACGACCATGTAAAGACGCTGCGACTCCGCAGGGCGTCGCGGCGCACACTTTGGAAACCAACGTCATAAAGTAAACAAGAAAATAAAAAGAAAATGGTTTTAAGTTAATTTTAAAAATTCTTCCAATCAAGAAAATATATTTTAACATAATTTTCAGACCATTTTTTTTCTCATTTTTAAAAAAAACTTTGATTAACTGAAAATCGTGACCAAATCTAAATGCCGTTGGATGTTCATAAAATTTCAAGCCTGTTGGATTTTATTACATATTTTCCAAAAAAAAAAATCATCTTCTTCAATATTATATGAAAAACTCATAAAATCTAAAAAATTCTTACTACCTAACAATTTCCAACTCGAAGAGCTGCAATTAATTCTGAACGATGTGAACATGAAACCCATCATCGAGATAATAGTATAGAGCCACTTAAAACAAAACCAAAAAAAAGACAAGAAAAAAAAACCCCGATCCATCTTAATGCTCCACACTTGAGTTATTCTCCCTTTATCCATATTTCCGAAACATAAATATTCCAACATAAAATGTCCAGGAAAAAAAACAGCATAATAAATGCGAATAACAAAATCCATTGCACAAAAAAAAAAAGAAAGAAATATAAAAAAAAATGGAGTGATGAAAGGAACTAAAAAACATTTGAATAGAAATGAGTATAATGAAAAAGAAGAGAAAAAAAATCTCCATCCAACAACGCTCTATCCAAAGAATCTCAACAAACGAAAGAAGGAAAGGATGTTCATGTTGAACACCAGCGAAATGCATCCAAACTTCAGCACAGAGAGGCACAAACAGAAAAGCAGCGAAGGGCAATATAATAAACAACAACAACAAAACAAACACAACCCACAGCACCAGAAAAAAAAGCTCAGGCCAACAAAAAATTGTGAAAATAAAAATCCCTGAGCAAGAAAATTGTGTACGTAAGAAAATTGTATTGCAATAAAAATGAAATCCATTTGGAGGTGGAATGTCGGAAAGAAAAGAAGGTTGAATGAGTGATGGTTTCTCTTCATTCTGTGCTGTTGTTGTTGTTCTTTTGTTGAATAAGAACGACATGACCTGAATGTGGACGACATGGACCAAAAAAAAAGCAGCAACAACAACAAAAACGGATGGATTTAAGTAAATCAAACGCCCAAACATTGGATGAGAAATGTACTCGTATATGTGTAAATGACCCTTTTATATTGTTGCTGTTGTTTTTGTTGTTGAAAAGGTGCTCATTGCTCATTGAAGAATATACGCATATGCAACCCACACACACACACACACTCACTCTCATCAAACATGCATTTTAAATGGGTTTTCTAAAAATAAAAAGGTTAGGGGATATTTTTGTTGTTGAATTTTATGGTTTCGCCCACATCTTTTGTATTTCTCGACGGGATTTTCGATATACAAGTATGTATATATATTCTAAATTTTTGTTTTGTTTTGTTTTGTTTATATTCCCAGTGCAATCTCGGATTGATGTTGCTGCTGTGATAACTATATAGCCATATAAGTGCCTATAAAAACAGAAGAAGAAAAAAAAACAGATGATAATGACAGATAATGATACTGAGACTGAGCTTTTGGTTATTATTCCTTTTTATATTATATAGCTTTTGGATGTAGTCTTCATATTGATATAAATCCGGGGATTTGGTATTGGTTACATCATAAAATTCTCTGATTACATATTTTACAGATTTACTCATAGTTTAGTAATAACTTTAATGTAATGTGATGGATTAATCTCATCTTATGCCGGAAACAGAATGATGGATGTACGACGAATATACAACGTTTTCTGTTTTCAAATTGTACAAGTATAAAAATAGTCTGTCGTGGATCCGTCACGTTCGTTCTGTGTAGTCTAATTGAAAACGCGTATACATTTAAAATTTTAATGCGTTGTGAATCCGTCGTGCGGATCCATCATTCTGTTTCGACCTTTATGATGTGTTCGCGGTTAATCCACAGGGATTTAATCTATGTATGAGTTATAATAATTTTAAGGGAGTAACAATTATCCCATATATTAAGTAATTGCAAAAGTTCGTGCCCGATTTGAAATCAAATTAAATACAACACATTTTCTTGAAAAATAGTATTTATTAATTAATAATGACTACGTTTACACCGACAAATTTTTAGGTCACCTAACTAAAAGTTAGGTTTGGTCACACGTGTTTACACCGGACTAGACCTAAGTCTAAAACTACGGCATATGTGAGCATTTATGGAACTTGGATATCAAGAGATGAGCTGTCATCTATTATCTTGTTTGAGGTTAACCTAAACGATAATAACTACTGCAGTACCATCTTATCAGCTGTCAAAATGTTCTTTGGTCGATTTAAATTTAAGGTAGGTCTACAATTAAGGTGACCTAACCTAGGTTACTTTGGACATGTTTACACCGTCATATTTAGATTGACCCAAGCACTTAGGTCTCTTTTTAAGTCTCGGTGTAAACGTAGCCAATGCATACTCTCCGTCAGAGTTTTTGATTTCCTTCTTTGCAGAAACTGCGTGGTTTCTTTTCAAAGAAAGTCATAAGGGACAGCTTTTGACTTCTTCCATAGAATCATTTGTTGGCAGGCGAGGAGAGAAATGATTGTGAAAACACGATTCAGTTTGTTCTGTACTGTAAAAACGCATCGGAACTCATATATCGAGTTTCGAAATGTATATCCAAGTTACTTTAAATGACGAAATGCCATCGGATTATTAACATTTAGTCTCTCAGCAATCTGTGCAGCAGTAATTCGTGGAATATTATTCACTAAATCACGACTAAAGTCATGACCCACTTGGCTCTGAGCAACTTCAGAGCCAAGTTTATAGTTTAGATTGAAGTCACCATTTTGAAATCGACCAAACCACTTTTTAACTGTCCCAAAAGCAGGAACACCGTCCAAATAAACGTCTTGAATATTTTTGGTTGTAGTTCCAAGTTTCTAAGCTACTACTGATCGAACTGAAAAAAGGCAAGCAAGCCCAAAGAAATTGAAAATTCGATGACAACATTCCTAACAAAAAAAATGTAATTCATTTTTATGTTTTTCAAGCAAATGTTGAATTTCAAGTCACGATATTTGAAAAAATGTTTGTATGTATGTGAAACTTAGTATCCTCGGAGATTTTGTTCCATGAAGCTTTCACTTCTGTTATATACGAATTTTACTCCAATAATACAAGAAACATAATTGTGCCTGAATCATTGATGAAAGAAGAACTTATCAATTTTACAAGTAGGCCTATTTATAGAGCCGCCTTACTTCATCCGACAAGCGAGATGAATCTCAGAATAGGGCTGACTATGTTCAATATACAAACCAATTAGAAAACAAATCTAAACCAATCTTTTGACTATACACGTAACTTACTAATGGAGTTCTAATGTAAAAATAGAAGAAGATACATATATGTGTATCAAGCTTAAGGGCTTTCAATTTTCCGCTGTTAAACGGCACAAATTGATCCCTTTGGGATTTGATTAAAATGAAAATAAATATTTATTTTGTAATAATTTTTTCTGTTTTGATTTAAAATAGGGTAAAGGGTAGTTATTTATTATTTATTTTCTTCCAGGTTTCACAAATATATGACTTTTTATTAAAGATATCCTTTTTATACAAAATTTTAATGAACTAATATAAATGAAAGTGGAGGGAAGAGATGATCAGGGTTTCGAAAATTGCATCATTTCGAAATACAAAATTGTACTTTAGAATTGTAGATGAGAGCCAAGATTAGAAAATGTAATGAATCCTAGTCTTTCTTTTGAGCAGTCTTGTCAACCTTGGCCTCAATATCATTAAATTTAAATATTTTCGTCATTTCATTGTTTAAAATTTTCTTTTTCGAAGTTTTGTTCTTGTTTACAAAGCTCGTAAATCGACAACGAATGAATAAAGCTAGATTAACCCTTTCGAGGACAACGTTCATAAAGTGGATCCGTAAGAGTGGTCTCGAATTTTATAACGTAAACATCTCGCTACCAAACTTAAAGTAAAATGATATAGACACAAAGTTAGAACATCTCAGAGCAGAGAAAAACCCTTATTGACTTAAAGCTATAAAAAAGTACTTGACTGAGAGACGAAGAAAAGGGATACAGGAGCAATGGAATTCTATTATTTTTAGTGATGAGTCCTAATTTTTTGTGTGAGACACTAGATTTTGGCAAGTAGGTGATATTATGAACTTATTGACGATTTTGAAAGATTTGTTGA
This sequence comes from Xylophagus ater, assembly GCA_963422695.1. Lineage (NCBI taxonomy): Eukaryota > Metazoa > Arthropoda > Insecta > Diptera > Xylophagidae > Xylophagus > Xylophagus ater. The sequence goes on along the minus strand of OY730486.1, from coordinate 6,598,224 downwards.
AAACGCTAACTTAAAGCTTAAAAACTAGAGTATTTTATCCAGATTTTGATCAGGGTTCCGTTCACACCGGTGTAAAAAAAAGTCGGTGTAAGCTAATGTCAAAAAAGCCGGTGTCGAAAAATGTAAGTTGTTTGCGAGTGAACAATCTTTGTCGTAGTCAGGGGTGGCTCAAACATTTTTTTTAAAATGCCGCGCCCTAGGCAAACTTTTTTGTTGCGCCCTCCCCTATCCAAGGAATAAAATTTTTTACAAAAAGTTATAGTTATAGTTTATTAAGTATGAGCAAAATAATATAAATACACCCAGGCCCCTTTTTGTTTTGCGTTGTTTTCGAATTTGCATCGCTCCTAAAATTACACTCTGCATCGTAGATTTTTCGAAGTTGCGTCGTTAATTTTTTTGATTTTATTTTTTAAGCCACAAATTTCCATTTTTTTGTTATAAATAATTATTTTACAATTTAAAAAAATTAATAAAGTTTCTTTTATTTATGTTTCTCAAATTATTAATTTTATTAGTTTTTTTCTTCAATATTCACATGGTTTCTGATGAAAAATTTTAATTCACTTTGCGTTGTTTCACTCTGCGTCGCAAAATTTTGAAACGTATCTGCGACCCAAAGCCCCGGTGTATAATTATTTGTAAATAAAAAAGGTATATAATCTACCCAACTATTATATAAAAAAGTTTTCTCCGCAAATCATATAAAAATGAGGTGTTCATACAAAAATGAGGTGTTCATACATAAATTAGGTGTTCATATAAAAAAGAGGTGTTCATATAAAAATGAGGTGTTCATACAAAAATGAGGTGTTCATATAGAAATGAGGTGTTCATACAAAAATGAGGTGTTCATACAAAAATGAGGTGTTCATACAAAAATGAGGTGTTCATACAAAAATGAGGTGTTCATATAAAAATGAGGTGTTCATGTAAAAATGAGGTGTTCATACAAAAATGAGGTGTTCATATAGAAATGAGGTGTTCATACAAAAATGAGGTGTTCATACAAAAATGAGGTGTTCATACAAAAATGAGGTGTTCATACAAAAATGAGGTGTTCATATAAAAATGAGGTGTTCATGTAAAAATGAGGTGTTCATACAAAAATAAAAAATTTTGTTAAGGTGATAAAAATACTTGCATAAATATCTGTCAGCTTTTTTTCACAAATAAAACATAGGACGGCGACGAACTCTGTTCAATGCGTATCGAAATAGATTGAAGCTCATTACATAAATCCACTGCTTTGATGTCTTTCGAGCCGACATGACTTAATGCTGACTCAAGCTTAGTACACGATGCATGCAGATGCTGTGTTGTTACATTTTGTAGACTATTAAGTAAAAATGCGCTTTAAATCTTTGCTGGTGGTTCTGAATGAAATTATCTTGCCCTTCATATGAAAATTGTTTTTTTTTTTTAACCGAATGCGAATTGGTTCTAGTTCAAATTCCGTTGGAATGTTTTAGGGTAAATCTGTGATCAATCAATTGATTTTAGATTTTATATGAGAATATTATCACGATGGCAGACCAAAAAACTTGCAGAAATTCTGGCATGTTTCCATAAATTTGAATCAAGATATTAATGAATTGCATACTTTCAGACGTGTATTAAAATGTTTTTGATGATGACAGCCAGACACTGTCCGTCATACCGCTTAAATAAAATATACACATTGTTTTTTTTCAGTTTTATTGATTTAAAAATAAGTATATGTCTTCAGACTATCTGTTTTGCCATATGTCTTCAAATAATTTTTGTCAAAAATTAGACATCAAAAATACTTCTACATGTTTTCAACGTCGAAAACGCATAAACTTTTTATATATCTTTGTACCAATGTATTCCATATGAGTGTAAACGTTTAATAAAACCTTTAGGAAGGCATATGATATGGTAGATAGTCTGAAGTCGCCTTTAATTAAATATAGCGTACTTGTAAGCTATTAGTACAAACAATTTTCTTGGAAAATATTGCTCCAAACTGAGCTATTCATCCCTATTCTGTGATCCGATGTTTCAAGCTAAAACTAAACGCGTTCGATTCGATTCGCCATACAATCGCTATTTTTAAATCCGAAGTTTATCTCACATTTGCATCGCGTAATATATGATAAGCGCCGTATGCCAATGGATTGTCAAACAGTTTAGTTCCTCGTATTTTGTAGTGATTTTATTATTTTCAAAGTAAAAATGGCGTGAAAAAATCAATTCATTTTGCAATAGAAGAATTTATTTAAGAGATTCATCCGATATAATGGAATTAACCACAGAAACGTAATTTAAAATTGTTATTATTAACTTTCTTAGCTTCAAGAAAGATTTCCGGCTTAGTAAAACTGCTTTTAAATATGCCTTGATAATTAAATCTGTATTTTATATAAAAAAAAAGTGATATTCATCATATTTTTCTGAATAAATTATGATTTTAAATAAATCATTTTATTTTGTATTCATTATAAATGTAATAAAATAAATTCATCATAAAACTTCATACATCGTAAACTTCAAACGCGAGAAAATTACAGCGAGTGATTTTACCTCAAAAATGTCTTTCCGCCGAATCACAGAATAGCAAAAATCGAATAGATTCGAATACTTTGCTATGCGTTGCTACGCAGTTCATGTAATCGAATAAGGGGACTGTTCGACGAATCCAAGAATAAGAATTTGATTCGATCGAACGAAAATCGAATAAACGAACGCAACGTCGGATCACAGAATCGGGGTGATTATCTCATTAATCTTTGATCGATTGATTCATAATGTGTTCTATCTAGGCTATAGACATCAGTTAGTATTTAACAACGTTTAAGTTCAGAAAATATTAAAATATTCATCTCAGTCTCAGGTCATGTGTGACATTTCTTCGGAAATTTTCCCACCGTAATATTTATCAAAAATTCTCTATAATAAAACCGATTCGATTGTATACTATTTTCAAAATAAAATACCAGTTCAATTGACAGGCGGCCTCATTATGTCAAAATATAAATAAAATTCTACAATGTAACTAATTTTATGCAATTAAATAATTTTTTATTTTTTTTTTTTTACGAGTAAAGCACAGCACAACAGAATTCAGTACAATTGAAACATTTTTACCAGGTATTATTATTATTTTGAAATTCAAGGCGAACAAGCATTCACTTCCAAGCTGTGTGTGTACGTGCACGCAACGATGATAAAAGTTGAAAACCCAGGTAAAAACGAGAATATTCCAAATTTTATACGCAATTATTTAGGTCGTAACCTTACAAATTTCTCGTTTATGAAATACTACTCAATTTCAACGTGTTCGTCAATGAACTATTTTTAATTGAAATTGGAAGTTGTTTCGTCTTCTTCTTCCCTCTTGTCCCTTTCCCGTTGTCTCTTTATTTTTCATATATCTAGTTTGTATGCTGTGAAAAAAAAAACATAATGCATATTATTTCCCATAGATAAACTTCGTGTCGCATTCGTATAATTGCATATCCGTTCGGATTTTTCTGTATTCTCCAGTAGGAGAATGAATTTTATGTTTCGTATTCTCAAATAGTATTCCGATAATCAAGGCGTGGTTCTTCGGTTTCAGAAAAAGGGGAAAAATAATTCAACCAATGACGCATCTTTTGGTAAATTAAATAAGCATAGAAGGAGAGAAAACTCGATGGAATATAATAAATGGGGAGACTTTTATGTTCCTCGAAATATTGGATAAAAAAATTGGTGTTTGTTTTAATTTGAAAAAAAATTTTTTTTTCACATTACTTTTGAATTCCAAACTTTTGTATCCAAAATTTTCCATTTTAATGTTGAAAAAGGTAACCCTTTAGAAGTAGATCAGTTTAACTTTAGATAGTTGGGATGTAATCAATTATTGTTTTAGCAAAGCTTCAAAGCATTTTTTTTTGAGATCAAAACGAAATAGTATTTCGGCGATATTTAAGGGCTTTTTAAAATCCTAAATCGGTACTAGGTAAAGAAAACATGATGTCTTCACAGGCAAAGAAGCAGATATCGAGAACTATCGATATAGTCCTATCGTCCAGTAGTAAATCGGGAAATAATGTGAGGTATAAAGATTTGGAAATTTCCTCTAAATTCCCATAGGATCCGCAAATAATTAGTACAGAGTTAAAGAATTTGTGAATACATTCTATTATTCCAAAGAATCCCAACTTTTTCTGTTATCGATAGTTCTCAAACTTAACAAGGAATCAATGCTGCAATATATATGAGCATATTTAACAGGAGGAGTGAATGTTAGCAGGTCAATTATGTCTCTCGTCTTTTCCCTTGTCACAGTTCTACCTTTAGGATATAATAAAGGCTGTTCTACAATTTTCAATCTTTGTGGTCTATCTGCTACAGATTTCCTTATATTAATGGCATTAAATTCTGAATTTTCATTATGGTCACATTTGAATTGAATGAGGTGGGGTTTTGACGTTTCTACGTCAAGTTGGTCAAGTTGACTATGTAAACTATAAATAGCCTTCATGGCAACCTCTCTTTTATCCGAAAGAATTTTTAGATTATACACTTCTGATAGCATCTGCATATTATATCCAGAAATGTTTTTGCAGGTATTAGATTTCCTACTCTATTCCTGTATACCAAACCTTTTGTTCTTTTATGCTTTTGTAAATATCGGGTCCATTTATCAGGACAACTTCTTTTCCTCCCAATCAATGTGCTTGTTGCAATATTTTTATTGTTGCAATGAGAAGAATCCGAAGGAAACCAGAAACGTTTTCTTGAACCAGACTTTCTGTATGATAAATCGTATTGAACAACCATCAGATGATTTACTGTTTTTCACATCCATATTGTTATTAGTCTAACTCATCTTGATTATAAAAAAAAGAATATTTATTTCTTTAAAACTGCACTGACAAATTGAAATAATTGTTTATAATAATTCAAACCCAAATTCGATCTGGGAGTGATGTTGAAAAGGCTGAGAAAATATGTAGTTCGTGAAATATTGGTAAAGTATACAGTAGAAGTTAAAATATACCCAATTAAACTTTATTCTTAATGACTTCACAAGTACTTGATCCTGCGTTATCATTCAGCGCTTGCTAGTACAATTGAGTTGCCTATTGCAACGGTTTACATTAGAATACGGAGTTAATCAAAATGGCCTCTGAAATAAATTATTTATTTTTCAGTGGCCAAAAAAAATTTGTCGTTTAATGGTGTTAATCTTTATTATTCAGGAAAGTTATTATAAATATAAAAAGTTATGGCTATACCAAGTCATTTAACAGTTAAATTTAAGATTTTTCAAAAATTGGAGTTAAACGATTTGTGCGGTGAACGGCTCATATAAATTTATGAACACCTAAATCACCTTAACTCCATCACTCATTTATGATGCTTATTTGTCATTAAAATTTCCAAACACATGATTTCAATTATTCCGCTAAGCCGTTTGGAATAATTTGAATATCTTATCTTTATTCAATGCCTTTCTTTGGATCAGATATGTTCAAATTTTGAACTGTTTGAAGTGTCATAATGATGATTCATTTTAAATTAATTATATCAAAACAAATTTTCCCCATTAAATTGTTGAAGAATAGGATTTTGTCCTAATCTATAGCTAATTTAGTTAGCCATTACAAAAATTGCTTACTGCTTTCGTAGGTATACGATTCATCCTCTGTCATAGCTCGTCTTTGATTTTGCAATTATGAATTTAATTACATACTCTTAAGACACAAAGAAAAGCAAATATCACTCAAGTTAGGGATTGGGTGAACAACAGTGGTCTAAGTGCCTTTCGGAACTACTCCCCCTATAACTTCATACATTCATTCATAAGTTCGAGATAATGACTTTTCAATCAATATGCAGTTTGAAAAAAAAAAATATTCAGAAGAAGTCTAGACTCTAATAAAAGAAAAAGAAGATACAAAATGATTCATCATGTTTCTTTATCTTAAATTAGTTCCTTTTGTACCTTGATCAAAGATGTTATATTTTCTAGTTGGCTTACAAATACTAATAACTTCAAATTACAATTAAGGTAATGTATACATGAGATGTAATGGAAATAGTGGTGGCGCCAGGATGAAAGGAATATCAATCGAGTGTAGATTAACATATTTTCTTCTTCACCCGATTTGATTTGATCAATTAAACGCGATTAGTCAAAATTCAACTCAGATTCATGTGATAAATTAATAAAACTACAGACGTCTCTTATTACTTACAGAAAGAATGGTTGGAAGCGGTTTTTTTTTCACTTAAAACAAGGGTCAGACACATAAAACAACTATCTAGAATTATAAACACAGAAGTTTTTTTAAATTAATTTTAGTCTAGCAAAAATTAAAATCTTTGGCATGACTATTAACATTCCGCAACATACGAGAAATAGGCTCATTTCTACCATACTCAGTCCTATGATGAAAAATTTTTATCAATTCAATAGACCTTAAGGAACGTGTTTTAACATTTAGATGCATCTTCTCTCAAATTTGTTATACTAGTCACTCTCCGTAGAGGCACATCATTAATGAAATATAAGCAGAAAGACTTATCACGTTCCTTTGAAAAAGTGATAGTCTCACACTTGTCGCAATTAAGTACCAAATTATTCATACCACACCATGTAGCAAAATTCTTTAAATCCTCCTGAAGAAACCGAGAATCATTGGAGTTAGTTATTTCCCTACATATTGTTATGTTATCAGCAAAGATAGAAATCTTTGAGTATTTACCATGGTATACCTAGGCAAAAGGATTTCCCAATTGTGATTTATGTTAGAATAAATTGGCTTTTATGTGGTTTAGTTAATGACATCCCTGACTCAGTGATAGAGTCTGTTACTTATTAATCGTGTAGTCTATGATTCGAATCCCGGTATACCAGAATTTTTTTATTTTCCTAATTTCTTCAGTTTATCTATCAGTTATTATATCAGTGGTCGCAAGTAGATGTTTATTAGCATGCCAAAACAATTTTATAAAATATAGTTTTTATTTTAAATAAAAGAATATGCGTTTAGTGTTTTTCTTTAATTCTTAATAATAGTAATTCATAACATAAGCAATTTGGCATGCATTTTTGCGGTATTATTACTTAGTCTTCTTGCAATAGATTAGATTTTAGGGTGTTCCTGTACTGCGACCTTAAGATCTATTGTACCCCCTTTTCTTTGGTACAATAGTTAGGTTAACTTCCCATTCTACAGCACCTCCTCCAGGCCTATTTCTTTTAGGAATTTTAGTATCCGGAGTGGCAATAACTAAAGAATGTCTTCCAATTTTAGATATTTTCTTTTAAGTAGGTCTCACATATTGATCAGTCATAGCTGTCAGTCGTGTTTGATAAAAAGTGCACGAAAATTTGGAATAATTATTGAGTTTGGCTGGCAAACCATCAGTTTTTCACATTCACACTGATCAGTTTTCTCTCAGTTGCTCAAAAGTTGATGGAAAACTGATCAATTTATTTCCTACTTTAGATATACTGGGTTCAGTATTTACCTTTCATTTCATAAATACATTCCACTTATATAACCTCTTCGTGGAAATACACAACTTTTCGACTGAGCACTTCCTTAAAATTCGTCCAGATTTTCCTAATTCTAACGCTTTCGTCTTTTCTCTACAACCAGTCATATTGAAATTACGTAAGTATCCAAATATCTGCCACCAGTCCATTTAATTTTCAGCAGATTAGTACAGTACACACCTAATTGGGTGGGTAGGCATATTAATTATTATTTCCCCTGGTATCAGGATTATCTATGCTTTTCATATATTTTTTTTTATAACCTTCTTGGCATACGTATGAAACAAATATGAGTTACATAATCCATAACCGAATGGCAACATCGCACTATTAGTATTAAATTTTTTTTTTTTTTCACCAAAGCCCCAAAGAAAAGCGTCCAATTTAAAATGCCCTGAAATCATGAAAAATCTACACACTCTTAAATATTATGCATACACACACACATCCATGCACATAATTTCAAATATGAATTAATTTTTTTTTCTATCTGCTTTTCTTTTCTTTTTTTCATTTTATAAGAAGCGAACAGGAAAATCGAGTCTCGAATCGATATAACTTCGTTGATATTTCTTTATTTTTCTCCTCTCTTCCACGATACTCGTATGAAATAAAAGATTCCATCAACACCAACAAATTAACGAAAATTTTATTTCATATTAAACAAGAATTACAAGATTTTATCATTAAAAAAAAAAACGAAGAAAACAAATAATAAATTCTTGTTAAGCTAAAAACAGAAATGTCTTATCGAAGAAAAAAAAAAGAAAAAAGTCAAATTGCGACGACGCAATTTTCATTCAATTTCGCATACATATATATTCAAATTCTATTCAAACACGTTTCGCTTCGAAATAAACTTAAGCATGTGTGTAAAATGAATATATAAATAAGCATGTGTGAAGGCCTACCGGCGAATATTTTTTACAGCGACTATGCGAACACACACACACACACTACGCCATCCAAAAGCCGTTTATTTGCTGTTTCTTTGAGATTTCAAAGCGAACATTTATTTTGGCCCCAAGATGTTGAATAAAACGGTGGAAAAAAAAATAAACAAAGCTCTGTAAAAAAAAAAAAACGAAAAAACACGCGAAACCAAAGCGCGCGCGAACAACATTTGTTGTTTTTTTTTCTTGCCTGATTTCTTTAAGGTTGACGATTTTTTTCATGCTTTCTGAGTTTTTTTTTATTCTTATTTAAGCTTCATTTTTTTTTAGCGTTCTTTTTATTTGTTTTTGGTTAGCGCGTCTCATAAAAGCAGTTATGTGCGCGCGTATATTTTTTTTCACTTACGTTTTCGTACTTCACGTATCTATAACTCCGTCAAAAATTGTCCTCAAATGTCGTCGTCGCCTTCATACTTTTTTTCTTTTCATAAAATGGAATAAATTTCATCACATTTTTTTTTTTTTTTGGGGCCTTGCCGATGATTGCTGATTTATTTCGCATTGATTTTGGTGGTTTTGGCAAAAATACATTTTATGTTCAATTCGAGTTTTTTTTTGTTTTTGGGACGTCTTCGTTTTCTTGAATTTGTATGTCAATGTTGAATTTTTAAGTAGAAAACTTGACAAGATTAAAATTTCAAATGAAGAAATTTGGTTCGAACTGAAATCTATTCTATCCGAGTTCCGATCTCCACTATATTATAATATATGTATACAGTTTTTAGCTTTCACATGTTCATCTCGGGATTCGTTTTCATGCATCGGTGGACATTTAGTTATGTTGGTCTTCTACTTGCCATCATTGGAGCATTCACATCTATAATCTACTTTTTTTTGTAGTTTAATTCCATTCATGACAATTATAATGCAGTATGACCCATTTTGGTGGATCCATCCCTCAGGGTTAAAAGTATTAGCTGAGTTCGTGAATATAATTGGTGGACGGGTTAAACAAATTAATAAAAATTTCGAACATTCTAAATCAATTAAAAAAATCAGACTACCACATAGTAAACACATATGAATTCCAATCATTCATAATCGAACAAAAATGTAACATAGATGATGTGATGGTCTCATTTGATATTATATCACTATTCACCAAATGCACCAATCAACCAAATTCTATCGATATTATCCAGGAGATGGGATGAAATCGCTAATATTACAAACATACCACGTACTGAGTTCTTCAAAATGATTGACCTTTGTATATCTAAAACTGTTATTTTGTTCACAATAATGTTTATTATAGACAAATTTTTGGTACTCCAATGGGTAGCCCTATTTCACCAATATTAGTAGAAATTCTCTTAGATGATCTTTTGGATAATGTGAGAATACAAGTCCAGAATAAATTCAAATTCACTATCCAAATAATGAAGAAATATGTTGATGACATCTTCTTAGTATTGCCCGCACAATTGATTGCTGAAGTTTTGACGATTTTTAACTCCATATTGAACAAAGGTTACAATTCACATCAGAACATGAAATTGAACAAAAGCTACCGTTCTTGGATGTGTTAGTGATACGTGATAAAAATGATTTATCGTTCAAAAATAACTGGTACAGAAAACCAATATCATCAGGTAGACTATTAAATTATCACTCCTGGCATCCATTCAATCAGAGAATTGGTACACATTATGGGTGGATAGATAGGGTATTTCGACTAAGTCACCACACTTTTGATGACTACAATCACAAAATTATCAAAGAATTAGTTCTGAATAACAACTACCCACATCCACTTATAAATAGACTTTTGAACAAATTTCGAAGAACCAATAATATAACTCCAAGCGCTGCAAACAATATAAATTAAACCAAAAGATATTACTCATTGACGTATATCCCGAATGTATCGGAAAGAGATAGCTAAATGTTTACTTCAGAAGTTTGATAATATGCGATTAGGAATGAAAAGCTCCAACAACATAGGTACTCAATTCAATAAACTTAAAGATAAAACCCTCACAAACTTGCAGTCCAATGTAGTCTACTCTATTCCGTGCTTAGATTGCACTAAAAGATACATCGGCACGACCTCACAACTAGTAAGAATGAGAATGGCGCAACATGCATTGGGTATAAAGAACAAATAGGAAGACAAGAGTGCCTTGGCACATCACGCTTGTCAATGCAATCACAATTTTGATTTTACGAATGTTAGCATTTTAACGAATAACGACAATTACTACAAACGTATGTTCTTGGAGCAATTATACATCAAAATATCCAACGATTGTGTCAATTTTAAAAGCAGAGAGTCTATCAACGTAAGTGAGATTTACACCAAATTATTTGATTATATTCAACACCATAGCTCTGTTCATGGCTTTATTTAAAATAATAGGATCAATTACACCAAAAAACTTTGGTTTAAAAATATAGTAAATCCCTGATAAAGGACTAAATCCTCAGAGTCCGAAACGTTGGATAATTAATTAAATTAAATTATAGTTTTTTATTTCAAAGGCTGGAGTCCTGTCAACATCTTTTATAACAAATATATTACAGCCGATAACTATTATTAAATTAATAAGAATTTCAAACAACAAACTGTTGAATCACTAAGACGCGTCTCAAATATTGTAGAGTAATCACGGACGTTGAGTTAAAACCAGGAGTGCTAGTACGTAACTTGTGATACAAGTTGTGTTTCGACCAAACTCACAACGCACAAACAAACTTCATGTGATTGAAACAAGTTACGCTGCCATTTTTATGAAAAGTCGAAACGCACACGGTCTGGAAACAAGTTACGTATGTACTACCACCAAAGGTCCCTTTAAGTTGGGCGCGCGGGCGGCCGCCCGGGTATAGATTGACATTAGCCCAGTTATCATTTTTATTCGTCCACAAGAAATATTGCAAAAACTTCTTTTTTGCGACAATAGTTTGAAAATTTGTCACCATTTTCATTGCGTAAACGCACACATTTTATAAATACGTGTAGATTTCCACCCTGAAGTCATGTTCATGGCTGCTGGATTGTTTTTTTTATATGCCGTAGTTAGTAACATTAAAAATAAATGTCAATTGGCACTTCTTTTGATTGATTTTGTTGTTAAATTTTGTCCGACTTTTTCAATTTAAAAGGGTTGCCCACATTGTACTTTTTGCCGCCCATGGGTTTTAAAAATTAGAGGGAACGTTGACTATCATCTCAGAGTTTCCAATCGAACCCAAACTTGAAACCAAAACAGCATACTTTTTAGCATTTTTAGAGAACCTTAAACCGAAATAACCAAAAAAGTCCTTGATACGGGCTCCTTCTTTGCAGGGTTTCAAACCCTGGTTAGTGCAATAATCGCAGCGAAGAAGATGGAAGTTGGATAATGTTCATCCTAAAAACAAGTGAATCCTTCTACAATAATTTGTATATACAAAATTTATTACCCGCATATGTTATGTAAAACTGACGCAAATTTTACAACTAAATAAAGGGTTTTCCATTCAATGGTTAATTCTTTAATTGTCAATTAAACATAATGTTTAGTTAGAAGAATATTATTTGATATAAATATCAGATAAATGACTTGCTCTTGCTGCCTTACAGAGATGTCAATTTTTTTATCAAGATTTTGGACCGAATTTTCGCATAATTGTGGCTCTATCTCTCCGATAATCAGAATTACGTTTGTGAATTAAGAATTGGTTCGTGATTGTTTTTGTAGACCTTCCTTGGTTGTTCTTGAATCACTCTTGGAATTTTCTTTCCACATATGCGGCAATTTAACGTATCCTCTAAGGCAAGGGTGTCCAAACTTTTTGTTTCTCTGGGCCGCATTGGAAGAAAACATGGTGTTTTGGGCCGCAAGTATATTACTATAGCAGACGAGCGAAGAAAATGTAAAAGACACAGTTTTCATGTTTAAGTAATTTAAAATTTATTAGTTTATGAATTTTTTCATTATAAAAACAGAACATGAAATTCCTTTAGTATCACTTAAGCCGCCAGGTGACAAACAACAGAACACTGTAGCTGAGCGAGCAAGGCAACCAGAAACAGAATTTACTACAGAACGAAAAAGCGTTTTGTTCTGTTCCTGTTTCTGTTGTTTGTCACTTGGCAGCTTTAGCACGAAAGCGCACACAACACACAAATCATTCCTCAGAAAAATGGACATGCTTCAGTAAATTTAAATATTTTCGGGACGCATTGATACTTGTCTTGGGCCGCGGGTTGGACAGCCTTACTCTAAGGTGTAAATGTGCCTCATCAAAATAAAGATGATTTTTCTTTTCGGAAAATCCATTTTTATTTGAACCTCCATTTTCATAATATAGTTGCAGTATTTGTATATGCTATTCTGTACTGTAAGGCTCCATTTTAATAATTCCCAATACTTGTAGTAGTATAGTTTGAAAATATCAAAACGAGAAAGAATTCTAAATGTCAGAAGTTTTCTAAGATATTCCGACTCCAGTAAGGACTTTGACTGCTACCCACGCGAACTATCTATCATCTTTACTTATCTATTTTTAATCCATTCCAGAATTTGTGTAAAAATAAAATATTTAGTACACTGCACTGCAGTACACTACATGGGGAACCTTTCGTCAAAGACTAAGGACGTAAAAGATATACATATATCAGACTGGTCAAAACCGACACTGTACACATCTAATTACTAATTAGAATAAATCATGCAGCAATAAAAAGGAAATGAAGATAGTATTCGTATACCAGATATATGTACTTTTATAATGTGCTTAGCAGCTAAGCCTTAGCTAATCCTTATTTACCTTCTTTATAAGTACGTACGTGCAGTCTTATAACATTTTATATGGTCCGACATTATTAGGATATAAACATTCCTATGTTAAGTTTATGCTGGACAGACTGCACATAAACTTTATTTCTATTTTGAACGAAACTGAAAAAGAACGTAATACAATTTAATCGTGTGCGTTCATAACAAAGCAGTTCCATTTTTAATTCTATAGCGTCAAATGTTTAAAAATTATTTTTGGATTCGATTCGTAAATGGAAATACTTTGGTTGGACATTATTCACCCAGCAATTGTATATTCTAGCTCGGGTCTCGGTTTATTAGTTTTGAAAGGATTCTATATTATGAATTCGTAGCGGTGAGTAATTTTAGAGTAAGTAGTTTTAAGGCAGGTAATTTTTGAGTTATCTAATGAAGACTATACTAGAACTTAGAATTAGGTAGCACTATTTCAAATATAAAAAGTAAACTATTCGCCAATATTGTGAGCCCCTTTTTTCTTTTCTTTTTTAAGGAGGTGGGTGCTGAAAGGCACCCCGTACTTAGCCCTTGCGGCGCATTGTACCCTCCGGAAAAGCTGGACATATGTCCTGGGGTCGCACAAGTTTTCCAAGAAAATCGATGGGAAAAAGACTAATTACCTGTGTCCTGTTTACAGAGTGGCAGGTTGTCCCAATTCTGGAAACAGTTCTGCCTTCTTCAGGAAATCGATTAAGGATTCCACCTTCAGATTCCGGGCATCCGACAAAGTCAAGAATGGTTTTCCGAAGATCTTCTTTCGCAGGCCCATTAAGGTATCACATAAACAGATAACGTGTACTGATGTTTCCTCAACGGCTCTGCCCTTACGACAGGTAGGATCAGATAGGTTACCTATGGTATGCAGATGCTGCAGAGGCAGTGTCCCGTGAGGGCGCCCACTAGCACTCCGGTCTATTTCGGTTCAACTTCAGTAACGTGTGAGCCCGTAATTGTAACACACTTTTAGACTTGAGTTCTTTTATGCTTTAGATGCAGTATGTATTTTGTCTATCAAATATCTTCTCAGGTGAAATAATATTTCAATCTTCTTCGCTACGTTCCTGGGATGGCTTAGTTTAAAATTTTATCCAATTCAAATACGCATGTTTGCACTTCAAATTACTATGTAGGAGACGGGTTTTAGGGGTAAACAAATAAATAGCATTTGTATTTACTTAAATAATATTGAATGTATAGAGAGACAAATGAAGAGTTTAAATAGAGTATAAAACTATTAAATAGTCAACTATTTTCGAAATTCTCGAACTATTTACTAGCATTTTAATTAAATTTGGTGAAAAAATTCATTGGATAAATGAGATTGCTGGCTTAGAGTCTCTTGTTTTAGTATGGAGTGGTCCGGAGTTGAAACCCCAGTTTTAGTAAATTAATTATTACAACTAATTATTACATCTAGCTGGAATCCTGTCTTTTATAGCCGTAGATTTTAATGACTTCCATTAGAATAGTCTAATTGCCCTTCTACTAGAAATGCACTTATTACAACTTTTTGGCTAAATATTCCTGATTAATTTACTAGATTGGAATTTTTTTTTGATTACAAATCTATTTAATCCTTCAAATTAGAGTATCACCGAATCTATTTTAACTGGATTTCCACTGGAGTTCTACTGGAGTTCATTTTTGGAAAAATGTTCTATGTACACTTTAAAAGTAAAACTTAAAAGCCCAGATAGAACAAAACTCAAACGAAACTTAGTTAGTTATCTGTATGAACACGTCAATAGAGAGTGTATTGGAGCGGACCGGACCGGACCGAAAAGGTACGGAACGAAACGAAAACATTCTGTCTCAACCTTAAGACTTTTTCAATTCCAAAGCCAAATGAAACTTTATGTGTAAATTAACTGTCCTTAATTTCAAATTACTGATTATTTAAAAATGAAACCGAATAGTAAAAAAAAATAATATCCTTTTCGTTTTATTGAAAGACATACTTTTTCGCCCTCGAGGAATTCAAATGAATTCCTATTTTATGCAATATAGGAAGAATTCACACATGCTACCAACCAAAAGCATAAATCCTTTGTCTGTGATTTTCCCATTTGCGTCATATGTTCTATTCCGTATCCTTTTTATTTATCTTCCGTATAGAACATTTCTGTTCGTATATGTATTCCGAAACAGAAAAAAGCAACTCATTTTAATATTATTTTTATTTTTTTCTGATAATCTACCTACAAAATGGCTGCTATATTGACTATTTTCTTTCGTTAACTAGAAATACCTAACGTGTTCATTTTTTTTTTCATTATTTCTTTTTTTTTAAATTTAAATAAATATGCGTGTGTTGCGTGTATAATGTTTGATTGTATGCAAAAAAAAAAAAAAAAATGTCTAAATAACACGATTGTCGGTCGAGTTCTATGTTTCATGCGGCACAAAAAAAAAACCCCAGCCACTTTCATTTCATATATGTATATGCTTTGATTGATGACGTTTCATGGCCCTTCATTATGTTGCCGATGATAAATTTTTGTATGTTTTTCAGCATGAAAAACATATCTTCCTATCTATATATGTATGTATAGAATAAATTTCTTCAATCTATTTGTGTTACCGAGAAATACGCGTGCATGTGTTGTTTAAATTATGTTTTTCTTATGCTTTTCGTTGAGTGATTTTTCAGATTTTATGTTAAGGCCGACTTCACTTGAATGGCAAATACGAGAGAAATATTTTTTTTTCAGGGCAAACCGACGAAGAACAACAAAAAAACAAACAACAAGGTGATCAATAAGTTTTTTTTTTTTTTTTTAAGTACATGAAAAAATTTTCGATAGTTTTGTTAAATTTTGTAAACTGCCAAAGGAAGAAAAATGATTTTTTTGAAATTTTGAACCCAGAAAAAAAATTTTCATTACTTCATGGTCACCCTATGAAAATGGTCATAACCAATCCTCTTGGCAATTATTATTCCTATATAGGTATGTTTATTTTTGTGGTATGCTATATAATTTGCGTTGCTATGCTGCGGAACATTTTCTTTTATTAGTAGGTAAAACATATTTGTTGATGATGATGACGGTGATGACGATGATGAGAAGTGAATTCGTTGCGCGGTTTTTTCTGATAATTCATGTCTGCTAAGGCCCACTTGGATATATGTGGAAGTACATGTACATTTTTCTTTAGGTTTTCTTTTTTTTTTTTGTTCTTCTTACTTCTCCTTACATTAGCATTAACATCATCCGTCGTTATCATGAGAATCATTGAATTCCGCGTTTCGTCTGTATATCCAATCTTTGATTTTATGCTCAAAATATTTGCTAGGAAGTCTTATGTTTATTTTTTTTCTGGTTTTCATTTATGCAGTCAAGCATAAGAATGATTTTATTGTATGTATATATGTATTAGGGAATGTTGAGTGTTGTAAAAAATATGTATATGAAATATTCAAGCAAAATACATGCGCATTATTTAGATTAGAATCGTCAATTTAATTTTTCGTATAAGGACATGTTCGGAGGTTTTTTTATATCAGATATAATTTTGTTTTTACATAAATCACATATCTAGAAATGGTATAAACATCATAAATACCCACATTATAATGAACTATCCAGTTTAAATCTTATGTTCGATTTTTGGATTGTATATGATGATGTAGATAAATATAGTTCGCTCCATTTAGAGGATATGTTATGTAGGGTAATTTGAGGGAAGATGGTACACGTTATTTAAAAATTTTATACTACCTAACTCTGTCTCAAATTATGGTATATATAAAACTTTTATTTTTCTCCTAAATTATGTTATAACTCGTTATACAGGATATAATTTATTGAAATTATTTAGTTTTTTTTTTCGTTCAATGAAACCTCAACACAATAAGTCTGTTTTATTTGCCACTTGCTCTGAGGTAGAGCAAATTTTTACATTGAAAACAAAAACAACAAAAGAGCAAATCCTACACTACTTTCAGAGCAGGGGTAAACTATTGCACCCGAATTAGCTAAGTTTTCTACCATAAAAAGTGTATTGGCTAAAAGTTTCTCATTGCTAAGCAGCGTTACAAACATTTGAATTAAAGCTTTCTCCTACTCCTGCAGGTTTTATTTGCCACTTACTCTGCTCCGGGATAGGGTATGGCAAATAAAACAGACCTAATATATTCTGTGTTTTGCTTTTTCGACATTTGAGAAATAGCTTAACGCCTAACATCAACTTCACTTGCAGCCTTGCGAATCACACCGGAGCTTAAATTGTTACCTATCACTATCACACAATCATGAGAGTTTCCAACTTGAATTCTGATTTGGACACGTCTGCAAGCTCCATGTTAAGTAAAAACTTAAGATCTTTAAGGTAAAGGTTTCGGATGTACGAAATAAGTCCTTTGAACCAATTAAATAGAGGAAAGAAAACGAGATCGCAATACTACCTAAAGTAGGATAAAGGGAATTACCATTTAGTTTCGACAGGTTCATAGTTAAAACTTTTCACGGTTTAAATTTCCGGAAAGAGCAAGGTGAGGTCAGTCAAAGAATTTTTACATAACAGCCATTTCATTAATAGTATTTGCATGTACTTACAGTCTTTTTTACAAATACTATTAAAAGGGAGGCGCGCTTCGCAGCGCTGTAATCACACCAAAAATTTATACGCACAAAATTACATGTGCTATCACACAGAAGTTATTGGCTAGTTGTGACAATGGAAGTTTAGTTGTGAGAAATGAAAACTTAATTGTGAGTACTAAAATTCTGTTGTGACAACAAAATTTCAGTTGTCGAAACTTCACAATTCAAGTTTAGCTGTCACAGCTGAATGTTAGTTGTGTGATCTGAATTTGCTGTATACTTTTCATTACAGCAATATTCACTAATCAACCGTCCCCACACGTAGAAAATTGGTCAAAATTTCAAACATTTTATTTAAAAAAAGACACAGGATTATGTGACGTAAATTAGAGTTAATTAAACCTACTTTCTCTTCGGTTTGACCAAATTAACTTTATTTCTGCTTAGGGATTGCTTTGATTCGTTTCCTTTCTAGTCGTGAAAGCACAATTCTCTGAAGTAATATTTTCCGTATTGCACGGTAAACGGATGTCATTTTGAATTAATTGGATTTTTTAGATAATATATACATGACCATCCCAAAAACAAACAATTATTAGCCAATTAGATATTAGAAAAGGATTTTTAATTTAGATTAATATAATTTAATAACTTCAAAACACCTGAAGAAATTGAAAATTGGTTCTCTGAATGGTTTTCATCAAAAGAAGAAGAATTTTTTTGTAGTGGTATCCACCAATTGCTTGAAAGGTGGTTAAAATGTGTAGAAAACGATGGAGACTACTTTGAATAAAATATTTTTGGTTCTTCTATATAAAAACTAATGTTATTTTTAATTCAAAAAACCCGGAAACTAGTTGACACACCTGGTATACAAATAAAGAATTCATTTTTGTTAAAAGAAACATTCAAATTTGCATCTCTGCCAGGAAAATTTGAGCAAAACTCATGAAACTAAAATTTGGACTAAATGCCATTTCATTCCTACTTACCCATTACTTTTCACAATGCATTTATTTAAACATGATTAGACTCACCATTGTCTGAAATATCATTAAATTTGATTGAAAATTTGTCAGTTTTGTTAGATCGAATTAACGTGGTTCTATACTCTTACGTGATCTCAGGTTGAATAATGTTTAAATTTGGAAAATAATGAAAAAAGAAACTGTCTATGCCATCTCTCCTGCATATACCCTATAACATTTGTTAGAAATGATAATATAAACGTTAAGAATTGCTTAGCTTTAATATGAATATTTCGTAGATGAACTTCGCCAAGAACTTTAGTCATCCATCCATATTTTATTCGTTTCTCACGCTAGTATACACCCAATTAATATCGCGTTTAAAATGACTGCATACTAGAAAAGGTGTTTAATACAAGACGAAAATTTTAAACTAGAAATACTATAATTTATAATAAGAGATACGTAATTTATGACTGTACATTATTGTGGAAAATATTTCTTATTCAAATTCAAGTGGAAAATCCTTTAAATACATGTATTCAATTTGTTTATGCAAAATTGTTCCCAAAGGTATAACAAAAAATTTGGAATCCATTTTCTGTCCGGAATGATTTGGACATTTTCTATATGGCTATAGTATCAAAAGTAACAATATCCATGTTATGTTAGTGATTCTGATCAGCTTTCAAAGTACCATGGTAACCAATTGGAATAAATTAAATAACATTTTTTGATTTTTACATATTCTGACTTTTGATTCTAGAACCCTTATACAAGGTATAGCCACGGAAAGACTAAAGAATTTGAAAAAGTCATAACTTGTTCATTTGTAATCTTTTTTATTTTCTTTTTTTGTAGATTATAGAACATTCCTTGGAGATTGAAATGGCTACGTATGATGTTCAGCAACGAAAAACTCATTACCATAAGTCTCTGACTCAAACGAAAAATATCGCCAACCCTTTAATGTCAGAGTATCTCCTAGTATCTCCTCTAATATGATTCGGAGCCTAATCGACCGGTTTGAAGGAACCGGGTAGAGGTCTTGGCGGACCTAACGCAACGGTGGAAGTTGTATGGCTGTGAAAATGAGGAAGGTCAGCTAGAAAGAATCAACGGGGCCCATATAAGACAATGCTTGAGCATTTTTTACGCCCAGCGGTCGAAGATAATCAGGAGCTACAGTTTCAACATGATGGAGCTACTGCGCAAACTACTCGATGGACCTCATATGCGAGAAATTTCGGTTATAATTCAATTTTTCAGTGGCCACCCGATAGATTCAAATGCCATAATTTTCTTCTATATCATTTCTTATTCGAGCCTGTAAATAAGCAGTTTAAATTTCTTGATGAAAATTTATATTCTCCTCAAAGGTTACTTGTCTGAAGGGTCAATTCGAACACTAGCCATTATTGATCTAGCTGTCTGATAATAGACTGTTCACTTCATTAGATCGGTAGAGCTACATAACTAAAGGATACCAAAATTATAATTAGTACTGAGTGCAGTATTATTACCAGTAACAATTGTTTCACAGACCTAGAACGTGCAAATTACTATACTGTATCCTAACTTAATTGGACGAAAGACGTAAATCATTTTCTAATAAATTGATAAATGCTTTTGGAAAATTTTTTATAATTTTAAAACAAGAAACTAAAGATTAGATTATTTATTTCGATTTATTTTTAAATTTCTGAGAAATGAAATTAGTTCAAGTTTTAATGTTTTAATGTCGTTATCAAAATAAAAAGTAATCGTTATGATAATCCCATGACTTTTATTGTGCAATTAAAATTATTTCAGTGTAAAGTGTATTTTTGCATTGCTATTAAAGTCGTGAAAAGTTTCTTCCTATTCTCTCGGTAAATGGTTTTAGGATCGCAAAACTCTGGTAATATTAGTCGGAACTTTCGAAAGGTGACATAAGACACAATATTAAAAGAAAAGTTGTAATAGATTTGTTCATTCAGTCAGAAGTTATGGCGTCTTAAAAAGGAGTCAAATAAAAGAAGAAATTCGATACATTTTGAAATCGTATTACAAAAAAGGGAAGAATGCCTGTCAGGCTGCTTTAAAAGACTTGTGATATTTATGGACATGATGCAATCTGGAAATTTTGATGTTAAAGATTCACTTTGCTCTGGTTGGTCTATAGTTGAAAATGTTGGTGTCGTCCTGGAAAAAATTAAACAAGACTTGCACATAAGCACTGTCGTGACTGCTTAGAACTAAACTTTCATCATTCAACTGTTTTGGATCATTTGCGGAAGGCTAAGATACAAAGAGCATACAAACAATTTTAATGGACTAAATTTCCATTTGTGAATCGCCGCTCAAACGAATGAAAATTGAGCCGTTTTTTGAATAGATTGATCTAGGACAAAAATATTACGACAGTAACAATTGAAAAATATTACGGCCTAAATATGGAGAAGCTCTACAAATGATTGCAAAGTCCGAATTAACTTCGAGAAAGATGCTGTTGTATGTTTCGCGGAATAGCAAAGGACTTGTTTAACATAAACTGCTCTGATTGGCGGAACGATTGATTACGATCGCTACTAAGGAATTAAAAAAAGGGGACCGGAATTCATCAACCGATAGGATTTGGTTTCTTGACAACACTAGACCACACACATTTTTGATGACGCAAAACAAATTGAGAGATCTTGACTGGGAAGTTTTGATGCATCAATCATGATGTCCTTATCTTGCACCATCAGACTATCATTTATTTCAGTAATTGAAGAACACCTTTAATGGTGTAAATTTGAGTTCAAAAGATGTTCGCCCCGAAAACCCAGAAGTTTTACAGTGACGAGATTATGATTTTGCCTGGAAAAAGGTGGTCGAAGAAAATGGCATATATTTGATTTAGTAAACATTATTTAAAACATGAAAAACATTGTTCTTTTTTTCGTGCTAAAGAAGAATCTTTTTATACCACCCAATATATATCACCTCATATTCAGTTGCAATCATTCGATTGGCGCAAAAGGGAGAATAATATCTAGGGACTTATTTGATTCTGATATTCGCCGAATTTCTGACTCAGGATAAAGAGTGACCGCAATTTCTCCATCTGTGTATATACGAATAAAGAATTTATTTCAAGTGTCAGAGAGTTTTATTCGGTAGATAAATGTCAGATATAAATAAGACCTAGAATTTTGTTAGCTAGCAGAGAGTACACCTACGATTACAGTTGTCCTTTTCCATTGAAATTTACATTTTAACTGTATCATATACATAAATTCTACACGTAGTTCTACGGAAGCTTTCATAGTCCCCTTTTTCAAATAAACCCTATAGTTTCGAACAAATTCAAATTTAATCTAAAAAAAAAGTTTTAATGAAACTCATTTAACTATAATTTTATATTTTGTTTATTTTTCGATTGTTAACAAACCCATTAAGAATTAATTAAATAAATATAGCTGAATAAAATTCAGTTATTAAATTCATAAATCATCATAATTAAATTTTAATTACATAAAATTTCAATGAAAATTCATTTTCTTTTTTTTGCTCTTTCAAATCTCGACATTTTCATTTGTATTTCGTATTTCAAGTCGAGAAATTCTAGAAGAAAAACTTTCTTCTCTAGACCCCATTCTCAAAAAATGCTTTCAGAAAATTATTTTCCACCCAAAAATGTACGTCACAGTCACAAAACATTTCAATTGCGCGCACAATTTTTTTTTTAAAACCTAAATATTTTGACCAAAATCAGGCAATGAAGGTGACGGGGGGTGTGGGGGGGCGGATGAAAATGAAGCGAACAGAATCAAGATAAAAAAAATTTTGAATATAAAAATGTTTATGAAGCATCTAAAAAAGTATACAAAGAAAGCGATGTTGCCGCAATATTTTAACTTGGCTCCCAAATTTCATATGCATATACACATATTCTTGTTCGTATGAATTCGTATGGGAAAAAGAAAGCTGGCCTCCATAAAAACAAAAACATCCCAATACAAATACAAATCGAAAGTATTTAGATCGCATCTATTTATATATATATATATATGTGTGTGAAAGTCGAGAAACATAAGAGTGTTTGTGAATCTTGTTATTGGGGGGATATGAAAGCTAATTAACTTTTATCACGTACATGAAAGTATTGTATACATTTTTATGCTGTTTGTTGTATGGATTATTCATGAGAGTGTTTGTTTATAAACAAAAAAAAAGCATATGAAATAATATATTGAAATATGAAGAAGAAGAAGAAAAAAAAAGCTATCAGCAAAAAGAGACCAGAGCGACGTTGCCAGTCCTAGTGGGGAAAATAACAAAAAGTTCAATGTTTTTGTACATATATATATATGATTATTTTTTTTTTTTCGTTTGTAGGTTTTTCTTTAACGGATTCTGATTTGACTGTTGCTGTGCTAAAATTAAATTTTTTTTTTTTGAAAAAGATATGACAGCGTATACGAGGTCGATATTAGAGAATCGCAATTTTTTTCTAACAAAAAAAAAACACGATGTCAACAAGGAAATGATCATAAAATTTAAACTATTCCGGGTCTGGAATTCAATAAAAAAATATAATTATATACTTTTTTTTGTTTGTCATTTTTAATTAATAAGCAATTTCTTATTCGAATACGGACGGAATACGGACGGAATACCTGAACTAAAACTTGTTGTTGTAGTCGCGTTTATTATGGAATAAATGTCTGGTTTTTATGGAGTTCTAGTCAAATACTTATATATATTATGTGACATATTTTATTATTGTTTTTAATTGAATTGAAAAAAAAAAAAAAAATTATAGTAATTAAAAAATGTCTCCATTGTATTAGTATGAAAATTATTTTCCATTATTAATAAGAGTTTGTGGGTAATCTAAATAATAAAAATTTGATATATTAACGTGATTATGTCAGAATTTATGGTATTATTGAATATTATCACAATTGAATGGAATATATATATATTTATGAATTGATAATATATGAAAATAACAAAAAAAACAGGGTGATACAAAAGAGAAATTGAAAATTAAAAAAGAAAAAAATACTACTAAGGTGATCCATAAAAGTTGGCTAACTTTAGAGTATTTAATAAATTGAAATTGTGATTCGGTTAATTAACGAAAAACCCAATAAATGCATACTGGAAAGCGTATCTTATATGTTTCGTTGAGAAATCATCTTGTCCATAAAATAGGAAATTGGTTTTTATGTTCAAGATTGAGCTGTCAATCTGTCGTTCATGGTATTTTATAACATGTATTAGTCTTTCGAATCATCGGAACCGCCTTGGGTTCATTAGTACCTAAAGGCCAATCTCCACACAGCCGACATCCTATTTCTGATAAAAGTATGGGATAACACTATACAAAGATTGGTTAAGCAGAAAGGTAGAAAACAATCACCGTACAAATTTTGTCGGCTTCTGTATT
The DNA here is from genome assembly GCA_963422695.1 of Xylophagus ater. NCBI lineage: Eukaryota > Metazoa > Arthropoda > Insecta > Diptera > Xylophagidae > Xylophagus > Xylophagus ater. The sequence goes on along the minus strand of OY730486.1, from coordinate 6,574,055 downwards.
TCTGATTTCTCCAACTGATTTTCGAACTGCAGATGACTCCCCTCAAAAACAGATGAACATGTTTTTCTGATTTATATAGCACTTCATCTGCGGGGGTGCATGCTCTTACAATAATCACACACGATACCGTCGCATACTATCAATTTTTGTAAATTGTGCGGGGAGACTCTGATGTTTTCATTCGATCAATCCTAGCAAAAATTGGAAAAGCCTATCTCTTTCTAGTTTTCTGATTTTTCCCGTCAAAATAGGATGTCGGCTGTGTTGAGACTGGCCTTAAGTTGTTTTACAATTCTGATTTGGTCAAACCATAAATCGTTTCAATTTTCGTTTGGATTTTCATAGGGACGAAACAACTTAAGTAGAGAACAGATTGAACGGATCCATTACAGACATGCAACAGATTCATGACGTATTAAATGTCAAACGACGGACTATGAAATATACACGGTACAGAATGATGCGAAATGTAAATTATTTTGTTTTATGTTGGTGAATTATAGAAGTATTTTTATATACTGAAATTAATATGTGGCAATTCGAGTAAAATAAGCCTTATCAACATTTTCCATTTTGACCACATATTTTCACATTTTTTTATTTTATTAGTTGTTTTCTTATTTTATTTGTGAATAATTTAAATCTAAAGAAAAAAATTTTGTTGTTCAGAATTTTCTCTTAAAGTTCTTCTGATAAAGTTTGTCGTTCGATTATTTTCGTTTTCGTATATCGGTTTTCAGATTTCAAGAAGCTAATCCATCGTAGATCTATCATGAATCTATCGGAATTTTCTTAGGCCTTAACGTGCTGCCATATTTTCGAAAAATCAAAACAGAAAATGTGAAACATCTTACGTGCTAACATCGTTCGCTGATTCCATCTTTGCCCTGCGTCATTAAAAGTATACACTAAATTTTTATTTGCACCATTTGAAATTTGATATTAATCCTTGTACAGACAAATACAAATAAGAATTGCAATGAAAACTGGTGAGTTTATGGTATTATAGGACTTTTAGTTTTCATCATGTTTAGGTATATCATTTTTTTTGCAAGGGATTTGTTCAGCTTCATCTTGGTACAAGTTCTTAAAGAATCTTGATTAACATTATCAAATTTCTCTTCATGATATCAGCAGTAATCTTCTTCTATTCAAATTCAAAATCACATATTTCATTTTTCACTTTTGACCCACCTTCAACCATATATTTTTTATTTGTCGTTTGTACAATAAACATGTATGTTTTTTTTATTTCTTTTGATAATAGGTAACAATAGAATTGCTTCCATGAATAACAAATAGATAGAATTGATGTATCGAAGAAGATTAAATATCTCAAGGTAATCGGAAAAACGACTCGACGTGTTAATAAGTTGATCCACGCGGTAGAATTTTTAACATAAATTATTTAATTTCCTGGATATGAACATTAATGTTTCAGTGATCTTCAAGATTCCTAAAAAAAAATAATTTGAATTCCGAGGCCTTTCAAAAATGTAACCAAAAGGCATGTAGATTTTAAAAAAAATATACATATTTTAATTTTATAAACACACTAAAATATGGTACTTTGAGAATGCTTTAAAAGTTAATAATTAAGTTAGAAGGTTTAAGCAAATATAATGCATCAAATCAGTTCGTTGAAATAGTCTTTGAAGACTACTTTAATAGTTTATAGGAACCCGTGAAATTGTCTGATAGAATAGTTGTCATGGATTTTTTTTTAAATAAAATATATTTTCGGGATTCGGCTTAAGGTGTCTTCAGACTATCTATTTTATCATATGACTCAACATTTTCTCAAAAATGAAGCATCAGATAGCGTGAACTTAGCATATAGGGAACAGTAGAACACATTGCTACAAACACACAGAAAAATTGTTTAGTTACCACACGACTCCATTGGACTTATTTCAAGACTTATTTTCAGTCGGACTGAAAAAAGATCTAATGGAGACTCTAAAATTTAGACTTTTTTGTCCGACTGAAAATATGTCTTGAAATAAGTCCAATGGAGACCCTAGGTTATTTGCTAGATTTGGGAATTGAGTAATAGTTGTGATAACTGAATTTTCTGTTGTCATAACTAGAATTCAATTGTCACAACTAGCGAATAAATTCACAATTTTTCTGTATAAAGATAAAGTTTATCCGCTTTTCGACATTATAAAGTTTTAAAGCTATTTGCAATGTATAATTTTCGATAAAATTCATTATAAGACATATTATAAAACATATAGTCTGATAGTGCCTTTAAACTATCGCATATTTGAAGAAAAATTCCTGTACAGAAAATCATTTGTCTATGTGAAATGAGATCAATTTGATTCCAAATATCTCACAAAATTGTATACTCTATAAATTTACCAAATAGTACACAAACTATAGATTGAATGCATTTAATTGGTCCCAGCCCAATGTGGAATTGACGGCAATAAATCATCAGACAGGTTAGCCAAGGGAGGACGAAGCAGTTCCTCTCTCCACGTATAACCAACCAATCAAGCATAAAATTCTCAAGCAAGCAAGCACACGATAGTGTAATAGAGGCACGAAGTGTCAAAAAGCAGTCTATTCTATTCGGCACAATAATTGAGATATTACCAGATCACTGCCTTCTAAGGAGATACAGTAAAAGACGAGGATTAGTACAAAACAATCTCTGCCGGTACTGTGGAGATATAGCTATGACTGAAAATATCACATACATCTTGTGTGTATCCTCAGTCCTCTCTTGAACTCACAACAATATTCTGAGTAGCTGCTTCTTCGGAAACTTAGGGTTACTACAATCGGTCGATATGGCTAGTTTAATAAAATTTTGTGGGAAAGTCAAAGGCTTCGAAGAGAAGTTGGATATCTCCTATCCTTACAGGTAATTCTTAGTTTCGTAGGGATCATAATGGGACCCCAACAAGTGCCTATTGTTGTATCCAAGCACTTCTACTCTATATAACCTAACCTATGCATTCAAATGTGACACACTTAGGAAGTTTTTGCTTTGTAAGTATAAAATATAAACGAATATTAAAGTATTTATTAATATTCTATTTTTAAAAATTATGACGCAATCTATCACGTTCAAATTCAATTAAAATTCAAATAAACTTAACCCGAAAAAAAGTATTATTCTTTGGAATTTTTACTCTAAACATAATATTTCAATCAATTCGGAGCTTATGCAACAACATCCAAACAATATTATAATAAAATCTTTGTTGATATATTTATTTCCATCAACTTGGGCGCATGATTGTTTAACTCATTATCGCCCACCAAATACGTAACTTTTCCATTATTAGAGATTAGCTCAGTGAATGCGTGTGCGCGAACACTATGTTGCTTTTTTTCAATACTATTATCAAAAAAGTACCCGAAAAAAAACAAATATTGAGTTTAGGTTTTATTTTGATGAACAGGTTTTCTAAAAAAAAATCTTATTTCCATTCGTATTCTTTTTGGTTTAACCACAAAAACCGCACCGCCATTTTTGGTGTTTATCCCGATCCAAATATCACGTTCTACAAGCCACCAAAAAAAAGAAAAGAAAGAGGATATAAACTAAAAGAATACTGTAGCATAAGAACCTTAAAAAAAAAACACAATCCAGTATTATAGGCTAAGATATAAAAAAAACCCATAAACTGTGACCCATGGAAAAAAAGAACTCCCAGGTAGAGAATATCTGAATCTTAATAGCTATGGAACAATATTTAAGTATTATTGTTGTCCATTGAGATCCAATTAACGAAGGTAAATAAATCTTGAACTTGTCAAATTTGAGGTTTGTGTAGGTCCGACATTATACTATTGTAATATATGGGCATGGATTAGGGGCCGGTTTTAATGTGTTAATCCGGATGGATCGAAATATTTTATCCAATCATTATTTTATGGAACATCATTTGTTAAATGAACTTTTATTGTTTTCACTGCAATTAAAAAAAAAGCTTTAAAACGACATTGTAAAATTTGATATTAAATTTTTAAGAGCTAGTTTATTGTTGTAAACTATTTACTGCATTTTTTTTTGTGATGCGGATATTGCGGTATTTAAAATCCGATTTTATGCAGCTCATGTTAGAAGACTCAAACGAATCTTCATCAAAAATAAACTGCAAAGATTTTGGATCATACAAATTACCCAAAAATTGTTATGGAAGTTACGTGAAGCAATAAAAACTTGGACAAGATGTTCATCTTTTGTATTAAAATTCCTCAATCCACATAATCGAAATTATGAAGTTTGCTGTCTAAATCACTAGCTACACCTTTGAAGAAAAAAATTTCAGGACAATCATGAAATGGAGACCGCAGTTTTAGGCCATTTTTGACTATCAAAATTCTGATTAATTTTATAAAGGTGAAATAAAAAGTGTTTATTGCAAATAAAAACATTATTGTTTCATTTTATTACCTCCTCATTGGACCAGACACTATTAAAACTTATTACGTATACGAGAAAAATAGTATTTGCAGCTTTGGTAAGAAAGAGCCGTTTGAATCCTCCATCAGATATTTTTTGTGGTTCAGCAAAAAATTTTTCTCATTTTAAAAACAACAAATTCTATTAATTAATTAAAATAATTAATTAATAATTTTAGCACACCTAGTACTTGTAAATTTTATAATTGACACTTACGTAAGTTTTTAATTGTTAGGGAAAATTTAAAACGCGACGAAAAGTGTCATAATTTTAATAGCATATTAAAGCTAATTGCATTTTATAATGAAATAAATATATACGTAAATATAGTTTAAAATGGAAATTTTTTAGCGATATTATGTGAAACTTAATAGTATTTTTATGAAATTTAGTAACATATATGTATGTTCAGAAGTTTAGCAATCATATGCTAAAAAATTAGTAGTAATTACACTGAAGGAAAAACCTTGGAAATTGATTTGTCGTCGCTACTAAAATTAGATTTCAGTACTTTTAAAATTAAAATTTTTTGACATTTAGTTATCGAAATCATGAAACTTGATATCTAGATCTAAAATTTGATGAAACTTAGGAAGAAAGTTCACCAAAAATATAAAAGATTTGATGACCAAATTTTCATTTCCATCTAAATATGTACTAAAACGCTTTTCGCATTGTAAATATGATAAAAGTTAATACAGAAAAGGCATAGAAATATATATCAATTAAAACATGGACTAAAATGCCTCATAATGCCACGGTTGGGCTAAGATATAAATGAGAAAATACATATATGTAAAATTCTAAAAACCTTTTATTTAACAGGAGTAAATTACAACAGATCTTACGGCAAAGGTTTTAAGGAACTTAAAGCTCAAACCATAAGATTTAATGTAATTTACTTATATTAAAAAAAACTTCTTTTTCTAACTTTCCATATCTTCTCTTTGTGTATACACCCATACCTCGCTTTACGGCCTAGATATGTTCCACGAAACTTGGCCGCAAAGCGAAAAGCCGTATAAGGAATCAATTATTCTAATACAAATTCATACAAATTCAATGGGATCGGTTCCAAATTTATTAAATATGTATACATTGTTTATCATTCAAAATGCGAATCTGAAGACGATGAAGAAATGGTAACCTGCAGATCACTGTCGTCATCATTTTTCGCTGGTAAGGATGGGCCTGGCTTAAAAAAATTGTCCAACGTTGTTTGTCTTGCCGTCTTGTCTATTTCGTTCTTCAGTGATTTATAACAGCTAATGGCTGAGTTAATTCCTCGAGAAACTTTAGCGCTACGTTCGACGTCAGGATCGTTTTCAAGGAGGATGTTTATTCCTTTTTTGAAACAGGAAAAAGCTTTCGACAAATTTTTTGATGTTAGCTGTTTGGATACAACAGGCTCTGTCTCTTCATCAAATGCCGGTTCTGCTTGCAACTGAATGAGTTCCTCATATGAAAGGGGCTCCCTATCAGCTTCAAGTAGATCAAGCACATCACGTTCGTTCAAACCTTCAAAGCCGAGATCATGTGCTAGATCCAAAATGTTTTGCCTAATTTCAGGAAGGAAATTAACTTCTGCATCAGTACTTTTTACACATTCTGGCCATATTTTTTCCAAACATGGTTCATTGTTGTTAATTTTAATTCCTTCCATGATTCACTGATGCTGTCAACAGCATCCTTGATGTTATAGTTTTTCAAAAATGCTTTAATTGAAGATTTACCATCGGTTTCCCTTATAAGTTGTCGGAAAGTTCGGCGTAGGTAATATGCCTTAAAAGTGGCTATTCCACCCTGATCCATTGGTTGGATCAGAGCTGTTGTACTTTTCGGAAGGTACTCAATCATGACATCTTCAGATAGTTCGGATAAATTAGTAGAATGCCCTGGTGCATTATCCAAAATTAGCAAAGCCTTGTTGCTTAAGTTATTGTCTCGCAAATATTTTTTCACTTCTGTACAAAAGAGATTTTTGAACCTATCCTCAAAAGTTGCTTTAGTCATCCAAGCTTTCTTGTTGGATCTCCATATGACGGGTAATTGAGTTTTATTTAGTCCTTTAAGAGGCCTTGGATTTTCGGACAAATATATTAAAAGTGGTTTTAGCTTAAAATCATCAAACAAGAGGAAATAGAAAAGAGTGTGTTGGCAACATGTAGATATATCGACATCGAAAAAAAAGTTTTTTTTGCCGTTATAGCGAAACATTTTAGGCCGTAAATCGAAAACGTGCCTTAATTGAAGAGGGCCGTTATAGCGAAAGGCCGTATAAAGAGCGGCCGTATATATATATATGGGTGTATTTTTGTTAGAAATATAAAAATTATAAGATCTGTAACTTTATGTTCCAATAAATTTAAAAATTGCCTTAGGAAAGCTTTCTACTCATTTTCAATTTGACACGAAATTAATTTGAAGTTTAAATTAAATTAAATTCTATTTCGTAAATCTTAATATTAGATTTCAAACTAAAAATTAAATTATAAATCAATTAAAAATGTGTTATTAAGCATCTTTTGAATAACATTGCGTACCCTTTTTCTTTCCAAACCCTCTTTCCAACTGGGTAATAACTTCTGTACTATTATATTTCGAGTAGGTACTCGTCAGTGTCGAAGGTAAAAAGAGAATGGAGATATGTATTTCAAACGTGTTCTTATTACTTCTTTAATCAAGAGCAACTTTTCTTTCTTACGTACGTACGAAAGTTTTTGCACGACATTCAATTTTGCATAATTATTAATTCCTACTTTCTTATATTTTCAGTAAAATAATTACATAATCGCCAACAAGTTCAATACCTTATACGGTTTTTAATCGGTTTATCAATTTTGATATCACCAAATTTTCGTATAATATACACATCCCAAATTGATATTAATCGAATTATGGATTTATTTTCCATATTAAAAAACTAATATTAAAATCAAGTATCTGGACTAAAGATTACGCCTTCCCAGCAAAATTATAGTACATAATTTATTCCGTTCTAGCAAGTGTCCTGAGAAAATTTTCCTACTTTCTTAAATTTTAATGAGGTATTATTTGGTAAAAAAATATTATTTCTTTTAAACTTTGGTGAGGATGGATAAACTCGAGAACCACTTCATCAATTTTAACAAAATTTGGTGCATTCATATTCTGGACTAAAAGGAAGAGCTAATAAAATTTTCAGCAGAAGTGCTAAAACTAAAGTAGTTCATTTCGGGCCAAACTATGACTGTGTCTAAACCGTCAGTCTGATTTTAATGGAACTTGGTATACAAGGTGGATGGCATTATACGAATAATCGGTTAAATTTTCAATAAAAATATGAAACCTGGTACGGTGACAGGCGATTGTCGCTCGTTGCTTTCATATGATTTTGGAAGTTGATGTTTATGTTTTTGTCAATTTTTTATTTTACTTCATTCTTATTTCTTTTCTTTTTTTTTAATGTAAGAAAATTAATTAAATAATATTATTTGAAACATTAAAAATATTTGTTTTTTTTTAGTAATATCGCCTGTCACCGTACATAATGCCTACCCAGAAATGGGATTTTTTACATACGAGCGTCACTTTTTTGAATGTACGATAACTTTAGAACTGCTTACCCAATTTTATTCAAATTTGGTATAAAAATAAGTTCTAATGGCATAATGAACTGATTCAACATTGCCTAACAAAATTGGGTGATTTGCCATACCAGATATTTTCTTTCAAATTTCAGTGAATTCAGGTATAATTTTGTAAATCTTTAAAAGGAACGTCATATACATAAATGAAGTACTTTAAGATCCAGCAAATGATAAATCGCTGGCATATTAAGAGAATGGTTTTAATTTCATTATATACCACGCTGATGTTTCTTAGAATGAAAAAAAGGGTGCAAAAGATGAAAAAAGGAATAAGAAAATTATGAAAAAGAATGGCTTCATGAAAGAAGAAGCCCGGTCAAAATTAATATATGAAACAATAAGGAGACTTTACATACATAAATTTCAATGAGATAATAAAGATTAATCAGCTTTAATTGCCTTTCAAAATAATTATAAAGAAGATTTTAAAAGAAAAACTAAAAGTGTGATACCAAAGGTCCAATTCTGAAATATAAAAATTTATAACTTTAATCAATTTAATGAAGTACATTCCACCTTTTTCTTCGGTGTTAATTTTTACCACTTAACAAACTAATGAGTTCACTTACGTGTACACTAATTGGAAAGTATTTCAATAACGTGATTAATTAAATTCTAAGTACCAATCACATAACGTTTCATATTTTTTTTCTTTTTTTTCGTTTCTCGAGAATCTTTCTCTTTTTTGTGGATACCATTTCTTAGATGTTTTCCTTTTGCATGTATATATAGATTTACGAGAAAACTTTGACCCCCTATGAATTATTCAAGCAAGAACTGAGGGTGGAAAATTTATTCTTCTTCTTCTTGTTCTTTCAAACACCCCCAATATATGCCGGCAGAAAAGAAAAATTCTAATATTTTTCCGGAAAATATTTTTATATTCTTATACAGGAAAAAAAGGGAGAACCTTTTCCGATATTTCGAGAAAAACTTTTCAAGTTAATATAATTTTTATTTCTTATGAAATAGAAAATCAGATAACAACATTAGAACTTTTCCAAAAATTTCAAATTCGTATTCGTAAAAAAGAAGAAAAAAACGATCAAAATTGAGAATGATCCATCAAAGTTGTTTCTAATGACGCAATTAAGATATAAATATTCACATGTCAGTTTGAATTTTGCGCCCCTGAGACATTTTTATTCTAGTTTTACCGATGTGGCCTTCGTATCCACATCCATTATTGCGATTTTAATTTTAATTTAGCGACTTTAAGACGCCATCATTTCAACAATCAGACGATTAATATGCAAACTTCGATTTTTATTTTTTTTTTTTGCGATGGCTTTAACTTTTTTTAACTAGGTGTCAAGATCATATTCAATATGGAGAAACCGGCACAAACTGAAATAATATGTGGTGTGTGTAGAAGACTTTTGGAAAAAATATTTAACAAGACAGAGGAGATAAATTACAAATGGAACGCAAGGCAAAAAAAAAAAAAAATCATAAAACGCATAATTATACGTATTTTGCGCAAAAAAAAAAACTGCTAAAATATGTTTTCGCTAAAATCTTGTACATTCCATAAATGACTTTTTAAACTAAAATATAAATCAGAGTATATATTAAAAGTGAACGAGCAGAAAATCCAAAAAAAACAGCACACACTCCAGCACTCCTCTGCTGGAACAAACATAAAAGCGGCATTCTTTTAAAAATAATTTTTACCTTTAAGTAGAGTTCATAAATATGTTCCGTGAATGTCTCAGAATGCTGTTTAAAATGATTTTTTTTTTTTTGTAATTTGTAATTGCTGTTTGCTGATTGGATCTGATTGCAATCCATTAATGGGATAAATTGTCCGATTTTATTTGGTACTTTTAAGTGACTTCACTTTGGTTGTTGTAATGCCATTTATGGAATGACATTTTCTTTTATAAATTGAACTAATTTAGTTCGATTTTGTCATAACATTTAAGAAAATATATAAAATAACTGACAATTTTATAATCGATTTTGATTATCATGAAAATGGATTTAGTTTCGAATGAAAGACAAAATATAAATAAATTATGATGGATTGGTTTCAAAAGTTAAATGTTGAAATTAATATTGATTAAAATATATGTTGGGAAACTGATTTAAAATTAGAAATTTGATTGAAATGAATTTATAGAAAGAAATTCAAGAATCTAGCCATGATAATGTCTATGAAGTGATAGTGCGGGTATTGTAGTTGTATATTTCAACTTCAATTGTTGTTTAAAAAGAATTATACTATATTCACTCATATTTTAAAAGAACTAGAAGAATCTGTGCAACCAGTGCAACTGTCAATCTGGAATAATTCTGCATCCAATCGGTTTCAATATTTAATTTTTAGCAGTATGTTTTCAAATCTTATGTTGTGTTGAATCTCTTCGCAAACCCCTTCAAATATAAGGAGGAACCCGGATTGAATAACGCAGGTATAGGAAATGCAACTAAAACGAAATCCTTATAAAATTCAAGACACATACTACGGGATTAGAAGTTTTACTACAATATTTCAATCGTGTAGGACTCATAATTACATAGCTTCTTGAAATATCTACACGTAAAAAAATCATAAAGCTTTTGAACAGTTCTGATAACTGAAATTTTAATTGTGAGAACTGAAAACTCAGTTGTAACAACCAAATTTCAGTTTTCAAAACTTCGAAACTGAATTTTTTGTGTGTGATAACAGAATTTCAGTTGTGTGAATTGAAAACTCAGTTCTAAGAATTAAAATTCAGTTGTCACAACTAAAGCCTAAAGTTTTATGATTTTTCTGCGTGTATATATTAATCCCCTAAAATTTATATGAACATACTTTATAGCATAAATAAATGTCTCTTCATCCAATTAATTTTGATTTGTGCAATTCCAATGAATATTTTATTAGAAACAAACAAATCCTTGAATTTATTTCGATGGTAACACTTTTTAATATAATTTAAATTTTAGTTTTCAAAGGGATTATACTTGTATATAAAAAATTATCATAATGATGAGACAGCAATAACATATCCCGAGTAAAAAATATAATGAAATTGTATTACTAATATACATAAATCTCCGAATTATTACAAATTGCAATCCACCCTCAAATACGAGCATATTTTCAACATCAGCAAGCGTGAAAATCTCTGATCCGATAAAATATGGTAACATACACTGGATACCCTCCAAAACAAATCTAGTCCGCAATTTCATCAAGTTGCCTTTTTACGTGCATGTGCAACGTGTATCAATTGAAGAGAAAAAAAGACAAGAAAAGAAGAAAAAAAACTCAACGTTCACTCTCAAGTGTTTCGGTTGAAACACACGACACAAGCTTCCTCTAAGATTGAGAAATATACAAAATTTTATACATATCTCGTCACATCCGCATCTATACGCAGATTCCATATAAAAATTCTGTATAATATCGAATTTTCCACCCTCGTTCATTTCGAGAAAATGTATACGCTATATGGAAAATGATCCTATTTGTATATTTTTAGATTTTTCTTTTTGTTGTTAGATTTTTCACAACCCCATTTCATATCTCACTATACCACAACCCATTTCAAATTTACCTCCATTAAGAGATGAAATTCATGTGCCCAAAAAAGCAAAAAAAGAATACCAATTCTTTGAAGGATATTTTCTTTTTTTTTTATATGTATTTGTAAAATGCTCAAAAGTTAGAAAACCACAGAAACCAAAGAAGATGATAGCGTCGTTTTTATGCATATAATGCTCGACAAAAAAAGAAAGGGGGTTCAAAAACTCCTCATATAAGAGTCAATCTTATAGGAAAAGTTGAATTTTAAGGATATATAGAACCCCTTATAAGGATATACACATGTATAATACCTGAAAAGGGATAAAACTTATACAATGTCAAGTGTATTTGTAGATTCGCTTATAGACCCAATAAATACGAGGGGAAAATCGTTTCGGGATTTTATGAACAAAATCGAATTCAATATGATTAAGAAGATTTCCTTTAGTATAATACCATTTTGGTCCCCGAACGTGAAAATCTACTGCTGGGAGTTTACTGAAATATTTTCACAATAGTATCTTCATTTCTCCTTCCCATCTTATATATCTCTGAGATATTTTTCAACAATAAATATCCTTGTGGATGGGGTCGTTTTTCTGTTACCACATGAACTTCTTTTTCATTGTTCTTATAAAGTTTATTTGTTTTAAGCTTTTCTTTTGTTTTATTCTTGTTCTTTCAAAGTAATCTCAATGTAGACCAGACTATTATATGTTGAATCCTTTTTCTTCTTTTATATAACTGGTTACCATAGGATTATATTGTATATGAAAACTGGGTAGGAATTACTAAGTAAAATAATCGTACTCAGACGAAGGTTATATAGTGACGGGTTATATTAATGTTTATGATGTTCAGATTTCTGAAAAGTTTCAATTTATATATATGTATATGGCTTGTCTTTATACTCAAAGGATTAAGTTTTTCTATTTTGCAGAAGCTATGTTGTCGTTCTTTCATGTGAAACTAATTTCTTTTTTGAAATGTCTGATGCGAAATTAAAATGTACTAAAAAGAATATATATTCTTTAAGGAATTTAGTATAAAATCGTAATTCCGACACTGATTTAAAAGCTACAACAGACTAGTCTCGCTTATCTAGTGTAAGACATAAAGTTGGCTTTAGTTTGTAGTCTGTCATAAACTAGTAAAACTTAAACTACTATAGCTCTGAAATCATTGATTGTTGTTTTTAATATCGCGAAGCAATTCCATTTCACGGTTGATCCATTTCAAGTAACTTAAAAGCATGCGCAACCTATCAGTCGGGAATAAAAGTATAACAATTAAAATAGAATTACATATGGACCAAATGAGAAATGAATTAAATTAAACATAAAACCAATTCCTTTTTCGAAAAATACACTAAAACTTTAATTTTGACGTTTATATAACTATCTATCGTATTTTAACGACTCTAGGCAGTCAACGGAACTGGCTTTAAAGTATCAACATACGATCAAGGAAACATCTTGACTTAAGTGGGCTCTATATTAATTATTTATGGTGTACTATGTTTCAAAATCGTATATATCATAAATCATAAATAAATAGGGTCAGCTTTAGCCAAGATTTAAATTTTGCTTGATAGTGTGTGAATACTTTTAAATTGGCTTTAAAGATACCAATTGTTTCAAATTAGTTTTCTTCTAACAAGTGTTTTTCCTAATCTACCGCAGCTATAACAGTCGATTAAACTGATTTTTGAATAAATTATGTACATATTAATATTGCTAAATAAAAGGATGTTATAAAGTTTGATTTGAAGAGGGATAATTTTAATTATAAGATGCGAATTTGGCGAATAATACTCGTATACATTTAGTCTGTGACTTGAAAATAATAAATAAACAATATCTTCCACAGATGCCGACTTAACACATTCCAGAACAAGAAAACAGTTGACGAGATATCTCGCATTTTCTATTTATCACTCAAAGCAAATCTTTTACTTAATAAAAAGTGTCAACAATTAAAAGATTTTAAATATTTGTTAGGGTAAATTAGTTTTCTAAACTCTTTAAATAATGATGACAAAGAAGTTACCTGAGTGAAATGTCTGATCTTCAATGTGTTAAGAAATTTAAGGTCTCTGTGCTAATATATTAAATTTTTGGATGTCCGTTCGTAACTCAAGAATCGTGGATTTGAATCGTGTAATTCAATTTTAATCAAATCGTGTCGTAGCAATGCTTTTTTGATACCATTTAGTCTCAATCGAATTATACGATTCCATTCAAGATTGATTTGATAAAAATTCGATGTTTAAGTTTGAGCTATGAATTTTGGGTAATACAGTATAATCTTTATAAAGTGTAGTTAGAGTTTCCATTTCCCGCCCATATTCAGCATCCCAGGAAACGGGAAATTTTGATGGTAGTTTCTCGGAATCCCGGGAATTTTCTCAATACAAAACTGGAAATACTTTAGTTAGAGCAAAAAATGTTTTTTTGTCTAACGAAGGATCACTTAGTGAAGAACGCTTCATAGTGGACGAATAGTTTTTAGGCTTTCAAGCAGTTTTCTAAATTTCTCTACTGTTTCATAAATATTATCTTATCTTTTAGACTAGTTAGGTAGGTAGGTAGGTAGAGTAGGGGTACTACGTACAACACCAGGCAAAGCTTCGAGCATTTTATTTGCAAGCATACTTTCTAGATCTTTCAAAGAATTAAACATTAAAAATTTCCCTGGGAAATAAAAGCATAATCCCGGGAATCGGGAAATATAAAATTCATCAATTTCCAGAGAAACTCTAAGTGTAGTCAACTATAAATATTTTCTTACAAACGTTATTCGAACATCTCATAGTTGTGCTGCAATAGACACTGTTCTTCATTCAAAGCCATGTAATATACAATATGATTGATCTTTGTTTAAATACGAATTTATAAGAATCTATAATTATAAAATGAAAAAGAAAAAAAATGCTATCCAAATCCTCTATCTAGAAAAATCAAATCACTTCCGTATTTGAATAATCTATAGAACCTTTTTTTGGGCTTAAATTTCCAATATCATTATTTTCCTAACGAAATGGTTATTCTTAGTGACTTATTTTTCATTTCAACTGAGGTATACGATTTTAGTTTACATCTAGTTCAGCACATTCGTATAATATTTATAGAAATGATCAATTCAGCTTCATTTATACCTAGAGTTGGCACTAATCTGGCTTTTTCATGAACATGGATCTGCTATTTTTGGACATTGGAGCACTTTATAAATTATTTATAAGTTTCGAATGTGTGGCTTTTGTTATCTTTTTTTTCATGTTAGTTTCTCAACTGGTCGTTTAAAGTGTTAAATATCTTATAAGATATAAACACATATATATTTCACATTCTCAGTTTTAATCAATACAAATGTGGCGATGATCAAAAGATCGTTATTCGAACTCTGATCTGCATAATGCGACTTTTAAAATCAGATGGCCCCGAACATGTATAATATATACTCTTATCTCTACGATCAAAATAAAATATACATATGTATACATTTTTTTTCTTTTTGGGTATTTTATTTTTGAATAGTAAATCGATCTGAACACAGGAATCAGTTCAACTTTCAAACGACTATAAAAGTAATATATCACGTGATCAGAAATTGATTTTTATATTAAATTACATTAATTTTTTATGCAATAACTGACAAACTGACAAATGACATCAGCATTAACAGTAGCGTAACATGATTGTGACAGAACTAGTTATAAGAGCAAAAGTTGTTTACAGACACTAATCATATAATAATCATAATTAAAAGATTTTTAATTCTATGAAAAGAAATATATTCGGAAAATCAATTTTCCAGAAAATACATACTATATTTCAAATTTTCATAATATTTTCTTTAAAAATATATTTTTTGTAGGATTTTTATATTAATAGAACATATGAGAAATTTGATATTGTTTTAGTTTCTCCCTATTAGGCAAATCAAAAATATTTACTTTCAATTTAAGTATCCTCTATGCGGAAAGTTCAAACATTTATTTTAGTGAAAAACATACAGTAACTTAAAATCGGCCTATAGCTGATTTTTTGATGCCCTATGGTAGAAATGGGGCAGAAAAACTATCGAAACTAACATATTATAAGGTTTTTTCTTTATAACTTTGTTGCTTCTTCTTAAAACTTCTACCAATTTCCAGATAACCTAGACCCTACTAGCGTCAATCTAATCTGTAAATTGTATTCAAATCGGTGTAATAGTTTTTAAAGAACATCAAAAAAACTTTATAAAGAGAGTTATTTTCCCACAGGATTATTTCTTTCTCCTTTATCCTTGAACCGATTTGATTGAAATTTAACGAGGTATCGTGTATTTGTGTAGTTAAGTGTATAAGTAAAATTGATTCACAAATTTTCCAATTAAATCCGAAAACCATAAACAAAAAAGCGGCAAAACTTTCTGGTCACCCTGGTTTTTCCTTTATAACTTTGCTCTTCCAGGATTGATTTTACTCAAATGCAATACGAAACCAAGTTAAGAAACAAGCAACTCACATTGTGAATTTCATCAAAATCGGATAACGCGTTTTTGAGTTATCTTGTATACGGACGGACGGACGGACGGACGGACATGCATAAATCGATATAATTTTTGATTCCTGACACAACGATGCCCTTAAAATCTTTCTACGACGATTATTTCGATGTGTTACAAATGGAGTGACAAAACTAATATACCCTCATAAAAATAGTGGTATAGTAGAGTCATATAAAAAAAAGCTACAAATGAGAGCTTGAAAACTTCAAGACACCCTCTAGCTATAGGTTCTAGAAGATGGTATATTCTTTTTGTCTTTTAATGATCACATTACCAGGGGTTTTCTTAGCACGGTCATAGCAAGTTCTGGCTTTAATAACATGACGCTATAATCACAACATTTTTTAAAAGAATATTTCATATTCTGACCCACAACTGTCATAAGAAAAGATCATAAGTTCTGATCGAAAATATTTTGAATTACAATTTTTCAAATAATTACTGTTCAAACTGTAACAAAGTCACCTTTTGGGACATAAATATTGCTAAAATACGAATTTTCTCAGCGGTCATAAATTTAGCAACAATTTTACTGTTGCAAATTTTTTGTAAAACAGTTATAAAGTCTAGAATAGCCATGGAAATTAGAAGTTTCATAAAAAACTTTATAAAAGTAAATTAAAATTTAAATCTTTTAACGTATTTACAGAAAAAAAAAAGATTTCTCAAATTAAGAATATAAGTTTGCACTAACCTTTTTTAGAGAGAAGCCCCTTTGCAAAAGAAACGCCTGAAACAGAAAATATAATAAATAAAGAAATTTGATTTAATCGCAAAATAATAGTATTAAATTATTTTAAATAAATTATTTTTATTATTATTATTTAATTACCTCTCCTTTTGATGTTGATCAACATTTCAATTTTCTTCTTCCTTAGTGGTAAAATTTTGCACAAAAAAGAATCTTATCCGTGCCCCTGTACTACCGAAAAATCCGTTAACTAAATAAAATAAAAAAAATTATATAAAAACTTTTGAAGTACTAATTAACCGAAGACATGCATACCGCCTAACAGCAAAATAGAATACGAACAATCTCCTACGCATCTAGCCTACTACTGACTGCAAATTCTTGTGGATCAACAATACAATCACAGGAAATAATTTAGGATACAATATTCACACATGTTGCGGGACACATCTTGCAAGACACAAAAAAAATTATTAGTTTTGAAAACCAATTTTTTTAATTTCATTAAATTAAATTTTATTCGATTGTTGACTAACCCCACGACTCCACGACTTTTTTTCAGTCCGACTGAAAATATGTCCAATTTTTAGAGTCTCCATTAGACTTTCTTTCAGTCTGACTGAAAGTATGTCCAATTTTTAGAGTCTCCATTAGACTTTTTTTCAGTCCGACTGAAAATATGTCCAATTTTTAGAGTCTCCATTAGACTTTTTTTCAGTCCGACTGAAAATATGTCCAATTTTTAGAGTCTCCACTAGACTTTTTTTCATTCTGACTGAAAATATGTCCAATTTTTAGAGTCTTCATTAGACTTTTTTTCAGTCCGACTGAAAATATGTCCAATTTTTAGAGTCTCCACTAGACTTTTTTTCATTCTGACTGAAAATATGTCCAATTTTTAGAGTCTTCATTAGACTTTTTTTCAGTCCGACAGAAAATATATCTTGAAATAAGTGCAATGGAGTCGTGTGGTAACAATAATAGGTGACATTAAGTTTAAAAGAATTAAGCAGAATAACTACAATTTGCGGCCTGCAGAGTGCTTACATTGGTTCATATAGGCTCTATATGAAGTATTGATCGTCTATAGTATAGACTCTATACTATAGATATAGACGATCAGAAGAATTTTACGAAATAATTTTTCTTTCAACTCGGTATTAAATTTGGTACAGGTTATAGGATCAAAGTTTTCCAGAAGGTTAACTGAACTTTTAAATGTATGCCCAAATAATTTTGGAACCCATTTTATCAACAAAAAAACCCTTTGAAAATAGTGTCGAGAACGCAACCCATATGTAGCAAGAAGTTTGCATATAAAAGGACAATTATTTAATTATTTTCAACTGGAATCAGTCCTATGATGATTGGGGCTAGGCCGCAAGTGAAGTGGTATTAGAAATAAATATTCAAAAAATTAGGAAATTGACGCCTTAATTATATTGGGTTGTTAACTTTCAAATGTTACGGTAAATCAAATGTCGATTTGAATTGTAAATAACTTCACTCTCACGCGATATTTTGGCGCCATCTTTTTTTTGTATTTGAAACGTATTAAAAATATTACAAACTTTTTTTTAGAAATTTTTTAATGCGAGCATGCAAAACTCAGAAATACGTGTGTTGATGAAATATGAATTCCACCGTGGAGCCACAACGGCACAAGCAGCTCATAATATTACGGATGCGTTTGACACTGAAGCCACTGCAAATCAAACAATATCTCATTGATTAAAAAAATTCCGTTCTGGTGTATGGGGGTTATGAAATCGGGCACATCGATCACGACGGGGATGCCTACTACATGCAACTGGACGAAATGCTGCGAACTTTTGTAGTTAACTAGCCAAAATTGATCAATCGATCGACCCCAATCCTCTTACATAACACCACTCGATCATACATCACACAAACCATTCTGGCGAAGCTACAGGAGTTGAATTTGGAAACTTTTCTTCATCCACAATACTCACGAGACCTTACACCCACTGATTAATTTTTCTTTCTGAATTTGGACAACTTGTTGGTAGGACAACAATTTAATTCCGACGAGGCTGTGAAAAGAGCTTTCTAGGACTTCATCAATTCCCGTGAGCCAGGATTCTACAGCAGAGGAATAAATGAACTATCGCTGAAATGGCAAAAGTGTTTCGATATAATGGGTGAATACTTTGATTGAAAATAAAAAGATTTTAATTGAAAAAATTACAATAAACTTTCATTTCATCGTGTAACATTTAAAATACTTCTTGATTGGAAACCAGTTGAAATATTAATAAATTTTAATTAAACCTTTAAAAATAATTTCATTTATGAAAACTACATTTTTGTTTTTTGTGTTGAAAAGTTGAGTAAAAAAACAAAAATGATGAAGATGTCAACAAAGTTTTATTTTCCCGTTGACAACTCGATAAACAATTCGCGACATTATATATTTCGTTCCAAGATAAAAATATATAATTTTATGAATTCAATGAAGCGCGAAGGCCGAGAGACAGACATACGGAGGTGTTTAGGAGTATAAATTCATTTTTATAGAATATATATATATATATATGTTATTGGAGATTTGTGGACATGAATTTTGTAAATGCATTCATTTCTGCGTGTGCATATATAATATTGAACAAACCGAAAAACCGCATTTGCACAACTGTGCCACAATACTATCCATAAATAAAGTTCTGTAAGCTGTCAAATATGTTGCTGCGAAAAATAATAATAATAATAATAATGAGACCGTGAATCATAAAAAAAAGAATACCCCGAGAGAGCTCCAAACATAATAATATTGATACAAGCCAATTTTATACTATACTGTGTACCGCGCGTTATACCGCCCGTGCATAAATGCCCGCGATGCAATCAAATTTAAATTTTGTTGTTCAGTCGCAATTTTATATCAATTTTAATTATTTATTTGGTTTGTTTTTTTTTCTTTCTTTTAAAATATCTACTAACTAAACATGTTCGGATTTGAGTCTTCTATATATGAATTTACACAAAAATTGTATTACTATATACAGAGTCCCCAGAGTCTATTAGACCTAATAAAAACAACAACAACAAACAAGGCAAGGCGTAATTAATGGCCAACAAATCCTCATCACAATTTATCTAAATCGTATTTTAATTAGAAGTTGATTTAGTGCCCCTTCTGTTTAAGGCTATAACTATTTGTAGAAAATAAATAAACGAGTGCATAACATTGTGCCAATTGTGAAAAAAGAAAACATATATAATATTTTAAAATCAGCTTATAGCCGATTTTTTGATGCCCTATGGTGGAAATAGTTAATAAATCTTTTAGTTCAATGAATTAACTTTGAGAAACAATAACGAAACCTATAATAATATTTAAAATTTTCTGCATAACTTTGTTAACTCATCTTCAAATTCGCTCTAATTCACAGAAAGTCTGAGGCCTAATAATATAAATATCTTCTGCAAATTTCATTCAAATCGATATATTAGTTTTTTAAGTACATAAAAAAAAACTATATAAACAGGCTTATTTTTCGTACAACTATTTCTTTCTCGACTATCCTTAGACCAATTTTACTGAAATTTAATATACTATCGTCTATTAACAGAATCAACCTATGTAAATACAGGCATCCCTCGAATAGCACGGTACTTGAATAGCACGAAGCCGCGAATAACACGGACAAAAATTGCGACAACCCCTGAATAACACGTGATTTGAATTACAAGAATTTGCGAATGTGCACATACATATTACTGCTAACGATCACACAGTACATATGTACATAATGGATTTGCAGGAAATGCATAGATAACAAGTTGTAAATCTCAGTTCTTATAGTAAGTAGATTTTCTGTCTTCTTTGCGCTCAGAATAGTTTTAGTATCATTGGATAAAGTTGTCTTGTTCTCTTTGGAAGCAAATGTACAAATTTGTATGGATATCGACTTTTGAATTGCACGGTTTTGAATAGCACGGAACGATATTTTCAAAATTGTATGAATTATTAGTATCGAATAACACGAATTTCAGTAACACGGTACCAATTAACAATGTTATTCACGGGATGCCTGTAATTTGAACAAAATTGGTTCACACATTTTGTAATTAAATCCGAAAAATGGTAAAATAAAAAACAACTAAACTTAGTGGTCACCCTGGTTTTTGCTTTATAACTACGCTCCTCATCGACCGATTTTGCAATACCAAATCAAGTTAAGAAAGAACCAGCTCACATTGTAAATTTCATTCAAATGTGTTTTTTTTTTGTTTTTTTTTTTTAAGTAGTTGGGTGCTGAAAGGCACCCCGTACTTAGGCTTTGCGGCCCATTGTACTCTCGGGAAAAGCTGAACATATGTCCTGGGATCGCACAAGTTTTCCCAGAAAACCTATGGGAAAAAGACTAATAACCTGTATCCTGTTTACAGAGTGGCAGGTTGTCCCAACTCTGGAAACAGTTCTGTCAGTTCTTCAGGTAATCGATTAAGGATTCCACCTTCAGATTCCGGGAATCCGACAAAGTCAAGAATGGTTTTCCGAAGATCTTCTTTCGCAGGCGTTACAAAACTAATATACCGTCTGGTACTATCTACCATAGGGTATAAAAACATAGTGAAAAATGATCTTGTCTTTTAAAATTATGCTCGATGCAATTGCATACTTTTCGATCATGTCAGGAACAGTAACAAAAGACAAAATTACAAAAATATGCGACAATTAGTGAATATATTTCACGACCCAATAAAGACAGCTTCCTTTTAACTATTCGAGAGAATTTCTACGAATTTGCTTAGTTTTCGTAATATTACAAATTTTTTTGCGTAATCTTAGAATGACACATTAGAAGATTTTTGGACTTTTTTTTTAAGAAATTTCATGACGCTCAGTGAATGTATTTAAATGCGAAATAGATTATTTGATGTTGTATTTATTATAGTACATAGAGAAGAAATGCGATATATTTGAATGACTTTGCTGTGTAATCTTTTTACTAAACGAAATCTCTTAGCACCGGGTAAGCACGTACATATATGCGAGTAGATCTTTTTTTGTATATATTAGCACGTATGAATCGAGACATCACGAAATTTTCACAGCACACAGAAATTTAGTGCACGATTTCGCGAAAAATCTTCTAAAAACGATAAGAGAAATGCATTCTGAATGAATATATACAGAAAAGTGTGGCATTAAAGAAAAAAAAAATTTACTTATTTTTTATTTTATTCCATTTCGATTCGAATGCATAACGAATGCACGTAATATATGTGAAGAAGACGAAGTTTTATGTTGTTTAAAATGATCTGATAAAACTACAAGAAAAAAGAGCCGAGAGACATGTATTCTTTAACAACACTTACGGAGATAGTATACCGAACCGGGAGCTGAAATGAATTCCACGAGAAGGGAACCTCTTACCATAGAATCGTCAATGGAGAAAAAAAAGCGCATTGCAATCACATGATTTCAATTGGAATAAAGATAGTAATGGCTTTTGTCGATGAAGTCTGGGCACAATGAATGTATAAAATAAAAATCAACAAAAAAAAATTAAATATATTATATAGCAACGTTGCCAACGTTCATCGATTTGTATACTTTCCAATATTGATCAATTACATATATATTTTATTCGAAATTTATATGGCTGCTATTTAGAATGTTTAATCAACTTTGAAGACAAAAAAAAAGTCATGCATGTTGAACGCATGATGAACAAACTAAACATGAAGATTTCTTTTACCAAAATTCATAGGGCTGATTAAGGAAACCGATATTTTCTTGGACTAAGAAACTAGTAGTATAGAAATCTATTCTGACGAACCAAAATTAAAGTTGACTTTCGGAGATGATTTTTTATTTCAACAAAACGGAAGTGGTCCCGGAAAAATTGAAGAATTTAAAAATGTATATTAATATGTCCGGAAATTTTTAACATTTCAAAACTATAAAGAAAGACTTTGAATTGATTTAAAAACCAAAAGTCTTTTGTATAATTAATAAAACATCAGGAAAAGCTAATAACTTAATTACATAAAACTGAGTCTACAATTTTTGTTAATGTATTCATGCCAAGTTGGTTAGGTAATTTAAAGATTACCTCTTCTTGTATATCCTTAAAAGTCTTTGCCTCAAAAGTTTCCTCCGAACATCAAGTTCCATAATATCTCTGGACTTATATAACAACCTCAATGTCTACCGTCCGAAAGTACTTCCTTCTAGAATTTTTACTTCATTTGATCAAAAAGATTTCGTTTTTTGAAAATAATTTCTGAATAAATCACACTGCAACGAATTTCGCTTAAGAGAAACTTTTGAAAATTTGAGAACTTTAAAAAAGATTTTAAAACTTGAAAAGATTTTCACTTTATTTATTCAAAAAATTCATTCTACAATATATTCTCAGTACAATAACTAAGATATTTTATATAGCAAAATACTGTGTAACTAAAAAGTTGCTATAAAGTACTACTCTTGGAACCATATACATAAAAATTCGTCATTTAAGTAGCTTTCTACTCCCTTTATAGAAACTATAAAATAAACTTTTCTCTATAAAATAATCCCACCGAACACATACACAGGTGCAATAGATATAAAAGTTCACAGCTAGA
The DNA here is from genome assembly GCA_963422695.1 of Xylophagus ater. Taxonomy (NCBI): domain Eukaryota; kingdom Metazoa; phylum Arthropoda; class Insecta; order Diptera; family Xylophagidae; genus Xylophagus; species Xylophagus ater. The sequence goes on along the minus strand of OY730486.1, from coordinate 6,550,638 downwards.
AAGGATTTTTTCTAAACTAATTTTCAAAGAAGCAATAAAAAAAACCTAATTTTATTCTATGAATTTTTTTTTTTTCGGTTGTCAACCTGGAACAATGGAATAACACCGCCAATTCATCTTTGAGATCTCGTAAAACTTATAATTAATTTTCAATTGTTCAAAGAAATGCAAATTTCTGGTGATCTAACTTACACAGGACATTTATTTCATTTACATGGCGACTTGAAAATTGACTTCAGATCGATTTGAAACTCAATCCCTATTTTTTAGCCTCACCAGATTGAAAGATTGACTTGAAATCATTTCCAAATCGGAAATTAATTGGACAGACAAGAGTATACAATTTTCTACTTTTTAGGTTTTTAGGTTTGCAGATGCAAAATTTCAACTGTATGAAATGGATCGACTCAAGTCTAATTCTAGTCGATCAATGTTTACATGATAGATTTTTGGATTGAAGTCAACCCAGAAATCGCAAATTTTTATTCAGCGTTATGTGTCTAGAAAGAACCACTGTGCACACTTTTGTAAATATTTGCATTATTTCTGAATGAGATTCTAAATAGATCGAAATGATCGATGCCTGAAGAATTTTAGAAACTAATTGTATCCGAATTTCAGCATCAGGTACACAACAAGAATCAAAATTGTGTTCTCGACACATTTTCCAAAAAGCATGTATTGATAAAATGGGTTACAAAATTTTTTGGCTACTTTGCACAAATGTCCTAACAATGTTCAATGTTTTGGTTGTAGTTGAAATTAAAGATGAAAGCATAAAAAGAGCTTTAATATGAAAGAAGGGAAACCATCTATAATGCGTCGAGATATTAGTACACAACAAGAATCAATTGAATGCGTGCACAGTCATTGGAAATCTTTATTAATAGTCCATGGCATAGGCTAATAATAAAGATTTCCAACGCCCGTGCATTCAACTGATTCTTGTTGTACAGTGATATCCCGGTACAATATAGATTCTTCTCTTTCTTTCACATTAAACTTCTTTTCATCCATTCTTCTTTAAGTTCACCTACAATAACAACACTGAACATCACGCTGCTCATTTAGCTTGGACATCTAGGTATACTATTCTATGTCCATGGTAATTAGTAGCCATATGCATACTAAATGCCGGCAATATGTTAAAAGCTTTAACGCAGAACGTGTATCTTAAAAAGATTTTAAATAATTTGCAGTAGCCGCAGATACACCCACATCATAGTCAACATTTTTTTTTTCTTATTCATTTACAAAAATTTATCGGTTTTTTTTTGTGTGCTGTTCCTTTCAAATTAATTTTATAAGCCGTTTAGAAAAATGTCAAACAAGCTATAAAGACTTAGTAAAACAGCAATTTCAAGAAAGCAAACATACGGCAAAAAAAAAAAAATACGTCGCCATTTTCCTCTTCAAATTTATTACGAACCATAAAAATTCCGAAAATAAATTATATTTTGATTGCGCAATCAAGCGCGAATTTAACTCTGGCGATAAATTTTCTAATCTTTTGAACATTGAAAATTTGTTTCTTTTTCAAAAAGAAATATATGTATTTGTTGAAAAAATATCAAACTAGGGGAAGCTAGGGAAAGAGTTCGAAATCGAAGTAGGTACTTGAATATCGTGTTTTCTTTAAAAAAAAAAAAGCACAAAAATTAAAACAAATACACCACAAATCTTTTCTATTTCATAGAACGTCGTTCATCCATAGCAGCCTGTTATGAAATGCACAATTTTCAGATCGTATTGAATTGATAAAATCAACTCCAACTAAAGTTGAACGAGTAATGGAGTGAAAAGGGCAGGGACAGGGTTGAATTTCTTTTATTTTGCTTAATATAATTTCTATCTTAACATATATCACGTGGTTAACATATATTTATGCTTAGCAACATTTTATAACAACTCATATGAAGTAAAAAAAAAAAATAAATGTTGACGCGGCACTTTATTATTATTGAATATCTAGTTTTCTTTTACATAGAGAGTTGAAAGAAAACACAGAAAAAAAACATTTCGGAACGATTTAACGAGCAATGACTGGCTAAGTGTCATGGAAGGACAAAAATGAAGGTGAACGAGAAAGACAAGAAATCTACTTGAATTTCTATAGAACGAATGAAATAGATATATATATAGTATAGAACATAACGAAATTGCCGTCATTAACAGATTTTAATGAGCAACTTGAGCGCACGACTTCATGAATAATTTCTAGAGACCAAAGTTCTATGCTTATAGGTATGGATAGAAAAATTACTAGCCTTGTGATATTAGTATACTTTTGGACAAATAGAATAGAATAAAATGAAAATACATACATACACACGGATAAATAGAAACTTTTGGATAGAATTGTATAGAATTAGAGGAGTGGGTGAGAATTGGTTAACACAAAAAATTTCGTCGATAAAATAATGTTCTACCAAAAACGAGTGTCAGCAGAGACGCTCGGCCACTTTTGTGTCTATTAAAAATTGACAAGAAAATCATTATTCTATGAATAGAAAACGAAAAAACTAGAAAAGTTAGAATATATTTAAATGTGTTCAACACGTATTCATATGGGTTTCAAATATGAGTTCATTGAGTTTTTTTTTTTTCCAAAGTTTGTTTTAGGAATTTATTATAATTAAATAAATTCACTGAAAACAATATATTTATGTCTCATAATATCAACTTTTAACGGATATTTAAATTGACAGAAAATTTTTTGTTTGATTTGACAAATGATATATATTTTTTTAAGGTTTGGGACATTCTTACTTTAGGATCACAACAAACTATATGATTACTCTAATTAGTTGTGGAATACTTAAGCAAGTCTTAACGACAATTGAGAAGGGATGACGATATTTACTTTCAATCCCCCTCCAAGAAGTATTGTTAACACTAGTATAAGGCCATGTACATGCCTGTTTCCCTTTGTATAAATTCGGTTATGGCGACTACACTCGTGAAATAACAACAATTTCTAGATCGCGTTATATCAAAACCACGACCGTGTCAATACGATGATAATCACATAATTTATGGTATAAATCACATTGTGTAGGTACCACGTTATACAAGGGTTACCGTGGCATATACAAGATTTCGGATAACTTTAAAGATAAGTGAATAATTAACACAAGTAACATTATCTTATATTTTCAACATTAAAAATGCTATTACAGATTAATATGCTGTGATTTAGCAATTATTTAGCATTAATACTTCTAGACTTATCAAAAGTTACTTGGAACCAAATTAATAACCAATATACTATATAATTACTTGAAAAAAAGTTAGAGACACAAGGAATCAATAGTTCTGTTTTATTTGCCACTTGCTCTGGAGTAGAGCTAATTTTTACATTGAAAACAAAAACAACAAAGGTGCAAATCCTACACTACTTTCAGACCAGGGGCAGCTCTCACACCGAAATTAGTTCACTTTTCTACCATCAAAAGTGTATTAGCTAAAAGTTTCTTATTTAATTACAATATGGTTGCTAAGCAGCGCTACAAACATTTCAATTAAAGCTTTTTCCTACTCCTGCTCGTTTTATTTGCCACTTACCCTGCTCCGGGGTAGGATATGGCAAATAAAACAGACCTATTGTAATTAAATGAGAAACTTGTAGCTAATACACTTTTTATGGTAGAAAACTGAACTAATTCGGGTGCAATAGTTTACACCTGCTCTGAAAGTAGTGTTTGTTGTTTTTGTTTTCAATGTAAAAATTTGCTCTACCCCAGAGCAAGTGGCAAATAAAACAGACCTATTATGAATTTGAACTCGCCCCATTTTATTGATTATTCTTGTTTTCCATTCGACGTTGTACACACGAATCGTTCACTCGGCATTTTTCAATTTCTACCGGTATTTGGAACGAACTTTCTTTTCTGTTTTTTTTTTTTTGTAAGTAATTGTTTTATAATCCTTTCTACTTTCTTTTCCAAAAACCGTCCAGAAAAAAAAAACAACCGGCTATATTGGCATAAAATTCTATTCACATGTTCCATATGTGCAAGACATCTAAAAAAGAAGTTTTTACATGATTAATCAATTTGATTGATTCTTGTTTCTAGCACCCACTTAGAATATTCGTCGTGTTATTTTTAGATGTCTTAAGAATGATAGACAAACACTAAAAACAACAACGAAAAAAAGCGCCTGTGAATACAAGCGGAACAACATTCAAATTATACTAATTAATAAAAAAAAAAAAAATTTTCGTTGAATTCAAAAAGAACAAGCTTTTGATATATAAATCTTTCCATACCCGATATTAATTGATTTGACTGAATTCACGTTTATGTTAATTTTACTGCTGATTTAATCAATCTTACGTAATTCGAAGTTATTTCCTAATAAAACATAAAAAATACGCGCATATCAAAATGATTTTAATACTTTTTCCGCATCAAAGACCCATCAACAAACGATGCCCAAAACATGCTCTACCATCATCATTCATAATCGAAAATTTAATAGGATAATTACTTGCTATTAACTTGGGTGAAAGTCGGCTCACATGATAAAAGGTTTTTGAACAATACCAGCAACACAAAATAACCCGGATGCTAACGAAAAATGGAAGAAAAAGAAACAACGTCGATATACGATTTAATTCCCAACCCACACACGCTCCAGCAATCAGCTTCCAGCGCCCGAATCATGTGTCCTCATCCTTTTTCTCTCTCTCTCTCTCTATTTCTCGTATATATAAACGTTGTTTACACATCATCTGTCATTTGTCAAATTATTTTGACACTTTTTCGGCTTTCTCTCCTTCTTCCTTTTGATTTTTGTTTTATTCCTTTCTATTTCTCGTGTATTGTAATTTTTAGTATTTCTACTCATTCCCTGATTTTTTTCTCGCATCAACAGAATTTACTTGACTTTTTGATCTGAATTTCGTACCAAAAACAAGACAACATTCAGTCACTTACAAAAGAGTACAGGATAAAAGTGAAATGCCCATTGATTGCGACTCCACTTGCTGGGTTCTATATATATATATATGGAATGAATTTAGATGGTGTGACATTTTGCAGCGGTTAATCGTGTTAATCATCCAAAGGCACATCATTAATGGTTGGAACAGGGTGAATGGGCGATGATGATATTTGCGGTGCATTGTATTCACACTAAAAGACCATTTATTTTAATTTAAGTCTTTTTATGAAAGGTCATTGACGTAAAAAGTGTAATTGAAAATGATTTTTCACATTTTAGCGGATTATTTGTAATTCAATTTGTTAATCCAACAAAATACTAATGATACTCGGATTTACAATAGATAGTTTTCCAATGAAGACTTAAAAGACATGAGATTAGCTTAGTAGGCACAAAAAGTGCCGAATCTGTATTTAAATTTAAGATTACGAAGGAAGAACCCACGTGTAACCATTTGTGGCTTCTAAAAAAAAAACAATTTTTAAATTATTGTAAATGATCCCAAAAAAGGGAATTTGAAATTTAAGTCAGAAATTCATTAGATATGTTGTATTAAGACGCTTCATATTTCAGAATGTGATTGCCTTCATAGGAACAACAATTATCTGAAGAAGTTCATACAGTTACAAAGATTTTATATCTTGTAGACCAAGGGTGTCCAACCTTTTTGTTTCCCTGGACCGCATTGGAAGAAGACATAGTGTTTTGGGCCACAAGTATATTACTATGTATAAATCCATATCATTAAATGAATGTGATATCTGGCATTGAAGTTGATAAACTAAACCTTCAATATCTGGTTCGATTGACGTGGTTGCAATTCTCAAGCAGTTCTCAAGGTGTTCATCCAACATGTTGGTTTTAATTTTACACTTAGAATGTTTCATTCTTCACTTAAGCCACCAGGTGATAAACGACAGAACAGTGTAACTGAGCGAGCAACGCAAACAGAAAGAGAATTTATTGCATAATGAAAGAACCTTCTGTTCTGCTCCTGTTCCTGTTTGTCACTTGGCAGCAAACACACAAATCATTCCTCAGAAAAATGGACATGCTTCAGTAACTTTGAATATTTTCGGGCCGCATTAATACTTGCCTTGGGTCGCATGGGGCCCGCGGGCCGCGGGTTGGACAAGTAGAAGTAGTTGTAGAAGTGTTTATAACTGAGTCTGCTAGAATATGAATTTTCGTAGCGGTCATAATTTGAATCATAATTATCACTTATTTTTGTGACTGCAAAACTGTCATATATTTAGAACAGGGCTGCTGCTAAGAACTTTTTGTTGATGAATTTCTGATTTCTTGATTTAATTTAGTAGTGCCTTCAGTGATTTATGAACGGTGAAAATTACATTAGTAAATTGCCTCAAGATTTTGAATAATGAACGTTTTTCCAACACCACGTCATCAGTCACCAATGGAGTGACATGATTATAAAAATTCTCAGTTAAAAATTAGAAGTTGACTTATTGCATCTTTATTAATTTTTCAATTCACGTCGGAAACTTTTTAATCCTCGCTCTGACAAATCTAGTAAGTATATTGAAATTAATTTTAAATCTAAATACTTTAAGAGTACATTGAACGTCCGTCGTTGTATAAGAATTCCGAAATATAAAATTATTTTTATCCAAAAAAAAAAGCCTTTTATTCCCGTTCTCGTACTTCTTTCCCATTCGGCATTTGGCATTAGATAGAACACATTATTCACCTACTTATGCCAAGCCTAGGAAAATTTAAAAAGTCCTATAAGTAAAAAAAGGGACATGAAGAAGACGTTGATACCAATTCTGTACAAATTTCAGGGCAACTTGATAAAGGATCCCAAAATTATCCATTCCGACACATACATACAAAAACAGGGATTTTAATAAACTTTTTCTTTTTTTTTTCTTTTGATATATTCTAAATTCTGGAACAATTTATCCTGGACTTCGTATTATTTTCGTTTAACATCGTTTTTTTTGCTGTTGTTGTTTCTATTCTAAGAATTTAAGCTTTTATATACATATAGTCATTCATTTTCGTTTCATTTCTGCACCCTGTTCTTTTCCTCCCTTTTTATTATCATGGATCCAAAAACAATGGACAAAACTATAGATGTCTCAGGGGCAGGGAAATTAAGGATCTCTGCTGTTGTTGTTGTTTTAGGACTAACGACGAAACCTGTAATTCACCCTGCAGGATACACACATATAATATATACTTGAACAACATTTTATCGTTTCTACGAATGTATATGTTTCTGTATACCTAATACTGATACAATCAAGAGAAATAAGGATTCATATTCCACGTGGACTAGATTTCTTTTTTCTTGGGACTATACATTTGGTATAGAAATACATATATACAAAAGGACACGTGTTTGTTGGTATTTTTGCCAACAGAGTTTCCTCGTTGTATATGTATGTGATCTCTTGTTTTTATCCTTTTTTTTTGTATATTATGCTGATTTTATTTTTAGATAATAAAAATTTATGCCATTGCGCTTGAATATATAAAATTCTATATTTGTATTAGTATGTTTAAAAGTTGCCTATTCAAATTATTCTTATTACGTTGTATATATGTATGTATGCCGTTAAGGATAATAGTCCTTTTTGTATGTATGCAACATTATCGATTTACAATTTTTATGTTTTTTCATATTATTTTTTTTTCCCCCGGATATGGTTCTATGAATTTCCGCAGGGCGCTAGTATCAGATGATTGTAAAATAAGACAAGTGCCAAAGTCCTTTCGTTTTATTGTATATTTTCTTTGTATTAGTTTTGATGTTTTCATTTTTATTTTTGGATTTTCATCCTTTTTTTGTCCTCATTCTTGAAGTTACTTACAATTTTCTGTTTTTCTCCCTTCCAAAGATATTCGGAGTTGAGGGTGGTGAATGACTCTTTATTATGTTTTTTTTTTTTTTTTTGTATAGGTACTTCCTTTTGGGTATAGGCGGACGACGCAACAGGATGTTCCCTTGGGACAAGTTGTTTTTAAACGAAAAATTCAATTTCTTGATGTGCGTGCAGTGCATATGATGAAACTTATGGTTTTCTTTTTCTATTTTGATATCCTTTTAAGAGTTTTGATCTATCCTTTTCGCATGTTTGAGTTTAATCTGATTTTTCACATATTTTTTTTATGTTGCCTCATATATGACTTTAGTTTAAAGATATTTTCTGCGGTATGTAATTTTACTCAAAGGAAAAAAAAAGGATATTTTAATATGAAAATCAATAAATTTCTTGGGAAAATAAATTGAAATATTTTCCGTTGTTGACATTACATTAGAAGACATGAAAACTTGAGGGTTTTTAAGTGTTTCGTAATCATCTCAATTCTATAATGTATATATTTTTTTTTTTGGGAAAATTGATGATCTTTAGGATATATTTTTCATCCCAGGTGAAATTTCTTAAAGTATACTCTAATTTATTATTCAATTCGAATGATATAATCTTATGATAAGGACTGTTAATGCAGGTATAGGTTTCCGGGTTAGAAAAGTTTATGCAAATTATTTTTCTGTATGAGAAGACCTCTCTTTTTCATAATTTCATAGAGAAAAATTCATTTCGAAAAAATAATATTAAAGTATAGGAAATGCGAGAATTCCACCGAAATAAGAAGGCAATCATGTCAACGATAATTTTATGATAATACGATAGAATCAACGAAGTCAATAGCTTTTTAATATTTGGCGATGGGTAGAGAGGTTTTGAACACGTTTAAAGTTTATTCAACATTATTAACTCGAAATGGATTAATGTGCATTTGCACAAAAATGTAAACATTTTTTTCAATCGATTTTTTTCTGTGAGATTCGATTATTTTCTCTTAATATTAACATATTTCCCATTCTAATATTTTTTCATTTTGCTTGATTTGTCGTCTGTCTAATTTAATTTGATTTGTGATTAAAGTAGAACTTCTAACTTTAAAGGAATTCGAATTAACTAAATAGAAATTGATGGAAAATTTACAACTCAGAAAAATATCTTTAAATTCCTTTTTTGGAAAATAAATAATATCAAGTTAACGTACTAGAAAATAGGAATAAACTTTCGACTCCAACCTTATAACAATATTTATCATGAAATGAACAAAAACCAAACAACTCAAATTTCAAATGATAGAAAATAATTAAAGTAAATCGATTTCCAATAAAATTAATTAATAAATTTTCATATTTTCAATTTAGTTTTAGATATAATGTTCATAACCAATGAAAACGACAAAATTAAACTGTGAGAGGCTCAAAAAACGCCTGAATTTTGAGAATTATTTCTGGAATAACTTCAACAAGGATTTTATTAAATTTTTTGGCCATAAATAGTGATGCACGTTCACGATTATAAATTAAAGGAGTTAGTGAATTTATGTAACTTTGTGAAGAACCCAGGCGGTGTACATAAATTGGAGAAATTGATTAATTGGACACAGAAATATTTTTAACGAGATATCTTGTTTCCAGACTGAAAATTTGTGCCACATTAGAATACAAGTTGACAACTCTGACTTTGGAAGAAAACGACCTGTTTTGGAACATACATAAAATATACTAACCCTTTGCGATCAGCTGATGAGCAAAAAATTGTATTTGTAGTATTATTAGTGATAATTTTAGTCGCAATCTCATAATTTATTAATTTTTTATTGGGCCGCATTCATAGCCGTGTTGGGCCGAAGAGAAAAAATCGGATTTTTAAAATGTCACAGAAATATAACCCCTTAAATAAAGGGTGATTTTTTAGCGTAATGAACTTTAAATTCAAAAAAATAACACAAAAAATTAAATTTTAATCCAAAATTTTTTTTATTCGTACCTATTCATGGCAATTATATTTAAAAACGACTTTGGGCATATGGCAACCGTGACTGTACTTGACAAAGCACATACTCTCAGTTCAATTACACGAATAACACGAATAATGTTGGCCAATTGTTGCTGGTCTATCAGCCCAAACCAATGACTACACAAAAACCCATAGAAAATGTTTGAGAGATGTCATATCACACCACCGTGGAGGCGAATTTACAGGGATATTTCTCAAAGTCACATTATCGATAAATCGTGATTTCAATAAATCGATAGTTTCTGTCGATATATGGTACGTACCACCTTCCTGTTTAAACCACATCTCAGTAGGATCAATGTCATCCATATTTTCAAACCAATATTTATTCATCATGGGCCGGTAACACTCTGATTGACCATAACAAAAGCTCCCGCGTTATTTTTAAAGAAATAAGGACCAACGATGCCCCCAGAATGTAAACCTCATTTTTTTGGATGTATTGGGATCTCTAGAATCTCTTTTAGGTTTGTTCCACTCCAGAAGCGACAATTTTGCTTATTAATAAACCCATTGAGCCAAAAATGAGCCTCGACACTGAACACAATTTTGCGATAAAACAACGGGACCGATTTTCAATGCATCCTTGATTGTTACTCAATAATGAGTTTATTCATGTTGAAGTGGCAAACCAACCTGAGCATAAATTATCTATCAGCTGTCAAATTAGATACCGCTGGAAAAAGTCTGGCGAATGCGAAAAATAAACCTCTAAAAAAACCACCTTTATAATAAAAAAGACCTATACAGAATATTTCAGCTAGCCCTTTTGATCGATGGAAGTTTCTGGTTTTGCCACTAGTAGCGATATGAGAATAAAATCTGGGGCGTAGCGGATACTGAAAATATTACTTACTGAAAGCCTTTTTTTGATGAAAAATAAAAATTTTTTTTTTGAAAATTATTTAAAAGTATTACATTTAAAATTATAATAAGATGTTTCCTCCTCGAAAGCTAAATGTAGAAGAGAAAGAGTTATTGTAATTAATATTTCACCCTTTTATAGGAATAACACCGGTATTACCAGATTGTAGTGATTCTATAGTACAGAACTACATTAACGCCCGCCGCACACTTGAGCTAAGTGAGCTAAACTACGTAAGCTAAGTTTCTCGTTGAAAGTAAAAAATTCAGCATTTGCTTTGGTCGTCGCAAACTTCAGCGAAGCTTTGAAACTACGTCGCCTGGTCATGAGCGACACGAATTAAGCTCTTTCACGTAGTTCAGACCCATAGAGTTACATTAACTGGAGGATTCATTTCTCTCGTTTCATACAAAATTATGGAGGGGAAATGGTCACTATTTTATCTTCTCGCTCGCTTACTCCAAGCGATAGAAGCCCAAGTTTTCCACGTTTCGGAGATAACGACTCGCCGCTCAACCAATACGATATAATAATTTAACTTGGTTTCCCCTCAATTAGCATATAAAATTCGCGTTGTTTTTATTTTCCATACAAATAAACCCAAGTTTCATATTTTCCTCTGTCGGCCCACGTGAGACAGAAAATTAATATCTCTAGTTAATATAACTCTATGTTCAGACCTCAACTGCGCGAACGAGGTTCGCTGACATCGCTGACAATAAGGGCAGATTCAAGAATTCAGTCGGCTGTGCAGGTGAAGCAGCCAGGCGTTCAAAAATTCAGAAAATTTGACAAGCAGTCAAAGCAGATGTTCGAAAATTCAGTTGAATGCAACATTTGCCCGCAGTCGCTGAAGTCAATTGATTTCGTTTGCTCTGATTGCAAATGGTAATATAAGGATTTCGTCAGATGTTGTAATAATGGAAGAGGGAGTATAAAAATTAATAAATTTTGTAGAAATAATTAAAAATTTGCAGCAATTGCCTAGCTGTTAGTAATTAGCTGTCAATTTCTCTGCAGTCATTCGTTCAAAAATTCAATAAAAACAGCCAACTTTGCCTGCAAATGACGTCAATTGACAGCATCTTGTTTTGCAGGCGGCTGAATTCTTGAATCTACTCTAATTTATACCTACTTTCGATATTATACAGTGTAGAATCGATGCTTGCAAAAGTGTGGTATGTCTTCTTTATTTTGTGGTAGTATCTTGTCGACATAAATGTGTAAGTGTCAAGTGGAAAAGATGTAGTAATAATTCATCGATACTGTACTCGCACATTATATATCTCTGACGGCTCAAATAAAACTGATAGAATGAATTTACTAAAAATATCGCCGCGTATCTTATTTCAAGTGTGCAACGGGGTTAGCGAGCCCAGCTAAGCTATGTAATTACAGCGAGGCTCGCCCGTATAGCTTAGTTCAAGTGTGCGGCGGGCCTAATTCTATTACAATTGGGATAAATTGCTGAAAATTCCAATAAAAAAACATAAACACGATAATTGAAACAAACAATTTTATATCTAATTTTTATATTTATTTATAATATTTATTTTTTAAAATATACATAAGTTTTTATATTTAAACATTTTTCTTTTATTGTTATACAATTTCTAAGAGGAAAAAAATTTTCATATTAATAAATTAAAAATGAAAAACAAAGAATAAAAATTTTTAAAATTATCTTTTAAATATTTGGAACAAAAAAAAGTGAATAAACCTAGTAAATTTGAATATAAGTAGTTTTTTAAATATAATTATTTAATTTACATTTTTAAACAAAAGCAAAAGCAAAAAATTTATACTTTTGAAGTTTTTCTTTTTTAATCTATTTTTTTTAAATTTTTTTAATCAAAATAACACACAAGTAATTAGTTTTAGTTATTATTTTTAATAATATTTCTTAGTAAATATTAAAAAAATAAAACAAAAATTAAATAAACTAAACACTAAATTATTTACAATTGTTAGTAAAAAAAAAAAAAAACTAAACTTAAAAAATTAATTAAAGAAAATTTAAAAATTATAAAAAAAAGGAAAACATAAAATACATTTATTTTGTTGAAAATAAAACAAAAAAAAAAACTTAATAAAAACATATTTTATAGAAAATATTTTTAACGTAAAAACAGAACGAAAAAAATAATAAAAAATAATAAAAAATAACATTTAAAAAAGAAGCACAACTCAAAAGTTTATATATTTTTTAATTTTTATTCTAAGTTCTTAATTTCTATTTTAATTATAATATAATTAAATATATTGCAAAAGAAAAAAGTTTTTTACTTATTTTTTAAATTATAAATTATTTGATTTTCTTTTTTAGTTAAAAATTATGAAATTTTAATTTCACTTAAAATTAATTTTACAATAAATAATATCAATTTGAGATTAGAACAATATTTTTGTCATACAGTTTTCTTGAGGACACACAATTCCTGTTGTTTGTCTATTCTAATTCTAAGACATTAAAATTTCTTTATAAATTTGACGGTTTTTATTCTTTTTTTAATAAAAATATTGAAAGTAAAATAATGAGAAGTCCGAAAATTGCCATTTCGATCCGAATAAAACCATTCATTGATCAACAATTCAATAAAAATACAGTCTTCGTTTTGTTTTCACCAAAATACTAAAGCACTAACTATATATATGGTTTAAATATGACTTAAGTCAAGTTGTAGAGTATTTCATAAGCTAGACACCACACCAAACAACTGATTAGGTGATTTAGTGATCATCTGATTTAAAAAATCCCATGGAAAATAATCAACTGATTACCATATCAACTGTTTGTGCCACACCTAACAAACACATATTATATGTCTAAGACATTGTTATTGTTTGTAATTAACGTAAATTCGTTCATTTTTGAAAAAAAAAAATTTTTGACAACCGAATACATCAACTGATTTCTTGAAAATCACCTAAAAACAAGCATATCACTTGAAAAAAATCAGTTGATAGTGTAAGAGTTGAAAAATAGGATACAAATGAATTTGGTTTGATAAAACAATTGAGAGGTTTAAGACAATATAAAATAATATAAAATATTAGAAGAAAAAGGCAAATGACCAGACTATTAGATATAGTGTAGAATGGTCTAATTGGTTTAAGACCTCGACCTCGCCTCATTAGACTGATGAGACCCTGGTTCAAATTCAGGTCTCGGTTCTTCACTTTTTCTCTACTTTTCTTTGCCTTACAATAGTAACTACATCAAAATATCACCATCACACTTAGGTGTGGCACAAGTTGTTGTACACAACGCATTAGAATATATATGTCAGTGATAATCACCACATCACTTGTAGGTGTGGTATCTGCTTAAGGAAATTTGTTAGGTGAAAATTATAAATTTCAGGTGACAACTGTCACCGTTCAAATAATATTTATAAATTTGAAACTGACCGAAGTGACTATCGCCTATTGTCGACTGTTTCGACAACAACTGTAATCCATTCAAACGTGTTCAACTATAATCGATTTTATCGCTGACTTTTAGAAACTTTTAGTCCTCATTTACATCTAATATTTATTCGCCACATTTCTATCTGATAATAAAGTGTACTAATTTTTGCAATTTATGAAAAAGGAACTTTTTATTAAAAAGTGTCGCGAGAGTTTTTTGGATGTATAAACGTCAGATGTACGAAATTTCTTATATTTTCGTAAGTTTGAGTTTGAGTTCAGAATAAATTTCAATTCTAATTGATCGAATAGCGAATTTAATTCGATTATAGTTAGTGCTTAAAGGTATTTTTGAAAAAATATACTAATTTGGTTTCAGGAGCTCTTGAAATTATTCTTCTTGAAATAAAAAATAAAGGAACGTCTTTTTTTTTCTTCCTGTTTTCTTCGCGATTGAACAATCTTGCATTCAATCAAATTCCAATTTTACAGGTAAATTTTCTTCTATTTTCTTCGGGTCTGTTTCATATCTTCATTAGCACAAATCAAAAACACAACACGAAAAAACGAACTGAACCATAGATTCATTTACTACAATAGATTTCCAATTAAGTGTCGAAAAAATGATATCTAACTTTGGCGTTTGCACCAAATCGGTTAATCGGTCCTAAGGCCCTTTAATCTTTTAATCTTTTTTAGGAAATGCATTGCAATTACTTCTCAACTGTATGAGCATTGCAAAGGTAAATGAAATTTCGAAAAAAATTTCAAATTGTTTTCAACAAAAAAAAAAAAAAAAGGCCCAGGTCGTGAAGAGTATATTAAAAACTAATTAACCAACAATAAAATATAAAATCTGTCAAAGAAATCTTGAACTCCATAAAATTGCTCTTAAAAAGCGATCATAAAAATCTTTTGCGGTTTTACTACCTGACACAAAGGTGTAATAAATTTGTATTTTGATTTTCGATATAATAACCTAAAAAACCCGTGCGGGGCCCATGAAAATTTCCGTTTTTTTTTTTTTCTTTCAATATTTTGACAGTATACGACATTTTTTTCTGGGGTTTTTTGTTAAACGGAAGTTAATATAAATTGAAGCTTAATTAAATTATGATCCGTACTTAATTAACTTTTAAAGTTTTAAAGAACTTTATACATTTTTGGTTTCATAAAACCTGGGAAGTACGCGCGTGGTTACTGAAATCACACTTTTGAATCATTTTATTTGGGATTCGCCGCTTTTTTTTTCGAGTTCAGAGTTTTTATGATGTACACTTTTTTTATCGAATAATATCATTTTATTATAATTATGATTAAATTTTTTATGGACTTTTTTTATCTGGATTTAAAATTAATGTTTTGATATCCAAGTAGTATAAGTGTGTGTGTGTTGTTATCTCGGGAAATGGATAATAATTTTAAAATGATTAACATTTTATATTGGACTAATGAAAGTTAATTACTCGTTTATTTTAGTGTTAGTTATTTTTATCAGAATTTTAATGTTGGATAAAATATTTTGAATGAAAAATGAAAGAATTTTATGAATATTATTTTTTATTTGGAAGTTTTGACAACATTTTGGTATTGGAAAATAGTCAATTTTTCATGAAAAGAATCTTTTCAAAACGTTCCAACATTTTTTACCCTTGGAACATTGAAGTTGAAAACCAATCACAAAAAAAGAAGAAAATTTTCATGGTTGACTTTCCTTTTATAGAAAGAAAACCCTTGATCGAAAAAGAAATCGTTTTTCCTAAGAAAAAAAAAAAATACTTAATGATTTCATGATTCTTCTTTTACTAATTAGATTAGAATTTCAAGATTTTCCTTCATAATTACGATTTATCCTCAAAAATATGATTTCGTAGAAAATCTTTTCGTGTTTATCGTTTCTCGAAAAATGAAAAAAAATTCACCACCCGGAAAAAGGCAACTTAAAATATTCACATCAGATTTGCACAAAAAAGAAAAGGTAAAAAGGAAGAAGGCCGACTTATAAAATCGATCGATAAATGCAAATTCATTGAATCCAGGAATATTGGTTTTTTCTTTTCTTTCATTTCAAAATCCGGTTCTTTTAATTTTCACTCCCAAAAGAGGACAAAAAAGAACGAAAGAACTTTCTTTTCAGATTAACTTCAAGCATATTTTTATATTCATTTATCGTGTGTGTCTGTCTGGCTGTTTCAACAAGAAATTTGCCATTATTTAGACCAGATTTTTCATAAAAAAAGAAGAAAACCGAATGCCAAACATAATAAATTATTTATCAAAGATAAACAAAAACAACACCAAAAAAAAGGGATAAAATCAGGAAGTCTCCTTTTTATTTTACTGTTATAGACATATTTTTCATTTATTCCAGATTTTCTCTCAAGGGATATAGAAAAAAAAAACGAGCGTCAATTTATAGCACCTCATTTTGAAGGAGAATTTTTCCTTTTGTATAAAATAAAATCGAAAAAGGATAAAAAATCTTTAAACCCATTTCTTATATTTCTTTCCTTATTTAATATTTCATTTTTGTTAGATTTCTCACTTATGTCGCGAAAGATTAAGGATTTGAGAGAAAATATATACAGAGAAAAATTTGGAAGGTTTTCGCTAGTATTTGATAGTTGTGACAACTTAAATTTAATTTTCAGAAGAGACAATTCAGTTCTTACAAGTAAAATTCAGTTGCTACAACTAGGCAAATAACTTCTTCATTCTTTCTGTGTGTATAAAAGGAAAAGTGGGATCCTTTTTTCAGGGATTTTCTATACAAATTGAATTGTATTAATTAATAAGACTTGTTAAAAGCATTTAAAAAATACAAAAGTTTTATTGAATTTTTGAGATGCTTTATTTTTAAATGAATTTCAATTAAAATTTATACCAAAACTTCCGATTTAGACGCCATTTTCTCGTTTATCCATAAACGAGAAAATGAATGAAAGACGAATGTTTACATTAAAAGTTATAATTTCTGCACATCATGTTTTTAATTTTCGAATACGTTTTTGAATTGCACCGGACTACTAATAAGGAAGGAAACTAAAGATTGTAATATATTTTGGATCGTCTAGTTTTAAAAATACAGTCCTTTCTGTAACAGATTTATGTTTTTAAATTGATATTAATACATAAGGTGTATTGTGTGGGTACTCTTCCGCAATAGAACATGCAGCCCATAGTACCCTCAGGAAACGCTGGACGTAGTTGTCCTCGGATCTTAAAAGTTGTAATCTATCAATTCTGCCGGAAGAAACTAATGACCTAGTGACCTAAGTTCAAATGACAGGCTGGCCCAACTCTGGAAACAGTACTGTCTTCTTCAGATAATCGGACATCTGACAAAGTTAAGAATAGTTTACCGAAATTCTTCTTGCGTAGACCTACTAACGCATCAGTTAAACATAGAACATGTAATGACGATACCTCGGCGACTCTATATTTGCGGCAGGTGAGATTAGATATGATCCCCATGGTGTGTAG
The DNA here is from genome assembly GCA_963422695.1 of Xylophagus ater. Classification (NCBI taxonomy): domain Eukaryota; kingdom Metazoa; phylum Arthropoda; class Insecta; order Diptera; family Xylophagidae; genus Xylophagus; species Xylophagus ater. The sequence goes on along the minus strand of OY730486.1, from coordinate 6,533,079 downwards.
GTGCTTGTACCTTATATGAAATTAGTGCATAGAAAATGTTTCGTTGTTGTTTTAGTTTTCAATGGTAAAAATTTATTTTGTTCCGGAATAAATGATGTGAACACGGCTAATCTGTCTAAATCGTAGAATAGATAATGAAAAGCAAACCTTAATTGAATTATGTTTTTTGAATAATCACCTGAAATATAATATAACCGTCAATTCCTGGAAACACAAAATCGAATTAAACAATTGACATTTTAATTCTTTCGACTTGTTTTGTGTCCATTAACAGAAGGAAATAATAAAAAAAACGTATTTGTTGAACAAAACATTCCTAGTCGGAAAATATTCAACTGTGTGTATATAGTAGTCTAAAGCTCTAGAGGAGAATCCTTATTATACACCCTCGGATGTTTACCCGTGGTGGTAAGATACAATGGTGGAAAACTTTAACCTTATAAATCAGTGAACTGTAGTTGAATGTTCTTGTTCCTTGAACTTATATAGGAAATGGAACTATATGATAAAAAAAAACTGGCATTCTTTTACACCATCATATAATCCATGCTTGAATATGTTTGTAAAGGATGATATATCCAATAAAGGTTTACTACATAAAGTGGATTTATTTTTCAATTACGGATTTAAGTGGCAATAAAACCGGGATAACAACAACGTGTCTGTGTACATGTGTTTTAACACATGGGAACAACATTCTATCCCTTTAAACTTTCAATATTTGGAAACCGATTATTAAGCTTTTTTTTGAAGATATTATTTGTTTTAATATCTTTTACACCTACAAACAAAAAAGGATTCTAATAATCTAATATAATATCTAAATGTTAGCCTCTTATATGATATATTTTATATTAAAATACTTAATAATAAGAGATAAATTTCAATTATATAATATATTGAGGTTAGAGAAGGTGTTAAATTTTCTAAATTTAATCGTCATCAATAGTTTTTAATACAAGAAAAAAAAAATTGTCCACCAATCATTGATAATCTTTTCTTATACAAATCCCATCAAAATGATAAGAAATACACAAATTGATAAGGAATTTGCGACAGACATTTTTTTCCATTGCATTTTTTCTTGTTGAAAGGAATTATGATGTATAATATATTTTGGATCCATCTATTTTAAGCTCTCATTTATTATAATTAAGTATCTGTATTTACCTTTTATCCCCCCAAATAGAGATTTATGCTGTCGAAGCACTAATTCCAGTTGAATTTGTTCCAGAAACTGCAACTGATAATGGAATTCCAGTAAATGAGGATGATGTTGACGATGATGATGGAGTTGATGGAGTCGTTAAAGATGATGAGGATGATGACACAGCTGATATTGTTGTGGGCGTAGAAATAATTGGGGTTGAAACTGATTGTGTTATTGCTGTTGATGTCATCGTATTTGATGTTGAAGAAATCACAGAATCAATAGTTTTATTAATTCCTGATATTGTTGTATTAGTTGTACTAGTTTTTGTAACACTTATTAATGAATTATTTCCAGCTGCAGCTGCTGCACGTATATTTAAATTCACTGCCAATTGTTCTAAATGAAGATTTTTCTTCGATGCAATCAATTTGGACGTTTCTGTTGTTGGTGTAGTAGTTGGAACCGATTTTGTTACTATCGCCGCCGCCGCCACTACTGGAGGTGTTTTTTCAGCAGATTTTGTACTAGTATCAGATGGAGAAGATGCCGCCGTCGTCATCGTCGTTGTTACAGTATTATTAACATTGGATACATTCGTTTTAGTTGTTGTTATTGTTTCAATTAATTTTTCAGTGGGTTTTACATTACCACATGAAACTGTTGTTGTATTTGTTGTTAATGTCGCTGATTTTGGTGTTGATGATGTTTTCGTAATACTTGCTAACATTGGAATCGACTGATGACTTCGAAATGCCAATGCTGATGGATTTGGTATATTACGTACCGAGGCGTTCTGTTGTCGTACCGTATTCACACGCATCTTATTAATTTCATTCAATTTTGGTAACATCGGTAATTGACGTTGATTTTTTATTGTTATTTTTTCACGATTTGTAGCCGATTCCGATAGTAATTTTAGATTTTGTAAATTACTATTAAAAGATACTGATGTCGTAGTAGCAATCGTAGATATTGTCGTTTCATTAGGTTTTTGATTTGAACTTGTTTGAATATCACTGGCCAAATTTTCAGAATTCTTTTTCACGGTGTCAACAGTTTGTTTTGAATTTGTTAATGTTGTTGTCACACTCGATGATAATGATGATGATGATGATAATGTTGTTGTTCCGGATTTAGTTGGTTGCTCAATCGTATTGGTATTATCTGCGTCATTGATTGTAGACTCTTTATTGTTGGTTTTATTATTGCCGTTGGCGATTTTTTGTGAGACTTTTGGCACTTGGTCAATTACGCCCAAACTACCCGACGATGGTGGTGAGTGTGTTGGTGGAGGTGTCGAAGTTTTTGTTAATGCTGGTGATGTTGATGTGGTTGTTGATGATGCTGTTGTGGTTGACAAACTTTTTAATACCGGCGATGAAATTGTTTTCGAACTTGTTGTTGATGTCACTAAAGAAGTAGATGAAGGAGTGGATGTAGTCGATTTTGAAGGAAATGTTTGTTTGAGTTTGTTTAGAGCAGCTTCTAGATGAGCAGCAGTTGTTGCGATTGATTTTGCAAGAATTTTATTTTCCGCAGCAGTATTTGGAACGACTGTTTGCTTTGGAGATGCTATTTTTGGAGGAGTAATTGGCGGTGGTGGTGATTTTTCTTGAGATGAACTTCGAGATGATTTTCCAGATAAATCCAAAGGTGCGATATTTTCACAAATTGAACCCTTTCCATTGGTTGATTGAACATTAGACGACTCTGGTGACTTTCGATTACATATCTTATTTGCAGAATTAATTGTTGGTACAGAAACAATTGAGTTTGATGTCACTTTTACAGATGATGCTGCAGTTGTTATGGAATTAGAAATCCTGACTGCTTGTTGAATAGGTGCACTCACAGTAGTTAATGTTGGCTTTAAAGGAGTTAATTGATTTGCTGATCTTTTAATTTTAACCAATGGAATGGGTGGAGGAGGTGGCCGAGTTGTTTTTGGCGGACTTTGTTTTATTGTATTGTTGTTAGTAACGGGCAATGGTTGTTGATCAATTGGTGGAATGTTCGGTAGAATCCGTACAATTTCTAAAGCTGGTTTCTGCATTTCTTGAGGTGAGTATGGTAAGTGTTGTTGCGGAGTTATTGTTACACTTGATGTAGATTGAGGTACTTTTCCAGGTAAAATATCTGTCATTTTTGTTACACTAATTGACGATGGTGGGATTAAAATTGGAATAGGCTTTCTTGCAACAACCTCGTGCGTATACGTTGGACCCATTGTCGATGTATAATGTATTTGCTCAGGAATTTTTACATTATTATTATTTGTACTGATAATCATTGGTGGTGGAGTTCTTGATGATTTGGTATTTATCTGTGTTTTGTTGAAACTCATTGGAGAAGTCGGTGCCAAAAAAGGTGTGTAACCAGCTTTCTTCATAAGTCGATCTTGTTCCATTTTTTGTTGTTTAGCCAAAGTAATTGGACTACCATCTAAACTGGCTGAACGTTTTAACTGGGCAGCCGCCTGACGATTTGCCGCACTTGCAATAGAACTAATTGGACTCAATTTTGGTGAAGTTTGTATGGGTCGAGGCGCAATTGGAACTGTAAAATTTTGTCGAATTTTCATTTTTGGAATTTTTGCTAAACAATTCAATTGCGCCATAGCCAAATGATGCATGTCATTCGAAAATGCTAAGCGTGGTTGATTTGTTATCGGAGGCTGCATTATTTTTGGTGTGGAATTAACTGCAGGCTGTAAGGTCATTGGAGTAGTTTTAAAAAGGCTTGGTGGCAAAGGTGGTGATGCTGGCAATTTTGTATCTTGTAAACTAAGAATTTTAGGCGATGGAATTTTCATTTGAGACTGTTGAAAGGTCGTTACAGGTGTATTAGGTAAACTGGTTACAACCATCATCGATGTTGAAGAAGTAACAACAGGTCGCGCGGTGCTACTAGTTGGTGGACTAATCGGCTTTGGTTTCAAATTATTTATTCCTCCCACTTGAACATTATTTTTTATTGCAGGTACTGGTTTGAGTGGAGTCTCTGAATTTTCTTTAATTAAATTATTTATATTCGAACATTCTTCTGATAAAGTTCGATTTAAATTTGGTATATTAACAGCGTGCTTATGTCGTATATTTTTCTGTTCAACTGGTTTTTCTTTTATCAAATTATTATTTGATACGACCATCGTAGGGGCGGTGGTGTTGGGAACAATCGCATTGGATGCTGTTGTAACGACGGATGATGATGGTGATGATAACCCAATTATCGGTATACTTGCAGTCGTCGTAACTGGAGATGTTATTATTACATCGTCACTGCTACTGCTGCTTGGTTTTCGTTCAACTTTATGTGACTTGTGATTCCCTGTAATTTTTACTTTAAGCTTTAAACTTTCTTCTGCCGGTTGTGATGATGAGATTTCAGCATGAAGTTTCCGTCGTTTACTACTGCCAGCTTCTTTAGGTTCCTTTGAGTGTTTACCCTTTTTCCGTTTCTTATGCGACGATGACGATATATTTTCTGGTAAAAATGTAAAAGCGGAAACAGATGAAGACGGCGTTATCGATGCCGATGAAGAAGCAGTCGATAAACTAGGTGATTTGTCTAGAGTTATTTTCGATATTATATTTTCGTGTTTCTTAGTTTCTTCAACTAATGGTTTAATTGGTTTCAAACCAATATTCTTAGCATACGTTGTTAAATCAACTTGATTTGATGGATTCGTCGAACCATCATTATCAATTTTACGTATTTTATTATTTTTCTTATTCGAATCTTGAATTTCTGGGATTTTTTTTGGTACGGTTATTTTTGTTTTTAAACTTGTCAATTCAATTCGTAATTTCGGTAGATCATATTTCGGTTTCGGTTGAATAAGATCTTTCTTTATTAAAACACTATCATCATAATTTTGCTTTAATATTCCGGTCGAATTTTTTTTGTTTGCCGTTTTCAATTGAGCCAATGATAAATTCTCAAAACTATCATCTGATGAATTTGATGATCGATGAATTGATTGCGGAATACTAACAACAATATCACATTTTGATGGTTTCATATTAGCCTCTTTATTAGTATTTGTAATTTTCAATTTTGTTGAATTAGTTTTTTGTCGTGTAAAAGTTGATGTACTTCCAGATGTTGTGGTGACTGTAAAATCACTCATATAACGTATATCATTGCTACGTAAACTTTTGAAATCATTAACAATCATCGATGAATTTGTTTCATCTACCAATTGAGATTGTAATGTTTTTGATTTGACTTTACTATGTCGATTTGGATCATGTTTTGTTTTAGCTTCATTTGGCTTTCGTGTTATTGTAACTTTTACTGGACCTTTATTACAATTGAAATCATTCTCGTCTTGTTCTAGAAATTTTTCTGGATTATTAATTTTCAGATCATTATCATTATTATTATTATTAATATTTGTATTATTGTTATTGTTGTTATTATGGTTATTGTTGTTGTTATTATTGTTATTATTATTATTATTATTACTATTACTATTATTATTACTACTATAATTGCCTAAATTTGAATCTGTCTGTTCTATTTTAACTGATTTCGTTTTAAATACTGTATATTTTGTTTTCGTTTCAGCTACAGCCGCCTGCGGCGCCACACTAACCAAACAATCATCATCAATTGATTTTGTCATTTCGATATCTTTAAATCGAACAGTTTTTTCTATCGAATCATTCGATTTTTTTATACGTTTAGCTTCTAATGGCGTTTGATTTGTAACACGATTTTCATCATTTTGTATTTGATTTATTTTATTTAATTTTTCATGAATAAGAATTCTATAAAAGAATCTCATTGGTGCAGCCTGTAAAATAATTTTCATATTGAAGAATTTTGTATTAATTTTCTTTTTCAAATTGAAAGTAATTAAATTAAAAATAACAAAACTAATGAACTGGGTCTCGTAAAATCAATATAATAAAATTTAAAATCAAACAAAAACTTTTATGTTACATATATTGTATAGAAAAATAATTTTCCGGATCGATATTCATATACCACATAGACAATGGAAATAATGAAATTATAATAAAAATTTAAATAGAACTTACTCGTCTCCAACAGTAACAGTATCCAACATCCATTAATGTAAAATGTTCTGGTAAAATTTCATCCTCATAGATGATTTCAATATCAACCCTTTCATTATTTAGATCGATATCGAATTTTGATGAAACAAACCGCTTTAAATGATGCATACTAACTGCAGCTTGACATTGTAAATAACGAATTGGAGGTATTTGTTGTGGGTCACAACCAACAAGAGATTGTGGATGATATTCCAAAGAGAGACTATAATATGGATATAGGCAAAAGAAAAAAAAAAAAGAATTAACATTTAATTAAAAAAATGGAAATTTATGTTTTTATTTTTATTTTTTTATATTGTTTTATTACAACAAACACTCACCTAATTGGTTCTACCGGCGAAAAATAATCATCTAATTCTAATAGTACAGCCTCATCGATTTCTTCACTCATATCATTTTGGAATTGCACTTTCCGATTGAATTCATTCTGATAAAGACCCGGAACTAATTTATAGACTAGAGATTCTAATCGTTCATCAGGTCTGTTCGCGTGAAAAAAAAGTAAAAAATTATGTAAAAAACTCCCACCAAATTTTTAGCGAAACTTACTTAAGATTTGATAAAGTTATTTGTTTAGTACCGCCAGGTCGACATTGTGGACAATGTTTCTCATCTTTTAAATGTTTTATAATACACGATCGACAAACTGGAAATTAATTAAATATAAGAAAATCTTTTTTGCCAAAATTTTTTGAAAAAGAAAATCTTACAAGAATGTAAACAATAACCGATTGTCATAGGATTAATTAAATATCCGCGACATAAAAAACAACAGATCACATCATGAAATTCTTTAACTTTTTGACGATGTTTTCTTGAATTCAATTTAATCGTTCCAGTTGTAGTATTCATCGATAATCTAGTTCTTGTTATCGGAACTGCTGCTGAAACTCGATTAACTGTTGTCGTTGTTTCGACAACATTTGTTGGTTTTTGTTCATTTTGATCGAATGAATCTATTTGTTGTGATGATGATGACAATATTTCAACTTCTGATGATGACACCACCGTTGTTGATGTTGCTGCTATTGAACTTTCTTGTTGATCATTGTTAGAACATTGCAGATTTTCAGATTTGACTATATCATTAGAACCACCAGTTGTTGTTGTGGTTGTTGTTGATGCTGGTGTTGTTGTTGTCGTTACATTTATTGGAGCTGTAGTGGATGTTGTTGTTGTGGTTTTTGTAACTTTTACACCTCCAATTGAATGTAGATGAATACTCAACGACATGATGATTGCATATACAAAAGGTAATCAACATAAATTACCTATTGAAGAATAAAGGTATAAAGAAAAATAAGAAATAAAGAAAAAATGATGAAAATTAAACGGTGATTGGAAATAATAATATAAAGAAGATTTTCAGAGAATAAGTGCATGGTTATACCGGCATCAAAAAACAAGAACAACCGATTTAAATGCGCAACTCAGTAGCTACTACCTATATCTTGGACTTATTGATGATATTTTCCTGTTTATCTTTGTTTTTTGTTTTGGTTTTTTCCGTTCTTGTGTTTCTCTTTTAGTGATTTATGATCAAGTTTTTTTTTTTTTTTTAATTCTTTTGACGGTCTATACATAAGAGTAAATCGATTAGTGATAGAGAAGAAAGAAAATTGACAGTCCAAAGGGGGCTTTGACTCTTCTCCACTATGAAAACAAATAAGAATGAAGCAATTTATTCATTGAGACTATATATTTAATGGATACGATCTATTTGAATGAACATTTATAAAATCTACTTTTTTTCTTCTATATAGGTATAGTTTTTTTTTCTTTTATATTTCTTCAATAAATTCAAATATTCAAAAAGGAAATGAATCAAAAGAAAAGATATATAAGAAGAAGAAAAAAAGAAGAGAATAATTTGCCTTAAATATTCAATTAAATCAGTTCAAGTTTTCAAAGAAAAACATATTAATGTTAATACATTGCCAATAGTACACACAGAAAAATCATAAAGCTTTTGGTTAGTTTTGACAACTGAATTTTAGTTGTGAGACCTGAAAACTAAGTTGTAACAACTAAGTTTCAGTTGTCGAAACTGCACACGAAACATAAGGCTTCTTTTAAAGACGTCCTTTTCTTCCAGCCCTATAAAATCAAATCAGCTTGAACAAAATGAACTAAAGATTCAATATTCTAAATTTCATTATACAGGCATTCCGGGAATAACACGGTTAATTAGAACCGTGTTATTAAAATTCGTGTTATTCGATACTAATAATTCATACAATTTTGAATATATCGTTCCGTGCTATTCAAAACCGTGCAATTCAAAAGTCGACATCCATACAAATTTGTACATTTGGTTCCAAAGAGAATTAAGCACTCACAACTTTATGCAATGATACTAAAACTATTCTGAGAGTAGACGAACAGACATTTTCTAAAATATGTTATTTCAATTCGGACAACATTTAAACGGAAATCTGGAAGTCGAAATTTTTTACCATCACAAAACTTTATTCCCATTCTATTGAAACTAAGTAAAACTCATTTGAACGTTTTAAACAACTGCAATAAACGCAATTGAAATTAAACTAAACTGAACATAAATGGAATATATTATACAACCTTCAAGTATAGCATTAATAAATGTCAATTTACTGTCAATTTATAGTCATTATGATATTTTCATCAAAGCTTCAATTAAACATGTGTATATAATATGAATTATATCTATATATAGTTAAAAAGCCTTGGTGCACACATTCCAATTCATCCAATCGACGTTTGATAATCTTCACAATTTAATCTATTTTTTTTTTTTCTAATAATAGTAAATAATAGTTTGCTAAAGTGGTTATATAGGTTTTCAACACGATAGAGTGTTGTAAAACGAATTCAGGTAGCCGTCAAGATAAGTTAATATAAATGATAATAAAATGATAACAAGTCATAGACCATGTAGATAGACGAATGAAAGAGATACCATATATCTATTACAATTTATATAGCATATATAGAAAATTAATGGCAATTAAAAAATAAACAAGACTAGAAAAACATTATCATGCAAACTCTGAAACTGTAATTCAATGCGATTTTCTAATAGATACAAAAGAAAAACAAATTCTAAGATGATTATATTGTGATGCAACTATGTTGTAGACTGACTACACGTTTAAAAATGTGATGTCTTTCCCTTTTGGCTCGTTATTATTTTGATACTGGTACGATTGAATCATTTAAGTCAAGGCTGGCCAACCCGCGGCCCACCGGCAGTATGCGACCCAAGGCAAATATCAATGCGGCCTGCTAAAGCTGCCAAGTGACAAATAACAGAAACAGGAACAGAACAGAAAGCTTTTTCGTTCTGATTTCTGTTTGCGTTGCTCGCTCAGCCACAATGTTTTGTTGTTTGTCACCTGGCAGCTTAAGTGATATTAAATGAACTTCATGCTCTGTTTTTATAATGCAAAAATTCATAAACTAATAAATATTAAATTAGTTAAACATGAAAACTGTATATTTTACGTTTTTTCGGTCGTTAGCTATAGTACTTGTGGCCCAAAACACCATATCTTCTTCCAATGTGGCCTAGGGAAACAAAAAGGTTGGACACCTTGATTTAAGTCTACGCAGAAATGAAGACCGAACCCGTCTTCATTGAGCTTTATTTTGGTACCGATCAAATTAAACCGAAATGGTTTGCTGACTTCTAAAAATTGCATTTAGATGACAAAATTTGCTAATTCATGTTTTAATTTGAGAAGTTTAAATTGAAAACCCAAGAAATTGGTTCTCGAAGTTATGTCTTTTAAGCTCACAGTTATTAAAATTAACTTCTAATTTCTAACCGTGTATATGTTGGCTACCATAAGTGTTGATAATTCATGTTTACCACATGTAAAATATGAAAGAAATTGTTAACACGAAATATGATTTATTCTTCAATTATTTCTTTAATACCATTTTGATGAATACACAAACTCACCTGAGTTTCATATAGGTAATATGAGTCGAGTAACTCTTTGGATAGATATATGGTCGTTGATCATATCTAAAGAAAATGTGTATCAGTATATAGACATCTTCATATTTTTCTATGCGATAATATAGATTGAATAAGATCATTTTACCAGCATAAACAATGCCTACATAATATCAAGAAGGTCGTTACGCAGATGATCATATCAAATCCCATTATGGGAAAAAACAGGAAATAATTACCGTTCAAACGACCATTTCAATTTCATTTATTTGGCAACACCAAATAATTTAGTAATTTATAATAAAATTAAAATTAAAATTAAAATTAAAATTATTTGAAGATAAATTTTCAACGACTGAAAAGGACATAGCCAAGTCGATCATTCCAATTTCAAATTAATATAAATTACTAAATTATTTCGTGTTGCCAAATAAATGAAATTGGAATGGTCGTCTGACCATATCCAAAGATTAAAACAGAGAAACACGTCTCTAATACAAACTATACTAGAAATTTGTTTGTCTCTTTTCAATCTTTCTATTATATAGTAATTTCTCTTTTTACCCACGATGACCTGTCACCTAATGATGACAATAAGATTTTCTTGATATTCAAAGATTTTCTTATCTAAACGAAAATTTATATCAATATTAGTGAAACTAAAAAAAGGCCAATAATTTTTAGCTCAGATAAATCTGGATTTCTTTTCCGATTAGAAATAAATAAAACAAAACGAGTTCTATTCAAATATTGATATTTTCATTCCGTTTTCGTCGGAAATCAATTCTTATCACTTTTCGACTTTTATGATGTAAATTCTGAGAAAAGATTCTGAAAAGATTTTTTTCAGACCGCAAAAAAAAAAGACACCATTCAAATGCATTTTAACAAATTTTATCGCATGTACAAACGCTATTTATATTTACACTGTTATCATACATATATAGGGTTATCCAAAAAACGTGATAAACTTTAAAATAGAATAAAACAAATAACTAAATATGATACCAATGAATTCTTTTGTTATCTGGAAGATCATTTGATACCAATAATGATGTAAATATGCACCACGACTACGTTTGACATAATGTATTCTTCAATTTTCAGTCACAAATCTCCAATCCAATTTCATCAATAACACGAGTTATGTTATTTTTAATTGTTCAATTGTTGTTAGCATAAACAAATGGCTTTACATATCTTCATAGAAAATAATCCATTACAAGGATATAACAAGATCTAGACGTCCAATTAACAGGACCATTTTGTAGAAATGCCTGAATAATTTGATGCTGTTTTCTATAAATCTATTGTCTCAGTAGTGATATGGAACACATTTCACTGAGATCAATTTTATAAACATTTTAAAAGAAATAATTATTGATCATTAACTGTAACGTAAGCTTCTTCCTCATTTTGAAAGAAATAAGGACCAATGACACCACCAGCATAAAAGTCATACTAAACTGTTACCTTCTGATAATACAAAGAAATCACTTATGGTAGCTTGATTTCCTAAACTATCTGGACCCTTTACGCAAAATACACCATATTGTGTCATATATGATAAGCCAAAATAAACCTAAATTTGGATCATTCCTCACACTTTTATTTACAGCCGAAATATTGACTTCACCGCATGTATTTTTGTCTTACCAAAGTCTCAATATCATGTAATAGAATAATTATTTTCAAACCTTTCCACAATTCGGCATATAGCTTACTCAGATGGATGGTAATGTCACGAAGAACAGCGATTTGAAGACTGATTTTGATAATAAGTTTTAATAAACACTAGCAGAATACCCGACGTTGTTCGGGCTTTCTTCAGGACTTTGATGAGCATGCGTTGAGGTTGAGTAATTCAACATTTTCTGATTACTTTGAAAACGTTGCTCCGTCATTAAATTTGCATAAGCCTCCCCGACAATTCGTACATTTCGAGTATTTCTACCGATGTTTCCTCCTCTCAAATGTATCGACATTTTTCTATTAACAAAAATGAGGAAAATTTAAATTTCTTGACCGCAGCGCCACTTATCGGAATAAAACTTAATATAATCCTAGCTCGGTCCAGAAGCAACATATGGTCCAACCCCACACCCAGTGGAAACATACCATATTTTGCCAATTGGCCTATTCTGAATGTACATTCAAGGTTTCAAGAAAATTCAACTACTATTGGAGAAGTTTTTATATTTTTCCCCTCTTGCAACTTCAAAGTAGCCTATAACCAGCGCGCTAGAACAAAGAATCGGTGGAGATATGTTTCATCAAAATCGATTTAGCCGTTTAGGAGCCAACTCGGTACATACAGACAAAATTCCACAAATTTTATATAGATGAAACGCTCCATAATAAAATGACATACTATACACTGACAACAAAAACAAAAAACTGACAGATGTCAAAAATATTAATATAAACATGGCGATAATACCTATCAGAAGCTCTATTATATCCATTGGATAACCCTTTATCTATACAATACAATATTCTCCACCATCACCCCGTTTCTTCTTTATAAATATCATTTTACCATTGTATGAAATTCTCCATTTGGAAACTAGTCACGTCTGAGAATTTGACCGCACCACCATCGACTAAACACAATTTTAATAATCGTTATTTTTTTCGTTGTTTTTTTCGTTATTTATTTTTTGTAAACAACAAATATAGTATATTTAAAATAAGATAAAAAAAAAATAAAGTTTAAGAAAAACACCAAAAATAACGAATAAAATGAAATCTCAATGGAGGAGAAAAAAAAGTGGACATATTACGAAGCGTGCTCCTAAAAAAAAAAAATATGAACAAAAATTATCATTTGTTTTAATATCAAAGTTTAGCACAAACATTTTCGTTTTGCATAATATTAAACTTTAAATATTGACAGCAAAAAAAAAAGCGTTGTACAACGAAACGCCGCAAAAAAAAGATAAGCTTTTGCTTAAAAAAATCTTATAAAATATTTCTTTTTATTTGATTTTTAGTGTTTTAAGGTTATCGCGAATTTTTCGCTTCTCTTTTTTTTTACAACTTTGTATGTTATTTGAAATAAAAGAAAAAAAATCATAATAAATTCAGTAGTTTTACAAATACAAGAAAATGAGGTGATGATGTGGTGCTTGCTTCAAGAAGTGCTTCATGAAATTGTTTATTAATCAGCTACAAAACTTCTGAAAAAATGCGTCTAAACACAAATCAAAGATTTATATTTCAAAAATTCTTAATATAGGACATAACAATTCTGTAATTTATTGTAATTTATTGATTGTAACGTGTGCTGTGTGGCTTGTAGCGCCGTCTTGTTAAAATCACATATCACAGATATCAATTTCATCTAATTCTGGCCAAAAATAATCCTCCAACATGGCACGGTGGTAACGCTCTCCATTGACGGTAACATGGCGATTGCAAAAATACGGCCCAATCCCGCCTCCGGCATGTAAACCACACCATACAGTGATTTTTTGTGGATGCAATGGTGTCTCTTGAAGCACATGTGGATTTGTTGCTGTCCTATAACGCATATTTTGCTTGTTGACGAACTCATTCAGCCAGAAATGAGCTTCATCGCTGAAGATGATTTTATGATGGATTTTCTTTCAGCTTTGCCAGAGCCCAAACGGAAAAGTTTCGGCGCTTCAAATGGTCAAGTGATGAAAATGTTGACTTTAATCTACGTTTTGACACTGACAGGTTATTATTAATGTTTAAGGGTGCATTCATATAAAGATACAAAATTGTTATGTCCCAATTAAAAGACACTATAGACATTGCTATTTTCGACAAACTTTTTATCTAATGGGCAACCTAACCTGACTTTGTTTACCGAAGGAATAATTAGAATGAAACTATTGGGATGGATGAAGAAAAAATCGTTGTGATTGTTTTCAGTTGAAATGAAAAGCGAATATTTCATGAGAAAAAAAAATACTAAATATTGTCCATTTTGGTCGATTACCTTTCGCCATTTTCCTGGCAAAGCCATTATTTCGTTCATTTGTAGAACTTCTGTGTTTTTTGGACCAAAAAACCGAGATATAGTAAGTCATTTTCAGAGACTTCTTTTCAAATCAAATTTATACAATTAAAGGAGTTCTACACAGCCCGTAACAAATGGTACAAGATTATGACTGTACAGTAAATGTATTAGAAGTTCTCAGTCAGGATTTCTCAATTTTCGATAAATGACCATAGAATTGTATGCAGTCTAAAGTTAATGATTGCGATTCATGATTTATGCACGTTTCTGTATGATAGTTTCATCGATTTTGATATGTTAAGATTCTGAGCAACCTTTCGTTTAATAAGAATCTAAAAACGTCCCTAATTCGCTCATTAATAGACTGATTTTCATGAAATTTCGAATATACATTCAAGATAGGTTAACTCTTATGGGCCAAAATAGAAAAATGTTAATAATTTCGTCAAATTGAAATTAAATTTACTTTCATATTCTAAGAATAACGCGAACAAAACCGCAGGTACAAGTCATCAAATAAAATTATAATCATGTTTACTTTATAGCATGTCATTATATCCGGAACTATATTTAAATATTTGATTTATTTAATATTCAGAATTAAGTATTAAAAGTGGTAGAACGATCCTTGAGCTGGTAATTTATCCATGTCTTCTTCTATTAGAGCTAAATATAGTTTACTCTCCCCCTTTTTCATCACGATAGAAAAAAAAAACGAAAAAAACTTTGTAATCCTTTTCATACACACTGTATTACAAATTTATTAAAAATTTTCTAAAAGTATTAAATACATCCATTTTTTTTTTTTTGTTAGGAAATTCATAAATAATCCTCAAAAGTAAAGAATTTAAAAAAGAAAAAGAAAATTTTTTTTGAGGAAATTGTTAAATCACTTCGACGAATACATTTTCACATTTCAAAACAGGAAAATCTTTAGACACAATTATTGTGAATTTAATATGACACCACCCCTTCCCAAAAATCATAGTAAAACGTATCTATAGTATATGTCTAAAAATATATCACATACATAAGTATAGTGATCGTTTAAAACAGGCCGTCACATTGCGGAGCAATTAATTAATCCCTTACCATGGATAAAAAAACATGTTTCAGAAGATATCCTACGCTGGTATAAAAACATAGTGCATCATCGGAAGAGATCCCTCATTTTTATCTACCTAGTATATTCTAGTTTCTAGTTACATATATATATTTTTGTTTTCCTTGTTTGTTCATAATATTTCTATACAAGAACACATATGACTGCAAGCATAGAGAATTTAGTGCAGCTATAGGCTTTTCAAACAAAAAAAAATGAAAAGTTTTTTGAAATAGGGTAAAAAGAAGCATCCCTTTTTATGTATATATTGCTATGCTGTCACTTATTTTTAGTCCCACATGAGTACTATTGAATTGAATAACCGATATATATATATGGAAGGATATATGTATATATGGACTATACATGAACAGGGACGTAAGAGACTTTTTGTTTGTTTTGAAAAATTCAGAATTTTATGGAAAAATAAAAATATGAGGATGGTTATGACGGCGATATACAGTATGGAATTTAAACCGGAACAACAACAACAAAAAAATTCTCCTCTATTAGATGTTGATAATCAAATTACATATTATCAGGATGCCATTGTCTGGTCGTGGCATAACACAAAATGTTATCGACAAAACCGTGTACAATTATGAACAATTTGGATATGGTCTACCATACATAGTATATATGTGTATAGATTAGATTTATCTAGGAAAAAACAGAGATGAAAGTAGAAAAATTGTTGAAATTAAAATAAGCTTCTGTTATGGATTTTGTGAAACATAAAAAAGAATCAGGAAAGGGATATATCGGTGGAAAAACAAGCACAGATCAATTTCTTCAAATTTAGCTGGAAGAGATTCCTTTTGTTAAAATTGTCTAACAAAATTTGCTTTACCTAACTTTACCTAGTTTACATTATAAAACTGAAGTCAAATCAAGCTATTCGTCAATTAGTTTTAAACAATTTGAACTAACCTGATAGGTTTTTCAATGATTTATTGTTTAGACTTATTTGTTAACTTAAGAAAGCCGACAGAACAGCTTTTGGTGTGGACAAATTCATTTCATTTTTAGCATTTTTGTTTCTAAAACTACATTTTAAACAAGTTTTCAAAGAAGGTCAGAATTTTTTCCAAAAATGTTGACTTCTCAAAAAATTGACGCTTTTGTTTCTAGAAAATGGTGAACAAGAATTTTTTGCATATTTTTTACGACGACACAAGAAATTCTAAATCTAAAACTTCAAATGGGCTTTAAAACAATAATGGCTAACAATGAATAGATTACAAAAACTTGAGTTAAATTCTAAAACATTTGTAAGGGTAATAAAAAAAATGAAACATTTGTAAGGGAATACTCGAAGCCTAACAATTTCTGTAATGAATCTATTGCTGTTTTCAATGGAAACCATATTATCATACTTTTAAATATAGAACACAAGCTGAAGATCGAACTATAAGACTTCTTATTTTCTTTTTCTTTTTTTTACTAGACCACCATCATTCTATAGAAACAAATTAATCAATGTAAACACAAGACGAAAAAAAGGCCTTCATAAACGTTTAAAAAAAAAAGTGCCAACTCTAAGAAAATATTATGATAACAAATCATTTGTGGCTCTGCTACTTAATTGGAATTAATAAATCAATAAAACGTCATTAGATGGGATTGAGATAATAAAAGGCAAAAAAAAGAAAAAAACGTGATTATATAAGACGTCTGTTTTCTCAATGAATTTTCTTCTTTTTTCTTTTCATATTTAAAATTAATAATGGACAAAAAAAAATAAAAATTAATATACATCAGTAAAAGAATCTTATCCAAGCAGAAAATGTTTCTTACACGATTGTTACAAAGAGTAAGTCTGTTGAGAGTAGGAATTAGTAAAGACTAAAAAACGAAAAAAAAGACTATAAATAATGGCGTCGAAATGAAGAAAAGAAAACTTTTGTCAAGAAAAGTGACGAGAATAAAATATACAATGGCTACAAAATCTAGACGGAAAGTATATTGATGGGAAATGTATGTACAAAAAGAAAAGTATCAGAGAAGAAACTATAAGAATCTCCAACCATAAAAATCTGCTTTATCATTCAGTGGTTACCTAAAAAAAATAAAAATAAAATTAAGACAAATAGCTATGATAAAAAATTGGTCGGTATAATCCTAAAAAGAGGGAATGTGAAAGTCAGAATATATATACAAGTAACCCTCGTATAACACGAGACTTTTATGATACGGTTCGAGAATTGGGGAAAATACTCATAAAATCGTACAAATCAGTTTCCACCGGATGGACTATGGAAAGAATGAACCAGTCTCCTGAATGCTGCGCGTGCTAAATGCCAATGTGCAAGTTTTTGATTTTAGCCTCAGTAAGCATGAACTGAGAAAACTTTTATATAATAACCAATGGACTTTATTACTTAGGCTCGATTTGGGCTGTTATAATTATTATTATAATACGGCATCCTAGTATATGGATTCACTATAACACGGTGTGAAAATTGGGAAAAATTACCATTTAACAAACCATTCATACATCAAGTTTTAAGAATTATGGAAATCTCCGTAGAGCAGATACATCGTAAGAGCTTTTAAGAACAAGATCATTCGAGCGTATATGCCGGAACTAAAAAAGTATTTCTAAAAAGAAATAGTGGAAACAGAATGACGTTCTACAACGGATTCGAAAGTTTTGGTTTTCAGATTGTATTAAAAATAGTCCATCGTGGATCCGTCACGTTCTGTGTAATTTAATTGAAAACGTATATATTTCAAATTTTAATACGTCGAGAATCCGTCATGGATCCGTCATTCTGTTTTCCGCATAGTAGTCAAGCTGCAGCTGCTGGTGAAAGCTCAGAAGATGGAGATATTTTGTTCAATGGTGATTAGTAATGATGACGAAGAAAACTTTATATAATATTAATATGCTACTTTTCATCCATTTCCCATTTTATGCCAGTACTATATTTCGTATAACACGGCATATTTTAAGACCCTACTTACCGTCTTATACAGGGGTTACCTGTATGTTAAAAATCAAAAAGTAAAAAAATCATATTTATCTGCTAAAAAAAAAAATTTTTTTTTCACCTTTCTTCTTAAATTGGATGTACTTAATTCTTTCAACAACAACAAGAAAAAAAAACCCGTAGTCCTAATATATTTTTCACTGACTGTAAATTTGTGGGTCTTTGTTTTCAAATGGAAATTTATCTGCACGATCTTTTCTATGCGAAAACTCTAACATTGGAACACTTACTTGTTCTTCATAGAAGATAAATATATGAAGTGGAGCAGGAGGAGGGGACACAGACGATATAGAAATAAAACACAGCATGAACACGAAGAAAATAGACAAACGAACTTCTTTCCTATATAATCTTTAAAGATGGTGTTTAAATTTTGTGTTACCGAGTAGAAATGGAAAAACGGGAAATGAACTTTTTCTCATTGTTTTTCAAACATAAAAAAAAAAAGAAATATAAAAAATACCAGGTGATTGGCCTTTTCTTTATGCCTTATTTTAATGACGAGTTTAATACCATCAAAAAACTTGCAAGAAATTTTGGAAGAAACTATTTTTTTTGACTTAATTATATGAATATTTGTTAGAATAATTAAAATTTTTAATTTTTCATTGTGTGTGCAGCAGCATTTTTAAAATCATCAACTGTGACATTGATTTATTTATGTCTAGCGCCCCCGCTTGGTCTCGCTCGCATTATTTCTACAAACAAGAAAATCCATTTAAATTGCATAATTTTTTTTGAAAAGCTAATATTTATTCAATTCTGTCACACCCTGTTTAGAAAAAAATCCCTTCATTTTAATGCTAATTGTATTAGGATTAATTTTATTTTTAGTTCCCATTAAATTCCTTACAAAGTAAAAAACACTCATCCAAAACATTTGAATATTTCCTGACTAATGTCCGATTTTCGGCAAATCTTTTATTAAACCTATGTTGAAAGTGAATTCAG
Organism: Xylophagus ater; assembly: GCA_963422695.1. NCBI lineage: Eukaryota > Metazoa > Arthropoda > Insecta > Diptera > Xylophagidae > Xylophagus > Xylophagus ater. The sequence continues at coordinate 6,513,868 of OY730486.1, read as the reverse complement.
TTTTTGAGGATTTTCCTTCAGCCTACACGCAGAAAAATTGGGAAATTATTGGGTAGTTTTGACAACTGAATAATAGTTGTGGCAACTAGCCAATAATTTCACAATTTTTGTCTGTATGTGTACTACTTTATGGACTAAAAATTTCTAATAAAAAAAATTCTTACAAATCCTTACACAGAAATTCAAATACAAACTTCTAAATATTTAAATTTGTAATCTCCAAATCTGAATTGTATTTAGATTCGTATAGAGACATTTGTGTGAATTTGAAAGCTGACAAATATTCACGATAGTATTGGAACGATCATAAAAACTATAGTTTATGAGTTTCGACAGCGTAATTCGATATATTTTTAGAGCATTTACTTAGCTATCAATTTTAAACTTAACCTTTGAAATCAATTAAGATAGCACAAACTCTTGAGAACCTTTTTTTCATGTCATATCGTAGTAGTAGTTTCGTCACTATACATTTGTAACGCAGAGAATCAAATTCTTGCATGTCCATTTCGTTCATCTGTCTGCACGTGTTACCTTAAAAACGCATTGCCACATGAAACTTAAAATATAATTAAACCATTTCTTAACTCTATTTGAAAGATCCGTAAAGAAAAAACGAAATTATAAAGAAAACACCAGCATGACCATAAAGTTTTGTCATCTTTGCTTTTTACTTTTTCAGAAGAGAGCGCTGACATAAAAGGATCATTGCAATTTTTAGAGAAGGTTAAAACATACATATGTGAACAATAAATTATTCCAATTTTCTTTCTAAAAATTGTAATGTCCCTTTCATTATGTATCCATTTCATGCCAGTTCTGCCCTATTTCAAAAATAGATGTATGTATGCTATTAGGGCGTAGGTTATCTCAAAATAAAAACAACGCAACAAAATTATAGCGAAAACCTCTAAAATGTTATTAGTTTTAGGTTTCTTCTTGCAGAGGTAATTCATTTAACTATAGATTTCTTATAAATTCCATTTCTTCCATAGGGAAGCAAAAAATCGGGTATTTACCGAAATTATACAAGAGAAATTTGTTTTAGTTACTTAGACCTGTAATAGAGATGGTGTCAAAAATCACAAAAAACAGTTACTAAAAAAACAAATAGCGATTTTACTCCTTTATCACAGACTGTGAAATTCACAGTGTTGGTTTAAAAGACCTGTTTGTGAAGAAAATGTCAAGAAGCTAGATAGTTCTAATTTCTTTTCTTAGTTTTAAAAACGAAAATGTCCTCCAAAAACAGATAAAAATCACTGTTCTTTTTAAAGAACAATAACAATTTGTTTGAGTCATCTCTCTAGTCTTTGAATACATTATGAATAAGGTAAGGATACTAATATCTTATTTCTGAAAATAAAAAATTGTATTATTTAATGGAAAAATTATAAATGTTGAGAAAAAAGGTTCAGGCAAGCAATAAACTAATTAGTTTTAAACATTTTTAGCAAAATGAAATCAGGATTTAATAAAAACATTTTGTGATTCTATAGTAAAGTATACTTTTAGTATTTCATTCATATTTTAGTTATAGACGAGTCTCCCCTATTTTGAATAAGTTTGTTTTATGAATAAGAAATTTTCTTATAACATTTGTTGTTGATTAATTTCTTTACAGTTGCGATAATTCCTGAACAATTTCTTACTCTTATAAAAACACACGTAAAAATGTATTATGCGAAAACAAAAAATCTTCATTAAATTCAAATCAAATATAATTATTTCAACAATCACCAATGCCGTTATCGAAATAATAATATCAGCGAAAATTAGTCCATTGAACTATTTTCAGCATATTTTTTTTTTCTTTTTTTTGCTTTTTCGACACATTTAAAGTTTCATTAGAAAAAATTCCAATTCAAAAAATCGCGGAAAAAATCGCGGAAAAAATTTTCTCTACCAAATATATACGCGCAAAATTATTTTATTTTTCTAAACAAACGAAAAAAAAGAATATGGTGTGAATTTAATATATATGAGAAAAAAAAAATTAACTAACTAATAACACTACAGAGGCCCCACAACAAAAATAAAACAATTTTCTTTTTTATTTCAATAAGCACACCTGACCTGACACCTTTTCTCGGCGAACCAAAAACGGTGATGATTTCGAAATAATTTCGAACTATAGAAATTCATATTCATAATTTTCGGATATGGAATTCAGACCACCCTGGTCACAACAAATTATTTAGTATGTAAATGAATATTCGAAAAAGAAGACACAACATTGAAATGACGAAAAAAAAAGCATAGAAATTTACAAATAGAAATTATAGAACAAACAGTAGTTGGTAATGACTTCATAATTAACGAGTCAATAAAATCCGTTATAAGTGCACGGCAGCCACGGCAGCCAACAATATTAAAATTAGAAGACAAAAAAAAAACGAAAGAAAAACATATGTGTTCATATGGAATTGCTCGTATGTGAAAATATCAAAGAGAATATTATAAAATATTACTAGTATTACTACACACTCTACTTAAATAAGTGCCGGTTCTGGTATTTTGTGTAATTAACTTTTCCCCAGTAGAGATTTCAACCATTAACTACATTTTCATCGATGAAGATTTCCGAAAGAGTAATCGATAGAAATCTTAAAATTATGTAATGATAATGCATCTCAAGCAACGCATTTTACGTCTATAAGATTTAACGGCTGCTTTTATTAAAACATGCAATCGCAAAGTAATTCTTAAGAGGTAAATTTAGAGATCTATATCTACTAGCACAGCATTATTCCAACTTTTCAAATACTAACCTGACATTATTTTTTTAATTCTTTTTTCCAAAAATTTAAGAATAGAGAATAAATAAATGTATATTAAACCACAGCGAAATTTGTATATACATTTTTGGCATCTTGCCAGGGCTGGAAGGAAATCCATCTTATCATTAGTATTCGTAAAATGAGGAAGACTAATTACATGCATTTTTATATCACACAGAATTTTTTTTACGAATACTAATAACAAGATATCTTCTTTACAGAATAAAAATCTATGTACGCAGAAAAATTATAAAACTTTTGTTTAGTTGTAACAACTGAATTTTAGTTTTCACAACTGAGTTTTTAGTTATCACAACAAAAAATTCAATTGTTAGAACTGGCCAAAGGCTTTATGATTTTTCTGCGTGTGCCACATGAGAATACAATTTGACAACTCTGGTGTATTGTGTGCTTTTTCATATTAGTTAATATTTAATAAATAAGACATAATTTAATTTAGGTACTTTTCGCAGAAAAAGTATTATCAAAAGACAGCTTTTATAATAATATCTAAAACACATTCACAGAAATGCGACGCGATAAGTAACTCATGACCACCTATTACCGAATCGTGTCTTGATAATGCATAAAGTAATCAATTCCAAAAGTGAATGTTATGAATTACGACCTCTAACACATCGCTATTTAAAAGTAAACGAAAAATTCATATAGAAAGTAGACATTATGTCTACTAGTAGAGTATTGTATGACAATGATATCGATGGCATCACTTTCCCAACTGAGGTTAGTACATGTCAGTATAGATGTCTGTATAAAGTAAGTATAAGGCTTTTTATTGTTGTAAATAAAAATATATTTATGTATAGTAACGCAAAGAGATATGATAAATATATATATTCGAACGTATGTATAGAAGTCGTATAGAAAATATCACATACAAGAAAATAAGTAATTTTATTTATATTTTCGAAATAACAAAATTCATCTATTCCGGCTATAATAAAAAAAATTTTTTTTTTTTATAAATAAGTACGACACGCTTTTGTGGTTTATTTAATGAGTTTCTTCAATACATATTTTCTACTGTTTAAAAATCATATTAAATGGAAACATTGTAGCCGAAGTACTCATTCATAAATTACAGGCAAAATAAAGAAACTTTCAAACAATTTTGATGATAATAATTGGTATTATATTTCTTGAAAAGGGGGACATTGGTCTCGAATACGTATATAAATACACTAAAACTCTGGATATACACGTACTCTATAAGTAGTTGGTTAAAAATTTGAAAGATTTTTTAGTGGTTTTCATAATAACAAGTCTCACGGGTTTGTTTTCTATAACAATATAAATATTATACAATTGAGTGCATTTGTTGCGTTTATGTCTGACATTTATTCGCCGAATTTCTATCTTCTCAATTAAATTAAAAACATACATTTCAAACGATATTCCGACATTTATTCTTTTCCTTTCACATTAAATCTCTTCGGATGTCATTTTCTTTAAGTTCACCTAGAACAACAATGAAAATAACTTTGCCAATCTATCAACACAGTTTTAAAACTATGCTATTGCAATTTCTCCATGTATAATAATTTTTATACGAAAGTACTAGGATTTTATGCCAAGTATAAGAGAATTTAAAAATGTCAGCTGTAAACAAGACTTTAAAGGATCTAGAGTATTTTAAAAATGTCTAGTGCATTATTACGAGCTATTAATTTATGGGGAAGTAGGGTCCTATAGGCATTTCTGACATTTGAAACACTAATTGGGGTTTTTGCAAACAAATTAATTGATCATGCTGCTGAACTTAGTTGATGGACGTTTAAAAGAAGACTATTAGATGGTGTGAATGGAACTCTTTTATTAATTTAAAATTAAAAGTATTTGTACATGGAAATGATAACAAAAACTAGGAATTATATAATAATAAAATAGGTCAATAATAACTAAGTGCGGAAATAGTAGTTGACGCAACAGTATACATCTTTTGTTGTGTGGGAACAGTTTATGACGCCACAAGTTCATTGTGCACGCCTCGCAGTTCTTAAATTGGGCTGCCTTCTAGATACTACAATTAAAGCAGATATCAGATTGGCGAGGATTCCATTGATTGTACTTGATTCCATAAAGCGGGCACAAGAAGTTATGAGTCTGTAATTTTGAAATACTGCACATTGGCATAGAAAACGGCTCCGCTGTCTCTTAAGCTGAAGGTTCATCTGCTATAGTCATGAACTTTATTTTATATTTAATCCGGCAGTGCCCTGTAAGGATACTAATTTGAATTCTTTCTTTACTCAGAAGTATTATTTGTTTCCCTTTAATTTTACTGGATTAGTTGACAGTCGAGAAGTTATGCCTGACAACAGCCATTAACATGATTGCATCTTATGAAGTGAAGTCGATTGAGTGTTACATTACTAGGAGGTATGGCCAATCAAAAAACTTTGTCCTATTTTAAGTTTCCCCCCAAAAAAAATATTTACGATGGCATTGTCTATTTTAATAAGGATTCTTGATATATAAAACATAAAAATATAATAAAATTACATGTAATCATCCATAGTTGTCGAATAATCCGTAACACAATCCTAACAAATCGGTCTTTAATCGACCTAATAAATGAAAAAAAAAAAACATTTGTCTTCATTAAAAACAAAAAAATCTTTCAAAAAAAAAAACTTGTTTTAACATCTCTTACGACAAGTCGTTGCTCTAAAAATTTATATAAAATTCATAAATCTATAGATTGACTTGAAATCGCAATATCTAAATACAAATAAATAATAATCAGAGCACAAAATCTACAAAATATATATATATATATATAAATATAGTAATAACTTATCAAAATGGATATCATATTTCTGTTGCGGGTATAAAATCTCATATAACGAAAAATATAGACCAAGAAAAAAAACATACTCGGCAGCGTGAGAAAATTAATAACGTATAGACTCTAAAAAAAACCAATTTTGGAATATAACCATGAAATAGCGTTCGATTTTGAAAGCTTCTAAATATACATTATTCCGATATGAATTATTAACTTGGAAATTATCGTTAGAATAAATTTTCTCAGAGAGAAGGGGTATGAAGTGCGATACCATTTACAATCATATTCACATATATATTTATAGAGGAATAAGTTTCAATACCATATAAATATCCTAAAATAGAGGAAAATATATAATAGAAAATCCCAGGTAATTGTGATATATATAAAGTTTTCGAAGTTATTAATACGATTTCCCACCAAACCTAATAAATTGGATATCGTCTCTTGTACATGTGCACGTAGGTCTAGGATAATTATTAATTGATATCAATTTATATAGCTTAAATGTTTTTGATTTTTTTTTTTGTATATAATCATTTGAAATGGGGTGGAAATTTATTGAGTACGTATTTAAATAGTAAAGTCGAACTCATATATATATATATATCCCCGCAATTTGTAGATCAATTGCTTATAATTTGTTTGATATTCAAGAAAAGTGAAGGAGTAAATATACTAAATATCAAATAGGAGAAGGTGGGAAACAAAACAAGGTACTTAAGCGTTGAGAAAAAATTTCAAAGCAAATATCGTTTTGTTTTTTTTTCCTGTAAGCTTAGATTATTTAAACGTGTTTTGTAAAGTCTAAGAAAATGACAATTTTTCCACACAGTAGTATATATTGGGTACAGCAAGGTGGACAACTCCAAGCGCCTTTTTGGCTATAATTCTTTTAAATACGTTTCACTAAAAATGAAATGGATTTGTAATTGGATAACAGTTCTATCTGGGGTTATTTTTTAAGAATTTTTTCTATAGTTTACGCCATGAAGACAGCAAAAGTCCATATGATTGTAATGACAGAAAAATCACTAACCACACGACTCCATTGGACTTATTTCAAGACATATTTCAGTCGGACTGAAAAAAAGTCTAATGGAGACTCTAAAAATTGGACATATTTTCAGTCGGACTGGAAAAAGATCTAATGGAGACTCGAAAATTTGGACTTTTTTGTCAGTCCGACTGAAATCATGTCTTGAAATAATTCCAATGGAGTCGTGGGGTAAGTTTTTCCCTTTGATAAAATTCAAATTTCTAGTATGAGATATGTGCGTTCATTTAAAATTGCTCCGCTTGTATTTTAAGAAAATTGACCCCCAAAAAAGTGGAAATCAAAAAAAAACACTAACTTCCAATAAATCACTTTATTTTTGAAGAGATTTACGGAAACACGCTTTCCAATAATTTGTAAATGCAGAATTTCGCTACTTTCAAATTGACATCCTTAAGTTCTTCTATTAAAAATAATGATGACCAATTTCACCGGATCTTTCTTTCCTTACCTTCTCCACTATATACCATTATAATGGAATTCGATATATTCTATACAATTTTAAGAAAATTTAAATCATGTTTATTTGATTCATTTTTACTTGTCGCGAGATTGCCTGAAATGGAATCATCTAACTAGATTTGAATGAAACCGTATCGAAAAGTATATACCGAATAGCAATATGCCTTTTCGATACGATTTCAGTCTGAATCGAATGACAAGATTCCGCAAATATTGAGTGATGGGTGCCCTTAAGTGTTTATAAAATAGTATAAAATTCTATTAAAGCCGGAGGCGCTCTTTTAATCCATATTTATAAATACAACATGGCTTTAAAATTATCTCTAATAATGTAAAAAAAAGGCTATAACAATACAAAACATCTCCTCCTCTAATAATTGTGGAACGTTAACAATATTAGAAAGTCAATTTCATGGTAAAAACTATAAATTTTTTAAGTATCTATCTTTTTTTTTTTTTATTGTATACAAAAGTTATTCCATATCCAATTTCCATATATTTATTTGCATCGATAGAGACTCTTGAAAACAAGTACAAATAGAAACAATCGGTAAATAAATTTGGGATCTACAAAACATTTCGAAAGTTTGTTCATATCCTGTTAATACTTAAGAGGTCGATGTGTGAAAAAAATATATGATTTTCACACTTTTGGGTACTTCATATAATAAATAGTTGAAAGTGTTCCTTGTGTGTTCTTAAAAAAAGAAAAAAACAATTTGCTTAATTATCAAAGACAGTCCATAGGATGACTTAAGTAGGGATCACATTATATTGGATGTGCTCAAGACCAAGGAAGAAAAAAAGAATGAATCATTTAGAACAAGATGAATACTGAAAAGATGAAAGAAAAGTCCACCTAGAGAGCAAAAAATATATAATACTAACTACAAAATTTTAGCAAAAACAAACTTGAGTTCTGCATATATGATGAAAGGACTCCGTCTTGATTTTATGGGTTTTCCCAAAGATAACAGACATTTTGGCAAGACATAAATATCATTTCTAACTGCAGACTGATGTCTCCAAGAGTAAAATTTTGGGTGTCAACATTGATACACACTACTTGTTGTGATCTTCAGTAATAAAAGGAATTGTAAGTAAATTATTTCCACACTATTGAAAAATCAAACTATATAATTTTTAAAAAAATTAGTTTAATATAGTATCTTTTAATAGGGGCATAACAATTTTGTATCTTTATATGAACGCACCCTTAAACATTAATAATGATCTGTCAATATCACAACGTAGCTTAAAGTCAACATTTTCTTCATGGTAAAGTTCACGAACGAGCAACGCTTGGAAATTATTAAAAATTACTACCGAAATTTCGAGTCGGTCGCCGCAACTTTAAGAGCGAAAAATCATCCTCAGCGATGGGCTCATTTTTGGCTAAACAGAGACAAGAGACACCATTGCATCCACAAAAATCACCGTATGGTGCGGTTTACATGCCGGAGGGGTGATTTGGCGTGATGCGAACGATCGTCATGTTACCGTCAATGGAGAGCGCTACCGTGCCATGTTGGAGGATTATTTTTGGCCAGAATTAGACGAAATTGATATCGGCGATATGTGGTTTCAACAAGACGGCGCTACAAGCCACACAGCACACGTTACAATCGTTATGTTATGTCCTTAATGAAAGACCCTATATATCCTCTATCTGTCTAATTAGAGAAATTTTCAATATAACTAATATACGACTAATTGCGACCATCCTACTTAAAAAAATGTCTTCCTTTGCTTATTGCAAATATTTTCTGTTCGTGTATTCTTTGATTTTACAATAAGAAAAACGTCAAAAAAATGATATAAGACTATTTTATGTTTGTGGGCGTTATACACTTGGAAAAAGAGGACATGTAATTACAAAACCACTTATTCTGGTTTGTCCATCACAACACTAATTGTGATGGACAAACCAGAATAAACAATGGACACCACGCACCTTGTTGTTGTAAAGTAATTCTACATAGATGAAAAAGTGATGAAAAGGATGCATATAATAAAACCTAAACTTTGACGTAAACCTACGAATCACGATGTTTGTGCCGATGAAATTAATATAAAAAGCAAACATTCTTTACGATATTCTATTAATGTTTCATGAGCAAAAAAATCAGTTATGAACGTTGTTACGATAAACCATTACCGATTATGCTCCTGGTGCGATAATATGAGAAATATTCCCGCATTAATTCGGAGTCATCTTCTATTTCGCGATTATAATAGACATTTAATGACGCAACAAGAACTGAATGATTTACTTCAAAACAAAATTCTGAGCTTTGTGCATCACATTTACAACAATGGAAACATTCGTGTTGACGGAGCTAAAGTGACGATTTATATGGTGGAAACAGAATGACGGAACCACGATGGATTCACGACGCATATAAAATTTAAATATATACGTTTTCTATTAGACTACACAGATCGCGACGGATCCACGACGGACTATTTTTAAAATAATCTGAAAACCAAAAGTGTGGAATCCGTTGTAGATACGTCATTCTGTTTCCACTAATAGACTTAAAAATTAAAATTATATTTCTTGTTTTCTTTACCATAGATCTGATAAAAAATTTTCGATTCAGGAGTGGAATCATGCACCATAATTCGATTTGATCCAAATCTTATCGAAAATGTATAGCAATCGCAATGCATTTTCGATTCGATTTCGGTCTCACAATCGAATTACACGATTCTACTCCAGATTTCAACGTCAAAAATTATATAGAAAAACTTGTTTATATCCTAGACAGATCTTCAATTTTAATGATCATTATTGCCCAATCCGGTCATTAAAACTGGATAATGACCTTTATTTACGTAATAATGATCAATTTTAAGTATCTATTTCAAGCATCATTATTTTCTTAATTATCAAATGAAGTTGTGAAGAGGTCCTAAATTTTTGCCTCGCACTATTTACAGGGCCATCTACATTTGAACATTTTAAAAATTTCATTCGGTTTTGACATATTTTTTTCTTTCACATAAACTTAAAATGAGAGAAAATTCTTTTTATTCCAAAGATTTCTAGAAATTTTGTTAAAAACAATAAAATAAAAATTAGCTTCAAACATTGTGTAATGAAAATTAAAAAATTTATGAAATTTTGGAATGACAAGAATAATGATCATTGTGAAAAAAAGAAGATGTGTCATGGGTCATCCAGAAGTATCATTAAATAATAATTATTGTAATTAAAATCGGAGATCTGTCTAGAGTAGCGGTTCCCAGACTTTTTCCAACACGACCCACTTCTTTTTAAAATTAAATTTCGCGACCCAAAAAAAATTAATATTTGTGCATTTAAAAAAAAGTATGATTAATGCGTTATTAAAAATAATGCATTTGATTCAGTAATAAAAAAAAAATAACGAAACAGAAAAAAACATAAAATTAAAATAAAATTAACAAAATTAATTTACAAAATTAACTTAAATATAATCAGATAATAACAGGTTGCGGTGGGACGGCACCTTATTGCACAACAATTTAAAACGAGGCTCAATTTTTGTCAGCATTGGTCGAAGTTTTAATTTGTAAGGCAAAGAAAAGTAGAGAAAAAGGTGAAGAACCGAGACCAGGATTTGAACCCGGGTCTCATTAGTCTCATAAGGCGAGGTCGAGGTCTTAACCAACTAGACCATTCTACACTGTCTGCTGTTCATTTGCCTTTTCCTCTTACTAACAACACAATATTATTCAAATCATTACAACTGTTTTTGTCAAACCTCTCAATTGTTTTATTAAATTCAGTTGTATCCCATTTTTAACTCCTACAAATTCAACATTTTCGATTCTATTTCTATACTTTTTTTTAATATATATTAATGATGAAAAATCAGCTTGCCGTTTGCTCTTTATTTATGCACGATTTATATCAAATCTATGTGTGTGTTGGTGTAGCCTGTAGCGTATGATTTTGCACTCAGAATTCCGTGTGAAAATCGTTTTACAATTTCCAATTTGCATATTGGGAGGTACTTTGAAAATATAATTTGAGATGATTATAAATATTTCAAGTTATAATTTTAGAAAACTTTTTCGCGACCCTATTTTGGGTCGCGGACCACCAGATGGGAACCGCTGGTCTAGAGCATTAGATCTTCTAACACCAAAGACCTTGTGTAACTAGTGTAAATCATAAAATTTTCCATCTAATATTTAGAAATAATAAAAACGCCTATGTTCTTTTAAAATATATTTAATAAAGCCACAGTTGCCTCACAACATATAATTGAAATTGTCAATAAGAAAAAAAAAAACTGACATAAAAATGAAAATCTTATCAATTCCGAGAAAAAAAAAATTTAAAATTAATAATCACAACATAATCAAAAAACCACACATAACTCATAATGAATTCTTTTATGGCACTACTATTAGTGAGGTTAACACAGAATACCGAGAGATTATCTTCGAAACTTCCAATATTATCATTTACAGCCAACAATACAGAAAAAAAAGTATCTTATTCTATAAAAAAAAAGAACCAACATAAATCTTCCAATATCCATTACGATCCATTTCTATACATTTTCACATGCGATATGATTTTCATAAAATCAGCCCTGTGCCGGTTTCATAATTCGCTGTAAACAAATATTACATAATCATATTGAAATATATTCTGTTGTGTGGTTTGTTGCCGTTGAAGAAGGCAATAATACCGTTTTAAGTAAATATGAAGAAAAATAACAAAACAATTTGACATAAGGTAATCCATATAAATACTGACGTCAAGAAATTGACAAATTTAAATATAAGAAAGAGCAAACGAGAAAAAACATTAGAATTCTTAAACATAAGAAAGAGATGCAACTATATAATACAATTCATCGTTCTTAAAAGCTGTTAAAGTTCACACTCAACTACATAAAAAAAAAATGCAAATTCATTGACATTTCTTACTTGTGTATAAGAATCAGCTGTGCCATCATTAAATATATATATAGAATTGAAATAAGAATGTGTTTTTTCGGGGATTTAGAAGTGTTGGTAATGATTTTTAAATGATGTGAAGTAAATTTTGTGAGTTTGTAAAGTTGTAAAGAAATGAATGGAAATAAAAATATTGGGAAAAATAACTTTATGGGCAATTTTAGTGTCTTTTAATGTTTCGAATTGGAATCGTGTAATTTCGATTCAATTGAAATCGTATCGAAAAATCATTTCAAGTTCTATGCTTCGAATCGAATTACATGATTCGACTCGCATAGTTTAGGGAATATGATAAAAGATTTTGAATTGACAGATTTTGAATTAGATTTTGAGAAATGCCGCAGTAAACAATTTTTCGAATTGGAAGTTTTACGATTTTTGTTTGATTCTCTCATCTCGAAAGTGAAATTTATAGAATTTGGGAATTATTCATACTCATGATAGGTTTATATTGAGAGAAAATTAGGCAAATAAAAGTAAGAACTGCATCAAAAAGTTTGGCTCAGTTTTCAAATATACATAAAACAGAATTAAACAGACTTTTCACGATTCTCCTTATTCAGTGGAGAAATAATATTAAAACTTCCCGTAAAATTCTTACAATAAATTTGGCACATATTCATAGTTGTGCGATAGGCAAGCTGACACTTGTTAAAGTGCGTTTTTAGGACTTGAACTAGATAATCATCTGCAGATTCTGCGAGGTGGGCGAAGAGACCCCAATGCATATTTTCTCCGATTATGAAAAACTACTCCATTGGAGGAGGAGGAAACATTTGGAGGCATACTGCTTCTTCCCAACTAGGATGCAGTCTCTTGACACACTCCGGATACTAAAATTCCTTAGAAAAATAGGCCTAGAGGAGGTGCTCTAGAATGGGAAGTTAACCTAACTACTGCACTAAGGATTAATGGGGGTACCATAGATCTTAAAGGTTGCAGTACAAGAACACCCTAAAAACTTAATCTTAATTTTAAAGTGCGTTTTAACTTTGGAACTAAACCTGTTTAAAGAATCAATAATATCAATAAAAATTAAATAAATAAAGACTAAATTCGCTAGGTAGCGGATTTAGTCGTAAGATTACGGCGTTTCTACAGAGTCTGAAGATTAATTATTCATTTAAGATGATTTCAGTATAAAAAGGAAAATTGATAGCATCGTTCCCAGGAAGACTTGAAAGAGCTAAGTATCGGAATATCCTCAATCTGTTTATTATGTACTTTATGTTATGAAGAGGAGACTAGATTAGCATATTTTGGTACCGGCATAAAGAAAATTCTATAAGCTTTGGTTTTATATGAACTCTAAAAATTTGAAAAAGCCTTTATTAACAATTGTGTCAAATGTGATATCGAAAATTAAGCCCATTAAACTTAGAAACAACTCCCAAATCACTAATAAAAATCAAGTCCCGAAATAGAATTTTCAAACAATGAATAATACTACGTTTTCGCATAAATATTAACTAATTAGTTATTACTAAAAATTATTATATTTCATATTCCAGCTACGCAGAGGTTGTGTTCCGGTTTCACCGAATGTTTCTGGATAAAAAAGGATTTACTGTTAAAGTTAGTTTGGTCAACATAAAAAAGTGTAGTTCTTTAGAAAGAGAAAACTCTAATCTATATGTTTACCAAGTTTAATTTCGACTGGATTTTATTTTCGGGTCGAGAAACAAATTAATTTTTGCGTGAATGCCCGGCCTTTTCTAGAACGAGACTTGCTACACTGGTGCCGTTCACTCTGAGTAAGGACGGCTTAGCTAACTTGGACCTAACTACGGTGCTGACCTTCATTAGAAAGATTAACCGGTTCGGAGAAGAAACCTAGCCTCTCGAGCAACCTTTTAGAAAGAGGTACAATGGGCCAATAAGGCCTACGTGCTAAGGCCCCTCCAATACAATACAATAATGTTTTGACACAAATTGAAAAATATGAAAAAAAGTATGAATATGATATTTGCAAAGTTTTTTTTCAATATATACCAACAGGGTGTGCACTATTGGCTTTGTCCATCTTTTAAAGTTCTGCTCGCCACTACAAAAGTATTAAGTTTTAATAAATCTATAAAAAAAATCAACCGCAATGCAGTAAAACTTTATATATCAAATTAGGCTGAGAAGTCGTCGTCGATCTATTTTAATCTTTCTATATATATGAGCAAATGATTCTCATGCCTGATAATGAATGGAATCACTAAGGTACGGAGTCCGAGGATGGAGATTGAGGTTTTGCAACTTTAATATTGCTAGTGTCAATTATTTCCATCAAAACGATTTTTGATAAAATAATATAAATTATGATTTTGAATTTCGAAGTCCAAGTATTTTTAAACTCAAATTTTAAAATATCTTTAAAAAAATACATATAATAACGTAAAATCGGCCTATAGCCCATGCCATATAGTAGAAATAGGACTCTTAATCACCTCTGAGAAAGCAACACTAAAACTACTAATATATCAAAGTTTTTTCACCATAACTTTGTTCTTTCTTTCTCAAATTTGCTCTAATTTACATATAGTCTTGGCCCTAATAACATAAATCTATGCAAATTTTATTCATATCGCTATTTACTTTTTTGTCATCTGATTAAGCTTTTTTACGACTAATTTGTCTCTCCACTATCCTTGTACCGATTTTAGTAAAATTTAACACATTATTGGTTACTTAGGTAGTCAACGTATATAAATTATTTAAATAAAATTCCTTCACAAATTTCCAGATTAAATGTGAAAATCCATAAGACCACTCTGATTTCTGATTAACAACTTCGTTCCACCTGAGTCGATTTAGTTGAAACATTTTAAATTTCATCAAAATCGGATAACACGTTTTTGAGTTACTTTGTACATTAACAGACGAACTGACATCCATAAATCCGATATTGCTTTTGATTCTCTACACATCTAAAGCAATGAAACCCTTCTTCGATGATTATGTGGGAAATTAATTCCCAACTAGAAATATATTAAAAGAATTTGGTTCTTCTCTCTCTAGCAGTGATTATATATTTCTGACTATTTTTACTTTTTTTACATTTCCAAAGGTTACTTTTTTAATTATATAAAATAATAACAAATTTACAATTCAGTACTTTTAATTTCAAAAGCCTTACTTACTAAATTCTAACCAAAAATAATAATAAGGTGTAGCACTAAATCGCTGAGTGCAGTCAAGATAACATCTTGTATCGTCCAAGAATGCATCAACACCCTTAATCAACTAGCTGAGTGCAACAGAGTTGTACTCAACTGGATACCGGGACACCTCGGGCTCGCAGGCAATACAATGGCGGATGTACAAGCCAAGATGGGCACCACTAGGAAATCTATCGGGCCGGAACCTACTATTGGTATTCCTAAGAGCACAGACAAACTCTCCATTAGAGAATGGATCATCGTACAACACAAAATTCGACAATCCAAAACCTGCCACCCTGTAAACAGGATACAGGTAATTAGTCTTTTTCCCCATAGGTTTTCTTGGAAAACTTGTGCGATCCCAGGACATATGTTCAGATTTCCCCGAGGGTACAATGGGCCGCAAGGCCTAAGTACGGGGTGCCTTTGGGCACCCACCTCCTTAAAAAAAAAAAAAGTAGCACTCTAAAATTATTTCTATGCCTTACAAATGTCGTGACACAATCTAATATACGCTCTCTGCTATAGTACCTATCATAGACCATACAAATCTAATACATATTATCTACTAACAAGCGAAAAAATGGAACATATAACATGCAAATGAAGTGAAAATCCAAAAAGAGACATCTTGAAATCCACTTTTCATGAATATACCACAAAAACCCCAAAAAAAAAAACTTATCAAGATTTTCTTGATTCAGTTCAACATCGAAATACCAGAGAGTGCCACTAACATCAAATTTACCGCAGAAAAAACATAAACATTAATATGGCTAAGAAACAAATTAAAACAACGAACAAATGACAGATTGACATCGCCTTAAAAAAAAAAAAAAAGCAAAATAAAGCGCTTGACAGCAAAAAAAACATAAAAAAAGCCGAATAGAGAGAAAATCGAACAGAAATAATAATAAAAAAAAAAAAAAAATGTCAAGGAAAAGAAGAAAAAAGAAATATCACACATAAACGAATCTCACCGAAGCTTGACGACATCATAAGAAGTGCGGGAAACATCAACATCGGGTATAAAAAAAAAAAAAATCATAAAAAATTAAATGAAAAACACGCGAGTATAGATAAAAGCGGAATACACAAAAGAAAAAAAAACTTGAATAGGAAGCAAAAGATGAAAAGACAAAAATCTGAGATGAAGAAGAAGAATACAAAACAAAATAAAAGCAGAAAAATAAATAAGGTAACTTTGAAAGGGCGCCGAGGAATAATTATTATACCCTTTTCTCTCTCCTTTTATCACGATTATGTCTGTTTCTTATGATTCCGCGATAGAAGATAAAAGGTAAATAAAAACGGCACGTTCTTAACGAAGGTAAAATTCTAATTTCCTGCAAGTCATTAAGCCAAACTTACCCTATTCTACCCTATTTTATTAAAATTATAAATTATTTTCAATATAAATTCAATTCTTTTACTTACACATCTCTATTTTAATAATATCCATTTATTTTTGTGTATATCCAAATTCCAAACAAAAATGAGGGCGCAAGAGATACCAAAGGCCGCTTTTATTAAAAAAAAAAAAAAAATCTCACCATCTAAACAACACACGTCAAATTCGAAACACTCTAGCGCGCAAGTGCGTGCACAAACATACGACACACAGAAATACGTATACGAATTGATATATATTTTGTTTTTGGGAAGTTTTTATCGTCGTCAAAAAAAATCGCGCCGAAAGTTTTTTTTTTTTTTTTTTTTACAATCCGAAAAGAAAATCATATAAGAAAGTCGAACGATGAAAAAATTATCCAACCGTAAAATACAGAATCTTCATAAAAAAAACGCGTTTTAAAAAAAAAAAAAATAATAAATAAAACACGTTCACGATTTCTGGAGCTATTTACTTTACTGCTCCGAAATAAACGTATTCACAACTTCTGCTGCTGTGCCACACTGTGTTGTGTTCAAAAAGAGTGCGCCACATGGAATTCTAAAATTGCGCAAAAAAAAAAAAAAAAAAAACACATCGATATTCAAAAAAAAACGTGCGGCGAATTGAAATTCCTCTACTTTGATAAAAAAAAAAAATTTATACTATGTCAATTGTCAATTTTTTTGTGAATGTGTTTGAAATGTTTTTTTTTACTCTGCCTCAAAATCAGTTTAGAAAAAAAAAAATTTTTCTAAAATTTTCCTTAAGAAAATTTCCTTATGGTTGGAAAATTTTTTTCTCAACACCCAAAAAAAAAAAAAAAGCGAACAGAAAATATTTAATCAATTTCACTAACTTCACCGGGTTTTATTATTAGTTTTTTTTTAATAAATTGTTCTTAAATTTAATTCTAATTTGGTTTAAAAATATTAAATCTTATTTATTATATTTCAATTTCGCTTTAAAACGTTGTTTTTCTCAACCAAAACAAAACCAACAACAATAAAAAAATAAAAAAAAACAACCACTATGTGTACTTTACACATGAAAATCTCTTTTTCAATTGAATTGAAATGAATTAAATAAAACCAATCTAGTAACTTCTCTATATGAACTCTATCACTCGACTAACATGAAGTTTGCAACAATACAAAGGAAAACAAGATACAAAATTATATCGACCCCGCCTAAATAACCGCGCCTACAATAACATTTTCACAACAGCTATTGGTTAATTTGTGTGTGACGTCATCACGATATAAAACGACAATTAACGATATCAAACGATTCAAACCATTTTGTTTGTGTATTAATGATATTGTTGTTGTTTTGCTAGTTTTAAATTTCAGTCAAAAAAAAAAAAGAAATAAAAAACAAAATTGAGTGAGAAAATAATTAAGAGTGGGGAGAGAGCTAGTTTTATAAATGCGCTTGTTTCGGCGTATTGGAATATTTGGAATAGGGAAAAAAATTTGGAAATATTAAAAACGATTGGAAATATGGAATAGTAAACTTTCAGAGAAGGAGGAAAAAATTTATGGTTAAAATGAAAAAGAAGAGAACGATAAAAAAAAAAAACACGAAATCCGATAAGATTTCGAATGAATTTTAATAGAAAGCTTTTTATATCCAGCGGCGGACTTGTACTCGCCCTACTACACACGCACACCCAGCTATATCGCGCGCTATCAATGCTAAAGAAAGGAATGCATGCGAAATATTGGAGTTGGCTAGAGAGAGAGAGAGTGAATGATTGAGAAATGAGTGGGCGATCATATATGGGGATTTGAGATTACGCCATATGAAATATTCGTAAGGGGATCTTGATTTTTTTTTTTAATTTGTTTTTTTTTCAAATTTTGTGAACACCGCTGCTAACAAAATGTTGACTCCGTGGCGTACCATTTTTTTTTTTTTTTTTTTTTCAACGATAACGAAAAATCGTTGTTGTTGCTAAGTTGATAATAAATTTCTTTTTTTTTTGGGGGGATAGAAAGTTGTACACTACGTTTTTATGTTCGTATCGATTTCGTATAAATTCGTATATATATGAAGAATTCTATACGAAATTTTCGTATATTTTCTTTTTTTTTAGTTCAATTTTAAAGAAAATGCGTAAAAATATATACCCTTTTCATTCGCTATTATTATAGATTATTTAAATGCGTATTTAAATAGAATTTAGATTATTTTATGTCGTAAAAATGTCCGACGTTGCAATGTTAAATTTCTTTAGATATTAAATTTTATTTTATTACAGTTTAATTTATCTTCTGAAATATAAAGGTTAGATTTTTTTTAGGGGGATGTCGATTGGAAGATTGGAACTTACCCAACTTATACGAGTCAAATTTGTTTGGTTAACAAAAGTACTCCTGGGGGGGATTTTTTGCGTTTTGGTTTCCAGGGTGTTTAAAATTAATAACAGCTTATCTCACCAGATGTCAGTGGATGCATTAAAGAATTAAGAATTTTTTCTTTTATACTTTATAATTTAGGCAAACGTTTTATTACGCAACTTTTCTGATTGAAAGGAAAGTGAAGCGTGTTGGTAATTATAATGATTTGCGGATTTCCGATTTATTCAAGTTCCGCCGCCGTGAGACGTAATACCAATAACAAAACAATAGAAAATCCGTCATTATATACAATTGGTCGGAATTCATGGAGTATAAAACTGTTAGACTTTAGTGATGAGGGATTGTTTTTGAATATACTTATTTAAAAGATTTTCTAGTTATTTAAAAAGAAAAAAGCATACAAATAAGTAATAGTTTTTGTAAAACGTTTATGACAAGAAGTCGTTTGAAACAACAAACATTATTTTTTCCAGTTCTACAAGTTAGTTACTAATGAATATTACAAAAAGAGTTTAGAAACTTCGAATTCAATTACAGGCTTGCGGGCTTCGACGATTTTAAACTTTTCTGTTTTCTACAACTTTAAAATGGGTATTCAATAAAAGTGTGTCTGGTATACTTGTTAATTATTTGTAATTAAACTCTTTAGCATCCGAAAAAGACATCAACAGAGATTACGGTTTGTTGAGATGGTCAAGGGTAAGTCCATATGTTTATCTCAGGCACGGTATTAGCAATCATGAATCAAAGAATACTACAAGTGAACACCGGTGCACCACAGATATAATTTCAATGCTGTCGTTCAGCACATTCTTGAAAATTTATGCCTATGCCTAAATTTCACATGATCTTATTTTTTGGTTCAGTTAGGAGCTCCTTATTTTTGATTAAATTGGCGCCCACTGCATACTGCGGTACAGATAGTTTACAAGACTATAAATTAACTATTATATTGCTTGAGTAATAATTAATTTTTATAAAGCCAAACGAACAGATCAAGAACGGGTGGAGCGGATTTTCAGATGTTTATACCCTGGTTGGCCATTGGTCATCCTTGCAATTGGTTCTTCACAATTATTTGTTTTTCTTTGCCTAAAAAAATCAAAAATAAAATACTACACTTTCACCACATGGATGCGGTTTTTGAGGCTTCGAAAGGTTCTTTCCTATACAAGTTTCCTTGTGCTGCGCTCTTAGGAACAATAAGGATAGGTTCCGGTTCAAGAGGGTGTTTCATTCCACTGCACCCTTTCTGACTAGTGCATCATGTTACCTTCCATTATTATTTTGAGCTAGATTGATTGAGATCGTTGAAGGATTACATAGCAATACAAAAATATAACCTTAAATACGTGGTCAGAGATTTAAGTTAGGCTTGATTATCCAAGAAGATGTTGATATGTAATTTATTCTGTTAAGGTTTTTGTTGACACAGATCAAAATGGCATATATTTCAGCGTGGAAAACTGCGAACAGTGAGTGCTTTAGGCGACAAAGATTGTCACTTTTAGCAAAACACCAACTCCTGTCATCGGAATTAGGACCATCTATGAACTAGATTAGGTCATGTGGTTTTGCGAGATTTTTCCTATTCAGCACACAAGAAGAATGGTCGTTCAACTCGAATTCTATTCTTCACTTCTGTATTCTTGTTTTCTCAAACTATTATAATAAATTTGAAATTTAGAAAACATTTAAGAAAGGGAAACAAATTTGAAAGAAACAATAATATCTAAAACAAGGTGACACAAATGAAATGAACAACCCGCTGTGAATAAATAAAAATTCAAGAAAACATTTCAATCCAGTTTTCAAAAAGACTGCCGGCACTATACGCACTGACTAAGTTAAGTGAGTGAATAAAAAAAGGCGTGTCCCACGACGTCAGAACGGCACTTAAAACCTAACTTTTACTAGCATTAAAGCAACAAACAACCCTAAATGCACTGCAGTTCCTTTTTAATAACACAAAAGAACATTTTAGAAATTGATTGTTACTTTCTTTAGGCGCGTCATTTTTAATTATGCTCACACTTGTTAAGTTCCGATATGTGTGCGCATGCCTAAATGGGTATTAAAGATAACCTTAAATGGCATTTTACGCGAGAGATTTGCGCCAATTTTCAAATGCACTCAGTTTAATCTTGAGAAAGCTACTCGAAATAAACTCATGCGTGATCCGAATTTAAGCGCAAATAAAGAGCCTGAATTTGTGTGAAACTCAATTTTCTTGGTTATAAAACTGGTTTTTCTACAATTTTTTTTTTTTTTTTTATTGTTGTTATTTTTGGAAGACAATTTCCAATTGGAATTGTATTGTTATACGTGTGGGTGTAAACTTACGCGAATTTTTTTTTTTCTGAATTTAATTAATAAACCACTTTGATCTGTTGTTCACGTTTTCGAAACGGTTTCTATATGTTTTATTTTTTTTTTGGTGTTTTTTGGTTTTTAGTTGCGGATTTGATGAATAATTTATGACTGCACGTATTGGAAAAAATATTTTAATGTGTGGCTTTACTCTGTCGTAAGTTGATTATATCAAAAGATTATCCATTTGAATGCAGATTTCAAGTATTTTTCAATGTCGATTAATTTTTATTACGATTTAGTAAAGAATTTCGACTCAAAACAACAAATTTTTCATAGTTAAGATAAAAATGCATTTCAAATCATAGAGTTTTTCATTTGATATCGCAACATAAATCATTTATGAATCATTTATGTTTATGTTTAATTTAATTCAAGTGCGTACACATAATATAAATAGTACAGGGTAGGCTGAAAAAATATGCATCTGAACACTAAAAAAAAGTTCAGTGGAGTTTTTAAAAAGAGATTCGTATATGAAAATGAGTTTTTAGGGCAGCTGTGGCAACAACATCGATTACTTCGATATGCGAATAAAATCATTGTTTTCTTGCATATTCGTATAGCAATAAATGACCGATTCATTATTCTTTGGAAGAGAGTGGAATTTCTAAATGACTCGATTTTTTTTTGGTATGTTATAGATCTCATTACCCTCAACAGGTTATACATTTGTCTGTGATCTGCTTAGTTTCAGAGCTATAAGGGTGGTCTACTTCATTTCAAGAAAGTATAAAGGTGACAAATTTTTCAAAATCATATGAATAGGGTTTAGTAAAGTAGTTTATTTTAACATTGAACAATATAAATATCGAGTCGGGCCTCTTAAAATCAGTGGTTTTTTGCTTATTTATTTTTTGTAAAGATTGAACATGTTCTAGAATTTTTTCCTTTTAAAATGTTTAAATTAGAAAAATTTAGAAAATCGGGATTCATGTTTCCACTGTAAATTTTTTGTCGTCCATGTTCCAGTTAGTATTTATGATCGCTGAAACGTTCCTACCACTAGCCTGGCAGGGCCAAATTTAGGATCTGTAGACCCCTAGGCTGAACTTGTGGTGTGGGCCCTACCGCAAGGAAACGAATGTTGCACTTTCTATTATCTGGCGAATATTTTTGTCATTTTTGGACTGATTTGTCAAAAAGTATAATAGAATATGTGTTGCATGAAAAATATAAGAATTTGTTGCGGTTATTTTGTGGTGAATGTTATTTTAGTCTATTCAAAATTAAAATTATTAAACAGTTTTTTTCTGTGGTGCGGGCCCCTAGGCTGCAGCCTAAGTTGCCTAATGGGAAATTCGGCCCTGTAGCCTGGTACGTAGCAGTTGCTGAAAATGTTACTTGGGATGGTACTATTGCAATGAGACAAGTACATCTGTTTGTTTCTATGTACTATAATTTTTTGTGTCGGTGATTGGTTGGATGAATTGATGGTATGGCGGTTGGTGATACTATATTTTTTTTCTTTTCTACTAACTTCACACCTCTTACTCCACATTCCCTTCCTATTACTAACAACGATCGCATGGCTGAAAATCAATTACAAAAATAATAGATTTGACTACCAAATTAGGCAATTCAATTACCGAGTTTTCTTGCTGTAGTTGTGACTACCGAATTCTAGTTGTATAGTGACAACTATAAATTTCCTGTTGCCACAACAAGAATTAAGTTGTCACAACTAGTAAATAACTTCATGTTCATATTTTCTCTGTGTGTTCCATTGCTTGTAATAAGCACTTTTGAAGTGTTAAAAAGATAAATCTCATGAGTTTTAGAAAGTTGATTGTTTCGCTAATTGTCCAGCTACGAGCTGAACTTCAAAGATTCTCCAAAAGGAATACTTGCTCTGATCCGCACTATATTTTATTTAATATATAAGTGAAGGCGACATTCTTATCATAACACATATTTTAAATTTCTTCTTAATAGTTTATTGAACTTGTATTTCAATTTTCGGGGTTTTTAAGATATTAATTAAGTTTCGTCTCATTCGATTTAGTTATTATCTTTTTAATAGGACAAAATCAATCACTCAAAGAGAAAACTTCAGAATCCGATCTATATTTTTGGAGAATTAACTTGTTTAGACATTCTTCTTTCTAAGTTTGATACAAATTTAGATTCTAAATACCAAGTTTCATATGGTTTTGGCTAATTTGCAGCTTGGGAAAGATATGTAACTCCTTTATATCTAAAATTTGGTAACATAATTTCCTGGTTTTTTTATAAGTGCTGGAACTAATTTAAACAATGACAACTATAGTTGATTTTCAAATATTTTCTTTCAGCTCAGCATCTTTCAGAAATGTAATAAAAATATTAAAGAAAAGTTAATATAAGCATGCGGTCGGTTTTAAGTACCCCGTCGGGAAAAGAAATGATTTTTTGTTTGTTTGTCATTTAAACTGTATTCATTCTTATATAACCCATTTGAAATGGGAAAAAATCATATATAAATGATTATTTTTTATGTCTTTAGCTTAGTGTGTATTTATTGAGTCTAGTTTTGACAACTAAGTAAAAGTTGTGTGACTATATTGAATTTTAGTTGTGACAACTGAATTTTTTGTTGTTACAACTACTAATGACGCGTACAACTAAATTTCAGTTGTCACAACTAGCCAATTTAACTTCATAATTTTTATGTGTGTAGTTAAGTGTTAAGCGGCGTTTTTTTTTCAAATAAATATTTAAATTTCGTATATAATTTTAACTACAAAGATATTTTTTTGTAATTACATTATTTTCCTTGAAATCAATTGCTCAATTTGATTAATCAGCAAAATTTATAAAAACAAATTGTGCCGCAACAGAAATTAGAATGAAAAATAAAACAAAAACCAAAAAAAAAAACATGATAAGAAAATATGAAACCGCGTAGTTGCCGTCGGCAAAACCGTGAAAACAAAAAATATGTACAATTTGTCGTAAATACTTATATTTTAAGAAATAATGTAAAATATAATTATACCTAACTGTTCCAGAGCAGAACAACATTTTACCAAGCTGCTTTTGTTTGGTGTTAAGTTTTCAACGTTAAGATTTTGCTTCGCTCTGGAACGATTAGTCGAAAACAAAACCTTATAAATTATTTAATGAAGACAATTTGTGTCTTTAAATATTGACAAAATTAACGACAACTTATAGTGCCTTACACAACAAATGATTCTTAAAGAAGAAGATCAAATATTTGGTCAAACTAAGTTATTGGCTATAACAAGTGGGCTAAAAAATTCGTATCGTTTCTATGAGTGGGCGCCACTAGATTTAAATCCATATCATTTCGTTAGTACCAATCTTCAAAAGATACGTGTATAAATTCGACAGCTGTCGGATTATTAGTTTGTGAGATATAGCATTTTGAGTGCTAATGAAACACTGTTTTTTGATGAAAAAAAATGCTGCTGATACCAAAAAGTGGCTTGATGAGTGTTATCCGGACTCTGCGCCAGGCGAAGCAACCATTCGTAAGTGGTTTGTTAAGTTCCGTACAGGCCATATAAGCACCGAAGTCGATGAACGCAGTGGACGTCCAAAAGAGGCTGTTATGATATGTGACAATGGATGAAACATGGCTCCATCATTTAACTCCTGAGTCCAAACGACAGTCAGCCGAGTGGACTGCACGCGATGAACGCCTATTTTCAAGCAAAAGACAAATCGCACTACAAAAATGGTATTGAAAAGTTGGAAGGTCGCTATAATCGCTGTATCGCCCTCGATGGTAACTATGTTGAATAATAAAATCGAGTTTTGTTTAAAAAATGTGTTTTTCTTTAAAATGATACCAACTTTTTAGCCCATTTGGTATTTGAAGCTAAATGTTAGTTGCTGAAAACATAGTCAATAGCTGCAATCATTATATAATCTTCATCATTGCCATAATCTTCATCATTGTTACAGCTTCATGAGGACCAATGTTGAATTCAGGCATTGTCACAGATTCGTTTATAAAAGATTGGTTTGTTTGATGAGGCACAAGGCAGATACTCTTTTTGTCTATAGGATAACAATGTACCTCGACACAAGCTTTATAAATCATTAAATATCAAGCATCAACTATAGCGGCAAGACCTGTGGAGCCAAATACTAATTAGGTTCTCAAATTTCATCAGTCCACGTGCAGAAAATTAGAAACTACGTACGCGGTATTCTATTCCATATATCAATATTACTCAACCAGAGATGTCTCTGGTTGAGTAATCGTTGCCAATTTAGTTTCTTAATATATAAAAGAAAAAAGAAAAAAAACTTTTTCATTAGATTTATTTCAAATTAAGAAGAAAAATGTCAAAATAAAAAATTTTCTGGCCAATATCCAAAAAGTAAGAAATTGTATAAGAAAAAAATGTGTTTGAAAAGTTCAATTCGCGCAAATATACGTTTTCATATTGAAGTTGACTTGGCTGGCTTCCATATAAAAAAAAAAGAAAAAGACACATACAAGCTTTAATGTCTGTAATTTGTACGAACGACATTTTTATAACATTTTTGATTATAATAAATTGATTTCATATTTCATATTCGATAGAATAAAATGGATTTATTTGGTTTTTATCTATTTTGTAAAAAAAATTATATATGTGACTAATTTCGAATGAATCACATAGAAAAATAGGATTTCATTCTATCGGAAAAATTTTATATCCGGGAACTTAAAGGATAAATCGAAAAGGTCATAAAACTCGTGTATCGTTTTACAGGAATTCAAACTAAAAGAATGACAAACAGGAACTCAATAAGTGGGATTATAAAAAAGGGTATAAAGATTCATAAAAGAAAAAATACATATAACCATCAAAATTGCAAAATCTAAATAATCTAGATTTATAAGAAAATTATGGAAAAATCTTGAGAAAAACCGAATCTGTGTGAAAATTTTAAATTCCAATGAATTAGGGTTGGTTTCCTGTGATATTCATTGCGCAAAAAAAAGTATATACTGCATGACTTATGATCTGCACATTATCATAATTTTTCAAAAAAACAAAACTTTACAAGTGCGCTTCTATTCCATATAAAAGATGATAAATCTTTTCTCTTGACTACATGGCTCTAGTTAACGTTTTGTTTAGCTGTAACCATTCATGACTAAGTATATGGCTTTAGTGCATAAGATAATATATTCCCTTATCAATTTTACTTCAGCATGTTGACATTAAAAGATATGAAAAACGTATATGTAAAATGTTATATATGAAAAAAAAATCACTATGTAGAAGTATAAGAATGGATAAAATTCAGTCGTAGTTCCCAACGTTTCTGCATGAAAATCAAGAGTCTTACCTATCTGTCTTTACTGCAATTTTGCGAGAGTTGCATTGAGATATCAGATGCATCTTGTTCTTTTCTCTTTAGCCAAGGGTCATTTTAGCTGAAGATAGTACGATGCTAACTTAAAAGTAAAAGTATTTAGGATACTTCTACAATTCTATATAACATTTTCAGGAGCATGATACATTTAGACTAGAGATTCAGAAAATAGAAAAAACATTATTCTTCAAATATACATATATGTATACTTAAGAAGATCTCAGAAGTGAGAACTAAAACGATGCCGGGACTACAAGTGCAAAACTCTTGAGACCTTTGTGGGCATTGTGACAGAATACGGCTCGTTGAAGGAACATATCTAAAAAAAAATAGGGATGACAGAGAGTCCAACTTGTGGAGCCTGTCTGGAGAAAAACAAATTAGCATAAAACTTTTTATATATGAATGCTTGATCCTAGAACAACACTTGCTATAGTACTAGTAGTTCTGAGTAAGAAGGGATTAGCTAATTTGGACCTAACTACGGTATTGATTTTCATTAAAAGGACTAACAGATTCGAAGAAGAAACCTAGCATCTCAACCAATTTTAGAAGGAGGTATACAATATACTAGTAAGGCTTACGTGTTAAGTCGTCTCCAATACAATACCACTCAAAATAACAACCAGAAAATTTTTATTTTTAGAAGTGTGTTATCCAATTTTTTATTACACTCTTTACTGGCTTGTTTTAGCCCATAAATTACTTCGTTGAGTTTACAAACGCTGTTAGTACCATCAGAAAATCCTTCAGGTTGTTCCATGTAAATTTCTTCTTCTAAATCGCCTTGAAGCAAAGCGGTGACTGCATCCATCTGATCAATATTTAAATCATATTTTGTAGCCAATGCAGCAAGGTATTTAATTGACGTGTATCGAGCTAATGGAGCAAAAGTATCATTGTAATCGATACCTTTGTGTTGAGAACATCCTTTGTCTACTACACGTGTTTTGTATCATATATTATGTTACCATTTGAATCTTTTTTCATTGATGACTTATGTCACTGCCGACGTATATAACAGAATATTCTTTATAATCAGTAGATGTGTCAATTAAAACAGAATCTTCTGAATATTGATTGTTGGTGTTTGATATCAAACTAAATCTTCATCATTTTCGGACCTGTCAATTAGTTCAGTAAAGACTTCATCATAGTCTATCAAAATATTCTCTCAATGTATGTATTAAAATAGCCATCATATTTATACCAACAAAACTATAGATTTAAGACAAATAATACATAATTTCGTGAAATTTCATGAAAATTGACAAATTATTTATCGATTCGTTTCAATAACTTTGTGCTATAAAATTCAAGATTTATAACAAGGCTGTCCGACCCGCGACCCGCGAGCCACATGCAGCTCAAGCCAAGTATCAATGCGGCCCGAAAATATTCAAAGTTACTGAAGCATGTCTATTTTTAAGAGGAATGATTTGTGTATTCTGTGCGCTCTCGTGCTAAAGTCAAGTGACAAACAACAGAAACGGGACCAGAACAGAAAGTTCTTTCGTTATGTAGTAAATTCTCTTTCTGTTTACGTTGCTCGCTCAGCTACACTGTTCTGTTGTTTATCACCTGGTGACTTAAGTGAAGAATAAAAACATACTAAGTGTAAAATTAGAACCAACATGCTGGATGAACACCTTGAGAACTATCTGAGAATTGCAACCACGTCAATCGAACCAGATATTGACGGTTTAGTTTCTCAACTTCAATGCCAAGTATCACATTCATTTTATGATATGGATTTATATATAGTAAAATACTTGTGGCCCAAAACGCCATGTCTTCTTCCAATGTGGCCCATGGAAACAAAAATGTTGGACACCCTTTCATAATATGCCTTCTAAAAAAATTGATTGATTATCCGAAAAAACAGCAAAAAAAACATTAACATAAAAAATGTCTAACAAATAAAACATATTTAACCTAAAAATTATTTCACTCTGATGAATAAAATTTATGTTATTATTATATATAAATAAATTTCCATATAATATATATTTTCCTGAGGCAATTTATTTATTAAGCCCAAACATTTTACATGTGTTATATTTTATGGCATAATTATAGTAGCTTTTCTGTGAGAAAAAAAAAATTTTGTTAAATATTTTCTCGCAAACATTAAATATAATATGTTTTATAAACATAAATAAAATATGTCACATGTACTTAAGTATTAATGTCTCTTCTCTTCCATTTTTTTGTTAATAATTCAATTTAGAAAAAAAACGGCGTAAC
The DNA here is from genome assembly GCA_963422695.1 of Xylophagus ater. Lineage (NCBI taxonomy): Eukaryota > Metazoa > Arthropoda > Insecta > Diptera > Xylophagidae > Xylophagus > Xylophagus ater. The sequence continues at coordinate 6,484,963 of OY730486.1, read as the reverse complement.
AATTTATTCGCTAGACGCGGTTTGGTTATAATATTTTTTCTTTTTATTTCAAAAAACCTTACAATAAAAATCATATTTCGAAAATCATAAAAATTCAAATTCATTCGAACGACATAATTTAATGTAAAAAAAGTATGAAAAAGAGAAATAACCATCGCCACCACATTGCATATAAATACACCCAAAAAAAAAAAAGAGAAAATAAAAATGGAAATGCAATTTAAATAGAAAAATATAAAGAAAAGCAATTTTTAAATCGGAAGAGAAAATCTTCAAGCACCATTACCATAATCGTCATCATCATCATCATCGTGCTTCTTCTTCTTCTTCTTCTTCTGTATGCTTTTTATAGCATTGTAACTTTTTTATGCTAGCTCTGTTTTTTTTTTTTTCGTCAACATATTTTTTCAAGTGTAGTAGAGAGAAAATTTCAACATACACTCAAAGAAAAACATAACGAAAAAAAAAACAAACCATATATAAAATGAATATATAAATTTTTAAAACGAAAAGAAAAAGCTAAATGAAAGCAAGATAAGCTCTGTACACATTGTTATAAGACTTAATAAAAAAAAAAAAAAATACAGAGGGAACAAGACGAGAAGAGCTTACGTATATGGTAACGTGTCTTTTTAAAAGGAAAAGAAAAAAAAGCAAAAATTTCTACTTGAATAAAAATATGTACAATATGTTAACTACTCATACTCATAAACTGAAATAAATTTATTCATTTCTCATAAAAAATTGTATCTTTTTGAGTAAACTTTAAAAGAAAACAAGCTTTTTTCTTCATCGTCTTCTTCTTCTTCTTCTTTTTCTATGTAAGTTATTCTGCTCATTACGCAGTGACTATGTTTTTTTTTATGCTCATATAAATTGCTCTTATTTTGCTACTCATATATTATTGTTGTTGCTCTGGTATATATGCTTCATTAATTGAATGAAATGAGAGTATATAAAATTCTTTTCTAGTTCATAAATCGGTAAAATTCATTCCTATTTTTTATATATATTACATAAAACTCTGATTTTACACATATATAGACAATATATAAAGCATAAATACATATTATATGAAAACTGTTACCTGCAGATGTGCTCATTCGTTTACCTTCGAATGAAAAAAAAAAAAGTGTACATACTTATGTATACATGGGCTATCAAGTAAAAGTACATAAACATGATAAAAGCATTGAAAATAATATATAAGTAAATATAACAAGCGAGGGGAGGAAAGGAAAGTAGTTATAAAACTGAACCGACTAGCATAACAAAAATTTTCATGAAAATACATACATACAGCATAAAACAGTGTAAACGTACAAACAACTCCAAACATTCGTTTCATACTGAAAACATAATCGAATACAGGGTGATATGTGTTGATAAAGAAAAACTTATGTTGGAAACTAAATGGATACACAGTTATACCATAGATTAGTATATCTAGATATCCAAGCCAAATGAGCAGCGTGATGTTCAGTATTGTTATTGTAGATGAAATTAAAGAAGAATGGATGAAAAGAGGTGTAATGTGAAAGAAAGAGAAGAATCTATATTGTGTCGCGATATTACTGTACAAAAATGAATCAGTTGAATCAATGCCTTCTAGATATATCATCAGGCCAGCATGTAGAGGACAATGACGTCTTAACTTCAAGTATTTGGAAAAAAGAAATAATTATTAAACACGAAGATAAAAGGAGAGAAACAAGCTTCTAATGCAAATTTAATTAGTAATGTGTTTCTTTATTTTAACCTTCGTGCTTCACAATTATTTTTCTTTTTCACACACTTGAAGTTAAGACGTCATTGTTGTCTATGTGCTGACCTGATGAAAATATCTAGAAGGCATTGGTTGAATGCACAGTCGTTGGAAATCTTTATTATTAGTCTATGCTTTTACTATCAAGCAAGACCAAATAGAACGAAGACTTTTATAGATTCTTTGGGAAATTTATAGTAATATTGTCCAAGTTATGATACTACAATACCTGGCATTACTGATATTACAGTAGAGGACGTGAGAAGATATACAAAATAAAAACATTGACGAAAAGAAATGCATTACAGAAATACAGACGTGTTAAATAAAATAATGCCATTCAAGATTTTATTGCAAAAGCGGTTTCATTTAATGTTTCCATTCTAATTGATCATATATATGAATATATCACAGCCACTCTAATAGACTACATAGCAGAGTTTGGCAACAGATGATTAGGCTAGATGTGACACTTTTCAATGTCTCTAAGAGATGAAAATGCACAAAGTTGAATATGAACACATGAATATGAATAAAACATTCACCAAGTTTTTGTAGATTTTTACTTGTGGTGTTCCACAGAACGCCGAGAAGTACCGATGATTATGATTATAATGATATGATGATATTGACACACTCCCGCCACTTAGACCACAAATTGGCTACATTGTACACCTTCCTACCTGTCTCATCAAGATTAAAAACTTGTGAAGCTATGCAATATATTAAATTTTCTTTATATTTGCAATTGCTACAAAAACCATACATTAGTTCATATCAGGAGTGTCTTGCTATAAACTTACCAGCATTTCTAGTTATTTATTTCTGTGTCTAGTAAAATAATCCTAGCTTAGCATTTTCAACAGTAAAACATGGTGATACCAAAGATACAAATGGGTTAAGATATGTAAAATTCTAAAAACCTTTCATTTAACATGAGTAAATTGCATTATATCGTATGGCAAGAGATTCAGGAGCTTAAAGTTCATGCCACATAAGGTCGAGTCTTTCTTTAAATCACCATATTCTATCTTTATTTATATCTTGGATGATACTACACAAAGGATTTGGTTGAAATGTGATAGTTATACAATTTTTACTAAACGAAAATATATGATATCATACTGTAATCTTTAGGCTTCAAATGATGAACCGACAAACCTACTCCTTGGCCATCACGACCAAATTTGTATGCTCATACGATGATTCACCCTGTATTGAATATAATATCTTTTTTTTTTATATCCATTTTTACTTTATAATGCTATTGAAATCCTATGCCATGAACGTTACATACAGACGCATATTGAAGCTGAAAGTATAAAGTTCAATTCCGTTGATGTGGAGAAGAGAAGACTGAGTCGCAGCAGGGGCGGGCGGGCGGAGGAGGGGAGTCGAAACAGTAAAGTAACTTCCATGAATAGTATACGAACCAAAAGATGGGTTTACTGATTAAATTTATGTACATACGAAATTTATATTTCATTTTATCACACGAGGGTACGAGGGAGGAGGTGCAGGCCTCTTTATATATAATGTTACATTTTGAAAACAGGGTGAATCGTAATGGTATAAATAAAATCTTTTATATATATATATAAATAATAAGAAGTATATAATATGTTTGTATATAGTATTATGTAAATGAATAACACGCAATCTAAATAAATATATATAAGCTATACCTTTGGTGAGTATATATATAAACCGGTATGGTTCCTTTCACCCTTTTCCTATAATAGATAGATAGCAAAACCAAGCGTTACCTATACCAGAATATGAACCTAAGTTTGTGGACGTTTTTTTCTTCGGATTTTTGGTTCCTAATGAAAGTAATAATAGGCATAAAGCAATCTAATCAAATCGAATTACATAGCCGGGGACCAACAGCAACATCATCGTAAAAATTAGTTTATAATGAAATCCAACAACACTACTACAACCCCTAACCATTTGAAGCATAGAAAATAAAACATGAAATTATATTACATTTCTTTTTGCGCGTTGGAAAAACAAAACATAAAAGACGAGTATTTTTTTTTTTTTTGGATAGGGTCATAAGGGTAGTGCAATAATGGTGCCTGTTTCTCAAAAAAAAAGGAGAAACTGGTACACATGTCATATATATACATATAAATATATGGCGACGTTGTATAGTTCCGTAATAATACCGTCGGTGGCAGCACATGTTTGTATACGGTTTTTATGTTTGTTTGTAAAACGGGGGGAAAAAAAAGCATAAAAGCATAAATGTTGATACTGGAATTAAAATGAATGTCGCGTTTTTGTTTCGAGGTACGTTTTTTTTTCGGTTTTTCTGGTGCCACATTGTTACAATAATTTAATGTTTAAAACTTAAAAAAAAATCATATATAATTAGAAAAAAGCATGCGCAAAGTTTTTAATGCAGTTTTTTAATGAAAGTGTTCTTCTTTTTCTTTCAGTTTTTCCTTCTAGGTATAAGATAATTACACGATGATTGTAAAAACTGGACATAAACTGGATACGGTTGGAAGACACAGAAAAAAAAACTAGGGATTTTTTTTTTAATATGCTTTTACTTACATCAAGGGTGTCCAACCTTTTTGTTTCCCTGGGCCGCATTCGATGAAGACATGGTGTTTTGGGCCGCAAGTATATTACTATGTATAAATCCATATTGTGACGTGCTATTCTTTCGGTTCGATGTTATTAGAATGATAACACTTTTTATTTATGTGAATTTAGTGTATAAACTTTATTTGTACTTATTTCTGCTTAACAATTAGTCTTAAAAATATTTGTCTTTCAATAATTTAATTATTACAATTATTTATCACAGTTTTAGAGCTTCACTATTTTAATTACTTTTAAGATCAAAGCTTTAGTTTTACTCCGAATATTTCAAGTTCACAGTTCGGCTTTCTAATTTGAATTGATCCTCTACTTGAATCCCGGCGGCTATTTATATAAGTCAGAGTATTTCGGGATTCTACTAGAAAAATCCTATTATTTGATTACTATTGTTTGATTCTTGTTGCTTTTAATGCTATGTGGTAACACTTCTCGAACAGTCTTGAGTTATAAATATTGCGTTTGACATTTCGCGGAAATCGTTTTGTTTGTTTGCAAATAAATTATTCTCATGTTTTCTGGGTTTTTCTTTTATTAAGAAAAACTCAGAAAAGTAATAAATTTGTGTAGTGATTTTTATAGTGCAATATCATAAAATGAATGTATGATACTTGGCATTGAAGTTGAGAAACTAAACCGTCAATATCTGGTTCGATTGACGTGGTTGCAATTGTCAGGCAGCTCTCAAGGTGCTCACCCAACATGTTGGTTCTACAACAGAACATTGTAGCTGAGCGAGTAACGCAAACAGAAAGAGAATTTACTACATAACGAAAGAGCTTTCTGTTCTGGTCCTGTTTCTGTTGTTTATCACTTTGGCAGCTTTAGCACGAGAGTGCAAACACACAATCATTCCTCAGAAAAATGGACATGCTTCAGTAACTTTGAATATTTTCGTGCCGCATTGATACTTGCTTTGGGACGCATTCGACCCGCGGGCCGCGGGTTGGACAGCCTTGACTTACATCATTTTTTTAAAGAAGATTTCAACGAAATCACATCTAACGAATAATGATGCTAATTTTAATCTCTTACGTTTGAGATTTCTCTTGATTTTCTAGTTTCTGAAAAAATATTTTATGATTATTATAAAATTAATGCGGTAAAACGGAAAGAATTTTAAGATCAATAAAAAATTATTATTTTACCAATTTTTTCAATAAAAATCTAATTAAAACAATCCTTAAAAGAAAGATAAATTTCTGACCTATCTAATTGGGAGTTAAGAAAAAAACCTTCATGATATGGCTAATGACTTTGCTATCTGCTTGAATAAATATTGTGACAAGCAGCCAGTTGAAATTAATAAAACCAAAATAAAAGGGTATGCATATCTGTATATAAAACAATATCTATCCCTTAGGGTACCACACCACATCGTTATCCGATCGACAAAACTTCAAAGTTGTACAATAATTTTAATCCTATGATATATTATCTCAATAATCTCATTTCTATAGGGATGGAATTGAGGATGAAATACATATAGGGTTGTGCTTTTGAATCTAGGTTATTTTAGATCGAGCAGCAAAGATCAGTTGGTGTGGATCGTTCAATTTTCCTGTTCTATTATAGTTTAGTTCAGAAACATAAATCCATAAGTGTCGAGAAAAATAATTTCCTTTTCGAAATTAATGTTAATTATTTGAAGTGGCTTTAGTTTTTTCAAATTTAGAAGAAATTTAAAAAATAAGTATGATGAGAAAACAGCGTACCAATCGCTCTTCAGATTGATGTTAGGTCCAAACTAGATGTTACATAATCCTACTACTATGAACAAAAAGTAAGGTGAATTTTTAATTTAAACTTCCCGCGTTAACCGAATCGGACAAATGAATTTTTTTTTCAAGTTGGTAGGACTGTTAGTGACATCTGTGACAAATTACATGTCACAGAAAAATGTTTACAAGTGGTACAAAGACTTCAAAGAAGGCAGAGAACGTGTTGATGACTTGGAACGCTCTGGACAACCATCGACGTCAATTGATGAGCAAGACATCAAAAAATCAAAGAATTGGTGCTCGAAAATTGTCGATTAACAATTCGAGACCTTGCCTACATGCTTGCAATATCAATTGGATCAGTGCAAGCAATGCTTTACGTTCTATAATAATTTTGATCAAAACACTATTTGATTCACTGCCATGATAATATATCCTTTATGGATTAAGATCCTTAAAATTATCAGACTCGTAAAATTTGTTAAATTCAAAATGCAAATTATGGCTAGGTGATAGGTGTAGAGACTTGTCGAAAAAGGAAAGAAATCAATGTCAAAGGATCGTTAACGTGAATGAAAACCAAGACTTCAAAGGAAGCATGAATCAATAAAGGACCTCTCAAATTTACTTACTATTTAAATTAGAATCTACACATAGCGGTTTAGCGATTGAGAATAATCAAAAAGAGCTTATCCTTACGGCTGACATCGATTTGTTAACCGCATTTAAAAGGAAGAGAAAACAAAAGTCCTTTAGAATACAGGCTACGATAAATTACTAATACTAAACATATATTGTTCTTTCTAGTTTGTTGATGTTTACTTTGTCCTTTTTCCTTTTATAATCCTAATCTCCAATTTCGACATTATATACATATATACCAAAACCTTTAAAATCATATCAAATCCTTTATCGATGACTTTATCTAAATTTATTGAAATTGATTATTATTCTTTTTTGTAAAAAAAACAGCCAGAACTCACATAAATCTTGACTTTACAAATTTCTACAAAAAACTTTTGCAATGTTTTAATGTAAAATTTTATTTTCTTTTCAATGTCGTTACAATCTCGAACATTTCGAAAAAAGTTTTCATAAAGATATTATATTTCAATTTCCAAATCTAAGACTTTTATAAGATTGACTTTTTCCTCCCAAAAAAACCAAGAAAAAAACAACAAAAAGTCGACACTTTTTGTATAAAACATATTTTTGTGTAACTTTTATTTGGAAATAACATGTTTGCTGAATTCGAAAGTTGTTCTCAACTTTGTTTCGGTTACTTTTTTTTGGTCCCATAAAGAATTATACCTTTTCGGATCGCAAAGTTTCGGTATACAAGAGTCTATTAGAATATTTATTATTATGGAAATTCGTGCTTTCTGAATAATCATAATAAAAGAAAAAGGATTATTTAATATATGCAAAAAAAGTTTAACCAATTTTTGGTAAAATATTGGTTAAAATATTGTATTTTCCAATAAATATGTTTGGAGAAATGCTAAAATCATTTATTAGACAATTTTCTAGCTATTAAGTTTCATTTTAATAGATTATGCATGAATTAGCTTTGTTTATGATCCTTCTTAGTCAAACAATTTAATTTTATTTATATTTATTTTATGTGTTTTCTAAAACTCTTTGGATTATTATTTATTGATAATCTGGTATAATCTGGTATAATGGGTAACCGACGGAGTTGTTTTTCTAAATCTTATAAAAACCATTGAGGCTTAGAAATGCAAAGATATTAACATATATAATAGGTCTTTTAAAAGGGACATAACAATTTTGTATCTTTATATGAACGCACCCTTAAACATTAATGACCTGTGAATGTCAAAACGTAGATTAAAGTCAACATTTTCATCATGGTAAAGTTCACGAACGAGCAACGCTTGGAAATTATTAAAAATTACTACCGAAATTCCGTGGTCGGTGGTCGCAACTTTAAGAGCCGTAATAATCGTCCCACCCGATAGGCTGTGCGTGCTATAGTGGATAAATTCGAATCAACTTTTCACTATTGGATGTTCTAGTGCCAACGAGACATCGTACTGCTCGCAGCAATGAAAATATCGCATCCGTAAGTGAATCAATTCAAAATGAGCCAAATCAGTGTGTTTCACGTCGTCCTAAAGAATTGGGCATATCTCAAACGTGATTGTGGAGTATTTTGCGAAAAGATCTTGGCTTACACTCTTACAAGATCAAATTGACTCAAGAACTGAAGCCACTTGACCATTTGAAGCGCCGAAACTTTTCTTGTTATGTCCTTAATGAAAGACCCTATACAATAATATTTGAAGAGTTAGGCATTCATTTCAATCAAATGAAAATATTAAATTAGAAATCGAACTGCATCCTGCAAAAAGTCGAATCAACGGAATAATAGAAATTGCGCGTTCTTTTAAGAAATATAAAACTAAAGTCTTTAAATTTTGCTTCGCTGCCAAACTATACAAAACCCAGAAGCACGCATATTAATTTGTATTTTGTTTTAGTTATTTTTTTAAACTCTTATAACTTCATTATTTCTGGATACAACCAGGGCTATGAAACCACTATTTTTTCAGAGTTCGGTTCTCACTTGACCTGGAACCAAATCGACTCAAAACCGGAGCCAGATCGAAACCGAACCGAAACCGAAACCAACCGAATATAAACCGGAACAGACCGAATCGGAACCGAAACGGACGTAGCAAAAGTTCGTCGCAAAATTATAATAAATGCACAGGAACAATCCTTTTTTGCATTTAAAATATCAGTTGGACATATTTTGGCACTGCACCGTTTTGTATGGTGTTCTTCCCGATCCTCATCAAATGAAATCTGCATTAATAAATATAGAAGTTTACAAGACAAAAATTAGTTTCAAATTTCAGAAATCATCTTCGATTATTCGACCTCATTTTCATCGGTACCATGTTCTTTAATTTTCAATTTTATCGAGTAATTCGTTCCAGAAATATCTTGTTAATTAAATTTTGACATAGTCAAATGAACAAATTTGATGACCTCAAAACGTGAAGATCCATATGAAAACCTGAAGGTCGTAGTTTTTCGCAATTAGAAGGCTTTATTTCCCATTCTATGGGAAAAAAGCAATATGTTACAAAAGATCGCGACAAACTATCGGAATAACAATAAAACGAGAAATTCATAATCAAATAGTCCAACGATCCTAAATATCCTCGAGATTTTTGAAAGGCATTTATAATACCGAAAAAGGAAATTATTTTTTTGTCTAATTCAATCGTTGAAACCCAATTTAATTGGATTACATTTGGGTAAAGAGTTAATGAGGTAAACAAGTGGAAAATCATTGTCTAAAATAGAAAGGACTATCGTGGGTGAAAATCCTTGTATGAAATGAAAAACTATATTAATAATTATAATAATATAAATTCGGAGAAGATTTAAAATTCAATTATTTCATCATAAAAACTTGTTATTAAAATAATTACCATTTTTGTCTTAAAAAATATGGCTTCTCTAATTAAAAAAAAGAAAAATGGGATAAATTAAATTACATAAATCCTGGAAATTAAATAAAAGAAAATTATACGATAATTATACAAAATTAAAACAATGCACCTAGCTTTAAGCTTTAATAAAATAAAGTTTTATATTAAATTAAACTTTAATAAAATTAGATTGTCCTTCTTTTATGCTTTGCAGAACATAAGATAAAGTGGCCCCTTCGCGTTCAGATTTCATTTTCTTAAGTAGATAAGAATACTTGAATATTTTTTTGTTATTTGAAATCTTAACTTCTATACTTTGTTCGCTACAGTTACTAGAATCCTATGTTTTCAAAGTTCAAGTAGCCGGATGCAATTTCTGGCTAATTTGTTGTACACGTCTGTGTCTAAGCAAAAATTTCAGATGTATTTATGAAGTGATTTGAATGAAGAAATAGTTTTAACAAAATTATAACCATTTTATTAGAAAACGGGTTCGATATCGGCTTAAAACTTTGGACAGCCTCTCGAAAAAAAGTTCAGAATTTTCGTAATAAAGGAATATTTCAGGTCAGAGCAGTTTTTGGCATATGATACCAGAAGTTTGGTTTAATCTGCCTAAAACTTCGGGCGACTGATAAACAAAAGTTCGGGATTTTAGCTTCTAGATGGGGCGGCAGCAATATTTATGAACGGATTTGAATAGAATTTGTTTACAATGAAATTCTTTTCTAATTTCGGATAGCTGCCGAATAGAATTTTTAAAATTTCTATGTAGTAGAAGACCATTTGAGTTTGAGCATAATTAAAAGCAGATACGATTTTATGTATAAATAGAAAATAGGATGTAATTTATCAGAGTACAAATTTGAGAGTTCGTAATTTTCGTGCCAAATAGAATAAACAATTTATGTAGAAATATTTCATAATTCAGTAAAAAAATTACATGCAGATGTATAGAAGTTCCAATCCTGTATTTTCTCCCAGTATAGCTTGTTTTTTTTATGGAAACCGAAATAATCTGCCATGGCATACGCAAAAAAAAAATTTCAAATCGAAATTTTCAAATAATATTCTTTTTGCGGAATATTCTATAATTTGCATAATTCATGCAAATCAGAGAAATAGGTTCCACATGAGACATAAGAAAAGTTCAAAAAAGAAAAAGAAAATTGTTTGTCTGTTCATTCCTTACCCAACTTTACATGTTCCCTTTACGAAAAGACGGGAATTTTTAGACTATTATGTAATTTTCTACTTGCGTGGCTCTTCTTAATCACACCATAATTAGAAATATACTTTTGAGTTTGCAAAATATATGGAAGGAAAACAAGAAGGAAGCTGGGAATCATGAAAAAGCTGATAACATAAAATTTTATATAGAAATGGGCCTGAATAATTTAAGAATTTACGTTAGAAACGATTAAAGTTTTACGGATTACAAATAAATTCATGAAAAATTTTAATGACACCATGTCTTTCTGTCCTATATTTTCATTTTGAAACTTTAAAGTCGACAACTTTGAAATTCTTAATGAAAAAAAAAAACTTTAATGACGTGATTTAATGAAAATAAATAATAAAATCAAAATGGAAACATAATTAATTATTCGTAATTGTCATTAAAAGCATAATTAAATATGCTTTCAAGAAATTTCTAAAGAATTTAAGATATTTCGTTGAAAAGAAACTTTTAACACGATTAAATTGAAAAACGCGCTTTAAGGATTTTTAATAAGAATTCTGGGATTTTTTTATTTTTGTTCTTTATAGAAGAGGGTAAAACCTTTTAATTACTATATTTCTTTCAATTGCTTATATATTTGAATTTGAGTCGAGTTTAAAGCTCACATAAATTGACTTGATTTTTAAAGATTGAATCTAAATAACTCGGATTTCATTCAACTCAGAGCTTCTTATGCTTTACAAAGTAGAATGCAATATTTAGATCTCTTGCTTGTCGACCAAATAAAGTAACCACTTTCGAAAGTTATTTTAAAAAGAGCTTGTAAGCCGTTCTCAAATACGTACAATATAGAATTATGATTGTGTTTGATATTTTCAACCAAACAAAAAAGCACTTTCGGATGTGTATGTGACATTAGATGCACATTAGATGTATAAACTTTTAAAAATTGGCCACAGATACTTGTTTTAAAATGAAGATTAACGTTTTATAACACCTTTGACTTTACATTTGAATTTCGGCTATATAGCCGATGGGTAGTTTTACCTTGCAAAAGATATAGGAAACTTTATATTTGGAATTCCAAATTTTCGACCTTGGGGGATTGCCGCTCGCACCCCATACTTGTTTAAAGGGGTGGAAAATCGCTTTTTTGCGATTATCTCGTTACTGATGCGAGATACGTTTATTGAGGCCTATATAAAAAATGTAGAGCGTATGATTCTCTACATTTGTTACTTAACACTTTTTTTTGTAAAGTTTATAGTTTTGAAGCTACAGTGCGTAGAAATTGAGCGTTTTCATTAATTTCTTGGAAAATTTTATTTCTGAACGAAATTTCCCGCTGTTTATAAATTTTTTACCCTTATATTTCACTCCTTTGCACACCACCGTAGAGCTAGAGTAAAAAGGCGCGATTTTTTACCACGGTATCTCTAGTAGGCATAATCCACGAAGCACTCATCATGTTAGTGAAGATAATTAATGGTTTGACTTCTTCAAGCTTCTTGTATTCATATTCATTGATGTTCTGGATCAGCTAATGTTGAAGAATATTGTTCGTCAGAGATTTTGGACTCTCCATGAGAATTTTCCTCATGCTCTTCAGGATCATAACCATAATCATCTGGCATTTGTAAAGTCAAAAATTGATTGATTTCAGGTGATTCATCCTCGCAATCGGGTTTTATTTCCGGGATATTATTACACTAAATTCCTGTGCAAGTAGCGCATATTATTGAACATTTTAAGCGACATTTAAATACTGACTAATTTGTTGAGTCAGACTTGAGTTTAAGGAGTTTTCCATTTGCATTTAGTTAAACTTAAATTTGAAATTCGAAAACAAGACAAATTTTGAAAACAGTTTTTCATATAGTCTATCTCTAAATCTTAACTCCTCGTACGAAATAGTTTAAGTATAGTTACAAGTAGATATTGTATCAAATCTATTTACGTTATATTTAAATGGCAAAATGGAAAGGCTCTATTATACACATCCGTTGCTCAGAGTGGATATTGAACTCGAAAATAGTTAAATTGATTAATTCTACCGGAATTTTGGTAGACAAGTAATCGGAATTAACCTGGTTTCTCTTACCAGCACTCTTGCTATAGTAAAATATGAAATAAGTATAAACTATTCAGTGATATTCGTCATGAAATTTAAATAAAATTTCTCCATGAAAAAAAAAAATATGTTTTAAAACACTTTAAAAAATGAATTATATCTCATAAATGTCAATTAACTAACTCTTTAAATAAAAGTTCTTCATTTCTTTCATAATTAAGTGTTTTAATTCAAAAAGCTTAAATAATAATAAAGATAAGTTGTCATCACTTCAAATAAACGATTATTAAATAGCACAAAAAAAAAAAAATGAGGAAAACTTTTCACTGAAAATACAATAATCAAAATTTTGCACGTCGAGAAATATCTCCAGCCATACCATCTTTTCAGATACATCATATTACCGGAATTAGCACATTTTCATTTCCGTCACGATCTGGTTATCATTATGATGATGCATCATGTCATATATAATAAAATATTTCAACTTTTATGTTTATATTCCGCTTGGTTTGACTCTTTCCTTCCCGCATCATATAACAAACAAACATATATATATATATAGTACCGCAAATAATATTTTGTATAAAAGATAACTCATTTAGATTCATGACTTTAAGTTGTCCCGTACATCCAAAACTGGTGTATATACATATCTATCTATCTCCATTTATAGCTCAGTTGATAGATGCCGATTGTCCACATAAATTCTGTCTATTCAAATAATAAACGAAATTCCATAGCATTATTATTGACATAAGAAACCAGACTTTCTCTAGACCCATTCAATAACGCCCACATGCCCTTTTCGTATATATACATTATTTATCTATCCAGGTATATTAGAGAGACGTCTACTATATCTCAAAAAAAAGCAAAAAAAAAAGAAAGAAAAATGGGAAAAAAACCTCCGGAAATCGTTTGCAAAAAAAAAGTACGGTCGTATCAGGAACATCAACATTATCATTTCCTCTATTTGTTATCATAGAAGTTGTCGACAGCAGGTTCGCATGATGATCTAGCCCTCAACATAGAAGAAAAAAAAAAAAAAAAACACCATAACAAAAAGCAAATCATAAGAAAAAAAACTTTTGGAGTATTCTACAATATGTTCCCTATCAGGCATTTTAATGAAGTTCTCTCTTTTTATAGAGAGATATTATGTTGCAGGATGTCTAGATATGGTACAAATCTCGTAAGGATGAGACAAGTCAAATATGTATATAGATCTATGAAGCATGGATGTTTAAATAGAATTGTGATTTGTTAGAAGGAGACACAAAACGGGAACGGTGTACATTTTTATGGTTGGATAAAGATTGAAACAGATAATATCGAACATTTCTAGTCTCGTACATAAAATCGTCGTAATGGTTTTATTTTTGGGAAAATATTTTACATATCATAAAATTTGGATCAAATAATATGGAATCAAATAAATGATATGATATTTTGGAAGAAAAATTTTTATATAAATGAAGATAACGACTTTAAAAGGATAACGAAGTAAATGTTAAATTTGGAAATGATAATGTACAGGGTAGACGAAAAACATATAAATATGGATGCTTTCAATCGAAGAATTAAAATCAATCAAGAATCAACGATAATATTGGTAGTAATTGACATTGAGGTTCGAAAAGGATTGACATCATATTGATAAACTTCGTATAATGCGAGGATTGGGTTCCGGAAATATCATCACGTTACATACATGTGCGTCCCTTGTATAAATTTGCAAACCATGTTATATCGAAACACCTTTGTAGAAGCCGGCGGTATAAGAGAGTTAGCAGAGTTACTAATAAAAAGAATAAAATTTCTAAATGTTTTGATTTGCTGTGATTTGGTAATTAGTTTCAATTTTACACTGACTCAGTTTGTGTCGTTTTGTTATGCGGTTTTTCGAAATAGCATCGCGACTACTAAAACACTATGACTTCTTTTAATTTCGAAGTTTCATTGGTTTGACTCTGAATTATTAGCTTTTCTAAATGGTTTAAGGTGCCATCCGACTATCGGAACTCATAGGAAACCCATAGTGGTATACAACAACGTATGAAATGTTTAGAAGCATTTCTAATATCTAATTTTGGACAAAATTTATATGAAATCATTTGATAAAACCGATATTCTGAAAACACCTTAAACGATCAAATTGTTTGTCAAATTTCACGTGTTTGTCAAGTTAAGGTATTTTCTCTAGTACGCAGGTTTGTTTGAGCGAGTTTATCGAACAATGTATGTGTTTCTCGTGTTTGATAGAAACCTTGATTGTGTGTTTCTTTATACACAGTGCTAGAGTCAAAGCCATAAATGCTTTATCTGTATTACTCATTGTAAGGGCTTTGGCCGATAAGTCGTAAGACACGAACGTCACGTCACGACAAGGAGAAAACCGAAACTACGGGCAAGTTTGATAAATTTGTTTGATGAAAACATGAAAATTGTCAAACAAATTTTATCGTTTAATTCATCGGAACTTCATTATCAGATAGAAATTCGTCGAATAAATGTCAAATGTAAACAAGACTTTAATCTTTTCTTCCTTAATCTTCTTTAACCAACTTGAAATGAAATAGATACGATAACGAGAATTTTTTTTATGACTTCCATCTTACCCTGTACATAAAATAAATAACATCAAATAATTGAGTTTTGAAGTTAACAAAGCCAATTATGGTGGTTCGTCGGTTTTTTTTTCGCTTTTATTCAAATTTGGTTTATTCAAATGAAAGGAAAAAATTGGAAAAGAATCTGAAAAGAATAAGAAATTTTTATTCTCATTAAAAATTTAATATTTCGGTTTTTTTTTGGCGGAAAATTCGAAATGAATTTAAATATAAAAAAGAAAATGCAATAAGTTTGCAGAAGAAGAAAAAAAAACGGTTTCATGATTGGAATATTTGAATTTAATCACACAGCAATTAAAATGGTTATGCCCTATGGTAGGTACTACCAGAGGGAAAGGTGGAAAGGTCTCAAAGGTATAATTATTTAGAGAAACAAAATTTATATCGATTTCTGCATGTTCGTCCGTCCTTTTGTAAAATAGCTCAAAAGTGCGTTATTCGATTTTGATGAAATTTACAATGAAAGTCCGTTCTTCCTTAACTTAGATTTTGTATTGCATTTCAGCAAAATCAGCCAAGGGGGGCGAAGTTACAAAGCAAAAACCATGGTGACCAGAACATATTGTCATTTATTTTTTATTGTTTTTCGAATTTATAATGAAAATTTGTTAAGCAATTTTGTTAAAATTATTTACACACATTGATTACATAAATAGCCGATAATATGTTAAATTTGACTAAAATCGGTTGGAGGATAGTGAAGAAAGAAATAGTTGTAAGATAAAAAAAGCCTATTTATCAAGCATTTCGATGTGTTTTAAAAACTAATACACCAATTTGAATAGAATTTTGTAGACGATATTTATGCTATTAGAGGGAGTTTGAAGAAGTCGTTATGGTGAAATGAAATATTATTAATTTTCGTTGTTTTTTCTCAGAGTTAATTCATTGATTTGTTCATTAGAAGACCCATTTCTTTAGCGTATCAAAAAATTGTTCGTAACTATATATTTTTTAATTAGTTTTAATGAAGGTTTTCCGCAAAAAAAGCAAAAACCTTTCCAATATTTATAACTTTATAGCATGCTCCTGAAAATACCTGTCATTAAAATTATTACAGGAAACTTTCATTCCGTCTGTTATTATCCTTTTAATTAAGGGTTAAAAAAGTTTAGAAATTTAATATTCTCACATTTCGAGTTGCCAAATACACAAAACTAGAATTCATTATATCTCAAAGCGATTAAAGTTAACACACTATATATATGAAAAGTTTTCAAATTAAGGAAAATTTTCTATAGTTTTTTTTTTCTATTTGAGAAAATTATTTGTACAAAAAAGAAAGTTCTAACAAATTTGAAAATTTCAATAAAAGCTTTAAAATTGAAAACAATATTTTAATAATAATTTAAGCTTCTGAATTTTTATACAATTTCCACCAACAAAAAAGAAAAAGAAAAACATTTTCATCTACAACTGAAAAAGGCTTTTCATTTTTATACTTATGTTAATTAAAAATTTTCCTTTATTTCTTTCGATCATAAAAATTCCGAAAAAAACCCTGCTTTTTCCCTTACGAAAAATCATAGTCATTTGAACTTTCTCGTCACCATAAACCAATCTCTAATGACTATTATACGTTTGCTATACTACCATGAAAAATATATATGGAAACGTGGTCCCATCGTAAATCGTACATAAGCTTCATCGAATTAAATGATACATATACGAATGTTGGCGCGGCTTGGAAGGGTGTCTAGGGGTTTTTCTATTAGAACAAAACTTCCAATTTGTGCGATTTTCGGTTGTACATATTAATGAAACTTTTCTCTTATATTAAAAATATATATACAGAGGGTGATTTCTATTAGTACGGGGTTGTTATAATGAGACGTATAAGGGCCAAAGAGAAGAGGCTCAAGTGGGAAATTATCGTACATAACGAACATAAAAGTGACAAAAGGTTCTTTCTATATAATATCATCCTGTACATATTGAAATGCGTTCGAGTTTTTTTTTTCTTTCTAGAGAGGACCCATAGAAAGTTACGGTCGAATAAAAAAAAAAATTTAAGGGCGTAAAAACTAAGCTTTTCTACAGCCCCAATAAAATATATATAATAAAAGCTTTAAGTGTTTTCGATGTTAACCAAAAAAATAAAAATAAAAACCCAAAAAAACCCCCAAAAAAGAACCCCCGAGAAGCTATTAAAATAACTTGTTGCATAGAGTGCCATCTATGTTTGTAATAAGATACCATCGATTTTTTGGGGTAGTTCACCTTTAATGCATTAAAGTTAAATAATTTTTTTGGAAATTATTATATATAAATATACATATTTTGATATGTATGTCAGTTTGTTTGAATTTAGTTAGTTTTTGGGGTTGAAGATAAATATGAATGTGTATATATATATATATTGATGTACAAATAATTCGCCCCTTTTGTACATAAACTTCTCATTCCAAATGGTACTTAAACAGCCTATAAACGAACATAAAGGTAATGGAAATGAGAGGGTAGAGAGAGATGTACTCGGTTGTGCCCAAAGGGGCTTTATATGAAATGCAAAAAGGAATAACAACAACAGGAATATTCGTAACACAGAGGCACAGGAATTGCAAAGGAATAATAGGTTTGGTTGGTTATTGGCAGGACATAGTAATCTAGAAATTTAAGGTGAAAGCCCGTTTTTCATGCCTGTCTCGGTAAATTTTTGGTATGTACTTTTTTCGCTTGTACTTTTTAGTCCTTTTGTTTTTATGTTAACATTTAGACATATTATAATATCACGCTGAACATTTCAATTGTGTTTTCCATTTGGCAGAGTCACAATGAAAATGCCTGCCTAAGAAA
Source organism: Xylophagus ater (assembly GCA_963422695.1). Lineage (NCBI taxonomy): Eukaryota > Metazoa > Arthropoda > Insecta > Diptera > Xylophagidae > Xylophagus > Xylophagus ater. Next base: position 6,466,714 of record OY730486.1, on the reverse strand, counting down.
AAGGAAACTATAAGGATGAAGTATTTTTGCACAGATCACTTTAATAAATCACGTGTCATCTTTTTTTGATATAGCACGTGAACAAACCAAAAATAAGAAGCAAGAAAAAAAAACTATTCCAAGAAAATTATCTGTAAAATTTTCTTTTTTTCTTTTGTTGATGATAAAAGGGAATTTCATATTTTATCCTTGATATGTTGGTGGTAGATTGAAATAGGTTCTTTTTGTTTTAGTTCAAGCAAAGATATATAAGAAATCCGAGACATCCAACTGTGAGTTTTGACTCGTGTCAAGTTTGTTATAGTTTTGTTTATGACATCAATTTAGAAATGGTTTTACTTAGCAGACTTTCATATTAATGTGAAAATTTTTTGGATGGAAAATTCAACCGTCTTAAGTTTTATGAAAAATACTGCTGTTTGTATTATTAAAATAGGGCTCGATTAAATTCCATATGCTTAGATAAACACATATTTGAAAATATGTCCTGAAGGGATATGGTGTGGGATATATTTCCTTGCACGAGATATGGTTTTATCATAAATCTTGATTATACTATAAACGAAATATTTTACGGTTTATATACACTCAAAGAAATATCTTGGAAATTGAGTAGTTGTTGTTACTAGAATTAGGTTCTAGAACCTATTTAATAAAATAATTTAGATAGGAGTCCAATAAACAATATTTGGTAGTTAAAACCATAAAACTTTGATATTAACGTCGTATTTGTAAAAAAACAACAATTTATTAAAGGATACGAAATACAGAAGTAATTAAAAATACTGGTAAAATAAATTTATCGAAAGCAACTAAGGTTTATGAACGTTTTATGATAAATAAAAGAAAAGAATTACAGAAAGGAAAAGTCTAAAAATAAAAATACGAACTGCAGAGGTAGATTTCTATCGAAAACTGTTTAGAGGTTATAAACAGTTTACGAATTAAAGAGGAAATTCAAATTCTACCTGCAATTTTGTTTAAACTCTGACAATCGAATGCTATACGAATTAACCAATATACGAAATAAGAAAGTGCTGAAGAAATAGCTAAAAGTCTTAAAGTGATTATAATTTTTTCGATAAAAGCTGAATGAACTTTTAACGAAGGAGGAATGAGCCATTATCATCATAATTCGAAGTAAAGGCTCAATTACAATGTCAAGCCAAGTCTAACCGAACTTAAGGGAATGCACTAATCTTCATGAATCATACGTAGTGATTATAATGTGTATAGCTGAGTTTTCGTTAAATTTGATTTCCGTTTCATTATGCTTAAGCAATACAAATCAATTAGTACATTCCGTACTGAAATTTGGATAGTTGAATTTCAAATATTTTTTCACCAAATGACTCGAGATATGTTTTTCTTTGTCCTAAACGATTCTCAATTTTTAAAATCACTTAAATTACAAGAAACAATTAAAAAAACGCAAAATTCTTTGACGGCAAACTGTCAAATGCTTATTCTTGCTTATGCACATTATAATCGGTTTTACATATTTAACATGCATAAGCAAGCATTCGATCAGTTTTTTGTCTTTCGAAAGGTGTCTTAAAATTCATGTAAGATTTGAATTTTGCGCCATTTGTGAGGTAAAGTGTTCACAACGAAAAAAAAGACATCGTGGCAGCTGACAGTTAAGTGTTATTAAAAATGGAACGCTACACGAAAGAACAACGGGTTTTCATTTTTGGGTAATATTTTTAAAATAATGCTGATTTTTCGAAACAAAGTCATCTTCATCTTGATGGCTTGGTTAATCGACAAAATTGTCACATTTAGGGTTCAGAAAATCCACGAGTGATTGTTGAGAAACAAATGCATTCACAACTTGTCACTGTTTGGTACGGATTTTCGGGTGGAGGCATAATCGAACCCTTCTTCTTTGAACATGGGGGTGGTCAGGCAATAACAGTTAATGGGTTCGCTATGGCGACATGATGATGATAATCCAGTTTTGTGCCTAAATTGCAAGATATGTATTTGGGCGACAGGTGGTTTCAACAAAATGGTGTTACATGTCATACAGCTCGAGAAACAATTCAATTACTATATGAGTCATTTCCTGGTCGTGTAATTTCCCTTTTTGGTGATCAGAATTAGCCACCAAGTTTTTTTTTTTTTTTGAGTGTAGATAACTTTCCAGGTAAGATACTATAATAATTATCTTCCTGACTGATAAATACAAGAAAAAATTTTCCACATAGACGTATATCTAATTATTTTTATCTTCTTTAAAAAGGTGTTAAACGAGTTATTTCAAATAATAATAATTTTTACACAAAAGATAACAAAACAAGTTGTAGATACTTTTGTTGTAGATGAAAACTTCTATTTTATACAAAAATATATATCTTTACAAAAGGTTCTATCTCTAAAACAATGTCGTAATGACGTTTTTAAGGTCACTTGAAAAACCTTTTATTATGTATTTCTATAAAACCTTTTGTGTAACGAAAAACATTGCAAAATTTTCATATAGTATATTTTAAATTTATGATTTTCATATAAAATATTGTAGAGAAATTGCTTTTCTATGGAAATTTTAAACAATAGGCTAACCACTAATTTATTTTTATTATTATTTATGTTTATATGTATATCTTTCGAATTATGTTTAAGGATTATGTAATATTTAAAGTGGTTTAATTTTTCATTTGAATGGAAATAATTGTTATATCGTTTTTGAAAATCATTCGGAATGGAAATATATATTTGATTTTCATCTTGACTTTTTATTCTATATCGATGATTTTATTAGAATCTATTCAACAACAAGCACTTAAATAGAATAAAACGAAAGAAGGATAAATAATAGAAGTTGATTTTTTAATTATGTATATATAAACCTTGTGGTTACATTCAGTTAAGTACAATTTTAATTATTGGTAATGATGCCATACTGAATGTTAAATCTGTTCATCATAAACATGCTTCTCGGTCATAACGCATACAAAATCTCTGTGTTCTAAGCGTTTCTTGTCCTCGGGTTATACAGAAGAGAAAATTACAATTTCAATCCATCCAGTAACATCATAAGATTAGACTCACATATAAATAACGTAAAAAGTTGTTGGCTTTGAAAATGATATAATGGAGATTGGCCATTACAATGTCCAGATGCAAATCCAATAGAAAATTTGTGATCCATCATGGTAAAAAAAAATTCCAAGGAAAGCAGATAATAAATCAATAAAAAATACAATGAAAAGATTTGGAGAGACATGAGTACGAACTTTGGGAAGTTGGTGTTAAGTTGGACCAAATATTACAACTAACAAATAAACACAACAAGATTTCGTATTTAATATAATCCAAAAAAAAAACAGAAATAAAGTATGACGCTTAAAAAAAAATACTTCGAAAATCAAGCACGTCCATTCTTATCAGCGATAGAGGATAGAGTTGTTAGTATTGATAAGAGTAGACGTGTTTGATCATCCCTTAAAGTTTAAGAGATGATCAGACACGTCTACTTTTTAGTTTATGGTTTAAGACTTAAACCATAAACCTCTGAAATTAGAGAAAACAAGAAAAAAAGCTTCGTATCGCGATATCACGGCACAGTCTGGAAAACAGAAGAATTAGTTTGGGAATCTTGGTATGCTTGTTTATGCTTAAACCTTTTTCGTTTTAGATTAAGTTGATTGAAATCAATTGCATGAGAACTTGAAGTAGATTTGAAATGGATGTGTATGCGAATCAACTTAAAACCGACTTCACTCAAGCCGATCAGAATTTGTTATCGAACTTCGCTTTATTCATAAGCTTAAGATATATTTGAAATTTATTTTTATTTTATTTTTTTTAATAATTCTAAATTTGAAGTCGATTTCAAGTCGATCTTTGATAACTTCATGTATACGTAGTAAAGTAAAAGATTTTCCAAATGAAGATACATTTATACTTTTTCTATGTTAATTTGGAATGGAATCGTGTATCTCGATTTGTACTGAAACATATCGAACAAGTATAGGAATAGCAATGTTTTCTCGATTCGATTTAGACTCAATCTAATTACATGATTCCACTTTAGAATCTTGTATAACGCGATTTGTATATAGCACGGTATTTATACAAAATCGAACATACGCGTTATACGAGTATTGTGACTACACTAATTTCATTTTAATATATCAAAGAATATTAAATGAAATATTTCAAATGAATAGAAATCTCTTCCGAATCATACTATTTAATTATTTAGAAATCCATCCGTTCGGTATAGGAATCATATATAGTGTCTTTTAATAGGGACATAACAATTTTGTATCTTTATATGAACGAACCCTTAAACATTAGTAATGATCTGTCAATATCAAAACGTAGATTAAAGTCAACATTTTCATCATGGTAAAGTTCACGAACGAGCAACGCTTGGAAATTATTAAAAATTACTACCGAAATTCCGAGTCGGTTGTCGCAACTTTAAGAGCACAGCGATGAAGCTCATTTCTGGCTGAATGGCTTCGTCAACAAGCAAAATTGGCGTTATTTGACAGCAACAAACCCACATGTGCTTCAAGAGACACCATTGCATCCACAAAAAATCACTGTGTGGTGCAGTTTACATGCCGGAAGCGTGATTGGGCCGTATTTTTGCGTTGATGCGAACGATCGCCATGTTACCGTCAATGGAAGCGCTACCGTACCATGTTGGAGGATTATTTTTGGCCAGAATTAGATGAAATTGATGTCGGCGATATGTGGCTTCAACAAGACGGCGCTGCAAGCCACACAGCACACGTTACAATCGATTTATTATTTATTGTTATGTCCTTAATGAAAGACCCTTTATATGCACGCAGAAAAATCATAAAACTTTTTTTGGCCAGCTCTACCATAACAAGACTTTTTTTATTGTGATTAAAGTTGTGAGAACTAAAATTCAGTTTGTCACAACTATAGCCAAAACCTTTATGATTTTTCTGCGTGTGGTGAATATTTCTTTTTATGATGAAAAATTCATAAAAGTTTGTGCAAGCTTTTTTTTAGTGAATATTTCATACAGATTTCACTTTGTTTAAATCAAAAAAAAAAATGTGTTTTCTTTTTTGCAAAACTATTCACATTGACCTAAAATTTAATATGAAAAATTTTCAACTCTATGCTTTAAAGTTGCATGCTTTTTTTATTCATTTCTCTTTAATAAAAATATATATTAATTTTAGTTTTGTAGCCGTAAACATTCTCCTATACCTTCCTCTTGTTTATATTATATCAACATTATATATGCTCGTTTTTTTTTCTTCGTAGACTCCAATGTTTGTTGACTCCACTTTACCACATAATCCAATCCAAACTGTTCACATGTACGTTTAAACCAAATGAATAAAATCACATTTACCTGCCACAATTTAATTGGTAACTGCGGACGTTTTATGACCTCGTTTATTGCAACCACATATTATATATGACGATAAAATTGTTTCGCGGTTATTTTATTATAAATAATTTATATAAAAATAAAAAAAATAATAAAAAATATTTACCACATAAATATAAAAAAGATATGAAAATGTATTTCAAAACTATATAAATTATTGTTAGAGATTGAATTTTGCGAGATCTGGGTGCCTATTCTCGAACTTAATTGAGTTTACTGGGTACGGAAATATGATAAATCGATTCAATTTTTAAAAAAAACCAATGTTCTGGTTATCCGTATGCGAGTGAATTCGTGTCAGTACAATACGGAAACCACTCAACTGAGTTTAACCAGCCGAAAATGAATTTTTGGCGACGGAAATATGTTTTACGTAGCATTTTTTATGGCACAAAAAATTTTATATTTTTAATGAATTTCTGACTTTTCCCGAGTGTTTGTACTTAGTAAATTTCCAAAAATAACTAATTCTAAACCCTCTAAAGAAAGAAATAAAAGAAAATAGTTAGGCTTTGATTTTATTACGGTGAGATCAGGATAGGCTCTTTTTTCATTTGCGACGTCTCAAATCTTTAGAATGCTTAAGCACTCTATAGAATGTCAAATTATACACTTTGCCGCTATCATATATAGTCCTAATAAAGCTTAGTCTAGACGTATATGTATGTTTGATTCAAATATATATTTAACATCAATTGTTTTTCTCCCAAATAAAAGCACAAGTTAGATCCTAAAATAAAGGATGTGGCGTAATTGCACATAGAAAAATTGTGAAGTTATTGGCTAGTTTTAACAACTGAATGTTGTAAGATTTTTTTAAAACTAGCCAATACTTTGACAATTTGTCTGTGTATATATTGCGATATATTTCACTAACACGTAATTAATTAGAACAAAGAGAAATAAATTAGAATATTTGATGGTTCTCGAAACCATCGAATATTCCATAAAATCACATCTAAAATACAAAATGATTACTGTTGATTTGACATTTCGGTAAATTCCAAGAATAAATTTCTTCGCATTCATAGAAAGTACGTTTACATGCTGGAATATTCTAGAAGTTGAACTCAAGAAGTTTATAAGGTGGAAACACCGATAGAACAAAACAGCTCAATTCAGAACTTGACCAAGTGATGATCAGAGAGATTTCGGAAAGCGATTACAACTGTTGAAATGAAACAGCGAAAGTGTTCGCAGCAGTGAAATATTAAAGTAATAAGTAATTAATAATATTTTCCATTATAAATAAATTACGGATAAATTAATCTTATATAAATTAATAATAATTGATAGACAAATATTTTTAAGACTAATTGTTAACGCAGAAATAATTGTAAATAAAGTTTATAGACTAAAATGACATACATAAAAAGTGTTATCATTTCATAACATTCAAACCAGAGGGATAGCACGCAACAATATGTTCATTAGAAAATGGTTTTAAATTTTAAAATATATGAAATATTGAAAAGTTTAAATGATCTCTTTTGAAAATTACAAAGATGCATCAATTTAATGAATATTTTTAAATTTGATGATCAAAACGCGATAAATATTTAATCGAAAAATTAATTAGTCATACTATAATTAACAATTAGCATAGATTTATAATAAAAGTGAAACCTGTTCATAACAAAATTGTTGGCTGGTAAAGAAAAAAAAAACCTTCAAAGTTCTCTTTAAATTTCTTCAAAAATCAACTAAACATGTTGGCTGTGATAAATACACCTTCGATATACAAGTATGTAATCTCATGAAAATAACATAGAACTTGAGAAAAAAGAAATCATTATATTTATACAATAAGAAAAAAAAGAAGCATTTTATGCATAAAATATGTATTTAAAAAAAAAAACAAGTTTAGAATTGAAAAAAACAAACATAAAAAAATTACTATTCCACAAAATACAAAACATTAAATCTCGCATATTAAAACTTGATTTTACCTTAAACTAAAAATCAAGTAGTCCCAGCCAAGAGAGACTTTATATCATTCGGTCTTATTGCCTCAACAATAATATTATATCGCGAGTCCAACAATGAAAACAAGAACCAGTGAATCCAGAATTGATACTCGTGTACATGATAATAACAAAAACATAAGCAAACAAACTAAGGATTTACTTTGGAAAAGTTGCATTGCACGAATGCGAATGCGTGCATCGAATCTAAAATGAGGCGAGGTCTGTTTGGACTTGCATTTCAAAAAGTTTCATATTTATAAAGTTTTTTTTTTTTCGAGAAGGTATTATTCATCACATCCATGTTCAATGTCCATATATGTTTTGTGATTTTTAGAATCCGATTTGAGAAGGACATTGTTTGGATTCATATTAATTTGACATTGGAAGTTCTACCTACGAATTATAGTCGTTTGTTTGAAATATGTAATCCATTTAATTGGTTTCTTCATGTCTCCAATATAAAATAATATTTATGAATCCATCGAAATTATATTAATATATAATAATTTCAACATAAAATTATTTTCATATTAATATTTAATATTTTCCAGTCTAGAGAATTCCTTGTATAAAATCTATGATTTTACATAAAATCTCCTACATCTAGTACCTGATACATTCTCCTGTATATACACACCTGGATATATATACTTTTTATATTTTTGGGTGGCATGTGAAACTGACCAACTGTATACAATAGAAGGTCATTAATATTCAATTCCGCCTTGTCAAATACCATCATAAACATATAAGCCACTTAAATTATGTATTTGGAAGGCTATCATGTGGTTACATTATTTGATATAAATAATGAATATTTCATTCATTTTCCCTTGTTGTTCAAATTTCAAGCTCAGTTATATTCCCATACCAGAAATGAATTTCCTAATTGCATATACATTGTAAATTCCCTCTTCTTTATAATATATGGACATTTTTATTTTCGAGATTTCATAGACCCAATATAACAAGACCTTGCTGAAATTTAAAATCTTGTCATGGTTGTTTATATCACTTGAAAGGGTGTGATATCTAATATCGGATGGGTATTCTCTGATAAAGTTTTTGAATGCATTTAATAATGTATCTATTCAGAACAAAATAGAATGGAAGATATTTATTATTTACTGGGTGAACAAAAAGTAAATTCAAATGAACATTGAAACCATAATTTTTCCTGGTATCAAATGAAAAGATATTTGAAATTAGAACTCTGTAAGTTGATAATGGCGATAATCAATTTTCGCTTTCATACATCATATAAGACAATCTGGCACTTGAAAGTTATAAATTTGAGATGACAGTTATTGGACGATCACTTTCAATAATGTTTAAGGGATACTTTAGGTAACTGCCTTACAATAAAATCATCGCTTTCGAAAATCATCTGTCGCCTTACAAAATTCCACCATTCCACCAGAAGTCTCCATTCATTGCAGACAATTTACATTTGTTTTAAGATAAAGAAACCATCCCGCTTATTCTGGCATTGTGACAGTTTTACTGTCATAAATATTTATGATAATAATATTCTAACTGAAATTATGACTGATGCGAAATTTCGTATTCTAGCGAACGGATCATAATAATGTCCAAAATATGAATTTATAACAGTTTAAACTGTTATAATTCGAGCGTGTTGTCATGGTTATTTGAGAAATACTCTCGAAAATGTTTGTATAGGTTTGGAATTTTTCTATAGGTGTAAACTTATTTGTGTGTTTAAAAAAATTGTGGAAGTTATTCCATATTTATCAATTGAATCACTCAGAGAACATATATAAAATTCCGTTATGATGTAAAATATTGTCGGTTGGAACTTATGATATTTTTTTGTGACAGTTATTAGTTATGACGGGGTCAGAATACCAAATAGTCTTTTAAAAAAAGTTATGACAGTCACGTCATGTTATGACAGTCAGAACTTGTTATGACCGCGCTCAGAATAATGAGGCATATCTTGTCTCTCGTAGATTTCAAAAATATGCACACACACTATCCAGTTTAGGTCGGCTCCAATTATTTTCTCATACAACTTTTGCCTACAATTTTAAACGGATTTCGAAACATATAACATTTTGCAATATTGAAATGTTCAGTTTTTGGAAAAGCTTGCAATAGCCATAAGAATCGAGTGTAATGTTCAAGTTTGACGTTTAATTTTGGTTTTAAATAAACTAGTCCGCCGTAAATCCATCGTGAATCCCTTTCATTCTTAATACTTGTAGTCTAGTAGTACAAAAAATATATATTTAAAATCTATTTAACATTTAATGGGTCGCGAAACCATGGTGCAGATCCGTTCATTTTGTTTAAGCTTTAAGTAGTACCACAGAGAAAAATAATCAGAGAATTTTTTCTGTATAAATTTGTGGCAACCATTTCATATCTGCAAAGAAATATATCTTGCCATTAATGTTGTAGGCATTGTTATATCACACAAATACTTTTTTTTTACGAATATAAACTTATAACTAGATTTAACGTTTGCAAACTGAAAATATGAGCCAAAATAGAATCCAAATTGTTAATTTTTTTCAGGTAATTCTGACTAAAATTTTAACGAAGAATGTACCTGATGATTCCAAGGACTAGTTCTTTACCACACGACTCCATTGCACTTATTTCAAGACATAATTTCAGTCAGACTGAAAAAAAGTCTAATGGAGACTCGAAAATTTGGACTTTTTTGTCAGTCCGACTGAAATTATGTCTTGAAATAAGTCCAATAGAGTCGTGGGGTTACCAATAGACTATCGATGTCATTTTACTATACGTAATATCATTCCTAATTTTAATAATATTTTCAGACTACCCTGTACTACTTCTATGTATTTACTTATATACCACAAAATGTTGATGTTTAGATTAAGCATTTATTAGCTAATTGCGTAGGTCTCTAAAATATAGTTCGATACTAATTATGAGCATATCATAGCATATAAATGGTGGTAATTATAGAAATGCTGTGTAATCATTATTCTCCATAACATTAATGAGGTGCCAAAATATGCATTTGCAGTTTTTGTAATGCAGTAAAACATATATTTATGTTTAGGGAATTAATTCAAAAATTTAAGTAAATATTTTCATGAATAAAATTTTCCTTCCTATTTTCTTTTTTTTAAATTAATATTTTTTGCATAAATAATTCTGAACGTTAAGATTTTATTTAATCGATTCCCAATAAAAAATTCCATAATAGACTTTTCCTTTTTTCTGGTTTTTTATTAAGAAAATATAAAACTTTTCCGACTGCATAATTTCGTGCAACCCCTTTTTTCAAGTACAATTTAATTTTCATTTCGCATTTTCTTTTTTTTTCTTTGAATGCAAATTTTTAACATCCCTTTCGTCGGATAAATTCTTCTATATATTGATTTGAATATTGTGAAAAACGTTATAGACTATATAAATGGATCTATATATACTTCTATACTGTTTTTTGGCGATGGTATGATATAGTCTCGTGGGTAAATGTGCTTACATTTTGTCCAACAGGTTCTATGTAGATTTCGTTATTGTATATGAAAAATACAATAAATAAGTTTATATATTGTATATACAAAAATGTCTAGTATACACAATTTTAAACCCCTGAATTGAATATATTACTTAGAAATGTTCTAGATGAGTAACATTCTCCATTTATTTTTATGAAGACTGAAGTCCTTAAACAGGATATAGATGAGGTAACACAAGAAGAAACAGTTTTTTTTATTCATTATAATGTATGAGCTTTATTTTCATATTTTCCAACTTGCCACATGTAACATAAACCAATATTTTATTCATTTTATTTTATGGCTTCTCGTTTAAATATTAAAACCTGTTATCTTTTATATAAAACTGTATAAAATTATCCTTTATTTTCTTTTTTTCTTTTTTAAATATATGCTCATATTAATCATATTCGACATGCTCTACTTTTTTTGTTGTTTTTGTTGTTTCAGGAAAATCACTGCATTATAATTAATATTCAATCAGTAACAATATTCGTGTACGTATATACACCCCCCTCAAAAGAAATGTAACCAAAAGAATTTCCCGAAAATAACATGGAAAAGATTGAACCTATTAGTTGGAACACTTTACACAGGTATTGTACGTATTTTGTTAGGCGTCCCCTTTACAGGATGTAATACAAAAATGAAACATGGATACGTGAATCTAATAAATAACATCGAAATAGCGTACAGACTACATATATATATTTTTCGATAGAGTTATTATACTTGAAATAACCGAGTATTATATTTGTTCTATTAATTAAAATCTTTTTCTTTTATGTTTTTGGTTTTCCAACGTGAGAAGGAATGTTGTATATACTATTTAAGCAATGTTAATCACGCTTAAAAGTACTTGAAAATTATGTAAAAAAGAAAATAAATTAATATGTCAATTTTCCTTTTTATTATTGACATAGTATTTAAATTCCTTCATGGAAAAAAAAAGAAGAAAATAAACTTTTGTTTTTTTAGGAAAATCTAAATTAACTCAGTAAATGATTCCAAAACAAAAAAAACGAAAATTAAAACACAGATTATCTTATTAACAATTTAAGGTTTTTTTTTTTGGTGAAAATAAAACAAAATTTCAAGAACCCAAAAAAGGATATCCAGAACAACAAACATTTTAAAAGACCCCAAAAACAAAAAAAAAAACAAAAGGATGAAAATAAAAAATAATTAAGTGACGAACAGATTACAGACAGGCAGGAATTCACTGCAAGGGAATTTAACATCCTGTATTGTTAGGATCTTGATCCTTAAACAATATTTCATATATCTATATACAAAAGGAGCTGAGTATAAACATATACAAACACTCGACGACTTCTAAAAAATTAAGCAAAAGCGAAGAATCATCATATATGTATATCTAAAAAGCATAGACGTGTGTACATCCAACCAAAGTTGAACTGAAAAAAAGAAAAAAACGGAAAAACCAGGATATTGTGGTATACATATGTATATGCTTAAAGCTTCTACACAACAAATACACCTGACATGTATTTACTTACAACTACAAAACGAAGAGGAATGGATAAAATTTCAAATACATATATTAAAGGTATATGTATGTATTTGAAATTTAATTTGGAATAGTATATATACTAGCCGTATGTCCTGCATTGTTTTGTTCTTTACTTTTATACTATACAAACCGGAAGGATATTATTCCACTTGTTCTTATATATAGAAATCTGTATTACGGCTACAGGCCCAGAAAAACTAACTAAACAACCCCAAGAGACACAAGTATATAATATAATGTATATATTATATAAAGCCCTTATTTATATATTTTCAAGAGGAATATCCTTTTGCTGTTCATATTTATATTGAACATACTACTCCACAAAAAAAAAATAAGCTCCTTTTATATATATTCTCTTTTCAAGGATATATGTAACGAATATTTATTCAGTTCCCCAATCGGAAATAATAACACAAAATACGAGTGTATATATATGTGAAAAACCAACAACATAGACTATTCATATATCCTTTTTACTAGAAGTACCCAAAAGAAATGAAGAAAAACTTAATAAATTGCCTTCCAAACATATGATATTTACCGAAATGGAGAGAGAGTTCAAGAGCAGACGACATCTCTTATGTGTTTATATGGATTTCATAGTAATTTGTTAGATTATCAAAATATGATAAATAATATCCCAAAATTGGATGATTAGAATACCTTTTATCAAATGATGAGCACAGTATATATAGTGCCCCAATGGAATGAGATTTATCGATTATAATTAGAACTGATTCGAACGACTAAATATACAAACCGAAAATTATTAAATTCTGATATAAAGTACATATACCGAGTACTTAAAGTATAGCTATATGTCCTTATACTTAAAGTGTAGGCCTTATTATATTTGTTGTTAGAATTTTTAATATTCCACCCTCTTCTTTTTGACGTGTAATATTTACGTTTCCTAATCAAACTGACGTCACAATATCAAATATTTCAAGCATTTTCAAGCATCTGTGAGACAATAAACAAAGTAGAAATTTCAATATTCTATGTAAAAAGGAATCCCATTAAAAGGAATTGAAATCGGAGGGGATGGAATTATTAAATTATTTATAATACAAAAATCCAATCAGATTTGAATGTAATTTTAAAATGAATACGACTTGATTAACCAAAGTCCTGTAATTAGACGGGAATATTAATATTTCCAGGGTAAATGTTTAGATTTTTTTGGAAATTAAGAATTATGGAAATGATCCTTTTTATAATTGCTGATCTCTATAAGCGATTGAGCGCAATAGCAAGATCTAATAAATGGAAATACTGATTTAGAAATGAACTACTTATAAATTGTTTGATACCATGATACACCAAAATATTGTCAAGTTCGGTTAATCCAATTTGGGCTTCCGTCCTGGTTTGGATTCTTAATGTAAACACGTTAAGCAAAAAGAAGATGCCTCATTCTACTTTGTCGAACTAATGTACAATAGATCTTAAGGTCGCAGTACAAGAATAATCTAATCTAACATCACTAAAATGAAATTAATTTTTTAAAAAAAAGGAAGTATTTAAAAATCAAATTAAGTACCGAATGTATGGAGGAAGTCACAACTCTAAATATCTGTACGATCACAGTTTAAAACAAACAATCAAGTAACAAGTCACACAAATTTGACCATATATATAGTTAAATAAAGGATAAAATAAAATACCCTGCCATAAGAAAATCCCTAAAAAAAGAACCTTCTATGTAAACAGGATGAAGGGATAAAATTCCAACTAAAGGTAGCTAAAGCAAGCTAAGCGAAAATATGTACGTAACATACCTATAAAAAACTTGAAAACTGTTAATTGGTATTTAAATTGCCTATTCGATGGGCAAGGTATGAATTATATTAATAAGACCCAGGAAAACTCGAGCCAGACACAAAACTCCATGTACGCGAATTAAAATGTTCGTTTTTGTTGGGATAGCCTTTATAAAACAAGCTATAGTGCACAAACCACTATGGGAACTTCTATACAGTTCTATACAATTCTATACAATTATTTCGTACAACAATTTATGATTTATTCTGTACAAAAATTTCGAAGTTTTGTCCGAACACCCAAAGTAATGCTCCAAATTTCATACAAAAAAATCCGAATTTTGTTTGGCAGATACCCGAAGTTGTAATCGGATTCAATTGATTTTGGACACAATTTTTCTTTCATTGAAAAAGTGTCTAATGCCAAATTTCATTGAAATCGGTCCATAAATAACGTTACAATACCCTGTAATGTAAAAAAATGTTCGGAGGCTACCCGAAGTTTTAGATCGATCAAACCCAACTTCTGATTGAATGGTTCTCATGAGGAAGAAACCGCTCTTACCAATTTTCATGGAAATTGCTTCAAAAATACGGCCGCAATCTTGTACACGACAGACAGATAGACGACAGACAGACGACAGACAGACATTGGATAAAAATGATTGCAAACGATTTAGAATCTTATAAAATGTGGAGATTTGCAAAAAAAAAATTTTTTGTTTCCAGTAACTATATACTTTTTATAGAAGTTAAAAATCGAAAGTAAACTGTCAATTTATTTAATTATCTAGAAGGAAATCAAACATTTAACTCATCCATTATCTCTTCCAGTTTTTTTAACAGACAGTTCCACTAAAATTGGTTCAAATAATCTGAAGTTATTGTGTTAATCAATCGATCACCCTCAAATATGTTCAACCATTGATGGTCGATTCTGATTCTCTGAACCTGAAAATATATACATATTTACATTAAAAACGGATTGTCAATTTCGCTTATTGTTAAATATAAAAAAGTAAATACAATCCATGCGAAAATATTGACCTGCAAAACAAATGCACCATTTTTAATTACCATTCGAAAACAACTACATCTGAAATAGGAATGAGAATTGGAGGCGACATTTTTATTATATAGAGATAATATAAAATAGGACGATGTCGATTGAGAGGATCAGTGCACGCAGAGAAATCATAAAGCTTTTGGCCAGTTGTGACAACTGAATTTTAGTTGTGAGAACTGAAAGCTGCGAGTTGTGATAACTGAATTTTTGATATGAGAAACAAAATTCAGTTGTCTTGTCACAACTAACCAGAACCTTTATGATTTTTCTGCGGTGGAATTTCCACCATATGAATTTTTAACCTCTATACGAAGTATATAGTTACTGGAATCATGATCGATTCAATCTCCACGTTTTATAAGATTCTAAATCGTTTGCAATCATTTTTATCCAATGTCTGTCTGTCGTCTGTCTGTCTATCTGTCGGTCTGTCTGTCGTGTACAAGATTGCGTATTTTTGAAGCAATTTCCATGAAAATGGGTAATAGCGGTTTTTTCCTCATGAGAACCATTCTATCAGAAGTTGGGTTTGATCGGACTGAAATTTCGGGTAGCCTCCGAACAAAAGTTCGATTTTTTGTGTTTATACATTACAGGGTATTATAACGGTATTTATTTACCGATTTCAATGAAATTTGGCATGAGACACTTTTTCAATGAAAGAACAATTTTGTCCAAAAATCAATCGAATCCAATTACAACTTCGGGTAGCTGCCGAACAAAATTCGGATTTTTTGTATGAAATTTGGAGCATAACTTTGGGTGCTCGGACAAAACTTCGAGATTTTTGTACAAAATAAATCATAAATTGTTGTATGAAATAATTGTATAGAAGTTCCCATAGTGGCTTGTGCACTATAGCTTGTTTAATTCGATTTTCATAATAACCAGGAATTACCCACAGTTTCACAATCACAGTAGCTATTGAACTACAAGAACTTGAAAAAGTCAATAATCGAAAACCTAAAACATTTATAGAAAATTAGATACCGCCAACGTAATTATTTTTCTATATAATATAACTAAAAGGAACACAACATTTTTTTGACCCGCCCAAACTACATTAGTTAAGACCATTCACTAGAAAAGAATTTGAGTTGAAGCATATCAATTTCTTGTTTTTTTAAAGGCATTGTTTTAATAAAATTTCTTTTTTAAATGTGTTTCCAGCTGTACTTAGATACTGGCCTTTGGGTCTTATTTAATTTGGTTTCAAAACATTTATATCCTTTCTGACCGCTACGTTCTGGCCAATAAGTTGAAACTTTCACTGAAAAGTAACATGAAACATGTATTAATATCCTAAAAGCCTAAATAACCTTATATAATCTTCCTGTATCATAAAAAGGGCGGGAAACAATGGCTTAAACAAAATACGATAAAATTGAAATATGATCCTATATATAGTTTGTTTTGTTGGTTTCATTTTCGACCTGAATAAATTTCAACACAAATTATAAATGGTAAAGAGTTAATTCTTCCGGCATCAGGAAACTAACTAATTCAATTTAGTAAAAACCTAATTTAAGATAGTAATAATTCAAATCTGTCCAACTTATATAAAATTCTATTAACTCTTATAATAAAACCATTCAAAAATTTTTGGCAATTGAAAATTAAGTTAAAATATGCGTTCAAGATTTATAGGTAATCAAAATTTCATCAGAACATTATTCAACTAATGGCATCCCTTTTACTGACTTCATTTTAAATTATTACAAAATTCCTTCGGTATTTTCGTTTTTTTTGTTTTTCAACAAATAATTTAATCACAAACACGTCCGAAATAATATCAAAACAAATATTAAATCACCCTCCATGGTTAAGTATATCCTTCCCCAACAAAAAAAAAAAAGGAAAACAAAAATGTATAAATACTTTACCCTCTGGATAGAATATTTCAATAAATATTTTATATTCAGTATACATACGATCCACATTCTACATTTCACGCTTCACCTTCATTCGTTCTACACCGAACAAAATGTATACACAATATATATCCCATCTCTCCTGGATTTCAACTCCCAGATTTTATACTCTGTAATATCGGTTTTGTTCTTCCTTCGTCTTCGACACTGTCAAACGTCTTCTTCATCTCTCATTTAAAGCTAATTTTGTTATCGCTTTTATCATGGAGCATTTTTGTTGTTCCGAAAATCTTGGAACCTTTTTTTCTGTTTTTTTTTTGCTTCCATGTAGCTTCTGGCCATCCAGAAAAAAAAGAAATTTTCCTTTTTTCAAGAAGGTGGAGCAAACAATCAAATATTTTCACTTGGTTTTTTCACATTCAATTCGATTATATATATATATATAATTTCCCTTTTCTATTTTTCCGATTTTCCCTTTTATCCTGTTGTCAGTTTTTTCTTTTTTTTTGCTTTTATTATTGTTAGGATAAAAATGTCAAAATTGAAAATAATTACAAAAATTGAGTGGATAATATCACAAATACATATAAAATCCCGAAATGAATATATAAAATGGGGATCAGTATGGGATTTATTTCATATAATTCCCTCATTTATATATTTTCCTTTTTTTTTGCTGTATGTTCACTCTTCTTATTACACGTCCAACAGTCATTCCAGAAACAAATCCTGAAAACAGAAGACAGTCGAGGAAAAAAAATTCTATTCCTTTTTTTTTTTTTAGTATTTTTTTTTGGGCTGGGTTCAATTCCATGTCATTTTTCGCTTTAATATTAAAGTTTTTCAAGTTTTTTTTTTCTTCTACTTATTCCCATTTGAAATTCATTCAAAAGTTTCAGAAACGAAAAAGTACAGAACAAAATCTATAATGGTAAAGTTTTCGACATGCTACCCTTCATGTAGAATCTAGAATGAAGGGTAACGGTACGAAGACAAAAAAAGTTCGAGACGAACCAACCTCTTCAAAAATCTATTCTTTGGGTTAAGATGTTAACCTATCATATAATACTAGGGATAGGCATCACTATTTTTGGGAGAAAATAGAATCATCTTTATCACATTGAAATGTCTAAACTTTTGTTAACATAATAAAAAAGAAAAAAAAGAAACTAAGACGAAGAATTTTGTTACGAGAATGCGGTTAAAACATTCCTTTTGAAGCCATGTACACGTCCCATCACCATTGTCCATGTTGTTAACAATTATATTTGTCATTTTCCTCCTATCTTCTGTTTTTTATTTATTTTAGTACCCAAAAAATAAATACCAGTCCGACCGTAGTATAACATATTTTTGGACGAAAGTTTGGACAATTGTCATCTGTTAGATGGACCTCTTTGTTGTGTTAATCGTTGCTTGGTGACACCACCTGTTGTTCTATGTTTATCCAAAATGTGTTGCGGAGATGAGGAATATCGTGGTATGGTAATGATGATGACGACGATGATGATGAGGATGCATTCAAATAATAAACCCTAAAAGGTTTTTATTTGGGGAAGATTTTATTTATTCGAATAATATTCGTTCTTTTTTTTTTATGCGGGTTCAAACCATAAATTGTAAATGATTAATTGTTTGCTGTTTACTTGTTTTGTGGAAGAAAAATATCAGGCAAAATGAATGAAACGTTATAACGTTTATAGTATGTGAGATAAAATTTCACCGAATAAAATGCAAATCTCTCAATTTGGAGAGAAAGTTTAAACAGGTTGAATGAAATCAAGTGTGGATTTGTTGAGGATTTTATGTTTGTATGAAGAACAAAAAAAAAAGAAAACAGATTTATGTGCAATAATATCATGAAAAACAAAAAAAAACAAAAACAAATGAAAGCAATCATATATAAAGAAGAAACAATTTAGAACAGATTTCCATATCAACGATAAATTTATTTCGAGAAATAAATTCTTTTAAATTGATGTGATTTTTCGTCGAGATTTAAATCGATATTTTATTCACTTTACAGAAAATGTTCTCACCATATATACAATTTAAAGAAAGCTACCAAATCTAGTGAAGTGTCTTATTGACTCTATTTATATATATCCAAATTCAAAAAAAAAAAACGAAGAAATATTATTTACCGCACATTTACCTTACAAGATACCAACCGCATTCATGTTCTTCCTATATAATATCCTGTTGAAATGAATTCCTTATCAAAGGGTTTTCCTTTTACGCGATTAAGTTTTGGACAGATGAAATTTATTACAGTTTCATGGAATATCCTATAAGAGGTGTATATATAGGAACAAAACACTTCAGGATATTGTGTGTACGCGAAGATGTTATTAATGGATACCAGACTATTTTCTGTAAATTATTCACAGGAGACTATTATGGTGGAATTTGAAAATTTCTAATTACTATTTTCTAATTATTTTTTAAAATGGAAATCTTCATTAAGAATTTGAACAAATAAATGTTAAAATATTATTATTCAAGTTTTTAATTTTCTCAACAAGTATATAGAAGATATACGATTAAATTGAATATGGAAGAAAAATACACTAAATTTTATTCTTCATCCTCGAATGAGATGGTAGGAAAGAAGGTGGATAGCCTAAAATATGTGTATTTACCTAATTTTAGCTCAAACCACTCTCGGATGAGATCCCTTATTTAAAAATTACTCATATAACTTCGAACAGATGTGTGTTCTTAATTTCATCAAAATTGGTTCACTTATTTTCGTTTTATTGTGGCCATGAAAAGATCATATCATCGAACTGCGCCGAATTCCATATATATTATTTAAAAAATCCATTTTCTTGGTGCAATATACTAAAGCCATTGGAAGAGAATACAGTTTATATATGTACAAGTTGTTTCCATGATGATCCTTGCCACCAGTATGAATAGTTTTTAAAGGCTGTATTACCCACGCGCAGACCTAACTTGAATACGTATAGTGTATATTCACCTTCACTAAACTAACTAATCTTGATCGTCCTGAAACTTTTAAAATTTCGGCTGCACATATTTGATATATATTTCCTAAAGTTTCTAAATATTTTTTAACTTGATTAATATATAAGACAAAGTCTAAATTCAGCTTCAAAGCGAATCTTAACCTACGTGCGCAGCAAACTTAAACCCAAAAAAAAAGAAAACACATTTTGTCCAATTTCCAATCCGAAGAAACTACTTCGTCATTACATTTGCCAGACTTTCTAATATATCTTATCTTCAGTTTTGTCATCTTTTTTGCTAAAACTTTATAACAAAAATATACGACATAAAAGCGAATAAAACGTGATATACAGTATTACATATACAGGCCCTTAGAGAGATCATTACGAAAAGTTCATATCAAGATTGTTCTCTTATCGAAATAGTTCGAAAGTGTTGAACCGTTGAACTATACGAATGACCCACAGAAGTACTATTTTATATACTATCTTATTATTAATCCTAAGTAAATATAAGAAATCCTTCTACCACATTCAATGGCTTTATTCCTTATCCCATTCATATGTATTTTATATATTTTCAGCATCCTTTTGAATTTGTTTTACAAAGTTTTCAAAAACTTCCAAAAAAAAAAAAAAAAAATAGAAAAGATTTACAACTCTAACTATATTTAAATGAAGTTCCATAAAAGGAAAACGATTGTTCACAAAGTGCAAATTACTTCTTTTTGATTGCCAGAACACATTTAAGTTTCCTTAATCAGAAACTTTATCAACATCATAATCCAATTTGTTTTACTCTAATTACTTATATCAATATTTTGTTATATAGAGAAGAAAAAAAACCGTCCAGACTCACAAATTCAGTTCTAACTTCTAGGAAAACAGGATTATGGAAAAAAAAATAAAGGATCCTACAATTTTCTTTTTTGTTATGCAAGAAAAAATTTATGTTTAAATTAAAACAATCCAAAAAGTCTGAAACTTTTTATAAGTGATCTCAATTTTTTTGGATGACGGAGGATGAGTAATGAATAAAGAAGTAGAATAAATTGAATTAGAATTTTTTTTTCTTTGGGTTTTATTAATTGGAAAATGGTTTTTTATCATTGATTTCCATTATACGAAAATCTTGATTTCATATTTTCAAGGGAAACGTAATACTATGAAGATATCCGCAAGAATTCTTTAATTGAATTAGATCCAAAACAATAATTGGTACCCAAATATTTTAATGAAATTTGTTCAGTCTTGTAATAGTAATAACCTTCGATGAGGATGGATTCGTAGTGTGGTGCCAAAATCTCATAAATTAGATTCGACGTGTGTCTATGGTTACTTTTTTCTATACACAATAACGCAAGAACGGCTTACCTAATTTAATTTAAATTTAGTACAAAGATAGACTATAATAAGGCGCGAGGAACTGATTGGATTTTGAGAAGAAATTCCTAACCGGAATTGGATTTATTGGCCAATCAAAAACCACCAACAATTTCAACGAAATTTGGTACACATCATTTCCTGAACTAAAAGGAAGAGTCCTACTAGAAATTTAGTTAAAAATCCTAAACCGGTAGTAGTTAATTTTGGGGCCAAAATATAACTGTATCCTACCAACCAGTAACGTGCGGTGACTTTTGGTAGCTAAGTGCGCTAAATTCAAAATTCAAATTGTCCATATTGTAGTAGCCATAAACGCATACAAATTGTTACTTAGTATAAAAGATCTTTCGTAAATAATTTTTACTAAAGTTGCGCACGCCACTGCTAGTCTGATTGAAATAAAATTTAGTGCACAAAGACGGATGAGAAGAACAATTGATTCAATTATCAGCGGAAATGTCAAATTTAAATTTAAATTTTATCCACGTTAATTTCAGATCGGCTAACCGAATTTAGCTCGAGTTTGATACAAAGTTAGTCTATAATTCGTCTAAAGCCCGATACAGACCTTCAGATAAATCTGTGCAATTTGTCTGTGCGATTTGTCTGTGCGATTTGTCTGAACAGATTTGCCTGTCAGATACATTATTCTGCGGTTCAGCCTACACACTTTCAGACAAATCTGTGCGATTTATCTATACAGACAAATGTGAACAGACAAATCGTATAGTTTGTTGGCAAAACTGTACAATTTTTGGTCTGTTTAGACGGTTGGAAATAAAATGAAAATATGTATTGACAAAATTGTACAGATTTGTCTGAACAGAAAAATCATTGTATGTGTAGGCAAAAAGTGTATACAGTTTTTATTTTAGTTTTGCTACAGCGTCACTTGTGTCAACTTCTTTCCAATTCATGTCACCGTTTATCGAAAATCCATGGCAAACGAACAACGTGAGTGGACTGAACAAATCTGTACAGACAAATCGCATAGATTTATCTGAAGGTCTGTAGCGGGCTTAAGAAAGTTAAGTAGTTTCTCACACTGGATATTTATACTTGTATGTGATTTCAATACGTTGTTTTTCGTTAACCTATCCAAAACTAATCATATGCAACGGATGCAGAGACGAACCACCAGTGCAAAACAATTAGAGACATATTCCTCTTAGAACCATAGCAACATCATCCTTATTAATCCTAGATACTATAGAAAGACTGTACACATCTTGCAAGGGTGTCTCTTTGCAGGATAATTAGTGTTAATCCAGTGGTGTACGTGTAATAATTCTAATTTCATATGGAATAATGAAACATAACCCTGAAATGCTTGAAATTTTTGGAAATATTTCAAATTCATGTTTATTTCCTTATACAATTCATATAAAATTAGTACGCCCACTTCTCTTGTATACAAAATGTTGTTTACGAAACCTTTTGTGTTATTATAGCGTCCAAATCTCGATTGTACCCAAGAAGAAGGAGAGATGAACTCACATACATATAATATGGATATGGAAATCGAATAAAACCGTAGAAATTATACAATATGCGATAAAACATATTCTGGTTCCCGAATGAAAGATTAAATTAATCCTTGAACTTTCTCATGAATATTAAAATGTTGAAATTAGCCTGGGCAGAATGTCTTTTAGATTAAAGGTGTTATGAGCAGGTTAGTTAGGTCGTGTATATGATATGATGAAGGTGCAAACAGAGGTGATTTTCAAGGGACACATCATTTGAATTTGGATTTGGAACAAATCAAAAAGTCGGAAAAATTATCCAGATAAAAGGATAATGAGGGTCAATTGTAGATATTTTAGAGACGTGTTCAATGAACTTTTATCGCAACATGAAAAACAATTTTAAATTGCTTGAAATTTTTGTTTGACGGTTTTTTTTAAAGATTAAAGTTTTTAAAGAAATTAAAAATTTAAACTTCTTAAAACTTTTAATTCCGATCTAACTTTTTCTTGTGCCTTTTTCTTCGAACCAAACCTGAAAAAAAAATAATAGAAGATAATAACAATTCATCTTCAAAGAGAAAACAAAAAAAAAACTACCGACATATGTTTTGGAACCAAAAAAATTTCACAAGAACTTTCCAAATGACAATTTCCTTACTCCTGTGGGCTTTTTGATTTCCACACACAGATTTTCCTATTACATTTTTCTTCATTCTTTTTTTTTTTGTTGCCAATATTTGCTAAAACAAGTATCAACACAAAAAAAGAAAAGTTTTCTATTTTTAATGTAGCCCGGTGTTTTTTTTTTTATACAAGTCAAAAAGCTTTCAAATTGTTAAACAACAAATTGCTTTCATGTCGACAAAATTAGAGGCGCATGTTGCTGGCAGCTTTTTACCGGTTAGGATTTCTGTTCTGTTTTTTTTTTTTTTTGGTTAAATGGGGTTTCATTTTTTTTCCCCCAAACAAATAAACTCGTACTTTACCTAACAAGTTATATACCTAACGAGTACAAATAAAGAAAAACTGGGCTAGACAGATTAGGCTTTAAGAGAAGTGTAGAAGAGATACGGTTTTTATGTTTCGTTGCTTTTTTTCGAACAAATTATGAATGCGTGCGCGCTAAGCATAGATAACCGATCAATTTGTGATCAACGAATAGGTTTTTTTTTGTTTATGTCGACTATTAGGCTGGAGAATGCGATAGAGTGACGCCAATAGTGCAATAGTCCCTGTCGGCATGCTAATTTATGTTATGTTACGTTGTCTAACAAAAAACAAACCAATTTTTCAAGTGAACATAAAATTTTTGCTATGTGAACAAAAGCCTTTATGGCAGAAATCGTTTTTTTCTTTTTTTTCAGCTGGTTATGTGGCTTTTCATATGTGGTCCCTTTTTTCGATAGTTGTTTATCAAAGCCAAACATATATATATATATATAACCCCATCTTAAATGTTCATTCTGTTCTGTTTTTCTTCGTCCCTTTGTTGGATTCGTTTTGTATGTTCAGTTGGTGTTGTTGCTATTATGTGTACCGAAGCGATTAGCAGCATAATAATAACACACGAAACAGACGAAAAAAAACACCAACTAACTAAAATGTGGAATTTTTATGTTGCTTGTTGTTTGTGCGTATATGTTACGTCTATGCTTGCCATCCAGCCCGTCGTATAGGAAAAATTTCTATTTAATTGAATTTTAGATAGAAGAAATTCCATTTGGGATTGTATAAACGCCTTATCTTTTATTTACTTAATTATTTACTTATTAATTTGTATTGAAATAAATTCTTAATGATTTCTTAAATGAATTTTATTTTTATGTACCATACGAACGTGCTTTGTATATAAACAAAAGTATACAGTGCCCTTTTTCTAAAGATGGATTAAGGGCTAAGCTATATTGTTGGACCTTTTTCGGGGCCCATACAAAAAAAAAAACCAAACAAACTTGCTAAAAAATCGATTCTTTTTTTTAAAAAAGTTTCATTCAAAAAGTTTCGTTTTAGTAAGAAATGGCTGAGGAGGACAATGGGACCCATACCTCTAAATTCCTTGTATTCTGTGTACTCTTGTGTATCCAGATTAAAAGAAAAACTTTTCTTACTTTTTTTTTTTTTTTTGGTATTCCAGAATTGTAGAAACGTACGAACAGAAGAGGGAGAAAAAAAAATGCATTAACGCGTTGCATTGTATAAATTACGTGTAAATTGGATACGCTTTATTTGAGGATAAACCATATTTTGTGTGTGTAGTCGTTTGGTCTATGTGGTTTGGTGCGTGCGTATTTTTATCCAGATAATAATTTGTATTCAGTTTTAGTGTTGTTTATCTCATCGTCATCCCCTTTTTACCGTCGGGTTGTTCTAAAACAATTTTTTTTTTTTTTTATCTACATTGGGGATTTTTTCTCTATGTTTGGAAAAAAAGTGTTGTATATAACAAAATATGTATATAACAACACCAATCCCCTTTCTCCCTTTTTTATAACTTTTTCTATTTATATAGTATATATATATATAGTGTTTCAACATCGTTGCTTTTTCGTACGTGGTTAGTTCGGATAAAGCTGGCTTATGTAGTATTTGAGGAAAGAAAATTTATATACCTTTTTGGAAAATAGATTTCCTATAAGAGAAGAAACATTTATGCGCGCTGTGGAGTATGGAGTTTTGGTATACTCTTTTATGTGGTGTACAATATATATCGTTCACAACATTGTTATTTACTCGAAAATTTAGAGAGAGACAGAGAGGAGGTATAGGAGGAGTGCATTTGTATGCTGAACAAATGTTGATGAGAATTATGCCGACATATGATTTGGAATTGGTAAATAAACGTGACTAAATAATGATATATTCTATTGTTTATAATATCGAAATTGAATTTCGAAATTCTTTAATTTATATACCGAGTATGTACGTAAGTATGGCCATTTGAAAGACGATATGTGAATTGTTAAGTTTATGTTGTTGAGAGAAGATCATGTTAATTATATATTTATTAAGTATAGTCATAGACTAATAATAAAGATTTCCAACGACTGTGTATTCAACTGATTCTTTTTGTACAGTGATATCCCGATACAATATAGATTCTTCTCTTTCTTTCACATTACACCTACTTTCATCCATTCTTCTTTAACTTCACCTACAACAACAACACTGAACATCACATTTGGCTTGGACATCTAGGTATACTAATCTATGGTATAGTGAAAGTAAAGTTGGGTATTCTCGATATCCAAGCAACCATAGCCATAAATAGGTTGCTACTACCTTAGTGTATTACTAATAGTGACAGAAAGATAAATACGAAATACAATGTTTACTGGGTGTTGAATACAAATGAATTGCATCAATTGTTTCTTTCGAAATTCCGATCCCGATCCATGAATATTTTTCCTTACTAATTCTGTTTTGGTTCAAAACATCTTCCCATCATAAATACGAAGCTTTCTGTTATTGCATATATCCAGAAAGCCTATTTATTTGCTAAATAATGATATAAAATATTTAAAATACGATAAAAAAAACAACGATATCAAAATTCCATGATTAATTTCTCAAATCCCACATCAAACATTTTTTTCCCGGCATGGAAATTAGAGAAGCTTGCTTTACCGTTTTCCTTCTTCTTCTTCTTCTTCTTCTTCGTTTTTTTTCTTCTGGTTTTTTACTTCTTTTTCTCATATTTAGTTTTTTGGCCTGCTGTCATACAAAAAATCAGCCCAAACTAGTAAAAGCAACAAACAAACAAACAAAACAGAAAAGTATAGAAAGAGAGAAAGAGGGCGAAAAAAACAGCGCGCCGTTCTCCAATTTCATCTTCGTTTTTTCCTTCGTCAAAAGGTTTTTTTATTTACAAAAATTTTATCTACCCTTTTTTTTCTTTTATATATCTTTCGTATTTCTCTATCTTCTTTCTTTTGCTTTTCTTCTCTTTTCGTAAATATATAGTATATAAAAGCCGGGGATGTATTCAACCAAAAAAAAAAAAAAACACAACCAACAAAAATTAAAACATAAAACATGTTTCTTTTGTAAAAGGTAAAAAAAAAAACGCACACACACATTTACAGATTTCTCATTTATGTATAGAACAGCATTTGCTAGCAGCAAAGTAAATTAAAGAGTCGAACAAAAATGAGAAAGAGTGAGTAATGTATTCATTCAAATATGATAGAGTGAGATAGTGATTATATACAAGTAGTGCATAATCAACTTCTGTTGTATATATAAAAATGCTTGATGCTTTTTTTAGGCTACAAAAGACCGCGCGCAAACGACACAAACGTTTCTGGAAAATTTTCATTCTATAGAAATTGGATTTGTCGAATATGAAAATTTGTTTTTTTTTTTTTTTTGCTCTTTATATATATATATATAAAGAAAAGTCATGTATATAATATTTTCTATTTACATGAAAAATAAGATTATTGCATGGAAAAGCTCAGTTTGGCATTTTTAGAGTACACACACACAAGTTTTTTTTTTTTTTATGCAGCCAGCAAAGTAAGCATGAAGAGCAAATACGAAATCGACTTTCGACGATACGAAAAGAAACATCTTTATTTAATAAGATTTGTGAAAAGGAACGAAAACAGATAAAACATTTACAAGAAGAAGAAAATTAAGCTTGTCGAAATTATTATTTCAAAGAAAATTATTATCGTAATAAAATGTTGGATGTTTGTTAAGGGGAGAATTATTTTGAAAGGCGCGAGTTTCCCAGAGTGCATTAATGCCTGGATTTCTATGTGAAGTCGAGAAACACATGAAATTGATGTAGTTGGGGTATGCTTTTTGTGCATATTATGCTCGTTCCCGTATATAACTCTTCTCTTCGTTTATATAATCTCCCAACAAATTTCTTAAGCATGAAAATTGGGCTTTCGTTTTGTGCTTTTGTGAACAAGTAAACATTGGTGTAGACATGATTCGTTTTGAGAAGGGGTAATAACATAAGATTTCAATTTTTTTTTTTTAGGGGCTTTTTAACGAGAACATTTTATTTGTGGGGGTCGTCACACCCTGATAACTGAATATATCTCGTATATTAAGTGCTTAGGTTTAAGTAAATTTTTATTTATGCATATATACTCCCATCTCTCGTTTTTCTCGGTACATATTTTCCACGGGAATCGTCTAAATCGAATCAAAACGGTTGACGGTTCATAAAAACCGTGTAAAATGAAGGTAAATATTTTATGGAAAAACGGAGATTAGTTCCACCGTGTAAACCAAAAGATGAGAGTTTTTTTTTTAGTTAAATCGTAGGCATTGTGGCGACATTGTATCTCTTTTCCTTTTGATTAGTTGTTACGTTTACGTACTGAGCTCTCTGGAGCAAAAACTAAAAAGAAGTGAAAATGTTTGTTTTTTCATTCAACCCGACTATGATTCGAGACTTGCTACACTGGGTGCGTGCACCCTGAGTAAGGGGAACTTAGCTAACTTGGACCTAACTATGGTTCTGACCTTCATTAGAAGGACTAACCGGGGAAGAGACTTAGCCTTTCAACCAATCTTTTTAGGAGGAGGTACAATGGGCCAGTAAGGCCTACATGCGAAGGTCCACAACTTTGTGGGCCCCTCTAATACAATAATTCGAACCTGTGATCACAGACTTCGTACTTCGCTAAACATTAAGCTACGATTCTCGGCTAGGAAAACTTAATAATGCATATACATTTTTTCTTTCTCTACTTTTCTTTCAGACCTTATTAAGAAAACTTTAGAAATTGACAATGGAAAGATTCGCAGCACAACGAACCAAAATCGTTCGATTGTTTTAATTCAGATTTAACATGCTTGAGATTCATTAGGCCTGCAACAATTTATCGATTAGTTAATCGTGAATGTTAAATCCATGTACGATAAAGGTGTAGTGTAACTTCGCAATGGATCTATGTGCCTTCAGCTCAATTTACATCATCGAGGCATAAAAGACATCCGAAATGAGTGAGATAGACGATCGCTTATTGTACAAATCAAATAGTTTAAAGAGTACAGCAAAACCATTAAAGGAAAAGTTTTGATTGAGATATTTTGTAAGTGGCTACGAAATGATTTAATAATTCTCTGGATAACATATCTGGTATGCATATTTGAATTGAACTATCCCGTTCACACATCGGTGATGTTTAATTGGCCTTTGTTTTTTTGAAAATGAAGACGGTACGGCTTACCTTCAGCGTATAGACGTGAAGGATAATCCAGAGATATGGTTTAAGAAGAATGGTCATATAGTTCAATTAATTATAATGATATTTCAAATATTCATTGGCTATCGGACTAACATGATCTAATGGCTTCCAATTTTTCTATATGGCCATCCTAAAGAGCATAGTCATATGTGAAAGAACCAATTATCATCTATCATCTGAAAACCAACATTAGAGAAGACACACAGATATTACAACCGGAAATATTGACAAAAATAATAGAAAATGACACGAAAAGAATTTGATGCAAACATTTTCAGGCATATTTTCAGGAAAATAAAATATATTAAATGCGTACAGGTTGGCACATTGTTTCGTCATTGTATCTCCTTCTCAAACTGCGGTGCTCATTGAACTCTTTTCTATAAATGTTTTTAAGTATCTTTGTTTCAAAACAACTGAGCGTCATTTTTCATTCACCATCTAAACTTCCAGAGCCTAGATTACATTTTGAAATTCAAACTGTGATAAATCAACTTAACTTTTGCTTTTCCCGAATCCATTTACCAAGAGACTCAAATAACAGAAACGGACGAATAAAATGCGTCATTATTAATTTTAGATAACAGCTCCCTTAATTATCATAAAACTGAAGAACCGATGCGAACCGGGCGCAGCACCCTTTAACATCTACGTTACTGCTTCTCATGAAAAAATCCATCAACTAAATTGAGAATCCGTTCACCATGGCTTTAGAAAGAAAAAAAAAAACATTTTTTTTTTTTGTCGAATACATTTTGTGTATTTCATTCGCAAACAAAATGCTTGAGAACCACTAAGAAAAAAAAAGGTGTCAAAAGAACGGGCCATGAAAACAGAATCCAAATAAACTTTCCCAATTATTTTTCTTTTTGTTTTGCGTCTTCTTTCTTTTTCGATTTTCTTTCCTTCACTTATATACTCTTTTTTTGTTTTTGCTAGTTCTCAGATTTCAAAACAACAAACGACAGGAAACACCAAAAGCAACAATCCCCAACAACAACATTTCTGAAGTTGAAAAGAAAAGAAGAGAAAAATTGCATTGCATTTGTTTTTTTTGTTTTTTTTTGTTCGTTTTTGCACGTGACATATTTTTCAAATTCTGCCTTCTAATCAAAAAGTGACAGAGAAGAATAATCTATACCCCGTGTGGGATAGAAAAAGAAACCATTATAAAACAATATAATATTTAGTCATCATTGCGTCTTCTCCAATTTCATTATATATTTGAAAAAAAAAAAAAATTCTTTTTTTTGTTATATACTTGAAAGTATATAAAAGAAATTCAACCAGTTGTTCGCCTTCTGAAGTTTTTATGACTCTTGGCTGGTGTTGCCTGCTTTGTGTGTTTCTATTTTTATGCGAACGTTTTAGTAGTAGTAGTGCAAGAACTGCTGCTGGTGTTACACAGGATTGCATATACTGTTCTTTTTTTTTTTTTTTTCTTATTGCCTTCGGAAATGCCGCGTAACGAATTCAAATATTGCTTTTGAAAATTCTTATTTGGTATATAAGGAATTGTTGTTGGATTTTGAGAGTTATATACAAAAACCAGTTTTTATAAAATTATATATATTATCTCAGAGGGGGGCACGCGCGAAAATTTCAAGAAATCGTTTCTTTTTTAAACAAGAAAAATTTAATTCGGTTTTATTTGCTTTTTCAGTTGCAGGCAGCACTTCAAAAATATATTTCTATGCGATGATTTCCGTTGCTTTTAAAGCAGCATGAAAAAAAAAGAGAAGACAACATACTATAATTTGTGTATGAATTAGAAGAGTATAGAAACATATCCCGCTATATACTTTTTCAAATTCTCTTTCTCTGCTATTTCGAGCAACGTTCAAAAAAGTAAATAAAGAGCAAAAAAGCAGTCTTGAATAAACTCTTGTCAGCTGTTATATACATTTTTTTTTTGTTTTGTTCTCCCTGCATTTATTTTTAGGTTAAATTTTTATATACAACACGTTTATATACTTGAGTTTAGTAAATAAAGGTGTATATAAGCTTTTTCGTAATTCCTCTTTGGTTATATATTTCTTTGCACATTCAATTGTTTATTCTTTCTTTCTCTCTGTGTCGGATTCAATTTTTTACTTTGCCAAGTCAGTTCGAATTCGAGTTTTCATAGAATTCTTCTATTTAGTATCAAAGCGACTTCGTAACAGTTAAGACACAGATCGTTTTTTTCTTTTCGATTTGAATAAAATTTCTGTGCGTTTTTTTTATTATTTTCTTTTGATTGTGTTAATTTTTTTCGTTTTAGACTAGAAAAAAAAAAAAAAAAATTTTTTTTAAATTTTAAAAGAGGAAGAAAAAAGTTTGCCTCTTTCTTTCATTTTTTTCTTTTGTGATTTTCGAATAAATTTTTTTCGAAAATTTATACGGTTTTTTTTTTTTTTTTTTGAACAAGAGTGAGAAATACAAAAAAAAAAATTATTTAAATTTTTAAATTAAAAAAAAAAAAAGTTTTTCGAAATAAACAATTTAACAATTTCGAAAATTTTTAAGTTGTTTTTTCTTTCCTTTTTTTGTTAGAAAAGGCAATATATTATTTAATTAATTGAATTTATTTTGTCGTTTTGAAATAAAATACAAAAAAAAAAAAAGGAAAAGTTAAGCTTCGGAATATGAAATGGAAACCTTTCAAGAGTCGAGCTAGCCAAAAATTTATTCACATACAGCTTTAAAAAGAAGAAGAAGAAAAAAAGTTTATTATTCTTGTATATAATTCTATATATACATTATTATATGTATATAAGTAAATTGAAGATTAAATAAACTAGTGTGAAAGGGGGAAGGGTGTGTGTGCGTATATATATATATGCGCGACGATAATAATGAGTGACGGGTATTAAAGCTACTTGAATTTGAACGCCGCTGGCTGGTTTTTTCGAACATAATATTATTTCTTTTTTGGCCTGGCCTGGTGATGTATTAAAATATCGGACGTTATTTACTTATTAACGTGTTTATATATATATAGAAAATATATAACATAATACACGCGCGGGTGTTTACGGGGTTGCGTTTTTTTTTCTTCATGCATTTTCGAATATTCGGATCAGAATAATAAAAACATTCGAATTTATATAATATGTATGATGTTGTTTTATTAAATAAATAAATAAGTTTTTCTTTTTTTATTGCATCTCTTTCATTCTTATGAAATGTGAATTAATTTTATCTTTTTTTTTTTTCATTTAATAAAGTGAAGTGAATTTTAAAAATTAAATTAAAAAAAGAAATAAAGTGATCTTCAAAAAAAAGGAAGAATATTTTAATTTCGAAAAAAAAAGTGAAATTTTTTTTTTTTTTATATAAAATTCGTGATTTTTTGTGGAATAAATAACAATAACAAAGCAGATAAAAAAAAATGGTGTTCCCATTTTCAACTTGGATTATTTAGGTTTAAACTTCAAGTCAACAAAAAAAAAGGAATATTTATTATATCAACATTAAATTTGTTTAACGGTCATTAAAGGATACGTTTTATTTTTTTTTTTTAATTAAACAATTTAATGTAGACTTAAGCGGGAAACTTCATTTTGAAGGTAATTTATTTAAAAATTAAAAAAAAAAACCTGATTTGTAAGAAAACAACAACAAAAAAATCCTTCTGCCTGTGATCCTTAATATTTCGAAGAAATATGTCTATCTCTTTTTGACATTTATACAAAAGAAAAAACCGATTTAAGCCGAAATACAAATTTCGATTATTTATTTTGGTTTCAGAGACCTCATATGTTCCTTTCCAGCTTGAGCCGTAGTAGTCCTTTTCCTTTTGTTGGCATATTTTTTTTTTTTTTTTTGCACCCTTGTTCCTTTTTTTTTTCTTTTAACAACAAAATTCTGATGCATTGAATTCATAGCACACACATTCAAATATCCAAAAAGAGTAGTAAAGTAGATTCTATATACATAGGAAAGACTGAAAGTTTCAGGTAAAAAGGATATCGAAAATGAATTGAAGCCAATTTCATTTCGATTTTTTATGATTTTGTATTGTTTTTATAGACTCATTTAAAATTGGTGTATTTTGAAAGAAATAATCAAATTTCGAATTTTCGAACATACAAAATTGATGTTCGAAATAATTGCTTTTAAAGCCGAATATTTTTTTTGATTGGATAATTTTATGTTGGAAGAAAAAATATAACAACCTGGCCCAAAAGAGTAAAATTTTGCAAGCCTAAGCAATTCCTTAATAATATTTTGTATACAATAAAAATAACATATTCGAATGATGATTTTGTACGATTTTTAATCATATTTAAAAATTTGAGAAAATTTTTGTGGATCCAAGAAGTATCCAAAAGGAATTGGTTTATTAAATTTCAACGTTTTTGTACTTCACTCGCCCATAAGAAAGCTGCAAACAATTTTATTTTAGTTATAATTCGGTACTTGTAGTTAGTAAGAGATTTGACTTAATCATTTTAGGTTTCTTACCTCACGATTCCATTAGACTTCTTTTCAATCGGACTGAAAAAAAACGTCAAAGTCTCCAAAAGACTTTTTTTCCAATCCGACTGAAAATAAGTCTTGAAAAAAGTCTAATGGAGTTACCTGGTTACACTTTGCCAAGTACCTATTCAAAAACAATAATATTTCTTCTTTAGTTTGTAGAAAAATGGATTTGAAAGTTGTTTTTTTTATAATGTATGTAAAAGTGCCATATCTGCGATAAAAATAATCTCCTGAATTTCTCAGGAATGAAAAGTAATATCGAAAGAGGACTTTAATCCTTTAATCTTGTTCGAATTCTTAACTAAAAAACCGTAAATTTTTTTTGATACCAACAAAATAAGAATCAGCCAATTGATTAAGAGACGACGTTGAAAATTATCCGAAAACTTTCAATCTTACCTATGCACATAATATAGAAAATTGTATGATGATGAATGAATGCGATTTGAAAGAAACATTTGTTATTGGATTGGACGGATCTCGGATATACGAGATATAAAAAAATAATGACATACAAAATATATATGATTTGTATACATATACACAGTGACGGCGCAGTTCTTTTTTTCCTTTTGTTTTTTTTCTTCCCTTCCTACTGCTGTGCGCATATGTAAGAAATAAAAAATATATACATATAATATATAATAAGTTTCCCTTGTGTAATCTTTAAGATATTCCCATTTAATCTTATATACCTAATTGACAGTTTGGAAATTCTTTCAAAACATGTGACTAAACTGTCAAAACTTTTTTGTATTTTTTTTTTTATCTTTATTTTTTTCCGCCGCTACTGTATTTCTATAATATTTAAAAGAAAAATATAACAAACACGCAAAAAAAGAAGACAAGAAAGAATAAGAAAAAAAAAACTTCATGGTAAAATAGAGGACTTGTTTAGAAGCATATATTTTTTTACCCGGTGACGAAAAAAAGAGAAATGGGGATAGTAAGTATATATGAAATGAATGAACGCAGAAAAAGAAAAGCAATTGAACTAAAAAAAAATATTGAAAGAAAGAGCAACAATATATGTATAACATGCAACCGTTCCGTGCATGTCAAAATCAGTTAGCCCATACGGCAACAACACAGCAACTATATAGCATGTTAAAATTTCCAATGATTTTCGACCCTTCTTTCATATACAAGTATGTATGGATATAGTACGTACTTCCTAACACGTATACTGCATTTTCTGGGATAGCAGCAATAGTGTTGTTGGTTATTTTTTTTTTTTTTATATATATGAAATCCTCTACGACCTTCGTTCTTCCCTGTCATTATTTTTTACTTTTACATGCCACCAACACTACTCTACCTAGGCATATACCAGTTGGAATATTGCATATATGCAACAACATTCATTATTCTTCAAACTTCTTCTTCACATATATTTATTATCCAGAGCATAGCCATAATCACATACGTAGATATTAGACCTGGTGGCAAAGTCACACGCTGCATAATGATGAAATGTATTTCCATCAATATTCCAATAAAAATGTGGAATAAGAAGAAATTAAAATGCATTTTTATTGGACTTTGAAAAATTCATTTTTTTAAAAACACAAATGCCGTGTTTTAGTATATAACTTTTAAGTTTTTTGTTTTCGAAATTCCTAAATATATAACAAAACGGAATGACTTATGGTCCTTCCTCTAACCTTCTAAATTGTTAAGCTAACCAATTTTTACCGACGGTAAACATATTAAAACAACAAAAAATTCAAAAGTGATAAAATTTTGCAGGCAGAATAAATAAAAACAAAAACAAAAAAAAAATACTGGGAACGAGAGACCGGCACAACAATCTTTATTGCTTTCGACCCCTTCGGGTTATTTGAGATGCCAAAATGTACAAAGAGCCAAAAAAAAAGGAAAAAAAAATAATTTTTTTTCTGTTCCTTCTCTAACAATGGAAGAAGAAGGGAAACAAAAAAATGGTTCGAAATATTTGCGAATAAATTCATTTTCGCAAAACTACAAAAACAACTCACACATATCACAGACTCCTTTGGGATTTGCTATGCTCTGGATGTTTTTTGTACACAAGAAATTTTTTTAGAACAATTCTTTTGTTCACCCTGTCTCCTGTCAATTTTATTCTTCATATTTTTATTTTTTTGCTCTTTTGATCCAATTTTCTTTTTTTTATATATATTAATTTCCTTTTTTTTTTTTTCAGATTATATACGCGCCGTTAAAAATGTCACCATTACCAGAAACTTTGCCATTAGTGGCGCCTACATCACAATCTTTAGTTACAACAACAACAACAACAACAACACCAACAACAGCAGCAAATGATGTTACTACTATAATAACACCAACAACAGTGACAGTTCATTTAACAAAAATGTCAGATAATAAAATTGAAACAGAAAATCCAGTAGTTGTTAGTAGTAGTTGTTCGAATATCAAAGAAGAATCAAATGAAACAAATGAAATTATTAAAAAATCGAATAAATTAGTTACAACAACAAATTCGGATATAAAAAATCAGGATACAATTATAGCATTAAAAAATTCTAGTTCGAATGTAAAAACATCTTCTTCAGTGTCAACAACATTAACTATGACAACAACATCAGTTACTAGTACGTCTCCAGTTATGACAGAACCAGTTTCATCATCTTCGAATAATTCGAAATTAATTTCGAAAACAGAAAAATTAAATTCAAATGAAGAAACTGTTAAAAGTGAACCGGAAGATGAAGATGATACAATGAAAAATAGTTCGGAACAATCGACATCATCATCATCAAGTGTTTTCGAAAAGCAACGTCGAATATTATTGAAAAATATTAATGCACATATTATATGTAATTTATGTAGAGGTTATTTAATTGATGCAACAACAATTGTAGAATGTTTGCATTCATGTAAGTATTTTTTGTTTCGAATTTCGAAATTTTTTTTTTATTCATTTCTATATTTAAAAATACTATATAACTCGAATATTTTTTAAATCACTGATTTTAACTTAAAAATCATGAATTCGAAAATGATTAATTTGACTTTTTTTTTTATCCAAATATCAGATGTTTCACTGTAATTTTTTTTTTTGCTGTTCTCGCTCGAATATTTCTTCCGCAGTTTGTGAATTTCCACGAGTAAGAGAAATTGTCTATCTCCTCATAATTTATCTTCTCAACCTCTAAAAATTCGAAACCGAATTCCAAAACAGCTATTTTATAATTTCCGAATTATGTATTAATATCATTATGAAAATGTTTTACCTTGTCGATAAATATTTCGAAATTAAAAAAAATTAGCATTTAAATTACATGAAAATGTATAAAATTGAAAAAGTCTCTTTAATACTTTTTCGCTCGTCAATTTTTCAATTTTCGAAAATAAAAAAAAAAAACATTTAAATTAATTCAAAATAATATATTAAAAAAAAAAAATGTTTCTTAATTCCTTCAAAATGCGAAAATTTTCATTTTAAAATCATCAATCAGAACCCAAAGGCGAAAAAAAAGTGGGCATCAATATTTTCTCCATATCTTTAAAGTTGAAAAAATTTTTTTTCTCTTCTCCAAGCATTTTTATCTGGAACATGGGAGAAAAAAAGGAAAACTCATGAAAATGATTTTTCATCTTCACAAAAGCAGAAAGAAGAAGAAAAAAAACATTGTTAAATATATTTTCTCATCCATGTACAACTAAATTCCATGGAATATTTCCTATCTTATATTATATTCCCGGTGAAGTGATATTAAAGCTGAAGTTACGTTTGTTTAGGCCTAAAGCTTTTACTCACTAAATTTACTGACAGAACCAAATGGGGAGAGTGGGTGACACCCACCGAATGATGGTTGTGTTTCGGGTGGTTAGAGAATTTTGAGTATTAGAATATATATACACAAGAAATTTTCAAGGGATGAGAAATTCATGTTTTAAAGTTGTGCAAAATCTGTGGTTGTTCCCATTTTCAACAGGCCAGGACAACACCCGTATCAGAAAAATTTGAGATGAGAACGAACATCCCTTTAAGTTTATTGAGGCTATCAGAATATGTATATATATATATATATAATGGGGCTCTACGATGTGTTTGTATATAAATGTATTTGAATTGAAATGAAATAGCATGAAAATCCCACAAAGGGTGGTGAATCTGAATTGGATATAAAAACAGGGAAATGGTGATGGTTTATAGATGATGGTATAACGCGGAAAAGAGAAAAGTTTCTAAGTTTTTTTTTTTTTCTGATGCCTTTTGTTAGTAGAAATATATATATATATAGAGTTGAGTTGGATATGGGGTATATAAGTACGTGTTGGTAAAGATGATGATGGGTTTTCATTCCTTTTTTAGTTATAATTTGTACTATACAGTTTTTCTTGCACCGTTTCCATGTAACACAAAATTATGTATTATACACACCCTCCATCCATAAGACCTAAAGAATATATATACCAAAAAGCTGAGAAAATTAATAACTTGGGACATCTTACAGTTTATCTTCCAGCGGTTTCCTATTCATTAAGAAAATGAATCTTCTTATATATGGGATTTAATATTAACCGAACGATTTTTGGAGAATATTACATATACAACATTTGAAAATGTTCAAAAGAACTCTTATAAATATTGTTATTTTGAAGATCCGGACAAACACGTATTATATATATATATATAGAAAACCATAAAACGAGCAAGAATCCTTGATGGGTATAGTAGCTTTAGTATATTTACTATACTTCAAACGAAAGGTGGAATAGCTTTAAAAAGGAAATATCCAAAAAACTTTATTTTCATTGCGGTGGTTAACTGTTAATGTGGTGAAAATTGAAATTTATTACGATATTCGTATGTGTATGATGTCTGCCGAATCTGTTAGGGTTTGGTTAGTCTGCGGGTGGTTAATTTCTTTTTTATTTGAAATACTATATTTTTGTACATTTTATGCGGTTTATACATCTTTCCTATATACATCAAAACCATCTAGATTTTAATCGTTACTCTTGAAAGAGAAAAAGATTATTCGTTCGTTGACTATATTTCATAATCAAGAAAAACCAAAATTGTAAGAAAAAAAAAAAATAGTACCACTCCCTCAAACATATAGAAATCAATTCAATCTTCGTATTCATTCAAGTTTTTCCTTTTACTTTATTCAATTACGGTCGACTAATCATTTTCATTCCTCATAGATTTTTGCGACAAAGATCTTATATAGAGAAATCCTTGTAGCCTGTTTTTTTTCATATATTTCATATATGGAATATATCCCTCTTATAGAACAGTTTTTTCCTTCTTCGGCATATATGGCAATGACCAAAGTGCCTCTCCTTTCTACTTGAATGGTTTCCATCGAATAGAATCATCCACAATTATTTTCCTTTTATACATGTTTTTTTTTTCTCCTAACTTTATGAATCCTTCAGCTATGATGATGATGATGATGATGATGATGGACAGACACGGTATATATATATATATATATATATATATATATTTGTAGGTTTGGTATTAATCATGATAAGAGAATGGATTGGAACATCATCAACCGCATACGATGATGATAAAATTCTTGATGTAACCACGATTAAAACCAAAATTCTTGCAAAAAAAATTTGTTCCTGTGTTCAATTCAAGGATTCGGTTTCGGTTTTCTAGAAATTTTTTCATATATATTCAAGGGTAGAAGGGTGTTTAATTTTTTTTTTTGTCTTTTTTGTTTTGTTTGTTTATTTGTTACCTATCATTAGACGCTATCCTGTTGTATGGTATAATAAAACACCCCCCTCCTTATCAAAAGAAACAAATACACGAAATTTCTTAACGATATCTCATAGGGCCCAATCTTGCAATCTGTTATTTTCTTTTTTTGTTGTTGTTGTATACATTCTATTTGACGTAGCCATTGCCAACGTAATGAGACCCAAAACCAAGGGTAAAAAAATAACAAGGAAATATTTTTTTTTCTCTGCGTATCCTTTGAAGAATGGACTTCAAATCATTTAGATATTTTTTTTTTTTAGATATATGTTTTTGTTCGTTTCTAGATCGTTCGGTTTCTCTAGATATTTTTCTTAAAGGAAATGGAAATTCCAGAAAAATATCTTTCAAAGACGTTAGTTAGAAAGTTGCCTCATATTTTTGCAATCTATACCTTGTTTTTGGTATGTATGATTTTTTTTTTTGGGGCAATGGAGGAAGGTGTATTGCAAAAAAAAAAGAAAGCAATTCTGATAGATTTTTCTTAGAAAGAAAATTCAGCTTTTTTCCAATGTGTAAGACGGAAGTTCTTATATATTATATATATATATGGCAAGCGTAAGAAACCAGAAGTTTGAAGGACGTCTAGAGGTTTCAAATTAAAAACTCAAGTTCTTTTTTTTCCCTTGTAGAGGTTTTTTCTTTTTGGAAAAAGAAAATTATGAAATTTTTTTACAATATTTCTTTTGTAAAAGTTATATATTTGAAGAAAAAAAAAAAAACATAAGATGTTAACTGACTGAAATTTTAATGTTTTCGCGATCGTGAAAAACGATGAAAAGAAGGCAATTGAACTTGAGGAGTTACTGTTTCGAAATATGGTTTTTTTTTTCTACAAGTTTTCAAGTTCTTTAAACTTTTTTATCTTTTAATTTTTTTTTTTTTTTTCTTATAAAGTCCTGACTTTAACTCGGAATCATCTAACTCAATTTTCAAAACAAACCAAGAATATTAAATTCGATAAAATTCAATCAAAAATTTAATATGTGTTTATCGATTTCGATCAAATATCGAACAGTGGTGGTGTTCTATACATTAAATCAAATTACATATGGTCAAATTTTAATTAACAATTGCAATAACAATTTTTCACCAACAAAAAATTTTTAATTATGACTTTCTTCAATTAAGAAACATAATTAAATTGTATTCAAATTCGCAGAAAATAAATTTGTTACCCATAGAGGGAGAGAGAAAAAAAAACCAATTCCATGTCAATAAAAGACCTTCCCAAAACCTATCATATGAAACCAGGAAAAAGAAAAAATTCCATATGAGAATAACCATTTTTGGGTTTTTTTCTTCGTTTTTTTTTTTTGGCAAACAAATAACGATAACACATGTTCGCCACGGTAAATACAGAATTGGTAAGCAAAACAAAAATTTTATACATCATCCACTATTAACACATAACATATATGATACGAGTCGACTCATAAGCTATAAGCTGAACGAAAGACAAATCAACAGCCCCAGCTAGCTCCCATCTAGATTTAATATGAAATGCAACAGACATGTACTAGATATGTATATCCAAAAGGAACCGAAGTGTATGTGTGTTTTTTTTTGGAGGAGGCAGAAGGTCAAAATGTACATTGTATGTACTCATATAATTTGTCCCTTTCATTTCCACCTCTATCATCCAACAATCAACCATTGATTACAATTTCACCACTGTTCTTTCGTTTTGTAGTAGTTTTTTTTGTTGCTGTTGTGATATGCTTTTATGTACACTCAACATCGTTATTCCTTTAAAAACTTTGTCCATTTGAATATATATATCTATATTAAAAGTGGATACGATATATGTATAACCACAAGAGGACCATTAAAGTCACAATATCATACATTTTCTCTTCATAACACAAAATATAGAAATTTAAATGTAAATCTATATGCTATAGTTTATATGGGATAACATTTGAGAACACCAGAATATTGGAGAGTAAATGGGTAATATACTTTACTATATGGTTTTATGAACAAAACATGTGAAAATAACTGCGACAAAATAGTAGCTTTCGAAAAAAGCTTATACAATATTTTATAATATATTTTTAATACTTTTCCTTAATAAAGGGTGTTTTTTTAGCTCCACAATAATATTTTATAAATGACTCCAGACATATGGTCACCACAACTATATTCTTTGACAAAGCGCATTCTGTTACTTCAAATTTGGGTCACTTTTTCGAGCAATGTCGGCCATATGTTACGAATAACATCAACAATGTTGTTGGCTATACCAAGTCGTCAATTGTTCCTGCCTTATTAGTATAAACCACACTGACTTCACGTAACCCCATAGATGTCAGATCACATAACCTTGGATGCCTATTTACGAGGCTATTTTTCGAAATAACATTATTACCAAATCGTGATTTTTATAAATCGGTGGTGTGCATCGCTGTATGACACGTAGCGCCATCTTGTTGCAACCAAATCTTCCATGGATCAATGTTACTCATAATTTCGAACAAATATTAATTGATCATATCCGGTAAGGGTCTCCATAGATCTCCTCCTTTATTTTTAAAGAAATAAGAACCAATGATGTCGCCATAGCGACAGTGTCAACTACACCAAACGTTGCATTTTTCTAGATGTAATGCGGTTTCTAGAGTTTCTTTTGGATTGATCTCAATCTAGAAGCGAAAGAATTTCGATTATTAACAAAACTTCTTAGCCAAAAATGTGGCTCGCCACTGAACACAATTTTCCAATAAAATAATACTAAAACCACATTAACAGGAATAATGTAAGTTTCTCGACAAAAATTCGAAAATCTCTAGCATAGTATAAGTCTATAAGTCCTACGAATCGACGACCGATTTTCAAAGTGCATTTTGGATAATACTGGACCGTTCCTTAAGGGTGAGTCTATTCATGATTGTTTCCCTGAACACAAATATAGGGTCTTTCATTAAGGACATAACAAGAAAAGTTTCGGCGCTTCAAATGGTCAAGTCGCTTCAGTTCTTAAGTCAATTTGATCTTGTAAGGATGTAAGCCAAGATCTTTTCGCAAAATACGCCACAATGACGTTTGAGATATGCCCAATTCTTGAGAACGACGTGAAATGGACTGATTTGGCACATTTTGAATTGATTCACTTACGGCTGCGATATTTTCATTGCTGCGAGCGGTACGACGTCTCGTTGGCACTGGAACATCGAATAGTGAAAATGTTCATTCGAATTTATCCACTATAGCACGCACAGTCTGTCGGGTGGGACGATTATTACGGCTCTTAAAGTTGCGACCACTGACTTGGAATTTCGGTAGTAATTTTTAATAATTTCCAAGCGTTGCTCGTTCGTGAACTTTATCATGATGAAAATGTTGAGTTTAATCTACGTTT
Organism: Xylophagus ater; assembly: GCA_963422695.1. NCBI lineage: Eukaryota > Metazoa > Arthropoda > Insecta > Diptera > Xylophagidae > Xylophagus > Xylophagus ater. The sequence continues at coordinate 6,424,023 of OY730486.1, read as the reverse complement.
TGACATTGACAGGTCATTATTAATGTTTAAGGGTGCGTTCGTATAAAGATACAAAATTGTTATGACCCTATTAAAATACCCTATATAAAAAAAGGCTGTCATAATGACTCGGATTGTTAGTTATTCAAACTAAAAAAAGGCCCTATACATAATTTTTCAATAGTTAGTTACTAAAGCAAATAAGCATAGTTCATAATAATATAGCAAAGATAAAAATAAATCGAAAAAAAATACTATAATTAATTTTCGAAAGAATTCATTTGTAAACTGATTAAGTAAATTATTTCTAATATCGATAAAAAGTCGATTTTATTAGAGAGCAAATCAAGTAAATATATTTCTTTTATATAATGACTAATTTGAACTATCTTCTTCGCCATTAATTTCAGCTAATTTTTCTTCTTCATTTCTCTTTTACTTCTTAGTATACTTACTATATATACAGTCTATTCACACAATGTGAAACTATAACCAAAATTGTATCCTGGGTTGAATAAATTCATATCATATGCAAACAATATAAACACACACAAATATATGAACAACTGATTTACCATCATCATAGCTAAGGATAACAATACTTAATACATTTTATATGTGTACATATATATGCCATGGCATTACCATCATTACCCGCCGGGTTCAATTAATCACCCGCACACAATAACAAAAACAACGTAACACACATTTTCTATATACGGAAATGGGTTTTATGGTTTTTGTGGAGGTTTTTAAATAGTGCCTCAAAAATCGTCTTAAAATTTTAGTATTATAATCCGCTTATATAGGAATAATGGAAACAGGGCAGAACGAAAAGGTGTAGGTTGTGTTATATGAATATGAAAATTAATTAACCTGCGCGATTAACTTGATGGAAAATTTGTTTATGAAAATATTATTTAATGTAATTATCTATTTTTAAATAGAATTAATTTGGAATATTTCTTTATTTTTACAGTTTGTCACAGTTGTATTATGAAACATTTACGAACAGAACAGTATTGTCCGCGATGTGATCTAATGATAAACACGGCGAAACCAAATATCAAGTAAGTTTACACTATTTTTGTTTTTTATGATAATCTTTGGTAAGAAGTCTTGAGGCTTATTCTCGAACTTAATTGAGTTTATTAGTATACGAATCGATTCGTATCTTTCCTATTCGTGGCGATTTAATATGTCGTATTCTCGTACCTAAGAGTTTCCGTAGATAATTGTAAAATCATGACTGGCGAATATTTTACTGGAAATTTTTACATTAGGGGTTGTTAAATCCTTGAAGTTTTATGTTTTTATATCAGTATGTACGTAAACTGAAAAGGTTAGCATTCTTAATAACCACAACTTGTAGGTAAAACAAAAAATTCTAATATTTTTATCTCATTATTTGAATTCCAGAGATTTCTGAACATTTTCTTGTACTAAATTTTAAAATTGAAAAAATTGAAATAAAAATATTTGAGGCGGTGCCAATAAATAAAAAGTCTTTCCTGGAATTACCCTAATAAATTCAAAACCGAAATAAAAATTGTATTTTATTAGTTTTTGGGAGAGTTTATATGTAATCAGTTATTTTCGAAAAATTACAAATTCTCAAAAATATTGCAAAAAACATATTCCCGTAGTCAAGAATTCATTTTCGGCTGGTTAATCCCAGTTGAGTAATTTCCATATTATATCGACACGAATTCACTCGCAATACGGATGACCAGAATACCGATTTTGTAAAATTCGATTCAATACCAGTAAACTCGATTCAGTTTAATAATAGGCATCCTTGTCATCATGATATTCGCATAGAGTTAAAATTCCAGTTTATTTTTCCAATTGAATTGACGTTCATCTGTATTCTCATATATGGCATAGATTTTCAGTCTGTAAACAAGATATCTCGTTATTAGTGTTTGTAAAAGAAAGGTTCTGTGTGATATAAAAATACATGTGTGTGTACAGTCTTTTTAACAAACACTAATGATGAGATAGATTTTTTTGCGGCCCTGAAATGATGCCAAAATATTATAGTAAGCATAATAGCCTTTTATTTCGACACTTCAAGTACTTGAATATAAAGGACAACAATCGTCAAATGGAAAAAGATTGATAAACGTTAATAATAATATTGTAATAATGGAGAACTGTCCATAATTATAAAGTATTTGGTTCAATTAGCTGTAAGCAGTACTTCATTAAATATTTTTACCTTCAAGAATTTGAATTTTGTAAATAAGAAAGTGCCTAATATTTTTCTGTTATATTTGATTTAATTTACTCAAGAAGTAATTTTGATAGAAAACACAGGTTTATATGCTAATTAAAAATTGTAAATTTTTTATTAATTTATAAAGTATACAGTACTAGCGGCTCGTCCCGGCTTGGCACGGGTGGACATTTTTTTAAAAACATTTTGGGATAAACGTAGAGTAAATGTATCTTTTTGCAAGACTTTATTTACATTTTTGTACCTTTTTATTTTATGGCTTAAGTAATTTAATTTTGTAGAATTTTGTGGAGATTTACGAAGATAGAGAGAGGGGGTAGTCTGGGGTTCCACCGGCAAGTCCGCTGAGGGTCCGTGCGCCTGGCGCCAGTCTGGAGACTATAGAGGCCCTACAATGGATCAATGGGACCCCAGCCGTCGCTAATGACACTGAATATCGAGTGATTGAAAGCAATAGTCGTAAAATCTCAATTAGGGTCTTTGTGCATGAAGTTAGACTACAGAGAATATTAGACGTGACAGACATGAATGTGAGAATTATTGGATACAGATGTATGCGGAATTACATTTTTTAAGTTTTAGTAGGGATCCCTATTTTTTTCTAGTAATAAATATAGCCTATGTTACTCAGGGATAATGTAGCATTCTAATGGTGTAAGAATTTTTGAAATCGGTCCAGTAGTTTTTGAGTTTATTCGTTACAAATATACATACGAAAATACAAATCTTTCCTCTTTATAATATTAGATTAGATAGGGCTATGTATGGAATATCATAAATTTTGTTGAATTTTTCCATGACCATTTTAAATAAATGGGACTGAATTTCGTTAATACAGTGCTCAATTTCCTCCTTTAAGGTGTGGGTGGTCGTGGGCTTGTTGACATAAACCTTAGACTTCAAAAAATCTCAAAGAAAAAGTCCAACGGCGTTAAATCGCATGGTCTGGGCGGCCAATTCTGATCACCAAAACGGGATATTACACCACCAGGAAATGACTCATTATTTTTTTTAAAAATTGCTCAACAATGAAAAGGCGTTGTTCTTTCGCGTGTAGTGCTCCATTTTTAATAACCCTAAACTGTCAGCTGTCACGCTGCATTTTTTTCGTTGGCAACAATTTACCGAACAAATAGCACAAAATTTAAATTTTGATTTTTGGAACACCCTTTAGTTCTATCTGTCAAAATGTTTGTGTAGAATATTTTTTGAAATATAAAATAAAGTTTTTTTTTTTGAGCTTCATAAGTTAAAACCGTTGACTAGAAAGAATTCGAGATCAAAACGGACAATGGCGGTTTAACTATTTTGAATAAACTCTCCCTTTTGTGTTTTTAATTGGTAATTATACTCTTTTTTAGTATAAGAGATATTGTGTCATAGCAACAAAAAGTATCAAATGCAGTTGTTTCAATTGTAACATTAAAATTTCAATTTAACTATCTCTCTTTTTTTTTAATATTTCGTGAAAAACTCGAAAATAAACAATTTTCTTATGATTTGTACGACCTTTACAGCTACTAAAGACTGTAATTAGTAAAATTTTATATAAGTAAGCGAATTGTAAAAAAAAAAACACAACATAAAAGTCTTTAAGAACTTTAACTGTGTATATTCCCAAGTCTTTATTTACTTTTCTCATTATTCTTCTTCGTGTTTATTTACCTTATTTAATGTCTTAACGCGTGTATTGCAATCTTTTTATTCAAAGACAAGATGAAGAAAATTTTACATATATTTTCACATTTTTTTCGTTATTTTTTTTTTTTATTATTATTCACATTTCACCTTAATCTCACATGGGTTCTTGTTTACATTGAAATATGTTCTTTCGTATATACTTGAATAATTCTTGAGACTTGTTTTTTTGGTATCCAAAAGTTCTTGATTCTGGTATTTTTATGTGAAAAACCTTTTCAGCTTCATTTCGTTCTTTTTTTTTTCCTGGTCTTTCTATATCGGCTTTTAGTGGGATCATAGCATAATTTTTTCCCATAAGATCTTATTCGTGTTTTTTTTCCACACGAAAAGAATTTTATCCATTTCGTCGATTTCATATCAATTTCGAATGATATTATCGCTATTATTGAAACCATTCTTATATTATTTTCATTTTTTTTTATTGGTTGGTTGTGTTGAAGAATTTTTCGAATATGTTTCTTCAATGTCCAACATTTATATTCATTTTATAAGAAATGGGTTTCTGCTTTCTTTTTCTTTTTTGGGAATCCCAACAAAATGTGAAAAGGGTTGTTATAGGTTTGTATAGTATATACCTATTAGGAATGAGAAAGAAAAGGTAGTCTAGAAAAATCGTATCCCCTGTTTGTTTGCGGGTTGTTTTATACAAAAAATCCAGATATATTTTATAGTACAGCGTTTTCCAAACTATGTTTCCGTGGAACATTGATGTTTCTGTGGAAAATGAATAAGTGTTTCGTGAAAAACTATCGAAATTAATCGCTAGTTGATCTAATTAATGATTGATTTAACATAAAAATATAAGAAACTGCCATTAACACGCGGACGTGAATGTTATAGCATTTTCACTGTGATGTCAAATGATATGAGTTTTTTACTGTTAAATATTCTGGACAAATCACGTTGAATGTGATGGCCGTCACCGGTGACCGGGACTAAGTTTGTTCGAGGTTCCGTGCGGACCAGTGACTCCCACCATAATATGTAACGCATAAAAGAAATTTATGATGGCCTGACGGACAAGCCATGTAAAATTAGCGTGGCTGGGAACATGTTAACACAAGAGTATCCCATTGAGTTAAAATTAGGTATTCATTTTTTTTATTTCCTTGTACAACATACAAGGAAAAGTTTCGATATTATTCTGCAACTAAATCAAAGTCCATGAATAGATTCGATGCTGTACCATATTATCTGGTACAGATACTGAATAACCAAGTTGTTCCGTTCAAATTTCTGGATTTCTGAAGTGTTTCGTCGTAGGAAAAGTTTGGAAAACGCTGTTATATTGGATGGAGACTGCGAGACACAAAATTTATAGTGAATATTTATGAAAACCGATTTGCATTTATTATCCAATGAAAATTTTAAACTAAAAATGTGTACTATATAAAAAATGAGGGTTTATTATATACATTTTTTATAGTTATCATGTTGAGAGCCGAAATTTATATTATAGGATTCCATCCCTAACCGGCCCAAAAACGAAAAAATAAGGTCAAGTTTTCCGTTTTTCAAAAGAAAATTATAATATTGATCGATTTCGGTTGGACATATTTTGACCGTCGTTAAAATCAAATTGTATATACGAGAAGCTTTATGCTTTTTGAACTTTGAGAAGCTAATTTATTATTATTTTCTCAGAGTTTTGTTTTTGGTGCAGATTAAACATGGAAGAAAATAATTTGAATGACATTTTTACTTAGCTATGTTTTTTTTTTGTTTTATAATAGAGTTATTTTCTTGAACTGACAGTCTTCGTTGTAAACAAGTGAAACTTTTCAAAGAAGACCACTTTATGATATAAAAGTACTTAAAAATTTTATGATGAATTATAATATAAAGTTTTTTGAGTGTTCATAAAACTTAATCCGTGCAGTACCATTAATACTATTGAAATTACGTCATTCGTCAACTATATACTATTTACTGCCTTTTGACCCATTCCATATTCTAAAAATAATGAGGGAGACTTAGTAGCGATATATAGTTTAATGAAACATAAAATTAATTTGGGGGTAGAACTCTATAGCTCTGGTTATAATTTCGGCCATCTTTAAACAGTGACCTTTTGTGAAAGAGATCAGGATTTCGTTTAAGGTTGTTAGGGGTTTCAAGTGTTCATAGGGATTGACTACATTGGATGCAAGTATGGAGTTTCCTTATGTTTTCTTAAGAGGCCTTCAGACTATCTGTTTTGTCATATGAGTTTGTATAAATTTTGTGTAAAATGTCCGCGCAGGTATACCGTGAACTCATAAGGAAGACACTAATAGAATGATATATATATAGTTTATTCGTTTTTTAACATTACACACACAGTTGTTATCACAACTGAAATTCAATTGTCGCAATTTGCCAATAATTTCACAACTTTTCTGTGTTTAGAAATATTTAGAAATATTTCTATTGTTTAAAGATGAATAAATAGATTGTCTGAAAGCATCTTTAGCATAAAAAATGGTACAGCTTAGAAGCTGTGCTGTGATTTAGTAATTATTTAGCAATAATCCTTCAAAAGCATTTCAGTGCTCACTTGAAGAACACAAACAGAAAATATACCTGAAACACGACATAATAAAGTTTCTTGCGTCATAATTCTTTTTGGAAATTATTTTCTTTTCTTATATACCGAAAATCTAATATCTTCTTTTGTTTTTCAAACAAAATATATATTTATTATATATATATTTTTTTTTTCGTCTAGATAAACCCTTTTTCTTCTCATAGAGCTCTCAAAATAATCACACTTTTATATCTTTTTTGTCTGGTATATTCAATTTCACTTGGAAAATCCCATCGATTATAAAGCAAACATCCTTATATTGCTTAGGTTAGTAGTTTTTCATTTCCTTCACATTTACTTTAACATTTTAACTTATGTTTTGATCTAATGGTCAGATTTTTTGTCTTTTGAAAAAAAAGGGTCACTTAAAGGTTTTACTTCTATGTCACTCCTCTTTTATCTACAATCTGAGATTTTATGTGTCTATATCTTCCGAAAAAATAAAGAAAATAAATAAAATCAAGTAAACATAACCTCTTCAAGATATAAAAAATAAATGAAAATCGTATCAGAAAAATATTCAATGTAACCAAAGAAGAAAATTATGGATATACAACGAGAATGTTATTGATAGTTTAATTCCCCTCTCAAATATTTCCAATATTTATATAAAAATAACCTCCCTTATCTTTTATATAAACCCTTGAAAGATTATTATATATATTTTCCTCTTGTAGAGCCAATTTTATTGTGTATTTTCCGAATGTTTTTCCAACTATATATCGTTCAGAAAAGGAAAAAAAAAACATTTTCTAATAATTTTTCGTTTAACCAAAAAGTTAAATGTTAACAGATAGTAACTGGAAATTGGCCTATAGCTGATTTTTTGATGCCTTATGGTGGGAAATGGGACTCGTTAATAGAAAAACAACCGCAAAACTAATAATATTTAAAGGTTTTTTCTGAATATGGTAACTTTGTTTCCTATATTTCAAATTCGCTTTAATTCGCAGATAGCCTGGGTCCTAATAACATAAATATCTTCTGGAAATTTTATTCAAATCAGTTTACTAGTTTTTGAAGTATATCAAAAAATTTTATTGAAGAGACTTTTTTTCTACTACAACTATTTTTTTCTTCATTATCGTTGAACTGATTTTACTGAAATTTGGCATATTATCGCTTGTTTATGTAATCAATGTATGTAAATAATTTGAACAAAATTGCTCAACAAATTTTCAAATTAAATTCATAAAACAAAAGAAAAAAGACGGAACTTTCTGGTCGCCGTGGTTTTTCCTTTATAACTTCGTTCCCTCTCTATATTGCTGCAATATCAAATTAAGTTAAGAACTAAACAGCCTATATTGCAAATTTCATCAAAATCGGATAACTCGGTTTTGAGTTATCTTCTTGTGTACGGACGGACGGACATACATACATACCTACCGCCAATTTGAAACTGTTGGTTATTTTAAGGATTTTCTATACCTATATTATATGTGTAGTGCAATATTTGAAGTAATATTTTCACACGAAAAAGGGGACTTTTTTTTGGTTTCATATCTCAAATGAATATTGGTAGGCAGGCAATTCGTCGACAGGGCTATAAACAGTTATCGAATGTACACACAATTTAAGAGGAGCCACAAAATAAAAAAAAAAAAAAAACAAAATATACGATGGGGAGTAAAAGAAGTTAAATTGGATAAAATCATGGCATCGTATAGTATACTCCTTTTCTTCCTTTTCTTCCTTTTTCAATATTGTGTATGCAATGAGGGGGGTTTAATGTTCGTATAACGCGTGTTTGTGCCCTTCGATATATATTATTACTATATTCCTATAGATTTTTCATATACACACCGCATATCGGAATGGAAAACAAATTTCACTTGATTTGATTTTTCGCACATTAACACTCCCTCTTCGTCGATGATTTTCTATTACGTATATGGTTGTTATTGTTATTTTTGTTTTTTTGGGGAGATTCACCCATCAATATATTAAATGAAGTTAGACTCGTTTGAGATATTGTCTTCTATATATACGAAACCCATATATTACATCCAATATTGAAAGAGAAAAGGGGGAAAAGTCTTGCTTACGTGTACTACTACTGAAAGTCTATATATTTTATATTTTATGGACTTGAAAATCTATCAAGAAAATTGATCACTTTTAAAAGGCATGTATATATATATGATATCGAAATTGCTTTAAATTTTGTAAGAGTATATAAGCAGAAAAATAAAAAAAAAATAAACATCAATATAAACGATGTACGCGCGATAAGAAGACAACATAGCGAATCCATATATGATTCCTTTTCAGAGAAGATGAATGATATTATCAAAAAATTTTCTTTTTATATCCATATTCACTGGTTGTTGTTATCAATTTACAAAATGATAAAAGAAAAAAAGCGTTTTTTACGTGCTTTTGATGAACTTGCACAATTATATGTTTTCGAATTTTCTTTTAAATAGTTATAAGAAAAAAAGTTAATGTGATTTTCATGAACTTCCTGCCTTCCTGTGTTAATGATTTCTTGGGATTTTTCCTTTTTTTCTCAAGTTGGACGTATCTTATTGGTATATCAGATGATCTTGACCTATCAGTTTTGAATAATGCATGTGCGTTCATCTTTAAAAAAAAAATACTTTACGAAGGGATAGAGTATATTTATGAGGAAAAAAATTTAATAATTGCATGCAAGCTGCATGCTTCGTCTACTTAAAGTCGACTTCAATCGAAAAATCGTGCATATATGTAAACCCGGATTGATTTGACTTTGATTTGAGACGATCTGATCAAAAATTTTCCGGTTCGACTTGAAATTTGCATATAAACGCAGATCGACTTGAAAATTTAAATTGAAGTATGAAGCGATACGTAATCTAGAAAATAGAAATATGTTTGCAAGTATCTGTCAAAATGAATCAATCAATTTAAAGACAATCTTTCAATCTGTTAAAGATAAAAAAAACTCGGACTGAGTTTCAAGTCAATTTTGAAGCCACCATGTAAACGAAGTATGTAATAGATCTTAACTACTACTGTGCGGCTGTATTTTATAATAGAAAGCTTCATCAAGTCTTAACCCGAAATTATCATGGGAAGAGGGAAACATCGGAAAATACAAAAAAACTGAACTAATATACTAATTAATTTGCTTAAACATAACAAAACGGATATGAAATTTAAAGAAAGTTCGGCTTTGCACATTATAATCTCAATATATACGATTCATGAAGTTTAGTACTTTTCCTTGAGTTCGGTTATGCTTGGCTCTTCTCATTATAATTGAGCCTTTATATACTTCAAATGTGCTGCTTGTGCATGAAACCTGCGACGTATAGAATCGAAATTATAGCTTAAGTAAATAAGATGCCGCAATATACCTCATCATCTACAATAAATTAAATAACAAAAAAACAGGGCTTAATAAATCTCTTTTTAAAATGTTTTTCCACTATTTATCCCATTTATGGCTTCATGAAAATCCCTCTTGCTAAATTCTACCTTTTTATGTTATAGACTGTATAGACTCTAGTACAAGACAACAAAGAATTCCTTGGAGAAGGAATTTTACAAAAGTATTCCACCATGTTGTAAAATGCTTCTAATTAATTCCAAAGTTTTATTTTTTGTTTTTTTTTTTTTGTTTTCTTGTAATTGTTATTGCTGAAATGTGCAAAAATTTAATATAATTAGAAAAATATTCTATATAGAAATTGATATAAGGCACTTGTTTCCTAATAAAAAAGAAATCTTCTAAAAGCCCAATAAGAAAAGAAAAAAAAAGAAGAAAATTTCCAAAAATTTTGCAACTTAAAAACTTTCTCAATTAAAGTTCTGATGTAGATCCTAATTACTTCATCTTTTCCTGCTTTCTATTATAAACCCATGATTTCGGTTTTTTTTTGTTTTGTATGCTTTCTTCAATGGTAGTTAATATTACAATACTGAATTTAGTCGGAACATTTTATTTCGGTATATAATTTAGAAGGGTTGAAAAAGTGCTCTTATAAAATGGAACAGACGCGGCCAGTCGACAAACAGATTGTAAAATCTTCAAAAAAATATGTTCAATTTTTAAGACAAATTCTAAGATAATAATTATTTATGAAATAACATGCAATAATTTGGCGAATACAACTTCTTTATTTTATAATTAACTAAAAATGATTGCTAATTCGCGGGGCGAAACATATTTATTTGACTATATTAAAAATTACACACAAAGATTTATTAATCTTCTTGATCAGAGGTGAGCGTTTCCCTATAGGGGGGAAAAGGTATCGAAAAAATTCCCCGAAGAAAAATGTTTGAATTTATCACTGTACGTGGAGCAACAAAATTCATTTGAGTTCCAATGGAGCTATAACACGCTACCGTTCTAAGTATATGAACTGATAATGTATTCAGTCTGGGTTCTGGAAGGAAATCTACAGTATGTTAATTCAAAAATAGTATAGAAACAAATACTTCTACTAGGGAAGTAGTAAGTGGCCTGCGGAATAGATTTACACTATTTGGACTTTTGTTATCTCTAAGTTAGAGCAAATTCGAAGAGGAGATAAGAAAGTGTAGGCAAAGAAAAATAAATACATGAAGAACCGAGCCTGGATTTGATCCAGGGTCTCATCAGCTTCTAGAAACGAGGTCTTTACCGACTTGACCATTCAACACTGTGTTTATCGATCTGTTCATTTGCCTTTTCTAACTAAACATTATTCAAACAATACAACTGTTATTCGAAATATAACAATTATTCTATAACCTTTCAATTGCTATGCCAATCATTTGTATTAACAACTATTATGAAACTAATATCATACTCCTACAAAAGATATGAATTGTTTTTTTTTCTCAAAATTACTCCCATTTCTACCATACCGTGTCTAAATTTCGAATATACTACCCTGATCAAAAACAAAACGGAATAACCACCGTGTGGTGTGGCGCTCCCATCGTTCCGGTTCTGGTCTCTTTCGGCGAATTGCTTCACGCAAACGTCTAATAACGCCCAAATAATACTCTTTGTTTACTGTCTGGCCTTCTTGCAAAAATTCATGATACACTACACCGTTGTAATCCATGAAAACCGTGAGCATTGCCTTCTTTTTTGACTGAAAACGACGTGGTTTTTTGGTTTCGGCTCATTTGGTGAACGCCATTCACTTGTCTGATGTCTGGATTGCATGTCGTACTCATAAACCCACGTTTCGTCTTCAGTAATGATCCTTTTGATGAATGTGGGATCGGATTCAGCCTCGCAAATCATGTCTTTTGCGACGTCAACACGGTCTCTTTTTTGCATAAAATTGTAAAAAATCGCCAACACACACAGAGATAGATGTACTCTTGGCTACGTAACTTTTGCAAATTTCAAGCTATGACGCTAGATTTAGAGGGAATATCAATAACAGATGTACCAATTTCACAAAAAAAAAAAATAGAACTCAAATCGGAACAATGGGAGCGCCACACGGTGGTTATTCCGTTTTGTTTTTGATCAAGGTAGTATATTGCTTTTAGAGTTTTCCAAGAATTATCTTAATGTCAGTTGTACTGGCACAGGTCCTTTAGTTGGGTATAAATAATTCACTAAAGAATAAACTTTTCCCGGACATCACGAAAAGTTTATAATTACGACTAATTAGTCAAAAATCAAAACAAATCAAAGTTTTCATTTCGATAAGAAATAAACAACCAAAAAAAGAAAAAAAAATACAAAAACTTCGATTTTTTTCGCTGCTAATCAATAAATTTATGGTCAAGTCATTCGACCGTGTAGAAAAAGAATATTATGCTCACGTATAGTTTAATTGTTCATAATGAATTCGTGTTCATCTCATTTGAAATAACATCTCTTACGGATAGTATGCAGTTGAAACGGAACATATTTTTAAAACACGTTCACGGACAGTAAAAAGCTCATCACATTTGGCATCACAGTGAAAAAATGAATGCTACAGCATTCACGTCCGCGAACGTGTTAACATGGTCCTATTCAATAGTAAATTTTCGATTTTGGATTTCGCTGATATCAGTTTTTTGTATATGAGAAATTTTGTTTCGTTTGTACTCTGCCCGTACTAAGTCCATACCAAAGAATAAGTAATTCTATAGTACCTATAGATTTTATCTCTGCCGTGACGACGTTTTTCAGATTTTGCTAGTAAATTTTCAAATAATTGTCTATCGACTGCTGACATATACTTGGTTCACATGGCGACTTCAGAATTTGACTTGAGATCGGCTTGAAATTCAACCCGCGTTTTTTAGCTTTACCGGATAGAAAGATTGACTTGAAATCGATTTCAAATCAACGACAATTTCATACGTTATGTTATGAATAGAGGGGAATTTTCATACTCCATTTTAACTTTCTAAGCCGATTTGAAGTCGATCTGGTTTTACATGCAAATTTTAAGTCGATCAGATGTTTGTGATCGGATTGACTCAAGTCGATTTGAAGTCGATCTGGTTTTACATGCACGATATTCGGATTGAAGTCGACTTCAATCCGATCATGTAAACGAAGTAATAGCAAAGTGTAACTATGATAAAGTCCCGAAACTTCCTATCCTTACCGTACCGCCGTTTTTCAAATTTTGCCTGTTCTTTTTCAAACAATTTTCTATCCACTGCTGGCATAGATAGCTACATATTGTACGTATGGATGAAAGAGAAATATAATCTAAGCAAAGAGGCACGTGTTGAAATTTAATTTGCACCAATAATAGAAGAAATATAAGGTTTTTAAGAGTTTTCCATGTGCCTTTTTAAGAACATTTCATTCTCTCTCTTCCTGATGGATTTTACCTAAGAAAACTAAATGTACTCTTGCGTATTCTTTCGCACTTATTGCCACGTGCTTTTTCTGGCTACTTCGCTAGCTTTCTTCACTTTATTATAGTTACACTTTGGTAATATGTAGCTAAATATTGTATATACGTGTGGGTGAAAGAGAAATATGATGTAAGCAATGAAGCACGAGTTGAAATTTTTATGGCAATGCACAAATACTAGAAAAAAACTAAGATTTTTAAAAGATATTCACGTGCTTTTTTAAAAAATTTTCATTCTCTCTCTTCCTGATAGAATTTCTCTTTGAAAATCGCTCTTTTACACTTATTGCTTCGCTAGTTTTGGGTACTTTATCATAACTCATACTTCGTCCATACTATGCTTTATATGAAAGTACAAAAAAGTAAACAAAAAATCTATAGATACGAAATGAAGTGCTCATTTCTCACCTAACTAATGAGTTGAGTGCACTTTATATCGCCGAAAAGTGTAAAGAGTCTAACATACATAAGTTCTATATGAAAATTCATCATCTTCTATATAAGTTAAAGTTATTCTTATGCCATCGTTTTCTTCTGTATTATCTTAAATGAATCGTTTTCTACATATAGAATATGATTTTATGTTATAAGGAAAACTATGTAGAAAACTTCGCTCTGTGTGTGACTATGACGGGTGGTATATTCGTGCTTTGGCGCTAATTGAAACGTTTTTTTTTTCTTGTTGGTATTATTTTCATCTCTCTTCTGACGATGGAGTCTCACAAACAAATTACATAGCAAAAATTTTGTCGATTTACGAAAATTTTTAGCTTTTTTTTTTGTTTTTTTCTGTGTATAAAGAAGTTTTAAGGGAAAAACTTGAGAAACGAGAAAAACGAGACGTTTAAGATGAGATAAAGTCTTAAAAAACCTTATTTATATAACCGAATATTACGCATTTCTTATTTTAGATACAACAGAAAAAAAATAATAGAAATTTCATATAAATATATATATTTCATTTCACTCGCGTTTTCATACTTGATTATAGTATCTAGATGTAGTGTGTTTCGGGTATCGCATCTTATATTATCTCGCTTTAAGAACGTTTTATATGCGTTTAATGTACAATAAATATATATATATATATAGAAAACTTCTATATGAAGTAGCCAAAAATACTATACGATGAGAATGAACGATATAGTATAGTCAAAAAGATTAGTGGAGTCTGGTTCTGGTCTGGTCGGGTCTTGTCTGATTACTTAACCTTGTCGAGAAGAATTTATACCATTTCTCTACGACTATACGTTTTTTTTCTGTTGATTTCATTTCAGTTTCTTTTCAGAGTTAAGCTTTAACTTTAATATTATTATTTTCTTCATAGGATTTCTTCTATATCCATCCATTTATAACATCACTCTTCTCCCATCTTCTTGTATATATAATAACGTGATTTCCCATTCAATTATATAACAATATATAAATGTAATGTCCATCGATTTTCATTGTAGAGCAACGAATGTGTCTCTATAACTCTTATATGGTATATATGGTGTAGATTTTGCAGCAGTAGCATGTACAATTATTGGTCGGAATACAGAGTCTTCATTCGCAGCAGGCCACTTATTTTTCTTGGTGTTGTTGGTTGTGTTCATTTTTCTATAAAAGGAATTGACTTTGTATTTATATATGTGTTTTTTTCTCGAATTTCTATATATTATTCGAAATATATATCGTTTTTGAGAGTCAACAACACAGATTTTCATATATAACATATACGAGTTTATTTTTGTGAAAGTTTATTTTATCGGTTTCGGTTTATTAAGATGAAAATGATGTATAAATATGTTTTTAAAGTTATATCGTGTAAAGCCACATCATCTTGATGGGGATTTCTTTTTTTTTCTTCTTCATATCAACATTGTTTCCTTATACTTTTTTTAATTCGTCTATTTAGTTATAAATATTATCTTAATGCTTCTTGTTCTTTTTGATACTTCTAAATTAAATATACGACAGATTTTTTCTTCTGTTTGTAAATATAGTACATATATCTAATACTCGATTTATACGGTATTCGAATTGCATATGATTTCAGTGTAACATGGTAGAAGAAAAAACTTCCATTTACACAGCAATATTTTAGTTTAACACGATCACGATCACGATCACGAAATGTTCTATTGTGGATTCGAATACCACGTTTTCGATTTACACAGTTTTCTGAGAAACCTATCTTCGGTGTAACTCGAGAGATAGGTGTATATCACGACGCGTATATAAATACAGCGTCGTGTGCATTGATCATAATCTTAGCATAAAATAAAGAGTAAAAAAAGCGAACGTATCCAACATATCTAGTTATTAAGATGTCATTTTTTTATTTCTTGAACCAGAAAGATTTTTTTTTTTTTAAAAGATAATAAATGATTTTGAAGAAAGATTGAATGTAGCCGAAAAAGAGGAACAATTTTTTTTTTCTTAAAGAAAATATTATTGGTCTGAACAGCAAGGAAATCATCAACTATAACATAACAAGCCTGAAAGATTTAAATAAATAAACACGCATACACGATTCGAAATTTTTGGATAGATTTAGCACTTTTTTTTTTAGTGTTTATATAAGTCCTCTCCTCACCAAAAAAATGTGTAAATAGTATTAAACTATATGAAAGTGCCAATTTACACTTTCAAAATATTATGGTGTAAACTAAATTATAGATTTTAGATGTAGTTTTCATTCTATAGACACTCGTCAAATGTAAAAACCATTCAGAAAACCTATAGGGAAGTTAAAAAAAGGAAAGAATTGTAAAGAACTGAGACCTGGAATTGAATCAGAATCATGAATGAAAGAATGTACAGATTACGCCATGCGCATGTCGGCCATTTTAAATATTTATTTTGATACTTTTTTAATATCACATGTGATTTTCTTTCAAATAAATAATCGTAATTTTTCACATAAACAATGTATTTTAAGTCCCCTGTGACGTAAGTGCGCAGAAAAAACCAATTTGAAATATGAGAAGGCGTAATCTGTATATTCCTTCATTCATGAACCAAAATCTATCTCGTCAGTCACTACAACAACGAAGTCTAAACGAACTAGATCACTAAAAACGAAACTTATAATCTGTTCAGTTTGCTTTTTCTATATAGTCGATATTACAATAGTTATTTATAATAATTGTATTTTGTATTCCGTCTATGAACTCGTACATCTCAACCATCTTGACAAAAACAATTTATTACGACTGACGTCAGAAACATACGTACAGGGCCTTTGGCAAGCTAAGGTAGCCAGCCATACATAATAATAAACCTACAAAAAGTTATTTTTAGATAGTCAAATTTAAAAGACTTACATATTCCAGAAAAATGTCAAATCTATCCAAAATTTGTAACCGTGTTTATAGTAAATTGTAAAGAAATATTATTATTAGGTGGAGTCATAAATAATTGCCGGGTTTTCTATATTTGTCATTTAAACTATTATGTATTTAAAGACTGTACTAAAATGTTTTGTACTGTATTTCTTGAGTTATGTCTATGATTACTAACTGATTAAAAATTACAAATTTACACTTCAACCTTGATTGTCTAATCAAGTTCGCCCTTGGAAAGGTATTACCTATTCACTACAAATAGCAAGACAAAAAAATATTTTTCATATGTTGAACAAGAGTCCTATAATTTAATTGCTAAGCTTTGTATTAAGACTTGTACCTGAAAATCACTGGTAGAGAAGCCTAAAATTCAAAAACTAACAGGTGCAAATGGAAAAAGGGGCACTAAAGTGAAAAAATACCAGCCTCTCAGAGACTTGGCAACAAAATGCATATTAGGGATAAATGATTCAATGACGTACCAGAATATTTCGAAACAAAAAATTTGGAAGCAACATATCGTTATAAAGATAGCTAAACTGATATAAAATTGTTTCATTGCAGCTGATGATTTGTTTAATTAGTTAAATAAGTTGTAAAGAAAGTCCATTTTTCTATAAATGGACGCATTGAAAAATTATGAAGTTATATTGGCTATTTTTGACAATTTTTCTATGGCTATGTACACATAGAAGAGTGCTTGCAAAAAAGATTATAGCCCCTCAGAACATCACACTAGAAAAGCCAATTGATTTTAGAATATTGCAGAATTTTTAAGATATAGCCCTTACTTAAATCTATAGTACGTTGGTTATTTATTTATGATCTAAGAAATGACGCGATAAAATCTTATAATATCGTCATGTCCGGAGATGATTATGAAATAATTTACCTTTAATTATTCCGAACATCTTTTCCTATATAAGGTTCAGGATTTTTGGCTTTTTTTTGTGGAGAATGAATGCCTCTAAGGTATTTCAATAAATCCTCAAAAATTTTACCTAAAAGACTCAGTTACTATACAGTCTCCTAAGTGTATATTTTTCATTATTCTCGAAAATTTAATGATTTTCATAATATTTCTCCTATTATTCATGAATCGAAATTTTCTCATAGTCTAGACTCTATAGACTTACAATCAATTATATCTAGAGAAAAGTAGGTGTGATGGAGTAAGTACGTATATACTATGGTTACCAACCCGCACATCACACTTTTCCTAGGACATTTACTTTTTGATTCATTGGAAAGTTTTCCTTTTTCCTTTTTTTTTTGTGTTGGGTGATGGCAAAAAAGTAAATATTAATAAAATAAATATTTTGAGTAAAAACTCTCATCAAATGAAGTAGTCACATAAATGATCAAAGAGAATACTTACATTTTAAGCTATTTTAAAGCTATATGCAAAGCAGATATATAATACTGGAAAATATTTCTACAAATGTTAACAAAAATCCTGTAGAAATTCGGTGATTTTTTTCTTTTTTTTCTTTTTTAAAGTGGATGGTTTTTATACGAAATTTAACATTCACCCTTTTTTTATGGGGAAACATAAAAACAGGAATAAAAAAAAAGGATGAAGAATATATAGAATCCTTTTCTGTAAAGTAGAAAATGTTTTCGGATCGGACCGAGGTGTTGTTATCATTCGTATTCGACTTTAGTGATATGGTATGGTTCTACTCATCATCTTCTCTTTGAGGGGGGGTTTTTTTTCTTCCCGGGACAAGCGAAATAATATTTTTGTCGTCCTTTTATTTTTTCTTTTTCCAGACATACATATATAAGATTAAGTAACAACTTCCGGATTTTATGTTAATAAGCATCCGTATTTTAAAATAAAAAAAACATATTTTTTTATTCAGTCTTTCATGTAAATTATAATACATAAGTGAACCATTTTTGTTCTTGTTTTATAAAGATCTGGCATTTTCATAACTTCCCAAGGGTATATGATGATCCTGAATTTCGATTATTCTTTTTTTTGTTTTTCTATAATGATATTAACTTTAGGGTACTTTCTATATGACTTTTTGAAATTGCGAATATAATCGACTCAGACATATTATAACGCCTTTTTATGCATATAAAGAAAATTGCATTTATTTTTGTGGACATTTCTACGTTTTTTTTTTTTTCGACTTTGAATTTAACCCATCAAATGTGGATATATGGAAAAAAACAGTATCAGGACGAAACGACGAAACTAACACGACATGGCAAATAAGTTGACAGTTTTATAAGAAACAAAAAAAAAGGAAAACAAAAAAAAAATCTCGGAAGACGATGAAAGAAATAAAACTTTTATATAATATATATAAAAAGAAAAACGGGCCAAAAATCCCAATTCTCTTCCTTGACAACATTATCATTTTTACATTTGAGTGAGTTCCTATAGCCAAACATATATCGTTGGTGAAGGATTCATTTAGAAACGAGACAAGGATATTCGCATTCACGCATATATATACAATATATATGTTTCTTTCAAAAGGTATTGAAAAGATAGCAAAAGATCCTGAACTGAACCCTTGTAAACTCTTCAAAAAAATAAAATAAAATAGGGAATCACATAATAAGAAATAAGTAAGCTTATACAAAAATGTAAAAGCATATATTTATGTATTACCATTTCTGTAACAGAAGGGCAAAGGAAGTGCGACACTGCTTTTTCGATGTGTACATATACTATAATCTATATATATATATATAATATGGTGTTGTGTAGTACAGCAATGTATGATGGTGGTTGTTGTCTTGCCTGATATTTTTGCCTGATGATAAACGATGGCATTACATTTTCCTATACAACATATTATATGCCTGTGGCTGATGTTTTCGGGATCATTTTACTAATGGGTGGATTGAAACTTGTATAAAAGAAGAAAATTTATATATCAATTGGGCCAAACTCTTATATATTTATATACGTGTGGTTCCTCTCTACGGGTCTTGTTGTGCCTCAGATGTTTGAGAAATTTTAAACTGCGCGATATTATTATATTTAAATGAAAAATTATTTTTTTTTTTGTTGTAAAAATGAAATTCTTATCTTTAAGAAAAAATGTCGAATCTTCTAAAGAACAAAATTATGTACATAAAGCATGTAATGTGAGAGATTACTATACAAGTAGAACATTTTCTTTGGTTAGATATAAAAGTGTAATACATAAATCAATTTCCGAGCATAGATATTTTAACATATTTCGATATCGGTTCTTATAAAAGAAGACCAAGAAAAAAAAAACTATATTCTTATATCAAGAGATTGACATCACAAACACAAGGATCCATAGTTTTTTTTTTAAAAACAATTTTAAAATTTCGAATAGTATTTGGTATTTCATATAAATATTCCAAAGATATTGCCGGCAGCATGGATATATCGAACTCTGAAACCTAACCAAGAAAAAAAGGGATATATAGGGAACCAGTCTGTTTTTGCTGTTGTTGCTAGAAATCGGATAGAAAGAAAGAGAGGATCGTTTCATGTTTGGAATCTTTTCATTTTTATAATTCACCTTTTGAACAGAAAAAAAAAAATAATAAAGATGTTTTTTAGCCGCGAGGAAAGTAAGAAAAAGGGATCAAAATCATCGCACAAAGTGATGTAGTTTTTTTTTTATATTTTTGTTCTTAGAGATTTCTTCTAAATTATGTATATACATATATAGCATAAAATAATGAAACGAGTCGTCTTAACGGTATTCTATATAAAAGAAAATATATATATAGGACCATGGTTTTTAAAGGTCCAATGAAAGATTTCGTTCTCAATAGGATAAAAGAAATATGGAAAAATATAAAAAGAAAAACCAAATAAAAGACTAGAACAAAAATCCAATATTTCTTTGGAATTATAATAAAAAGACTGGTAAATATGAATGGCGGATCCTTTTAGATTGTTAAATGTCCAATAAACGGCTTGTTAGTATTGTACAACACAAAAATATCAAGAAAAAATCTAGACGTTAATTAAAATCGGCGGTTTTTTTTATTTGTTTTTCCCATCTTCCCAAAAGGATTTTTGATAATAATCCTAGGTTTTTTTTTTTACAAGTAAATAAAACTATCAAAATGATGCCACATATTGTGAAATTATATACTATATGCTCGTGAACTTAGGCTTTTCTTCTTCTATAGTCTTGATTTCGTTTATCTGCAATTTTTCACTTGAAAGATTTTCTACTAAATTTCCGGTTAGACATGACCCAGCAGCATATCTCACACAATTATATATAAAAAAAATGGATAAGGAAGGTGAAGAGAAAGTATACATATATACCCCAGTAACAAAATAGAAACGGCTTTTTGTCAACTGCGCCCCATTTGCCAAAATCACAGCGAACAATATATATATATATATATGAAACATCGCACATAGAACCTAGAGACGACTTCACTACAAGAGGAAAAAAACAAAAAAAACCAACAAAAAAAGGAATCAGTTTTGGTTCCTTTCACTTTCGTGCGCAATTTTATTCTTGATGTGTTCTCGTGCTCCAACCCCTTGGCGTTAAATGAAATGAAATCCGAGGAGATTTATGTGATCCACTTGTGTTTTTGAATGTGCTCCGGCTTCTCGTACCATCCATCCAACCATTTGCCATTACATCGCTTGGCCTTTTGTAAATGTGAATCTATATGGAAATTATCCTATGACCTTTTTAGATAATTTTGCGAGCTTTAAAGATTTCACATTAAGATAAAAAACAAGAAGAACAACCGAAAAAAAAATGGATCTACAATTTTTTATTATTTTTTGTATACATTTTTAAAAGACAAAAGAAAATAGGAAAATTTAAATTTAAATTGATGTCAGACATATAAACGATTGATTAATCAAATTTGATTTTAACGTTTTTATATAATAGGAACAAAAAAAAAGCCATACCGCCTTGACTAAGACTGAGACTGCTTATCTGACGCGACTATGCAACTGCGCGACTTACTAATTTGTCATTTGAAATTATTGTTTCTTTTCGATCTCTGTCGGACTATTTGCCTGGGTCGATGACGGTGCTTGAGATATGTCTGGGTTTTATTTATTTATTTATTTTTTTTGAGAAATTAATGTTATTTCATGACACACAATAATTTTTGAGGTAGTATAAAACGGAAATAAAAACAAAAAAATAAATTTTACTTTGACTTAAGCGTTTTCTTAAAGATTTTTTTTTTTTTTAAATCAACAAAAAAAATACGCCCACTTGGGTGTATCAGATTCGTGTCGGATTTTTATTATCCACGCGCCAAATAGAAAAACCAGTTCTATGTTGGATGATTTTTTGATTTAGAGATCGGTTCCTCTATATGTAGGTGTGTTTGTGTTGTCACTGAAATGATTTCGAATAAAATGAATATATTTGTACCGAAAAAAGAAAGAAAAATGTTCACTCTTTGTTTTTCAATTTGAAATTAAATTATTTATAGTTCATGAAAATCGATGTTATTTTCTTTTATATAGTAAAGAAAAAGTAAAAGAAAATTCATGTTTTGTTTTTCATGATTTTTGATTTTGAAATTAGATTCTAAGAAGAAGAAAAACATGAGACGACGACAATGTTTTGATATCGGAAAAAAATATATATACGAAATTTATTATTCTAAAAGATTTTGAATTTTGATATTATAGAAACCATAAAATTTTTGAAGCTACGCGCGTTCTTAAAAAAAATAAGAAATTCAATTAAAAAAGTTTAAGATGTTTTTCTTAACGATATAAAACGTGATGAGACATCAGCATGTACTTGTATTATATAACTCACCTCCACCTCCAGGAAGAAAAAAAGGGGTTCCGCGAATGATTTTTCTTCATATTCATAAAATTTTAATCAAAAACTTTTCAATTTATTTTTTATTTTTAAGGATGATCTTAAAACAACGCCTATTTCCTAATTATTTTTGATTATTTCAAATTTTCTAGCATGGCCTATGGTATGATATTCCATTTGTAACGCATAGAAATAATCTTCGGAGAAGAGTTTCAAGACTATCAATGTGTAAAGAAACTGAGTAAACTTAGTTAGTTACGTCCGTTCGTATACAAGATAACTTCAAAATCGCATTATCCGATTTTGATGAAATTTACAATATGAGTTAGTTATTCCTTAATTCGATTTGGTATTGTATTTCAGAAAAATCGCCCGCGGCGGAGCGAAGTTATAAAGTGAAAATCACAGAAACCAGAAAGTTTTGTTGTTTTTTTAAGGTAACACACGCTAGTGCAATCTTAATGGGCACGAAGTGTCAAAAAGTTTGTGTCCGAAATTGAATCAGAGGAAGTTGAGTCTCATAATAGACTGGAATAGGAATCCTCTACGAATAATCATTGGTATACTAACGGGACATTGTCTACTGAGAAAGTACGCCAAAAGACTGGGATTGGTGCAAACAGATCTCTGTCGATATTGTGGAAACATAGGAGTGGCTGTAGACATCAAGCATATTTTATGCGAATGCTCAGCTCTCTCTCGAGCTCGTAACAACCATTTCTTCGGGAATTTAGGGATGTTTCAAGATACGGACATGAGCGGGCTAATGAAATTTTGTAGGAAAATTAAATGCTTTGAAGAGGAATAGGTTTCCCAATAGGGTAACTCTTGCTCTCGTAGGGATCACAATGGGCCCATAAGGTGCCTGGTGTTGTACGCAGTACGCCTACTCTACCTACCAGAATTATTTGCAAAGTTTGTTTAAATTATTTCCATACGTTGACTACATAAATAGGCGATATTGTGCTAAATTTCAGTAAAATCGGTTCAATAGTGGAGAAAGAAATAGTCATAGGAAAAAATAGACCTCGTTAATAAAGTTTTTTTTTAATGTATGTGCTTTAATAAGTAATATACCGATGTGAATAAAATTTTCAGAATAGATTTATCCTATTAGGAGCCTACGCTCGCTGCGAATTAGATCAAATTTGAAAATGAAGAAACAAAGTTGTACAGAAAAAACCGTTGAAATATTATTAATTTTGGCCAGTTTTCTGTTCCATATCCACCATAGGGCATCATAAAATCGGCTACAGGCCAATTTTCAGTTACTATCATATTTTTAAATACGTAATTTATTTTAAAATTCGATTATATATATGTTAAGAAAAGTGAATGAAAATCTTTAAATGAAAAGTTATCGTGGTGTGTTATTGTTGTGTTTTAAATAAACTGTCGTTGAAATGAACATGAGGGAAGAAAACATTAACAAATCACATTTTGGGTACACTTGAACTACATTTAAATGCAATTTGGGTTATCATTGTTCTCACAGAAAATGTACCTAATAATGACTTTTGAATTGGATCCCTTTTTAGATTATGTTCAAAGGTCATTTAAATTGGGTTTATTTATCGGTAATAATAATTTGTATATTTAACATGTTTTTGTTTGTTTTATTGGTTTAGGGCACAATCAAACAATGTGGTATTTATTTTAAAAGGATGGAGAGATTGTGATTCCAATGTTTATTATGTGGTAACATATCAATTGTTCTCATATTAGTAGGACATATTGGAATGAAAATGTATATTTTCGAAATGAATAAATATTTTTTTTATTTAATAAAGGGTTATCCAGATATCGTGATATAACTTTAAATTGGGAAGAAAACAAAAACCAAGTATATGATATCAATGAATTCTTCTTTTATTTGAAATATCATTCGATGTCATTAATTTCAGCCACTCTTTTTACATAAATCCTGGTTCAATTTGATCAATAACACGCGTTAAGTTGTTTTTTAATTGTTCGTTTATCAGCATAAACAAGTGACTTTATATATCCCCAGAGAAAATACGGAGTAATATCATAAGATATAGATCAAGGCTGTCCAACCCGCGGCCCGCGGGCCGCATGCGACCCAAGGCAAGAATCAATGCGTCCCGAAAATATTCAAATTTACTGAAGCATGTCCATTTTTCCGAGGAATGATTTGTGTGTTATGTGAGCTCTCGTGCTAAAGCTGCCAAGTGACAAACTACAGAAACAGGACCAGAACAGAAAGCTCTTTCGTTATGTAGTAAATTCTCTTTCTGCTTGCGTTGCTCGCTCAGCTACACTGTTCTGTTGTTTGTCAACTGGCGGCTTAAGTGAAGAATAAAACATACTAAGTGTAAAATTAAAACCAACATGTTGGATGAACACCTTGAGAACTGCGTGAGAATTGCAACCACGGTAATCGAACCAGATATTGACGCTTAAGTTTCTCAACTTCAATGCCATGTATCACATTAATTTTATGATATGGATTTATACATAGTAATGTACTTGTGGCCCAAAACACCATGCCTTCTTCCTACGTGGCCCAGGGAAGCAAAAATGTTGGACACCCTTGATCTAGATGCTCGATTGGTAGGACTATTTCTGAAAATGGGTGAATCATTCGTTGTTGTTTTCAATAAACCGTTCGTCTCAGATGTATTATGGAATCAGATTTCATATATTTCAAATTTTGAAAGAAATATTTATTGATCATATTTATACTTGTATGTAACATAATCAACATTGACTGTAACGTGCGCTCCTATTTCATTTTGAAATAAATAAGGTCTGATGACATATCACCAGTATAAGACGCACACCAAACTGTTACTTTCTGAGGGTGCAACCGAGTCTGGTAAATGATGACTTCTGGATTTACCTTATTCCAAATACAACAATTTCGCTTATTGACGTAACCATTTAGACAGAAATGAGCTTCAACACTTAAGAAAACTTTTCGTTAAAAATGTAGCTTATTTTGCAGTTATTCAAGAGCCCAATCAGCAAACCTACGACACAATAAATGATAATTTTGCTTGAATGCCTGCACGCACTAGCTGCTTCTTTACGTAAAATACGATATATTGTGCCATCATATGACAAGTCCAAATGTTGTGAACGTTAGAGAATCGATAAATTTGGATCATCCCTAACACTTTCATTTACAGTGTTAATATTGGTTTTACTTTGTCTTACCCGCGTTCTCACATCATATAAAGAATTATAGCTTTCATACCTTTCCATAATTCCTCCGGAGAAGCCTATTCTTTTACATATAATTTTTCCAGGTGTGTTCATCAATTGAGGATCTGAGATGTTAATACATCAAATAAAAAACCACAGGCATTTTTGCGCATAACAGAAAAAAATAAAATAAAATTGTGAAATTATATCGATATAAAATAAGAATAAGAACATATTCAAATTTTTGATGTTTAATTCATGTTTTTTTGTTTGTTTTAAGTCCTCTTATGCTGTCAGACATTTGTCAGTTGTGTGTCGATTTAAAAATGTAAATTTTTTGCTACACAATTTTTTACTCATATACATATATTTCTCATTCCATATTAATCTTTATTCGATTGAATTTATCGATTCCACATACATTCTTAGAAATTTTATAATGAGAGAAATATGTCGATAACAACTGTGGTAATATAGTATACTATATAAGGGTTGCAATGTTTAATTGCATATATGTACAATCTGTATAGTATGTCTCCTAAGTTACGATATAATTCTTTTTACTTGAATATAGGAGATAAAGCCTAATAACAATAAAGATCAAGGGGGCTTACATTCTTGAATGTCCTATTCAAATCATATACATTTTGAATGCGTCTCTCCCGGAGTCTTATACCCTTCACCGAGAAATATAGAGTTTGGAAAAAAAAACCATTTTAGGTCTTTTTAAAACTATACTACAAGTATATATATTAGGTGAAGCGAAAAGAAATGGAATTTTAGTTATGTTGCTTTAATTTAAAACCAGTTTGTCACGGCTAAAGTTGAATTACCACGTCACGGTTGGTATCGTTTCGAAGCTCTGTTAGTAATCTTTCTGTTTTGATAATTGTTTGGCCCATATAGTAAGAAAAATGCAAAAGCCAGAGATTGATAGACACATTTGCGGCATTTTATGCTGTTTTTATCTGATGAAGGATTGAAATTAAAAGAAGCAACTCATCTGCTATATTTATATGGAGACATCTTGAGTCCTTGAAAGTGTTATAGATTGTTTTAAAAGTTCATAAGTGATGATAGGGGAGTTAAAGGACAAACCAAATTCAGGGAAACCTCTTAAAATCGATGATGACACTGTAAATTCACACTGATTTGTCACAAGACCCTCGATTGTTCATGGTCCGTAGTGAAAGATCATTTGTAAAGTCTCAGAAAAAAAAATATACAAGGAATTTGGGTGTCGCATAAAATTTCTAACTAACTACGAGTAACCATTTGTTTATCCCTAGTGTTTATATATGAAACCGATTCGTTTTCTAGAAAGAACGTTACTGGGGATGAGAAGAGGGTCAGTCCTCTTTTTTGAAGAAGTTGCTCACTTTTTTAAATTTTTTACAATTGTGAAACAAAATCACTTAGAGTCATCTGTTAATGAAAAATCTCCAGAATTTTATGAAAAAGGTATTAAAAAAATGCCTATTCTGTGGAGGAAGGATTATCATCATCAACCACAAAATGGCATTTCTTTTCGCATTACATATAGAAATGCGATAAACTTGGGTATAGAGAAACTATTCACGACATAATTCACATGTTTTTCTATTCTTTTTTTTTACTTTCATTTTGCAACAATAAAAGCCAAAACCCATAGAAAAGTTTTCACAACAAACAATCATGTGAACATTTCACACATATTTAAAGTATATATAAAATTGTTTTTTTTTTGTTTTTTTTCTCCCACATCTCATAATAATAAACTTTATTCAACATCATTTCCATCAGTTACGACCTGTCATTATAATATAACCACATATTACTATCAAACCGTCACCGCCACAAGTCACTATACTTATACCTTTTTCTTCTTAAATGGCATATCTAATCCCTTTCTATACTATATCTCTGCTTAACTATACATAAATACAGGGTGTATTACATTAATATATAAGAAGAAAACTTACGATAGTTACAAATTTTTAGTATTTTCCAACAAAACCAAAAAATAAAAACTTTTTTCTATTGTTTTTGTTAGTATATTAATACAACGATAAAAATCCCAAAGTGCATATCATACAAATATATAGAAATGCATTCAAAAATACACTTCAATATACACTAAGTCTTTACATATATGTTGTTTTTCAAGACTTATGCCATTTCAGCTTCTTCAGGAGTTCTGCTGATATTTAATATGAAAAAAAAAATAAAAATCGACCTCCTCAACTCCAGGGAGAAAAATTAATATAATTTATTTGTTGAAAACGACAGAAGGATGAGGAAAAAAGTATGTACTTAAAATTCCAGAAACTTTGGAATTATATGAATTTTTATGTACTGCGCTGCGTGCCTGTGTACAAAAGTATATACAACAAATACATAAAAAGATACCAAATATTATATAGTTTTGTCTATATAAAGCACATATGCTGGATGATGCCCTAAGAATGCAAGCAAAACTCCTGTGTTCATGGTTTTAGGGGAAATTCAGTCAGTTATGTACATAAGATTTTTATTGGGAAAATTTTTTTGAATATTCATAATACGCATGTGTTGTATATGAAGATAGAAAATTCACAAAAAAAAAACTTTTCAAAATATATAATAACATATTTAAAAGCAGAGCTTTTCCGAAAAAAACTATTATATATAAATTGTATTTCTCTACTAGACTCTGTACCCCGTTTTCCCCTATTTAATGTATATATATGGAAAAAATTTCAAATATTTTTTAATATTAAAAATGAACACTAGAGATCGCAATTTAATGCAATTTCAAATATTCAAAACACAAACAGTATAGGATTTTTCACAGATTTCCAATTTTATGCCAAAAAAAAGCATTTCAGACTATATGAAATTTTAGTGTTAGATTTCTGGATTGTGATTTTATTTATTGCATTTTTACATTTATTCTCATATGTGTATTTGCTTTTATGAAGGTATTTCGATTCTTTTCACGTTTAGTTTGAAAAAAGAGGAAAACAGCGAGATGAAAAACGAAACCCCAAACAATAACAAGTCCAGGGACACAAAAAAATTCCAACTAAAAAATTGTAATTATTGGTTATTGTTCGTTGGAAATCATTATTCCAAAAAAAAAAGAATGAAAAAAGGTGAACATACGGTGGTAAAGAGACTACCTCACCTAACCTTAAGTTGGAACAAAAAAAATATACAACACAATTTTTGTGTTTGAATCCGGTGCGCCTGTTTTCTCTTAAATTTCGAAATAGAAATTAATGGCTAGACCCCGAAATATCTAGATAAAATAAATTTTTGCCCGACGGCATATTGAATATGATTAATTTTATACCTATATGTATTACAGGGTGTACCATTTGATTTGTTTCATGTATATGTATAGTATTTTATTACTAATATTCCCTAACTTTATATTTATTATACCCTGTAAACATGGAGACTCCAAATCTGTTAGAATCTGGATTGAAATGAATGGATACGCAGATCAAGTCCAACGGTTATGTTATAATTTTCATTGTTTTATGTTTTCTACAATATTTCGATATATACGTGTGTCCAAATTTCATTCCAATCTCGACTCGGATCTTTCAACTTTCCATGAATACATAATAGAATATGTTTGCCATTCGATTAGCTATCAAAATGTTATATGTATAGTTGCTAAATCGTTATTATATTGTGTGCTTAATTGCATTTATTTTAGTAGATAATCAAGTAAACAAATTTGTTGTAAGCTGAATAATTATATCGAGAACAAAAAGTTTATGTATCTCATCGCCAAGGCACAAGAAGATAATAGTTCGATTAAAAATATTCTATATTTGCACTAATATTGTATCAAAAAGCATATATAGTGTCTTTTAATAGGGACATAACAATTTTGTATCTTTATATGAATGTACCCTTAAACATTAATAATGACCTGTCCATGTCAAAACGTAGATTAAAGTCAACATTTTCATCATGGTAAAGTTCACGAACGAGCAACGCTTGGAAATTATTAAAAATTACTACCGAAATTCCGAGTCGGTCGCCGCAACTTTAAGAGCGAAAAATCATCCTCAGCGATGGGCTCATTTTTGGCTAAACGGATTTGTCAACAAGCAACAAACCCACATGTGCTTCAAAAGACATCATTGCATCCACAAAAAATCACTGTATGGTGCGGTTTACATGCCGGAGGCGTGAATGGGCCGTATTTTTTCGTTGATGCGAACGATCGCCATGTTACCGTCAATGGAGAGCGCTACCATGCCATGTTGGAGGATTATTTTTGGCCAGAATTAAATGAAATTGATATCGGCGATATGTGGTTTCAACAAGACGGCGCTAAAAGCCACACAGCACACGTTATAATCGTTATGTTATGTCCTTAATGAAAGACCCTTTACAATAGAGTTCTCAACTTGAATTCTGATTTGGTCACATTTGCAGTCTGCTAACCTCATTAATAGTGTTTGTTAAACAAAAAAACTATGGGTGATATAAAAATACATGTATTTGCATGAATTTTTTTTTTACAAATACTATTAACGAGAGCGCTACCAAGGATAACTTGATAGCGCTATAATTGTGCCAAAAATGTATACACAAAGAATTCTCTGTTTGTTTTCGCTATGCGATTGTATAAAACATTTCAATTGATGCACCCTGTATTATGATGATTACGAAGAGAGTACACACTTCGATCATAATTACAGCTGGCCTACGTTCGATTGTGTTTGTTTTGAGATCGTTTTATATACAGTACACTCCTATGGGGTACAAGAAATTCTTTTATATTGATAAGAAAACATAAAATGAATATTAAATAAAATTAAAGAAAAAAGAAAAATTAATAACAAAATAAGTGAAATGAAAGAAACGTGTTTAGAGGCTTTATTATTTAATGCATAATTATTTATTTATATTTAAATTTCCAACATTTTTTTTTTTTTTGAATTAATAAATTTTTTCTTGCAATTTCAGACCAGATACAACATTACAAGCGATTGTATACAAATTAGTTCCTGGACTTTATGAAAAAGAATTGCTACGTAAACGTGCATTTTATCGTGATCGACCGAAAGATGCAATGTTAGCGACACCCGAACAAAGAGGTGAAGATACCGAACATTTAATATTTGGACCAACTGATAATATGTCGTTATCATTAGAATATGCTGATGCTGAGTAAGTATATTATTATTATTAAATATTGATTTGAATTAATTAAGATATGATAATATTGGGTACATTGAGAAGTTCTCGGGCATAAGAAGCGTTTAGAAAGTATCTAGATGTAATTTTGAGCGTGAGTTTATTGACATTTTAAAACAAATAGTATACAACGGATTTGTGGTTCTTGTGTTCGTGCTAATAAATGGAATTGGGAATAGGGAATATATTCAAATGACAAATTTTTATTGATTATGACATTCAATAGAAACACTCATCACTCACTTAAAGTTTATTTACATTATCGAAGCATAAAAAACATCCTAACTTTATAACTAATTTAAATTTACATACAACATAAGTGATATATTAGGTCTGTTTTATTTGCCATACCCTACCCCGGAGCAGAGTAAGTGGCAAATAAAACGAGCAGGAGTAGGAAAAAGCTTTAATGTTTGTAGCGCTGCTTAGCAACCATATTGCAATTAAATGAGAAACTTTTAGCTAATACATTTTTTATGGTAGAAAACTGAACTAATTCGGGTGCAATAGTTTACACCTGCTCTGAAAGTAGTGTAGGATTTGGTCTTTTGTTGTTTTTGTTTTCAATGTAAAAATTTGCTCTACCCCAGAGCAAGTGGCAATTAAAACAGACCTATTATTACATTATTTTGCACACACTTACAAAATATTTCGTATAAAATTTTGCCAACCATCTACCTACGTCATTCAAAGAGGTAGAGGTTGCGTCAGTCAGCACGTTTATTTATACGCGAGTTCGTTTTGATTTGGTCCGTCACAAAATAAAGCCCAATAAAGATACAATCTAACCGGTTCGATCTTCATTTATGCGTATACTAAAATGATTGAATCATACCGGTTCTGGTATGCGCCTAAATTTGCTGCAAGTTAAGTAAATTGTGTTTCATTTTACATTTAATTTGTACACAGTAGTTCCAAAACTCCTAACTATGTGCTGAGAGTACAAATTTTTAGTTAGCATTGAGCACCTCTGAATGTAATCATTGTTTTATGAATTTTAAACATATTTGAAAGAGATTTTAATAAGCATAAGAGCATAAGAGTACAGGTATCCCTCGAATAGCACGGTACTTCAATAGCACGAAGTCGTGAATAACGAGATCAAAAATTGCGACAACCCTTGAATAACACGGGATTTGAATTACACGAATTTGCGAATGTGTACACATATTACTGTTAGCAATCACACAGTGCATATGTACATAACAGATTTGCAGGAAATCCATAGATATCAAACAAAGTTGTTAATCTCAGTTCTTATCGTAAATAGATTTTCTCGTCTTTGCGCTCAGAATAGTTTTAGTATCATTGCATAAAGTTGTGAGTGCTTAATTCTCTTTGGAACCAAATATACAGATTTGAATGTATATCACATTTTGAATTGCACGTTTTTGAATAGCACGGAATGATATTTTCAAAATTGTGTGAATTATTAGTATCGAATAACACGAATTTCAGTAACACGGTACCAACTAACCGTGTTAAGGCCAATCTCCACACAGCCGACATCCTATTCTGACGAGAAAAATCAGAAAACTAGAAAGAGATGGACTTTTGCAATTTTCGCTAGGATTGATCGAATAAAAACATCAGAGTCTCTCCACAAAATTTAGAAAAATTGGTAGTGTGCGACGAATCGTGTGCGATTATTGTGAGAGTATGCAAACGCAGATGAAGTGCCATATAAATCAGATAAGCATGTTTATCTGATCTGGAGGGGAATCATCTGCGGATCGAAAATCAGATGGGGAAATCAGAAGTGCAGAAGCCGACAAAATTAGTAGGATGATTGTTTTTCCCTTTCTGTTTAACCAAACTTTGCATAAGTGTATCCCATACTTTCATCAGAATAGGATGTCGGCTGTGTGGAGATTGGCCTTTATTCGTGGGATGCCTGTATTATTTTTAACCTTTAGAAAATAATGGAAAGAGTTTTATATAATAGATTATTTAACTCTTACACTCTATTTTACGCGCAGTAAAGCCTAAATTTTTGAACATATTTAGACATAAAATCGTCGACTTTCATTAAAATGTAATTACGTTTCGAAAAAAATTATGATTTTATGTATTTTAAGCCTTCAAAAATTGTAGGGTCTTTTCGATTTTACATGAATGCATATATTTACAGACAGTACACATATAATTGAAGTACCCTTATGAAGAAAAGGTTAATACTTTCTTTATATGAATTGATTTGAAGCTGGTACCTATTCGAAAAAAAAGAAAATTCATATTCGCGTATACAAATTTCAAGTGTTTATTCAGTAAATCTCATAAAATCATAAATACGTGATGTAATAATAATTTTAATAATATCTATGATTGATGTAATTAACTAATCATTACTTCATCATATTACAAAAAAGTAAAAGGGAAAAATCAAGTTACTTAATACGACGAAATCTCACCTGCCGAATGGTATATTTACTTTGCTTATTTGAATTTTAATGTTTAAATCAACTCCTTCATGAAATTTACCACCATTATTTTACCTCAATCCCGTTTCCAGGTACTCTCATTTAGAGACGACTTATACAAGTATCTATATATGAATATATTTTGAACTTAATTAGTTTATGAGAATAAATGAATAAAAAGTTATAAATTAATGCTTTAATTAGTATCTAAGTATGTATATTCGAAAAATAAATATATGTTGAGTAAACTTTGATGGAAAAACATCATAAATTTTTGAAATAAAAAAAAAAAATAATAATAATACAATAAATGTTAAAGGTGCTAAAGGCTGCTGTGCCATATACTAAAAAACCCTTTCCTATATTTAATCAAGAATCTAATTTAAATTGTTTGACTAATTTGTTTTTGAATAAGCTTTCGTCTTTTATAGAAATCCTATATATACTTGTAGTATCTATATATACCTTTTATTTTTTATAGGCGTTTGTTTTTGACATAGATATACTATATTGATATACGCCTTTGTTTGTTTTTAGAAAACTTAACTCGTACAGGATCTAAATAATAAACATGAAAACTTATTACTATTTCCAGTTTATTATACAGGGTGGCCACTGAAAGACTGAGTGATATTAAACAAAAATAACTTTTACACACAGAGAAAAACCACAAAGACAGTTCTGACAACTGAATTTTAGTTGTGGAGAACTGAAAACTCATGTTGTAAGAACTAAATTGCAGTTCTCGAAACTTCACAGCTGAAATTTAGTTGTCGCCACTGAGTTTTCAGTTCTCACAATTGTGTTTTCAGTTCTCACAACTATAATTCAGTTATTATAACAAAAAAGTCAGTTATCCCAACAAAAAATTCGGTTTCCAGAACTAACCAAAACCTTTGTCATTTTTCTGTGTGTACAAACATGTTTTTTATGTGTGAAAAACAGCATCCCTCAAATAACCATCATTTTCCACATGACGCAAGGTTTCAGATCCTAAGCGTTAGATTTCGGCTCGAATGTTCTTTTTAAGATCTTGAATTGTTCGAGGTATATTTACGTAAAACCGTTCTTTCAAGTTGTTCAAAAAGTGGTTGTTATCTCTGGCTAGGAGATACTCTAACGTTAAAATGTTAACACCATTTTTTCTGAGTTTGAATAATTGATCTTTCACTGCGAAATAGAAAAATTCCATGAGTTTTACTCTTTGCTGGACAATCATACGTAGCCATTTTAATCTCTAAGAAATGCTCTATAATAACTTACAAAAAAAAGATTGAAAATGAACAAGTTGTGACATTTTCAAAACCTTCAGTTTTTCAGTGGACACCCTGTATAAATGATTGGAAATTTGAAGAATCAAGAAGTATATGATAATTTCAGGTCCCTTCGAGATCATCTCTTAGATGTTATTGTAATATAATCTTACAATAGCAATTTATTACAGTAGTAAAAGATTTTCAATATAAAAAGAAAACACGTCCCTAAGATTAGACTATATTTATAGAATTTAGTTAGAACTTTTCTAAATGTATATTAATTTTCTTTCTCTTTTTCCCTCGCAGAGAAATGTCCAAGGAGGATCTACTACAATTGAAAACACCAAAATATCTTCAATGTCCAGCAATCTTTACAGTATCACATTTAAAGAAATTCGTTATATTTAAATTTGGTATTGATCCGACATTATTTTCAATTGAAATCATGTACAAAGTGAAAACTATCGTTTTGGCCGATCATTATACACTTATGGATGTCGCATATATTTATACATGGAAACGTGATGCACCGATGAGATTTTTCTTTCGTGTAAAAGAATGTGAAAATGCTATTCATAAAATCCGTTCAATGAGATTCGGTGTTAAGCGTGAAATTACAGAGAATAACAATTCCAATAGTATTACTATTGATAATGATAATGATAGAATAAAATCTGAAATAGATACAAAAACAACAATAACAACAACAACAACAGCAACAACAGTAACTACAACGCCATCACCATCACCAATAAAATCATCAACATCACAACCTACACCAATGTCAATGTTACCGATGGTCTTAATACCAAAACTAGAAGATGATTTGGAAATGAGTAAGGGATTCATTGAAGGGGGAAATGAAATGAATGAAAGACAAGTAGAAATTAAATTAGAAAAGGATGTTCCAAAGGAAATTGTAAATGATTGTAATGTTCAAAAGAAGACTGAATTGGTAGTGAATACTGGCAACAACAACAGTAACAGTAACAATAGCAGTCATCGTCATAGTGTCGGTGATGTTGATGGACAAAACGTGACTAAAGGAAATTCAACTAAAAAAGAAATTACACAATTAGTAGAATCGACTGATTTACAGACTGAAAAAAGGAAGAGTTTCTCTCCAAATTTAAAAGAAGCAAAAATTACGATTAATGATTGTAATAAACGTGAAATAAAATCAGATAAATTAAAGATAACATTAGTTAATAAGACAAAACAACAAATGAAAATGAATTCACCAACAGCAGGAATTGATGAGAAATTGAAAAATGATTTAATAAAACCGAATAAATTGAATAAAATATCGAAACATCATCATCATCATCATAATAATCAACAACAACAACAACAGAAATCACCAACAACAGAAGTTGATCAACGTAAAGTTGAGAATATTAAATTGAAAATTGATTTAACAAAACACAATAGTGTTACCATAGTGAATAGAACTGGCCCCGAAAAGAGCGAAAAACCAATAAAATCAGAAAAAGAGTATAAATTTAAAGTAAAAAAAGAAAAAGAAGAGAAAACTTCAAGCTCAAAATTAAATCAAACAAATAAAAAAGTTAAATTTGAAGATCCATATAATTTTGAGCCGGATAGTCCAACCGGAATTGACTGCACACCAATACTTCCATTTACCACGAAACTCGGTAGATCAAGTCCAAAATGTATAAAAGATGAAATCAAATTAGATCCAATAAGTTCAGCTGAAAAAGATGAAGATATTAAAAAATCAGAATTTTTAAATTCAATCGCTTTAACACCAATCAAATTAGCAAATTTATCACCGGATAAAACAAATGATAAAATAAAATCTCAACCATTAAATAAAATATCATCAATATTTGCAATGCCACCACCACCGCCCTTATCAACAAAACCTTCGGCTGCATCAAAACGAAAAAATAAAGAACCAATGAAAGCGATCACGAAAAAACCAAAAACTGAAATCTATAAATCATTGTCACACCAAACTATTAAACCGAAACTAAAAGATTCATCAATTCCGACTATAAATGGTGATACAACATCAATATCATTTAAATTAGCACCATATCCAATTAATATGCCATCAATGCCAACATTAGATATTAATCGAAAACAAGAAGATGAAAAATTGATGCCAGCACCACCACCATTGAAAATGTTAGAATTCTTTAAGAAGACTGGTATTAAACCGGCTAAAACTTCCAAATTAAATAAAGCACTTTCATTGGCAAAACAAAAAATGCAATCTTTAGCAGCTCCGCCGGGTTCAACAACTCCACGACCTATAGTCCCAACTGGTATTGCAAGTTCAAAACAACCATTACCATCAAATGTTGCAGGTAATCGGACACCAATTACACGCCGTTATCCACCAATTCTACCAAAATCTCCACGACCAAATCCATTTGCAAACATTCCAGCCGATGTTAATAAATTACTAAGCACTTCCGGTACAGAAATTAAACAAATTCATAATACTGAAAATCGTGATATTAAAGTTTATGGCCCAACAATGACGATCGATAATAATCAAAAATCAATAATGCCACCGCCATCACCAATTTCAATGCATCATCAACAACAACAACAATTACAACAGCAACAACAACAGCAACAACAACAACAACAAAATATGGCATTATTAAATCGTTCAGCAATCAAAAATCAAATGAATGCGAATTATTTAAATTATGCATTATTTAATGCGAATAAAGCAAAATTAAGTGAAATTCCATTAGGTTGTCGTACACCAATTTATGCACCAAGCTCACCAATTTATTCACCAAATTCACCACAATATCTACCCAATTACAATATACCAACACAATTAACATATAAATATACAAAATCACCAACAAATGTCTCAAATAATTATTTACAAAATGTTTTAGGACAAAATAAACAAATGTCCGGTTTATTTCCAGCACCACCAACAAAACTACCATTAGATGGTGGTAGTGCTGGTGGTCAAATTTCATCACCAACAAATATCAATCATAATAAATCACCACCGATTTGTAATGAAATAGAAATTAAACGTACAAATGATGATATTTCAATGAAACGTTCATATCCATTTGCTAAAAGTCCACCAACATGTAATGATAAGAATATGGAACCACCAGAGAAACAAATTAAAGTTCAATCTTTATTGAATTCATGTAATATCAATATTCCATCATCATTATCGATAACAATAACAAGTGAAGAGAACGATTCAAATTCAAATTGTAATACGAATCCGAAACATAAAAGTCCAGTTAATAATTATATTGAAATTTTAAAATTACCCGAAATTCAACCAAATGAACAACAGAAATCTATTGGTGGATCAATGAATTCATCGAATGATCCAAATAAAAAGCATGGACAACAGCAACAACAATTAGTCCAGCAACAAAATCAATTACAACAATCACAAAATAAGACTGACGAAATGATAAAAATGACATCTTCCATACAAACAAATAATAATAATAATAATAATAATGTAAACATTTCATCATTTGGTGGATGTGGAACAAATACAACAACAACAGTGATGAGTTCAAATCATCCGCCACGATCAAGTCCATCAATAATTAATAATAATAATAATACGATAATAAAAATCGAAACAAAAAGTCCACCGCCAATTTTAAGAACTCCCCCGCCGCCATCATCATCACCAATATCATCGACTCCATCATCTCCACAACAACAACAACAACAACAACAACAACAACAGCAACAACTATCAACAAGTATTGATCAAAAATTAAAACAAATTCCATTATTAAATCCGATTGATAAAAAATCACCACCGGATAAGAAAACTCCAAGTCCAGAGAAAAAAACCAGTGATAAAAATCAAAAGAAATTATTACAAGCATTATTGGAGAAGAAGAACAATAATAATAATAATAATTTATCATCATCTGATAATCAAGTATCGAATGGAAATAATAAATCATCAAAAGATGGTAGTTATGGTAGTGGTATCATGGATATGAAAACGCCACCAGTAAAGAAATTCCGTCATATATTACCACGGACAACTGTAAAAACATCACCAGAAGATAATCAAAAAACTTCTTCAATTCTTTTAATGAAAAATAATACGAAACATAATTCTCAAACACAAAAATTAACATCAACAATAGGTAATCCAAAGAAAAGCTCACCAACAACAACAAATGTTGGGAATAAGAAAACGATTAACACTACTACTAACACCAATATGGCGACGACAACAATGACAACATCATCAAATGATATTAAAAAATCCGAAATAAATAATGGAATTCTAGATCTTACAGCATCAACAACTGTAACAACTTCTCCAGCATCAATTTCTACAACAACAACAACTATTTCAATACCATCTGTTGCAATAACAAAATCGAAAACTACAACAACTCCACCATTAAATTCACCAAATTCTTCACCGAAATCTTTGACTGGGAATTCACCATCACCAGTAGCACTGTCAGCAGCACCAGATTTGGCAGCATTTTTTAATGAAACATTATTAAGAGGAGTACAGCAACAACAACAACAGCAACAACAGCAAGCCAATAATAATAATAATAATAATGGTGGAATATTTTTACCTCATTTAGCAGCGGCAGCAGCATTTAATCCACATTTTGCTTCTGTTAATTTCGGTTATAATATTCAACAAGCTTATTTAATGAATCAATTTTCTCAAATACAAAAAGCTGGCCAAGAAGCACTTAAGAAGCATATGCAAAAATTTAAATCATCTGTCGGCGGTAATAATGTTGGTACATCAGGAAATGGTAATACAACACCACATCATCAAAGTAGTGCACCGAACAGTCCGAATGGAAATAGTCCTCCATTGAATAGCGGAAATATTGGTGATATTAAAGATCCGGTATGAGGGTGGCTAGTTTTGATGGACGGTGTTGTAAGTGGAATGTGCTGGAAGATGGGATGATGAAATTTCGTAAGATACTATATGTAATATTGTAAATGAATGAAAAGTACAGGGTGTATATAAAGATAAAGTTTATATTTTTTAGAAGAGTAAGTTTTGTATGTTTTTTTTTTTTTTTTTGAAAGACTGGAAAATTAAAATTTAAAAAATCATAAATTTTTTGTTGTATTTTTTTTTATATCGAAAGGATTGATTAAAAAAAAAAAGAGCAGGGTTTTGTAAATAAATAAAAAAAGGATAAATTTAAAAACTAATTTTTAATATATTTTATCAACGAAAAGAAAACAAAAAGACATTAAAAAATATCAAAAAAAAAATGTAATATTTTATTCATTTAGGCTTAATTATAAAAAAAAAAAAATGTCGTAAATTTTCTTAATTAAAAAAAAAAAAAAAAAATTTGTTCTTTTATTAATTGTTTCAAAAATTATCTAAAAAAAAACAAAAAACAAAAAATAAAACAAAAATGTAAATATTAAAAATTAATTCTTATAAAAGTATTTTTAAATTTATTTCCCACTTTTTTTTGTTGTTAATTTTAAAACTAAAAAAAAACTGCTCATTTTTTTTTTTTTATGATATTTTTAAAAACGCGCAGTAATTTTTTCCGGATTTTTTAAAATTTTTAAAACAAAAACAAAAAAAAACACTGCCTTTTTGGAACAAAAAAAAAAGAATTATTTTTAATTTTTTATGAATTAAAAATAAATATTTTTGCAAGCAAAAAAAAAAGAAAAATTAAAATTAAAAATAATACAAAAACAATATTTTTTTTTTTTAATATTTTGTTATTTTTATTAATTTTTAAGATTTTTTTAAAAAATATATTAATAAAAACTAGATTTTAATTTGTTATAAAATTAATTTAATTTTTCCGCCATTTTTTTTTTTTTTTGTATGTACAAAAAATTTTTAAGAAATTTTTATTGAATTTACGTATTTATAATTATTATTATTATTATTGAAAGAAAAAAAAACTATGTACCAATAAGTGTATATGCTTTCCTTTTTGTATATGAATTTGAAAAACAAAATAAAATTAAAATTTAAAAAAAAAGAAAAATATTGATTTTTTTAATTTTGAAGGAAAATTGCTTTCTCAAATTTCCTATTGTGATCGTTTCTCTTTCAGATAAAATATGCCCATAAATAGGGGTATTCCATTTTTCGTTGTGAAATCGAGATGATATTAAATTTCGCCCCTAAGCAAAATGAATTTGTTTGGTAGTTCTATGCGGCACTACTATGAATTTCCCCAATGGTATAAAGAACTCCGGAATATTGGCCGTTTTCATTATTGCATGGTTATTTTTATGTCTAATATTTTGGACAAAAAGTAATGAGACTGTATTTTAAAAAAATACGCGCTCAATGAATATCAATGTGTATATTTATTTGATAGATTGGTATCACTGTTGTGAACAGCTAATAGAAATCTCATGATGTTTGCATCTTTTGTAATTGTGAAAAAAAGCGGCCAGCGAATTCTCTTGAATGATTTCTACTGAACAAAATGATGAAGTGGTAATTTCAATCGAGGAAAAAGAAAAAACGCGCACCACGGAGCCATATCTGGCAAATACGGTGCTTGCGGAACGACATTCACTTGATTTTTGATGAAAAACTGACATTGTTTTACAAACAAATTCAATGATTTTAGGACAAGACGACAAGACACACGAGACAGACCCAAATCTTCCTTTAAAATTGTTTGTATTGATCCTTTTGTTATACCAACAATGTCTACAAGGTCTCTTTGAGTTAATCGACGATTGAAAAGTACAAGCTCCTTGATTTTGTTGATGTTTTTATTAGTAGTTGAGGTTGGTGGTGGCCTAAACGAGGTTCGTCTTCGACTTCTTCACGACCCTCACCAAACGATTTGTACCGCTTAAAAACTTGTGATCTTGATAAACACTGATCACATTTTTCTATACGGTTACAGCGCTGCAAAAATTATAAATACATGCATTTTCATGTCATACAGAGTCATTTTAACCAGTGGCGTGCGGTGGGTTATCAGGTAGGGTGTGCAGAGAATAATAATAAAACAGAGAGCGTGCAGAATTTTTTCTGCACATCTTGACGATTATAGTGCTTTTTTTTTAAACTGCCCATATGGTTTCACAGGTTAATTTCTATACTCTCTGTAAGACACATTTAAAGTTAAAATTTCAAAACCATTTTTGCACTAACTTATAATTAATATCTCGTGTTCGTTGGTAGTAGAGCGATGTGTTTAAAATAGGCTACTAATTTTTCTACTATTGTTAGCTGAAATTGTTCTGTTGAAATTCGCTTACTCTTTTTCTGACACAACAAAATTGTTTTTTAACCTATTATTTTGAACATCATCATAAAACATCACCCAAGTTAGTCACAAAGATATTACACTTTCACACGAGGTGTAAAACGTAGGGCAGCACGCACTGCGAGAATACAGACAATCGAATCGGCACAATATCTGAATGTGTTGAATTATAAAAAATTTGGTTATATAAAGATACACAGGTGCAGAAAATTTTTGCCTCTCATAATATTTGCAGTGTGTGCAGTGCACACTGCACATATGGGCCGCACGCCACTGATTTTAACAAATACTATTAATAATCTGGCTTTTGCAGACGTGCCTAAGTCAGAATCCAATTTGGAAACTCTCTTTATTATATGTTTTTTGATTGCAGTTAGCAGTTAGCAGTTAGTTAGATATGCTAAAATCTCATCCTGTTTTTAAGCTTTGCCTTTGAAAGTGAGACTTCCTCACTTTCGTTATTATTATCTTCACCCTAGGTTTTCAGTGGGAGGAGGATCGATGGAATGCCGATTGCTGTATGAATGGATGATTACCAAAGAGATAATTTCAGGTATACCGAAAAAAAACGCCACTGGCATTTTAGCATAAACTTCATTCATTTTTAAGATCGATTACACTTTTCAAAATACCAAACCAATAGCAAAACAAGCAACTGGATTAAGTTTACAAATGAGAGCCGAAGTTTTAGTGGTTTGCCGTGGCCTAAAGAGATCTTTTCAGAATCCCGATTATACACTTAAGTAATCAAAAACTTAGTCTACATGATCTACTTGAAGTCGACTTCAAGCCAAAAATCGTGCATGTAAAGTCTTGGCTTCGACTAGAGTCGATCGGTTTGAAATTTAGCATGTAAACGAATGAATGCATCTTAAAAATTCGAAATGGAATATGAACAGAGGCGAAACCTAACCTAGAAAATAAAAGTTTGTTTGGAAGCGTTCATCAATCTGTAGCTGATTCAATCTTTCAATCTGGTAAACCTAAAAAAATCTAGATTGAGTTTCAAGTAGATCTTGAATCAATTTTCAAGTCGCCTAGAAAACAAAATATGGGGAATTTAATATCAGTAGATTTCGAATCAACACGGAGAATCCTTTAATTATTCATTGATGTGTATTTATAGGAAGACTATGAAAGGACCTATCCTATTTTGAATTGTATGAATTAGAAATTTATTCACTTTTATATATTTCCTCACTCTTTCGTCTTCAAAGTAAAATTCGAAAATGATTTTTTATTGAAATTTCGTGACAAAATTTTCAAATTAAATATTTTATAAGATAACTTTTCTTGTTAAAACATTTTTCTTCACAAAGCAATTAAATAACGATCATCGAGGGAGGCAATTTTCAACACGGTAATAATATTTTGAAAAATATTTCAATAAAAATAATGATTAATCGCGAGAAAATATTCATAACAAGACGTGAAAAAGCAAAATGTTTTCGTTCCAATGAACAAGCTTTTAAAAAGAAAAGAAAAAAAAAACGTTTCAACGGATGAGAAAGCTTCTTTCAAAAGGGGAAAACAGCCCAAAATAAAAATAAATAAAATATGGATTAAAAATTATACATTTTCTATCAAGAAGAAAAAAAAGAACGAAACTCATGCCCATGGCATGTGATCCGTACTTAAAACATTCTTTGATAAAGTTTTATTGAAATGAGTTTCGTGACTGCTCGTTTACTTTGGTAAACTGTGTGTACCTATACAGTTTTTTTTCATGTCCTTCATACTCTCATCTGCCGTCTATATCAAGGATTACTACAAAAAAAAAACCATCTCTTCAGGCATATAATACTGCCAAGAAGTTCGATCGTATAATACCGCCTCGAATGGCAATATTCTTATAGTTCACCCCTCATTAGCCGGACAATAAATTAAAAATTAATAAACTTACTCTCTGAGCAATGCCATAAATTAGGACAAGACCACTTCTGTCTTGTTCATGTCCTTTTTTCTCTCTGCTTTTTTGCTCGTCTACCTTTGAACCGTTCCTGTTTTCTGGGATTTAGTACTTTGTTCAGAAAATCCGTAAAAAAAAGGAAAAAAAAAATTCAATTTTTTCTTCCCTAAAGAAGAATTTTCTTCTATTTTCTTTTTTTTTTTTTTGTTCAATGTTTTCACCTTTTTCCATTCTTTTTTTCTTATCTTTTTGGGAATTTCTTTTTTCAGATCCAAGAGTTCAAGCTACCGGTTGTACTTCATTTTTTGTTGCTTTCCTCTGGACCAGTCGTTTTGTCCTTGCCAAGTAAGGCCTGGGCAACGTAGAAAAAAAAATTATTATTATAATAAATGAGATTTGGTG
The DNA here is from genome assembly GCA_963422695.1 of Xylophagus ater. Classification (NCBI taxonomy): domain Eukaryota; kingdom Metazoa; phylum Arthropoda; class Insecta; order Diptera; family Xylophagidae; genus Xylophagus; species Xylophagus ater. The sequence goes on along the minus strand of OY730486.1, from coordinate 6,380,049 downwards.
GAATTCCATTTTTTAGGACTGTTATCATTATCGTTATTTCGTTTATTAGTTTTTTTTTGTGTGTCCTTTTTTACGGAATTTTTGTTTTCATTTCATATTTTTTTTGTTGTTATTTTAGTACTGAACTGAATTTTCCATAAGCAATTCATTTTCTTAAATGAAGAAGAAAAAATTTCATGTACTTTAGTTTATTTAAAGAAATGATTGAGCTTTAAGTGATTTTTTTTTCTTTTCGTTTATTAAAGTTTTATTAAATTAAAAATTAAAACACCTTTTTATTTATTTGAATAATTTTGCGTTTTATTAAAAAAAAAATGTCACGAATTTTTTCTTTGCGACAGGAATTGCCAGGGGGTCTGTCGTTTTTTTCGCTTTCCTTTGAAACGGGTTCAGTCAAAATATCTTAATTTTTTTTTAGTGAAATTGAATTAAATGAGTTAATTTTAGAACTACTTTATTTAATTTTTATGCCTGTCAAAAAATCGATTTAATTATATACTTATCCTTTGGTTTCATATACAATACCTTTTTCACCAAATATTTATAGGTAATATCTATGTATACCAGAAGCCCCTGTGCCAGTACTAGCTAGGTAGGTAGAGTAGGGGTACTACGTACAGCACCAGGCACCTTAATGGGCCCATTGTGATCCCTACGAGACCAGAAGTTACCCTGAGGGAACCTATTCCTCTTCAAAGCATTTAATTTTTCTACAGAACTTCATTAGACTTCCTATGTCGGTCGCCTGAAGCATTCCTAAATTCGCGAAGAAATGGTTGCCCAAAAAGTTGTTACGAGCTCGAGAGAGAGCTGAGCATTCGCATAAAATGTGCTTGATGTCTTCAGCCACACCTATGTCTCCACAATATCGACAGAGGTCGGTTTGCACCAAGCCCAGTCTTTTAGCGTGGTACCTCAACAGACAGTGTCCCGTCAATATCCCAATAATTGTTCGTAGACGATTCCTATTCCAGTCTATTATGAGCCTCGACTTTTTCTGATTCATTTTCAGCCACAAACTTTTTGACACTTCGTGCCCACTAAGATTGCACCATCGTGTGTTGGCTTCCCCGAAAATTTTGTCCTTGATACGTGCTTTAAACGCCGAGAGGGAAGGCAGTACGTCAGTGATTTCGTATTCTGAACCGTCTGCTCCTTCCTTTGCCAGCCTGTCTGCCGATTCATTTCCCTCGATTCCGCAATGGGCTGGAACCCAGCATAATGTGTCAGTACTAACTGGTGACAATACTATTTATAAAAAGAATTGTGTTAAAAAATAAAAATGAAAAAATTGCAAAAAAAAATGTTTGGTTTTAGTTGAAGCTGATTCAAATAATTTTCCAGTCAACAGTCTTAACTAATGGAGTTATATAATGAGTCATAAAAAGATATCTTATCTCTAGTTTTCCATTTCCGTCGGATAGATTCCGAAATTTGATTCCAGTGAGTAGTAATATTGCGTACTAGAGATCAACTCTGCTTCAAATGGACGAACTAATAAAGATAGCCCAAATACCACAATTTTAGTTACTACAACTTCTTTCCACTGTAAAATTCGCTACATCGCAGAATATGATTTTGCATGAAAATCGAGACATAGTTTCACATACGAAAGAAATGTAAAATCAATTCATATTACGTTAGAAACTACTACTACAACCAATAGGTTATTTAGTTAATGAAAATGACAGGAAAAAAGATGATCCAGTATGAAAATCAAACTGCCCTAACTGTATTTCTATTCCCTAGATAAAAAATCAATATTTTGATATTTTTACTGGAAGCTAACTACCTACCCTAGACTGTTATTAAGTGTTCTAGTTAAAGTGAGTATTAGAAACTTAGTCAAAAATGTCTACCGAGACTTTGATAAGATTTTCCAGTTCCTAAATCTAGCTGGGTTTAATGTAGAGAGTAAATATTGTCATTAATGTTGTATATTGTAATATATATTAGATGTTTGTGGTTCTTGGATCAATACACTCAGAAAAATTGTTAAGTTGCGACAACTGAATTTTAGTTCTCACAACTAATAGTCACAAACAAAATACAATTGTAACAACTAACCAATTAACTTCACAATTTTTCTGTGTGTATAATTTCGGGTAGATTTAATTCATTTTACACTTGGCTTACTTTTGTAAAAGTGTACAAAATTTTATTAGTGACTGACGAAAGCCTGGTTTAACTCCAGATTACCGATTGTTCACAATTATTTATATTTCTTTGACTATAATATCAGATGTAATCGCAATAGCTTCTAGTTTTGACTATCCAAAATTATAGTTTTGTGTGTGAAAGACTGTCTATACGCCTGTGTGACTTCAGCCGTGATAGGATATTTATATTGTCAAGATGGTCGAGAATTCAACTTTGAAAGGTTTTACAGCAATTACAAATAACTGTTGTATTATTTGAAATAATATCTAGTTTTAGAGAAAAGGCAAATGTGAATAGATCATGCTTGTAGAGTGGCAGTCATTTAGACTGACACTTTCACGTAGTACATTTTTTTGATGGGGACTTATATATACACTAAAAAAGGTGATAAATCTATCCAAAATTTCTAACCGTGTATAACTTCCTCTTCTTCATGAATCGCATGAAGAGAAGGAATTAAAACTTTATATTGACACATTGTCTAGGTGGCACTATATTTATTTGAAACATTGAAACGTGGATTTATTGATAAAGTATAACAGCACTAGTATATCCTCATCTAAATAGCTATCCGATTGTATATAAATCATATAGACTTCATTAAAACAGAAAATACGATTCCAATAAAAGAGATTTTCTTTTTCACTTTAAGCATAAATTTATTCATTTTCCTTTTTATTCAATTCAACATATGACAATCGAAGTAAATGAGTAAAACTATTCCACTAAAATAGTATAGATAAAAATTTCCATTTATTCAAAAGGAAAATGGACATTAAAAACCATTTTCCATTTAACTCGAACGATAAAAAAAAGAAGAAAATATATGAAAAAACGATAAAAAATTTTGCAAATAACATTAATTTTCAGATTTCCATTGAATCGAGGATTATTTTGTATGGATTTCCCAAAGGCAGGTTGCTGTAACGAAAATATTTGCTGAAAAAACAAGAAAAACAGTAAAAGAAAACATTAGATTCATATAAAGGAAAATGTCACGAACTGAAAATAAAACAGTAAAGAAAACATAAGGAAATCAATCACCGAAATTGCTTCTTTTGTTGTTGCTGGTATATGGTATATGTTGTTCTCGCATGAATTCGATATTTTCTATTTTCTATTCTTTCATAGAAAAACATCTAATTTTCTTATAGATATAATATATAAAAGTGCTTCTATTTGCCATAGAATTTTCCACCCTACTTCAGCATATTATATATAAAAGATATCAAAAAAATCCAAGAAAATTGAAATTATCTTTCAAACTGTATCAAAGTGAATTGTTGGATAAATGTTGGATGAATGAAAATGGATACAAAAAGTTATAGGTGAAAGTGAAGAGCTAAATTGTTTTTCTGGAAGAGCTCAAAACAAAAAAAAAAAAAAAAAAAAAAGTTTCAGGACGAATGACATGACAACGGTTTTTTTTTTCATTTAAAAGAGGAATCATCGATCACACATCCAAAACTACGTTTCGGTTTGTTAGTTAAAACACATTCATTCACGGTTGGCTCATGATGGTTTCATAGATAGATTTATACATATACATATATACGTCGTTTATAAAGCCTACATAAACTTTAAGGTCCGTGCGAGGGTTCTTTGGTTAGAATAAATTGAATTGAGTAAAGTTTCACCTGCCGCAATTGTTTTCTGCTACACTGAACTAATTATGACTAAAGATCGCTTCAAATGATTCTGCTTAAAAGGAAGTTATATACTATTTTCGTATTCGCAAGGGAAGTATCAGTAATTATAAAATATCCCAACTTCCTATCCCTGCCATGACGACATTTTTACTGGCTTCGATTGGCAATGTACTAAGAGTAATGGAGCAAAATTTTCAAACAATTTTCTATCCACTGATGACGTAGATGGAGCTACAAATTGTACATATGGGTAAGAGAGAAATACCATATGATTTCATTTTACAACTTCAAATTGTAAACAAACAAACACACACTGAAATGTATATACTATTGCACAAATGCTATACAAAAATAAAAGACTTTATGACGCCACGCCATGTGCTTAAGGTAAGGTTCTTAGAAAAATTTCATTCTTCATTTTCCTGATACATTTTGCACTTTTTTTTTACTACTTTGTTCTGATTGGTGTAATTGTTTATTCGCTAGCTTTGGGTACTTTATAATTACTTATATTTTGTTTGCAAGAGACCAAAACAAAAATGCGATTTATAAAGTGATACGAAGTGAAAATGGAAATCAATTTAATTACAATTACAAGTTAACAAAGTCGATCGAAGGTAATAATGATCATTAACTAATAATAATAAACGAATGAAAGGTGGTGAGATATGTCATTAAAGAGAGAGATCTGAAAACAAAAATACGAACTGTATAGAAATTGATTTCTTGGAAAATTATTTTCAGGCAGACATAGGAATTTTAGCTGGAATTTTACTTAAAATCTAGCCAGCCGAACTGGACTACAAATTAAACAGAAAAATTGAATTTAAGAGTGAACGAAATAGAGAAGTTTAACCTGTACCGAGGCTTTCCATGATCATAAGTACACGCAGAAAAATCATAAAACTTTTGACCAGTTCTGACAACTGAATTTTAGCTGTGATAACTAAAAACTAAGTTGTAACAACCCAATTTCAGTTGTCGAAACTTCATAACTGAATTTTTTGTTGTAATAACTGAATTTTATTTGCCACAAGCTTTATGATTTTGTTGATAATCCTACAACTAAGATTTGTCTGAATTTAAATATATTTATATTGAATTGTTAGAAACTCGTACAAGTTTAGACGAAGCTTAATTGAAAAAAAAAACTCTCTGTTAGGGTAAAAGGGAAAAAAGGCTATACGCTCCACCACTTCTGGCTGTGATTCTATTTACTATCGAATTGTCTGTGTCTGATGCGGCAGTGTCAAGTTAAAGGTGACACAGCAAAATTGTTCAGGTGTAATAGGCTTTCTGGGTGGTAATCAAAAATGCATTATGATACTTCGGATATTTGTGGCACGTTAAAAAAAAAATTTCATGATGTATATTTTGCTGTCATATAGTATATTTACTTCATTGAAACGATTGAAGATAATGGATTTTGACATTCTCTATTTTGCATTGTCATGTTTTTCATTTAATTAAATTTTTTTTAGTACATTTTTTTAAAAAGTTTCAATTTTCCGATTTTTTAAACAATTTTCTTTTAATTTGTTAAAATATTTTAATCGATAATAGGCGCAATTATTTTCTTCTGGATACGACATTGAAGCATTAATTATGTTTCTTTAAACAAAAAAGAAAGTATTTATCCCTCTTCAAAAACCAAAAAACCAGAAAAAAAGGAAAAGAAAATCCACTTTTACTTAATTTAAAGCCTAAAATTAAATTCATTTCAATTATGACAATAAAAAAAAAAAGGAAAACATCATGCATTTTTAAATAGGAAATGAATTTTCATTCAAATAAAGAACATAACTTTTCATGACTCTTCTATATTTGTACAAAACACCTTCTTCCCTTCTATACAAAACAACAACGACACCGCACAACAAAAGATGAACATTCTATAAACTGAAAAACAAAAACAAAAAACCACAACATTTCCAATTAATTTCCCAGTTTTAAAGCTCATTAACAGAAGCTTTTTTCCTTTTGAAAAAACACACAGCGAAAGGAAACAAAAAGCAAAAAAATCCCAGAAAAAAGTGGCTGCATTTAATTCATTCTCCGCCCAAGAAATTTTTAACGCCCAAACATAATTAATTTTTAATTTATTTTCATGTTCTTTATTTCGCTTTTTCCGAATTTTCTTCCATCGGGGGACTTACAACGGGGTATGGGGAAAGAAAAAATTAAGTATTAATAATAATTGTAATAATACCTTCTCTAAAGCTCTTTTCGATATCAAAATTCATAATCTGTGGGCATTAATCAGATCGTTATCACAAGAGTATAGAAGTCAATTTATAGCATCTGCCAGTTGCATCCCATACTATGATTCTTCTGTATTTTATATGGTTTATATCCTTTTACCCCTCTCTCTAAATCTATATAGCCGTCTTATTATGTGAATTTCTAAGATATACCATCCGTCAAAGGCGGTCGTCGGATTTTTTCTTTGTCAGGATAGATTGAGTTAAGTAGCTATAAGGAATGTTTTTTTTTTTGAAAGGGAAACTACTATTGATGAGTTATAAAGATTGGATTTCATGAATTGAGAATAGATAATGATGGTTATTTAGGTAATCCTTAGAAATGCCTAACTAAAAAAGAGATATAAGAGAAGTAGTATACTTAACTTAGAAGATGGAGAAAATCAATATGAATTGAAGTATCTAGAGATGTGCTTTTTTAGTTAAATTTATCGATCTCTGGCTAGCTTTTTTTAATAATTATGGATTTCCAACGACTGTGCATTTAACCGATTCTTTTTGTACAGTGATATCCCGGTACAATATAGATTCTTCTCTTTCTTTCACATTAAACTCCTTTTCATCTATTCTTCTTTAAGTTCACATACAACAACAACACTGAACATCACGCTGCTCATTTAGCTTGGACATCTAGGTAAAATAATCTATGCCTGTAGTGTGGAATCGATGTAATTCGATTGAAATCGAATATGGATTGCTATGCTTTTTCGATACTATTTGGGTGATGTGAATAAGGCGATTCAACTTCTGCCCGATTCCTTATATTATGTCAGAGAACATCACCGACACTAATAACTAAATGGAGTTTTATTAAAAAACGTTATGCTATCTAGGCATTAAGGGAGGTTTAATATCTCAAGTGAATAAATTCTTTATATAAATCCATCAAAGTGCTTTAGCACCACTATGCCCCTTTTCATGAACATCCATGTACCAAAAATCATGTATATACCTAAAAATTACTACCCCCATATATATATATGTAGTTTAGCTTTTCTAGGGTGGGATTATACATTGTGGTGGTGTCAATTTCCGATATCAGAGTTATCTCTTCGAGAAACGGAAAAAAAAATCTTCTGATAATGCCCTTCAGCATAAAAATATTTCCCAAATAAAAAAAAAAAAAAAATCAAAGAAATAACCACAATTCCATACACAAACATATTAACATATAAAAGAAGACAAAAAAAAAATTATATTCACGGAAATCCCGTAACAACCCTTTTGAGAGCAATTCCATTAAAACTTTTCCATTTTCATTCCTTCGAACACGAACAACAATAATAATACCACCGAAAAAAAAGGAAGAAAAGAAAAACGAAAATCCCAATGATAAGGGAGTTGAGAAATCTATATAGAGAGGGTGTAAATACATTTATAATGAAAAAGAGTATCGGTCAATCGAAGGGAAAGAGTAGAAATCTGAAACAAGATAATATCCCCAATTTCGAACACCTTTATAACGCGATCAGTTTTAGTGGACAATGAATCACTATCATCGACACAGAAAGAAAAAAAAGAAGAAAAAAAAAACAAACAAAACGAAATGGTCACCCTTGATTGCTTCTTCGTTCATAGTCACTGGGCCTAAGCCTCTTTCCCTCTTATGATTTTTCTCACAATGAATGAATGAATCTTGCATATACCCGCGCTCTACCAAATCAACCTCCGGAAACCCATCTTTTTTTGTTGATATATATATTCTCTACGAAGGATATAATTCCGGATTGGAAGTTCCAACGAACGGAAGTAAATCCCTAAAAAAAAGAAGAAAAAAAAAGAGAGTAGGTCTTCTTTGGTGCGCAATCATTCAATTAAATCGCATTCGACCAAAAAGAAAAACGAAAAACAAAAAGGTTTAGCCTTTAAATATGTATGTCTTCAGGATTATGTGTCTATCTCGTTTATACCTTTCTCTATAAAGGCTGCGAAGAAGAATCTTCTTCTTGCCATTAATTTCTTTTTTTTATGCTATTGTCCAAGAGATTCCGGTTTGCTTCCTTTTTTTTGCTGTGTTTCTACAAAGGTATGGTTTTCGCATAGTATCTTTTACCCGACTATATGGGAGACTTCTTCACTACATGACGATCTAAATACATTTTTTTTTTTGTTATTGGATCAATAGTGTTTGTGCATCAGGTATATATATATCAGGTGATTCAAGTAAACTAATAGTAGTGCACTGTAATAGTATATATCTCGATAGTTAGTGGCGTTATTGTCTTGTATATCTTCTTCTTTGATCACATTAATCAGTTCCACCTTTTTTTGTGTTGCTTCACTTTATGTGGACGAAGAAAAAGGATTGTTATTCTTCTTTAATACCCACTAAAATCGATGTTGGGTGGTGATTTCAATATAGCAAATACTCAACGAAATTTATATGAACTGGAAGATTTCTATCATCTGTTTTTTTTTGCGCGCACGGGGAGCGACTTTATTGTGTTCATGTTTGAATTGGAAAAACATCAATTTCTATTGAGAAGATAATTTTCGGATATAAATTCAATATTGTCTGATAAAATAGAACATCATGATAGCTGTAAGACGTGGTGGAACCTTTCTGATCTGCTATATGCGTCCTTGTAAAGAAGTCGATTTTTTTGTTGTTGTGTTCATCTCTATCCAAAAAGGCGGTGAAATTCACTTTGAAATTTGATTCTTAAGATTTGATGAAATGGAAATGTTTGCTTAATTTTTTTTTTTTTTTTTTTGTTATCTTGAAAAGTTCACAAGGAATAGAAAAGATTTCGATGATCTTCATGAATTTGATATATATAGCATAGTAAAGGGTGTTTTTTTTAAGTCAGACAAAATGTAAAATTTAAAAAAATAACACAAAAAGTTAACTTTTGACCAAAAGACTAATTCATGGCAATTAAAATTTATAAATGACTTCGGAAATATGGCCACCATGACTGTTCTCGACGAAACCCATTCTGTCAATCCAATTTTGGGCTGCTTTTTCGAATAATGTGGGCCGTAAATAACACTAATGTCACGTAGCGTTATTCTGTTGAGACTACAACCAATCAACTGTTTCAATACCCGCTATGTGATAGCTACTTATTAACATATTGCCTAGCCAGAAACGTACCAGCGACCAAAAATTCTAGTTGGGCATCTCGCTAGGATCAATGTCATTCATATTTACGGTCCGGTATGGACCGTAACGCAAGATTCTGCCTCATTTTAAAACAAATAAGGACCTATGATGCCACTAAACGGTGCATTTGCGACGAGTCAATAAATTTGGATCCTCTTGAACACTTTCGTTTACAATGGCAATATTTTTGCTGCAGTACGTACATTCCAATAATGTGTTATAGCATCATGCAAAGAGTATATGCGATACGAAATCTATCCACAGTTCGATTAATGGCTTACTCCGATATACGATTATGCCCACCATGTAAATTACAATCGTCTATAATCTCGCGAATCGACGACCGGATTTTCAGCTGAATTTAAATAATTCTTGATCGTTTCTCAGCTATTTGCCAGACTATACTGAATATGAATGTTAATATCGGATTGGCAGTTATCGCTATCGAAAGTTCTTTCTAAGCTAAAAATAAATACCCTTTATATACCTACCTATTAAAAAGAAGACTTTATTTTTAACGATATAGCATTGTATATACACGGTCTTCTACCCTATTGTATAAAGTAACCAAATTCAAATGATTGGAAATTTTATTCGAATATTGAAATTTGATCAAATTGGTTTAATTATTTTTTAAACGTTTAAAGAATATCAATTATTTATTATATTATCGCAATTTTTTTTTTTTTGTCTTTTCAGAGACCCCATTAAGCGTATACTTATTTAAATGATTTTAGTGTTTGCATTTGCATCTTCAAATATCTTTTCTCCAAACATAAACAAAAACATTTATAAATTATGGAAATTATATAGAAGTGAACAGGTGAGACGGTATATGAAATGTTTCTGTAATTTTGTGTTTATTTAGCATAAATTTTGGTTGCCTGAAGGAACGACATAAGATTTGATTTCGTTAAGGTGGATTCACATTGTTTTTCGTAGAATTTTACAAATTACAGTATTTCTCAATTGGTGTATTAAAGCACACTATGTTGTATTGTTGTGGAGGGATTTGTAATAAGCTCTAGCTCTGCACATAGGCTCACTTTTCCTTCTTTCCCAAACTGATTTGTCTTTCTATTAAAATACGTTAATTTACTTAGGCCCGAGATTAACTAAACCTTTCCTAGCGTAGCAGAACTGATTCTGGAAAAGAATGGACATGTTAATAAAAAATGTTGTATTGACTCAATTTCTTCTAAACAAGTTTCAACCATTCGAGATGCTGCTCTATTATCGACATTTGTTTTTTCAAGGAGAAATGTTCTTTTCGAATACTGTGATAGTAAGCGTCGTTAAGTCTTATATATGTCAAATATGCTGCTTAAGTATTTTATGAGAATTCCATTCCCATTGTAAATCGGAGTGTATCTTTGTAGCATTATATAATTGTATAATTTTCTATAGAAAACTATCGAAACAGCACGATTTACAACGGAAAGAGAATATCCCTATTATATTGTGACGTGTTAATCTTTCGGTTCGATGTTATTAGAATGATAACACTTTTTATTTATGTGAACTTAGTGTATAAACTTTATTTGTAATTATTTCTGCTTAACAATTAGTCTTAAAAATATTTGTCTTTCAATAATTTAATTATTACAATTATTTATCACAGTTTTAGAGCTTCACTATTTTAATTACTTTCACAAAAATAATCTCGTTTCCAATCTCTGCTTTGTATAATCTCTGACGAAGCTTTTCACTTCAACTGATCGATTAAGAATGATTCTAGCCTCGACTCTAGGTCTCCTTTTATATAAAATTGATGTGTCTCGGAATATTCTCGAATATTCTCGTTTGGCTTTCTAAAACTAGGTGGCAACGTTTACACAAAGAAGATCTCTAGAAAATTCTTATTCACCAAAAATTCTTATTCAATACACAAAGCAATGATTTATTATTTATTTTGGAGCTTTCTGGAACAGATTTTTTGAATGTGCTATTTTTATGGCATGAGTCATTGCTATTGTTTCGGTCGTGTGATCAATTTAATTCTGGAGCTTTCTGGAAATACCTTTGATTTATTTATTAAATCAAAATATTTCCAGCAATTTCTAACTGAAATATAGTGCAATATTATATTAGGTCTGTTTTATTTGCCATGCCCTACACCGAAGCAGGGTAAGTGGCAAATAAAACGAGCAGGAGTAAAAGAAAGCTTTAATTCAAATGTTTGTAGCATTGTGTAGCAAGCATGTTGTAATGAAATGAGAAGCTTTTAGCGAATACACTTTTTATGGTAGAAAACTGAACTAATTTCGTAAGTGAAAGATGTCATCCTGAAAAGTTGTATCAATTGCACGGCTGTGAAGTCGAAGTCGAATTTCAATTCGCAATGAGAATTGAAGTCGGAAGTTTTTATTAAAAAAATTATATTGAATAACTTATATAACTTACATTCGTAATCTTACTATTTAGTAGAGTGTGAACGAACCTTTAACATTCTAATTTTCTAGTATTTTATAAGTGTTTGCTTATTTTCATCTCAAAAGAAACTTTGAATGTTTTTCATGTGTGTTAATTGTTTTGAACGCGTTTAAGCATATTCCAAGATTACCATCAAGGGAATTCCCATTTGAGTATATTGCCGTCTTTTTGTGTATACTATATAACCAAGAAAAGGATTGGATAAGTTTAAGAATAATTTCTTAATCCTTAAATATGTGTATATATAAGAATTTGTATAAATCGCGGGTTATTTAGCAATAGTATAATACCACAACAAAAAAGGAGATAATGAAAATTATACCAAATAATAATAATGAAGGACTATAAAAGTTTGCCAGAAGAGATATACCGAAATAACTGTCATAAAATATACTTCATTTAACGCCGTAATAATTATTAAATTTGTGATATTTAAATTCGATATATATATATTGTATTTAGTGTTAAAGTGAAAATTTCAATCTGATATATTAAATATATAAAGTGTGATAAGCAACAAAAATAAAAATAAAGAAGATATGCCATCAACGTTTATCGTTTAAGAGGCGTAAAAAGCACCGGAATTTATACGAAATTTATGGCAATGATCCGAAAAGTTCTATGCTAATTGTCTAGCAAATTTATGTATATTTAAAAAGAAAGTTTTCTGTTCCTTTTTTTTCTTATTTTATTAATGTTATTGTGTTGATGGGATTCTATGCATTGACATTATCTGGAATCTTAAGGATGCTAATAAGTATTAAGTTCGGAAACATTATAAATATATACAACTTTTCGTATAAATGGAAATTGTTTTAACTGTTTTTTTTTTTGTTTGTCGAAAGTTTGTGTTGACTGCTGTGAGTTTTTAGTATGGTCCACCGAAGCCCGAAGAATAATTTGGAATAAATAATGGTAAAATTGTATTTCTCGATATAGTCGAATTTTGTAATTTTTGTCTTTAATGACTTTCGTTATAAATTTGATTAAATATATTCGCCAGAATAGAAGGAAATTTATTTCAATTTGTAATATTTTTCAAAATTATAAATTGGAAATGATTTCACGCCGTTTTTTAAGATCGGGTATAGAGAAGACCCTGTACATAGGTATTGCGATCCATCGTACTCAAGGAAAATGTTGAACATGTTATGGCAGGATATCTCAAGCTGCGTATCCATTAAACGCATAAAGTGTTTATAATTATTAAAGCAGAGTATTAAAAATGAGCCAAACACATGTACAGGTTATTTCTTTTGACATTTATGCTCGTGAATAGTTGCCATTTTATCATGGAACAGTACACACTTGAAAAACGTTTACAAATTATTAAAATTTATTACCGAAATTCTGAGCCGGTCGCCGCAACTTTAAGAGCATTACGACCAATTTATGGAGGACATCACCGGCCTGCCCGTTCGACAATTGCAAATTTCAAATATGTGTTATTGGGCAGGCCGCAACCCACACATTCTTCAAGAGACACCATTGCATTCGCAAAAAATAACTGTGTGGTGTGGATTACATGTTGGAAGTGTCAATGGGCCATATTTTTTCGTTAATGCTGAAAACCGGCACGATACAGTTAAAGGAAATCGCTAACGAACCATGCTAACTGATTATTTTTGGAATGAATTGCATGATATGGACTTGGAAAATAAGTGGTTTCAACAGGACGGTGCCACTTGCCACACAGCGAACGTTACAATCGATTTATGGAAAAGTAAGTTTTGTGAGCGTGTTATTTCCAGAAATGGATCCGTCAATTGGCCGCCCGCCTCGTTTATGCGTTTTGACGCCTCTCGACTATTTTCTTTGGGGTCACGTGAAGTCATTGGTCTATACCAATAAACCAGCGAAGTTAGAAGAGCTCCGAGCAAATATTGAACACGAAATTTCTGCAATATCGGCAGATTTATGCGAAAAAGTGGTCGAAAATTGGGTTCAACGACTGGCCTTTTGCAAACGTGCCCGTGGCGATCATGTGAAAGAAATTGAATTCCATACATAATGGCATAGAATGTGCTTTAACATGAAATAGAAAATTCATTGATATCTCAAACCGTTTTTGTTTTATTTAAGAAAATATTTGTAGTGCCCTAATTCAAAAACCCGATATTTCATACAAATTACATGAAAACGGTTTTCTCTCTTTTTATTATTTATGTTTTAACATTTCTTTTTCTCGTTTAACCACGCAAGGAAAAACATTTTGCGCGTCTGATAGATACCCAGCTCTACATGTATGAATTTGTTTATAATTTTGTGGGAAATTATAACCTCGAAATTATGACTTTGTATAAGTTTGAGTACTTAGGCTTCCCCAATTCTAAAAAAAAATCTTACTTTACTCATGTAATCAAGTATGTATTATATATTTTCAGACATTAGGCATCCATCAAAGCCAAAAGAATAGTTGAACACATAGTTTTATTCCAGACATCTTGGATCAACGTCTTCCATTTTCATGTCCTAATCAGAAGAGTCCTTATAACTCGTATTTCACACATAGACCTTAAATTTTTAGAATAAGCTATTACTGTGCTGTGATTTAGCAATTATTTAGCAATAATACTTCATGTTACTTTTGGTCCTTCAATTAAAGTTCCCATCACAATTTGTTCCTGCCAAAAAATGTTATATTTTCATGATTTGTCGTAATTAAATTCGAAAATAATTGCCAACATAAAATAAACTTCATTTTCTATAGACTTTTTATCCGATTTCAAGTCATTTAAATCCAAACATTTCTCAAATTACAAACAATTTATTTTCTTCATATAACTCCCATATATAAGCCGTGTATACAAATTCGAGATTTATATTTCTTCGTTATATGAAAAATTTTATTAGCCACAACCTGACATATATATGTATATATATACATTTGTTTTCCATAGTGTGTGTAGTTTGTGCCAACAAAGATTTATTGTAATATGTACTTTTTTTAATTAACAACAGCTGGTAAGGACATATTTTGTTTGGTATATGATTTTTAACAAATGTTTTTCTTGTCGTCATATCAAAGGATACGTTATGAAAATAGCTTTAAGCTTTGTTAAACACCAATATGGACAAAGTTGAAAAGAATTTCAAACAAAACAAAATCATTACAGAAAAGAAGTAAATGAAAAGAAAAATTAAAGGCTTTTATATAAGATCCAGCAACCTTATCTTTTGTCGACTTCAATCATCTTACCAACTTTAATATGAAACTTCACTTAATTAAAAATATCTTTAAATTCCCGAAATGAACAGGCAACATAAAATATGAATTATAAAATAACATTCCACCCTCTTTTGTATATACAAAAATTCATATCTATAAATTCTAATTATGCGTGTATACACGGTTAAAAAAAAGGCTTCAATTATAATGACTTTCAAGTTAAGCCAGCGCTAACTTACCCTTAGTGATCTAAAAACATTAACTTCGAAGACCATTTCTTGTGTATTTGAAAATCATTAACTATACCCAAATAATAACGAACCAAAAGTTCGAAACGTCCCATTTCTAACCGTGTAAAGTCGATTTTATATACGAATGAGAACTTTCACACTGCTATACACTTGCTTGCCAGAAGTACAACTTTTCTTAATCATTTCAAATCAGCTGTTTGGGTTAGTTTAATTCCTTCTAAATAGATGTCGGTATAGAATTTAAGAAAGTCTCTGAATTAAAATTGTTCTCTTTCTATTCATTTAAAAATAAAAGGTTTTCTTTTCCATACATAAATTATTTATACATTTTCCTCCGCCTTTTCAAAACATTATCTCATTCCGTGTATAGCCGTAATTTCGTATCCCTAATGTTTTTCTATGATCATATATGAATTGCATTTCAAAATTCAAACTGAATATGTAAATAGTTAATAAACATAGTTGATTCCCTAATCCTGAAAGAGATGTAAATATAATCAAGGAACAGCAAATATAAGACTACATATTTATATATATATATATAGGGAACAAAAAGTTATACAATTCGACTACATATATCTACATATATTCATGGAATTCACAAACACAAACACGAACACATACCAAAAGCCAAAGTAATCACCACCAACCGAGATCAAGATTTTAGCTTGGGTTTATCCTGTCTTGTAAAAAGCTTTCCAATCAATTGAAAGGTTTCTGATGTTTGTATTTTATCTTTCATATTATAAGAATTTCTTCTATACAACTCGCGATTCAGTTTATTATATATATATATATCCCTCTTCTGTTTTTCATTTAGTGCGTTATCATGCGTCTAGTTTCGATATATACATATATGGTATATGAATTTTCTAATGAATTATAGCTTTGTAAACGCTTGAATGTATACGTTTATCCTTCATTCATCAGGATATACGTAATATCCCCTTTTGTTGCCTTAAGCATGACGATATAACATTTTCTTGTTCCCTTATGCATACTCTATATTCCAACCCTCATATAGAGATATATTATACCGCTTTAATTCACCGCACCGTATTCGCCCTTATACTATATTTCATCCGCGAAAATTCAAAAGAATATATCCTGCTGAGTTTTTCCCTTTTTTTTCTTTTCGTCCATATATATGAGAGATTCAAGCTAAAATCGAAAGTAATTGAAGGAAACATATTCAACTATAGGACACACACATATATATATATACCGCAATGTGTATATGAAGGAACTACAAAAAAAAGGGCCCATGCTGACTAATATGTCAAATTCTATATTTAGGAGTGGGTGTATAATTTTTTTTTTCTATACGTTTGTTAATTTCATATAATATACGATTTTAGTTATGTGGTAAAAGGACCCATGATTGAATTTTCTATATATAGGACTTTTTCAGCCCTATTAAAAGAATCTTTTTTTCCTTTTTCATTTTGGGATTTCTTTTTTTTTGTAAAATTTAAGCAAACGGTCTTTTAATGGGAATCAATCATTAATATGGACGAACTGTGCGACTCCCTTTTGTACAATACAATATAATTTCATGAAGAAGAGGCAGCAGAAAAAAAAAGAAGAAGAACCTCAAATCTCGCAGTATCCTTTATGGATAGGAAGACTGTAACTATCAAGGAAGGAAGGGAGAAGGATGCAAAGGGAGAAAAAATTGTGTCTGCATGAATGAGATTGGTTATCGGTTGATTTAATGTCGGATCTATCTTTTTTTTTTGTTTGTTGGCGAAAGTAAATCTTGTTATCCAAAGTTTAAAGACGGACCAAAAGAACAAAATTATTAGAAAATGTTTATTCGATTTTTTGTTTTTCTTCCATTTCGAATAAAGAAGAGGCTAGGATTTGATGAGACATGGAATGTGATGGATTCAAATGAAGATTCATTGAATAAATTGGAAGATTTTTTTCTTTTTCTTTTTTTAACATAATTAAAATATGTAAATTCTTTGAGATTTTTATTATAAAATAATATTTTGGAAATTTGATTATTGTGGATTATATACAAAGGCAATATAGGCCCGAATTAAAGAGGTTCATCAGAGCATATAGAATATATAAGAAAGAGTTCTATATTTCGAAAACGATCAAGAGAACCTAAATACTAATCCTATATTGTTGATTATGTAATCTGTTTGTTCTGAAATTGTATATTTTTAAAATTTTATCTATTTGAAGATTTTCGGATAAATCTTTTTGGCAAATTTCAAAATTCTTTATGTACATAACATAAAATTCCAGAAAAATAATATTACAAATATATTGCTTCGTCATGAAAAGATAAAATCTTCGTTCTTAAGATTTATCAAAGAAGTTTCCCAAGAAAGAAAAAAATGATATGAAAAATTCTTTTTGATAAATATTAAATGTTAAAATTTCAAAACAACTGATTTTTATATTAATAAAAATGTAACTCTAGGGAATTCGACTTAGATTTAATATCCGGAACAATATAATCATCTCAAAAAGTGAAAAATTTAAGAAAAAAAACATCTTCAAATGTTGTCAATTTGTTGTAAATCTTGTTCAATATTAATGGTTGTAGAGAATAATTCTCCGGGAATACTCTTTTTTATAAAATATGTATCCATCATACGCACAGTTCGCGTTCTGAACGCAAATTATAGTATCTTTATTCTACGGCAAGAAATGACAGAGTCTTCCGAGGACTCTTCACCATGTATATAGCGCGTGTTTGGTTATAGATACGCACTCTTTACGCTCATACCGAACGGGTACGATTGAACCAGAAAAATTTTGCGCCATAAACAATTGGGATTTATTTTGATACAGACTTGTTTGAAACGAACTGACTGCGATCGATGATTAAATAAAAATACAATTTGGTTCTATACTTCATTTTTGGGCTCCTAACCTAACCCTAAATTTCTTTTGGGAAAATTAATCAGAAGAAATGAACATAGTACACAAAATGTAAAGAAATGTTTATTTATTATTATTTTTTTTATAAATGTGTTTATTTAAATTGCACTTTTCTGGCTTTCATTTCCGCGAATTCGTTTATAAAATCGTCATAACTAATATGTTTTACTATGTTATATTCAATAGATATTATTGAAAGATTGGATAGCCTCTCTTGTCCTATAGTTGATCTTAAATAATTCTTGATTAACTTTAGCTTGCTAAAACTTCTTTTACACGATGCAGTAGAAACTGGGAGAGTGAGAAATATTCGGAGAGCAACATTAATATTTGGATAAGACTCAATTAAGCCAAAGTCATGAAGTGCCTGCAAAATTTCAAGTGGAGTTGCAGTTTTAATATTATGTATGAGTGTCGATGCTTCAAATTTAAAGCTTTGAATCTCAGAGGTACATATTCAAATCTTTACTATACTTAATGGCTAAATCTGCAGATTAGATCAAAAACGCTGGTTGATTCCAAGGACGAACCATAAAGAAAGGAAAAATGGTTACAGATAGTTCTCAGTTGCTCATAACGCCAATTTAATTGAGATAATAGAGTATCAAAAACCTTGTAAATCTGCATTTTGAACTAATTTTCTGGAGTCATATTACTTTCTTTATCCGTTGCCTCATAATTTGCCATTTTCCGAACTTTTCGCTTACGTTTATCAGGAAATCCAATTTGTAAATCCATTGTTTCAGCTAAATTCTTTGTTTCTTGGAAATGTTGTTAGAAATCTGTTTCTCGTAGTCCTTGTAATGTAGAACGTAGTGCACCAATTAATTTTGCTGCATGGTCTATCGATACATCTTTTTGTTGTAATGCCTTATTTGTTCGGTCAATTTTAGAATTTTATTCCACATACAAAGAGTGCAGATAAATCTATAGTTAATTAGTAACAACAAACTTTTTGCATTTGATACAGCTTCTGGATTTGATAAATCATTTGCAATCCTTTCCAATCCTTTCTTTACTTCTGATAGTTGTAAACTCAGTGATTTTATTGCATTTGCTTTTGATGACCATATTGTGTCCGAAAAACTTTTAAGTGTCAATTTCAATAGGTGTAAATTTTCCCCGAGATCCGAATTTTTTTATTTATAAGAAATTTTATTTTCGATTAATTTTTTTTGGTTTTCCATTTCACGGCCCCCTCTGATCTCGGGCCCTGTGCGTGTGCACCTGTTGCACCTGCCTAGTTACGGGGCTGCATGACGGTCGCCCAAAATTTGCGAGCACTATTCTATCGTCCGTCTTTAAAAGGAAGAAACTCAAAAGTTTCGTCAGTTTAAAAGTTTATATGAAACTAAATGCGTTTATTATGAACCTATAAGCTATAAGGAAAAGCAAGTTTTCGGAAAGGTATAATGACACGGACAGATATTATCATTTGGTAAGTATTGTTCTAGCCTGAAAAAACTTTGCATAATGATTATATACGCTTATGATTTCAATGCCTATAGTACTTAATATAAAGACTCTACAAATTGCGACATATTCAGATATTTTATCCAGATTCTGACGTAACGTCTGATCTGGACTTCTAAATAGACTTACATTCGCACCCAATACAAGGTTAATTGAGCCGTAAATGGATTCAATCTTATTCATGACAGACTAGAATTTAAATTTGACGTCTAAATCTGAATGAGATATATCATATAGTCTGTGGCAGCTTTAAGATGGCTTTACCTCAGTTATTATTTGTTACCAACTCGATATTTTGTCTTTGATCGTGCCATTTAACTGACTGAATTGACTTTAAAGCGTTTTTCTATACATACGATATATCCAACAATGCTTCGGATGATATCCATCTCTAACTAGTTGACAAATATTATCTACTTCCTCTGATCACTTAACCAATAATGCGTATATAACAAATACTGATATGATCTTATCTAAATGGCGTTAAGGAACAAATTCGTGCCGTGTCCATTATTAAAATCCGGTATCCTAGTCAAACCTGAGAAATGGATTTTCAAATTCGTGGTTGTTCCATGTCCACTTCTTTCTTCATCAAGTATTCACCGTCTTTATTTCATTCTCTAATAACATAAATGTGAAAAAAACTGGAATTAATTTGAAACTTTCAAACCCGACGGCTTTAGTCTTTTTTTAACGCGTCTCTAAAAACACCAAAAACATTGAAAACTTATAAAAACTAAGCACAAAAACCGTCAAAAAAATATTTTCCAAAAAAAAATTACATTCTAATTGCCTTCAAAAACTAAACTAAATATCAAATTTTTGAAATAATTTCAGTATTGTATAGAATTCATTTAAAAAAAACAAAATTTAATTTAATTAGAAATTTTTTTTCGGCCGCCATTAAAGAATTTCTTATATTTTGGTTAAAATTTTACACGAATCCAAAAGAATTGTAGAAATGCATTTTTTGAAAAATTCAAATTTTATACAATTAACATTATTTCAAACATTTGAAAATTATATTAATTCGTTGGCAACAACTTTTCTCAACGTTTTCAATATGATTTTCATGAAAACTTCTCGAAATAAATTTAATAATTCAGGAAAATAAAATTGCAAAATAATTTCTTGTCTTCATAATAAAATATTTATATTCACGAACTTATCATTATTTTCTTCGGTAATTTCCGATAAAATAAAAGCAATGTTGCCATATCTATTAAATTAGGAATATAAAGAAAAAGCCGTCGCCATATTTAAAAATGATTATTGGCATTATTTAATTAAGCTAGTTTAATAATAATAATTCAATTTATATTTATAAAAAAAACTTTAATAATTATTTGTACTTAAAATTAAGAAGGATTTTCGATATCAAAATATAATATTTTGTAGAATTTCTTGCGAAAAATAAGAAATTTAGTAACAAGTTCCGTTAAGTAAATTTTATTAAAACATTTCATATCTAAATATCTACAAAATATGTTAAAAATTCACAAAATTTTAACACAAACTTTCTACATTTAGCTAGTTTAGTTGAGATATTAATAGATTATGTGAAAATTCATCGTAATTATTGATAAATTCAAAGTTTACTTTTTACAAGTTCCGTTAAGTTAACCTAAATTTCTTCATATTATATTCCAAAATACGGATTTTATTATCTGAAATAATAATAAAAAATTGAAAATTATTCCATAATTAAAAAAATTTAATCAAATAACACTCAAAATAAAACGTTTAAAAGTATAAAACTAATAAAAGCTGATAATTCAATTACAAGACTTCTGCAAACACAATGGCGGCAGCCGAAACAACTTCATTTGTTTAAAATCAATATTTGTTGTTAAATAATTAAAATGTTTTAAGAAATTCATAAAAATTATACAGCTTTTTTGGTATAAATACAATTTCAATGCATTATTTTTATATTTTTCTTTCACAAATTATTATTAATTGTTTAAATATAAAATAAAAGGCCTCAATATGTCATAATTCGTACCATTTCGGGTATGCTCGGCTTTCTAAAAAAGTACCTTTATTTTAGATCGGATGATAACTCAAATAAATAGGGAGTCTCAAATACTTTGGAATAATTTACTCAACGGTACTTGTTTCATGTTTTTGGTTCCTTTTCATAATTTATAACATTTTTAACCATTTTAAATTTTAAGAAATATAAAAATTCATAAAATATAAATTATTTGGAATATTTTGTAAGAATTAAATGCCATTTTGATGATCAAATCCTTTATTTTGAAAGTAAGAAAATTATTGAAAATGTTATTATTTGTTAAAACTCGATTAAAAAAATTTGAATAGTAAACTAATAAGTAAGGAAACATAAGAAATTTGTTAATTTTTGTTAAATAAACTAAAATTTAATGAAATCAAATTTAACAAGTCGGATGAACTCATCGGAACTTGATCGAATTTAATCCGATTATTTAATTTGCGATCAAATTTATTCAAATTTTCTATTGGAAATAATTGAAAAAGAATGTCTTATTTAATATTCGTTCAAGTAATTAAGAAATTTTAAAAATGCTCTTAATTATCTTAGAAAATTATATTTGATTTTCTTCTAGTACTGTAAACGTTCCCAATTCGATAAACTCCACCCAATGGAAATCGAGCTTCTACTATCGATGGGGAGGTACTTTTCAACGATTGGTTCAAGTGTTTTTGTTTTCTTTTTCGATTTAAGAATTGAATTTCTGTAAAACACCTGCCTGTTAAAATCTCCTTTTTGGCGGGGTAAAAACTTTTCTAATATGAAAACCGGTTTATTTTAATTTTCAAGAAAACATTTTCTTTAATTCGGTATTTTGTATAATTTTCGATTTTTTAATAATTTAAAATTATTCAAAAATCGATTAGAATTTTTTTAAAAGAAATTTTTGCCTAATTTTGAAGAAATTTTTAATATTTTTATTAAATTTATTCGAAATAATAAAATTTAATTCAATTTATTTCATTTTAAAGATTTTGTTTTTGAAATTTTAAAAAAATTTTCACAAAATCAAAAAAGAAATAAAAAAAATAAAAATAAAAAAAATCCCTTCATTTTTTTTTTGATATGTCAAAAAAAGTAAAGAATGAAAAAATCGATGGGAATTAAATTTTAGTAAACTGACATCAGATGACGTCTTTTTTTAGTGCAACTACTTCTTCCTAGAGTGTGCCATCAAAGGGAAAGTGAAAATATGATAGGGCAGTAATCAAAATGGCGCAAAAACGAGATTTAGAACAAATTTATTCATGTTTATTTAATTTGATAATTTTATAAAATCAAGATTTGGAAAGTTTTTAAACCCAAATGATAAAAAAAGTAGGTATAAATGTTTTTGTATTATTTAATATATTTCACATATTAGTTTTGATATTTATTAATTATTAAAGTTTGCAATTAGTTTGGTTAGGAAGTTTTGTGCTAATTAATTACGGGATTGAATTTCAACGCATGTTTACACTTTTTTTTTTTGAAAATATTATTTTAAAAAAGTGGAAAAAGTAATTAAATACGCAAAATTGTATGAGTTAATGAAACCTCAAAATTTATAGATGTTTGTAGGAATCATATAGAGGATTTAAGAGAAGCGAAAAGAAATTCCCATATTCTCGCTGACTATGTTTGATGTGTGCCACCCCCTTTTTATACCATGGTACAAGGCTATACTGTAGTATCGATACTAACACAGGGTCTACATTTGCCAATATTTCTGGTATACCAGCAAAATTGGTTGCTAAAAATCTAGTGTAGACCCTGCTGGTATACCAATTTTTCTGGTATGCCAATTCTAGTATACTATTTTCGTAGCCAGCGCTGGTATAACAATTTTTGACATTTGCATTTAATAAAATGGCGGAAACTAAATTTTTGCGGAGTAAAATTATCAAATTGATAAATATGTTTCGAGTAAAAGAAGAAAAATATAGAAAAATTGATTTTAAAAAAAGGGCATGGGAAAATATTACCACAGAATTGAATTCGACACATTAAAGCCAATATTTTGGCTATTTTTATTTTTTGTTCTCGGTTCAACGGTATACCAGTATTGGCCCACGTAAAAAAAACTGGTAGTATTTTATTTCTAGTAAGCCAATTGGTATACCAGAAATATTGGCCAATGTAGACCCTGTGTAAGGTATGAATACCCTATGTGTACCTTTAGTATTCGAATCAAGAATCAGATATGTTTGTTAACGTAAAAATATACGATTTATAATGTATTATATGATTTTCTTTAAATAAATTAATGAAAAGTTTATTCAAAGTGTCCTTTATCGTAAAATATGTAAAATACGGGTTTCGCGAGAGAAGATATCCGGTTCCTTTGAAACAATCTAGTCATGGACCCATTTTTTGATGTTTGCATGAGAATGGAAGTGCTCCTTAGAAAGAATTGATTGCATGCACCCGAAAAAATGACAATCTGATGGAGCAATGTTTGGTGAGTACGGCGAATAGGGTAGAGTTTCTCGGTTCAGTCCTTTTAAGTAGTTTCGGACATTTTGAGGTCTTTGTCATATTGGAAAATAATCTTATCATGTCTGTTTTTGCATTCTGGTCAGATTCAAATGCATTAGTTGTAGTCGATACATTTTTTCCTTTCTAAAGAAACAATTCGCAAATGGATTTCAATGTTTCTTTTTCTAATTTGTATGACACCTAATTTCCATCTTTTTGAATCGTTATCAATATCTAATATTTCTGCCAATTCTTAAGGGTTTGACAAGAATCTTTATCCAATAATGTATCCAATTCAGCATCTTTAAATTCTTTTAGTCTTTTGCCAAGTTCTTCTACGTCGGAATCATCATTTTTGAATTATCGAAACCACTGTATGCAAGTTCTGTTCGATGGAGTCAACGCCGATACAAGCTATTTCAGCGTCGGGTGCAGATTAGGTAAATGGCGCCTTCAATACTACAAATATCGTAGTAGGTCAAGGAAAACTTCGTGACGTTTTTTCACCAAAATTCAAACACATTTTTATTACATTTTAAATGCTATTAAACCAAATATGTGCCGTTTTGATCGATAATCTTTTGCCATTTTTCTGGTAAAACCATTATGCCATGACTGTGGGATTTCTGGGAGAAAAACTGAACCAAAATGAAAAAGCTCGCGATACTAATTAAAAAAACGCTCAAATTTGGCGTCCTCCGAATTTTAACGCTGGGACCGGCCCTGGATGGAGTATCTTCACTGTAAACTTCCACGAGCGAACGATTCGTTTGGAATAAAATAGAGACATATGCAAAGTAAGTACGTCTAAATAGAATGGCTAAGGCCATCCTAGAAAAGGTTTGAATCATATACAACCTCCCAAGAAAAAATTATTTTCTATTTTCGATTTGGAAACACCAAAAATTAGGAAAATCTAAATTCTTTCCCATTATATGAAAATTCCGAGACTACTTCCTTTAATTTTTAGATTTAAAACTTAATTTCCCTTAAACTAACTTACATTAAAATTAAATTATATCCTAATCCATTTTTTTTTCGATTCATCAAATCCGCTATTAAATTTTGTTCTCGATTAATTTTCGATTGTATTTCGTTTCGCTTCATTTAACACACTCTTCGCCCGAATTTATGTTTTGATATTAATTTAGTCATTATTGCCACTTCATTATTCTATATTATTATTATTATGGATCAGGGCCGACATATGGGATGTACTAAGGTTAGTTATTTTGATTTTTAGTGAATGAATTTATTTACCAAATATGGCTTCATGATTGATTCTTTCTTCTAGATGAAAAATTCAAGTTTTTCGTAACTTCAATGAACACACAAAAAAATTGTTAAGTTATTGGCTCAGTTTTGACAACTAAGTAATAGTTGTGACTATATTGATCAATTTTCCATCAGCTTTTGAGCAACTGAGAGAAAACTGACCAGTGTGAATTTAAAAACTGATGGTTTGTCAGTCAAACTCAATGATTATTCAAAATTTAAACACGACTGATAAATGTGAGACCTACTTACTGAATTCTAGTTGTAACAACTGAATTTTCTGTTGCCACAACTGAAATTCAGTTATCATATATTTGAAGAGCAAATTAGCGTGGGACAGACAGATGTTGAACAACGAAGCGCACCCCTGTATTGTCAGAAAACCCGAGCTCTATAAATGTTTTGAGTTTCTATAATACGTAGATAGTCGAACGTACGAACATTTTTAAAAACAAGAAAATTCATTATTCTGAAATACCATAGACCCTAAATTTATGCAATCGCTAGCAAATCATTTAAAAACTTACTTTTTCTTTGGGCGTTAATCTTTTTAAGCTGCCTAAACTTTCTCCAACCTGTGAAAAAAAATGTATCAAAAAAAATGGGACGTTAAGATTTCTGTCCACACAACAATTTCATGTGAGAAAACTGGTTTTTCAATAAAAGAGGTTGTTCCATATATGTTTAGTTTCTTAACGCGGATACTGTTCACTCCCACTTTTGTGGCTTTATTGTTGAGTGACGTGCGCAGTTTAAAAATAACAACTCTGGTTTTATTCATCCATATAATGAGCTTTAATGGTATAAACTATGTTTGGATTTCTAAATTTCCATGTGAACTATTCTGGCGTGAAAGCTTTTCTTTATTGCGCCATAAAAATGAAATAACAATATATATTGACTAAAAATGCTATAATATAAAAATTGGAAGGATTAAGTGTTGTTAAAAGGATTTTCGAAATTGTTCAATTGCTTGTGTGGAAAATTAAAAGGGTTCCCAAATAAACGTTCACACGGCAAAAAAAAAGGATACAAAAACTAACACTCTTATTTCCTGTATATTTCTCATATTTCTTAGGGAAGAACATTTTGTTTTTGTTGTAGTTTTCTTTCATATTCACGAAGAAAAGAAAAAAGGATGAATACACGGAAATTACGGAGGTCAATATTGGGTGAAGAGTTTCCTTTTTTTGTTGTTGTTGTCTCACATAAACATGTTGATATAACTCGAATATGACCATGTCGTCCATTAAAAGGATATAAATAACCAAAAAAAAGGGGGAAAAGAAGGATGAAAAAAAAAATATGCAAGCAAAGATGGAAATCGATTTTGAATGTGTGAACATCGAAAAATATATAAACGCATTTTCTTATATAAAAAAAAAAAATTCGGACATTTTTTGTTGTCCGAGCAATAAAAATGATTTTTCCAATGTCCTTAAATGTATATTTGCATGGACGGTTAGGCATTATTAATATTATATGACATATTTTTTTTCGGTTTTCCTTAGCGAAAAATTCGGAAATATTTGTTGTTTTGAAAGAAAAATCCAGGAAATTGATTGTTGTGAAAATTTTATATAAGTCTTTATATATGTGTATGTAAAAGGAGTTTTAAGGGGTGATATGCAAGAGCGCATATATAATAATACCGGAGTTTAAAATGTAATTGAATACAAATGTTGAACACTATGCGGAACAGTTCGTTCCCCCTTTTCCAATTCTTACAATTTGTTGTTGTTCCTTATCGCTCTGCTGGCCAAAAAGTTGTTACAACTATTTAATTTTCCACTATAAAATTTTCCTGTATATTTTATTGAAAAGCAATTTACAATAACAGCTTGCGTATATATAATTTATACTTAGATGCATTTTTGTTGACCCCGTAAATATTTTATATGGGATTGGTCATAAAATACAAAAGTGTTCTATATCCAAATCGGTTTTATTTCTTCCATTTACCGCACCCCAGACAAATTTTTCTATACCTATCAGAAAATTGTTTTTAATATAAATCCAAAAATGTACCATTGACATGTTTCAACTATATCGTCGTCCATTGCTAGTGTGGATATGGTCATGATATATTAGACTACACTGAAGAGAAAATGAACACTTAACACATAGCAACTGAAAATCGGCTTATAACCGATTTTTTGATGCCCTATGAACTCTTACTAGTTAACAGATACTTCAATGAATAATCTTTATCTCTAATTTGTAGGTAGCCTATGTCCTGGTACCATAAATCTATTCTGTAAATTTTATTCAAATCGGTTTTTAACATACACCAAAAAAACCTTATGAAAAAACTTATTTTATCCTACGACTATTTCTCTCTCCACTTTCCTTCGACCGATTTTATTGAAAGTTAGCAGAATATCACGTATTTATGCACTCAATATATCTAAATAATTTAAATAAAATTGCTGTAGAAACTTTCCAATTAAATTTGAAAAACCATGAAAAAACCGACAAAACATTCTAGTCACTCTGGTTTTCGGTTTATATCTTCGCAACCCCTCGGCCGGTTTTGCTGAAATTCAATACCAAATCGAGTTAAGAAATAATCAACAACTATTACGTTTTTGAGTTATCTTGTACACGGACGGACGGATTTGCATCATAAATCGATAAAACTTTTAATTTTCTGCAGAGCCTTGAAATCCTTCTCCGATGTTTATTTATATCTTTTACAAAGCCCTCTGGTATTACCTACCATAGGGCATAAAAAGGACAATAATAAACATTGGTGCGAAGTTCATCAATCCTGTTCAATATACGTTTGATTTGTATTTTGATCTTTTGAATCCGCTTTGAAGTTCATATTAATATATATAAAAAGTTCTTCCAACAATAAACATCCCATGTCCACTTCCTTTAATAATAAACAATCCTTTTAAGAGACATGACATACATACATATATATATTGTAGAATTGATATGGCTTTATATTAAAAAAGTGTCATGAGTCTAGGAGATTGATATAACGAACATATTGTACACAAAGAAATTGGGAAGATAAAATCGATAAAATGTCGCCAGTAGTACCCAAACAATTTTCACTTCTTGTAATTCAATTGTTTTCCATTAATTGTCGACTTTAATGTCCGTTTAATTAAACCATTTGACCTATATGTATGTGTCGAGGGCGGTGATATAATGATGAAATTGTTTATTATTATCTGAAAAAAGAAAAAACACAACGAAAACAGGGATAAAACGCGTTTTACGAGGAATTAATTTACTGACATATTAGTTTATGTGATAACTAATTAAATTTATTATGTGAGTTTTAAAAACAACGCGGTTTATGAGCAAAATAGTTTGTATGCCTTTAGTAATTTTATTACCAATTAAAACGTTATGCACTTTGATTACTTGGCGCTATAAAAATTTTTGCATTTTTATGTACGACATTTACTATATACAATGTAAAATAGACTTGAAACGCGGTGTGGATTGTTTTTAATGATTGAGTTTTATTAGCGAGTCGTTATGTTAATTTCTATAAACTCAACAGTAATAATATAAAATCAAAGCATTATTAGAGGATCAAGTATAGAGTATATGCAGGATGGTTATCAGGTGTAAGGAATATGATTCATGCCAGATAAAATGCCGACATGATCATTGTTAACTTACGAACTATTGCGAATGTAAGCATGTAGATACAGCTGCATGGTAATATTCGAAACATGTCCTATGTAAATATAAGTCATGTAGATAAGAGCTCTACATGACGATAGATATTTAAACTAGGACTAGTGCAAACAATAGTCATGCAGATAAGATGCCTACATAATATTGGTATAAGAAAAAAGAAGAAGAGAAGAACTAAGACGACGATCTCGAATCAAGTAGTCTAGATTCAATCGTGGCTAGGGAAACTATAAATAAAAAAGAAATTTCGTTCATTGAATTAAAGTGTTTTACTTTACCCTTATCTTTTTGCCTACATATATGTTAGAATTTTAGAAGGAGTGATCAGATTTTCGATATCAATAGTATACTAGGTACTACGTACAAAATATAGTATACTTAGATCATACTAGACTACTAATATATCTTTGTATATTTACGTCAACCAACTTCGACGTCCTTACAAACCATCAGATAGTAAGGTCTTCCGCTATTACCCAATTAAGACTAACCACAACTCTATGTTCACCCTCCATTATCACCGAACTTATCTGCACTGTTTTTCTTAGAAAACAGGTCGTACCTGCCTTTCTGGTTACGTGTATAAAAAGGTTTTTTACTCGTAACATATAACTGGACAGGATCCTTTAGTTAGTTTTTGGCGAAGAACAGAACGGTTACGGATTTCTTATTCTATGGTACATGGCAACAACAAAAAAATAAAAAAAAACAAACACGACACAGATTCATCATTAGTTATAGAATTGATTGTAAAAGCATTTCATTGATGCATGCTGCTACTAGCAGCCTGCTAGAGGCAAGATACAAGATGCAAAGATACAAGTTACAAGATACACAATATGCATTAATGATATACCTTTATAAACTATGCCAAAGTGTTCATACCATATATACCCTGCCGTAACATTAGTAGCCCTTTGCATTTTTTTCTACAGGGTGTTTCAAAAATATTATATCATATAAATAAAACAAAAATGTCATTAAATGTTTTAATGTTTTGTTTTTCTCTTCATTTTCTCTTCACCTCGTTTTAATTGTTAATATAATAAACATTTTCATTTAATATATTTTTATTAAATTTTAAATTTATCATTCAACCATTTTAGTCTCATTAATTTTAGGTTCTTATTTTTGTTTTTCTTTTATATCATTTTTAGTACAGAAATATTTAATACGATTTTTTGGTTTTTATATCTAAATTTATGTACAATATCGTACTTCATATAATCCTTTATTTTTTTTCTTGTTTAATATTTACAAAAAGCTATTATAAATTACAATTAATTTTAATTATAGTGAAATTAAGTATTTTATTTATATATGAATCATTTTTAAGAGTAATTTATTTCCTTAAAATCTTTGTTTTTTTTAAAAATTTTGTTTTTGAAGTGCATTTTGGAACATTTTAAATTCTAACTATTTAGATTTAATAGACTTATAGAGTACGGGTATTATGAAAATTTAAGGTTCAAATTTTTTAAAGAATCACTTAGATGGAGTTGACTCGATAATTTTAGTCTATATACTTTTGCAGTGTTCCACCCGAACATAAGAAATAGTTCATTTCAGGGAATATAGAAGAGATATTAGTTAGGGAAGCTATTTCTTTGGGCATGTTATGTTGAGAATATTAACTAAAATTGCTAAAACTGAATTTATTGAACAAGTAAATTTGTTAGCTCAGTGGTTATAGCCTTATGTTTAGTATCAATTCCAGATTTACAATATCTGTGCAATTTTTTGTAGTTGGTTTTGTTGTGCGTGAATTTTGTGTGTTTATGGTTACATTGGTATACTTAACTACTCATGATTGCCCTGTATATGTCTGTGAGATCAGCCGTGGGAGGCTGTATTGTCAGCATGGCCGAGCTATATGAGTTATAGGTATTTTGATTTAACTAACTAACTAACTTGAAAGCTTTTGCCTATACCACTAAATAGAGGGAAATTGTTCTTAGGTTCGGGGAAAGACTGTAGACTCCTAGAATCTTTGAGTTTTTTTTTTTTTTTTTTAACAAGAATTTGTATATTTATGTATTATTTCAATAGCGAAACGAATTTTTATGGTTAAGATAGGTATTTCTGTTCTATTTTTATATTGTTTTTTTCTGCTCTATTATAAATTCTTGAAATATTGTTTTTGACATCAAAATATGTTTTAATATATTTTCAAAATATTCGTTTTTTCTTTTACATTTTTGTGAGTGAATTTTAATATTTATTATATTTGAGAAGAAAATATATAGATTAGTTTCGACATTTATTTCACAGTTAAGAACATTCAATTAGTTTTAGTTTTTTAGTATTTTGAACATTGAGAAGTCAAAAAAAATTTTAGTATGGTTTTTTTCTTTTATTTTTAAGTTTTAAAGAGAATTTTAATATATATTTATTTATATATATATATCGTAAGTTTGTCTCTGAACTATTTTTAAAAATAAATACAAATAAATAATTGATACGATGGCGTTTTTTTGTCTAAATAATTTTTATTATTTTTCCGTGATTTTTTAAATTTAAATTAATTATTTAGATAGAAAAGATTTTGATATGACAATGCTGTTTTTTTAGTTATTATATGGATTATTTAAAATCCAATTTAGTTAGCCATCTTTTTCGCCACAAGAAAAATGTTTTTTTTAAGGTTTAAAATATTCATAAAAATCATATATGTATAAACACACAGAAAAATTGTGAAGTTATTGTCTAGTTGTGACAACAGAATCTTACCACACGACTCCATTGGACTTATTTCAAGACATAATTTCAGTCGGACTGAAAAAAAGTCTAATGGAGACCCGAAAATTTGGAGTTTTTTGTCAGTCCGATTGAAATTATGTCTTGAAATAAGTCCAATGGAGTCGTGTGGTTAGTTACGACAACTGAAAATTCAGTTGTTGCAACTATTATTTCAGTTTGCCAAAACTAGGTAGTACCAAAATTTTTTAAATTTCATTTTATTTTTTAAATTTTTTTTTAATTTTCTTTTTTCTTTACACTAATATTTATGACAAAAAAAATTAGTTTAATAAAGTTTTTAATTAATACACATTTAGTTAAGAGACACCCTGTTTAGTTCCAAGAAATAATTATTAATTAGTTTAGTTTAGTTTTTTTTTGTCTAATTTATATAAATAAGATTTTAAAAATAAAATAAATTTTTCAAAAGGAAGAAC
Organism: Xylophagus ater; assembly: GCA_963422695.1. Lineage (NCBI taxonomy): Eukaryota > Metazoa > Arthropoda > Insecta > Diptera > Xylophagidae > Xylophagus > Xylophagus ater. Next base: position 6,348,058 of record OY730486.1, on the reverse strand, counting down.
TTGAAAAATTTTTTAAGAAAAGCATAATTTCTTTTTTTCGTTTTTAAAAATGGAAAAGCGTTCTTTAGGGGCTGATTTGTTAAAAAATATTTTCCTTTTTTTTAAATTAATTAAAACAACTAAAAATTAAATTAGTTTTATTGAAATTTTTCTTTTAAGTAGAAGGAAATTAAATATCACATTTCTTTAGTTTTTAATTCAAATAAAAAATTTTCTAAAAGGACTATTTTTAAGATGCTTTTTTTTGATTTTAATTTAAGTAAATTTATTTTAATTTTTTCGTATTTTTGGAAACATAGAGAATTTGTATGTGGCTTTTGTTTAAATCAAAATTTAGCTCTGAAAATTATTTTAAGATAAAATTCATAACATTATTGTCGAATTTTTTAATTTATATGATTTTTTAAGAAAGATTATAAATATTTAAAAGAAACAGGATATACAAAAATTTGTACGAAATAAATTTATTAATTAATAAGCCTATCTAATTAATTACAGTTTTTTTTTGTTAAATTAAAAAGAAGTAATAAAGAAAAGAAAAAAAATAGAAATAAAATAGAATTAATTTTCTAGATCGGACTTTTAAGTGGAAAATACGTACATTAGCTACGAAAAGAATCAAACGGTCTAAATCGTAATTGACGCCTTATACCCGAGTTACATTCTGTTGCCAATCTCAAATGAGCTAGAAAGCTCAAATTTGAGAAAAAATGAATTAAAATTTGTTTCTGGTATAAAGCACAGAATTAAATTGTTATCATATTGTTTACCATTTGGCGCTATTACAGCTTATAGTAACTATTAATGTCCTATACACAAAAAAATCATAAAACTTTTGCCTAGTTGTGACAGCTAAATTTTAGTTCTTATAATTGAGTTTTCAGTTTTCTCACAACTAAAATTCAATTATCACAAATTCATAGATCTCATAAATAAAATTTAGAAATCACAACTAGCCAAATACTTTATGATTTTTCTGTGTGTATGATTTAGTATTCATACTTTTAAGCTTTTCATAATAATTTCCAATGAGAATATGATAACTTTCTTGTTCGATCGATAACTCTGTTAAATTAATTTTGTATTGTTACACAATTACCAAAGATGCGGGTCGTGTAATTCGATTTGATCGTTTCTATTCGAAATGAACATTCCAAATACGATTGTGATTGATTCAATTCGATAATTGAAATGATTAAATATTTCATTCGATTTTCTCTTCGATCGATCAATCTGATATACTCAAGATCGGGTTATTAGGGAAATATTCTTCTGTAAATTGGGATTGTCTTCTCCAAACTATGAAAAAAATATTTATAAATACTAAAAATCACACATAGAAAAATCATATAGCTTTTGGGCTAGTCGTGACAATTGAATTTTAATTTTCACAACTGTGTTTTCAGTTTTCACAACTAAAATTTAGTTATTAACAAAAAAAATTCAGTTGTGAAGTTTCGACAACTGAAAATTGGTTTTCAAAACCGAGTATTTGGTTTGCACAACTAAAATTCAGTTTTCAGAATTGGCGAAAATGTTTTATGATTCTTGTGCGTGCAATAAACCTTGTTATTGCCGTAAACTCGTACCAAAGATACAAATGAGTAAAGATATGCAGAAATCAATAAATCGTTTTTATTTAACTTGAGTAAATTGCATTAGGCCTTATGGCATGAGCTTAAAATTAGCTCTCCGTAAGAGCTAATGTAATTTACTTATACTAAATAAAATCTGGGGTTGAATCGTGTAACTTGATTTCGATCAAATCCTATCGAAAAAAGCATAGGAATTGCAATGTATTTTCAATACGATTTACTCCACTCCTGTTTTGAATTTTTTTCATCTTCTTTATAATTATATCTTTGCCTTTATTCCAGTAAGGGAATATGAAAATCTTAAATTATTGAAATTTTATTTCTAAATGCAAATAAATAATAGATTCTTTTAAAATTTTTGAGAATAAAAAAAATCATTTTTTCTAGATTGTAAATCGACCTGAATCAGTGTATCGCGCATGTACCGTATTATTGTGTGGTATTCTATCTAAAACAAAATAAAAAAACAGAAATTAAAGCTAAATAATAATAATTTCACATGTTTTTCCATTAATATTATTTTAAATATAATATTTCGTTTAATATTTTTAATTATTTATTTATTTATAATATATTTTCTTTTTTTTTTTCGTTAACAAAAATAAATATCAAAAATTTTACAACTATTAACTAACAATTTACGATAACAATATAAAAATGTTAAAGGTCCATATTTTTACTTTTTTAGTTTTCTCTTCGAATCAATAAATTTTCCTCAAAAATTTTCCAATACAATACATTTCCCTTCCACTTTAAATAAATGTCGCTCGCCCAATATCCTTTTTTTGCATTTTTGGGGCTGGCTTTTTATTGTTACTTTTTTCACTAATATTTTTGATTATTATATTTTTGAATAAAAAAGGAACATTATTTTGATTATTATTTTGATTTTTTTGAAAAAATATGTCTTTTTTTTTGTTTATTTTATATAATTTATTTTGATTTTCTAAATGTATTTTCCTAAATCTTCGTGAAAATCTTGTAGATAGGCAATTAATTGAGGAAATGATGGACGCTGTTTTGGATCAACTAACCAACAGCAAGACATTACTGTGTAACTATATTAGAAAATACAAATAAATATTAATATAATTAATTAATATATGGTATATTAATTACTTACAATTCATCAGGACAATTTATTGGTTGTCCAAGTCTATATCCATCTCTTAAATATGGACCTAATTCGAATGGATCAACTTCTTCAAATGGTGTCGCTGCTAATGTTGCTAATTCCCATATTAATACACCTAAACTCCATATATCACTAGTCGCTGAATAATATTTTTTTTGTAATGTTTCTAATGCCATCCATTTAATTGGACGATTTTCATTATCGCCAAGACAATGATAATCATCAGGAAAAAGGTCACGCGATAATGCGCTATCACAAATCTTCACATATGAATCACCGTCTAAACTGTTGAAATATACAAGAATTATTTCCATACCATATATATATATATGTAGTATATATAGAAAATCAAAAACATATATGATAAATCCTTACAAGCAATTCCTTGTTGCAATATCCTTGTGAAGAATTCCTAATGAATGCAAATATGCCAGTCCTTTTGTTACATGTAGACCGAATTCAACTAAAAGGCGTGTACTCAAGGGTGAACTTGTCTCTCTTGATTTTTGAAGGAATCTGAAATTTTGCAACAAAAAAGGGAAAAAAATAATGGCGTATTATTGATTTATTATTTCTATACTATCAATTGAATTTACGTACATTTTTAAATTACCCTTAACTGGATTAGGATATGCGATTTCTGGTGGTCCAGGTAATTCTGTATTAGCTAATATTGGAGCTAAAATATTTTGATGACTAACACCAATTAGGGTTGATGCCTCGGATAATAGATAAGCGACTTGTGTTAATGAAGCTCCATCAATAACAGTCTTAATAAGTACTTCACATGTTTCACCTAAACGGCCAGCATATATACGTCCGTAAGTACCTTCACGTATTAAATGTTGGGATATTAATGTACCCGGTTGAACTGATGGTATTCGTCGTAATTTTTCTTTCGGATCACTCATTCCGTTGTGATAACTTTTTGGTGTTGACATACTATATACCTGAAATGGTATTAAAAGATACTATATTGTTTATATACGATTTATTCAAGCTGTGCGTGTTTTGGGAGTGTCTTTTAAGATGTTCCTTTTTTTTTTCTTTTTTTAATAATAAGTATTGTGCATTTCTATATTTTTTATCATGTTATGTTTGATAACATTTCTTCATAAACAAGAAAAGCAGGATAAGTTTCTGTCTTTAACAAAAGGTGATGTAACAAAAGATATCATATATTTTTTTTTTCTATTCAATATCCATCCATGAAAATCTTCATCATATGTTAAAGTTCCCAAGTTTTATATATAAAGAGGCTTTTTAGTGAAGATTCAACAATGACAAATATATATACTTGAAGAATTATCATTTACTTCTGTTGTTATAGAAATATCCTTGTGGATTGAGGTGAAAGTATTTATTATAAAAGATGAAGAAGGTGAATAGAAAGATATTGATGGTGTTCCATTGAGAAAACTGCCAGTTTTTGTTCTTCGGAAGAGCATTTTTAGAACCTTTACCCTTATTCCTTTGAAAATGAATGATTCTAAACAAAAGAGAGTAATATACTTTTGGAACTGATAGATTTAAGTTAGTATATTTCTGTGTATGAACTGATAGGACTTCCCTTGGGATATATTTATATAGTGTAACTATTATGTTGTTGCATAACAATATGTATATAGCTATATTACTATCTATTCCATTAATATAGTATGCACATTAAGTACACAAGTCCCTTTTAAAAATTTATATGAAATCTTCTTTAAGTACCGGTGTATAGGATGATAACAACTTTATCTATTCTCAGCATATACAAACATGGACGTCAAAAGAGGGTTAAAATACCGCCAAAGGCATTAAGTAAATTAATTTAACAAGAGGGTGTCTTAATATATCCCATATTTTTATCCTTTTAAAAGCTTTGTTTACTGGAAGGATTTTATATAATGTGTCATATTTTTCAACCACCAAATAGTACTATATAAAAAAAATGGTGGAATAAAAGATTAAGATTTTTATTTTCTTTTAAAACTTGCCAAAATATAACAAACGAAAAAGTGTCAATTTACATCATTATATGAAAGCTTTCTTTACACATTTCGTGTTATAAGTAAACTCAAATAAGGTGAGCTAAGCAAAGGTGTTTACCAAATTGTCCAAATTATTATTATACACCTGACATAGTTTTCTTTTTCCAGCTATAATAATTTCCTCCAATTGTATATATTTTCGGTATATGAAAATAAACATAAACATTGACACAATCAGGTTAATATCTTTTTGAATACTATTCTAGGTCTTTAGAGAGACGCTAGAACCACAAAAAAAACATGAAATAAATTGGATTTAATGAAGGACATTCGCGTTTATATAATAAATAAATAAATAAATAAATAATACAAAAACTTATAGTAACTGAAAATTGGCCTATAGCCGTTTTTTTGAAGCCGAATGGGTCACAAAGAGACCCAAAACTAATTATATATCAAGGTTTTTTCTGTATAACTTTGTGGCCTGTTTTTCAAATTTGCCATAATTCGCAGGTAGTCCTGGGACCTAATAGCATAAATATCTTCTGCAAATTTTATTCAATTCGGTATATTAGTTTTTAAAGTACATCAGAAAAATTTTATGCACATGGTTACTTTCTCCTACGATGATTTTTTTCTCACGATTATTGGACCGATTTTACTGGAATTTAACATTTTATTATCTACTTATGTAGTCAAGATATGTAAATAATTTAAACGAAATTGCTTCACAAATTTGCCGACTATGGTAAATTTGGAAAACGACAAAAAATTCTAGTCTCCTTGGTTTTTTCTTAATATCTTCGCTCCGTCTCGGTCGATTTTGCTGGGAAGTAATACCAAATTGAGTTAACGAATAACCAACTCATATTATAAATTTCATTAAAATTGGATGACGCGTTTTTGAGTTACTCTTATACGCGGACGTGCGGACGGACGGACATGCATAAATCGACATAACTTCTGATTCTTTACACAGCCTTAAAACCCATCTCCGATGATTATTTCTATGCGTTAGAAATGTGGAGACAAAACTAATATACCTTTTGGTAGTACCTACCATAGGGCATAAAATTATAAAATCTGGCACAAGAAACGTAAATATACACGTTGCCATTGTATAATCAAAAATGGGTGGATAAGGTGTTAGATAGCCAAGTGGTATAGTTTCTGTTTAGGCAGATGGAGCAAATTGTCGTGATAGTGTTGCTATCTAATGTTTTTTCTTTTTTTTTAGTTTGTTTTATTCTTCCGCGACATAAAATTTACATAAAAATATTGTTTGTGACTATGGAGTATATGTCATAGTTCAAATTCGTTCGTTTCTCATGTAGCTTGAAAATGTAATTATAGAACATAATTTTACCAGGATGATATACAAGTAGTTAGAAATAGTTGGCACATTCATTAGGAATTATAGTTGGTATGATATTAAGTTATGTTTTATGGTTAAACACTGGAAATCATGACAGGACAAAAGTAAGTCATCATGACGCAAGGATTTCATTTGTTTTAAACGATTTTTTGTTAAATCATTTCAGGGCTTGTTTTGGTACTAAGAATGGAATTATATAATTAATATATTGTAAATGAGAAAAAGAGGAAAATATAGAATGTTGTAGCGTAACGAAGTGAAAAAAAATATATCTTTCTTAACCAAAAGATTTCCGTATCAAATCAATAGACTGATCAAAGTGTTCTTGATTTATCGTTTCTTCGAAAAATTGTGAAGATTTTTGTGAAGATGAATGTCATTTTTCATCGAAATCGAAAATTGCAGACAAGTCTGAAAAGTGTTTCTTTTCGTAGTTTCGGTGATAAGTCATTAGGTATAAATTATGTGCAAGATCTTCCTGGATATATTCCCGAATTACATAATTTCAATATATATTCATATTTACACTTCCAGTATAATAATCATGAATAGGAAAGCAAGTTAATATTTGTCTACGACACTATGATTTTACTCTTTTGAATCCTAATTTATTAAGGATTCATAGCTTTTAAAACATTCGAAATTGTTTCCAAAAACATGTTAAATTAAAACACTTTTCAATTCATACAATTCTTAAAGGGATCGAATCCTTCCTATGGGTAAGATGAAATAGATTCATATTAAAAAGAAGATTCCCGCCCTTTATTTGTACGTATTTTAAACTAAAAAAGGGTTTTTCCTCGATTTGATACAATTGCATTAAGAGAATGAGTTATTTTATTCCTAAAAAGTGAAACAATTTCCCTAACCCATTTTATTTCAGATTTTGGCCATCATAGCGAACTTTAGATATTCTTACTATAAATTATACTCTTATCTTGAAAGCTCGTATTTTTTGGGGTTGATTTATTAAATTTTAATTGTCGACACTGTTCTTGTTGGTTGGTTGGCCATATTCTGAATAATAAGGCGGAATAAGTAACACCAAAAGGCAGAAGATTATTTTGCCTAAAGAGAGAGAATTTTTCGACACAATCCTTTGGGATTAATAAATTTGGTTTTTGTTTTTTTTTTTTAGAATTATTTTTGTTGAAGATACTAAAATTAAAATTTTATCTAAAGAGTTTTGTTTGAGTACATTTTGAATTTTAAATTAGTAAAATATTAACGAATACTTTTAAATTGATTTTCATGAAAACAATGTAGTTTTTTTTCTTTTTAATGAAAATTCAGTATGAAAAGTTATTTCAGCAAATATTTACAAGGAAATGAGAATTTCTATCTGAGATCAGGAAAAGTATTCAATTATAAAAAGATATTATAATATATAAAAAAAATAACATACTTGTGTTAATTGTGATGATGCATAATATGAAATCCTTGATGGACATACAGATTCTGGTTTTGCATAAACAGTTTCAGCAATTTGATCTCCCATAGGTAATAAGGCTGTCGCATATGGTGATGGTGTCGGTGATCCTCTAAACCCTACATACGTAAAAATAATATTTAAATAATATTTATAATTAATTTTTTCAACACATTCCTACATGATTTCTTTGATTCTGTCAATGGAAATTTGTTTAAACTAGCTATTGTTGCATATGAACCACTATTAACGCTTGGCGGTCGACCAAGAGGATCCAATCTGATAAATACATTTTGATGACTTCCATATGCTGCTGTCGTAAAACTTGTACTGTAAACAGAATCACATAAATATATTGTATATATATGGATGTGTATGTTTTATCTATGGTATTTAAAGTATGTATTCTGAAAAAGACATTAAAAATGGAGTACACCTAAACGTATATTTTACACACCTGTCACATGAAAAGGAGTTCAACTTTTTCGTGAACTATATATAAACGAGTCGAAAGAAAAATATATACAAAAGACAGGTGAAAATAAGAAGCTCCTTTATACCTTTCAAAGCATAGACAAAACAAAAAAAAGGAAATACCATGTATACGAGGTTAAAGGACAAAAATGAAATACATATTTTCACGAACTCATTTGAATTTTAAATTTCTGCTCACGAAAAGACGATATGAGAAGCAAAAAAAAAAAAAAAATCAACGAAACATATTTTCCAGTCCAGATATCCTGAAATATTTTCACGGGATAACAAACATAACATATATCGTTCATTCCTTGTTGTTGGGAAGAAAAAAATATGTATACGAAACCAAATACGTTCGACTTCATCACCATTCTTTGATATTTTTAGTTCTTCCTCTTTTTGAAGGTGGTTACATTTAACATTTGATGATATATAGTACAGGATACCATATCGATGATAATATATGTGTTTAATTGTATGTTCACTTACTGTAACGAATCTTGGCGAATTTGTTTTCTAGCACGAACATACATGGCGCTTGCTATCAATCCAACAACTAATACTAAACCCATTGCACATGCTGCAGCTCCCAACAATGCTGGTCCTTGTGATGGTGCCTGTGCTGGAGCTGGTGATTGATTACGAGCCGGATATAATCCTGAAAAAAAAGAAATAAGATGAAAAATAAAGAGGATGTCTCGACATTTACGCAATATGGAAAGAGAATATAATATACTCCATTTCCCAGAATGGTATATATGCGAATCAAGTATATGGAATAATTGAGGATTGGTTTGTTGGATGTTTTTGGGTTGGGTTCTTTTTACGAAAAAGGAAAAAAATGGAAAAAAAAACTTTACTAACCTTTTAGGCAAATTTTGTTACGTCTGAATATTAATTTCGTGTCATTTGTTCGGGGTGGACCTTGAACGTGCATATTAATTATAATTGGCACTTGCTCTGATACATTACCAATGCATGGTAAATGTACTATAAATGTTTCTATATTTTGTGGTACAAGTCCTTTAGGTGGTATGCTCAGTTCGGGAGCAAGTAAGGCATCATGTTGAGTTTCATATTCAATTGAAATTGTATAGGGTAGCTGTCGGAAAAAGAATTTATGATTTAAAATAAAAAAAATTTACGCTTGTGTGTGTGTAATTGAATATTTACTGGATATGTCGTTAAACTTTGCCATGAAAATTCTAAATCATGAACTGATGCTGGTACAGGAACAACAAATGACATGGCATAAGTATTGAGTGCACCTTCATGGACATAAAATAAATCCGCTTCAAGACCTTTAAAATAAAAATAATTTAATTTTAGTTTTATACTTTTAAATGGAGCTGTTTTTGGGGAATTTCTTCTAAATGAAAATTAAATTTTCTTCCAACATGAAATTTCCATTTTTAGATATTCGACGAAAATCCAATTCTAATAAAAGGTTTCAGTTTTAAAAATGGATTTCATCGCAGGATCCTTTCTAATATCACACGTTTTTGGGTGGTTTTTCATGTTAAATAATTGGATACATTGCGAAAGTTGAGGCAGTTTTTGTTTTGTTTTTGTTGTTTGCCCGTTTTCTTTTTGTAGGGCTTATGGTTTTTGTATTCATGAATGTTGACAGTTGATTGGTGAAAGAGTTTAAAACTTTCATTTATGTTGACACCTTGATTAATTCGATTTTAGTTGAAGTTGATTGGAGCTTATAGAAAGAATGAAATTCAATTACTTTGAAAAATATAATAAGAAACTTTTCAGTTTGATTTGATTTAGAGTTTTCGAATAATCTTATACAGGGGATTTTTTGTTGTGCATCTATTTGGGAACTTAAAGATCAAATGATTTCAATTTTTGGGAAATCTGTCACCAATGTGAGGATAATTTATCAGCATTTTATGATAGATTGAAAATGCAGTTTCTTTCTAAAAATCCTTCTGTTTATTTATACAGTAACAGTAACAGCTCAAATCGAGCCTAAAGATAAAAAAAAAATTAATACGTAATAAGATCATTGATTATTAGGAATTATATAAAAGTTTCTTCAGTTCATATTTACTGAGGCGAAAGTCAAAAATTTACAACGCTCAGCATTCGGGAGACCGGTTCATTCTTTCCATAGTCCGTCCGGTGAAATCTGATTTTAAACAAGTCCACGGATCTCAAGGAATAAATGTTAGAATTTAGGTACATTTTGCATAAAATATTGGAGGCGTCAATAGCTCCATTGAAAATTTGATGAACGAAAATTACATTTGCCACGTCTCGCCGCTTTTCCATGGAATGCAAGCTTAACAATTTCAGCCTATCACTATAAGGTGGCAAAGATGAAGGATCATTCCATGGTAAGTTCCGTAAAGCAAAAAAATCAGAAATATTTTGTAATCGCCTTGAGTGAAGTTAATTCGCATAGACATGCGCTTCAAGTCTACTTCAATGTTGGGAACATTGTTTATGAGACAAAATAGACAGTGAAACTTTCAGAAAAAGTATTTATGAACTAGATTTTGTTAAAACTCTTAAAATGCTTTGTCCTAATAAGTGTACAACCCTCTCAGATTTTGCTTACTTACTATCCTTAAATTAGTAGATTTTTAGATAGTTACTAATATACTAATTTAACGCTTCTTTGGGTGATAAATTGATCACTGTCATTTTTTTTACTCTTTTGAAGATGAAAGATATTTTAGACACTCGATACTTTTCTATTACCGGAAAAGCAACAAACAACCAATATAATATGAACTGTTTTGCCTGACATTGCACCTTCGGATTATCATTCATTCAGGTCTTTAGAAAATTCTCTTTACGGTGAGAACTGCTCAACTCTTTGGACGAAATCAAAAATCACTTTGAGCAATTTTCATATTCTTTTTATCGATATTGGATTTGTTGTTCCAAAAATTAGATGTTAAGATCGGAAAGGGTTAAAAAAGTTGTTTCTAAATGAAGATTTTGAAATAATGTTTTCATTTAAATTAAAATAAATTAGTTAATCGTATTGAAGGAATATTTTCCCGCATTTCATTACTTTGTTATTTTATGTAATTAAATAACAAAAAACTATCAAAATACCAATGAAGAAAATCTTAAAATGACAGTTTTTACCCTCATAATTAAATTTTAATTAAATATTACACATAAAAAAAAAATTACCTAATTTATCAAAAAAGCTATTCAATATTTTCTAATCGAAAATCTAAAGTTCTAAAATTTCATTAATCGTCTAACTTTTCTTAAAGAAAGCTGCGGGCCACCATTATTTGACTATATACTAATTAATATTAGATCAATACCAGGATAAAATTAGTTAATCGTAAACTTTATGAAAAATGAATGAAGATTAACGAAATAATCTTTCAAATCAACTTAAATTACACTTCCTTTAATTCAACGGAAAAAGAAGTAGAAGAAGTAGAACAAGTAGAATCATAATGATATCAGATAAAATTGTATTTTTGCAAAAAAAAGTTCTTTAGCATAATCTTTGGAAACATAACCACTAACCTAATAGCAGACGAAGGAAATTATTTAACCAATATTCCAACGACCTATACTTTAGATTTTGTTTCGATCAAATAAATTATTGGATAATATGGAAACCCGACCTATTTTTGGATTATTTTACTAAAATATTAACCTGTTTTTTCTTTTCTTTACCACGAAGAAATGTTATGTATAAATATATAGGCTTTTCTATCCAATTATAATCCAATTTTAAATGTTTGTTTACATTAGGACCATTTCGAAATTGACATCGACATCGGGCAAAAAACAACTACTACTTACCCATTAATTTCATGACCTCTTTATGGCTAATGAACACATTAAGGTATCCATCAGATAAATACGGGCACCAGGTGACTAGTGAACCCCAAAAGTAGAACCAAAACTTTTCCATTTCATTCGCTAATTACTTTAGTTCTCGGGGTTGAATAATAAATATTGTATATGTTTGTTGGTATGTGATGTGTTGGGTGATGGTTTTAAGGTGGTTTCGATTATTTCCTTGTTTTCTTTTCGTTCACCTGGGTTTCTTTTTAATTCGTTGGTGTTATTTATTTATTTAGTATTTCTTCACTATTTACACTGCACTCGATTTTACAGTATACCAATAATAATAAAAAAATCGAAAAACACTTAATTAATTGATTATTTTTTTTGTTGTTTTTATTTTATTTTATTTGAAAACACTTTGAAAAAAAGGGTTTTGGATTAATTTTCACTTTTTCACTTTTTCACTTTTTCACTTTTTCACTTTCTCAATTTCAAAATTTCACTTAATTTTATTTAAAAGTTTTGTAATCTTATCGTTGAGGTTATTTTGCGAAGAATATTTTATAGTTCAAAGTTTTATTAGATAAGAAATCTTTGGTTGGTGAGGAACGAAAAAACATGAAGAAATGCAGAAGGAAAAATGAAAATGAAAGAAAATAATTTATTGATCACCACTATTGACCACCACTAAATGGGTGGTGGGCCATGTCACATATATTTACACATTTTTATCATTGAGAATAATTTTATCATTTTCACGTTCATTTCGTTATTCCGTTAGACGTGACCCGTAATTTTTGTACTTTTCACCAAATAATTCCAATATTTTTTACGCATTTTCTTTTGAAGATTCTGTAAAAAAAAAAGGAAAATTAAATATAAGATAAGTTATTTCTTTTTATTTTTGTTGGGTTGGAATTTGTTTAAAGGACGTCAACATTGGTCGTATAGGATACAGAAAAGTCCCGGAATATTTTTATTTAATACGTTTTACGAGATAATAAATAAAATTAGTGGGAAATACTAAAAAAAGAGGAGTCTAGTATTTTTTTAAAGGTCACGTAATAAAAGTTTATGCAATATACTTTAATGCCAGAAGTTTTTATTTAATTAAAAGAAAATTATAGTTTATAGTTTCGAAAAATTTGAAAATAATACCTTTTGGTAGCTCAAAATTTTGAAATTAAATCCGTAAAAGATTTCATCTAAATTATGTAATATTACAAAATTTCATTAAAATGGAATTAGAACAGAAAACTTTTCCGTTTTAATAAATTATTTTCTTAAACAAGATTTTCTTGAGATTTATGAAAATTCGAAAACAAAGACTTTCAATATCAAATTTAAGAAATTACGCAAATCTTTTGTTTGACAAATTTTATGGTAAATTTTAATAAGACATTAAGTTACTTTTGGAAAATTTATTTTATTGTGAAATTATCTTGAGACAAAAATAAACGACGAATCTTTCTTGTTTCACCTTCTAACTATATATATACTACGTTTCTATATATAAGCTTCTATCATCCCTTAAGTGGCTCAAGAGACTGTGAAAAACTGCAATCAAATTTACAATCGTTTTGGGGGTTACTTAAAAGAAAATCTCATTAAAAATAAACTCTTTTCATCGTTTTTTTTTTGCATTTTTATACATTTTCCCCATCAACAAAAAGACAGAGATTTTACTGGAGCCATTATGATTCTGGAATTTTTGAGCTACAATGAGCGACGAATTCTTATCAATTCACAAAATCCGAATAAAAGGAATTATTTCAATTTTATCTAGTTTAACAATTCTTATCATTTTGAAAAATTATATCAGAAGAGAAATGAAAAGACGCGAAGAAAATCATTTCATTAGAAATGGAAAATTTGAATCCTTTTTACCTTTAAAAAAAATTCAGTTTTGTATATGAAATTTTAAATGAAAATGCTTTTGCTTTGTTTTTTTTTAAGGGCGAATTTCATAGATTCTGATTTTTGGGGTGGTAATAATAATAAAGACATATCTTTATATTCACTGTTTTACAATGGGGAGTAAAAAAAAACAAACATTTTTTTTTTAAAGTTCATTGAGTTTTAAAAACAAACTCAGCACTGATTGAGATTCCGAGATTTCCATTCTTTCTATACATTCCCATGGGAGATTCCACAGACTTTTCTATGTTTATTTTGTATGAAAATATGAGATAGAAATTATGGAGATTCATATATATACATATATATATATATTGTAGTTCATTGAGTCTATATAGTTCTATATAAGGGAAACGCGCTAAAAGGATAATTAAGGCAGACATCCTTTCAAATGGTTAATCGATATCTTTCTACATTTATAATTTATATTGTATGAGGGTTGTTTGTGCGGTGTGATATTATGAATGTTCATTCAAATACAAGGGATTGAATGTTTTCATATACAACCCTTCTTCCTTTTAGGTTAGTATTACCTGGATAGTATATATATGTATATATATATATAAAATTTAGGTATTTATCTACTACTAAAGTTTCCGATGTAGTGCAATTCGTCTTTTGAATTATTAACCATTATTACTCGGTGTGATGATCGATTGAATTTTATGTAGAACTTATTCAAAAAAATTCATATTCAAATGAGTGATTTTCTAGGACATACATATAAGTTTATTGGATTGAATCATAATTTTATTGATCCTTCCTGTTGTGTGGTGATGACTTTAAAATGATTGGAAATAGATTTATATTACTATATTTTTGCAGAATAGTGATTGAAACTGGATGGTGGTTAAAAATTCAGGACATGACTTATTATCAATATTTTATGATTTGTAATATATGAATTGGAAAATTTTTATATTTCCATGAATTTTATCTTTTATAGAAAATTTGATTCAAAAAAAGAAAATGTTTCTAAGAATTTTTTTTTTGTCAATATTTTTTTCATTGGTTAGGTCATAGAATAAAAATGCCTAAAAAGGTCAAAACCATTATTCCCAAAATAATATATAACTCCTATAACTTCCTAACTCTTTGACTGATGATCTTTTATACCAGAATAATGAAGAAAAACACAAACTAGAACCGCCTACAAGATTCTATTTGTACGTGAGTAGCTTAAAAAGAAAGAAAAAGGAAATACAAGTATATATCCCATCCAAAATGGAATATATCAAAAGAATTCTTAATAAATTTTCTAGCATCATCTTAAGTATCCTACAAGGAAACCCGTATGTACATATATATATTATTGTCCGCGTGTATCGAGCCTTTACGATGTATCGCAAAACTATAAGTGAAAAATATACCCGCAAGAAAAATGATATAAAAATACGACGACGAGGAAGAAAAACTGAATACAGGATAGGAAGATTCACTATATATAAAATTAGAAGATGAGTTCCTCTTGAGAGAATTTCATCCATCTATGTCTTGATTTTTTTATTTTTTGCTTTTTGTAATGTTGTAGAATTTTTTTTACCGGTAAGACGAAGACCAATGAATCTAAAGAATCTCTTTAAAAAAAAGAAAGGACGAATAGGATATAATATGGGATGGGTGTCATAATTTTTGATTTATGATGTTTTATTATTAAAATGAAATTTGAGGTGATTGCTTGTCTTAAGGACTTCGAAGTACATAGCATAGATTTGTAAATTAAAAAAAAAAAAAAAAATCCATGTAATCCGATTTTTCGTTATTGTATCCTTGGTGTAATTTATAACAATTTTTAAACACTAATGAAAACTAAATTTAATTTCGATATACACTGTGAACATACATTATTTTGAGAACGTTTTAAATTCTTAATGAATTTATTTGTTCTATCCTGAAATAATTTGAATGTGACCTTAATACCATCTTCCTTTATTATCACTTAAGATTTTTCACTAGCATTATTAAATCCGTTAATCCATTTGGGTTTCACTAAAGTTTAGTTTTGTCTTTTTTTTTTTTAATTCCGCGGTTTTTAATCACGCCAAACCATTTCTAGACCGATAAATCGCGAGAGACAAAATTCAATATAAGGATTTTGGAAAATAAATTCGAATGATAAAAATAATTCAAGTATATAGAAGAAATTTTGAAATTACGTCTCTATCCAAAGGAAATTCACGTTGAACTGATTGCATTCGTAAAGTTTATAAGACCTTTTTTGTTTTTTCAATTTTCAAAAAAATTCCATAAATGAATTCCTCTCGATAGGGGACCTGGTGTGGGTGGTATGGTTATTTTTAATAATGGGGATAATATATTTTCCCTTTGTGGTCACATGCGCTGTAATTTAATTCATGTCAGAAGGAGTCATCAGGATAAAGAAGCTTTGCGCAGTTTTCTCCAGTTCTCCTTTTATATATCCATAGTTATCTTTTCGGTCCCCTTTTGAATTGTTGCAAAACTCTCATGTGGGGTAAATACTTCAGATACAAAAAAAACCAACAAAGATTGTTCTTTTTCTGGATTTTAATTTGGATGTATTATTTTTTAAATTCCCTTTTTCTCTTTTGTAATGTGACTCATGTTGCGTGTCAATCTTATCTCAAAGGAACAGGATATGTTGCAGGACTTAAGCACTTGTATTACCTTTTAAGGCACCCCATATATACATTTTTCTTTGGTTTATTATTCTTAGTCGAGAAGATTGGAGTATATGTGTATTGAGATCTCTCACACAATATGCTTCTGGCTATTTACACCGGTGGTGCATCAGGTCGGGTCACGTGCATTTGTAATACGATTTGTTTACATTGTGTATTATATTGAAGGGAAATCTATCTCACAAGGATGAATTAAAAAAATGATGAAAATAAATGGGAATAAAGGGTCTATAGTTTTTTTGAGAATGGTTAAATGGATTGCCAAGCAGGGTGTGAATTCTTGCACTTCGTGGATGCAAAATTAGTTGATCCCTTTATTTGATTTACTGATACCGAAGAGCTTACAAGTGTGACAAGTAAAGTATTTGGGATTATAAAAATATTATAGATATTAATATGATGTGGGAAGTTTAATAAAGAAATTTGAATATCTTTTACTGTAATAATATAAAATTTTTTATGTCCTTGCGGAAAGGATAATTGATTTAAATGTTCTATTATAAATCATTAATGACGCGACCGTTGAATATTTCCTAATTAATGTCGAGATTAAAAGTTTTAACATCAAGAGATATGCAACAGAACGCAGAAACATTCAATTATATTCTTGAAAAATATTATCAAAACGACATGAATATATAGGATGTCGGATTTGGGTTGGAATGTTTGTGGTTTCGATTATAATTATTGTTTTTTTAATCAAAAAAAGGAAGACGGGCTGGTATTGTTCATTCAACATTATTTGATAATCAATATTTTCTATAGGCCGAAGGGCTTTCAATAATATTATTATTTGGGATTTTCATGTATATATATTATATTCGTAAAAATTTTAACAGAATATTTTGATTATATTAAACATATTGTTTTTTTGCTGATTAGCTTTGTATGTAGAACATTTTTGTCGTTTCCAAATTAGAAAATCCTTTTTGGATTTGGTTTCGTTTTTGTTTTGTCGGTCAGGCGAAAAACAATGTTCGAGATTTTTATCGATTCATTTCAAATGGCAATAGAACAGAATATGTGTCAATTCAGTCTTCTCAAGCTTATTTTTTCTAATCCAAAACTAATGTAATATTTTCAATAATTCCATATATAAAATTTATAAAATCCATATTTTTCTTTAAAAATAATTTCTTTTAAAACTCTTAAACTTCTTAAACTCATTTTTAAATCATGTCATAAAATATGTCAGAAATATCACTCACTGACATCATTTTAGAGTTCTATATATTCACATAAATTATATGCAAGTGCATCTTATGACACAATTTTTGCTGCCATCTCATTCATCAAAACATGTACAATAACAGATGCTATCACAAGCAACCTGTCAAGATTTCATATGGAATGAGTTACAAAACGTATAGACTTTATGTCATTAATTAGAAACCTTTTAGTCTACGATATGAAATCAGAATTTTTGATGCATTATGTTTCGCATAAGGCACACAAAACATCTTCAACATTGTTTTTAGTTTAATCTCTTGAAATTAATACGAAAACTTTATTTTAAAGAATGTTACAGAGATGTACTTAATGGGATTGTATAACATTTTAAGATTTTCATGTTTCTTTATTCGAACTTCTTTATTGTAGAATCATGATCATGATCACAAGTTTGATGTTAAATTGAAAGAACATTTTCCAGAAAAGGCGCTTCCTTGAAGGAACCATCTAAGTTGAGAAATTAGTAGTTGTTCAATCCCTATTTCTTTTAATTTTAGTTGACAACTTGTTACAATTTGTTGTTTAAAAAATTAATTTTCCCGAATTTTCTTTATCGATATTAATTTCAATTTAAGAACTTTAATTTCTGGATTTGGGAAATTTTCCGATATTTTGCTAAAAGCATGGATAAATGGGCATCTAAGTCTAAATATAGTACTAGTTATCCAATATACAGTATGTACATAAACGCTATTCCTTCTTCTATTTATATCTGGTAGATACAATTTGTTTACAAAGATGTTTAATGTTCAAACACATTTTAGGTACACACCATATAAATAGCGGCAATAATATTACACAAAAACTGTTGGACGACGAAGAGCAATCAAGTTCCTTTCTTTTCCTTGTCAAATAGCTTTAAGACAAAATATATAGATATAAATATAACCCAAGTCAAAGAAGAATCCTCTTTATTTATAACCGTTAAGGATAAATATTTTTATTGCTGTTATGTGGTTAAGTAGTGAAAGACGGAAATGAATAGGGAATTCCTTTCCTCGCAAAAGACGAAAAACGAAATGAAAACATTCATCTCAATTTCTAATATTACACAGAAAAAAGAAAACTTTGGATGGGGGAGGACATTGGAGTTTGAAAGCATTGAAAGAAACTCAAAAAGTGATTTGTATAACTCCCAAGGCATATAAAAAATTTGTTTTTGTTTGAGATGTTTACTTCTTCTCGAATAAGAAATCTTTTGCTGGATGACGTTTATTTTCTCGTATAGTTCGCATTGAGTTTTTACAAATACATTTTCTTAATTTTCATATAAAGATGATTCCAATTTTTTACTTAAAAATGTTATCCTTTTTAAAGAGTTACTATCAAGAGCTCATTTTTATGGTAGGTACTACAATAATTGAGCGAAGTTCTTAAGCAAAAACCAGAAAGTATTATTATTTATTTATATTTTTTCAGATTTAATCGGAAAATTTGTAAAGCAATTTTGTTTAAATTATTTAGAAACGTTGACTACATCAGTGGCCGATAATGCGTTAATTTTCAATAAAATTGGTCTAAGGATAATGGAGAAAGAAGTAGTCGTAGGAAAAAGTAAGTAAGTAAGTTTTTTGATGCATTTTCAAAACTAATATAACGATTTGAATAAAATTTGCAGAAGATATTTATGCTATTAGACCCCAGGCTATGTGCGAATTAGAGCAAATTTAATAGAGGTGCAAGAAATCCTTGAAATATTATTAGTTTTGGCCGTTTTCCTCTCACATTTCCACAATAGGGCATCAAAAAGTCGGTTGTAAGCCTATCTAATTACTATGTTTTATTCCATATTTTTAATAAGACATTTTTCTTATTTATTTATGTCCGTTGAAGAAAAATATGATTTTAAAAAATGATTAATATATAAATAAAATCAGAATTTCTTTGTCGGGGAAATATCAAATTACACATAATTTTTTATTTTCATCCAACAAGTGAAAATTAATTTTCTTTTGGGAAAGCAAAAATTTCATGCTCAAATTTTTATTACCATTCTGTAATAATAATAGCTTCATTTCAACACAGAATATATTAAACGTGAAATTATTTGTGAAACAAGATCTCTTATTCAATTCATCTTTGTGTCCATAATCTGGAACACTTACAAACCATTAAATTTGAATGCATTCCGCCAATAAAACTAATTGCACGCATTTAATAGTCAGCCCTTTGTGATATTTGATCCTTTTCTGTCTAGAAAAACAGAATTTGAACATTGTGGATTTTGAATATATTTGAATAGTTTTGTGTGTATGGATTAGTCTGGCGCCTAATCTTATTATGACCTTATGAAAAGAAGAGTTTGAAATACTGCAAAAGTGTTGCAAAATAATACGATATCAAAGCATGTAGCTCCTAGCACAGTCTGTAAAGGGATTAAATATATTTTCAAAACCATTAAATATGGAAGGACTAGTTAATGATGATTTGGTACTTTTTTAATTGTACAAAATATCATCTTCTGTCAGCATTTAAAGGTTTTTATCACCTGCTTTTTTAAGAATAATGGGCTTGTTTGCAGATTTGGTATACATAAAAGCTAGTCTTATGGTAAACTCTGTTTGTGGTGTACACAAAGGATATAGATTCTAATATAAATTGAGGTTTGTGAAATGCAAACCAAAAATTGGTTTATCATAACCAAAATGTATATAAAGGATGGTGTTTTTGGAAATGCAATAAGAAACATTTTAACAGTTTGGTTAACAATAAGATTCTATTCAAATTGTACAACTTTAAGTTCAATATTATGAAATCAAATTAAATCTAATTCGAATTTATATGCTTTACTAAAAACCTATAACCCCACAATTACTAAACTTTCATCCATAAAAATAGTATCAAGAAACATCTTCCATTGGATTAAATTACACTTTTATACAATACATAATATTAAGGATATAAATCCTTTTAGATTGTATTAAAAAAAATGGTATTAAATTGTACAAGACTAAAAAAAGAAGTATTCTTTCTACCAAGAAATTTAATGGATACTCTTTATTATGGTACTTTGTCTTCTTTTAGATTCCTTCGCATTGATATCGTTAACTTAAACTTTGAAGAAGGTACCTAAAAAGTATATTTCCGTTTCTATAAGGCTAGTATTGGTCGTTTCTTGGATATTATAAGAGATACCACAACAATGAAGTATAATTTAAAATGAAGTAGTGGTCATAGGTTATTACGGTTTTCATGAAATTCGTTTTGTTCTTTCATTTTATGGATTTTTTTTTTATATAAAATTTTTATTGGAAATCTATTTGGGACAATCATAACATATGAAATGATGGCCAATTTGTCATGTTTTTATGAAGCAATTATTAGTTAATAGGATGCTTCATAAATTGGAGTACAATAAGTGTTATACAAGATTAATAGTATTAAATTATGTATTTCAATTACTTCTCTCGTCATTTGGTTATTTTAGTCTGGTGTGCGATTACACTTCAAACTTTCGACATTTGTTGTCAGACTACACAAGGGATTTCATTGGAAAAACGTAAATGAAATAATTAAATATCATTCAAATTAAAACCGACTGAATATTATTCTAATTTGTGAACGTTTTAAAGATTCATTTTTTGGTCTAGACACTATTTGTGTTCTAATATAACCGACAACAAATACCTGTCCGCAGTTGACAGTAAAATTTCAAATATAAAACCCATGTTATTTAGAATGGCAGGTTTTTTTTGAAAGTAGTATCTAAGATTTTATGTACTAAAATCTGGATACAATTCCCTTTTTTGGGAAAATGATATTTATTTGATATTCAAGTTTAAATGAACTTCAAGTTCTGGAATATTTAGGGTCAATAATAAAATCTCGCTTGTTTTCCTGGTTTTCATGTCCTACGGAAATGGGAATTTCATGTTCATGAACGTGGCAGATAAATTCGATGTATGTATATAAAGTACAAGAGTATTTTGATTAAGGACATCCACGTGTAGAGAACTGTAAAATGATATCTATTTGGAAAGGTTTCGATAAAAATTTATATCCTTTGGCGTCAGGTCTTGATAGTTGTTTATATCGAAACCAAAAACAAGAAAAAAGAAAATTGTTGACCAGATTGCTATTTGAAATTCTTTGCTTTATGTAATTTATTTTTCTTATGGAACAAAATAAAGGGAAGTAATTTGATAGAAATTATCAAAAATTTTCATTCACTTTGACATTCTAGAGGTTCAAATCTTTTTATCGCGAACTTCTTGATGTAACTTTGAAGTGTAAATAAATAACAGATTACTTGTTTCTTTGGGTATAAAAATAATTGAGTTACATTTTCATGTTTGAATTTTGTTTTAAAGAAATTTATTAAATTTAATTAAAAATTTCATATTTTATTCTAAAATTAAATTTATATACATTAATGCGCATTCTTGTTTTGTAGTAATTAATTCGATGAGCACTAATTGTAACTAATTGCTGGCTTTTGCCATTATTTCGGAAATCCGATGAAATGTAGATTTATGGGAATTGAACTGAAGAAATTCCGTTCTAAATTAAACCCATCTCGACTTTAGAATTAAAATGGATGGTTCTAAATGTTGTATAGTTACGTATATATGTATGATTTGTTATTGGTATGAATTTGAATTCATTTTGATGTACTTGAATCGAACTAAATATTAAACAATTGTAAAATTGTGAAATAGAGATGGAAATTTGATAGGAATTAAGTAAAGCATTTTATAATAAAATTCGAATTATCTGTTTTTGACTTGAATTAATTATTTGTTAGTTAATCCTTTGAAATGGAATTAATTGACCAACGGATATTTTACCACGTTTTTATTAACTCGCTTCCTTGCTTGTTTGTTTGTTTGTTTGTTTGTCCAGTATAAATCTTGCAATCCATTTTTAACTAACTTCCCGACTAACTAGATATTTGAAACTTTTAGAATAGCTCATAACACGATGACAATGCATTCTTTTAATACTTTTAGCCATCTTTAAGAAAAATTGAATTCATTTTCAGTGAATTTTGTTTTGTATGGAAAGTTAGTTCGGAAAAACAAAATTTTTAAAAAGTATTTATTAAAACATAGAATTGTCAAGTTTATAAGATTCAACAGAAAATTTAAAAACGTGGTATATAAAAAGTTCTCTTTATTTTGTAATTATTTTATTATTACTACATCAAAACCCTGATTTTCATCCTTCCGATTTTCGTTCTTTTCGAAGTTCAGAAATTTTCATAAACTTTCGTGGTTTCAATTAAATTCATTCAAAACAACAGTTAATGATCACTTAACAAGGCTTGGGTAAGTACAACAGCTTGATCATTTAACGTAACGTATCAGTATCTTTGATATGCTCCTATCACCTGTTTATCACTTGTTTCACACTCTTCAAAATTTTTGGCTGGGAAAACTTTTACTTCCGACGAGAGTTTAAAAATCTATCTGTAAGAATACTTTGCTGAGAAAGACTACAAGTTTTATGAAATGGGTACTATGAAATTGCCTGAAAGATGGCCACTCATTTTTGAACAAAATGGGCAATATATCAGTGAATAACAAAAGTTTTCGGTCTACCTAATACAAAACTAAGAAAATAAAGTCCTACTAAAATAAAATTTTATCTATATTTGTTCTGATAATTATTTCTATTAAACGAAAATTATAAAATTCGAGTTAAATTGAAAATTGTTATTATTTGTTTAGAATTTATTAAACAGAGTATCTTATATGTATAAATAAGAAAGATCTTTTTGACATAGATCGTTAATCTTTTCATTCTAATGTCTTAGCAAATATATTCAAAAGTTCTACCCTGAAATGAACAGCAAGCAAAATAATATTAGTTTAGTAGAAAAAGTTAATGGAGTTTATATTTGTCTTAGATATTCTTAACACAGGATATTACAAAATCCCCATGAAAAGGCTGAGAAAACTTTCATGTAGGATATATTTTTGCTTGTGGCATGTTGAGAGTACTATTATCAACAGGAACAGAGTCGAGAAGAAAATTATCTTTTCCTTTTTGTTTCTAATTTGTGGAAATAAAAGAACTAATATTATTTTAATCGTTAAAAGGTAAATGAAGAATTTATACTTGTACTCATAATCCGCAAATCGAATAATTTTAAGGTTTTATAAATATAGCAACGAATTTTTTCTTTATATATATTCAATCTAAATATTGTACTTTTTCTTATATTAGAAATGTTATTCTTTAAAAGGAAAATCATAGAATACTTTCTTTAATTTCCATATAATTTAGCGTAAGTAAAAGATAATTTGTAAAATGTAAATTATTACATGAGACATTGTAAATCAAGTTGAAAATCCACAGGAAGAAAACTTTAAAGTATAACTATCAACTATTATAATTACCTAAAAAGTGCTGTTCCTTGTTTCTTATCATAATAATAGAGTTTCTCATAAACAAAACATGATTCTAGTAGTCATAATCCGAAAAGTATAGAAACTTCGTCTTATATGATGCACATTTTAGAAACTTCTTCTCATTACAAGTATTTAGTAGATATCTTGATATATACCCAACCAATAGGGTTATATTTGCTTCTGATGATAGTTTTCTCATTCAGTTTTTTGGCATAATTGCAGTAGAAGGTCTACATTTTATTATAATGAATTTAGTTTCGCTAAAAATTATTCGAATCCATTATAAAAATGTGTAATCTATGAAAACCACATTTCGGAAAATCGTTGATATTTCCAGTCGTTATTATTATCCATCACAGAGCTTGCAATTAAGAATTTAGTGAAATTTGGTCTCAAGAAACAAATCAAAACCAAATTTAATGGATTGTCTAATTTCCCGTAAGGGTGATGTCAATTGGTCACCAAGATCTTGTGACTTAATACCGTTTATAAGGTTTATAAGAACAATCCAAGAATAATTGCAGAACTCAATAAGATAGAGTTAGTGTGCGGCCACATAGGCTCTACGCTTACTGAGCGCGCTTTCGAAGATGAGAGCAATGATAAACATATGCGTGTAATTAAATAGAAGTGGCCATATAGCCGAGTTCGTTGGAAGCCAGATACGATAGAGGAAAAAGAAGAATTGAAATTCAATTCTTCGCCTCTTTCGAAAAGGAATGCCATGATTTTTTTTTTCAATTGTCAAGAAGATTTGTAATTGTATTTGCGAATTAACTGATAAACTAGAGAAAATGTAAATGTGGTCAGCGACAAGAGTGGTATCCGACGTGGACACTTTTCGCTCACCGTTTTCGTTCCTCACGGCGGTAATATTTTTCTCACTCCGCGTAGAAAGCGCAGAACCTATGTGGCCGTACGCTAACAAATGAGCAGAAATCTGATCGAAAATGTTATTAAAAGAATCGACGTCTGCAAACGTAGTCATGGTGGATATTTATCAGATATTATTTTCCATTCATAAATTGTAGAGTCTCAATAATATATATCACTAAAGAAATTCAGAACTTTCACCCAAAATGTGTGTTTAATTTAAATTTAGAAAAACAGTTCTTATTGAAAAACCCTAAATATACAACAAACTTTATAGTAGTAACGTAAAAACAACAATTTGAAATAGTTAACGTTAATATAAATTACACAGTAAAGTGTAAATTTAATCGTTGAAAACTTTAACGAATAAATTTTGTAAAGTGTTTATTTTTCTTGTTTTTAAGAAGATGAAGCTTTTATTTAGTAAAATAAACTTCGAGAATAATGTACTTAGAAATACTCTTAAATTAATTTTGTTTTTATTTAGAATGAATAATCATCATAAGTATTTGAAATGTTGTAGTTTCGGTACAGACAGTGTTGTTAATTGATCCACTTCTTAAGGGTGAGCAACAGAAAATATTAGGTAGTTATTCAGTTAGTACCATTAATTTAATATTAATTCAATATTCTTGGTATAGATAATTTATTAATCGATTTATGTCAGTAAGCTTAAACTAATATCCTTTCTAGAATAGTAAAATTCATTAGAACGTTGCTGTAGGACTTTTAGATATAAAAAAAAACATGGTACCTTTTAATAGTTATTTTCTTTTGAGTAATTCATAACTATAACCAAAAAAGATGGAGGTCATAGAAGATCCAAATCCGATATCAGTATGGGAACAGTTTGCCCTGGGAGTTTCATTAGTATTGAACGGTCAAAATTGAGAGTGTGTGTGTGATTTATCGCATTACCACCTCTTCAAAATAATTTGAATAAAATGATTAAATGGGACGCCATTTTTATTCTGATATTCTCCCAAAAAATTTCTAAATAATTATGAAGGACGAATCAAAACAGAGATTAAAAAAAAAAATATTTTACTTATTCAGAAAAGGGCATGGCTGGTTTTCAAAAGGAAAAAAAAATTTATTTATAAAATATGGTCTTATACAGGGTGACACTAAATGAACGTTGTGTATTATTTAGGAGCCATTAAGTCCATTGCAGTATGCGCTGTGGCTCCATCTTGTTGGAACCAAAAGGTGGTTTTCCACAGCTGGCCTAAAAATTTTCCAACATCTTCCGATATTGAGCACTATTAATGGAAACTGCAACACCGTCTTTATTTTCGAAGGAATTTGGACCAGTGATCCTCTCAGACGATACACCGCACCAAACAGTACACATAAGTGGGTGTAACTGTCGTTGATGAAATGCTCTTGGATTCTCTGTAGCCCATATCCTGCAGTTCTGCTTGTTTATGAAACCGTTTAATTGGAAATGGGCTTCAATGCTCATTATCAAATTGTTAAAACAATGGACCGTTCATGTTCAAAATAAAGTTGGATGATTTTGGTTCGTTGCTCGATTATGTATTGTTCCATTTCACATTCCCCATTACAAAATCCTGTAATAACATTTTTAAAAAAATTGAACAAAAAATTATCAATAATTCACTCTACAACATTTTGCGCCACCCTGTCTTTCCTCTAATATGTACATATAATTACAAAAAATCATACAATTCGTATAGAAGTTAAAATAGTTTAAAAGGTTTTAGAAAAATAATTAATTTCAAAACATTTCAAAAAATTTTGCCAAAAATGTATTCTTCCTAACCCCTCTGCCTTAAGATATCGCTTGTCCAAAAACTACCAGAAATTATATTGAAATATATTTTTAATGGAATCAAATCACAAAAAATTGAAAGTGAGTGCCTTTAGAAGAAAAATTTTCATATTGCCAAAAAATCAAACACCTGTCTCCGTAAACGTTGTCCCCCTCGTCTTTGAGATTGGATTTAATAGAAATATAGATCAAATAAAAGGAAAAAAATCATTTGTGTCTGAATCTTTTCCCGTGGTCTCTTTTCGTAGAAACTATGTAGCTTAGAATCAATCATAGAACTTATATTCTTTTCTCGATAATTATATGTACATATTAGAGGAAAGACAGGGTGGCGCAAAATGTTGTAGAGTGAATTATTGATAATTTTTTGTCCAATTTTTTTAAAAATGTTATTACAGGATTTTGTAATGGGGAATGTGAAATGGAACAATACATAATCGAGCAACGAACCAAAATCATCCAACTTTATTTTGAACATGAACGGTCCATTGTTTTAACAATTTGATAATGAGCATTGAAGCCCATTTCCAATTAAACGGTTTCATAAACAAGCAGAACTGCAGGATATGGGCTACAGAGAATCCAAGAGCATTTCATCAACGACAGTTACACCCACTTATGTGTACTGTTTGGTGCGGTGTATCGTCTGAGAGGATCACTGGTCCAAATTCCTTCGAAAATAAAGACGGTGTTGCAGTTTCCATTAATAGTGCTCAATATCGGAAGATGTTGGGAAATTTTTAGGCCAGCTGTGGAAAACCACGATTTGGTTCCAACAAGATGAAACAACAGCGCATACTGCAATGGACTTAATGGCTCCTAAATAATACACAACGTTCATTTTGTGTCACCCTGTATAAGACCATATTTTTTTTGCAGTTGAAAACCAGCCATGCTCTTTTGTAGTTAATTGGTGCTTCAAAATGTTTCAGAAATTTTTTGGGGGAATAAATCACAATGAAGATCGCGTCCCATTCCTCCAATAAAAATCACGCGTTCTACTATGTTAACTTTAGGGATTTTTTTTACACACGGATAGGAAAACACAGCGTACACAAATTTTATATATAAAAATTCCTCTGTTTATATACTCTGTGCTATAACATAATATTTTGATTTAAATGTTATCTCAAAATATTTAAATATTTTTCTGAAGTTCCACCAAACGAACTCAACCCGGATATATTTACAAACTTATTCTTCTGCTCCTTTTTACTTTGATTTATATTTAAACTTTTTCAATTAAATTAGTACGAATTTATCAAGGATCAAGAAAAAAATGCTTCAAAATTTGACTATCATAATTTATAAATACAAAATCCAAATGAAAAATAATAAAACGACATTTTCAGATGATAAATTGAATATTATATGAAATATTTAAGATGATTTGATCCTTGTATATAATATATTAGGGCAAAACTCTTTACAATTAGAAATCTCCATCATTTGTGAAATAAAAAAAAGTGACATCGTATTAGCATAATTGACGACATGGATTTTATAGTGTGTAAACCGAAAAAACACCTGCCTTTCGAGACGATTTATAAAAAGGTATATCTTTTGAAATTTATCAGATTCCCAATCTTGATGTTGTGAATTTACTGACTGAATATTTTCTATATAGTAGGATTTGTTGACTTTCTAGAAATCTTCTTCTTACGATCTCTGTGAAATACTACAAAAAAAATCCGCCTGTTTTTTATTTCTTTTAAATATGATGAAGTATATTTAAAGCCTTCTTCTCTACATCAGGTATATCTATTGGGTGAATGATAAATTTTAAGGATCTCTTGAATTCTCTATCGTTCATGTTTATTTATTTTATGTCTTAAATCATTTTTTCGCAAGGAAGAATTGAATATATGTGGAATTTTCTATGCTTCCACATCTTATAAAACAATAATAGAGGACAACACAATTTTGTTCCTGAGATTTGGCCTTTGAACTTGTTGAACCATTTTCAACATCCTATTTATATAATATTATATTATTTTTATTATAAAAGTATTCATGTTTCATTTTATGCTTTAAAATTTTCTAGTATGTTGTTGTCGTATTAAATTACGCGATAAAATCCAAAAAAAGCATCGAAACACATTTAAACTTAAGCTGAGTCTATGTACATATATATAGTGTTATTGTTGTTATTTACAATATAAAAGCTTTAATTATAATTTTCTTTATACACATGTATCCTCTTTTTTTCTATATATAATCCTGGTTGCTCTGGAAATGTCCTATATGTTGTTTTCAATTCTGAAGAGACATTAAATTTAATTCTGTTATAGAACGTTTTTTTTTGTATTTAATATTATGTGATTTATTTATGTTTTTCTTGTGTGTAAGGATATTTTTTTTTAAGGAACCACATGCTGAAAAAATGTAATAGAATTTATTTACTTTTTATATTTTCATGATAAGAAAACATACATAATAAAATTTGAAAAACATTATTCAATTTCTTAAGAAATCGAAGAGAAATCGCAAGTATAAAGTTCGTACAAGTACAATAAACGAATAATACCTTTCGTATCATAATTAAAAACAGCCAGATTTATTCTTTGTAGGTTAAAGCCTAAGTTATAGGATGATCATTAGAATGAAAAAAATTGTGGAATGACTGAAAACTGATTTCGCCTGAAATACGCTTATATACGAATGTCAGTGAAATTTAATACTAATTCTCAACTTTGAGGTTAAAAATAAACGAAAAAGTTCAATGAAAGCAACACGGCTGTTCATTGGAATGAATGGAAATTGAAACACTGAAACAGCTGATCAAGTTAAATATTTTTCATCATTGAAATTATAAAAATAATTATAAAAAGCAAAATACGTGATATATGTAATATTTTTTAGCTGAAATCTATTTATTAAACTATTTCCCATATATTTTTGTAAAATTACTTTCTTCATCTAATGATTGTCCTATAACTACTCCCTTAGAAAGGAAATTATTGTAAATAATGTGAAAATCAGTAAACATTTTTTATATAACCTTTTCGACTAGAATTATTACACAAGAAAAGAAAGTTTCAAGCTCATATACAAGAACACTCAGTCTTGTTGTTATACTTTCACTAAAAAAGTCACTTTTTTTGGGATCATAAATTTGAAAATTGTGCTTTTTTAACTTTTATTTTTCCTTCTCGCATAAGATCGAGCTAGTCATGAAATCAATTTGCAAACATAATAGACTTCTTAACTCATAAAGAATGCCCTCTATGTAAAAAATATAAAAATTTCCCAATTTTATTTCTGTAACAAATTGATTGAAATTTATGCCACTTTGGTTTTTACAGATTCCTAATAACATATAAACTTTTCTGTAGAATTTTTTGTTTGCTCAAAAAAAGAATCATTTACATATGCCAACTCAAATCATAAATTCTTATGGAATATTGCCAAATATTAATAAAAGGAAAACTTTTTAAGAATTTTACAATCAAACAGAATTAATTTTTTAAGGAAAGTGTTAAGTCCTCAACTTAACATTTATAATGATGAAATTGTGTTGATGTAACTTACGTAACTTCGACACAATCTAATCATTAATTTTAAACGGATAGGTTGTTGTGGTAAAATAAAAAGATTGTTTTATTTGTAAGTAGGAAATAACATTTAATTTTATTTAATTCAACTTAAAAATATTTAAAATATTTAAAATTCATATATCTTAGTCTAGAAAAATTCAAGAAAAATATTAATCTAATTATTAATTCTATGACTCGAAGCAAGTAGTCTGGCTGTGGCTTTGGTGAACTCTTGACGAAAGTCAGCTGGTCTGTCCGTGGTTTTGGACGGAGAGATCGGGCAAAATTGTTCGTGGTTGGTGTGAGATCAATTAGGCGCTAGTGTCCGTAATTATCTCAAGGAAATATTTGACGCTAATATCTGAAATTTATAAAGGAATAAACAGGCAAAAATGTCCGTGTTTATAAAAAAATAAACAGGCAAAAATGTCCGTGTTTATGTGATGGTAATCAGGCGTAAATATCCGTGATTGTTTGACGAAAATTAGGCGATATGTCCGTAATTTTATAAAAGAATAAACAGGCAAAAATGTCCGTGTTTATGTGAAAAAGAATAAACAGGCAACAATGTCCGTGTTTATGTAAAGATAATAATGTTGTCTATGGTTGAAACTTTCTTGATTGTATTTATCAAGCTTATTTGATTTTACATTAATTCGGCAACGATATCCAGAATTAAATCCCGATTAAAAATAGTGAGGCAAATTATCCATCACCATTCTTAATATGAAAAAATGATAAGGCAACGAGTATCCTTTATCAATGACCGATTGAAAATTTGCAAGGCAATTTATCCGTTGGAAATTTTCAATTTTTTACTTGTTTCACCAAGACGACTTAATTTTAAATTGTACACTGTAAAAAGTTTTCATGTATTATTACTACGATTATCGTTGGCACAAAATTTGCCAACGATCAACGTAGGAATTATACTGTTTATGATAATTTTGCTCGATTTAAATGTAAAATTAATATGAAGTTAAGTAAACCGTGCATTTGTGAGTTGTAAAACTTGCACGGCAATTAAGTAATTTTACACACACGATATGTAGAAATGCTGTATTAAGTAAAGGAGTACTCTTTTGGAGTACACTTTTAAAAACGCAGTAGGTAAAATTTCAGAAACAGATTTTCAGGTTGTAAAAAATACTATGGTGATGGGGGTAATAGGAAAAATGTTAGGGGTGATTCTTTTTCGTTCCAAACCGTGGTGTATTATGGTATCTAGACCAAATTTTACAGCGGTACACCCCGATCTAAAACGAAAAGAAATTCTCCTGTTAAATAAAACGCATACATAGAAAAATTATATTTTAATTTAAATTTGTTTTATTAATTATTAAAGTTAGCCTTTATAGCAAATCTATGTTTTTACATGTGCTTTTGGTAATCTATAGTTTTACAATGAATGCTGGAGCAAATTAAACATTTAAACATAATTTTTATAATTAACACACCACTTACACAAATATTTTTAAAACTAATTTCGCAAACCGGAACAGCAGTCAGCTCAAATTGAAATGAAACTGGAGTATAAGGCGCGTGGAATTTCACAATATTTTCTATGCAAGGAATGCATATGTGTGTATTAATACCCGGCGATTACCGACAAGATTCGACACGATAAATTATTCTATGGAATTCTAACTCTATTTCTTTATGGCAATTTAGTAGTCAAAGTAGTTATGTATAGTTTCATTTACATCCACAACTTCAATAAATTTTTATAAAAATGTAGACTAGAATTAGTAAAAATACGTCTATAAACTCAGTATTTTTCCATAGCTTTGCTAAGTTTGGTACGAACCAGCATTTTTACAATATTATTCATATTAAAAATTATGTAAAATTCGTCACATATATCAAAAATGATTCCAATCTTCAAAAGTACCAATTTATTTTCTGAATTCTGGTATTTTTACACATTTTACAGACTTTTGCTATATTTTGTTGTAAAAAAAGTGTGTAAAATTACAGTTTTTTTTTACTGTGTACTCACCATTTTTGGTTGATCCCTGCTCGTTCGGTTGAGAAAACTAAGTGATTTGATTTGGATTTGCTTCCCCTTTTTATACTAGCTGTTTAACGGTTTTTTCAATGATACGGGATCGATTGACTTCTGAGTCAAGTTGTCGTCCTTACGACTTTGAAATTAAATATGTTTATGACATGTAGTATTGATGCTCTAATTCTTGCATTACTTCATGTGAATTTATTTTTTGCAAATTTTGCTAACGCACTTGTGTCCCCCTGATAATTTTTTTGTACAAAAATTAATAAAAAACTTCTTCAAAATTTTAGGGGTGTGTAAAAACCCAAAATACAGTTTTGGATCTTAATAACTTATTTTATCGTATGTTCTTTAATTTTGACGTTATTAGGTGTGTAACTGGTTTTCTTAAGTTTTTTTGTTATCGTTTTGGTTTTTCCACTTAAATTGGTTTAAAAAACTTAAATGAAAGTAGCAAAATGCAGGGGTGTACAATTGGGAGGATGTGGTTAAACTTATTGTTGAATCAAATTCACAACTGATGTGTTGGTTTTTATTGAATATTTAATCAAATATTCCTTTTTGTTGAAAACTAATTACATGATAATTCGTCACATTACTTATAATGTGGTAATTAGTTGAATGTATGAATTAAATTTTAAAAAATTATAATTTATTCTGAATAATTCTGTTCAGTGGATACATAAAAATATGGTCTTATTTTAACATGGCGTACTGCGCATGGCTGTCGTTTGACAGTTTAAATGTAAACAAAGAGTTTGGTAATTCATATTTTTTCATTTATTTTAATTAATTTTTTTTTATATTTTATAGAAAATGTTGAGCAAGACTCAACATACTCCCCCCCCTTTTTTTTTTTTTAAACAATTTTCCCTTTTGTGGTAGTTTTCTGTTGACCGATTGGATGATCGCGATACCCGAACCATATAATTTTCCAGTTGGTTATATTGTTAGTGTCTGTTGATTTTAATAATTTTACTTTTATAATTCGGCCGTTGCTAAGGTTGATTACTTTTTTATGGCGCGCATTAACTTTTAATGTATCCCATGGTATGCTTTCAAATTCTTCCTTTGACAATTCCACCTGGATTCCATCGGTTGTTTGCACTGTTGTGCTGGTGTCTTCAGTAGGTTTTTTCTTTATTACCTCCTTGGAGTTGTTTTTGACTGTTTTTTTGATTGTTTTTGGTATGCTCTTCTGTTCTTTTTTCGGTTCTTCTGTATCCGAGTCTGTACCAAAAAGGTCTCTGAAGCGTTCCCGCTGTTTTTTGGTGTATTCTGGTGTAGGCACCTCTTTAGCGTGACGTCTCCAGTAACTCAAGCTTCCAGCTTGTTGACTGGTGGTTGATGCCTTTATATGTGGTTTGGGTGATAATTGTTCACGGCCCCATGTGATTGGTCGAATTTTATGGTTTCGTCGTGGTTTTGGTTTCTTTGCTGCTGTTTCTTTGAGTATTTTGTCTAAGTTGATGCTTCTCCCTGGTGTTGGTGGTAGCTCTCCGTCGGTGAAATTGCAGTTTTCATCATCATCAATATTCAATATATCCATCTGGAATTTTATTTTTTTTTTTTTTGTTATGACTGTGTTAATTGTTAATATTGTTGTTCAAAGATTTGGGATTCATTTATTTATTGGATGGGAGTCTAATGAGTTTTGTGATTGGACGTTTGAATGTGCCTTCTTTAGTCTTAACTGTAACTACTCGAACTATATTGTCCTTGCCTGGATGGATATCAATTATCCTTGCTAAGGGCCACTTGATGGGTGGAAGGGTATTGCTTTTGAGAAGTACTAATTCTCCGATCTCCAAGTTGGGTGTTGCCGTTAGCCATTTAGGTCGTTGTTGCAGTCGATGTAAATAATCGGTTGACCATTTTTTCCAAAAAATTTGTTGTAGTTGTTGAAGGTATTGCCATCTTGAAAGGATATGTGTGTTTTCTATAGTTAAATTTTGTTCTGGAAGTGCTATTAATGTTGTTCCTATTAGGAAATGACCAGGAGTTAGGGGCTCCAAGTCTGCTATGTCAGTGGTCATTGGGCATAGTGGTCTTGAATTAAGACATGCTTCAATTTGTGTTAAGACTGTACTCAATTCTTCATAAGTTAGGCATGATTCTCCCAAAGTTCTTTTCAAATGGTATTTAATTGACTTGACTCCGGCTTCCCATAATCCCCCGAAATGAGGTGAAGCGGGTGGGTTAAAATGCCATGTTATGCTCATATTGGCAGCCCATGTGATTGCTGATTGATTTGCATTCCTTATGTTTTTAGTGAATTCGCGTAACAATATTTTATTTGCTCCTAC
The DNA here is from genome assembly GCA_963422695.1 of Xylophagus ater. NCBI lineage: Eukaryota > Metazoa > Arthropoda > Insecta > Diptera > Xylophagidae > Xylophagus > Xylophagus ater. Next base: position 6,313,610 of record OY730486.1, on the reverse strand, counting down.
AAAGTTTGTTCCACAATCCGAGTATACATGGGATGGTTTTCCTCGTCTACTGATGAAGCGTTTAAAAGCGGCTAAGAATGCTTCTGAGGTTAAGTCGGATACGACTTCTATGTGGATGGCTTTGGTTGCTAAACAGATGAATATACTAAAATAACCCTTGTAGGTTTTTGCTTTACGATGTTTTGACATTCGGAGTTCAATTGGGCCTGCGTAATCAATTCCACAATGGGTGAAAGGTCGAGAAACATTCACTCTTGGGGATGGTAAATCTCCCATTAGTTGAGACGGAATCTGAGAACGAAATCTGGCGCATCGATTGCACTTAAAAATTCTGAGCCTTACAGTATTTCGTCCATCCAAAATCCAATATTTGGAACGTATGGTGTTGAGTACTAATTGAGTTCCTCCATGAAACGTTTGATTGTGTATTTCGTCGATGAGAGTGTCTATCACGTGATGTCCTTTTGGTAAAATGATTGGATGCCGTTGGTCATAAGAGAGATTTGAATTGGTCAATCTACCGTGAATTCGTATTAAACCATCATTTCCTATGAATGGATGTAAATTTGATAACTTGCTTTCTTTTGGCAATCTCATGTTTTTATGTAAACAGTTTATTTCTTGTGTAAAGTTTACTTTTTGTATATGTTTGCAGATTATGATTTTTGCCTGAATTAGTTCTGTTGATGTTAAGTGCGGTTGTTTCCGACATTCAAGATTTTTGTGATTCCATCGCATGCACCATGCTATAACTCTAACTAGTTTTGTAAATGAAGAGTACTTGTTAAATAATTCGATATAACTGACTTTTTGTGTCATTAAACTTTTTGGAGGTCTTAATTCAGGTATTGTTTCAATAACTTCTGTGCTTTCTGATGGCCAATGTTCTTGGGTTTTTGTTAGCCATATCGGTCCATGCCACCATGAGTCATGATTCTTTAATAACACTGGTTCAATTCCTCTTGATGCGCAGTCAGCTGGATTGTCTTTGGTGGGAATGTATCGCCACTGATTAAAAGCATTGTTTTCTTGTATATCTACCACTCGATTGGCTACGAAAGTTTTATATTTATTTGGGTTTCCTTTGATCCAAGCGAGGGTGATTTTTGAATCACTCCATGATGTTGTGATAATATCCTTCATGTGCATATCCAATCGAATTTGTCTAATTAATTGACTAAGTAATACTGCAGCGCATAATTCTAATCTTGGGAGTGTCACTGGTTTGAGTGGAGCTACTCTTGTTTTTGATGTTAGTAAATTTACATGAATGTTTCCAAATTCATCTTCTGTTCGTATGAAAACTACTGCTGCATAAGCTTTGGTGGAGGCGTCCGCGAAGCCATGAATTTCTTTGTTACAATTACTCAATGTTTGGACCCACCTAGGAATTTTAATTTCTTTTATAGTTGAAACTAGTTGCTTTTTCATAATTTTCCAATCTTGTTCGAGATTAATTGGAACAGGTTCGTCCCAAGTACAGCCGGTCAACCATAACTGTTGCATTAATATTTTTATCTTTATTATGCATGGAGCTATCCACCCTAGTGGGTCAAAAAGTTGAGACAATTCGGATAAAATTCTTCTTTTTGAGTATGTCTCTGAAGTATTTTCTGTAAATTTAATATTGAAATCAAAATAATCTAAAGCTGGGTGCCAACGAATACCCAAAGTTTTGATTTGATCCTTGTGGTCGAATGTTAAAGGAAGGTTTACCTCTCTATCTTCTTTTGGTACTGATCTAAGTAACTCCTGATTATTACTAGCCCATTTTCTTAATTTGAACCCTCCACCTTTTAATAATGATATCAATTGGGTTTGTATGTTTAATGCTTCTGGTTTTGAGTCAGCCCCGGTTAATAAATCATCCACATAGAAGTCGTCCATTACTGATTGAGCTGCTGCCGGAAATTTTGTCCCATCGTCTTTTGCTAAGGTTTGTAGTGTTTTTATAGCTGAATAGGGTGCTGATGTTGTACCAAAGGTTACAGTCGTTAAAAGGTATTCGATTACTGGTTTCTCTGGATTATCTCTCCACAAGATCCTTTGAAATTGTTGGTCTGCTGGCTCAATTTGTATCATTCGGTACATTTTCTCGATATCGGCCGTTAAGGCGTATTTATATTTTCTCCATTTGAGAAGTGTTGCAGCGAGTTTTGGTTGGATTGTGGGACCAGTCATCAAATAATCGTTTAAGGTTTTCCCATTTGATGTTTTAGCAGATGCGTTAAAGACAACTCTTACTTTTGTTGTACTACTGTCTTTGTACACAGCGTGATGTGGTAAATAACAATGACTGGATGTTTGTTGTGTACAAAGTTCACTTTGCGTTAAGGGTCTCATGTGTTTTAAGTTTATGTATTCATTTATGCACGTTGTGTACTCTTCCAACATATATTTGTTTTTTGCAAATTTGTTTTCTATTTGTTGAAAACATTTATCAGCGATGTATTTTGAATGGCCGAGATTTGGTGGTGTTATAAATGGCAGACGAACTTGATATTGTCCATTTTTTAAACGTTTGTGAGTTTCTCCGAAAAATTTTTCACATTGGGTTTCTTCTAAAGTGTGTTTACGTGTTGGTAAAAGTTCTTCTATCTCCCAGAATTTTCTCAGTGCTTGATTAAGTTCGTTTTCAATGGTTATATTGAATGAGGTAGTTTGATTGGATTTATTGATGCCCCCAAATAAGATCCAACCCAAATGTGTTCGTTGGGCAATTGGATATCCAATCGGTCCTTTCCTTAACCCATCCAGCAGGATTGCCGAATATATTTCGACTCCTAACAGTATGTCAATTTTTCCTGGTTGAGAGAATTGTGGATCTGCGAACTTGAGATCCTGAAGATGTGACCATTTTTCTTTAGTAATAGTGTCAGCTGGGGTTAATCCAGTGATTCTTTTTAATACTAAAGCTTCTAAGTTTAGTGAAAAATTGGAATTGATTGATTTTATGTTAAAAGTTACTTTTTTGTTGATTGTTGTTACTCTCGATTTACCAAGTCCCGTGACTTGAATATCAACTCGTGCGCCTTTCAAATTTAATTGTTGAACTGCTTTTTCCGTAATAAAGGATACTTGTGATCCCGAATCTATTAATGCTCGAAATGTTACAGCATTGCCTTCTAAGTTGGCTATCCGTACCATTGCGGTAGCGAGCAACCCTTGAGTATTATCCCTTAGGATGGTTTTTTGACCCTTACTGTTCTGTGCGAACATGGTCGATGTAGAGACCCTGGCTGGTACTTTGTCTGTACCCTCCGTATGACTCACATCTTCGCCTTTAGAAGATGTGTGGTCAGTATGTAGCAAAGTGTGGTGTCTTTTTCCACATCTCTTGCACCCGAATTTGTTTAAACACTTCTTTATTTGATGTCCTACCCTTAGACAATTGTAGCACATCCGATTATCTAATATGTATTTTCTTTTCATGGAGATGTCCATGTTCAAGAATCTGTTGCACGCATGCAAATAATGTGATTGCTTGCATAGTGGGCATCCACTTTTACAATCTACATGATGATTTTGTATTTTTCCGTTGTTGGGCTTTATATCGGCTAAAGCTTCCAACGTTCGGTACCTTGACTCTAAGAATTTGAAAAATTCGTCTAAAGAAGGCACCTCTGACGTGTTTCCTAATGATTGCTCCCATAGATTCCTCGTTTCGAGAGGTAATCGTTGATTTACTAAATGAATTATGATTGGGTCCCATTCCCCGATGGGGATTTGCAATGCTTCTAATTCATGAAGGCATTCAGAAGTTTGGTCGATAATAGCTTTAATGCCATTGACCGTTTCGTTTCGCAGAATGTTTTGATTAAATAGTACTTTTAACTGAGTGTGTACTAATACTCGTTTATTGTCATAACGTTTAACTAACGTGTTCCAGGCTGGGCCATAATTATCCCCAATGGTCTGGAACTGTCGTAGCAGCCTTTCTGCTTCGCCGACTAGACTTGTTTTTAAATAGTGCAATTTTTGCACTGAAGGAATTCCAGAATTTGAATGTATTAAAGAGACGAATAAATCGTGAAACGACCGCCATGATTCGTAATCGCCGTTAAACTTTGGGAGGTTAATTTTTGGTAAATGTATTTCCGATTTATTCTGAATTCTTGATTCTCCGCTGGTTTGGTTGAACGACTCATTAAAAGGCACCGGGTTCGTTGGTTTATTGATGATTTCGAAAGCTTCTTGGAGTTCACCAATGAATTCGAAATATGCACCTTCTATGTCGTCAAAAACCCCCTTTTTTATATAGTCGGTGTCCTTTAGTGTTTGTTCTTCCATGGAAATGAGAACCTGATTCTTCGTTATATCTTCCCATACTTTCTCGACGGCAGACATTCTTCGACTTAAATAACCTCCCGTTTTTCTGGCTTCCCCAGTTTTTCGATGATTTATAATCGCCCTTCGAATTTGGTCGATCAACCCCATTTGCGTTAATATGATTTTTGGATCACCCATTGTAACCCTCTGCAATTTTTACAAAAAAAAAGAAAACAAACGAAATTGAATGCAAGTCACCTACACTAACCCTTATCTGATTCTATCTATCCAAGAAGACACAAATGCGTTATTACTCGTGGTTCTATATGAATTTTAAATAAACGCGAATTCCTACTACAAACAATCAATCTATCCGGCTCGAAGGACCAAAATGTTAAGTCCTCAACTTAACATTTATAATGATGAAATTGTGTTGATGTAACTTACGTAACTTCGACACAATCTAATCATTAATTTTAAACGGATAGGTTGTTGTGGTAAAATAAAAAGATTGTTTTATTTGTAAGTAGGAAATAACATTTAATTTTATTTAATTCAACTTAAAAATATTTAAAATATTTAAAATTCATATATCTTAGTCTAGAAAAATTCAAGAAAAATATTAATCTAATTATTAATTCTATGACTCGAAGCAAGTAGTCTGGCTGTGGCTTTGGTGAACTCTTGACGAAAGTCAGCTGGTCTGTCCGTGGTTTTGGACGGAGAGATCGGGCAAAATTGTTCGTGGTTGGTGTGAGATCAATTAGGCGCTAGTGTCCGTAATTATCTCAAGGAAATATTTGACGCTAATATCTGAAATTTATAAAGGAATAAACAGGCAAAAATGTCCGTGTTTATAAAAAAATAAACAGGCAAAAATGTCCGTGTTTATGTGATGGTAATCAGGCGTAAATATCCGTGATTGTTTGACGAAAATTAGGCGATATGTCCGTAATTTTATAAAAGAATAAACAGGCAAAAATGTCCGTGTTTATGTGAAAAAGAATAAACAGGCAACAATGTCCGTGTTTATGTAAAGATAATAATGTTGTCTATGGTTGAAACTTTCTTGATTGTATTTATCAAGCTTATTTGATTTTACATTAATTCGGCAACGATATCCAGAATTAAATCCCGATTAAAAATAGTGAGGCAAATTATCCATCACCATTCTTAATATGAAAAAATGATAAGGCAACGAGTATCCTTTATCAATGACCGATTGAAAATTTGCAAGGCAATTTATCCGTTGGAAATTTTCAATTTTTTACTTGTTTCACCAAGACGACTTAATTTTAAATTGTACTCACCATTTTTGGTTGATCCCTGCTCGTTCGGTTGAGAAAACTAAGTGATTTGATTTGGATTTGCTTCCCCTTTTTATACTAGCTGTTTAACGGTTTTTTCAATGATACGGGATCGATTGACTTCTGAGTCAAGTTGTCGTCCTTACGACTTTGAAATTAAATATGTTTATGACATGTAGTATTGATGCTCTAATTCTTGCATTACTTCATGTGAATTTATTTTTTGCAAATTTTGCTAACGCACTTGTGTCCCCCTGATAATTTTTTTGTACAAAAATTAATAAAAAACTTCTTCAAAATTTTAGGGGTGTGTAAAAACCCAAAATACAGTTTTGGATCTTAATAACTTATTTTATCGTATGTTCTTTAATTTTGACGTTATTAGGTGTGTAACTGGTTTTCTTAAGTTTTTTTGTTATCGTTTTGGTTTTTCCACTTAAATTGGTTTAAAAAACTTAAATGAAAGTAGCAAAATGCAGGGGTGTACAATTGGGAGGATGTGGTTAAACTTATTGTTGAATCAAATTCACAACTGATGTGTTGGTTTTTATTGAATATTTAATCAAATATTCCTTTTTGTTGAAAACTAATTACATGATAATTCGTCACATTACTTATAATGTGGTAATTAGTTGAATGTATGAATTAAATTTTAAAAAATTATAATTTATTCTGAATAATTCTGTTCAGTGGATACATAAAAATATGGTCTTATTTTAACATGGCGTACTGCGCATGGCTGTCGTTTGACAGTTTAAATGTAAACAAAGAGTTTGGTAATTCATATTTTTTCATTTATTTTAATTAATTTTTTTTTATATTTTATAGAAAAATGTTGAGCAAGACTCAACAGAAAGAAAATCATATATTTTGTAGTGAAAAAGAAAAAGGGATTTTTGCATTAATTTTAGATAAATAATTTGAAGTATATGATTTTTTTTATTTACTAAGAATGAAGATTTTCTTTTGTCGGAAATCTACACTATGTCTCTATGGTTTCTTTACAAAATCTATAATAATGTAAAGAAATATTGTTGTAGCACGACATAAGTTTTAATTAACTCTTTGCGATAAGTCTCTATTTCGGTAAAATCATTTTCAATGCTTCCTTTTTTCCAAAGAAAACTCACACGGGTATATAAAGTCCAGAGCAAGTCATTAAAAGTTTTCTATAATTGTATAACATTTTTGTCTTTTAGAACTTAAAATTATTTTTCCCAAAAAAAGGTGACCTATAAATTTCTTATAGACACGAAATAATTAGTTTTCAACATTTGTATTTGATATACAAAATGTCCTGTTATTACTTTTCTTTCGTTGGTTGGTTTAATATTGATTGCTTTAATTATATTTCAATTATAATTAAGTTCAGTTATTATAAAGTGTTTGTACAAAAAAGATCGGAGAACAGACAAACAAACAGACATTTAGTTTGAAAGATATGTGATAAGCCAATGAAATGAGAATTTGGGGGGTGTCTGGTGTCTCCATCTGGCTGTGTATTAGTGTATAAATACGGTATAAAAAGTTTCTCCTAAATAGGAAACTGGACTGAAACTTGGCGGAAGCTGGGAAATTCCTCCCATTTGACTCTGTCAGAAAAAAAATTGCATAGTCATAAATAAAATAAGTCCAACAAAAAATCATTAAATATATAAAAATTTTATTTTAATATTCCAAAAGCATTTTTTATCTTAACCCAAATTTTTCTGGAAAATTTTAATATCTTCAAAATAGCGTCACTAAATCTGAAATTATTTCATCGTAAATGAATTTTAATAGTTTTTAGTGTTATTCGCGAGAAAATTTCCTCTAAAAATGAGGTTATTTCATTTCATGCGATATACATGAACGCGACTATAATTTCCCCAAATAACTATGTAGTTTTCAAGATAGTTTCATTTAATTCGTGGACACCAGTTACATTTTATGGTGTATGCAAAACCATATAATTTTTTATGATAATAGAACGGTCATAATAATTTAATTGTAACGTGAGCAATTTGGTTTTGCCACCACTGCATTTTAGTTATTATTAAAAGAATAATAGCGGATGGCAAAATTGAATTGCTTTACAATTATCCATTTTTTTTAATTTGTTTAAATTAAAAAAAGCGTTAGTTGCAATTGGGAAAAATACGAAGCATTGTTTTTGTGTTTTTTTTTTACAATTGCAACTGAGAAGTTTTTTTTTCCTTTTTTTGTTCGAAAAAGCACCAACGGGGATAATTTTTTTGATATAGGTCGAGAAACCAACGGGTCCGTTTTTTTTTTTTTTTTTTTGGGAAAGAAAATTGTGGGTGGATGAAAAAATAACAGGGACTTGGATTTTGGTTTAACAAGACATCGGACGAAAAATTTGATTTACACTTTGGGTTTTTTTTTTTGTCTTGAGTTCTTTTTTTTAAAAAGGTGTTATTTTTTCGTTTTTTTTTGGTTTCTTTTTTTTTTGAGATTATGTGGTGATTTTTTTTAACTTAATTTTCCGTTTTTATTATGACGTGAGTTTTCCAACAGGAAAAAATGTGGTGAATAAACGTAAAAGAAAGTGCCCAATCTGAAATAAAATGAAACATAAGAACACATAAGTTAATTTAAAACGCAAAACCATACATGCTTTAAAATGGAAAACGTAATAACATATAAAATATAATTTAAAAACTAAAATACCACATATAATAAATATTACATAAATCATTTAGTCTAAAATAAAAATGAAACATATAGTTTAAACTAAAACATAAAATACACATATACTAAACTATAAAGTAAAATCTGGAATCTTAAATAAAACATTGAAAATAAAATTTCAAAACAAATACTTTATAACATATAACACATAACATACCAAACAAACATAATTACCTAATAATTACACACAAACAAAACAAAATTTGAAACCAACCAGCAACATACTCATCGAAGTAGGACGAAGGAAAACACCTATAAAAACAACATATTATAAACAGCAAAACATAAATAAAAAACCAAAGAAAAATTAATCATATTAAAACAATTTTTTTTTTAGTGGATTACTTGTGCGAAACCATACGCCAAGTTTTACTTTTTTTTTGGTTTTCATTATTTTCTTACAGGGTGTTCCGTTAAGGCCTTGGCGAGCGTCGGTAAGCTAAATTTTGTTATATTATTAAAGATTTGTTTTTATTTTTAGTTAAATAAGTTTAGTTTATTAGATATATGGTATTTTGGTTTCATTTTCTTTGGTTTTTTTTTTTTAATTATTCTTGAATTTAAACATAAAATTTAAAGGTTTTTTTTTTGCCTAGCTTTAAAGCAGATTCTTTTTTTGGTTAAATTTTCTTTATTTTATTTTATCTCAGTTTTAGAATTCTATTATAGTAGTTAGTTTTTTTTTCTTTCCATTATTCTAAATAAAAATTATTTTGTTGTTTTCCATTTAATTTCCATTGGATAATACTTATATATTAAATTTTTTATGTTTTAAATAAAATGTGAAACTATATTTAAATAATTGGTTTTTGTTTTTTTTTTATTTTGGTGTATTTCCTTACTTTTGGGTTGTGCACCCCTGAAATTTTTCTAGTTTTGGTTTAAAATGAGGTGTTAAACCAAAAATTGAGCAGTGACGGCCGCGGATGATGGGGGCGTAAGATTTTCTTTTTTTCAGTTTTCAATTTTTTTTGGTTGTGGGGATCGCACTCTTCACGAATGTTTCCAGGGCCGGATGCGATCCACAAAGGGATATTTTGTTATATGTAGCCCTTTGGGTGGGATAAAGGCCTCGGTGTTGGCAATAACATCTGCCGACACCAAGTGAACAATTTGCTTCGGATGGACCCATCTTCAGAATCTCCTGTCCATCCGTCTGTCATTTTAATTGAATTCCGTTTCGCGGGTTTTCAATGTAAAATTATCTTATTCAAAAATCTTGCCATCTCTTTTCTTTCTTCGTGACAATAGTCACAACTTTTTCTCTTTTATTTTTATTATTAACATTTTTACCCATTCCGCTAGTGACCTGAGAGGGTGTGAATTATTATTTTCACATCTCCAGCCCTCTTGCTAGCCCAAACAATTTTGTTTACTGCACGCATAAAAATTATTTGTACGTGACGGCATATGGTAGAAGGCGAGCTAGCTAGTGCAAGCAGCTAGGCGTGCAATTTCTAGTTACCTCTTGCTATACCATAAAACACACTTTCTGCCGCAAGACAGAAGTGTTTGTTTGATCGAAGTGTTGCTCTTACAACACTTTGATGCCGAATTGTTACGGTTACAAATGTGGCGCCCAACGTTGATTGGTCAAGCAAAAGTTTTAGTTGTGCGCTGTGTAATTTAAACTACGGTTTAAATTACAAGATGGTGTCCAATTTTTACAACTTAGCCAAAAATAATGTTTTGGTTCTCTTTTATTTTCTTTGTTTTGACTATATCGATTATCTCTGTTTTCTTTAGTCCGCCTCTTCGGCAATATTACTTTTATAAAAATTATATATGTATTCCATTTTGTTTGGCTATTAATGCACAGGAATTTATTTTGAGGTTAATCCTCATTAGTACATGTATTTTGCAATTCTTTTATTTTTATAGATTTTTAGGATGGATCCCTTTTAAGTCGTTTGACCAGATACAATTGGTTTTGTATCAGGTTGAACGCTTGAATGTTGTGGTATGGTAGACAATCCATGTTCAACGGTAGTGGCATGTAGTCATCAGACTAATTGTCATTGATGGGAAGCTCTGCCTTGACATAGGATTGTCTAAAGATTGTCCCGAATGAAAGAGCAACGATGTTGTCCATGGCATCGAGGAATAAACCTCCTCATCGCCACTTGTGCCCGCGACGGTCTTTCATTTGTGACAATCGAATTCTTTTATTTTTTTTTCTTTTTTGGTATTTTCGGCGGTGTGCACATTGCAAAAGTCATTCACTTAAGCAACTAGTGTTCCGCCGAATTTAGCTGAAATTGAAAGATTTTGTTTACCATCACCGTCAAATACCACAAATTCGAACCAAATTGTTCTAATTTAAATTTTTTTTTTTTGAATTTTCTTGCGTCGCTGTTGTTCTCGTCCGTCACACGCTCATGCACTCCATTTAGCAATATCCAATTTTGATATTTATAAATTTATTTTTTTTTTGATACGTTTTGATTTTTTTTTGAAAATTTTGTTTTGTTGTGTGAACCAAATTTATTTTGAAATACAATATATGAATTTTGAAATTGTCATTAAATTTATTAGGTGACTCAAAGTTAATTTGGTTTAAATAAATTTCAAATAAATACGAATAAATACGAATAAATACGAATAAATACGAATAAATACAAATAAATACAAATAAATACGAATAAATACGAATAAATACGAATAAATACGAATAAATACAAATAAATACGAATAAATACAAATAAATACAAATAAATACAAATAAATACAAATAAATACGAATAAATACGAATAAATACAAATAAATACGAATCAATACGAATAAATACAAATAAATACGAATAAATAAAAATAAATACGAATAAATACAAATAAATACAAATAAATACAAATAAATACGAATAAATACGAATAAATACGAATAAATACGAATAAATACGAATAAATGCAAATAAATAGTATTGATATTGGATAAATTATTAATAAATTAAAATAAATTATTAATAATTTAAATAAATAATTAATATATTGAATTTTTTTAGTATAAATTCTTTATTTTTGGTTTTTGTTTCATTTTTTTTCTTAGTTTAGCATTTTGGTTATTTTATTTCCTATTTTTTTTTCTTTGCTTTCTTATTTTGTCCTCTAATTTTTGTACGCAATTTCACGCGTAAAGGTAACGATGGCCGATTCATCTAAAGGTGCAAAATCCAAAAATAAATCCTACAATACACGGTCAACAACAGACTTCTCTGGAAAAGTCTCTGCGGATTTCAATGATCATAATGTGTATGGATCGCCACCCAAGGGTCACCGACTGACACATACTCCGCCTCGTCCGCGGAGTCCCTCAAAACAGGTCGCAAATCTCATTGAGCCGATCTCTAAATTACGTGATACGTCCATAAATTATGAACTACCAAAACTGTCTAATCAGACGAGTGTTACAGACTTGCCCATATCAGTGCCAAGTCTGGATCAAATCGTAGAAATTGTCTCCGAAACATTACGGAAAAGAGAAGCGGCCATTCGAGAATCGATTTTAAACGAACTTCGTTCGGAAATAAATTTGGTAAAATTAAATAATGACCCGGAACCTAATCGTGCCCCATCTGGAGTAGATCCGACTGGATATAACCCTCATCATCATTATGGTCATAGACCAGCAGACCTTAGGTTCGAGTCGTCAACACGGCGTCCCCAATACCCAGATTCCCGATTAGATAAATGGGATATTAAATTTAGTGGAGTTTCAAGCGAGATGACAGTGGACGATTTTGTGTTCCGAATCGAGACCCTGCAATACCAAAGTGGAATTTCGTGGAGTACAGTGTGTGCTCAATTTCACACCTTACTTACCGGCAAAGCCGAAAAGTGGTATTGGCAGTTGTTGCGAAGAGAACCCATTCCCAACTGGCACACTTTGCAAATTGCGCTAAAACGACAATTCCGTGGTCTCGATACGGATCACGAAATCATCCGTCAAATATTGGAAACTCGTCAAGGTAATAACGAATCATTCGATTCATATTACGATACCGTGTTATCATTGTATTACCAGCTCAAATTTCCCATCGGAGAACCCGAATTGGTGGACATCATGAAGGGAAATGTCACGGTCAGGGTGGCCAATTTAATCTTTAGCACCCAAATTGGCTCCTTGAATCACCTGCAGGATATCTGTAGAAAGGCAGAGCGGCATATTGCGACAAAACGACCCGTACTGACGTGGGCACATCCAATTAGACGGGTTAACGAGCTAGACTCTTCCCATAACGTCCCAAATGCTGACGAATATTTAACGCCAGACCCTGCGGGCACTTTTAGAGGGTTTCATAGCCAAAACATGACCCAAATCAATCAAGATCTGGAAGCAGTGGATCTCAATGGCAGATCGAAACTGATTTGCTGGAATTGTGATCTGGAAGGCCATAGCTTTAGAGATTGTCCAGCAGAGATTAGACGAATCTTCTGCTATCGATGTGGCCACAAAAATGTAATTTCGCCGAAGTGTCCAAAGTGCATTTCGGAAAACCGCATTGGGCACCGAGCATTCTCCGGGAACCCTCGGATGCCATCGAAATATCCGGATCAGCACCAACCCAGATAATCAGTTCCGATCTGTCACCGTCTCCAATGCTAACACCACCTATCACCATCTTGACCACAAAAACTGAAAGGGCCCTATCGTTGTCGCAAAAATTCGAAACGCCGCGAAAATCACTTCATCAGCGTAAAATCGAATATGCTGAAGCGCGAAAGAGAATATTCGGGACCAATTCAGAAATTTCCACTACCTCAAATCATATAATACGCTGTCGTGCAAGGGCGCGACGACGTAGACAATTCCGAAAGGACATAGAAGCAACGTCTAGACTAAATGAGGATGACATACGACCTTACGCTCGCATAGAAATTGCTGGTGAGCAACTGCTAGGCCTCCTAGACAGTGGCGCTAGCATTTCATGCCTTGGGGCTGGGGCCGTACAATTCCTTGAACGGAAGAGCTTGCAGTTATTAGGACGGAGCTCTGAAGTCAGAACAGCTAACGGTGCTTCTCAGTCTGTCCTAGGATATGTTTTGTTGCCAATTACGTACAAAAAGGTAACAAAACAAGTCAAACTTTTTGTTGTGCCAGGCCTGGTGCAGGTATTATATCTAGGTGTGGATTTTTGGAAAGACTTTGAATTGGCTCCCCAAATATTCGCTTCGGTAGACGCGATTTTTGAAACACCCATTGATGATCCCAGAATACATATCCTCGAACCCGAACAACAGAGGAAACTCGAATTAATTAAGATGCGATTTCCATCTTTTAATAAATTAGGACTTGGTAAAACTAACCTCGAAAAACATACCATTGATGTAGATGGCGCTGAACCGATTAAACAGCGACACTACCCTGTTTCTCCAGCAATACAGGAAATGATGTACGCGGAATTAGACCGTATGTTGAATATGGGGGTAATCGAAGAAAGCCACAGTCCCTGGAATTCACCTATAGTTTTAGTGCGCAAGCCCGGAAAAGTTCGCTTGTGCCTAGACTCCAGAAAGGTGAATCTGGTGACTAAAAAGGACGCTTACCCCTTGCCTCACATAGATGGTCTACTTAGCCGACTAACCGAAACAAAATACATTTCCAGTATTGACTTAAAGGACGCCTTTTGGCAAATACCTTTGGAGGAACAGAGTAGGGACAAAACCGCCTTCACTGTTCCTGGTCGCCCACTATATCAATTTAAGGTAATGCCCTTTGGTTTGTGCAACGCTCCCCAGCGGATGTGCAGGCTAATGGATAAAGTTATACCAACCCACTTAAAAGATAGGATATTCGTTTATCTCGACGATTTATTGGTTGTGTCGGAAGAATTTAACAACCACCTAGAATTATTGTCCACCGTAGCTAGTTGCTTATCGGCAGCTGGACTTACAATCAATGTTGAAAAGAGTAAATTCTGCTTCAAGGAAGTGCGATATCTAGGATACATTGTCGGAAATCAGTGTTTAAAAACTGATCCCTACAAGGTATCCGCGATAAGTCAGTTTCCTTCACCCAAAACAGCGAGGCAGGTCAGGAGGTTTCTAGGAATGACAGGCTGGTATAGAAGGTTTATATCCAACTATGCTAGTTTGGCGTCCCCGGTGACCGACTGTCTCAAAAAACATGCTAAGTTCAGTTGGACCCCCGAAGCACAAGCTGCATTCGAGAAATTAAAGTCCTCTTTAACTTCGGCACCCGTATTGGCGAACGCCGACTTCAGTAAGCCTTTCATCATTCAATGTGATGCGTGCAAAACTGGAGTCGGTAGCGTATTGTTGCAATGTGATCCTGAAGGAAACGAAAAACCTATTGCATACATGTCGCAGAAACTAAACGCTGCACAGCAAAATTATAGCGTTACGGAACTAGAATGCTATGCTGCTGTTCTCAGCGTAAAGAAGTTTCGTGCGTACGTGGAAGGGCAAACCTTCAAAATTATCACAGATCACGCAAGTTTGAGGTGGCTCATGGATCAGAAGGACCTGAGCGGGCGTCTGGCGCGTTGGAGTTTGAAGCTCCAAGCCTTCGACTTTAGCATAGAACATCGCAAGGGAACGGAAAATGTGGTTCCTGACACCCTATCTCGAGCATTTGCCGAGGAAGTGTCGGAACCTGTACCTTGCGTGGATCTAGAATCCCAAGAATTCAAGTCGGAGGAGTATCTGTCTTTGATTGAGGTAGTTAAAGAAAATGGGCGCAAGCTTCCTGATACACAAGTATCTGAGGGGTTTGTGTACGTTAAAACAACTTTTAACCGAGGAAACAATTCCAATCAAGAAGATACTAACTGGAAGCTATGGATTCCACCGCGTTTGACGACCGAGTTGATCCGGTTGGCCCATGATCCGCCTCAATCTGCTCATGGCAGTATAGCTAAGACCTTATACCGTCTAAGACAACAGTACTACTGGCCAAAAATGGCTTCCGAAGTCCGCGAATACATTTCTAAATGCGCGGTCTGTAAAGAGACAAAAGCACCAAATGCTATTCTGAGACCACCAATGGGTTCGCTCACGGAAGTTGATAGGCCTTTTCAGTTTTTGTACATTGATCTTCTAGGACCTTATCCAAGATCAAAAAGGGGAAACACCGTTTTATTCGTAATCCTCGACAAATTTTCGAAGTTCGTCCTTTTGAAGCCGTTACGCCAGGCAACGGCCTCGAATATCTCCAACTTCGTCGAAGAAAATGTATTTCATCTTTTTGGAGTGCCAGAAACTATCTTTTCAGATAATGGCACTCAGTTCGTCTCCAAAGACTTCGAATCTCTCCTGAAGACTTACGGCGTTAAGCACACACGCACGGCAGTGTATTCGCCGCAGTCGAACGCATCGGAACGTGTAAATCGGTCCATTTTGGCCGCTATACGAGCCTACGTGCGTGACGATCATCGGGAGTGGGATCATAATCTGGGAAGTATCGGCAGTGCCCTCAGAAGCACTGTGCATTCATCCACTGGTTCTGATCCATACTCCCTAGTGTTCGGTACGCACATGGTGACACACGGAAGCACATATCAACTTCTCCGTAAGCTCGACTGTGTGGCGAATCACGATTTTGAAATACTTACGCCTAGTGACAACCGTAAGTTAATTCAGGAAAGAGTGAAGAAGAATTTGGAGAAAGCGCATGAACGACACGAAAAACAATACAACAAAAGGGTGAAATGCATTACCTACGTGCCCGGACAAGAGGTTTACCGAAGGAACTTCACACTTAGCGACTTTTCGAAAAACATAAACGCTAAGTTCAGCCGTAAGTTCCTAAAGTGCCGAATTGTACGTGCCGTAGGAAGCGCGCTATACGAGGTTGAGGATCTTCGAGGCAAAAGCCTGGGGGTATTTCATGCCAAAGATTTACGGCAGTAGAAAGCCCGGCTCGCTCAATCGGTGTAACACAAAACTTCTCAGGGTGTGGTCGAGTCCCACGTTGGGCTGGTTCAAGCTCTCACTGACCTCCAAAGCACTCTCACGCTTTTCAGCTTCTCAAGGAACGTTTGCACATTTCCTTGAGAATCTGTGTTGTAACGTGAGCAATTTGGTTTTGCCACCACTGCATTTTAGTTATTATTAAAAGAATAATAGCGGATGGCAAAATTGAATTGCTTTACAATTATCCATTTTTTTTAATTTGTTTAAATTAAAAAAAGCGTTAGTTGCAATTGGGAAAAATACGAAGCATTGTTTTTGTGTTTTTTTTTTACAATTGCAACTGAGAAGTTTTTTTTTCCTTTTTTTGTTCGAAAAAGCACCAACGGGGATAATTTTTTTGATATAGGTCGAGAAACCAACGGGTCCGTTTTTTTTTTTTTTTTTTTGGGAAAGAAAATTGTGGGTGGATGAAAAAATAACAGGGACTTGGATTTTGGTTTAACAAGACATCGGACGAAAAATTTGATTTACACTTTGGGTTTTTTTTTTTGTCTTGAGTTCTTTTTTTTAAAAAGGTGTTATTTTTTCGTTTTTTTTTGGTTTCTTTTTTTTTTGAGATTATGTGGTGATTTTTTTTAACTTAATTTTCCGTTTTTATTATGACGTGAGTTTTCCAACAGGAAAAAATGTGGTGAATAAACGTAAAAGAAAGTGCCCAATCTGAAATAAAATGAAACATAAGAACACATAAGTTAATTTAAAACGCAAAACCATACATGCTTTAAAATGGAAAACGTAATAACATATAAAATATAATTTAAAAACTAAAATACCACATATAATAAATATTACATAAATCATTTAGTCTAAAATAAAAATGAAACATATAGTTTAAACTAAAACATAAAATACACATATACTAAACTATAAAGTAAAATCTGGAATCTTAAATAAAACATTGAAAATAAAATTTCAAAACAAATACTTTATAACATATAACACATAACATACCAAACAAACATAATTACCTAATAATTACACACAAACAAAACAAAATTTGAAACCAACCAGCAACATACTCATCGAAGTAGGACGAAGGAAAACACCTATAAAAACAACATATTATAAACAGCAAAACATAAATAAAAAACCAAAGAAAAATTAATCATATTAAAACAATTTTTTTTTTAGTGGATTACTTGTGCGAAACCATACGCCAAGTTTTACTTTTTTTTTGGTTTTCATTATTTTCTTACAGGGTGTTCCGTTAAGGCCTTGGCGAGCGTCGGTAAGCTAAATTTTGTTATATTATTAAAGATTTGTTTTTATTTTTAGTTAAATAAGTTTAGTTTATTAGATATATGGTATTTTGGTTTCATTTTCTTTGGTTTTTTTTTTTTAATTATTCTTGAATTTAAACATAAAATTTAAAGGTTTTTTTTTTGCCTAGCTTTAAAGCAGATTCTTTTTTTGGTTAAATTTTCTTTATTTTATTTTATCTCAGTTTTAGAATTCTATTATAGTAGTTAGTTTTTTTTTCTTTCCATTATTCTAAATAAAAATTATTTTGTTGTTTTCCATTTAATTTCCATTGGATAATACTTATATATTAAATTTTTTATGTTTTAAATAAAATGTGAAACTATATTTAAATAATTGGTTTTTGGTTTTTTTTTATTTTGGTGTATTTCCTTACTTTTGGGTTGTGCACCCCTGAAATTTTTCTAGTTTTGGTTTAAAATGAGGTGTTAAACCAAAAATTGAGCAGTGACGGCCGCGGATGATGGGGGCGTAAGATTTTCTTTTTTTCAGTTTTCAATTTTTTTTGGTTGTGGGGATCGCACTCTTCACGAATGTTTCCAGGGCCGGATGCGATCCACAAAGGGATATTTTGTTATATGTAGCCCTTTGGGTGGGATAAAGGCCTCGGTGTTGGCAATAACATCTGCCGACACCAAGTGAACAATTTGCTTCGGATGGACCCATCTTCAGAATCTCCTGTCCATCCGTCTGTCATTTTAATTGAATTCCGTTTCGCGGGTTTTCAATGTAAAATTATCTTATTCAAAAATCTTGCCATCTCTTTTCTTTCTTCGTGACAATAGTCACAACTTTTTCTCTTTTATTTTTATTATTAACATTTTTACCCATTCCGCTAGTGACCTGAGAGGGTGTGAATTATTATTTTCACATCTCCAGCCCTCTTGCTAGCCCAAACAATTTTGTTTACTGCACGCATAAAAATTATTTGTACGTGACGGCATATGGTAGAAGGTAACGACCCACCCCATCCGGCGAGCTAGCTAGTGCAAGCAGCTAGGCGTGCAATTTCTAGTTACCTCTTGCTATACCATAGAACACACTTTCTGCCGCAAGACAGAAGTGTTTGTTTGATCGAAGTGTTGCTCTTACAACACTTTGATGCCGAATTGTTACGGTTACATAATTTAATAGACACCAATTTCTATACATTTCAGTGTATTAAAAATAATTTCTTACGAATTCTTAAGAAATGAAGTCAAGGATTTTCTTATTCATAAAAATTAAGTGTTTTTCATGAAATATACAAACGATAAAGGACCATATAACAAGCGTTTGGAAAGAAAAAAAATCAATCTAATATTATAAATAATATGTCAGCCAGGAAATTTAAATACGATTCTTTAAACTGATTTAAATGAAAGTGGAAAATCGAGAAAAATACCTAAGATGAAATCGAGTAAATGTGATTCAATAAAGTTTCTTTGTTTTGTAGACACAGTAGTGTCGATTTTTTACAGAAAGAATGATTTTTACTATATTCCTTGGCATCAAGTCAACATAATATTGTCAATGTTTTCATGTTCACTATAATTACAATACGGTTCCTAATTCCTGGTCCAATTTTCGCAGCAATTCAGGAAAGAACTGTGATACTACCAATGGATACTGAAATTTCAAGTTATTTCTTAAAATCGCACATAAATTTAATTCATATTACCATAACTATTTTTTAAAAATTTTTAATTAGAACTAAATGTCCTTCTTGCAATTTTCTCATTTTCCCGGACACATAGTCAATTATACACCTTATCTAAAGTGTTAATTAGAGAAAATTAATATATTTTATGTTCATCTTTTTAGGCTTTTAATTGTCTTAAAATCGGGGGAAAAATTTCTTATTATCATTTTCTTTATATTTCCATGACCATTCTTCTATTCTTCATCCACGAAAGAAAAACAATTTCCCTTTTCAAGCTAATAAAAGTTTCATTGCGACGCCGTGTAAACTTATTATCATGGAACAATGAAAATTAAGTTCAATGGATTCCAAATGAGTTTCTAAAGTAGGAAAGGGAATTTTTTCTTTTCTGTTATTTTCATAAAACTTTATAATTATAAAACTGGTAGTTTTTATTAAATGATTTGTTTGATATTCAACAAGTTTTTTTTTTGTATAAAATATTGGATTTGTTATGAATTTTCCGAGGAAATAATTTTTCGGAATTTTTTGGTCATGTTTTATAAGATTTTAAATTTCAAATGCATTTTCTTATATAAATAGAAGTGCATAATTTTCTATAAAAGAAAAATAAAAGTTAAAGTTGATTTGAAGTAGAATTTTCCGGTGTTTTTCCTTCCGTTTAAGAAGAAAATGTAAATACGTGAAATTCTGTAAGATTATAGTAATTAGCGAAGTTTTATTTGGTTAATAATAAAAAATTAAGTTTTGAGATAAAGTAATAGAATAAATTATAAATTACTTGGAAATTTGTAAAAATTCAGAAAACTTGTTCCCAAATAGATTTTGCAAAGCAGGATAAATTTCTTTTCAAATATAAGTATATTAAAATGTCATATGAGATCCAAACTTCGAAATACAGTACCATACTTTTGGAATATAGTATTTAACATCTTAAAAATCAAATTAATGGCTGAAGCTGGATCAAAAGAAGAAGGTTTTTATAATCGATTCCGATTGGAACAGGAATAAAGTGTACACCATAATATGGGATATTATCGGGTTATTATCTCTTAAGAAAGCACGTTAAAAGATTAGATTTGGTACAAAGCGATCTTTGCCGATACTGTGGAGACGTAGGTGCGACTGAAAACAGCACCACTTCCTGTTGTGTAGCAGCTTTTTCGACAACTAAGTCGGTCGATATGGGTTATTTAATTAAAGGAAGATGAAATGCTTCGAAGAGGAATATGATACTTTTCTTTTTTCTATCAGGTAATATTCTTGTTCTTGTAGGGATCACAATGGTCTCATAAGGCGTCTAGTCCTGTACGGAAGTACGCGTACTCTACTTAACCTAACGTAGCTCCTTCAGGCAATTCACCTACTACATATGAGCTTCATATAGACTTTCATTGTACAAGTAAATTTACTGGTTTGAAGTGTTCAAAGAGATGTGATTTTCTAACGTTCTGCTTTTTACTATTTTCAAGCTGTTTGAAAAGGAAAAGTTTAGTTGAATTTTTATGCCGATTTATTTTATCGTATACATAAAAGACGTGTCAAGATTATTGACAGAAAATCTTTTCGGAAAATCTTGTATTGTTTCATGAAAACTCTATTGTAAAACGATTTGAAATTTAAAAAATTTTCTATTAAAAGACTTTTCCCAAAGAGCAAAATAGTAATTCTATCAAAAGAACTTTGTTTAACAACATAAGATTCTTTTGAATCTATTTTATCAACCCTTTTTTCCAATTTTATATGAACGTTCATAGTTCTTAACGTTTTTTTTCTTTTATCGATAAATTTTCCTATCTTCATTCATATTGAAAAGAAAATATCCATTTCGAAAATTTTTTCTGATATTTTTATCTACTTACATCACAGTAGTGATGCCCTTCGACACAAGTCAATTTTTGCTTGGGTATCCTTAAAGAATCTTGTAAAATGTCTTTTAACAGACCGAAACTAGTCGATTTAATACTTTAGTGCGTCCCTTTTTTTTGGTTTCCAACATTTTTTTTTTACTTTCCCGACAAAACGAATGCTTTTAGGTAAAGTATTACATTCGTACGAAAACCTATTTTTTCTAGAAGGAATTCTAAGATAAAAATACGTGCAAAATTCGTTTCTTAAAAGAAATTTAGTTCCATCTCCGCCCGCTTCTTTAAATCGTTAATAAAATCTAAGCGGCTAGTCCAATTTTCATAAAACTTTCACAGTTTGTGCATTGTGTAATGTCAATTGATATTAGTTTTTGGGCAAAATTGCAACACTAGTTAGTAAAATTTTACGTATTTCAACTTAACTAGAGTCGATTTTCTTCAGAATTTCATTGTGACAACACTTTTTTTGTACGATTTATGGCAGCTAAACTACTAGATCGAATTCGACAAAATTCTCGCACCTAAATATTCGGGGTTAAGGCAGATCAGGTTAAGTTTTAAAACGAATTTTAAGGAAGACGCGGGACGGAAGCAAGATGAGAGAAGAGAATGGATCGCAAGCGAAGCGGGGCGCGAGCAGGACCAGTGAGTTTTGAAAGGAAATCGCAATGGGATATTTAATGACATTTTGGAGCAAGTCCAATAGCGGCCAGCCGAAATAGAGGGAAATGTAAATTCACCGCTATGGTGTATTTTTTCATTTATTTGTATTCTTTTCTTATATTTATATACACTTTTCTATCAGAAAAGAAATCTAAAGGAAATAAAATTGCAATATTTGATTTTTGTAAATAGTGGTTGTCCATTATTTCAAAGTGATACAAAATCTATGTGCAGACGTCATTATTCTTTCTCTAGGAAAAATCGGGTACTGGATATTCTAAAAAAATTATAGTTTCAAAGATTGTTTCTTTTTAAAGTTTCAATCATTTGGCAAGGACCTAATAAAAAGTTTAAATGGCATTCATTTTTCTCATAAAATTAATGTTGATTTAAGGAAAATCTATGTCTTCAATTTGTTGTTAATTAATAATAATTTATTTATGAACGCACTTGCTAGTGGTGACCTAATATTATTATATAAACTAACCAAATGTAGTTTCCTTATTTTCGTGTTAGTCTATTTATAGTAATTGTTTTATCACCTCGACTAATAGAATTAAAATTTATTAATTTACTATAAAATCAATAAAAGTGTGTAGCCGCGGATCTTTATAAAAACATATTATTAAATAAGGAAATGTAATATGTACACATGTTTGTAAAGGACGAGTCACCCTTTTTTCGGCTATTAATACTTCTTTATGGAATTTGAAAGCAATTTAAATATATTCTTAAGGGATTACTATACACGAAACTAAATTACTAATTTTATAATTTATTTACTATAATATTGATAGGAAGACGTTTGAATTTGACTAAAATTAGTCTAATTTCTTTGAATAATTTTCCATTGAAAAATTAAATTTTAAGTATTATAGTTTATGATATTGCCAAGAATTTGGCCATAATTTGGACTTTTTATAAACTCATTCGAATCATTAAAAAAATTTCAAAAAATCTTTGTATCATTTGTAAAGAAAATACATTTCCCTTTAACCACCTACATAGTCTACTGCAAAATAACCACCCACTATTTTCTCATTAAATTTTCCTGATCAAAAAGTTTGTTTTTTTCCTCAAAATGTCGCGTTTTTTTATGGTGGATTTGATCTCATTTCCTTTTCATGGGGAATTTTGCGAGTGATGGAATGAAAATATTCTAAATTGACGAATGTTTCAAAATATTCATAATGTAGTAAAAGGGCGACATCTCATCTGTTGTTGCCGAAATTTAAAAAGAATTTTTTTATGTTTATATGTTACAAAAACCTCCCAAGAAAATTTCCTTGGAAAATACTAACATTAAAAGAATAAGAATGGAAACATGAAAAACATTTCTAAAAAAAAATCAATGAAAAATTCACGGGAATAATCTGAATATAAGAATTCGGGGAAAATCAATTATCACATCTAAGTTCAAACACCGGAAAAATCTCTTTCATTTTTGCCTTAAGAAATTTCATATTTTTTGGGGGTGCGCTATGTATTCCTGTGTTTCTATTTTATTGGTTTATTATTATTTAAAAAAAAACGTCTTTTATTACCTGTTTATTTATCGAAGTGATAATAATTTGTTTTTAACGTATTTAACTTTTTTTGGGAGAAATCCTGTGTGGGTCCTTCAATTTTATTTTTCTATTTTTAAAGAAAATATTTTCCATAAATAATTCCTGCTGCTTCCAAGAAGTTCTATTTTTAGGCGTTATATAAAGTTTATGAACTTCTTCAATTAAAGTTCAAATATAAAAACGCATAAAAGTTATTTGCGTCCAAAATTTATAATAATATTAAAATATGGAGATCGAATTTAGAAAATCTAAGTTTCTCCTTGGAAACAAACTTCGATATCGGATCAGTTTGAATTATGAGCACGACGATTAAATATCATAGAAGGGCGTAGAGAGTGCGTGTGTAGGATAATCCAGATTTCTGGAAGAATTAACCTTATGTGGGATTTTCTATTTTGAATGTGGGATAGTATATATGCTAACTGTAGATCCCATCAGGTTCTGTCATATTTTTTTAAAAATACATCCCCAGGGTTAAATAGGGATAGATTCTTTCGGTGTTCACAACATTTATATTCCAACTAGAAGTTCAAGTACAGTACGGACAGTGTAGGTAGAAAAAAAATCGTATTATGAAAAGATTTTCTTTCTGAGAAGTGTTTATAGCATCTGTTTGTAACAGATTCAAGAAATTTGAGTTAAGAAAATTTTAAAGATCATGTTTTCGGGGCCTTGTACAAGAAAGGAAATTCGTATCTTTTTTCTATAACGTTTTTATTAAAAATTAATGAGTATTCGTGAGAATATAAAAAATTTAGATTTCAAGAAAAAATTCAAGGATTCAAGTTTTATATTTAATGTAACGTTTTTTCAATAAAATAATATGTTCTCAAAAACAAGGATATTTAAGTTTAATTCAATCTTTTCGACGATTTTTTTTTTGCATCGAAAAATTATAACTCAGAATTTCCAAACAAAAATTGTTTAATACAATTTTTCATTAAAAAAGTTGAAATTAATTAAAACAACATTTTTAAAAGCTGACAAAAATTTGAATTTAAAGTTTATAGTGTTTAAAATTTATGATGAAAGTTGTAATGTCTTTAAGCGAATATAAATACCTAAAAATATTTATCATATTCAGAACCATTCTGGGAGTTTAAAATGCATTCTTTCTTCGTCCTCATAAATATGCGAAATATAATGTTGTTGCTATTGTTCTTAAGAATGGGTTTCCTACAGTACAAGCTTTTACTCGTTTGCATTCATGCTGGAACACTTTAAATAGTTGCTGGTTTATAGAATAAACTATGGGAAACCATGATAACACATATTTTGTATTCATTTATTTTGCGGAGGAGATCAAAATATTATTACGAAATAATTTGTTATTAAATTTAAAAATAGGTTCCGATTTCCCTTTGGATGTATCCTGTTTTAATTCGTAACAATTTATTGGAATTAATTCCTACTCTTTTCATTACAGGACATTATGTCTTTCAAGAATTTATGTTTTTAATAATTATTTCAGTTTTCTACAAAAACTGAGAATCAATTAATATCACGCTGTTAATTTAACAGTTTGACTCGTCGTTATTATTGCACTGAACTCAAAATATCGGGGACCTAAAATAACAACGACTAAAAGCAATTTCCCAACTGTCAGTTCCAGTTATACAATCTTTTTGTTGGATTTTCTTCATATACTAACGGTGACATGGGTTTTGTTGGGCGTTTTATTGGTTTTATTATTATATTAAATTCATAAGGAAGAGGTATTATATTATTTTCCGGGCATGAAACATAAGATTTTCAATTCAATTTTATGATTAAAATATGTTTTTCATGAACAGGTAAATGATTTTCGCTATTTCATCGATTTTTATTGATTTGTTTCTGATTAAAAATGAAGAACAAACAAATTCTATTCAAAAGATATGAGTGTTGTTATGAAAAACTTGAAAAAAGCTTAAATAATTTTATGATTTTTCATTGCTATTCATAAATTTAAATTCATTTTGAAGTAATAAACCATGTTGGATTAAAATTAGATGCATTCTACCCGGAGTCGAGTAGGAAAACGTTTCAACCAAAGAACTAACTGAGGTGTGGAATGCATTTAAAACATAATTACACTGAAATTCAAATGCTTGTTCATCAGATTTGCATAAATCAAATCGAGGAACAAAATCCAATATGCTAAACATGAATAGAATTCGAACTATATATAGTCTATAGTATAGACTATCGCTTGTACACTTCGTGCTCCTGTTTGGTGGCTATAGACTCTATAGCCAAACAGGAGCACGCACATGAAAATTGAGTTGTTAGAACCATCATCATCATCAACTGGAAAACAGAACAACTTAATTGTTAATATAAATTTTTTTTAAATATAAAAGGTGCAATAGGCTTATGTGAATCCATCACGAAGGAGTAATTTCTCAAATCATTTAACAAGAAAAAAAATAAATTTTTCTGGCGCCTTTTTATAATTGACTTTCATAAATTTTCTAACCAATTTTCAAATTAAGCAGGAAGGGAAAATACATAAATCTTTCAGATGCATCAGTTTGTCCCCTAATCTTTGGAAATAAATATTAGTTGTTTACCACACGATTAGAAGTTCTAAATACAGAAACTAATTTAATTTATCACAAACTCAAATTAGAAATGTTTAATAGGACACAGTATGCTCTTTTATAGTATTCAGTCATATTTAGTCATAATCTTATGATTCATTTAATAAATGAAAACAGCAAGTAATAACCCTAAACAAACGTAAGAATTTCAGTTCCTATTTCATATATATTTGGCATTTGATGTTGTACAACAACATCCTTTTTAAAAAACCCGTCTGGCGCCATATGAACTTTATTATCACCAAGACATTAATGGTGGATGAAATGCATATCTCGTATGGGAAATTCTTGATGAAACGTATTCGACTTGGAGATGAATATTTCTCCAAACAAATTATATACTATCATATTTAGAATAATAAAAAAAGTTGAAAAGATTATTTAAAAAGTATTGCTTTTGGAGGAATATGATTTTGTATCTGGTTTGA
Source organism: Xylophagus ater (assembly GCA_963422695.1). Classification (NCBI taxonomy): domain Eukaryota; kingdom Metazoa; phylum Arthropoda; class Insecta; order Diptera; family Xylophagidae; genus Xylophagus; species Xylophagus ater. The sequence continues at coordinate 6,287,400 of OY730486.1, read as the reverse complement.
TTTTAAATCTTTTATAGTAATTTAATTTTCCTTCAAAGAACTAACGTTCAAAAGCGTTTCATATCAATCTAATGACATTATTTTAAATTTAATTTTTCTCAATCAAAAAAGTCATTTTTCATGAAAATTTAAATGAATTCACATGCAAAGAAAATTAACTCATAGAAAATCAGCAATTCTTGGAACTAAGTTTGATCCTATATGGAATATTGATCGTTTAACGTCAACCTTTAAGAAAGTGACGAACTTAATTGCTTGTGCATATAAAATTATGTCGGTCTAAAAAGAGCATATACATGTTATTTTCCATGTTTTTCATGAGAAGTCTAGAATTAACTTCAATATATCAAAGTTAACACATGCAACCAGTGTTGAAAGCGCCATATTTAAAGATTTACGTAGGACGAAAATATATTAAAGGGATGTATATATAGAAAGTGTATGTGTGGTAATGTAAAATGGGATACATTCTAAACCCAATTGCATTTAAAGCAGAAAAATATTAAAAGCTCGTTTGACAGTAACGCTTGAGAAGATTTTAATTTTTGTGTATTTAGAAACTCTTTCAACTTTTGTTGGTGCCAAACTTTGCTTTTAATAGTTTTACAAAGTCTGAAACATGTTTTTAAATTTTTCATATTAAATATTGTTGGTTCACTGATCTATGAAATTTGGTCGTTTACTTTCGTTGCTATGGAGTATAGTTTAGTTGAGTTCTGTTCTCAAAAATGGAAGTTACGTATGAGCTGTTCTTATTGTTATTTAAGGTACATAATTTTCCGTTGTTTTCAAATATTCCTTATTTAAAATTCACTTTTACTTCACGAAAATTGTATTAACAAAACATCTAAAATTTCATTTAAAACCTAGAATGAGTTGCGTTTTGAAGTCAAAGAAACTAATTCTTATCTCAATTTCAAAGAAACACCTCTTGTACAACATAAAGTTGGAAATTTTCTTTCGTAAATCGGTTTTAATGGTATGACATTTTCTTTTTTGTTTGATAATTCATTGGCACGTGCCATTTTGTCTTACCTTAACGATGGATAATGACTATAAAAGAAATAGAAATCTCGGTGGAAAAATATCCCTCAGGATCATTTTCTTTAGATTATTAGAATTTCATGTTTCCAAATTGAAATTGAGAAGAACAAAAAATAATTCTAGCTTTGATTAGATTAGAATTTTTTGTTAATGAGAACACGTGTATAATAACTTTCATTTTGAAACTTAAGATTATATTCTTTTCTATGGCCAAAGTATATTAAATTCCATTCTACTTGAATTGGTGCTAAATTTGGGAGACAGATGAATAAATAAATCGCGACATTTTAAAGATAAACAAAAAGAAAACACTCTTAAAAACCGGCTAATGGGTAGAATGAACTGAATTTGGTAACCCAACAGAGCAAAGACGTGTGTTATAAAAAATGCTATATACAAAATGGGATCCATATCTGTTCAAGTTTCATAACCATTGACCGCATTGAACAAATTTTGGCTGAAAACATTCAATTCTTAACCTGCTAAGTAAAATCCCATAAATTCCTATTCGCATAATCAGTTTCGGACTGCATTTGGATAATATAATGAAGTAATGGAAATGTCAGTTCGCACCCTTCAATTATATAAGGTACAAACATTGAAATTCCCTCTCCTTAATGCGACCACTTTTCGGCCCTCCTTTAACAAATAAGAAATTTCATTCGAATCATCAAACTAACAATTTATATGGTAACACAAAAATTTATTTTCGATACTCTTCAAACATCTCAAATTCTCAATTGTCCTGACCTGGAAAAAAAATGAAATTGTGACTAAATAGGCTAGGATTTCATATGAATGGGGTTGAATAACATCAATCGAAGAAATGATGCACTGCACTGACATTTATAATGGGAATTGAATCCTAGTGATGCAATTTGAAGATAACATTTATTTTTTGTATGATGAACTTCATAGTAAAAGGATTTTTTCATCCCTCCTTAAATAAATCGATTTATGGGATAGTCGCAATGCGCTAATAGTGCCGGCAACCATATTGTGGGATTCATATGTATGACTAAAAATAAGGATTTTCACTCTCAATTTTATGTTTCATTTTTATTTTTTCATAAGGAAAAAGGAAATATTTTTATATTGTAATATTTGAATGTTTGTTTGTATTGCAACATATTTCGATTGCAAATTCTTGTTATTATTATTTGAGCCAAAATAAATGTCCCATTTTGGTTCAGTTAAAATCGATTGTAGAAAATTTCCATCACCCTATTTATGAAGATAATCAAGTTAAAGACCTATAAATTACAAACTTGTCTTTTTGTTATCACATGAAGTTTCTCGTGTACCAACAATTAAATAGGTTTTGAGAACTACATCACACCTATTCCTTGAATTATTTACCATGATAATAATCACCAGACATATGAATACGACCATATTTTGTTAAAATTTCACTCACGAAATCATTATCATACGTCAACAGGTATCGATGCAACTTTTAGTACTAAAATTTTGTACAGGTTTGTCACTACACGGTCAGAAATATGGAAATATTTTATAAACCTTGATTTGGCGTAATGAAATTTTAAACTATTTCCGAGAATAATAAAGTTGCTTAACCGTTATTAAATCCCTGCATTTTAATATAGCAGTAAGACTGCCAGTAAAATTTTAAAATGTGGTAAGATATCCGTTTTGCCTAAAGAACTTAATTCTGTACGATTAAATGTCAATTTAACTAACACCAGTCACACATGGTTTCTTTTATAGCATTTTAAAGAAGCTTAATTAAAATTTTTATAAGTTTATAGAACTGTTTAATAAATTAGTTTAAAACTGAAAGTCTTCTTGTTTTTAATTAAACTAAATTAAACTTTTTTTTGCTGGATCTATATATATTACGATTTTGATTAAAAAGTAAACCCAAATTTTCCAATCGTGCAGGATTTATTGGGATAAATTTACGTCCTAGTTACAGCATATATTTTGATAGATTTTAAATTTTTTTTGAATTGGAAATATGAATTTTCAAAGTTGATTAAGAACCGACTGGCTTGGATTTTTCAATTTTCCTTTCTGCCTTCTCAACAGTATTTAAATGAGAACACGAAAATGATATAATAACTACGATAATATAGGCTTTTAACTTTGTATATGACTGAATTCGAAAATTTACGACCTTATGTGTTTTAATGAAGGAAATTCTTGGCATGTTCATGTTAAATATTACTCAGAATGGAAATTTATGAATGTTTATAATTTAATTTTTTGACACTGTATTTTTGGGGATTCATTAAGGACCTTATACGAAATATACAAATATATATGTGACCACACCAAAATTTGATCTGATAAAACCATATCGAATGGAAACTTATTTATGAGCCAGATAACAATTTATCCTTCATTCTAGTCGGTGTATACAATGGGTAACAGAGAATATATATGCTTTCAACAGCAAATTGTTATCTCGTAAGTTCTTAAGATAGATATTTGAAACTGAATAGTTTAGTGTCCTTATTTATTATTGTCTCGTGTTTTTTTTTCCTGGTCGAACAGAAGATGAACACTGTTTATCTTGTCTTCTAGAATGTGATATATATTTTTTAATATAAATTTTATATCGTTCAATCTTTACTGTACGAGTTTTTGGTCTTATTGCAATTGTTTTTTGTTCTATGAAATTTATAAAAAATCAGTCACCAATTTCAATTGAAAATTATCAAAAAAATTAAAAGTTTTCACAGATATATCTAGAATAGTCTAAATTCGTGTACATCCTATAAAAACCTCGAATTTTGAAATACATATATTAATATGTCTCGCACTAAACCGAAAAGATGGGAAATCAACCTATTTTGCAGCTATTTCAAGGACATTCCTAAGGCAGTATGAAAGACAGTGATTTTCATTTTCTTCAAATCCAGACGATTAAAGTTTTTATGGAAACAATTTTACGATAAGTTTTATTATCAGTTTTTAGGATAATTTAATTGACTTTATATTAAATCACTAGAACATTAAAAGAGCCCCCAAAAAACAACGTTTTATATAAAATTTTATGTTGTTAGAAATTTTCCGTGTCGTGATAGAAAATTGATTAGTTTTATAGACTTTTCCTTTCAATCTGGTCAAAATTAGTCATTTCAGATTTCTTTCTTTATTAGTTTTATTATTATTGTTTAATAAATTAATATTTTTTACTAACTAATAAAATTCATTTTGAGGGTTCATCTAGCCAAAAAGAAATTATTGACTTTTTTAATACATAAAAAAATATTTGAATTATTTTCATTATATAGTAATTTTATGAAAGAAATTTTCTTTATAATTTTCTTCATGAGAAACAATTTCCAATAAACTGAAAATTTTATTCATAAAAGCGATTTTAAATTAAAATTCGAAAATAGTTGAATTTTAGTTGAAACGAAACTTTTCCAATATAAAATATAAAATTTTCCTGTTTTTCCATATAAATGCATTTGTGTTGTTGTCGTCGTCTGTCATTCACTGATTCTTAAATTTCCAATTAAAATTCAATTTTGAAATTGTTAAAAGTGTTTTAAAGAAAGCTCAAAATGTAAATACTTCAGTTTTCTTACGACACAATAAGGAATTTCTAGTTACAAAGTAAATTTTAGAAAAACTATTCTGGAATATTTTTGGACAAGAAAGAAAGTAGATGGAATTTTCTTTCTGCTAAAAAAAAGAATCCAATTTTAGAAGATGTCTAGTTTCATATAGATGAATTTCATTGTTGTCATGGATTTTGGATGATTGTCTTCAATTCCATAGTGATGAGATTAATTGAAATTCTTTTCATTCTTTATTTGAAATCTTGTTTTTGGTTTTTTATTTTGGGTACATAGTTGTCAAAAGTCGAAAGTCGTCTATATTTATTCACTGAATTATCTACAAAATATGTTTTTCGTCTTAATTTCCTTTTTACTGTCAAGTATGTAGTATCCTTATCGATTTAATATGGAATATTATATTCTTTAGCCACAGGTCAACTTCGCTGTGTATCATCTAAAAAGTTTCATATTCTAAATCTCGAATTTTTCTTGTTATATCCAATGGATTTTCCCAAGTTTTTCTCTTGGATTTAATAAATAATAGTTCACCCCTTTTTTCTTTGTCAAGCATATATGATGAGTGAGGTTTTGTACAGTTTTTCGAAGTGGTCAAACAGAAAAAAATTTAACACTAAGATTGTTGACGAAAGAAAATTAGAATTTTTCCCATTTCAAATATTTTTAAATCGTGTGAATATTTACTAAGAAAATATTTGCAAAGATTTGATGACTTTTTAAGGGTGGTGAAGTCAAGAAATATAGGACTTTATGGTGTGATCTGAATATTAAAAAATTGATATGAATAAAATCGACAACATACATCGTAGATTATGTAGAAAAACGTGCTGATTCTATCATATTTGAATAGTTTTTTACGATTTTAAAATGAATTTATAAAAAAATGAGTACTTATTAATTGTTTCGGCATAAAGGATCTTAAAAGCTCTTGCACGAAAATGATATTGTCCTTTTATAAGTGCATGATTATTCTCATATCACTACAGTCTAGACTACTTTTATATGCTATTGAGTTGTCATTCAGAAATATGAGATGAGTATCCCGAAAAGGCATTCCATTAAAATCTTCACAGAACTGTGTTAAAGGAATTTTCATATACCAGGATTTTTAGTTAGTTTAATTTTCATTGAAGTTTTTGTTCTTAGATTTAAAATAATAATTTCAAGTAAATCGTTGTTTTTTCTTCTTTAAAAGGACAATCTAGTTATGAATTCCAGTTGGTTTGTTTGCCTTGAAGTGTTGAGGAGTAACCCTCCAAAACCAAAAAAGAAAAATTCCTCCTACAAAATGCTTGGGTTGATATATTTTGCATATTTTAACTTTGTATAAAAAAACACAAAAGAAAAATTGAATCCTCCTACCCTGAAGGTAACGAAGAAAAAAAAGTCCTGAAGAAAGTTCCTTTAATTAAATTTCATTTTCTTTACAATTTATTCTCTAATTAGATTGATTGAAAACCATTTTATGTTTTTGTAGGATGGGGCTATTATAATCCTCATTTTATAATTTGAAACTACACTTTTAAGGTACGAGATGTTGTAATTATGCTTTTGTAAAAAATTCCTAAAGATAGATATAGTTTAGCAACAATAATTTAAACTTTAATTACTAGTTTGAAATAAATTATAATTTATCATAGTTTGTCACAAGTCTGCACTATATTTTATATTCGTTTAATGATTATGAATTCTTCCCCAACTAACATTTTCAGTATCCGCTACGTATCAACTACTTATTAACGTATGGCCACTAGTGACAGTCTAGTGAAGTGCCAGTGGCTGGAAATGCTAGCTGGGTAGTTTAATTTGAAAATGGAAGTTATTTCATTTTCCTTTTTTTTCCTTTTAAATTTTAAAAAGAAAGAAGACGTTCCCACACATCTATTTCAAAAGTATTTAATTTTTTTCGGAAAATTGTTTGAAAAGTTTTTGACATACAAAACCTACTCAAAAAACTTTTCTTTAATAAAATACAAATGCAAAAAAAATGTTGTTCCATTTACTTTTTAGCAGGAAATTTGATTTAAAAAAGTTCAGCACAAGTTTGGTATTCGCTATAAATAATTCGGTATCCAATTTGTGGTTGAAAAACAAATAAATTCACAAAAAAAGCCGAGTATAAAAAGCTTCTCTCATCATAAATAATCACACTTTCCACCATTTTTATGTCAACGAAAATTTGCATATTTGTTCGCGTTTGATAACGTTTTACGAATAGTATCCATATATATGACCCTGACCGGTAAACCGTGGAAAACCTAATGAAATTTATTGAATAATGTTCGGGTTTTGAGTATATATAAAAGGTGGCGTTTCCAAAAATTTTGTTTAAATTGTAGGTTCTTTTACTTTAGTTCGACCTACTTTAAAATGTTTGGCAGTATTTTTATTTGTTTTATTGAATGTATTTTGGTTCTATATATAACGACAAATCTTTAAATCACGTAGTATTGTAAATCAAAGAAAAATAAAAGTTGGACAAAAATCTTTGAAATATGGGGCATTCGAAGTTAAAGCAAATAAACAAGAGAAAAACTTTCAAGTTGAATTCTTAATAAAGTTTTATTTCTGGCAATTTTCGAATTTTCCTTAAGAATTCTTCTAACATAAAATAAAATATTTAATTAAAGTCGTTTTTAGAAAATTTTCTATATAAGAAATATAATTATGTCACATATAAATCCCGAGAAAATCTTCCTAATAAATTGGTTCTATTACTTTTCAATACGATTTAATTCAATTTTACGATATTATATTCTGAATGAATTTTTATCATTTTTCTTGCAATCCTTTAAAGTACTTCAACCTTAAATCCTTTGGTACCTATTCAATTCCTAGTAAAGCACATCATCCTGATTAAATTTTATGGCGCCATATAGACGACTTCATATAAAAAATTGGTTTAGAGATATTACTCTTTAACCATTCCCTTTCCAATTTCATCCAGCATTAATGTAACATTTCCATTAAAATGTACATGCATCAGGTGGCAGGGAGTGAATTGGCTAACTTTTTCTTTTATTTTTTTTGACTTCTTATTTTATACAGAAAAATTTGCATATGAATTTTTTTCTTTTTTCCATCATAATTTTTTTTGATAGTTCTGTTAAAATAACGACTCCCAATAATGTTCGCTACACTTTTCTGTATTGTATAGACTTATATGTGTAGTACATTGAAGGATAAAAACATTTTCCAAGATAAACATGTCAAAAGTTAAGTGTTTGGGGAAGATGGTGGATTAAAATAAATTCATATATGTACATTGTACCACCATTAGAATGTGGTGATATGATAAAGAGAAACACAAAACTTAAAAGTCATAGACTTGGGTGTTACTTTATAAAATGAAACTAAACTCTTTTATTCTGGACTTTTATATATATATAAGAAGTTGCTAAACGTTGCAATAAATGTTTATCAGCAATAAAATTGCAGGATTTTTTTTTTACTGCGATGGAAAAATATCACCCACACTTTCATCCTTAGAACTGAAATATTCTATAAAAATAGTTAGAATGTAATAAAATAATAGGTTCTGGGTTATTTCTGAGATTGACGACTTTAACTAGTGATTATGTTACTCTTGGGTATATAATTTCTGCTTTAGGGTTCCCATATACTCGACGACATGATTTCATATTAATAAAATATCCAACTTGTTTTTTTTTTTTCAATTATTACCTTATTTTACGTTTACTTAATCAAAATAATTGCTGAGGTAGTCTTGGGAATGAAAATCTATATAGAATTATTTATTTTGCAATTTTCTTAATCCCACCGTGAATTTCGTACACGCATTTCTTTGTCAGCAGTCAAATGAAATCCTTATACCTATAATTATATTTAATACAACTTATATAGTCGACTTTACTTTGTAATATTTATAATGTCTCTTGTGAGCATTGTAATTAAGTCAAAATGAGAATATTCACCATATAAATACGAATTATATAGACCACATGTGCTGCCACCTATTACCAAATGAATAAAACACAAATTTAAATTATTCAAGCCTGTGTCCTTGTTCATATGTTTCCGTTTTCGAATAGAAAACAGGAGCTGTTCTAAATTGTAGTAGTTAAACAAATAAACGGTGTGAATGGGGTGCGAATATACAGGTTTCTTGGTGGATTTCGATAATTCCTATAAAATGGAAATGGAAAAATTATACATATACCCTTAAAATTAAGCCTTCCTATATACTTAAAATTGTATTCTGCAAAATTTGTGATTGTTAATATAACTGAACTTAGTATATAGATGATTCGGGAGTTTAAAGTTAAAAGACATGGCAGGTGACATAGTTCACACATTAATTTTCTTGGTTAGAAAAAGCACGATTTTTCAGTTTATTATACTCTATCTAAATAGCTACGCAATAAGGGAAAACATACTATTTTCAAAACTGCTTAGAAAAACAAGAAACTTATTTCTAAAGTCTTCAAAAGAATGAGAATTAAAGATGATTTGCATAAAATAGGGTTCGTTAAAAGTCTAACTAGAATAGAATTTTTTGGGTGAAATTCATAATCAAGTTCATTTATTTTATTTAAAGGTATTTTCATTTCGGGGAAAATTACAGGAAAAACCTAATGTAATGAAAATGATGACATTACATTAATGAGATTATTAACATACTCATAATTACTAAGAAATATTTTTCCAATTATATTTATGGTATTAATGGTTCAAAGCTTCATAGAGTTTTCTTTGGAAGTTTTGAAATGGGATTTTCCAAAATATACAGAGGAAAAGGGGAGTAATCCAATGAAGAAACTGTTTAATATATGAAATTAGAGCTATTTCTTTAAATTTTTGTGTAAGAATTAGTTTTGAATTTTCCACTTAGAAAATTATGTTTTATGTATTTCCATTGTAATCTTCATATCCGACTAAACGAATTCAGTTCCTCATCTGTACTCTTTAATATACAGAAAATGCAAAAGCATTTTTTTTTATGGAAAATTCATATGAATGCATTGTTTGCAAGCATTTTCATGGAAACTGGATTAAAAATATTTATACTATAATTTTCTAGAACACGCAAAAATCTACCCAAATTAACCCTCAAGAATTGGGTGCATGACAGTGAATGAACTTTAACTTAAATTAATTATTTTAAAACTTTGTATCAGTAAAAAGTTTTCTAGATTAGTAAATTTTACTACATATTGCCTAAAGCATAAAATAGTTCATTTAAATATTTTAAGTTTATTTTTCTTGTATTTTCTAAAACAAATTTAATTAAATAATCAATAAAAAATCGAAAGTGTGTATGAAGTTTTTAAATGAACTTTTTAATGAAAATTCATTCGATTTTTGTTAAGAAAACTTCTATACTATTTCTAATTCCTGTGGCTGGATGAAGAAAAATAAACTAACTGGCTTAAAATTGAATTCAGATCTGATGCTAAAATTTTAAAACATTTTTAAACTTATCTGTATTTTGGCGAAACTTAATTGTATTTTCTGGTGAAATGGTCGACTTCGTATGGTGGTTGTCTTATAAGGGAGGAGGAAAGAATAATATTCTTTTATTTATTATGATTAAAGCTGTTTCCTAAAAAACTGTGGGTTCGAAAATATGTTCAAAAGATTTTAAATCTAATTTCCTATATTTATATTCCCTAATACTCCAAAATTATTTATCCTTTTTAATATTATGTCTAAATGAACATCAGAAAAAAGGTTTGAAAATGGTGAAATCGCCAGACAATTTATAAAGTCAGTATTCCCTTTCGAACCAAATATTATCCTAGACATGTTTGCTATTCGGGTTTCCCTAACATTCATATATGTTTGAAGTAAAACATGCGAAGAACTAAATTCATCAGGTCAAAATCAAAGACAGTCATGTATATGAAATATTTTCCGGCCATGAAAGATTTTAATATAATGATTATAACAGACGTAAAAACGCCTCATAATTTGATGCAGGTATTCCTAAGTCTATGCTGTGCTCATATTAATAGAATTAAGAAATAAAGGATTACTTTTGAGTAAGTGAATTTCAATTTACTTCGAAATTCTTTCATTAGTTAATTACTTCGTTTAAACTTAATCCGGGTTTTTTAGCTTTAAAATTGACTTCAAATCAGCTTAATTTGATAGACGGTTGCAAACAAATTTTTATTTTCTAGATTAGGTTTCGCCTCCAGTCGTACTCTAATTTAAATTTTCAAGTCGATCTGAAGTCGACCTGGGTTTATATGCAAATTTCAATCAAATCTCAACTACATCATGTAAATGTAGTAATAGTTGAATTTCGTTCCGAAAAGTTATTTTCTTAATATTGCTGGACATGAAAGAAAACGGATCATTTTTGTCGGACTCTTCTACTAGTTTTTAAGGAATATCAAATAGGTGTTGAGAAATATTCTAAATTAATTTTATTATAGAACAAAAAATAATTGACAAGGATCAATATTTGGTTACATCTTCTATTCGCTTCTACTATTTTTTTCTCATATGTGGTACGAGTATGTATGTTTAGACACAATATCATCTATGGCTTAAGGTAAATATTTCACATATACTTCCTATGTTATAACAAAAGCTGGGAAAATACAAAAACCTGGAATTTTTCTCATACATGACGACTATTTAAATTAGATGTGAATAAAATTCATTCAAATAACTCGTATCTACAATTTTCTCATGTCTTTCAACGTAATTCAATTTATATCATTTTAGAGTAAATATATATATTTGTTTTAGCTTTATATATACTTGTTTTTTTTGTCTCAGTTAATTTGAATTTTAAATTTTCACCAACGAATAATAATATGTCAGGAAAATTGGAAAAAGAAATACATACTAACAGGAAAAGTTAACAAGACATATTTTCCACTCTAGATATTTTTCATGGCATAATTTAATTTCCCATAGAAAATGGTGAATACAAAAAAAAAAATGAAAATGAATTGAATTTTCTATAGATGAGATAATTTGTTATTTGTTTTTAATTTAATTTCTATTGAAATCAAAAATTAGAGAAAATGTATTCACGCTTCATATTGTAGAATTCTACATTGGCAGGTATTGGTTATATTTCACAAGTAAAAACCCAATCCATCTCATATATATAGCCTAAAGGAAGAGATAGAGGCAGCTAGTTCACGCTCCGGTAGACTAAATTCCGCCATCACTTAGTACGGTTCGCGCCTGATCGTTTGTGAAAGCGCTAGGACTTGTTAGTCTGAGAAATATCAATTAGCAATTAATGTATAGAACTACGATACACATATAAAGTGTACTGAACCTAGTTCCAAAATATATTAGGTGTTATTTCTTTAATGTTAACATTCTTGAAAATGTTATAAAGAAATGATTAATAATCTTAACATGAAGGGGAAATTAATAACTCTTCTATCATAATAAAATGATATTTCCTTTTATATCATATTTATAGATAAGAGTCTTCTTTAAAATTCATTTCCCATTCATTAATTCGAATTCTATATTCAACTTAATAAATCAAAATATAAATTCCAAGGCGTTTAAGGTGAATAACAAAAAAAAAAGAAATTTGAACATTAACTCAATAATGAACCACCGAATATCGATTAACCATTATTACAAAGTGTTACAGCTTAATGGTTTCGTATTTTTTCTTGTTCCTTTACAATCCACCAATTTGTTTGTTCCACAATGATATTATATAATAACTTGATATAGCGAGTTCATTTTCCGAAAAGCTTCCCAATAAATTTTCACCCAACATTTGCAAAAAAGGATTTGTGTGAAAGAAGAATATTTTCTGAAGGAAAATGTAGTTATGGTTCTTTGGTTTCGAGTTTTCTGTTAAAGAAGAAGAATTTGTGCTTTTCCTTCAGAAAAATTTATCGATGTTCATTAATGCGTGGAATTTTATATATTGTAGAAAATTGAAGTAAATTTTCCGGAACAAATTAATGAAGAGCGAAAAAAATGAATGGAACATTTGAAACACATATATTAATTCAATTTTAAGAATTTTCTATTTTTTGAAATACTAAGAACTTAATTAGATAAACTTGACTGACACTTAATTTAGATCACACATTGTAATATATCTTAACCTAATTATCACCTGAATATGATGATGTCTACTATTTCAAAGACATGTCAGAAAAAAAACAAAACAAACTAACTAAATAAATAAAGTAGGCTAACAACTTAATTCGCCCTAAATGTGTAGAAATCCCCAATTAATTTCAAGCTTATACACGCAATGTGGTTTTGAAAATGTTCTCCTTTGTCTATGATAATTCCAATCAGGAATATAATTCGAAACGAAAAATTCTGATTAAATCAAAATTCCCTAAATCAACAAAATCACCTTCTTTAAGTGATTTTCTGTAAGAAACTGATATATTATTTTGGAATATGTCGAAAAAGAATTCTCTTGTAAGAAATTTGGAAAACATTTTTGCTGGTCACATGCGCTGTTCCAAGGATGACATCAAATTATTAAATAGATATAATTTCTATCCTTTACGATTTTGGTGAAGTTGAAGAATTAATTTTAAAACAAATTGAAAATATCTCGGAATTCTGTTTATTTAGGATTTACGAGGATAACTTCGAAGAAAAAAACTTTTCCTGGTTTCATTATTATTTAAATTGATTTCCCTTCAAGCCAATTAGGAAAATTTGAAAAAGATATTCTAGAAATTTTGGATCGACCCTTAAAGTTAAAAGTGTTTTTTTTTAAATTTTTATTTAAAAAACTTTTTAAAAATATTTTGAAAATTTACAATTAAAAGTTGGTGAAAGAAAATTTAGTCCAAAATCAAAAGAAAATATCGTTAAAATAGTAACGTAACGTTGGAAAAGAATTCTTCTTCACTGATATTGGACTCAATTTGAGTGCAGATCCCTTTTTAGATGTCTAAAAAAATTTACAAGGCAGTCGTCGCGTTTCTATAAAATATGTAGTCATTATAAAAAATATTTTATATTAGCGAAAAGGACTAAGCACAATTTCTCCTTCCCACCATTTCATTTGTTCTAGGAACATAAATCTCAAAAGATTTGTAAACTAGTGTAAATTGGTTCTTAAAAATCCCTTCAAATGAAAAAATTCTTAAGTCTCTTTGATATTGTTTTCTTATTTGTATATTATTGTTTTTTGGATAAGAATTTAACAAAGAACATCACTTGATTTCCATTAGCATTCATCGTAACAAATTTTCGACAATAACCTAAATGCCATTGCCAATATATATTTAGTGTAGATACTTGTGGGTGCGAGTACCGCGAATAATTTCTTATAAATTGCTTGGGTATGGTTTGGATGGATTATTTTATGATTTTAAAATGCCTTCTAACCCTGAAGAAGATTAAACAATTCACAAAACTTTGAATTGCAAAGAAAAAACCTCCGACAATGAACAGTTTGAACCAAGAAGTTAAGCTAACAAATGATGGGACTTCTAAAATGCTAATGAGGATATAAAAGTTAGAGGCCGTTTTTAACAGATTGTGTGACAAGTCATTGAAAATATATTTCAGGAAAAGTCATCATTTTCAGGATAATTATGCATAAAAGTTGGATGGGTATTAAGTGAAACTTAACAACTTATGAAACATTAAAGAAATCATGGTTATGGAAAATTACTTAGGATTTAAAAATATGTCATTTTAATTATAGATTTGATGTCAAATGTGTGCATTTATTTAGGATTAATTGATATTTTAGAAGGATAATAAAAATCTCGAGAAAATTACAAATCATTTCCTAGGATTATAATCGAAGGCTGAAATCTTTAAGTAAATACGTGTTTGGATTCAATTAGTTTATCCCATTTAGATAAATCCTTATATGATTGTAGTTTTTTTTAGCATTTTTGAGTCAATAGGTTAGTCTCAAGCCTTATATGTGGATCTATATTTTGTTTTATTTCGTTCGATAATTCTTAGAAATTCACATGAAATTGATTGTAAGGTTTAAGTTCCGCACAGCACACAAATAATATTATTTGGTACATAAATCTAGACTAATCATGAAATGGGTTTATTAGTCTCCAATCGTTACTTCGTACATTTTCTAAATCTTTAATTAACATAACCTTAATTTTGATACGATTCTTTTTTGTGCCTTTCTATCTAAAAATATATTTTAATTAAAGTTTTCTGTGACTTACCTTATTTTCAATTTCTTCTCAAGACAATAAAAGGTCTATAGAAACGACTAAAAGGCAAAAAATAAAAATATATAGTAACTGAAAATCGGCCTATAGCCGACTTTTTCATTCCCCATGGTGGAAATTGGGCAGAATAACAGCGAAAACTAATAATATTTCAAGGCCTTTTCTGCATAATTTTTTTCTCCTTCTTTAAATTTGGCTTAGCAGGTAGCCTGTGGCCTATTAGCATAAATATCTTCTGCAAATTTTATTCAAATAGGTGTATTAAAGTACATCAAAAAGACTTTTTTCTCCGTATAACTATTTCCTTCTTCACCCTCCTTGGACCGATTTTAATCTGTTGACAAAACTAACACATCCTCTCGTAGACCCTACCATAGGGCAGATCAACAATCTGATTTAATAAATGCTTTTCAATTTGTCTCTTTGGAACACTTATCACTTTAATAACCACAACAATATTGCCAAGAATATAGTCTCACTTAATTTTCATTATTCCATGATATTAGTCTTGTTTTTTTGGAATTATCATATTCGGAATAGCATCTATAGCTTCTTCCAATCCCCATTTTCGCACAAAAAAAAAAAAATTTCCCCCAAATGGACTTATATAAGGTTATATTTTTCTTTTTCGCCTTTGGACAAAAGTTTTTCAATTAATTTTCTGCTGTGTTCTTATTTTTGTGGTGAAGAGAAGAGTGCGTTATCTTGTTTTCCTCTTGAAGCATACTTTGCAAAGTTTTGTTCCGGTGGGATTTTTTTGGGGTCGTTTTTTCTTTTTCTTTTCAAAATAATTAAAATTTAAGCTGGTATTTGCCAAAAATGATAATTGATTGAAAATCAATATATCTATGAAAAGCTCCAATTTAAATCGAGTAAAAGATGTGATTAATAATAGACGATGATCTTGGTATCAATTGGACCTCTGTCAAAATTTGAATCCTTTTTTTTGTAGTTTTTCTAAAATACAAATGACATAATTATTCTGGGATATATTTGAATATATATTTTAGGTCAACAATCTCGATTTAGATTCTTTATTGCCGGAAAATGTTGACATAATAGATCATGATTAAATCATAATAGCAAAAAGAACAAAAAAATAGAGATCGATTTTATATAAGCAAGACTATATCAATGAGTTTGGAAAGGATGTTAAAGCTTATCCCAATCATGAAGATGTGATCGACCTTATTTTATTTTATTTACTGGTTTTTAAGCTAAAAAGTGATGGCGTCAAACATTCAGTAAACAACACAATAAGCTCGTCAAATTGATTGAAATGGGTGAAACCCCCTGAGTAAGTTAATACTATTCACCCTTGGGGCTCGTCTTACTGCTTTTTAGAATATTCATTTTCTGGGTATTATAAGCAAACAAAGTATTAAGTTCGGAGATGAAAAGCAAGTGTAGGCATGAAATTGGATATTGATTATGAAAGCTTTTATGGTAGTGTATTTATAATGTGATCCGGAAAATGAACTTTAACCATAGGGAACTGTATGTAAATTATATTAATAATATTTTGTATCATTTTATATGGACAAAATACCTAAAATTGATCACATACGTCATTATAGAATATTTCGTTTCGTTTGTATAAGCACAGTGGAAGTTTTATACAGTCAGACTGCAATTTATATAAAATTTATGTCTATAAGTCTCCTTCATAAAAATTGGATTCAATATTTTTAACTCTTTTAGATGATATACTGAAATACTATTTCATAAGATTTATCATAGTTTTATATTTAAGAAATGGTAGTAAAAAGGAATCCATTAATCGTGCAGATTTAAAATAGTACTTTATTGGCTGTTATGTTCATATTGAAGCGAACTCATTCAGTAATATATTCTTACATTGCGTATCACTTTTAAACTCCATTAACCTTAGAACCTTACAAACTTCCCCATGGTCTCGAGTGAAACAATCTAAGTTAATTCTATAAAAACTAAAAATTGGTTCTATGCTATCCTTATTTGTTCAAATTTTCATATTTTCATAAAATTACAATTTTGCTTATTTTCCCTTACAACAAATAACCAGAAATAATTTTGATTTTGATATAATTTTCTCATAGAAATTTTCACATATATTTGAAAGTTTTTGTCTTAGCTTTATTTGTTTAAAATACAAAAGTTATTATTATTATTTGGGTAACCCATAATTTATATGGATGGATACACCACAAAACTTCCAGGATATAAAGAGAGATGTACATATTTGTCTAGCCCGAGAGATTCTTACATAAATGAGGACCAAGCAAAGAAAACTTTTGTCAGTGAAATGAGTCTGGTGAAGGACATTCGATGAAGTTTTCGGTGAGAATATTATAATATTATATGAAACTTTTGTAACACTCTAAAATTTAAGAAAATCCATATTTGATAAGTGTTCACATGGGTTAAGTGTAATTTTAGTAGACAGTGTTCTTTTTTTTAATAATTTGATATTAATATTTTTAATATCATATTTGAATTTCCTCAGTATTTTCGATAAACAGTAATTTTTGTAATTTCCCGATGTCTGCGGTTTTAAATCGATATACAATAAACAATATTTTGCACATTTATTATTGGTTATTGATGCATGTATTGAACAAATAATCCGATTACTAGTATGATCCTATTTTCACCAGAATCCAGTTAAAAGTTACATACGTTTATTTTCTAATAATTATTGTGCGAGGAACATTATCTGATAACACTCAATAATGAGAATGAATTGAAAAGTCTAGCCCTTTTGTTGTTCATTCAATTGAAATTTTAAAACAATAAATGTCCAAAAGGAGACGAATGAACAATATCAGTATATATATAGTAAAGTAATAGAAAGCTTGGAAATGGTAATAATTTTGATACCCTATATGGTTTTTCGAAGATTGTGAAAATCCATCCCATCCATGATCACCATGATAATATCTTTCAAAATCCTTCAATTCTCATCAGAAAATTGTATGGAGAGCTTGGTTAGAGATACAGAGTATATTAGTTTTGTCACTACATTTGTAACATATTTAAATAATCATCGTAGAAAGGGTACAGTTGCGTAGAGAATCAAAAGTTATATCGATTTCTTCATGTCCGTCCGTCTGTCCGTAACTGCAAAATGCGTTCTCCGATTTTGATGCAATTTGCAATGTGACTATATTTTTTATTGTATTTGAACTTGGTGTGATTTATACAAAGAGCTGAGTTATATATTTTATTGTTTTGAGTTGATTGCTTTCAAGTTTAGGAACCAGTTATTTGCAGTTTAAGTAGTCAAAAAAAGTACAGTGTCTTCTTGAATTTGAAGTGATCCTTATTTAATTAAAAAGGAATTCATTTTATTTTTGAAAACAAAAGAAAATCTAATAATTTCTTTTAAGAATTTTTGATTGAATTAAAATTTAAAACAAAAATCGCTTGTTCAATTGTTTATAAAGTGATAATTAAATTGAAAATATTGTTGCCAAGTTTCGGGTTTGTTTGTCGAATTTAATTCCTAGCCAAAAATTCAAAAGAAAACTTTTCTCTACTAATATGGACATTTATTTTTTGATGATAAAAGTTTTCCCGAATAAAACTTTCTATAAGAAAATTTTTGACTGTGCTTTTAAAATATTGCTTGTTATTAATTTTTTTTTTCCTTTCGATAAAAAATCATAAAAGTTTTCTTTGATGTTCCAGCAATTTCTCTTCAGGATTTTTATGTTTTCTTTTATACCGATTTAAGTCTCTGCATTATTTTTTCCAATTTCTTGAAAGAAGATTTATACTAACTTGAAAAAAAAACGAATAGAAATTAAATGGCTTGTAATAGTTTAAAAAATTTTTTTTTAGTTATAATTCCGTAGTTAAATAAAAAAAATAACAAAAAAGTCGAGTAAATTTTACTTAACCACTAAAACCGTACTGAATTAAGTTCTTAAAGAACAAATCAGTCATGAATAATGATAATAACAATATTCTCAGGAATTTAAACTTTCTTATAGTTAACAAACAAGGAAGAAATTCATCATTCCTTGAGGCAAAAAGAACCGTAGAGAACAAGAAGAATGGAAACATTATTATTAACATCTTAGAAAAGTCGTATCTTTGTTGGCATTTTATGTAGATTGACTTGTTTCAAAAACCAAGACATTTTGCAAGCAGAGACTATTCTTTCGCAATGGTTCCTGTATTTATTTCCTGAAGGATTCAAATAATAAAAAAAAGACAATGAAAATAAAACTTTTTTGGTGATGATGATGAAGTCTATTCTCAAAATTTAAATGAAAAGTTTATTTGGGTTTCGAACTCTCATTTTTCACGAGGAAAATACATGAATGACGAGACGAAGTTTGTTTATCTTTCTTTTCGCCAAGTAAAAATGCTGATTATAGCCGAAATTGTTTTATAATTGTTGGAATACTATACTTGAAGACTTCAACTTTATGATTTTCTAGTATTATATTAATAATTCAAAAAATTTAAATATTTCAAATAACTAAATTTTCCATTTCCCATTTCCATTTTCCAGCAAAACAGTTTTCTTGATGCACTTTTTTTGTAATACTTCTTTTTTAAAAAAAACTGAATAAATTCCATTCAATTGAAGCGAATTTTTACACTTGATTTCTCACTAAAAAAAAACTAACTAAAAATTTGTTCCTTCAATGGTGCAGCATTATAACCCTCTCAGTACCATGATGTTAAACTTTCACGACCTTAAGAAGAACTTTTGCAGGTTATCCAAATATATCCAATTCGCATCTGTTATTTTTTTACTCAATATCATTCGTCTTAGGGTTTCATCCCCTAAGTTATGATACTATATACTATTTTGTTATAGGTTAAAAAGATGTTCGGGGATAAACTGAAATGTGCAATCCTGCACTTGATGGAATTGTTATCGCGTGTTAGACTTGCAAATTTATTCCATTTTTGTTGGTCGTCGAAGGTATGTACATATGTATAGGATGTTTTTCTTCCGACTTTAATATTTTTTCTATATTATTACGAGAAAAACTTCTTGTAACACAATCAGGAATATTTGAATAACATTATCACAAAATGGGAAACATGGGAATTTTCTTTTTAACGATAAAAGGTTGATTTAAATTTTTTCTCTTTCTTTAACAGACAAAGACGGATTAAAACATTTTCTAGAAACATTTTATTATTAAATTTTCGTATGTTTATTATGTGTGAAAAGGTGCTAAAGGTTTTTCAACAATTCCAACAATTCTGCAGGCGTCAGAATATAATGACGAGATATTACTTTATTTTATGAGTTTTTAAATTTCAAAATTGTGACATCTTTTGTTGATTCTACATTATGATCTTAATATGTAGAATTTTGTATGCAAGTGCATGCCATTTTCTGTTAAAACAAAACTTTTCATCTTATGGAAACAAACGAAAAGTCGATTATCATATGGAAAACCATATAAACGTTTTGCTTTATAAATGAATCTGTTTATTAAATTACATCTAAATATATAGTAGATATATATAGAATAGTTTTCTATATTCTATTCCTTTGGATTTGAACATGAACATCAATATTATTCTAGTTTTTTGATAAAAATTCTAATTAAGATTGTTTATCGAATATGAAGTGAGAAAAAACACTGAAATTTCACTTAGAGTCTCTTACAGGGCTCACACAATTAATATATATTCTTTTGATATTAATTTATATGCTTTTACTTAAGTCATTAATTCGTAACCGAATAAAGGCAATTTTTATGCCGTCATTTCCAGAAATTAGAAATTTTTCATAAAGGAAAAATAAATTATCATTGGTTGTGATCGTTTTGGATTGCTTCTGAATTTCTATAATATGGTAACTTTAAATATTTCATCTTCTGCCATTTGCAGAAAATACTTAAACCTTTTCTCTGTTAAAAAATGCCAAGAAATTGGTTCCAATATCACATATTTGATCGAAATTTCAGATTTAATGTTATCTTATATCATTTCTTGCCCACAAAAAAAACGAAGAAAATTAACAACCTGAAAGCCTTTCGTAATTTAGAGCTAAAAATATCATATTTAAAGGCCTTCAACACATTCAGGTTCTGTAAGAGAAGGATATTTTCCTTTGAGAAATGGTGAAGAAAATGATTTCAGTTCATTGCTTCTGGTAAATAACGAATTATTATAGGAATGGAAAGCTCAATTGTATTAAAAGCTTTTTTTTTATATGATTTGCATACAAATGTTTTACGAAAAACCAAAATTTTGAAAGGCTTGGTTAATTTAGTTAGAATAAATACAAACGACTAAAAGTGAGGAAATTTGAAGAAAGAAAAATCAAACATTGAGCGTTTAACACGAAACTTCAAATTAAGTTGCTTGAATGGGAATGAACGCAAACTTTAATTGTTTGTATAAATTTGGAACTACAATAGATACAATGGAAAGGTTTATAGGTGAATGCACGAACCTTAATTTTGACTTATAAATAATCAGATACGTTAACTATTTTGGACATGTACTATAATTTTTTTTGAAGGGTTTGGAATATCGGATACGAAATTCAGTTGATAAATTATGGATTTTGAAATTTTTTTTTTTTGTTTTTAAAGTAATTGCGAAAGATAAAAATATTTTAGAAGCTACTTTTTTTGCTTTTTTAGATAAACCAGACAAGAAGACATCAGTCACTTGATATAGAAAGCAATTCATTCGATTTTATACTTTATCGTACGAATGAACCTAATCTTGTAAATACTTGTGAAAAAAAAGTTCAATATTTGATTTCCCATGAGAACTCGATAACATATGAAAATGGTAATCAAAAGAGTTTTTCAGTATTAAATACACATTTCCATACAAATACGTTCTTTTGGGGGTTATATTTGGATATCGGATATATAGTATCTTTGTTGTCATTCCAATGAGATGATTCCTGAGAATTTTAGAAAGTGAATTGATTATAAGAAACTCTGAACAAAAAGTTATTGAGTATAAAGAGTTTTTTTTTTTTTAAATAAAAAATTTAGATATTAAAATCGATATTAAAAGAGTAGAAGGATGTAAAGAATTTGTTGAAGTGGATTCCTAAGAATGATGATCCTATCAAATTGTTTTCTACAGCGTTAAAAGCATATTTATTGGACTCGTTTTCAAACGGTTAGAATAAAGTATTATGGTTCTAACCTTTCTTTTATTTTGGCTGGATGTTAAGGATGACACTTGACGAATCCTGAATCTCGAATCTCTGAATTCAAATTCAAAAATTTACATTATAAAGTGAATTATATAACTTTTCATTTATTCATTTTATAGAGATGAATATACAAAAGGAATAGCACTATATACAATGGGTTCTATCTCAATTTTTAAGTAAATAACATTCTATTTTAATTTCAATTAAATTTTAATTATTTGTACAGCCAATTGCGAGTATATTTTAATTGGAATTTTAGTAAAATAATACAAATAGAATTAATGAATTCTTTTTTTAAAATCAGATTTTAATTCAAATCCTTTTTCTTTTTCGGTGAAAAAAAGCCTTTAAAAATATTGATTTAGATTTTATTTTATTCAATTTTACTTTAAAGGATTTAACTTTAACATATCTTTGAAGAACAAATAAAATACGAACATTTCAATAGGATAATTTTTAAAGTTATTTTTATTTTAGATTTTAGATTTAGATTTTATAGAATTTTCCACTAAGAAAATTCGAAGCACATCCCATATGACATTTGGTTTTTCTTCGCTTTGCAAGGATATAGAAGATTCTTGAAAAAATGAAGAAATGTTGGTTAAATTTAGTTGAACCTTTTTATAGAATACACTAAAGAAATTGGAATAAACATAATTTTGAGTGGAAGTTTATACTATCAACTTATAGGATCAACTTTTCTAGGACTAGACACGAAGTTGAGTAACTAATTAGGAGGTATTTCAGGTAGATGCACGGATTTATACAAATTCAGAACATAGATGAAATATAGTCCGTTGAGGAAGGGATCCAATACTCAAACAATGAATGCATTTAGAGATAGATCACCAAATTAAAATCCATGTATGAAAAAATGGAAAAATAATTGGCAATAGTCCTTTCTATCCGCTTTATGATATATAAATAATTTTCGGTTTGTTAAATTTTATTTTGGTTTTGTTAAATTATTAGGAAATATTTTCAAAATCACATTAATATCGATTTGAAATGGAAAACATAGTCTTTTAGATTCAAAACTGAACAATCTAAAAATCATTGACCGTTACAAATGATATGAAATGATAGAAACTCCGGTAAAAAAGCTTTAAAAATACAAGCTTTTCCGTATTATTACACGCCTTTTTTTTTCTTTCTAGACATAACAAAAATAATGTTTAACGTTATGAAGTTTCCAGTCATTTAACTCGAAATCTAGGAAACAGAGGAAAGAAAATATGACAAAATAAAAATGATAATGTTGAATATAAAAAGCTTTCTAGCTTAAAAAATATTCTCGAATAAATTGAAGTCTCGAGAAATTTTATGAACAGGAAAATGTAATCACCTTCTAAAATAGAGTGTACTCGTTATAATGAACGAAAATCCTGTTGTATAATGAAAATGGTTCTTCTGTTTCTCAAAATGACGAATTTATTCCTGTGTTTCTATTAATTTGTATCCAAAATATGGAATAAAGTATTATCAATAAATCCTATATATTCGATGTGGTGTGGTTTATAACGTGCTATGGAACGTGTGTTGCCATGGTTTAAATGTGAAAATATTATGTTGGTTTTTTTGGTAAAAATTAACTTTTCCATTTTGGCAGTTTTCTGCATGTGTGTTCTATCGTCGATTAAACATGTGCTTCATCAGTTCTTACCACATTTCATGAAACTATATAATATCTGAACCAAAAATGTCAACAAAGTAATTTTTATATCGGTGCAGGAATTACTACGTAAGCTTTCATTTACCCCTGTTATTATACTTTATTGCCTTAAGCAGGAACAATTTTTTCTATTCTATCAGGAAAATGGGTGATAACTAGTTTCATTTAGAGATGGAAAATTAGAGGATTTGAATGTGTTGATAAACTTCTGTTTAGCTAATTACTTTTATTGAATCTTCTATTAAACTTTAAACAATTCTAAAATATATATTTCTAAATCATGTTTTTCAGAAAAAGAAGCAATTAAATCAATTTTTACTTCCCTTTTAGTAAATCTGTTCAAAAATCATCTCTAATTTAATTTCGAAGAACTTTTATTAAAATACTTCCTTTTCAGTTCATTAAATATGACAAAAATTTTATGTAAAATCCTTTTTTGTCGAATATCTTAAACTAAACAATTTTTAGAAGATATTTAATGGAATTTTGTGTATTTATGGAATCACAAATTTTATCACTTTTCAAGAGGACAAAGTCTCAATTCTTAATCAACGATTCCGACTACTTTAAATTAAAGTAAATTAAATTTCAAATAACTTTTCAATATAGTACGAAAAGGTCTGGACTTTCATACCCTTCGAAAAATCGATGTAAAGATTCTTCGGAATTATAAATGTAATTCCATTAAGTCCTCATAAACAAGAATATTTGAATAATCCAATGGTTGGGATCACAATTTTATTATTTACTCGAATTTAAGGTTGCCCAAGAAGGTACACGGAAACAAATAATTTGCTATAATCAAGCAAATCATTTACTAACTGTCATTTACTGCAATCAAGGAAAGTATGTTCGGATTCATCATTCGTTTTATTGAATATAGGAATCTTTTCTGTATATCAGTAAAATGTTCGAACTGATTTTCAGTAAAAAAAGATTAATCCCTAAAGTAATAATTCCATGCGTTTTTTACTTTATTCAAGAAACAATTACTAAATAACAGTAAATGTTCAAAAAGTCTTTCCTCGAAATCAGTAAGCGATTTTCTTCACATGCATTTTATAAAACTTCATACGAAATTTCTTGGATAAAATAAGCATTTGCTAATAATTAGTAAATGTTACTCACGGCAAGCAAATATTTTTTACTCAAAAATTGCATATGTTTACTTGTTAAAGGAAAACTTATTTTATTGGTTTAGTATAATTTACTAGAATCTTTCTTTAATTTGTTTGTTTTTAGTATATTTTTATTGTTTTTTAGTAAATATCGAATATTATAATAAAACTTTTATAGAAATCAGTAGACTTTGCTGGAAATAGTAAAATTTCTTGATTTGAAAAGAGCAAATATCTATCCTAGTTTACTTCCTAATAGCAAATTACCCTGAAAGATTAATTCCTGAATATTGGCTAAAATGAATTTCATTGGTATATAATTCGCTGCTTCTTAATACTACTTTTTATATAAATACGAAATCAAGTATTGGTAAAAGAAAATTTTCCGCATAATGTAAAATGTATTTTGTATTACAATACTTTTTTTCAGCAACTGCACTTATGGTGTTTTTTCACTGATTGTTCCAGAGAACAGCAAAATTTCAACATTGAAAATAACGAAAAAGTGGACTAAGTAGATCCGCTTTGTTGTTGTATTCAATATCAAAATTTTGCTCTGCGGAACAATTAGTGAAAAAATACATCTTTTTTTTCATAGATTTCAGTATTGGCTTAGTGGGATGAAGAAGAGATTTCCTAGATATAGCCAAACTTTTCCTACTTTCAATCCAAAGTTTCTAGAATTCACTCTTTCGCTTATTGGGATTAAGAAAAGATTTCCTTGTTACAAACAAAATTTTACTGCTTTCATTCCAAATTTGCTAGAATTCAGTCTTTGATTTACTAGAATGTAGAACAGATTTCCTAGATAGAGACAAATATTTACCAATTTTAATCTTAAAATGTAATTAATAACAATAAATATTTATTTGTATCAAGGAAAGGGCATGTTTGAATGTAGTAAAGCATTGCTTAATAGCTGTTCAAGTTAAATAATCCAATTATGCTCAAATCAAGTAAATTCTGGACTGGCGCAAAATGATTCCTAAATTTACTTTATTCATAGCGTTATTGGATTGATTATAGTAAATTTTTCTTTCCGTGTATTTATTGAAAAGGTGAGATGTATCCTATTTAAATAGAATATTTAATTATTGGATTTGCAATTGCAAGAAAAATAAATTTTCCTCGACAAATATTTCCCTTCATATGTTAAAGGAGTTTTTTCAATCAATTTGAAGGAAGATATTATCAAACAATTTACTGAAATCCACGTATCAAATATCATGTGCGAAATAAGGAAAATACAATAGAAAATCCTGGCCCAATGGAGGAATATTTGAAATGTTCTTTCTCTTATTTAATATAGTATCGAATTTTGATAATCTTGGAAGTTTTCTATTTCGATGTATTCTCATAAAGAGTTTTCACGGAAAATCAGCACATAATTTTTTATGGAATGGAATGTCATCAATTTCTTATCATCAGATTTTTGACCTGTAAATATATAAAATGAATTCTTTGAATATTTTCTCATATTTACATGTCTTCGACTGGAAATGCTCGAATCTCGTTCATATAAAATAGTATTTATATACATTTTCCTTTTGAGGTCGTATAAAAATATTTTCATGCGATCTGATTTGAATTTTAAATTTCCGGACACGTAGTTTTTTGCAGAAGAATGGAAATAAATGTGGTAAGATGCCATGGGAATCATATTTTCAATTTATTGAGAGTTTTGTTTCTTTTGGATTTGTTGATATTAAAATCGATGTGTTTTTTTCTAAGATTTCATTATAATCAGTGCTCGAATTTGATTTCGAAATTAATTCGGTTTTTTTCAAATGTGAATCAAAATCCAAAGACTTTTGGGATTCATTTTATAGCCAAATATTGATAATTTATATTCTGTATGGATAAATATCGATTTTATTTTGTAATTCTTAAATTTAGAAAGATGTTTAACTATTAAAAAAAGAAAAAGGAATAGACTTATTTAAATCTTCATAAATTTGCATTAAAAGAATGTTTTCAGTATCTTTTATTCAGCTCTAAAATAATTATTATGAGGTTTTCATATTCTGATAATACCTAAAGGACGAGACAACTAGAACATTATTATTTTGTACTCCATCGTTTTTTCTCCTTGTATTATATGCTGTAGAAGTCTTTTAGTACTTTTTATCCTTTTCTATGTTAAAAACATTTTTCATATCGTGGCATATTCATTGCTCCATCATTTTTAATAGTGTTCCAAGACTTCTTGTTTTCTTAGAAAAGACTCAGAACTAGTTTATATTAATTTTATGAAACAGCGACATGATATATGCAATTTGAGAATGGAATAGTTGGGTGCTTACTATCGAAGAATAGAACAATGAGCAATATTTTAAGGAAAAATATATACCGATTTGGAATAATATATTAGTTTATGGCTAGTAAAATTGGTCTGGTGTACATTCCCGGACACAACAATAAAATTATTGTCATATATTTGCAATCAGTCAGTGTTAATTCTTAATTGGGCCTAGCGAGAAGCACAGCGAGCATGCATTAAATCACTAGTAATAACATAAATATAAGAAAATAAATTATAAAATAACATTTATAAATAAATAAGAAATGCTGATAGTTGTTTCTGGGTCTTGAAATTTATACCAGACCCGTAAAATCCTTCAAACTATATTTTAAATTGTATGAAATTTTGTTATATACTTCATACCTGCTTTTTAGGTTAAATTTTGATTCTAAATAAATCAAAACTCACTTTTAGTCCTTCGAAAATGCAATTCCAGGAAGAAATAAGTATATTTTTGATACAATAAGAACCCATAAAATTATATTAATCCAATATTTATTTAATTACAAACAAAACGGCGGTTTATTTTTAATTTTTATTTTTGTAAAGAAAATGTGGGATATAATCCTAAAAGTATCTAATAGGATTTTCTAAGGAGTTTTTTTAATTAAAATACACTTCCTTAATGCTCCTTTTTACAAATATTTTTCTTTTAATTTTCATAAGATTTCAAAAAAAGGTTTCTCAATAGAAAGGTGTTTTGTTTTACGACTAATTTCATTTTAATTACTTTCATCGGTTTTGTTTATCATCCATGAATATAAATTTCTTATGAAAGGCTTAAAAAGTCTTATTCCTTTTTGAATTAAACACTGCTTAGATCTCTTTTATTTCAAACCTTTCGGCATATACTGATATATCACTGGATATATTTGTGAAACTAGTGAATTTCATTTTTGAATCCAGTTATTTCACATTCAACAATGTTTTTCATCAACAAAATGATGGCACTGCAATGGGGAATCCCACCAGTCCCTCGATTGCCAATCTGATTATGTTTGTGGTGTTTACAAAGGTGACAAGTGGTTTCTCGTTTGATATACCATTATTAAAACTATATGTGGATGATAGTATTATGGCCATTCCAGAAGACCAAGTGAGTTATGTTTTCAATGAATTTAATAGCTTTCATCAAAAACTCAAATTTACCATGGAAATAGAGAAGAATAGAGCAATCCCATTTTTAGATGTGTTAGTTATTAGAAATGATGACAACACAATTATAACGGATTGGTATAGGAAACCTACCAACTCTGGAAGAATTCTCAACTTTCTTTCGAAACACCCGTTAAGCCAAAAGATTAACACAGCTAAAAATTTGATAAAAAGAGCGGTTACACTTGGACATATGAAATTTTATAAAGAGAACATGGACATAATAAAAAGAATGTTATGGAATAATAACTATCCAACATATCTAATTAATAAATTGATGGTGCCTAAAGATTTAGATAATATGTATCCAAATACAAGGAATAATAAAGTGTTTTATAAATTTCCTTTTCTAGAAGGTCTTTCGCATAACATCAAAAGGTTAATTACGTCAGATAATGCAACAATTGCGTTTTACAACACGAAAACGGTCAGTATACTGTTCTCTAGAATGAAAGATACAACTCCATTGATGAATAACTCCAATGTAGTTTATAAAATTAATTGCAAAGATTGTGAGAAATGCTATATTGGACAGACGAAACAACTTCTATTAAACAGAGTCAAACAACACAAATATGATTGTAAACCCACGAACTACGAGAACAAGGATAGAACTACGTTATGTTCACATCATTTCCGATTACAACATGATTTTGATTTTGACAACATATCTATATTAGATAGAGAAACACACTGTCAAAGAAGGAACATCAGTGAAATGATATTCATTTCTTTATATGACAACACGGTCAACTTAAGGAGTGATGTTGAAGGCCTTAGTAACATATACTCTGGACTTCTTACCGACTTTAAAGGAATATATATATATAAATAGTTGTACTTAAATTTAGTTTAAAAAGATAATTTTTTCGGTTTTTCTTTTCATTTTTTGTCTTTTTGGTTTTTTTTTTTTTCGGTTTGTTCTGTTGTTTCTTGGTTGAATCTAAGACAGTTAATAATCCTGTATCCATTTATTTTAATTTTTAATGTTTTAATTTGTAAGATAGTGGATTATTAACTTTTCATTTATTTAGTTTTTGTTCAACTTAAGAAGAGTTTAATCCGTTTATAATGTATTTTAAGTGTTTTAATTTGACGATAGTGTACACCACGCAATAAGGTATACACTTTGAACTATCTATTTATTTTTGTTTATATATTCTTTTGTGGTTTGTTGATTATAAACTATTACCAAGTGTATCTAATGTATATGTAATGTATATTATTGTGTTATTCCAGCCTTGAAAAAGTCTAAATAAAGTAGACGAAACGTTGGCAGTAATTGAAAAGGTGTTTTTAAATTACTTCATTAAGGTCCTAATTCCAACTAAATAAAAAATTATTATAAAAAGTCTTCTGTAATTATCCCTAACAATTAATCTAATCATGGAATAAATGAATGGAACCGAAATTAATTAAGAGGCCATAAGAAAGGTCTGCTTCGAGTTTGATGTATATATTATCCTTCGTTAGATTTTGAAATCTTTGAAAATAACATTCAAGGACCAAAAAGGTATATTAAGAAACGTTTTTTACTTTGTTAGATACATATGGACTTACTGCTTGAAGAGTAAGAGGTTTTGCTGACGGAAAAAGGTGATAGAAATTAATGACTAAAGGAAATTCACTTGAAAAAATAAAGTTATGCAAACATAAAACTTCAAAGGACATTTTTAATGGTCGAATTTTTTCGCTTTTATTTGTTTTTTAAACGAAATTATGCTTGTATAAATACTCTTCTAATAAATTCAATTATATCTCATTTATATAAATGTTTAAATTGTATTTCTACATCCTTTTGAATATTCGATTTGGGTATTTTCGATAGTCCTTGTTCATATGTACAATCTACATATTTTCAATTTGATTTTATTTGTACTCATAGTTAGATACAATATTGTTCCTATAGAAACCGAAATCCGAAGGCAATTAATTTCATGGTTGTTGAATATCAAATGAAATCAAATATCATATCAATGAGTTTTTGGATATTTTTTTAGTATACTGTATACTGAATTCATTATAATATTATTTGAATGTGAAATTTTGATTTCGAATTGGAAGTTTATATAATCGATGATTGTGTATCATCGATTTCTCCCAGACAAATTTATTTCATATAAATACAGCTCATTTATATGTTTGGTACTACACCAAGTCGAAGTCTAATTATAATTTCAGTAAAATCAAACCGAAAATGGCAACGAAGAAATATATTGATATTTGTTCTTATAATGGTTTGGATGGCAATGGACGAAGTATGAGTAATTATAAAGTATGCCAACTTCCCATCACTGCTGTGACGACGACGTTTTAACCGATTTTTTCTATCCACTCCTGACATAGATAGCTACATATTGTACGTATGGGTGAAAGAGAAACATGATTTAAATTTACACTTCCAAATTGTAAGCAAACAAATTCAAGCTGTGAATTTATATGCACAAATACTAGAAAAAATAAGAGTTTTAAGAGTGTGTGGCGTCATATTATGTGCTCTTTTACCAAAATTTCATTCTCTTTCTTCCTGATAGAATTTGCCTTTGATAACTGTCCGTGCTCTTTTGTACTTATTGCTCTTCGTTCTGATTCGTATAATTGTTGCTTTGCTAACTTTGTGTACTTTAATGTGTTTGCTTCGATTTCAGTTTAAGATAATACAAGAATAGTAAATTCATTTAAATTTTTGGTGAATTTCTTATATCGATAAAAACTATTTTTTAAAAAATGTAGTCTTGATATAGTGCTGAACGTGATAGTGAAGATATATTACCTATTAATTTGACCTTTTAAACAATTATTACAAGATGTCCACCCCTTACCCTTAGAAACATTGTAAACGTACGTTACCATATAATACCACAATTAATATCTGACCTTAATTTTTATCTATATCATAGAACTAAAAACCACACCCAATAATCAGCTGGGAATCAATATTCAAACCCATATTTTTCATCAACATTTGAACCGTTTTGTATGTATCCGATTTCGTACGGAAAGCGCTTTTAAGATGTTGTATCCTTGTCTTTTTTTCTGGGAACAATTTTCTAAAGATGTTATTATTCTTTTTTTATGTGGTTGTCAACATGTTACGGATCACGACTAAAATTTCTAAATGGAATTGAATTTCTTTTGGTATATAGTAGTCAAAAAAATATAAAATGAACCTACTGGGAATAACTTGGGATACAAAAATTGTTATTAGGTCTAATAATTTTTCTTATGTGAAATGAATTCGAATTCATATGCTGAAATTTATATAGGTATATATCTTATCGGTTTCAAACGAAAACCTATAAAGATATATTATTGAAGAATTTATTAAAAATAAAATGTCGCATTTTATAGAATGTTAAAGTTCGGTTTTTTTATTCTGAAGTCTTCTAAGGTTTTTACTTTAATTTATTTTTTGAAGAAGAAAAATTTTATTATATCCGATAAACGTAAATTATTCATTGGGACTCGATGGATCTTGATGGAGTTCGAATATTTTTCGTATGTGTTTTTGTTTTTTTGTGTGTACTAAACTATATTGGAAAAGGTTTTTGGCTTTGTAAAGCTCTACGAAAATAATAAATCTAACATTATCGAAAAAACATAGAATGTCTAAAGGACAGATAACGTTTGTAAATACGACCACAAATATCTTGGAATTTCCTTGTTATAAGGAGTTTCATTTCAAATGAATGGACAAATATATTGATCAAAAAGGATTGCTATCATTTGGTTTTTTTTCCATAGGCAATTTTCTTTGTGGAAAATTAGACATAAAAGTTGATATTCAAGATAAATTCTTGTTGAGATTAGAATTCACCTGGAATTTTGAAACCAAATACATTAAAACTTGCATCAAAATGTTTAGGATGTCTAAACATAATTTCTCACCTAATTCAAAATAGGTTTTTCTCTGTATCCTCCTTGACTGTTTGGCAAGTAATCTTCGTATGTAGAAATTGTTTACAGATTCCTTTTAATCAAATCATATTTCCAAATTTAATATAGTAAATCTTCATTGTTAGATCCATTAATTTTTAGGGTGAAATTCAGAGGCTTAGTCCTATAAAACATGTGAACCTAACTATGTACATATACCAAATCTTCAATAGAAAAGCGATAGTATCTAAAAATCTTGTAACACATTCAGATTGGTTATCAAAAAGCTTTAAAGTAAATTATTTATATACATAGCTACAGCCTATAAATCATGTCCATCAGAAACAGGGCCTCTATACTTTGCATTATTCAATTTTAATTGTCAACATGAATATTTGAATCTTGTATACAATACCCAGTTTCGGTTTGGGACATTGAAAGTTGACATATTTTATGAAAGATGACTTAAAATCCTCCCTTATTTTGACTGACAATGTTGATACATCAAAAATTGAAATGAAGATTTAGTTAAAATTTCATTTATTTATTTTAGCTTGAATACATTTTAATTGAAAATTGAATTAAATTACTTAAAAATATAGAAAATTGAATTACAACATTTTTAAATTAATATTTTTTGTAATTTAATAAATTAGTTTTGTTTTAAACGTGATTTTATAAGGAATTGATTGAAAATAATGATTAATATATTTGTTTGTTGAAATAATTACTTTATAAATATTTCAAAGAAATTAATTAAAAAAATTTCGTGATTGGAAATTTGTTGATAATATAAACGTTAATTGGAAATTAGTTTGGATATGAAAAGGATATTTGGTGTAATATTGTCGGATTGGATAAATTATTATATCTTTTTTTAATAATGAAAATTATTTTAAATTTAATTCAATTTAATGTATTTGTTTGTTACAAACTCTATTTAGAAGTTATTTCTGAAAATATTTCAATGATATACAAATGGGTCCGAATAAATGTTGTAGGCTTTTTCAATAATAATGTTTAATCTAAAAACCACTTTAATTACATAAAATTTGACTGAAATAATTCAGAAAGAAATAATTGATATAAATGAATCCTTTTTTCGTATTTAATTATTATTTTTTTCCATATAGCCGTAAGAGTATAAATAATTTTCTGGTTAAATTTGAACAAGTTCTTTCTCTGACAACAATTATTATAAATATACTAAAATTATAGTGGATCCACCTTGACTATCGTGCGAATATATCATTTATTGAAATCTATTAATCAAATACTTTACCAAAAGAAAGTAAAAACAAATTGAGGTATTTTATTGATTATCAATCAATCGTGTTTAGGCATGAAACCAGAAAGGCAACTTTATTCTAAATAATTATTTATATCCGAATTTGAAGAAAAGCTGGTTTTAGCGAAAGCTGTTTATTTAGCGTGAACATAAGATAATTTTGAAATGAATAGAGAACTTTACCATCATTCCTCGATGGAAAGAATAATATTTTGGAAAATCGAAGTGGTACACTAAAATTGTCATTATTTTAATAAAATTTATTTAAAAGAAAAATGGTGGACTAATATTTTAATAAATTAATTAGAAAATCTCGAATTTCATTTGTCCAAATTTACGTGTCAGATATATTCGTTTGTTTTTGGAAATAATAGCAAAAGCAATGTAAGGAATTTTCATTAAAATTTCACCCTATTAAATTTCTATAATGTAAGCTTCTTATGAAAGATTATGGGATATTTTCTAATTTTGATAGTTTCGAGAATAATGTCACATTTCATAACAAACTCTACTAAAAATGTACTTCCATTAAAATCATAAGAAAATTTAAAGATAGTAAAATAGTAAACCACCCTAAAATGCATTTAGTTTGTACAATTTTACTAAATTCGAATTGCAATCACGTACGAATATTAATTTATTATTTATTGTGGAACAATTGGCGAACACTTAAGGCGGAATTATAATAGGAAGAGCTAAGCTAAGCATAGACGAACTTACGGAAATCGATTCGTATGCTGCAATTAAAATGTGCATAGCCGGTCCTATAGTTAAATTTGATGTTCGTTTCGTTACGTTTAAGGAATGCAAGCCAATTCTTACATTCCATACGAAAATTTTGACAGTTGAATTACATTTTCTTCTAATGTAATAGGAAAGTTCAGAATTGTAGGGAAAAGACAATATAGAAATTCGATTTGTTGACAAAATTTCCTTGAAACGAGGTTGGTAGAAAGAAATTGTAAAAGTTAAATCGTATTTTGTTGAAATTAGGAAAAAGCAAAAAAAAAATATTTTTGCACTAACCTTTTCGGAGCGACGTTATTTTTTTAAAGAAAGCCCTGTAATAAAAAAAATTATTTTTAAATTACGAAAAACAATCTAAGAAACACAGAATTCTTTGAGGACGTACTGTTAAATGCTTATTTCCGCTTATGCACATTATAATCGGTTGAAAGGGTTTAGCGTACATTCGTTCAGTTTTGTGTTGTCTTTTCCTAGGCTTGGCTTCTGCCTATTATAATTTGGGCTTAATGTCTTCTTGTAATTTTCCTGTTTAGAATTGCTTGAAATAAGATTTCTAATCCTTAGATGGGGACGAAGAAAATTCTTCTATAAGAATGTCTTAATGTAAAAGTGTGCTTCTTGTTTTGAAATGGAATTGATTCGAATTAATTTTGATCAAAATCTTTAAAATTTAAATAAGTTTCAAATTTACAAATAAAAAAGAAATTTTCAATTAAATATGTGCTTCAAAAGTATCCAGCTTCGTAGTTGAAGTCGCCTATCAACAAACACAAGGAATTTAATTTCACTCTGGCTTTGTGATAAGGGTCAGACTTTCTTCTTTTTTAAATCAAAAAATGCATTTAAGAAAAACCCGGAATTTTTCTCATTTTAAATAATATTTTCGGACTTTTTTCTCTTTCAAAATTGAAGTAGGTACAGTGTATGTCCTTTTTAATTCAAATTTTAATTAAAAATGTAATTAAATAACATTTGAAAAGTAATTATATGAAAATATAATTAAAATTATGTGATTTCAAATTAAAGTACATATAAAAATATATTTTTACACCATTTTCTTTTTTTTGATTTTAACTTAATGAACCCCCGAAAAACCGCTAAATTATTAAACTATATACTCGACACCCTAATAAATTTGTAATGCAGAAAATGGATTCACAGTTTATCACTAGCAGGGTTTGCAATGTGTTATCAAATTATCAGAGTCCTCATCTCCACGATACTTCTGCTATATAGCGTATTGATACAAAAGGGTGGATGAAAGACCAGGCTATGAAGAACTGCTGTGTCTATACATATATATCGATTCAAATAGTAGTGGTTAAAAGTTGTGCCACATGGTACATAAACTGGTTGTATCGATTTCTTGTCCGGAAACGCCTTATTCGAGATGCATTTTATTAACAATAGTGTAATGATTTTATATTTGGTGTGAGAAGGTTAGTTATGAAATGGAATCAAGTTGCTACATTTTTAGCAAAGCTAGTATCAAACTTGAATAATTATAGGTGTTTCATTTTTGGCTGAAATACGAACGGTTACGATATTTTTTATACCCGCTCATTAACGTAATGTTTATTTATCGATGTTAATTTTTAACACACTTATTCAATGTTATATTTGAAACATAGATGGCAATAATGGATACATTTATTTATTTATCTTAATTTTTCAATTTTACCTGATTTCGGCCATTTTTGTTTTTTATTTTTGTTTTTTAAAACGGAATTTTGTTTAAAAGCTTAAATGTTTATCTTCCAAAATACCATTAGTATAATACAACTGAAGTTAACTGCGTTTTCCAGTATATTTAAGTAGTGGCAAGATCTGGAGTAAAAGTTTGTAAGTAGATATAGATTATAAATATCGCTTTTTTGAGAAAGTTAAATAGTAGTCGTTACAAATTCCCAAAAAACGACACCTTTTTGATTTGATTCATTTTGGAATTCTAATCAATAGTATCAATTTCCTACAAATTTTCTCTCTTATGCAATTCGAGAGTTAGGAGTGAAACAAAGTACTATTGACACCATATTGACATGGTTCTTTCTTTTAATTTTCTCGTTTGATGGAGCAGAAAATCCAAACGATTATTCTTTGTTCTTTGTTGATAATGGATATTTTTGTTGTCAATCAATAATTGGATTAGAAGATACAAGAATTCTCATAAAATAGACAATTTTTTGGTATTTGTTTTCTAATACTTGACACTAGTTAGTATTTATTTGTTTCATCTAATTATTGGCCAAATATATAAATTAAAGTCTTTAGGCTGTAATCTTGAAAACACTTTTGTTTGGATAAAGTAAATCGATTCATTAATTCCCTAAACAGGACTTGTTTGCTAGCATTCTGATGCATTTCAAGTCCATTGCATAATTTCACTATTTCGTATTTCAACTAAATAATGAGAAAAGACCATGGAACAAGAATTTCGTATAGAACTAATACTTCACACTTTACATGCGGACATTTACTGTCCATTATCTAAATATATTCACCACAGCAGATCTCCATTTCTATCTTCTACATTCTTCAAATAGGCTTATTTACAGATGTTTTCATTGTAAAATTTCCCAACAAATAAAAACATAAATTTTATAAATTCGATATTTACGATGTTCATCTTCCCGACCCATCTGGGGTCGGGAAAATGAATCTCATAAAGAATATTTTCCTGCTATTATCTTATATAAAATATAGCTTGCTTTTTTTCCCTGTTTTCCATTTCAAAATTTATCTTCCGTGTTTTTCTTTTTCTTTGGATTCTATATTTTCATGAACAATATTTTGAACACTATAAATGATTCTACTATATTTAGTAGTCATATATATACTAGAAAGCTTTCATTCTTAGAACGGCCGGCGTTTATCAAAATTAGTTCAGATGGGTTCTCTTTCATGGTCATATCGTTTATCTTCATTTATTAAAAGAATTTTCCCAAATACTTGATGTTGTATGCTTTAACTAAATGAAATATAGGAAGAAAATAGAAAGAAACGCTATAAATACTTGTATATATGAAAAAAAAATATTTAGTGTTTGGCAAATCATCCAACTTTCCTATATTAAATTTTTAGATTTTCTTCCATTTTCGAGGGAATAAAGAAAGTTGCTGTGTATAAAATTATACAGTAACTGTGTTTTATTCATCGGGGTCAGCGTCAGGGTCTGCTTCATAACATGCAAAAGCAACAACAACATAACCCAAAAATTTATCAAGTTCAGTGCCTGAGACCCCTAAAGATTTAGTAACCTAAAATTGCAAGAGATGGCGCAGCCATCGTTTTTCATATACTGTGGATTTAAATGTCATAAGCACTTCCATAAATTCGTGAAAAAAATGATTTTTTAATATCATTCAATTAAGATTTTTGAAAATTTGCTAGTATTTATTTGATTTACGCATAATTTATTTAAAAAATGATAGAAAAAGTTGAATTTTTTACAAAGAAAAATTTTTTTTTCTCCTCGATACCTACATCGTTTTTTTCCAAATAGGCGCTAACCCCGATGAATAAAA
The DNA here is from genome assembly GCA_963422695.1 of Xylophagus ater. Classification (NCBI taxonomy): domain Eukaryota; kingdom Metazoa; phylum Arthropoda; class Insecta; order Diptera; family Xylophagidae; genus Xylophagus; species Xylophagus ater. Next base: position 6,249,849 of record OY730486.1, on the reverse strand, counting down.
CACAGCTAATGTTTAATTCCTGTAAGGACGTCCATATTTCCTTTTAAGACTGAGTGTTAAATTTTTGTACATAGTTCTACTTAAATCATAGATTAATAATACATTCAATTTATTCTTCTTGTGTACTAATATACGTACACATTATAGAAGTTTTTATTTCTTTCACAACAGAGCTCTTTGGGCATCTACGTACATTAGTCTATGATTAAAGCATAAGAAAGTTTAAACAACGAAATAATATTTATTTCAAGATTTTTCTTCGGTATGTACTGAATATTAATTTTACGTAATAATATAAATTACACGAATTAATAATAAAGAAATAAGAATAATTTTTGTTTCATTAATCAATTAATTAAATGTAAAAAAAACAAAAATTTTCTTTTGATATATTAAAAATTTTATTCAATTTTAGATTTAAGTGACTTTTTAAGAACAATATTAGGCTCGATTAATTATCATTTGGACGTGTTCTTTATAATCATTCATAATAGCAGGATATTTTTTATTGTGATCCTTCAAGTATTATATACATATATATATATTGATATAATTTAATTTTTTTGATGGGAAATCTTGATTTATAATCCTTTTCTTATGAACCTAGTCAATTTTTCCATATTCAACAATAAATTTTCACAATTTACAAAAGTAATTTGTACAATTATTTTAAATGAGGAAACAAGGATGTTGTAAAATTCATAAATTATACATTTCAACACCATATAACGAACACCATGATGTCAGTGAAAAATGCAGATAAATTCAAAACTTTTCGACCGACTATGGAAGTAAAAGTTTTGACATCAAATTCAAATAAAATTTGTAGCCAATTTTATTCTTATAAAGCTCATTGGAAATTTGAATTATTTTTTATTTTTTGTTCAGAAAAGACATATAAAAAAAATATAATTTTTAAATAAATTTCTTTCATGAAAAATTGTTCGCCAAATTTTGTGAATTTCTTCTACTAGTGACCACTCTTCTATAAATTTTAGTTTCTATTTTAATTTGTATCTTTAATTCCTTTCAAAAATATTTGAAAATTATCATAATAATTGCCACTTTAAAGTTTTCGTGGCGAAGTATCGCAATAGGAAGACGAGTTCAAAACTTTCGAAATGCCAATTTTAAACTCAATATTAAGGTATTTCCTGAATCATGTTCATTATGTATAAAATAAGCTTAAAATGGAATAAGTATTTTTTCGTGAATTCGTGCTTTTTATAAATGCCAACGAATTTTCCACAAAAGTTTTTAGTCACGAGAAACAAGGCAATATTGATAATATCAATAAAATTAAAATATGTTATAAATAGACCTAAAAGTATACAATATCCCAAATTTACGTGCGCTAATTAAAACCTAGAAAATTTGATATATTTCTTCAGAATTAAATCGAAGCGAAAAACATATTTATGCCCTATGGTAGTTACTACCAGAGGGTATATTAGTTTTGTCACTAAGTGTGTAACACATAGAAATAATAATCGGAGAAAAATTTCAAGGGTATGGTTGTGTAGGGAATCAAAAGTTATATCGATTTATGCATGTCCGTCCGTCCGTCCGTAGACAAAATAACTCAAAAACGCGTTATCCGATTTTGATGAAATATATAATTTGAGTTGCTTATTCCTTAACTTGGTTTGGTATTGCATTTGAAACAAATCGATCCATGGGGGGCAAAGTTATAAAGGAAAAACCAGAGTGACCAGAAAGTTTTGTCGTTTTTTTGGTTATTGTTTTTCAGATGCAATTGGAAAATTTGTGACCCGATTTTGTTCAAATTAATTATGTAGGTTAACTGCATAAATAGACGATACCGAATTAATTTTCAGTCAAATCGGTCCAAGGATAGTGGAGAAAGAAAAAGTTGTAGCCTAAAATGAGCCTGTTCAAAAAGTTTTTCCGATATATTTTAAAAAGCTATATACCGATTTGAATCAAATTTACGAAACGTGTTTATACTATTAGACTCCAGCCTACCTGTGAATTTGGGCCAATTTGAGAATGAAGAATCGAAGTTATGGAGAGAAAAACCTTAAAATATTCAGTTAAGCAGAAAGTTCGTGGCGTTTTTTTTCCAATAGTTGGCTTTAGAATCGTATAACTTTAGTAGTTCTAATCCTATCAAGTTATATTATAGCACGCTGAAAAGGTGACATCTTATAAAATATTTATGAAAAAAATTGTGAAATTCAGGCAGAACAAATTGGGGTAATTGGGTTTTGAAAATGAGCCGAAATTCTGAAAAAAATTCCCTATATTAATGCTCCATGTTTGGTACTATCGTCCGTCCGTCGACATAATAACTCAAAAATGCGTAATCCAATATTGTTGAAATTTAGAATGCTACTTGGTTATTGCTATAGTGGTTTTGGTATTGCATTTCAGCATAATCGACTGAGGGGCAGCGAAGTTATTAAGGAAAAACAGGGGCGACCATAAAGTTTTGTCGTTTTTTTTTATATAGTTTTTCGGGTTTAATTGGAAAATTGGTATAGCAATTTTGTTTAAATTAATTATATTGGTTGACAACATTAATGGACCATACCATTGTAAATTTCAGTGATATCGGTCTAAGGATAGTGGAGAAAGAAGTAGTCGTAGGAAGAAATAACCTTGTTCAGAAAGTTTTTCTGATGTATTTTCAGAACTAATGCACCGATTTGAATGAAATTTTGCAAATTAGACTTATGCTACCAGGGTCTGAGTTACTTGCAAATTAGAGAAAATTTTGAGAAGGGCAAACAAAATTATGACGAAAAACCTTTGTTGTGAAAACACGTGCACACAAAATGCTAAGTCCAAAATGATATAAAAATATCGTTTTGGTAAAAAAAAGATCGTTTTACACGATCGTAAAATTTGAGTGGACTACGTTTTCTAAGAAACGCAAATTTTATGTTTGAAGAAAAACGTGCAAGTCTAAAATACTTTCTCATGACCATCTAGGATATCGAAATATATTTTCAAATATGATGTCCTAGAAATAGACTCTTTTACAACGTGGCAATAAAATTTCAGAAAATAATGTTTAAAAAAGGCGCATGTTCTTTGTGATCGCTTGAATGCAAAGAAATAGGCAAATCTTTTAAAACTCTTTGCCATCATAAAAATGGTATTTATGGATGCAAAGATCCCTTTTTCCAAGGAATCAGGATTTTACGATCACGGTGAAAATTGTAAAAAATGCCTGTTATGCATTTGTTCTTACCGCTCGAATAAACGAATCTTTTAAAGTATGTGATGTAAACATATATGGAAAGGATTTGTTTTTCTTACATCTTCACAAAAAATACATATCCCTACCCAAGCCTAGCCATTTAAAGGCTAGAATTTTTATATAAAAAGGCTGAGTTGACGGAAAATTAGTTAGTTGTCAATTACACCGTTAATAGTACTTTTGCCCCCCACCAGTGGTAAGGTATAAGGGAAGATCAAAATAAAAAAGTGAAAAAAGAAGTACCAAAATACAAGTTTCAATAAGTTCAATAAATTACATATTCATACAAAGAATTTTAAAATAAAACGAATAAAATATAGTTTTACTACTAAATCTCAACACCAACGTATCCCATTGTGTATACCACACTTTCCAAAACAAAATACACAACACCTTGATATATTGTTAGTTTTCACAATTTTTCTCTCCTATTTCTACCATAGGGCATCAAAAAATCGGCTATAGGACGATTTTAAATTACTTTATGTTTTTGAATTGAAATTGAGAAAATCAAAATTTTGTAATAAATTATTCGAATCTAAATATATCACGTTCCAAAATAATTACCGGAAATATTTGCTTATTGCGTTTTTATGTAACAACTTAATTTCTTTTCATCTTCATGATTTAACTGTGAAAAGTTCTCTTAAAATTCTTAACCATAAAATCTTAAAATTAAATAAATGAATGGCCTTTTGCATAAATTAAAATCCCACCCAATTTATGGAAATCATATTATTCATTCAGAAACTTTGAGGCCTATAAAAGTTAGTTTGCAAATAGTTTTTCCTAAACAATTTTAAAAATACATTTTCCTAAAGGTATACATAATAAAAGTCTTACATATTCCAGGAAATTAATGTGAGAACTAAATCACCTGCTATGTTTTCTATAGATTTTGAGAACAAATCCAAATACCATCGAATCACAAATAACTACTTATCCGGAAATAAACTTTTATATATTTTGCATTTGAAGTAATTATCGAAACCTCAAAAATCACCTCATTCATGTCCTTATTGGCACCCCATTGTATATAAAGTTTAAAGCGAGATCCGTGCCTGATTTTCCAATGACTATGTAGAACTTTACGATGTAACCGACGGTACCTGCAATTTTAACAGGAACACATATGTTTAACTAATTGAAATTTATGTTTTATTTATTTCTCAACATATGTGGTATCTATGAAATTCGTATTTATTGCAAATATATAAAATTAAAGTCAATTAAAAAGATCGGAAAATATAGTATAAAATAATGATAGAGAAGAGTTGTCAACGCTGAGTTTATTAGTTATTAAAATTATAATAATATTTCTTAATAAAAGGTAATAACAGGTGAATATTTTACTAGAGAATTTTGTATAGAGAAATAAACTATATAATCAGGAATGCTTCAATCTTGAGAGTATTAGAAAACGTATTATTTAATTTCTTTCAATTATATCTTTTAGAATTTGTTTTTCTTCAAAGAAAACAGTTTCAAATATTGCTAATATAATGTGAAAAAATGGCATGGATATTTTAATAGGACTAAACAGGGTTATAAATTCGCCAAATTGTCTGAAAGTTAATTTTAAGATGCTACATTTTTCTCAAAAAGTGTTGCATTCTTTGTTGAAACATTTTTATCTTGAAAAGGAAGTCAAGGATTTAATCAGTTAAAGCTTTCACGGAATATGAGACAAATTAAAATGTTATACTCAAGTTTCATTTCACTCATTCTTATGGAGAATGGAAGAATCTGGCCAAAGCAATGCCATTTAAGGTATAAAAGCCAAGATACCATAGTATAGTATATACAACATATAATACAGGATCTTTGATAAAAGTGTTTCGAAATGAGTGGTCGTTAATACTATATTTGACTACTATAGGAAGCTATTGTCTATTTAGAATCATGAAATTTGGTCAGAACGAATTATTCTATGCTAACCAATTTAATAATCTCTTTAGAAAGAATTTGATCGAAAGTCAATAGTCAGAATTATTGATTTCAAATAGGAAATTGAAATCAATTAATTGTCTGTGCGGTACTTCAATATTTTTTGAAAACAGGTAAACCACTGTCCAGGAGGATTTTTCATGAATTTTCTTTTTCCAGTTTTTCCAGTTGAGTACGTGCTTTGAAAGTTGATTGTTCTGGCCAACTGAAGAAGCCCCAACTGAATCTCCAGAGATGAAAACTGACTTTATCTGAACGCCATTTAATGGATTCATTGAAATTTTTTCGTATATTCTGTTAAAGCTTTATCAACCATCGGCAACAAATATGTAAATTTTCGAAGCATAAAAGTGTTTGTCGTTGTTATGTTTATTTATGTTTTTCTATGCCACAAATTGTGGGCCGAATTATTCATATTCCGAAATTATTTCCAATGTTTTCTTATTTTGATTTATTGATTTGAATTTTCTAATTTTTTCTCATATTTTTGGAAGTTTCTTGATTTCAACAATAATAATATTTTCAGTTTTTGAAAACAAATTGAATTGAATTTATTCGTTTTGTGCTTTAATAATTCGGAGTGATTTTCTTCCTATGAAATAAAGGCTTTATAAATAGAGGAGAAGTAAAGTAAATTGTGAACTATCAAAGTTAGGAATCTAACCTGATACCTTACAAGGTACACTAGTACAAGGTTTATACTGATGGATAGACAAATTTCTACACACTCAAAAATTCGGTGTTTCCACCACACCGAATTAGTGTTGAATGGAATCCATCCGATTTCGGTTTGTATTTACTGGAGTTTTATTATTAAATTATAGGAATTGTAATGCTTTTTCGATACGATTTACTCTCAATTGAATTTCATGATTCCACTCCTGCATTTGTTAATTCGCGAGTAATATTTCGAATATTAATAAAAAGTTTTTCTTACACCCCAAACAAATCGATGAAAACTAGAAAACTAGAGGACAAATTTTCCTTATCAAAACATAGAATAAACACTAACTTAATGAAATCTTTACTAAATTAGAACTCTTCAAACTTTGATGAAATTCTAAGCTCAAAGAAATTTCTGTACTCCCGAGTTATAATCATATTAACGTCATCCACATCAGACGACTATACAAAACTTTTCATGTAACTTAATATGCTTGAAAATATTTTCTGTAATTTAATTAATTACATAAAAATATCATAATAAATTTAAACGAAAGTTTTAGTTGATGAAAATTAGTTAAAATTTTCCTCTTCAAGACGTTATATAAGTAAACATTAATTAATTACTTTAAATATTGTATAATTGGTTATTAAAAACCATATTTTTAAACTAGTAGTTTTCAAAGATTATTTCAAATTTTCTATAATACACCTCTTTGAAAGAAAATTTGTCAAAACTCTATTCAAGGGTTTATAAAAGCGCAATATGACAAATCATTTTTGTAGTTCAAGATTTTCAGAAACATTTTAATTTCCATAATAATCCAAATGATGTCTCAAGTATTATGCGGTCTTTGCAACAAGTTGTCTGGACTACAAGCATATGCATAACTAACGATGTGCTAAGTGAATAAAATCCCAAATAAACTTAGAAAATGTAAATGTATACATTTTCTTTATAAAAAAAGAAAACCGAATAGGAGAACCGAAATTTTAAATAAATTACCTTTACATAATTTTAGAATTTAGTTCTCTAAAGTCTTATCGAAACAAAGTCTAATCATTTTTCATTATAATCTTTAAAGTTTAATGTCCATTTTCATAAAATATGAATATGTATTTAAGTATTCATATCACAGCAGAGCGTTCCTCTTTTTGCCATCGTCAAAAAAGCCATTTAATCCTTGTAAATATTTTCCAAATAAATATCACACGATATGCATTTTAAAAACATTATAAATCAAAAAAAAGAAAGGAAAATTATAATTTTCTTTGATAAACAAACTTTTGGGAGGGAAAAAACTTTGTGGTTTAAACATTTTGAAAAATTGTTGAACACCTCCGGAAATTATTAAAGGAGTGAAGTAAAAGACTTAAGTTCCTTCGAATGAAAGACCATGTAGATAGTTTATACAGTATACCTAAAATTAAAGTTTACACGATTAGAAATATGGGAGTATTTTTTAAACCTGATTTCATTTACTAGAATTTTGAACCAATATTTATAGGTGTTTTGGTTTAAATAGTTAATACAAATTATTGTCTTTACAATTGAAAGGTTTTGCAATTACAATATGTTGAATAACTGTTGTATTCTTTGAATAATAAGAATTTATAGAAAAAGTCAAATTGAGCAGATTATAAGTACATTGTAGTAGGATCGAGTTTGTTTAGATCTCGTTTTTAGAAACTGATGATGGTTCAAATCCAGATCTCGAGTTCTTAACAATTTTTATTTCTTCTCTTTGCCTTCGGTTTTAAATTAAAACAAACACCAGTTTGAAAAGTAAACCCAAATTTCCATTCATGCATTTAGCCTTGAAATGGAACATCTTGTGTCCATATAAGATACCTAATCTGAACTGAGGTTAATAATTTTCATAACATCTAGAGAACATCATTTGCAAATTAGAATCACCTGTCTACTCTATAAAAATTTCAAGTAATATTAGTTAAGTTTGTCAATATTCAGGTAAATTGATTTATGGCAGCAATGATATTCAATTGTATGCAATTTTATTATTGTTAAAATTTTTTTACTATGCTTATTAATAGAAAACTCTTTATTCCTGTCTCTTTTCACATAAATTTGTCTAATTTTGATATTTCATTTCTATTAGAAATCCTTTCTAGATAGTATGGAAAGGATTACAAGGCTTTGTAACATATTGGAAAGGACTAAAGACTATTTTAAAAGTGTTTTTCTTTTCCGTGGAGACCTTTCTTTGGAAAAATTGAAATTGAATTTAAGTTAGAAACAATTTTTGAAACTGTGTCAATTCAAAAAATTCTCGATTCTTTTTACCTACAGTAAAGTTTTCATTATTATAAGAATGATAATCGATATTTATGCTAAACGTGAATGTTCTAAACATTTTCCTAGCCTATAAAAATCACGTACTATTAATATTGAGAATGAAAAGTTTTTGTTCGATTTTCATTGAGTGTTTTTTCTATTTCGCATTGAGTTTCATAAACTTCTTCTTCTTATTCCTATAGCAGCACATCCCGTGGTTCGGGCCTTGGTCTTGTCATAAACAGACATAATTAATTAAGTATTTTTTTATATACAACAAAATTTCATGTCAAAGCAAGCAAATTTTGCGTGTATTGTCAAACAAAACAAACAAAAAGCAACGAATCAATAAAACCTAAATAAAATAGAAAAGTTTATATGAAATTGCCATTTTAAAAGCCTGGAAAATTAAGTTACAAGTCAATTAAATTATCCTAAAATAAGTAATAAAATGAATCGTTAAATTGTTTCAATAAAAAAAGGAAAACAGTTTAATAAAACACCAGAGAAATTGACGCCTTGTCGTCCTTTGATCACAACTATTCTTGAACATTAGAAGTCAGAGACACATTAATGGCTTCAGCGGTTTATTCATCGCCATTTATTTGAATCTATGAAAAAGTTATATCCTTGATTATTTCTTCAGTTCAGTCATAAAATAGTTTTCCTTTTTTACTCCTTTTTAATTTTATTACAGATGTTTTGAATTTGAAATTGATGATTTATGTTCGAGAATAAAAATAATTTTATCGATATTTGTGGAATAATTCAATTTGTTTGCTTTTTTTCGCGATAATAAAATTCTCCATAAAAGTGTCAAATATAGTTTTTATTATGGAACATTAAAATTATAATTCATCACATTAGTTTAAAACCATTATTTTTGGTGAAAAAAGAGTTATAATAGCATTATTTTATGAATGCAATTTAATATAAGAAATTTCGAAATATGAAAAATCTTATTTATATTCATAGAACTGGCGAATATTAAAAATTATTTATGGAGATGTATATATCATGTCCAAGAAGACAAGACAAACAGCTAGAGTATTCTGTTCCATTATGTGACACAAAAAGAAAAAAGTTAACGAGGACATACTAAACTATCCATCCAGTCTATCTTTAGAATTCATGAGATAACAGTTTTCTGGATTCGAATTACAATATACTAAAGCTAGTAAAATGGACGACAAATTGTTATCATCCTCATAAATAAACTTTCATTTGATACGGTGTATCTCTGGAAAATTAGTGTGTTTTCATATAAATTTTCTTGTGTAAGGCTTTTCATGTGATTGTGTTTTTCATAAATTCTAGTTACTTTAAATGGGTTCTAAACGTATGTTTTCACTAATATAAAAACATAAATGAAAAATATTGTCAAATTATATAGCCTTTCTATTCAAAATTAATATTCCATCGTGTTGTGTGACTTCTAACATATACGTACAAGTACTATCTGAATATTACAAATTCCAAAGAATATAGCCATCTGAAAACTTCAGTATCTCGGACTCAATATCTAAGATAGATGGGCGATGTTCACGTAGCAAAATTAATGTTATTCTCATGTATTCACAAAGATGCAAAAAATTCTATATTTAATGGCAAAGTGCTAATTTTCTTATATATATCGGTTATCACGTTCAATATGTTTTGAAAGAGGATGAAGAATAGTAATATCAAATTTCTCGATTTTAAACCTTCTATGGCAAATACTTCTAATCTACTCCCAATGAGAGAGCAGATTGAAAATAATTAGTTCAAATGGAATAAATTTTGATTCTTACTCTATATATATGCTTCAAGGCATTATTAAAGAGCGTAAGTACGAAGTCATGAAATAAATTGCATTTTGATCACCCCAAAAAGAAAATTGCAGTTAATTAATGTTATTCCGGTCCTATTACTTGGATAATAATGTCGAAAAGCAATTATTTTCTGTTGTATTAATCCGAGATATGCATCCCTTATCTACTTTTAAGAATAGGGATGAAAATAGTCTTGTTAGTAATACATCAGGTTACGATTCTGATTAAAATTTCAATAACTATTTTCTATTTTCTTCAAGTGAAGTAAGTTTTCCATTTGTTTTCACCAAACACTTTATATTTTATTTTAAAGAATTAATTTTTGTTTAACAATTTGATACGTTCCATCGATTATGCATGGAATAACTAATCGGTAAGGTAATCTTACCGTTTTCTTAAAAATTTCTCACAGCTTATTTGATTTTCTAAACTTCTTAAATATTTGATCTATGGTTCAATGAATTAAAACAGCACAACTTGCATCCGACTCGTATTCCTATATAAGAAGATTATACGATAGAATAACTTACAAATAGAACACCAAGTCTTTGGTTCAAGTTACTCTGATAGAAAAGTTGTTGCTTGAATTTTAGAATTGCAAATTTTCGTAGTGCAACTATAGTAATATAAAGGAAAATGTATTTTTTTTATGTAGAACTTCCTAAAGACCGTTAAGGTGATTTCGTTTTTTTTCCATTTTCATCAGCTTTCAGGTACTATATATAAGGAAATTTAATGTAGAAATTTTTCTCTGAAAGGACATAATCGGATTAGAATGTTTTTTATATAAATCGAAAAAAATAGATTTTACTCGCCAAGGTAAAACGATATTGAATGACACTTCGCAAATATAAAACACTAATGAAAAAGTAAATTGTATCTTATTGAAATACACTATTTTATGTCTAAAGCTAGTATCAGACTACATGGCAAAGTGCCATGTTTATGGCATATTTTCTGACATTTTTCTACCATGTAGTCTGATTGACACATTTTTCACGTCATGCGAATGGCTCGTGCCATGTTCTACCATATAAAAATGGTCGTATTGCCATGTAGTGTGATATGATTAAAAATTGTGCTACCATGTGAAGAAACGGCATATGGCACTATATGGCAGGAGATTTCCGCATGGCAGGTCGGCAAAAACTAGACTGCCATATAAATACATATGACACAATATTTTTTTACTTATTTTCACACATAATTCGAATTTAAGTTTGTGATAATGTGAATATATTTGCATTTCATTGTGGCGCAGGTAATTATTGCATTAAAACAATAATATTAATATTTATCAAATTTGCCATGTAGTGTGATAGGCTATGTGCCAAATAATTGTATGGCATGAATTTGTGCCATGCAATAGGTGCCATACACATGGCACTTTGTCATGTAGTCTAATACTAGCTTAAGGGGTGTTGGAAAAAAAATTAGGTATTACGACAAATTATGAAGCAGGAGTAGTTAACTTTAATATTTCAGTTTTAAAGTTCCTTTTTACTTTCCCGATAAACGAATGTTTTTTAGGAAAATACTGTAATCGTGCGAAAACCTAACTTTTGATCTAGAAGGGCTAGGAAGATGAAAATAAGTGCAAAATCTGTTTCATGGAAAATAATTAGCCCCATGTCCGTCCGTCCGCCCGTCCGTCCGCTTCTTTAAATAGTTAATAAAATCTAAATCGATGGTCGGATTTTCATGAAGTTTTCACCATTTTGGCGTTGCATCAAATGGCAGATGATGTTAGATTCTGGGCGAAAGAATTTTAAAGAAACCACTTTGAAACAAATAAGCCCATAAATTATTAAAATCAATCAATATTATGAAAAATTATTTTAAAATATATCACCTTAACTTTATTATTGCTTTGAAGAAGTTTTCGATATCGCGAAAAGTTTTACAGCGACTAAAAAATTGTCTTGTAAAATTTCTCCAAATTTAATGTTATTGATGAGAAAATTTATCTTATATAATTTGTGTAATAAATAAATTTTCGAAACACAATAAATAAACTTAATTAATAAAAGAATAAATGAATAATAGTTCTATTGTTAAATTGTATTTTTATGCCATAAAAATATTTTTCATTTAGAAGAACCACAAAATAATATTGTATATAAATCATTTTTATATATTAAAAAATATTATATAATTTATTTTGTAGGATCTAATGATACTGACTGGGTTCCAAATTTACTATAATTCAAATTTTGTCGAAAACATTAATGCTAATTCTTATACAATATATTGAAAAAATTCATCTCATGATGAAAAGTGTAATGAATTTTGAATTTTTGTAAGACTAAGTTGGACCGAAAGAGGTCATAAATCGAAGACAAAATCTTTTTTTTTCTTCAAAATTCATAACCAATTTAATTTTTTTCGAAATCACTTCAAATCTATTTTTGAAATGTCATAAGTTTCATATTGTGAAAATTTTGTAATTGCAATGGAAAATGAAAAAAGAGAACATAATAGATAAGAATAATTTGACGCCTTTATAACGACACCAATAAAATGTATTCAATTGAGTATTTCCTTTCAAAATAAATTCGTTTTATGAAGAAAATATTAGAAATATTTTGAATGGCATTTTATTGAGGTAAATTTTAGAAAAACCCTGTATTACATTCCCGTAATTCATTTTTCTAAGAAATTTTTGATATCTCGAGTCCGGTTGCTACTAATTAAAATTCGGAGAACAATTGAACAATTTCACAAAACCAACTAACAGTGAATTCATTTCGATTACCATTTCGAGTAAAACGAATTTCAGAACAAAATTTTCGTTTTTCATTTCGATTGAATTTCAGAACACCGATTTTCATTTTCACCATTCCATTTCACAAAAAGTGAAATGCAAAACATGGGTGAAAGTTAGGGTATAATGATGAATTCATTCGCTTATGTCCAGCAAAATTATAGGTGGTTTAACATACCAGCAAATTTTTCTCATTCGAAATTTATTAATTAGTAACCGGAAATCATTACTGCAAAGACTTTTGTTTATATTTTATGATTTTTCTTACGACTTACTCATTTGAAATTGTGAAATATCAAATCTTCAAAATTGTTCAATACTTAAAAATTGTTGTTAATTTAAAATTTGAAAGTCACACTATTTACATTTTCAAAAAGAATTACAAAACACAAATCTATTAAAATATATTTATTATCTAAGATAAACCCACCTGAATATAGTGGCAGAAAGTAAGCCACAAAATTCTGCCAAAATATGTTGAAAGTCTAAAAGTTACGAAAAGCTTAACAAGAGATCATATTTTATGGTTAAAAGGAGAGCCTGTGTTGAGGGAGTTGTCTTTAAACTGTCGCATTTTCTATATTTTAATAAGCAAGGTCGCAAAGATCTCATTAGGATATATTTTGAGAATTTCCATTCATATTCTTTCAAAGTCTTTAAAGGGAGGATGAGAGCTTTAAGCTTTATACTTCATAGTTCGGAATGGAAAATAAGTTTACACATATATTTATGAAAATAAATTAAAAAAACATCAACACATAAAATATATATAATTTAAAGAAAATCTTAAATGATGTAAATTTTGGAATTCAAACAGTATCTTGTCAACTTCTCATGTTTTTGTGGATGCATGATAAAGCTGATTCGGACATCTCGTATAGACCAATAACCGTTTTGGAGTAGAATTTGTCCCTTTTTTATATAAAAATCGATTAAACTATCTTGTATTACAAATTGGTGCCAAGTCAAGCAGTGACAAAAAATGAAATTCTATAAAATATTCTCAATAAATTGAGCAAAAATAATTTAATATTTGAATTTTAAAATTCCACGTTTTTTTCATTGCACTTCCAGAATAAATTTTTCTTGTATTTTTACTGTATGATAAGTTTTCACTGAGAAATTTTTCTATTAAACAAGCAATCCTTTAAAATTCCAACATTTTATTTCGAGTATTTTGACTAGTTGAATAGTTTTTTTTTCTTTTCCGAATTAATTAAATTGTATTGAAATTATGAAACGAACAAATTTACCGGGACCATCATCATCATCAAGAGCGGGTTTAAATCAAAAATCTCAACAACTTGATAACAAAAACCAAAAAGAACAAAATGAATATTTTCAAACGAACGCATTTGCTTATTTCAGGACTTCTTCCTTTAATATCAAAAGCTGGTATGTGATTTCTAGAAGGTACAAGTTTATGTTTAATTAGAAAACGCAATTAAAAAATTGTATATTGGGAATATTTTCGAAATTATCATTTTATTATTGGTTTTTGACATTTAAATAGCCAAGGTAATTTCCTACGAAGTAAATTCTTTAAAAAAATGTTTTCTAATTGTAGCGTAAACGTACCTTTGGTAGTATTTATGGTAAAATTTATATTTAACTCTTTCACATTGGGACATCTTTGTTTATGGAGTTCAACTTAGGTGAAACGACTAAAATGGAGAAAGACGTCCGAATGTTGAAAGAAGGAAGATTAATAATAATTTTAATTATTTTTTTATTGAAGAACGTGAAGCAGCTCTTAGATGGTTGAAGAGATTATATACCATGAATGGATCTGAAAAAGACCGAGCTATCAGAAATGATTATGTCTGGTTTATGTTGGTCCAATTAGAAAATGGCACCATAACTTTACCGTTTATAAAACCTCCGCCGGAAGGTCGTCTTAAGCCAGTCTCGAATTCAGTTGTATGTTCGAATATTTATTTATATTTATATGTATAATAATATTTTTTGTTGATTTATTTATTTTTATTTATTTCCAAAAACAAAAATAAAAATATAGAATAAAGAACTATATGAAAAAATTTTGGAGGCCGCCAATAAAAAAGCACCTTATTTAGATAATTTATCTGAATCTAAAGAAATCGTTGGTGATAAAAATAAGAAAAAATCTTTATTAATGAAACCATCAGAGTTTCAAGAAAATCAGCCGACACCACGTTATGGATTTTTTGTGTATGGAAGTTGCTTTAGTAATCAAAATGATTAAAAAACGGATTTATTTGAAGTTCCTTATGTAAATCATTGTTTATTCACAGAATTTTATTTTGTACTAATAAAATTTGTTATAATCAATCATTTTGGACTATTTGTAAATGTATGAAATCTATTTTAAATTCCGCTTTCAAGGATTCTTTTTGTTTTTACATTGGGAAGTCTTCCTTCACTTTCCAAACTGTGAAAGTCTCGTAAATAGGATTATGAAAGACTTCTAAACTCAGGAAATTACTATTAAAAAGTTTTTGATTTCATTATAAAGTTTCATAAAAATATTAATAGTACAAATCTACAAAAGGTACTATAAGAGTTATTATACGAAGGCTACTAGTTAACGATATCATCTTTCATCTATCCGTGAAGCAACAATATTTAATATTGCAAACATTTTAAAATATTTTTCATATTAATTACCTTTTGTGAAATAAAAAAATAAACTTTATGCACTAAGGAAAAGTATAAAGAATTGAATAGAAAAAATCTACTCAAGCGTCACTGTCAAACGAGCTTTTAATATTTTTCACTCAAAAATGCAATTATTCCAACGTTTAACTTGTATAGTACTATTTTATACTATATACAATGATATCATGCCATTTTATTCGGATATGAAAGAGTACGAGGAAAATTAGATTACGTGTCATATTTACAAAAAGCTCCTAAAATGTTGCACTTTCAACAGTATTTCATGTCATTTAGATGTTTTGAAAATCGTATGAGATTCAAAATGATTTAATATGGTTCAGGAACTCAAAGTAATTAAGTTAATTATAAAATGTCATGAGGCAAGTTTCTATAGTTTATTTACATACAATCCTTTAATTAAGTTATATGTAGAGGAACTTAATTTATATGTTGGATGTGGATTTCATTCAAATAGTTTGCAATTTATAAGATTAATAAGTTTTTAGACTGTGAGAAGCTAATGTGTTTTCATAAGTAGATGAATTGAAATACTCGCGTATATCATATTTAAATATGTTCCAAAAACAAAATTGATTTGATTGTTACACAAAATTCATATCAAAATAATAAATAAAAGGAAGACTTTGCACTTTATTTGGAATTAATCCAAAAAAAAGGAATAAAAAGATTAATAACAGAAGCAACATCAGTCAGAATAAAAACAATGCTTTTTTTTGGCAAAGTTCAATTCAAATCCTTTCCAAATTTATCCTTTTCTACCCGATAGTATATGGCTAATATTTTTGAAAGATATGCGTCTAGTCCTATACATTATACTAGTTTTGCCGGCAGTAATGGTTGAAGATTTACTTTGAATGCCGAAGCAATAAACGGCATAAGCTTACTGAATTACATCAACCCAATCTATATAATAGTCTTTCTAATTCATTCATCCGCCAACAATCTCACCATTATACGTAGTGTGTGTACGAATATTTTTGTTCTTGTTCTGGCGATAATAAAGTGTAGTTATATGGCGCCAGACGGCTTTATTAGAAAAAGCCTCAAAGGCAATACGATATTGGGCTGACAGTTTAACATTGGGTTGAAATTTTGTTTCGATATTTATCTAGTTGCAATTGTTTCCCAGAAATATACTAAACCGAATCATTAGTACCTATATTTCATAACATAACTGTCAACTAACATTCCGGGTTTTACTATGTAGTTAAACACTTTGAAGTTGGAGTTGTAACAGATTAAATAAATTTCTATGTTTGGAATTTAATTCAAAAAGCTATCAAGTTTTAATTGGTTATCTAAAATTATGAAAGATTTTGAAGGATTACACCAAAAATTGAAATTTTTTTTAAGATTCATAAATAAATCATCTTGAAAATTAGTTATTAAATTTTCTGAAAACTAATTATAAAAACGCGCCCGGATTTCTTATTATTTCCTTGTTAAAATTGTTGAGGAATTACACCTTCGTGATGGACTCCAGCCAGTTTGCACCTTTTATACAAAAGCTTTAATTTATAGAAATAAATAAGTTGTTCTGTGTACTCTTGGTGATGATGATGATAATTCTAACAACTCAATTTACATGTGCGTGCTCCTGTTTTGTGGCTATATAGACTATCGCTTGTACACTTCAATTATAGTTTCGATTCTATTCATGTTGAGTACTCTGCATTTTGTATCATGATTTAAATTATGCAAATCTGATGAACACGCATTTGAATTTCGGCGTAATAATGTTTTAACTGCATTCTACACCTCAGTTATTCCTTTGATTTAAATCCTTTATTAGTCGATTTCTGGTCGAATGCATTTAATTTTAGTGCCATATGGTTCATTACTTTTAAATGAGTTTAAATTTATCAAAGTAATTTTTACAACCATTTAAAATTATTCATAAAAATATATTTGTTGCCAAACATATGTCAGGTCAGGATAAGTATAGAATAAATATAAGAAGAAGCACGAATACGAATTCCTTCAGGTCCTCATATTTCAAGTTGGGTGCAACAATTCAAACTGTTAACAGCATGCTATTAATTGATTCTCCAGTCTTGTAGGAAACAATCTAATTAAAACTGGAATTGTTTACAAAAAAAAACGTTAATAAGTGGGAGTTGGAAGTAATTGTTGTTGTTGGTTATGAAACCCATTTACTTATCCTTTTATTTTAGTGGTAAGAAATTATTTTCTATTTTGATGTCTTCACAATATAAATGAATATAAATATGTGTTATCATCGTTTCCCATTGTTTATTCTACAAATCAGCAACTATATTTAAAGTGTTCCAGCATGAATGCAAATTAGTAAAAGCTTTTTCTATAGGAAATTTGTTTTCAAGAAGAAAAACAACATTGTGTTTTGCTTATTTATGAGCGTAAAAAAAGGAATGCACTTTAACTCCCAAATGGCTCTGAATATAATGAATTTTTTCGCTGTTTATATTTACTTAAAGATATAACAACTTTTACCACAAATTTTATATATTAAAATTAAATTAATATTTTTTGGAATTTTTCAAAAATATTCTTCTAACTTTTTTAATGGAAAACTTCTTATTTTCTTTTAAAATCCTTGGCTACAGATTTAAACAACTATTTCTTTTTTTTTTTAAATCAATTTTTCAAAGGATTAAATAAAATTTGACCATTTTAAAAGGATTCCGTTCATGTTTTCGACTCCGAAAAAAAACAATTTTATACAAAAAATAAAATAAATATTTCGGATTCAATTCGTGACGATTCTTATGGAGACTTTAGTATATACTATATAAAATCCAAATCTTTTATTTTTACCACCAAAAAAACCAAAAAATTGGGTATTCATTAATTTTTAAAGAAGCTTTAATTCAACTAAGGAAATTTTGTTGTTTTCTCCCAGTTTTTAGGCCCTAAAATCATGATCTTGAATATATTTTCAATATAAAAATTATTTTAACCTAAATTCCATGAATCTGTAACAAACAGATGCTGTAAACACTTCTCAGAAATGTGTTTTCCGTCTATACTTATTTATTTCTGCATTATTTTGTATCTGAAAACTGTAACCGACAATATATATGAATTTTTCATTTTTTTTGCTCTTCATCTTGCCAACATCGATCGCTATATTTAACCCTGGGGATGTATTATGTCAAATGTATTCTTTAGAGCTCATTCCATATTCGTTATATTGTATATCATAATATCCAGTGGGATATTTTCCTAATGTGATCCACATCTACACCCTTCAACATAGAAATCCAAGTTAAGCTTTATTTATCATACCACACATACACACACACTCAAAGACTACATTCATCTAAGATCTTTTCATCTCCTTTACTTAGATTTGGTTGTATCTGCAGAGGATAGAATCTGACTTAGGTTTTCTATTTGGAACTTTTTTCTTTGGGATTTAATCTTTCTTATAAACAAATTTGTTAAATATTTTGGAAGCATTAATTAAAGAGTATTTAAATTTATGGTTTGGCAAATATTGAGAGATATACCTGAAGAGGGAAGAAATTATAGGAACTTGTTCTTACATAATATATTCAAAAAAAGGGAAACTAATCATATTATATCAATTATTAACACTTCTATAGTTTCATATCATACCTTTAGGAAGTTGGTTAGTACATAAATGAAACTTTTTCCACCATATTCAAATTTCAATGATAATTGATTTTCCCAAGAATATTTTCCATTGATTTTAACAAAAAAGAGAGCAAAAAAACACTGTATGAACATTTTTCTCTTTCAACTTTTGATTTTGCTAGGAAATTTTTTTTGCGAACTTAAAAATGTTTGGAAAATTTTAAGATTTTCTTTCCACACTTAACAATTTCCAGATGAAGAAATTTATGAAAATTTTTCATAAAATAAAAATATATGACAGTCAGGAAAATCGTTTGATGAAGAAAAAAACATAAATCGTAGATTTCAAAAGAATGAAAATAAAATCAAGTATCCTAAGGTACCAATGATGGTACTGGTTTCTGTTAAGTAAGGTTTTTCCCGAAGCCATATTGTAGAAGTTCATATTCGTAGAAATTTTTACCAAAAAGGAAATTCAAATCCTATTAAGGCAAGCGTTGGGCATAAATATACAAAAAAAAAATTTCTTTTATTATCCAATTGAAGAAATATGCAAATTTCTCTTGGGAACTAATTTTGTCAATTCTTCAAAAAAATTGAGAAGGAACACTGAACCAAATTCGATTTTAAAAATGAAGCTTCTTTAATGTCATGACATTATACATACATGTAACTTACATAAATTATAAAATTAAAAATCCATTTGGATTGAACATGCCCTTTTACTTTATTTCTATGTTTCAAAAAAAAAAGAAAACATGAATCTCATATGCATGACATGTAAATCCCTTAGACGTATATAATCCCTTTTATATGAACTCGATTGGATATTATTCCACATCATTCAAAAAATTGTCTTTAAAGTCCATTGGGAATTATCAATAATGAAAAATAAGAGGGTGTTTCGAACAAGACTCATCCATTATAGACTTTAATTACAATATATTCTTTGCTTAATAATAAAAGTACGTGTAATCAAAGATATTAGTTTTCTTTAAGAACATTTCAATTAAATTATTAGCAACATTTTCAATTAATGACATAATCTGGTGAATTGGATAAATATCCATTAATTATATTTAATAGATAAGGTGATGAAAAAATTAGATTTTATACACTTAAAATGTTTTCTGCTAATTTTTACATTATGTAATTTGTAGGTCGATCATTTTATATCCAGTTCCGAGTGGAGAAAAGGTGGCTTTTTCTTCAGCAAACTGCTAAAGATACTACTATTTTGTTTCTCTAGAAATTTAATCTTCTGTTGAGATTTCGTTATAACTGTGGTCCATCTCTTTTGTAAAACTTCAATGTAACAATAGTTACATTTCTTGTTGAAGAAACAACTCGTTTTACTACAATGTCGTCCTTCAGAAAACATTCTTTAGAATTGAAAATATTGAACGAAATATATCCTTTCATTTTTGTGCAAGATTTTTATGAATAGATTTTCTGCCAATAAATATCTTGACACGTTCTTCAACCATGAACGAAAGTAGCAATAATGTTGCTATTGTTTCTTTTCAAAACACTTGAAAATAAAGTCAAATGATAGACATAGATGTAAGAAAGTCACTTGAAATCTTCAAACGAATCCATATAGAAGACAATTGGATCAAAATTTTGAAGAACTTTAGACCATGAAATCAACTTCTTAACCGATTGTCAAGAAAAAGTTAGAACAATTTCAATGAAAGGATTTTTCGTTGAATTTATATTATTCGATGGCAAAAAAATGCTATTTGCAAAGTTTCTTCTAACCTTAAAGGTATTCTAAATTTAAAAATCCTTTAACAAATTAGTTAAATTATATAAAGAAATTTATATTAAACTTTTAGAGCTCAGACACATATGCTTTGATGAATTTCTGTCTGTACTGGGCATTGTAACAAAATGCCAAAACTGTTACCACATAATACTCGACTTGATTTCAGTGAACAAAACCGTATAATGGACATTCGAAAATTTCATTTAAAAATCAACTAAAATATCTGCTTGTTTTTTTTTAATAATATTTTTTGAATGTAATAAAAAATGGGCAGAAAAATAATTTAAAAATTCAATTAAATGCCAGAGTATTCAATTAAAAGCTCGAAAAAGCGCCCAGAATCATTGTAAACACAGCAATATAAAAAATAAATTAACTCGAATTCATTCGAGCGGGATATAGAAATTGAGCTGGGATATTTTATTTGAGTCCAATTTTTATATGAAAATGAAAAAAAGGATTAAACTCTGCATGATTTTCTTCATACCCACATGTGACCACCAACTCTTTCATTTTATACTGCAATCTTTTTGTGCAATTAAAATTTGCCATTTGCCTGCTGTTCTCGCGAAAAAATTTTTTTTTTTGGATTTTTCCAGCAGTATGTTTCACTTGTGAAAACAATTAAAATTAAAGGACAATATTTTGTTCACTAAATTGGCAAACTACGAAAAAAATATGTTGCAAAATATAAAATTGGCTGAAATTCAAAAGGTCTTATAATAGAAACTATTGCAGGACTGAAATCATAGTGAATGTCATCGTATTGTAGTGATTTTGTATTAGAATGTAGAATAATTAATTAACGTAATTGTAATAATATTTGGCCAATTAATTTGATAAATTATTTAAAGCTAAAAATTCAATAACTCCTTTTAGATATTTCATAAGAATTTTGAACAATGATTTCCCATTTGCCTTTGTAAAACTGACACAACTACTTTCATTAATAAGGAAGGAAAAGAACCGGAAAATCTCTTTTCAAATAGTGTTGACTTCCTTATTATGGAAAACTATGCACTTTGCATATTCTACAATATTTACTCAGAAATTACGAAAACGAAAGTGCAGGAAAAATATTAACTTAAATAGAAGCAATTTCCCTTTAATTTTTTTTAATAGATACACAAGTACATCGGTTTAAAATGTGTCCTTTTTATTTCTTAATTCATTTTCTTCATTTCTAAACCTTCATCCATTTTCTCTTGACTTCCTATTATCATATATTGGTATTTAGAAAGTCATTTCTTATATTTACTTTTTATGCGTAGTCATTCTTTTGAAAGTTTCCTTTTAACTCATTCAGTAGAAATTGATTTTTCTCGTAATGGATTTGTCAAAGATCAAGCTAGTCTTGATATCAATTTGCAATTATAATAGACTTCCCATATAGACTTTCTTAAGTACCAATAATAAAAAGAAACATATATTCTTACTCAGTTCTTTTACAATATTGATTG
Organism: Xylophagus ater; assembly: GCA_963422695.1. NCBI lineage: Eukaryota > Metazoa > Arthropoda > Insecta > Diptera > Xylophagidae > Xylophagus > Xylophagus ater. The sequence goes on along the minus strand of OY730486.1, from coordinate 6,227,677 downwards.
AAACTTATATCACTTTAACTTTTAGTTTTCCTACGGGATATGAAAACTTTTCTTTTGAAAAAAATCGAAGAGCTTTATTGTAGACTTTTCTTAAAAATTATTTACATATATTAACTCATAAATTTTTATGGAATAATGCCAAACATTATTAAAATTTAAACTATAAGAAACTTTCCGATAAGAATGAATATGTTTGCATTAATTTTATATAAAAGGATTATAATTTTTTTAAGTATTATCAAGTTTTAGTCGCAGACTTCGAGTTTGAAATTAGAAGCCAAAAAAAATGCATGAAACTCTGAAACATGTAAGTATAAGAAACAGTTAAAGGGACTAAAGGAATAGAATTCCAGTATATTTATTATCTTCATTAAATCTGAAATTATTCCGAAAATATCCAAAATTCTCTAAAAAATTTTTCCAAAATGTTATTAGCCACAAAATTGAAGCTAACGAATCTAGAGAGTCATTATAATGGGATTTGCATACACTCAACGAAAATTTTCAGCACAAATAAGCTGTAATATAAATTTAATTTAATCTTCCAAAAGCACATACGATTTCTGATAATAGAATAATCATAATATTTAGTATACTTCTAAGTATATGTCTTTAAAAAACAATTTCTTAAAAATTTCCATTTTTATTTGCACAAACTGTGAAAATTGCAGTTAAGAATTTTCTTCTTCAGGAAGAATGCAATGTACTGCAAGATTTCCTGGGAAAATGTTATTAAAAAAAACTGTTTGTGATAAATATGATAATTCCAATGCAACTCTTGCAACAGGTGGATTTGGGAAATTGTCAGAGGAAGAAATTAAAAACAAATACGTTGACCCGGAAAGTAGATAAAATATTTAAATTTCTAAATGTTTCTTTTCAAGTGAAATGAAGGCAAATTTACATTTAAATAAGATCATTTAAATTCAATTTTGTGAAATAGGAAACATAATGAAAATCCTGTAGAGTAAAATGTTTCATGTGCTGATTTTCGATTAATGTTTTACCTGAATGAAAAAAAAATGTTAATAAAAATTATTAAAAGGATCAAAATATATATTAAAAAATTTTCCACATCATAGAATACATAATATATAAGGGTTCTGAAACCCCCTTTTAAAATAAGTCTATTACTAATAATAATTACATTTCATTTTCCAATAAAATATAAATTTTAGTTAGTTCCTTAGAAAGGGATCTTTCTCTTGATATTCATATCTTAATTTAACATTTGAAGGCTTTCCTTAATTCACTAATTAAAATAATTATTAAAGGTCGAAAACCATATGCAATATAAAATGAAATATAGGTACCTAGCAGATCTATCTAAATTCTCATCTTTCCATTTATAGACCTATAACACTAAAAATGACATAATTTAAACACTGTCATTTAATCAAACTCTCATCTAAAATGTATGAATCCTTCGATTATGATTTTATGATGAAAAGTTATTATATATACACTTTCAGATAGATGAATAAATTGGATATATGTGTGTACGACAAATATGAAACTTCAAAGAGAATAGAAATTGAGTTTTGGGCACTGAATATCTACCATGGAAACATGAAGAAATTTTGCCATCATTAAAATTTTTATGACATATCTTTATTACTTTATATGTGGCATATATAGGATACCAAGGACGATTGGGAACTTGATGTTGGAGAGTTAAAAATTATTTATATTTTTCATATTTATTCAGTGACTTAAGAACTGGATGGTATCATGAGAGATACGTTAACTCCATGCATTCCTTGGGGTTTTCGGCGGCCAAAAATTTATCAGTGAATTTTATTTATATTATTTCATTGGCAAGTATAAGTTGGAAAACTGTTAAAGCGCATATTAAAATTGTAAACCAGAAAGAAAATATGCTGGGCTATACAGATTCAAGACTACATCATAATTATATTGTTATCCTATATTTATCCTCGATTTAAAATTATTTACATCCTAATTAACTATGAAGGATACATATCAGAATAAGTGAGTGCAGAAATGGGATGGAAACATTTTTAAATTTCATCATTTTCAAAGTACACCCAACTCTTCTATAAAACGGTTACCTACAGCACAGTTTCGATCTAACACGGAACAAGAATCAAGAAAAATTGCGACAACCCTTGTTCCCATTTTCTTCTTCAGTAGAAACCTATTTAGCGTGTTATACGAGGGTTGGGTATACTTTACTGAAAAAGTTTTAAAAGAAACATTTGTAATGAAAAATTTCTGTCAATAAATATGGAAATGCCATTTCATATCATTTACTTACGACGTCAATTATGTTATTACAACATCGCTTTTTTATCGATAGAAGAAATTATGCAGTCGTTTTGGCAAATTGAACACTATAAGGCTGCTCTCTCAAAATTCTCTGTTGAAGACCAAGCTTGTGAGGATCACTATGTTCAAACGCATACTAGAAATAATTGTGGCCGATATGTTGTGAAATTGCCTTTTAAAAGGTCACCAGCTATACTTGGAACGTCGTTGGAAGTAGCACAGAAACGATTTTTTAACTTAGAAAAGAAATTCGATAAAAATAGATCCTTGCAAAGGGATTATTCTGCATTTCTTCATGAATATTTAGCAATGCAGCATATGGAGGAAGTTCCTGAAACTATGGTTAAATTAATTCAACATAAGTACTTCCTACCTCATCATCCGGTCATTAATGAAAATAGCTCATCCACCAAACTTCGTGTTGTGTTTGATGGTTCATCAAAATCTAGTACTGGTTTTTCAATTAATGATTGTTTACTGGTCCATTCAAAATGATATTTTTACGATTTTGTTCCGATTTCGACTACATCGGTATGTTTTAACTGCTGATATTGTCAAAATGTACCGACAATTCAACGTTGCTGCTGATGATAGTAATTTTCAATTTATTTTGTGGAGAAACTCCACATGTGAGGACGTGAAATTCTATCGATTACGAACCGTAACATACGGCACTGCTTCTGCTTCATTTTTGGCTATCAGAAGCTTGGTACAATTAGCCATTGATGAACAACATAAACATCCAGTTGCTTCAAAAATTGTTCAGAGGGATTTCTATGTAGACAATCTTATGACAGGAGCAGATACTATAGAAGAATTGGTACAAATTAAATCGGAAGTATCATTATTGCTTCAAAAGGGCTACCTTCCACTCAGAAAATGGTGTTCCAATTCAGAAAAGGTCATTGCTAACGTAGCACAAGAAGATAGAGAAAAGTATATGGAAATGGATTGTAACGCTGTAGTCAAAACATTAGGTATGATATGGAATCCTAAATCAGATGCTTTTCTTTATTCTTATTTAGATAATAGCAAAACAGATAGAGTCACAAAGCGAAATGTTCTGTCTCAAATTGGAGAATTTTTCGATCCACTTGGACTAATAAGTCCACTAGTTTTATCAGCAAAAATATTCTTGCAACAGTTGTGGAAATTTAAATTACATTGGGATGAAAGTTTGCCTCAATAATTATCAACTTATTGGAATTCATTTGTAACTGATTTGCATTTCTTAAGGGAGGTGGTCATTAAAAGGTATGTTACTGAGTCGCAAGCGGTTTCAACTGAAATTCATGCTTTCTGTGATGCAAGTGAGAAGGCATACGGAGCATGCATTTATTTGCGTACTATTGGTGTTAATGGAAAGGTTATGGTTTCGTTGCTTTGCGCAAAATCGAGAGTAGCACCACTGCGGATAATATCATTACCTCGTCTTGAACCCTGTGGCGCACTACTATTAGCAGAGTTATTGCATCGCGTCACTGCTATTTTTGAAGGCAAAGAACTGAAAGTATGTTGCTGGGCAGATTCAACAATAGTTCTTTCTTGGTTAAGCTCTGAGTCATACTTGTTTAAATCATTCGTAGCCAATAGGACCACAAAAATTCAAGAATTAAAATCAGATTGTAAATGGAATCACGTGCCCACAGATCAGAATCCGGCTGATATTGTTTCTCGTGGAGCAACTGCTAAAGAATTATCAAGTTCATCGCTATGGTTTTCTGGTCCAGCCTTCCTTCACTTATCAGAAAATTCTTGGCCGGCATCATATATAAATCCAATTCAAGATTTGCCGGAAATGAAATCACAACTGTTTTCGTGTTTGGCCTCATCAAACAAAATAGATTTAATCGCAATTAACAAATTTGTTAACTCTTATTTTCGTATACTGCTAGTATTTGCTATTGTTCGCAGATTTATTCAACATAAAATAGAAAGAAATTCTGGACCTATATCGACAATCGAACTCGACCTCGCTCTGAAATCTATCGTTAGAAATTTACAAATGGTGTATTTTGCAAAGGACTATTCAAAACTACAAGCAGATCAACAAATTCCTCGTGACAGTCGACTTGCCAACTTAAATCCCTTTTTAGATACTGATGGATTAATTCGAGTTGGCGGCCGGATCAAATATTCAAAACTTAATTATGACGCCAAACATCAGATGGTGCTTCCTCAGAAGCACCCATTCGTCTACGCTCTCATTTCACACCATCACATAAAGTATCATCATTGTGCATGTCAAACTTTACTTAACATTCTGAGACAACGATTCTGGATTTTATCAGGAAGATACGCAATCAACAAGATTATAAGAAAGTGTCTTATTTGTATACGAACACGTCCAATTCTACAGTTTCAAATAATGGGAAACTTGCCACCTGATCGAGTTATTCCAAATGATGGATTCTTAATATTTTTTAAGAATTTCTTATTATCGAAAATTTGTAGAAAAAAAAAGGAATTTTGTCTTGAACCCTTTTATTGAAACAAAACTATTACAACGAATGAATTTTTATACAAAAGAAAACATATTTTGAAAAGAAGACAAACTAGATCAAAAAAAAGAAAGAAATAAAAATGATTGTTACAGTAGTAAAATTTACATGAATAAAATAATTAAATAGTATGCCAAGTTCTTAACAGATCCTGAAGATTTTCGAAAGACGAAGTTAAGTAAATATTTTGGTATTTACCTGTTTCCATATATATATAACATATATAGGCTTAAAACGCTTATTCTAATATTCAATTTATCATTCAGAAAAGTCGTTTCAAATAATTTTTCATTTGAATTTTGAAAAGAAAATTTTTGAATCCTTCTTTACTTAAATATAAAATAATTTAATTGAAAAGGTTGAAATATAAATCAAAATATTATAAAATATTGAAAGGAAAAAGAATCCAATTTTGAAAATATAAAATCCCTAAACTTTACTTATATATCCGTATTTGTTTATCGCACAACATTTCTGTGGTGCTTTATTTCGCGGGATATATTTTCGTTTTGAGGGAAAAAAACTCCATTCTTCCGCATAGATACTTTTTATTTAGATCAAAAAGTCCTCAGGGCTTGATTTCATAAAAGGGATGTTAATTCCATTTTTGTCAGAAAAATTGTTGTTGCAATGTTGCCTAGGTCGATTTGTATTTTTATGTTTTTTTTCGCAGTACATAGTTCATTTCATAGGGTTTAAATGGAAATTACCCTTATCTTTTTCAGACAAAAAGGGAAAAATGCCACTGCATTTATTCGTTACTATTTTTATAAGATAAAAAGGATATTATTTCAAAATTATATATTTTTTTTTACTACACTTTAGAGACCTAAGCGTATGTGTTTGGTACACATTTTTTCTTCCTTTTTTGGGATAGAATTGTTCGGTGAATAAATTTTAAGTTTACTTCGATAGAAAATTCTTATATATATATTTTGTGATCGAAAATGAATTTCTGTAGAATTAACTTTTATTCCATTTCATTAAAAGTTGAACTTTCTTATGGCAAAAAAGTGATAGTTTGTTAAAATTTGAAAAATAAAGTCTCCATAAAGGACGAGAGACTTTTTATGCAAATAATTTTTCTTAAATAATAAGAACACTTTACAAAAATTAGATGCTTGTTAGGAAAAGTTTCGATTACTAAATTTTAATGTTTTTAGTGTATACTTAAATGGATTTCAAACTACTATATAAAAATTAGTAATAATTAAAAAATAATATTTTCCATTATGTTCAATTTATAGCCCATGCTAAGGTAATTTTTAAAAGTTAGGATTTTGTTTGCAAGAACCATTTCTTTTGAAGAATAATGAATAAAATCTTTGAGTTAATTAGTTGAAAGTTAAGTTACACAAAAACCCAATTTTCCTTACAAAATTTAGGCGTCATTAATCAATAAGGGTAAACTATCACATTAAACAAAAAAATAATTAAATATCTTACGATTCAGAGATTATGTTTTTGTTAATACTAAATTAATATCCAAGAATAATTTCTTCATTTAACTTTCTTCATATGAAACTAATCCTCAGACATATCACATTCACAAGTTTTAGAAGTCTTTTCAAAGATTTTCTAATATCCTATGTTAATTATCTCCAAGGCAAATATAAATTCCATTAACTTTTTTGTTTTTGTTATTGTTCATTTAAGAAGAAGTTAAATATTTACCAAAGCATTAGACCTGAAACTGATATATGGTAGATAAACGATAGTGTGTGTCATAAAATTGTTGTATTATACAAAAACCACAAGAAAAACGTTTTTTTTTCATATTAAAATTTATACAATCCTATACCAAATGACTATGATCTACACTTTAAACAGAACCATTTATTTCAGTGCGGAAAAGGAACTTAATTAGACCAGAATTTCTTCAGTTCAATTCCCATGAAATTATATTTCATCGGTTTGTTACAATTGTCTGCAATTGAATTTATGGATTATTGCTCATCGAATTATAAAAATAAACCCAGAAATATATTAATTTGTAGCATAAAATGGTTTATTCTACATCATTCTATTCTGTTATTTTTAATTAAGAAATTTTATTAATATCGCCGTTTAATGGAGTTAAAAACTAAATTAAATTAGAAGAATATGTATATGTATCTTTTAGTGATTTGTTCTGAATTCGAATGTAGTAAATATGATTTTGATATTCTAATTGAATCCAAAATTGTTTAAAAGAGGAAATTAGTTAATACCGAAAGCTTCTGTTGCTGAAATATCAACAAAAAATCGATGTGGTTTCTAATAAATCAGATTTATAATTATTGCATTCTGAAGAATTAAAATCGTTATTGACATCTTCTAGTGGACATTCTAAATTAAAATCCATATGTTTTTTTAAAAACACCTCTTTTCAAAAGATTTCATAAGGAAATTCCTTAAAATTTCACTTCAAATAGAAGCATATACCATTTAGCTATCCTGAGATATTTTCGGTATAAAAAACCTTTGGGCATCTGCCATTGGAAATAACATGGGTTTCGGTGTAAATGTAGAACTTCACTGTCAACTTGGGCAGGCATTTTGAGGTTTTGTTTTGCGTTCATGTTTAAACACAAAAAGTGTCTGGAACAGATTTTCAGAAAATTTCTATTTAGACTGTGTGAGATAAATATTTTGAAATGAAAATATACTTTAAAATTCATTTCAATTAGTAGTCTTTTCTGTTGAAATAACTTAAACTTTTCATTTATTCACGTGTGGTAAATTTTTTTAAATTTATTTATGTTAGATAATAATTACATAATAAAACATGATGAATGTTCTCCCAAATGGATTTTCAATAAAATTTCATAAGAAGACTATTGAACGAACCATATTCATGTAAACCGTAATAACCTATGACCACTATTTCATTTTAAATTATACCTCATTGTTGTGGTGTCTCTTATAATATCCGAGAAACGAGCAAGGGTAACCTTATAGAAACGGAAACATACTTTGTATGGAACTTCTTCAAAGTTTAAGTTAACAATATCAATGTGAAAGCATCTACAAGAAGACAAAGTACCATAATAAAGAGCATCCATTAAACTTGTCGGTAGAAAGAATACTTCTTCTTTTAGTCTTATGCAATTTAATATCATGTTTTTTTCATACAATCTAAAAGGATTTATTTCCCTAATATCATGTATTGTAAAAGTGTAATTTAATCCAATGGAAGATGTTTCTTGATACTATTTTTCTGGATGCAGGTTTTGCGATTATATTGAATCGATTTTTTCTAAAACGAATAAATTTTCATAATATTTACGTTAAAGATACACAATTTGAAGAGAATCTTATTGTTAACCAAACTATTTGAATCGTTCTTATTGGAAGACCAAAAACCCGATTGTTTGTATACATTTTGGTAACAAAAAACCGCATTTAAGAAACTTCGATTTATATTATTGTAGAATCTACTTCCTTATTTATACACATACTAAATAGGGTTTGACCTAAAATCAGACAAAGATACACATTTATTTAAGAAATCAATCAATATCTTGATTCAGATCTAAAACTTTGGCCATTATTGAACGGTCAAACAAATTAAAATAAAAAATTTAGAAAAACAATTTTGTATAATTAGAAAATATTTAAGAAATCTGTTATTTTATAATAACCCTTTTGAAAATTAAAATATTTTAAAATAAATATTATAAAATAATATCCGTAAAAATTTTAAATCTTAAAAGAAAAAATAATAAATGTCCGAATTGTTAGTTTTCTAGTTTGTTTTTATTTTCAAAGTAAATAGAAGTCAGTCCCGGCTTTAGGCATCGCAAAATAAATAGGAAAAATGTCCCATTAAGGAACATAAATAAAAATTAAAAAACATGAAAATAAGAAAATTGTTTATTTACCATAACCCTAAAGAATGAAATTTTGGGGGAAAAATGAAAATTTTAAAAAGTCAAGGCATCTTATTACATGAAAAGCGAATGAATCTTAAAAATTAAGAAAAAATGTATGTACATAAAAAAAAGGAAATTCCTAACATCTTCCAAAAAATGTACGAATGGAAGAGAAAAAGCTTTCTTCTGACGAAGAAGAAGTAAACAACTCAAGCCAAAGCAATTTTAATGCGACATCGCCTGTGGAGTTGTACAAATCACTTTCTGAGTTACTTTCACTGCTTTCACTTAAATGGGTATTTCTACAATACAAAAAAGAAAAAGATATACTAAGTTTTTTTTGGTACTAGAAAATGAAATGAGAAGGCGGAAGGAATTGGATGTGGAAAATAGATGAATGTTTTTTCATGGTTTGGAGGGATTTCTTATTGCTGTCTTCTTAACCACATGAAAAAACATCCTTAAGAGTTAAGAAATGAAAAGAATAAAAAAAAAGTCCCTTTGATTTTGGTTATTTTGCCTTCTAGCTTTTCTGACTTTATGTTTGTGTATTTTGGAAAATATTGACACATTCAAGAGATTGCCAACAATAAATGTTCTTATTTGTACTTTATTATAACTTTAAAGAAAACAAAATTATATAGTTTTAAAGGAATCTACATATGTCAAACTATTGATTAATAAGTTTGGACTCATTTGTGCATAGAGCCAATTCGAGAATAGGCATTATTAAACGTTAGTCCAAGCAGTTTTCGAATCTTTATATTACCCGTTTTACTACCATGGTTAGAGCGATACTTGAATATGCTAGTCAGGTATGGTTTCCGTACCAGAAAGTTCATATTAATAGGTTGGAGTCTGTACAAAGCAGATTAATACGATTGAGCTTAAGAAACCTTCCGTGGAATAAACCGTTCCTATTGCACCCATACCAAGACAAATTAAAATTAATGTTTTTTTTATTTTCTAGAAAAGCGGCTCCTAGTAGTTTTCAATTTCTAAATTTTGAATGAGGATATTGATTTTCTCTTCCTTTGTGAGGTTTGTGGAATTATTCCGAACTATACAGCATAAAATTGAGTACGGTAGAAACAAACCGATCAAATACTTCCATTTTTGTTTGAGCAAAATAGATTTTTAAGAAAACTGCTATATAATAATGAATTTTGAGTCTTGGTAGGATGGCATCCATGAAAACTAATCCTGTTTCCATTGAAAAAAAGTGATTGTCCAATTTTGAAAAATTTCAAAGTGAAGATTAAAATTCTAGTTTATTTTCCATTTACAACGAAATTCTGCTCAATCGGAAAATACTTACTAAGAAAATTTTGTTAAAAATAACGAAACTAATTTTCCTGAATAAACATTAAAGAAAAACAAAGTACATATTGGCAATTTTTCTTTTGATACATTTTAAATAACAATTTCGTAAAGAAATATTATTTAATGGGGGAAGAATTTCTTTCAACTGGTATTTCGATATCTTCAAGGCTAAAAATGCACTGAACTGTAATCAATTGAGAATTGATTGAATTGATTTGATTCTCGAATAAAAAAGAAAATCAAGTTTGAAGAAATTCTGGTTTTAAAAAGTTACCCCACTTATTCTGTTTTTAGAAAAGTTCTAACCGAAATATTTTTTTCTGCTTAGTCATAAGTTTTCTCAAAAAGGAAAAGTGAAGGAAAAGTCATATTAAAACACTACTAAACATTTTTCATTCTTGTTTTTTTTTACTTTTAAGAGTAATCCTAGGAATAAAAGACTTTATGCGTAAGATTATGCACCAAAAATTGTAATAGTATGTCTTATAGTGAAGGCTTTAAAGTGAATATCTTGAAAGTCATTTATATGAAATCTTGACAAATTACTTTTACTAGCAACATGTGCTTTGCTTGATGTATGAGATGACACCAAAAATTGTATTATAAGATTCTCTAGAAAGCTGGTGAGGTAAATGAAATTCTGATATATTTTACCTTATATTATACGTTTTTGGACGTGATTTAGGAATGGTAATAGGATAAAGAGCGGAACTAAATAGGACCAGGAGTTTAATGGGACATAAATACATTTATGCAGATCTCTCTTTCCGAATGGTAATGTCACCTTTCGTTTCATTTGATCTTATAGTTTAGAAATAAGGTTGATCTGAATGGCATAGTAATCTTTTACAATATCGTGCAAGCAACAAAGTTTTACGCAATAATAAACGTTTTCTTTTTAGAGGAAATATCGAAAACAAAATAAATGGCCAATTTAGCTCCAACAATTTTAATCCGTAAAAATTTTGAATTAATATAAATTAGATATGAATTACAATAATAAATATTCTTCGAAATGTTATATTCTAAAATCCTTCAGGCTTCGATTCCCTTCCATTTTATTAAACAAATAATGATTATAATCGAAACCAATAATGCCCATGTTGCGTCCTTTCATAAAACACCAACCGAAAAACACATCCATATTTAATGTTCCAAGTTCGATTATTTTCTGGGAGGTTTCGGTTGATCATGTTGTTCTTTTTGTTGATTATTTCCGATACAAAACTTTTAATCTCGACATTAATTAGCAAATCTGTATCGTTTTGGTCGGAAATGATTTATAATTCACCATTTAAATCAATTCTTATTTCCACAAAGACATTAAAATTGATATATATGTTTCCGACAATATTCTTCTTTTTCGCACATTATAGAAACACATTTGATCTTGGGGTGTATTTGATTTAAAGATTTACTTATCTCCTGTAAATTATGAAATCTCATCAACTAAAATTTTCTATCCACAAAGTGCAAGAATTAAAATTACTAATTTAAAAATCTATTTAATTTCTAATTATTATTTCAATTATTTTGCACCAGCAATTGTGATAAAGGAAAAATTGTACCAAATCATTACAGACTATAGTTAAGAGCGTTAATATGTTCAATAAACTTTCTTTCAATTTTCCTGACTTGCAGTTTTTATGCCCTATGGTAGGTACTACCAGAGGGTATATTAGTTTTGTCACTAAGTGTGTAACACATAGAAATAATAATCGGAGAAAAATTTCAAGGGTATGGTTATGTAGGGAATCAAAAGTTATATCGATTTATGCATGTCCGTCCGTCCGTCCGTCGGTCCGTCCGTAGACAAAATAACTCAAAAACGCGTTATCCGATTTTGATGAAATATATAATTTGAGTTGCTTATTCCTTAACTTGGTTTGGTATTTCATTTGAGCCAAATCGATCCACGGGGGGCAAAGTTATAAAGGAAAAACCAGAGTGACCGGAAAGTTTTTTCGTTTTTTTGGTTATTGTTTTTCAGATGTAATTGGAAAATTTGTAACCCGATTTTGTTTAAATTAATTATGTAGGTGGACTGCATAAATAGACGATACCGAATTAATTTTCAGTCAAATCGGTCCAAGGATAGTGGAGAAAGAAATAGTTGTAGCCTAAAATGAGCCTGTTCAAAAAGTTTTTCCGATATATTTTAAAAAGTTATATACCGATTTGAATCAAATTTACGAAACGTGTTTATACTATTAGACTCCAGCCTACCTGCCAATTTGAGAATGAAGAAACGGAGTTATGGAGAAAAAAACCTTAAAATATTCAGTTAAGCAGAAAGTTCGTGGCGTTTTTTTCCAATAGTTGGCTTTAGAATCGTATAACTTTAGTAGTTCTAATCCTATCAAGTTATATTATAGCGCGCTGAAAGGTGACATCTTATAAAATATTTATGAAAAAAATTGTGAAATTCAGGCAGAACAAATTGGGGTAATTGGGTTTTGAAAATGAGCCGAAATTCTGAAAAAAATTCCCTATATTAATGCTCCATGTTAGGTACTATCGTCCGTCCGTCGACATAATAACTCAAAAACGCGTTATCCAATAATGTTGAAATTTAGAATGCTACTTGGTTATTGCTATGTGATTTGGGTATTGCATTTCAGCAAAATCGACTGAGGGGCAGCGAAGTTATTAAGGAAAAACAGGGGCGACCATAAAGTTTTGTCGTTTTTTTTTATATAGTTTTTCGGGTTTAATTGTAAAATTGTAAAGCAATTTTGTTTAAATTAATTATGTTGGTTGACAACATTAATAGACCATACCATTGTAAATTTCAGTGATATCGGTCTAAGGATAGTGGAGAAAGAAGTAGTCGTAGGAAGAAATAACCCTGTTCAGAAAGTTTTTTTGATGTATTTTCAGAACTAATGCACCGATTTGAATGAAATTTGCAAATTAGACTTATGCTATCAAGGTCTGAGTTACTTGCACATTAGGGAAAATTTTGGAAAGGTCAAACAAAGTTATGACGAAAAACCTTGATATATTGTTAGTTTTCACAATTTTTCTCTCCCATTTCTACCATAGGGCATCAAAAAATCGGCTATAGGCCGATTTTAAATTACTTTATGTTTTTTTTTATAAAACTGATAGAAAATTTCTGTGAGTACGAAATACGAACTCATCATGACTTGATAGTTTTGGAAAAATATTTTTTCCATAAAACATGAATTTTAATTAATGAAATTGATAAAAAGAAAATACCAAGAATTGGTCAACATGATGACTTTTAAGGTCAATAAACGTTTAATAATAAAGTTGAAAAGCTAAAGCAATTTCCATTTTCCATTTTCAGGTCAAAATTACTTTAATAATCTTATTTAAAATTCCAATTTGTGTGATAAAAGCGCTATTAAATATATGTAATTATCCCAATTACATATGGAAATTGGAAAAGCGTTCTTCTTTCACGTAATTACATATTCCCGTTTTTTTTGTACAATAAAAGGTGTCTCTTATGGTTTCTTTGAAAGTGAAATTTAAAATCTTTGTATGAAAAAGTAATCACACTCTGTTAATTAATCGAATTTGTTAAAAAGGATCTAATTAATGAGAAGACACGAAGTACAATATACAGGAACCGTCTATATGAAACTCTCCCTGGAATAATAATAAGTATGTTAATTCTTATATTCGAGGGAGACTAGATCCCTCATAGTTGCATTTGAAATCAATTTGAAACCTAAATATAGACAAATTTCGTGTCAACATTTTTGTGTTCAATTCGGAATATGAAACAACAGACGTCACATCTGGTAGAACATTTTCCAGCAGACAGAAATTTCCAAAATATGCATTCTATATTTATTATTTATTTACTAAAATTATTAAATTTGATAACAAATTTAAACTTCTTTAAAAAATAAGTTCGGAATTGAAGCAGTTAATAGGATCAGTAGAGTTTACTAATAATATTCATCCAACATCGATATGAAAATGGTAAATTCCACGTTACCAGAAATCCCCAGAATACACCAGAGATTTTATCATAAAGTCCTGTTTTCCGATGATTTTTCTTTTTTTTATAATGTCCACATAGTCTGACTAGGAAGCTTACAAGTGGATTTAGTGTATACAGTGATGCAGACATGGTGAATTGGTATTCAACTTTAGTATTCATGTGCGATTTTGATTTGCACAAGGCCGTCCATATATGTAAAAATATAGTTATTGTACACACTCAGTTTTTTATTTCTTTTTAGATGCGAAATCTGAAAATTTCCATAAATATTCACCTTAAATTTAAAAATATTTTCGATATTACAATTATTTCACTATGGAAATGTATGAGCCTCCAAAATATATCCCACCTACCATTAAATTACCAAATATTGAACGAGTAAAGGCGGCATATCATATTTCGAGGTGAAATAGAACGCATTTTCGATAGAAATCCCATGAGATTTCGCTTATATCCTATCCTATAACAAATTTGAAATTGGAATATTCAAGGAGATCACATATAAAATTTCCGCTTATTTTAGTCACTTTTTGAAAAATGTATTTTAGGTGAGAGGTCAAGGATAAAGTATGTTAGTTCTCAGATAATGGATGTAAAATGTAAAAATTTATTTTTGTTTTGTAAAATGATATCAACTCGTTTTATTGGATGTATTTATCCTTTTAAATTCGAAAGAATTCAGAGTAGAATTTTATCATAATTAAAAGACAACTTTAGCTCATTTTTTTATATTAAAGTTTAATATAAACTTTAATTCAGTTTTAAAATCGCTTTTACGGTTCTAAATCTTCTTTATAACAAAGTGTTGTTCCCATATACGATAGTTTGACTATGAGTCAAGTTCAATTCATACATTTCTTCAGATCAGAAAATATGGTGCTCATTTCTAGAAAGTTATTTACATAAAATTGTATTCTTTGGTAAAGTTCACATAGTAAGCAGGCCCGTAAGTAGCATAAATTATGGTGTATCGTTATACAATTGTATAATTTGGTGTTTTCTGCATAAAATCTAAAAATACTGAATCATACAACGATCCAACGATATACCACGTTTTACAACGACAAGGGAATACCCATAATATGTATCAAGGGAATTGTTTCAACAATAAAGTAGTCTTATCGCATGCTTACAAAATGTTATGTATCCCAAGTGTCCTCTACAATTTGTTGATGATATATGAAATTCAGTTTATTCATTTTAAATAAATATTTAGAAAATAATTTTACATAAAAATCAATTAATTGGAAAGCAATTATCATTATTTTTTCTGTTTTATCTCAAATTTTATAAATATACGAAAACTATGGAAATATTTAGGTATGTATATATCCAGAAGCCAGAAGCTTACAAATTTGAATTGATTCCAAAGACAAAGAAGTGGGATGTACAACTTTGTCGTATACACAGATGTCTGCCATGCAAATCTCGGTAACATTGTTTAAGGTCAGAATCATGCCCGATGTATATTATAATATTTCATTTAGTTAACGATAGGACAGACAGAAAGACAGAAGGACTATGTCCTCTAATATATATAAATTTTACCCATAGATGTTCGAAATGAAACGTATCTCAAGAAACTTGAGTTGAGTATATTTTCGATATAGTATTGAATTTTATATGAAAAATTCAAGAGAAAATTCGATTGAAATTTTTTTGCAAATATATTTTCTTTTAAACAAAAATAAAAAAATTGACATGAAGAAAACATTAGGTAAAGGAAAAGAAAGCAACTCAACATAAATTTCATATCCTGTTCTTGGGAATCCCATAAAGGAACAAATCGGCTTCCTGTTTATAACTAACAAACATCCGTCTTAGAAGCTACAAGAGATGGGTTTCTGTTCCGGATGTTGTTAAATATCTTCAAAATCACAAATAAAAATATTTCCTTTTTTTCTACAACGCTGTTCATTTCAATATTGAAATATACTAAAGGTATCTTGAATTTTTCAGGAATTTTTCAGGAATTTTAAAAATGCTGTTTTATGGCAAAAAACAAAACATCTTATTTTCCACAAGATTTCGGAAAATTTGTATTTTAAATATTAGAAAATTAAAGTGAATTAATAATTAATTTCTACGTTTTTATGATCTTGTCCTCTTTGTCCTTCTATACAGTCTTTAAATGAATACGAATTTCTTTCATAATGCTAATATTATTGCAATCAAACGTCCTATCAATATGAAAATCTACCTTAATGATCAGTTTTTATATCATTTAATAATGAAAATGAGACAATGAAAAGGTATTTTATAAAAGGATATTCACACCAATGAAAGAGATGTATAAATAAAAGGAGCTTACAGCTGTCATGTATGAACTGAATGGTGTCCTTTCGACCAATTTAAAATATATTACTTTCAGCGTTCTTATTTCAATAATTATTTTATTTGTTTCTATTAAATGAAGCGATGAAACTATACAACTTAATTAAATACAGCTTAAGTAAATCTCTAACCACTTTAATTTTAAAATGCAACATCATTCTCTTTAGAAAAAGTAAAAACACTGAACTACATAAAATAAACTTTATCCACTTGAATTTTTTAAAACGACATATTTTAATATTAGTTCATCAAAAAAGAAGGATTTACTTTTTCACTTTCTCATACTTTGACCAATTTGGCATTTTGGTAGGATTTTTTAGTAACTTTCCATTTTTTAAACTTTATAAGAAAATTCAACTTGAAAAGTTGCGTATAAGAAAGTTTTGTTATATAAAAAAAAAGTTTCTTTATTTTGTTTACTTTACTACTTAGTTCTTACTTCTGTTGTTTTCGTATTTTGTTACTTTTTCAGTTAAGAGCACTTCTTCGGGATCAATTAGGTGAATCGAATATACTGAAAGCGCATACAAATTTTTTAAAGAAGATAATTTCATTTCATCCCTTCATATATACCACCCACAAAATATACTACTATATAAATAGAGGTAGAATATAAACTGAGATAAGAAGGAAAAAATGAATACAAAGTTATAAAGGATATTCCTTTAGCGATATAGTAGACGATATACGACAAACATGATGACACGTCTATTTTGAAACGGATTTTTCCAAACATTAATTCCAGTTGTTGTATCATAAATACAGACTTTTTATCTAAGTGATTAGATGACCAATTTATTGAATTAAATTTTCTACACATATAAGATGAGAACAGGATACAAATCGCATAGACAATGGCCAATCATGTTGAATTACAAGCATTCTTTTCTATGTGATGCTTTAAAATTGAAACTTTCATTCAATCAAAGAGATTTATAAGTATTTATTCGATTAAATTTTCATTTAAATTAAAAGATTTATTTTATTGTATATATTTTATATCGGTTTCCTTTTTTTTAGTATTTTATATATAAATTAAATAATTTAAAAAAAGAAATTTATTTGAAACATGTGTTTTGCAGAATGTATCTTGAAACATACATCTTGCATCTTGCATACTGCATCTTATATTTTCCCACTCCAAACATTTTTTTCATATATTTCTGATGCAAAGGAATTTTCAGCCAGTATCTGTTTAGTTGGCGAGTAGACTGGTTGCATGTTATTTTGATTCTACGCCGAGTTTTTTTTTATATTATTCTTTGGTTAATTTTGTGTGAATAAAAACTTTTTAAAATTTCTAGCAAAATTTTCTGATATATAGATTGGCAGAAAATTATTGATGAAGACTACTTAAATGTTCGCCTGAATCCAAGGTCTACAAATATACTGTATACAAAAAACTAATTTACTTGTATTCAATATTCAAGGAACTTTGTGACGTTTTACAAGATAAAAAACATTCTGGCTATATAAATTTAAGAAACCCATTTATGATTCTCTTTAAATCACAATTTTGTCAATCCTTCGAAGCATAGATAACTCAGAAGATCACATCCCCTTATAAGAAAAAAGTCCCCTGTTTTTCATTCAACTTAATCAAATACCTCGGGGTTGAATTTTGTATCAAATTTGAAGAATTTAAACAAAATTTTAAGGCAATATCCGGTTTTGTTTAAAACTTTAGTAGTATTTTCTTTTTCTTTTATTTTTTGTTTTCAGATGGGATGGATCTGTTTGACTTCTTTCCGTTAACAAATTTTTAGAAAGGATAAACGAATTCAGTTGAAGGACTCAAATTGGAAACCTTTGCATTGAGACGGAATGGTAAGGAAAATAAGCCTAATTTGAATTTTCTACCCTATTTTGGTAAGTACTTTTATGACAAATTTACAATTAACATCCTTTTTCTTTCTTCTTATTCAAGAATATTATTCCTTTTGGGCAAATTTTGGATAAACCACAAAGCCATGAATGAGTTTATTGATTTTTTTTTTTCGGTGGCTTCTTGAATTTATTATTAGAATAGAAAAGTTAAATATCTGTACAAAATTGAATTTCAGAATAATTAAGATTAGAATTAGAAAAAATTATTTGAAAATTTCCACTAAAATATCCTTTAAAATTTTAAAACAAATCGTTTAAGTTTTAATTAAAATTTTAATGTACTTAAAATTGGAGGACTAAATTCGGAAGTAATTGAGTTTGATTATTTTTAGACTAGAAAAAAAAGCAGATTTTGCCCGAAAAATAGTTTTTTTCTACTAAATAGTTTCACCAATTTTCTTTTCGCTGGTCCTCATTAATTTTTATCCAGTTCTAGAATACGAAATGAGAATTTATACCATTTCTCTGTAAAAAACGAGTATAAAACAACCACAACCAAAAATGGTATAAAATTCGCTCGTGTTTTGTTCAAATTTTTTTTTGGGAAAGTTGTTTATCTTCTAACTTTGGTCCTTAATTTTTAATTAAGTGCACAACAGGTAAATTCAGCATAATTTCCACCACATGCCGTTATAAAAAATCTGAACATAAATTTCAGTTAATGTTCGAGAGGGGAAACAAACCAGAAGAATTAGTAATCGTAAAATGGAAAATAAAAGGAAAATCGTTTACAATTTTGGCAAGTGTAGAAAAAAGGTTGATGGAAATTTCTAAAATTATTGATGGGCGATTTTTAAGAAAATTTCCTTTTTTCTTTTTGGTGCTCATTAATTACGGTCGAGTAAATTTCAAATTTGTTTTATCGAAACTTTTTCTTCCGATAAAATTACTTTGAATTGTAGAAAAAGTTTTAGGGATTTTCAAAGAAAATTTGGTTGTTTCTTGATTGTTAAAATTATATGAAATCCAATTTGAAATTTGAATTAATTTTGTATAACAATTAGAAATGAGACAAACCATATAAAAAGTAAATTCGTATACAAGAAATGAATAAATTCTGTAGTTTGAATTGGGTTTCGGTTGTACATACTCCCAATTTTTAGTTGAAAATATTAGATGCATTTTTCACACAGCCCTGCTCCGGATTAAAGCAACAGGAGAAATAAAAACGACGAAGGAATGAGAACAAGAGAAAACTTAAATTTTGAAATTAAGCGTCGAACACAAACAAGAAAATCAGGATTTCTTCTGTGGAAAATAGTTGAAGATAAAAAAACGAAACGAAAATGTAATTTTACAAAAAGTATGAGTCGATTTGAAAGGTTTGTCTTTTTCATATGTACAAACAAAAATCGTCATTACGGGGACAGCATTCATTTATGAAAAAGCACAGAACAAAGCAAGCTACACCAACTGAAACTGAGTGTAGAAATTGATGTTGTATTAAATGTAAAATTTTGGTCTATTCTGAAATAACTAGTGTTCATATTTAAAAACCGTTAATTTAAATAAGTGACTCTCTAAGTACGTGATTACTAACAATTATGACTGCACTCAATATCATGAATTTTCTATCCATTTCCGTAAATTTTACCCTCTTTTCCACATAACATAGTAAATATTCTTTAGAAAATCTCCCGTTCAGACTAGGTGACAGAAATCAAATCAATTCCGTTTAAAAAAAGGAAATGTTACCCCAAAAAGGGAAATACTATATAGTATATGAATTTCATGTTGAAAAGTGTGAAGCACAGACTCCATCAATAAAGAACGCAATTCAAAGAAGGTTTTCATTAACAATGGTTGAGTTTTGTACACAAGGGAAAGTTTTTCTTTATCGTTAATCCTTAAAAATTGTAAACAATAATAATAAGCCTTTACTCCCACTATTGAACTCTATTTTTTTTTCTTCCTGAAATCTACAACAATGTATGATAATCAAGAGAAATGAATGCATCAACAGATATTTTCAATACCTTTAGTTATATAAGAATCTGAATAATAGAAGAAAAGTTATATCATTTTTATCGTTGGATACGCATTTAATATACGTTTTTCTACCGGTTTTCACTTGAACAAGTTCTATGAGTTAAAACTCATCAACAATGATTTAAAAAAAGGAAAATGAAATATACAAAAGCTTATTTATTTCGCCCAAACGAGTACAGTAATAATTAAATGAACTTCTCTGACGTTTTAAAAATGGGCATATCCAAATTTGTAAAGCATCCCCATTTCTCATATCTCTAAGAGAAAAAAGGAAAAAAAAGGAAGAAAAAAATTCTATTAAAAAACTTATCTCATATCCTGTATATTAAGGCGCATCGTTATTAAGTCCTTAAGCAAACAAAATGAATTCCATTAAAGTTAGATTTTTGGGAGAATAAAAAAATTAAATTTCTTTTTTTTTTGGATATCCACCAAAAAAAATGGGGAAAATTTTAAAAGGAATAAAAAGGGAACCTTTCGAAGGGTAATCTGATGAAGATGGAAAAAAACCTTCATGAAACATCGGGATGAAGAATTTCTTTTTACTATTTGGAATTAACGTTCAACGTGTGCATTAGGGTTTATTCCAAGTTATACAAACTTTTCATTTTCACTTCAGTTTCTTTTTTTTATCATTAACACTTGGTGCCAATGAAAAATTAAAGTGATGTAATGAATAAAAAGGGTTCAGTTTAAAATGTTTGATAAAAATACATGAGAAAAAGTGGTACTTTAGATTAACACTCTCTCTATCTAGACTATAATTGCTTATCATTTTCCCTTTTCCAAGATGGAACTATACATGCTTTTCGTCTAAAATGTTTTCACTGGTCGCAACAAGTTTCCTATTCTGTTAATTAAATTTATTACAAAAGAAAGAAATTAACACTTAAGAAGTGTAGAAAGAATTAAAGTTTATTTTTTTCCTTTTTTTTGGTAGAATTTTATACAACAATTTAAAATGAAATAGTTCTTTAAATATACTTAAAATATTTTCTCATTTAAAAATATGTACTATAATACTGAATTTATTCTGGTGTGAAACTTTCAGGTCAGAATTACATGTAGATCCTTTTTTATGAGACCTTAATCTACTTTAGGGTATTAAATGGGATTGCACCCACGAGATATACAGTTTCCCAGAGTATATTTCTGACATTTACGTATATTGAATACATTATATGAGGATGTGGATTACCACTACCAAAGCTTTCGGAATTAAGAATCTATTTTTATCTCAAGGTATACGCTGGCATATTATTATACATTGTCGAATCAGGTGTAATCCTGATATCATATATAGAAAAGAATACATAGAATTAGTTGGTGTCTTTTTTGGTTTTGGGTAAATTGAAAACGATCTGAATCTAGAAAACTTTTCTTGGATTAATCTCAGAGGAGTTATTAAAATGATAAAAATTAATTATATATATATATCCTTAAATTCATTTTCTTTTGTGTTATCCTTGTTAATTATTTGTGTTCTATATATTTATACTTTCTGAATAGAACAATATCATGTTTCCTCCCTCAATTATCTTCACAAAGTTACGATTACAAGGTAGATAGAATTCATCTGAGATAAGCTACTGAAATATGACAAGAATATTAAAATTCTGAATAAAGCAAAATTTTCTTCATATGTCATAATTTCAACAAATTAATATCTGCATTAGACAGGTTTGTTATACTCGTGAGTTTGCATATACGTGCATGACCAACGTTAATTCTATAGAATTTAATATTATATAACATTGATGGAACACGCTGTGATTAAACCATGCTAGTTTCTTTACCAAAAATCGTGGTAAATACAATTTATGAGATTACGAAGAGTTGTAAAACTAATTTCATTCAGGAACTACGAGTAATTTGGTCTTTGGAAGCGGTCATATATATGATGAAATATCAATCATAAAATGAAGATCTAAAACTAGTAATAAAGAAAACTTTCATTATGTAGTTTTCCATGAAAATTGCACCTGAGGCAGTTATAACCTTTTACATACATAGAACATATATAAAACCTAAATAAAAAATACAAAATTATTAAGAGTTCAATCTAAAACATACTAATTTACATCAACATGTTCACGACATTGATTTTCTTTCTGGACAATCATACTGTCCAAAATTATTTTCCAAATCCTGGGAAAGGAAACTATTCAACTCATATTTACTTGTTTAAAAATAAAGTAAACAATTTGTTATTCTACAGTTCTTTAAGTTTTCCTTTTACTATATGGAACTCTACAGAATATCTCCAACAAATCTTAAGCGACCATCAACGACAAATTTTCCATTCTTCTTTTGCTTCGAAGTTTTCCACAATTTCGACTGAAAGATGATGAAAAGTTTAGATATTGAATACAAAAATAAATCCGTTTCGTGAAGCAATTTTATTATTTTGTACTTAAATACTTGTAGTTTATTTTTCCAGTATCAATTTTTTCACCGGATTCCGACAAAATTTCCAAGTAAACATTGTCAATTATGTTGCGGTTCTCTCTATTTTTTAGATTGTTATTGTAATCACTATACCCAATAAAGAAACAATTTATAAAATTATATGAATGGAAAACTTATTTTCATTTTCATTTTACTTTTGAGAAAATGTGTTAAACTTTATCAAAGCAAAATCTGAACCGATATGAAACTTTTGGTAGGAAAAACTATCGAAAATTCAACATATCCAAAGTTTAATTCAGAAAAGTTGTGATGAAACTTTTATTTTTCTTTTTTCGTCAAACATTTGTTGAAAATTTTGGCTTTTTATGCCCTATGGTAGGTACTACCAGAGGGTATATTAGTTTTGTCACTAAGTGTGTAACACATAGAAATAATAATCGGAGAAAAATTTCAAGGGTATGGCTGTGTAGGGAATCAAAAGTTATATTGATTTATGCATGTCCGTCCGTCCGTCCGTCCGTAGACAAGATAACTCAAAAACGCGATTTTGATGAAATTTATAATTTGAGTTGCTTATTCCTTAACTTAGTTTGGTATTGCATTTGAGCCAAATCGATCCACGGGGGGCAAAGTTATAAAGGAAAAACCAGGGTGACCAGAAAGTTTTGTCGTTTTTTTGGTTATGGTTTTTCGGATGTAATTGGAAAATTTGTGACCCGATTTTGCACAAATTAATTATGTAGGTTAACTGCATAAATAGACGATACCGAATTAATTTTCAGTCAAATCGGTCCAAGGATAGTGGAGAAAGAAATAGTTGTAGCCTAAAATAAGCCTGTTCATAAAGTTTTTCCAATGTATTTTAAAAAGTTATGTACGGATTTGAATCAAATTTACGAAACGTGTTTATACTGTTCGACTGCAGCCTACCTGTGAATTTGGGCCAATTTGAGAATGAAGAAACGAAGTTATGGAGAGAAAAACCTTAAAATATTCAGTTAAGCAGAAAGTTCGTGGCGTTTTTTTTTCCAATAGTTGGCTTTAGAATCGTATAACTTTAGTAGTTCTAATCCTATCAAGTTATATTATAGCGCACTGAAAAGGTGACATCTTATAGAATACTTATAAAAAAAAAATTGTAAAATTCTGGCAGAACAAATTGGGGTAATTGGGTTTTGAAAATGAGCCAAAATTCTGAAAAAAATTCCCTATATTAATGCTCCATGTTTGGTACTACCGTCCGTCCGTTGACAAAATAACTTAAAAACGCGTTATCCAATTTTGATGACATTTAGAATGCTACTTGGTTATTGCTATAGTGGTTTTGGTATTGCATTTCAGCAAAATCGACTGAGGGGCAGCGAAGTTATTAAGCAGAAACAAGAGTGACCATAAAGTTTTGTCGTTTTTTTATATAGTTTTTCGTATTTAATTGGAAAATTAGTAAAGCAATATTTTTTAAATTAATTATATTGGTTGACTACATTAATAGACGATACCGTTGAAAATTTCAGTGATATCGGTCTAAGGATAGTGGAGAAAGAAGTAGTCGTAGGAAGAAATAACCCTGTTCAGAAAGTTTTTTTGATGTATTTTCAGAACTAATGCACCGATTTGAATGAAATTTGCAAATTAGACTTATGCTACCAGGGTCTGAGTTACTTACAAATTAGAGAAAATTTTGACAAGGGCAAACAAAGTTATGAAGAAAAACCTTGATATATTGTTAGTTTTCACAATTTTTCTCTCCCATTTCTACCATAGGGCATCAAAAAATCAGCTATAGGCCGATTTTAAATTACTTTATGTTTTTTTATAAAGTTTTAGTATCAATGGTAAACAGTTTGACTTGTGTTATTTGCAAATCAGATCCGTTGCAGTTTTAACCAGAAAAAGTGTATAATGGAAGTTTTTATAATTTCTGACAAAACAGAACAATATACATTTAGAAGGAACTAGCGATTTTCTAGGTTCACCGCAGACAAAGTATTGGATTATCTAAAAATTAAATCGTTTTGCAGGTAAATATCGAAAAGGATTTGTTATACATATATCAAAAATAGAAATATTTCTATTTCAGTCACTATGTTTTCATTTTTGATTAAATTTTTTAATGGAAATTCGATAATTCTATAATTTTTATCTTAATGACTAATTCTAATATTAATTTCGTCTATATTAAATCAAGAAATACTAAGAAATTCCAAGGAATAAGAAGAAAATATTCATATTTAAATCTTAAATAAATTGCAAAGAATTTTTCCATTACGGTTGAATAGATTTTTCCTTAAAAAAAACTATATTTGTATCGAATTTTGTTGAAATAATTTTAGCGAGAATTTTCTTTCTGGATTGAAAATTCGATATACAAGTTTTCGAGTAATATATTTCTGAATTTCAAAATGTTTCTTATAAGAAAAGCTTTTTATATCTATATCATATTTTCTTTAAAATATGATTTTAATTGGTAATTTAAATTAGTATTTTAATTTGTACACAATTATCTAAAATCCTTTAAGCTCTTAGAATTAAAATTATTTATTTCTACTTTAAAAGTCATATTTCGAAAGTAATTGCGTAAAATAACAAAAATTTTAAGTGTTTTGTACATAATATTTATCCAAAAAGCTATAGGAAAATAAGAGTATCTCATGGAGATAAAATACCATGAATTTTCGTATCTATTTTGTACTTGTTTTGTATATAACTAATAGCAACTGTGAAAAACTTGAGTGAAAAATTACTATGCTTAATAGTTAGAAGTACGTACTTAATTCATTAAAATCTTGAAATGTTTTGAATCGAGCGATTCTTTTAATCAGAGATAATCGGATTATGAAAATATCTTATTTATCCAAAGTTATATGATATATGACTTTTATTATGATTTTATAAAAACCTAAAAACAAACATATTCCGTGATGAAAATATCGATCAAAATTTCGAGATTCTTAAATGCATTCTTGACAATAGTCTTTAATTCTCAATTTTCAAGACAAAATATTGGATCCCTAAAAAATTGTGAAAAGATATGAATAAAAGGAAGAAATGAATGCGCAATGATGATGGTTTTGAAGTAAAATATCGATTTGAATACTTTTGAGTGGATGCTAAAGTACAACAGCAACCCTCTTTATATCGTGTTCTGAATTCATCGTTTACAAGTGGATCCATGGTGATGGTCTTCTAAAGATGACTCCATTTCTGAAATATGAAGGAAATAGAGAACGAATTTATAACAGGATATAAAATGGCAAGAAATTCTAGTGAATGAAAAAAGAAAATCACAAAAAATAAGATGGGAAAATCCTTACTGATATATCAAATATTTTCTTAATATTATGTCTAATGTTTTCAGAGTAGTATATCAACATATCGTTTAAAAAATGATTCTTATACGAATGATTGTTTTAAATATTATTTATCAAAAACAAAGTTATTTAAAATCGAGGGTTTATATTCTTTATTTTCATCCGAGTTATCCTAGAATAGTGGACCAAAACTAAAACATACATTTGTGGTTTTCATGTTGTGTTACAAAGGTCTACTGTTTCTGTAGTTTCTTCACCTTTTTTGCAGATACCACAAAACCTTCTTCATTTAAATATTATGAAAAGTGTTATACTATATATCTTCAATTTCATAAAGGACAAACTTTTCTATTTATTTATTTATTAATTTATTAATAATTTTTTTTCTTTTGGTATGACCTGTCGTCGCTTAAAAGCAATTTTCCAACTGTCCAATACAGTATAGAAGGGTATATGTCGTAGTTCTTTCCGGTGACATGGGTGGGTTGGTTTTCTAGAAAAGCTATACGAACAAATATATAAATACCTTGAAGATCGGTTTAACACTTACTATTTGAGTTATATTTTCGGAAAGGAATGTTATTAAACCTTTCATTTGTTGAATTTGTGGTTAGTTATTAAAATAATCATGACTTTTTGAACTAGAAGTTTCTGTAATTGATTTTATAATAAAGTAAGTTTGTAAAAGCTTCAAACTAAAGTAAACTGCAATGTCTAGTATTTTTGTTTAAATAATATTGACCCCTGTCTACCCTTAAAAAATGTGCAACATAGTGACAATAGTTCTGATAAAAATTGAAGCTATGCCCTTTTCCCAATGGAAGATCGTAAAATATTTATTAAATATTTATTTACAACATTCCCAAGAAAAAAATAAAGGCAATGATATTTTAAATGAAGATAATAATGCAGTAACACTTTATATTTACCGCAATAGACTGAAGTTTTTCTTTTCCAATGTATATCTCTTTTTTTTTTTTTATAAAAGCTATAAAATCATCTTCTATATCCACCTTAGTTATTTAAGAAATTTCTTCAAAATCTTTGGACCAAATGCCTACTCGCTAAGTTTGAAAACAGTTCTGTAGGAAGTCAATGCAATAAATAACAGAAATTGTCTTTACTCCCCCTACATCATTTCCTCAGATTATAACACTAAGAGGCCAATGTACTATAAGGCTTATAGAGGAAAACACATATGCTGATATGGAAGCGATTTACAGGCGCCAGACAAAATCATTTTCCTTATTTCAAATGTATATGACTTGGTTCTTAACAAGGATAACAACAGATAATATACCAGTATTATGGATGATTATAAGGCAACGTGTTAATGATTACTAATTGAGTATGATGTGTGTAATTTGTTGTTATAAATTTTATGATGTTAAAATATATATCTAACATAATATTGTGTGGCACAAAATATTAAGAAATAAATTATATAGGTGGAAAAAGTACGTGCTATTTCAGGAGAATTATAAGAATGTACTTAAAGGATTTATTATTTATTTACTGGAACTAACTTTTCCCGACTAGGTGGAGGAATTAACATTAAAAGAAACTTCAAATTTTCCTCGCAACCCTTTTGTGTGGCGTTAGCAGAATAATCGACTGTGGTGAGTAAATATTTTATTGGAAATAAAAGGATATATATTCTTCCGTATTTCACTAAATGAAGAACTTTTCATAATACATTTAAGTTGTGATAAATAAAACTATCTACTATATAATTAATTTGAATATCAGGAAGATATAACAAATTTAACATCAAATCAGATAGAAAACAATCTTCTTCCTCTGATATTTTAACAAGTGGATGTTCAAGCGATAGACACAAAAACAAATAAGAACCAATAAACCAGTGTCTTATATAATTGAAGAGGAATCTCTGACATCAAGACGAAAATAATGAAAAATATTGTTTGAATTTTCTGCTCCATCAAACGTGGAAATTGGAAGAGAAAACCATTTCAATCTGGTGTTATTTTATTTCTTTCTTAAAATGACAACCAAATTATTGTATTTTTTACAAAATTTAAAGAAAAATATTTATTAGAATGAAAATTCAAGTCCTGTAAAATAACAACAATTCATTAATATTGAAAAAATAAGCAAATTAAATTCTAGAAGAAAAGTAATGAATTCTCCATTAAAATCTTTAAAAAATTGTACATAAAATTTCGGACAAAAAAAAACCCGAACTCTTATGGAAACTAACTTTTCTTCAAATATTTCTTCAAGTTGAAAATTGAAATATGAAAAAACGCTTCAGTGGATTTTAATAGGTAACCGGGCAACCGTATCCCTAGTAAAAGACGAAAATTCCTGAGTAAATGTAGTACGCACTTGGGTTTCCCTTTTCAAACTTATAAACTTTTCACTGAATGGAATGAAATTGCAAAAGGTTTTAGATTTCTCTTCCATTCGGAGGATACGTGTATAAAACGGAAAATAGGTACCTTAAAATAAATAAACACTTCAGAAAAATTAGTTCTTTTTATCCTAGAACGATTCTCTAAAGAAATGATTGAAGACGTTTGAATATTAAATTATATTCACAAGCATCTAATGTAAATAAGTAACTGCTTATTTTTAGAAATTCCGGTAAAAGTTGGGAAAAATAATATAAATAATACAAATTTTGTAATTGTATTTTAGCTGAAATCCGGTCTTTTAAGGTTTCTGCAACAAATGGCAATATAAAAAGGGAACATAACAGTGACTACCGCTAGTAATGTACGATTTTCTTCACATCTTGGTCGTACTAAATATTGAACCGGTTTTGTATGATGAGTTTCTTTAGACTATACTATTTTTTTTTTACTATTATTCATTGGTGAATTAAAATAAAGTTAAATATTGCTCTCCATAAATTTTCATGAACTTCACAAAACTTTATTTCATAAAGCGTAACATATAACGAAAATGAAAAAAAAAATATGGTTTCATTTCATAATTTATCCTCATTCTTCAGTTTAAAGGTTCTCGTTGGATCGTCGAAAAAGCCGTATGCGGACAAGAAATCGATACAGCCAGTTTGTGTAACATGTGGAAATTTAACCACTTTTTGAATGCAGTTGTAAGAGTCTAGTCTGGAATATTATCATCCATCCTTTTTTGGTCGAACATATTAAATATAAATGTATGTGTCATATAGTATAGTATAAGTGTGGAAGAGATGAGCATCGTGTTTTTTGGTAACATATTGCACATCGTACAAGTGATAAACTGTGAATTCATTTTCTTCATTACAAATTTATAAGGATGTCAAATATTATATAGTTTGGTAATTTAGCGGTTCTATAGGAGTTCATTAATTTAGAAGAAAATGTAAAGCGAAATGACATTCAGTGATTAGCATATGTTTAATTTTCAATAAAGATTATTTGGAATTTAAAACGAAAATGTGATAAAGGAAGAGAAATTCTTTCATTTCATATGTTACAATATGATAAAAGAAGTACCAGAACAAACTTCAAGTTAATATTGTAACGTGTAGCTAATACAGCACACTTACTTATAATTTTAAGCCTACACGGCAACCCTATTTGAAAATTAGCGTGGTCAGTTTTTGCAAAAAACGCATGGTTTGCAAAATTATTTCCAGAACTTTCTTTCCACCTCATATCCGTGGTGGAAATAAACTGATAAAAGAGCCCCCCTCCCCCCAGCGAACGAAAACGAAAGAATGGACCAAAAAGGAAAATGAGAAAAATTGAACGTGGCGAAATCTGATAGGCGGATAAAAATTAAAAGATTAGAAAAACCGGTTTTTTTTATCCCAAACAAGAAATTCTTTTGGAACAGGAGATGGAAGAATGCAAAAATTTGAAAAGACAGTCTTGTTTGAAACGTAGAGAAGTCTGGTCTGATTCATGGAAGACGAAAGTGAGTTTTTTTTTTTAAACAGCAAGAAGATAGGTTGACTGATGAAAAAAAAAAGGTGAAAGATTTTATTTAGGAATTTTGAATTGAGTGAAAAAAAAAAGAAAGAAAGATTCAATAATTTTGTTCAAAAACCGGAAATTAACTCAAAACATCAATGAAACAAAAAAAAAAAGAAAAATAAAAGTTTTTTTAATAAAAGTTGGTTTTCTCTTCGGAAAAATTTCAGTGTTTCGAGAAATTTAAAAGAAGCGTTTTTTTTTGGTTTTATTAAATGAAAAGAAAAAAAAAGAATCAAGGGAAAATGGTTAAAAGGTTAGAAATAAAAGAATTTTTTTTTTATTTTCTCAAGTAAATTTGAATTTAATTTAATGTAATACAAATATGGAAAAATTAATAATAACCTAGTTTTAAAAAAAAAAAAAAAAAAAAAGCGAGAAGGAAATTATAATAAAAGTTAAAAATTAAAAAAACAAAAAAAAGGGAGAAAATTAAATAAATTAAAACGTGTAACAAATAATCACAGGTTAATTTGGATACCAAGACCCGATGCAGATAAAAGGAGTGTAAATGGAACAGCAAGAACTTTTTTAATTAAAACTTATCAATACATTTCTTTAATTACTCAATTTCTATTCTATTGTAGTAAAACAAAAAAAAAAAAAAAATTTATAAAAAAAAAAAGAAGCGGATAAGAAATCTGTGATTGTAAACAGGTTTTGGAGGCAAACCAGCGTCCACAAGTCATCTCAGCAGCAGCACGCAGCTTGAATTAATCTGCCAAAAGTTTTATCTTTTTTGTTGAGAATCATAAGGCCTCAACCCTTACAAACATTGGGGCAAAATAAGGAACGACTACCACTTTAACCGAGCTCACGATGCGCAGGGGTATATTTTCCCGCAGTGTGTTATATATATATTTTACTAATTCATTACTGGAATAATCAATGACATCATCAAAATGGGGCAACCGAGGAACACCATTTTGATAAATTGGAGAGTTGTAATTATGGGACAATCCATGGAGACGACGTACATCACTTTTATTAAGGTTTTTATACAATATATCAGCACTTTATCCAAAATTTACTAATTAACCTGAGACTACAAAGAAAAGGTATTTTACTTCTACATTGTATATATATATACTCTTTTATATATACATATATGAAAAAAAAAAAAGGAAAGTAAATTACATTGAAACAAACTAAATAAAAAAATTAGCTATAAGTACACATTTATATTACAAATAAAATAAGAATGTATTAGGAATGCGTTTAATAATTTAAGAAAAGAGGCAAAGGGGCAAAAGAAAAGAAAAAAAAAAAAAGTAATAATGAAAAAGGAAAAAACGTTTTTTTTTGTGTTAAGGAAACTGAAATGAGTTCGGATTAAACGGGTTTTAATTGAGTTTCCATAGTATAGTAAATTTCATTTCGTTCATAAAGTTTTAAATTTGGAATTGGAAGCTGAAAAGTAACATTTTTATTTTTTTTTGTTTCATAAATTTTGAATTTGCCATAGAATTGGAAAGAGACAGAAGAACAAAGTTGGAAGAGAAAGGAAAGTTTCTTTTTAAATTGAATTGGAATCAATATTAATGCAAAATTGATGTAAAGCATAACTGAATTGAGATTCGAACATTGACTCAAGATTAAATAGTAATTATTAAGTTAGAACGTAAACGCTATATGTAAATGTTAGAATCAGTTATTGGATGCCAAACAATAATTTCTTGAAATACACATCATTTTTTTTGTAACGTAAATTGTCTTTTAGTATAAAAAACCAAACAAGAAAAAACAAAAAAAAAAAGAAAAGGGGGGAAATGGAACTAACTCTCTTAGAGAATAATGTGTAGAGTGGAGTGATCGGATAGTAGATGGCGGGAGAGAGGGAGGAATGAGGGTTTGACGCGGATGAGACGTAGGAAAAAAAAAAAAGGGTCCATACTCAAGTGCAGGGGCGAGTATGGACATACGGGGATCGGCATTCTGCTGTCGATCCAAGAGGGAGGGTAGTGCCCCAAAGACCGACTTGGCAACAACACCTTTGCCAATCGGCCCCGACATGCCTCGCAAGGCTTTCGTGAATAGCTGGTCAAGTTCGGTGACCAGCAAATAAACGAACATCCCCCTTATTCGGTTTTTATCTCGCGAAAACCGAATTTCCTTGCTTGATAGCTCGCGCTATCACCATAAAGTCTCAACGACGTTTTCATACCTTTTGCACGCATATAAATTATGTGTAACGCGATGGCAGATGGTGGTGAGCAGCGACCCACCCCTCCGGCGAGCTAGCTAGTGCGATCAGCTAGGCGTGCAGCCTTTTAGCTGCTCACATTGCTGCACCATCTCATATCTTCTCCTCGCAAGGAAGAAGATATGCTATATAGGTCATCTGGGGATTTGCTCCTTTCAACGGGAATCCCAATAATATGTGCAACCCCCTTGTTACAATATTCGTACGTGATTGCAATTTGAATTGAGTGCATTTGTCTAAACAATATGCATTATGGGTGGAGATTTTCATCTGAATTGTTATCTTCCAATTCTAATGGAATTACATTTTGAATGGACGTTTTTTTTTGTTTTCAAATTATTATAGAATAAAATGGAAGATTATCTTGTAATTCTCTTCTAACCGGTGGGATTAAGATATCATAATAGTAGAACAAATTTTAATCAAATAAAATTTAGATACTTTATATTAGGAGGTAAAATATGACTTGAAGGATTTGTAAAAGATGACGCCAATTTTGGTTTAGACATATTTTTAAATGACAGCTATTTTGTATGAGAGAGTTTTTGACAAGCTAAGATATTCGGCAAGTCTTTTCTAATTCAAGTGAGAATAAACAAGTGTGCTCAGAATGTCGACTTACGGGCCAACGAAACAGCATTCCAGCGAAGTTTACTTTTTTGTTTTAACTTGAAGGAAAATGCAACTGGAGCACATCGATGGATGGGAACAGCTTATGGGGAACGTGTTCCATCTATTTTTACTTACGAATTTTGCTTTTAGCAATTCAAGGATGGCAATTTTCGTATGGATGATAAAGAGCATTGGAACCCGCCAAAAAAGTTTAAAAACGAAGAACGAAGATTGATGTCAAACGCAAGAACAGCATATTTAAACGTTAGTCAGATAACGATTTCCAGACATTTGAATGCCATGGAAAAGATTCAAAAGGAAGACAAGTTAGTGCCATATGAACTGAAAGGAAGAGAGTTTAGAATTCGTTTGGCCATGTGCAAAATATTGCTTGATAAGTTGAAAATAAAATCAATTTTGCAGGTCCAGGAAATATTCGAAGCGCCTGGCTGGGAGATACTATCCCACACACCGTATTCATCAGATATCGCTCTCTCTCTGATTACCATTTGTTTCGGTCGATGCAACATGGTTTTACTGATACACACATGTTCCATCTTAAAGAACTGCGGAAATGGCTTCATGACTGGATTGCTACGAAAGACTAACAATTCTTTCCGCGTGGAATCCGTGTCCTGTCTACATATAATCTACAGTCGTAATTATTATCATGAGGGTTTCTAGCATGGGTTTATTAGAATAGGTTTATTGATAACGGAAAGTTATATAACCACAAAAATGGGAGTTTGCTATGACAAATAACACAGAGGAATTTTCATAGCAGTTATGAAAATGCTTTGACTGAAATCCATCAAATGGAAATATGAGTTTGAAAAAAAATATCATTTTTGGAATATTCAGTATCTAATTATTTTTCGAGGTATTTTGTGATCTGATTCCAATCCATCATGATATTAATTTATGTTCCGATAGATTTTCATTTCACTAATGAGAAAAAAATCAATCAAATTTTCTCCTTTATCAAAAGTTTTCTTTTTTCACACACAAAAAAAGCAAAAATACATAATAATCTGGTTCGGTTGGTTCCAGTAAGAATTTGATTAAAATTGTCTGATTAGGGAAGCTGTCAATATTCATGAGACCGAATGATAAATATTGTGTTGAATAGACTAAATCAAAAATTTCAATCTACAAATCGACTTTTTGAATATTAAAATGAAAATTTTAACAATCTAAAGAATTTCTATAGTACTGAACTCGTATTTCCTAACGTTCTAGATCTCGGATTTCTTATTAGTCTACTTTTTCATATTTCATTCAAACGCACTGGTTTGCAATTTCTTTATATTATAGAAAGAATAATTTACCAATTTATACAAGGATAATAAATGATTCACAGGTCTCATATCTAAAAGAGGATAAGATTCCTGAATAGAAAAAAGGATATAATCAATGTTTATTGTTTTTTTTGTTATGTAATATTTACATTTGCATGAATTCTTCGTTGAGAGAGAAAATAACTACAATATCCAACAAATTCATTTGAAATTCCATTTTATGCAGTTTAATATTTGCCTGAATCGTGTGTTCTAGTTCTATAATTATTTGCATCGTGTCTACAGCCTCTAACTAAAGATAATCCAATCAGTATCGATTTTTATTTGAAATGCACACAAAATAGTCAAATATCGTTTTAATCTAGTGGTAATTATTTTGTTTCCATAACAAATGTATAAAACAAGAGATTTTTTTAAAACTTTTTGATTAGAGTTTTCCAATTAAAATTTCGAATAAATGTAATCGATATAAAATTTTGGTGAAATCGCTTTCAAAACAAAATAGTTCGGTTGGACATCAAATGATATAAAAATTGTGAGAAATAGTTATTTTATCAGCATTAGGATACGAAGGGAATAAGTTCATGAATTACACCATAACAGGTCGGAAATATTTTTATTCCACATTGTGTTGGGTGTCTATATGAAAACTTACAAGTTTCAATATCTTTGTTCTAAAATAACCGTTTCTGGAATATGGAGAAGATCACTTTATAAGTCACACTGATTCCATTTCCATGTTTTAAAAACAGGTTAGAGAACTTTTCGATAACTTTCTTTGTTCCAAAGATAGAAAGCCCAGTGTTGCTTCCAATACTAAAACTAGTACAAAAGAGCGAGTTTTAATACTATAGATCTTATATATAAATGATTGTATATTATGTCTAATAAGTACACAAAATTGATGTCTTGAAGCTTTCGTAAAACTTTTGTCTATAATATCTTATTTTAATTTAATAAAATTCACTTAACTTGAAAGGATATTTATTTTTGGAACATTTTATAACAATTTTATTTCTTCTAAACTCTTATTAAAGGAGTTTAGAATTGTGAACATTTTATCACATTTACCAAATTCTTTTTTCGTGACTTTTTGAAAAAAATTACTTTGGAATTTATCGCTTAAGAAGATATAATACCAAAATATTATTATATTATTATATTATATCATTATTATCTGAAATTCCCAATAGGTTAATTTTTGGGTAGTATATCAAAAGAAATTCAATTCCATTTGGAAAATTTTTGTCATGATCGGTAACATATTGACAAAAAAAACACCATAAAATTGTTCTCAAGAAAATGATACAACATCTTATAAACTTCTTCTATGAAATTGGATCCATAAAAAGGTTTAAAGGTTGCTCATAATCATATAGTTTGAACGGATATTGATTCTGGTCGATTATTGGGTATATTTTTGAAGTACTTATGGTATATAGAAATTTATTAAGGTTAGATATTAAGTGGATAATTACACCTTTTAACAACGTATGTTTTGAATGATCCTATAAGGATAATGCAATCATGTGCTGAGACATCTTGTAATAATTGATCAAAAGGTCAAGTATAAATTGGCGAACGTGTGTAGTCCGTATCATCTTTAAATATATTTAAGGAAATTTTATGTCATTTTGAAAAGTATATCTTTATTTCAGTGTTTGTGATTTGAATTTGTGAATATGTATTTTACTAATGATTTCCATATAAAGTTGCATTAAAATATTACATATAAATTATAGGCTCTTTTAACGGCAATTTATTTCTCCTAACTGAAATTTTATTTTTCACTAATGAAGCATTTTTAGTAGTTATAACAAAAGAAGTGCCGAACTGATCAGTTGGGACAACCCAAAAGCTTATTGCCATAAACAAAATTTTATGTTTTGAAAACTCAACTTAAGTTATTTCAATAATATTGCACTATAAAATTCTAGAAATGTCCTATTTCTTTATAAAGCAAAAGAAATCGAAACGTTTCTAGAAAAACACTACACAAATTTATTATTATTAAACACCACACGACCGAAAGAATAACCATGACGTTTCTCTTTCTTGTCAAATAATAGAAAAACACGTTTACACGGAAACTTCTCGAGTTTAGAACAATGAGTATGTAAGAAAGAACAACATTCAAACTAGAAGTTTCTAGCAGATGCAGGATGAGGCACTTTTACTATAACTACGGAGGAAAAATGATGCAATAAAACCAGTCTTAATCAGACAGTTGAAGTCTAAGCTTCGTCCGGGATTTGAAACATGATTATTTGTGGAAAGCGATTATAAGGGTGATTTGAATATAAAAGTAAAAATAGTGACTGTGTATTTAAATAAGCTGTGATAAATTAATTGTAATAATTAAATTATTGATAAACAAATATTTTTAAGACAATTAACGCAGAAATAATTATAATAAAGTTTATACACTAAATTCACATAAATAAAAAGTGTTATCAATTTCATAACATCGAGCAAAACGGGTAGCACGTCACAATATTATAGAAACTCATTTCTAACAGTTCAAACTTCAGTTGCCGCAAGAAAAGTCCAGTTGTTATAACTCAAATTCGTGAATTTAAAATTCTTTTAAAATCGAAATATTTACTTATTATGAATAAAATTTGAGTTGGGACAACCGAGTTATATCGAATATATTAGTTAAGAATGCCGGTGTAGTTCAGTTCTTTAAAAGTTCAGTTGGGAGAATTGAATTATCAAATCATGTACGACATATGATCAACTAACGAACATTTTCATTATAATTCCAGCAAATACTTACTTTTGTTATTGAGGTTGTTATTAAAACTTCCACTTGACAGCCAAATAAAATCATATATCGATTATTTTGGGTATATCCTTGTGGAAATTGGTCCACCACCATCAAAATAGTTAGATGCATCCTGTTTCATTTTATTTATGTATTTTCAAATTAGTATGGACTTCAAAAATATACTAAGAATCATCGTGTATAAATTCATGTTGGAAAATTAATATTTTTAAATAATATTTTCTCTGATAAAACAAAATATTCGAATACTTATTGATATGATATTTGGTTTTATTTGATATTCACCGATTTTTCAATATATACGAAAATAATTGGTTTCGGGCTTTAATTTGATTTTATTTTCAGTTTCTGTGACAATATTTATTATGTGTCCAACAAATTTTTTGGATATGATACAAATTTTGTCTCATATTAGGAATCAATCAAATCGATTTGAAAAACAAGGAAAAACTTTATTGAAAACATCAAAGTCAAATGTTATGATAACAAAAATTACTTTGAACACTAAATAAATTGAAGTAGTTATAACTAAAATTCTTGTTATTACAGTAGATAAACATATCCCATTTATCTTAGTGTTTAAGAAATAAAAGTTATTTCCAAACTGTCGTCCATTTATTTTCATATAATTGTCAAAGTATCAATCCATATCGACTTCGGAAGTTTTTATAATACAAAACTTCGAAATATCGATATTAAAAATATTATTGTCTCGATGGGATTTTCATCTAGATATCTTTATTTTGTATTACTTATCGAAACTATGTGTCCGGAAATTTAAAATTCAAATCAGAACATGTAAATATTTTTATTCTGATAAAAAATTTATATGAAAACAAAACATTCCCAAGAAAATTTATATGTATTTTATTTTGAGACGATGTAAATTTTGGTGAAAATATTCAAACAATTTTTACCTGCCAAGTGAAAATATGGTAAGCGCCAAATATTTGCCAGCATTTTGGGCAAAAAATGGGAAAAACACCAATTTTCAACAGATTTGTACATTTCACACCTTCTTAAGTCTTATATATTTCAAAACATATCCGTCGAGGCTTGAAATAATAAATGAAAGGATGAATATTTGAAATATTTTATTTAAAAGAAACAAACAAGAAAAGGATTTAGAACGTATTTTATCATTTTCTACTTAGATCTCATCATGGCTTCAAAAAAATACTATATTATATATATTTGAGAGAAAAAAAAGGAAAAGGAGAAAAGGATTTGTAAAGAAAATTATTAGGAATTTAAGAAACAACGAAAAAAGGGTTACTTATGTCGATTGTATATTTTTGTGAAAAAAATACGGAAAGAAATTCTTTCTATTTTAATCAAGAACTGAGTTTTCGATTAGATCCTTTCTTGTATACACGAAAACTCGACCAGATTCGTAAAATATCATAATTTTCATTCGAACAAAAACATAAATCTTAATATCATCCTTCCTCTTTTCGGATATAGAACTAAATTTCTTTCAAGATGGAAAGTATTTTTTTTTTTTTGTTAAAGTTAAGGAATCATAGAGCGATATGAACGCTCGTGGTCATGAATTATGAGGTGAAGAATTGACGTAAAACTTAATAACAAAAAAAAAGGAAAAACTTTTCATCCTGTTTCTAGTTAAGTGGTTTTCATTTATATAAGCATGGCATGTATACTTAAAAGAAATTCTGATAGATAGTCTTAGAAGCTAAGACGATAGACTATATAAGAACAAGGTAAAGTGGTTCTACCATAACTAAAGTTAAACTGAAAAAGTATAGAAGGAAAAGTTAGTTGGAAATATTTTCATATTAATGAAAATGAAGTTTTATGATCTTCTCGTAGTTAATTTAAATGAAGTTACAATTAAAGTTTGTAATTTAAATAATTGGAAATTGAACAGTTTTGAATTAGGAAGTCTTGAAAGAGAATGTTATCATTTTATGTATTTTTCCTGTAGTTTTCTTTACAAATTCAGAATAAAAATACTTTCTTTATTATCAAACAAGAACCATCTATTATTAAATTACAGTTCTATAACATAATTGTGTTCCGTCATCCACCGTCCTCCATTTGTTACACATTTCATTTCTAATCTAATCACTTAAATTGCAAGCCTGCAGTATAAGTGATAAGTCAAAAAAAGGGGTTCCAGCATCATCTTGAAATTGTTCATATCGTCTTGGGAGTGTCTGACAATAAAATTACAATTTCGTATTTATAAAAAATAAAAAAACCTCAAATATTATACAAAAAAATAATGTTTTATAGCACTTTAATATTCCTATAGTCATTCGTATTTTTGTCCTTTAAAAATGGGGTCTACAAAATTGTGATTGCAAATATATCAGAAGTCTTTCAAGATTTTTAGGGGTACAATAAAATTTGAAAATTTCCAGATCAATTCATTGTAAACCCTTTAAAAAAACTAGTACAGTGGGTAAGTACTTCGTTAGAATATAGTTCCAAAAAAAAGGGAAGAATTGTATATGAAACACTTCCATTTTATTTCCCTTGAGAGTTTCTTCCATCTGTTTGAGGAAATTCTGTACTCGAAAACGTGTAATTACACGTACAAAACAAGATTGCAAGAAATACTTCAGAAGTCTCCAAGCCTCCTAAGATACTGAGGCCAACTTTCTTAATTATTTATGTTCAAAAAAGAAGTAAACATGTTACGTTGGAACTATTCTTTCTTCATTAGATACCTGTGCATTCGGTGTACTTCCTATATTTATATATGTGTAGAGAAAGTAAAAATTATAGACGACCTAAAAATTAAAATTTATGAAAAGCAAACAATTTTCTTCCGGAAAAGTATTTTTCCAAAGATTTATTCATCTGAAAATCTTAAATAAGGCCTCTTTTTGAGAAAATATTCAAATCAAAAATATGAATAATTCCTAAAAAAAAAGAAAAATGATTGAATGGCAATTTGTTGAATTTGAATTTATTTTTCTTTTATAAATAAGATAATCGGAAAATGGTTCTTCAATGTTTTCCGTGTAAAGTTATTCGATAGGAAAAAAAATGAGGTCATAATATTGAAAAATTATTTTTTTCTGAACTCAGGAAAATTTCCATTTAATGGTTTCCCATATTTTTCTTTTGACTACTATTTAAAAGAAAATTTTGAAATAAAAATGTATGTCGAAGAGTTTTCATAATATTAAATTAAATAAATTTAATAGAAAACAAATACGTTTTTAACTTCAAAATAATTAGCAGCATTTTATTATATCGTAAAATTTCATTACCAACACTAAAATATTCCAATAGCAACAAATCGAAATTTTTACCACAAAGTTTACTAACAAATTACCATCTAACTCCTTTTCACTTTGCTTATATATGAAAAGAAAGAGTTTAGGAAGTCATTTCCCACAAAATTTTCATTGTGATCTACTCTACACCAAACTTTGGTGATATTCTTCCTTTGAGATGTTTGCATAAAATGTGGTGAAACCCGATGAAGTCATAATGCAAAATCCTGACACATGCAGGAAGTTCAACAATTGATTTGAACAAAAACGAATAAAATTGGTTTGTAAACTATTGGAACACACATTTCATCACTTTAACCAAATATATGAATAAAGAGAAGATGTGGAAAGTTTATAAACGCTTTTATTTAACATAAGTAATTTAACATACATTAGGTTTTATGGAAAGAGCTCACAGCTCCTAAAAGTTCTTTCCATACGATCTAATGTAGTTCACTCATGTTAAATGAAATCTATTTAGAATTTGACATATCTGTACTCATTTACATCTTTGCACATAACACACCTAAACATATTTGTATGACCTATGGTAGGTACTTATTTAATTTTGTCCCTACATTTGTAATGCATAGAAATAATCAGCGGACAAGGATTTTAAGGCTACAGATGTGTAGAGAATCACAAAGGCTATAGGGATTTCTGCATGTCCGTCCATCTCTATGTGTACAGATAACTCAATAACGCGTTATTTGATTTTGATTAGATATACAATGTCAGTTTGTTATTCCTTATCTCGATTTGGTATTGCATTTTAGCAAAATCGATCAAAGGGAGCGAAATTATAAACCAAAAAGTTGGGTGATCAGAAAGTTTTGTCGTTTTTTAAATCATTTTTATCGGATTTAATTGAATATTCGTAGAGCAATGTTGTTCAATGTTATTCATATATATTGATTACATAGATAGGCGAGAAAATGTTAAATTTTAATAAAATCGGTTCAAGGATATAGAAGAAAAACAGCCTGCTTATAACATTTTTTCGACGTATTTTAAGAACTAATACACCAATTAGAAGATATTTATGCTATTAGGCCCCAGACGAACTTTGAATTTGAGGTAGATGATGCAAAGTTATGGAGAAAAAACCTTGAAAGAATATTAGATTTGGTTGCTTTTTATCGGTTAATTTATTGAACTAAAGATTTGTTAACTACCAGCCCCATTTCTACCATAAGGCATCAAAAAATCGGCTACAGCTCAATTTTGAATTACGATATGTTCAATAAGTATTTTCATCATTTTATGGAGACTTCTTAGATTCAATTCAATTCCTGAAATTCTCAATAATCTTCTCATTGGATAAATATGAATATACAATACATATTCTATCCTTTCTAACTTATATAAAAAGAGGATAAATTTTTGCAATTTGTATTTAAAAGCTTGTACGGATCACGTTTTTCATATGTTAAGGACATCCCATGGGAAATCAACTATTGAACTTTATTCTTCAAGTATTTACAGGATTAGAATGATTCATAAATTTATGAATTACTCTCAGTTAATTTGATTATTTCATCTTTAGTGGACTAAAACTGAACTTTAAATGCTTTACTCAATATTATTATCAGGATAAAAATCGTGATAAAATTGTTCCATTCAATTAAAGATGATAACTTTTGTCGTATAGAATTAGTGATGATATGTAAGTCCATCATTCAGGCTTATTGGTTCGTTCTTAGTGAAATTTATCTCAGTTTTTAATTGATTAGAGTTTATTTTAAATTTTGTGTTTTATTACAACAGCTTAAACAATTATTTCTCAAACACCCTGTATTTTTTAATATAAAATTCAATTTACAACCAATTATTTATATTATTAATATTGTTTATAATTTAAATAGAAGAAGTTTGTTACGTAAACAAATTGACATATTGATCAACTTTCTTATACACAATTTTCAAAGTTAATTTCTTTGGGTACTATGGAAGATAATAGAAGGCTTTTCTTAAGAGAATATCTGGAAGTTGGTTCTACGTTAAAAATGTAAAATGTGACATAATAGAAATTAGAAGAGGTCACCCAACTTCATGTTAATACAGAAGAACCTCTTTTAACCGGAATTCTTGGGACCGAACATAATCTGATACACCGAATTTTTCGGATAATATCTGTATATAAAGAGGCCAACACAAAAATTTACCTCTCTTTTATTCGTATTCTAATAAAAGATGTATATATATAAGATATATATATATATCGATGGAAAGCTATTGTTGAGGAGAAGTATTTAAACACAAAAAGTATGTTGATATATGGTCGTTGAGCCAAGTTGATCAGGTGATAGTTCCCATATATTTATATGGGAACAGCAACAAAATATATGGCACACAGAGCTATTGTGTGCTATACGAATTTGTGTAATGAGGTAATGGAAAGAACTGAAATGGTTTAGAAGGTTTTTGATTCAGAAATATACAGAAAACAGCTGTTTAGTTTTCTGGACCAAATTCAAGAAAACAATTGAGAAAAGCATTGATGTTTGGAATTTTAAATAAATAATTGTGAGAATAAGAATATCATATTGAAATTCACAAGTTTAACTTGTGATTATTGCAATCGAAATTTTAATTTTAATTTTATTAGGTCGAATTTCCACCAATGGGCGGTACTAGTAGAAATACATATTCTACAATGACAGAAAACAAACATATCTAGATTAGATTTATATTTTTCTGGATAACTTTTCTGGATATTTGAGTAGAATAGAATTAATTTGGAAAGTGGAAACAAATATAAAATTATGTGGTTGGTGCAAAATGTAAATTTTCCGATAGAAGTGTAGAAATAAAAAATTTTCTAATAAAAAAAGTTCGACGGAATTTTTAACGAAATTCATATATTACTTCTCGCAACTATTATTTAGATCGATCAACGAAATCTCATCTTATTGTGTAAATAAGATGGCACGTATTTCATGAACTCCACAAGATATACTGTTATTAAGAATTGTAATTTGATTGAGTCTAAATCGTATCGAAAAAATATTGCCTATATACTTTTTCGATACGATAAAATCGATAAAATCCACTCTTTTTTTAAAATTTAATATACTTGTATTTAAAGTATAAGAAAGTAAACATCAATCAGTTTTTTCTGATGAAAGCCTAACATATCTGCTTTCATAAATCGTATAAAGTACCATAATTAATTCACAATACTATCTTTAAGTAATTGAACTTATAACATAAGAATACAAAATGTTCTATGAGTGAAAATCATATTTTTAGTTCTTAGAAATCGTTGGATCTCGTCAAACCTAAGAATTTTATTTAAGTTTTTTTTTAAACTGCGGTTTTCTTAAATTCAGAATTTTACAATAAAATATTTGGGAAGATGAATTTCCAGTTTTATTTTATTCAAATTTTCCTTCTAATATTTCTAATTTCAAAATGTGAATCTGCACGAATTTTGGGGCTATTTATAACGCCATCAAAATCTCATTTAATAATATATTTACCAGTGATTAAAGGTCTTGTTGAAAATGGTCATGATGTAACAGTTGTAACTTCACTTCCATTAAGTGATAAAAATCCAAAATATCGTCATATTCAATTGAATATGTTTAACGAATCGAAACAAACCACTCAAGTAATTACGAATGGTAAAGCAAATAGTTTATTAGAAATAATTCGTATGAATGGTATTTTTGAGAAACTCATTGAATATTCAAATACATCATTAAATGATCCACAAATGAAAAACCTAATGGAAAAGGAATCATTCGATTTAGTAACTTTAGGCTATGTTATGAATGAATTGTTATTGGGTGTTTCTGGTCATTTCAAATGTCCAGTTGTCTTGATTTGGTCTATTCAACCAACTCTTGTGATCAATAAGCTTGCTGGTAATCCACGTGAATTATCATCAGTTCCGATATTATTTTCTGGGCTTGTACAACCGATGGGATTTTGTAGTTTTAATAATTCGAATTTTCTTCCAGTTTACATTTCCCAGAATCATCTGGATATCCATCATTCGATAAAATTAGAAAAAATGTTTCATTAATTCTGATTAATCGACATTTT
The DNA here is from genome assembly GCA_963422695.1 of Xylophagus ater. Lineage (NCBI taxonomy): Eukaryota > Metazoa > Arthropoda > Insecta > Diptera > Xylophagidae > Xylophagus > Xylophagus ater. The sequence goes on along the minus strand of OY730486.1, from coordinate 6,183,655 downwards.
AGTCAAGGGCTTATAATACCTTATGTTCCTGCAATGATTGATATTGGCGGAATACAAATTAAAACCGAACTTGATCCTCTTCCAAAGGTAAAACAATTTTTTTGTCTGAAAAACTCATTTTAATTACTATATTATTTTTTTGTTTTGCCAGGATATAAAAACTTTCCTTGATAGTGCAAATGATGGAGCGATCTTTTTTAGTCTAGGTACAAATGTTCAAAGTTCTGATTTCGATGAGAATAAGATCAAAATAATTTATAATGTTTTATCAAAATTAAAGCAAAAAATCTTATGGAAATGGGATAATGAAAAATTACCGGGAAATGCAAAAAATATTCTCTTCAAAAAATGGCTACCACAAAATGAAATTCTAGCACATTCGAATACGAAACTTTTCATAACTCATGGCGGTCTGGGAAGTATTATTGAAGCTGAATATCATGCTATTCCAATGGTTGGTCTACCAATTTTCGGTGATCAAATGGTCAATATTCGATCAGTTGCTGCGGCCGGAATTGGTTTGAATCTAAATCATAAAACATTAACTGAAGATGAATTTCGAAATTCAATTTTAAATATTATTGGAAATTCAATTTATAAAGAAAAAATCAGTTATTTATCAAATCTATATAAAGATCGTCCAATGACATCAAAAGAGACTGCAATGTACTGGATTGAGTATGTGATTCTTTATCGCGGAGCGCCACATTTACAAAGTCCAACGGTTCATATGACTGCGATCGAATATTATAATTTAGATGTTTTTGGGTTTTTTAGTATTATTTTGTATGTTATTTTTAAAATATTTGTGATTTTATTGCGTTTTTTGAAAAACTGTGTTTTTAGAAAACAACATTCAAATAAGAATAAATCAGAATAAATCTTTATTTTATGGTATTTATTTCGGAATTTCCTATCCGGGGTACTACACATGTCCACACAATCGTTTGAGGTATTTTAAAAAATAGCTTATTACCAAAACTAAAACTGCATATTTAAAACACTGCTAATAAACATTCGTTTGAATATTAAATATTCAAAACAGCATATTTCAAAATGAATGTTAAATCTTGTCTTCACTTTTGGATTAGATCGCAACTAAATCATCGCATAGAAATAACTACCTTCTTAAATCATGCCTTAATCAAACATCCAAAAAAATCCGGGCCAAATATTAGAGCCCCAAAAAAAAAAAATGGGGAAAAAATATGACTTTTTGATTGACTTACGACTTGTACGTTTCTATTCGATTTGATTCCCATTCCTCATTATGATTAATGGGTTTTCTGTTGTAGCTTCTAGGCTTTACGGGTATTCGGATTTCTCATGATTCTCACCAAAATAATCACAATTTATTACTTTATTCAAACCCTGATTGATATAATGTTCGTAAAAACATACAAGGTCGAGTCCAAAGTAAACAGGACTTTAAAAAAAAAACAGAAGAAGTGGTTTTTTCGGCAAAATCAATTGATTTTATTCAAAATAGCCTCCTTCTGCTTCAATACAGCTTTTTGCACGGTCCAAAAGCATGTCAAACGAGTGTTTTAGCTCGTTGGCCTGTATGGCCGCCAGTATGCCGGTGCAAGCCTTTTGAATGGCCTCTACGTCTGCATAACGCTTTCCTTTCATCGGCAAATGCATTTTGTGGAACAAATTCTTTGTGGACAATACCCTTGGAATCATAAAAACAAATCAGCATTGTCTTCACTTTTGACTTCTCCAGGCGCGATTTTTTGGGTTTCGGCTCGTCCGGCGCCTTCCATTCAGCACTCTGGCGTTTCGTTTCGGGATCATATTGAAAACACCACGTTTCGTCACCAGTCACAATGTTATAAAGGAAGTTTTTGTCCTTTTTGACCTCTTTAATGACGTCCTTCGAATGTTGAATTCTGAGCAATTTTTGATCGTCAGTCAATTTGTGCGGAACAAACCGTGCACACACCTTTTGTAAACCCAAATGTTGGGTCAAAATGTGATAAATCGATGTTTTGGAGATGTTCAATTCCATTTCCATGAATTTCAATGATGATTTCGGCTGATTTTTGATGAATTCACGCACAGTTTCGATGGAATTTTCGGTGATCACGGATTTTGGTTGGCCCACATGTTGATCGTCATTTATGTCCTCACGACCACTTTGAAAATGTTGAAACCACTCGTGCACTCTGCTACGGGATAGGCAATCATCGCCATAAACTTGTTTCATCAATTGAAACGTTTCGGTAAAAGTTTTACCAATTTTAAAACAAAATTTAATGTTGGCTCTTTGTTCGAAGCTCGTTTTCGCACCGATGACACAAACATACTGACACTTAAATCGCAATAACTTCACTTTCAATAGATGAAATGTCATGAAATTCTCACAGGAAGTCGATAAAGGATAGCAGATTCTAACGCAGTCGACATATAGATGGCGCCACTAGGGGCGCTAGATTCAAAAAGTCCTGTTTACTTTGGAAAACTCCTTGTATAATGTGATATTTTCCTTTATTAAGATATATGTAGAAGTAAATAAAAAGGATACATATATCGCATATGTATATAGAAGTCATATTTTCATAAAGTCATTTGGCGCCAGACGAACTCTATTATTTCCTATATGTACATGGATGAAATGAACAAATCCTATCCGATGCAAATCTTTTGAGCATAAAAAATAATGTTTCTTTAAAAAACTATATGCTCTATGGTATTTCAAAGCGTTATTATATTGTTTCTTTTACACTTCATATTTCAACGAAAATATCGACAAACTTTTTATTAGCAAATATTTTTGGCAATTCTTTTGAAGATAATCATCTTTTTGCTAGACACAGAAAATGTTGCTCTTATATAAAAATAATTGACATGAAAATATTTACTTGTTTCTCCCAAGTTAAAGTGTTTCTTTATAGTCAAACTAAATTGGATAATAGGATCGATAGTAAATGCTTTGAAATTTCCAATTAAAAAAGAACTGTCTAGAACTTTAAGTACGACAGATATGCGCTACTATAAGGGATATAGTAGAGTCTGTAAGACATACGTTTCTTTGGGAGTTGTATTCTTCAATTTTCTATATTGGTTGGACAAGATTTTGGTAGAGTAATTGATCGGCCAGGTATACAGTGTATCTATTAATTAGTTTCATTGGTATACTTAAGTACGTAATTACTACTCCCAAATTGGCTCATATTACATTTTGCTTATCGATTTTTAATCAATAATTTTATACTACATAAAAAGATATCTCGAGGCTGAATAAATTTAAATAATTTTTAATAAGTATAAGAATATCTCGAAAGTATCATCATAGAACTTTGGTTTAGAAACGCTTCAGGGATGACCCTTAAAAAATAACCATAACAACAAAATTAATTGAAAAACTTTTGTGCAAAAGGATAAGAGTGGACCTTTCAGTCCAGTTTTTTGGAAACTTTTTTCTATGAATGAGAAGACAAGCTCTAAAACAAGAATAGAATCTAATCTAAATCAACTAAAGCTATACGGTTGGTAATTGTGGTAGCTATTTATTAAAGTAAAAGGTTTTGTTTTAAAATTGGATAATTTTTTTTTTGTTTCTGTAAAGGAAAAAACCATTTCAATATTTTATGGGAAATTTAATTAGAATATATTTTTGGAAAATTTTCTATTTAATTAAATAGGTCAACTACAAATTGTATTTTAAAGGCAAATGTGATGTCTACTTGTACACGCATATATTCCAGTGGCGTATTACATCGTAGATGGCATTTGCCTAGGCTGCGCAATTTTAGGGGCATCAAACCTGCAAAGTAATTTTTACTACCCATTAGATTTCTAGGAAGAAATAAATCTTAGTGTGTAATGTAAAGCCCAAGACAGATTGTTTTCATTTCGTTCCGTATCGTTTCGATTCGGCCCGCTACAACACGCTATGTTTACGTTTTCATGCGAATAAGTAAATGCGTAGTTTCGCTTCATTTTTGTAATATAATTCAGAAATATTTAAAATTTCTTCAATAAATTATTCCATTTTTAGTACAAGTTGAGGGGGTATCTTGAGTTGTCAGTCCAATGTCGTCCATCCGTTTCACTTCTACAACAGCATTCGCATCTGACGTAACTGGTTGGTCTCGTAGTTTTGATTTGCTGCCACTGGAATCTGCTTCCTCCAACGTTAGCGGGAACTCAATATTTCCACATCGCAATAACCTATCTTCAATGTTTACGCTCACTCCATTCTGCTTCATCAAGTCCAGGCCCATGATGCAATCGTCCATTATATCAGCCACCAAAAATGTATGTCGAAACACATACTCATCTAGCCCAATGCTAGAATCACTTCACTTAGAATCGCAGAAGATTCCCCTGTAACCGTTTGAAGAACACTGTTACTGCTTCTGCTCATGTGTTTCCTACTAATGAGCTTCCTGTTCACGATGGATCTACTTGCACCCGTATCTACGATGATCCTGCATCGATGACCAGCAATTACTCCTTGCGTCGTTAATCTGTCATTCTTCTGTTGTAGGAGAGAGACTGATACCATAATTGGTGCTTTTGCCTGGTTGGGGCACTGCCGCTCTAAATGTCCTTCTTTACCGCAGCCCCAGCATTCCAGTCTTCTTTTAGTATCGTTCAATTCCAATTCCTGGATAGCTTGTTGCACACCCGCCTTTATCTTTTCGGTTAACTGGTCTATCGTTAGTTCTGTTGTGTCTTCATCAACCATAGCAGCTCGTACCATTGGAACCGCCCTTGTTGCTCTCTTTGCAGCTTCCAATGTCAACGCTACAGCCAACACATCGTGCAACATGCGCTTTCCACTAATCCGGACCTTGAACTGAATGTCTGCATCCCGAATGGCATTAGTGAATCTTTCTACAGCCAAGTCATTCTGCAGTTCCAGGGGATAATCGGGGTATGACAAGTACACAAACCGCTCAATATCTGCTGACAACTCCTGAAGTGTCTCTCCAGGTTCTTGCATTCTGTTGACGAGCTCCATTCGGTATACGTCCTTCATGTGGTTATCCCCATATCGAATGTCCAATTGTGTTACAATGTAATTGTAATTTTTTTCATTTTCCGGTGAGATTGTCCGCAATAAATCGGCTGAGTTACCCCGTAGAGCCAGGATTAATGCTGTGGTTTTTTCGTTACTGGACCAGCCGTTCGCACCAGCAGCCGCTTCAAACTGTCGTTTGTATACTGGCCATGAAGTTTTACCGTCAAATATTGGTGGCTTCATCCTTTTACCTGATGACTCAATATTTGGTTTGGATTCATTTATTTCGGCTACTTTTGCTTCTATTTCTGCCACTTTTTATTCCAATTTCTGGTCCAATTTCTGCTCAACGTTGCTGACTTCAGTAGTTATTTTGTTCTCTAGATCTGTAGTATTGCTTTTCATTTTATCTTCCAATCTCTGCTCAACTTGGCTTACTTCTGTGCGAACTGTAGAGACTTCTGTAGTAATTTTGTCTTCTAAGTTCGCAACACTGGATTCAACTTGAGATTTTAATTCACCCATACTAGACTCCATTTTGGTTTCTAGTCCAGAAACGCTTGCTTTAATTTCATTTTCAAGACTAGAAACAGTTGACTCCATTTTATTCTCGAGACTAGAAGCAGTTGATTCCATTTTGGTTTGAAGACTAGAAGCAGTTGAATCCATTTTGGTTTGAAGACTAGAAGCAGTTGAATCCATTTTATTCATCAGCAGGGTCATAAACTTCTCGAACTTATCACTTTCCGCTGATTTTGCACCCTCTTCACTGAAATCGAACTTGTCATTGTCCTCGTTCGTGTTTTCTTCTTGGTTTCCCTCTTTCAGAATTTCACTAAAGTCGAATGTGCTACTGTCTAGTTCTCTTGCTACACATTCAGCGATTACTCTTTTCTTTTTGTCTGTTTTACTTCACTTGGAAGATAAATCCCACGCACACAGAACTGTGGATAGTTCTGATGTACTCAAATTGTCTAATAATTTACTTTCCATTGTTCAAATATTTTTAATTGTTCACGAAATTCTTATGTTCTATCGAAACTTCTCGCACAGTATCTAAATACCACGAAATTTCCTTGTATAATCTTAATTTCCATGAAATTTCTCGTACAATCGAAATTTTCACACGATACACGACGTATAACCTTAAATTTCGCACAATCGAAACTCATACAAAAGTACACAAAATTTCTTGTACGCCCCTGAAATTTCTCACACCGTTGAAATTATTATACACTCAAATTTCTTAATAACGAATTTCTTCGAAATTTTTCCCACAGAAGTTTCTAGTTTAATTTCGAATTTTCTGACAGAAATTTTTAGCACAATTGTCTTTTCCGCACTGATTCACAATAAATAATCCCACTTCTGACACCAATGTGACGTGCTACCCGTTCGGTTCGATGTTATTAAAATGATAACACTTTTTATTTATGTGAATTTAGTGTATAAAGTTTATTTATAATTATTTCTGCATTACAATTAGTCTTAAAAATATTTGTCTTTCAATAATTTAATTATTACAAATTATTTATCACAGTTTTAATAAAAATACACAATCACTGTTTAAATAATTGATCACAAATCGCCCTTGTAATCGCTTCCACAAATTAATCACGTTTCCAATCTCTGTTTTGTATAATCTGACTTCAACTGACTATGTTTCGACGATGTTTCCCCTTATATACCCATCGGTCTAAATTCGAGAAGTTTCATCGAAACGTGTTGAAATTATTTGACGAGAAGCTTCTCAATTTCTTCATTGAAATGTGTTGAAAAAGCTTTTTCCTGATATTTCTCGAGAAGATCGTTTGTTTGTGTTCTACGTTTTTGTGTTAGTTATTTTTTTCTTGTTTCATAGAATATTTGATGATTTCATGAATCATCAAATATTCTAATTCATGAAATATAGTGCAATATAATAATACTACTTTGAAGTTAACGTTTTCGTAAAAAGCTGAAATTTGTTAAACTCTTTCGACTCGTTTCGTTGCGATTAGGACAGGTAACGGTAAATTCTGTCTACTTTTCTGTTTTTCAATACATTTTGACATATCTAAGTTTTGGGAGGCGGAGCTAATCGAAACGAAATGAAACATTCTATCTGGACCTTAAATTATGTCACATATTTTTAATTTTCAGTCATTTTTCATTTAGAAAAATATCAGTTTGCTACAAAATCATTTCTGATATCTGCTTTATTAAGGATTACATAAATTTCCTCCTTATACTAAGCGCGCTACTGCGTATACTATATTGCGGGAAGGGAAACATTTCACAATGTGTAATTATAAATTCACCAAAATTCCGAATTATCGAACCACAAATTGGTGATACTTTTTTTATATAACAAACAAATAGTATTTTCGCGTCCACCAAAAAACCTGTCCAATTATATTTTCATATTTTTAACCAATATTATATTTTAATTTGATGTGAATTAATTATATTTTTGGTTTGTTCCAATTTTTGGATGGATTTCACATTTAAATTTCATGTATTTTTTGGTGGTGAAGTAACGAGAATAATTGTATTATATTTTTGGAATTAAAGTACTGATCGACATTAAATAGTCGAACATTATATTTTCAAACAAATTCATGGACTTTTTCTTTAGACTTTAATGAAACATTTTAAATTTAATTTTTCTTAATTTTTGTATACAAAGAAATGGAATATAGTGCTTTTCGCCCGGATATACACGGTATTTCGTAATTACACTTTATTTTCTATTTTTTAAATTACTAGTCTTCTTTTTTAAAAGGAATTTTTAAAAATTTTTTCTCTTTAATGTTTTTGGAAATTATATAAATTTTGTGTTGAATTAAAATTTTTGCTATTCATTAACTTGTTACGACAAATTTACTACAATTTACAAAACACATTCCACAAATTAATGAACATCTTCGAGTAAAACACAATTTTTGGAAGCAAATTAAGCATGCCACTATTTGATTATAATATACTGGTGTACAATTTTCTTTCGTCTAAAGAAAAGGCCTATCGGGGAAAAATACTGATGAGAAGGAAAATTTTCCAAATATTTCAATGAAAAACTTGTAAATATCGCTGTATTAGACTTCAAGAACAAAAGTATAGAATGATTTTTGGGATGGGGCAAGTAGAAGCTTAACTGAATTCAGGACGTTTTAGAATAATGGTTAATCGATATTTCGTGGCTCATTGTTTATTTAAAATAGAATTTTTGTTTTTCTTCTTTACAATATCGGCATTAAGATGATTATAATAATACAAATGTTTTAAATAATACTTATTCATATAGGTAAATATTTCAACAGGATATTGGTCTATGGGGCGCTAATTATTTTGTTTATATAAAAGATATCATGTATTTAATAACTGAATAAAGCTTTCCTCTTTCATAAATTTAATTCTAACATAAATTAAATTAAAAATTAATAAAAGAAAATATTTTAAGTTGAAAATACGTCTTCATAACTTTTCTTCTTTTTTTGATATTATAATTTCCCTGCGTCTTGTCATCTGTATGAGAGAAGATTTAAAATTTAAATTCGCTTAAAAAAAACGAAAACATATAGTAATCCAAAATCGGTCTGGAGCCCATGTTTTGATGCCTTATGGTAGAAATGGTTCTCGTAGTTACTAAATCTATAAATCAATGAATTAACTGTGAGAAAAAACAACCAAAACTAATAATATTTCATGGTTTTGTCTCCTTCAAATTCACTCTAATTCACAGGTAGCCTAAGGCCTTCTAATAGCATAAATATCTCGTTGCAAATCTTATTCAAATCGGTGTATTAGTTTTTAAAATACATCGAAAAAATTTTATAAACCGGAATTTTTTTTCCTACAACTATTTCTTTCTCCATAATTCTTGTACCGATTTTACTGAAATTTAATACATTATCGCTTGTTTATGTAGTCAATGTACATAAATAATTTACAGAAAATTACTCTACAAATTTTCAAATTAGACCCGAATAACCATTAAAAAAACTGCATAACTTTCTGGTCACCCTAGTTTTTACTTCATAACTTCGCTACCCGTCGGCTGATTTTGCTACAATCTAATTTCCAACTAAGCCAAGGAAGAATCAACTCGCATTGTAAATTCCATCTAATCCAACAACATGTTTTTGAGTTATCTTGTATATGGACAGACGAACGGACGGATGGACATGTACACAACAATACCCTTCGAACGTTTCTACGTCGATTAATTCTATCCGTTACAAAGGTGACACAACTAATATACCCTCTGATAGTATCTACCATAGGGCATACAAATAAAACCTAATATATTTTACTCTTTAACTTACTATATATGAAATGGATTATACCAAAAAGAAGAAATTCTGTATTTTTATATTATAAGTTTCTTTTGAAGTATTTGATACACGGTATATAATATGGGAACAATTTTCTATTTACATATTTTCACCTCTGTGAAATATTCACCTTAATCCAAAAGATATTCTGTCTATATTCAAGTGGAATAATCTCCTTGAGATAAATCTGGAAACTTAATCAAATACTTCTATTCTAAGGAAATTTTTATACGCATATTTATGTAAATACGAGCACCATAATACTCGAATTTATTATATACTTAAATATATATGTATTTTGTATAATATGTGATATTTCGTCATTTCAGTATTTTAACTTGTTTTTTAATCTCAAGAAAAGGCTAAAGTATGTTTTCGCAGTACACACGCATAACTTCAAATCAGAAATTGAGTTTAAATGGACAAAAATAGAAATTTGAATCTTAGAACATGAGGAACTAACAATTTTGTACCAGAAAAAAAACTTTCCATTATAATTCAAATTACATTACATAATGAAATTATCCTCGCATGCCTTTCGAAATTATAAAAATTGTTTCATATAATTGAGTATTCTACACTATCGGTAATTCACATTTATATTCGCTTTCCATTGCTATGTACTAGCAGTGAATTTACACTTTACTCTATTCCGGCCTGACCTCTATGGAACTTTCACGACAATGTTATTGAATATTTATTGCGCTCTCGTTTGAAACCTCGTTCAACTCTCGCTCGTTTTGTCAGGAAAGTTGAAAAAGAAAGTTTTCCTTAACACTTATATTATTTCATGCCCCTTCACAGCCTCAACACACGTTCTCAAATCCTATTTGTTTATAATTTTAACAAAATGAAAATTTCTTAAAATGGATTTGAACTGAATTCATTCCAAACTGAGTTGTTTTCACTTCTATTCATAATTTTCAGACCCCAATTTGTGGAAATCATCCTTTTGTGGCATATACTTGAATTGTTTTTCTAAAGATTTTCCAAAATAATTTTTTTCCTATACAATAGAAGCAGTGTTCCGTGTTTTTATTCAACAAGGAAATTAAAGTGTGAACTGAATCATCTGCCATGTAAATGTCTATTAGAAACAAAAGTCTTCATCTTGCTTTCAATAGAATAGGCATATTTTAAAGTATATAACGTAATTCATTTTTAAGATAATTGGGTTTTAAAACTAAGTAAGATAATTATCGAATTCTTTGGTAATATAAATTTACTAACCGCAAATTTCGATCAATCCTTTGTTTTTACTTCAGATCGTCCACAATTGAATATATGCCTTAATATGATGTGATATCACAAAACTAAAGACCTCCGAATCAATAAAACCCAATTTGGTGCTAGTACAATTACAACGCTAAGCAATATACAATATAAATTAAATTCCCTTTGCTAAAATATTGGATAGGGATGGGATGAAGCATTTTATAACATAAAAAAGCTTTAAAGATTGTAATTTTATTCAAAAAATTTCATTAGGTTTTCCACTATTGCCGGTCCACTAACCTACCATTAACAACCATTCGCTACCACAAACAAATATGCAAATTTTTGTTGACATAAAATTGGTTGGGTTATTGATGGAGATATAGTATATGGTGGACCTATATCCTTTTTTAGGTGCATTTATTTATTTTTCGACCACAAATTTTATATAGAATTTTTTTAATGAAAGTTATGTAAGCTTCTACTAAAATTTAAAATTGTGTTATACTAGAGCCACACATATGTTTAAGATACCATGATTTAAGAATACATGCAGTATACCATATGTTCGTCACTTTATACCATTTCAAAAAATGAAGTATAAATATCATAACGAAATGGTATCAGCTATACTCTAGGATTGATATCGTAGTATGAATACTACAATAAATGTGTGTCTCTCATATAACACAATATTATTTGAAATGTTTTTTTTTTTTTTTAAATATTTTGCCAATATGTAAATATAATTTTTTCTACAAAGTTTAAAAGTAATTTGAATTAAAGTGATTACTAATTTAGTTAGATATGTGTTCAAAAAAGTTGATAATTAAAAGCTTTTTCGAGATGTACAAATTGTCAAACTTCGGTGTTGGTATTCGTCAAGTAAATTCTTCTTTATGAAAAAATATAAATTTTCAAACACTAAATGGAAACTTTTTCAATAGAAAATTTTCATTTGTTCAATCTTCATCGATAAGTTTAAGTTAAGTAATGAAATATTTTAGTTAAAAATATCTTAACGAAATTAAACTTATACAAAAACTACAAGTTTTTCATGTAATTCAACATGCTTGGAAAAAGTTTTGGTGATATAATTTTATTAAATAAATAAACAACAAAAATATATTGCACTATATTCTACTTAGAATACTTGGTGATTCATAAAATCATCAAACAATAACAATAAAACATTGTCACAACACAAGTATTCTAAGTAAAACAACTAACACAAAAAAACACCACACGACCAAAAACAATTCTTGGAAATATTCAAGAATGTATAGAGCTTTCGAGAAAATATCGCCATCTAATCTGTTCCAGAAAGCTCCGAAATGAATCATTGCTTTGTGTATCGAATAAGAATTTTCTAGACGTTGCCATCTAGCTTTAGATAGCCAAACGACCAGTCTTTTCAAGAAAGTTCGCGAAATAGACCAATCTGATATAAAAAGCGCTGTAGGGTCGAGCCTGAAATCATTCTTAATCGATCAGTTGAAGTGAAAAGCTTCGTCAGAGATTATACATAGCAAAGATTGGAAACGAGATTATTTTTGTGAAAGTAATTAAAATAGTGAAGCCCTAAAACTGTGATAAATAATTGTAATAATTAAATTATTGAAAGACAAATATTTTTAAGACTAATTGTTAAGCAGAAATAATTACAAATAAAGTTTATACACTAAGTTCACATAAATAAAAAGTGCTATCATTCTAATAACATCGAACCGAAAGACTAACACGTCACAATATTATTAAAAAGTTTTCATGGAAATCTACAGAAATAGTATTAAATTTCAAATTTTGCGGTAAAACTATTTTCTACCTGTTTTTCTTAATTGTAGAAAATTTTATAGAAAATTTTCATATTGACAAAATAATAGAACTATAAGAATTAATTAATTAAAATGAGAGAGAAAAAAAAACTAATTAAAAGTTTACAATTTAAAGTGTCGCTTAGTAACTTTTACATATCGTTAAAAATACCCGAAAATTTCTTTCTATAATTCGTAATTTTAAATATGTAATTTGAAAAACAAAAAAAAAGGAATATCATGAAGGAGTTTTTCTCCTAATTTGTTGTAAAATCCACGTCTGTTTGAATTGCTCCTCTTGTTTGCATCTAATGAGGATATAATTGGAATTTTTGGACAACTTTTTCCAAGAGTCAAAAACAATGACAATTGCTATTTTTAAATTAATTTGAAGTAAATCGAGTTTATTTTAAAGACGACTCCAGACATTCTGATTTTGTTGTAAAAGGCTTTGAACCAATTTTTTAAATATTGTTAAATACTCTTTGTTGCAACAGGATCAAGGGAAACGTACATCTCTCTCTGTATTGAATATTGTAAATTGATAGTGTAGATTCATCTTAAGCCAAGACTTACGTTCCTATGTTTTACCTGAACGTTTCCACTTTTAAGAAAATCCCCAATATAGATTGCGGTCGAAGTGACTAAATAATGCCTCAAACTTACCATCTCTATTCGTTATTACACTTCTTAAAATATTTCTGATAAATAAGCACTCCATTAAAAGCTTCTTGTCCATTTTAACAGCATGAATATTGTAACGTGTTAGTCTTTCGGTTCGATGTTATTAGAATGATAGCACTTTTTATTTATGTGAACTTAGTGTATAAACTTTATTTGTAATTATTTCTGCTTAACAATTAGTCTTAAAAATATTTGTCTTTCAATAATTTAATTATTACAATTATTTATCACAGTTTTAGAGCTTCACTATTTTAATTACTTTCACAAAAATAATCTCGTTTCCAATCTCTGCTATGTATAATCTCTGACGAAGCTTTTCACTTCAACTGATCGATTAAGAATCATTTCAGGCTCGACCCTACAGCGCTTTTTATATCAGATTGGTCTATTTCGCGAACTTTCTTGAAAAGACTGGTCGTTTGGCTATCTAAAGCTAGATGGCAACGTCTAGAAAATTCTTATTCGATACACAAAGCAATGATTCATTTCGGAGCTTTCTGGAACAGATTAGATGGCGATATTTTCTCGAAAGCTCTATACATTCTTGAATATTTCCAAGAATTGTTTTTGGTCGTGTGGTGTGTTTTTTTTGTGTTAGTTGTTTTACTTAGAATACTTGTGTTGTGACAATGTTTTATTGTTATTGTTTGATGATTTTATGAATCACCAAGTATTCTAAGTAGAATATAGTGCAATATTTTAATATCCAGTATCATAACACCCTTCTTGGCACATCATCCTTAAAAATTCATTTAATCCTGGTAAATATTTTGCAAGTAAATATCACACGAAATGCATTTAAAATCATTATTAATTAAAAAAAAAAAACTGAAGAAAAATTCTAATTTTCTTTCGTAAACAATCTTCATATCAGAACATTTTCCTTTTAAAGACGACAATAGTTTCAAAAATTGTGTGTATATGGAAAACTTCAGCAAATATTAGATGATGGAAAGAAGAAACCTTTTAGATACATTTTAGAAAATAATCCAAGAAAAAACCTTATGAAAATCTATTTGGCAAGAGATAAAGAAAGGATGGTATATAATGCGGAAATGTAGACACACGACAAAGTCTACCCTGGGCAAAGAGAATATTATCTCAAATAGGTGTATAATTTATAAGAAGAATGATGGTACTACAGGTAGAATGTAGGTAATCGCATTAAGATTGAAATCTTTGTGTAAAGAACATCTTATAGGAAATTGATACTAGCTGGCTTAGTGTCTGGTCAATAAATTACCTTTTTTTATGTGTATCATATTATCTAAATACACTAATAACTTTGATTTTTTTTTACCTTCTGATGTCTTTCCAGAAATAAAGGAATTTCAATTAATCATATCACCATGGAAGTTCAATAGAAATCATCAATGACAACAATAAAATGTATCTCGATCTCATAGTAATATTGTATTTAATATAATAAAGGCGGACATTTTTCCATTTCCTTCACTAGATTTGTCTAACTTTTTTTTGTGTATTTTGTAGAAAGAAAATTGTTCCGGATAGTTTGTATAGGAAATGGAATATTTCTCATTCGCTTTGTAGGTCCTTTATCAATTGTATTTGTCATGAAAAGATTGAAGAATTTAAGGAATAAAGAGCGAAACCTTTTTCCTCTTTCTTTTTAAAACAGTTTTCTTTTGAAATACGAAAGACAACAACTTCGAAATGGAATTTTAATTGGAAATCTAAGATATCACAGGATGACAGACGACAATAATAAAAAAGAAAATTATGTGTTTTATTGGAAAAGTTTAAGTTTATAAACTTTTTCTTCTTTGATAGAATAAAATTAAAATTAAAGAAGTCAAATCATAATAATTTTGTTAATTTGATAAGCAGTTAAAATAAACTTTATTAATAAATAAAATAATGAAATTATTAAACAATAAAAATAATCATAAAATAAAACTAGGAGTATCAATTTTGATTCCATTGAAAGACGTTAAAATTTACTATGAAAATAATCATATTTATAGCATTTTCTATATAAAACGGGAAAACCTCTTTTTTGTTTGTTGGAAAATTGCAACATTAATTACAAGCGAATTAAATGTTCTTTTTAGAACTGGTAATAAAATGAATCACAAAATTATTAATTCAGAAAAAACTTAGCTCTAAAAGAAATATTATAACGAAGTGAAATTGATTTTCTTTCGCTTGTCTTAGAAAATTCTCCATAATTTTAACTCTAGCATAAGTAATTGCCTCTATTCACTGGTCATAAAGTTCTTTTTGATTACATCTTCAGATACAAATAGTTTCTTTTTTTTTATTAAAACTTTTACATGAGTAATTTTTTAGTTTTCTGAAAAGGAAAAACTATTCAAGGAATGTAGGGAAGACGCATAATCTGTCCAGTTTCTATTGTCTGAAGTCATGACATAAAAATTAAGGAATGAAGAACAAATTATTATCCATCTCATAAATAAATTCCTTATGGGTTTATCTGATGCTGAAAAATTTGTATAACTACATTTAATAGTAACACTTTATTGTAACAGGACTATCCAGTTTTATTTCAAATATCTTTAATAAATCTCTTTAATATAAAGTTTAAACATAAAATATTGTATTCTTTAAAATATATTCATAAATTTCTATTCTGAGTAATATTTAACAGGAACATGCTAAGAATTTCCTTCATTAAAACAAAAGGTCATAAATTTTCACGTTTTAATGTACACACATACGTTTAATATAAAATCACCCTTTTCAGGTTGTAATTTAAATACCAGAAAAGGACAATACAGAGAAAAAAAAGAAAATGGAAAATCCAAACCAGACAGTTCATAATCAACTTTAAAAGTCATATTTTCAAACCCTTTCAAGAACGGAGACCAAAAGTTAAAATCCATATACACACTACACAATATGCTAGAACACGTAATCTAAATGATGCGAGTTTAGTCCGATAAATCCTTTACCAAAATCCTGTACTAAATTTCTGATGAATCAGTACCTGTTGACGTGCAATGGTGATTTAGTTTGCTACATATGATATTCGCATATGTGGTTATTATTATCATGGTAAATAATTGAAATTACAATGTGGTAGACTTCGGGATATCTATCGAATTGTTGGGATAACAAGATATTCTATAAAATGTCAATAATTTTGTAATTTCTCTTATTTTTTCAGGTTCATTCATTTTTTGTGAGATAAATATGATTATTACAAAGTTTGTAGAAATATTTTAAGTATTTTGTCTCAGTTTTCTTCAGTAATAAATACATGCTCACATATTTGTTCAATATGGAACTCAATTTGTATTCGGGAAACATGCAAATATTATTTGTGCTCTCAAAAAACAAATAGAAAATAAAAATGCTTATTAAGGAAAATACTTTAATATTGTTGCAGGTATTATTAGCGCATTGCGACTATCATAAAATGATGTTTGAAGATCCTATGGGAAATCATTTTTCTGTTAAATACGCGAAAAAAACGCAAATATTATTTTCAAATTGCATCACACGGATTCAATTCCTATTATTTATGAGCAACATCGAAGTGAATCGTTTTTCCATTGATTTTATTCGACCCCATTCAAGTCCAGATCATATTAGTCACAATTTCATTAGTATTTAGGATTACTCAGGGTGATATAATTGGAAATTCGAGATGTTTTCACAATGTTCAAGCCAATTTTCTTCCATTTTATTGAAATCTGAAAAATATGCATTTGATTTTTCCTAATTGGCTTCAGGGTTTTACTCTTAAAATTGGTTTTGAATTTAAATTACAAAGAAACTTCATATAAACTTCTTGCCTAATAAGAGAGAAGGTTTTATACAAATTCTTAATTAAATTCAACTAGAATCATTTCCTTCTTTGCGAAATAACATTTTCGAGAATCATCAAAACTATTTCTATATTATACTGTAATCTTTTTTTGGGAAAACCTTTCTCAGTCATTTTGGATCACAAAAAAATAATCAATTACCTATGTCCTTGAAGAACCTATTTCACGGATTTTTATATTAACATTCAAATACCAAAAATAAGATTGGAAATCTTGTATTTCATGCCGAATAAATAATAAAATACCTTTCCTTTATGAATAACCAAAATCAAATTAATAAAACGCCCAACAAAACCCATGTCACCGTTAATATGAAGAAAATACAGCAAAAAAGTTATATTACTGAAACTGACATTTGGGAAATTTGCCTTTAATCGTTGTTATTTCAGATCCTTGATAATTTTTGAGTTCGGTACAAGAATAACAACGAGTCAAACTATTAAATTAACAACGTGATATTAATTAATTCTCAGTCTTTATAGAAAATAAAGGAATTAATAGAAGCATGAATTGTTGGAAGAAATAATGTCCTGTAATGAAAAAAGTAAATTCTGACCAAGTGAAATTGGAACCCATTTTTAAATTGAATAAGAAATTATTTTGTAGTAATATTTTGATGTTTCACCAAAATAAATGAATTACAAATATGTGTTATCATAGTTTCCCATTGTTTATTATATAAACCAGCAACTATTTAAAGTGTTCCAGCATGAATGCAAATGAGTAAAAGCTGTAATGTAGGAGAAACCTAATCTCATAAACAGTAACAACATTGTATTTCGCATATTTATGAGCACGAAAAAGGAATATACTTGATCCTGCGAAGAAGTCTGAATATGATAAAGTTTCGAAATTTTTTCTCATAGGTTAATAATACAAACAGGTCCTGAAAAAATTTTATAGGATTCATTCTTTAATATCTGTTCTTTTTAAATATTTATACCAAATCTAAAATTATATGAAGTTGAAGTCTATTTTAATTTCGAGAATATTATCATTATACTATTTTTAATATAATTAAATTATATTCAACACAAAATGTAGGACCACTTCATTTTGATGATACCAAAAATCTTAGTTTTAAGAGTTTTCTTTGAAGAAGCCATTTGTTCTAATAAATTGTAGTCCTTTTTTAGACGATGAGACTGATTGAAATTCATAAAAAGTTCAAGTGAGTAAATTTTATTAATTAAATCGCTACAAAAAGTAGGTCTCTCGCGATTCGCGAATAATTAAATTTTTAAAATATAAAAATATCTTTTTTAATGAAAAGAAGTAGAAACCTGAAAATTTGCATTTAAATAAGATTGTTCAAATTGATTTATGTACGCACACGGAAAAAGGATATTTCCCTTATAAATATATATGTAGAATTTATTACGGCCTGATTTTCGATTAGAGTTTTACCTTGGAGGTTGCTGGAAAAATTTAAATAAAAATTAATAAATGTCTTTCGATCAAAATGTTATTGTTCCGGAATAAGTATGAAGCAGTTTTCAATTTTTGATAATATATTCATATTGATGTGGTGTAGAGCATTTACATATCCTATTTCAGTAGAACTTTTATGGCACAAAAAATTAATCTTTAAATTTGTCTTTCTGAAGTATACTTCGTCGTCTTTATTATTTACATAGTTGAGTTCGCTACAAAGAGTTAGTTGCTTTACTAATTTAGAAGTTACTTGCGACAACATATTTAACTTTAAATTCCACTTTAACTCCTTAGTTCATAAAGACAATTAGACTTCGGACCCTATTAAGCGATGGTCCAAGAAGTTTCCTAGTATGGCACTAAAAGCCTTTATATCACTTTTGTAAGACTAGTTATGGAATATTCCAGTCAAGTGTGGTCAGTGCACCACAAAGTTCATGTCAATAGGGTGGAATCCATTCAACATAGATTTTTACGTTTTACCTTACTGAACCTGCCATGGAATGATTCTCTATTGTTCCCACCATACAGTAATGGGTTAAAATTGTTAAGTTTTCATTCCCTTGGAAAGAGTCGAGAAGTGCCAGATATGCTCAGAGCACCGATTTTTAAATAAAAATGAAAATATTAAATGTAGCCAATTTTAGAAATAGATTCATACTCGATCCTTGTTTACTTGTCACCTTGAATATTAGCATTATTGTTAAGAAATCAATTGAAAATAAATTCTCTTCTAACAATATCTTGATATATGACTTGGTAAAAGGGAAGCTAATTGTAAAATTGCCAAAAATTATCCTCAGATCTTTTAAATAAGGTTTTAAATGAAAATTGCCTATATCTTTCTGTCAGAAAAACATAAAGTAATTTAAAATCGGCCTATAGCCGATTTTTTGATGCCCTATGGTAGAAATGGGAGAGAAAAATTGTGAAAACTAACAATATATCCAGGTTTTTATTCATAACTTTGTTTGCCCTTGTCAAAATTTTCTCTAATTTGTAAGTAACTCAGACCCTGGTAGCATAAGTCTAATTTTCAAATTTCATTCAAATCGGTGCATTAGTTCTGAAAATACATCAAAAAAACTTTCTGAACAGGGTTATTTCTTCCTACGACTACTTCTTTCTCCACTATCCATAGACCGATATCACTGAAATTTACAATGGTATGGTCTATTAATGTAGTCAACCAATATAATTAATTTAAACAAAATTGCTATACCAATTTTCCAATTAAACCCGAAAAACTATATAAAAAGAAACGACAAAACTTTATGGTCGCCCCTGTTTTTCCTTAATAACTTCGCTGCCCCTCAGTCGATTTTGCTGAAATGCAACACCAAAACCACTATAGCAATAACCAAGTAGCATTCTAAATTTCATCAAAATTGGATAACGCGTTTTTGAGTTATTTTGTCAAAGGTCGGACGGTAGTACCAAACATGGAGCATTAATATAGGGAATTTTTTTCAGAATTTTGGCTCATTTTCAAAACCCAATTACCCCAATTTGTTCTGCCAGAATTTCACAATTTTTTTTCTAAGTATTCAATAAGATGTCACCTTTTCAGCGCGCTATAATATAACTGGATAGGATTAGAACTACTAAAGTTATACGATTCTAAAGCCAACTATTGCAAAAAAACGCCACGAACTTTCTGCTTAACTGAATATTTCAAGGTTTTTCTCTCCATAACTTCGTTTCTTCATTCTCAAATTGGCCCAAATTCACAGGTACGCTGGCGTCTAATAGTATAAACATGTTTCGTAAATTTGATTCAAATCGGTATATAACTTTTTAAAATACATTGGAAAAACTTTATGAACAGGCTTATTTTAGGCTACAACTATTTCTTTCTCCACTATCCTTGGACCGATTTGACTGAAAATTAATTCGGTATCGTCTATTCATGCAGTTAACCTACATAATTAATTTGTACAAAATCGGGTCACAAATTTTCCAATTACATCCGAAAAACCATAACCAAAAAAACGACAAAACTTTCTGGTCACCCTGGTTTTTCCTTTATAACTCAAATTATAAATTTCATCAAAATCAGATAGCGCGTTTTTGAGTTATCTTGTCTACGGACGGACGGACGGACGGACGGACATGCATAAATCGATATAACTTTTGATTCCCTACACAACCATACCCTTGAAATTTTTCTCCGATGATTATTTCTATGTGTTACACACTTAGTGACAAAACTAATATACCCTCTGGTAGTACCTACCATAGGGCATAATAAAAAAAGAAGATGAATAATAGGGAGTAGAAATTTCTGCACCAAATTCCATTGCATTTATTCAGGGACCATTTTAAGATAAGCAGGATATTGCTTTAAAATTATATTATTGACTACACTTTGGAACTGTGTTTGAAATGGGAGAACTAATTCCAAAAGGTTCGGTGAATAAATTTTAAGGGTGAAATTCTAGTACAATGGAAACATATATCTGTTTAATTGTAGATGGATTGTTTTATAATAAACTTCTATTCGATAAAAGTTAGACATTTCAGTATCATGAAAATGTTTTTCCATATTCAAAAGTTTTCAAATATTTTCTAATTTTTAATATTTTATTTACATTGAAAAAAAAACATAAGATTTACCTTTAGACCTATTAAGAAAAAGAATGTCTTATAAAAAAAAACGAAAATAGTAAAATTATTTGTTTACAAGCAAATGATTGTCAATAAGGCTATTATAAAAAGTATAGCCTTTTATTTATTTTCAAAATGTAATCATCTCAATATCAAGCCAAAAGAAGCATTAGGACTTATAGAAATCACTTTTAAAGTTTCTTTACTTCAGTGCAAAGAAGAAAAATTAACCACAAACTGAAGTATCTATCTCCATTTAAAAAAGGCAGATGAATCTTTAAATTTTTCTTTTTGCTTCTAAAGAAATTATTTTCATCTTTCATTTCTTAACCATATAATGGGCACAATGAAAATACAATTCTAAATGGTTATAAATAAAAAGAAAATTAGAAGAAAATGTAAAAAAGGAACTACTTTGAACTTTAGGAATTTTATAGCTAGCAGTTATTTAATAAAGAAAGAAGGAATGGAGTTGCATTGGTCTTCGTCTTGAATTTTTAAAGCATTTTATTCATTAATTGAAGTATGCATAAGTCACTAAAACCGAAATTTCTTAATAAAACGTCCCACTTCGTAAACAAATATACCTAATCCCAGATTGTATTTGATTTAAAAGCCCGAACACTTATAAAAATGTAAGCTATTCAATAACAGTAAATCAAACAAAGGATTAACTAATTTTGCATCCACAAAATGCAAGAATTCACACCAACCCTATTCAATAATTTAAATTTATTTTCATTTTGGATAAAGGCCAGGCCCTTTTTGCCATTCGTTTTAATTCCTTCTAATGAGATCCCTTTTGAAGCGAATGTAAACAAAATTTTAACAAAAATGCACGTGACCTGTTTTGATGCAATACATTTCATGCAGAAGGATATTTAGTCCGGAAAATATATTATATATATATATATATATATATATGTATATAGTAAGAAGAATGAACAAAAAATTAAGTACATTCGTTGAATGAAAAATATCCAAAGATATCCTCTAAAAGAATCTCTATTCAGTGAAGAAAATCTAAAGAAATGAACAATATTACAATTTTTGTGCAATCGTTTTGCAAACAGTTCCCTTCAAATAATGAGGATAACTAGTTTATTGAAACAGAACAGGAGAAATGTTTCTCCTGATGGCACTCCTACTTGTATGGAATTACAGTGCATATGACCATTTATAGGGAAAACTCATTCTGGGAATGATTTCTATTATTTACAGGCCAAAATGAAAAACTATATATATAACTTGCAATAATATTTATTCATTATATCTTGAAGGATATCAGTTAAACGTGAATTACCTTCCGATGCAGACGTTTTTTATAGGTTTTAGAAATATGTATCAGATGTATCAAATATTATGTACTTTTATTTCATTTCAAAAGTGTTTATCGATTGTTAATTGTTTGAGTGCTTGTGGTTTTTCAGGAATTGATGAAATGTACCATAAAATCTGGACCGAACTCATTTTTCCCAAATTTTGAGACAAGAAAATTTTTCCGGCTATATATTTTGATTTAGTTACTGAAGTGTAGGCAAAGAAAAGATAAATTATGAATAATTGAGATCTGGATTTCAATCAGAATCTCATCAGTTTCTAGAAACGAGGTCTAAACCAACTTAACCATTTCACACTGTCGATACTTATAATCTTACCAATTTGCCTATTCTTTAGATAGATTCTATTGATTCAGTGGAGTTTGGTCCATTTTAATAATATACCTTAACTAAGCTCAATAATTGGTAAGCCCTTAAAATTCCTTTTTTTTACATTACACGAATCCTTCTTTCTTTATTATTGTCGTTGATTTATTAACCATGAAAATAGTATACACCCAACCATCGATTTACACCGCATTCGAATTGCACGATTTCGATCTCATACGGTTGATGAAATGAGGAAAAACTTTCATTTACACAGCACTATTTCAGTTGAACACAAAAAACTTTTTCTTATTTTCTTTTTCGAATATTTGATTGTGGATTCGATTTACATGTTTTCAATTTACAAGGTTTTCTGAGGAACCTATCTTCAGTGTAAATAGGGAAATAGGTGTATTAAATTTATTTAGATATGAATTGAAACCGAATTCCTTATATGTCAATAAATCAATTTCAAGGAATCCATTATTATAAGCAATATCCTATACGAAATAAAAGCTACTTTTATTATATATCGTCATCAGTATATAGTTCGAATAGTTCATATAATCAAATTCCTCTGCACCCCGTATATCAAACTTCTTGTCATAATATAGTATCAAATCTACTCTATATAACAATTGTAGATACTAGACAATGATCCTAGATTTTGTCGAATAATGGTTGCTAGTGGAATTCAATAAATTCAAGTACTTAAAGTACCTATCGCATAGAAACGGCATGAATATATAGAGACGGTACTCAAAATATCAAAGGGGTTATGGATATCAGCTTTAAGGTTTTCATATTTTGTTATTTGTATTTTCTTACTTTTCGGAAATGGATTTTCATATATTTATGTTTTGATTGAAATATCAACAATCGAAATATATGTACTTATAATATATATATAGTATGAATAAGTACCAAGATACTTCTTTAACAACATAAAATAAAGGAAACATAAAATCTATAAATAAAAGAATAGAAGTGAATTGTTTGGTTTTCAATTCAAAAAGAAAATTCTTTTTTATTAAAGAAATATTACATACTTTTTGTTTTATTACTAGATTTTTAGTACATATTATTTTTCCAATTCGAAAAAACATATATTAAAATTTTGATGATTTGAAGACATGAAATCAAAATTTAATTTCTTATGGATAGACCGTAATAAAGACAAATGATAAAAATGAATTCAATTTCTCGTCCTAAGATGAGAATGATAATTTAATGAAGAGTTAATTAAACTTTTATTGTTCACTTCCAGTTTATTAAATTATGACTTATTCCCAAGATCTTAACTTCCTTAACTGTTACATGCTTTATGATCTTCAACTCTATGTGATATTATGTCGTTTATTGTCCTACATAATTCCAGAAAATATCCAGAAAAGCTTTCAACGTGTATTTTTTTCTTTTTATGCTAACAATAATTCTTTTTGTTTTATTTACCTTATTAACATATTCATTTAACCAGAACTCATAAGAAACGACAATATTCTACATTGACATAAAAATAAATACCCTTCCACCAAACCCCAAAAAAGCTTCTATGATAATCATGGGAATTTCTGGAATGGATGTAATTTTTGGATGGTTTATTTTTATTGAGTTATTCTTAAGGGAATCATAATTTTCTTATGTCTTTTATAGAGTTTCGTATTTCTTAAAGAAGGTGTAGAATTTTCAGTATAAGAACTTTTTTATTATCAAATTCCTGTAAAATTTCGATGACCTAAAATACACGAAATATCCTTCATTATTAAAGAGAAAGATGTTTGTTGATGATATTTAAGGACTTTTAGTATTAAAATTTGATCTGTGATTGTTTAGTGAAGACATTAAACTACATTAAAATTCCAAAAAAATGTGAATCTGTTGTATTGACTACAAATTGAAGACACCAATGTTTGTTACTTTAAAAAAACTTTTGTAAGGAATTTGTATCTGAAATTATTGCATAAAATCACTAAACCATATCAATAACAACATACTACTTTGATTTCTAACTTACAAAAAACAAACATAATTCACCATAATTCATCAAAGTATTTCATATGTTTCCTTGTAAATCTTATGGTCAACAATTTTTATCTTTTTCTCTATATTGAGCCTTTTTAATTAATTATCCCAATTACGGAGGGAAAAATCTTTTGATATCCCTTTTTTTGGATAATTAATATTGGTCAAAGAAAAGGCGTCATTTTAAGTAATTTTGTAAAATAGTACAAAAATTTAATTTGTCTAAAATAATTAATGAGAACGTAATTTAAAGTTATAAAAAGCTTGTTTGGAAAATAAAATATCGGTTTCTTTAAGTCTTTATGGTTTAAATTTTAATTAGTAGAAAAATTGCCTGTAAAAACCATATTAATATGGGCTATAACAAATGTGATGGATATATATGGCTAATAATCCTAATTTTATTCAAGAATTATCCAGATAGGACCGATAGTAGTATAGTTTGGAGCCTGAGATATTCGAAAAACTTAGTGTAAAAGTGTTCTTCGATGTCAATTCTAAGTGACTTAAATGAAAATAGGTTTTTACGTTATTTCAAAGGAACGTCGTTCCCAAAAGCATAAAAGAAGTTCAATTATTTTCTCAAGAAATACGACTCTATTGACAAAATTATGACTTTAGGCAATTGTTATTCAGAACGTGATTTACATGAAACTTTTAGTAATTAAGAATTGTAATTAATTGTCGCTTTGAGGATAATTTCTTTCTAATGTATAGAACTGTTCTAATATCCTTTATGATTTTTTTTTGTTAAATTCCTCCCACTGTATTCTTATCTTACTGTTGTGTCACAATAATATCGTCAGAACCATATAAATACAAAAAGACAAAGTGTTATAATGCAAAAGGAACTATAACCTTTTAAAAAGGGTGTTCTTATTTGTAAAGAAGAAAAAAAAAATATAGTATCTTATATAAATTCCCTATTTTATATTTGTGATAAAAGGAAGTTTTCTTTCTTTCTCTGTTGAGAAGAACCCATATCAAATATATTATAACCCTTTCGTTTTATAATAGAAGTAAACATTTAAAAAAGAAAAAAGCATTACGGGAGATGCTTTTGCGTAAAGCTGTCAAACAAAATGTTAAGGATTAGTTGAAAAGGCACGTGCTTTTAAACATTTTAAAGGAATTTAAAACTGGACCCAAACATAGGTAATGTCAATAAAATGTTTAATCATGAAACATTTAATATTTGAAAAACAGTACCGGTATTTATATGATAACAACAATACCAAATATATGAGGCTATATAAAGGAAGAAGTTATCATGTACCATCAGGTATTTATTTAACTACTGAAAGGGTTAAAAATCAATGAGTTTTGAACACATGAATTAGAAAAAAAATACAATTGCGATGGAGACTTTTAAATTGAAACTGAATTATTTTCCGAAATCATTTTTGTTCATAAAATGGATTTATACATGGTTTTCGTTATGTACATGTTTTTTTAGATTCCTTGAACAAAACAAAATAAACAAATCGGTGTCTAGGTTCGATAATTTGGTACCTTTCAGTCACATCCGTATTCTATTGTTGAAATCTACAGAAGACAAAAAAAACACAAAATCTGAAATATAAAAGCGATACCCTTTTTTCCATATACTACAGTTTTCCTGTAAATCCTGTGATTTATGGAAAATTCAACCTTTTCAAATTTCTTTTTTCATTCATGCTCGATAAAAAAAGGAGAAAATGAAAACATGTACCTAACGTTTTATGGGATCTAGCCAAACTGTCCACTTGAATTCAATGAAAACAAACATTTGCGATATATGGACGTTCTCTGTTTGAAATGAATAGTCTTGTAGGTTCAATAATGGAAATCATCAGACTAAGCTTTGTATATTCAACATAAAATTTCCTATAAAAAATTTATAATAAATGGTGTTACTTTAAAGAGTTCTAATTATGTTCATCTATCGTATTTTACACCACGAATATGTTTTCCATGAAGTAAAGAATCAGGTAGATCCAGACGGATGCCATATTTATTGATACAAGAATTTATTGAAATCAATCCAAAATTTGATAGTCTATTTATATACACCATATTTAGTATCATTTTCTTTCTAAAAATTCCGTTGTAATTGTTTTATGTCCCATAAATAAGATAAAATCTAACAAGAAGAACAGAAAATTTTATCTTCCCTTCAGGGTGTACTTTTTTCCTTGCCTTTTTTCTCATTTTTCTTTTCAAAAGGGAATAAACTAATTTAAATATTTTCCACATAGAACTGAAATGGTAAAAGTTTTCATCAGTTAACCACAACCGAAATGATCTTCGAAATGGATGGATTAACTGTGACAAAACTTAAATCAGAAATGATAACAGGAATAAAATTGTTTTTGACTTGAACAAATCTCCTAAACAAATTTTTCTTTCCTTAGTTTGGTCTCTTTTTTTTCCTTTTTGGATAAATTAAAATAATAATCATTTCTTAAAGATTTGTGAAATTAAAAATCTACGATTTTAAACCAAATAAAAAATGAGTTGCATAAAATTATGAGGAAATAAGGAAATGGGGAAAAGATTTTCATTTTAAAGATATTTATAAAAAGTTTTCCCTTTTTTTTGTATTTTATTTCATTGAGAATGAAATATGAATTTTAATAGAATATTATGAAATTGAAAGATTTCGTGGAACTTTTTAAAAATACCAAAAATATTTCATTGTAATTTAGTCATAAATTTCATACAATATCGTTTTTTTTTGGCATATAAAACTATTTTTGCAAGATCTACATTTGAATATATTGTAACGTGTTTCTCTTTCGGTTCGATGTTATTAGAATGATAACACTTTTTATTTATGTGAATGTAGAGTATAAACTTTATTTGTACTTATTTCTGCTTAACAATTAGTCTTAAAAATATTTGTCTTTCAATAATTTAATTATTACAATTATTTATCACAGTGTTAGAGCTTCACTATTTTAATTACTTTCACAAAAAAATAATCTCGTTTGAATCTCTGCTTTGTATAATCTCTGACGAAGCTTTTCACTTCAACTGATCGATTAAGAATGATTTTAGGCTCGACCCCACGGCTGTTTATATATCCAATTGGTATATTTCTAGAACTTTCTCGCAAAGACTGGTCGTTTGGCTTTCTAAAAATAGATGGCAACGTTTACACAAAGAAGATCTCTAGAAAATTCCCTATTCACCGAAAATTCTTATCCAATACACAAAGCAATGATTTATAATTTAATTCTGGAGCTTTCAAAATATTTCCAGCAATTTCTAGTGATGTTTTTGTGTTAGTTGCTTTATGGAATACTTGATGATTTTATGAATCACCAAGTATTCTAACTGAAATATAGTGCACTACCCCCTTCTTAAATCTGTTCGTCCCGAACAGAATCTTTTGGACTCGTGCCGCGATTCTTCGCTAACTGATTTGAATGAATCACCTTCATTTTTACTTTTGATGATTTTCGCTTTCGCCATACCACGTCCAAAGAGTTCATCTCGTTGGTGCAGTCACTATCTTGTAATTCGTTGTTTGCAGGTTCCTCAAATACTTTGTCCACCGGAACCCGTATATGCTGTCGAGATGATCTTTCCGGTGGAGTCTGTCTGGTGCTATCCTGTCCACTCGTGTCTTGCTTTAATTCAGCGTCAACATATTGCCCCACTGCAGTTTCAGTTTCCTTTTGATGTCCTACAATCTTTGTGCAGGTGTCACAATTCCTGCACCAGCTTTTGACATCAGCTCGCCAGTGTACCCAATAGAATCGTTCTCGCACCTTCGCTAATGTTCTGTTGACTCCCAAATGTCCCCCTGAAGTTCCAGCATGTACTTCACCAAGTACCTCATATACTTTGGACTTAGGCACGATCAACTGCATTAGTTTGGCTTTTCCATCAGGAGAATCCCATTTTCTCCTCAGAACGCCATTTTCTATCTGTAACGAGTCCCACTGAGCCCAATAACTTTTTGTCGTATCACTGCGTATTACGATATCGCTCCATTTTGGACGCTGACCCCTTTTCTTCCATTTAAGGATTGGTCCAACATCTTCATCCTTTAGCTGCGCGTTTCGGATGCTCGACATGTCATCGCCTCCAATCCTTAATGTACGGATAGCTACTACCTTTTTCACATTCCTGCAGTCCTTACTTGTTTCTCCAAAAACCCCTTCAGCATCTACGACACTGGATTTGCTTCTTTTCCTTCTATTTTTACTTTTTGACAACTCCGTGTCTTGAGTTGTCAGTCCAATGTCGTCCGTCCGTTTCATTTCTACAACAGCATTTGCATCTGACGTAACTTGTTGGTCTCGTAGATTTGATTTGGTGTCACTGGAATCTGCTTCTTCCAACGTTAGCGGGAACTCAATATTTCCACATCGCAATAACCTATCTTCAATGTTCACACTCACTCCATTCTGCTTCATGAAGTCCAGGCCCATGATACAATCGTCCATTATATCAGCCACCAAAAACGTATGTCGAAACACATACTCATCTAGCCCCAATGCTAGAATCACTTCACCCAGAATCGGAGATGATTCCCCTGTAACCGTTTGAAGAACACTGTTACTGCTTCTGCTCATGTGTTTCCTACTAATGAGTTTCCTGTTCACGATGGATCTACCTGCACCCGTATCTACGATGATCCTGCATCGATGACCAGCAATTACTCCTTGCGTCGTTAATCTGTCGTTACTCTGTTGTAGGAGAGAGACTGATACCATAATCGGTGCTTTTGTCTGGTTGGGGCACTGCCGCTCTAAATGTCCTTCTTTACCGCAGCCCCAGCATTTCAGTCTTCTTTTAGTATCGTTCAATTCCAATTCCTGGATAGCTTGTTGCACATTCGCCTTTATCTTTTCAGTTAGTTGGTCTATCGCTAGCTCTGTTGAGTCTTCATCAACCATAGCAGCTCGTACCATTGGAACCGCCCTTGTTGCTCTCTTTGCAGCTTCCAATGTCAATGCGACAGCCAACACATCGTGCAACATGCGCTTTCCACTAATCCGGACCTTGAACTGAATGTCTGCATCCCGAATGGCATTGGTGAATCTTTCTGCAGCCAAGTCATTTTGCAGCTCCAGGGGATAATCGGGGTATGACAAGTATACCAACCGCTCAATATCTGCTGACAACTCCTGAAGTGTCTCTCCAGATTCTTGCACTCTGTTGACGAGCTCCATTCGGTATACTTCCTTCATGTGGTTATCCCCATATCGAATGTCCAATTGTGTTACAATGTAATTGTAATTCTTCTCATTTTCTGGTGAGATTGTCCGCAATAAATCGGCTGCGTTACCCCGTAGAGCCAGAATTAATGCTGTGGCTTTTTCTTTATCGGACCAGCCGTTCACACCAGCAGCTGCTTCAAACTGTCGTTTGTATACCGGCCATGAAGTTTTTCCGTCAAATATTGGTGGCTTCATCCTTTTACCTGATGACTCAATATTTGGTTTATTTTCTTTGATGTCAGCCATTTGTGCTTCCATTTCTGCTACTTTTTGTTCCAATTTCTGGTCCAATTTTTGTTCTATGTTGCTTACTTCCGCGCGAACTGTGGTTATTTTGTCTTCCAATTTCTGTTCAACTTTACTTACTTCTGTGCGAACTGTAGAGACTTCTGTAGTAATTTTGTCTTCTAAGTTCGCAACACTGGATTCAACTTGAGATTTTAATTCATCCATACTAGACTCCATTTTGGTTTCTAGTCCAGAAACGCTCGACTTGATTTTACTTTCAAGACTTGCAGAAGTCGAATCTATTTTATTCTGTAAGCTCGAAGCAGTTGAATCCATTTTGGTTTGAAGACTAGAAGCATTTGTTTTCATTTCTTCTTGCAGACTAGAAGCAGTTGAGTCCATTTTAGTCTGAAGACTAGAAGCTTTTGTTTTCATTTCGCCTTGTAAACTGGAAGCATTTGTTTTCATTTCGCCTTGCAAAGAATCCATTTTATTCATCAGCAGGGTCATAAACTTCTCGAACTTATCACTTTCCGCTGATTTTGCACCCTCTTCACTGAAATCGAACTTGTCATTGTCCTCGTTCGTGTTTTCTTCTTGGTTTCCCTCTTTCAGAATTTCACTAAAGTCGAATGTGCTACTGTCTAGTCCTCTTATTGCACATTCAGCGATTACTCTTTTCTTCTTTTCTGGTTTAGTTCCCGTGGAAACTGGCTTCCACACACGCAGAACTGTGGATAGTTCTAATGTACTCAAACTATCTAATAATTTACTTTCCATCGTTCAAATATTTTTAATTGTTCACGAAATTCTATTGTTCTATCGAAACTTCTCGCACTGTATCTAAATACCACGAATTTTCCCAGTATAATCTTAATTTCTACGAAATTTCTCGTACAATCGAAATTTTCACACGATACACGACGTATAACCTCAAATTTCGCACGATCGAAATTTTTATACAACTCACAAAATTTCTTGTACGCCCCTGAAATTTCTCACACAGTCGAAATTACTATACTCAAATTTCTTAATAACGAATTTCTTCGAAATTTTCCCCACAGAAGTTTCTAGTTTAATTTCGAATTTTCTTGCAGAAAATTTTAGCAAAATTGTCTTTTCCGCACTGATTCACAATAAATAATTTCACTTCTGACACCAATGTAACGTTTTTCTCTTTCGGTTCGATGTTATTAGAATGATAACACTTTTTATTTATGTGAATGTAGAGTATAAACTTTATTTGTACTTATTTCTGCTTAACAATTAGTCTTAAAAATATTTGTCTTTCAATAATTTAATTATTACAATTATTTATCACAGTGTTAGAGCTTCACTATTTTAATTACTTTCACAAAAAAATAATCTCGTTTGAATCTCTGCTTTGTATAATCTCTGACGAAGCTTTTCACTTCAACTGATCGATTAAGAATGATTTTAGGCTCGACCCCACGGCTGTTTATATATCCAATTGGTATATTTCTAGAACTTTCTCGCAAAGACTGGTCGTTTGGCTTTCTAAAAATAGATGGCAACGTTTACACAAAGAAGATCTCTAGAAAATTCCCTATTCACCGAAAATTCTTATCCAATACACAAAGCAATGATTTATAATTTAATTCTGGAGCTTTCAAAATATTTCCAGCAATTTCTAGTGATGTTTTTGTGTTAGTTGCTTTATGGAATACTTGATGATTTTATGAATCACCAAGTATTCTAACTGAAATATAGTGCAATATAAAGAATGTTAAAATCCATTTTTAGTTCATACTTTTCAGTTTTATTGTATACAAGGAATTATTGGTTTTACTATTTCCATACACGAGTATCAACGTTTTTAATTCAAATTGATATTGCAGCTTTGTATGTGAATTATTAATAAAAATAAAAATGTGATTTCCTCCAAAAAATGTGCAGATAACTTTTCAAAGATTTTCTCTACCCTCCCAAAAAAAAGGATTTGCAAAAGTTTTTATATGAAACTTTAGGAAACTGCTATGGCTTCTATAGAATTTCTTGAAAACAGTGTAGGCGCGCACATACAACTTTTTCAACTAAAAAAAATCGACTTTTCATCTGCATAGCGTAGTTTAAACTGTTTGCATTTCCTATATAAATCCTTTTATGGTACACTATCATGACTCTTATGTCGTTTACTCAGTAAAAGTTTGTACAGCATATTGAAAGACAAAATGAAAATAAGATATTTGATTAATATGTAATGTTATACTTTAGTTTTGGGTTAACAGTTTTTAAAGAAAAAAAACTATTCGATTTTAGTAGGTTAATAGGACATTTGAAAAAGGATCAATATAGAACATTGAAACCAATTTATATCTTGAAACTAGAAAAATTGTTCTATTGAAAGTTTTCCCAAATTCTATTAATCATACGAAATTTTAAATTTCATGTTGTTTAAAGGGCAATAATCATCTGACTTCATTCGCCTTATTTAACTTCTATCTTTTATAGTACAATAATTATATCCATTTGAACAGTTCTCTGTTAATACATGGGAAACCTTATCAGAGATTCAAACCATACTATTTATATTTCATTGGAAGATTATATATTGTACACGTCTCTTCCAAAATCCTAAAAAAAAGCTATCACAATTTAATCCGAATTATTAAATTTATTATCAAAATACAAATTATTATTATTGAAAATTTTCGTGACATTTATGGCAAATTAAAAATACTAAATATGATAAATCTTCAAGTTCCATTTCATATTTTCCAGTAAACATTTAATGGAAACCAATCCAATAAAAGTAATTTTCATTATTAAACGATCTAATTCAATGGTTTTTATATAAGGAAAGGATGTACATACAGGGAAAATTGGGCAATTTTCTTTTCCATAAAATATAAGGTAAACCACACAAACATAAACTGCTATAAAATAAAAATTTTGGGCTCAGTATATGAGACCAATAAAAATTCCTTTCTCAAAGGATTTATGATCTTCATTAACAATATAAAAGGCCTACCAATTTAGGTTGTATAATAACACCAACTAGAAGATATGATTTCGGCATACAAAATAACCATACGACTTATTTGAAGACATATATTCATTCGGATTGAAAAAAAGTCCAATGGAGACTCTAAAAATTGGACATAAATTCGGTCGGACATAAAGTCCGACTTAAACATAGACTTTTTTGAGGAAGACTTTTTTCCAGACTTATTTTTGACGTATTAAAATTAAAAATGGTAACAATGAATTGAATGTATACGAATGTATGTAATTGCAATAGGTTTTTCCTGATATTTCAGATATTTTTAATTTGTAGAAATTTTTTTTTTTAAAAAATTGATTTGGCGCCTTTATACGACAGCAATAAAATGTTTACAATTTAGTTAATTTCATTTCAAAATAAATTTGGTTTGAAATTAGTATCATTTTATAATAAAAGTACTAGAAATACTCGTGGGATAGATTTTAGAACGAATCTTTATTGCATTACGTACCGTAATGCATTTTCCGAGAAATTTTTGATATCTCGAGTCTGGTTTCTACTAATTACAATTCCGGAAAGGATTGATATTTATAAAATTTCGAAAACTTTTTTCAAAATAATTTTTTTGATGAGAAAATTTTAGAAATATTAATGACTTTAGTTGAATCCTTTCTTTTCTAAAAAAATATTCATTCACTCTTGTCAACCGTAATGCATTTTTAGTTGGAACAACATATATAAAATATTTTTATAATAAATTTATGCAGCAAAAATTTCATTGTTTCTTCGTCAACGGCCGTTTTACAAATAAAATGTCAGGACATCAACTGCCCAGCTACAAATTTAATGCCTTCAAAATGCCGTCCGTAGACTAAAATTAAGTCTTGAAATAAGTCCAATGGAGTTGCTGGGTTATGTTTTCTAACAGTCAGAGTTTAGAAAACATTCTTTAATTAAGAAATATAACAATTAACCTTATCTTATCGACAAGTTAATATTCTGAAAATTGGGTAATTTAAATTTTCTATGATAATTTAGTACAGGCGCGGCCAACCCAAATGATCTTGCGGGCCACTTTGGAAATGCATCATAACTCCGCGGGCCACATATAAATTTATATATCCCCATATTAGATTTAGATACACTATAGACATTTTTTTGGAGTCCAAAATTGAAACATAATGTGTTATTATTATTGTGTTTACTATTATTCTTATTTGTGAACATAGATAATATAATAATAATGATACTAAACGTACATTGTAAAGAAAAGGATATTTATTTTACTAGTGCGATGTTTGTTTCTCCACTCTTTACTTAGATTTTGCAAATCGATCTCAATTTAGGTATTTACACATCGTAATTGGTGTTTCAGGTTAGCGTCCGTTATGTTTGAGCGTGTTTTGTGGTTGGTCAATTTCATTTTCGAAAAAAACGATTCGTAAGTTGAACCAAAAGCGCTAACAACTTTTTGTGCCAGATTCCTCAAATTTGAAGACGTACTGTTTGCCGAGATAGACTTGGATTCGAAAAGAGTTTACTTTTATCAGGCAAAATATCCTTCACAAATATCCTTCCTGCAGCCACAGCACACAAAATGAAACCAAATTTTCACTTGAAACTGAGAGCCTGCTCTGCTCTTCTATCAACAATCAACTGTGCACGCGCATCATGACTTCGCAGAATATAATTTATTTATTCTGCAAACTGTAAACTCATGAATAAAACTGGCAATATCTGCCCTATATTCGCAAGACTATTATTTTAAAATCAAAGTAAATTTTTTCTCATAATTTCGACAGTTAATTTTTGAATATATGGATGGACAAATAATGTATTTTCTTAATACATTGGTTTTCACTACTTTGGCCATTTTAAAATAAATATATTTTGTAAAAGTGTGATGAATCTCGGGGGCCAGAAAAATGTTCCGGCGGGCCACATGTGGCCCGCGGGAGGCCGGTTGGCCGTGCCTGATTTAGTATGATTAGAAATTTTATAGTTTTATTATATAAATAATAAAAGTTTCTATTTAGAAGAAAATTTGATCTAATTACTTTCTCTTCTTTTTATCATAAGTGATCTTACATATTAGATTGGTCCTTGGTGGCGATTTGTAGTAATTTTCTACTGTTTCCCTAACGTTTCCCTTGTAGTCCTTTAAGTTCTTCATATTGAACGCTTGACATTCTTTTTGTATATTCATTATTTGGTTTGGATTCAAATCGTATGTTGAGTAATATTACTGGAATATATTAACTGTATCCTTTCCCATGTCATCCACTTATAGGAAGAATGGATAAATGAACAATTTTTACAAATTATACAAGTACGTACTTATAAAAAGTTAAATTAAAATTATGGTAATATATAAAAGACGTTCGAATTAATTGAGAAAAAAAAATAATTTTCTTTAGTTGTATGGAATTTAAAATTGAATTACATCATTAGTAACGATTTAATGAAACATTAAATTTACGTTAGCAAACGTTCAAGAGGTAAAACTATAACATAACTTTTGCAACGAACATATTATCGTCAAAAAATTCGAGACTTTAGAGAGGATGTGTAGAGGAAGTCTTGATAAGTGCTCCTTTCTACAAGTTGAAAAGTTAATGAGTTCTTGAAAATTATCCCAAAGGTACTTAGCATTTTCTGGTGTTTTTAATTTGAAATCAAAATCGAATTTAGTTTTTTCTCTTCATATAAATTTGGAAATATTACCTTTTACTTTATTTACTATTATTTAGTAGAAAAGTGGTGTTTAGTATGAAACTTTACTCAAATATAATTACCTCAAAGTTAACAATATTTTCCATTTATAACAATTATGTCGATTAAAACAAATAACAACTTCATATCGTCCGAATAAGGGTATTATTTGATTTTCATCTTGTTATTAGTGCAATGTTTCTGTATAGACAAAATATATCATCTACTTTATGCTCAGGTTTCAAAACAGATACCTAAAACTACCGTGGTATTGAAATATGATCCAGAAAACATATTTATGATATAATTCTCTTGTACTTTTGCTTATAGCATGTATAATGAAGGTTGAAATTTGAACATCCTAAGTGTTCTTTATTAGAATAACTGAATAATATATTCTAGGTGAAAGGTCAAGGGTAAAGTGTGTTAGTCTCCAAATAATGACAGAATTTCCATGTAAATCAAATTTGTAGATTTCTAGCAGGACTTCTATGTCAATTTTATCTTTCACATAAAATGGCTTAAAATGAAATGACAGTGAGAAATGATTAAAGTTGAAAACTTGTATATGAGGCATACTAATGTTGAAAGAGGGTGATACTATATAATTTTATTCTGTTATGTATACTTCTATATTTTCATATACAATTTTGTATTCCAAACGTTATCTTGGTAATTCATTTGAATAGTAATTCAAGCAGATAATCTGCAATTGGTGTTGGATAATCTACAGTCACCCCTTCTAACTCAAACCAAACAAAAAAATAGGGGCAAATTTTTATAAGGGAACTATGATGGAGACTTGTGTTATGAAAGTGTACCTAAATAATTTAGTCACGTACTGGAACTACCTGTAGAACGTGCGTATATGTGTCTATATTTATCGAATATAAATTATATTCGACTTTATAGTATACATTTCATTAAAATCAATATGTTACTCGATACATGCCTCTTGATTAGCTTTAATTAGGTTTGAATTTTTGTTATAATCATTATTTTTTTCGTGGTGGATATTACTGAACCAAATTATTATTTATCTAATCAATTTGTTTTTGAAATATAAAATTAATTTAATCCATATTTAATATTTTATTCAATAAATAATTTTGTTTTAATCCTGTTTTGAATAAAATCAGTTTTAATTAACTATTTCTGATATAAGTACTACTGAATTCAAAAAATTTCGCAACACCGTGTCCTTCGATCTTCCTGGGGTTCTCAGAAGTTTATTCCAACTTATGTGTTTAAAAAGACTAACTACATATATGATTTTAGTTTGTGTTTTTTGTATGAAGCAATTCATAGAAAACGACTAGAATTATAGCAAGTAAATTTCTATTCTAAAGTCCATGCTTGTACATGGTTTTCTCCCGAAAACTTAATAAATACATA
The DNA here is from genome assembly GCA_963422695.1 of Xylophagus ater. Classification (NCBI taxonomy): domain Eukaryota; kingdom Metazoa; phylum Arthropoda; class Insecta; order Diptera; family Xylophagidae; genus Xylophagus; species Xylophagus ater. Next base: position 6,146,623 of record OY730486.1, on the reverse strand, counting down.
CAATGCCATAAGTAGTGTATCTATTTGATATGCCAATCAGGTGACTTTTCTTCTTTAATAAAATGAGACCGCCTATTGAGTGGACACCGTTTTTAGTCCGTAAAAACTATGAAAGAAAATTCTCTGAAGGAACTAAAAGCTGGTCCCAACATTGAACTTCAGTGCTTCTTTGAAAACCGTTAAGAAAGTTGGTACAACATTTTTCTATCCTCAGGGGAGTACTTTGAAGAGGACAAAATAAATTTGGAAAATAAGTAAATAGTTTAGTGTTTTATTTAATAAGCTTCAACATCAAAAGTTTCTTTAACATAATAGTATATTATCGAAATTTACGGGTTTATTATGCATATGAATCCTTCATATTTGATGTACTTTCATAAATGTTAACATTTTAATTGGATTTAAAAAAGCTTTGATCTTTCAAAATTTAATTTTCCATACCTGCTTTTTTGTAACTTGTCCCGTCATATTTTCGTATGCCATTAAAATTTTGTATTTTAATTATTAAATAAAAAAATAAAATGTATGCTAAAATATTATACATTTTTTTTTACCTTTGAAAATAATATACAAGAAAATTTATGTTTGAAATTTCACCTTAATTGAGTTGTTTTCCAAAATTCAATTTGCGTAGAAAAAGCTTTTCAATTTTCATTATTTGAAATGTAATTTTATTCAAAAATGTAACAAAATTAATTAAAAATATTATTCTACACAATTTAATTACTATTTTTGTGATTCAATTGATTTTTCTTCGTGTTGGTGAAAATGTTTATTGATTGTATTTTAAGAAAACTTAATTAAAAAAATGTCAAATAAAATTAGAGAGGAAAAAAACTTTTCTTTATAAACTTTTTAAATATTACCAAACATATTATTTGAAATGAAAAAGCTTTATCGAAAATGAATTTTAAATTTTCATAATAGAATATCCTGATTGAAACCCCAATTTGTGTTGAACCTTTATGCAGGAGTTAGTAGAACATTTTCTATGTGAATACCTTCTTCAGAACGAGACTTATTACAAAAAAAGGAAAAATTAGCCAAACTGCAGCTAACCAGTATGTTGTCCTTCATTAGAAAGATAAGGCTGTTATGGAGAGGGAGCTGGCCTCAAAAAGTACCAATGAGGACATACAATGTACTCGCGTGTAAAACTCCACAAACAATATAATACAATACAATACTACTAAGTACTAGAATTTGTTTATTAATAGTAAAATAAGTAAAAATCTGATTTACTCGGAAAAAATTAATATTTATTTCTGTTGCACTAACACAATTGTCCCCTAAAAGAAAATGATAAATAGCTAAAGAGAAGAAGCTTTGAAATAATATATGTTTTTATTGAGAGAATCACTCATTGTAACAAATTGTAAAATAAAACCAGGGCGGGAACAAAATGTCGTATAATTGTAAAAATAAATGCAAGGTCACGGATCAGTTTTGACCTCTTCTTGGGAAGTGATTTTAGTGTTTACTTATGCAGTGCTTTAGTTACCTGAGAAAGTACATATAAATTTACAAATCGAGTGAATACTTTTGTTTCGAAAAAGTCCAGACCTTTCATTCTTATTCTATACAAAAACTTATATGAAAACCGCCAGTCTTCTTCAGTGTTATATTAAATAGTTTCACTTTAATTTTTAGTTATAGATTTTCTTGAGGTAAATTTAAATATAATATTTACTTTAAGTTGTTGAATTGATTTTGTATGGAATTTTATTTAAAAAAAAAAAAAAAAACAAATATAAATTCAATTTAATTAATGAAATTCAAATTATTATACATTTTATATAAATTTTAAATAAAGGCATTTCTGTTTACATAAATTTCTTTAACTATGAATTTAATCAATATTTATTTTGCAGTATTTTTAATTTGCATATAAAATGAGTATGATGATACGTTTCACGAATAATTAAATTACCAATTAATTAACATTAATTATGTATGGAAACCCTATCGCATATATTAAAAAAGTTTCTAATTTAATAAATTATATTAAATTTTGTTAATAAATATACTTTAGAGTAGTACAATGGAAAATTCATTACACACCTAATTAATTTCAATGATTTTTCATTTCAATACATTTTCCCATTTAAATTTTCAAAATAGTCATCTTTAATTTAAAGATCACAAATGACCACAATCTTTGATATGTTCTGATCTTTGAGAATTAAGCGATACATGATTTCAATCTCATATCCCACAAAATGGATACAAACTTCTAATTAAAGTGTTTCGTTAAAATATCGGTTGTGGTTGAGGTTAAATATTGATATTTGAGAATATATAATAAATATTATTTCATCAATTTTTTTCTATATTCCATTCAAAACAAGACAACAAAAATGTCTAAGATTCTACAAATTTAAGAAAAATATCTAAGAAAAATAAAATTCATAACCTGTTCCGAGAGTGTAAAAAAAATGGATTGTAATCTCAAATCGACATCCTGTTTACAACTAACAAACATCCTCTTTATGATGTTCTTATAATTTCCTTTTTGCTTAAACAATATTCAAATCTGCGACCGAAAAAGAGTTTGGGTATTTCATGTTTTATCAACAAAATGAAAAATTATTTATTATCAAAAATATCGAAAATTAAATTTAATATTACCGCGATGACGTATGAGAAAGAATTCATAAATTTAGAATATAAGAGATATTCCAATTTTTGCTAAGAATCTTTTCGTAATAATCTGCAAAGGAAGAAAATGATGACCTGTCTTCTTATTTTCTAAATCCTTGACATGTATAATAAAAGTCTTTTTCAATATGTCATCATATTATCTGCAATTTAATACTCTCTCACCTTTGTATATGGGATTATCAGAATGCCTTTTTCTTCATGTTAATCCGATTTTCAGATCAATTTTTACATCTCCGACAAGGAAGTATATAAACGCACAATGAAAATACTTTTTATATATTGTATAGAAAATTCACACCATCCAAAAAAGAAGTAATTATGAAAAGAAGCTTATCTTTAAGTTCATATATATGTAGTTTAATTTCTTATAAAAATCTTCTATTTATTTTCAGGATTTGTTATGAGACTTCATTTTATGTTAGAAAAATTTTCATAACGTTTAAAATTAGTTAAAATCTACTTTTTAAATACAAATTGTATTAAAACTAAACTAAATTGAATTAGGAAAAATTTAGGAAATTCATTTTTAAGACTATTTTATCCGAGAACTAAGAAGTTTTCATTTCAGGTTTTATTGTGTATTCAACTATTTAGTTCTTGTGCTCTTTAGAAAAACACATTCTTTCTGCTTACTTAGTTTATTGAAAGGAATATACTAAAGTAGTTTTTCCTTCTTTCATTTATAAGAGACTAACCCGAAGGAAGTTTCTAAAAATAGAAAAAGTTACACCGAGTTGATAAGAATAGAAAAATCTATACAATGTTATCAAAGCTTTTTATTGAAACTATTTCCTTCTATGTCTTAAAAACACCCGTATAATAAGTATAAGACATGGACTTTGCTTAGAAACTGTTTTGGATGGACTTTTTCTTTTATTAGGTAAATCGGAAAGTAATGACAATTCTTTTTAATGCGACAAAAAATGTATTTAAACAAAAATTGTATAATGTTATTCTCATAAATATTTTGCATTGTTATCTATGATCCTTCCTCGACAGAATAGGCAGTTTTTAATAACTCTATTGTAAAATTCTGATGGTTTTTCATTAAAATATGACAATTATACATTTTTTATTTCGGAGCAAATGTTCCATCATCTTAAGAAGGTTACTCACTTTTCTCATCCTTAGTAACGATACTTCTCAGAAACGGATCGGTTTCACGTCTGGACAATAAAGATGAATAGATGGTTATTCTTTGTTCTAAAGCCGTTGGAGAAAATTCGTCCGGCTTCCAAATTCCTTATCTATTTTTACTGAGATTTTTTAAATGATCCTTCACTGTTGACCCATGGACAACTGATATCTTGTGACAATTCCTTGATTGTTTTACGTAGATCGGACTGCACTAATGAGTTTAGAGTGTCAACATTGCTTTTAAGAGTCTCCCTCATTTTGGCTTGTCTTTTAACTCCCTGTCACCACTTTTGAACCATCTACAGCACGGCATTTCTTTCCTTATATATTAGTAATTAAATTGCAATTTACAGAATTAGAAATCGTTTTGAATTAAAATCTTTGTTTCGGTGTTATTTATTCTCTAACAGAAAATTGCGTTAAGTATATAAGATTTACTTGTTGAATTTAATTTTTAAAGAAAAACATATCCTAACAGAATAATAATACATTCAATTTTGAATATATTTAATTAAGTTTTAATTAAATTGTATTAAAATGAAGAAAATTAGTCGAAGAAATCTGAATTAGATGAAAATTTCATTAAAAAAACTCGAATTACTCATTTAAATGAACATTTATAAAGATTTAAAGATTCAGAACAGAATTTTAGTTCGTTATAACAAGCATAACGTCTTTAATTGATAAGAAGAGACTGATTCAACATTAACTTAGTATGCTTATGCATAATTTGAAACACGTACTATGGATATTTTTGACGTAAAAAAGGGACGAAGCATTGCAGACGATTTGCCTAGAATTGAAAGAACCAAGGAATGGATCAGTCGGTTACGTTCTTATAACGTCTACAATAACGTTTAAATATCAACAAGGATATACAAGATATATTTTAGCTCAGTCTTAAATACTGTACTTTAAGGACATCAATTTTATGAGTTCTACTGCTTCAAATAAATCTCCCCTTTTTGTCATTTAAACTGCCCCAAGGGTGAATTTTATCAAACATCAACTATTTCATTCGGAGGCAATATCCGTTTCATTTTGAAATTTTTTGTTTTTAGGTGCAATACGTTGGGTCTATTTGACTTTCCTCAATTTCTAATTCTAAATTCGTTATTTAACTGAATATTGAAATGAATATCGCCTTTTAATACAGAAAGGAATCATAGAAGATGAGGCTAATTTAAAGTCTCCCCTATTTTCCAATTTTTCAAAACAAATTTAAAATTAATTTAATTAATTTGGATGAGGAGTCGATGAATACCTGTGTGATTTTGAAAATTCTTCATATCATTAAATAGTTTTCAGATTCAAATTTTGCACTCATGTATTGAAGTGAAATACTTCTATGGGGGCGGGGCGTTTAGCAAAAATTATGTAACGATTTTGTGTGACGAAACGTTACATTACAAAATATCTCATTATATGGACGTCCTAGACGATTACAATGTTCGGCAATATTGTGGAAGTTATAATGAGGAATATTTCCGTCGAAGACCAAATAGTTCTATCTGCCACCGTATTGGCGCTGTGGTCGATACAAATTTTTTAACTTTTTATTTGGAAAAAATCAACGGAACGCTAACTTTGTAACGCAGCGTCACATGTCACATCAGTGTAAGCTGACTAACAATCGTGTCGTTTCTGTGCATAAGGCTGGCGCATACGAATATTGCATAGCGGAAAGCGGTCAGCGCATCTTACACACATTAACGGGCATCGCTTCTTACTACAGCTACAATAACTCCGGGTAAGAAACGTTTGCGAGTCGACAATTCTGACCAATCACAACACGCTGACAATGCTTTCATGCGAACGCCTATGATTATTTGCAGAACGGACGCGGGCACGGAGGGCTAGGCAACTTGCTCAACAAGTGGAACAAATGCAACTCGCTGACAAGGTTTCGACGAGTACGGCTATGACTGTTGCAGAACGGATACGGGCATGTAAGGCTAGGCAACTTGCTAAACAAACGGAAAAAATGCAACTCGCTGACAAACCATAAAGAAAAGCTTCTATTTCACTTCTACAGTGTGGTCAAAAGCACACTTCCTTTTTTTGCCATTTAAAATTTTATATATTTCAAAATTCAAACTAAAACAATGTTAAAATTCTGAAATAACATTTATTTTTCTCACTAAATCAGTTCCACAGTATCGTATTCTATTCTCGAAATGAAAATTTATTTCCATTCTATTAAAAAACAAAAATAAGAAACAACTGAAAATCGTACAAAATTCACTCACGTTTTATATACTTTGTTGCAGGAAAATTGCTATCTACTAACTCTAGTCCTTAATTTTTAATTAAGTGCACACCAGGTAAATTCTGAACAATTTCCACCACATGCTGTTTTAGAATAACATAAATTTCAATTGAAACCCAAGAAGAAAAAAAACTTTAAAGGAGTTTCAAAATGTATAGATTGGAATTTGAGCTGGAAATAGGTTTAAAGGATTTTTTTAAAAATAAAGGATATACAATTTTTTGAATATTTTGTTTTCATGGTTTCATTAAAACACGTCGAATAAATAAATTTAAGATAAACAAAAAAGGTTTCTTTTCAAATTTTTGTTTTTAACTGGACTAAAGTATTTAATTATTAAGTAAATTTTCGTTAGGTTAAGAATTTTTTAAAATAATTTCATATTTTTCAATGATCTAATGGAACAACGATTTTCAAGTTTACCTTAAGCTTTAGAACTTAAAGACTTTAATTCTGACCAAATTTAATGTGAATACCTGTTTGCTATTTGCTATATGCTACATGTTTCTTTAGACTACACTTAAAGAAAAAAGTTAGTGGTTAGAACACGATTGGCGTTGAGAAGCTATTATGTCCATTTTTATAATTATTTATAAATTAGAACTTAAACTTTCCATAGAATTGGCTTTTAAGCTAATTTAAGTAAAATTTAAGACAAAATTCCTGGTTGGAAACTCACAGAAGCGGCATATACAAGCTTAAAAGGATTGTATATGTTATTTTATTGGAAAAAGAGCTCCTTACTACATCAGTCAATTTGCTCATTATTTAGGATTTGTGGTGATGAGGAAATTGTAAGGATTTCAGGTATTTCTATTCATTTATAACTAACAAAATTAAAATAAGATGATAGAAATCAACTGAAAATTATGAATTCTTCTCTGCAAAAAAGTGTCAAGTACAGACCAAGATTAAGTTGAAGTTAAAATTTCACTAAGAAATTTGAAAGAATGCCAAATACTACTCCCATTGTAAACATACTTGTTTAATGAAATAACAGAAAATTTTTCAAATCATAAACTCTTCCGCATTTTTTTTACAGTTTCACCTCATTTAAAATATTTTAGACTTTTTGTTGTTTGGTTTTCATTAGAGAACAACTTCTAATTATTTTCATTACATTATTCGTGACCTACAATTTAATTTGCCATTATGTGGACATTTCAAAAGGACTGATCCACCTCCATGAAAACTCTAAATGAAAATTTTCGCATTCCCAGGTGTGATGTAGTTACAAAGAAAAATTGTAACAAAATTATATTTATTGTTGTACAGCCTGCTAACAAGTAAATTGTTATGAAAAACAAAAATGAGGAACCAACAAAATAACTCCTGCAGTGAATGGGTTCTGTGAACAGGTTTCAAAGAAAAATAATTAATTTTTAATTACGAACTGAATTTTCATCTAATTTAATTCCTTTTCTTTCGTAAGGATATAATTGTCCTGGACACAACACAATATTTTTCATACCGTACAAGTTTTTAATATCCAATTTTAATCATGTAGTCTGGTTAAATCTTTCTCGTTAACATATGCCCTTAAAATTACTAACCGCATTCGACATTAGATTATTGTTCCTATGACTCGGATGTACATGACCAAAATTCCCAGAATTTCTAGAAATTTAATATTATGTTTAATATATGTGAGAAACATGAAAGACTTACACGATATACATAATCTACATGATCCAGGACAATACTATTTTCTATATACCAAAATTGTGGTGAATGTAAATAATAAACTGGAAGAATGGTTGTACGAAACTCTATAGTTAAAAACTAATTTTGAACTAAACTGCATGTGTGAACATATTTTATTGATCCTCGTGTATATTCATATAGTACATCGATTATAAAATTAGGAACAAAAGGGTTTCCTATATGTAGTAATATTCGTTTTATCAAAACCATAACCCAACTAAATACTAATCCAGAATTGAAATTCGGATAAACTTTATGCTAAAGAATATATGTAAGAGTTATTAGATAAAAGTTTGTTTTGTTGTTCGATACTCACGTGGATAACTAATTACAAAACTCGTGCGAAAATTATAGAACAATTTATTTAGAAAATAGAATGGATTATTTTATTTATGGAAAATGGAAAATTAAGAGAAATAAATAGAAGATATTTAGCACGAATGGAAATATTAAGGTGTAATCATATAAAATGAATTTGTATTTGAAAATTAATTATGGTAAACTGAGTCAAAATATGTATCCTGATACATGTATCTGGTAACATGCATCTTGAATCATGTGAGTGTTGTTTTTGTATAAAACTATACTCGTTAGATGTGACTCTCTATACTTTCAATCGCTGGGGGTGAGATATAATAATTTTCTTTAAAAAAGCTTGAATGCTCTTCAATCTGATTTTATTCCAAAAAACTGAACTAATTTAGGAAAGTTGTTACTTTAATATCAAATAAAAAAATACTTCCTGAGATCAAAAATCTTGCAGACGATGAACCAGACAAGATATTGAATGTTTTAAATCTGAAATCAATTGGAAGTAATTTCTTCATCATGGTTCAATAAACTTTTTCTAAAGAAAAACTTCATTTGTATTAAATATTATTGAATTTGATTTGAAGAAGGATCTAGTGTTCCTAAATATTTCACATTTTATATATTTCCCCTTTTTTAAGGAAAAAACTTTAAACTTTAAATAAAAAGTTTTCTTATTAGTATCAAAAATCAGAAGTGAGAATATTATTCAAATATCCCCATAAAAATGGATAATCGAAAGAACTTTGACTTACATAAATACATACACATTCATTGCATATTTTTCCCTTTCCAATAATCCTAATTCAATCCGAAATCAGAAGTCAAATTGTCTTGTAAACGAATGCAAAAAACAGGAGGTGATGAATTCCCTTAAGTGACAAAATCCTTAGGTCTTTTTTCCTATCATCCTTCCATTTTAGCCTTGACTAAAGAATTATTCGTACAATTTCATTAGCAGTCACCATAATAAAATTTTGATTCTTCCGAAGCATGAGTACACCGCGAATCATTTGTGTTTTTCCTTGGGGGAAATGGTTTGATTTCAAAACTCCTTCTTAGTTTTACGAAAGTTTAACAATTCGATATAATTTGAATTGTAAAAACCAAAAACGCAAGCCTATGAAGATTTATTACCAAGAATTTGAGTTCAAATTGGAATTTCTTAAATGCTAATAAGGCCTCCGGTAGTGGTGTCTTCTTTTTTTGTCTTGAATGAATATTCAGTAAAAAGTGTAGCAGTTTCATCAAATTGATTGAAATTGATTCACCCTTGAGTATGTTAATATCATTCTCCCTAGGGGTTCGTTGGAGTTCATTGTGAAAGCATTATAACCAACAAAAGTATTAAATTAGAATTCTTAAATTGTATAATCAGAAAAATTAGATAAAATTATTTCGCGATAAAGAAATTGAAATTTAATAAAAAATGTATCCTTTTTACTGACTTTTTTCCAATATCTTTCAATTCCTTGAATGTTATTTTGCACAGTGCAGTTTTATAGAGAAAATTGAAACCAAAATGTAACCTTATAGAATTTATGGATACCACCGAACTAAAGGTGTTGTGTAAAGCTGCAATTTTGAGTTATATTTGTTTTATAACAAAATTTATGCGCCCAACATGAAAGTAAACAAACATATAGTACTATTTTTCCTGAATATTGAACCACCTTCTTTTGTACTTTGAAATATCATTTTTCTATTCAAAACTCAATTTCAGGAAATGGAAAATTCTATTTTAACTTTATATACTAGATGGAGTGAAAAGTAACCTCCTTGACCGCCAGAATGTGCTGCTACTGCAAAATAGGTTATGGTGCCTTGAAGTCCGTTCATATTTAGGCAGACATGCCAAATTTCAGTGATACTGTCTTTAGTTTTGTTTTGACAGCCGATTGTTTTTGACGTGTTTGGCATCATCTTGAGGATGGACAAAAACGATTTTCGTTCCCTCATAAAACATTATTTTTTGAGAGGCGAAACGGCGAAGGAAAGAAAAGAAAAGTTGGATAAATATTTTGGGGCTAATGCTCCGTCAGATTACACCGTCAAATATTGGTTTGGAGAGTTTCGTGGTGGCTGCAACTCCACTACCGATCAAGTCCGCAGCGGCAGGCCCTCCGATGCGGTTACAGAGGGATTGTCATGGCATACTCTTCGTGGACTACCTCGAAAAAGGAAAAACCATCAACAGCGAGTATTACTGTGCATTATTGGAGCGATTGAAGCCCGAAATCGCTGCAAAACGGCCTCACATGAAGCGAAAAAAAATTTTGTTTTTGCAAGACAATGCGCCGGCGCACAAGAGCGTCGCAACCATGTCTAAAATCAATGATTTACGGCTCCAATTGCTGTCGCATCCACCGTATTCGCCCGGTTTGGCTTCCTCGGACTATTATCTCTTCCCAAACCTCAAAAGATAGCTCATCAATAAAAAATTCAGCTCACGCGAGGAAGTCATCGACGCCGCGGAGGAGTATTTTGCAGACCTTCCGGAAAATTACTTTTCGGACGGGATCAAGAAGTTTGAAAATCGCTGGAATAAGTGTATCGAGCTAAAAGGGGACTGACTATATTGAATAAAATAAAAAAACATTTTAGAAAAAATTTTTTTTCATTCCCAAGGAGGTTGCTTTCACCCCAACTAGTATAGACGAAATTTAAAACTCAAATATCCAATTTTATTTTACGTTTTTTGTCAACCTGAAATTTAAGAAATAAGTAGTTTATTTATGAAATATTTCTTTTTAAGATGCACCTGCAGAAATCATATATTTTCCAGGAAATTTATCGATCCTTCAAGTTTAATGTCAAACATCAATTTTCTATGATATTTTATCAATAATGTAAGCGTTTGTATAAAAATGTTCGAATGTAATACAAAATAAAGATACAAGGATCAATTATTAAATAACTAACTGTTTTGGTAAAAAGTGTAGATCCTTTTTCTTTAATAGAAAAACTTGTATGCAAATCAAAACTCAAAATAATTTTCCCCCGAAAACCAAAAAAAACGAAAAAGAAACTTTAACTTTTTCTACCATAATTTATTCTTTCAACAATTTGACAAGAATTACCGCAGTATAAACAATTTCATTAGCAAGTGAATTTGAAATTTACATAAGTTTTTACAACATCTTGCAAAAAAGTCCTTTATGAATATAACTATGAAAATTGTGGTAATACATCTTACTGGCGCCGTAAACAATTCTCCCAAAAACATCAAAATCTTATACCAAATGGTTTTTGCGGTCATTTCGACAAGATGTTTCTACAATAAACTCACCCATTTTCAATCTAACAGGATTTTAAGGATAACAGTTTGAGTTTGATCATGGATTTTTATAGTAGTTTTTTTTTTGGTTTTATTCTATTTGAGTTGCGATTGGAATTTTTGTGTACGCGAACGTTAACAACAGAAACTCAAGAGGACCGCAATTGATATAATTTTTTTTTTATATAAAGGGAAGAGAATTTTCATTCCAATTTAATGGATTTCATAAAAATCCCGCAGTGATTTCATAAACTTTTCCAATACAAAACAAACCAACTTTTTGTATATATAGTTACAAAAAGGATCAAAAATTACATTTTACTTTTAGTTTTTCATTATTTCTTTTTTGTTTAATTGAAAATTGTTTCTGACACTCAGTTTTTGGTGTTTTTCTCTTTTTGAAAATTGTGGTGAAATCGAAATCAATTTATTTTTGAAAATAATTGACTCCTAGTTAAACTGAAAAGGCTTTTAAAATTTGTATTACAATTTCAATTGTAATATTTTCAGCTTCAGCAAAAGTCTCCTTTTCTTCTTTTTTTGCTTGGAAAGATTTACATCTATCAGATAAAAAGTTTTATTGAAGATTCATTTCTCCTCGTAAGCAGTAATAAACTTTTCTTTGGCGCCAGATGAGTTTATCAAAACTGTTTTTTTCTTCTTTCTGAAATTTGAAACATGTTTCCTAATAAAATATGGAACATAAATAATATCATATATTAATATATTATCAACCAATTTAATTTGCGGAGTAATAAATTATGATTATGTTGAAGAATCCTCAAGAAAAATAGCAAACAAGCCTAGAGAAGAAGGTTGCGCCTGAAATTTAACCATTAATCATAATAAAAAATTGGAATCAAATCGAAGCAAAACATAAAAGTCGTAAGTCAATCAAAATGTCATATTTTTTATATTTTATTTGGTGTAAATATTATATTTTGGGGCCTTTATATATGGCTAATATGGTTTTAATATTATGCCATTAGAAAGATTTAGTTATAGATGATGAAAAGATTTAATAAATTTGTGATATATTCTTGGATTTATCATAAAAATTCTTTACTCTTGAACCACGTACTAAATCCATACTATCCTTTAATCGGAAAACCTTAACATTTTCATATCATATTCATTTATAAAATTTTCTTCTTAATTGAATTTCCGATTGACATCGAAAATGGTGTTGCGTTTTTTGAAACAATAAATCTGAAATAGAATACCATAACCGAAAAGTATTACTCAAGACCTGTCACTAGACTAGAAGAAACTAAATAAATAATAATAACTTAATAAAAAAGAAATACTCTGTTAGTTATTTCTTGAAAATATTATAGTGTGATCGTGTTAAGGTATTTAATAACACGCACTTTTAACAGCATCAACAAATTCAAACCAAAAAAAAATCAAACCGCAACCTTTTTTGAAGCATTTTATACGCAACTCAAAATTAAGTTGCCTGAATTTCAAGGAAGACGTATTATATACATACCTAATTGTTCATGTACGTCTTTTGTAATTTAGTGGGAAGGCTTATAGGGAACAGCACGAACAGCAATTTCAAGAATATCAACGGAATACAAACTCGTGGATTAAAAATACTATTGGAGGTGTGAGCTTGACGATTTTGTACCTGTCACATATGTAATTTTGAATATGTTTTAATATTTGAATATGTTAATTATGTATACCTGTTTAGAATTTACTAAATTTAATCTGAGTTAATTTATAGATACGTCAGAAAGTTGTGTATCATTATGAATTTGTGAAGTTGAAACAATAAATAAACTAAGAGTGAAGAAAAACGTAATTTTTAAATACTTAACAAATTTCTATACATGTTTTCTGAAGGTCCAAAGGCGTAGAAAATACTTACGAGAGAAGGTCCCCACATTTGTAATCCAAAACTATTTTAAGAATAATTTTTCTAGATGGTCAAAATAAGGGAATTTGAAATTTAACAGCCCCTATTTCTGCCACAAAAAATATAGGTTTATTAACTGCTGTGAAACACTGTATTTGAGATGTTTAATATGAAAAGATTACTAGATATGTCTTATTAAGATATCGTTTTTTTTAGAAGGTGAATTTTCATCTTTAAGGTCTTTTTACTCCGAGCAATGAAGGACTATGATATTCATATTTCTAAATGTAGACATTGAACCACTTAGTTACGAACGAAATTTAGTTTCAAAAATTTTGCGTAACTTTTACCAGTTTACTATCGGGTGAAGATTATGGCAAAGATCAAAAGAATTATGGTGAAAGATTGGTATATTTCTGGCACTATATTAAGTTACATAAATTTTTCATGAAATCATCTAATAAAATTAAAAGCTTATACTTAGTATATTATTTTTACAAGCCAATAATTTCAAATTCAAATACAAATTAGAGTAAATCCGATTTACTTAAAATATTCCATGTTAAAATCATTAAGTGTTGAAAATCGTTTGTAAAGAAGCTAATATTAAAATCTACTATGTTTTTCTTTTGTAAATCCAAAAGCTTCCTAACAATAAGAAAATGGGCGAAAAATAAATGCCATAATCTCGTAAATATATGTATTTTTGTTGGACTTTCAAGAATAATAAAACAATTTTCCAGAAAAAATTCGCCGACATTATTGGACCTGCTTAAATCAAGAATTTAATATTATTGTGAGAAAAACAACATAAGGAAAATACTAAAATGGATTTAAAAGAAAAAAAATGAAAATTCTTGAATCAAGTTGAGTTGAACATGTTTCAAAATTTATTATTGTCTTTTTGGACACCAAAAATAAGATTTATTTGATGAGTTCTTTCTTAAATCTCAATCACTTTAAGACAATTCGTAATATATGTACATAATTTTAGGAAACTTCAGAATAGCTATTAGAATTTGAGAACATTTCTAAAATCTAATCAATTTTATATTTGTTTAAATTAAAATGTTGAGATTCTGTTATTTTCACAAATTGTCAATATTGGACACAAAAAACCGATTTGAAAATTAAAAAGGGATTAAGCGAGTTCGTGCTTTTCATTTATTTGTATTAAATGGAAAAAAACGCGGTTTAGAGATGAATTTTCTAGGTCCTCTGAAGTACCAAGTAAACAACAATCTATTTCAATTTAATTTCAATTATTTACAGTGAAATTATATTTTAATTTGAAATTTTAATAAAATGCTTTAAACATTTTTTTTTTCAAAATGAAACGAAATGCTTGATTGTTTTCCATTGAAAAATTAAATAAAATTTAAAATTATATTGCAGGAAAAATGTGAAATAAATAATTGTCTAGGGCTGAGAATCAGAATTCGACGAGAAGACAGCATGCAGAACTTGGTTTGCATTGGAGATTTAAACTTTCTAAGAACTTTTGTAGCCCAGCGACTTTAAGTTTAGAGCATTTATTTTGTCTGTTTTGTTTTGATAAAAAGCAAATAATGGGTCTGATATTTTTCCTGGTCCAGATTTGTTTAAGAAGCACATTTTTTATAAATAGCTTCATCGCACCTAGCTGCAAAAGTCACCGAAAACCACTGAATTCAATGGCAATTGTTTGTATTACTTAAATGCCTAAAACTCCAACAATATTAAATAAGTAATGAAAATTGAAAGACGTTGAAATAAATACAAATAAAATCTATTTTATTGATTTTAAACTATTTTATTCATGAAAATATTTCCAATTTTCTTTGATATAACTTTTTATTCTTATTTTTATTCACATTTATATCGGTTTTGAAAATTAGAAAATATACTAAAGACTATATAATCTAAAAATCATTGACCGTTACAAATATGTAGAGACCGCAGAAAGTTTTAAAATTTAAGTTCTTCCGATTTTGGTTTTCCTTTCGTCAATAATGTTCATTTTATGAACTTTCCAGTCATTTAACTCGAAATATATGAAAGGAAATAATGTCGGAATAAAAATCAGAAGTTCGAATATAAAAAAGACTTTTCTGTTCTTCAATAGCATGGTAGTAGACAGCAAAATTAATGAACAGGAAAATGTAATCACCTTCTAAAATAGTATACCGAGGAAAATTTCACCATAATTGGAATAATATGAAAATGTTTTCTTTTTCCAAATTCTAGCATTTATGGATTTTGGGAAATATTTTGTATTATTTCAGAATTTTCTTTGTTTTCATTGTCCTTTTTTGATTGAAAATTACCAAAACCCGAAATCATTTTATGATAACATTTTTCTTCTTCAGTTTTGATATTAAGCAAACTCATTTCAACATCTTTTTACATATATAAATCTCCTATATGATTTACAGTGAACCCTCGCTTGAGTGGACAATCAATGAAGAGTAGCATCTGAAATACGCAAATTAGATATGTCTAGAGTTAAAAGAGTATTAGCATTTATATATTTCATGCTCAAATAGACGAATAGATATCCATTTAATGCAGGTGTTGGTTTGGGAAGAGTTAAACTGTAGATATACCATTTTAATTTTGAGATATTTCAAATTTTTGACTACCATAATTAGTATTTGGGAACATAATTCTTTCTAAAGGATTGAAAATTCTCATGGGAAGTAAGACGAATGAATAGTAAAATTACTTTCCCTTGGGGACAAAATAAAATCATTGTATAGTAAATTGTATGTCTGTTAGACTATACCCAAAAATTTTGAAATATTGATTTGGAAATAATTTTTGAAGTTGAAAAACCCCAAAAAAGTGGATACTGTCAGATGTCCTCCTTTGCAATGAATGAAGAACATCCTGCATAAAGAAGAGTATTCCAATGTTATTGATTACATATCATCAAAGCGGCGAATTCTCAACTCCCCCTCAAATAATTTTTCACTTATCAATTCGCGGCATGCAGTCTAACTGATTAGATTCTAAATGAATTTTGTATACCAAAAATATTTTAAAGGAAAATATGTTAAGCAGTTGTACCAAAGATCCTATAATAGTAAGATACTTCAAGACCTATTGAGTTCTATTTTTTAAAATGACGATCAGAGTAGCTATCCGGAAAAATTTTTAGAAATTTACCTCTTTGTTTTTTGAGGGGAAATGTTTTTTCAAGGAGTATTTTGCAAGAAGGTATGTTTGGTTTTTTTTTCTAGGTCAGGTAGAAATTTTTTTGGGTAGAATTCTTTCATGAACATTTTGAGTTTGTTTTTACTTTTTTATTAGAAACGATATTTTGCGTTCATATGTACCTAAATCCCTTGAAGAAAATATGTAAATAAAATATTGGGTGTATAATATACGTACTGAGGCTTCATTTATTTTTCATTATTTTCTGGTAAATAAAACAATTTTTTTTTTCATTAATTAATTTTCCCTCATAATTTGAGAAATCGAACTATTGGTTTAAAATATTAAGGCGCTGATTGTTGGATACAAAATAATTCGTATCCTTCGCTTTCCACTGGCAATTTTTTCTTAGAAGGACAAGAATCATAAAATCAAGAACTGTTTTCCTATGTTCAAAACAATTATTTATTTTAGCGAACCAATTGGGGTTCGCTTTGTTTGTTTTGGTAATGCATGCGTTAACTATTGTTTCCTTTAAATTAGGTAAATGCAAATAATTTTCAAAAAATTTCTCGAAAATATCAAAGTCAATTTGACATATACTAAAAAATACTAATAAATAGCTACCTGTATTAATTTAGAAAAATTTATTGGTAACACCAAAGCTGAGCCAACATGTCAATTTATTTATAAAATTGACAAATTGTTTGATTGTTTAAATAGCAGATTAGTAGTAGAAAAGAATATGTATAAGGCACCTTTACGAAAAAATAATGTTGTTTGGAATTATTTAAACGAAATGAAGCATTATTTAAGCAAAATAAATCTTCCACGGAATAAAAAAATTATTGCATCGATGGCCTTATATTAACTATAAATGCAATTCTTATCCTGTGTGATGATTTATTCAATGAAGATCCTTCCATATCATTTCTTCTGACATCTCGTTTTAATCAAAACCCAATTGAAAATTTATTTTCACAAATTCGAGCAAAAGGGGGAAATAATCGAAATCCGTCTATTTTTGAATTTAATACTTCTGTTGCCAGAATAATGGCAATGAAAATTATCACTTCTTCTTTTTCCAAAAATTGTGAAGATGACGATGCTCTTCAATTGGAATGGAACGATAATATTGTTATTCCAGCAGATAACATTGTTCACAATATGGAACAAATGCAAGCTGAAAGATTATTGCAGGAAGTTGAAAATTATACGACAGAACTTGCAAATAAGGCAAATTATCAGCAGACTGAAAATTTTAGCTTTTTCTGCAAGGGATTTAGGTACATATGAACGCAAAATATCGTTTCTAATAAAAAAGTAAAAACAAACTCAAAATGTTCATGAAAGAATTCTACCCAAAAAAACTTCTACCTGACCTAGAAAAAAAAACCAAACATACCTTCTTGCAAAATACGCCTTGAAAAAACATTTCCCCTCAAAAAACAAAGAGGTAAATTTCTAAAAAATTTTCCGGATAGCTACTCTGATCGTCATTTTAAAAAATAGAACTCAATAGGTCTTGAAGTATCTTACTATTATAGGATCTTTGGTTGTACTATATAAAGACGTTTTAAAAATTATTTCCTATCATAAAATTAAAGTTGAATCATTCTTTTCTTTAAATTCTCTAAATCCGTGTTACAGCATGGTCAGTAACTCCAAAATATTCATTTTTCCACAATTTCAAAATAAAAAACATACAGTAACTTAAAATCGGCCTACAGCCGATTTTTTGATGCCCTATGGTAGAAATGGGGCAGAAAAACTGTCAAAACTAACATTATTTCAAGGTTTTTTCTTTATAACTTTGTTCCTTCTTCTCAAAACTTCTTTTACTTTGCAGCTAACTTAGACCCTGATAGCATAAGTCTTATCTGTAAATTTTATTTAAATCGGTGTATCAGTTTTTAAAGTATATCAAAAAAAACTTTACAAAGAGGGTTATTTTCTCCTAGGATTATTTCTTTCTCCTTTATCCTCAGACCGATTTGATTGAAATTTAACACGGTATCGTGTCTTTGCGTAGTTAACCTACATTATTAATTTCAATAAAATTGATTCCTAAACTTTCCAATTAAATCCATAAAATCATGAAAAAAACCGCAAAACTTTCTGGTCACCATGGTTTTTGGTTAATAACTTGCCTCCCCCTGGACAAATTTTGCTCAAATCCAATATCAAGCCAAGTTAAGAAATGAGGAATTCATATTGTAAATTTCATTAAAATCGGATAACGCGTTTTTGAGTTATCTTGTATACGGATGGACGGACATTCCTAAATCGATATAACTTTTGATTCCTGGCACAACCATACCCTTGAAACCTTTCTACGACGATTATTTCGATGTGTTATAAATAGAGTGACAAAACTAATATACCCTCAGGTAGTACCTACCATAGGGCATAAAGAGCTGGAGGTATGTATTTGATTAAATGAGATAGTTTTATGGTTCATTTATTTTATTATCATATAATGACAAATAGATGATATTATTTAATTTCGGATTAATATTTCAAAATTTCTTTTAAGTTTTCTTTCTTTTCCTTTTACTAATAAATTTAAACATATTGTAGGGAACCTACAGATTTACTTAGATTTAATTCATCAATATTTCACTTAGTTTTAATTTCTAATCTAGTATTACTAATATTTATAATTTATAAATAAATGAATCGATAGTGTCTTTTAATTCGATTAAATATTTTTCAAAGAATAATCCATTGAAAAGAAAAAATGAAATAAAAAATAAATAAACAAAGGAATATTAAAAGAAAATAAACCAAGAAATAATAAAGCAAATGTCAGATTCAAAACCAATGCCTTACATTATGGTATTTCGTCCGACGTGGCATGATTTTCCCAAATTCATAGAATATATGGAATCGAAAGGAGCCCATAAGGCTGGTGTTGCAAAGGTTGTACCACCGCCCGAATGGATGCCAAGAAAAAATGGCTATGATATTGGTAGTTTGGATATAACAATTCCAGCACCGCTTTGTCAAGTTGTTACTGGCAAACGAGGATTATATCAACAGATTAATGTTCAAGAGATACCTTTAAATATAAAACAATTTAGTGAACTAGCAAATACAGAAAGATTTGCAACACCAAAACATTTTGATTTTGAAGATTTAGAAAGAAAGTATTGGAAAAATATCACCTATATTGCACCGATTTATGGTGCTGATTTTAATGGAAGTATTACAGATCCGGATGTGAATTTATGTAATATTAATCGTTTAGGAACAATATTAGATTATGTGAATGAAGATTATGATATAAAAATTGAAGGTGGCAATACAGCATTTTTATACTTTGGTATGTGGAAAACAACATTTGCATGGCATACTGAAGATATGGATTTATATTCTATAAATTATTTATATTTTGGTGCACCAAAGACATGGTATGCTGTACCGCCAGAATATGGTACAAAATTAGAAAAGATCGCAAATGATTATTTTCCAGCTAGTTATGAAAATTGCCATTCATTTTTAAGACATAAAATGACATTAATGAGTCCACAAATTTTGCGAAAACATGAAATAACTTTTAGTAAGATATCACAAGAGGCTGGTGAAATAATGATAACGTTTCCATTTGGTTATCATGCTGGTTTTAATCATGGTTGTAATTGTGCTGAAGCGACAAATTTTGCAATACCTAGATGGATTGAATATGGAAAAAGAGCTTCGAAGTGTAATTGCTTGAATAATACGGTAAATTTTTCGATGTATACTTTTGTAAAAAGATTTCAACCAGATCGTTATAATGATTGGATTGAAGGTAAAGATATTAGACCACATCCTGAAGATCCATCGAATGTTATTGCACCAGCACCTCTACCGACGCATGCAGATATATTATGGTGTAAAAATAATTGGGATGTACCCAAAATTTTAATCTAAAGACTGTAGAAACATTGTGCTCCCACCCAAAAGAAAACTTTTAAACAACGAAATCCAGATGTGGATTTTGATGAAATACAACATAATCCGAATATATCAGATGATATAAAGCATGTGCTTAGAGAATCTTTAACATTAGACGATGATGAACAGCCTGAAAATGAAATGGAATCAGATTTTGATAATGAAGATGATTTTAAAAAAAGAAACAACAAACGTAAAAGTGATCCAGAATCTGATGCTGATTGGCATTCAAATCTTGAAAATCGTTATAAGAAACCAGCAAAAAAACGAAAGAACAAAAGGAACAAAAGAAAAACGTGAAAATCATCTTCGAAAAAGAAAAGATCCGATTCAGAAAAAACTGAGAAAAAATAAGACTGATTCGACTGAATCAACAAAACCAAATATCAATTCCGATTCATCAGTATTAAAGAAATCAAATGAAAAATTAATAAAACAACTTGAACATCTGCATTAAGATTTTCAATTCCACATATTTAAGGGCACATTTCCTTATATATTGAACTGGCGGTAATTCTTTACCTGGAGTATGATGATGTTGACGGTGATGCTGTTGTTTCCATATTACTTGGATATACCTTTGGTGTACAAACAATAACTTCAGGACTTATCGGTTGAGATGATGATGATGATTTCATAGTTTTTGTAGAAATTTCTTGACTAGAATTTATATTACCAGATTGTGGTGATGCTATTGTAATTATTTCTTCCAATTCATTGATTTCTTGTGGTGAACAACTTGTTGCCGGAGAATTATTATTACTTTCAATTATTTTTGTAGCAGTCTTTTTAATAGTTGGTATGCGTCCTACGAATTTTTTCTGTAGAATAAAAAATTTTAATGCTGGATGTTCAAGTTGTTTTATTAATTTTTCATTTGATTTCTTTAATACTGATGAATCTGAATTGATATTTGGTTTTGTTGATTCAGTCGAATCAGTCTTCTCTTTTCTCGGTTTTCTCTGGATCGGATCTTTTCTTTTTCGAAGATGATTTTCACGTTTTTCTTTTGGTTCCTTTGGTTCTTTCGTTTTTTTTGCTGGTTTCTTATAACGATTTTCAATATTTGAATGCCAATCAGCATCAGATTCTGGATCACTTTTACGTTTGTTGTTTCGTTTTTTAAAATCATCTTCATTATCAAAATCTGATTCCATTTCATTTTCAGGCTCTTCATCATCGTCTAATGTTAAAGATTCTCTAAGCACATGCTTTATATCATCTGATATATTCGGATTATGTTGTATTTCATCAAAATCCACATCTGGATTTCGTTGTTTAAAAGTTTTCTTTTGGGTGGGAGCACAATGTTTCTACATTCTTTAGATTAAAATTTTGGGTACATCCCAATTATTTTTACACCATAATATATCTGCATGCGTCGGTAGAGGTGCTGGTGCAATAACATTCGATGGATCTTCAGGATGTGGTCTAATATCTTTACCTTCAATCCAATCATTATAACGATCTGGTTGAAATCTTTTTACAAAAGTATACATCGAAAAATTTACCGTATTATTCAAGCAATTACACTTCGAAGCTCTTTTTCCATATTCAATCCATCTAGGTATTGCAAAATTTGTCGCTTCAGCACAATTACAACCATGATTAAAACCAGCATGATAACCAAATGGAAACGTTATCATTATTTCACCAGCCTCTTGTGATATCTTACTAAAAGGTATTTCATGTTTTCGCAAAATTTGTGGACTCATTAATGTCATTTTATGTCTTAAAAATGAATGGCAATTTTCATAACTAGCTGGAAAATAATCATTTGCGATCTTTTCTAATTTTGTAGCATATTCTGGCGGTACAGCATACCATGTCTTTGGTGCACCAAAATGTAAATAATTTATAGAATATAAATCCATATCTTCAGTATGTCATGCAAATGTTGTTTTCCACATTCCAAAATATAAAAATGCTGTATTGACACCTTGAATTTTTATATCATAATCTTCATTCACATAATCTAATATTGTTCCTACACGATTAATATTCCATACATTCACATGAGGATCTGTAATACTTCCAATAACATCAGCACCATAAATCGGTGCAATATAGGTGATATTTTTCCAATACTTTCTTTCTAAATCTTCAAAATCAAAATGTTTTGGTGTTGCAAATCTTTCTGTATTTGCTAGCATATTAAAACGCTATGCGACGTTATATCTGTTGATGAGTTTAGATCGACGAAACTGTGCTCCAAATGTTTTGAAAATCTCAATATTTCCCGATCACCACACTGTTTTGCAGTTTGAAGAAACCCAAACTGTAAGACTGTGTTGAATCGGGGCATAAATGCGGCCGATAATATGTATTATAAAGGCAAATGCATATTACAAGGCATAGAACTGCATCCGAATTTCAATAGAGAACAAAGGTGAAATATCATATAGGAATGATTATAAGACAATGTTCTTCTGCCTTTAAACTACATTGGCTTATGATCATGCAAATTTATTGAAGCTCTATTGAAATTCAGAATCAGTCTATGCATGGATGGCCAAAGCATTTGGAGCATGTTTGTGGTATATAACGTTGCACAGTTGTCGAAAGGTGTTGAAAACTTTAGAATGCGGAGTTTGCACATACCTTTCATTAGCGAATTATCCGCGTTGTTTGCGTTATTTTCACTTGTCATAAAAAAGTACAAATCTTTTCCCAACTAATTTCCGGTTTTCTGCAATCTCATATATTTTGCCCGGCCCACTTTCCTTTTACAATACAACTCCTTGTAATGAGCTCTAATTGAACATGTTCGTTTACATACACGAAATTATTCTACCAGATCACGATTGGGCTTTATCCACATCCATTTCGAAATGCGATTTAGTTATAAATTCTCCAGAATCGGTCATATTCTACCGTTGCATATATTTGCTGGGGTCAACTGCCATGACTTTGATTAATATCCTGAGTCCAATTTCGGTGCCTCCAATTTTTTCCGATACTGTCTGCTTAGAAAATTCTAACTTATGATTGCAAGTTTACTGGGTGACGCAAAATGAACATTGTAATAATCGTTAAAACAGCCATCGCTCTATCGCTCATTATCAAGTTGTGAATAAAATCCAATTTGAAAACAATGTTTATTTTACGCAACCCGGTATATATTTTGAATTTAAAGAACTTATACTTACAGCGCGAACCACGTTGTTTTATCATCTTGCCAGGGAGTCATATTGTTCTATATGTTTTGTCATGGAAAATAGGCAAAAAATGTGTAAATGGTCTCCTTCCGTTCGAAATATCTTTGTACATAGTATATATGTATACCATCCGGTTTCGCGGGCATGCCCCAAATCGGCCTAACAAATTCCGTATAGCGTTTTGTTTGTTGTCCGAAAAGGTTTCCGACTTCTTTGGAGAGGCAAGCAAATTCGATCAGATTATTATTGTTAGTAATATTATTATTATTATCATTATTATTAGTATTATTATTAATATTAGTATTAATATTATTATTAGTATTATTATTATTATTATTAGTATGTTGATGTTTCGACTCTCGTACGGATATCTCGTCAGCATCTTGATTTATTTTTTTAACAAGTGATTCTACATGAACTGAACCATTGTGGGTATGGTGAGTCAGAATGATAATGTAGGAAAACCAAATATTAATTTTTTTTTTTTACTTTTAGACCAGTAACCCTCGATTGGGCCGACGATTGAAACGACAGAAAGCCCACACAAAGTAAGAACTGGAATTTAGGTAACTTATTTAAAATATGAATTTCTATATTTCGATATTAATCGTTTCAATCTTTAATAGAATACTTCTTTATGAAATTGTACTTCTTCTTCACGAAGTAGTGTTAATTTTGATAAAGAAGTAGGAACGAGGAAAAGCGCTTTTTATAAAATTGCACTTCTTCTTCACGAAGACATACTGTTTTGACAACTCCCGGTCTGCGTAGGGCTATCACTTTGCCAAAACTGAAGCAAGGCGTAGATCGGGAATGCTCAAATCAGTGCCTAAAAGAGTAAGTACAACAGGTAACATTAGAAGCGGTAATAAGCACTCATTGATTTCTATTTCTAGGTGGATTTCAAATACGGTTCTTTTTTCATTGATTGTCAAGCCGAGTCAGAGTATCAGTGTGTCGGAATGTGTGAACCCCGGCCCATTTCGCCAAAGTGTTTATTCTGCAAGTTCGTTTGGTGTAATGCCCCGTTTTGCACAATCTACTGGATTGTATTCCGTGGATACGTGATGCCATTGCTCTGTTGGTGTTTGCTTTTGAATGTTTGAAATTCGATCCGCCATGAACCCCAATTGTTTGATAGTGATTCTTTTGCTGGGATTGCACCATTCGAAATGATTTTCCGTATGTAAAAAACTGCAGCGTATGTGCTCGTTGAGTCATCTGATGATACATGTGAAGTTACCGTGCCACCCTGCATGTACAAAATCCAGCTTAGTACTTGAAATATCATTAGCTGACCTAATGAAAGCCTGTGCGTTTTCCATTGTTGCCATCCTTGCTTTGGTATAACGGTATCCCAGTCAGTGTGTTTGCAATAATATTTTCCCAGTGATGATTAAAAGTGCAAATATGCTAGTATGGTCATGTAGCTTTGCAATGTTGCTCAAAATAGCTTGCTTGAATTCCATTTCAACCCAAAACCGTTTCGTGATGCGTGATTGAAATCCTTGCAATCTTCCGCCAAACTCAGAAGGCATCGATGAGGATGCCCCAGTGCTGTAATTTGTAATCTGAATTATGCATCATGCTTTCAACCATGGTTTTGAATGTAATCCAATTGTGTGTTTCTCCGATGAATGTCTAAATCTCCAGCGGGCGCAATCATAGATCCGGTTGCACCTGAACTAAATTTGTGCTGTTGACTGAGTTCTGCGCCTCTTTCCACAATAATTCTGCCCTCTATGTGCGATAAACAGCCTTGATGTATGAATAAATTTGTGGCACTCTCAAATTTTCCCATAAATTCCGACTAATTTTCATGAACTGAACATACAACCATTTGCACACGATTCTCTTTGAACATTCTCTAGTGCGTGGCTGCTGAACCTTTGATGTCTTTGACATGAGCCATTTCTTCTGTCATGAAGTCAGTAGCTGCCATTCTTCTCTGCAACTTCTGCAACTGATATCAAACCAAGTGAACTGAGTACTCAAATAATACCACTGAGTGATTGATATTGCCAATGTTGTTCGTTCCAATGCCAATCGGACCACTATGAATCTGTTGGTCCGCCGTAGTGTGAATGATTGGTGAGGGGACATCCCAGGCCTGTGTTGCTGCCACAACGACCGATGCCGTAATCGCCCCCGGTTGCCATCCCGGCAGTGGTCACTGTAACCGCTGCATTATGCGTGGGTGTGAAAACCATAGTGGCGGCTGTTGTTGCCTTTATTGAATTTTTGGGTGTCGATGTTGCCATTTTGCGCTTTTCTTTTTTTTGCCTTTGAAGTGATAGTTATGCCAGTTGCATGGGTCCACGTTGTCCTGGTATGGTTGAATGGTCCCAGATGATCCTTGTGATCGCCCGAAAGTTCACGCGTAATGTGAATGCTTACCGATATGTTTCAAGAAGCTCGTTGAGTGACAGTGCATTTTTGAACGCCCAATGTGATCAAACTCAAATATTTGAGCACCAACTTGTTTGAAAAAACAAGAATGAGAAGGGGTGCCACCAAGAAAATTTCAAGCAATGAAGCACTGTGCTACTTGAATGGACACCAATCAAAAAAAATCCCAACTAAGCAGCACTATGTGAATCGCTGAGCTATTTTAAGTGATGCCAACAAGCAAATTGCCAATAAGGATGTGCTATGGAAAGCGCCAAACCACTTAAAAGGCCCCAACACAAAAATGCCAACAATGGAGCGCTTTGGGAAGCGCTCATCTGCCCAGATAGCTACCAACGCGAAAAAATGTCACGAAGAAATGACTGAGTTGTTAGAAAATATCCCAACAATAGAAAATGCCAACAGTGGAGCGCTTTGGGAAGCGCTAAACAGCTTAAAGTGCCAATAACACGAAAAATGCCATGAAAAATCACTAAGTTATATAAAAAAAAACTGCAATGAAGGAAAATGCCAACAATGGAGTACTTTGGGAAGCGCTAAACTGCTTAAAGTGTCAATAACATGAAAAATGCCATGAAAAATCACTAAGTTATTGTAAAAAAACTGCAATAAAGGAAAATGCCAACAATGGAGCGCTTTGGGAAGCGCTAAACTGCCTAAACAGCCACCAACGCGAAAAAATGCTCAGAAATCACTATGTTGTTTGAAAAAACTCCAACAAAGGAAAATGCCGACAATGGAGCGCCTTGGGAAGCGCTAAACTGCTTAAAGTGCCAATAACAAGCAAAATGCCATGAAAAATCACTAAGTTATTTGAAAAAACTCCAATAAAGGAAAATGCCAACAATGGAGCGCTTTGGGAAGCGCTAAACTGCTTAAAGGACCAATAACACGGAAAGCCCGCAATCGTAATTCCAAGAATTCACACGAAAAATCACGAAAAACCACCAATATTTCACTAATTCATTTGCACAAAACTCCAACAAGGGAGCGCCATGGTAAGCGCTGAGCTACTTGCGAGGCCAATAACACGAAAAAAAATCCAGAATGGAAATGTCCAAAATTCACTAAAAACCACCAACATTTCGTAAGTTCACTAATTCCTCACAGCTTGCACCAATAATTGTTGGGGGAGAACAATTACGAATTCGAATTAGAATAAAAACACTTAATAACTGCTTTGTATACCTTTGTTGATTAACGCTGATGTATTTCTAACCCAAATGCGATGTCGTCTGGTTCTGTCGAATGTTTATTGTAGAATGAAATCTAATATGAACTGCTTCTGTTGAATGTCTCTTGTAGAATGAAATCTAATATGAACTGCTTCTGTTGAAGGCTTTCTGACGAATGAATACAATATGCATATCCACAGTTATTTTTCTTGTCTTTCCTTTGAACACCATTCGCCTCTCTTGGTTTTCTTGTATGTATGAGATCGTCATGTTTGATATTTCTACATTGTGTTCATGTGTGAGATCATGATACAATCTGTTTACATCTCTGCCCCGCGCCTGTATACATGCGATCAAGACACAACATGTTCAGTAGTAGTTCATGTAGTAGTTCGCTGAAATTGCGCCGAATTTCAGGACTCTCTGGATGGGTGGGAAGAATTGCCAATTTATGCACCAGGATGTGCTTTAATGATTCTGGCCAACTTCCATTTTGTTGATGAATGCTTTTCGTCCGTTACAAACACAATATCTCAATCTCGAACGTTGTCGGATCTTTGGCCCATTAGCTTCATTTGCAGTGTCTGTAGACATTCATACTGCCAACGTTGCCAAAATTGTGATACATCGAACGTAAGAGCTTCCATCTGCCAATGTTTGATGCGTCATGTTCGGACCTGGGAATGCCATGAGTGGATGATCAATGAGCAAATCGCCAAATGTTTTATCATCTCGATGAACGCTAAAATGTTCTATCGTTCCGGTGAATTTCAAAGTGTTGTTGCCATGATTACCTCCCAATGTGTTCTCGTTCTGGTGAACGCCAAATGTGCTATTGTTCTGGTGAACGCCAAATGTGATATAGTTCTGGTGAACGTCGAACGAGTGATTGTTCTGGTGAACGCCAAATATGCTTTCATTTTCATAAGTGCCAAATTGTTCTATCGTTCTGGTGAGCTCCAGTGTTTTGTCGTCGTGATGACTGCCCAACGTGTTGTCGTCATGATGACCGCCCAATGTGTTGTCGTTCTGGTAGATGCCCAATATGTTGTTGTTGTGATGACCGCCCAATGTGCTATCACTCTGATAATCGCCAATGTGTTGTTGTTGTGCTGACCGTCCAATGTGCTATCATTCTAATGACCGCCAAATGTGTTGACGTTCCGATTAATGCCACCCGTGTTATCCTTTAGATGAATGCCAAATTTGTTGAAAGACCAATCCTTTGACTACCACATTGCTCCGTAAAATTTCCCATGAATGCTCTGTTCAAAGAAAAATCTGAAAATAAATGCAAAGTTTATGGAATTTAGCTGAAGTGAATTTGTGCTATGTTTCTGGTGAACGCCAAATGTGTTATCGTCCTGATGAATGCCAAGCGTGCTATCATTCTAATGAATGCCAAAATGTATTCAAAGACCAATTTTTGACTACCACATAGCTCCGTAAAATTTCCCATGAATGCTCTGTTCAAAGAAAAATCTGAAAATAAATGCAAAATTTATGGAATTTAGTTGAAGTAAATTTGTGCTATGTTTCTGGTGAACACCAAATGTGTTATCGTCCTGATGAAGGCCAAGCGTGCTATCATTCTGACGAACGCCAAGATGTATTCAAAGATGAATTTTTGACTATCGCGTTGCTCCGTACAATGTTCCATGAATGCCCTGTTCAAAAGAAGATTGAAAATAAATCCAAAGGCCACTGTGTTATCGTTCTGATGAACGCCAAATAAATAATCATTCTGTAGAACGCCAAATGAATAATCGTTCTGTTGAACGCCAAATGAATAATCGTTCTGTTGAACGCCAAATGAATAATCGTTCTGTTGAACGCCACTGAATATACGTTCTGTCGAACGCCACTGAATATACGTTCTGATGAATGCCACTGAATATACGTTCTGATGAACGCCTCTGAATATACCTTCTTATGAACGCCTCTGAATATACGTTCTGATGAACGCCACTGAATGTGCGTTCTGTTGAACGCCACTGAATATGCGTTCTGATGAACGCCACTGAATATACGTTCTAATGAACGCCACTGAATCAACGCTCTGATGAACGCCACTGAATATACGTTCTGATGAACGTCACTGAATATACGTTCTGATGAACGCCTCTGAATATACCTTCTTATGAACGCCACTGAATATACGTTTTGTTGAACGCCACTGAATGTGCGTTCTGTTGGCCACTGAATATGCGTTCTGTTAAGCGCCACTGACTATACGTTCAGTTGAACGCCACTGTAAATACGTTCTGTTGAACGCCACTGTATATACGTTCTGATGAAAGCTAATGTGTAATCGTTTCGAAGAATGTCAACGTGCTATCGCCCTAGTGAGCGCTAAATGTCTTAACGTTCTGACGGATGCCCAATATGCCTTTTCCATGCATCCACCAATCCTTAAGATACCTGGTTGTCTATGTATGGTGCTAAGCCAATTGTTCTACTTTCCGCTGAGATCCGTTTGTTGTTGATACATACTACTAACTCTAGTTCAAAATTGTGCCTTAAATGATGTTGACGAATGGTACCATTTTGCCGATTGTGGTTCGGCTGTATCCAACACCAATGCTTGGGAGAGGGGTTATCTTTCCTCATAGATGATTCCAAATCTTATAACATGTGCCACCACTAGATTTATTGTCTGTAAACTGCAAAATCCTTCAAATAAGTCAATGAACTGATCACCAAGCCGAGTCAGAGTGTCAGTGGGTCAGTGTTTGAACCCCGGCCCATTTCGCAAAGTGTATATTCTGCAAGTTCGTTTGGTGTAATGCCCCGTTTTGCACAATCTACTGGATGGTATTCCGTGTATACATGATGCTTTCGCTCTGCTGGTGCTAGCTTTTGAATGTTTGAAATTCGATCCGCCATGAGCCCCAATTGTTTGATAGCGATTATTTAGCTGTGATTGCACCATTCGAACTGATTTTACTTATGTAAAAAAAAAGAAAAACTGCCGCGTATGCGCTCGTTGAGGGATCTGAGGATACATGGGAAGTTACCGTGCCACCCTGCATGTACACAATACAGAACTTAGTACTTGAAAAATCATTAGCTGACCTAATGAGGGCCTGTGCGTTTTCGATTTTGCATTCCTTGTTTTGGTATAACAGTATCCCAGTCAGTGGTGCTTGCATTAATATTTTCCCAATGATGATTAAAGGTGACAATATGTTAGTTGGGCTATGAAGCTTTGCGATGTTTGCTTTAATTCCATTTCAACCCAAACCCGTTTCGTGATGCGTGATTTAAATCCTTGCAATCTTCCGCCAAACTCAGAAGGCATCGATGAGGATGCCTCAGTGCTGTAATTTGTAATCTGAATTATGCATCATGCTTTCAACCATGGTTTTGAATGTAATCCAATTGTGTGTTTCTCCGATGAATGTCTAAATCTCCAGCGGGCGCAATCATAGATCCGGTTGCACCTGAACTAAATTTGTGCTGTTGACTGAGTTCTGCGCCTCTTTCCACAATAATTCTGCCCTCTATGTGCGATAAACAGCCTTGATGTATGAATAAATTTGTGGCACTCTCAAATTTTCCCATAAATTCCGACTAATTTTCATGAACTGAACATACAACCATTTGCACACGATTCTCTTTGAACATTCTCCAGTCCGTGGCTGCTGAACCTTTGATGTCTTTGACATAAGACATTTCTCCTGCCATGAAGTCAGTAGCTGCCATTCTTCTCTCCAATTCTACAGCTGATCTGAAACCAAGTGAACTGAGTACTCAAATAATACAACTGATTGATTGTTATTCCCAATGTTGCTCGGTCTGATTCCAACCGGATCACCATGAACCTGTTGCTACGTCGTAGTGTGTATGACTGGTGAGGGAATATCTCAGGCCTGTCTTGCTGCCACAAAGCCCAAAGCTGTAACTGCCCTGGTTGTCATTTCGGCAGTAATCATTGCAACCGATGCAATGCGTGGGTGTCAGTTGTTGTCTAACTAAGAAAAGCTATGTGAATCGCTGTACTATTTTAAAGGATGCAAACAAGAAAATTGCTAATAAAAAGTGATATGGAAAACACTAAACCACTTAAAACGCCAACAACACGAAAAAAATGCCAAAAAACTCACTAAGATGTTTGAAAAAACTCCAACAAGGGAAACTGCCAACAATGAAGCGCTTCGGGAAGCGCTAAACTGCCTTAAGGGCCATCAGCACGAATGATGCCAAGAAATAACTGAGTTGTTTGAAAAAACTCCAACAAAGGAAAATGCCAACAATGGAGCACTGTGGGAAGCGCTAAACTGCCTAAACAGCCACCAACACGAAAAAATGCTGAGAAATCACTATGTTGTTTGAAAAAACTCCAACAAGGGAAAATTCGACAATGGAGCACTTTGGGAAGCACTAAACTGCTTAAAGTGCCGAAAACACGCAAAATGCCATGAAAAATCACTAAGTTATATGAAAAAAACTCCAATAAAGGAAAATGCCAACAATGGAGCGCTTTGGAAAGCGCTAAACTGCTTAAAAGGCCAATAACACAAAAAAAAAACATGAATCGAAATTTCCAAGAATTCACAAGAAAAAATTACCCAAAACCACCAATATTTCGTAAATTTGTTTGCGAAAAATCTCCAACACAGTAAAATACCAACAAGGGAGCTCTATGGTGAGCGCTAAGCTACTTAAAAAGCCAATAATAACACGAAAAAAACCAAGAATCGAAATTTCCACGAATTCACACAAAAAATTCACTGAAAACCATTAATATTTCGTAAATTCACTTGTTCCCCACAGGAGGCACCAATAATTGTTTGGGGTAGAACAATTAATAACTTTGAGTTGTACGGATTTATTGAGAAAATGCCAGCTGTATAAACTTGAATGAATCTAATATGAACTGCTTCTGTTGAAGGTTTCCTGACGAATGAATCTAATATGAACTGCTTCTGTTGAATGTTTCTTGACGAATGAATCTAATATGAACTGCTTCTGTTGAATATTTCTTGACGAATGAATCTAATATGAACTGCTTCTGTTGAGTCCTTCTTAATGAATGAATACCGGCTGCATTTCCACCGTTTATTTCTCTTGTCCTTTCGTTTTGAACGCCATTCCCCTCTCTTCGTTTTCTCCAACTGTGTATTTTGTTGTGATGTTTAATATTTCTACATTGCATTCATATGTGTGAGATCATGATACAATCTGGTTGTATCTCTGCCCTGTGCCTGTATGCATGCCATCATGATTAAACATATTCAGTAGTTCTGAACAATATGTATGCGGGAAATATAAGGTTCTTATGAAATAAAATACGGATATGAAAAATTATGAATGTAATTTTGTTAGTTTCTTTATTTATTTATTTTTATTATAATCAAAAGTGTGTTTTAATTGGGTTGACGCGTAATTATGCCGCGTTTATCTTTCGGTTATTTTTTTTGTTTTTTTACGTGGAACAATCGACTACTGGCTCGATTGCTTTTTTAAACAAAGTATTAAGGTATTGCCAGGTTGACAATCCCACATGTATTATAAAGACAAATGCCTATTACAAGGGATAGAACTGCATCCGAATTTTAAAAGTTTGTCTTTTTGTGGAAAAAATTTTTGAAGCTCTATTGAAATTCAGTTTCAGTCTATGCATGCATGGCCAAGGCATTTGGAGCATGTTTCTGGTATACAACGTTGCACAGTTGTCGAAAGGTGTGGAAAACTTCAGAATAACACGAAAAACCTAAGAATAGAAATTTCCAAGAATTCAGAAGCCTTGTCAGCCAGTTGCTTTTGTTCCGCTTGTTGTTGCCTGGGCCTACGTGCCCGCGTCCGTTCTGTAATAGTCATAGGCGTACGCGTGGAAGCCTTATCAGCGAGTTGCATTTGTTCCGCTCGTTGAGCAAATTGCCCAGCCCTACATGCTCCCGTCCGTTCCGCACCAGTCATAGCCGTACCCGTCGAAGCCTTATCAGTGAGTTGCTTGTGTTCCACTTGTTGGACAAGTTGCCTAACCCTACATGCCCGTATCCGTTCTGCACCAGTCATAGCCGTACTCGTCGAAGCCTTGTCAGCGAGTTGGTTTTGTTCCGCTTGTGGTGCAAGTTGCCTAGCCCTACATGCCCGTCTCCGTTATTCACCAGTCATAGACGTACTCGTTGAATCCTTGTCAGCGAGTTGTTTTTTTTCCGCTTGTGGTGCAAGTTGCCTAGCTTAACATGCCCGTATCCGTTCTTCAACAGTCATAGACGTACTTGTTGAGGCCTTGTCAGTGAGTTGCTTGTGTTCCACTTGTTGGGCTAGTTACCTAGCCCTACGTGCCCACGTCCGTTCTGCAATAGTCATAAGCGTTCGCGTGGAAGCCTTGTCAGCGTGTTGCATTTGTTCCGCTCGTTGAGTAAGTTGCCTCACCCTAAATGCCAGCGTCCGCTCTGTACCAGTCATGGCCGTAGCTGTCGAAGACCTATTCGTCGAAGCCTTGTCAACCAGTTGCTTTTGTTCCGCTTGTGGTGCCAGTTGTCTAGCTCTACATGCCCGTATTCGTTCTTCACCAGTCATAGACGTACTGTGGAAGCTTTGTCCGTGAGTTGCTTGTATTCCACTTGTTGAGCAAATTGCCTAGCCCTACATGCCCACATCCGATCAGCACCAGTCATAGCCGTACCCGTCGAAGCCTTGTCAGCGAGTTGGTTTTATTCGGCTTGTTGAGCAAGTTGCCTAGCCCTACATGCCCGCATCCGTTCTGCACCAGTCATAGCCGTACCCGTCGAAGCCTTGTTAGCGAGTTTCTTTTGTTCCACTGGTTGGGCAAGTTACCTAGCCCTACGTGCCCACGTCCGTTCTGCAATAGTCATAGGCGGTCGGGTGGAAGCCTTGTCAGCGTGTTGCATTTGTTCCGCTCTTTGAGTAAGTTGCCTCACCCTAAATGCCCGCGTCCGGTCTGTACCAGTCATGGCCGTAGCTTTCGAAGACCTATTCGTCGAAGCCTTGTCAACCAGTTGCTTTTGTTCCGCTTGTGGTGCCAGTTGTCTAGCTCTACATGCCCGTATTCGTTCTTCACCAGTCATAGACGTACTCGTGGAAGCTTTGTCCGTGAGTTGCTTGTATTCCAATTGTTGAGCAAGTTACCTAGCCCTACGTGCCCGCGTCCGTTCTGCACCAATCATAGACGTACTCGTCGAAGCCTTGTCAGTTAGTTGCTTGTGTTCCACTTGTTGAGCAAGTTGCCTAGCCCTACATGCCCGCATCCGTTCTGCACCAGTCATAGCCGTACCCGTCGAAGCCTTGTTAGCGAGTTTCTTTTGTTCCACTGGATGGGCAAGTTACCTAGCCCTACGTGGCCACGTCCGTTCTGCAATAGTCATAGGCGGTCGGGTGGAAGCCTTGTCAGCGTGTTGCATTTGTTCCGCTCTTTGAGCAAGTTGCCTCACCCTAAATGCCCGCGTCCGGTCTGTACCAGTCATAGACGTACTCGTTGAAGCCTTATCAGTGAGTTGGTGTTGTTCCACTTGTTGAGCAAGTTGCCTAGCCCTACATGCTCGCGTCCGTTCTGCACCAGTCATAGCCGTACCCGTCGAAGCCTTGTCAGCGAGTTGCTTTTGTTCCGCTTGTGGTGCAAGTCGCCTAGCTCTATATGCCCGTATTCGTTCTTCACCAGTCATAGACGTACTCGTGGAAGCTTTGTCCGTGAGTTGCTTGTATTCCAATTGTTGAGCAAGTTACCTAGCCCTACGTGCCCAAGTCCGTTCTGCAATAGTCATAGACGTACTTGTTGAATCCTTGTCAACGAGTTGCTTTTGTTCCGCTTGTTGAGCAAATTGCCTATACCTACATGCCCGCGTCCGTTCTGCACCAGTCATACCCGTACCCGTCGAAGCCTTATCAGTGAGTTGCTTGTGTTCCACTTGTTGAGCAATTTGCTAGCCCTGCATGCCCGTATCCGTTCTACACCAGCCATAGACGTACTCGTTGAAGCCTTTTTTGTGAGTTGCTTTTGTTCCGCTTGTTTTTGCCTAGTCCTACTAGCCGTACCCGTCGAAGCCTTGTCAGGGAGTTGATTTTGTTCCGTTTGCGGTGCAAGTTGCCTAGCCCTATATGCCCGTATCCGTTCTGCAATAGTCATAGGCATTCGCGTGGAAGCATTGTCAGCGTGTCGTGATTGACCAGAATTGTCGACTCGCGAACGTTTCTTACCCGGAGTCATTGTAACCGTAGCAAGAAGCAATGCCCGTTAATGTATGTAAGATGCGCTGACCGCATTCCGCGCCAGCCATATGCACAGAAACGTCGCTATTGTTAGTCAGCTTACACTGATGTGACATGTGACGCTGCGTTACAAAGCTAGCGTTCCATGATTTTTTCCAAATAAAAAGTTAAAAAATTTGCATCGACCACAGCGCCAATACGGTGGCAGATAGAACTATTTGGTCTTCGACGGAAATATTCCTCATTATAACCTCCACAATAATGCCGAACATTGTAATCGTCTAGGACGTCCATATAATGCGATATTTTGTAATGTAAATGTTTCGTCAAAGTTCAAAAATTGTTATTGAATACAGCGCCTAAGTGGTGGGGTATAGAACTATTGTGTCTTCGACGGAATTAATCGCCATAAAAACCTCTACAACTTTGCCGAACATTTCAATCGTGTACGGCCTCTGTATAAAAAGTTCGAAAAAAATTTCAAAAACTTAAATCGACTACAGCGCCAATATGGTGGCGGATAGAACTATTTGGTCTGTGACGGAAGTATTACTCATTATAACCTCCACAATAATGCCGAACATTGTAATCATCTAGGACGTCCATATAAGTAAGATATTTTGTAATATAACGGTTCGTCAAATTTTTATTGAATACAGCGCCGAAGTGGTGGCAGATAGAACTATTGTGTCTTGGACGGAAATAATCCCCATAAAAACCTCCACAACTTTGTCGAACATTTCAACCGTGTACGACCTCTATATAAAAAGTTCAGAAAAATTTTCAAAAATTTATATCGACTACAGCGCCAATATGGTGACAGATAGAACTATTTGGTCTGTGACGGAAATATTACTCATTATAACCTCCACAATAATGCCGAACATTGTAATCGTCTAGGACGTCCATATAATGAGATATTTTGTAATGTGACGTTTCGTTACACAAAATTGTGACATAATTTTTGCTAAACGTCCCCATAGAAAAAATTAAGATTTATGCTATTTTATGGGAAAAATATGCTTTCTATAAAAATTGTCTTGTTTTCATAAAATTTTTGTTTGAATTTAATAGAATATAAAAGTTAAGTTTTCCCATGATTAATATCTAGGAAATTTTATAACACCTGTGAAATAGGATTTATTCATTAAAAGATGGGAACGTGGAAAATTATGTAGATTAAATTGAGGGGGAAATGAAAATCATAATGAGCAAGTTATGGTAATTAGCTAAGTGCATGTTGAAGAGGAATAAATTTCAGAGTAAACATAAAGTAATTTAAAATCGGCCTATAGCCGATTTTTTGATGCCCTATGGTAGAAATGGGAGAGAAAAATTGTGAAAACTAACAATATATCAAGTTTTTCTTCATAACTTTTTTTGCCCTTTTCAAAATTTTCTCTAATTTGGAAGTAACCCAGACCCTGGTAGTATAAGTCCAATTTGCAAATTTTATTCAAATCGGTTTATTAGTTCTGAAAGTACTTCAAAAAAACTTTCTGAACAGGGTTATTTCTTCCTACGACTACTTCTTTCTCCACTATCCTGAGACCGATATCACTGAAATTTACAATGATATCGTCTATTTATGTAGTCAACCAATCTAATTAATTTAAACAAAATTGCTTTACAACTTTTCCAATTAAATCCGAAAAATTATATAAAGAAAACGTCAAAACTTTATGGTTATCCTTGTTTTTGCTTAATAACTTCGCTGCCCCTTAGTCTATTTTGCTGAAATGCAATACCAAATCCACTATATCAATAACCAAGTAGCATTCTAAATTTCATCAAAATTGGATAACGCGTTTTTGAGTTATCTTGTCCACGGACAGACGGTGGTACCTAACATGGAGCATTAATATAGGGAATTTTTTTCAGAATTTTGGCTCATTTTCAAAACCAAATTACCCCAACTAATTTTGCCTGAATTTCACAGTTTTTTTCATAAATATTCTATAAAATATCACCTTTTAAGCGCGCTATAACATAACTTGATAGGATTATAACTACTAAAGTTATACGACTCTAAAGCCATCTATTGGACAAAAAACGCCACGAACTTTCTACTTAACTCAAAATTTCAAGGTTTTTTTCTCCATAACTTCGTTTTTACATTCTCAAATTGGCTCAAACTCGCAGGTATGCTGGACTCTAATAGCATAAACACGTTTCGTAAATTGGATTGAAATCAGTGTATAACTTTTTAGAATACATCGGAAAAACTTTATGAACGGGCTTATTTTAGGCTACAACTATTTCTTTCTCCACTATTCTTCAATCGATTTGACTGAAATTTAACATGGCATCATCTATTTACGTAGTTAACCTATATAATTAATTTAAACAAAATTGATTCACAAATTTTTCAATAACATCCGAAAAACCATAACCAAAAAAACGACAAAACGTTCTGGTCACCCTGGTTTCTCCGTTGATCGATTTTGCTCAAATGCAATACCAAACCCAGTTAAGGAATAAGCAACTCATATTATAAATTTCATTAAAATCGGATAACGCGTTTTTGAGTTATCTTGTCTACGGACGGACGGACGGACGGACGGACGGACATGCATAAATCGATATAACTTTTGATTCCCTACACAACCATACCCTTGAAATTTTTCTGCGATGATTACTTCTATGCGTTACAGACTTAGTGACAAAACTAATATACCCTCTGGTAGTACCTACCATAGGGCATAAAAATATTGGTCAATTTTTCATTTAATAAATTTTCTTACAAAGTATAGTTTTCCATATTTCAAATGTGAAAGTCACGATCAGTTCTACTGGAATATCTTCTAGGGATATTAGGATATTGAAATTCTGCACATTTCTTTAAGCATTTATCATAACACGAAAAATAGCGAAAAAGGTTTTGGATTACGTAAAAGAACTTATGTGAAAATGAAATTTTTTGTTCCATAAACCAAATTCAAAGCTTTGCCATATATATCCAAGGATAATAAGTGAAAGATCTCGTTTTACATTTTAGCTTATGTAGATTTTTAATATATGAAATGAATTTTTACCTTGGATCCATAATTTTGCAATTTAAGCCCAGCTATGAAGTAATAAATTCAATAGAGTCTATTCACATTTTCGGTTGCCATTTCTCATCCTTTATTATGACTATATTTTATATCCCCTCTAAACTCTAGCGAAAAATATCACTATGAAATACCAAAAGTGGTAAATGAAATTGTAGCCCTGCTTACATATACGTAATGAAATAAAATGTAATAAAACTGGAAAATGGTTGGATCTGAACTATTAAACAAAAGGCAACAACGACTATCATTTCAAAGGAACAATGCACTATGGTGCTTAGCAATGTTATTATGATGTTTCCTGGTCTCAGAAAAATAGTGATTTATAGCGGTTTTGTTTAGAAAAATGTTGGAATACTTGTATGTACTTATATAGGAAAAAAGGTGTAGTGAGGGACTTTATAAAGTCGTTATACTTGTATAAGTAGCTGAACTACGTGCTTTGTGTTTTATGCAATCAGTCTCTAATGTTAAAAATTTCATCTCAAAGGATTGTTTAATGAAAAATTTAACTCAAAATGAAAGCCTTTTTTCCACTATGTATACTTTTGATAACTGAGTTAAATTTTTCTTTGCTTCATAATTCCACTTTAAAGAACTGTATTATAAACTTGAGTGATTTTTTGACGACTGTTTATGTGGTCTCAGTTTTAATATTTATATTAGGTAAATTTTCCTTTGAGAAAATATCCTTTATATTAACTTTTCGCCTATTTTTTTAAACATTCATATTATACCATTTAGAAAATCTTTTTCTTACATTACATTTTAAATTTTTAATCAAAGTAGAATTTTTTGCGAGAAAAAACTAAACACTTAGTCTGTGTTTTTCTGTATTTATGGATTTATATAGAAAGTGTTTTTTTTATTAAGACTTTGTGGATAAGATCGCAATTCTATGACAAAAAAATGCTTAATAATTAATTTCCTTCAGAAAAATTATT
This sequence comes from Xylophagus ater, assembly GCA_963422695.1. Lineage (NCBI taxonomy): Eukaryota > Metazoa > Arthropoda > Insecta > Diptera > Xylophagidae > Xylophagus > Xylophagus ater. The sequence goes on along the minus strand of OY730486.1, from coordinate 6,107,411 downwards.
GAATTATTGAATTATTGAATTTATTTATATTGAGTACTTTTAAAAGTCTTCGATGATTTTAAAATGTCCTTCAATATAAAAAAAAATTTTCTTCTATCTCCATAGATACGATAATATAAAAAGAACTAATTCTATTTTCATAAATCTGGATATATGCCACACCCTCACTGACTTGTTAGGAAACCGTATTTTATATTATCCAACAATATACTATTTTCAAGAAAGTTTGATTTAATGATAGAAATAAATCACAGACTGATCCTGTTTCTCAAAAGATCTAAAAGCAACAAATAATGCAATAAAGTGTAATTCGATTCTGTTCTATAAATCTTTTGAATAAAGAAGTTGGTGCGGTTCTCATCGATTTATTTTTACTGATATTACCACCCACTTATATGCATATATACTATATAAGGAAACTTTTGAAAATATCATTGAATACAAATTTTCTATTTCGTGTTTCTAGGATAAGGTATCTTGTTATACAAATGTATATCCTAAGAATATATTGTTGTGGGAATTTTTCCTTTATTCCACCCATTTTACATAAGAATATTTAGAAATTGGATATTATACTTATTTCACGTTTATATAGAGTGTATTTTATATTGTAATATAATATCGAGAAAGGTGAAATATGTTAACAAATCTTTGTTCAAAAAAGATATATACCCAGTGAAAATCAGAGTACAATTAATTTTCGATTGAACCAAGTGAACCACAGTAAAATACCATCGTTTTCTTAGACATGAAAAAACAATTCAAGATGTCGTAAAGATGCATCATTATCTGGAAAATATATTTTCTCTTTGAAGTTTGTTTAAATTGAATTTCATTGGGAAATTTAACATTTAACCCTTAAAGGGGTTTCTTAGAGGCATTATTGAATCTCAAAAGTTGTTATAGAATTCGAATACATACACTTAAAAAAAGAAATTAGTGAATATATTTTTAGGAGTTTCAACTATTTCATATGTTGAAATGTTTATTTTACAGGTTTTTAAGACTAACCAAATTAGTAATTTTCATTTTTTGAATTAGTTGGCTTTAATGGTTTATTTAAACTAATTTAACTCAATTAGCTTAATATCATTTACTATCAGAAAATATCTTTCAAAGTTCAAAAGAAACGTCCATCTTGGAATGAATAAATAAGAAACTTTAATTTAAGTTTCGGTGAGCCTCATTTTTCAAAATTAATAAAATATTATTTTTTACTTAGCAAATCCTTTTTCTTTTTAATGCGCGTTGTTTTCTTTCAACATTTTATTGAACATTATACTCGATAAAATTTTATTCATATACGAAATCCGGATTAGTTTGAACTTTAAAAATCAATATTAAGTTCTTATAATTTTGGTTTAATGGAAATTGAGAAAACAGCCATTTTTTCAGCTCTGGCTGCTAATGCATTACTGCAAATCAATTAGTCTTTTATTTCAGTTAATCAAAATATTAGAAAATTCAAGAAATTATTAATTTGAGTATGTAGCTAATATTTTGATCGATTTTCTTATTTATGAATCTACCAATTACAGTTATTTGGTTCAACTAATAATGTTAATAATCTGAGACACAACCACTTTTTGGCTTCCATTCCTGGTGTATTAGTACAAATCAGCTAATCCTCTTTTTTACAGTGTACATTTTAACACGAAAGCTCAGTATAATAAACAGACAGTAATTTGACTAGGAAATGCAGAGAAATTAGACACGATCTTCCCAATACTTCCTCTGAGAATGACAGAAAGAAAAAATTCCGCACAAAATAAGGAAAGAAAATTAAAATTTTTCATTAGAAAGAAAGAAGTAACCTATAAATCAAATATATTAAATTTTAACACGTGCTCCCTATAAGATAATTGTAGCAAGGGAGACAAATAATAGTTTTATTATGGTCTTATGCGTTTTCGGCAAAAGAATGGATGAAACGAAGAAAGCAAAAAACTCCGCGTGCTTCTTAAGCGCCTAATCCATGTCCTGACACTTTTTTCAAATTGTACTAAAGTTTTTTTCAAGTGTTAGTGCCTATTTAACAGCAGTTTTGATAAGCACGTGGGTTTTTTTAAGTAGAAGAAATTTTTTGTTATGTATTTTTCAAATATTTTTGGTGTTAGTGCCTGTATGAATTATTATTTACATAAATATTAGAACTGTTTATTAAAGCTGAATGCATATTCATCTCTGTTCCACCAACATAGCGTAATCTAAAAAAAATGATAGAACATAAAAAGATAGCGGTTTTTTTTTATATACATTTTTTATTGAGAAAAAGCACACATGCATGGAAAATAACAAGAATGGGTGGCAAAAGCGGGTGTAAAATTCTAAAAATAAACGCAAAATTGGCGAGGTCATTCGTAATTTTTCACATTTTGTTCGCCAGTTTTCTTACTGTTTATTATACTGTGACGAAAGTGTTTTAATAAGGAACTAATAATATGGAATATATGATTTTATTCTGAATAAATGATTTCTATTTAATAGAAAATTCAATTTTACAATTTTCCAACTCTTAAGAAAGGAAGAACATTTATTTTTTAATTAAAATAATAAATTAGTAGAAAATGAACATTTTCACACCTTAATTTGAAATTCACAATTATCTTCTTTTTTTCCCAATAAAAAACACGAAACCATTTTTATTTTTGGGAGGTCCTCTCTCCCCAAAAAAAAGGTTGATTTGAAAAGGAAAATCCATGATAAGAAAAAATTCTATAAAGATTTTAATTTCCAGTTAATTACAAAAAAAAGGTGTTTTTCCCAGAAATCATTTTGGAAAAATTATTTTTGTAAACTTGAGTTTAGTATAAAAATCTTATATAAAAAAAAAATAAAAATTCCAAATTGGAAATTTTCTGGAGAGCTAATGAAGTGTTTCTTCACTTCATTAGAATTTTCGTTTTCTGTTTGTTTTTCTTTTTAACAAATTTTTTCTCGTTTTTTTTTCATTCTAAAAAGGTTTTCCAAGAAAATAATTACCTGTAAGGTGTTTTCTTTTCACGACTAATATTATTTTAATTACGTTTTTTTTTTAACGTCAATCTAAAGAATAAAAATGAATAAAAATTTGTTAACGAAAGAATAAGGATTCTTTTTCCAAATGAAATACTTAAAAGCCGATTCTATAATAGCTAAGAAAAATGGTTCTATTATGTTTACTAATCTAATCCAATTTTCCTTGTTTAGTTTGTTGATATAGAAAATTTTTGTAAAATTTATATTTTCTTCTAGATACAACAAGTTATGCAAATTGTAATCTAATTTTACTGAAGAAAAATTATTAAGATAAGACTGTCCATTGTATGAAGAAACAATTTAAGTTTTCAATGCAGATGAGCCTCATTCGGAGTGCACGATCTCTTGGTTATCCATAAAAACTATAAACCAACAATTTTTCCTTCATGCTTCAACTTGGATTCTATATAATTTGAATTCAGGATGTGGATTCAAATTTAAATTTGAAGAACAAAAAAGTGAATACTTTTCTTTGGTTATATGTTTCTGAGATTTTCTTGAAATTTTCAGGATTTTTTTTCTTCTATGAAAGAAGAATTCTTATTTGCATTCTGATGAACGAAATATTTTATTATGGCAATGAAGCAAATAGATATACCAATTGAAAATGTGGTTCTTATTGAGCTTTTATGTAAACAAAAGTTTAATCGACTTAACTTGTTAGCACAATTCTATATAATTATAAAAATAGCAGATTTCACAAAGTAGAATTTCTGTAACTTTATCCTAATTTATAGTGTCATTAGAATCATGACTAGATGAGGATTATTAGACAAGATATTTTTGTATGGTAATGGTAATACGTAGAAGAAAAGTATATATCGCATTTATAGTACAATATTTGAATAAAATGATCAATATTTTCAATAAAACTCATTTTCAGAATTTTTTTGATATTCACAATATGAAGGTGGTATTTAAAATTAATGAATTTGTAATTAATTATAATATATTATTTATAAAATTTGAATGTAATGGATAAAAGCACTCAATGTATAATTTAAATGTAGAAATAAAGTTGAAAAGTACAAAAAGATTGGCTTTAAAAATTACAAGGAAACCCCATTCTAAATCCATTGAAATTAATTAAAAGAAATTGTAGCCACTGTAATCTGTGTCTAAAAACATTTTATAGGACTGTGAAAATGGGAAATTGAAAATAAAATTCAATCAAATGATACTGGTACTTTTCTGCTGTAACATTCTTCCAAAGAACGTCTCAAACATCCAATAAACTCTTGATTTCCTTTGATCTATATATATATAAAGCGCGATTCATTCTTTACTTTTTTTTTAATTTAAACTTCGCGCGTTAACCGAATCGGACAAATGAATGTTTTTCATGTTGGTAGGACTGTTAGTGACATCTGCGACAAATTACATGTCAATATCATCATTAGTTTTTTGTTTACGCTTGGTTTTGTGAACAAAGAAAAGTGAATTTGGCGATTTTTACGATGTCGAATTTTGTTGAGCAAAGAAATGCCGCCGCTGAAACGTATCGAATGTTACAAAAGGCCTTCGGTGACGAGACTATGTCACAGAAAAATGTTTACAAGTGGTACCAAGGCTTCAAAGAAGGCAGAGAACGTGTTGATGACTTGGAATGCTCTGGACGACCATCGACGTCAATCGATGAGCAACACATCAAGAAAATCAAAGAATTGGTGCTCGAAAATTGTCGATTAATAATTCGAGACCTTGCGGACATGCTTGCAATATCAATTGGATAAGTGCAAGCAATTTTGAAGGATCATTTGTGCCTCCGAAGAGTCAAATCGCGTTTGGTGCCAAAATTTCTCAATTTTTTCGAATTTCTTCCTGAGTTTTTCGCCAAAAACTCCACTCATGTCGCTCTACAACGACCGTATTCGCCTGATTTAGCACCGTGTGACTTCTGGCTGTTCCCAAAGCTCAAGAGAACACTCCGGGGAAATCGTTTTGAGTCGATTGAAGAGATCAAACGTGAATCGCTACGCGCATTAAAGGCTATACCTGAGGACGACATTTTTGCATGCTTCAAAGATTGGAAAAAACGTTGGCATAAGTGTATTGTAGCTCGGGAGATTATTTTAAGGGGGACAAAGTCGATTTGGAAGAATGGGATGCATTGCAGATGACGACTTGGGCAATTTGGAATGTTTAGATGGTACGGTGAATACTACCAAGTACATTGAGGTACTTCACAAATGTTTACTGTCCACAATTCAACACAATTCGAAGCCTTTTTGCGGCAAACGAAGAACTCATTTACCAACAAGACCATGGCCCTTGTCAAACTGCAAAAAAAGCAAGTATCCAACTATGTCTTAAATATTTTGCAAATTTAATCCATTTTTGATCTTTTCCAATTTTGCTGGAATTTCTAAAAAAAAAGTTTCTACCTCAGGTGAGACAACGGAATTTTTGAGTTGGATTTGCCGGAAACAGCCCGGAAACAGCCCGGAAACAGCCCGGATCTTAATGTAATAGAAAACGCTTGACAACGGATTAAGGTCAGAATTGTAAAGGCACGACCTTCCCCTAAAGAAGAAATGAAAGAGGTAGTTAAAAAAGTATGGGAATATGAAGAAATGCTTTTTTTTTAAAAAATCCTTGTTTGGATTGTTTTTTTCTCATTATATCATATGGTAAGAATTCAAAAAATACACAAGAAATCGACCAGTTTTCGTTTATCAGGTAAAAAGTACCCCGTTACAATTTTTATTTTTAATGATATTATTTAAATTACACATAACATACTCGAGAATGATTCCAGAATAACAAATCTATCATATTTTACGGTAAAGCTCAAAAAAACACAGGCTAAAGTTAAAAAAATATCAAAAAATTGCTTGTTTCGATTCAATTGGCCAGGAGTGTATATATATATTCCATTAATTGATTCTGAAATCGTCAATGAAAGTCGGTGGTAATCATTCCAAAGATTAATACAATCCTAAGTTAGTTGAATCGTAATTAATTAAGGGTCATGATTAAAAGTTTCATTAGATTGCAGCACACATATTACTCCTGGTGGAATTTTCTATTAAAGAAACTTTGAAAAAATGAAACAAAGTTTTTAAAAGAATGTTATTTAAATAATGGGTGGTGGTAGGTGTAAGTGGATTTAAATAGATTAGTTTTTTACAAAGATTTCAAGACATCAAATTGAATCTGAATGATTTCTTCGTCGTTCATTTTTTATAGCATATTTGGTATTTTTCTTACAATGTCCTTTATTCGAAAGATTTTCATTGTCATTAGCCTTTCAGTAATATTCTGGATTAGATCAATACAATTGTTGTGTTTGAAACGGTAAATTGAAAGGAAACTGAAGTGCGAAGACAATCAATTTCATGACTGGTTAACTAAATCAAATAATAATATGAAATCAATAAATATCAATATCAATATTTCCATATACAGTTGGAAATCATATTTTTGATTATCGAATTTCATCAAAAAGCATATTGTGACGTGCCACCCGTTCGGTTCGATGTTATTAAAATGATACCACTTTTTATTTATGTGAATTTAGTGTATATCTTTATTTATAATTATTTCTGCTATAACAATTGTCTTAAAAATATTTGTTTATCAATAATTAAATTATTAGAATCAAGTTATCACAGTTTTAAAAATTCACTATTTCAATAATTGATCACAATTATTACTTTTAAATTCAAAGTTTCTGTTCTGCTCTCGGCTTAATATTTGAAACATAAAGATTGACTTTTCGATCTTAATTGATTGAATGCACCATTCTTTTCGCCTATTTATAGTAAAAGTGTCCTATCCTGAATCTACTAGAAGAATTTTATTATGTTGTTGTTATTGTTCGATTCTCGTTGCTTTTAATACTGTGTGGTAACACTATAGAATAATCTCAATTGTCAATATTTGTTTCCGAGAAATCTCATTGTCAATGTTATTTTGGTCGTGTGGTGTATTGAATTTGGTGTTTTCTGGAAATATTTTGATTTATTTTTATTTAATAAAGAAATCAAAATATTTCCAGCAATTTCTAGTGCTGTGTACTGCAATATAATACATAGAGTTCCCAGCTTGTGTTCTGATTTTGTTACATTTGAAGTCTAAAAAACATGCCACCTCATTAATAGCACATATTTGTTAAAAATGGATTTACATATTCACAGTATTTTTTCACAAACACTATTAACGAACGAGGAGGGATGCTTTTCAACGCTCCTATATTTCTTTTCTCTGTTAGTTAAATAAATTATCTTTTCAACATAATCTAAGAAAATTAAAAATCTTTAGTGTGATCCCGTTTATAATTCAAATGTAAATCATCTGAGATATTTCTTTTATTTGTAAATTCAAATAATTTACATTTTAACTCTTTTTCTTCTTTTTTGTCCGCTGAAAATATTTGACATCGAAATTTCGAAATACAATTTCTTATTAGAACTTTTAAGTGACAATCGAAAATCTTTATATCCTTTTTGTCCTATTTAAATAATTTGCATTTCAAATAAGCACACCCAAATAGTGTCAGCTGCTTTTGACACGTTCCACATTAGTCATACAGAATATACTCACATCTTTAGAAAGGAATTCCTTTTCATATAGAGTCGATATGATTTCATATGTAAATTGGATCCCTTTCAAACAGTTCGATAAGAAACAATTTAATTTATTCATCGTTACAAATTCAGATGACAATATCCGAAAGGGGTTCAGAAATATAATAAATCACGTTAAGCATTGAAATTGAATAAAATTAATAACTTTATAAAAAAAAATTATCTTAAATTTACTAAAAGATTTCTTTAGCTATGTATAATTAAGTATTCAGCCAAGAACCGAAGATCAAGTGTTGTTAAAACTATAATAATAATACATATCACACACATATTTATTAGTTTAATTGACCCTTGAATAAATTATGATAAAATGTCATGTACAGAATAATCCTTAAGATGATTATTACACATAAGATTACCATACAGAAGATGATGTCCTTACCACACCTTTTATCAATATCAAAATTTAAGGACTTCATAATCATATCTCATATTCATAGTTCGAAGTGGATATAATTTTATTAGATTTTGGTAAAATTATTGTGGTTTCATGAAATATTTGAAAATCCTTTCCGGAAAATTTATTTTTCTAATATTTTTTTAGAACATAGAAAACTAAACAATTAATTAAAAATTTGTTTTTTTTTAAATAAGAAAATTCTTAAATTACTTTCATTCAAATTTGATTAAAAAGTTGGCTCTATGAATTTTACGATTTTATTGAAATAAAATCTACATATCAAAAGGTATCTGAATTTATTTTTAATAAAATGTATTCGAATCATCAAGAGGGATACAATATCACTATAGAAAGGATTATAATGTTCAGTATAACAATAGGATTGCTTATCATAAAGGTTTACTATATAAAATGGATATCCCTTTCCAACAATATGAATCTACCCGAAATGGGCGGTGATTTATACCATTGGAATTATTAAAACGTACAAAATACGATATCCACATTCTATAAAGCTGGTTTGGAATTCATTTTGTCAGAATTTGGGGTGTTCAGACTACCTGAATTATGAGTGAGATTACTATGACGTCCTTTTAGTAAAATAATGATTTCCAGTTTAAATCTTATTTAATTGCATTGTTTTTGGCTAAAGTAGAAATATATGTTTTTTTTGGATACTGATAGCAGGTATTACCACAGAAATTATACTTAAATGATATTAATTGAAATCGGTTCTTAAATTCATTGAAAATATTTATTTGAAAATTATTATCAAAAAATTGCTATTAACTTTCAATATAAATCATTTACGAGTAACATAATTTGTAGTGGGGAGTTTATTATGTAGCATAATTGCTAATTTCGAATTATTATGAATATATAAGTGGGTAATATTAATGTTCACAAAATTGTTTCAAAACTAATGGTTTGATTTTAATGATAAAATCCTTTTATATGGAAGTTTTATTGAAATAAATGTGTACTTTTACGATTGTTATTGACAAACTCTAACAATATTTTTTGAAAATGCTTCTTCCTTGCATATTTAAGATAATTGTTCTAATTTTTTTGGAGAAACATTAAGAAAATTTATATACAAAGTAATGGATTTTTTTGACAATTTATATATACTTTTAGGGTAATTGAGTTAAGACAAAACCAAAACCGAAATCGCTTAATGAGCAGCCACAACGCGTTGTGGACATTTGTAAACTCCCAAAGACTAATGAATGATATTTTTTTTTATAGATATTGAAAGTATTATGCATTAAAGTATTAAAAAAGAGCCAATTATTACTAGTAACTACATGCATCTTCGCTCAGCATGTTAGTCGCATTGATGACAAATATGTTGCACATTTATTTACTTAAGTGGAAATTTAATGTAATGCACGTTTATTTTTTTTTTAAAGCTGACGAAACATCTTTATTTGATTTTATATATATTATAATTATCAGAAAATATATCATTCATCGGTTGTTGGTAATTTACGAATATCCACAACACGGTGCAGCGGGTTTTCCTTTCCTTTCCGTTCAGCAATTTTGGTTTTTAAGCATAACGTAGTATACCTATCGACGAGTAATATCGTAATATTTTTGTACAAATTAGTACTAAAAAGCGTATAAGCAAGACATTTTTATAGTCTTATTTCAAATGAAATTTTAGAATTTTATAAGATCGAAGAATACTAGAACTACAAAAATGTATCATATTTTCAACAACTTCTTTCATATAATTTTTAGCTTGTGAGCATGATGAGAAGTTGGAAGAACGATTTAAAAATCGATTTATTGACTTGTTTTCATTTTGTTAGTAAATATAATAAAGAAATTGCTATCATACTTAATTAGTATACAAATTCTTTACCCATCTATATGATGTCCTAAAAGGAGTAGTATTTTGATCACATTGTCCTAGTTTTTTCAATAAAAAATATTTCTAAATACCAAGTAAAATGGTGCAAAATGTTCTCAATTCATATTAAAGTACCTAAAGCAATATCGTCAAAATGGCATCTTCCATAGGAACACCCTATAAAATCCTTATATGCTAAAATAGCTAAATTTCAATTTGCGAACAATACACAATTCATGCAGATATGCAAATATTCTTATCAAAAAGAAAAAAACATAAGATTTTCCATTTATAGCAATATCATCTTTTAGCTACAATATTAATAAATCCTTCAATATTTTCTTGAAAATTGAAAACTTATTCTTTTGAATAAGAAATCCATAATACGAGTTGAGGGAATGAGACATTAAATTGGGTAATATTCAAGTTAAAGAGTTAATTCCAATTTTATCAAACATTATATAAAACGAATATGATTTATTGTGTATATTCTCTAACCTCAAATTCCAAAAAACCAATAATTATTGATAGGCTAATATTATGCAGACAGATATTTTGGTGTAGTCTACCAAAAATTTTCCATCATTTTCATGATGAGTTGACAGTTTCATGTCAGAGAAATTTTAATCAAATCTCTGGAAAATATGTATATGAGATGACAAGTCCCACCCGGAAAAACAGAAAGACCCAATGCAGTGGTATTGTTGTCTATAAGCTTTTTTTAACCAAAAATAGGTAGTATATAACTTTTTACGCTCGAGACTTTAAAGTCATATATTTTTTGACTACTCATGTTTCTCATATATGAACCAAATTTGGTTTTTGGTATTTTTTGTCATTAGCGAAATGAATCTATCAAATCATGAAACATAAATTAATATCATGATAGATTAGAATCGGATGATAGAGATACAATATTTGATATTGATGTTCTAATGATATTATATAATATGAAGTTAATTAAAAATCGAGTTATATGGGAATGAAAGGGAAATTTTGTATTAAATTCGTGAAAAGAATTTCAGTTTGTTATATTAAAGATACTCCATCCTTCCGAAAATATGGTCTATGTTTGGAATTTATTTGCAATTGATGTTTGGATTTTGCCAGAGCTTCTTGAGAACATACTAAAAAAATCGTCCTTCACTATCAAGTGTTAATATCAGTACGTCAGTTAAAATACATTTAATATTTAAATCTTAGGACGAGACTGTTCCTTTATGGTAAACGGCGAATATACCGATGGGCACCATATGAAATTACACCCGGTTTTGACCTTTTCACACTGATATTTCACTAATTATTCTCGCTCGACTACTTTCTGCGGCGGTTAATGATCGACTATTTTTCAATGGTAAAGGATATATAAATTCCTGTGTTGCCATAATCAGCAACTGTATCCTATTTTGACGATGTAGCCGCCTTAAAGCAGGAATGTCTCATATAATTACTACAGTCGGGGCTTTCGACTGTACTTGATCCTCCCTCGTTAACGTCGATATTTTTTTATCATAATAGGTCTGTTTTATTTGCTACTTGTTCTGGGACAGAGCAAATTTTTACATTGAAAACAAAAACAACAAAAGAACAAATCCTACACTACTTTCAGAGCAGGTGTAAACTATTGCATCTGAATTAGTTCAGTTTTCTACCAAAAAAGCGTATTAGCTAAACGTTTCTCATTTAATTACAATATGGTTGCTAAGCAGCGCTACAAACATTTGAATTAGAGCTTTCTCCTACTCCTGCTCGTTTTATTTGCCATTTACTCTGCTCCAGGGCAGGGTACGGCAAATAAAACAGACCTATTGTTATTTCGGATGGATGGAGTACAATTATAAAATTGAATTCGATAGAGTGCTTCAATATGCTCATTGCGTGTTTGAAAATTCACAGATAATTAAAAATTATCAAAAAAAAATAAAGGAAAAAACGTACTAAACACTTAAGACCATCCTTTCTCGATTGACGCAAACTTATAAAAGTTATATCATAAAAGTTGACCCAAATAACTGATATAAATGAATCCTTTTTACGTATTTCTTTATATTTAATTATGTTCTTCCAAGTTTCCTGTACGCATTAACAATTTTTAGGTTAGAACATTCAATTCATAGCAATCATCATAAATACAAAAATTAGTTGATCCCAAGGTAATACTGAATATCGTGCGAAGACAACATTTAATGAATTCTATTAATCACATACTTTGCGAAAAAGAAAAAAGGAAGAAAACCACCAAAAATGTAGGTCTTTCTATCGATTATTAATCAATTGTGTTATGTTCTAATGTTTCGGCATGTTTCTAACAAGGAAGACAACATTCTTTCAAGTATGTCAGAATTGTGTGTGTTTTCATTAGTGCATGGTAGTTTGCCTGATTGACGTTAAACTTTCGATCAAATTACAGTCAGCAAAATTATATTAACTCGTATTTTCATTTGCTTCTTTGAGCAGATTCTCGCCTTTGAACAATAGTTCTTTAGGTAAAAGCTAAAATTTGTTTTAACGCTTTGTGCTGTAAATGGGAATGACGTTCCACTATTCCTTAAAATAAGATTTCTTTCTTTAAAATCTTTTTACATTATAAATTTTTCGCCTAACAGCACTTTAATTCTGTCGATGCTATTCGCTTCGGGTTTTAGATCAATCACACTCAAAAATTAATTGGAATTTAAATAAAATTTCTAAATAATTTAATAAAAGAAAATATGTAATAAAAATATATTAAATTATTAACATAAATATCGCCAGTTCTTAATCCTTCCATTTCTTTGCCAGCTAAAAACAAAAAAAACTTCTTCTTCTTTCGTCATATAAGTAGAGCCTCCGAAGACTATGCCTATTTGCGATAAAATGCTTTCCATAGTTGCTTTTTTGAAAATATACGTATCTGTTTTCATGAAAGGCGTGCAATGCCCAAATATGCCCATATTTGCACTAATGAAAAGAGCTTGTATAAAAATATGTCTATGGAAAATATTTTTATGAGAAAAACCGTACACACACATACAAATGAAGAAAAAGAAATTAATTAGAAAAGTTACATGTTTTTTTTTTGGGAAAATAAGTTTTTCAACAATCTCCAGAAATTAGTTTAGGATGTCTATTTGGAAAGCTTTTCAAGCAGACGTATTTAATATGAATAAAAAGACATGGTTTGATTAACACAATTTTCTTATTTTATAGATTGATCGAATAAATTGATAAAAGAGAAAATAAATAATATAAGAAATAGACTAAAGTTGGATAATTTCTTGAAGGAATAAAGTGTTTAGGATATGGTTTTTTTCTCATATCAAAGAAAATTTCTTAGATTGGAAAGCATGGTTGTTCTACAGTGAAAAATAATTATTATTTATTCTATTATATATATTCGAATCTCTGTTATCTGGAAATCTCTACCAAGTAGAAAAATCTAGGATTTTACATCGATGATATTAAGGGTATTCATGAAATCTGGGAATTTTACCGATCGCGTAAATGTATAATTTTCCGAGGAGTGTTTCATGAACGCACCTCGTGTATAAACTGTGTAAATTTTGTCTTATAAATATAATTTTGTCAATTTAATTGTTAAATTTGATTAGTTTCGACATACCTCCGATATTTTTAACAAAAAATAAATAGTATTTCTTTAGTTCTCAAAAAAAAATTCTTTTTTTCTCCTACTACAATTGTCAGTTAGATTTGTATAAGTTTACGAGGTTATTTACGCACCAAAATCGTCGCGGAAATTTCCCAGGTTTGTGTATTGGACTTTCCATAGGAATTTTGACAGTTCATTTACGAGGTGGGAAAATTATGCTGTTTACACTATTTACGAGGGTTTTCCGCGTTTTCATGAATACCCATATTATAATAATATTCCCTTACCATTTTAAAATCTGGTGTACCGATGTATCGACAGAAACAAAGGCATTTATTTATATTTTCGAGATAAATTCTATTAAGCTCTATTATGCGGAATATTTCACTCTAATATTCGCAAATCTTATTCAGAATAATGCAAAAATGTTGTGCAATTGTATGTTCTTATATCAAAAAGGGAACACATCTTTCGCAATTGTGGTTACTGTATTAAAGCTTATCCGAAATCAAATAGTTTTTGTATTCAATTTCATTAGTAGAAATACTTTAAACATTTAAACTTTTACAGTGATCCTAACAAGAGGGTTGATGGATTGCGAAAGTGTAACGGTGTAAAAATATGACAGTTGTACAATTTGTTCTTGCATAGTAAAAATTTTTCACACTTTCATAATTTTCCAACGATTCAGCATTAGATACAGCGGAAATTGAGTTCTTCAAATATGTATTTCTATTATTCGGAAAATTTTGTTCACCGATCATTCCCATTGAAAGAAATTTAACTGTATCTTCACATTCATAGCTAATACAAAAAATTCAAACCAACTATTTGATAAGAAATATGACAATTACAAATTTTGTTGCCTATAGAGCTATCTATAACTCCTTAGATTTAATTAAAATTGTATCGTTTTAATGGTGCATGTTGTAAATTCTTCTAATTTCGAAGAGATTATGTAACATTTTCCATTTTATTTTCTTCTCATAATATCTGGAACAATCTCATATTTCACAAATGAGGTTCATTAAAAATGTGACTCCATTAAAATTTGTAAAAAAAAAATCCTCTAGATACAAGCCACCAACCACCATTTCTTCCATTTAGTTTTAAGTAATTGCATTTAATTCCAATTGCAGTCACGTACAAATATTAATTTAACGAACAATTTCTAAAATAGTTCATCTATTATCTTTAGTAGTCAAATTCAAACAAGAAAATTAAAGCTTATTCTAAGGAATTTTAAATTTTGATTAAAAATTTCTGAAACGATTTTAAAAGGCAATTGAAAAAAAGTATGAAATTGTCTCAAATATTTCTATATAATCAACACCAACGGAGCTACGAAGACACTATCGAAGATTTCGTTTGCGTTATACACTTTTTGAAGATAATAATTAAACTATAGAAATGATATTTGTTTTTTCAACAAAACCATACAAATGCTAATTATTTGCAAAGAAGCAGAATTTTTTATTTATCATCTGACATTCTAAAGGATATATTTATTTTAGTATTTGCCTCGCCATATTAATAAATAGGGTCATTTCATATTGATTCATTTTGTTGTCTGTCTATAATTTCCAAAAGCAAATTCAATATTTTTTTTTGCAGAAACAGCCATTTTCTTTCTTCATTGATGGTATTCTTTCTCTTTGATAATACTTATCCAAATACCAACTAATGCTACACTAGCTTCCTGCATATACGATTTAAATCCTTTACAAAATGCTTTTATCCTGTTCTTTTTTTCTTATTTGTCGAACATTGCAATAGGAATAATCATGAATCGTTTGTTGTCATTCGATTGCATTTCAAGTTCATTACAAATTTCTTGTTGTCTATTACAAAATAAATAGAAGTAAAACTGGGAAAATGGAAAAGGGATTTCATTGTATCTGTCCGTGATAGATTTCATTCTTTTCTTGTGTAAGAATGGTGATGGTATCGTAAGACAAAAAAAAAGTGCCGCGGAATATTTTAACGAGATCACGTGCCATTATATCCTGTATGATATTATTTACATTTGAATTGTGTAGTCTAAAAATCGTATAAATATAGTTACTTTTACACTATATAGAGAAATAATATTAGATGTTGGGTATTTGATGGACATTTTAATATAATACTAATTTTTGAAGAAAAAAATGTACTGAAATAACATTGACACACTTAGAAACATATTATTGCGGAATAATGGCTAAATCACAGCTTTCTATGAACTACTGTAGCTGCATTTTAAATGCTAAAAGATATGAAGAGAAATGTTACTTGGGTACAATAGCGTATTCTATACGAAATATATTACATTAAATGACCATAATTAAAGGTCTTATTTATATTGGAAATTTGAATCAAAAACATACCTTTTTATGTGCCAGAAGTGCATTCATATTTTATTTCATTAAATTATGTATTTCTCAAAAAAAAAATTTGTTCACGTATATAGGGTATTTTAATAGGGACATACCAATTTTGTATCTTTATGTGAACGCACCCTTAAACATTAATATTGACCTGTCAATGTCAAAACGTAGATTAAAGTCAACATTTTCATCACGGTAAAGTTCACGAACGAGCAACGCTTTGAAATTATTAAAAATTACTACCGAAATTCCGAGTCGGTGGTCGCAACTTTAAGAGCACTTACTCCAATTTTCGGCAGTAATAATCGTCCCACCCGACAGGCTGTGCGTGCTATAGTGGATAAATTCGAATCAACATTTTTACTATTGTTCCAGTGCCAACGAGACGTCGTACCGCTCGCAGCAATGAAAACATCGCAGCGGTAATTGATTCAATTCAAAACGAGCCAAATCAGTCCATTTCACGTCGTTCTCAAAAATTGGGCATATCTCAAACGTCATTGTGGCGTATTTTGCGAAAAGATCTTGGTTTATACCCTTACAAGATCAAATTGACTCAAGAACTGAAGCCACTTGACCATTTGATGCGCCGAAACTTCTTATGTTATGTCCTTAATGAGAGAAAATACGAAACAAGTCATATTCACAGGCTTAATTTGAGCTCAAATTAACACCATTTAAGGAATCCTACAGTGTCCGAAACAAATAATTTAGTCTATAGTGTAAAATCAGGAGTGCAATCATGTATTTCGATTAAGATTAAATCATATCGTAAAAACATTGATGCAAATCAAGTTACACGATTTCACTCCAGAATTACACGACAGAAGTTTCCATCCAAGCTGGCACAATTTTTTTGACGAGTGACGAAAATTGTATGTGGTCCAGCGTTATCATGATGGATAGATCAATTTTGCTCTTCACCAATTCTGGATCATTCTGTTTGATTGATGTTTTGACAATTATATTTAAATTCTTTAAATTAAGATTCTGAACAATCTCTCGTGTAGATTGTATTCATAATCAAAAAAGCGAATAACTTTCTGGCACATCCAGAAAGAATATATTGAAGATATTTCATCTACTTAAAAAACTTCCTTTATACTTTCTTTCCCCTGTAATTTAACATTTTTACATATTTTCTTTTTTTTCACCCGAATTTCTATTTTCCATGAACCATATTTTGAGCAATATAAATTGTTCTATATTAGCGCAATTATAGTGACTTGTATAGGCTTTCATTTTTTAAACGTCAGGCGTTTATCAAAATTAGTTCAGACTGAATTTTTGGTTTTATTCATATGGTTTGTCTTCATTTATTAAGAAGATATTTTAAAATATGTTCATACTTCTTTTTTCCCAAAACTAAACTAAATAAAACCAAAATCTCAATATAAATATCGTGCATTTATTTCAAGATTACTGAATATTAATATTATGTAATATAAAATAATAAATGTATTTTGTCTTTATCACTAGATTATTTAAAATATTTGAAGATTCACTGGAAAAGATTTATAGGTGACAAATTGAACCATATACGCTTCTTCCACCATTGTTTTCAAGTGTTCATACAAGTAATAAAATAAATCATAAACTTCTCAATATAAGATGTCTTTCCGTTCACAATTTTCCCCGTCTATATAATTTATGTGTCATCTTCACCGCAATATTATGTCGGATATATTTTTAACATTATATAATTTGTAACAATAAATTACACACATCATGCTCAATTAGTAATAAATAACACGTTGCCTTATAATCATCCATAACGCTAGGATATTATGTGTTGTTATCCTTTCTTGAGAACCAAATCATATAAACATTTGAAATAAGGATTTTATAAATGATTTTGTCTGGCGGCTGGGAATCGTTAGGAACCTTCACATATGTACTTTTCATAAGTTTCCATACTACATTCGCCTATTAATGTTATATTATGATGAAAGGATATAGGAGGAAAATAGACAATTCGAAAAATAACCGATAATTTTCTCTTAGTTCAAAACTTATTCAGTAGGCAATTATGAGAAATAATTTGAAGAAAAGGAAAATGCTTTTAGAAAACTACACTTGAAATTGTACCAAATGTATTTTGCTGCATTATTATCTCAACTTAATATTTCAAAGTATATCTTGTAGTTTATTGGACAAGTTCCAAAATATGGTTTCAATTTCAATATCATTTAAAAAGGCGACAAACTTCGAATTAATTCAATTTTTTTGGCATCCAAACGAAGTATTTATCTGGATCTAAAAAATATAATAAAATATTTAATTTTATATTATTTTTAAATGAAAATTTTTCGTTATATAAAAATAATTCCACATAAATTAAAGATGTTATTATATTTATAAGAGACTGTATAAAATTGTTTTGTGTATGGACAGCATATAAATGGGTGCCAAGAAACTGATACTAGTTATTTTAAGATACTATAAAAACTATCTTTCATTGTTAAAAGAAAAAACTATCGGTAGTTAGGAAAATATTAAAAAGATCCTATAAGTATACTTATATAAACTTTCCACCTCCACATCTAGTATAGTCTTCCTTTCTGTGTCATATCTTTTCGTCAAGCTACCTTCCTTTATTTCGTTCATATCTCTCTTCAAATAAAAAAATTAAAAGCATTTTTACAGACCATCTTTATGAATCCACTCGAATCAAAATATCGAGGGTTGCTGTTGTATTACTTTAATATCTATTCAAGAGTATATATTCAAATTGATGTATTACAAGAAACCATCCTTCTTCATCCAGTTAGTCCTTCTTTTATCCATCAAATTTTTGAAAAATTACGAATATTTTCCGAGTTTTAAATTCAGCAGGAAGGACAGCCTTTTTGATTCCGAAAAATTGAGAATGAAAGATTGGTGTTATTGTGAGTATGCTGGGAAACATTTTTTTGTTTTTGATCGATAAAATTATTTTCTAGAATATTCAATGCAAATGTTTATGATTTGAACAAGATTAGGCTGAAGGTAGGGAAGAATTTCTACTAATCGGATTATGTATGATTTTATCTCAAGAATTGTTCGATTGGAAATAATTTGGAAAATTTCATGAAGGCAGTCAAGTGCATTCGACTAAATCTAGTAAACAAGTTAATCTTTTCATTAAGTTCTTGTACAAAACTAATATACAACCAAAATTGAATTAGTTTTTCGACATAACATATTCTATCTTGAAGAGCTACTATTGTATTTTCAGAATATGCTTCAAAAACTTATATAATATAATATAAGATAAAGTATTTTATAAGTTAACCAATTAAAATATTATTCGAAACGATAACATTTCAATGCTAAGAAATAACCTTTTCCTGTAATTTATAATGCAAAATCTATTTCAATTAATTTTAAGCACATTTAAACGTTTTTCTATTAAATAGATTTCCTTAACAAATACAATAGTCACAAATGAATTTAAAGGATTAGCACAATAAATATTTTAATTGGGTTTTAAAGTTTCAGTTTATTTGATCTAAAAGCATGAAGGATTTTTTTCTTAATTTATAAATTTGAAAAGTTTTATTTATATTTAAAAAAATCAATTAACAAAGTTACAATTGAAATCCGTAATTTATATCTTGAGTTGCTAGTTCGAATTACAAATGGATGTCACTTCTAAGTAATGTTAACAAGTCCAAACTGTGAACAATTGAAATAACATTTATTTGGAAAATGGTGCATTTGATTTGTACTCAAAATTTTCCGGATGCATTTTCAATTTTGTTTCATACAAACTTTCACGTGGTTATTTTTCTTTGGTGGAGTTTTAAAACTTATCAAAAAACAAAAAAGAAAAACTTACAAGTTGCTCGATCAATTCTTATCGTTGAAAATGTTTACTTTGGTTCTCTGAATCGAATCTGATGGAAAAAAAAAAGTTTATGCTTGAATATAAAAATATTATAAGAACAAATTGAATCGAACAGTTTTCTATTTATTTGCTGTTTCGAAAAGGAACGAATGGAAAAATTGTCATTGATTCAAAATAGAATATCGCGTTAACAAATTGTTTCCATTTATTTTGAAATAAACAATTTCATACTAAGCGATTTTATTTATGTTTTTTTTACAAAACTTTCCAAGAAAGAAATATGAAAATCTAATAAAATTTTCTAAATTTTCTTAAAAGTTCAAATTCTTTTTAAATTTTCTGTTTACTTTTCATAATGATGTAGACTTTAATGAACCGCTCTAATTTCTAAGTATTCATTTTCACAACACCTAATTTTATGAATAAATTTAATTTTCGTTGTTGACATTTCTTCTGAAATTTTGACCTAAACTAATAAAAACAAAAAGAAAATTCCTTTTAAAATTTCCACTTCTTTAATTTCCATGCCTCACAAACATTTTTGTTTACTTTAAGAAAAAGCCTTACTAAGTAGAGCTTTTTAACTTAAAAGGAAAAAAGGCAAAATACTAGTCGTACTCCCTTACCGATGTAAATCTTAGTGTTCTGTTGTATCTGTTTTATGATTCGATACGGAATCACACAACTCTGCAACGATACACCGCGTTTTACAATGGTAAGCGAATTCTCATAGTATGAAAACTTGGGTTGTTGGTGGGTTATTTTCAAAATAAAAAATGATCGTACTACTTGTATATACCTTCTTTTTTTACAATGAGGGAGAATTAATATTTGACTATGTGAAACCTCGAAAGGATCATTTTAATAATTTTCATTTAATAATTTAAATTACCAATTTAAACATAATTAAAATTGAAATTCAATATTAATATTATTTGCAGTAAAAATAAGAACATAAATTGAATTTCATTTTAATTGCTTTCATTGATATGTTTCAAAAATATTACAAAATGAATTCCATTACTTTTATTTACGTTTTAAATAATATTTATACAAAAGATTTTCAATTTAGTTTATACAATATGATTTACAAATTGTTTGCCATTGTAATACGGTTTATGTAGAGATAATAACAAATTCTATAAAACATAAAAATATTTGAATTTAAGCAAATATGATAAATAAATAAAATATCTAAATTAATTTCTGAAATCATTTACTTATAAAATAAACTATTAAAAATTACATATAATTATATATGTATATTTGTTTAGGCTCAGGTTCCAATCTACTCTTCAAATAGAAAATTTTACGAAATGCATACTTACGTGTTTCAATAAATTTTCATCAATAAATAATATTTTGACTATTTTCAGGCACTCATAAAAGAAATAAAACAAACGTACAAGCAAAGAAAATAACATTCTTTGATTCTTTATCTTGTATCAATGGAAATCTTTAAATCGCTTACACTGATAGCAGTGTTAATTGTTACATGGCGTGTTTTTTTTGGGAAAAATAAGCACGGTTACCATACATTTTAAATTAATTAAAATAATTAAAAGTTTTAAGAACATAGATTAAACAAAATCGTTTTTTTTGAGAAAGTGGAATTGTTTTTGAATAATTCATTTTAGAATTTCTTTTTAGATCCAGTTCCTATTGTTACTTTTAAACCTTTAAAATGTACTGTTTTAGAAAGTGGCCGGCATTCTCCGACAATCGCAATATCACCAACCTCGATATCTCTGAAACAGTGCGACAAATGGGCACTCATATTTCTATGTCTCTTGTCAAATCGACTGTATTTTCTGACATAGTGAAGATAATCTCTGTGGATCTTCTGCATTTTCAATTTTCCATTTATAATACGGCCATGTATTCTTACATTTCCAGTGAATAGACATTTTTATAATTGCAAGTCCCATCAATTGCCTCACGAGGTGTTTTGAATCCAAGTCTAATATCCCTGTGGCGACGAAGACTTTTCTTTTTGGATAAGACTGGTTTGGTTTTCCTATTTAGATTAACTCCAAATTGCTTTTGAAAAGGTTTTCGTTATGATGAGTCTTGTTGAGAGGAAGTAGAAGGAGTAGTGGCCGATAGAATTCCCAAAAAAACACAACATCGTAACAGTGCTTACTTTTCCTAAAAATTCATCCCAAGAGTAAATATATCTGTTCTTCATCCATGAAAGTATAAAATTTCAAAATCAATCCATAATGTAATCGTATCGTATTTTTGGGCAAATGTACATTCGTTCCAGAAACATTTTGTTTGTATCCAGATTTTTCAGCTAAAAAGTATGATACAATTGGTCTAATTTCAAAACTTAATTTATTATAATTTGTACTCCTTTCATTCCTTTAAAACCAGGGACCGAAACCGTTGAAAATTTTGTCATGGTTCATGGACTTTTAAAAATACACGTAGTGTTTCTAAGTGTATGAGGGGGTATGGTTTATTTTTAAAATGGAAACGTTACTGAAGTATGTTACCTATAATTGCTTTGCTATTATTCAAAACGAATTTTAACATAATTTTACTATTACTTGGGTCGAAGTTCATGTTACTAATTGCTACAATCGTTTGAATTTGAACAATCTGTTGCTTATATACATAAATATTCATATATCCCAAAATTTAAAAATATTCTCTTAGGTTTGAATCCTTTTATTATCCATCAAACTATTCCGGAAAACCGAACTGATTTTGGTTTTGTGTATGGTTTCTATAATTTTAAATTGCTGTTTCTGATGGTAGTTCGATTTCTTGAAATAATCCAGGATTTGCATCCTAGGGTGATTTTTTATGAGACGTTTTCCGTCCCTGTTTTTAAAACACACTGTAGGAGTTATTTCGTAATTTTCTCATTCTTTTCTTTAATAACAATTTAGCTACGACATTGTTTTATAATAAATTTCATTTCGTTAGAATTTTTCTTTGTTATTACATCGAATCAAATTAGTTTTCATTTAGAATTCGTACAAACTAAATGACACATTTGTGTATTCTCGTGAAGTGAAAATTATATAAAATTAAATTTTAGACTACGTCACGAATAATTTAATGAAAATAATTAGAAGTTATTTTTCTTTTTTGGTGAAAACAAAAAAAAAGTCCAAGCATTATAATCTTTTTAATGACGTGTAACTGTTATGAAAATGTAGAAGAGTTCTTGATTTGAATAAGAAAAATTCCTTTGAAAAAATGAAATTTTAATTTTCTTAAAGTTATTTTTATATTTAAAATAAAGGTTTTGTTTCTAATCGAACTTCTTCTTGAATAATAATAATAATAATAATAATTTTGAATTTTGAAATTTGGTTTTATAAACAATAAATAAATTTTAACTATTTTATAGCTTATAACTTCCTAAAGCAAATTACTTTCGGATATAATTAATTTTGATATTTTAATAACTGCCTGAGGCTAAAACAAGAAAAGTTTTATAGATTTCTGTAACCACTTTTTGTATAATAGAATTTATCAACTAAAAAGACTAACTAAACTGAACTAAGTTACAAATTACCACCGAATTTAGTTTGATAATATTATTATATAGTAGCACACACCTTGTGGTCCTCTTTTGAACGTAAATAGACCCTAATGCTATAAGATAATATATGAGGTTGTAGTTTAACTAAATTCTCAACATTTTCAGAGTGTCATTGTGTGGGTAATATATTCGTGTTTTATATTATAATGTTAGAATAGTATCGAAATGTACAACAATCCCTCTGGGGGATATATTACCTCGTGTGTACAATCCTATTTAATACCCTAAAGTAGATTAAGGTCTCATAAAAAGTATCTACATTATAATTCCCACCTGAACTAAAATTAAAACTTAGGCATGTATCTAACGGAAGTAAATCTAGGACACATTAAATATTACGTAGGATGTGGTCAAGTACAATGTATACTTTGTGTTGTAATAAAAAATATATTAAAGTATGGTAAATTTAAATACTTTAGACACTAATTTAGAAAGATGTCATAACTTGCCATATTTCTTATATTTCTGCATTATGTGTCAATATGTCTTAACTATTCTTATAAGACTATCTATTATGATATAAGCAAACCATCGTAAAAAAATGCGTTGATTTGGCTAACTATGAACTGACGAGAGATTAGACGCGATCCGTTGAGCTCTTAACTAATACTTCCTTTGGAGATGAAAGAAACCAAAAATTCCCGACAAAATAGGGAAAGAAAATTAATATTTTCCATTAAAAGGAAAAAATAACCTTTAATTATAATTTCAGCAAACGAGAGAGCATAAATATTCTTACAGAATTGGTGCTAAGAAGGGAGGAATGGGACAAAAAACAACAGCAACAAAGTTTCATATAATTCTAAAAATAAACGCATGGTCGGTCACTCATCAATTTTCACATTTTGTTAGAAAATCATTTTACTGTTTACTTATACTGCGGCTTGGGTATGGAATTATGAGCAGTTTTCCAACTACATATGTATTCATTTGATAGTTTTGCCTTTAATTACTACAAATTCAAGTTTGGATATGAATTTTTCCTTATCACTATCGCAACCATTTGTGGAAAAAAATGATTCTATATACAAAAATAAAAACATGTCCTTTGAACTTTGAAGTGTTTCATATTTGATTATCTCAGCTGAACCGTTTTGATGTGCAATATTTCCTTTTTTTTGTATATTTAAATTAATAATGTTCCAATATACTCAAAATATTTCATACTCACGACAATAATATGAACACAATAAAATCCTCATTCAAAAAATTAAGTTCTGAAAATTTTATATGAAGATCCTTTGTAAAATTTCAATTCAAAATGGTTACCATGGAATATTTCATTTTTCGGCTTCACTGAATATGCTTTTTCGTTTATATTAAAATACTTGATATGCTAAAAAGAGATTTGCAGAACAGCCACAGCAGACTTTGTTAGTCGTTTCATTCCAGATCCTGGAAAATTTATTAATAATCAAATTATAAAAACGATGAAGTTTCTGAATAATTCTAATTTTAGAAAATTAAAATTTAACTTTTACAACCAATTATTTCATGTCCAAAGAAAGGGAGTCCCTATCTAAATCTCATTGTATTTCTATACTCATTAAAAATTATTTAATTAAATTTAAATTAATTGGAATTGAATAATTTTCTTTCTTTTTTTTTAATTCAGCATCAAGTATCTTTCCTTTACATAAGTCAATATCGAATAGCAGTCTCATTGACTTAATGAAATTTCCTGTTTTCAATTTTAGGAAAATAACACAGAAGAGAGAGCTTTAAACTTGATCGGTCATTAAATAGATTTCTGTTTGTGGGAGAGATATTTAATTCAGTAACCTTTCATCTACCTTGTAACAAGGGGGTTGCACATATTATTGGGATTTCCGTTGAAAGGAGCAAATCCCCAGATGACCTATATAGCATATCTTCTTCCTTGCGAGGAGAAGATATGAGATGGTGCAGCAATGTGAGCAGCTAAAAGGTTGCACGCCTAGCTGATCGCACTAGCTAGCTCGCCGGAGGGGTGGGTCGCTGCTCACCACCATCTGCCATCGCGTTACACATAAATTATATGCGTGCAAGAGGTATGAAAACGTCGTTGAGACTTTATTGTGATAGCGCGAGCTATCAAGCAAGGAAATTCGGTTTTCGCGAGATAAAAACCGAATAAGGGGGATGTTCGTTTATTTGCTGGTCACCGAACTTGACCAGCTATTCCCGAAAGCCTTGCGAGGCATGTCGGGGCCGATTGGCAAAGGTGTTGTTGCCAAGTCGGTCTTTGGGGCACTACCCTCCCTCTTGGATCGACAGCAGAATGCCGATCCCCGTATGTCCATACTCGCCCCTACAATTGAGTATGGACCCTTGTTTTATTTATGTCTCCTTCGCATCAACCTCTCATGCCTCTCTCTCCCCCTTCATTCTTTAATGAAACATATTTATTTTTACCTTATTATTTCTTTAATAAAAAAACCAAATTTTCTTTTTTTTTCTTTCTTAAACTTAGTACATGATCATGAAATTCTTGAACTCCCTGACATTATCTTAATCATTTATGATACAGAAAAAAAATTGAAAACTGACTTGTCTTGTTTTGCATAAAAAAAATTTTTGATTTTTCCTTTTTATTTATCGTAATTTAATGTGACAAATTGTAATTACCTGCAATTTTATTTTTCAGTACTTTACTTTACTTTAATGATTCAAATGGTTTTTATTTTCATTTATTTTCTTTTGAATTTATATTCAAATCAATTGATGCACCCCTTTTCTGTTGCATAAAACTTAGAATTATGCATGGTGTATCAATAACAAAAAAAAATCTTTTCTTAACTTAAAAATTTTAATGTCAAAATTGTTTCTTTTCTCAAATATTTTCAATTATTGATATTTTTAAATGATATTGTACGTTACTTTTAAACTTTCTTCTTAATACAGAAGTTAATTACTAAAGATTAGCAAATCAAAAAAGGAAAAACACAAAAAAAAGAAACAAGATCTCAAATGATTGGAACAAAAAAAAAGCTCCTATTTGCGTCACATTCTTTCTTTATATTAAAATTTCTCTTTTCTTTCTTTAGAAAATTTTTCTCTTCATTCAATGGAAAATACGCAGATACCTAAACTCATATAAAAAGAAGCTTCCTTTTAAGGTTAGGTTCACACAATTAAATTTTAAAAAAAAATGTTTCTGACTGAAAGAAAATATTATTAATGTATCATATATATATTTTTTTTTCTTTTAAGATTTAGATTTTTCTAATGTTTAATTTAAAAGCCTACTTGTCAATTATAGCTGTTAACCTTCTTCCCGACTCAAATATGAAAATTTCTTTTGTGGATCAAATTATCGATGACTATAAATATATCTTCGTCCAGATATTCCTAATTGGATAATGCGATGTTTATAACCTCAAAATATTGATGATCTAAATGATGATGTATTTGGAATCCCATGCGGTATTGGTAAAGTTGTGATGGGTTTTGATGTTTTTTCCCAAGCGAGCCAAATTTACAACACTTGTGAAGTTGCTGGAACATCTGATGAATACCTTTGACCATTAAGTGGTGATTTACTGCAATTTACTTATGCATGACAACTTGTATAAACGATTAAATATGGTTTACCATCGCAACCACATCTTACATTACGTGTGAACGATTGATTTCATGGCGTCATTTCCAAGAGAAAAAAAAAATGCGCGTTTTAGAAAAAAAAAGAATTTTTGTTGTTGTTTTTAATAATTTACTAGATCCACCATTTTAATTTTGTTTCATTTGAAGAATCTTAGATTCAATTCCTTTCTTTTTCTATTCATTTTTTCTTTAACTAATAATTTATTTCCACTATTTAATCAGAAATTAGTAAGCCTCTTTTTATGTTCCCACAAAACAAAATTTTTTTTATTTGTATCCACTCTTTTTTCCTACACAATATGATTAAAATCTATTAACTTTATTTAATTTTTTTATTAATCTTCATTTTTTTCTTCTTTTTATACTCCCTTTCCTTTCTACCCTCTCAAACACAAAAAAAAACTCCTTTCTTTTTTCTTTCACATATTTTTTTTTTCTTCATAAATCTTTTTTAAAAATAAACCTCTTCAGTCAACATTCTGAAAACTCTTTTTTCTGATGTCCACATTTAAAAAAAAAAACTTATTCTCCCTTCAAACAAAAACTTTTCTTTAATTTTTCTTTATATATTTCTTCTTCCCAAATTTTAAAAGCCAACCTCCTCAGTCAACATTCTGAAACTGACTCCTCATCATCGACAAAATTTTTCTTGATTCTCCTCTCTCCTTTTCGCAAAAATTTTCTGTTTGGATAAAAAAACCGGTTTTTCTAATTTCATATTTTTTTATCCGCCTATCAGATCATGCCACGTTCATTTTTTTATTCATTTTCTTTCGATGCAATTTTCGTTTCTCGTTCGCGGGGGGGGGGAGAAAGAAGGGAGGAGACTTTTTGTCAGCTTATTTTCACCACGGATATGGGGTGAAAAGAAATTTCTAGAAGAATTTTTAGAAAAGACCATGCGGTTTTGTAAAAGCTGACCACGCTATTATTCAAATGGTGTTGCCGTGTAGGCTTAAAATTAAATGTAAGCGTGTTGCATTAGCTGCACGTTACAACCCAGATACGTCAGGGATTGATCTATCAACCCGGACGTAACTGAAAAGCGTGCGGGTGGTTGGAGTGGTACGTGAAATCTTGCACTGCCCAACGTGGGGCTCGACCACACCCAAAAGAGTCTCCGTTGCTCTCCGACTGAGCTAGCCGGGCAACCGAAAACGAAAGAAAGAAAAGGAAATGATCCGTCATAACCCGCGGCAGTGGGTATCGGTTCTTTTCCTCCTATTGCCTCAAGTCTTTGGCATGGTAAACCCCTATGGTTCTACCCTGCAAATCCTCGACCTCGTAGAGGGAATCGCCAATCGCACGAACAATCCGACACTTCAGAAATTTACGATTTAGCTTAGCATTGACATTTTTTGCGAAGTCACTAAGCGTGAAATTTCTTCGGTAGACTTCTTGTCCGACAATAAATCTCTTTACCCGGGTTCGACGATTATAGATCCGCTCATGATGTTGGTGAGCTTTCGACAAATTATTTTTGACGCGTTCGCGAATTAGTTCAAGCTGGTCTTTTTTCGAGGACACAACCAATTCACCATCATTCAAACCATTTAACTTCCGCATCAGTTCATAGGTCGAGCAATGTGTGATCATGTGGGAACCGAACACAAGAAAATATGGATCAATCCCCGTAGAAGCATGGATTGTACTCCGAAGAGCACAGCCGATGCTTCCCAAATTTTGATCCCAATCCCTATGATCGGTGCCAACATAAGAGCGGATGGCCGCCAGTAATGAACGGTTTACACGTTCCGATGCGTTAGCTTGTGGTGAGTAGATAGCTGTACGAATGTGTTTCACACCATACGCTTCAACTAATTTGCGAAATTCTTTTGATATAAATTGCGGTCCATTGTCTGAAAATATAATCTCGGGTACGCCGAATAAATTGAAGACGCTTTCCTCCAAGAAATCGGTGATCTGCACGGCAGATGCCTTGCGTAGTGTCTTGAACAAAACAAATTTCGAAAATTTGTCCAAAACAACTAGGAGAGTGGTGTTACCATGCTTAGACCGAGGGTAGGGTCCTAACAGGTCAACATATAGGTACTGGAATGGTCTGTCAACTTCAATTTGTTTGCCCATTGGCGGCCTCAACACACTATTTGGAGCCTTAGACTCTTTACATACGATGCAACTCGCGATATATTTACGTACTTCGCTAGCCATACCAGGCCAGAAGTATCTTTGCCGCAAACGATATAAGGTTTTGGTAATACCGCCGTGCGCAGCTTGTGGAGGATCATGCGCCAGGCGAACCAGCTCGTCCGTAAGGCTAGATGGAACCCAAAGCTTCCACGATCGATCTTCCTGAAAGATATTGCCAGTGCTAAAGCTTGTTCTGAAATACACGTAGCCATCTGACACTTGTGTGTCAGGCAGCCTTTCCGCGTTGCTTTGTACTGTATCGATCAGGTCGAGATATTCCTTTGATTTAAAGGCTTCAGAATTCAAGTTTATGCTAGGTGCCGAAACTATTTCCGAAATCGCGTCCGCGTAAACACGTGAAAGCGCATCTGGCACCACATTTTCTGAACCTTTCCTATGTTCAATCGCGAAATCAAAGGCTTGAAGCTTTAAGCTCCATCGAGCCAAACGTCCACTCAAGTCGCGCTGACTCATGAGCTATTTTAAATTCGCATGGTCGGTGATTATTTTGAACGGCAAACCTTCGACGTAGGCTCTGAATTTTTTAACGCTCAACACCGCAGCGAAACATTCCAGCTCCGTCACGCTGTAGTTGCGTTGTGCAGAGTTCAGTTTTTGAGAGATATAGGCGATGGGTTTCTCATTGCCTTCGTCGTCGCATTGCAGCAAAACACCTCCGACACCGGTCTTACTCGCGTCGCACTGTATAATAAAGGGTTTGGTGTAATCAGGGTTGGCCAATACCGGGGCCGTAGTTAATGAAGATTTCAAGGCTTCAAACGCTACTTGAGCCTCCGCTGTCCAAACAAACTTGGCGCTCTTCTTTAGGCAGTCAGTAATTGGAGACGACAAGGAGGCATAATTAGCAATAAACCGCCTATACCATCCTGTCATACCCAAAAATCGACGAACCTGTTTTGGAGTGGTAGGTGCAGGAAAGTCAAATATTGCAGATACTTTATTTGAGTCGGTCTTTAAACATCCGTTTCCAACGATGTAACCCAAATATCTAACTTCTCTCATGCAAAATTTGCTTTTCTCCAAATTTATCGTAAGTCCAGCAGTGGACAAGCAACGTGCAATGGTTGCCAAAAGTTTAACGTGAGAATCGAAATCCTCAGAAACTACTAACAGATCGTCCAAATAGACGAAACAGTTTTCTCTTAACTCGACTGGAATTGTTTTGTCCATCAGTCTACACATTCTTTGAGGAGCATTACAGAGCCCGAATGGCATCACTGTAAACTGGTATAACGGTCTACCAGGCACTGTGAAAGCAGTTTTTCCCCTACTCTGCTTCTCCAACGGTATCTGCCAAAAGGCGTCCTTCAAATCAATACTTGATATGAAACACGTCTTCTCAAGTCTACTGAGAAGGCCTTCTATATGTGGAAGTGGGTATGCGTCTTTTTTCGTAAGGGTGTTCACCTTCCTGGAGTCGAGGCAGAGGCGAACCTTTCCAGGTTTGCGCACCAAGCCTACAGGAGAGTTCCACGCGCTGACACTTTCTTCGATAACACCCAATTCCAACATACGGTCCAACTCAGCATACATGAGGGCTTGCACCGCAGGGGAAACAGGGTAGTGGCGCTGCTTCACAGGCTCCGCGTTTTCTACCTCAATAACATGTTCTTCTAAATGTGTTTTTCCTAAACCGACTTGGTTGAAGGAAGGAAATAAAGTTAAGATGCTTTCAAGACGCGCGCGTTGTTCCGAATTTAGCGCGTGTGTGTTGGGATCGTCAATTGACAAACAATCTAAAGTTTCGTTTTTAGAAAATATAGTCGGAGCTATATCGAATTCTTTCCAAAAATCTACACCTAGATATAGATTTTGGGTAAGTCCTGGTACGATGTATAGAGAAAGTGTTTTTGTAATGTTGTTGTAGGTAATTGGAATTGCTATTTGCCCATGCACAGGTTGAGCTTTACCATCAGCCGTTTTGACTGTGGTGGGACGACCAGTAATTAAAATTTTATGACGTTCGAGGAAATCTAAAGCGCCAGCGCCTAGACAGGACACACTTGCACCACTGTCCAAAAGGCCAAAAAGGGATTCGCCATCGATTTCCACCTTAGCATATGGTCGATGGTCATGTTTACGCTTCACAAAAGCAGATTCCACCGTTTTACCTAACAACTTCTTTTGCTTACATCTTTCTCTAAACCTACTAATTCTACTCGGGTTTAGTAAAGCACCGATTATTCTATTCCTAGCTTCGTCATATTCCATTTGACGTTGATGTAATGTTTTATTTGTCTGTTCCAGTTTGTTTTTATCGGACAAGATGTTATTTGGTGTTTTCGGTTTTAAGATTTTGTCATCTGGCAAATGTGTTGGTGGAGATGATCGTTCAAAGTTCAATGTTGGTTCCGTGATGGTTGGTTCATTAGTGTCATTGCCAATGCCTTGCTGTTGAATATTTTCTGGATGGCATTTAGGACACAATGGAAACGAAACATTCTTCTTACCACATTGATAACAAAATAAGGACCTTTGTGGTGTTATACATTCAAAGAATTCATGACCAACATTGTCACAGTTCCAACATACAACCATTGAACAACCATTTCCAACCACATTGACTTTATATCCTTTACTTAACAAATCGCGTTGATAAGCCTGATTAACATTTACTATTGGAAACTCTGTTCTGACTAACTGTTGACGCGGAATATTAATGTTAAAAGTCTTGTTCGAAGTTTTTACTAGGCAAATGAACAATAGCGGCATTAAATTCTTCAACCGGTGGTATAACTCTAGCCTTAGCAATTTCAGATGACGCGTTCGTTATACTCGGTCGATTCTGACAGACAGGTTTTTGAGATTCCCTAACAGAGAGATGACGTTCTGCTTTGCGACAAACTTGTTGAAGACAACTTAAAGTGGGAGTCGTCACTGTGAAAATGAGATTTGCTACGCTATCTTTAAGGTTGCTGCGCATGATTTGGGTCAATTCCGTATCAGTCTTTGGAACTGTTAAACGAAGGTTCATAGACATGATCGAATCGTAAAAATCATTAAAACATTCGGTAGTAGTTTGTTTTCTCTGCAGCATGAGTAGCAAGATGTCATTGTCAGTGTCGAGATCGCCATAATGCTGTAGAAGAGCTGACTTTATTCCGGTCCAATCAATGGATGGCTCTCGCTTAAGAAGGTGCCAGTACCACTGCTCTGCTTTACCAGTGAGCAGGGTAAATATTTGGTTACAAAAGGCATTCCAACTTATATTATATTTTGATTGTAATATTT
Organism: Xylophagus ater; assembly: GCA_963422695.1. Classification (NCBI taxonomy): domain Eukaryota; kingdom Metazoa; phylum Arthropoda; class Insecta; order Diptera; family Xylophagidae; genus Xylophagus; species Xylophagus ater. The sequence continues at coordinate 6,075,218 of OY730486.1, read as the reverse complement.
CGATTCGGAATATGAAGTCCTCCACAGGCATACTAGCGATCTCGCCACTGAACGAAAAGTTCCACTTCTCGATGCGAGCATCGTAACAGTCAGTTGCAGCAGAATTTGCATTCATAGTAGTCATGGTTTTGTTTAAGCAAAGATTAATAGCCAGAAACTCAGTATTTCAAAAGTCATATCGGGTATTCAGAAATCTATTCCTTCTTACGGAATTTTTAGGGACAAAAGAAAATCGGACCGAACAAGGACAAAAGTAATAATAAAAAAAAACGCAATGATAAAAGTAATAGAAAAAAATTACATATAAAAAAAAAATAATAATAATAAAAGAAACTCCCCCCACCAAAATATATTTTATAAAAAAAGTAAATAAAAATAAAAATGTTCAAATAATAATTAAATTCAAGAAACCTAAACCAATAAACTACTCCGAAAACTTAACCAAAAAAAAAAAATAATAAAAAAACTATAATAAACTGAACTAAATAAACCAAACTAAAGCTAATAAAACTAAATCTAACCGTATCGAGAAAACAACCGAAGAAGAAAATGAAATCTTTCAATCGTGAATTCCTCGTGAAAATAAGAAAACTAATTTCTCATATAAACTCCGCAAAAGAACTAAATTAACTAAACTAAAGCTAACCGAATCGAGAAAACAACCGAAGAAGAAAATAAAATCCTTCAACGTGAATTCCTCGTAAAGATAAGAAAACTAATCTATCATACAAACTCCGCACAAATCAATTTAGAAAATAAATCAAACGTAATAACGTAAGAGCGAGAGAGAGAGACGAAACAAGTGGACGACACGAAGAAAACATAAACCCGACATGCACTCCCAAAACGAAAAATTGGATGTTGATGGGTGACCCGCGAATGGTACCAGTTCGAGTGATCGGACACCTGCAATGGCAACCAAGCCTGTAGCATGTGATCCGATCCAAACGACTGGCACAATCCCGGATCACTATGTTTGATGTGGTTGCATGACTCTCGTGTCCTCACCGCATTATTCGTGGGCTTAGTTAAGCACGAGAATGTGCGAAAAGGCACACTAAAGCTCATACATCCGCATCTATTTCATTTCCCGGAGTCTCAACTGCATTGAAACGTGAAGCGTTGCAATGACTACAATATTCATGTAGCACGTAATCCATATTTCAAACGCTTTTGCGGCAAGCGGAATATTCAATAAAAAAAACCGAAGTACTGCTACTACGCAACCGTAAATAAAACATGACGACAGTTGGACCCAATATAAACACAATCGCGAATAGCACAAATAAACGAACAACCGAAAATATGTTCACACCAAAACTTCGTTTAAAAATTTTGATGGTATGAACACACCTTCAGAAAAAAAAATTTGACTAATAAAAAAAAAGATTGAAAATTTTTAAAAGTGAAGACAGGGTGTTTCGAAAGTTTTTCGAAAAAAACGTTTGAGTCAAAATTTTTCAAATTTTTTTAAAATAAAAAAAAATTGTTATCTGAAAACTTTGGTTTACCTAAAGGTAACAACCAAAACACCATTTTCAAACATCAACTCGTTCGAAAATGTGTCAAAACAATTTTGTTTGAACTCCATTTGTAATTTCAACCGAAGTTGAAAATACAAATGGCAAACAAAAATGAAGCGAATTCGCCGAGCGAACAACGAATACGTTGGGCGCCATATATGTAACAAGGGGGTTGCACATATTATTGGGATTTCCGTTGAAAGGAGCAAATCCCCAGATGACCTATATAGCATATCTTCTTCCTTGCGAGGAGAAGATATGAGATGGTGCAGCAATGTGAGCAGCTAAAAGGCTGCACGCCTAGCTGATCGCACTAGCTAGCTCGCCGGAGGGGTGGGTCGCTGCTCACCACCATCTGCCATCGCGTTACACATAAATTATATGCGTGCAAGAGGTATGAAAACGTCGTTGAGACTTTATTGTGATAGCGCGAGCTATCAAGCAAGGAAATTCGGTTTTCGCGAGATAAAAACCGAATAAGGGGGATGTTCGTTTATTTGCTGGTCACCGAACTTGACCAGCTATTCCCGAAAGCCTTGCGAGGCATGTCGGGGCCGATTGGCAAAGGTGTTGTTGCCAAGTCGGTCTTTGGGGCACTACCCTCCCTCTTGGATCGACAGCAGAATGCCGATCCCCGTATGTCCATACTCGCCCCTACAATTGAGTATGGACCCTTGTTTTATTTATGTCCCCTTCGCATCAACCTCTCATGCCTCTCTCTCCCCCTTCATTCTTTAATGAAACATATTTATTTTTACCTTATTATTTCTTTAATAAAAAAACCAAATTTTCTTTTTTTTTCTTTCTTAAACTTAGTACATGATCATGAAATTCTTGAACTCCCTGACATTATCTTAATCATTTATGATACAGAAAAAAAATTGAAAACTGACTTGTCTTGTTTTGCATAAAAAAAATTTTTGATTTTTCCTTTTTATTTATCGTAATTGAATGTGACAAATTGTAATTACCTGCAATTTTATTTTTCAGTACTTTACTTTACTTTAATGATTCAAATGGTTTTTCTTTTCATTTATTTTCTTTTGAATTTATATTCAAATCAATTGATGCACCCCTTTTCTGTTGCATAAAACTTAGAATTATGCATGGTGTATCAATAACAAAAAAAAATCTTTTCTTAACTTAAAAATTTTAATGTCAAAATTGTTTCTTTTCTCAAATATTTTCAATTATTGATATTTTTAAATGATATTGTACGTTACTTTTAAACTTTCTTCTTAATACAGAAGTTAATTACTAAAGATTAGCAAATCAAAAAAAGAAAAACACAAAAAAAAGAAACAAGATCTCAAATGATTGGAACAAAAAAAAAGCTCCTATTTGCGTCACATTCTTTCTTTATATTAAAATTTCTCTTTTCTTTCTTTAGAAAATTTTTCTCTTCATTCAATGGAAAATACGCAGATACCTAAACTCATATAAAAAGAAGCTTCCTTTTAAGGTTAGGTTCACACAATTAAATTTTAAAAAAAAATGTTTCTGACTGAAAGAAAATATTATTAATGTATCATATATATATATTTTTTTCTTTTAAGATTTAGATTTTTCTAATGTTTAATTTAAAAGCCTACTTGTCAATTATAGCTGTTAACCTTCTTCCCGACTCAAATATGAAAATTTCTTTTGTGGATCAAATTATCGATGACTATAAATATATCTTCGTCCAGATATTCCTAATTGGATAATGCGATGTTTATAACCTCAAAATATTGATGATCTAAATGATGATGTATTTGGAATCCCATGCGGTATTGGTAAAGTTGTGATGGGTTTTGATGTTTTTTCCCAAGCGAGCCAAATTTACAACACTTGTGAAGTTGCTGGAACATCTGATGAATACCTTTGACCATTAAGTGGTGATTTACTGCAATTTACTTATGCATGACAACTTGTATAAACGATTAAATATGGTTTACCATCGCAACCACATCTTACATTACGTGTGAACGATTGATTTCATGGCGTCATTTCCAAGAGAAAAAAAAAATGCGCGTTTTAGAAAAAAAAAGAATTTTTGTTGTTGTTTTTAATAATTTACTAGATCCACCATTTTAATTTTGTTTCATTTGAAGAATCTTAGATTCAATTCCTTTCTTTTTCTATTCATTTTTTCTTTAACTAATAATTTATTTCCACTATTTAATCAGAAATTAGTAAGCCTCTTTTTATGTTCCCACAAAACAAAATTTTTTTTATTTGTATCCACTCTTTTTTCCTACACAATATGATTAAAATCTATTAACTTTATTTAATTTTTTTATTAATCTTCATTTTTTTCTTCTTTTTATACTCCCTTTCCTTTCTACCCTCTCAAACACAAAAAAAAACTCCTTTCTTTTTTCTTTCACATATTTTTTTTTTCTTCATAAATCTTTTTTAAAAATAAACCTCTTCAGTCAACATTCTGAAAACTCTTTTTTCTGATGTCCACATTTAAAAAAAAAAACTTATTCTCCCTTCAAACAAAAACTTTTCTTTAATTTTTCTTTATATATTTCTTCTTCCCAAATTTTAAAAGCCAACCTCCTCAGTCAACATTCTGAAACTGACTCCTCATCATCGACAAAATTTTTCTTGATTCTCCTCTCTCCTTTTCGCAAAAATTTTCTGTTTGGATAAAAAAACCGGTTTTTCTAATTTCATATTTTTTTATCCGCCTATCAGATCATGCCACGTTCATTTTTTTATTCATTTTCTTTCGATGCAATTTTCGTTTCTCGTTCGCGGGGGGGGAGAAAGAAGGGAGGAGACTTTTTGTCAGCTTATTTTCACCACGGATATGGGGTGAAAAGAAATTTCTAGAAGAATTTTTAGAAAAGACCATGCGGTTTTGTAAAAGCTGACCACGCTATTATTCAAATGGTGTTGCCGTGTAGGCTTAAAATTAAATGTAAGCGTGTTGCATTAGCTGCACGTTACAACCTAGACCAGACAATATAAAGGAAAGAAGAAACTTTTACATCCGAATAAAGTCCATTCTTCTATCAAGAAGATGTTGTATCTTTATTTTTGTGTTTTATTTCAACGATATCGCAAATATAACGATTGTAGAAATAAAAACAAAAGATACTGTAACTTTGTATCCATATTTTATAATCAATCCAGAAGAAATTCACTTTCAAAATGTACTCAGTTAATTGCATTGAATCGGAGACAGTTTCCGTAAAGAATTATATATGTTGCGGGAAAAGTTTCGGGAAAGTGTGAGAAAAAATATACCGAAAAATTGGTTAATTGTTTTTCAAAATTGTTTCCTTTAACATTTATATACTTTTGAATATTCTCAAACTTCTTTTTGAAATAATTTTTCCATTCAAAATGAGATAAATTCAAAATGTGTAACTTATATGCTACACCAAATTTACTTTTATTAGTTTTAACATATTTACGCCAACTGAAATAGTCGATTAGCCAATTTTGGTCACCTATGAAGACTTTGTAGGCCAGATTTTGTAGGCCAGATTTGACAATCTTCTCTTGAATTTTTTGATCATTTCCTTGCAACATTTCATACGATTTTTTTGTCAGCATCGGTCAAATCGTTAGGAACGTAGCGAGCATACATTTGCCTTACAATTCAATTTTAATGCTAAATTGTATGTAATTGTTTCATACCAAATGATGGTTTCATTTGACGGTAGCAGTAGCCGGACGACTTCTCAAAAATCATAACTGAAATTCCCAAGCTTATTTCGGATTTCTTGGAATAAGGTGCTTCAATATTGAAAGTGATAACCAGTCATTCCATATATTGCGATTGAAACTCAAGTGACTTTTCATCCATTCGTTAAATTTTACGAAACTGATGTTGATACTGGTTACGCTAGAAATGTCCGATTCCCGAAACTTTTGCAGAATTCTAGGTAATATCTTTTTAGTTATATTTGAATTAATTGAATTGTTTTATTTAATTTATATTAATTTCATAAAATGAATAGTTTATGAACTCCAAAAAGCAAATAATATCCTTTTGATACGATTTTTGCTGAAAAGACGAGATTTTTCCAGTTAAGCTTCTTTTCAATATAATTATATCTATTTTTTTCGCATTCCACATATTATGTACAAATATGTTGACTTTTTGTTTGATTGAGGTAAAAGTTTATCCTAAGATCCGATTATCACATAGAAAGAAAATTCTATTAAACTAATCCCATAAGGTCAGAAGATTAAATAAAGACAATTTGATGACATATTAAAAAGGAATTCATTTTCTTTGGAAGTAGATACAAGTGACTTTCAGATAGAAGAATATATATTTGTTTAAGGATTTCTTATATCCTCATGAAATTTGTATACAAGCAATTTTGAATGATTTTTTTTTCCAAAATTTTTCTTCCATAATAAAATGCTTTTATAAAACTTCAGAAGTTTTGATTTTGACTACCATATTCAAAGATATTGCATAAAAAAAACCAAGAAAGAAAGATTTTTTTTTTCATTTTAAAGATTTTATAACAACATCCGGAACAGAAGCCCATCTTTGATTGCCTATGGGCGGATGTTTGTAAGTTGTAAACAGGAAGTCAATTTATGCTTAACATCGCATCTCTTCTTTTTCAGATTCCTGGAACAGGATATGGAATTACTGTTAAGTTGTTTTTCTTTCCTTTAGAATATGTTTTTCTTCTTATATTCTGTTTTTTTTTCGCATTAAAATTTTTTTGTAAACATCTCAATTCATATACTCTCAAGTTGTGTTGGGATTACTTGATAGTGGCGCCTTGAACTATAATAGTACTCTATGTCAGAAACAGGCTCTTCATATTTGTTATAGAGTCTTTCGAGTATTTTAGATATTGACTGTGTATATATGTTGGATTCGATAAATCAGTGATAAATCATAAATTTATTGAACTATTGAAAACGACTGAAAGCTGTGATTTCAATATTATTTTATACAAATTTACATGTCAGCAAATTTATCATCTTGTGATTAGATACGTTGAATCAAAAGTCAAATTTCTAAATGGTGAAAATATGCTTAAATTTAGAATAGATTATAGAAAATTATTATGAACTTGATAGAATAAAATTATATGTAAATGTCTTTTTTTTAAAGATTTTGGGAGTAATCAAGTTACCCTGACCTCATAAAAACACGTTTACAGGTTCGATTATCATAAATCAATATTTCAATATGTTTTAATTATAGAGATATATTAAAATTATGACGTTGTAACTATGTAAGTTCTGTAACTAATTACAAAGTATGAATTTATGATACTGATTAGAAAATTAATTACTATATAAATTATCGGAACATCTCTATTGCTTGTTAGTGGACAATACAGTTCTTCCGAATTTGAAGATAAATACCTTTTAAGTTATCCGTTCCTGTAGTGCTATTCTAATTAATATCATAGTGTAAGTTTTAAAAAAAGGATAACGCATACAACTTGTTATATTAATTTATAACCGAAGAACATACTATACAAATTATACCATTTTTAAATTAACAAATTATACTATAGTAAATTTCTTAATACAATTATTTATGTAAAAGAGAATTCTATATGAAATTATTGTTAATTTTAAATATACGCAAAACATATCATCATTATTCTCATTTTAAATACAAATTCAAAATATTGTAAATAATATTGATTGCCATAAAAAATTCACTGATTTAATAAAACAATTTAAAAGAGTACGTAAAAGGACCCTAATTTAAATTTAATTTAATTTTTCAATTCAGCCTTTTTTTGGAATAAACAAATTGAAATTGAAAATTATAATATAATATTATTTATTTAAGGCAATACTCCCAACGAGATGTTTTTGAGATGACTTTGGCGATTGGAAAAACCTATATTTTAAAGTTATAATCTTGAATTTTTTTATACATTTATTAATTTTTTAATTGAAATGTTCCCAAAAAGAACAAAAATTCTTTAGTACATGCTTTGTACGTTCTGTGGAGTGATGTCCCGATACACTCTTAACTAGGATACACAGGATTCAGGTCATCTGAAACTAGAAAAACAAAAATATTCCTAAATTTATAAGAATGTGGTGAGAACTGCCCTAATAGCATGGAAGTGTGTACTCCTTGACGTACGTCGCGAAGCACAGAAGAGTATACTTTCCTATCGAAATAATTTAGGATTTTTGGAAAATATTCGTTATTTACTTGATATACTACTGTGTTCAAAAAGTAACCGAATCGGAAAAATGAATTTTTTTTTCAAGTTGGTAGGACTATTAGTGACATCTTTGACAAATAACATGTTAATATTATCATTAGTTTTCAGTTTACGCTTGGTTTTGTGAACAAAGAAAAGTGAATTTGGCGATTTTTACGATGTCGAATTTTGTTGAGCAAAGAAACGCGGCCGCTGAAACATATCGAATGTTACAAAAGACTATGTTACAGAAAAATGTTTACAAGTGGTACAAAGACTTCAAAGAAGGCAGAGAACGTGTTGATGACTTGGAACGCTCTGGACGAACATCGACGTCAATTGATGAGCAACACATCAAGAAAATCAAAGAATTGGTGCTCGAAAATCATCGATTAACAATTCGAGACCTTGCCGACATGCTTGCTATATCAATTGGATCAGTACAAGCAATTTTGAAGGATCATTTGTGCCTCAGAAGAGTCAAATCGCGTTAAGTGCCAAAATTTCTCAATTTTTTCGAAAAAGAGCGTGCGTTTTTCGCCAAAATCTCCATTTATGTCGCTCCACAACCACCGTATTTGCCTGATTTAGCACCGTGTGACTTCTGACTGTTCGCAAAGCTCAAGAGAATACTACGGGGAAATCGTTTCGAGTCGATTGAAGAGATCAAACGTAAGGGAGCTACACCCGAGGACGACTTTTAGCATGCTTCAAAGATTGGAAAAAACGTTGGCATAAGTGTATTGTAGCTGGGGGGGATTATTTTGAGGGGGATGAAATCGATTTGGAAGAATAAATAAAAATTTTTAATTTTAAAACAAAATTCTCCTTACGTTTTGAACACAGTGGTATATGAATACTTGCACATATATTTTATCGCATTTTGACTAATTATTACATGTATGTTTTGTCTCCCTCGTACTAATGGAGATTTGATCAGAAATTTTGGCTGGTTTATTTGCTTTAGATAGTTTTTTTTTTTTAAAGAGACAAGAATTGGATCAGTGCTTCCCAAAGTAAGAATTTTGGATAGAATAAAAAAAAATGGTGAAACGTATTTTCAATATTGTAATATTTGTAATAATTCAAAATATTTTATCATTTCGGAAGTCGTAAAAAATTGTATATTTTTGATATCATTTCTTAAGGTGAAGGTGTAGACCAAATTTTAACTCAATCGGCCTAATACTTGCCAATTTGGAAAACATAATGAGTTTTTGTTCGTGGAATAATACTTTTTTGTTGGGTTTTGTAATTTATTTCCAAAATTTAGTAAGCATTTTCTCAAAACCATAAATTTTCGGACAATTTAAAAAATCGATTTTTTTAAAGTTCTAAACGACAATATTGCCTTAAGAACTTCTCATACAAAACCAAAATTTTATTGGAAAACTTGATATTTTCCACAAAAAACATTGAACCAATTTTTTGTTAAGTTTATTCCAATAATTGAAAAGAAAAATATATAATTACCATAAAAATATTCTGAATTTAGTGAAAATTTATATTTTCAAGTTTTGTTTTAAATTTTTGAAAATTTTCAAGTAACTTATTCGACATTAATTTTACATTGAAAAAGTATATAACTATATAACTACTTTTCGTTTCAAATATGTTATTATTATTATTATTAAAATTTGAAATTTCCCTGAAAGTTTTTCCGTCTAGAAAATGATTTTCCAATTATTAAAATGTACACAAATTTATTTTCCATAATTTTAAAATTACTTTTGTTTCGGTGAAAAACTTTGTAAGTTGAATGTTATTTTCCGTTTTCGAAAAAATAATTTTGAAAACGTTATTGAAGTTGTTTGAGTTTAGAAAAGAACAAATCCGATTCTACCACCAAAAACCAATTTACTTTATGGCCAACATGTGTCACTCTCATATATGAAAAGTTTTCAATATATCGATTTTTATTTTCTATAACTTTTAAATAGAAAACTCGTTTTGGAATGCATTTTCAATACTTAAATGAAAAATTGAAAAGTTTTTCAATAAACTTTTCTGAAAGAAGTTCAATTTTGAAAGTTTCAAAATTATTCAGAAAGTGTTTTACAAAATGATTTTCAATTAAAATATCGTAAAAATTTCCAGTCAATCAAAAATATGTATCGATTGTTTAAATGGAAGTATTTTTAATTTATTTTTAGGTTAAAACGAATTTGCGTTTTAAAAAAAGGAATAGAAGTTAAATGAGAATTTACATATTAAAGTATGTATGAAAAAATCCAATAATATTTAAAATAGGAAAACATTTCATAGAACTTTATTCCGAATGGACCAAATTTTTTTCCTACAAAACATATTGAAAAATTCTGGAACAAGAAATAAATAAAAAATTTTTGTTCCAAGAATTTTATCCCCAAAAAATACGTTCTTAATTTAACTTAATCAATTGGCACATGGAAACATGATTATGATCAAATTCTAATACCACAAAATCCCAGATTATTTGTATCGCAAAATAAAACTAGACAACAAGACAATCCACAGGTAGTTTAGTACGTGACTAAATTACTTGCATTTCCATAACTATACCATCCCCATTTTATATAGTCTTTCATTCCTGCTAGTCTCATAAAATTTGCTCCTTTGAAGGTTGATAGTAGATTATCCAACAGCAATTGCAGATTATCTTCTCGAATTACCTTTCAAATGCATTGGCAAGATAACGTTTGGAATACAAAAATGTATCGGCATGGTACATACATTTTGATCAACATATAAACCCAAGCCAGGATAAAATTATATTACATAAGAATATATTATATAGAGTTCACCACCCTCTCAACTTTAATTTATCCCCCAAAATTTTTCTATGATGTTTTTGTTTTAAGAACTTACTTTATTCATTTCATATTGTACAATTCTCTTCTAAGTCATTTTGGATATTTATGAAAAGGAATAAGTCATAGGAAAACAGAAATGATTATTTCATATCTCGTATTTAGGTTGTTAATATCATTTTACAATAGAAAAGATAACTTAAAAACAACACTACATTATATAGAGAGACTAACACATTCTATCCTTGACCTATCACCTTAAAGGCATTATTTATCGAACAGGATGTGACTTAAATCACGAATTTTAGGAAAGAAATTTGTTTTCTTTTTATATAATCCGTTTGAAATTATTTCGTTTCTTTATGGCACACCTTGTATTTTCGTATTGTTATAGAAGAGATTTTTATATATGATCCTTTTCCAAAAAAAAAAATTGGATGTTCAAATTTCAAGGCAATTCTATCGTAAAAACGTTTTATATATTTAGTTGAAATTCTACGCCACGATTATACAATATAGTATACCTCTGCCTTGAAATTTGATATGGATTACAAAATTGTTTATATCACCAGGATAGATGACACTACTTCAAAAGGTATGATATTATTATTACGGATATGAAAGTGACAAAAATTTTTGGGCTGAATATCAAATTTTGAGTGATTTTGAATGTTTGTTTATTGAAGCATTCTATAAAAGTTCGAAGAAGCTAATAATTCGTTGTATTGTGCATTTAATTAAATTCATTTAAACTTATAAATTGTTCAACATAATTTCCTCGGATATCTTGTTTTGTATTCTTTAAAATGTATTCTCATTTGATCCTTAACTTAAACTTATAACAGGTCTCATCGGGAAGTTTCATTAAATTAGAAAAACTGATCAAAGCTTGCATTTATTTAATAATTTTCCATGTCCTTTATTGTCCTTTTTGGATAAGTTTTTCTAATAATACATAATTATATAAGATGAACCCAGATAAATAATCTCAGTTGAATTATGTGCATTTTGGTTCAGTTTTCGTAGTGTCCCTTTCCCGAAATTCACCAAATTAAAATCTCTTCAGAAAAATTATGTAGTAAATCAGTCTTCTAAATTTCATTATAATCAGAGAGGTTTCCAAGATGAAAATAAGTCTCAGATTTTATAAATCACCATCCGATACCAAAAACAATTGGGATCTATTTCTCATAATAAGCGACTAGGTTCCCAAATTTCGGTTTCATCGTTGAATGCGTCATTTGAGATATATCATGTAAACTTAATTTTAACAGATGAGACAGACAAATAGATAGACAGACCGACGATCAGATATTTTCTAAAATAAGTTTTTCCAACATCAAGACGTGTAGATCCAACAATATGCGGCGTTCACAATTTTCTCCCATCAGAAGGATTCGCATTCTATGGGAAAAATTCAAAATAGGAATCATTTTACTGGATTCCAGAATTAAATGAAATTGTAGTTATTGTACTTATTGAGTTATTGAGAAAGTCTTGTGAATATCGTTAATAGAATTTATGATTTTTTATGTTATACGAGTACTAAATCTACAACGTGTCAAAAGTTGATTTGAAATTTTCGTTTACAACTGCAATTTCGAATTGAATGCTTCGTTAAACAAATAATATTTTATGTAGCTCTGCAGTTACATATATTGTTACCATATATTAAATCATTATCAAAATTCTTTGCAAGCTGTTACAATTCTATAAATAATTCGAATGTAGAACTCAATAAAATTTGTAGTTTACTAAAAGTATAATTAAGAAAATTTCAATGAAAAGTTTTTCTTTAGTTTTTCAATAATATGAAAATTAAACATATGTGGAATGCGTGTTTTTTATAAATATCCAGAAATATAAAACTTATGGAAAGTTTTTCTAACTATATTTGACAAAATTTTATAATACTTTTGGAAACTCTGTTTTAAGTTTTAATTACAAGTTATTCATATTTGTCGTTCTGATAGCAAAAAAGCTTTAAATTTGAATGTTTGAAATGTATATGAAAACGTGTAATCTTAAGAACTGATATTGTATTTAGTTAGTTATTTAGTATGCCTGTTTGAATGGGAAATAGGAAAAATGTATGTAGCCTTAATGGGAATGGAGTGGATACAGGATGAATTTTATTTAAATTTATTTGCTATAATTCGCTAACAAATACTATTCGAATTTAGATTTCCTTTAGGAATAAAAATGTTCGGTTGGAATGAAATTTCGTTATACAAATAGCATAATATTGATATTAATACCTTCCATGCAGCTCCCTACCAAGCGTAAATGCTGCCCCCTTCGCAAGTTCTAACCATTTTATTCTTTATCATGCAAGCCAGTAAAAATCATGAATCAAAAAAAACAAGATTACGCATTTCATATTGAACTTTGTGACATATTAGGATCCTTGTTGCACATGATTTTTTCTTTATTTTAGTTTGTTAATTAGTTAGTTGACAAGTTAGTTGACGAGAGAACGTATCTCAGGAATTTTTTGAGTGTATAATGATGTATTGTCCATTGGCCCAACTAGTAGTATTGGTGTGAATAATATGATTTTATTTTTCGTTCAGCCTATTGCTTCCTAAAATTTTGTTCATGCAAACTTAACGCTCCACGCAGCTTAAGTATACTACGCAAAAATCTAACAACGGCCCTGTTTCTATGTTTAAGAAACTTTCAGGCAAAATTAGAACTCACAAATTTTCATTAAATAGACTAAACGTGGTAATATAGATATATAACCGGAACATGTTTAATTGCTTGTACCTTAATTAAGATATTTAATATGTTCTAAATCAAAAGAACTGCTAAACATTTGTTATTTTTATCGCTTTAGTTTTATCATCTATTATATAACTCCTTCTAACAGTTCAACATATAAGTAAAAGGATATCAATTGAAAGTGTAAACATTTTCACCCATTTTTATTCTTGTGGTATAATAGAAAATATATATAGTACAATGTAGTATGATATACACCTGAACTGGTAGGCTTTGTATATGCTACATAATATTCTTTATTAAAAGCATAAATCCTTTAGGATAGGAATTTTTATTGCCAAAAGCAGTTTATATTTTGTGATTTTTATATGTGTTTTTCCTTTATAGAACTTATTTTTTTTTCTTTTTGAAATTCATTGAATATGATCGATTGTTAAAGTAAATTGCTTTTATTGGATTTTTATGATAGCCTCTATTAAATCTTCACTGGAAGTTGGAAAAGAAAATGCTTGAAATTTATAATGTTTTGAAATAAATGCGAGTAAAAGAAATTTTCGATAATAATAATTTGTATTTTGGTAATAAATTCGAAAAGAAAATAAGAATATTTTTTAAGGAAGCATTATTACAATATTTTCTAAATATTATAAATGGTTTTCGAGATCTTTCTCTTTAAAATTTTACATAAAATATTTACATTCAAATACTATTACTTTATTTCAGTACTTTCAAAAAATTTAAATGTTAAATTTACTGATATCGAATCAAAGCTTGAACTTATTCTAGTTATTTTAACAATATAAAACAATAAGCAAATACCCTTTTCTACTTCTTGTAGACCAAATATACAATCCAAGTAAACTAAGTAAACGAGATACATTTAAACATATTTATAGTGAATGCAAACAATTTAACCTTCACTTTGCAAATGAAAACTTTACTTTACTTGCAACAAAGGAAAAGGCAAATATATTCATATATGTACCTATGGAGCCAAATCTAATAATGTTACCTAAATTTACCTAAGAGAAAAAAAGAACAACTTCCTTCTCTATATTGGAAAGCAAATCCTTTAAATAATAACTTTAACTATTTTTTTTAGGTAATCTATTCCACATATACTGTACCACAAAATGAATGTTCCTGTAGGATGGAATTAGATCTTATATTTTAATAAAAAATCCTACAAGCTTATTACTTGTATATCCTGACAGCTTTTTAAAAATGTAGTCGGAAAATATTTCAGTGTCATTTTCTTCAGTATTTTTAGTAATAATAATATTATTAAATAATATACAATAAAATATTATTGTTTGTGAAGAAATCCTTGTTTTATTTGATTAAAGATACTTGGAGTAGTATTAAAAAGCTTTATGAATACAATCTCTATTTTAAGAAATCCAGTTTAATTTTAATAAAAATTTAATGAAGTTGTAATTAAATGTCCCTTTTGAAGAAAAACTTTTTCAATTAATTCTTAAGTGTCATCTACTAATTTCTTCGTTTCCTTGGCATCACATCGAAGAGTTATTAGAAGCAGAAATTGTATGAATTTTAATTAATTATTTGTTAAAATTTTAATATCCTTCCTTCTGAACATACATTTTAGATTCAAATTCTTTAAGTGAAGAACTTATATTTTTTTGCAAAATTCAAAGTTTGAATTTAAATTGCAAAATTTTCATTCAAATCCAATGTTCACAGTTTTCCCAATTCAATATAAGAAGGATGTTCTGTTAATAAATCACAATCCTTGCAGGATGAATTTCTGAAAATGAAGTTTTTTTTTGCACGAAAGTTGAGAGATTCCATCAAAGCAACATGGATGTGACAGAACGATAAACAATCATATACAGAAAACGATTCGTTATCTCAATGAAATCGAAATTCTTTTATATGGTATAAAAAAGATCAAATCTCGATTTAAACATATTTATTTACATATATTTCTTATCGATTTGATTTTCCAAAGAATGGAATATAAATAAGTGCGATTGACAATATGAAATTGAAATTCCACATATCCCAGTGTATCTTCTCTTACTCCGCAATTGGATTATTATTTAAATGTGTGTTTTTATTTTCTTGTATAATTAATATTTTTATTGACATTATCTCTATTTGCGTCCATTTTAAATGCATTTAAAGTCTTTGAAAACACGTATCCATAGTAAATCCTTTTTTATTTAACAACATGATATCCAGCTTATTGTGCCATTTACCTAAAAGAAACACAAGCTTTTTTTTTAACTTCTTCATAGAAAAGCATTATATCAAAGGGAATCATCACGAAAGGGTAATATTTTTCGTATTCAGTTACTTACCGCTCTTTTGTGATAATTCTTTCAAGAAGCAATTTTCATTTGAAACAGAGCTGTTTGGAGCCAATGTTTAAACAAAGTTCTTACCTTTAAACAGGTACCTTTCTATTACATACATTTTTGTAGCTTTCATTTTCCACATTTTGCATTTATGCTTCTGTAGTTGACATTTATATTGTGGCATGAGTTAAAATTGTGAACATAGAAATGCAACTTAGGGAACCAAGTGTTTTCAAAAGATTTTCTACGTCTATTTTTCCGCAAGGTAAGGAAAAAAACGGAAATTTTTGCTTCAAGCTGAAATTAAATTCTTTGAAGCATTAATTAATATCAAATTTTATACAAATCACGTTTTGATCACCCTGTAAAAACACAAGAACCTAAAGGGAAATTTATATAAATTGGAAAATATTGCATAGAAATTCAATTGGTATTTGATGGGCCCAAATCAGGATAAAAACTTGTTGTTTGAAAAATGTTTATTGTTTTTTAGTTTCATAGTTTAATTTTGTAAAACAGTCGCCTTAATGTGGTTTTATATTCTATAGAAACTAAAGTAAAGTTTTGACAAGTATACTTATTTTATACTACAAAATTTTAATTCATTTTTTTACACTTACTCCAAACAATATTTTCATCACACCTTGTTATGTAAAATGGTTCGCGTATGTTGACTATATCAGTGGGGCTCAACCTTCCACCACCTGCAGAAACCTTCTTATTGATAATATTTTCATAAGAAAACCCTATAGATTTCTTTCGCGAAACCCAAGGCTTCCGCAGAACACGGGAAGAATACCTATGAACTATATTATTATGTGTGTACCCAGCAATTTTACATAACTATGTCGTTTCACTATTACAACAGCTTGGTGAGTAAATTATATTATATTAAGAACAATTTTTTCTTTTATATCAAGTTTTATATATACTCGCACATGCGTTGGATGGTTTAATCATCAGAAAGTTTATATCAGTTTGAACTGTGCTCTTATCAAAATGATAAAGTCTTTTTATTATTCCTTATCATACTTATCAATTGGCTATATGGCTACAGTTTCTGAAACGACGAACAAAAGTAGTATACTTTTAGTAACCAAATAGTGATTTTCATTTAAGTAAAAATGATTTTTAGAAATGTTTTAAGTGTTTTAATAATTCTAATAACTTGTTTAAATCTTCGAAAATCTTAGGATTATTCACATCACCGAGCAAATCTCATCTTATAATTCATATGGGAGTAATAAAAGGATTAATTGAAAAAGGTCATGATGTAACTGTGGTAACAACTATTCCGCTCAGTGATCCTAATCCTAAATATCAACATATATACTTGAATACAAACAAAGGTGGATCTTCAAGTGATTTTATTAAAAATATCACAAATAATCCTTCAACTCGTTTTAGTGCGATAAGTAACATGTTACATATACCTACAGTAATTTTCGAGAATGTAAATACGTCACTGAATGATCCAAAATTGCAAAAACTAATGATCGAAGAATCATTTGATCTAATTTTACTTGGATATTATCTAAATGATTTTCAGCTAGGTGTTGCCGCACATTTCAAGTGTCCGGTTATTGTAATTTTCATGATACAGCCAATACTTCCAATTAAAAATATGATTGGGATTACACACGAAGCTTCGTATGTGCCAAATGTTTTCTTAGGATTAAAACAACCGATGGGATTTGTTGATCGAATTAAGAATTTCTTACTATGTACATTCGAAAAAATTGTGATGTGCTTTTTAAATATGCAAATGGAGTCATATTATATGTAAATCATAATTTTATTGTACATTATATTCAATGAATTAATATCTTATTATATTAGCTCAAATTTCCCTCCGAAAAAATATCCATCTCTAGATGAAATGCGAAAAAATGTGTCATTAGTTTTAGTTAATCATCATTTCAGTCAAGGACCAATTCGACCGTATCTTCCTGCCCTTGTGGACATAGGAGGAATTCAAATAAAGAGCAAACCTGATCCACTTCCAAAAGTAATTACATACTATATATATTGAAGTACTATTATTTTAATAAATTTTAATTTTTACAGGACCTTCAAAAGGCTCTTGACTTAGCCAAAGATGGTGCAATTTATTTCAGTTTAGGTTCAAATGTTCGGAGCTCTAAATTAAATTCGAATGTAATAAAAACAATCTATAATGTTTTATCCAATCTCAAACAAACAGTGATATGGAAATGGGAAAGCGATAAAGTACCTGGAAATGCTGGAAATATTGTTTTTAAAAAATGGTTGCCTCAAGATGATATTCTCGCTCATCCGAATGTGAAACTTTTTATATCGCATGGAGGACAAGGAAGTGTTATGGAATCTTTATATCATGCTGTTCCAATTCTTGGTCTTCCAATTTTTGCAGATCAATTCGGTAATATCAAATATGTGAAAAATTCCAATTTCGGATTAGGGTTGGATCACCAAACATTGACAGAGGAGATTTTTTCTAAAACTATAAAAGAAGTTTTAGAAAATCCCAAATATAAAAATGCTGTAAGGGAATTTTCCGAGTTGTATCGAGACAGACCACAAACTGCATCGGAACCTGCAACATTTTGGGTGGAATATGTGATCCGACACAAAGGTGCTCCACATTTACAAAGTCCTTCAGTTCATATGAACTATTTTCAGTTACAAAATTTAGACGTGATTGCTTTTCTAATAATTGTAATTTATTTAAGTTGGAAAATAATTGAATTTGTTATTAAGTTTGTATTTAGAAAAATGTTTAAACGCATTTCCACAAAACCTAAAAAAGAGAAAAAGAAAACTGATTAAAAGATTTTCGAGGAGAATAGCCATTTAACTCATAGCTAGCAACTTATGTTGTTGCTACTTGGGAGATACTCGATCTAAAGCGTAAAGCTAGATCAATCTTTATAAAAGCTTTAATAAAACCATAAAAAGAAATTGCGAAAAAATATATATTGTCCATAGTTTAAAAATAAAACTTGAATAGTCGCAGATTCTTTACCAGGGAAATTGTAAAAAATTAAGCTTACTAATAAAATGATGCCATATAAAAAGATTCGCATTTTTTTCTTATATTTGTGTATCAAAAAATAACACCCCTGGTATTGGAAAAATGGCAAAACATGTTTAGTATAAGTTCTTCTAAGCTTCACACTTTTTTCGAAAACAAAAAAAAAACCCATTCAGATTTTTTTACATGAATGACAGTAACAAATTAAACTGGAATTCCAACCCAAAAAACTGATACAAATACTAATTCCAGATTGCTTGTTGAATCATTTTTACACCTGTAATCCTTAGAAAATTCCCGTCTATAGGTATTTATTCCGAAAAAATATTTTAATGTACATTTGAGGCGAACCCTATATTAATTGAATTCCTAGTAGACGTATTTTTGGATTTGTTAGGCATTAAGGTCGTTTATATTGTATTTATATGCTTCCTGGATAGAACTTGTTCAGTTAGGTTGAGTGGACACAATTTATAAATTTGAATTACAAAATATTAAGTCAACACAAAAAGAGGTTCGGAGTTAAAAGTAATACTGTAGGTAGACAAAGAAAAATAAATACATGAAGAACCGATCCTGGAGTTGAACCAGAGTCTCGTCAGCTTCTAGAAACGAGGTCTCTACCGACTTGACCATTCAACACTGTGTTTATCGATCTCTTCATTTGCCTTGTCTAACTAAACATTATTCAAACAATACAACTGTTATTCGAAATATAACAACTATTCAACTTTCAATTGCTATGCCAATCATTTGTGTTAACAACTATTATATAATACTCCTACAATACTTTGTTGACGGGACTATTAAAGTTAAGTTTCGTTATTTTGGATGAAAGATGAAATTACTAAATTAAAGTTCTTGATGCAGGTTTATTAATTTCGGCCAGAAGAATAAAATAAATTCCCTTTATATGTTTGGTCGTCCGTTGTAAAAGGTTCTGCCAGTCGTGACGTGCCTGTTTGTTTGCTGCCATTTGTCCAACGAAGAGAAAAAGAATGCAGTTTTGGTTTTATGCATGTTAATAGAAAGATTGTATCAACATTTCCTTATAGCTTCTTGAATTTATGATATTAAGCAAATAATTTCTTATAAAAACGTTGCAAAGGAAAATACATTTGACTTTTTGTAATCTTAATATTTTACTTTTTAATCATATTTAACTGTTTCCTTTTTATTTGTTTTAGCATTCGCAATTTTAAAACTTCGTTTAAAAATTTTTCTAAATATAAATTTAATAACAAATACAAATATTCTCAAACTTAAATAAATTACAATTATTAGAAAAGCAATCACATCTAAATTTTGTAACTGAAAATAGTTCATATGAACAGAAGAACTTTGTAAATGTGGAGCACCTTTGTGTCGGATCACGTATTCAACCCAAAATGTTGCAGTTTCCGATGCAGTTTGTGGTCTGTCTCGATATAACTTCGAGAATGTCCTTACAGCATTTTTATATATGGGATTTTCTTAAACTTCATTAACAGTTTTAGCAAAAACTTCCTCCGTCAATGTTTTATGATCTAATCCTAATCCAAAATTTGAGGTTTTAACAGTATTGATATTTTTAAATTGATTACCAAACATGGGAAAACCTATAATTGGCACACCATGATGTAAGGACTCCATTAAACTTCATTGACCTCCATGCGATATGAAAAGTTTCACATTCGGATGAGCGAGAATATCATCCTGTGGCAACTATTTTTTAAAAACAATATTTCCACCATTTCCAGGCACTTCATCGCTTTCCCATTTCCATATCACTGTTTGTTTGATATTAGATAAAACATTGTACATCGTTTTTATTACATTCGGATTTAATTCAGAGCTCCGACCATTTGAACCTAAACTGAAATAAATTGCACCATCTTTGGCAGATTCCAGAATTTCTTGAATGTCCTGTAAAATGTGAAAATTATAAATGCAATAAAATAATATTTCAGTATCTTGTATAATATATGATTACTATCGGGAGAGGATCAGGTTTAATCTTTATTTGAATTCTTCCAATGTCTACAAGGGCAGGAAGATAAGGCCGAATTGGTCCTTGACTGAAATGATGATTAACCAAAACTAATGACACATTTTTTCGTGCATATTTACTCGGTGGAAAATTCGTACTAAAATAATAGCAAATAATTTTATTAACATTTTTCACAATTTTATTAAACATTTGACTAAACTTTTTAAATATACCCGGGGAATTACTTGTTATATTTTTACCATTTCTCGTGACCTTCTATTAAAATGTGTTAAAATTTCAGATTAGGATCACTGAGAGGAACATTAGTAACGATAGTTACACCTTGTCTTTTTTCTACTAACCCTCGTACCACGGGCATATGAATTATAACATGTGCTTTACTTGGAGTTGGAAAGAATCCTAAAATTCTTGCCGAATTAACGCAAGTTAAATATATTATAAGGAAAAGCGTAACACTTAAAACACGAAAAATATTGTGCTTCATATCTGTATACACCAGAAATTACAAAATATGGCAAATTCACGATATAAGCGACTTGTTTTGTAGGAGTCCTTTGATATAAGCGACCTTATTGAAGTATTTATAATTCAAGTGACTTCAAAACGGCTACCAAAAAAGTATACAATATTGAAATTATTGATTTCTAAATTCTACAAATTTAAAATTATTGATATTTATTCTGCAAAAAAAGGATTATTTGAACTTATTGACTCGAAAATTACTAAACCGGCGAAGTTAAAAAATAAACGTTTTGTACTTTTATATTTACCATTTTCATTTAGGAATTTTATGTTTCTATATTCCTGAAAATCCTGTCATGATGATGATTTCATATTTGAAATATATTTTCCATTGGTTATGTATATAAGCTATATTCTTAGTCTATTGCACTATATTTCAGTTGGAATATCGGGAGATTCATTAAAATCATCAAATATTCTAAGAATCAAGAACAAAAAAAAAAAAAACAATACCACAAAATAATAAGTAAATCAAAACAATGATTCACCATACAAGAGCTTTCTAGAAAGGCCAAGAAAAAGCTTCTCAATTAAATAATTTCGACACGTTTCGATGAAAGTTCTGGAACTTAGACCGATAGGTATATAAGGCAAAAACTCCGTCGAAACATCATTCAGTTGAAGTCAAAAGCTTCGTCAGAGATTATACAAAACAGAGATTGGAAACGTGATTATTTTTGTGGAAGCGATTACAACGGCGATTTGTGATCAATTATTAAAGATAGCGATTGTGGTGTATTTTTATAAACTGTGATAAATTAATTGTAATAATTAAATTATTGAAAGACAAATATTTTTAAGACTAATTGTAACGCAGAAATAATTATAAATAAACTTTATACACTAAATTCACATAAATAAAAAGTGTTATCATTCTAATAACATCGAACCGAAAGAGTAGCACGTCACACTATGTTAGAAGTTTAAAAAGACCTAAACTGCAAGCCAGGAAAATTGAAAGAATTTTCATGTAACATGTAAAGGTTCTTACTCCATTAGAATCAACAATATATGACCTGTAGTAAATGATAATGCAACATTACTGCAATATAACTAACATAGAAATCATGATTCATTAGTTCTATATAAACGTTTGATTTAGTAAATTCAAAATATGTACTCATATAATGTATAGAAATGGAAGAGTATATTAATAATACATCGCCTTTGAAAATATCCGTCACTCAATTTACAAGCAAATTTAATTTAATTTATAAAGGAAAGCTAAATAAAGGATATGATTGCAAATCAAATTATATTGGAAGTATACAATCCATTGGCGGCTTGTGAGTCTTGACTATTTACGGAAGTGAAGTGGCTAAAAAAAAGGACATGCGATAGTTTAATAGACAAATGCATTCAAATTTCTACTTCACTCTAGAGACATTGTAATGGAAGTCGTAACCGAGTTTTATGTGTTTGGTTTCTCATAAGTCTGTTTCGATAGTTTAGTGAATCCTTGCAGCTTTCATTACGCTTTCTAAGATGAACAATGGAAAATGTTTTTCTATGAACGGCTTCCACAAATATTTATCAACGAAAATATGGAGCTGATATAACAATATCGAAAACCATGACAAACTTATAGAAATTTTGAATGTTTTGAGGCCCTATGCCAGAAATGAGATTAAAAAACAGCCAAAGCTAATAATAACATAATTGCATAACTTTGTTTCCTCAAATCGGTATATTAGTTTTTAAAGTACATCAAAAAGATTTGTGAACAGGTTCCGGTTTTTTTTAAATATAAGAAAGTAAATGTAGTTTTATTTGTTGGGCTTAGCTCCATCAGCCCTTAAGATAGAGCCGCGCCTGATGCAATGATATACAATGACACTATTTAGAGAAAGAGCACCCAAGCCAAGTGAATAAAATTCCATTCGATTTCTAATTAAAGTCATGTAGTTGATTTTAAATAAAAAGGAAATCCATATTTAAGGACTTGCGTGTCCATAACAATTTACGTTGTCATAAAATAATTTTTTCGTTTTTTGAAATATGTATATTTTTATTGAAAAAAAAATTGTTTGGAAAAGTTTTTATTGATTTTATAACAAATTATTTGGTTCCAAAAAGATTTTGGAAATATTTATGTGTGGTCGATTATTTTTTTACTTCTTCACAAAATTATTTTAAAATGTTCCACTCTTTAGTTTTTCAGGATAGTTCACAATTCGATTTATGAAATTTAAATGGATTTTAAGGAACCGCAAAAGAAAACAATCAAAGCAACACTAGGCCGTTATAATTAGTTTCAACTCACTGTTGATCGAGGGAAACAAGTCGGTAGACATGCTAGCTAACGAAGGAGGGTGTATAGCTCAGATAATGTTTAGGCTGACATCTACATACAAATTCAGGATAAAATTCTCAAGAAAACAAATACACGCTGGTGCTACATTGAAGAAATGGATTATCAAAAAGGTTATGACCAAGGCTGTTCTCATAATAAGTCTAATATTATTATTAATTGGGATAGGAACAACCTCGTAACCAGAACAGAATATGGGCGCGGAGCGATGGGGATTGTATCATAAATATATATATGTATTCTTAAATTTTTCTTGGGTGTTCATGGGCCTGGATAGGAACAAATCATGTATACTATACTTTTTATGATAATTTCAGATCACTGTTGGCTGAGGACACTAACTAAAAAGATAAGCTTGACACAGAATGATCTTTATGCTGGTATAACTGAAGACTGAAGATAAAACTCAGAATGATTAAATTTATTTCAAATAGTTTATTAAAAATACAAATTTCTTATGACTTCATAAAAACATGATTACTTGGGAATAAAAGTCTTTGAATATTTAAGTTTTTTGTAATATCAAATTCATTTTTGGTTTCACGTTGAAAGCTTTTCAATGCCTTACCATATCAGAGTTCATTTAACCACAATTCCTAAAAGAGGAAAAATGTTATCCACATTGAAAATTGTCCTTGACATCAAAATAGCAAAAAAAAAATGAAAGCCTAACGAAAATTTGTACCACAATAATCTGGGGAATTCTTCTAAACACTCACAATATGGTTGTAATTTCAGGATGTTTCACAGCTGACTTTCATTGAGATACTCTCAAGGGAGTGATAACTTTGTTACGACTTTCAAATGGTGTAAAGAATTTTGTCGGTTTTCTATTTTGTATATTTATTTTTCCTTTTTTTCACTTTATTTCGTTCCGAAAAATCTTCAACTTTGTATTTTATATATTTGAGGCTATAAGTATTTTGAGAAGCTCTGATATTAAATAAAGGAGAGACCTTTCCGAGATATGCGCATATGACCAAAATATTTTCCAACTAGATTACAACTAGAAAATAATGTTAACAAAAATTGTTTAGACCAAGTTACGATTATAAGTGCCTTTTAGTGCTTAAGTCAGCTGGGGTATTTAAACACCAATTTTGGGCATTAAAAACGCTTTATCCGCTTGTTAGGGTTTGGTCTCTCCGATTATTTTTTAGTGTGTATAATTGTATTAACAGTGATTGTTTACATAACTATTAATTATGCCCTATGGTAGGTATATTTTCACTTTTTTCGAACCACTAATATGTCGTTGTTAAATGCTTATCTAATTTAAAACTAACACGAGGATCTAGACTTTGATGTTTACGTCCTGTAAATCTTTACGGCTTTTATGAAACTCTTCTTCCGATGATGATTCTTTTAAGAGATCTTCTAAAAACGGTGTACTTTTAACATATAATGATACAGCATGATATGCAGCAACCCTGAATTTACTTACCATAGTTATATAGTTTATAACCTCAGTAGCAGATAATGGAAATCACTTTGTAGTTTTTATATATTATTTATAAACTTAGTAATCTTTCCTCAAAATAATTTGTGTATAAAAGGAGGAGAAAAGATCAGTTTAATCAGTTATAACAAAAACCATACTATACTAATAGACAATCCAACCATGATTATTTTTCTGTTCCATCTGTTTTCTTATCCGTGTGTAATAGAAAGCGCCTTATCACAGTTGAATTCGTGATTTTTATTGGAGCAGAGGATTAAATGGGACGCCATATTCAATCTGATATATTCCCCCAAACAAACTATTGATTATTATAACTCACCAGTCAAAATGAATTCAAAACGGAAAAAATATCTTACAATAAGTGTAAAAGAGGCCACTTGTTTTCAAAGCAAAATATATCAGGAAGTGAGAGAATGAAATATTTTAGAAACCTTCCATCGAATAGACGACATGACGTCATCATTTTTAAAATCCTTCAGATAATAAATATTTATGGCCAATGGTAGGTACTACCAGATGGTATATAGCGTGATTCATTCTTTATTTTTTTTTTAAATAAAAATAAAACACTTAGAATTGAATGCAAATATCAAATCTTTATTATCAACTTTAAGCACATAGTATGGCAATTAATGTTTGAAAATAATTTCCTTCAAATGTTGGCCGGCACTACGTTTCAGCTCGGCCAGTCTGGCGGTCCAATTTTCGATCACTCTCTCAAGCATTTCGACCGGAATCTCATGAATGACACGTGTAATGTTCGCTTCCAATGCTTCAATTGTCACTGGTTTATCGGCAAAGACTTTTGACTTTACATAGCCCCAAAGAAAAAAGTCCAAAGGTGTGATATCGCACGATCTTGGTGGCCAATTCACTGGGCCAAAACGTGAAATTAATTGCTCACCGAAATGATTTTGCAATAAATCCATTGTAACACGGGCTGTATGGCTCGTAGCACCGTCTTGTTGAAACCAAATATCGTCGAGACCACGGGCTTCAATTTCAGGTACCAAAAAGTCCGTTATCATGGCACGATAGAGCTCACCATTGACGGTAACATGGCCGCCGACCGCATTTTTGAAGAAATACGGACCGATGATGCCCCGGTCCCATAAACCACACCAAATTGTTATTTTCAATGGATGTAATGGTAGCTCTTGAAACTCTTGTGGATCCTCATCATCCCAAATATGGCAATTTTGCTTATTAACGTAGCCATTAAGCCAGAAATGAGCCTCATCAGTGAACAAAATTTGGCTTGAAAATTCCGGATTTTCTTCGATGCGTTCAAGCGCCCATTCAGCAAACAAACGACGAAAACGAAAGTGACATGATGAATTGCCATACAATACTGAACAAAAACGACAAATCAGAATGACACTAGTCACGCGTGATCTGTCAAAAAAACCCTATTGAAAAAAAAGTAAGGTTTGAATCACACGTTATTAGTTTTAGAGAATCAAAAGTTTAATAGCTTTTTGCATGTATGTCCGTATACAAGATGACTCAAAAATGCGTTATCTTTTGATGAAATTGACAATGTGAGTTAGTTCTTCCTTAACTTGATTTAGTATTGTATTTTAACAAAATCGTTCCAGAGCGAGCAAAGTTATAAAGCAAAAAATAAGGTGACCAGAAAGTTTTGACGATTTTTCTTCCGCTTTTTCAAATTTAATCGGCAGATTTTGTGGAGCAATTTTGTTTAAATTATTTACAAGGGTTGACTACATAAATGCGCGATACTATGTTAAGCTTCAGTAAATCGGTCCAAAGATATTGGAGAAAGAAATAGTTGTAGGAAAAAATGAGCCTGTTTACAAAGTTTTCTCAATGTATTGTAAAAACTTTTATACCGATTTGAATAGAAATTGTAAAATACATTTATGATTAAAAGAGAGGAAGAAGCTTCTAATGCAAATTATATTAGTTACGTGTTTCTTTATTTTAATCATCTTGCTTCATGATTATTTTTCGCCTATGTGCTGGCCTGATGAAATATCTACAAGTAGAAGGCATTGACTTGAACCACAATTGAAAAATATAGATTTTTAATATTACAATTTTAATTAATAAGCATAAAACCTATATTTTGCAATTTAAATATTTAAAAATAATTTTTTCCACAAATTTATGAAATTATATTTTAATATTCAATAAAGATATTTGAGGATTTGCTAGTATTTATTTCATTTTACACTTAATTTATTTTAAAAATAAAAAATTTTTGATTTGCTTTTAAAATATTTGAAAAATTACATTTAAGTTCTGATTTGATTTCGGAATAATAGTTAACTATAAGATTCATTATGTGTGAAGTATTTTTAGGAAGCAAATATCCCTTCGCAGAAATAGATTCACGAATAAACGTCCTTTTAGCAATAATAATGGAAATTCCATCTACAGTTGCTAGTTTTGCAAGGATTTCTTCCAATGATTTTGTCTTTATATATTTTAAAATGGAATTTTGATTCCCTGAAATAAAGATGTGTCCGTGGATGATATACTTGGGGCGTTGAATTTATTGTTCTTGGTAACTAAATCTATTCCATGTAGTATATGCAAATGATGATTCATTCCAGTTTTGGAACCTCCCTTTCTCATAATCATTCGATTAAATTTATTGCATTTTGCTTTGTCCTTATTAGTAGAATCAATGGTAAAATAAAATCTCCAAGTTCTTTCTGTTGACATTTTTTTTTCTAATAACCCTTTAATATTTTAAATTCTATATCAATAAAAAATAAATAATTGTTATTGAAATTTAATTAAACTTACTTTAATTCACAAAGAAACTGCAATCTGTAACAGAGGGCTTTACATATAATTACAGTGTGACCCAAAAGTCACGCAGCGCAAGCCGAGTCCTAAAAACCCGAGTTTTCAGAAAGCCTACATTTTATTTCAGATTTTGGCCATCATAGCGAACTTTATATATTCTTACTATAAATTATACTCTTATCTTGACAGCTCGTATTTTTTGGGGTTGATTTATTAAATTTTAATTGTCGACACTGTTCTTGTTGGTTGGTTGGCCATATTCTGAATAATAAGGCGGAATAAGTAACACCAAATGGCAGAAGATTATTTTACCTAACGAAAGAGAATTTTTCGGCACAATCCTTTGGGATTAATAAATTTGGTTTTGGTTTCTTTTTTTAGAATTATTTTTGTTGAAGATACTAAAATTAAAATTTTATCTAAAGAGTTTTGTTTGAGTACATTTTGAATTTTAAATTAGTAAAATATTAACGAATACTTTTAAATTGATTTTCATGAAAACAATGTAGTTTTTTTTTCTTTTTAATGGAAATTCAGTATGAAAAGTTATTTCAGCAAATATTTACAAGGAAATGAGAATTCCTATCTGAGATCAGAAAAGTTTTCTATTATAAAATTATATTATAAAAGATACTTGTGTTTATTGTGATGACTTAATGACTGTACTAGGATTCGCTTACTCACTCGTGGCTAAAAGTTTCTCAGGGCGTAGAAACCTTTTCTTTTACCCTAAATTTTTAAAACACCAAATAAAATTCACATTAATTTTTAAACACTGAAAAATTAAAATTAAAAATTATTTGAGGTTTTTTTTTATATGAAGTATTAACAAAAATGCAAAATAAATTATAAAAACAAAAAAATTATTATTTTTTTTCCTTTTGATAATCGCTACTAATAATAATAATATAAAATAATAATAATTTTACAACTATCTGCTTTTTTCGCCATAGTCGTTTAGTGTGACGAATTGCATGTTCGACGCGAGAAAGAGAAGTCCGAAAAGTTGTCATTCGTTTCTGAAGGAATTTATTGCTTCGACTAATCTAGTAATATATATGTTATATCTATGGATGATGCATAATATGAAATCCTTGATGGACATACAGATTCTGG
Source organism: Xylophagus ater (assembly GCA_963422695.1). Classification (NCBI taxonomy): domain Eukaryota; kingdom Metazoa; phylum Arthropoda; class Insecta; order Diptera; family Xylophagidae; genus Xylophagus; species Xylophagus ater. The sequence continues at coordinate 6,046,523 of OY730486.1, read as the reverse complement.
TTCTGCATAAACAGTTTCAACAATTTAATCTCCCATAGGTAATAAGGCTGTCGCATATGGTGATGGTGTCGGTGATCCTCTAAATCCTACATACGTAAAAGTAATATTTAAATAATATTTATAATTAACTTTTTCAACATATTCCTACATGATTTCTTTGATTCTGTCAATGAAAATTTGTTTAAACTAGCTATTGTTGCATATGAACCACTATTAACGCTTGGCGGTCGACCAAGAGGATCCAATCTGATAAATACATTTTGATGACTTCCATATGCTGCTGTCGTAAAAGTTGTACTGTAAACAGAATCACATAAATATATTGTATATATATGGATGTGTATGTTATCTATAGTATTTAAAGTATGTATTTTGAAAAAGACATTAAAAATGGAGTACACCTAAATGTATATTTTACCCACCTGTCACATGAAATGGAGTTCAACTTTTTCGTGAACTATATATAAACTAGTCGAAAGAAAAATATATATATAAAAGACAGGTGAAAATAAGAAGCTCCTTTATACCTTTGGAAGCATAGACAAAACAGAAAAAAAAGGAAATACCATGTATACGAGGTTAAAGGACAAGAATGAAATACATATTTTCACGAACTGATTTGAATTTTAAATTTCTGCTCACGAAAAAACGATATGAAAAGCAAAAAAAAAAAAAATCAGCGAAACATATTTTCCAGTCCAGATATCCTGAAATATTTTCACGGGATAACAAACATAACATATATCGTTCATTCCTTGTTGTTGGGAAAAAAAAAATATATGTATACGAAACTAAATAGGTTCGACTTCATCACCATTATTTGATATGTTTAGTTCTTCCTCTTTTTGAAGATGGTTACATATAACATTTGATGAAATATAGTACAGGAAACCATATCGATGATTATATATGTGTTTAATTGTATGTTCACTTACTGTAACGAATCTTGGCGAATTTCTTTTCTAGCACGAATATAACTACATAGCGCTTGCAATCAATCCAACAACTAATACTAAACCCATTGCAGATGCCGAAGCTCTCAACAATGCTGGTCCTTCTTATGGTGCCTGTGCTGGAGCTGGTGATTGATTACCAGCCGGATATAATCCTGAAAAAAAAATGAAATAAGATGAGAAATAAAGAGGATGTCTCGCCATCTACGCAATATGGAAAGAGAATATAATATACTCCATTGCCCAGAATGGCATATATGCGAATCAAGTATATGGAATAATTGAGGATTGGTTTGCTGGATGTTTTTGGGTTGGGTTCTTTTTACGAAAAAGGAAAAAAATTTAAAAAAAACTTTACCAACCTTTTAGGCAAATTTTGTTACGTCTGAATATTAATTTCGTGTCATTTGTTCGGGGTGGACAGTGAACGTGCATATTAATTATAATTGGCACTTGCTCTGATACATTACCAATGCATGGTAAATGTACTATAAATGTTTCTATATTTTGTGGTACAAGTCCTTTAGGTGGTATGCTCAGTTCGGGAGCAAGTAAGGCATCATGTTGAGTTTCATATTCAATTGAAATTGTATAGGGTAGCTGTCGGAAAAAGAATTTATGATTTAAAATAAAAAAAATTTACGCTTGTGTGTGTGTAATTGAATATTTACTGGATATGTGGTTCAACTTTGCCATGAAAATTCTAAATCGTGAACTGATGCCGGTACAGGAACAACAAATGACATGGCATAAGTATTGAGTGTACCTTCATGGACATAAAATAAATTCTTTTCAAGTCCTTTAAAATAAAAATAATTTAATTTTAGTTTCATACTTTTAAATGGAGCTGTTTTTGCAGAATTTCTTCTAAATGAAAATTAAATTTTCTTCCAACATGAAATTTCCATTTTTAGATATTCGACGAAAATCCAATTCTAATAAAAGGTTTCAGTTTTAAAAATGAGTGTCATCACAGGATCCTTTCTAATATCACACGTTTTTGGGCGGTTTTTCATATTTCAATATTAGATCCATTGCGAAAGTTGAGCCGGTTTGTTTTTGTTTTTGTTGTTTGCCCACTTTGGTTTTGTAGGGCTTATGGTTTTTGTATTCATGAATGTTGACAGTTGATTGGTGAAAGAGTTTAAAACTTTCATTTATGTTGACACCTTGATTAATTCGATTTTAGTTGAAGTTGATTGGAGCTTATAGAAAGAATGAAATTCAATAACTATGAAAAGTTTTTCTTTTATTTTCGGAAAATGAGCTGTTTTTATAAATAGGAACGTCATAAAAGGGAGAGAGAGATTAGTTAGGTGACACGATGCGAATAGCATAAAACAAGTTAAGGGACCATAAAAATTTATAGGGGCGGTTATGGTCAATGGGGAGCAGCATTCTGCTGTTGGTCCAATAGGGTGGGACGTGCCCAATTAAGACCAATTGGCATAAAATCTTAGCCAATTGGCTCCGACATACCTCGCAAGGCTTTCGCGAGCGGTTGGTCAACTTTCGGTAACCATGAACCTAAACTTATTCGTTTGTTTTCGCCACATCCGAATTTCCCTTGCTTGATAGCTTATGCTATCACTTTAAATTCTGACATTAACACTCATATGCACGCATAAATAATTATGTGTAATTTGATGATAGATGATGGTAAGCAACGATCCACCCCTCCGGTGAGCTAGCAAGCGCAACTCAGCTTGGCGTGCAGTCTTTCAGTTGTTCACATTAGCTGCACCATCTCATATCTTCTCCTCGCAAGGAAGGAGATATGCTGTAAAGATCATCAGGGGATTTACTACTTCGTTTAAACCCCATTGTAAAACCCGCACTTACAAATAATTCTAGTTGTTTTACATTGAGATCTATTTGTGAGTAACATTTACATTATTATGGTATATTGCAACTCCGCCTGCCCTGGTATGTTTTCTTTTATATTGAACAACTATATCAAAATTTTGAATGTCTACAATAATCTCATTATTCATCCACGCTTCGTTCAGAATTACAAAATTCGACGACCATGCTGGTCTGTCTAATTGAAGATCCTGCACATGAGCTCGTAAATTTTTTGTGGCATTAGTTTTCGGCATACTTGCAAAATATTTTATTAAAACGATACAATATTCACAAAACGACACACGTGAACAATACACGACGCTAGCTATGAAACTTATGAAATGAATGCTTTGGTGTGTATATGATCAAAATATTTTTGCGAAGCAATGAACAAAGAGGAGACGAAGATAATAGGAAACACTCTATATCTGTATCCGGCCCTCAGGAATCAAAATAATAAGGCAAAATTTCAGAACAAATTATTTTTCTGATATAAATGCTCATGCATATCTGCAAAATTTTTTTTATACAAAATTTTTGTTGCTATTCATTCTGACCCCCTGGTCTTTTAGTTTTGTAAAAAAGTGTCGCTTTTCAACGTTTCATTGAGTTTCAAATCCCTTCCAACGCGGCTAAACAAGTTTTCACTTCAAAAAAAGGAGAAATTCAGAAGGAAAAATAAAATTGAAAGAAAATAATTTATTGATCACCACTAAATGGGTGGTGGGCCATGTCACATACATTTACACATTTTTATCATTGAAAATAATTTGATCATTTTCACGTTTATTTCGTTATTCCGTTAGACGCGACTCGTAATTTTTGTACTTTTTTCCAAATAATTCCAATAATTTTTACGCATTTTCTTTTGAAGATTCTGTAAAAAAAAGGAAAATTAAATATAAGGTAAGTTATTTATTTTTATTTTTGTTGGATTTGAATCCGTTTAAAGGACGTCAACATTGGTCGTATAGGATACAGAAAAGTCCCGGAATATTTTATTTAATACGTTTTACGAGATAATAAATAAAATTAGTGGGAAATACTCAAATAAGAGGAGTCTTGTATTAGAGGTCACGTAATAAAAGTTTATGCAATATACTTTAATTCCAGAAGTTTTGTTTTATTTGATTTAAAAGAATTATAGTTTTTTGAATAATCTTTCGAAAAATTTGAAAATAATACCTTTCGGTAGCTCAAAATTTTGAAATTAAATCCGTAAAAGATTTCATCTATATTGTGTAATATCACAAAATTTCATTAAAATCGAATTAAAATAGAAAAGTTTTCCGTTTTAATAAATTATTTTCTTAAACAAGATTTTCTTGAGATTTATGAAAATTCCAAAACAAAGACTTTCAATATCAAATTTAAGAAATTACGAAAATCTTTTGTTTGACAAATTTTATGGTAAATTTTAATAAGACATTAAGCTACTTTTGGAAAATTTATTTTATTCTGAAGTTATCTTGAGACAAAAGTTAACGACGTATCTTTTCTTGTTTCACCTTCTAACTATATATATACTAGGTTTCTATATATAAGCGTCTATCTTCCCTTAAGTGGCTCAAGAGACTGTGAAAAACTGCAATCAAATTTACAATCGTTTTGGGGGTTACTTAAAAGAAACTCTCATTAAAAATAAACTCTTTTCGTTAATTTTTTTTTGCATTTTTATACATTTTTCCCATCAACAAAAAGACTGACATTTTACTGGAGCCATTTGATTCTAGTATTTTTGAGCTACAATGAGCGACGACGACTTCTTATCAATTCACAAAAACCGAATAAAAGGAATTATTTCAATTTTATCTAGTTTAACAATTCTTATCATTTTGAAAAATTATATCAGAAGAGAAATGAAAAGACGCGAAGAAAATTATTTCATTGAAAACTGAAAATATGAATCCTTTTTGCCTTTAAAAAAAAAATTTTGTATATGAAATTTTAAATGAAAATGCTTTTGCTTTGTTTTTTTTTAAGGGCGAATTTCATAGATTCTGATTTTTGGGGTGGTAATAATAATAAAGACATATCTTTATATTCACTGCCTTACAATGGGGAGTAAAAAAAAACAAACATTTTTTTTTAAAAGTTCATTGAGTTTTAAAAACAAACTCAGCACTGATTGAGATTCCGAGATTTCCATTCTTTCTATACATTCCCATGGGAGATTCCACAGACTTTTCTATGTTTATTTTGTATGAGAATATGAGATAGAAATTATGGAGATTCATATATATATATATATATTGTAGTTCATTGAGTCTATATAGTTCTATATAAGGGAAACGCGCTAAAAGGATAATTAAGGCAGACATCCTTTCAAATGGTTAATCGATATCTTTCTACATTTATAATTTATATTGAATGAGGATTGCTTGTGCGGTGTGATATTATGAATGTTCATTCAAATACAAGGGATTGAATGTTTTTATACACAACCCTTCTTCCTTTTAGGTTAGTATTACCTGGAAAGTTTATATATACATATATATATTTACAATTTAGGTATTTATCTACTACTAAAGTTTCCGATGTAGTGCAATTTGTCTTTTGAATTACGAACCATGATACTCGGTGTGATGATCGATTGAATTTTATGTAGAACTTATTCAAAAAAATTCGTATTCAAATGAGTGATTTTCTAGGGCATACATATAAGTTTATTGGATTGAATCATAATTTTATTGATCCTTCCTGTTGTATGGTGATGACTTTAAAATGATTGGAAATAGATTTATATTACTATATTTTTTTTCTTTTGAGAGAAGGTTTGCAGAATAATGATTGAAACTGGGTGGTGGTTAAAAATGCAGGACATGACTCAATATTTTATGATTTGTAATATATGAATTGGAAAATTTTTATATTTCCATGAATTTTATCTTTTATAGAAAATTGGATTCAAAAAAAAAAATGTTTCTAAGAATTTTTTTTTTGTCAATATGTTTTTCATTGGTTAGGTCATAGAATAAAAATGCCTAAAAAGGTCAAAACCATTATTCCCAAAATAATATATAACTCCTATAACTTCCTAACTCTTTGACTGATGATCTTTTATACCAGAATAATGAAGAAAAACACAAACTAGAACCGCCTACAAGATTCTATTTGTACGTGAGTAGCTTAAAATGAAAGAAAAAGGAAATACAAGTATATATCCCATCCAAAACGGAATACATCAAAAGAATTCTTAATAAATTTTCTGGTATCATCTTAAGTATCCTACAAGGAAACCCGTATGTACATATATATATATTATTGTCCGCGTGTATCGAGCCTTTACGATGTATCGCAAAACTATAAGTGAAAAATATACCCGCAAGAAAAATGATATAAAAATACGACGACGAGGAAGAAAAACTGAATACAGGATAGGTAGATTCACTATATATAAAATTAGAAGATGAGTTCCTCTTGAGAGAATTTCATCCATCTATGTCTTGATTTTTTTTATTTTTTGTTTTTTGTAATGTTGTAGAATTTTTTTCACCGGTAAGACGAAGACCAATGAATCTAAAGAATCTCTTTAAAAAGAAGAAAGGACGAATAGGATATAATATGGGATGGGTGTCATAATTTTTGATTTATGATGTTTTATTATTAAAATGAAATTTGAGGTGATAGCGTTTCTTAAGGACTTCGAAGTACATAGCATAGATTTGTATATTTTTCTTTAAAAAAAATCCATGTAATCCGATTTTCCTTATTGTATTATATATCCTTGGTGTAATTTATAACAATTTATAAACACTAATGAAAACTAAATTTAATTCCGATATACATTGTGAACATACATTATTTTGAGAACGTTTTAAATTCTTAATGAATTTATTTGTTCTATCCTCAAATAATTTGAATGTGGCCTTAATACCATCTTCCTTTATTATCACTTAAGATTTTTCACTAGCATTATTAAATCCGTTAATCCATTTCGGCTTCACTAAAATTTAGTTTCTTCTTCTTTTTTTTTTAATTCCGCGGTTTTTAATCACGCCAAACCATTTCTAGGCCAATAAATCGCGAAACACAAAATTCAATATAAGGATTTTTGGAAAATAAATTCGAACGATAAAAATAATTCAAGTATATAGAAGAAATTTTGAAATTACGTCTCTATCCAAAGGAAATTCACGTTGAACTGATTGCATTCGTAAAGTTTATAAGAACTTTTTTGTTTTTTCAATTTTCATAAAAATTCCATAAATGAATTCCTCTCGATAGGGGACCTGGTGTGGTTATTTTTAATAATGGGGTTAATGTATTTTCCCTTTGTGGTCACATGCGCTGTAATTTAATTCATGTCAGAAGGAGTCATCAGGATAAAGAAGCTTTGCGCAGTTTTCTCCAGTTCTCCTTTTATATATCCATAGTTATCTTTTCGGTCCCCTTTGAATTGTTGCAAAACTCTCATGTGGGGTAAATACTTCAGATACAAAAAAAACCAACAAAGATTGTTCTTTTTCTGGATTTTAATTTGAATGTATTATATTTTAAATTCCCTTTTTCTGTTTTGTAATGTGACTCATGTTGCGTGTCAATCTTATCTCAAAGGAACAGGATATGTTGCAGGACTTAAGCATTTGCATTACCTTTTAAGGCACCCCATATATACATTTTTCTTTGGTTTATTGTTCTTAGCCGAGAAGATTGGAGTATATGTGTATTGAGATCTCTCATACAATATGCTTCTGTCTATTTACACCGGTGGTGCATCAGGTCTGGTCACGTGCATTTGTAATACGATTTGTTTACATTGTGTATTATATTGAAGGGAAATCTATCTCACAAGGATGAATTAAAAAAATGATGAAAATAAATGGGAATAAAGGGTCTATAGTTTTTTTGAGAATGGTTAAATGGATTGCCAAGCAGGGCGTGAATTCTTGCACTTCGTGGATGCAAAATTAGTTGATCCCTTTATTTGATTTACTGATACCGAAGAGCTTACAAGTGTGACAAGTAAAGTATTTGGGATTATAAAAATATTATAGATATTAATATGATGTGGGAAGTTTAATAAAGAAATTTGAATATCTCTTATTGTAATAATATAAAATTTTTAATGTCCTTGCGGAAAGGATAATTGATTTAAATGTTCAATTATAAATCATTAATGACACGACCGTTGAATATTTCCTAATTAATGTCGAGATTAAAAGTTTTAACATCAAGAGATATACAACAGAACGCAGAAACATTCAATTATATTCTTGAAAAATATTATCATAACGGCATGAAGATATAGGATGTCGGATTTGGGTTGGAATGTTTGTGGTTTCGATTATAATTATTGTTTGTTTAATAAAAAAAAGGAGGACGGACTGGTATTGTTCGTTCAACATTATTTGATAATCAATATTTTCTATAGGCCGAAGGGCTTTCAATAATATTATTATTTGGGATTTTCATGTGTAAACGACCACAAAATGAAACATGCACGAGATGCGGCTAATCTAAAAAACGAGGATATAGGCGGCGTACGGCTAAGTGAAGAAGAAGATTTTCAACTGTCAGTCGAGAAAAGAAAATAACTGAGCAGGCGGGATAATTGTTTTTTTTTAATATAAATGCTTTGGTAAAATTGTAATTTTTTTTTTTGAAATAAATTGTAGAAAACAGAGGACCGATTTCTTTGATTTTACAGTTCAGATGTGGGGTGAAAAATAATTTAATTATGACCGAACGACAAGAGTTGGAATCATTAACGATTATAGAACTTAAATTGATTTTAAAGGAAAATAATTTACCAACGAGTGGTAATAAAAACGAATTAATTATTCGACTGAACAACAATAAAATGGCGTCAGGCAGTGATGCGCCTATTATTGGTGCAAAGCTTGGTGACCAAGGCGGAAGTCTTGCAGAAAAAAATGAGCAACAAACCACGAACGAAAATGGTAAGAACGTAGAAACAGCAAAACGAAATATTGAGAATTCCTGGTGCTACACGCAGTTTTCACCACGAGAAGTTATCGATGTTTTGCCGGATTTCGACCCTGACAATAGAAATGGTATTACGGTGAAACGATGGGTGTCTAAAATTAATAATTTGAAAGAAATTTATAATTGGGGCGATCAATTACTTTTATTTGCAGTATCAACGAAACTGAAGAATTCAGCACGTGTTTGGTACGACAATACGGAAAAAATTTATACTGTTTGGGAAGCGTTTACTGAAGCGATAATTAAAAAATTTACGTTAAGAGTATGTGAAGCCGATGTACACATAAAAATGATGGGACGAAAACGTTTGAACGATGAAAATCTTTTACAATATTTGGAAGAAATGTGGTTTTTAGGTAGACAAGGCGAACTGGCACAAGAGACAATTGTGAAATACTTTTTAATGGGTATGCGCGATGATGAGTTTTTTTCAGTTTTCCAAAACAATAAAATAACTAGCATGGAAGATTTAAAATCGAGAATAGAATGGTGTTTAAGTTTAAGAACCATTAAACCGTCGCCGAAAGTAGTAACGCCGAAGGTCAAATCATCAACTCTCACAAATACGAAAGAAATTATTTGTTATAATTGCCAAAAGCCTGGCCATGTTGTTGCAAAATGTACTGAGGAACGGAAGATAGTTTGCTACAATTGCAACGAACCAGGTCATCTATCACGAAATTGTGCTCAACCAGCTAAAAGAGAACGTTGTGCCTGTGGCAAGGTACATAAAAAAGGTGATTTGAAATGCAACCAGAAGGTATCCGTGGGGCTTGTCAATGTCAAAGCGAGTGCATGGTTTAAATATTCTGAAATTGGCAATAAGAGGTTATCAACATTCATGGATAATGGGTCAGAATGTTCAATGATTAAACGAGAAGCAGCAGATTTTATAAAATTACAACGGCAACAGTGTGCGCTAAACATTATCGGATTTCTTGGTGGAATGTATTTGGCAACTGAGAAAATCTTCGTAAGTATTAAGATAGATGAATGTAATTTTGAAACAGATTTGTATATTGTCGACAACGTGAATCACTTCGATGGTCAAATATTGATTGGACGTGATGTTTTAGATCAACCGGGAGTACGAATGGTAAAAGAAAATGATAAGTTGACATTTGAACGAATGAAGGAAAACACGCAGAAACGATGTCTACGAGTAGCGGCGGCCGAAATAAAAATTGGTGACATAACGAATGAAGAAAAACAACAGGTTTATGACGTTTTGAATAAATATGCAAGTGTATTCGCCAATAATATTAGTGAAATTGGGCTCACAAATCTAGTTGAAATGAGTATTTGTTTGACGTCCGACAAACCAATACAACGACGACCATACAAAATACCAATTCCGAAGCAAGAACGAGTTACAACGATGGTGCAAGAATTACTTGATAATGATATTATCAGCGAGTCAAACTCTGACTATTCCAGTCCTGTTTTACTGGTCAAAAAGAAAAACGGAGACGATCGTTTATGTATCGACTTTCGAGAGTTAAATAATTTCACCCGAAAAGAGATTTATCCAACACCGAACATAGAAGAAGAATTGCAGCGAGCTGGAAATTATAAATATTTTTGCGTACTAGATCTAAACAGTGGGTACTATCAGGTCCCTATCAGTGTCGAAAGTCGAAAATTTACAGCCTTTATTACGCCTGAAGGATTGTTCGAGTTTAAACGAATGCCGTTTGGATTGAAGAATGCACCATCCGTGTTCCAGAAGTTAATGGCCAAGGTAAAATCTAAGCTAAAACATAACGATGTTCAAATATATATGGATGATTTATTAATTGGAAGTCAAACCGTAAGCGAGGGGCTAGAAAAACTTGATCGAGTACTTAACGTTCTTGCAGAGACTAATTTAACGTTGAACACAAAAAAATGTGAATTTATGAAAACATCGATTGAATATTTAGGTCATGTGATCACTCCTCAAGGAATACAGCCGGGGAAGGTGAAAACTCAAGCAATTCGTAACTTCAAAACACCAGAGAACATACACGAAGTACGACAGTTTTTGGGACTTTGCAGCTATTTCCGCAAATTTATTTCCGGGTTTGCTCTAATTGCTGGTCCATTAAATGACTTATTACGAAAAGATGTTAAATTCGTATGGGGTGATAAACAGCAAGAAGCATTCGAAGTACTTAAACGTGAATTATCGAGTTAACCAGTATTAGTTCTGTTTGAACTTAAAGCCGAACACGAGATACACACAGATGCTAGTATGCAAGGTCTAGCCGGAATCTTATTACAACGACGAGAAGGTGATAGCAAAGCGAAACCAGTTGCTTACTTCAGTAGATCAACTACAGACTTAGAACGAAAATATCATTCATACGAATTAGAAGTTCTCGCAGTGGTAGAGACGTTGGAAAGATTTAGGTACTATTTGTCAGGTGAAACGATTACCGTCGTCACAGATTGCGCAGCTATAGCGACTACTAAAAGTCAGAAACAATTGATACCGAGAGTTGCCAGATGGTGGTTACGAATACAAGATTTTGACATCATAACGAAACACCGAAACGGAAAAGAAATGAAACATGTAGACGCATTGAGTAGAACACCAGAGGAACCGCCGAATGAAATGGAAACAGCCTGTTTGAAGATGTTTAAAATAAACATAGATGAATCTGATTGGTTGTATACTATGCAACTTCAAGATAACTATTTGCGCGAGATTATTCATAATCTAACTGACGTAAACTGTAGTAACAAACAGCTGAAGAATGATTATATCATTGAAAAGGGGCGATTATATCGAAAATGTGATGACAAGAAATTATGGGTTGTACCAAAAGATGTAAAATGGCGAGTTGTTAAAGGTTGACATGATGACGTTGGTCATCTAAGTTTGGATAAAACGGTGGAACGTTTGCGAAAAACATTTTGGTTTCCTAAATTGAAAGACTACGTGGCGAAGTACATTAAATCCTGTTGCGAATGTGCGTATAATAAACGACCTGGAGGAAAAAAAGAAGGTGAATTCCACTTTAGTGATATAGAACCAGTACCGTTTAAAACGTTGCACATCGACCATTTGGATCCATTCATCAAAAGTAGTAAGGGTAACCAGTACGTTGTCGGAATATCCGACTCTTTCAGTAAATACGTTGTACTGAAAGCTGTAAATAACACAACAACAAATGCAGTCATCAGAGTGCTAGACGAATTAACTGGCTACGTTGGGATGCCGACTCGTATTATCACCGATAGAGGTAGTGCGTTCACATCGAAAGCTTTCGAAACATATTGTCAAGATAACTCAATACATCATATTAAAACAGCAGTACGAACACCACGTGCGAATGGGCAGATAGAAAGAGTTAACCGGACTATTTTGACGATGTTATCAACGATTACGAAAGACGACAAGAAATGGGATCAACAGATGCGAAATATTCAATGGAGTATGAATACGATGAGAAACCAAACAACTCAACGAAGTCCACACGAAATCATTTTTGACTATAATCCGAAAGATATTCTCAAAAATAAATTACTGTCAGCTTTACATGATGATGAACCGGCTACAACGGGAATCCAGGAAATAAGAGAGGAAGTAGCGGATAATATCTATAAAGGTCGACATAACTGGAAACAGCGATACGATGCCCAACATAAGGTTCCAACGAAGTATAAGATTGACGACTTAGTCATGATAGAAAACGAGGTTGCAAGCACTGGACAATCCAGGAAACTCGAAACGAAATATAAGGGACCATACCTCATCACGAAAGAACTTGATCGAGACCGATACGTGATTGAAGACTTACCATATTCCCAGCGAAGTCAACGGTCATATTTTGGTATTCATGCGAGCGATAAATTGAAACGTTGGTGTGAAATTCCTCCTGGAGATGACGATGAATATGAAACAAACGATGCGGAAAGCGAGGACGCTTTAGTTGGTCAGATAGGGCCGACTGTAAACGACCACAAAATGAAACATGCACGAGATGCGGCTAATCTAAAAAACGAGGATATAGGCGGCGTACGGCTAAGTGAAGAAGAAGATTTTCAACTGTCAGTCGAGAAAAGAAAATAACTGAGCAGGCGGGATAATTGTTTTTTTTAATATAAATGCTTTGGTAAAATTGTAATTTTTTTTTTGAAATAAATTGTAGAAAACAGAGGACCGATTTCTTTGATTTTACACATGTATATATATTATATTCGTGAAAATTTTAACAGAATATTTTGATTATATTAAACATATTGTTTTGTCGGTCAGGTCCATGTAACATGTCGAAAAACAATGTTCGAGATTTTTATCGGTTCATTTAAAATGACAATAAAAGTCAATTGAGTTTTCTAAAGCTTATTTTTTCAAATTAAAAACTCATGTAATATTTTCAATAATTCCATATATAAAATGTACAAAATCAATATTTTTCTTTAAAAAGAATTTCTTCTAAAATAAGTTCGTTTAAACTCTGGTATTTAATATTTTTAAATCATGTCATAAAATATGTCACAAGTATCACTCACTGACATCATTTCAGAGTTCTATATATTCACATAAATTATATGCAAGTGCATCTTATGACATAATTTTTGCTGCCATCTCATCCATCAAAACATGTACAATAACAGATGCTAGCACAAGTCACTTGTCAAGATTTCATATGGAATGAGTTACAAAACGTATAGACTTCATGTCATTAGTTAGAAAGCTTTTAGTCTACGATATGAGATCAGAATTTTTGATGCATTATGTTACGCATAAGGCACACAAAACATCTTCAACATTGTTTTTAGTTTAATCTCTTGAAATTAATTCGAAAACTTTATTTTAAAGAATGTTACAGAGATGTACTTAATGGGATTGTATAACATTTTAAGATTTTCAGGTCTCTTTATTTGAACTTCTTTTTGTAGAATCATGATCATGATTAAATTTCAATGCATTTTTAGCCTACAAGTTTGATGTTAAATTGAAAGAACATTTTCCAGAAATGGCGCTTCCTTGAAGGAACCATCTAAGTTGAGAAATTAGTAGTTGTCCAATCTCTATTTTTTTTAGTTTTAGTTGACAACTATTACAATTTGTTGTTTAAAAAATTAATTTTCCCGAATTTTCTTTATCGATATTAATTTCAATTTAAGAACTTTAATTTCTGGATTTGGGAAATTTTCCGATATTTTGCTAAAAACATGGATAAATGGGCATCTAAGTCTAAATATAGTACTAGTTACCCAATATACAGTATGTACATAAACGCTATTCCTTCTTCTATTTATATCTGGTAGATACAATTTGTTTACAAAGATGTTTAAAGTTTAAACACATTTTAGGTACACACCATATAAATAGCGGCATTAATATTACACAAAAACTGTTGGACGACGTAGAGCAATCAAGTTCCTTTCTTTTCCTTGTCAAATAGTTTTAAGACAAAATATATAGATATAAATATAACCCAAGTCAAAGAACGATCCTCTTTATTTATAACCGTTAAGGATATATATTTTTATTGCTGTTATGTGGTTAAGAAGTGAAAGACGGAAATGAATAGGGAATTCCTTTCCTCGCAAAAGACGAAAAACGAAATGAAAACATTCATCTCAATTTCTAATATTACACAGAAAAAAGAAAAACTTTGGATGGGGGAGGACATTGGAGTTTGAAAGCATTGAAAGAAACTCAAAAAGTGATTTGTATAACTCCCAAGGCATATAAAAAATTTGTTTTGGTTTGAGATGTTTACTTCTTCTCGAATAAGAAATCTTTTGCTGGATGACGTTTATTTTCTCGTATAGTTCGCATTGAGTTTTTACAAATACATTTTCTTAATTTTTATATAAAGATGATTCCAATTTTTTACTTAAAAATGTTATCCTTTTTAAAGAGTTACTATCAAGAGCTCATTTTTATGGTAGGTACTACAATAATTGAGCGAAGTTCTTAAGCAAAAACCAGAAAGTATTATTATCTATTTATATTTTTTCAGATTTAATCGGAAAATTTGTAAAGCAATTTTATTTAAATTATTTAGATACGTTGACTACATAAGTGGTCGATAATGTGTCAAATTTCAATAAAATCGGTGTAAGGATAATGGAGAAAGAAATAGTCGTAGGAAAAAGTAAGTAAAGTTTTTTGATGCACTTTCAAAACTAATATACCGATTTGAATAAAATTTGCAAAAGATATTTATGCTATTAGACCCTAGGCTACGTGCGAATTAGAGCAAATTTAAAAGAGGGGCAAGGAATCCTTGAAATAGTATTAGTTTTGGCCATTTTTCTCTCCCATTTCCGCCATAGGGCATCAAAAAGTCGGTTATAAGCCGATCTAATTACTATGTTTTGTTTCATATTTTTAATAAGGCATTTTTCTTATTTATTTACGTCCGTTGAAGAAAAATATGATTTTAAAAATTAATTAATATATAATTAAAATCAGAACTTTTTTTCTGGGGAAATATCAAATTACACATAATTTTTTATTTTCATCCAACAAGTGAAAATTAATTTTCTTTTGGGAAAGCAAAAATTTCATGCTCAAATTTTTATTACTATCCTATAATAATAATAATAGCTTCATTTCAACACAGAATACTTGTATATTAAACGTGAAATTATTTCTGAAACAAGATCTTTTATTCAATTCATCTTTGGGTCCATAATCTGGAACATTTACAAACCATTAAATTTGAATGCATTCCGCCAATAAAACTAATTGCACGCATTTAATAGTCAGCCCTTTGTGATATTTGATCCTTTTCTGTCTAGAAAAACAGAATTTGAATATATTTAAATAGTTTTGTGTGTGTGGATTAGTCTGGCGCCTAATCTTATTATGACCTTATGAAAAGAAGAGTTTGAAATACTGCAAAAGTGTTGCAAAATAATACAATATCAAAGTATGTAGCTCCTAGCACAGTCTGTAAAGGGATTAAATATATTTTCAAAACCATTAAATATGGAAGGACTAGTTAATGATGATTTGGTACTTTTTTAATTGAATAAAATATCATCTTCTGTCAGCATTTAAAGGTTTTTATCACCTGCTTTTTTAAGAAGAGTGGGTTTGTTTGCAGATTTTGTATACATAAAAGCAAGTCTTATGGTAAACTCTGTTTGTGGTGAACACAAAGGATATAGATTCTAATATAAATTGAGGTTTGTGAAATGCAAATCAGAAATTGGTTTATCATAACCAAAATGTATATAAACTATGGTGTTTTTGGAAATGCAACAAGAAACATTTCAACAGTTTGGTTAACAATATTATGGAATCAAATTAAATCTAATTCGAATTTATATGCTTTACTAAAAACCCATAACCCCACAATTACTAAAGTTTGATCTATAAAAATAGTATCAAGAAACATCTTCCATTGGATTAAATTACACTTTTATACAATACATAATATTAAGGATATAAATCCTTTTACAAGGAGGGGTCCAAAGTAATCAGGACTTAAAAAAAAAAAACAGAACAAATGGTTTTTTCGGCAAAATCAATTGATTTTATTCAAAATAGTCTCCTTCTGCTTCAATACAGCTTTTTGCACGGTCCAAAAGCATGTCGAACGAGTGTTTTAGCTCGTTGGCCTGTATGGCCGCCAGTATGCCGGTGCAAGCCTTTTGAATGGCCTCTACGTCTGCATAACGCTTTCCTTTCATCGGCAAATGCATTTTTCCGAAAAGGTAGAAGTCGCACGGTGCCATATCCGGTGAATACGGGGAGTGGTTGATGGTTAAAATGTGATTTTTGGTGAGATAATCGGTCACAAGCGTCGATCGATGAGACGGCGCATTATCGTGCAACAAACGCCAACTTCCATCTTCGCGATATTCGGGCCGAACACGTCGAATACGGCGCACCAAACGCTTCAAAACTCCTAGGTAGAATACCGCATTAACGTTTTGACCGGGTGGAACAAATTCTTTGTGGACAATATCTTTGGAATCATAAAAACAAATCAGCATTGTCTTCACTTTTGACTTCTCCAGGCGCGATTTTTTGGGTTTCGGCTCGTCCGGCGCCTTCCATTCAGCACTCTGGCGTTTCGTTTCGGGATCATATTGAAAACACCACGTTTCGTCACCAGTCACAATGTTATAAAGGAAGTTTTTGTCCTTTTTGACCTCTTTAATGATGTCCTTCGAATGTTGAATTCTGAGCAATTTTTGGTCGTCGAAGCTCATTTTCGCACCGATGACACAAACATACTGCACTTAAAACGCAATAACTTCACTTTCAATAGATGAAATGTCATGAAATTCTCACAGGAAGTCGATAAAGGATAGCAGATTCTAACGCACCAGTCGGCATATAGATGGCGCCACTAGGGGCGCTAGATTCAAAAAGTCCTGATTACTTTGGACTACACCTTGTAGATTGTATTAAAAAAAATGGTATTAAATTGTACAAGACTAAAAAAAGAAGTATTCTTTCTACCAAGAAATTTAATGGATACTCTTTACTATGGTACTTTGTCTTCTTTTAGATTCCTTCGCATTGATATCGTTAACTTAAACTTTGAAGAAGGTACCTAAAAAGTATATTTCCGTTTCTATAAGGCTAGTATTGGTCGTTTCTTGGATATTATAAGAGATACCACTACAATGAGGTATACAAGTAATTTAAAATGAAGTAGTGGTCATAGGTTATTACGGTTTTCATGAATATCGTTTGTGTTCTTTCATTTTATGGATTTTTTTTTTATATAAAATTTTTATTGGAAATCTATTTGGGACAATCATAACATATGAAATGATGGCCAATTTGTCATGTTTTTATGAAGCAATTATTAGTTAATAGGATGCTTCATAACTTGGAGTACAATAAGTGTTATACAAGATTAATAGTAATAAATTATGTATTTCAATTACTTCTTTCGTCATTTGGTTATTTTAGTCTGCTGTGAGAACACACTTCAAACTTTCAACATTTGTTGTCAGATGACACAAGGAATTTCATTGGAAAAACGTAAATGAATTAATTAAATAGCATTCAAATTAAAACCGACCGAATATTATTCTAATTTGTGAAGGTTTTAAAGATTCCTAAACATTTTTTGGACCAGACACTATTTGTGTTCTAATATAACCGAAAACAAAATCCCCCAAAAAATACCTGTCCGCAGTTGACAGGAATATTTAAAATATAAAACCCATGTTATTTAGAATGGCAGGTTTTTTTTTGAAAATATTATCTAAGATTTTATGTACTAAAATCTGAATACAATTCCCTTTTTGGGTAAATGAAATTTATTTGATATTCAAGTTTAAATGAACTTCAAGTTCTGCAATATTCAGGGTTAATATTAAAATCTCGCTTGTTTTGGTGGTTTTCATGTCCTACGGAAATGGGGATTTCATGTTCATGAACATTGCAGATAAATTCGATGTATGTATATAAAGTACAAGAGTATTCTGATTAAGGACATCCACGTGTAGAGAGCTGTAAAATGATATCTATTCGGAAAAGGTTTCGATGAAAATTTATATCCTTTGGCGTCAGGTCTTGATAGTTGTTTATATCGAAACCAAAAAACAAGAAAAAAGAAAATTGTTGACCAGATTGCAATTTGAAATTCTTTGCTTTATGTAATTTATTTTTCTTATGGAACAAACTAAAAAGAAGTAATTTGATAAAAATGATCAAAAATTTTCATTCACTTTGACATTCTAGAGGTTCAAATCTTTTTATCGCGAACTTCTTGATGTAACTTTGAAGTGCAAATAAATAACAGATTACTTGTTTCTTTGGGTATAAAAATAATTGAGTTTCATTTTCATGTTTGAATTTTGTTTTAAAGAAATTTATTAAATTTAATTAAAAATTTCATATTTTATTCTAAAATTAAATTTATATACATTAATGCGCATTCTTGTTTTGTAGTAATTAATTCGATGAGCAATAATCATAAATCCAGTTGCACTAATTATAACTAATTGCTGGCTTTTGCCATTATTTCGGAAAACCGATGAAATGTAAATTTATGGGAATTGAACTGGAGAAATTCCGTTCTAAATTAAACCCATCTCCACTTTAGAATTAAAATGGATGGTTCTAAATGGTGTATACAAGTAGTTACGTATATATTGTTATTAGTACGAATTTGAATCCATTTTGATGTACTTGAATCGAACTAAATATTAAAGAATTCTAAGTGGAATAGAGATGGAAATTCGATAGGAATTAACTGAATGATTTTATAATAAAATTTGAATCAACTGTTTTTGAGTTGAATTGATTTTTTTGTTAGTTAGTCCTTTGACATGGAATTAATTGACCAACGGATATATTTTATTATTACTACATCAAAACCTCGATTTCCGTCGTTCCGATTTTCGTCCTTTTCGAACTTCGGAAATTTTCATAAATTTTTCGTGGTTTCAATTAAATTCATTTAAAACAACAGTTGATGATCACTTAACAAGGCTTCGGTAAGTACAAAAGGTTGATCATTTAACGTAACGTATCCGTATCTTTAATATGCTCCTATCACCTAATGGAAGAATTGCCTCTAGTATATCGACAATCGACTCTAGTGTAAACTGTCAGCAACTAGCCAAATTAAAGGATTTCTTACAGTTGCGTTTCATTATAACATCATGAATGCCTCATACTTCTTTGGTCACTCGGCAAAAGTTACTGGAAGTTGGTTGGGATGTTCTGCCACACCCACCATATTGCTGACATTGCAGCGTTAGATTACTATCTGTTTCGCCCTCTGCAAAACTCTTTGGTTTGGATAACTTTTACTTCTGACGAGAGTTTGAAAATGTACATGTATAAAGAAAAAACCGAAACAATTTTTCGGTCTACCTAATACAAAACTAAGAAAATAAACTCCTACTAAAATAAAATTTTATCTATATTTGTTCTGATAATTATTTCTATTAAACGAAAATTTTAAAATTCGAATTAAATTGAAAATTGTTATTATTTGTTTAGAATTTATTAAATAGAGTATCTTATATGTATAAATAAGAAAGATCTTTTTGACATAGATCGTTAATCTTTTCATTCTAATGTCTTAGCAAATATATTCAAAAGTTCTACCCTGAAATGAACAGCAAGCAAAATAGTATTAGTTTAGTAGAAACAGTTAATGGAATTTATATTTGTCTTAGATACAGGATACACAGGATATTACAAAATCCCCATGAAAAGGCTGAGAAAACTTTCATGTATGATATATTTATGCTTGTGGCATGTTGAGAGAATTATTATCAACAGGAACAGAGTCGAGAAGAAAATTATCTTTTCCTTTTTGTTTCTAATTTGTGGAAATAAAAGGACTAATATTATTTTAATCGTTTGAAGGAAAATGAAGAATTTATACTTGTACTAATAATCCGTAAATCGAATAATTTTATGGTTTTATAAATATAGCAACGAATTTGTTCTTTATATACATTCAATATTGTACTTTATATTATATTAGAAATGTTATTCTTTAAAAAGAAAATCATAAAATACTTTTCTTAATTTCCATATAATTTAGCGTAAGTAAAAGATAATTTGTAAAATGTAAATTATTACATGAGACATTGTAAATCAAGTTGAAAATCCACAGAAAGAAAAACTTTAAAGTATAACTATCAACTATTATAATTAGCTAAAAAGTACTGTTTCTTGTTTCTTATCATAAGAATATAGTTTCTCATAAACAAAAGCATGATTCTAGTAGTCATAATCTGAAAAGTATAGAAACTTTGTCTTATATGATGCACATTTAAGAAACTTCTTCTCATTGCAAATATTTAGTATATATCTTGATATATACTCAACCAAAGGGTTTTTCATTAAGAACTGTTTTTCTTCAATAGGGTTATATTTGCTTATGATGACAGTTTTCTCATTCAGTTTTTTGGCAGAATTGCATTAAAAGGTCTACATTTTATTATAATGAATTGAATTTCGATAAAAATTATTCAAATCCATTATAAAAATGGGTAATCTCTGAAAACCAGATTTCGTAAAATCGTGCATATTTCCAGTACTTACTATTATCCAATTAAGAATTTAGTGGAATTTGTTATCAAGAAACAAATCAAAACTGAATTAAATGGATTGCCTAATTTCCCGTAAGGGTGATGTCAATTGGTCACCAAGATCTTGTGCCTTAATACTATTTATAAGGTTTATAAGAATAATCCAAGAACAATTGCAGAACTCAATAAGATAGAGATAGTGTGCGGCTACATAGGCTCTACGCTTACTGCGCGCGCTTTCGAAGATAAGAGCAACGATAAATGTATGCGTGTACTTAAATAGAAGTGGCCATATAGCCGAGTTCGTTGGAAGCAAGATACGATAGAGGAAAAAGAAGAGTTGAAATTCAATTCTTCGCCTCTTTCGAAAAGGAATGCCATGATTTTTTTTTTCAATTGTCAAGAAGATTTGTAATTGTATTTGTGAATTAACTGACAAACTAGAGAAAATGTAAATGTGTTCAACGACAAGAGTGATATCCGATGTGGACACTTCGCTCACCGTTTTCGTTCCTCTCATCGCGTTAATATTTTTCTCACTCCGCGTAGAAAGCGCAGAACGTATGTGGCCGTACGCTATCAAATAAGCAGAAATCTGATCGAAAATTTTATCAAAAGAATCGATGTCGGCAAAACGTAGTCATGCTGGATATTTATCAGACATTATTTTCTATTCATAAATTGTAGAGTCTCTATAATATATGTATATCAATAAAGAAATTCAGAACTTTCACCCAAAATGTGTGTTTAATTAAAATTTAGGGAAAAAAGTTCTTATTGAAAAACCCTAAATATACAACAAACTTTATAGTAGTAACGTAAAAACAACAATTTGAAATAGTTAACGTTAATATAAATTACACAGTAAAGTGTAAATTTAATCGTTGAAACGAATAAATTTTGTAAAGTGTTTATTTTTCTTGTCTTTAAGAAGATGAAGCTTTTATTTAGTAAAATAAACTTCGAGAATAATGTACTAAGAAATATTTTTAAATTAATTTTGTTTTTATTTAGTATGGATAATCATCATAAGTATTTGAAATGACGTAGTTTCGGTGTAGACAGTGTTGTGAATTGATCCACTTCTTAAGGATGAGAAATTGAGAATTTTAGATAGTTATTCAGTTAATACCACTAATTTAATGTCTTGATCGGAATTAGTGAAAATTGGAATTCAATATTCTTGGTATAGATAATTTATTAATCGATTTATGTCAGTAAGTTTGAACTAGTATCCTTTTTAGATTAGTAGAATTCGTTAGAACGTTGCGATAGGACTTTTAGATATAAAAAAACATGGTACCTTTTAATGGTTATTTTCTTTTGAGTAATTTATAACTATAACATAGTATTTTGATTTAAATGTCTCAAAATATTTAAATATTTCTCTGAAGTTCCACCAAAAGAACTCAATCTGGATTTATTTACAAAATTATACTTCTGTTCCTTTTTACTTTGATTTATATTTAAACTGCTTCAATTAAATTATTACGAATTTATCAAGGATCTAGAAAAAAATGCTTCAAAATTTGAGTATCATAATTTATAAATACAAAATCCAAATGAAAAATATTAAAACGACATTTACAGATGATAAATTGAATATTATATGAAATATTTAAGATGATTTGATCCTTGTATATAATATATTAGGGCAAAACTCTTTACTATAGAAGACTCCATCATTTGTGGAATAAAAAAAAAGTGGCATCGTATTAGCATAATTGACGACATGGATTTTATAGTGTGTAAACCGAAAAAACACCTGCCTTTCGAGACGATTTATAAAAAGGTATATCTTTTGAAATTTATCAGATTCCCAATCTTGATGTTGTGAATTTATTGACTGGAATATTTTCTATATAGTAGGATTTGTTGACTTTCTAGAAATCTTCTTCTTACGATGTTTGTGATATACTTCAAATAAAAAGCCGCCTGTTTTTTTTCTTTTAAATATGATGAAGTAAATTTAAAGCCTTCTTCTCTACATCAGGTATATCTATTGGGTGAATGATAAATTTTAAGGATCTCTTGAATTCTCTATCGTTCATGTTTATTTATTTTATGTCTTAAATCATTTTTTTCGCAAGGAAGAATTGAATATATGTAAAATTTTCTATGCTTCTATATCTTATAAAACAATAATAGAGGACAACACAATTTTGTTTCTGAGATTTGAACTTGTTGAACCATTTTCAACATCCCATTTATATAATATTATATTATTTTTATTATAAAAGTATTCATGTTTCATTTTACGCTTTATAATTTTCTAGTATGTTTTTGTCGTATTAAATTACGCGATAAAATCCAAAAAAAGCATCGAAACACATTTAAACTTAAGCTGAGTCTATGTATATATAGTGTTATTGTTGTTATTTACAATATAAAAGCTTTAAATATAATTTTCTTTATACACATGTATCCTCTTTTTTTCTATATATAATCCTGGTTGCTCTGGAAATGTCCTATATGTTGTTTTCAATTCTGAAGAGACATTAAATTTAATTCTGTTATAGAACGTTTTTTTTTGTATTTAATATTATGTGATTTATTTATGTTTTTCTTGTGTCTAAGGATATTTTTTTTTAAGGAACCACATGCTGACAAAATGCAATAGAATTTATTTACTTTTTATGTTTTCATGATAAGAAAACATACATAATAAAATTTGAAAAACATTATTCAATTTCTTAAGAAATCGAAGAGAAATCGCAAGTATAAAGTTCGTACAAGTACAATAAATGAATAATACCTTTCCTATCATAATTAAAAACAGCCAGATTTATTCTTTGTAGGTTAAAGCCTAAGTTATAGGATGATCATTAAAATGAAAAAAATTGTGGAATGACTGAAAACTGATTTCGCCTGAAATACGCTTATATACGAATGTCAGTGAAATTTAATACTAATTCTCAACTTTGAGGTTAAAAATGAACGAAAAAGTTCAATGAAAGCAACACTGACACAGCTGATCAAGTTAAATATTTTTCATCATTGAAATTATAAAAATAATTATAAAAAGCAAAATACGTAATATATGTAATATTTTTTAGCTGAAATCTATTTATTAAACTATTTCCCATATGTTTTTGTAAAATTACTTTCTTCATCTAATGATTGTCCTATAACTACTCCCTTAGAAAGGAAATTATTGTAAATAATGTAAAAATCAGTAAATATTTTTTATATAACCTTTTCGGCTAGAATTATAATTCAAGAAAACAAAGTTTCAAGCTCAAATAAAAGAACATCTAGTCTTGTTGTTATAGGTATATTTTCACTTAAAAAGTCACTTTTTTGGGATCATAAATTTGAAAATTTTGCTTTTTTAACTTTTATTTTTCCTTCACGCATAAGATGGAGCTAGTCATGATATCAATTTGCAAACATAATAGACTTCCTAACTCATAAAGAGTATGTAAAAAATTTAAAAATTTCCCAATTTTTTTTCCTTTAACAAATTGATTGAAATTTATGCCACTTTGGCTTTTACAGATTCCTATAACATACTTGTAAAAACTTTTCTGTAGACTTTTTTTTGCTCGAAGAAGAATCATTTACATATGCCAACTCAAATCATAAATTCTTATGGAATATTGCCAAATATTAATAAAAGGAAAACTTTTTAAGAATTTTACAATGAAACAGAATTAATTCTTTTAAGGAAAGGAAATCATATATTTTATGGTGAAAAAAAAGAAGGAATTTTTGCATTAATTTTAGATAAATAATTTTAAGTATATGAATTTTTTTATTTACTAAGAATGAAGATTTTCTTTTGTCGGAAGTACACACTATGTCTCTATGGTTTCTTTACAAAATCTATAATAATGTAAAGAAATATTGTTGACGCACGAAATAAGTTTTAATTAACTCTTTTCGATAAGTTTCTATTTCAGTAAGATCCTTTTCAATGATTCCTTCTAGTCCGAAGAAAACCCCACACGGGTATATAAAGTCCAAATCATTAAAAGTTTTCTAATTGTATAATATTTTTGTCTTTTAAAACTTAAAATTATTTTCCCCAAAAAAAAGGTGACCTATAAATTTGTTATAGACAAGAAATAATTACTTTTCAACATTTGTATTTGATATACAAAATGTCCTGTTATTACTTTTCTTTCGTTGGTTGATTTAATATTGATTGCTTTAATTATATTTCAATTATGATTAAGTTCAGTTATTATAAAGTGTTTGTACAAAAAAATCGGAAAACAGACAAACAAACAGACATTTAGTTTGCAAGATATGTGACAAGCGAGTGAAATGAGAATTTGGGGGTGTTTGGTGTTTCCATCTGATGTGTTTGAGTGTATAAAGACGGTATAAAAAGTTTTTCCTAAATAGGAAACTGGACTGAAACTTGGCGGAAACTGGGGAGTTCCTCCTATTTGACTCTGTCAGAAAAAAGAATTTCATAGTCATAAATAAAATAAGTCCAACAAAAAATCATAAAATATATAAAAATTTTATTTTAATATTCCAAAAGCATTTTTTTATGTTAATCCAAAAATTTCTTGAAAACTTTAATATCTCCAAAATAGCGTCACTAAATCTGAAATTATTCCATCATAAATAAATTTTAATAGTTTTTAGTGTTATTCGCGAGAAAATTTACTCTAAAAATGAGGTCATTTCATTATCATGCGATATACATGAACGCGACTATAATTCCCCCAAATAACTATGTAGTTTTCAAGATAGTTTCATTTAATTCGCGGACACCAGTTACATTTTATGGTGTATGCAAAACCATATAATTTTTTATGATAATAGAACGGTCATAATAATTTAATTTAATAGACACCAATTTCTATACATTTCAGTGTATTAAAAATAATTTCTTACGAATTCTTAAGAAGTGAAGTCAAGGATTTTCTTATTCATAAAAATTAAGTGTTTTTCATGAAATATAGAAATGATATAGGACCATATAACAAGCGTTTGGAAAGAAAAAAATGAATGGAATATTATAAATAATATGTCAGCCAGGAAATTTAAATACGATTCTTTAAACTGATTTAAATGAAAGTGGAAAATCGAGAAAAATACCTATTATGAAATCGAGTAAATGTAATTCAATAAAGATTCTCTGTTTTGTAGACACAGTAATATCGATTTTTTACAGAAAGAATGATTTTAAGTGTATTTCTTGGCATCAAGTCAACACAATATTGTCAATGTTTTCATGTTCACTATAATTACAATACCGTTCCTAATTCCTTGTCCAATTCTCGCAGCAATATAGGAAGGAACTGTGACACTACCAATGGATACTGAAATTTCAAGTTATTTCTTTAAATCTCACATAAATTTAATTCATATTAAGTATTTTTTAAAAATTTTTAATTAGA
Organism: Xylophagus ater; assembly: GCA_963422695.1. Classification (NCBI taxonomy): domain Eukaryota; kingdom Metazoa; phylum Arthropoda; class Insecta; order Diptera; family Xylophagidae; genus Xylophagus; species Xylophagus ater. Next base: position 6,020,449 of record OY730486.1, on the reverse strand, counting down.
ACAAAATGTCCTTCTTGCAATTTTCTCATTTTCCCGGACACATAGTCGATTAAACACCTTATCTAAAGTGTTAATTAGAGAAAATTAAAATATTTTATGTTCATCTTTTTAGGCTTTTAATTGGCCTAAAATCGGAGGAAAAATTTCTTACCCATATTATCGTTTTCTTTATATTTTCATGAACATTCTTCTATTCTTCATCCACGAAAGAAAAACAATTTCCATTTTCGAGCTAATAAAAGTTTCATTGCGACGCCGTGTAAATTTATTATCAATGAACAATGAAAATTAAGTTTAATGGATTCCAAATGAGTTTCCAAAGTAAGAAAAGGAATTTTTTCTTTTTGTTATTTTCATAAAACTTTATAATTATAAAACTGGTAGTTTTTATTAAATGATTTATTTGATATTCAACAAGTTTTTTTTTGTATAAAATATTGGCTTTGTTATAAATTTTCCGAGGAAATAATTTATCGAAATTTTTTGGTCATGTTTTATAAAATTTTAAATTTCACATACATTTTCTTATAAAATAGAAGTGCATAATTTTCTATAAAAGAAAAATAAAAGTTAAACTTGATTTGAAGTAGAGTTTTCCGATGTTCTTCCTTCCGTTTAAGCAGAAAATGTAAATATGAGAAATTCTGTAAGACTATAGTAATTAGCGAAGTTTCATTGGTTAATAATGAAAAGTAATTTTTGAGATAAAGTAATAGAATGAATAATAAATTACTTAAAAATTTGTAAAAATTCGGAAAACATGTTCCCAAAAAGATTTTGCAAAGCAGGATATATTTCTTTTCAAATATAAGTATAGTAAAATATCATATGAGATCCAAACTTCGAAATGCAATACCATACTTTTGGAATATAGTATTTAACATCTTATAATCGATTCCGATTGGAACAGGAATAAGGTGAACACCCTAATATGGGATATTATCGGGTTATTATCTCTTAAGAAACCATGGTAAAAGATTAGATTTGGTACAAAGCGATCTATGTCGATACTGTGCAAACATAGGTGCGGCTGAAAAAAGCACCACTTCCTGCTGTGTAGCTGCTTTTTTGCCAACTAAGTCGGTCGATATGGGTTGTTTAATTAAAGGAAGATGAAATGCTTCGAAGAGATATAGAATACTTTTCTATCCCGTAATATTCTTGTTCTTATAGGGGTCATAATGTTCTCATAAGATGCCTAGTTCTGTACGCAAGTACGCCTACTTAACCTAACCTAGCTTCTTAAGGCAACTTACATACTACATATGCGCTTCATATAGACTTTCATTGTACAAGTAAATTTACTGGTTTGAAGTGTTCAAAGAGAAGTGAGTTTCTAACGTTCTACTTTTTACGATTTTCAAGCTTTTTGAAAAGGAAAAGTTTAGTTGAATTTTTATACTGATTTCTTTTATCATATATATAAAAGACGTGTCAAGATTATTGGCAGAAAATCTTTTCGGAAAATCTTGTATTCTTTCAAGAAAACTCTATTGTAATACGATTTTTTTTTGGATGAAATTTAAACATTTTTCTATAAAAAAGTCTTTTCCGAAAGAGCAAAATAGTAATTCTATCAAAAGAACTTTGTTTAACAACATAAGATTCTTTTGAATCTATTTTGTAAACCCTTTTTTCAACTTTATATGAACGTTCATAGTTCTTAACGTTTTTTTTCTTTTATCGATAAATTTTCCTATAGTCATTCATATTGAAATGAAAAGATCCATTGAGATAAATTTCATACATTTTTTGTGATATTTATGCCCTATGCTATGTACTACCAGAGGGTATATTAGTTTTGTCACTAAGTGTGTAACACATAGAAATAATAATCGGAGAAAAATTTCACTGGTATGGTTGTGTAGGGAATCAAAAGTTATATCGATTTATGCATGTCCGTCCGTCCGTCCGTCCGTCCGTCCGTAGACAAGATAACTCAAAAACGCGTTATCCGATTTTGATAAAATTTATAATTTGAGTTGCTTATTCCTTAACTTGGTTTGGTATTGCATTTGAGCCAAATCGATCCACGGGGGGCAAAGTTATAAAGGAAAAACCAGGGTGACCAGAAAGTTTTGTCGTTTTTTTTGTTATGGTTTTTCGGATGTAATTGGAAAATTTGTGACCCTATTTTGTTCAAATTAATTATGTAGGTTAACTACATAAATAGATGATACCATGTTAAATTTCAGTCAAATCGATCCAAGGATAGTGGAGAAAGAAATAGTTATAGCCTAAAATAAGCCTGTTCATAAAGTTTTCCCGATGTATTTTAAAAAGTTATATACAGATTTCAATCAAATTTACGAAACTTGTTTATGCTGTTAGAGTCTAGCTTGTGAATTTGAGCCAATTTGAGAATGCAGAAACGAAGTTATGGAGAAAAAAACCTTGAAATTTTGAGTTAAGTAGAAAGTTCGTGGCGTTTTTTGTCCAATAGATGGCTTTAGAGTCGTATAACTTTAGTAGTTATAATCCTATCAAGTTATGTTATAGCGCGCTTAAAAGGTGATATTTTATAGAATATTTCTAAAAACATTGTGAAATTCAGGCACAACTAATTGGGGTAATTGGGTTTTGAAAATGAGCCAAAATTCTGAAAAAAATTCCCTATATTAATGCTCCATGTTTGGTACTACCGTCCGTCCGTTGACAAAATAACTCAAAAACGCGTTATGCAATTTTGATGAAATTTAGAATGCTACTTGGTTATTGCTATAGTGGTTTTGGTATTGCACTTCAGCAAAATTGAGTGAGGGGCAGCGAAGTTATTAAGGAAAAACAGGGGCGGCCATAAAGTTTTGTCGTTTTTTTTTATATAGTTTTTCGGGTTTAATTGGAAAATTGGTACAGCAATTTTGTTTAAATTAATTATATTGGTTGACTACATTAATAGACCATACCATTGTAAATTTCAGTGATATCAGTCTCAGGATAGTGGAGAAAGAAGTAGTCGTAGGAAGAAATAACCCTGTTCAGAAAGTTTTTTTGTTGTATTTTCAGAACTAATGCACTGATTTGAATGAAATTTGCAAATTAGACTTATGCTACTAGGGTCTGAGTTACTTACAAATTAGAGAAAATTTTGAAAAGGGCAAACAAAGTTATGAAGGAAAACCTCGATATATTGTTAGTTTTCACAATTTTTCTCTCCCATTTCTACCATAGGGCATCAAAAAATCGGCTATAGGCCGATTTTACATTACTTTACGTTTTTATCATAGTAGTGATGTCCTTCGACACTAGTCAATTTTTGTTTTGGTATCTATCCTTAAAGAATCTTATAAAATGTCTTTTGACAGACCGAAACTAGTCGATTTAATAATTTACTGTGTCCTTTTTTTTGGTGTCCAACATTTATTTTTAACTTTCCCGACAAAACGGATGCTTTTAGGTAAAGTATTACATTCGTACGAAAATCTAAAATATGTGCAAAATTTATTTCTTAAAAAATTTAGTTCTATCTCCGTCCGTCTGCTTCTTTAAATCGGTTATAAAATCTGAACGGCTAGTTTAATTTTCATGAAACTTTCACAGTTTGTGCATTGTGTAATGTCAATTGATATTAGATTTTGGGCGAAATTGCAACACTAGTTAGTAAAATTTTACGTATTTCAACTTAACTAGAGTCGATTTTCTTCAGAATTTCATTGTGACAACACTTTTTTTGTACCATTTATGGCAGCTAAACTACTAGATCGAATTCGACAAAATTCTCGCACCTAAATATTCGGGGTTAAGGCAGATCAGGTTAAGTTTTAAAACGAATTTTAAGGAAGACGCGGGACGGAAGCAAGATGAGAGAAGAAGAATGAATCGCAAGCGAAGCAGGGCGCGAGCTGGACCAGTGAGTTTTGAAAGGAAATCGAAATGGGATATTTAATTACATTTTGGAGCAAGTCCAATAGCGGCCAGCCGAAATAGAGGGAAATGTAAATTCACCGCTATGGTGTATTTTTTCATTTATTTGTATTCTTTTCTTATATTTATATACACTTTTCTATCAGAAAAGAAATCTAAAGGAAATAAATTTGCAATATTTGATTTTTGTAAATAGTGGTTGTCCATTATTTCAAAGTGATACAAAATCTATGTGCGGACGTCATTATTCTTTCTCTTGGAAAAATCGGGTACTGGATATTCTAAAAAAATTATAGTTTCAAAGATTGCTTCTTTTTAAAGTTTCAATCATTTGGCAAGGACCTAATAAAAAGTTTAAATGGCATTCATTTTTCTCATAAAATGAATGTTGATTTAAGGAAAATCTATGTCTTTAATTTATTGTTAATTAATAATAATTTATTTATGAACGCACTTGCTAGTGGTGACCTAATATTATTATAAAAACTAACCAAATGTAGTTTTCTTATTTTCGTGTTAGTCTATTTATAGTAATTGTTTTATCACCTCGACTAACAGAATTAAAATTTATTAATTTACTATTAAATCAATAAAAGTGTGTAGCCGCGGATCTTTATAAAAACATACTATTAAAGAAGGAAATGTAGTATATACACATGTTTGTTAAGGACGAGTCACCCTTTTTTCGGTTATTAATACTTCTTTATGGAATTTGAAAGCAATTTAAATATATGCTTAAGGGATTACTATGCACGAAACCAAATTACTAATTTTATAATTTAGTTACTATAATATTGATTGGAAGACGTTTGAATTTGACTAAAATTAGTCTAATTTCTTTGAATAATTTTCCATTGAAAAATTAAATTTTAAATACCATTATTATAGTTTATGATATTGCTAAGAATTTGGCCATAATTTGGACTTTTTATAAACTCATTCGAATCTTTCAAAAAATTTCAAAATATCGTTGTATCATTTGTAAAGAAAATACATTTCCCTTTAACCACCTACATAGTCTACTGCAAAATAACCACCCACTATTTTCTCATTAAATTTTCCTGATCAAAAAGTTTGTTTTTTTTCCTCAAAATGTCGCGTTTTTTTATGGTGGATTTGATCTCATTTCCTTTTCATGGGGAATTTTGCGAGTGATGGAATGAAAATATTCTAAATTGACGAATGTTTCAAAATATTCATAATGTAGTAAAAGGGCGACATCTCATCTGTTGTTGCCGAAATTTAAAAAGAATTTTTTTATGTTTATATGTTACAAAAACCTCCCAAGAAAATTTCCTTGGAAAATACTAACATTAAAAGAATAAGAATGGAAACATGAAAAACATTTCTAAAAAAAAATCAATGAAAAATTCACGGGAATAATCTGAATATAAGAATTCGGGGAAAATCAATTATCACATCTAAGTTCAAACACCGGAAAAATCTCTTTCATTTTTCCCTTAAGAAATTTCATATTTTTTGGGGGTGCGCTATGTATTCCTGTGTTTCTATTTGATTGGTTTATTATTATTTAAAAAAAAACGTCTTTTATTACCTGTTTATTTATCGAAGTGATAATAATTTGTTTTTAACGTATTTAACTTTTTTTTGGAGAAATCCTGTGTGGGTCCTTCAATTTTATTTTTCTATTTTTAAAGAAAATATCTTCCATAAATAATTCGTGCTGCTTCCAAGAGGTTCTATTTTTAAGCGTTATATAAAGTTTATGAACTTCTTCAATTAAAGTTCCAAAATAAAAACGCATAAAAGTTATTTGCGTCTAAAATTTATAATAATATTCAAATATGGAGATCGAATTTAGAAAATCTAAGTTTCTCCCTGGAAACAAACTTCGATATTGGATCAATTTAAATTATGAGCACGATGATTAAATATGATAGAAGGGCGTAGAGAGTGCGTGTGTAGGATAATCCAGATTTCTGGAAGAATTAGCCTTATTTGGGATTTTCTATTTTCAATGTGGGATAGTATATATGCAAACAGTAGATCCCATCAGGTTCTGTCATATTTTTTTAAAAATACATCCCCAGGGTTAAATAGGGATAGATTCTTTCGGTGTACACAACATTTCTATTCCAAGTAGAAGTTCAAGTACAGTGCGGACAGTGTAGGTAGAAAAAAAATCCTATTACGAAAAGATTTCGCTTCTGAGAAGTGTTTATAGCATCTGTTTGTTACAGATTCAAGAAATTTGGGTTAAGAAAATTTTGTTTCCGGATGGAAAATATTAAAGATGATGTTTTCGGGGCCTTGTAAAAGAAAGGAAAACCAAAATTCGTATCTTTTTTCTATAACGTTTTTATTAAAAATTAATGAGTATTCGTGTGAATATAAAAAATTTAGATTTCAAGAAAAAATTCAAGGATTCAAGTTTAATATTTAATGTAACGTTTTTTCGATAAAATAATATGTTCTCAAAAACAAGGATATTTAAGTTTAATTCAATCTTTTCGACGATTTTTTTTTGCATCGAAAAATTGTAACTCAGAATTTCCAAACAAAAATTGTTTAATACAATTTTTCATTAAAAAAGTTGAAATTAATTAAAACAACATTTTTAAAAGCTCACAAAAATTTGAATTTAAAGTTTATAGTATTTCAAATTTATGATGAAAGTTGTAATGTCTTTAAGCAAATATAAACACACAAAAATATTTATCATATTCGGAACCATTCTGGGAGTTTAAAATGGATTCTTTTTTTTATGCTCATAAATATGAGAAACACAATGTTGTTGCTATTGTTCTTAAGAATGGGTTTCCTGCAGTACAAGCTTTTACTCATTTGCATTCATGTTGGAACACTTTAAATAGTTGCTGGTTTATAGAATAAACTATGGGAAACCATGATAACACATATTTTGTATTCATTTATTTTGCGGGGGAGATCAAAATATTATTACAAAATAATTTTTTATTAAATTTAAAAATGGGTTCCGATTTCCCTTTGGATATATCCTGTTTTAATTCGTAACAATTTATTGGAATTAATTCCTACTCTTTTCATTACAGGACATTATTTCTTTCAAGAATTTATGTCCTTATTAATTAATTCAGTTTTATACAAAAACTGAGAATCAATTAATATCACGCTGTTAATTTAACAGTTTGACTCGTCGTTATTATTGCACTGAACTCAAAATATCGGGGACCTAAAATAACAACGACGAAAAGCAATTTCCCAACTGTCAGTTCCAGTTATACAATCATTTTGTTGTATTTTCTTCATAAACTAACGGTGACATGGGTTTTGTTGGGCGTTTTATTGGTTTGACTAATGTTTATTCATAAAGAAAAGATATTATATTATTTACCCGACATGAAACATAAGATTTTCATTTCAATTTTTTGTTGAAAAATACGTTTTTCAGGAACAGGTAAACGATGTTCGCTATTTTATTGATTTTTTATTGATTCGTTTCTGATTAAAACAAGAACAAACAAATTCTATTTAAAAGATATGAATTTTGTTATGAAAAACTTGAAAAAAGCTTAAATAATTTTATGATTTTTCATTGCTATTTTTAAATTTAAATTCATTTTGAAGTAATAAACCATGTTGGATTAAAATTAAATGCATTCTACCAGGAATCGAGTAGCAAAACATTTAAACCAAAGAAATAACTGAGGTGTGGAATGCATTTAAAACATAATTACAATGAAATTCAAATGCTGTTCATCAGATTTGCGTAATTTAAATCGTGGAACAAAATGCACTATGCTAAACATGAATAGAATTCGAACTATATATAATTGAAGTATACAAGCGATAGTCTATAGCCACAAAACAGGAGCACGCACATTAAAATTGAGTTGGTAGAATCATCATCATCATCAACTAGAAAACAGAACAACTTAATTGTTAATATAAATTGAACTTTTTTTTAAATATAAAATGTGCAATAAGCTTATGTGAATCCATCACGAAGGAGTAATTTCTCAAATCATTTAACAAGAAAAAAAAAAAGTTTTTCTGGCGCCTTTTTATAATTGACTTTCATAAATTTTCTAACCAATTTTCAAATCAAGCAGGAAGCGAAAATACATAAATCTTTCAGATGCATCAGTTTGTCGCCTAATCTTTGGAAATAAATGTTAGTTGTTTACTACGCAATTAGAATTTGATCCTTTTTACATCTAAATTCTAAGCACAGAAACTAATTTAATTTATCACAAACTCAAATTAGAAATGTTTAATAGGACACAGTATGCTCTTTTATAGTATTCAGTGATATTTAGTCATAATCTTATGATTCATTTAATAAAGGTTGAGAAAACAGCAAGTAATAACCCTAAACAAACGTAAGAATTTCAGTTCGTATTTCATATATATTTGGCATTTGATGTTGTACAACAACATCTTTTTTAATAAACCCGTCTGGCGCCATATGAACTTTATTATCACCAGGACATTGATGGTGGATGAAATGCATATCATACATGGGAAATTTACTGATGAAACATAGTCGACTTAGAGACGAATATTTCTCCAAAAAAATTGTATACTATCTCAAAATCTCAAAAAAAGTTGAAAAGATTATTTAAAGAGTATTGCTTTTTAGAGGAATATGATTTTGTATCTGAGTTAATTTTAAATCTTTTATAGTAATTTAATTTTCCTTCAAAGAACTAACGTTCAAAAGCGTTTCATATCAATCTAATGACATTATTTGAAATTTAACTTTTCTCAATCAAAAATGTCATGTTTCATGAAAATTTAAATGAATTCACATGTAAAGAAAATTAACTCATCGAAATCAGCAGTTCTTGAAACTAAGTTTTATCCTATATGGAATATTGATCATTTAACTTCATCCTTTATGAAAGTGACGAACTTAATTGCTTGTGCATATAAATTTATGTCGGTATACAAAGAGCATATACATGTTATTTTCCATGTTTTTCATGAGAAGTCTAGAATTAACTTCAATATATCAAAGTTAACACATGCAACCAGTGTTGAAAGCGCCATATTTAAAGATTTACGTAGGACGAAAATATATTAAAGGGATGTATATATAGAAAGTGTATGTGTGGTAATGTAAAATGGGATACATTCTAAACCCAATTGCATTTAAAGCAGAAAAATATTAAAAGCTCGTTTGACAGTAACGCTTGAGAAGATTTCAATTTTTGTGTATTTAAAAACTCTTTCAACTTTTGTTGGTGCGAAACATAGCTTTTAATAGTTTTACAAAGTCTGAAACATGTTTTTAAATTTTTCATATTAAATATTGTTGGTTCACTGATCTATGAAATTTGGTCGTTTACTTTCGTTGCTATGGAGTATAGTTTAGTTGAGTTCTGTTCTCAAAAATGGAAGTTACGTATGAGCTGTTCTTATTGTTATTTAAGGTACATAATTTTCCGTTGTTTTCAAATATTCCTTATTTAAAATTCACTTTTACTTCACGAAAATTGTATTAACAAAACATCTAAAATTTCATTTAAAACCTAGAATGAGTTGCGTTTTGAAGTCAAAGAAACTAATTCTTATCTCAATTTCAAAGAAACACCTCTTGTACAACATAAAGTTGGAAATTTTCTTTCGTAAATCGGTTTTAATGGTATGACATTTTCTTTTTTGTTTGATAATTCATTGGCACGTGCCATTTTGTCTTACCTTAACGATGGATAATGACTATAAAAGAAATAGAAATCTCGGTGGAAAAATATCCCTCAGGATCATTTTCTTTAGATTATTAGAATTTCATGTTTCCAAATTGAAATTGAGAAGAACAAAAAATAATTCTAGCTTTGATTAGATTAGAATTTTTTGTTAATGAGAACACGTGTATAATAACTTTCATTTTGAAACTTAAGATTATATTCTTTTCTATGGCCAAAGTATATTAAATTCCATTCTACTTGAATTGGTGCTAAATTTGGGAGACAGATGAATAAATAAATCGCGACATTTTAAAGATAAACAAAAAGAAAACACTCTTAAAAACCGGCTAATGGGTAGAATGAACTGAATTTGGTAACCCAACAGAGCAAAGACGTGTGTTATAAAAAATGCTATATACAAAATGGGATCCATATCTGTTCAAGTTTCATAACCATTGACCGCATTGAACAAATTTTGGCTGAAAACATTCAATTCTTAACCTGCTAAGTAAAATCCCATAAATTCCTATTCGCATAATCAGTTTCGGACTGCATTTGGATAATATAATGAAGTAATGGAAATGTCAGTTCGCACCCTTCAATTATATAAGGTACAAACATTGAAATTCCCTCTCCTTAATGCGACCACTTTTCGGCCCTCCTTTAACAAATAAGAAATTTCATTCGAATCATCAAACTAACAATTTATATGGTAACACAAAAATTTATTTTCGATACTCTTCAAACATCTCAAATTCTCAATTGTCCTGACCTGGAAAAAAAATGAAATTGTGACTAAATAGGCTAGGATTTCATATGAATGGGGTTGAATAACATCAATCGAAGAAATGATGCACTGCACTGACATTTATAATAAGAATTGAATCCTAGTGATGCAATTTGAAGATAACATTTATTTTTTGTATGATGAACTTCATAGTAAAAGGATTTTTTCATCCCTCCTTAAATAAATCGATTTATGGGATAGTCGCAATGCGCTAATAGTGCCGGCAACCATATTGTGGGATTCATATGTATGACTAAAAATAAGGATTTTCACTCTCAATTTTATGTTTCATTTTTATTTTTTCATAAGGAAAAAGGAAATATTTTTATATTGTAATATTTGAATGTTTGTTTGTATTGCAACATATTTCGATTGCAAATTCTTGTTATTATTATTTGAGCCAAAATAAATGTCCCATTTTGGTTCAGTTAAAATCGATTGTAGAAAATTTCCATCACCCTATTTATGAAGATAATCAAGTTAAAGACCTATAAATTACAAACTTGTCTTTTTGTTATCACATGAAGTTTCTCGTGTACCAACAATTAAATAGGTTTTGAGAACTACATCACACCTATTCCTTGAATTATTTACCATGATAATAATCACCAGACATATGAATACGACCATATTTTGTTAAAATTTCACTCACGAAATCATTATCATACGTCAACAGGTATCGATGCAACTTTTAGTACTAAAATTTTGTACAGGTTTGTCACTACACGGTCAGAAATATGGAAATATTTTATAAACCTTGATTTGGCGTAATGAAATTTTAAACTATTTCCGAGAATAATAAAGTTGCTTAACCGTTATTAAATCCCTGCATTTTAATATAGCAGTAAGACTGCCAGTAAAATTTTAAAATGTGGTAAGATATCCGTTTTGCCTAAAGAACTTAATTCTGTACGATTAAATGTCAATTTAACTAACACCAGTCACACATGGTTTCTTTTATAGCATTTTAAAGAAGCTTAATTAAAATTTTTATAAGTTTATAGAACTGTTTAATAAATTAGTTTAAAACTGAAAGTCTTCTTGTTTTTAATTAAACTAAATTAAACTTTTTTTTGCTGGATCTATATATATTACGATTTTGATTAAAAAGTAAACCCAAATTTTCCAATCGTGCAGGATTTATTGGGATAAATTTACGTCCTAGTTACAGCATATATTTTGATAGATTTTAAATTTTTTTTGAATTGGAAATATGAATTTTCAAAGTTGATTAAGAACCGACTGGCTTGGATTTTTCAATTTTCCTTTCTGCCTTCTCAACAGTATTTAAATGAGAACACGAAAATGATATAATAACTACGATAATATAGGCTTTTAACTTTGTATATGACTGAATTCGAAAATTTACGACCTTATGTGTTTTAATGAAGGAAATTCTTGGCATGTTCATGTTAAATATTACTCAGAATGGAAATTTATGAATGTTTATAATTTAATTTTTTGACACTGTATTTTTGGGGATTCATTAAGGACCTTATACGAAATATACAAATATATATGTGACCACACCAAAATTTGATCTGATAAAACCATATCGAATGGAAACTTATTTATGAGCCAGATAACAATTTATCCTTCATTCTAGTCGGTGTATACAATGGGTAACAGAGAATATATAGGCTTTCAACAGTAAATTGTTATCTCGTAAGTTCTTAAGATAGATATTTGAAACTGAATAGTTTAGTGTCCTTATTTATTATTGTCTCGTGTTTTTTTTTCCTGGTCGAACAGAAGATGAACACTGTTTATCTTGTCTTCTAGAATGTGATATATATTTTTTAATATAAATTTTATATCGTTCAATCTTTACTGTACGAGTTTTTGGTCTTATTGCAATTGTTTTTTGTTCTATGAAATTTATAAAAAATCAGTCACCAATTTCAATTGAAAATTATCAAAAAAATTAAAAGTTTTCACAGATATATCTAGAATAGTCTAAATTCGTGTACATCCTATAAAAACCTCGAATTTTGAAATACATATATTAATATGTCTCGCACTAAACCGAAAAGATGGGAAATCAACCTATTTTGCAGCTATTTCAAGGACATTCCTAAGGCAGTATGAAAGACAGTGATTTTCATTTTCTTCAAATCCAGACGATTAAAGTTTTTATGGAAACAATTTTACGATAAGTTTTATTATCAGTTTTTAGGATAATTTAATTGACTTTATATTAAATCACTAGAACATTAAAAGAGCCCCCAAAAAACAACGTTTTATATAAAATTTTATGTTGTTAGAAATTTTCCGTGTCGTGATAGAAAATTGATTAGTTTTATAGACTTTTCCTTTCAATCTGGTCAAAATTAGTCATTTCAGATTTCTTTCTTTATTAGTTTTATTATTATTGTTTAATAAATTAATATTTTTTACTAACTAATAAAATTCATTTTGAGGGTTCATCTAGCCAAAAAGAAATTATTGACTTTTTTAATACATAAAAAAATATTTGAATTATTTTCATTATATAGTAATTTTATGAAAGAAATTTTCTTTATAATTTTCTTCATGAGAAACAATTTCCAATAAACTGAAAATTTTATTCATAAAAGCGATTTTAAATTAAAATTCGAAAATAGTTGAATTTTAGTTGAAACGAAACTTTTCCAATATAAAATATAAAATTTTCCTGTTTTTCCATATAAATGCATTTGTGTTGTTGTCGTCGTCTGTCATTCACTGATTCTTAAATTTCCAATTAAAATTCAATTTTGAAATTGTTAAAAGTGTTTTAAAGAAAGCTCAAAATGTAAATACTTCAGTTTTCTTACGACACAATAAGGAATTTCTAGTTACAAAGTAAATTTTAGAAAAACTATTCTGGAATATTTTTGGACAAGAAAGAAAGTAGATGGAATTTTCTTTCTGCTAAAAAAAAGAATCCAATTTTAGAAGATGTCTAGTTTCATATAGATGAATTTCATTGTTGTCATGGATTTTGGATGATTGTCTTCAATTCCATAGTGATGAGATTAATTGAAATTTTGTTCATTCTTTATTTTAAATCTTGTTTTTGGTTTCTTATTTTGGATATATAGTTGTCAAAAGTCGAAAGTCGTCTATATTTATTCACTGAATTATCTAAAAAATATGTTTTCCGTCTTAATTTCCTTTTTATTGTCAAGTATGTAGTATCCTTATCGATTTAATATGGCATATTATATTCTTTAGCCACAGGTCAACTTCGCTGTGTATCATCTAAAAAGTTTCATATTCTAAATCTCGAATTTTTCTTATTATATCCAATCGATTTTCCCAAGTTTTTCTCTTGGATATAATAAAATATTGTTCACCCTTTTTTTCTTAGTCAAACATATATGTTGAGTGAGGTTTTCTATAGTTTTTCAAAAATGGTCAAACAGAAAAAAATTTAACACTAAGATTGTTGACGAAAGAGAATTAGAATTTTTCCCATTTAAAATACTTTTAAATCGTGTGAATATTTACTAAGAAAATATTTGCAAAGATTTGATGACTTTTTAAGGGTGGGGAAGTCAAGAAATATAGGACTTTATGACGTGATCTGAATATTAAAAAATTATTAAAATCGACAACATACATCGTAGATTATGTAGAAAAACGTGCAGATTCTATCATATTTGAATGGTTTTTTACGATTTTAAAATAAATTTCTAAAAAAATGAGTTCTTATTAATTGTTTCGGCATAAATGATTTTAAAAGCTCTTGCACGAAAATGTTATAATCCTTTTATAGGTGCATGATTATTCTCATATCACTACGGTCCAGACTACTCTTATTATGCTACTGAGTTGTTATTCAGAAATATGAGATGAGTATCCCAAAAAGGCATTCAAATAGATAATATTCCATTAAAATCTTCACAGAACTGTGTTAAAGGATTTTTCATATACCGAGGATTTTTAGGTAGTTTAATTTTCATTGAAGTTTTTGTTCTTAGATTTAAAATATTAATTTCAACTCAATCGATGGTTTTTCTTCTTTAAATGGAAAATCTAGTTATGAATTCCAGTTCGTTTGTTTGCCTTGAAGTGTAATTATTCGTTTTTGGGGAGTAACCCTCCAAAACAAAAAAAGAAAAGTTCCTCCTATAAATTCTTCGGTTGATATATTTTGCATATTTTAACTTTGTATAAAAAAACACAAAATAAAAATTAAATCCTCCAACCCTGAAGGTAATAAAGAAAAAAAAGTCCTGAAGAAAGTTCCTTTAATTAAATTTCATTTTCTTTACAATTTATTCTCTAATTAGATTGATTGTAAAACCATTTTATGTTTTTGTAGGATGGGGCTATTATAATCCTCATTTTATAATTTAAAACTACACTTTTAAGGTACGAGATTGTGTTATCATGCTTTTGTAAGAAGTTCATAAAGATAGATATAGTTTAGCAACAATAATTTAAACTTTAATTACTAGTTTGAAATAAATTATAATTTATCATAGTTTGTCACAAGTCTGCACTATATTTTATATTCGTTTAATGTTTATAAATTCTTACCCAACTAACATTTTCAGTATCTTATTAACATATGGCCACTAGTGATTGAAACGTGCTAGCGACTATAAATGCTAGCTGGGTAGTTTTATTTGGATTTGGAAATTATTTCAATTTCCCTTTTTTTTCTTTTAAATTTTAAAAAGAAAGAATATATTTCCACACATCTATTTCAAAAGTATTTCATTTTTTCGGAAAATTATTTGAAAAGTTTTTGACATACAAAAGCTATTCAAAAACCTTTTCTTTAATAAAATACAAATGCAAAAAAAAATGTTGTTCCATTTTCTTTTTAGCAGGAAATTTGATCTAAAAAAAGTTCAGCACAAGTTTGGTATTCGCTATAAATAATTCGGTATCCAATTTGTGGTTGAAAAACAAATAAATTCACAAAAAACGCCGAGTATAAAAAATCTCTCTCATCATAAATAATCGCACTTTCCACCATTTTTATGTCAACGAAAATTTGCATATTTGTTCGCGTTTGATGACGTTTTACGAATAGTACCCATATATATGACTCTGACCGGTAAACCGTGGAAAACCTAACGAAATTTATTGAATAATGTTCCAGTTTTGAGTATATGGCATATAGAAGGTGGATTTTCCGAAATTTTTGTTTAAATTGTAGGTTCTTTTATTTTAGTTCGACCTACTTTAAAATGTTTGGCAGTACTTTTATTTGTTTTATTGAATGTATTTTGGTTCTATATATAACGACGAATCTTTAAATCACGTAGTATTGTAAATCAAAGAAAAATAAAAGTTGGACAAAAATCTTCGAAATATGTGGCATTCTAAGTTAAAGCAAATAAACAAGAGAAAAACTTTCAAGTTGAATTCTTAATAAAGTTTTTATTTCTTTCAGTTTTCGAATTTTCCTTAAGAATTCTTCTAACATAAAATAAAATATTTAATTAAAGTCGTTTTTAGAAAATTTTCTATATAAGAAATATAATTATGTCACATATAAATCCCGAGAAAATCTTCCTAATAAATTGGTTCTATTACTTTTCAATACGATTTAATTCAATTTTACGATATTATATTCTGAATGAATTTTTATCATTTTTCTTGGAATCCTATAAAGTACTTGAACCTTAAATCCTTTGGTACCTATTCAATTCCTAGTAAAGCACATCATCCTGATTAAATTTTATGGCGCCATATGGACGACTTCATATAAAAAATTGGTTTAGAGATATTACTCTTTAACCATTCCCTATCCAACTTCCACCAGCTTTAATGTAACATTTCCATTAAAATGTACATGCATCAGGAGGCAGGGAGTGAATTGGCTAACTTTTTCTTTTCCTTTTTTTTTACTTCTTATTTTATACAGAAAAATTTGCATATGAATTTTTTCTTTTTTCCATCATAATTTTTTTTGATAGTTCTGTTACAATAACGACTCCCAATAATGTTCGCTACACTTTTCTGTATTGTATAGAAATCTTATATATGTAGTACATTGAAGGATAAAAACATTTTCCAAGATAAACATGTCAAAAGTTAAGTGCTTGGGGAAGATGGTGGATTAAAATAAATTCATATATGTCCATTGTACCACCATTAGAATGTGGTGATATGAAAAATAGAAATACAAAACTTAAAAGCCATAGAAAATGTGGCGACTTGGGTGTTACTTTATTAAATGAAACTAAACTCTTTTATTCTGGACTGTTATATATATAAGAAGTTGTTAAACGTTGCAATAAATGTTTATCAGCAATAAAATTGCAGGATTTTTTTCTTACTTCGATGGAACAATATCACCCACATTTTCAAAAAAAATAGCTAGAATCTAATAAAATAATAGGTTCTGGGTTATTTCTAAGATTGACGACTTTAACTAGTGATTATGTTACTCTTGGGTATATAATTTGTGCTTTAGGGTTCCCCTGTTTCTTTTTTTTTTCCATATATTCGACGACATGATTTCATATTAATAAAATATCCAACTTGTTTATTTTTTCAATTAGTACCTTATTTTACGTACGTACTTGTTCAAAATAATTGCTGAGGTAGTTTTGGGAATGAAAATCTATATTGAATTGTTTATTTTACAATTTTCTTAATCCCACCGTGAATTTCGTACACGCATTTCTTTGTCAGCAGTCATATGAAATTCTTATACCTATAATTATATTTAATACAACTTATATAGTCGACTTTACTTTGTAATATTTATAATGTCTCTTGTGAGCATTGTAATTAAGTCAAAATGAGAATATTCACCATATAAATACGAATTATATAGACCACATGTGCTGCCACCTATTACCAAATGAATAAAACACAAATTTAAATTATTCAAGCCTGTGTCCTTGTTCATATGTTTCCGTTTTCGAATAGAAAACAGGAGCTGTTCTAAATTGTAGTAGTTAAACAAATAAACGGTGTGAATGGGGTGCGAATATACAGGTTTCTTGGTGGATTTCGATAATTCCTATAAAATGGAAATGGAAAAATTATACATATACCCTTAAAATTAATTCTTCCTATATACTTAAAATTGTATTGTGCAAAATTTGTGATTGTTAATATAACAAAACTTAGTATATAGATGATTCGGGAGTTTAAAGTTAAAAGACATAGCAGGTGACATAGTTCACACATTAATTTTCTTGTTTAGAAAAAGCATGATTTTTCATTTTATTATACTCTATCGGAACAGCTACACAATAAGGGAAAACATACTATTTTCAAAATTGCTTAGAAAAACAAGAAACTTATTTCTAAAGTCTTCAAAAGGATGAGAATTATAGATGATTTGCATAAAATAGGGTTCTTTAAAAGTATAACTAGAACAGAATTTTTTGGGTGAAATTCATAATGAAGTTCATTTATTTTATTTGAAGGTATTTTCATTTCGGGGAAAATTACAGGAAAAACCTAATGAAATGAAAATGATGACATTACATTAATGAGATTATTAAAATACTCATAATTACTAAGAAATATTTTTCCAATTATATTTATGGTATTAATGGTTCAAAGCTTGATAGAGTTTTCTTTGGAAGTTTTGAAATGGGATTTTCCAAAATATACAGAAGAAAAGGGGAGTAATCCAACGAAGAAACTATTTAACATATGAAATTAGAGCTATTTTTTTAAATTTTTGTGTAAGTATTAGTTTTGAATTTTCCACTTAGAAAATTATTGTTTATGTATTTCCACTGTAATCTTCGTATCCGACTAAACGAATGCAGTTCCTCATCTCTTTAATGTAGAGAAAATGCTAAACCCTTTAATTAAAAATTGTTGAAAATATTTTGTACAAAAAATTCATATGAATGCATTGATTGCAAGCATTTTCATGGAAAGTGGATTAAAAATAGTTGTACTATAATTTTCTAGAACACACAAAAACTACCCAAATTAACCCTCAAGAATTGGATGCATGACGGTGAATGAACTTTAAATTAAATTAATTATTTTAACACTTTGCATCAGTAAAAAGTTATCTCGATTAGTAAATTTCAATACGTATTGCCTAAAGCATAAAATAGTTCATATAAATATTTTAGGTTTATTTTTGTTGAATTTTCTAAAACAAATTTAATTAAATAATCAATAAAAAATCGAAAAGTGTGTATGAAGTTTTTAAATGAACTTTTTAATGAAAATTCAATCGATTTTTGTTAAGAAAACTTCTATACTATTTCTAATTCCTGTGGCTGCACGAAGAACAATAAACTAACTGACTTAAACTTGAATTCAGATCTGATGCTAAAATTTTAAAACATTTTTAAAGTTATCTGTATTTTGGCGAAACTTAATTGTGTTTTCTGGTGAAATTGTCGATTTCGTATGGTGGTTGTCGGATAAGTGAGGAGGAAAGAATTGAATTCTTTTATTTATTATGATAAAAGCTGTTTCCTAAAAAACTGTGGGTTCGAAAATATTTTCAAAAGATTTTAATTCTAATTTCCTATATTTATATTCCCTCATACTCCAAAATTATTTATCCTTTTTAATATCATGTCTAAATGAACATCAGAAAAAAGGTTTGAAAATGGTGAAATGGCCAGACAATTTATAGAGTCAGTATTCCCTTTCCAACCAAATATTATTCTAGACATGTTTGCTATTCGGGTTTCCCTTACATTCATACATGTTTCAAGTAAAATATGTGAAGAACTAAATTCATCAGGTCAAATTCATAGACAGTCATGTATATGAAATAGTTTCCGGCCATGAAAGATTTCAATATAATGATTATAATAGCCAGAGAAAAGCCTCATAATTTGATGCAAGTATTCCTAAGTATATGTTGTGTCTATACTAATAGAATTCAAAAAAGGTTACTTCTGTAAGATTGTAATTTGAGAAAGTAAATTTCAATTTACTTAGAAACTCTTTCATTGGTTAATTACTTCGTTTACTTGAAACTCACGCATTACCAAATTCAAAGATTGATTTGAAAGAGATTTGAAACCAGCTTAAATTGATAGACGCTTGCGAGGAAATTTTGTTTCTAGATTAGGTTTCGGCTCTGTTCGTACTCTATTTTACATTTGTAAGTCGTTCTGAAGTCGATCTAGGCTTATTTGCAAATTTCAATCAAATTGCAATTACATCATGTAAATGTAGTAATAGTCGACTTTCGTTCCGAAAAGTTATTTTCTTTCCATTGCTCGACATAAAAGAAGACGAATCATTTTTGTCGGAATCTTCTACTAGTTTTTAAGGAATATCAAATAGGTGTTGAGAAATTTTCTAAAATAATTATATTATAGAATAAGAAATAAATGACAAGGATCA
Organism: Xylophagus ater; assembly: GCA_963422695.1. NCBI lineage: Eukaryota > Metazoa > Arthropoda > Insecta > Diptera > Xylophagidae > Xylophagus > Xylophagus ater. The sequence continues at coordinate 6,000,898 of OY730486.1, read as the reverse complement.
ATATTTGGTTACATCTTTTATTCGCTTTTACTATTTTTTTCTCTTATGTGGTATGAGTATGTATGCGTAGACACAATATCATCTATGGATTAAGGTGAATATTTCACATATAGTTCCTATGTTATAAGAAAAGCTGGGAAAATACGAAAACCTGGAATTTTTCTCATACATGACAACTATTTAAATTAGATGTGAATAAAATTCATTCAAATAACTCGTATGTACAATTTTCTCATGCCTTTCAACGTAATTCAATTTATATCGATTTAGAGTAAATATATATATTTGTTTTAGCTTTATATATACTTGTTCTTTTTTTGTCTCAGTTAATTTGAATTTTAAATTTTCACCAACGAATAATAATAAGTCAGGAAAATTAGAAAAAGAAATACATACTAACAAGAAAAGTTAACAAGACATATTTTCCACTCTAGATATTTTTCATGGCATTATTTAATTTCCCATAGAAAATGTTGAATACAAAAAAAAAAATGAAAATGAATTGAATTTTCTATAGATGAGATGATTTGTTATTTGTTTTTAATTTAATTTCTATTGAAATAAAAAATTAAAGAAAATGTATTCACGCTTCATATTGTAGAATGACAAAATTCTACATTAGCAGATATTGGTTATATTTCATGAGTAAAAACCCAATCCATCTCATACATGTAGCCAGGATCGCATATATGTTTTTCTCTAACTAAAGGAAGAGATAGAGGCAGCTAGTTCTAGCTCTGGTAGACTAGGACTTGTTAGTTCCAGAAATGTCAATTGTGTAATTAATGTATAGAACTACAATACACATATAAAGTGTACCGAACCTAGTTCTAAAATACATTAGGTGTTATTTCTTTATTGTTAAAATTCTTGAAAATGTTATAAAGAAATGATTAATAATCTTAACATGAATGGGAAATTAATAACTCTTCTATCATAATAAAAAGATATTTCATTTTATATCATATTTACAGATAAGAGTTTTCTTTAAAATTCATTTCCTATTCATTAATTCGAATTCTATATTCAACTTAATAAATCAAAATATAAATTCGAAGGCGTTTAAGGTGAATAACAAAAAAACAGCAAAGAAATTTGAACATTAACTCAATAATGAGCCACCGAATATCGACTAACCATTATTACAAAGTGTTGCAGCCTAATGGTTTCGTATTTTTTTCTTGTTCCCTTACAATCCACCAATTTATTTGTTCCACAATGTTATTATATAATAACTTGATATAGCGAATTCATTTTCCGAAACTCTTCCCAATAAATTTTCACCCAACATTTGCAAAAAAGGACTTGTGTGAAAGAAGAATATTTTCTGTAGGAAAATATGGTTATGGTTCATTGGTTTCGAGTTTTCTGTTAAAGAAAAAGAACTTGTGCTTTTCCTTCAGAAAAATTTATCGATGTTCAATAATGCGTGGAATTTTTATATAGAAAATTGAAGTAAATTTTCCGGAACAAATTAATGAATAGCGAAAAAAAAATAATGGAACATTTAAAACACATGTATTAATTCAATTTTAATAATTTTCTATATTTCCAAATACTTAGAAGTTAATTAGAAAAACTTGACTGACACTTAATTAAGATCACACATTGTAATATATCTTAACCTAATTATCACCTGAATACGATGATGTCTACTATTTCAAAGACATGCCAGAAAAAAAACAAAACAAACTAACTAAATAAATAAACTAAAATCTAGGCTAACAACTTAATTCGTCCTTAAATGTGTAGAAATCCCCAATTAATTTCAAGCTTATACACGCAATGTGGTTCTAAAAATGATTTCCTTTGTCTATGATAATTCGAATCAGGAATATAATTCGTAATGAAAAATTCAGATTAAATCAAAATTCCATTAATCAACAAAATCACCTTCTTTAAGGGATTTTCTGTAAGAAACTGATATATTTTTTTGGAATATATTGAAAAAGAATTCTCTTGTAAGAGATTGGGAAAACATTTTTGGTGGCCACATGGGCTTTTTCAGGGATTACATCTACTTATTAAATAGATATAATTTCTATCCTTTACGATTTTGGTGAAGTTGAAGAATTTCAATTTTACAACAAATTAAAAATATCTCGAAATTATTTCATTTATTCCAGGAACACAAAACTCAAATAGACTTGTAAACTAGTGTAAATTGGTTCTTAAAAATCCCTTCAAATGATAAAATTCTTAAGTCTCTTTGATATTTTTTCCTTATTTGTATATTGTTGTTTTTTTGGATTAGGATTCAAGAAAGAACATCACTAGATTTCCATTAGCATTCATCGTAACAAATTTTCGACAATAACCTAAATGCCATTGGCAATATATATGTAGTGTAGATACTTGTGGGTGCGAGTACCGCGAATACTTCCTTATAAATTACTTCGGTATGGTTTGGATGGATTATTTTATGATTTTAAAATGCCTTCTAACTCTGAAGAAGATTTAACAATTCACAAAAATTTGAATTGCAAAGAAAAAACCTCCGACAATGAACAATTTGAACCAAGAAGTTAAGCTAACAAATGATGGGACTTCTAAAATGCTAATGAGGATGTGAAAGTTAGAGGCCGTTTTTAACAGATTGTGTGACAAGTCATTGGAAATATATTTTAGGAAAAGTCATCATTTTCAGGATAATTATGCATAAAAGTTGAATGGGTATTGAGTGAAGCTTAACAGCTTATGAAACATTGAAGAAATCATGGTTATGGAAAATTTCTTAGGTCATTTTAATTGTAGATTTGATACGGAATTTTATATGATGTCAAATGATACATAATGTGTACATTTATTTAAGATTAATAGATATTTTAGAAGGATAATAAAAATCTCGAGAAAATTGCAAATTATTTCCCAGTATTATAATCGAAAGCTAAAATCTTTAACTAAATACGTGTTTGGATTCAATTATTTGATCTCATTTAGATAAATCCATATATGATTGTAGTTTATTTAGCGTTTTTGAGTCAATAGGATATGGTACATAAATCTAGACTAATCATGAAATGGGTTTATTAGTCTCCAATCGTTAGTTCGTACATTTTTTAATTCTTTAATTAACGTGACCTCAATTTAGATACGATTCTTTCCTGTGCCTTTCTATCTAAAAAACTTGTTTTAATTAAAATTTCCTGTGATTTATCTTACTTTCAATTTCTTCTCAAGACAATAAAAGGTCTATAAAAACGGCTAAAAGGCAAAAAATAGAAAACATAAAGTAACTGAAAATCGGCCTATAGCCGACTTTTTCATTCCCCATGGTGGAAATTGGGCAGAATAACAGCCAAAACTAATAATATTTCAAGGCTTCTTCTGCATAACTATTTTCTCCTTCTTTTAATTTGGTTTAGCAGGTAACCTGTGGCCTATTAGCATAAATATCTTCTGCAAATTTGATTCAGATAGATGTATTCGTTTTTAAAGTACATCAAAAAGTTTTTATGAACAGGCTTTTTATTCCTATAACTATTTCTTTCTCCGCTCTCCTTAGACCGATTTTACTCTAGTGACAAAACTAACATATCCTCTCGCAAACCTTACCAGAGGGCATATCAAAAATCTGATTTAATAAATGCTTTTCAATTTGTCTCTTTGGAACACTTATCACTTTAATAACCACAACAATATTGCCAAGAATATAGTCTCACTTAATTTTCATTATGCCAGGATATTAGTCTTGTTTTTTGGAATTATCATGTTCGGAATAGCATCTATAGCTTCTTCCAATCCCCATTTTCACAAAAAAAACAAAGAAAATTTCCCTCAAACGGACTTATATAAGGTTTACATTCTTCTTTTTCGCCTTTGGACAAAAGTTTTTCAATTAATTTTCTGCTCTGTTCTTATTTTTATGGTGAAGAGAAGATGAAAGTACGCTATCTTGTTTTCCTCCTTGAAGCATACTAAACAAAGTTTTGTTCCGGTGGGAATTTTTAGGGTCGTTTTTCTTTTTCTTTTCAAAATAATTAAAATTTAAGCTGGTATTTGGTAAAAATGATAATTGATTGAAAATCAATATATCTATGAAAAACTCAAATTTAAATCGAGTAAAAGATGTGATTAATAATAGACGATGATCTTAGTATCAAATGGAGCTCTGTCAAAATTTGAATCCTTTCTTTTTTTGTACTTTTTCTAAAATACAAATGACATAATTATTCTGGGATATATTTGAATATATATTGCACTACACATCACTAGAAATTCCTGGAAATATTTTGATTTCTTTATTAAGTAAATTCAAATCAAAATATTTCCAGAAAGCTCCAAAATTAAATTGTTTACCGAGCCCGAGACAATACAATACACTTCTCTGAAATAATGTGAACAATAACAATGAATCATGATCAGAAAGTATTCACAATACAAGAGCTTTCGAGAATTATTGCTTTGTGTGTTGTATAAAAATTTCGAGAAGTTGCCATCTAATACCCAAAAGCCAGCGAAAGTCTGGACTTTTCCAGAACTCTCCAGATACACACACCAATTAGGTATAAAAGCAGCGGAGGATTGAGTCTGAAAATCAATTCAAATCTGAAGTCCAAACTGTGTACTTGAAACATTCGGAGTAAAACAGAAGCTTTGAAATTGTGATCAGTTATTAAAATAGTGAATCTCTAAAACTGTGATAAATCGATTCTAATAATTAAATTATTGAAAGACAAATATTTTTAAGACTAATTGTAACGCAGAAAAAATTATAAATAAACTTTATACACTAAATTCACATAAATAAAAAGTGTTATCATTTTAATAACATCGAACCGAAAGAGTAGCACGTCACAATATTTTAGGTCAACAATCTCGATTTAGATTCTTTATTGGCGGAAAATGTTTACATAGTGGATCATTAAATCATAATATCCAACAAAAAATGAAAATAGATTTTATATAAGCAAGACTATATCAATGAGTTTAGAAAGGATGATAAAGCTTATCCCAATCATGAAGATGTGATCGACCTTATTTTATTTTATTTACTGGTTTTTAAGCTAAAAAGTGATGGCGTCAAACATTCAGTAAACAACAAAATAAGCTCGTCAAATTGATTGAAATGGGTGCCCTGAGTAAGTTAACACTATTCACCCTTGAGGCTCGTCTTACTTTTTCTTTTTTTGAATATTCATTTTCTGGGTATTATAAGCAAACAAAGTATTAAGTTCGGAGATGAAAGGCAAGTGTAGGCATGAAATTGGATATTCATTATGAAAGCTTTTATGGTAGTGTATTTATAATGTGATCCGGAAAATGAACTTTAACCATAGAGAACTGTATATAAATTATATTAATAATATTTTGTATCACTTTATATGGACAAAATACCTAAAATTGATCACATACGTCATTAGAGAATATTTCGTTTCGTTTGCACAGTGGAAGTTTCATACAGTCAGACTGCAATTTATATAAAATTTATGTCTATAAGTCTCCTTAATAAAAATTGGATTCAATATTTTTAACTCTTTTAGATGATATACTGAAGTACTATTTCATAAGATTTATAATAGTTTTATATTTAAAAAATGGTAGTAAAAAGGAAGCCATTAATCGTGCAGACTTTTATTGGCTGTTATGTTCATATTGAAGCGAAATCATTCAGTAATATATTCTTACATTGCGTATCACTTTTAAAGTCCATTAACCTTAAAAACTTACAAACTTCCCTATGGTATCTCGAGTGAAACAATCTAAGTTAATTCTATAACAACTAAAAATTGGTTCTATACTATTCTTATTTGTTCACATTTTCATATTTTCATAAAATTACAATTTTGCTTATTTTCCCTTACAACAAATAACCAGAAATAATTTTGATTTTGATATAATTTTCTCATAAAAATTTTCACATATTTGAAAGTTCTTGTCTAAGCTTTATTTGTTTAAAATACAAAAGTTATTATTATTATTTGGGTAACCCATAATTTGCATGGATGGATACACCAGAAACCTTCCAGGATATAAAGAGAGATGTACATATTTGTCTAGCCCGAGGGATTCTTACACATAGGAGGACCAAGCGAAGAAAACTTTTGTCAGTGAAATGAGTCTGGTGAAGGACATTCTATGAAGTTTTCGGTGAGAATATTATAATATTATATGAAAATTTTGTAACACTCTAAAATTTAATAAAATCCATATTTGATAAGTGTTCACATGGGTTAAGTGTAATTAAGTGTTCTTTTTTAAATAATTTGATATTAATGTTTTGAATATCATAAACAATAATTTTTGTAATTTCCCGATGGCTGTGGTTTTAAATCGATATACAATATACAATATTTTGCACATTTATTATTGGTTATTGATGCATGTATTGCACAAATAATCCGATTACTAGTATGATCCTGTTTTCACCAGAATCCGGTTAAAAGTTACATACGTTTATTTTCTAATAATTATTGTGCGAGAAACATTATCTGATAACATTCAATAATGTTAATGAATTGAAAAGTTTAGCCCTTTTGTTGTTCATTTAATTGAAATTTTAAAACAATAAATGTCCAAAAGGGGACGTATGAACTCTATCAGTATATATGTATATAGTAAAGTCATAGAAAGCTTGGGAATTATAATAATTTTGATACCATATATAGTTTTTCGAAGATTGTGAAAGTCCTTCCCATTCATGGTCACCATGATAATATCTTTCAAAATCCTTCAATTCTCATCAAAAAAATTTATGGAAAGCTTAGTTAGAGATACAGAGTATATTAGTTTTGTCACTACATTTGTGACGCATTGAAATAATCATCGTAGAAAGGGTACAGTTGCGTAGAGAATCAAAAGCTATATCGATTTCTGCATGTTCGTCCGTCTGTACGTACACAAGATAACTGAAAAACGCGTTCTCCAATTTTGATGAAATTTACAATGTGACTATATTTTTTGAAGTGAAATACTTCTATGGGGGCGTTTAGCAAAATTATGTCACGATTTTGTGAAACGAAACGTTACATTACATAATATCTCATTATATGGACGTCCTAGATGATTACAATGTTCAACAATATTGTGGAGGTTGTGATTAGAATTATTTTCGTTGAAGACGAAATAGTTCTATCTATCACCGTAATAGCGCTGTAGTCGATACAAATTTTTGAAATTTTTTAATACTTTTTATGTAGACGTCGTACACGATTGAAATGTTCAACAAAGTTGTGGAGGTTTTTATGGGGATTATTTTCGTCGAAGACACAATAGTTCTATCTCCCACCACTTCGGCGCTGTATTCAATAACAATTTTTTAACTTTGACGAAACGTTACATTACAAAATATCTTATTATATGGACGTCCTAAACGATTACAATCTTCGGCATTATTGTGGAGGTTATAATGAGTAAGATTTCCGTCACAGACCAAATAGTTCTATCTCCCACCACTTCGGCGCTGTATTCAATAACAATTTGACGAAGCGTTACATTGGAAAATATTTTATTATATGTACGTCCTAGAAGAGTACAATGTTCGGCAATATTGTGGAGGTTATAATGAATAATATTTCCGTCACAGACCAAATAATTCTATCTGCCACCATATTGGCGCTTTTTATACAGAGGTTGTACACGATAGAAATGTTCGGCAAAGTTGTACAGGTTTATATGGCGATTAATTCCGTCGAAGACACAATATTTCTATATCCAACCACTTCGGCGCTGTAGTCGATATCAATTTTTGAAATTTTTTCTGAACTTTTTATATAGAGGTCGTACATGATTGAAATGTTCGACAAAGTTGTGGATGTTTGTATGAGGATTCTTTCCGTCGAAGACACAATAGTTCTTTCTCCCACCACTTCGGCGCTGTATTCAATAACAATTTGGCGAAACGTTACATTACAAAATATCTTATTATATGGACGTCCTAGATGATTACAATCTTCGGCAATATTGTGGAAGTTATAATGAGGAATATTTCTGTGGAAGACCAAAAAGTTCTATCTGTCACCGTATTGGCGCTGTGGTCGATACAAATTTTTGAAATTTGTTTTGAACTTTTTTTGAACTTTTTATACAGAGGTCGTACACGATTGAAATGTTCGGCAAAGTTGTAGAGGTTTTTATGGCGATTAATTCCGTCGAAGACACAATAGTTCTATCTCCCACCACTTCGGCGCTGTATTCAATAACAATTTGACGAAACGTTACATTACAAAATATCTCTTTATATGGACATCCTAGATGATTACAATGTTCAACAATATTGTGGAGGTTGTGATTAGAATTATTTTCGTTGAAGACCAAATAGTTCTATCTATCACCGCATTAGCGCTGTAGTCTATAAAAATTCTTGAAATTTTTTAAAACTTTTTATGTAAAGGTCGTACACGATTGAAATGTTCAACAAAGTTGTGGAGATTTTTATGTCGATTAATTCTGTCGAAGACACAATAGTTCTATCTCCCACCACTTCGGCGCTGTATTCAATAACAATTTTTGAACTTTGACGAAACGTTACATTACAAAATATCTTATTATATGAACGTCCTAGACGATTACAATGTTCGGCAATATTGTGGAAGTTATAATGAGGAATATTTCCGTCGAAGACCCAATAGTCCTATCTGCCACCGTATTGGCGCTGTGGTCGATACAAATTTTTTAACTTTTTATTTGGAAAAAATCAAACATAGTAAGAGGTAGGGAAAACATGGTGTTCAGAACTACTGAACATGTTTAATCATGATCGCATGCATACAGGCACAGAAAAAAGATACAAACAGATTTTACCATGGATCTCACACACATGAACGCAATGGAGAAATATTAAGCAACACGATCTCATACATACATCGCTGAATAAAACCAAGAGAAGCGAATGGTGTTCAAAAGGAAAGAGAAGAGAAATAAACTATGCATATGCAGCCGGTATTCATTCTTCAGGAAACCTTAAACAGAAGCAGTTCATATTAGATTCATTCGTCAGGAAACTTTCAACAGAAGCAGTTCATATTAGATTCATTCATCACGAAACATTCAACGGAAGGAATTCATATTAGATTCATTCAAGTTGGCATTTTATCAATAAGTCAATACAAGTCTAAGTTATTAATTGTTCTACCCCAAACACGTGTTTTGTGCCTCGATTTATATTGAGTTTCATTACAGTTTTATTGATTTATATACATTTCATTAAGTTATATCAGAGTTTAAGCATCTACAATTGCGAAAAGTCAAATAATTGACACCACAAAGAAGAACACGCAAAAAATTAGTAAAATCAACGAATATTACAGGTGGACAGAATAAACCGATTACTGCTGAGAGACAGCCAACAGCGAAAAACTGCCGGCAGTTACTCGAAACAAAACATTGCTTCATACTACGGCTACAATGACTCCGGGTAAGAAACGTTTGCGAGTCGACAATTCTGCTCAGTCACAACACGCTGACAATGCTTTCACGAGAACGCCTATGACTATTGCAGAGCGGACGCGGGCACGTAGGATTAGGCAACTTGCACAACAAGCGGAACAAAAGCAACTCGCTGACAAAGCTTCGACGAGTATGGCTATGTCTGGTGCAGAACGGACGCGGGCATGTAGGGCTAGGCAACTTGCACAACAAGCGGAACAACGCTGACAAAGCTTGGACGAGTACGGCTATGACTGGTGCAGAACGGACGCGGGCATGTAGGGCTAGGCAACTTGCACAACAAGCGAAACAAAAGGAACTCGCTGACAAAGCTTCGACGAGTACGGCTATGACTGGTGCAGAACGGACGCGGGCATGTAGGGCTAGGCAACTTGCACAACAAGCGGAACAAAACCAACTCGCTGACAAAGCTTTAACGAGTACGGCTACAACTGGTGCAAAACGGATGCGGGTTTGTTGAACTAGGCAATTTGCTCAACAGCGGAACAAAAGCAACTCGCTGACAAGGCTTAGGCGAGTAGGGCTTCGACGAGTACGGATGTGATTGGTACGACGGGTACGGCTTCCACAAGTGCGGCTATGACCGGTGCAGAATGGAAACGGTCATCCAGGGCTAGGCAACTTGTACTACAAGCGGAACAAAATCAAGCCATCACCGTGCCGACATACAACGGGTTTGATCAACATAAATCGGCTCATAATGCATTCGATATATATTTTAAAAGAAATACGTACGGTCACGCATGCTCCGTTTGTGATAGATTATGGTTCAAAGGAGACTTAGCAAAACCAAAGCCGAAACATCACGAAATCTTAAGAACAATAATTCCACACATGGATATTGATAATATTGCGGTATGCTCTACTTGTAAACTAATGTTGAATAAAGACAAAATACCGCCAATGTCAACATACAATGGCTTTAAATACCCGCTAATACCGACAACCTTACCTCCACTGGATTTGATATCGGAACGACTGATTTCGCCAAGGATTCCATTTATGCAAATACGCAGACTGCGCCACGTTCTAGGACAGTATGGCATTTATGGGCAAATAATCAATGTTCCTGTTTGCGTTAATACTATGGCCCACAGATTACCACGAAACATTAACGACGACCACTGCATTAACGTTCACATTAAGAGAAAGAAAATTCACAAATCTTCCTACTTGCACGGGTTGGTTAAGAAACGGACGATAAAGGCATGGTTGCGGCATTTGGTGGATACACCGCTCTACCATTTGTACAATGTGACTATAGATGAGTCATTCTTCAATGAAGACCTCATTCCAGATCAAGTTCAAATGGATGACATGAGCGAAAACATAGACATTGAAGAAAGCTTAACTGCACAACAGCAAACATTACTATGGAACGAGGAAAAATTTCTAAGAATAGCGCCTGGAGAAAACAACGTTCCACAAAGTTTGTTATTTAATGAACATGCAGAGGAGCTTTCCTTTCCTGGTATATATATAGGGCAATTTCGAACATTTAGAGAGGGTGTGAGGGTTACACCGTTTATGATGGCAACCAGTGAACTGAGGCGCTGCGACAGGCGCGGGGTGACTCTTCAACATTTGCTATACATGGCTATGAAGATCATGAGATTGCGTGTGCGTGACGCTCTCACTGTGGCTTTTAAACACGTTGGCAGAAATACCAACATTACACGACGACAAATACAATCTGAAGAGTATATTAACAATTGCATTGAAAGCAACCTCGCATTCCTTCGGACAATACCAAATTCCACTTGGTACTGGGCTGAAAGGAAAAGGGATCTCTTCGCTATGATAAGACAGCTAGGAAAGCCAACCTTATTCCTAACTTTGAGCGCAAATGAAGTTGGATGGACTAGCTTACTACAACTGTTATATAAATTGAAGAATAACGGAGCAGACATTTCGGAAGACGACGCGGCTCAGCTTGATTTCATCGCGCTATTTACTTTAATAAGTTGGTCAATATCTTATTGACAATTTTACAATCTAAGAAATCGTCGCCGTTTGGAAAGTATCGCGTAATGCATTACTTCAAGCGCATTGAATTTCAACACCGTGGTAGTCCGCACGCGCACATTCTATTATGGTTGGAAAATGCTCCATTGGATGCACTAGGTGTAAATTATCAAGATGCGGTAAAACTGATTGACACCTTAATCTCGGTGTCATCAACACAAGCTTCTGGCAATATCAAATTACAAACACATAAGCATACATTTACTTGCTACAAAAAAATTGTTGCTAATAGGCAAGAAAAATGCAGATTTGAAGCACCCTTCATGCCTTGTCGGAAAACAGCTATATTAACACCCATGCCAAAAGCAGACGTGGGATTTGCATGAGATGCACAAAGATACAAAGACCTCAGAGTGACTTTGCAGAATGATGACTATCCAGATATTGACACTTTCTACGAGAGAAACAATGTTATTGACGATGAAGACTATCTCAATATACTTCGGGCTGGAATAACTAGACCAAGAGTATTCTACAAACGTACACCGACAGAAAAGTGGCACAATCCTTTTAATCCTTTCCTACTCAATGATGTAAAGTCCAACATGGACATCCAATTTATAACTGAAGAATACTCCTGTGCAGCTTACGTTGTGGAGTATGTTAATAAAACAAACAGGGGTATCAGTAATTTGCAGCGACAAATTATAGAAATTATGGTCGAACATTCAGAGTTCGACATCGTTGAAATTACAAGGAAAATGAGTGTGGACATGCTCAACTGTGTCGAAATGACTAGTCAAGAAGCAGCGTGGTACTTATTACGTGAGCCTGTATCGAAAAGTTCGGTCGTTGCAGTTTACATTCCGACGGTTTGGCCTATAGAACGACAACGAATCAGATAAACTCAAGCAGAGTTACATGAAATAGATGGTGGCGACGATTCGACTAATATTTGGAAAGACAATTGGTTTGATAAATACGAACGAAGACCTCAAGACATGGAAAATCTCACACTGGCACAGTTTGTTTCGAAATATACGAAAACTAACGAGGGGACTTACAATGAACGCAAATATCCGCGTATAATTCGGTATCGGAATTATGATATGGCCAAGGATTGCAATGACTACAAACGCGAAATGGTGACTTTACATATTTCATTTAGAAATGAAGAACGGGACATTCTAGCTGATATGAAGTTCATAGGCATTTATAACGATAATCAAGACATAATTTTACAACGATGCAAAGACTTTCAATCAAACTTGGATATCGAGAAAACAATCGAGATTTACCGACAATTGTGTCGCGAAGATGGAAATACGGGCGACCAAGACACATCACACGTAGTCAATCGACATCCAGAACCTAATACCTTCGAACACTTGTACAACAATCCACATTCCGACGTTAACAGTGACCTTCTGTTTGCAACATTGAATAAGCTGGGTGCAATTGCAAAGAAGAAGGAGAATGTTAGGCCACATGAAGAATTCTGTCAACTAATGAGAAAAACAAACGAGAAACAACAAGGACTTCTGCTCCACGTTATCTCAAACCTCTTGTCCACAAATCGATCACCGCTACAAATATTCTTCACGGGGCCAGCTGGATGTGGTAAAACTTTTGTCATCCAACTTCTCATGGAAATTTATAATCGATTCACTAACAATGATTCCTACTGTAATGCATACATAACTTGCGCGTCCACTGGAAAAGCTGCTGTGGCCATAGACGGAACAACTGTTCACACTGCATTGAAGATATCACTTTCCAAACTACTTCCGCTGTCGATTAAAGTTGCTCAGCAATATAGGACACTTTTCATATATGTGCAAGTCTTAATTATTGATGAGATTAGTATGATAAGTGCTAAACTCTTGTCCAAAATCGACTCCAGGCTTAAACAAATCACTGGCAATTTTGAAACAAACTTTGGGGGACTGGATATCATTTTAATTGGTGACCTACGCCAACTGCCACCTGTACGAGCTACACCAATCTACAAGCAGATAAAACAGCGGTTGGTGGGTCCAATTTTATGGCGGGGATTAAAATTTTATGAATTGATTCAGGTAATGAGGCAGTCCAATGAATCCTTCGCCTCTATACTAACTAAAATTGGAAATGGCACAGTACTGGACAATCAAGAATTGCAAATCATCGAAGCGCGATTCTTTACGAAAGAAGAAGCTGATCAACAATGTCCGCATGGAATACGTCTATTTTTAACAAACAACTCCGTCACAGAGTACAACAACACACTGTTAAACAATGCAATTGACAAAATTACTTCTACAGCAACTGACGTCTACATTGGTTGTCATAACGCCGAACAGCAAACCTTCGTCAAGCAAAAATTACATAAAATGTCTGTAATAGATACTGCCGGATTACCATATGAAGTTATATTTATAATTAATAAATCATATATTATTACAACAAATATCGACGTATCTGATGGGTTGGCGAATGGTGCAATGGGAAAGTTAATTCACATAGAACGCAATGAAGATGGTGTTGTTATGTGTGCGTGGCTAGAGTTTCAGAACTCGCCAAAAACTGGCAACAAAATCAGGAAAAAAGCAGCTGCATACATTAAGGCCAATAACATCAGTCATACCGCTGTTCCAATTAATCGAAGGACATCGACTATTTCGCTCAACCACAACAAAACTATAGTTGCGAAACGAAATCATTTCCCTTTAGTGTCAGCTTGTGCAATTACTATACATAAATCACAGGGAGGCACGTTCAATGAGATAGTATATGAGTATGATAAAACACATTCGCAACAGCTACTATACGTGGCTTTATCAAGAGTGACAAATATCCAAGGACTGTACATCGTATCGCGGCAGCATGACTCTACGTTTCATCACGTGCGACGCGCTGCGACATCAATGGTGGCTTTGCAAGATGAATTTCGCAGGTTATCTCTTAATCGACTACAGACAATTGATACATTGATGATAGACTTTATCACCAGCAGAAGAGGATTATCGATGTTCTCTTTCAACTGTCAGAGTATACGTGCTCACGCCGCTGATCTCACCGGCGCTGTTGTTCAACGGGCTTCTGTCTTGCTTCTATCGGAGACTTGGCTAAGCAATGACGCTAATATTGATGTCCCTTACTTCAATTGCGTCGTCCATTTCAAACGTTCCAATATTAGAGCGGGAGGAGTTGCGGTTTATCACAACGTTAATGACACTTCAAACATTCTCACACTCAATATGGACTTACAGTTTGATCAAACCCAAATTTTCAATATCAACAACACTGCCATCAGGGAATTATGTGCTGCTCAATGCATAACGGAGGACAAAAAAACTATTATGATGGTTGTTATTTACATTTCACCGAATCAAACAATTACCAACATCATTAAATTCATCCACCAAATACTACTCCCGTACACGGTTCAAGGTGCTGCACTCCTGCAATCAGATTCAGACAAAATTCCGATGGTACTCAGCGGAGACTTCAACGCAAATTTTGCATCAGAGCAAGCAAAACCGTTGATTGCGTTTTTGGAAGACGCATTTCATCTAAGGATGAACAACGAACCCACAGAAGCCACTACAAACTCAGGAACTACCCTCGATGCAGTCTTCACGAGATATCTTGAGAATTTTCAATCAAAAATTTTCATATCATACTTCAGTTACCTATTCTGTCATTATATGAGTCCACACAAATGGAAACTGAATAGAACTAGATGTTATCTGATATAAATGTTGTTTTTCTTTCATATTATGTCGACAAAAAAGTTAGTGTATGCTTTACAAGGCAACTTCCAAATTTACACTCGAAAACATATACATCCTACTTCAGTCAATACAAACCCATTGCATCTTTACATGAGCCGCCGATAATAAAAACAGATTAATATTCAAATACTGCAACCATAAAAAAAGCTTCTTTTTCACTTCTACAGTGTGGTCAAAAGCACACTTCCTTTTTTCTATTGTACAAGTATTTGAAGTGGCTGTGATTTATACAAAAAGCTGAGATATATGTTTTAGTGTTTTGAGTTGATTGATTTCGAGTTTAGGTTGTCTTCTTGAATTTGAAGTGATCCTTTTTCAATTAAAAAGAAATCCATTCTATTTTTGAAAACAATAACAAATTTTATAACTTCTTTTAAGTATTGTATTTTTGATTGAATTAAAATTTAAAACAAAAATCGCTTGTTCAATTGTTTATAAAGTGATAATTAAATTGAAAATATTGTTGCCAAGTTTCTGGTTTGTTTGTCAACTTTAATTGCTAGCCAAAAATTTCAAAGAAAATTTTTCTCTACTAATATGGACAGTTATTCTTTGATGGTAAAAGTTTTCCCTAATAAAACTTTCTATAAGAAAATTTTGACCGTGCTTTTAAATTATTGCTTGTTATCAATTTTTTTCTTTTTCGATAAAAAATCATAAAAGTTTTCTTTGATGTTTCAGCAATTTCTCTTCAGGATTTTTATATTTTCTTTTATACCGATTTATGTCACTGAAATATTTTTCCCAATTTCTTGAAAGAAGATTTATACAAACTTGAAAAAAAAAACAAATGGAAATTAAATGGCTTGTAATAGTTCAAAAATTGTTTTTTTAGTTGTAATTCCGTATTTAACTAAAAAATATAACAAAAAAGTCGAGTATATTTTACTTAACCACTAAAACCGTACTGAATTAAGTTCTTAAAGAACAAATCAGTCATGAATAATGATAATAACAATATTCTCAGGAATTTAAACTTTCTTATAGTTAACAAACAAGGAAGAAATTCATCATTCCTTGAGGCAAAAAGAACCGCAGAGAACAAGAAGAATGGAAACATTATTATTAACATCTTAGAAAAGTCGTATCTTTGTTGGAATTTTATGTAGACTTGTTTCAAAAACGAAGATATTTTGCAAGCACAGACTATTCTTTCGCAATGGTTCCTGTATCTATTTCCTGAAGGATTCAAATAATAATAAAAAAAAGACAATGAAGATAAAACTTTTTTGGTGATGATGATGAAGTTTATTCTCAAAATTTAAATGAAAAGTTTATTTGGTTTTCAAACTCTCATTTTTCACGAGGAAAATTCATGAATGACGAGACGAAGTTTGTTTACCTTTTTTTTGCCAAGTAAAAATGCTGATTATTGCCGAAATTGTTTTATAATTGTTGGAATACTATACTTGAAGACTTCAATTTTATGATTTTCTAGTATTATATTAATAATTCAAAAAATTTAAATATTTCAAATAACTAAATTTTCCTTTTTCCATTTCCCATTTTCCAGCAAAACAGTTTTCTTGATGCACTTTTTTTGTAATATTTCTTTTAAAAAAAGACTGATTAAATTCCATTCAATTGAAGCGAATTTTTACACTTGACTTCTCACTAAAAAAAAACTAACTAGAAATTTGTTCCTTCAATGGTGCAGCATTATAACCTTCTCAGTACCATGATGTTAAACTTTCACGACCTCAAGAAGAACTTTTGCAGGTTATCCAAATATATCCAATTCGCATCTGTTATTTTTAACTCAATATCATTCGCATTAGGATTTCATCCCCTAAGTTATGATACTATATACTATTTTATTATAGGTTAAAGAGATGTTAGGGGATAAACTGAAATGTGCAATTCTGCACTTGATGGAATTGTTATCGCGCGTTAGACTTGCAAATTTATTCAATTGATGTTCGCCGTCGAAGGTTATACATATGTATAGGATGTTTTTCTTCCAACTTTAATATTTTTTCTATTTGATGACGAGAAAAACTTCTTGTAACACAATCAGGAATATTTGAATAACATTATCACAAAATGGGAAACATGGGAATTTTCTTTTTAACGATAAAAGATTGATTTAAATTTTTTCTGTTTTTTTTACAGACAAAGATGGATTAAAACATTTTCTAGAAACATTTTATTATTAAATTTTCGTATGTTTATTATGTGTGAAAAGGTATTTTTTAACAATTCCATTACGTCTACAGAATATAATGAAGCGATATTACTTTATTTTATGAGTTTTTTAATTTCAAAATTATAACATCTTTTGTTGATTCTACATTAGGATCCTAAAATCTAGACTTTTGTATGCAAGTGAATTTCATTTTCTGTTAAAGCAAAACTTTTCATCTTATGGAAACAAACGAAAAGTCGATTATCATATGGAATCTTTATAAACGAATCAGTTTATTAAATTAGATCTAAATATATGCAAGATATATATAAAATAGTTTTCTATATTCTATTCCTTTGGATTTGAACATGAACATCAATATTATTCTAGTTTTTTGATAAAAATTCTAATTAAGATTGTTTATCGAATATGAACTGAGAAAAAAAACTGAAATTTCACTTACAGTCTCTTACAGGACTCACACAATTAATATATATTCTTTTGATATTAATTTATATGCTTTTACTTAAGTCATTAATTCGTAACCGAAAAATGGCAATTTTTATGCCGTCATTTCCAGAAACTAGAAATTTTTCATATTGGAAAAAGAAATTAACATTGGTTGTGATCGTTTTGGATTGCTTCTGAATTTCTATAATAAATTGAAATTAAATATTTCAAAACTTTTTCTTAGATTTGTGGCAAAATATTATGTTTTTCAAATTTTGCCATTTGAAGAAAATACTTAAACCTTTTCTCTGTTAAAAAATACCAAGAAATTGGTTCCAATATCACATATTTGATCGAAATTTCAAATTTGATGTTATCTAATGTCAATTCTTGGCCCCAAAAAAAAGAAGAAAATTAACATCCTGAAAGTCTTTCGTAATTTAGAACTACAAATATCATATTTAAAGGCCTTCAACATATTCAGGGTCTGTAAGAGAAGGATATTTTCCTTTGGAAAATGGAGAAGAAAAAGTTTTCAGTTCGTTGCTTCTGGTAAATAACGAATTATTATAGGAATGGAAAGCTCAATTGTATTAAAAGCTTTTTTTTTATATGATTTGCATACAAATGTTTTACGAAAAACCAAAATTTTGAAAGGCTTGGTTAATTTAGTTAGAATAAATACAAACGTCTAAAAGCGAGGAAATTTGAAGAAAGAAAAATCAACCATTGAGTGTTTAACACGCAACTTCAAATTAAGCTGCTTGAACGTGAATAAACGCAAACTTTAATTGTTTGTATAAATTTGGAACTACAATAGATACAATGGAAAGGTTTATAGGTGAAAGCACGAACCTTAATTTTGACTTATAAATAATCAGATACGGTAACTATTTTGGACATGTACTACATTTTTTTGAAGGGTTTGGAATATCGGATACGAGATTCAGTTGATAAATTATCGATTTTCAAATTCTTTTTTTTTTGTTTTTAAAGTAATTGCGAAAGATAAAAAATAAAGCTGAAATATTTTAGAAGTGGTTTTTTTTTGCTTTTTTAGATAAACCTCAGGCCAGACAAGAAGACATCAGTCACTTGATATAGAAATCAATTCATTCGATTTTATACTTTATCGTACGAATGAACGTAATCTTGTAAATATTTGAGAAAATAAAAGTTCAATATTTGATTTCCCATGGGAACTCGATAACATATGAAAATGGTAATCGAAAGAGTTTTTCAGTATTAAATACACATTTCCATACGAATACGAATAATATGTTGAACTTTTTTTTTCGTTCTTTTGGGGGTTATATTTGGATATCGGATATATAGTATCTTTGTCGTCATTCCAATGAGATGATTCCTGAGAATTTTAGAAAGTGAATTGATTATAAGAAACTCTGAACAAAAAGTTATTATATATAAAGAGTTTTTATTTTCTACAATAAAAAATTTAGATACTAAAATCGATATTAAAAGAGTAGAAGGATGTAAATAATTTGTTGAAGTGGACTCCGAATAATGATGATCCTATCAAATGATTTTCTACAGAGTAAAAAGCATATCATTTATTGAACTCGTTTTTAAATGGTTAGAATAAAGTATTACGGTTGTAACCTTTTTTTTTTCTTTTGTTTGGATGTTAAGGATGACACTTGACGAATCCTGAATCTCGAATGTCTGAGTTCAAACACAAAAATTTACATTATAAAGTGAATTATATAACTTTTCATTTATTCATTTTATAGAGATGAATATACAAAAGGTATAGGCACTATATACAACGGGTTCTATCTCAATTGTTAAGTAAATAACACTCTATTTTAATTTCAATTAAATTTTATTTATTTGTACAGACAAGTGCGAGTATATTTTAATTGGAATTTTAGGAAAATCATACAAATAACATTAATGAATCCATTTTTTTTTTAATTCAGATTTCAATTCAAATCCTCTTTCTTTTTTGGTGAAAAAAAGCCTTTAAAAATATTGATTTAGATTTTGTTTCATTCAGTTTTACTTTAAAGAATTTAACTTTAATATATGTTTGAAGAACAAATAAAATACGAACATTTCAATAGGATAATTTTTAAAGTTGTGTTTATTTTATATAGTATAGAAAGAAAACTTTTAGATTTCATAGAATTTTCCACTACTAAAATTCTAAGCACATCCCATATGACAATAAAATGTCATTCTAATTTTCTTTGCTTTGCAAGGATATAGAAGATTCTTGAAAAAATGAAGAAATGTTGGTTAAATTTAGTTGAACCTTTTTATAGAATACAATAAAGAAATTGTAATAAACACAATTTTGAGTTGAATTTTATACTAAGAAGAAAGTGTTTTTTTTGTGTCGAAAGGTCAACTTTTCTAGGATTAGACACGAATTTGAGTAACTAAGTAGTAGTTATTTCAAGTAGATGCACGGATTTATAAAAATTCAGAACATAGATGAAATATAGTCCGTTGAGGAAGAGATCCAATACTCAATCAGTTTAGAGATAGATCACCAAATTAAAATCCCTGTATGGAAAAATGGAAAAATAATTGCCAATAGTCCTTTCTATCCGCTTTATGATATATAAATAATTTTCGGTTTGTTTAATTTCATTTCGGTTTTGTTAAATTATTAGGAAATATTTTCAAAATCACATTAATATCGATTTGAAATGAAAAACAGACTATGTTTTTCATTTCAAAACTGAACAATCTAAAAATCATTGACCGTTGTAAATGATACGAAATGGTAGAAACTCCGGCAAAAAAGCTTTAAAAATACAAGCTTTTCCGTATTATTACACGCTTTTTTTTTTCTTTCTAGACATAACAAAAATAATGTTTAACGTTATGAAGTTTCCAGTCATTTAACTCGAAATATAGGAAACAGAAAAAAATATGACAAAATAAAAATGATAATGTTGAATATAAACATAAAGTAATGTAAAATCGGCCTATAGCCGATTTTTTGATGCCCTATGGTAGAAATGGGAGAGAAAAATTGTGAAAACTAACAATATATCGAGGTTTTCCTTCATAACTTTGTTTGCCCTTTTCAAAATTTTCTCTAATTTGTAAGTAACTCAGACCCTAGTAGCATAAGTCTAATTTGCAAATTTCATTCAAATCAGTGCATTAGTTCCGAAAATACATCAAAAAACTTTCTGAACAGGGTTATTTCTTCCTACGACTACTTCTTTCTCCACTATCCTGAGACCGATATCACTGAAATTTACAATGGTGTGGTCTATTAATGTAGTCAACCAATATAATTAATTTAAACAAAATTGCTTTACCAATTTTCCAATTAAACCCGAAAAACTATATAAAAAAAAACGACAAAACTTTGTGGCGCCCCTGTTTTTCCTTAATAACTTCGCTGCCCCTCAGTCGATTTTGCTGAAATTCAATACCAAAACCACTATAGCAATAACCAAGTAGCATTCTAAATTTCATCAAAATCGGATAACGCGTTTTTGAGTTATCTTGTCTACGGACGGACGGACGGACGGACGGACATGCATAAATCGATATAACTTTTGATTCCCTACACAACCATACCTTTGAAATTTTTCTCCGATTATTATTTCTATGTGTTACACACTTAGTGACAAAACTAATATACCCTCTGGTAGTACCTACCATAGGGCATAAAAAGCTTTCTAGCTTAAAAAATATTCTCGAATAAATTCAAGTCTCGAGAAATTTTATGGACAGGAAAATGTAATCACCTTCTAAAATAGAGTGTACTCGTTATAATGAACGAAAATCCTGTTGTATAATGAAAATGGTTCTTCTGATTCTCAAAAGGACGAATTTATTCCTGTGTTTCTATTAATTTGTATCGAAAATATCGAATAAAATATTATCAATAAATCCTATATATTCGATGTGGTGTGGTTTACAACGTGCTATGGAACGTGTGTTGCTGTGGTTTAAATGTGAAGATATTATGTTGGTTTTTTGGTAAAAATTAACTTTTCCATTTTGGCAGTTTTCTGCATGTGTGTTCTATCGTCGACTAAACATGTGCTTCATCAGTTCTTACCACATTTCATGAAACTATATAATATCTGAACCAAAAACATCAACAAAGTATTTTTTATATCGGTGCAGGAATTACTACGTAAGCTTTCGTTTACCCTGTTATTATACTTTATTGCGATAAGCAGGAACAACTCTATCTGTTTTATCAGGAAAATGGGTTTAGAGATGGAAAATTATAGGATTTGAATTTGTTGCAATGATAAACTTCTGTTTAGCTAATTACGTTTATTGAATTTCTTATTAAACTCTAAATAATTCTGTAATAAATATTTCTAAATCATGTTTTTGAGTAAAAGAAGCAAGTAAATCAATTTTTACTTCCCTTTTAGTAAATCTTTTCAAAAATTATGTCTAATTGAATTTCGAAGAACTTTTATTCAAATACTTCCTTTTCAGTTCATTAAATATGACACAAATTTTATGTAAAATCCTTTTTTGTCGAATATGTCAAACTAAACAATTTTTAGAAGATATTTAATTGAATTTTGTGTATTTATGGAATCACAACTTTTACCACTTTTCAAGAGGACAAAGTCTCAATTCTTAATCAGCGATTGCGACTACTTCAAATTAAGGTAAATTAAATTTCAAATAACTTTTCAATATTATATGAAAAGGTCTTGTCTTTCATACCCTTCGAAAAATCGATGTAAAGATTCTTGGGAATTATAAATGTAATTCCATTAAGTCCTCATAACCAAGAATAATCCAAGAGTTGGGATCACAATTTTATTATTCACTCGAATTTAAGGTTGCCGAAAAAGGTATTTATTGAATAGGATTGAAAAGGAGAGATCTATCCTATTTAAATAAAATATTTAATTTTTTGATTTGCAATTGCAAGAAAAATAAATTTTCCTCGACAAACATTTCCCTTCATCTGTTAAAGGAGTTTTTGCAATCCATTTGAAGGAAGATATTATCAAACAATTTACTGAAATCCATGTATCAAATATCATGTGCGAAATAACGAAAATACAATAGAAAATCCTGGCCCAATGGAGAAATATTTGAAATGTTCTTTCTCTTATTTAATATAGTATCGGATTTTGCTAATCTTGAAAGTTTACTATTTCGATGTATTCTCATAAAGAGTTTTCACGGAAAATCAGTACATAATATTTTATGGAATGGAATGTCATCAATTTCTTATCATCAGATTTTTCACCTGTAAATATATGAAATGAATTCTTTGAATATTTTCTCATATTTACATGTCGTCGACTGGAAATGCTCGAATCTCGTTCATATAAAATAGTATTTATATACAGTTTACATACATTTTTTTTTGAAGTCGTATAAGAATATTTTCATGCGATCTGATTTGAATTTTAAATTTCCGGACAGAAGAATGGAAAAAAATGTGATAAGATGCCATGGGAATCATATTTTCAATTTATTGAGAGTTTTGTTTCTTTTGGTTTTGTTGATATTAAAATCGATGTGTTTTTTTCTAAGATTTCATTGTAATCAGTGCTCGAATTTGATTTCGAAAATAATTCGGATTTTTTCAAATGTGAATCAAAATCCAAGGACTTTTAGGATTCATTTTATAGCCAAATATTGATAATTTATATTCTGTATGGATAAATATCGATTTTATTTTGCAGTTCTTAAATTTAGAAAGATGTTTAACTATTTAAAAGAAAGGAACAGAGTTATCTAAATCTTCATAAATTTGCATTAAAAGAATGTTTTCAGTATCTTTTATTCAGCTCTAAAAGAATTTTTATAAGGTTTTCATATTCTGATAATACCTAAAGGACGAGACAACTAGAACATTATTATTTTGTACTCCATCGTTTTTTCTCCTTGTATTATATGCTGTAGAAGTCTTTTAGTACTTTTTATCCTTTTCTATATTAAAAACATTTTTCATATCGTGGCATATTCATTGCTCCATCATTTTTAATAGTGTTCCAAGACTTCTTGTTTTCTTAGAAAGGACTCAGAACTGGTTTATCTTAATTTTATGAAACAACGACATGGTAAATGCAATTTGAGAGTTGGGCGCTTATTATCGAAGAATAGAACAATGAGCATTATTTGAAAGAAAAATATATACCGATTTTATTGACTTTTTAAATAAATATGGAATAATATACTAGTTTATGGCTAGTGAAATCGGATCTGGTGTACATTCCCGGACCCAACAATAACATTATTGTCATATATTTGCAATCAGTCAGAATAAATTCTTAAGTGGGCCTAGCGAGAAGCACAGCGAGCATGCATTAAATCATTATTAATAACACAAAAATACAAAAATAAATTATAAAATAGCATTTATAAATAAATAAGAAATGTTGATATCTACAACAATACGTCATCGTTCTACAAGAGAAACTAGAACAACAACAAAGTATGTTTGGAAACAAACTAACAAATCTACAAGAACAACTAGAGCTCTTGCAAAATAAAAAAAGCAACATTCAACAAAGCCCAGTAAAATCACCGAACAAATTAAAAAAAATTGCAACAGAAAACAACAACAACAAGCAAGTAAGTACTGCAAACAATGCTTGAAAATGAAGAAAATATGGTGGATACATCCAATAACCCTTCGCAATCGAATCATTTCCCCCCCCTTGATGCATTAACTCAGTTAAAAAAAAAAATTCTAATAATAATAATAAGAACAACAATGAATTAAAGACAAAATTAAAAAATGATAATAGTGAAAATATAATCCACAAAAATTTTGTAACCAATTTAAAAGTAGTGGAAAAACTTCCACCAATTAATGTATATAACCAGGATATTAGCCTTGTTCAAAAAACTATAATTGAAGGTTTAAAAACCAAAGATTTTACCATTAAGCGTATTAATGGTAATAAGTCGGCTATATATACTAATACCATTAAAATGTATGATGGTGTTAAGCAATTATTAAACGAATGTAATGCACCATATTTCACCTACACACCTAAATCTTTAAAACCACACACATTCCTACTCCGAGGTGTGGATCCTAACACAGAACAAGAGGATATATTATCCGAACTAAGGGAAAAAGAAAAAACAATAAATAACCTATCCTTTATCAAGGTAACTCATTTTTCTACGACGAAATCACGTCTAGAGGGGAAAAAGTTACCTATGTTCATAGTGCAAATCACTCCTGAATCTAACCCAGCAGGTCTAAAAAATATCAGGTCAATTATGAACCAAGCGGTTAAATTTGAAAAAATTCAACACAGTGATGTTGTTCAATGTCATAAATGCAAACGATTTGGACACTCAGCTTCCAATTGTGGCATGGATTATCGATGCACGAAGTGCAAAGAAAAACATGAACATGGAAAGTGTAAAATTTCTGAAATTACCGAAAAAGAAAATATATTCTGTGTTAATTGCCAAAAAAATGGACATCCTGCTACATATAGAGGATGTCCGAAATATGTTGCGATGAAAAAACTCATTCAAGAAAAGATGGCCGATAAACAACTTAAGGCCAAACAAAAAGCTATTTCCCTGAACAATTTCGTTCAACCAAATATTTCCTTCTCGAAAATGACTCGTAGCAATATGCAACCGGAACGCCAAAATGAATTAAATTCAAATATAAACACCACCATTAGCAACACAAATGCTATGAATGAAATAATACGTCTCTTAAAATCCTTAGAGAGCGAACTATTATCAATTAAAACAGAACTTAATACCCATGCCCAGAAAATTGGGGTATTATATAATGCGTTCGAAATGCCTAACAATGTCTGAGTTTTTCCATAGTAATACCCAGAAAACAAGTCCTTCGAAAACTTCTACAAAAAATAACTTCAACATTTACACTATAAATGTTAATTCCATTATTACAAACGTTAGAAGGGCTAATTTGGCAAACTTCTTAAAACTCAACAGCGCGGATATGGTTCTCTTGAGCGAAACCAAGCTAAAGAAAAGTCATAAAGTCTCATTCCAAGACTATAATACCATAAGAACCGATAGACCAAGATCAAAGCAAGCGGGCGGAACAGCGATTGTAATTCGAAAAAATATAGCGTACGAACATGTGGATAATGAGATAATCCTCAATTTTAAAATCCTCGAAACAACAATTATCCGAATAAAATTGACACAGAACCAAAATTTGTTCATTGTGTCTGCATATGCGAAACATGAAACTGATAACGTGTTCTTTGGAGAATTAAATTCATTATTCGAGATATTACGATTAAATGATCTAAACAATTTGTATGTTATAGGCGGGGACATTAACGCCAAACATACTAATTAGAAAAATCATGTAAATAACACCAGGGGTATACATCTTGTAAATTGGCTAAGCAATAGCGCAATAAAGTATCGGACGAATTTGGCTTCAGGTTCTACACCTACTTACGTTCGAAGTAACTCATATCTGGATGTTTTCCTCTTGGATAGTCGCTTGTCGTACTGTAGAATATCAGATTCTAACCTAAATGACCATACAATGACGAATTGTCTAAAAACCATTAATTACGATAGTGATCATAATGCGGTACAAATTAAAGTACAACATTTAAACGAATCACCATTTAATTTACTTAATATAAATGAAACAGATAAATCACAAAATAATCTGAATTTCAAATTTATAAATTGTTGATACCGATCAACGAAAATATAGGTAATTGTGAAATAAATAGTTACCTAGAGCAAATAAATTGCGTTATTGCTGGGGCAATCGATAAAATGGTGCCTAAAATCGATAACAATAAGGACTCGGTAAAACCCTATATGTCGCGAACAATAAAGAATTTATTAGCTTACAAGAACCAAATTGTTAGTAAACTTAAAAATCATGTGCGTGCTAATTATTCTTACTTAGATACTGGCTCCCAAGACCCTGTTGTCAAGAGATTTAAATCCATCATTAAAAATGTCAAAGTCCTGCTTTCACAAAATATGACAAAAAATATTAATGAATACTGGAAAAATAAGATTGAGAATATATCACCACGCGATCCAGTTAGTATGTATCCCAACATTAATAAAATTTTCAGAGCAAAATCGAAACCCGAAATTGAAAATCTTAAGATAGATAATACTACGGAAAATAGGAATATTATACAATATTCTGATATCTCTATAAATCAATTTCCGGTTGAAAATGAAAAAATTTTAATAAATACAAAACAAAACAAATTAAATATTTTAGGTGCTTTTCTACAAGATGTGCACAAGGAATTACCACTTAATCCAACCAACCCTACACACAATTTGGTAAAGAACAATTTCAAGAAATTTCTCAATCAACATAAAAGCGCAAAGGAACTTAAACAAACGATTCTGCAATTTTCTCCCTCGCTGCACGCGAACAGTATTCCCAAAGAACATCTTAACAACTATTTTACAACAATAGATACTGCACTATATTGTACTTAGAATACTTGGTGATTCATAAAATCATCAAACACTAACAATTAATTACTTTTGTGAGTTTTTCTTAATAAAAGAAAAACCCAGAAAACACGAGAATAATTTATTTATAAACAAACAGAACGATTTCCGCGAAATGTAATACCGCCATCTAATGTACAAAAGATCTATTCCAGAAAACTCCAAAATGCAATTGTTTACACAATCGATAGAATACAATAGCAATGACTCATAGCACATACAAAAGATATTTTTAGGAGGAAATAATAATAGATCATTGGCACAAACCTAAACAATGATTAGAGCTTTCTAGAACTATTGTTTGTATAGGAATATTCTAGATCTTCTTTGTGTAAACGTTGCCACCTAGTTTTAGAAAGCCAAACGAGAATATTCGAGAATATTCTAGAAATATACCAATTGGATATATAAACAGCCGTGGGGTCGAGCCTGAGATCATTCTTAATCGATCAGTTGAAGTGAAAAGCTTCGTCAGAGATTATACAAGACAGAGATTTAAAACGTGATAATTTTTGTGAAAGCGATTACAAGGGCAATTTGTGATAATTATTAAAGATAGCGATTGTGGTGTATTTCTATAAACTGTGATAAATAATTGTAATAATTAAATTATTGAAAGACAAATATTTTTAAGACTAATTGTTAAGCAGAAATAATTATAAATAAAGTTTATACACTAAATTCACATAAATAAAAAGTGTTATCATTCTAATAACATCGAACCGAAAGAATAGCACGCTACATTGGTGTCAGAAGTGGGATTATTTATCGTGAATCAGTGCGGGAAAGACAATTGTGCTAAAAATTTCTGCAAGAAAATTCGAAATTAAACTAGAAACTTCTGTGGGGAAAATTTCGAAGAAATTCGTTATTAAGAAATTTGAGTATAGTAATTTCGACTGTGTGAGAAATTTCAGGGGCGTACAAGAAATTTTGTATGAGTTGTATGAAAATTTCGATTGTGCGAAATTTGAGGTTATACGTCGTGTATCGTGTGAAAATTTCGATTGTACGAGAAATTTCGTAGAAATTAAGATTATACTAGGAAATTTCGTAGTATTTAGATACTGTGCGAGAAGTTTCGATAGAACAATAGAATTTCGTGAACAATTAAAAATATTTGAACGATGGAAAGTAAATTATTAGATAGTTTGAGTACATTAGAACTATCCACAGTTCTGCGTGTGTGGAAGTCAGTTTCCACGGGAACTAAACCAGAAAAGAAGAAAAGAGTAATCGCTGAATGTGCAATAAGAGGACTAGACAGTAGCACATTCGACTTTAGTGAAATTCTGAAAGAGGGAAACCAAGAAGAAAACACGAACGAGGACAATGACAAGTCCGATTTCAGTGAAGAGGGTGCAAAAACAACAGCAAGTGTTCAAGATAATTTAAAGACGCTTATGACCATGATGATCGGTCTTCAGACTAGTCTGCAAGAAGAAATGAAAACAAATGCTTCTAGTCTTCAGACTAAAATGGACTCAACTGCTTCTAGTTTACAAGGCGAATTAAAATCAACTGCTTCTAGTTTGCAAAGTGAGATGCAATCCAATACAGCAAGTCTCGAAAATAAGATTGCAAACATATCTGATATGCAGAACAAAATGGAATCCAGCATGGGTGAATTAAAAATTCAGGTGGAATCCAGTGTTGCGAACCTTGAAACTAGAATTAGTACAGAAGTTTCTACAGTTCGTACGGAAGTTTCTGCAGTTCGAACGGAAGTAAGCAAGGTTGAGCAGAAATTGGAAGACAAAATAACTACAGAAGTTACAACAGTTCGCGCGGAAGTCAGCAACGTTGACCAGAAATTGGAACAAAAAGTAGCAGAAATCGAAGCAAAAATGGCTGACATCAAAGAAAATAAACCAAATATTGAGTCATCAGGTAAAAGGATGAAGCCACCAATATTTGACGGCAAAACTTCATGGCCTGTATATAAACGACAGTTTGAAGCGGCTGCTGGTGTGAACGGCTGGTCCGATAAAGAAAAAGCCACAGCATTAATTCTGGCTCTACGGGGTAACGCAGCCGATTTATTGCGGACAATCTCACCAGAAAATGAGAAAAATTACAACTACATTGTAACACAATTGGACATTCGATATGGGGATAACCACATGAAGGACGTATACCGAATGGAGCTCGTCAACAGAATGCAAGAATCTGGAGAGACACTTCAGGAGTTGTCAGCAGATATTGAGCGGTTGGTATACTTGTCATACCCCGATTATCCCCTGGAGCTGCAGAATGACTTGGCTGCAGAAAGATTCACCAATGCCATTCGGGATGCAGACATTCAGTTCAAGGTCCGGATTAGTGGAAAGCGCATGTTGCACGATGTGTTGGCTGTCGCGTTGACATTGGAAGCTGCAAAGAGAGCAACAAGGGCGGTTCCAATGGTACGAGCTGCTATGGTTGATGAAGACTCAACAGAGCTAGCGATAGACCAACTAACTGAAAAGATAAAGGCGAATGTGCAACAAGCTATCCAGGAATTGGAATTGAACGATACTAAAAGAAGACTGAAATGCTGGGGCTGCGGTAAAGAAGGACATTTAGAGCGGCAGTGCCCCAACCAGACAAAAGCACCGATTATGGTATCAGTCTCTCTCCTACAACAGAGTAACGACAGATTAACGACGCAAGGAGTAATTGCTGGTCATCGATGCAGGATCATCGTAGATACGGGTGCAAGTAGATCCATCGTAAACAGGAAGCTCATTAGTAGGAAACACATGAGCAGAAGCAGTAACAGTGTTCTTCAAACAGTTACAGGGGAATCATCTCCGATTCTGGGTGAAGTGATTCTAGCATTGGGGCTAGATGAGTATGTGTTTCGACATACGTTTTTGGTGGCTGATATAATGGACGATTGTATCATGGGCCTGGACTTCATGAAGCAGAATGGAGTGAGTGTGAACATTGAAGATAGGTTATTGCGATGTGGAAATATTGAATTCCCGCTAACGTTGGAGGAAGCAGATTCCAGTGACACCAAATCAAATCTACGAGACCAACAAGTTACGTCAGATGCAAATGCTGTTGTAGAAATGAAACGGACGGACGACATTGGACTGACAACTCAAGACACGGAGTTGTCAAAAAGTAAAAATAGAAGGAAAAGAAGCAAATCCAGTGTCGTAGATGCTGAAGGGGTTTTTGAGGAAACGAGTAAGGACTGCAGGAATGTGAAAAAGGTAGTAGCTATCCGTACATTAAGGATTGGAGGCGATGACATGTCGAGCATCCGAAACGCGCAGCTAAAGGATGAAGATGTTGGACCAATCCTTAAATGGAAGAAAAGGGGTCAGCGTCCAAAATGGAGCGATATTGTAACACGCAGTGATACGACAAAAAGTTATTGGGCTCAGTGGGACTCGTTACAGATAGAAAATGGCGTTCTGAGGAGAAAATGGGATTCTCCTGATGGAAAAGCCAAACTAATGCAGTTGATTGTGCCTAAGTCCAAAGTACATGAGGTACTTGGTGAAGTACATGCTGGAACTTCAGGGGGACATTTGGGAGTCAACAGAACATTAGCGAAGGTGCGAGAACGATTCTATTGGGTACACTGGCGAGCTGATGTCAAAAGCTGGTGCAGGAATTGTGACACCTGCACAAAGATTGTAGGACATCAAAAGGAAACTGAAACTGCAGTGGGGCAATATGTTGACGCTGAATTAAAGCAAGACACGAGTGGACAGGATAGCACCAGACAGACTCCACCGGAAAGATCATCTCGACAGCATATACGGGTTCCGGTGGACAAAGTATTTGAGGAACCTGCAAACAACAAATTAAAAGATAGTGACTGCACCAACGAGATGAACTCTTTGGACGTGGTATGGCGAAAGCGGAAATCATCAAAAGTAAAAATGAAGGTGATTCATTCAAATCAGTTAGCGAAGAATCGCGGCACGAGTCCAAAAGATTCTGTTCGGGACGAACAGATTTAAGAAGGGGGTAGTGCACTATATTGTACTTAGAATACTTGGTGATTCATAAAATCATCAAACACTAACAATTAATTACTTTTCTGAGTTTTTCTTAATAAAAGAAAAACCCAGAAAACACGAGAATAATTTATTTATAAACAAACAGAACGATTTCCGCGAAATGTAATACCGCCATCTAATGTACAAAAGATCTATTCCAGAAAACTCCAAAATGCAATTGTTTACACAATCGATAGAATACAATAGCAATGACTCATATTATATACAAAAGATATTTTTAGGAGGAAATAATAATAGATCATTGGCACAAACCTAAACAATGATTAGAGCTTTCTAGAACTATTGTTTGTATAGGAATATTCTAGATCTTCTTTGTGTAAACGTTGCCACCTAGTTTTAGAAAGCCAAACGAGAATATTCGAGAATATTCTAGAAATATACCAATTGGATATATAAACAGCCGTGGGGTCGAGCCTGAGATCATTCTTAATCGATCAGTTGAAGTGAAAAGCTTCGTCAGAGATTATACAAGACAGAGATTTAAAACGTGATTATTTTTGTGAAAGCGATTACAAGGGCAATTTGTGATAATTATTAAAGATAGCGATTGTGGTGTATTTCTATAAACTGTGATAAATAATTGTAATAATTAAATTATTGAAAGACAAATATTTTTAAGACTAATTGTTAAGCAGAAATAATTATAAATAAAGTTTATACACTAAATTCACATAAATAAAAAGTGTTATCATTCTAATAACATCGAACCGAAAGAATAGCACGCTACAATACATTAACTGAATATTTCCGATCCCTGAATAACAAAAAGTCCTCAGGACATGATCATATTCCAAATATCATACTAAAACACTTACCTTCTATTATTCTAAACGATTATTGTATACTATTTAACAACCTTCTTAATAACAGTGCCTTTCCTAGAAATTGGAAAACTGCAAAGGTAGTTGCAATCCCAAAAAAGGGCAAAGATTTAAGTTCAATAAAGAATTATCGTCCGATTAGTCTGTTACCAAATATCAGTAAGGTGTTTGAGAAAATTATAAATAACTCGATATTGCATTTCACTGAAATTGGTAATATTGTACCTAATAACCAATACGGTTTCAGGCATAGACACTCTACAACGCATGCCGTGACTAAATTGGTATCAGACATCATCTGGTATAAAAATAAACAACAAGTAACCGGTGCCTGCCTAATAGACTACGAAAAGGCTTTTGATACCGTTTGGTTAGAAGGTCTAATATATAAACTGACAAACTACCAAGTCTATCCACAACATCTAATTAGACTAATATATGAAATGATATCTGAAAAAAAATTCTACCTTACTGATGGTATCAAACACTCGGAACATACTTACCGAATAACCAACGGATTGCAACAAGGCACTGTTAATTCACCAATCTTATTCAATATTTTCACGTCCGATTTTATTGCAACCAAAAAAGATAACACTATCGCCTTTGCAGACGATTTAATAATTTATACGCACGGTAAAAAAGTGGAGACTGTAACACAAAATCTTCAGCGACTCTTCAAAGCAGTTGAAAAATATAGTAATGATTGGCATTTAAAAATAAATTATAATAAATGCGAAAGCATCTTATTTAGAACACCTTTAAACATTGCGCCTAATAACATAAAAAAAAATTACAAAAAATTTCAAATTAAAAACTCCCAAGAACGGATCATTGAAAACAAACAGGTAGTCCGATACCTGGGTATACACCTAGATCATTTCTTATATTTTAACAACCATGTTAATATACAATTGGAAAGAGCTAACAAAAATTTCCATCTGATTCGAAGACTTTTCTTTACGAAATATCTTAACACTCGTGTCAAGATAATCTGTTACCAATCGCTGATCCGGCCAATACTTTCTTACGGATGTCCGGTATGGTATAATATCTCTCCATCCTATATGGAGAGAATTCGAATATTCGAACGTAAGTGCTTGCGTACCGCTTTACGTAAATTTAGAAATTTAAACACTTTGCACTACGTTCCAAACAACATTTTATACAACACAGCACAGGTACATCGCTTTGACGTTTTCATCCTCAAATTAATTCGTAATCACATATGCAAAGCAGCGCAGACTCACGATAACGATACTATATACCTGCCATATCATATGGATGACGGATACTTTGAAAATGCGAGGAAAACTGGAAACTTCCCACCGGAAGGGTTCAACTATCTCGATAAGAAAGGATTTATCCAGGATCGCAACAATATACCCTCGATATATCATATTTATCGCCATTCGAATGATAAAAAGGTACTCTACAACCCAAGCCAAGTAGAAGATATATCGAGTCTGGTCAGATTTTCCACAGGTATTTCTTATCGAGATAAAACATATAATCAAAGAGAGGTTAAATACTGGTGGAAATAAAACGAGTAGGACGAACATAAGCATTAAAAATATTCAGGACAAAATAATAGATAAAATATCTAAAGATCATCCCTCCTCCCCGCTCCCTTATCCCCTTTCCTACATAAAACATGTGCCTGTCTACCGTCTGATATATTGTTTCGTCTTAATGTTATTCATTTAGAATAAGTTTTAAAAAATATATATATATATGCATTAATTGGCGGAGGTTTTTACACCCTTTTCCTCATGCAATACACAAAAAAAAAAAAAAAAAAATAATAAAATTTATCAAAAATTTTAAAAATAAAAAATGAATAAAAACTAAATTAAAATTTTTTACTGTAAAAGAAACAAACTTTAGAATTCGAAATAAACACAGTAGCTTTAAGTTAGCCTTAAGTTTAAATAAAATTAGATATAAGAAACTCTTTAATACTTTAAGTTTATAGCAAAATATGAATTCAGGGTAAAATAAAGTATATATGAAAAAAAAAAAAAAAAGAAATGTTGATAGTTATTGTTGGGTCTTGGAATCTACACCAGACCCGTAAAATCCTTCAAACTATATTTTAAATTATATGAAATTTTTGTTTGGTTTAAATTTTGATTGTAAATAAATCAAAACTCAGTTTTAGTCCTTCGAAAATACAATTCCAGGAAGAAATAAGTATATTTTTGATACAACAAGAACCCATGAAATTGTATTAATCAAATATTTATTTAATTACAAACAAAACGGCGGTTTATTTTTTATTTTTATTTTTGTAAAGAAAATGTGATATAATATTAAAAGTACCTAAATGGATTTTCTAAGGAGTGCTTTTTAAACACACTTTATTAATGTTTGGTTTCTTTTTACAAATGTTTTTCTTTTAATTTTCCTAAGCTTTCAAAAAAAGGTTTTTCAATAGAAAGGTGTTTTCTTTTTCGACTAATTTCATCTTAATTACTTTCATCGGTTTTGTTTATCATCAATGAATATAAATTTCTTGTGAAAGACTTAAAAAGTCCTATTTTTTTTTTTGAACTAAACACTGTTTAGATCCGCTTTGTTTCAAAACTTTATGAATACCTTTATGGTCCGAAATTTCGAACTTGCATTTTGTGATATGATACGAATTTCGTTTTAACCTTAGGCCTAAGGTCTAAGTTATACGACGATCGTTGCAATGAAGGAAATAATTAACATATTACAAAGATTATTTCTTAAAAAAAAAAATGCAAAACGTGGGAAATATTTTAGTAAATAGATTTTAAATAAAAAATTTTAAGTATACCATGCAATTTGTTTTTTGTAATTGTTTTTATAATTTGAATGAAGAAACATGTTTAAATTGATCAGCTGTTTTGTGGACTGCGTTTCAATTTCATTTCATTCCACAGGAGAACGGCCAAGTTGGCTGCTTCATAAGAAATTTGTCGTCGATATTCTAACCTCAAACTACAGCGTCCCAATAAGAGAATAATAATAATATATAAAAATATATGTAAAAAAAAAATGGGTAAAATTTGTGGCTCATCGGTAAAAAAAGGAAAGGAAGAAATAATCAAATTGAATTCGACTTTCCTCTTATAAGAAACCATTACACGACTTAGCTGTGAACGCAAATCTTACTGAAAGTTTCTCTGACATTCGTAAAAGAGGTATAACTAGCTTTCATAGAAAATCAAAGAAAAACGTTCGGTTTTCATTAGTTCCAAAATTTCCTTCATTACAATGATCGTCCTATAACTTAGGCCTTAGAAGCTCAGATTGAATGTTCTGTTTCGTTTCGGTCAGCCCCGTCTCCCAAAAGTTAAATACTATATATAAAAATGTATGGAAAAAGGGGAAAGTAGATGAAACGAAACGAAATAATGGAACAAATTTCAACTTTTTACGAAGACGTTAACCTCAAAATAGTATTATTATATTGTAAGTCTGATTAACGATGGACTTTTACAAAATTTGTTTGGAAATTAAGGTTAAACAGTCAAAATATATAAACTTATACTAAAAATGGAATAATATATTGAAAAAATATAAAACTTTTTTGAATTATATAACAAAACCGAAATGAAACTATGTGTCGACTTATCCGCGTGTTGTAGCGGTCCAGACCGAAACGGTGCGGAACGAAACGAAAACATTCTGTCTTGGCCTTAAGTCACTACCGATTTAAGGAAAATCAGAATTCCTTTTTCAGACTCACTTCAATGAATTAAAACACTTGAAAATTTCCATCAATAATTCAATCCATTAATTTTAAGTTGACTTTTTATGAAATTGAAATTTTCTTTTTATCATCTTCTCCAATATCCAAGAATTGATTTTGAAATATTTAGTCAAAGTCTCCTGTTATTATCCCTAACAATTAATCTAATTATAAAATAAATGAATCGAACCGAAATTAATTAACAGGCCATGAGAAAGGTCTACTTCGAGTTTGATGTATACATTATCCTTGGTTAGATTGTGAAATCTTTGAAAATAACATTCAAGGACCAAAAAGGTATATTAAGAAGCGTTTCTTACTTTGTTAGATTCATATTGACTTACTGCTTGAAGAGTAAGAGGTTTTGCCTACGCAAAAAAAGGTGATAGAAATTAATGATTAAAGGAAATTCACTTGAAAAAACAAAGTTATGCAAATATAAAACTTTAAAGGACATTTTAAATGGTCGAATTTTTTCGCTTTTATTTATATTTTTTTTTAAACGAAATTATGCTTGTATAAATGTTCTTCTAATAAATTCAATTACATCCTTTTGAACATTCGATTTGGGTATTTTCGGTAGTCCTTGTTCATATGTACAATCTACATATTTTCAATTTGATTTTATTTGTACTCATAGTTGGATACAATATTGTTCCTATAGAAACCGAAATCCGAAGGCAATTAATTTCATGGTTGTTGAATATCAAATGAAATCAAATATCATATCAATGAGTTTTTGGATTTTTTTTAATATACTGTATACTGAATTCATTATAATATTATTTGAATGTGAAATTTTGGTATTGAATTTATATAATCAATGATTGTGTTTCATCGATTTCTCCCAGACAAAATTTATTTCATATAAATACAGCTCATTTATATGTTTGGTACTACACCAAGTCGAAGTCTAATTATAACTTCAATAAAATCAAACCGAAAATGGCAACGAAAAAATATATTGATATTTGTTCTTATAATGGTTTGGATGGGAATGGACGAAGTATGAGTAATTATAAAGTATGCCAATTTCCTATCACTACTGTGACGACGTTTTTACCGATTTCGACTGTAAATTTTCAAATAATTTTCTATCCACTCCTGACATAGATAGCTACATATTGTACGTATGGGTGAAAGAGAAACATGATTTAAATTTACACTTCCAAATTGTAAGCAAACAAATTCAAGCTGTGAATTTATATGCTTATTCCACAAATACTAGAAAAAATAAGAGTTTTAAGAATTTTTGACGTCATGCCATGTGCTTTTTAAAAAAATTTCATTCTCCCTCTTCCTGATAAGTTTTGCCTTTGAAAACTGTTCATGCATTTAAATTTAGTGAAAAATGGTGAATTTCTTATATCGATAAAAACTATTTTTTTAAAAATATAGTATTAATACAGTGCTGAACATGATAGTAAATATATATTGCCTATTAATTTGACCTTTTAAACAATTACTACAAGATGTCCACTCCTTACCCTTAGAAACATTGTAAACGTACGTTACCACGTAATACCATAATTAATATCTGACCTTAATTTTTATCTATAACATATCATAGTACTAAAAAACCACACCCAATAATCGGCTGAGAATCAATATTCAAACCCATATTTTTCATCAACATTTGAAGCGTTTTGTATGTATCCGATTTCGTATGGAAAGCACTTCTAAGATGTTGTATCCTTGTTTTTTTTTCTGGGAATAATTTTCTAAAGATGTTATTATCCTTTTTGTATGTGGTTGTCAACATGTTACGGATCACGACTAAAATTTCTAAATGGAATTGAATTTCTTTTTTGGTATATAGTAGTCAAAAAATATAAAATGAACCTACTGGGAATAACTTGGGATCGAAAAATTGTTATTAGGTCTAATAATTTTTCTTATGTGAAATGAATTCGAATTCATATGCTGAAATTTATATAGGTATATATCTTATCGGTTTCAAACGAAAACCTATAAAAATATATTATTGAAGAATTTATTAAAAATAAAATATCGCATTTTATAGAATGTTAAAATTCGTTTTTTTTTATTCGGAAGTCTTCTAAGGTTTTTACTGCAATTTATTTTTTGCAGAAGAACAATTTTATTATATCCTAAAAACGTAAATTATTCATTGGGACTCGATGGATCTTGATGGAGTTCGAATATTGTTCGTATGTGTTTTTGTTTTTTTGTGTGTACTAAACTATATTGGAAAAGGTTTTTGGTCGTGTAAAACTCTACGAAAATAGTAAATCTAGTATTATCGAAAAAACATAGAATATCTAAAGGAAAGATAACGTTTGTAGACACAACCGCAAATATCTTGGAATTTCCTTGTTATAAGGAGCCTCATTTCAAATGAATGGACAAATATATTGACCCAAAAGGATTGTAATCATTTGGTTTTTTTTTCGTAGACGATTTTCTTTGTGGAAAATTAGAAATAAATAGTGATATTCAGGATAAATTCTTGTTGAGATTAGAATTTACCTAGAAAACTTTAACCTACGTTTTAAAAATATGAAAAAACAGTTTTTCATCTAATTGAAAATAGGTTTTGGCTGTATCCTCCTTGACTGTTCGGCAAGTAATTTTCCTATGTAGAAATTGTTTAGACATTCCTTTTAATTAAATCATATTTTCAAATTTAATATAAATCTTCATTGTTAGATCCATTAATTTTTAGGGTGAAATTCAGAGGCTTGGTCCTATAAGACATGTGAACGTAACTATGTACATATACCAAACAAATCTTCATTAGAACACAATATAACACAACATAACACAATATA
Organism: Xylophagus ater; assembly: GCA_963422695.1. Taxonomy (NCBI): domain Eukaryota; kingdom Metazoa; phylum Arthropoda; class Insecta; order Diptera; family Xylophagidae; genus Xylophagus; species Xylophagus ater. Next base: position 5,962,404 of record OY730486.1, on the reverse strand, counting down.
ATTGTGTGTACACTGTTATGTAACACAGTCAGATTGGTTATCATAAAGCTTTAAAGTAAATTATTTATATACATAGCTACAACCTATAAATCATGTCCATCAGAAACGGGGCCTCTATACTTAGCATTATTTAATTTTAATTGTCCACATGAATATTTAAGTCTTCTATACAATACCCAGTTTCGGTTTGGGACATTGAAAGTTGACATATTTTATGAAAGATGACTTAAAATCCTCCCTTGTTTTGACTGACAATGTTGATACATCCAAAATGAAGATTTAGTTAAAATTTCATTTATTTATTTTAGCTTGAATACATTTTAATTGAAAATTGAATTAAATTGCTTAAAAGTATAGAAAATTGAATTACAACATTTTTAAATTAATATTTTTTGTAATTTAATAAATTAGTTTTGTTTTAAACGTGATTTTATAAGGAATTGATTAAAAATAATGATTAATATATTTGTTTGTTAAAATAATTACTTTATAAATATTTCAATGAAATTAATTAAACAAATTTCTTGATTGGAAATTTGTTGATAATATAAAACGATAATTGGAAATTAGTTTCGATATGAAAAGGATATTTGGTGTAATATTGTCGGATTGAGTAAATTATTATTCTCTTTTTTTAATAATCCAAATAATTTTAAATTTAATTTAATTTCACTAAAATGTTATATAATTTATTTTGCTGTTATAAATCCTATTTAGAAGTTATTTCTGAAACTATTTCAATGATATAAAAATGGGTCCGAATAAATGTTGTACGCTTGTTCAATAATAATTTTTAATCTAAAAAGCACTTTAATTCACGAAACCCGGATCCGAACCTGAACCCGGTCCGGTTCAAAAAATTTTTTTAAATTATGTGAACCCGAACCCGAACCCAATCAAAAATTCGTTTCTGGTTCAATTTTTAATGGCAATTATTATCTAAGCGTATCCCTTAGAATTTTGTTCAGAAATTATTTTTTTCTGGGAACAAACATGATCCTGAATCCGAACCCGAACCCGAACCAAAAATTTACAAGGTTCGAAACCCTGCTTTAATTACATAAAATTTGTCCAAAATAATTCAGAAAGAAATAATTGATATAAATGAATCCTTTTTTCGTATTTAATTATTATTTTTTTCCTTATAGCTGTAAGAGTATAAATAATTTTCTGGTTAAATTTGAACAAGTTCTTTCTCTGACAACAATTATTATAAATATACTAAAATTATAGTGGATCCACCTTGACTATCGTGCGAAGATATCATTTATTGAAATCTATTAATCAAATACTTTACCAAAAGAAAGGAAAAACAAATTGAGGTATTTTATTGATTATCAATCAATCGTGTTTAGGCATGAAACCAGAAACTTTATTCTAAATAATTATTTATATCCGAATTTGAAGAAAAGCTGATACAAGAAATGTTTTAGCGAAAGCTGTTTATTTATCGTGAACATAAGACAATTTTGAAATTAATAACCAACTTTACTGTCATTCTTCGATGGAATGAATAATATTGGAAAATAGAAATTTTACACTAAAATTTTCATTATTTTAATGAAATTTATTTAAAAGAAAAATGGTGGACTAATATTCTAATAAATTAATTAGAAAATCTCGAATTTCATTTTTCCAGATATACGTGTCGAATGTAATCGTATAATTTTGGAAATATTAACAAAAGCAATATAAGGAATTTTCATTAAAATTTCACCCTATTAAATTTCTATAATGTAAGCCTCTTATGAAAGATTATGGGATATTTTCTAATTTTGATAGTTTCGAGAATAATGTCACATTTCATAACAAACTCTACTAAAAATGTACTTCCATTAAAATCATAAGAAAATTTAAAGATAGTAAAATAGTAAACCACCCTAAAATGCATTTAGTTTGTACAATTTTACTAAATTCGAATTGCAATCACGTACTAATATTAATTTATTATTTATTGTGGAACAATTGCCGAACACTAAAGACTGAATTATAATAGGAAGAGCTAAGCATAGACGAACTTACGGAAATCGAATCGCATGCTGCAAAAAAAAAATGTGCATAGCCGTCCTATCGTTAAATTTGATTTCCGTTTTGTTACGTTTAAGGGATGCAAGATAATTCGTACATTCCATACGGATATTTTGACAGTTGAATTACAGTTTCTTCTAATATAATAAGAAAAAGTCATATAATAAAGTTCATATTTGTAGGAAAAAACAATATAGCAATTGGATTTGGTGAAACGAGGTAGTTGGACAGAAATTGTAAAAGTAAAATTTTATTTATATTTTTATATTTTGTTAAAATTAAGAAAAAGCAAAAAAAAAATATTTCTGCACTAACCTTTTCGTAGGGAAGTCACTTTTTAAAAGAAAGTCCTGTAAACAAATTATTTTTATATTACGAAAAACAATCTAAGAAATACAGAATTCTTTAACGACGTATTGTCAAATGCTTATTTCCGCTTATGCACATTACAAGATGTTTCCAAAGTAAACAGGACTTTTTGAATCTAGCGCCCCTAGTGGCGCCGTCTATATGTCGACTGGTGCGTTAGAATCTGCTATCCTTCATCGACTTCCTGTGAGAATTTCATGACATTTCATCAATTGAAAGTGAAGTTATTGCGTTTTAAGTGTCAGTTTGTTTGTGCCATCGGTGCGAAAATGAGCTTCGAACAAAGAGCCAATATTAAATTTTGTTTTAAAATTGGTAAAACTTTTACCGAAACGTTTCAATTGATGAAACAAGTTTATGGCGATGATTGCCTATCCCGTAGCAGAGTGCACGAGTGGTTTCAACGTTTTCAAAGTGGTCGTGAGGACATAAATGACGATCAACATGTGGGCCAACCAAAATCCGTGATCACCGAAAAATCCATCGAAACTGTTCGTGAATTCATCAAAAATCAGCCGAAATCATCATTGAAATTCATGGAAATGGAATTGAACATCTTCAAAACATCGATTTATCGCATTTTGACCCAACATTTGGGTTTACAAAAGGTGTGTGCACGGTTTGTTCCGCACAAATTGACTGACGACCAAAAATTGCTCAGAATTCAACATTCGAAGGACATCATTAAAGAGGTCAAAAAGGACAAAAACTTCCTTTATAACATTGTGACTGGTGACGAAACGTGGTGTTTTCAATATGATCCCGAAATGAAACGCCAGAGTGCTGAATGGAAGGCGCCGGACGAGCCGAAACCCAAAAAATCGCGCCTGGAGAAGTCAAAAGTGAAGACAATGCTGATTTGTTTTTATGATTCCAAGGGTATTGTCCACAAAGAATTTGTTCCACCCGGTCAAAACGTTAATGCGGTATTCTACCTAGGAGTTTTGAAGCGTTTGGTGCGCCGTATTCGACGTGTTCGGCCCGAATATCGCGAAGATGGAAGTTGGCGTTTGTTGCACGATAATGCGCCGTCTCATCGATCGACGCTTGTGACCGATTATCTCACCAAAAATTACATTTTAACCATCAACCACTCCCCGTATTCACCGGATATGGCACCGTGCGACTTCTACCTTTTCGGAAAAATGCATTTGCCGATGAAAGGAAAGCGTTATGCAGACGTAGAGGCCATTCAACAGGCTTGCACCGGCATACTGGCGGCCATACAGGCCAACGAGCTAAAACACTCGTTCGACATGCTTTTGGACCGTGCAAAAAGCTGTATTGAAGCAGAAGGAGACTATTTTGAATAAAATCAATTGATTTTGCCGAAAAAACCATTTGTTCTGTTTTTTTTTAAAAGTCCTGTTTACTTTGGAATTTTTTTGTATAATCGGTTGAATGGATTTAGCGTACATTCGTTCAGTTTTGTGTTGTCTTTTCCTAGGGTTGGGCCTGCCTATTATAATTTCGGCTTAATATCTTCTTGTAATTTTCCTGTTTAGAATTGCTTGAAATAAGATTTCTAATCCTTAGATGGGGACGAAGAAAATTCTTCTATAAGAATGTCTTAATGTAAAAGTATTTTTCTTGATTTCAAATGGAATTGATTCAAGTTAATTTTGATTAAAATCTTTAAAATTTAAACAAGTTTCAAATTTACAAATAAAAAAGGAATTTTCAATTTAATATGTGCTTCAAAAGTATCCAACTTCGTAATTGAAGTAGCCTATCAACAAACACAAGGAATTTAATTTCACTCTGGATTTGTGATAAGGGTCAGACTATTTTTTTTTAATCAAAAATTGCATTTATAGAAAAACCCGGAATTTTTCTCATTTCAAATATTATTTTCGAAATTTTTCCTATTTTAAAATTGAAGTAAGTACAGTGTATATCCTTTTTAATTCAAATTTTAATTAAAAATCTAATTAAATAATATTTGAAAAGTAATGAAAATTTAATTAAAAATATATTTTTACACCTTTTTTTTTTGATTTTAACTTAATGAACCCCTGAAAAACCGCTAAATTATTAAACTATATACTCGACACCCTAATAAATTTGTAATGCAGAAAATGGATTCACAGTTTATCACTAGTAGGGTTTGCAATGTGTTACCAAAATATCGGAGTCCTCATCTCGACGATACTTCTGCCATATATTTAGCGTATTGATACAAAAGGGTGGATAAAAGACCAGGCTATGAAGAACTGATGTGTCTATACATATATATCAATTCAAATAGTAGTGGTTAAAAGTTGTGCCACATGGTACACAAACTGGTTGTATCGATTTCTTGTCCAGATACGCCTTATTCGAGATGCATTTTATTAACAATAGTGTAATGATTTTATCTTTGGTGTGAAAAGGTTAGTTATGAAATGGAATCATGTTGCTACATTTTTATGACGCTTGTTCTTTCCATAGCTAGTATCAAACTTGAATGATTATAGTGTTTTATTTTTGGCTGAAATACGAACGGTTACGATATTTTTATACCCGCTCACTAACGCAATGTTTATTTATTGTTGTTAATTTTTAACACACTTATTCAATGTTATATTTGAAACATAGATGGCAATAATGGATACATTTATTTATTTTTCTTAATTTTTCAATTTTACCTGATTTCGGCCATTTTTTTTTTATTTTTATTTTTTAAAACGGAATTTTGTTTAAAAGCTTAAATGTTTATCTTCCAAAATACCATTAGTATAATGCAACTAAAGTTAGCTGCGTTTTCAAGTATATTTCAGTAGTGGCAATATCTGGAGTAAAAATTTATAAGTACATAGATTATAAGATGTCGCTTTTTTGAGAACGTTAAATAGTAGTCGATAAAAATTTCCAAAAAACCACACCTTTTCGATTTGATTAATTTTGAAATTCTAATCAATAGTATTAATTTCCTAAATATTTTCTTTCTATGCAATTCGAGAGTTAGGAGTGAAACAAAAGACTATTGACACCATCTTGACATGGTTCTTTCTTTTAATTTTCTCGTTTGATGGAGCAGAAAATCCAAACGATTATTCTTTGTTCTTCGTTGATAATGGATATTTTTGTTGTCAATCAATAATTGGATTAGAAGATCCCATAACTCTCATAAAATAGACAATTTTTCGTTGTGTTTTTTTTCCAATACTTGACAGTAGTTAGTATTTATTTGTTTTATCTAATTCTTGGCCAAATATACAAATTAAAGTCTTTATGCTGTAATCTTGAAAACGCTTTTGTTTTGATAAAGTAAATCGATTCATTAATTTTCTAAACAGGACTTATTTGCTAGCATTCTAATGCGTCTCAAGTCTCAAGTTTATTCAAATAAATAATAATACCATGGAACCAGAATTTCGTATAGAACCTACCATAATACTTCACACTTTTTATACGGACATTTACTGTCCATTATCTAAGTATATTCACCAAAGAAGATCTCCATTTCTATCTTCTACATTCTTCAAATAGGCTTATTTACAGATGTGTTCATTGTAAAATTTCACAACAAATAAAAACATAAATTTTATAAATTCGATATTTACGATGTTCATCTTCCCGTCCCATCTGGGGTCGGGAAAATGAATCTCATAAAGAATATTTTCCTGCTATTATCTTATATAAAATATAGCTTCTTTTCTTTTTTCTTATTTTCCATTTCAAAATTTATCTTCCGTGTTTTTCTCTTTTTATTTTGATCCTATATTTTCATGAACAATATTTTGTACAGTGTAAATGATTCTACTATATTTAGTAGTCATATACATATATATAGTAGAAAGTTTTCATTCTTAGAATGGCCGGCGTTTATCAAAATTAGTTCAGATGGGTTCTCTTTCATGGTCATATCGTTTATCTTCATTTATTAAAAGAACTTTCCCAAATACTTGATGTTGTATGCTTTAACTAAATGAAATATAGGAAGAAAATAGAAAGAAATGCTATAAATATATATCAAAACAAAAAATATTTAGTGTTTGGCAAATCATCCAACTTTCCTATTTTAAATTTTTAGATTTTCTTCCATTTTCGAGGGAATATAAAAATTTGGTGTTTCTGAAAGTATACAGGGTTTAATTCCTGAAAAGATAGTATTTCCTTTTAAAACTGAGTGTTAAATTTTTGCTCACATTTCTACTCAAATCATAGATTAATTCAATTGATTCTTCTTGTGTACTAATATACGTACACATTGTAGACTTTCCATTTCTTTCACAATAAAGCTCTTTGGGCATTTGAATATATATTAGTCTATGATTAAAGTATAAGAAAGTTAAAACAACGAAATAATATTTATTTGAAGATTTTTCTTCCGTATGTACTGAATATTAATATTACGTAATAATATAAATTACACAAATTAATAATAAAGAAATAAGAATAATTTTTGTTTCATTAATCAATTAATTAAAAGTAAAAAAAAAAGTTTCTTTTGATATATTAAGAATTTTATTCAATTTTAGATTTAAGTGACTTTTTAAGAAGAATATTAGGCTCGATTAGTTATCATTAGGACGTGTTCTTTATAATCAAACATAATAGCAGGATATTTTTTTATTGTGATCCTTGAAGTATTAAATACATTAATATAATTTAATTTTTCTGATGGAAAATCTTGATTTATAATCCTTTTCCTATGAACCTAGTCAATTTTTTCATATTAAAAAATGAATTTTCACAGTTTACAAAAGTAATTTGTACAATTATTTTAAATGAGGAAAAAAGGATGTTGTAAAATTCATAAATCATGCATTTCAACACCATATAACGTACACCATGATGTCAGTGAAAAATGCAGATAAATTCAAAACTTTTCGATCGACTATAGAAGAAAAAGTTTTGACATCAAATTCAAATAAAATTTGTAGCCAATTTTATTGTTATAAAGCTCATGGGAAATTTGAATTAGTTTTTATTTTTTGTTCAGAAAAGATATATAAAAAAAATATAATTTTTAAATAAATTTCTTTCATGAAAAATTGTTGGCCAAATTTTGTGAATTTCTTCTACTAGTGACCACTCTTCTATAAATTTTAGTTTCAATTTTAATTTGCATCTTTAAATACTTTCAAAAATATTTGAAAATTATCATAATAATTGCCACTTTAAAGTTTTCATAGCGCAGTATCGCAATAGGAAGAAGTGTTCAAAGCTTTCGAAATACCAATTTTAAACTCAATATTAAGGTATTTCCTGAATCATGTTCATTATGTATAAAATAAGCTTAAAATGGAATAAGTATTTTGTCTTGAATTCGTGCTTTTTATAAATGCCAACGAATTTTCCACAAAAGTTTTTAGTCACGAGAAACAAGGCAATATTGATAATGTCAATAAAATTAAAATATGTTATAAATAGACCTGAAAGTATACGATATTCCAAATTTACGTGTGCTAATTAAAACATAGAAAATTTGATATATTTCTTTAAAATTAAATAGAAGCCAAAAACATGTTTTTGTGTTAAAATTGAGAAAATCAAAATTTTGTAATAAATTATTCGAATATAAATATATCACGTTCCAAATTTTATTACCGGAAATATTAACTTATTGCGATTTTATGTAACAACTTAATTTGCTTTAATTTTCATAATTTAACTGTGAAAAGTTCTCTTAACATTCTTCACCATAAAATCTTAAAATTAAGTAAATGAATAGCTTTTTGCATAAACTCAAATCCCAAACAATTTATGGAAATCATATTATTTATTCTGAATCTTTGAAGCCTATAAAAGTTAGTTTGAAAATAGTTTTTCCTAAACAGTTTTAAAAATACATTTTCCTGAAGGTATACATAATATAAGTCTTACATATTCCATAAAATTAATGTGAGAACTAAATCACCTGCTACGTTTTCTATAGATTTTGAGAACAAATCCAAATACAATCGAATCAGAAATAACTACTTATCCAGAAACAAACTTTTATATATTTCACGTTTGAAGTAATTATCGAAACCTCAAAAATCACCTCATTCATGTCCTTATTGGCACCCCATTGAAAATATGTTTAAAGCGAGATCCGTGCCTGATTTTCCAATGACTATGTAGAAACTTTACGACGTAAGAAACGGTACCTACAATTTTAATAGTAAACACATATGTTTAACTAATTGAAATGTATGTTTTATTTATTTCTGAACATATGCAGTATCTATGAAATTCGTATTTATTGCAAATATATTAAATTAAAGTTAATTAAAAAGCTCGGAAAATATAGTATAAAATAATGATAGAGAAGAGTTGTCAACGCTGAGTTTATTAGCTATTAAAATTATAATAATATTTCTTAATAAAAGGTGAATATTTTATAATACAATTTTGCATAGAGAAATAAACTATATAATCAGGAATGCTTCAATCTTGAGATTATTAGAAAACGTATTATTTAATTTCTTTCAATTATATCTTTTAGAATTTGTTTTTCTTCAAAGAACACAGTCTCAAGTATTGCTAATATAATGGAAAAAATGGCATGGATATTTTAATAGGACTAAACAGGGTTATAAAGTCGCCAAATTCTCTGAAAGTTATTTTTAAGATGCTACATTTCTCTCAACGAGTGTTGCATTCTTTGTTGAAACATATTTACCTTAAAAACGAAGTCAAGGATTTAATCAGTTAAAGCTCTCACGAAATATGAAAGAAATTCAAATGTTATGCTCAAGTTTTATTTCACTCATTCTCATGGAGAATGCAAGAATCTGACCAATTTAAGGCATAAAAGCAAAGATGCTATAGTATAGTCAAAGTGTAACTATGGTAAAGTGGCGAAAGTTCCTATCCTTACCGTACCGCCGTTTTTCAAATTTTGACTGTTCTTTTTCAAACAATTTTCTATCCACTGCTGAAATAGATAGCACTAAAAATTGAACATATGGGTGAAAGAGAAACATGATGTCATATGATTTTGAAAAACATCCCTCATTTTTTTGTTCGAAAAATTGATCCCATGATGGTGTTGCCATTAATGTATTTTTTTTAAACTGACTGTTTAACTTTTTTAAAAAATGATGAAAATCTTTAATAATTGAGTTATTATTTAAATGAATTTTTTAATAATGAAAAATGAAATTAATATTTCTCCATTCTTTGCTATTTTAGTATTAATGCAGTATTTTCTTTGATTTTTTATATAATTGCCAAATTGAAAATTACAAATAAAATATAGTGATGTTTCCAAGCGACCAAATCTAATTGAGGTCTTGAAGAAATCATTTTCTACTGCTAACAAATCCAGTCGATTGATTGCAGACATCTACTTTTCTAATCTATTGCACAAATTGCAAAACATGCATTGAATGAATATATAGAAAAAGTACATATGTGCATTAGGGTGGCTCTCACTTTTACATTAAAACAAATTTGAAATTTGTGAAAAGTAGAAGTATTCTTTAATTGTTATTTCTATTAAAACATGTTCTATAAAATTTATGCGAATTATAGGTATTTTTATACAATTTTGACAAAAAACAAATTCGATCCACCCTAATATGCATAAACAAATTAGATCCACCCTAATGTACACATCTTTATTAAATACAACACTTTATTGCAAAATGCACTAACCGTTCCGGATTTGTCGGCAATTTAAAAAACCGTACTTGACTGTTTTCAGATGTTGAAAAGCAGCCAGGCACAAAACACTTAAATTTATTTTGTTTCGAACATTTAAAATTTTCCATATTTTAAACTGCGTCTAACTCCAACGATTTTTTTTGAAAGAATAACAATTTGCAATATTGGCAACACCACTAATGGGTAATTTTTAAATGTTACAATGAAACACAGGCAAAAATTAATATACAAATGCACACATACCAGAAAAAAAAATTTGGCGCAAATTCTTTTTCTGGTATGTATGTAAAATTTGTGCCAAAACATAAGATTCCGGGATCAAATCATAAGATTCCATCTAATTTTTAAGAACATTTCATTCTCTCTCTTGCTAATGGATTTTGCCTATGAAAAATATATGTACTCTTGCGTATTCTTTTCCCCGTCTGCCACGTGCTTTTTCTAGCTACTTCGCTAGCTTTCCTCACTTTACCATAGTTACACTTTGAGTATAGTATATACAATATATAATATACGATCTTTGATAAAAGTGTTTCGAACTGACTGTTTGTTACTACTATATTTGACTACTAAAAGAAGCTATTATCTATTTAGAATCATAAATTTTGGTCAGAACGAATAATTCTATGCTAACCAATTCAATAAGCTTATTAGAAAGAATTTGATCAAAAGTCAATAGTCAGAATTATTGATTTCAAAAAGGAAATTGAAATCAATTAATTATCTGTGCAGTACTTTAATATCTTTTTAATGCTTCTAAAACAGTTAAACAACTCTCCAGGGGAATTTTTCGTGAATTTTCTTTTTCCAGTTTTTTACAGGACTTATGATTACGTGTTTTGAAAGTTGATTGTTATGGCCAACTGAAGAAGCCCAAACCCAATCTCTAGATATGAAAGCTGACTTTATCTGAATGCCATTCAATGGATTCATTGAAATTTCTTTTCGTATATTCTGTTAAAGCTCTATCAACCATCGGCAACAAATATGTAAATTTTTCAGGGCATAAAAGTGGTTGTCGTTATTATGTTTATTTATGTTTTTCTATACCACAAATTGTGGACCGAATTATTCATGTTACGAAATTATTTCCAATGTTTTTTTATTTGATTTATTGATTTGAATTTTCCAATTCCTTTCTCATAGTTTTGAAAGTTTCTTGATTTCAACAATAGTAATATTTTCAGTTGTTGAAAACAAATTGAATTGAATTTATTCGTTTTGTGATTTAATAATTCGGAATGATTTTCTTCCTATTAAATAAAGGCTTTATAAATAAAGGACAAGTGAAGTGAATTGTGAACTATCAAAGTTAGGAATCCAACCTGATACCTTGCGAGGTACACTAATACAAGGTTTATACTGATGGATAGATAAACTCAAAAAGTCAGTGTTTCCACCACACCGAATTAGTGTTGAATGGAATCCATCCGATTTCGGTTTGTATTTACTGGAGTTTTATTATTAAATTATAGGAATTGTAATGCTTTTTCGATACGATTTACTCTCAATTGAATTTCATGATTCCACTCCTGCATTTGTTAATTCGCGAGTAATATTTCGAATATTAATAAAAAGTTTTTCTTACACCCCAAACAAATCGATGAAAACTAGAAAACTAGAGGACAAATTTTCCTTATCAAAACATAGAATAAACACTAACTTAATGAAATCTTTACTAAATTAGAACTCTTCAAACTTTGACGAAATTCTACGCTCAAAGAAATTCTTTACTCCGGAGTTATAATCATGTTAACGTCATCCACCTCAGACGACTATACAAAACTTTTCATGTAACTTAATATGCTTGAAAATATTTTATGTAATTTAATTAATTACATAAAAATATCATAATAAATTTAAACGAAAGTTTTAGTTGATGAAAATTAGTTAAAATTTTCGTCTTCAAGACGTTATATAAGTAAACATTAATTAATTACTTTAAATATTGTATAATTGGTTATTAAAAACCATATTTTTAAACTAGTAGTTTTCAAAGATTATTTCAAATTTTCTATAATACACCTCTTTGAAAGAAAATTTGTCAAAACTCTATTCAAGGGTTTATAAAAGCGCAATATGACAAATCATTTTTGTAGTTGAAGATTTTCAATAATAATCCAAAGGATGTCTCAAGTATTATGCGGTCTTTGCAACAAGTTGTCTGGACTGCAAGCATATGCATCACTAACGATGTGCTAAGTGAATAAAATCCCAAATAAACTTAGGAAATGTAAATGTATACATTTTCTTTATACAGAAAGAAAACCGAATAGTAAAACCGAAATTTAAAATGAATTACCTTTACATAAAATTAGAATTTAGTTCTCTAAAGTCTTATCGAAACAAAGTCTAATCATTTTTCATTATAATCTTTAAAGTTTAATGTCCATTTTCATGAAATATGAATATGTATTTAAGTATTCATATCACAGCAGAGCGTTCCTCTTTTTGACATCGTCAAAAAAGCCATTTAATCCTTGTAAATATTTTCCAAGTAAATATCACACGATATGCATTCTAAAAACATTATAAATCAAAAAGAAAAAAGGAAAAGAAAGGAAGATTCTAATTTTCTTTGATAAACAAACTTTCGAAAGAGAAAACACTTTGTGGTTTCAACATTTTGAAAAATTGTTGAACACCTCCGAAAATTATTAAAGGAGTGAAGTTCCTTTGAATAAAAGACCATTTAGATAACTTACTATATACTATAGTATATACTACATAAAATTGAAGTTTACACGGTTAGAAATATGGGAGTATTTTTTAAACTTGATTTCATTTCTTAGAATTTTCAACCAATATTTATAGGCGTTTTGGTTTAAATAGTTAATACAAATTATTGTCTTTGCAATTGAAAGGTTTTGCAATTACAGTATTTTGAATAACTGTTGTATTCTTTGAATAATTTGAATTTATAGTAAAAGTCAAATTGAGCAGATTATAAATACATTGGAGTTTGATCGAGTTTGTTTAGATCTCGTTTTTAGAAACTGGTGATGGTTCAAATCTATATCTCTTCACAATTTTTATTTCTTCTCTTTGCCTTTGGTTTTAAATTAAAACAAACACCAATTTGAAAAGTAAACCCAAATTTCCATTCATGCATTCAGTCTTGAAATGGAACATCTTGTGTCGATATAAGATACCAAATCTGAACTGAGGTGGATAATTTTCATAATATCTAGAGAACATCATTTGCAAATTAGAATCTCCTGTCTACTCTATAAAAATTTAAAGTAATATTAGTTAAGTTTGTCAATATTCAGGTAAATTGATTTATGGCAGCAATGATATTTAATTGTATGCAGTTTTATTATTTTTAAAATTTATTTACTATGCTTACTAAAAGAAAACCCTTTATTCTTGGCTCTTTTCACATAAATTTGTCTAATTTTCATATATCATTTCTATTAGGAATCCTTTCTAGATAGTATGGAAAGAATTACAACGCTTTGCAACGTATTGGAAAGGACTAAAGACATTTTAAAAGTGTTTTTCTTTTTCGTGGAGACCTTCCTTTGGAAAAATTTAAATTGAATTTAAGTTAGAAACAATTTTTCAACCTGTGTCAATTCAAAAAATTCTCGTTTCCTTTTACCAAGAGTAAAGTTTTCATTACTATGAGAATAAGAATCTATATTTATGCGAAACGTGAATGTTTTAAAAATTTTCCTAGCCTATAAAAATCATGTACTATTAATATTGAGAACGAAAAGTCTTTTTCCGATCTTCACTGAGTGTTTTTTATATTTCGCATTGAGTTTCATAAACTTCTCCTTCTTATTCTTATAGCAGCACATCCCGTGGTCCGGGCCTTGGTCTTCTCATAAACAGACATAATTAATTAAGTATTTTCTTTATATACATATAAAACAAAATTTTATGTCGAAACAAGCAAATTTTGCGTTTATCGTCAAACAAAACAAACAAAAACCAACGAATCAATAAAACCTAAATAAAATAGAAAAGTTTATATGAAATTGCCATTTTAAAAGACTGGAAAATTAAGTTACAAGTCAATTAAATTATCCTAAAAATACTAATAAAATGAATCGTTAAATTGTTTCAATAAAAAAAAGAAAAAAATTTAATAAAACACCCAAAAAAATTGACGCCTTGTCATCCTTTTATCACAGCTATTCTTAAACATTAGAAGTCAGAGACACATTAATGACTTCAGCGGTTTATTGATGGCCATTTATTTGAACCTATGAAAAAGTTATATCCTTGATTATTTCTTCAGTTCAGTCATAAAATAGTTTTCCTTTTTTACTCCTTTTTAATTTTATTGAAGATTTTTTGAATTTGAAATTGATGATTTATGTTGGAGAATAAAAATAATTTTATCCATATTTGTGGAATAATTCAATTTGTTTGTTTTTTTCGCGATAATAAAATTCTCCATAAAAGTGTCAAATATAGTTTTTATTATGGAACATTAAAATTATAATATATCAGATTAGTTTAAAAGCATTTATTTTCGGTGAAAAAAGAGTTATAATAGCATTGTTTTATGAATGCAATTTAATATAAGAAATTTCGAAATATGAAAAATCTTATTTATATTCGTACACATTTTATATAGAACAAAATGAACTGGCAAATATTAAAAATTATCTATGCTGATGTATACATCATGTCCAAGAAGACAAGACAAACAGCTAGAGTATGTTATTCTATTCCATTATGTAAAATAAAAAGAAAAAAGTTAACGAGGACATACTAAAATATCCATCCAGTCTATCTTTAGAATTCATGAGATAACAGTTTTCTGGATTCGAATTACAATATACTAAAGCTAGCAAAATGGACGACAAATTTTTATCATCCTCATAAATAAACTTCCATTTGATACGGTTTATCTCTGGAAAATTACTGTGTTTTCATATAAATTTGCTTGTGTATGGCTTTTCATGTGATTGTGTTTTTCATAAATTCTAGTCGCTTTAAATGGTTCTAAACGTATGTTTTCAGTAATATAAGAAAGGAAATAAAAAATATTGTTAAATTATATATCCTTTCCATTCCAAATTAATATACCATCGTGTTGTGTGACTTCTAACATATACGTACAAGGATTAACTGAATATTAAAAATTCCAAAGAATATATCTGAAAACTTCAATAACTCGGACTCAATATCTAAAATAGATGGGCGAAGTTCATGTGGCGAAATGAATGTTATTCACATGTGCTTTAAGGATGCAAAAAATTCTATATTTAATGGCAAAGTGCTAATTTACTAATTTATATCGGTTATCAGGTTCAATACGTTTTGAAACTGGATGAAGAAACCATCATAATATCAAATGAAATTTCCCGATTTTATATTTTCTATAAAATGGCAAAGACTTCCAATCTACTCCATATGAGAAAGGAGATTGAAAATAATTAGTTCAAATAGAATACATTTTGATTCTTACTCTATATATATGCCTCAAGGCATTATTAAAGAGCTTAAGCACGAAGTCAGGAAAAATATTGCATTTTGATCACCCCCAAAGAAAAATAGCAATTAATAATTGTTATTCCGGTCCTACTAGTTGGACAAAAATGTCGAAAAGCAATTATTTTCTGTTGTATTAATTCGAAATATGCATCCCTTCTCTACTTTTAAGAATAAGGACGAAAATAGTCTTGTTAGTAATACATCAGGTTATGATTCTGATTAACATTTCAATAACTATTTTCTATTTTCTTCAAGTGAAGTAAGTTTTCCATTTTTTTTCACCAAACACTTTGTATTTTATTTTAAAGAATTAATTTTTGTTTAGCAATTTGATACGTTCCATCGATTATGCATGGAATAACTAATCCGTAAAGTAATCTTATCGTTTTCTTATAAATATCTCACAGCTTATTTGAATTTTTAAACTTCTTAAATATTTGATCTGGTTCAATGAATTAAAACAGCACAACTTGCATCCGACTCATATTCCTATATAAGAAGATTATACGATAGAATAACTTACAAATAGAAGACCAAGTCTTTTGTTCAAGTTACTCTGATAGAAAAGTTGTTGCTTGAATTTTAGAATTGCAAATTTTCGTAGTGCAACTATAGTAATATAAAGGAAAATGTATTTTTTTTATGTAGAACTTCCTAAAGACCGTTAAGGTGATTTCGTTTTTTTTCCATTTTCATCAGCTTTCAGGTACTATATATAAGGAAATTTAATGTAGAAATTTTTCTCTGAAAGGACATAATCGGATTAGAATGTTTTTTATATAAATCGAAAAAAATAGATTTTACTCGCCAAGGCAAAACGATATTGAATGATACTTCGCAAATATAAAACACTAATGAAAAAGTAAATTGTATCTTATTGAAATACACTATTTTATGTCTAAGAGGTGTTGGAAAAAGAAATTAGGTATTACGAAACAAATTATGAAGCAGGAGTAGTTAACTTTAATATTTCAGTTTTAAAGTTCCTTTTTACTTTCGCGATAAACGAATGTTTTTTAGGAAAATACTGTAATCGTGCGAAAACCTAACTTTTGATCTAGAAGGGCTAGGAAGATGAAAATAAGTGCAAAATCTGTTTCTTGGAAAATAATTAGCCCCATGTCCGTCCGTCCGTCCGTCCGTCCGGGCCGTCTGGGCGAAAGAATTTTAAAGAAACCACTTTGAAACAAATAAGCCCATAAATTATTAAAATCAATCAATATTATGAAAAATTATTTTAAAATATATCACCTTAACTTTATTATTGTTTTGAAGAAGTTTTCGAGATCGCGAAAAGTTTTACAGCGACTAAAAAATTGTCTTGTAAAATTTCTCCAAATTTAATGTTATTGATGAGAAAATTTATCTTATATAATTTGTGTAATAAATAAATTTTCGAAACACAATAAATAAACTTAATTAATAAAAGAATAAATGAATAATAGTTCTATTGTTAAATTGTATTTTTATGCCATAAAAATATTTTTCATTTAGAAGAACCACAAAATAATATTGTATATAAATCATTTTTATATATTAAAAAATATTATATAATTTATTTTGTAGGATCTAATGATACTGACTGGGTTCCAAATTTACTATAATTCAAATTTTGTCGAAAACATTAATGCTAATTCTTATACAATATATTGAAAAAATTCATCTCATGATGAAAAGTGTAATGAATTTTGAATTTTTGTAAGACTAAGTTCTACCGAAAGAGGTCATAAATCGAAGACAAAATCCTGGACTTTTTTTTTCTTCAAAATTCATAATCAATTTAATTTTTTTCGAAATCACTTCAAATCTATTTTTGAAATGTCATAAGTTTCATATTGTGAAAATTTTGTAATTGCAATGGAAAATGAAAAAAGAGAACATAATAGATAAGAATAATTTGACGCCTTTATAACGACACCAATAAAATGTATTCAATTGAGTATTTCCTTTCAAAATAAATTCGTTTTATGAAGAAAATATTAGAAATATTTTGAATGGCATTTTATTGAGGTAAATTTTAGAAAAACCCTGTATTACATTCTCGTAATTCATTTTTCTAAGAAATTTTTGATATCTCGAGTCCGGTTGCTACTAATTAAAATTCGGGGAACAATTGTACAATTTCACAAAACCAACTAACAGTGAATTTCGATTACCATTTCGAGTAAAACGAATTTCAGAACAAAATTTTCGTTTTTCATTTCGATTGAATTTCAGAACACCGATTTTCATTTTCATCATTCCATTTCACAAAAAGTGAAATGCAAAACATGGGTGAAAGTTAGGGTATAATGATGAATTCATTCGCTTATGTCCAGCAAAATTATAGGTGGTTTAACATACCAGCAAATTTTTCTCATTCGAAATTTATTAATTAGAAACCGGAAATCATTACTGCAAAGACTTTTGTTTATATTTTATGATTTTTCTTACGACTTACTCATTTGAAATTGTGAAATATCAAATCTTCAAAATTGTTCAATACTTAAAAATTGTTGTTAATTTAAAATTTGAAAGTCACTATTTACATTTTCAAAAAGAATTACAAAACACAAATCTATTAAAATTTATTTATTATCTAAGATAAACCCACCTGAATATAGTGGAAGAAAGTAAGCCACAAAATTATGCCAAAATATGTTGAAAGTCTAAAAGTTACGAAAAGCTTAACAAGAGATCATATTTTATGGTTAAAAGGAAAGCATGTGTTGAGGGAGTTGTCTTTAAACTGTCGCATTTTCTATATTTTAACAAGCTAGGTCGCAAAGATCTCATTAGGATATATTTTGAGAATTTCCATTCATATTCTTTCAAAGTCTTTAAAGGGAGAATGAGAGCTTTAAGCTTTATACTTCATAGTTCGGAATGGAAAATAAGTTTACACATATATTTATGAAAATAATTTAAAAAAACATACACACATAAAATATATATAATTAAAAGAAACTCCTAAGTGATGTAAATTTTGGAATTCAAACAGTATCTCGTCAACTTCTCATATTTTTGTGGATGCGTGATAAAGCTGATTCGGACATCTCGTATAGACCAATAACCGTTTTGGAGTAGAATTTATCCCTTTTTTATATAAAAATCGATTAAACATTCTTGTATTACAAACTGGTGCCAAGTCAAGCAGTGACAAAAAAATGAAATTCTATAAAATATTCTCAATAAATTGAGCAAAAATAATTTAATATTTGAATTTTAAAATTCCACGTTTTTTTCATTGCACTTCCAGAATAAATTTTTCTTGTATTTTTACTGTATGATAAGTTTTCACTGAGAAATTTTTCTATTAAACAAGCAATCCTTTAAAATTCCATCATTTTATTTCGAGTATTTTGAATAGTTGAATAGTTTTTTTTTTTCTTTTTCGAATTAATTAAATTGTATTGAAATTATGAAACGGACAAATTTACCGGGACCATCATCATCA
The DNA here is from genome assembly GCA_963422695.1 of Xylophagus ater. Classification (NCBI taxonomy): domain Eukaryota; kingdom Metazoa; phylum Arthropoda; class Insecta; order Diptera; family Xylophagidae; genus Xylophagus; species Xylophagus ater. Next base: position 5,943,539 of record OY730486.1, on the reverse strand, counting down.
TCAAGAGCGGGTTTAAATCAAAAATCTCAACAACGTGATAACAAAAACCAAAAAGAACAAAATGAATATTTTCAAACGAACGCATTGCTTATTTCAGGACTTCTACCTTTAATATCAAGAGCTGGTATGCGATTTCTAGAAGGTACAAGTTTATGTTTAATTAGAAAACGCAATTAAAAAATTGTATATTGGGAATATTTTCGAAATTATCATTTTATTATTGGTTTTTGACATTTAAATAGCCAAGGTAATTTCCTACGAAGTAAATTCTTTAAAAAAATGTTTTCTAATTGTAGCGTAAACGTTCCTTTGGTAGTATTATGGTAAAATTTATATTTAACTCTTTCACATTGGGACATCTTTGTTTATGGAGTTCAACTTAGGTGAGACGACTAAAACAGAGAAAGACATCCGAATGTTGAAAGAATGAAGATTAATAATAATTTTAATTATTTTTTTATTAAAGAACGTGTAGCAGCTCGTAGATGGTTGAAGAGATTATATACCATGAATGGGTCTGAAAAAGACCGAGCTACTAGAAATGATTATGTCTGGTTTATGTTGGTGCAATTAGAAAATGGCACCATAACTTTACCGTTTATAAAACCTCCGCCGGAAGGTCGTCTTAGGCCAGTCTCGAATTCAGTTGTAAGCTCGAATATTTATTTATATTTATATGTATAATAATATTTTTTGTTGATTTATTTATTTTTATTTATTTCCAAAATAAAAATAAAAATATAGAATAAAGAACTATATGAAAAAATTTTGGAGGCCGCCAATAAAAAAGCACCTTATTTAGATAATTTATCTGAATCTAAAGAAATCGTTGGTGATAAAAATAAGAAAAAATCTTTATTAATGAAACCATCAGAGTTTCAAGAAAATCAGCCGACACCACGTTATGGATTTTTTGTGTATGGAAGTTGCTTTAGTAATCAAAATGATTAAAAAACGGATTTGTTCGAAGTTCCTTATGTAAATCATTGTTTATTCACAGAATTTCATTTTGTACTAATAAAATTTGTTATAATCAATAATTTTGGACTATTTGTAAATGTATGAAATCTATTTTAAATTTCGGTTTCAAGGATTCTTTTTGTTTTTACATTGGGAAATCTTCCTTCGCCTTCCAAAATGGGAAAGTCTCGTAAATAGGATTATGAAAGACTTCTAAACTCAGGAAATTACTATTAAAAAGTTTTTGATTTCATTATAAAGTTTCATAAAAATATTAATAGTACAAATCTGCAAAAGGTACAATAAGACTTATTATAGGAAGGCTACTAGTTAACGATATCATCTTTCATCTATCCGTGAACCAACAATATTTTATATTCCAAACATTTTAAAATATTTTAATATCAAATACTTTTTGTTAAATAAAAAACTAAACTTCATGCACTAAGGAAAATTATAAAGAATTAAATAGAAAAAATCTACTCAAGTGTCACTGTCAAACGAGCTTTTAATATTTTGCACTCAAAAATGCAATTATTCCGACGTCTAACTTGTATAGTACTATTTTATACTATATACAATGATATCATACCATTTTATTCGGATATGAAAGAGTTCGAGGAAAAATAGATTACGTGTCATATTTACTAAAAGCTCCTAAAATGTTGCACTTTCAACAGTATTGCACGTCATTTAGATGTTTTGAAAATCGTATGAGATTCAAAATGATTTAATATGGTTCAGGAACTGAAAGTAATTAAGTTAATTATAAATGTCATGAGGGAAGTTTCTATAGTTTATTTACATACAATTCTTTAATTAAGTTATATGTAGAGGAACTTAATTTATATGTTGGAAGTGGATTTCAGTCAAATAGTTTGCAATTTATATAATTAATAAGTTTTTTGACTATGAGAAGCTAATGTATTTTCATATGTAGATGAATTGAAATACTCGTATATATCATATTTAAATCTATTCCAAAAACAAAACTGATTTGATTGTTAGACGAAATTCATATGAATATAATAAATAAAAGGAAGACTTTGCACTTTATTTGGAATTAATCCAAAAAAAAGGAATAAAAAGATTAATAACAGAAGCAACATCAGTCAGAATAAAAACAATGCTTTTTTTTGGCAAAGTTCAATTCAAATCCTTTCCAAATTTATCCTTTTCTACCCGATAGTATATGGCTAATATTTTTGAAAGAAATGCGTCTAGTCCAATACATTATACTAGTTTTGCCGGAAGTAATGGTTGAAGATTTACTTTGAATGCCGAAGCAATAAACGGCATAAGCTTACTGAATTACATCAACCCAATCTATATAGTCTTTCTAATTCATTCATCCGCCAACAATCTCACCATTGTACATAGTGTGTGTACGAATATTTTTGTTCTTGTTCTGGCGATAATAAAGTGTAGTTATATGGCGCCAGACGGGTTTATTAGAAAAAGCCTCAAAAGCTATGTAATATTGGGCTGACAGTTTAACATTGGGTTGAAATTTTGTTTCGATATTTATCTAGTTACAATTGTTTTCCAGAAATATACTAAACCGAATCATTAGTACATATATTGGATAACATAACTGTCAACTAACATTCCGGGATTTAAATACTTTGAAGTTGGAGTTGTAACAGATTAAATAAGTTTCTATGTTTGGAATTTAATTCAAAAAGGTATTAAGTTTAAATTGGTTCTTTCAAATTATGAAAGATTCTTATATAATCCTTATTATACCAAAAATTGAAGATTTTTCAAGATTCATAAATAAATCATCTTGAAAATTAGTTATTAAATTTTCTGAAAACTAATTATAAAAAAATTATAAAATTGTTGAGGAATTATATACCTTCGTGATGGATTCCCATCAGCCAGTTTGCACCTTTTATACAAAAGCTTTAATTTATAGAAATAAATAAGTTGTTCTGTGTACTCTTGGCGATGGTGATGATAATTCTAACAACTCAATTTTCATATGCGTGCTCCTGTTTTGTGGCTATAGACTATCGCTTGTACACTTCAATTATAGTTTCGATTCTATTCATGTTGAGTACTCTGCATTTTGTATCATGATTTAAATTATGCAAATCTGATGAACACGCATTTGAATTTCAGTGTAACAATGTTTTCACTGCATTCTACACCTCAGTTATTCCTTTGATTTAAATCCTTTATTAGTCGATTTCTGGTCGAATGCATTTAATTTTAGTGCAGTATGGTTCATTACTTTTAAATGAGTTTAAATTTATCAAAGTAATTTTTAAAGCCATTTAAAATTATTCATAAAAATATATTTGTTGCCAAACATATGTCAGGTCAGGATAAGTATAGAATAAATATAAGAAGAAGCACGAATACTAATTCCTTCAGGTCATAATATTTCAAGTTGGGTGCAACAATTCAAACTGTTAACAGCATGATATTAATTGATTCTCCACTCTTGTAGGAAACAATCTAATTAAAACTGGAATTGTTTACAAAAAAAAAACGTTAATAAGTGGGAGTTAGAATTAATTGTTGTTGTTGGTTATGAAACCCATTTACTTATACTTTTATTTTAGTGGTAAGAAATTATTCTCTATTTTGATGTCTCCAGAATATAAATGAATATAAATATGTGTTATCATGGTTTCCCATTGTTTATTCTACAAACCAGCAACCATATTTAAAGTGTTCCTGCATGAATGCAAATTAGTAAAAGCTTCTTCTATAGGAAATCAGTTCTCAAGAAGAAAAACAACATTGTGTTTTGCATATTTATGAGCATAAAAAAAAAGAATGCACTTTAACTCCCAAATCGCTTCGACTATGATGAATTTCTTCGCTGTTTATATTCACTTAAAGATATAACAACTTTTATCGTAAATTTTAAATATTAAAAATAAATTAAAATCCTTTGGAATTTTTCAAAAATGTTCCATCAACTTTTTTAATGGAAAACTTCTTATTTTCTTTTAAAATCCTTGGCTACAGATTTAAAAAACTATTCTTTATTTTTTTTTAAATCAATTTTTCAAAGGAAAATTTGACCATTTTAAAAGGATTCCGTTCATGTTTTCGACTCCGAAAAAAAAACAATTTTAAATATTAAACAAAAAATAAAATAATTATTTCGGATTCAATTCGTGACGATTTTTAAGGGAACTGAATTTTTCGTATATAATATAAAAAATTCAAATCTTTTATTTTTACCACCAAAAAAACGAAAAAAATTGGGTATTCATTAATTTTTAAAGAAGCTTTAATTCAACGAAGGAAATTTTTGCTGTTTTCTCTCAGTTTTTAGGCCCTAAAAGCATGATCTTGAATATAATTTCAATATAAAATTATTTTAACCTAAATTCCATGAATCTGTAACAAACAGATGCTGTAAACACTTCTCAGAAATGTGTTTTCCGTCTATATTTATTTATTCCTGCATTATTTTGTATCCGAAAACTGTAACCGACAATATACATTTATTTTTCATTTTTTTTCCTCTTCATCTTACCAACATCGATCGCTATATTTAACCCCAGGGATGTATTATGGCAAATGTATTCTTTAGAGCTCATTCCATATTCGTTATATTGTATATCATAATATCCAATGGGATGTTTTCCTAATGTGATCCATATCTACACCCTTCAACATAGAAATCCCAGTTAAGCTTTATTTATCATACCACACATCCACCCACACACATAAAGCCTACATTCATCTAAGATCTTTTCATCTCCTTTACTTAGATTTGGTTATATCTGCAGAGGATAGAATCTGACTTGGGTTTTCTAATTGGAACTTTTTTCTTTGGGGTTTAGTCTTTCTTATAAACGAATTTGTTAAATATTTTGGAAGCATTAATTAAAGAGTATTTAAATTTATGGTTTGGCAAATATTGAGAGATATACCTGAAGAGGGAAGAAATCATAGGAACTTGTTCTTAAATAATATATTCAGAAAAAGGGAAACTAATCATATTATATCAATTATTAACACTTCTATAGTTTCATATCATACTTTTAGGAAGTTGGTTAGTACATAAATGAAATTTTTTCCACCATATTCAAATTTCAATGATAATTGATTTTCCCAAGAATATTTTCCATTGATTTCGAAAGAAAAGAAAGCAAAAAAATTACACTTTATAAACATGTTTCTCTTTCAACTTTTGATTTTGGTAGGAAATTGTATTTGTGAACTTAAAAAAATGTTTGGAAAATTTTAAGATTTTCTTTCCACACTTAACAATTTCCAGATGAAGAAATTTATGAAAATTTTTCGTAAAATAAAAAAATATGACAGTCAGGAAAATCATAATTCTTAGATTTCAAAAGAATGAAAATAAAATCAAGTATCCTAATGTACCAATGATGGTACTCGTTTCTGTGAAGTAAGGTTTTTCCCGAAACCATATTATAGAAGTTCATATTCGTAGAAATTTTTACCAAAAAAAAATCGCGTCCTATTAAGACAAGCGTTGGGCATAAATATATAAAAAAAAAATTTCTTTTATTATCCAATTGAAGAAATATGCGAATTTCTCATGGGAACTAATTTTGTCAATCCTTCAACAAAATTGAGAAGGAACACTGAACCAAATTCGATTTTAAAATGAAGCTTCTTTAATGTCATGACATTATACATACATGTAACTTATATGAATTATAAAATTAAAAATCCATTTGGATTGAACATGCCCTTTTACTTTATTTCTATGTTTCCAAAAAAAAGAAAACATGAATTTCATATGCATGACATGTAAATCCCTTAGACGTATATAATCCCTTTTACATAAACTCGATTTGATATTATTCCACATCATTCAAAAAATTGGCTTGAAAGTCCATTGGGAATTATCAATAATGAAAAATAAGAGGGTGTTTCGAACAAGACTCATCCATTATAGACAAATTACAATATATTGTTCGCTTAATAATGAAAGTACGTGTAATCAAAGATATTAGTTTTCTTTAAGAACATTTCAATTAAATTATTAGCAACATTTTCAACTAATGACATAATCTGGTGAATTGGATAAATATTCATTAATTATATTTAATAGAAAAGGTGATGAAAAAATTAGTTTTTATAGACTTAAAATGTTTTCTGGTAATTTTTAAATGACATATGTGATTTGTTGGTCGATCATTTTATATCCAGTTCCGAGTGGAGAAAAGGTGGCTTTTTCTTCAGCAAACTGCTAAAGATACTACTATTTTGTTTGTCTAGAAATTTAATCTTCTGTTGAGATTTCGTTATAACTGTGGTCCATCTCTTTTGTAAAACTTCAATGTAACAATAGTTACATTTCTTGTGGAAGAAACAACACTTTCAAACTCGTTTTACTACAATGTCGTCCTTCAGAAAACATTCTTTAAAATTGCAAATATTGAACGAAATATATCCTTTCATTTTTATGCCCTATGGTAGGTACTACCAGAGGGTATATTAGTTTTGTCACTAAGTGTGTAACACATAGAAATAATAATCGGAGAAAAATTTCAAGGGTATGGTTGTGTAGGGAATCAAAAGTTATATCGATTTATGCATGTCCGTCCGTCCGTCCGTCCGTAGACAAAATAACTCAAAAACGCGTTATCCGATTTTGATGAAATTTATAATTTGAGTTGCTTATTCCTTAACTTGGTTTGGTATTGCATTTGAGCCAAATCGATCCGCGGGGGGCAAAGTTATAAAGGAAAAACCAGAGTGACCAGAAAGTTTTGTCGTTTTTTTGGTTATTGTTTTTCAGATGTGATTGGAAAATTTGTGACATGATTTTGTTTAAATTAAATATGTAGGTTAACTGCATAAATAGACGATACCGAATTAATTTTCAGTCAAATCGGTCCAAGGATAGTGGAGAAAGAAATAGTTGTAACCTAAAATGAGCCTGTTCAAAAAGTTTTTCCGATATATTTTAAAAAGCTATTTACCGATTTGAATCAAATTTACGAAACGTATTTATACTATTAGACTCCAGCCTACCTGTGAATTTGGGCCAATTTGAGAATGAAGAAACGAAGTTATGGAGAGAAAAACCTTAAAATATTCAGTTAAGCAGAAAGTTCGTGGCGTTTTTTTTCCAATAGTTGGCTTTAGAATCGTATAACTTTAGTAGTTCTAATCCTATCAAGTTATATTATAGCGCGCTGAAAAGGAGACATCTTATAAAATATTTATGAAAAAAATTGTGAAATTCAGGCAGAACAAATTGGGGTAATTGGGTTTTGAAAATGAGCCGAAATTCTGAAAAAAATTCCCTATATTAATGCTCCATGTTTGGTACTATCGTCCGTCCGTCGACATAATAACTCAAAAACGCGTTATCCAATATTGTTGAAATTTAGAATGCTACTTGGTTATTGCGATAGTGGTTTTGGTATTCCATTTCAGCAAAATCGACTAAGGGGCAGCGAAGTTATTAAGGAAAAACAGGGGCGACCATAAAGTTTTGTCGTTTTTTTTATATAGTTTTTCGGGTTTAATTGGAAAATTGGTAAAGCAATTTTGTTTAAATTAATTATATTGGTTGACAACATTAATAGACCATACCATTGTAAATTTCAGTGATATCGGTCTAAGGATAGTGGAGAAATAAGTAGTCGGAGGAAGAAATAACCCTGTTCAGAAAGTTTTTTTGATGTATTTTCAGAACTAATGCACCGATTTGAATGAAATTTGCAAATTAGACTTATGCTATCAAGGTCTGAGTTACTTGCAAATTAGAGAAAATTTTGAAAAGGGCAAACAAAGTTATGACGAAAAACCTTGATATATTGTTAGTTTTCACAATTTTTCTCTCCCATTTCTACCATAGGGCATCAAAAAATCGGCTATAGGCCGATTTTAAATTACTTTATGTTTGTACAAGATTTTCATGAATAGATTTTCTGCCAATAAATATCTTAACACGTTCTTCAACCATGAACGAAAGTAGCAATAATGTTGCTATTGTTTCTTTTCAAAACACTTGAAAATAAAGTCAAATGATAGTCATAGATGTAAGAAAGTCACTTGAAATCTTCAAACGAATCCATATAGAAGAAAATTGGATCAAAATTTTGAAGAACTTTAGACCATGAAATCAACTTCTTAACCGATTGTCAAGGAAAAGTTCGAACAATTTCAATGAAAGGATTTTTCGTTGAATTTATATTATTCGATGGCAAAAAAAAAGTTCTTTGGAAAGTTTCTTCTAACCTTAAAGGTATTCTAAATTTAAAAATTCTTTAACAAATTAGTTAAATTATATTGAAAAATGTATATGAAATTTTTAGAGCTCAGACACATATGCTTTGATGATTTCTGTCTGTGCTGGACATTGTAACAAAACGCCAACAACTGTTACCATATAATACTCGACTTGATTTCAGTGAACAAAACCATATAATGGACATTTGAAAATTTCATTTAAAAATCAACTAAAATATCTGATTGCTTTTTTAAATAATATGTTTTGAATGTAATACAAAATGGGCAAAAAAAATATTTAAAAATTCAATTAAATGCCAGAGTATTCAATTAAAAAAGCTCGAAAAAGCGCCCAGAATCATGGTTAACACAGCAATATAAAAAATAAATTAACTCGAATGAATTCGAGCGGGATATACAAATTGGGCTAGGATATTTTATTTGAGGCCAATTTTGATATTAAAATGAAAAAAAGGATTAAACTCTGCATGATTTTCTTCATACCCGCATGTGACCACCAACTCTTTCATTTTATACTGCAATCTTTTTGTGCAATTAAAATTTGCCATTTGCCTGCTGTTCTCGCGAAAAATGTTTTTTTTGGATTTTTCGAGCAGTATATACACTTGTGAAAACAATTAAAATTAAAGGACAATATTTTGTTCACTAAATTGGCAAACTATGAAAAAATATGTTGCAAATATAAAATTGGTTAAAATTCAAAAGGCCTTTTAATAGAGACTATTGCAGGACTGAAATCATAGTGGATGTCATCGTAACGTAGTGGATTTTTATAAGAATTTACAATAATTAATTAACGTAATTGTAATATTGGGCAATTAATTTGATAAATTATTTAAAGCTAAAAACTAAATAACTCCTTTTAGATATTTCACAAGAATTTTTAACAATGATTTCCCATTTTCCTTTGTAAAACTGACACAACTACTTTCATTAATAAGAACCGGGAAACCTCCTTTTAAATAGTGTTACCTTCCTTATTATGGAAAACTATGCACTTTGCATATTCTACAATATTTACTCAGAAATTACGAAAACGAAAGTGCAGGAAAAATATTAACTTAAATGGAAGCAATTTCTCTTTAATTTTTAACTTCTATACGAAGTATATAGTTACTGGAAATCTCCACGTTTCATAAGATTCTAAATCGTTCGCAATCATTTTTATCCAATGTCCGTCTGTCGTCTGTCGTCTGTCTGTCGGTGCGTCTGTCGTGCACAAGATTGCGGCCGCATTTTTGAAGCGATTTCCATGAAAATTGGTAAGAGCGGTTTCTTCCTCATGAGAACCATTCTGTCAGAAGTTGGGTTTGATCGGACTAAAACTTTGGGTAGCCGCCGAACAAAAGTTCGGTTTTTTGTGCTTTTACATGGTATTGTAACGTTATTTATGGACCAATTTTTATGAAATTTGGCATGAGACACTTGCTCAATGGAAGAACAGTTGTGTCCAAAAACCAATTGAATCGGCGGACAACTTCGTGTAGTTGCCGAACAAAATTCAGATTTTTTGTATGAAATTTGGAGCATAACCTTGGGTGTTCGGACGAAACTTCGAAATTTTTGTACAGAATAAATCATAAATTGTTGTACGAAATAATTGTATAGAACTGTATAGAATCGTATAGAAGTTCCCATAGTGATTTGTGCAATATAGCTTGTTTTTAATAGCAACACAAATAAATCGGTTTAAAATGTGTCCTTTTTATTTCTTAATTTATTTTATTCATTTCTAAACCTTCATCCATTTTCTCTTGACTTCCTATTATCATATATTGGTATAGAGAAAGTCATTTCTTAGACTTACTTTTTATGCGTAGTCATTCTTTTCAAAAATTTCCTTTTAACTGATTCAGTAGAAATTGATTTTTCTCATAATGGATTTGGCAAAGATCAAGCTAGTCATGATATCAATTTGCAATTATAATAGACTTCCTATATAGACTTTCTTAAATACCAATAATAAAAAGAAACATATATTCTTACTCAGTTCTTTTACAATACTGATTTAAACTTATATCACTTTAGCTTTTAGTTTTCCTACGGGATATGAAAACTTTTCTTTTGAAAAAAATCGAAAAGCTTTATTGTAGACTTTTCTTAAAAATTATTTACATATGTTAACTCATAAATTTTTATGGAATAATGCCAAACATTAATTAAATGAAAACTATAAGAAACTTTCCGATAAGTAGGAATATGTTTGCATTAATTTTATATAAAAGGATTATAATTTTTTTTAAGTATTATCAAGTTTTAGTCGTAGACTTCGAATTTGAAATTAGAAGCCAAGAAAAATGCATGAAACCCTGACACATCTAAATATAAGAAACAGTTAAAGGGACTAAATGAATAGAATTCCGCTATATTTATTATCTTCATTAAATGTGAAATTATTCCAAAAATATCCAAAATTGTTTCAACAATTTTTCCAAAATGTTATTAGCCACAAAATTGAAGCTAGCGAATCTAGAGAGTCATAATCATGGGATTTGCATAAACTGAACGAACATTTTCAGCACAAATAAGTTTGAATATAAATTGAAGTTAATCTTCCAACAGCATACGATTTCTGATAGTAGAGTACTCATAATATTTAGTACACTTCTAAGTATATGTCTTTAAAAAAAAATTTCTAAAAAATTTCCATTTTTATTTGCACAAACTGTGAAAATTGCAGTTAAGAATTTTCTTCTTCATAAAGAATGCAATGTACTGAAAGATTTCCTGGAAAAATGTTATTAAAAAAAACTGTTTATGATAAATATGATAATTCCAATGCAACTCTTGCAACAGGTGGATTTGGGAAATTGTCAGAGGAAGAAATTAAAAACAAATACATTGACCCGGAAAGTAGATAAAATATTCAAATTTCTAAATGTTTCTTTTCAAGTGAAATGAAGGGAAATTCATATTTAAATAAGATCATTTAAATTCAATTTTCTGAAATAGGAAACATAATGAAAATCCTGTTTTCTTTTTAAGTATAGAGTAAAATGTTTCATGTGCTGATTTTCGATTAATGTTTTACCTGAATAAAAAAAAAATGTTAATAAAAATTATTAAAAAGATCAAAATATATATTAAAAAATTTTCCATATCATAAAATACATAATATAAAGGGTCATGAAGGCCCCATTTGAAATAAGTCTATTACTAGTAATACAAGTAATTACATTTCGTTTTCCAATAAAATATAAATTTTAGTTAGTTCCTTAGAAAGGGATCTTTCTCTTGATATTCATATCTTAATTTAACATTTGAATGCTTTCCTTAATTCACTAATTAAAATAATTATTAAAGGTCGAAAAGTACATGCAATATAAAATGAAATATAGGTCCTTAGCAGATCTATCTGAATTCTCATCTTTTCATTTATAGACCTATAACACTATGAATAACATAACTTAAACACTGTCATTTAATCAAACTCTCATCTAAAATGCATGAATTGTTCCATCAAGATTTTATGATGAAAAGTTAGTATATACACTTTCAGATAGATGAATAAATTGGCTATATGTGTGTACGACAAATATGAAACTTCAAAGAGAATAGAAATTGAGTTTTGGGCAGTGAATATCTACCATGAAGAAATTTTGCCATTATTAAAATTTTCATGACATATCTTTATTACTCTATGTGACATACGTGGAAAACTAGATGTTGGACAGTTAAAAATTATTTACATTTTTCATATTTATTCAGTGACTTAGGAACTGGATGGTATCATGAGAAATACGTTAACTCTATGGGGTTTTCGGTGGCCAAAAATGTATAAGCGAATTTTATTTATATTATTCTATTGACAAGTATAAGTTGGAAAACTGTTAAAGCGCATACTAAAATTGTAAACCAGAAAGAAAATATGCTGAGCTATACAGATTCAAGACTACGTCATAATTATATTGTTATCCAATATTTATGCTCGATTTAAAATTATTTAATTATTAATTATTAATTATTAATTTTTAATTATTAATTATTATCTTAATTACATAACTATGAAGGACACATAGCTAAATAAGTGAATGCAGAAATGGGATGGGAAAATCTTTAAATTCATCATTTTCCAAGTACACCCAACTCTTCTACAAGGAGGGTCCAAAGTAATCAGGACTTTAAAAAAAAAACAGAACAAATGGTTTTTTCGGCAAAATCAATTGATTTTATTCAAAATAGTCTCCTTCTGCTTCAATACAGCTTTTGCACGGTCCAAAAGCATGTCGAACGAGTGTTTTAGCTCGTTGGCCTGTATGGCCGCCAGTATGCCGGTGCAAGCCTTTTGAATGGCCTCTACGTCTGCATAACGCTTTCCTTTCATCGGCAAATGCATTTTTCCGAAAGGTAGAAGTCGCACGGTGCCATATCCGGTGAATACGGGGAGTGGTTGATGGATTTTTGGTGAGATAATCGGTCACAAGCGTCGATCGATGAGACGGCGCATTATCGTGCAACAAACGCCAACTTCCATCTTCGCGATATTCGGGCCGAACACGTCGAATACGGCGCATCAAACGCTTCAAAACTCCTAGGTAGAATACCGCATTAACGTTTTGACCGGGTGGAACAAATTCTTTGTGGACAATACCCTTGGAATCATAAAAACAAATCAGCATTGTCTTCACTTTTGACTTCTCCAGGCGCGATTTTTTGGGTTTCGGCTCGTCCGGCGCCTTCCATTCAGCACTCTGGCGTTTCGTTTCGGGATCATATTGAAAACACCACGTTTCGTCACCAGTCACAATGTTATAAAGGAAGTTTTTGTCCTTTTTGACCTCTTTAATGATGTCCTTCGAATGTTGAATTTTGAGCAATTTTTGGTCGTCGAAGCTCATTTTCGCACCGATGACACAAACATACTGCACTTAAAACGCATCAACTTCACTTTCAATAGATGAAATGTCATGAAATTCTCACAGGAAGTCGATAAAGGATTGCAGATTCTAACGCACCAGTCGACTTATAGATGGCGCCACTAGGGGCGCTAGATTCAAAAAGTCCTGATTACTTTGGACACCACCTTGTATAACATGGTTTCCTACAGCACAGTTTCGATCAAACACGGAACACGAATCAAGAAAAATTGCGGCAATCCTTGTTCCCGTTTTCTTCTTCCGTAGGAAAATATTTAGCGTGTTATAGGAGGGTTGGGTATACTTTACTGAAACATTTTTAAAAGAAACATTTGTAATGAAAAATTTCTTAGTCAATGAATATGGAAATGCCATCTTATACCTTTTACTTACGCCGTCAATTATGTTATTACAACATCGCTTTTTTATCCCCAAAGATCCTGAGGATTTTCGAAAGACGAAGTTAAGTAAATATTTATTTATCTGTTTCCATATACAATACAAGTATAACATAGGCTTAAAACGCTTATTCTAATATTCAATTTATCATTCGGAAAAGTCGTTTCAAATAATTTGTCATTTGAATTTTGAAAAGAAAATTTTTGAATCCTTCTTTACTTAAATATAAAATAATTTAATTGAAAAGGTTCAAATATAAATCAAAATATTATAAAATATTGAAAGGAAAAAGAATCCAATTTTGAAAATATAAAATCCCTATACTTTACTTATATATCCGTATTTGTTTATCGCACAACATTTCTGTGGCACTTTATTTCGCGGGATATATTTTCTTTTTGAGGGAAAAAAACTCCCTTCTTCTGCATAGATACTTTTTATTTAGATCAAAAGGTCCTTAGGGCTTGATTTCATAAAAGGGATGTTAATTGCAAATTTGTCAGAAGAATTGTTGTTGCAATGTTGCCTAGGTCGATTTTTATTTTTATGTTTTTTTTTCGCAGTACATAGTTCATTTTATAGGGTTTAAATGGAAATTACCCTTATCTTTTTCAGACAAAAAGGGGAAAAATGCCATTGCATTTATTCGGGACTATTTTTGTAAGATAAACAGGATATTATTTCAAAATTATATTTTTTTTTTTTGACTACACTTTAAAGACCTAAGGGTATGTATTTGGTAGACATTTTTTCTTCCTTTTTTTGGGATAGAATTGTTCGGTAAATAAATTTTAAGTTTACTTCGATAGAAAACTCTTATATATATATTTTGTGATCGAAAATGAAATTCTGTAGAATTAACTTTTATTCCATTTCATTAAAAGTTGAACTTTCTTATGGTGAAAAAGAGATAGTTTGTTAAAATATAGGACGAGAGACTGAAATAATAAACTTTCTATAAATAAACTTTTTTAACTAATAAGAAAACTATGAAAATTAGATGCTTGTTAGGAAAAGTTTCGACTACTGAATTTTAATGTTTTTAATTTATACTTAAATGGATTTCAAAAAATTACTAATATTTAAAAAACAATATTTTCCATCATATTCAATTTATAGCCCACGTTAAGATAATTTTTAAAAGTGATAATTTTATATGTATAAGAACCAATTTTTTTAAGAATAATGAATAAAATCTTTGAGTTAATTAGTTGAAAGTTAAGTTATACAAAGATCCAATTTTCCTTACAAAATTTAGGCGTCATTAATCAACAAGGGTAAACTATCCCAACAGAAAGATAATTAAATATCTTACGATTCAGACATTATGTGTTTGTTAATACTAAATTAATATCCAAGAATAATTTCTTCATTTAACTTTCTCATATGAAACTAATCCTCAGACATATCACATTCACAAATTTTCGAAGTCTTTTCAGAGGTTTTCTAATATCCTCTGGTAATTATCTCCAAGGCAAATATAAACTCCATTAACTTTCTTGTTTTGTTTATTGTTCATTTAAGAAGAAGTTAAATATTTACCAAGGCATTAGAGCCGAAACTGATATAGATAAACGGTAGTGTGTGTCATAAAATTATTTTATTATACAAAAACCCAGAGAAATACTTTTTTTTATATTTAAATTAATACAATCATATACCAAGTGAATATGATCTACACTTTAAACAGAACCATCTATTTTAGTGCGGAAAAGGAGCTTAATTAGCCCAGAATTTCTTAGTTGAATTCCCATGAAATTATATTTCATCGGTTTGTTAACATACAATTGTCTGCAATTGAATTTATGGATTATTGCTCATCGAATTATAAAAATAATCCCAGAACTACTATATATTAATTTGTAGCATAAAATGGTTTATTATACTTCATCCTATTCTGTTATTTTTAATTAAGAAATATTATTAAAATCGCCATTTAATGGAGTTAAAAACTAAATTAAATTAGAAGAATACATATTTTTTGAATTTGATTTCAATAAATATGAGTTTGATATTAGTATTCAAACTAAAATTGTTAAAAATAGGACATTAGTTAATACCGAAAGCTTCTGTTGCTGAAATATCAGCAATAAATCGATACGGTTTCTAATAAATCAGATTTATAATCATTCCATTCTGAAGAACTCAAATTGTCATTGACACCTTCTTGTGGACATTCTAAATTAAAATACGTATGTTTTTTCAAAAACACCTCTTTTCAAAAAATCTCATAAAGAAATTCCCTAAATTTAACTTCAAACAGAAACATACACCATTTACCTATCCTGAGATAATTTCGGAATATATAAAACCTTTGGGATCTGCCATTGGAAATAACATGGGTTTCGTTGTAGATGTAGAACTTCACTGTCAACTTGGGCAGGCATTTTGAGGTTTTGGTTTGCGGTCATGTTGAAACAGGAAAAGTGTCTGGAACAGATTTTCAGAAAATTTCTATTTAGAATATGTAAGATAAATATTTTGAAATGAAAATATACTCTAAAATTCATTTCAATTAGTAGTCTTTTCTGTTGAAATGACTTAAACTTTTCATTTATTCACGTGTGGTAAATTTTTTTTAAATTTATTTATGTTAGATAATAATTACATAATAAAACATGATGAATCTTTGCGCAAATAGATTTCCAGTAAAATTTCAGAAGAAGACTATTGAACGAACCATATTCATGTAAACCGTAATAACCTATGACCACTATTTCATTTTAAATTATACCTCATTGTTGTGGTGTCTCTTATAATATCCGAGAAACGAGCAAGGGTAACCTTATAGAAACGGAAACATACTTTGTATGGAACTTCTTCAAAGTTTAAGTTAACAATATCAATGTGAAAGCATCTACAAGAAGACAAAGTACCATAATAAAGAGCATCCATTAAACTTGTCGGTAGAAAGAATACTTCTTCTTTTAGTCTTATGCAATTTAATATCATGTTTTTTTCATACAATCTAAAAGGATTTATTTCCCTAATATCATGTATTGTAAAAGTGTAATTTAATCCAATGGAAGATGTTTCTTGATACTATTTTTCTGGATGCAGGTTTTGCGATTATATTGAATCGATTTTTTCTAAAACGAATAAATTTTCATAATATTTACGTTAGAGATACACAATTTGAAGAGAATCTTATTGTTAACCAAACTATTTGAAGCGTTCTTATTGGAAGACCAAAAACCCGATTGTTTGTATACATTTTGGTAACAAAAAACCGTATTTAAGAAACTTCGATTTATATTATTGTAGAATCTACTTCCTTATTTATACACATTCTAAATAGGGTTTGACCTAAAATCAGACAAAGATACACATTTATTTAAGAAATCAATCAATATCTTGATTCAGATCTAAAACTTTGGCCATTATTGAACGGTCAAACAAATTAAAATAAAAAATTTAGAAAAACAATTTTGTATAATTAGAAAATATTTAAGAAATCTGTTATTTTATAATAACCCTTTTGAAAATTAAAATATTTTAAAATAAATATTATAAAATAATATCCGTAAAAATTTTAAATCTTAAAAGAAAAAATAATAAATGTCCGAATTGTTAGTTTTCTAGTTTGTTTTTATTTTCAAAGTAAATAGAAGTCAGTCCCGGCTTTAGGCATCGCAAAATAAATAGGAAAAATGTCCCATTAAGGAACATAAATAAAAATTAAAAAACATGAAAATAAGAAAATTGTTTATTTACCATAACCCTAAAGAATGAAATTTTGGGGGAAAAATGAAAATTTTAAAAAGTCAAGGCATCTTATTACATGAAAAGCGAATGAATCTTAAAAATTAAGAAAAAATGTATGTACATAAAAAAAAGGAAAATCCTAACATCTTCCAAAAAATGTACGAATGGAAGAGAAAAAACTTTCTTCTGACGAAGAAGAAGTAAACAACTCAAGCCAAAGCAATTTTAATGCGACATCGCCTGTGGAGTTGTACAAATCACTTTCTGAGTTACTTTCACTGCTTTCACTTAAATGACAATACAAAAAAGAAAAAGATATACTAAGTTTTTTTTGGTACTAGAAAATGAAATGAGAAGGCGGAAGGAATTGGATGTGGAAAATAGATGAATGTTTTTTCATGGTTTGGAGGGATTTCTTATTGCTGTCTTCTTAACCACATGAAAAAACATCCTTAAGAGTTAAGAAATGAAAAGAATAAAAAAAAAGTCCCTTTGATTTTGGTTATTTTGCCTTCTAGCTTTTCTGACTTTATGTTTGTGTATTTTGGAAAATATTGACACATTCAAGAGATTGCCAACAATAAATGTTCTTATTTGTACTTTATTATAACTTTAAAGAAAACAAAATTATATAGTTTTAAAGGAATCTACATATGTCAAACTATTGATTAATAAGTTTGGACTCATTTGTGCATAGAGCCAATTCGAGAATAGGCATTATTAAACGTTAGTCCAAGCAGTTTTCGAATCTTTATATTACCCGTTTTACTACCATGGTTAGAGCGATACTTGAATATGCTAGTCAGGTATGGTTTCCGTACCAGAAAGTTCATATTAATAGGTTGGAGTCTGTACAAAGCAGATTAATACGATTGAGCTTAAGAAACCTTCCGTGGAATAAACCGTTCCTATTGCACCCATACCAAGACAAATTAAAATTAATGTTTTTTTTATTTTCTAGAAAAGCGGCTCCTAGTAGTTTTCAATTTCTAAATTTTGAATGAGGATATTGATTTTCTCTTCCTTTGTGAGGTTTGTGGAATTATTCCGAACTATACAGCATAAAATTGAGTACGGTAGAAACAAACCGATCAAATACTTCCATTTTTGTTTGAGCAAAATAGATTTTTAAGAAAACTGCTATATAATAATGAATTTTGAGTCTTGGTAGGATGGCATCCATGAAAACTAATCCTGTTTCCATTGAAAAAAAGTGATTGTCCAATTTTGAAAAATTTCAAAGTGAAGATTAAAATTCTAGTTTATTTTCCATTTACAACGAAATTCTGCTCAATCGGAAAATACTTACTAAGAAAATTTTGTTAAAAATAACGAAACTAATTTTCCTGAATAAACATTAAAGAAAAACAAAGTACATATTGGCAATTTTTCTTTTGATACATTTTAAATAACAATTTCGTAAAGAAATATTATTTAATGGGGGAAGAATTTCTTTCAACTGGTATTTCGATATCTTCAAGGCTAAAAATGCACTGAACTGTAATCAATTGAGAATTGATTGAATTGATTTGATTCTCGAATAAAAAAGAAAATCAAGTTTGAAGAAATTCTGGTTTTAAAAAGTTACCCCACTTATTCTGTTTTTAGAAAAGTTCTAACCGAAATATTTTTTTCTGCTTAGTCATAAGTTTTCTCAAAAAGGAAAAGTGAAGGAAAAGTCATATTAAAACACTACTAAACATTTTTCATTCTTGTTTTTTTTTACTTTTAAGAGTAATCCTAGGAATAAAAGACTTTATGCGTAAGATTATGCACCAAAAATTGTAATAGTATGTCTTATAGTGAAGGCTTTAAAGTGAATATCTTGAAAGTCATTTATATGAAATCTTGACAAATTACTTTTACTAGCAACATGTGCTTTGCTTGATGTATGAGATGACACCAAAAATTGTATTATAAGATTCTCTAGAAAGCTGGTGAGGTAAATGAAATTCTGATATATTTTACCTTATATTATACGTTTTTGGACGTGATTTAGGAATGGTAATAGGATAAAGAGCGGAACTAAATAGGACCAGGAGTTTAATGGGACATAAATACATTTATGCAGATCTCTCTTTCCGAATGGTAATGTCACCTTTCGTTTCATTTGATCTTATAGTTTAGAAATAAGGTTGATCTGAATGGCATAGTAATCTTTTACAATATCGTGCAAGCAACAAAGTTTTACGCAATAATAAACGTTTTCTTTTTAGAGGAAATATCGAAAACAAAATAAATGGCCAATTTAGCTCCAACAATTTTAATCCGTAAAAATTTTGAATTAATATAAATTAGATATGAATTACAATAATAAATATTCTTCGAAATGTTATATTCTAAAATCCTTCAGGCTTCGATTCCCTTCCATTTTATTAAACAAATAATGATTATAATCGAAACCAATAATGCCCATGTTGCGTCCTTTCATAAAACACCAACCGAAAAACACATCCATATTTAATGTTCCAAGTTCGATTATTTTCTGGGAGGTTTCGGTTGATCATGTTGTTCTTTTTGTTGATTATTTCCGATACAAAACTTTTAATCTCGACATTAATTAGCAAATCTGTATCGTTTTGGTCGGAAATGATTTATAATTCACCATTTAAATCAATTCTTATTTCCACAAAGACATTAAAATTGATATATATGTTTCCGACAATATTCTTCTTTTTCGCACATTATAGAAACACATTTGATCTTGGGGTGTATTTGATTTAAAGATTTACTTATCTCCTGTAAATTATGAAATCTCATCAACTAAAATTTTCTATCCACAAAGTGCAAGAATTAAAATTACTAATTTAAAAATCTATTTAATTTCTAATTATTATTTCAATTATTTTGCACCAGCAATTGTGATAAAGGAAAAATTGTACCAAATCATTACAGACTATAGTTAAGAGCGTTAATATGTTCAATAAACTTTCTTTCAATTTTCCTGACTTGCAGTTTTTATGCCCTATGGTAGGTACTACCAGAGGGTATATTAGTTTTGTCACTAAGTGTGTAACACATAGAAATAATAATCGGAGAAAAATTTCAAGGGTATGGTTATGTAGGGAATCAAAAGTTATATCGATTTATGCATGTCCGTCCGTCCGTCCGTCGGTCCGTCCGTAGACAAAATAACTCAAAAACGCGTTATCCGATTTTGATGAAATATATAATTTGAGTTGCTTATTCCTTAACTTGGTTTGGTATTTCATTTGAGCCAAATCGATCCACGGGGGGCAAAGTTATAAAGGAAAAACCAGAGTGACCAGAAAGTTTTTTCGTTTTTTTGGTTATTGTTTTTCAGATGTAATTGGAAAATTTGTAACCCGATTTTGTTTAAATTAATTATGTAGGTGGACTGCATAAATAGACGATACCGAATTAATTTTCAGTCAAATCGGTCCAAGGATAGTGGAGAAAGAAATAGTTGTAGCCTAAAATGAGCCTGTTCAAAAAGTTTTTCCGATATATTTTAAAAAGTTATATACCGATTTGAATCAAATTTACGAAACGTGTTTATACTATTAGACTCCAGCCTACCTGCCAATTTGAGAATGAAGAAACGGAGTTATGGAGAAAAAAACCTTAAAATATTCAGTTAAGCAGAAAGTTCGTGGCGTTTTTTTCCAATAGTTGGCTTTAGAATCGTATAACTTTAGTAGTTCTAATCCTATCAAGTTATATTATAGCGCGCTGAAAGGTGACATCTTATAAAATATTTATGAAAAAAATTGTGAAATTCAGGCAGAACAAATTGGGGTAATTGGGTTTTGAAAATGAGCCGAAATTCTGAAAAAAATTCCCTATATTAATGCTCCATGTTAGGTACTATCGTCCGTCCGTCGACATAATAACTCAAAAACGCGTTATCCAATAATGTTGAAATTTAGAATGCTACTTGGTTATTGCTATGTGATTTGGGTATTGCATTTCAGCAAAATCGACTGAGGGGCAGCGAAGTTATTAAGGAAAAACAGGGGCGACCATAAAGTTTTGTCGTTTTTTTTTATATAGTTTTTCGGGTTTAATTGTAAAATTGTAAAGCAATTTTGTTTAAATTAATTATGTTGGTTGACAACATTAATAGACCATACCATTGTAAATTTCAGTGATATCGGTCTAAGGATAGTGGAGAAAGAAGTAGTCGTAGGAAGAAATAACCCTGTTCAGAAAGTTTTTTTGATGTATTTTCAGAACTAATGCACCGATTTGAATGAAATTTGCAAATTAGACTTATGCTATCAAGGTCTGAGTTACTTGCACATTAGGGAAAATTTTGGAAAGGTCAAACAAAGTTATGACGAAAAACCTTGATATATTGTTAGTTTTCACAATTTTTCTCTCCCATTTCTACCATAGGGCATCAAAAAATCGGCTATAGGCCGATTTTAAATTACTTTATGTTTTTTTTTATAAAACTGATAGAAAATTTCTGTGAGTACGAAATACGAACTCATCATGACTTGATAGTTTTGGAAAAATATTTTTTCCATAAAACATGAATTTTAATTAATGAAATTGATAAAAAGAAAATACCAAGAATTGGTCAACATGATGACTTTTAAGGTCAATAAACGTTTAATAATAAAGTTGAAAAGCTAAAGCAATTTCCATTTTCCATTTTCAGGTCAAAATTACTTTAATAATCTTATTTAAAATTCCAATTTGTGTGATAAAAGCGCTATTAAATATATGTAATTATCCCAATTACATATGGAAATTGGAAAAGCGTTCTTCTTTCACGTAATTACATATTCCCGTTTTTTTTGTACAATAAAAGGTGTCTCTTATGGTTTCTTTGAAAGTGAAATTTAAAATCTTTGTATGAAAAAGTAATCACACTCTGTTAATTAATCGAATTTGTTAAAAAGGATCTAATTAATGAGAAGACACGAAGTACAATATACAGGAACCGTCTATATGAAACTCTCCCTGGAATAATAATAAGTATGTTAATTCTTATATTCGAGGGAGACTAGATCCCTCATAGTTGCATTTGAAATCAATTTGAAACCTAAATATAGACAAATTTCGTGTCAACATTTTTGTGTTCAATTCGGAATATGAAACAACAGACGTCACATCTGGTAGAACATTTTCCAGCAGACAGAAATTTCCAAAATATGCATTCTATATTTATTATTTATTTACTAAAATTATTAAATTTGATAACAAATTTAAACTTCTTTAAAAAATAAGTTCGGAATTGAAGCAGTTAATAGGATCAGTAGAGTTTACTAATAATATTCATCCAACATCGATATGAAAATGGTAAATTCCACGTTACCAGAAATCCCCAGAATACACCAGAGATTTTATCATAAAGTCCTGTTTTCCGATGATTTTTCTTTTTTTTATAATGTCCACATAGTCTGACTAGGAAGCTTACAAGTGGATTTAGTGTATACAGTGATGCAGACATGGTGAATTGGTATTCAACTTTAGTATTCATGTGCGATTTTGATTTGCACAAGGCCGTCCATATATGTAAAAATATAGTTATTGTACACACTCAGTTTTTTATTTCTTTTTAGATGCGAAATCTGAAAATTTCCATAAATATTCACCTTAAATTTAAAAATATTTTCGATATTACAATTATTTCACTATGGAAATGTATGAGCCTCCAAAATATATCCCACCTACCATTAAATTACCAAATATTGAACGAGTAAAGGCGGCATATCATATTTCGAGGTGAAATAGAACGCATTTTCGATAGAAATCCCATGAGATTTCCCTTATATCCTATCCTATAACACATTTGAAATTTGAATATTCAAAATTTCCGCTTATTTTTAGTCACTTGTTGAAAAATGTATTTTAGGTGATAGGTCAAGGATAAAGTCTGTTAGTTCTGAGATAATGGATGTAAAATGTAAAAATTTATTTTCATTTTATAAAATGATATCAGCTCGTTTTTTATTGGATGTATTTATCCTTTTAAATTCGAAAAAATTCAGAGTAGAATTTTATCATAACTAAAACACAAATTTAACGCTTTTTTTATATTAAAGTTTAATATAAACTTTAATTCAGTTTTATAATCGCTTTTAAGGTTCTAAATCTTCTTTATAACAAAGTTCTGTTCCCATATACGATAGTTTGACTACGAATCAAGTTCAATTCATACATTTCTTCAGATAAGAAAATATGGTACTCATTTCTAGAAAGTTATTTATACAAACGTCAATAAAGATGTTTGGATCTTTGAGTAAATCTACGTACATAAAATTGTATTCTTTGTTAAATTTCACATAGATCCGTAACTAGGAATTATTATGGTGTATCGTTATATAATTGTATGATTTAGTTTTTTTTGTGTAGAAAAATACTGACAACGATACACCACGTTTTACAACGATAAGAGAATACCCATAATATGTATCAAGGGAATTGTTTGAACAATAAAGTAGTCTTATCGCATGCCTACAAAATGTTATGTATCCCAAGTATCCTGTACAATTTGCTGTTTATTTGTTTATAATATATGAAATTCAGTTTATTCATTTTAAATAAATATTTGGTAAATAATTTTACATAAAAATCAATTAATTGGAAAGCAATTATCATAATTTTTTCTGTTATATCCCAAATTTCATAAATATACGAAAACTGTGGAAATATTTGGGTATATATATATTCCAGGAGCCAGAAGCTTACAAGTTTGAATTGACTCCAACGACAAAGCCATATACAACTTTGTCGTATGCCCAGATGTCTTCCATGCAAATCTCGGTAACATTGTTTAAGGTCATAATCATATATTACCATATAATATTTCATTTAGTTAAGGACAGGACAGACAGAAAGACAGAAGGAGTGGGGCCGCTAATATATATAAATTTTACTCATAGATGTTCGAAATGAAACGTATCTCAAGAAACTTGAGCTGAGTATGTTTTTGTTATAGTATTGAATTTTATATGAAAAATTCAAGAGAAAATTCGATTGAGATTTTTTTAAAAATGATTTTCTTTTAAATAAAAAAAAAATTGACATGAAGAAAACATTAGATAAAGGAAAAGAAAACAACTCAACATAAATTTCATATCCTGTTCTTGGAAATCCCATAAAGGAACAAATCGGCTTCCTGTTTACAACTAACAAACATCCGTCTTAGAAGCTACAAGAGATGGGTTTCTGCTCCGGATATTGTTAAAAATCTTCAAAATCACAAATAAAAATCTTTCCTTTTTTTCTACAACGCTATTCATTTCAATATTAAAATATACTAAAGGTATTTTGAATTTTTCAGGAATTTTAAAACAACATTTTTATGGCAAAAAACAAAAAATCTTAATTTCCACAAGATTTTGGAAAAATGAGTATTTTAAATGTTAGAAAATTGAAGTGAATTAACAATTAATTTCCACGTTTTTATGATCTTGTCCTTTTTGTCCTTCTATACAGTCTTTAAATGAATACGAATTTCTTTCATCATTATTGCAATCAAGTGTCCTATCAATATGCAAATCTACCTTCAGGATCAGTTTTTATATCATTTAACAATGAAAATGAGACAATGAAAAGGTATTTTATAAAAGGATGTTCACACCAATGAAAGAGATGTAGACATTTAAGAGCTTCCAACTGTCATGTACGAACTGAATAGTGTCCTTTCGACCAATTTAAAAAGATATTACTTTCAGAGTTCTTATTTCAATAATCATTTTATTTGTTTCTATTTAATGAAGCGATCAAACTATACAACTTAATTAAATACAGAGTAAGTAAATCTCTAACCACTTGAATTTTAAAATGCAACATCCTTCTCTTTAGAAAACGGATAAAACACTGAACTACATAAAATAAACCTTATCCACTTGAATTTTTTAAAACTACATCCTTTAGCATTAAGTTCATCAAAAAAGAAGAATTTACTTTTTCACTTTCTTATACTTTGACCAGTTTTTCATTTTGGTAGGATTTTTTAGTAACTTTCCATTTTTTAAACTTTATAACAAAATTCAACTTGAAAAGTTGCGTACAAGAAAGATTTCTTATTTAAAAAAACGTTTCTTTATTTTGTTTACTTTATTACTTAGTTCTTAGTTCTGTTGCTTTTCGTATTTTGTTACTTTTTTCAGTTAAAGGCACTTCTTCGGGCTCAATTAAGTGAATCGAATATACTGAAAGCGCATACAAATTTTATAAAGAAGATAATTTCATTTCATCCCTTTATATGTGCCACACACAAAATATACTACTATATAAATAGAAGTAGGATATAAACTGAGATAAGAAGGAAAAAATGAATACAAAGTTATAAAGGATATTCCTCTAACGGTATAGTAAAGGATATACGACAAAAATGATGACACGTCTATTTTGAAACGGATTTTTCCAAACAGTAATTCCAGTTACTGTATCATGTATACAGACTTTTTATCTAAGTGATTAGATGACCAATCCATTGAATTAAATTTTCTACACATATAAGATGAGAACAGGATACAAATCGCATAGACAATGGCCAATCATGTTGAATTAAAAGCATTCTTTTCTATGTGATGCTTTAAAATTGAAACTTTCATTCAATCAAAGAGATTTATAAGAATTTATTCGATTAAATTTTCATTTAAATTAAAAGATTTATTTTATTGTATATATTTTATATTGGTTTCCTTTTTTTTAGTATTTTATATATAAATTAAATAATTTAAAAAAAGAAATTTATTTGAAACATGTGTTTTGCAAAATGTATCTTGAAACATACATCTTGCATCTTGCATACTGCATCTTATATTTTCCCACTCCAAACATTTTTTTCATATATTTCTGATGCAAAGGAATTTTCAGCCAGTATTTGTTTAGCTGGCGAGTAGACTGATTGCATGTTATTTTGATTCTACGCCGAGTTTTTTTTTATATTATTCTTTGGTTAATTTTGTGTGAATAAAAACTTTTTAAAATTTCTAGCAAAATTTTCTGATATATAGATTGGCAGAAAATTATTGATGAAGACTACTTAAATGTTCGCCTGAATCCAAGGTCTACAAATATACTGTATACAAAAAACTAATTTATTCAATATTTAAGGAACTTTGTGACGTTTTACAAGATAAAAAACATTCTGGCTATATAAATTTAAGAAACCCATTTATGATTCCCTTTAAATCACAATTTTGTCAATCCTTCGAAGCATAGATAACTCAGAAGATCACATCCCCTTACAAGAAAAAATTCCCCTGTTTATGCCCTATGGTAGGTACTACCAGAGGGTATATTAGTTTTGTCACTAAGTGTGTAACACATAGAAATAATAATCGGAAAAAAATTTCAAAGCTATGGTTGTGTAGGGAATCAAAAGTTATATCGATTTATGCATGTCCGTCCGTCCGTCCGTCCGTCCGCCCGTCCGTAGACAAGATAACTCAAAAACGCGTTATCCGATTTTGATGGAATTTATAATTTGAGTTGCTTATTCCTTAACTTGGTTTGGTATTGTATTTGAGCCAAATCGATCCACGGGGGACAAAGTTATAAAGGAAAAACCAGGGTGACCAGAAAGTTTTGTCGTTTTTTTCGTTATGGTTTCTCGGATGTAATTGGAAAATTTGTGACCCGATTTTGTTCCAATTAATTATGTAGGTTAACTGCATAAATAGACGATACCGAGTTAATTTTTAGTCAAATCGGTCTAAGGATACTGGAGAAAGAAATAGTTGTAGCCTAAAATAAGCCTGTTCATAAAGTTTTTCCAATGTATTTTAAAAAGTTATATACGGATTTGAATCAAATTTACGAAACGTGTTTATACTATTAGACGCCAGCCTAGTGAATTTGGGCCAATTTGAGAATGAAGAAACGAAGTTATGGAGAGAAAAACCTTAAAAAATTCTATTAAGCAGAAAGCTCGTGGCGTTTTTTTTCCAATAGTTGGCTTTAGAATCGTATAACTTTAGTAGTTCTAATCCTATCAAGTTATGTTATAGCGCGCTGAAAAGGTGACATCTTATAGAATACTTAGAAAAAAAATTGTGAAATTCTGGCAGAACAAATTGGGGTAATTGGGTTTTGAAAATGAGCCAAAATTCTGAAAAAAATTCCCTATATTAATGCTCCATGTTTGGTACTAAAGTCCGTCCGTTGACAAAATAACTAAAAAACGCGTTATGCAATTTTGATGAAATTTAGAATGCTACTTGGTTATTGCTATAGTGGTTTTGGTATTGCATTTCAGCAAAATCGACTGAGGGGCAGCGAAGTTATTAAGGAAAAACAGGGGCGGCCATAAAGTTTTGTCGTTTTTTTTTATATAGTTTTTCGGGTTTAATTGGAAAATTGGTAAAGCAATTTTGTTTAAATTAATTATATTGGTTGACTACATTAATAGACCATACCATTATAAATTTCAGTGATAACGGTCTCAGGATAGTGGAGAAAGAAGTTGTCGTAGGAAGAAATAACCCTGTTCAGAAAGTTTTTTTGATGTATTTGCAGAACTAAAGCACCGATTTGAATGAAATTTGCAAATTAGACTTATGCTACTAGGGTCTGAGTTACTTACAAATTAGAGAAAATTTTGAAAAGGGCAAACAAAGTTATGAAGGAAAACCTTGATATATTGTTAGTTTTCACAATTTTTCTCTCCCATTTCTACCATAGGGCATCAAAAAATCGGCTATAGGCCGATTTTACATTACTTTATGTTTTTCATTCAACTTAATCAAATACCTCGGGGTTGAATTTTGTATCAAATTTGAAGAATTTAAACAAAATTTTAAGGCAATATCCGGTTTTGTTCGAAAGTTTAGTTCTATTTTCTTTATCTTTATCTTTTTTCTTTTTTTGTTTTCAGATGGGATGTATCTGTTTGACTTCTTTCCGTTCACAAATTTTTAGAAAGGATAACCGAATTCAGTTGAAGGACTCAAACTGGAAACCTTTTCATTGAGACGAAATGGTTAGGAAAATAAGCCTAATTTGAATTTTCTACAATATTTTGGCAAGTACTTTTATGACAAATTTACAATTAACATCCTTTTTTTTCTTCTTATTGAAGAATGTTATTCCTTTTGGGCAAATTTTGGATAAGGCATGACACCATGAATGGGTTTATTGATTTTTATTTTTCGGTAGCTTTTTGAATTTCTTATTACAAAATTGAATTTCAGAATAATTAAAATTCGAATCAGAAAAAATTATTTGAAAATTTCCACTAAAATATTATTTAAAATTTTAAAACAAATCATTTAAGTTTTAATTCAAATTTTAATGTACTTAAAATTGGACGACTAAATTCGGGAGTAATTGAGTTTTACGATTTTTAGACTAGAAAAAAAAAACAGATATTGCCCGAAAAATTGTTTTCTTCTACTAAATAATTTCACCAATTTTCTTTTCGCTTGTCATTAATTTTTATCCAGTTCTGGAATACGAAATGAAAATTTATACCATTTTTCTGTAAAAAACCAGAACAAAACAATCAAAAATGGTATAAAATTCGCCCATGTTTTGTTCATATTTTGTTTTGGGAAAGTTGTTTATCTTCTAACTTTGGTTCTCAATTTTTAATTAAGTGCACAACAGGTAAATTCAGCATAATTTCCACCACATGCCGTTATAAAAAATCTGAACATAAATTTCAATTAATGTTCGAGAGGGGAAACAAACTAGAAGAATTAGTATTCATAAAATGGAAAAGAAAAGAAAAATCCTTTATAATTTTGGCAAGTGTAGAAAAAAGGTTGATGGAAATTTCTAAAATTATTGATGAGCGATTTCTAAGGAAATTTGCCTTTTTCTTTTTGGAGCTCATTAATTACGGTCGAGTAAATTTCAAATATGCTTTACCGAAACTTTTTCTTCCGATAAAATTACTTTGAATTGTAGAAGAAGTTTTAGGTATTTTCAAAGAAAATTTGGTTGTTTCTTGATTATTAAAATTATATGAAATTCAATTTGAAATTGAAATTAATTTTGTATAACAATTAGAAATGAGACAAACCATATAAAAAGTAAATTCGTATACAATAAATGAATAAATTCTGTAGTTTGAATTGGGTTTCGGTTGTTCATACTCCCAATTTTTAGTTGAAAATATTTGGTGTATTTTTTCACACTGCCCTGCTCCGGATTAAAGCAGCAGGATCAAAAGACGACAAAGGAATGAGAACAAGATAAAACTAAAATTTTGAAATTAAACATCGAACACAAACAAGAAAATCAGAATTTCTTCTGTGGAAAATATTTGAAAATAAGAAAAACGAATTAAGAAAATGTAATTTTATAAAAAGTATTAGTCGATTTGAAAGGTTTGTGTTTTTTATATGTTCAAACAAAAATTGCCATTACGGGGACAGCATTCATTTATGAAAAGCACAAAATAGAGCAAACTACACTAACTAAAACTGAAGGTAGAAATTGATGTTTTATTAAATATAAAATTTTAGTCTATTCTGAAATAACTAGTGAAAAAAAACACTCCTATTGTGTTCTTATTTAAAAACCGTAAATTTAAATAAGTGACGTGATTACTAACAATTATGACTGAACTCAATATCATGAATTTTCTATCCACTTCAGTAAATTTTACCCTCTTTTTCATGCTATATAACATAGTAAATATTCTTTAGAAAATCTCCAATTCAGACTAGGTGACAGAAATCAAATCAATTCCGTTGAAAAAAAGTGGAAATGTTACCCCAAAAAGGGAATTACTATATACGAATTTCATTTTGGAAAGTGTGAAGTACAGACTCCATCAATAAAGAACGCAATTCAAAGAAGGGTTGCATTAACAATGGTTCTTCTATGTACACAAGGGAAAGTATTTTTTTTTCGTTAATCCTTAAAAATTGTAAACAATAATAATAAGCCTTTACTCCTACTATTGAATTATATTTTTTTTTTCCTGAAATCTAGAACAATGTATGATAATCAAGATAAATGAATGCATCAACAGATATTTTCAATACCTTTACATATATAAGAATCTGAATAATAGAAGAAAAGTTATATCATTTTTATCGTTGGATACGCATTTAATATACGTTTTTCTACCGGTTTACACTTGAACAATTTCTATGAGTTAAAATTCATCAACAATGATTTAAAAAAAGAAAAATGAAATATACTAAAGCTTATTTATTTCGCCCAAACGAGTACAGTAATAATTAAATGAAACTCTGTGACGTTTAAAAAATGAGAATATCCAAATTTGTAAAGCATCCCCATTTTTCATACCTCTAAAAACAAAAGAAAAAAAAGGAAGAAAAAAATTTTATTAAAAAACTTATCTCATATCCTGTATATTAAGGCGCATCCTTATTAAGTCCTTAAGCAAACAAAATGATTTCTATTAAAGTTAGGTTTTTGGGAGAATAAAAAAATCAAATTTCTTTTTTTTTCGGATATCCACCAAAAAAATTGGGAAAATTTGAAAAGGAATAAAATGGGAACATTTCGAAGGTAATCTGATGAAAATGGAAAAAAACATCGGGATGAAGAATTTCTTTTTACTATTCGGAATTAACGTTCAACGTGTGTGTGCATTAGGGATGCTTCTTTATTTTATTCCTGGATATACAAAATTTTCATTTTCACTACAGTTTTTATCATAAACACTTGAGCGGTGCAAATGAAAAATTAAAATGATGTAAAAAATAAAAAGGGTTCAGTCTAAAATGTTTGATGAAAATACATGAGAAAAAGTGGTACTTAAGTTTAACACTCTCTCTAGACTATAATTTCTTATCATTTTCCCTTTTCCAAGATGGAACTATACATGCTTTTCGTCTAAAATGTTTTCACTGGTCGCAACAAGTTTCCTATTCTGGTAATTAAATTTAATACAAAAACCAGTTAAGAAGTGTAAAAAGTATTAAAGTTTATTGTTTTCCTCTTTTTTTTAGTAGAATTTTATACAACAATTTAAAATGAAATAGTTTTTTAAATATACTTAAAATATTTTCTCATTTAAAAATATGTACTATAATACTGAATTTATTCTGGTGTGAAACTTTCAGGTCAGAATTACATGTAGATCCTTTTTTATGAGACCTTAATCTACTTTAGGGCATTAAATCGGATTGTACCAACGAGATATACAGTTCCTCAGAGTATATTTCGGACATTTACTTATATTGAATATATTATATGAGGATGTGGATTACCACTCCCAAAGCTTTCGGAATTAATGATCTATTTTCATCTCAAGGTGTATGCTGGCATATTATACATTGTCGAATCAGGTATAATCCTGATATCATATATAGAAAAAGGATATATAGAATTAGTTGGTCTTTTTTTGTTGTGGGTAAATTGAAAACGATCTGAATCTAGAAAACTTTTCTTGGATTAATCTCAGAGGAGTTATTAAAATGATAAAAATTAATTATATACATATCCTTAAATTCATTTTCTTTTGTGTTATCCCTGTTAATTATTTGTGTTCTACATATTTATACTTTCTGAATGGAACAATATCATGTTTCCTCCCTCAATTATCTTCACAAAGTTACGATTACAAGGTAGATTGAATTCATCTGAGATTAGCTACTGAAATATGACAAGAATATTAAAATTCTGAATAAAGCAAAATTTTCTTCATATGTCATAATTTCAACAAATTAATATCTGCATTAGACAGGTTTGTTATACTCATGAGTTTGCATATACGTGCATGACCAACGTTAATTCTATAAAATTTAATATTATATGACATGGATGGAACAAACTGTGATTAAACCATGGTAGTTTCTGTACCAAAAATGGTTATGAGATTACGAAGAGTTGTAATACTAATTTCATTCAGGAACTACGAGTAGTTTGGTCTTCGGAAGCAGTCTTATATATGATGTAATATCAATCATAAAATTAAGATCTAAAACTAGTAATATAGAAAACCTTGATTATGTAGTTTTCCATGAAAATTGCACCTGAGGCAGTTATAACCTTTTACATATTATTAGAACGTATATAAAACGTAAATAAAAAATATAAAATTATTAAGGGTGCATTCTAAAATATACTAATTTACATCAACATGTTCACATCATTGATTTTCTTTCTGGACAATCACTGTCCAAAATTATTTTCAAAATCCTGGGAAGGGAAACTACTCAAATCATATTTACTTGTTTAAAAATAAACTTAGCAATTTGTTATTCTACAGTTCTTTAAGTTTTCCTTTTACTATATTGAACTCTACAGAATATCTCCAACAAAACTTAAGCGACCATCAACGACAAATTTTCCATGTTTCTTTTGCTTCGAAGTTTTCCACAATTTCGACTGTTTTTCTTGAAAGATGATGAAAAGTTTAAATATTGAATAGAAAAATAAATCCGTTTCGGGATGCAATTTTATTATTTTGTATATAAAAATTTTATTTTTCCAGTATCAATTTTTTCACCGGATTCCGACAAAATTTCCAAGTAAACATTGTCAATTATGTTGCGGTTCTCTCTATTTTTTAGATTGTTATTACAATCACCCAATAAAGAAACAATTTATAAAACTATATGAATGGAAAAGTTATTTTCATTTTCATTTTTCTTTTGAGAAAATGTGTTAAACTTTATCAAAGCAAACTCTCAACCGATATGAAACTTTTGATAAGAAAAACTATCGAAAATTCAGCATATCCGAAGTTTACTTCAGAAAAGTTGTGACGAAACTTTTAATTTTTCTTTTTTCGTCAAACATTTGTTGAAAATATTTGCTTTTTTTATAATGTTTTAGTATCAATGGTAAACAGTTTGACTTGTGTTATTTGAAAATCAGATTCATTGCAGTTTTAGCTAGAAGTTTTTATAAATTCTGACAAAACAGAACAATATACGTTTAGAAGGAACTAGCGATTTTCTAGGTTCACCGCAGAGAAAGAATTGGATTGGCTGAAAATGAATTCGTTTTTCTGGTAAATATCGAAAAGGATTTGCTATACATATATCAAAAATAGAAATATTTCTATTACAGTCACTATCCTTTCCTTTTCGATTAAATTTTTTAAGGGAAATTCGATAATTCGATAATTTTTATCTTACTATCTAATTCTTATATTAACTTCGTTTATATTAAATCAAGAAATACTAAGAAATTCCAAGGAATAAGAAGAAAATATTCATATTTAAATCTTATATCAAGTGGAAAGAATTTTTCCATTATAGTTGAATAGATTTTCCTTAAAAAAACCTTCTTTGTATCGAATTTTGTTGAAATAATTTTAGCGAGAATTTTCTTTCTGGATTGAAAATTCGATATACAAGTTTTCGAGTAATTTATTTCTGAATTTCAAAATGTTTCTTATAAGAAAAGCTTTTTATATCTATATCATACTTTCTTTAAAATATGATTTTAATTGGTAATTAAAATTAGTATTTTAATTCGTACACAATTATCTAAAATCCTTTAAGCTCTTAGAATTAAAATTATTTATTTCTACTTTAAAAGTCATATTTCGGAAGTAATTGCGTAAAATAACAAAAATTTTTAAGTGTTTTGTACACAACACTTATCCAAAAATCTATAGGAAAATAAGAGTATCTCATGGAGATAAAATACCATTTATTTTCGTATCTATTTTGTACTTGTTTTGTATATAACTAATAGCAACTGTGAAAAACTTGAGTGAAAAATTACGATGCTTAATATTTAGAAGTGCGTACTTAATTCATTAAAATCTTGAAATGTTTTGAATCGAGCGATTCTTTTAATCAGAGATAATCGGATTATGAAAATATCTTATTTATCCAAAGTTATATGATGTATGACTTTTATTATGATTTTATAAAAACCTAAAAACAAACCTATTCCGTGATGAAAATATCGATCAAAATTTCGAGATTCTTAAATGCATTCTTGACAATAGTCTTTAATTCTCAATTTTCAAGACAAAATATTGGATCCCTAAAAAATTGTGAAAAGATATGAATAAAAGGAAGAAATGTATGGGCAATGATGATGGTTTTGAAGTAAGACATCGATTAGAATACTTTTGAGTGGATGTTAAAGTCCAACAGCAACCCTCTTTATATCGTGTTCTGAATTCATCGTTTACAAGTGGATCCATGGTGATGGTCTTCTAAAGATGATTCTATTTCTGAAATATGAAGGAAAAAGGAAACGAATTCATAACAGGATATAAAATGGGAAGAAATTCTAGTGAATGAAAAAAGAAAATCACAAAAAATAAGATGGAAAATTCCTTACTGATATATCAAATATTTTCTTAATATTATGTCTAATGTTTTCAGAGTAGTATATCGACATATCTTTTAAAAAATAATTCTTATACAAATGATTGTTTTAAATATTATTTATCAAAAACTAACTTATCTAAAATCGAGTGTTTATATTCTTTATTCTCATCCAAGTTATCCTAGAATATTTAACCAAAACTAAAACATACATTTGTGGTTTTCATGCTCTATTAGAAAGGTCTGTAGTTTCTTCACCTTTTTCTTGCAGATATACCACAAAACCTTCTTCATTTAAATATTATGAAAAGTGTTATACTATATATCTTCAATTTCATAAAGGACAAACTTTCCTATTTATTTATTTATTAATTTATTAATAAATTTTTTTCTTTTGGTATGACCTGTCGTCGCTTAAAAGCAATTTTCCAACTGTCAAATACAGTGTAGAAGGGTATATGTCGTAATTCTTTCCGGTGACACGGGTGGGTTGGTTTTCTAGAAAAGGTATACGAACAAATATATAAATACCCTGAAGATCAGTTTAACACTTACTATTTGAGTTATATTTTCGGAAAGGAATGTTATTAAACCTTTCATTTGTTGAATTTGTGGTTAGTTATTAAAATAATCATGACTTTTCGAACTAGAAGTTTCTGTAATTGATTTTATAATAAAGTAAGTTTGTAAAAGCTTCAAACTAAAGTAAACTGTAATGTCTAGTATTTTTGTTTATGTAATCTTGGCACCTGTCCACCCTTAAAAAAATACGATATAGTGACAATAGTTTTGATAAAAATTGAAGCTATGCCCTTTTCCAATGGCAGATCGTAAAATATTTGGAACATTCCCAAGAAAAAAATAAAGGCAATGATATTTTAAATGAAGATAATAATGCAGTAACACTTTATATTTTCCGCAATAGACTGAAGTTTTCCATTCCAATCTATATCTTATTTTTTTTTTTTTTATATAAAAGCTATAAAACCAACTTCCATATCCACCTTACTTATTTAAGAAAGTTCTTCAAAATCTTTTAACCAAATGCCTACTCGCGAAGTGTGAAAACAGTTCTTTAGGAAGTCAATGCAATAAAAAACACTCCCTCTACATCATTTCATCAGATTGTAACATTAAGAGGCCAATGTACAATGAGGCTTATAGAGGAAAACACATAACATATGTTGATATAGAAGTAATGTGCGATTTACAGGCGCCAGACAAAATCATTTATGATATCCTTATTTCAAATTAATAAGGATAACAACAGATAATATACCAGTATTATGGATGATTATAAGGCAACGTGTTAATGATTACTAATTGAGTATGATGTGTGTAATTTATTGTTATAAATTTTATGATGTTAAAATTTGTATGTAACATAATATTGTGTGGGACAAAATATTAAGAGATAAATGTATAGGTGGAAAAATTATGTACTATTTCAGTATAATTCTAAGAATGTACTTAAAGATTTATTATTTATTTACTGGAACTAACTTTTCCCGACTAGGTGGAGGAATTGACATTTAAAGTACTTCAAATTTTTCTCGCAACCCTTTTGTGTGGGGTTAGCAGAATAATTCACTGTAGTGAGTAAATATTTTATTGGAAATAAAAGGATATATGTGCTTGCGTATTTCACTAAATGAAGAACTTCTCATAATAGATTTAAGTTGGCATAAATAAAACTATCCACCATATAATTAATTTGAAAATCAGAAAGATATAACAAATTTAACATCAAATAAGATAGAAAACAATCTTCTTCCTCTGATATTTTAACAAGTGGATGCTCAAGCTA
Organism: Xylophagus ater; assembly: GCA_963422695.1. NCBI lineage: Eukaryota > Metazoa > Arthropoda > Insecta > Diptera > Xylophagidae > Xylophagus > Xylophagus ater. The sequence continues at coordinate 5,907,459 of OY730486.1, read as the reverse complement.
TAGACATAAAAACAAATAAGAACCAATAAACCAATGTCTTATATAATTGAAGAGGAATCTCTGACATCAAGATGAAAATAATGAAATATATCGTATGAATTTTCTGCTCCATCAAACGTGGAAATTGGAAGAGAAAACCATTTCAATCTGGTGTTATTTTATTTCTTTCTTATACTGACAACCAAATTATTGTATTTTTTATCGTCCAGAAAATTTAAAGAAAAATATTTATTAGAATGAAAATTCAAGTCCTATAAAATAATAACAATTCATATTTATTGGAAAAAAAGCAAATTAAATTCTAGAATAAAAGAAATGAATTTTCCATTAAAATCTTTAAAATATTGTACATAAAATTTCATACAAAAAAAAATCCGAACTCTTATGGAAACTAACTTTTCTTCAAATATTTCTTCAAGTTGAGAATTGAAATATGAAAAAATGCTTCAGTGGATTTTAATGGGTACCTGGGCAACCGTATCCCTAGTAAAAGACGAAAATTCCTGAGTAAATGTAGTACGCATTTGGGTTTCCCTTTTCAATCTTATAAACGATATTTCACTGAATGGAATGAAGTTGCAAAAGGTTTTACATTTCTTTTCCATTCGGAGGATACGTGTATAAAACGAGAAATAGGTACCTTTCAATAAACACTTCAGAAAAATTAGTTCCTTTTATCCCAGAACGATTCTTTAAAGAATTGATTGAAGACGTTTAAATATTAAATTATATTCACAAGCACCTTTAATGTAAATAATTAACTGCTTATTTTTAGAAAATACGTTAAAAACGTATAATAATATAAATTTTGAAATTGTATTTTATTTGAAATTCTGTTTTGTAAGGTTTCTGCCACAAGTGGAAATATAAAAAGGGAACATAACAGTGACTACCGCGGGTAATGTACGATTCTCTTCACACTACTACATATTGAACCGATTTTGTATGATGAGTTTCTTTAGACTATCCTATTTTTTCTTTACTACTATTGAATTAAAATACAGTTAAATATTGTTCGTCATAAATTTTCATGAACTTCAAAAAACTTCATTTCATAAAGCGTAACATATAACGAAAATGAAAAAAAAACATGGTTTCATTTCATAATTTATCCTCATTCTTCAGTTTAAAGGTTCTCATGGGATCGTCGAAAAAGCCGTATGCGGACAAGAAATCGATACAGCCAGTTTGTGTAACATGTGGAAATTTAACCACTTTTTGAATGCAGTTGTAAGAGTCTAGTCTGGAATATTATCATCCATCCTTTTTTGGTCGAACATATTAAATATAAATGTATGTGTCATATAGTATAGTATAAATTTGGAAGAGATGAGCATCGTGTTTTTTTGGGTAACACATTGCACATCGTACAAATGATAAACTGTGAACTCATTTTTTTCATTACAAATTTATAAGGATGTCAAATATGATATATTTGGTAATTTAGCGGTTCTATAGGAGTTCATTAATTTGGAAGAAAATGTAAAGCGAAATGACATTCAGTGATTAGCATATGTTTAATTTTCAATAAAGATTATTTGGAATTTAAAACGAAAATGTGATAAAGGAAGGGAAATTCTTCCATTTCACACAATTATGATAAAAGAAGCACCAGAACAAATTTCAAGTTAATATTCGTACGTGATTGCAATTTGAATTGAGTGCATTTATCTAAACAATGTGCATTATGGGTGGTGATTTTTATCTGAATTGCTATCTTTCAATTTGAATGGAATTACATTTTGAATGGACGATTTTTGTTTTCAAATTATTATAGAATAAAACGGAAGATTATCTTGTAATTCTCTTCTAACCGATGGGATTTATGTTAGAGATCATAATAGTAGAACAAATTTTAATCAAATAAAATGTAGATACTTTATATTAGGACGTAACCTATGCCTTAAAGATTTGTAAGAGATAACGCTATTGATGGATTATGACATATTTTTAAATGACAGCTATTGTGTTTGAGAGAGTTTTTGACAAGCTAAGATATTCGCAAGTCATTTCTAATTCAAGTGAAAATAAACAAGTTTTTGTTATGCTCAGAATTTCGACTTACGAGTCAACAGCGAAACAACATTCCAGGAAAGTTTAAATTTTTTATTTTAACTTGAAGGAAAATGCAACTGGAGCACATCGATGGATGGAGAAAGCTTATGGGGAACGTGCTTATAAATTTTTACTTACGAATTTTACTTTTAACGATTAAAGGATGGCAACTTTCGTGTGGACGATAAAGAGCATTGGAAACCGCCAAAAAAGTTTAAAATGAAGAACTGCAGGAATTTTTGTATGAAGATTGACGTCAAACGCAAGAACAGCATTTTTAAACGTTAGTCAGATGACGATTTCCAGATATTTGAATGCCATGGAAAAGATTCAAAAGGAAGAAAAGTTGGTGCCATATAAACAGAAAGGAACAGACTTTAGAATGCCTTTGGCCATGTGCAAAATATTGCTTGATAAGTTCAAAAGAAAATCAATTTTGCAGGTCCAGGAAATATTCGTAGCGCTAGACTTCGAGGTACTATCCCACCCACCGTATTCATAAGGCATTGCTCTCTCTCTGATTACAATTAGATTCAGTCGATGCAACATGGTTTTGTTGATACACACATGCTCCATCTTGAAGAACTGCGGAAATGGCTTCATGACTGGATTACTAACTAACAATGACTAACAATTCTTTCAGCGCGGAATCCGTGCCCTGTCTATATGTATAAATATGTATATGTATAAATAACACCGAGGAATTTTCATAGCAGTTATGAAAATGCTTTGACTGAAATACATCAAATGGAAATATCAGCTTGGAAAAAAATATCATTATTAGAACATTCAGTATCTAATTATTTTTCGAGGTATTTTGTGATCTAATTCTAATCCATCATGATATTAATTTATGTTTCGATAGATTTTCATTTCACTAATGAGAAAAAAATCAATCGGATTTTCTCGTTCATCACAAGTTTTCTTTTTTCACACACAAAAAAAGCAAAAATACATAATAATCTGGTTCGGTTGGTTCCAGTAAGAATTTGATTAAAATTGTCTGATTAGGGAAGCTGTCAATATTCATGAGACCGAATGATAAATATTGTGTTGAATAGACTAAATCAAAAATTTCAATCTACAAATCGACTTTTTGAATATTAAAATGAAAATTTTAACAATCTAAAGAATTTCCATAGTACTGAACTCGTTTTTACTAACGTTTTAGATCTCGGATTTCTTATTAGTCTACTTATTCATATTTCATTCAAACGCACCGGTTTGCAATTTCTTTATATTATCGAAAGAATAATTTTCCAATTTATACAAGGATAATAAATGATTCACAGGTCCCATATCTAAAGGAGGATAATATTCCTGAATAGAAAAAAGGATATAATCAATGTTTATTGTATTTTTTGTTATGTAATATTTACATTTGCATAAATTCTTCGTTTAGAGAGAAAATAACTACAATATCCAACAAACTCATTTGAAATTCCATTTTATGCAGTTTAATATTTGCCTGAATCGTGTGTTCCAGTTCTATAATTATTTGCATCGTGTCTACAGCCTCTAACTAAAGATAATCCAATCAGTATCGATTTTTATTTGAAACGCACACAAAATATTCAAATATCGTTTTTAATCAAGTGGTAATTATTTTGTTTTCATAACAAATATATAAAACAAGAGATTTTTTTTAAATGCTTTTGATTAGAGTTTTCCAATTAATATTTCGAATAAATGAAATCGATATAATATTTTGGTGAAATCGCTTTCAAAACCTAATAATTCGGTTGGACATCAAATGATATAAAAATTGTGAGAAATAGTTATTTTATCAGCATTAAGGCACGAAGGGAATAAGTTCATGGATTACACCAGAACAGGTCGGAAATATTTTTGTTCCATATTGTGTTGGGTGTATATATGAAAGCTTACAAGTTTTAATATCTTTGGAATTAAAATAACCGTTTCTAGAACATGGAGAAGATCACTTTATAAGTCACACTGATTCCATTTCCATGTTTTAAAAACAGTTTAGAGAACTTTTCGATAACTTTTTTTGTTCCAAAGATATAAAGCCCAGTTCTGCTTCCAATACTAAACCTAGTACAAAAGAGCGAGTTTTAATACTATAAGCCTTATATATAAATGATTGTATATTTTACGATAAAATTCTGTCTAATAAGTACACAAAATTGAAGTCTTCAAGCTTTCGTAAAACTCTTGTCTATAATATCTTATTTTAATTTAATAAAATTCACTTAACTTGAAAGGATATTTATTTTTGGAACATTTTATAACAATTTTATTTCTTCTAAATAATAATAACATAATAACATTCTGAATTATAAACATTTTATCACATCTACGAAATTCTTTTTTCGTGACTTTGGAATTTATCCTTTAATCCCATAATAGCAAAATATTAGTATCTGAAATTCCCAACAGGTTAATTTTTGGGTAGTATATCAAAAGAAATTCAATTTCATTTGGAAAATTTTTGTCATGATCGGTAACATATTGACAAAAAGAAACCCCATAAAATTGTTCTCAAGAAAATGATACAACATCTTATAAACTTCTTCTATGAAATTGGATCCATATAAAGGTTTAAAGGTTGCTCATAATCATATAGTTTGAACGGATATTGATTCTGGTCGATTATTGGGTATATTTTTGAAGTACTTATGGTATATAGAAAATTATTAAGGTTAGATATTAAGTGGATAATTACACCTTTTAACAACGTATGTTTCGAATGATCCCATAAGGATAATACAATCATGTGCTGAGACATCTTGTAATAATTGATCAAAAGGTCAAGTATCAATGGGCGAACGTGTGTAGTACGTATCATCTTTAAATATATTTAAGGACATTTTATATCATTTTGAAAAGTACATCTTTATTTCAGTGTTTGTGATTTGATTTCCATTCTATGGAAAGTTGCATTAAAATATTACATATAAATTATAGGCTCTTTTAACGGCAATTTCTCCTAACTGAAATTTTATTTCTCACAAATAAAGCGTTTTTAGTAGTTATAACAAAAGAAGTGCCGAACTGTTCAGTTGGGACAACCCAAAACCTTATTGCCATAAACAAAATTTTATGTTTTGAAAACTAAACTTAAGTTGTTTCAATAATATTGCACTATAAAATTCTAGAAATGTCCTATTTCTTTATAAAGCAAAAGAAATCGGAACATTTCTAGGAAAACACTACACAAATTTATTATTATTAAACACCACACGACCGAAAGAATAACCATAACGTTTCTCGATTTTAAGTAAACAAAACAACGTCAAGAATAAGCTTCTTGTCAAATAATAGAAAAACACGTTTACATGCCGGAAACTTCTCGAGTTTAGAACAATGAGTATGTAAGAAAGAACAACATTCAAACTAGAAGTTTCTAGCAGATGCAGGATGAGACACTTTTACTATAAATACGGAGGAAAAATGATGCAATAAAATCAGTCTTAATCAGACAGTTGAAGTCTAAGCTTCGTCCGGGATTTGAAACGTGATTATTTGTGGAAAGCGATTATAAGGGTGATTTGAATATGAAAGTAAAAATAGTGACTGTGTATTTAAATAAGCTGTGATAAATTAATTGTAATATTTAAATTATTGATAAAAAAATATTTTTAAGACAATTGTTAACGCAGAAATAATTATAATAAAGTTTATACACTAAATTCACATAAATAAAAAGTGTTATCAATTTCATAACATCGAACCAAACTGATAGCACGTCACAATATTATAGAAACGCATTTCTAACAGTTGAAACTTCAGTTGCCGGAAGAAAAGTCCAGTTCTTATAACTCAAATTCGCGAATTTAAAATTTTTTAAAATCGAAATATTTACTTATTATGAATAAAATTTGAGTTGGGGCAACCGAGTTATATCGAATATATTAGTGAGGAATGCCGATGTAGTTCAGTTCTTTAAAAGTTCAGTTGGGAGAATTGAATTACCAAATCTTGTACGACATATGATCAACTAACGAACATTTTCATTATAATTCCATCAAATACTTACTTTTGTTATTGAGATTGTTATTAAAACTTCCACTTTACAGCCAAATAAAATCATATATCGATTATTTTGGGTATATCCTTGTGGAAATTGGTCCACCACCATCAAAATAGTTATATGCATCCTGTTTCATTTTACTTATGCATTTTCAAAATTGTATGGACTTCAAAAACATACTAAAAATCATCGTGTATAAATTCATGTTGGAAAATTACAATTTTTAAATAATATTTTCTCTGATAAAACAAAATATTCGAATACTTATTGATATGATATTTGATTTTATTTGATATTCACCGATTTTTCAATATACGAAAATAATTGCTTTCGGGCTTCAATTTGATTTTATTTTCAGTTTCCGCGATAACATTTATTATGTGTCCAACAAAATTTTGGATATGAAACAAATTTTTTTGCATATTAGGAATCAATCAAATCGATTTGAAAAACAAGGGAAAACTTTATTGAAAACATCAAAGTCAAATGTTATGATAATAACAATTTCTTTGAACACTAAATAAATCGAAGTAGTTCTAATTAAAATTCTTGTTATTACACTCGATAAACATATCCTATTTCAATATTTATCTTAGTGTTCAAGAAATAAAAGTTTTTTCCAAAGTGTCGTTCATTTATTTTCATATAATTCCGAAAGTATCAATCCATATAGACTTCGGCAGTCTTTATAATACAAAACTTCGAAATATCGGTATTAAAAATATTATTGTCTCGATGGGATTTTCGTCTAGATATCTTTATTTTATATTACTTATCGAAACTATGTGTCCGGAAATTTAAAATTCAAATCAGAACATGTAAATATTTTTATTCTGATAAAAAATTTATATATGAAAACAAAACATTCCCAAGAAAATTTATGTATATTTTATTTTGAGACGATGTAAATTTTGGTGAAAATATTCAAAGAATTTTCACTTCCCAAGTGAAAATATGATAAGCGCCAAAAATTTACCAACATTTTGGCCAAAAAAATGGGAAAAACTCCTATTTTCAGCAGATTTTTACATTTCACACCTCCTTAAGTCGTATATATTACAAAACATATCTTTCGAGGCTTGAAATAATAAATGAAAGGATGAATATTTGAAATATTTTATTTAAAATAAAACAAACAAGAAAAGGATTTAGATCGTATTTTATTATTTTGTACTTAGATCTCGTCATGGCTTCAATAAATACTATATTATATATATTTGAGAGAACAAAAGTGGAATAGAAAAGGTTTTGTAAAGAAAATTATTAAGAATTTAAGGAGCAACGATAACAGGGTTATTTATGTCGATTGTATATTTTCTTGAAAAAAATACGTAAAGAAATTCTTTCTATTTTAATCAAGAACCAAGTTTTCGATTAGATCCTTTCTTATATAGGCGAAAACTCGGCCAGTTTCATAAAATATCATAATTTTCATTCGAACAAAAACATAAATGTTAATATCATCTTTCCTCTTTTCGGATATGGAAGTAAATTTCATTCAAGATGGAAAATACTTTTTTTGTGGTGGTAAAAGTTAAGAAATCATAGAGCTATATGAACGCTCGTGGTCATGAATTATGAGGTGAAGAATTGACGTGAAACTTAATAACAAAAAAAAGGAAAACTTTTCATCCTGTTTCTAGTTAAGTCGTTTTCATTTATATAAGCATGGCATGTATACTAAAAAGAAATTCTGATAGATAGTCTTATAAGCTAAGACGATAGAGTATATAAGAACAAGGTAAAGTGCTCCTACCATAACTAAAGTTAAACTGAAAAAGTATAGAAGGAAAAGTTAGTTGGAAATATTTTCATATTAATGAAAATGAAGTTTTATGATCTTCTCCTAGTTAATTTAAATGAAGTTATAATTAAAGTTTGTAATTTATATAATTGGAAATTGAACAGTTTTGAATTAGGAAGTCTTGAAAGATAAGAGTTTTAGAGATTGTTATCATTTTATGTATTTTTCCTGTAGTTTTCTTTACAAATTCAGAATAAAAATACTTTCTTTATTATCAAACAAGAACCATCTATTATTAAATTACAGTTCTATAACATAATTGTGTTCCGTCATCCACCGTCCTCCATTTGTTACACATTTCATTTCTAATCTAATCACTTAAATTGCAAGCCTGCAGTATAAGTGATAAGTCAAAAAAAGGGGTTCCAGCATCATCTTGAAATTGTTCATATCGTCTTGGGAGTGTCTGACAATAAAATTACAATTTCGTATTTATAAAAAATAAAAAAACCTCAAATATTATACAAAAAAATAATGTTTTATAGCACTTTAATATTCCTATAGTCATTCGTATTTTTGTCCTTTAAAAATGGGGTCTACAAAATTGTGATTGCAAATATATCAGAAGTCTTTCAAGATTTTTAGGGGTACAATAACATTTGAAAATTTCCAGATCAATTCATTGTAAACCCTAAAATAAAAACTAGTACAGTTAGTAAGTACTTCGTTAGAATATAGTTCCAAAAAAAAGGGAAGAATTGTATATGAAATACTTCTATTTTATTTCCCTTGGAAGTTTCTTCCATCTGTTAAAGAAAGTTTTTTTTTCGAAAACGTGTAATTACACGTACAAAACAAGATTAAAAGAAATACTTCAGAAGTCTCGAAGCCTGTTAAGATAGATACTGAGGCCAACTTTCCTAATCATTTATATGCAAAAAAGAAGTAGAACATGTTACATTGGAACTATTCTTTCTTCATTAGATACCTGTGCATTCTGTGTACTTCCTATATGCATAGAGAAAGTAGAAATTATAAACGACCTAAAATTTAAAATTTATGAAAAGCAAACAATTTTCTTCCGGAAAAGTATTTTTCCAAAGATTTATTCATCTGAAAATCTAAAAAAAGGCCTCTTTTTGAGAAAATATTCAAATCGAAAATATAAATAATTCCTAAAAAAAAAGTAAAATGATTGAATGGCAATTTGTTGAATTTGAATTTATTTTTCTTTTATATATAAGATAATCGGAAAATGGTTTTTCAATGTTTTCCGTGTAAATTTATGCGATGGGAAAAATGAGGTCATAATATTGAAAAATTATTTTTTCCTGAACTCAGGAAAATTTCCATTTAATGGTTTCCCATATATTTCTTTTCACGAAAAGAAAATTTTGAAATAAAAATTTATATCGATGAGTTTCCATAATATTAAATTAAATAAATTTAATAGAAAACAAATGGCAAGCGTTTTTGACTTCAAAATAATTAACAACATTTTATTGTATCGTAAAATTTCATTACATACACTAACATATTCAAAAAAAAACAAATTGAAGTTTTTACCACAAAATTTTCCAACAATTTACCATCTAACTCCTTTTCATTTTGCTTATACTTATATGTAAAGAAAGGGTTTAGGAAGTCATTTCCCACAAAATTTTCATTGTGATCTACTTTACACCAAACTTTGGTGATATTCTTCGTTTGAGATGTTTGCATAAAATGTGGTGAAACCCGATGAAGTCATAATGGAAAATCCTGAAAAATGCATGAAATTCAACAATTGGTTTTAACAAAAACGAATAAAATTGGTTTGTAAACTATTGTAACACACATTTCATCACTTTAACCAAAGATATGAATAAAGAGAAGATGTGGAAAGTTTATAAACGCTTTTATTTAACATAAGTAATTTAACATACATTAGGTTTTATGGAAAGAGCTCACAGCTCCTAAAAGTTCTTTCCATACGATCTAATGTAGTTCACTCATGTTAAATGAAAGCTATTTAGAATTTGACATATCTGTACTCATTTACATCTTTGCACATAACACACCTAAACATATTTGTATGACCTATGGTAGGTACTTATTTAATTTTGTCCCTACATTTGTAATGCATAGCAGTAATCAGCGGACAAGGATTTTAAGGCTACAGATGTGTAGAGAATCACGAAGGCTATAGGGATTTCTGCATGTCCGTCCATCTCTATGTGTACAGATAACTCAATAATGCGTTATTTGAGTTTGATTAGATATACAATGTCAGTTTGTTATTCCTTATCTCGATTTGGTATTGCATTTTAGCAAAATCGATCAAGAGGAGCGAAATTATAAACCAAAAAGTTGGGTGATCAGAAAGTTTTGTCGTTTTTTAAATCATTTTTATCGGATTTAATTGAATATTCGTAGAGCAATGTTGTTCAATGTTATTCATATATATTGATTACATAGATAGGCGAGAAAATCTTAAATTTTAATAAAATCGGTTCAAGGATATAGAAGAAAAACAGCCTGCTTATAACATTTTTTCGACGTATTTTAAGAACTAATACACCAATTAGAAGATATTTATGCTATTAGGCCCCAGACTAACTTTGAATTTGAGGTAGATGATGCAAAGTTATGGAGAAAAAAACCTTGAAAGAGTATTAGATTTGGTTGCTTTTTATCGGTTAATTTATTGAACTAAAGATTTGTTAACTACCAGCCCCATTTCTACCATAAGGCATCATCAAATCGGCTACAGCCCAATTTTGAATTACGATATGTTCAATAAGTATTTTCATCATTTTATGGAGACTTCTTAGATTCAATTCAATTCCTGAAATTCTCAATAATCTTCTCATTGGATAAATATGAATATACAATACATATTCTATCCTTTCTCACTTATATAAAAAGAGGATAAATTTTTCCAATTTGTATTTAAAAGCTTGTACGGATCACGTTTTCATATGTTAAGGAAATCCCATGGGAAATTAACTATTGAACTTTATTCTTCAAGTATTTACAAGATTACGAAGATTCATAAATTTATGAATTACTCTTTCTTAATTTGATTATTTCATTTTCATTGGACTAAAACTGAACTTTAAATTCTTTATTCAGTATTATCACAGAGTATATAAACAGAGGAATTTTTATATATAAAATTTGTGTACGCTGTGTTTTCCTATCCGTGTGTAAAAAAAATCCCTAAAGTTAACATAGTAGAACGCGTGATTTTTATTGGAGGAATGGGACGCGATCTTCATTGTGATTTATTCCCCCAAAAAATTTCTGAAACATTTTGAAGCACCTATTAACTACAAAAGAGCATGGCTGGTTTTCAAAAGCAAAAAAAATATGGTCTTATACAGGGTGACACAAAATGAACGTTTTGTATTATTTAGGAGCCATTAAGTCCCTTGCAGTATGCGCTGTTGTTTCATCTTGTTGGAACCAAATCGTGGTTTTCCACAGCTGGCCTAAAAATTTCCCAACATCTTCCGATATTGAGCACTATTAATGGAAACTGCAACACCGTCTTTATTTTCGAAGGAATTTGGACCAGTGATCCTCTCAGACGATACACCGCACCAAACAGTACACATAAGTGGGTGTAACTGTCGTTGATGAAATGCTCTTGGATTCTCTGTAGCCCATATCCTGCAGTTCTGCTTGTTTATGAAACCGTTGAATTGGAAATGGGCTTCAATGCTCATTATCAAATTGTTAAAACAATGGACCGTTCATGTTCAAAATAAAGTTGGATGATTTTGGTTCGTTGCTCGATTATGTATTGTTCCATTTCACATTCCCCATTACAAAATCCTGTAATAACATTTTTAAAAAAATTTAACAAAAAATTATCAATAATTCACTTTACAACATTTTGCGCCACCCTGTCTTTCCTTTTATTTGATCTATATTTCTTTTAAATGCAATCTCAAAGACGAGGGGGACAACGTTTGCGGAGACAGGTGTGTGATTTTTTGGCAATATGAAAATATTTTTGGTGATTTGATTCCATGAAAAATATATTTCAATATAATTTCTGGTAGAGTTTCTGGACAAGTGATGTTTTAAGGCAGAGGGGAACACATTTTTTAGAAATACTCTTTTTGTGTTGTATTATCACAGATTGTGTGGTTTTTTTTAAAGAAATTTTAAAATCAATGTGCCGATCTGTGAATACATTTTCTATAAAACAAAATTAAGAAAGGTCAGTTTTTTAAGCGATTTTATGATTTTTGTTTTTTTTGCTAGCTAAAAATTTTTTTAGGGAATGCATATAAATTGCAATATCGGGAAATATATAGTAAATATTTTTCTTAAGGCTTATGAGGAAAATCTCGGAGGAGTTACAAAGGGGGGCTTGAAAGCTTATTTCAGAAAACCGCATTTATAATCTCAAATATACATCGGACATAATTCTGACCTGAGGCAATCTTATTAAGATTTTTAAGCCGGACATTCTGACGTACACGGCAAAGTTCAATTTCCCACCGCTTTAGCGCTGGAGGCAATCTAATTTACGAACTTTTTATATAGAGGTCACACGCAATTACAATGTTCAGCAAAGTTGTGGAGCATTTCATGGCGACTATTTCTTTCGAAGACCATATAGTTCTATCTCTCACCGCTTTGGCGCTGGAGTCAATAAAATTTGGGAACTTCGTATATACACGTCGCACACGATTACAATGTTTGGCAAAGTTATGGAGGTTTTCATGGGGATAATATCTCTCGAAGACCAGATAGTTCCATGAGTCACCACTTTGACGCTGGAGTCAATAAAATCTTTGGATCGTTTTATATAGGGTTAACCGCGATTACAATGTTTTGAAGTTTTCATTTCGCACTATTTCTGCCGAAGACCATATAGTTCTATCTTCCACCGCTTTGGCGCTGGTGTCAATAGAAACTTGAACTTTTTATATGGAGGGCAAACGCGATTACAATGTTCAGCTAAGTTGTGGAGGTTTTTACGGGAATTTTTTCTGTCGAAGATAAAATGGTTCTATCTCGCACCACTTTGGTGCTGCGGTTGTCGAGGTTTTTGCCTTTACGTAATATATGTTTGACGGGAGCTATTTTACCAATCGGGGAAATGGGATCAATTTAATGTCTTCATTCGAGGTGTTGCGTCGTAAATAATGTGCTTTCTGAATAGCGACCTAAGATACGAAATATATCTCCAGTGGTGTTACGGGAACAGGGTAAAAGATCTATAATGTTACGAATTGAGATGATACGCTCGAATAAATTTAGTTAATTTACAGTGATCTGTAAATGAAATTTCTAGGAGGCCGTCTTAGGACGGGTAACCCCCTAGTTATATATATAAAAGGCTAGTCCTTCCTTCTGTCCGTCCTATTTTGTCTGGAAAGAAACGGCGTTGAGCAAAAAAAAAAAAAAACGCTTGTTGATATGTTGTAGAGAATTACTTGAAACGTGGAGAAATTTTGTTTCCGGGGAGGTTGGGGGTCGCAGGAGTTACAAAGGGGGGCTTCAAAGCTTATTTCGGAAAACCTCATTTATTATTTGAAATATACATCGGACATGATTCTGACCTGAGGCAATCTGATTAAGATTCTTATGCCGGACATTCTCACGTACACGGCAAAGTTCCATTTCCCACCGCTTTAGCGCTGGAGGCAATACAAATTTACGCACTTTTTATATAGAGGTCACATGCAATTACAATGTTCAGCAAAGTTGTGGAGCATTTCATGGCGACTATTTCTTTCGAAGACCATATAGTTCTATCTCTCACCACTTTGGAGCTGGAGTCATTAAAATTTTGGAACTTCGTAGTTAGAGGTCACACACAATTATGATGTTCAGCAAAGTTATGGTGGTTTTCATGCGGATTATTTCTGTCGCAGACAATATAGTTTCAGCTCTCACCGCTTTCGCGCTGAAGTCAATATAAATTTTTCAAGTTCGTATTTAGAGGCCACACACGATTGCAATGTTCAGCAAAGTTGTGGAGGTTTTCATGGGGACTATTTATTTCGAAGGGCATATAGTTCTATCTCTCACCGCTTTGGCGCTGGAGTCAATAAAATTTTGGAACTTTTTATATACAGGTCACGAGCGATTACAATGTTCAGCATATTTTCGGAGGTTTTCATGGGTATTTTTTCTGTCGAAGGTAAAATAGTTCTATCTCTCACCACTATGGCGCTGCGGTTGTTTATGCCCCTACTCTATAGAGGTTTTTGCCTTAGTAATATATGTTTGACGGGAGCTATTTTACCAACCGGGAAATGGGATCAATTTAATGTCTTCACTCGGGGTGTTGCGGGGCAAATATCGACTTAAGACATGAAATATATCGCCAGAGGTGCTACGAGAACGGGGTAAAAGATCCATTATGTTGCGAATTAATACGCTTCGCTTGAATATATTTTTTAATTTACGGTGATTTGTAAACCGAAATTTTTAGGAGGCCGTCTTAGGACGGGTTTCAACCTAGTTGTATTATATTTTTGGAATTAAAATATTGATCGACATTAAATAATCGAACATTATATTTTTAAACAAATTCATGGACTTTTTCTTTAGACTTTAATGAAACATTTTAAATTTAATTTTTCTTAATTTTTGTATACAAACAAATGGAATACTTTTCGCCTCGATATACACGGTATTTCGTAATTACACTTTATTTTCTATTTTTTTAAATTACTAGTCTTCTTTTTTTAAAGGAATTTTTAAAAAATTTTTCTCTTTAATGTTTCTCTAAATTATATAAATTTGTTTTTGAATTAAAATTGTTGCTATTCATTAACTTGTTACAACAAATTTACTACAATTTACAAAACACATTCCACAAATTAATGAACATCTTCGATAAATTTTATCGAAACGCAAAAATATTCAAGTAAAACACAATTTTTGGAAGCAAATGAAGCATACCACTATTTTATTATAATATACAATAAGATAATGTACAATTTTCTTTCTTCTAAAGAAAAGGCCTATCGGGGAAAATGACTGATGAGAAGGAAAATTTTCCAATTATTTCAATGAAACTTGTAAATATCGCTGTATTAGACTTCGAAAACAAAAGTATAGAATGATTTTTGGGATGGGGCAGGTAGAAGCTTAATTGAATGCAGCACGTTTTAGAATAATGGTTAATCGATATTTGGTGGCTCATTATTTATTTAAAATAGAATTTTGGTTTTTCTTCTTTATAATATCGGCATTAAGATGATTATAATAAAAAAAAATTTTTAAATAATACTTATTCATATAGGTAAATACTTAAACAGGATATTGTTCTATGGTGCGCTAATTATTTTGTTTACATCAAAAATATCATGTATTTCATAACTGAATAAAGCTTTCCTCTTTCATGAATTTAATTCTAACATAAATTAAATTAAAAATTAATAAAAGAAAATATTTTAAGTTGAAAATACGTCTTCATTACTTTTTTTCTTTTTTGTTGGTATTATAATTTCCCTGCGTCTTATCATCTGTATGAGAGGAGATTTAAAATTTAAATTCGCTTAAAAAAAACGAAAACATATAGTAATGTAAAATCGGTCTGGAGCCGATGGAAGAAATTGGACTCGTAGTTACTAAATCTATAAATCAATGAATTAACTGTGAGAAAAAATAACCAAAACTAATAATATTTCATGGTTTCATCTTTTTCAAAATTGTTCTAATTCACAGGTAGCTTAAGGCCTTCTAATAGCATAAATATCTTCTGCAAATCTTATTCAAATCGGTGTATTAGTCTTTAAAATACATCGAAAAAATTTTATAAACCGGATTATTTCTTTCTCCATAATTCTTGAACCGATTTTACTGAAATTTAACATGTTATCGCTTGTTTATGTATTCAATGTACATAAATAATCTAAACAAAATTACTCTACAAATTTTCAAATTAAACCCGAAAAACCATTCAAAAAAACTACATAACTTTCTCGTCACCCTAGTTTTTGCTTCGTAACTTCGCTACCCGTCGGCTGATTTTGCTCAAATCCAATTTCCAACTAAGCTAAGGAAGAATCAAATCCCATTGTAAATTGCATCCAAATCAAATAACATGTTTTTGAGTTATCTTGTATATGGACGGACGGACGGGCGGATGGACATGAACACAACAATACCCTTGAAACCTTTCTACGATGATTAATTCTATCCGTTACAAAGGTGACACAACTAATATATCCTCCGATAGTATCTACATACAAATAAAACCTAATATTTTACTTTTTAACTTATATGAAATGGATTATACCAAAAAGAAGAAATTCTTTATTTTTATATTATAAGTTTCTTTTGAAGTATTTGATACGCGGTATGTAATATGGGAACAATTTCCTATTTACATATTTTCACCTATGTGACAGATGGATGTGAAATATTTACCTTAATCCAAAAGATATTATGTCTATATTCAAGTGGAATAATCTCCTTGAGATAAATCTGGAAACTTAATCAAATACTTCCATTCTAAAGACATTTTTATCCGCATATTTATGTAAATACGAGCACCATAATACTCGATTTTATTATATACTTAAATATATATCGATTTTGTATCATACGTGAATAAAGTAATATTTTTAAAAATAAATTACATACATATAAAATAGAAATTCCCGATATTAACTAAATTAGATTTCTTTGATAAATTTAATTTCGAAAGTTTTAAATTAATTTTATTTAAATAAAAAGTAGATCTTTATCTTTGCTTCTTGAAAATCGGATCGTCCGGGTCATGATTTGATAGTTTTAGGAAATATTTTAATTATTCCAGAAATCTAAAAATAACATAGTTCTTTTTGTCTCGACATAGCCCCATTGGTTAAGACCATTGATTGGAACAGAATTTCGGAGTGAGTCTAGTCAGGTCCAACAGTATATTTTCTCAATTTCGTTTTTAAAATAAAATACCTTTACTATATATTGTCAGTTTCACTCACAAAGTCATTTCTTATTTCGTCATTTCAGTATTTTAACTTGCTTTTTAATCTTGAGAAAAGACTAAAGTATGTTTTCGCAGCCACGCAGAACTTCAAATCAGAAATTGAGTTTAAGTTAAACTGGACAAAAAAACAAATTTGAATCTTAGAACATGAGGAACTAACAATTTTTTACCAGAAAAAAAACTTTCCATTATAATTCAAATTACATTACATAATGAAATTATCATTGCGTGTCTTTCGAAATTATAAAAATTGTTTCATGTAATGGAGCATTCTACACTATCGGTAATTCACATTTATATTCGCTTTCCAGTACTATGTACTATTTATATTCAAGAACTGCCTCATTTTGAGTAAAAAAAAGAGCAAAGCAAACCATAGCAGTGAATATACACTTTACTCTATTCCGGCCTGACGTCTATGGAACTTTCACGACAATGTTACTGAATATTTATTGCGCTCTCGTTTGAAACCCCGTTCAACTCGCGCTCGTTTTGTCGGGAAAGTTAAAAAAGAAAGTTTTCTTTAACACTTATATTATTCCAAGCTCTTTCACAATCTCAACACAAGTTCTCAAACCATATTTCTTCATAATTTTAACACAATGAAAATTCCTTAAAATGGATTTGAACTGAATTCATTTGAATTTGAGTTGTTTTCACTTCTATTCATAATTTTCAGACCCCAATTTATGGAAATCATCCTTTTGTGGCATATATTTGAATTGTTTTTCTAAAGATTTTCCAAAATAATTGTTTTCCTATACAATAGAAGCAGTGTTCCGTGCTTTTATTCAACAATTAAAGCGTGAACTGAATCATCTGCCATGTAAATGTCTTTTAGAAACAAAAGTCTTCATCTTGCTTTCCATAGAATAGGCATATTTTAAAGTATATAACGTAATTCATTTTTAAGATAATTGGGTTTTAAAACTAAGTAAGATAATTATCGAATTCTTTGGAAATATATAGTAAATTTACTAACCACAAATTTCGATCAATCTTTTGTTTCTACTTCAAATGGCGCAGAATTGAGTATATGCCTTTATATGATTTGATATCACAAAACTAAAGACCTCCGAATCAATAAAACCCAATTTGGTGCTAGTAGAATTAAAACGCTAAGCAATATACAATATAAATTAAATTCTGTTTGCTAAAATATTGGATAGGGATGAGATGAAGCATTTTATAACATAAAAAAGCTTTAAAGATCGTAATTTTATTTAATAAATTTCATTAGGTTTTCCACTATTGCCGGTCCACTAACCTACCATTAACAACCATTCGCTACCACAAACAAATATGCAAATTTTTGTTGACATAAAATTGGTTGGGTTATTGATGGAGATATAGTATATGGTGGACCTATATCCTTTTTTAGGTGCATTTATTTATTTTTCGACCACAAATTTTATATAGAATTTTTTTAATGAAAGTTATGTAAACTTCTACTAAAATTTAAAATTGTGTTATACTAGAGCCACACATATGTTTAAGATAACATGATTTAAGAATACATGCAGTATACCATATGTTCGTCACTTTATACCATTTCCAAAAATGAAGTATAAATATCATAACGAAATGGTATCAGCTATACTCTAGGATTGATATCGTAGTATGAATACTACAATAAATGTGTGTCTCTCATATAACACAATATTATTTGAAATGTTTTTTTTTTTTTTAAATATTTTGCCAATATGTAAATATTATTTTTTCTACAAAGTTTAAAAGTAATTTGAATTAAAGTGATTACTAATTTAGTTAGATATGTGTTCAAAAAAGTTGATAATTAAAAGCTTTTTCGAGATGTACAAATTGTCAAACTTCGGTGTTGGTATTCGTCAAGTAAATTCTTCTTTATGAAAAAATATAAATTTTCAAACACTAAATGGAAACTTTTTCAATAGAAAATTTTCATTTGTTCAATCTTCATCGATAAGTTTAAGTTAAGTAATGAAATATTTTAGTTAAAAATATCTTAACGAAATTAAACTTATACAAAAACTACAAGTTTTTCATGTAATTCAACATGCTTGGAAAAAGTTTTGGTGATATAATTTTATTAAATAAATAAACAACAAAAATATATTATTCAAAAGTTTTCATGGAAATCTACAGAAATAGTATTAAATTTCAAATTTTGCGGTAAAACTATTTTCTACCTGTTTTTCTTAATTGTAGAAAATTTTATAGAAAATTTTCATATTGACAAAATAATAGAACTATAAGAATTAATTAATTAAAATGAGAGAGAAAAAAAAACTAATTAAAAGTTTACAATTTAAAGTGTCGCTTAGTAACTTTTACATATCGTTAAAAATACCCGAAAATTTCTTTCTATAATTCGTAATTTTAAATATGTAATTTGAAAAACAAAAAAAAGGAATATCATGAAGGAGTTTTTCTCCTAATTTGTTGTAAAATCCACGCCTGTTTGAATTGCTCCTCTTGTTTGCATCTAATGAGGATATAATTGGAATTTTTGGACAACTTTTTCCCAGAGTCAAAAACAATGACAGTTGCTATTTTTTAATTAATTTGAGGAAAATCGAATTTATTCTAAAGACGACTCCAGACAGTCTGATTTTGTTCCAAGGGGTTTTGAACCAATTTTTTAAATATTGTAAAATACTCTTTGTTGCAACATGATAAAGGAAAATACACATCTCTCTCTATATTGAACATTGTAAATCGATAGTGTAGATTCATCTTAAGCCAAGACTTAGGTTGCTATGTTTTACCTGAACCTTTAAAGACACTTTTAAGAACATTCCCCATATAGATTGCGATCGAAGTGGCTAAATAATACCTGAAACTTACCTTCTCTATTCGTTATTACAGTTCCTAAAATATTTTTTTAAAATATCTGATAAATAATCACTCCATTAAAAGCTTCTAGTCCATTTTAACAGCATGAATATTTTAATATCTATCATAACACTCTTCTTGGCACATCTTCGTTAAAAATTCATTTAATCCTCGTAAATATTTGGCAAGTAAATATCACTCGAAATGCATTTAAAATCATTATTAATTAAAAAAAAAAACTGAAGAAAAATTCTAATTTTCTTTCGTAAACAATCTTTATGTCAGAACATTTTCCTTTTAAAGACGAAAATAGTTTGAAAAATTGCGTGTATATGGAAAACTTCAGCAAATATTAGACGATGGAAAGAAGAAATCTTTTAGATACATTTCAGAAATTAATCCAAGAGAAAAACCTTATGAAAATCTATTTGGCAAGAGATAAAGAAAGGTTGGTATATAATGCAGAAATGTGGACACACGACAAAGTCTACCCTAGGCAAAGAGAATATTATCTCAAATAGGCGTGTAATTTATAAGAAGAAGAATGGTACTACAGGTAGAACGTAGGTAATCGCATTAAGATTGAAATCTTTGTGTAAAGAACATCTTATAGGAAATTGATACTAGCTAGCTTAGTATCTGGCCAATAAATAACTTTTTTTTGGTGTAGTATTACACGTGTATCATATTATCTAAATACACTAATAACTTTGATTTTCTTTTTACCTTCTGATATCTTTCCAGAATTAAAGGAATTTCAATTAATCATATCACCATGGAAGTTCAATAGAAATCAAGCATGACAACAATAAAGTGTATCTCGATCTCATAGAAATATTGTATTTAATATAATAAAGGCGGAAATTTTTCCATTTCTTTCACTAGATTTGTCTAACTTTTTTTTTGTGTATTTTGTAGAAGCAAAATTGTTCCGAATAGTTTGTATAGAAAATGAAATACTTCTCATTCGTTTTGTAAGTCCTTTATCAATTGTATTTGTCGTGATAAGATTAAAGAATTTAAGGAATAAAGAGCGAAACCTTTTTCCTTTTTTTTTGGAAAATATATTTTTTCCCTTTTTTTAAACAGTTTTCTTTTGAAATACTAAAGACAACAATTTCGAAATGGAATTTTAATTTGAAATCTACGATATCACAGGGTGACAGACGACAATAATAAAAACGAAAATTATGTGTTTTATTGGAAAAGTTTAAGTTTATAAACTTTTTCTCCTTTGATAGAATAAAATCAAAATTAAAGAAGTCGAATGATAATAATTTTGTTAATTTGATAAGCAGTTAAAATAAACTTTATTAATAAATAAAATAATTAAATTATTAAACAATAAAAATGATCATAAAATAAAACTAGGAACATTAATTTTGATTCCATTAAATGGCGTTGAAATTTACTATGAAAATAATCATGTTTATAGCATTTTCTATATAAAACGGGAAAAACCTCTTTTTTTTGTTGGAAAATTGCAACATTAATTACAAGCGAATTAAATGTTTTTTTTAAAACTGGTAATAAAATGAGTCACAAAATTATTAATTTAATAAAAACTTAGCTCTAAAAGTAATATTATAACGAAGTGAAATTGATTTTCTTTCGCTTGCCTTAGAAAATTCTCCATAATTTTAACTCTAGGATAAGTAATTGCCGCTATTGACAGGTCATAAAGTTATTTTTGATTACATCTTCAGATACAAATAGTTTCATTTTTTTATTAAAACTTTTAAATGAGTAATTTTTTAGTTTTCTGAAAAGGAAAAACTATTCAAGGAATGTATGGAAGACGCAGAATCTGTCCAGTTTCCACTGTCTGAAGTCATGACATAAAAATTTAGGTCCGAATTAAATTGACTAGAATGAAGAGGAAATTGTTTTCAATCTCATAAATAAATCCCTTATGGGTTTATCTGATGCTGAAAAATTTGTATAACTAGATTTAATAATAACATTTTATTGTAACACGACTATCCAGTTTTATTACATTTATTTCAAATGGCCTTAATTAATCTCTTTAATATGAAGTTTAAACACAAAATATTGTATTCTTTAAAATATGTTCATAAATTTCCATTCTGAGTAATATTTAACATGAACATGCTAAGAATTTCCTTCATTAAAACAAAAAGTCATAAATGTTCACGTTTTAATCGTACACACACATACGTTTAATATAAAATCACCCTTTTCAGGTTGTAATTTCAATGCCCGCAAAGCACAATATAGAGGAAAAAAATAGGAAAAAGGAAAATCCAAACCAGACAGTTTATAATCAACTTTAAAACTCATATTTTCAAACCCTTTCAAGAACGGAGACCAAAAGTTAAAATCCATATACACACTACAACATATGCTAGAACACGTAATCTAAATGACGCGAGTTTAGTCCGATAAATCCTTTAGCAAAATCCTGTACTGAATTTCTGATGAATCAATACCTGTTGACGTGCAATGGTGATTTAGTTAGCTACATATGATATTCGCATATGCGGTTATTATTATCATGGTAAATAATCGAAATTACAATGTGGTAGAGTTCGAGATATCTATCGAATTGTTGGGATAACAAGATATTCTATAAAATGTCAATAATTTTGTAATTTCTCGAATTTTTTCTGGTTCATTCATTTTTATAAATAGAATGGTGTGGGATGAGTATGATTATTGCAAAGTTTGCAGAACTATTTTAGGTATTTTCATTGTCTCAGTTTTCTTTAGTATTAAAAACATGCTCAAATATATGTCCAACATGGAACTCAATTTGTATTCGGGAAACATGCATATATTATTTGTCCTCTCAAAAAACAAATAGAAATTAAAAATGCTTATTAAGGAAAATACTTTAATATTGTTGCAGGTATTATTAGCGCATTGCGACAATCATAAAATGATGTTTGAAGACCCTATGTAAAATCATTTTTCTGTTAATTTCTCGAAAAAAACGCGAATATTATTTTCAAATTGCATCACTCGAATTCAATTCCTATTATTTATGAGCAACATTGAAGTGAATCATTATTCCATTGATTTTATTCGACCCCATTTAAGTCCAGATCATATTAGTCACAATTTCATTAGCATTTTGGACTATTTAGGGTGATATAATTGGAAATTCGAGATATTTCCACAATGTTCATGAAATCTGAAGAATATGCATTTTATTTTTCCTAATTTGCTTCAGGATTTTACTTTTAAAATTGTTTTTGAATTTAAATTACAAAGAAAACTCTTGCCTAATAAAAGAGAAGGTTTTATAAAAATTCTTAATTAAATTCAACTAGAATCATTTCCTTCTTTGCGATATAATATTTTCGAGAATCATCAAAATATACACCAAAAAACTATTTCTATATTATACTGTAATCCTTTTTTGGGAATACCTTTCTCAGTCATTTTGGATCACGAAAAATAATCAAATACCTATGTCCTTGAAGAACCTATTTCACGGATTTTTATATTAACATTCAAATACCAAAAATAAGATTGGAAATCTTGTATTTCATGCCGGATAAATAATCAAATACCTTTCCTTTATGAATAACTAAAATCAAACTAATAAAACGCCCAACAAAACCCATGTCACCGTTAATATGAAGAAAATACAGCAAAAAAGTTGTATTACTGAAACTGACAATTGGGAAATTTGCCTTTAATCGTTGTTATTTCAGATCCTCCATAATTTTTGACTTCAGTACAAGAATAATAACGATTCAAACTGTTAAATTAACAGCGTGATATTAATTGATTCTCAGTCTTTATAGAAAATAAAGGAATTAATAGAAGCATGAATTGTTGAATGAAAAAAGTAAATTCTGACGACTGACTACAGTCCAAGTGAAATGGGAACCCATTTTTAAATTGAATAAGAAATTATTTTGTAATAATATTTTGATGTCTGCAAAAATAAATGAATTATAAATATGTGTTATCATAGTTTCCCATTGTTTATTCTATAAACCAGCAAGTATTTAAAGTGTTCCAGCATGAATGCAAATTAGTAAAAGCTTTATCTGCATGAAACATAATATCATGAACAGTGACAACATTGTGTTTCGCATATTTATGAGCACAAGGAAGGATTGCACTTGATCCTGGGAAGAACTTTGAATATGATACAGTTTAGAAATTTTTCCTCAGGACTTGTTTGTATTATTAACCTAATAATCCAAATAAGTCCTGAAACAACTTTATAGGATCCATTCTTTAATATCTGTTCTTTTTAAATATTTTTACCGATTCTAAAATTATATCAAGTTAAAGTCTATTTTAATCTCGAGAATATTATCATTATACTATTTTTAATATAATTAAATTATGTTCAACACAAAATGTAGGACCACTTCATTTTAATGATACCAAAAATATGAGTTTTAAGAATTTGTTTTGAAGAAGTCATTCGTTCTAATAAATTGTAGTCCTTTTTTAGACTACGAGGCTGATAGAAATTCATAAAAAGTTCAAGTGAGTAAATTTTATATATTAAACCGCAACAAAAATTAAGTCTATCGCTATTCCCGAATAATTATATTTCTAAAATTTAAAAATATCTTTTTATTGAAAAGAGGTGGAAACCTGAAAATTTGCATTTAAATAAGATTGTTCAAATTGATTTATGTAAGTACACGGAAAAATGATATTTCCCTTATAAATATATGTGTAGAATTTATTACGGCCTGATTTTCGATTAGAGTTTTACGTTGCAGGTTGCTGGAAAAATTTAAATAAAAATTAATAAATGTCTCGATCAAAATGTTATTGTTCCGAAAGTATGAAGCATTTTCCAATTTTTGATAATATATTTATATTGATGTCGTGTAGAGCATTTACATATCCTGTTTCAGTAGAACTTTTATGGCACAAAAATTTAATCCTTAAATTTGTCATTCTGAAGTATACTTCGTCGCTTTTATTATTTTCATAGTTGAGTTCACTACAAAGAGCTAGTTGCTTTACTAACTTAGGAGTTACTTGCGACAGCGAAATTAACTTCTCTTTGACTCCGTTCGTAAGGCTAATTAGACTTTAGAGCCATAGAAATCAGTTTTAAAGTTCCGTTATTTCAGTGCAGAGAAGAAAAATTAACCACAAACTGAAGTATTCATCTCCATCTAAAAAAAAGCCGATGAATCTTTGAATTTTTCTTTTTGCTTCTAAAGAAATTATTTCCACCTTTCATTTCTTAGCCATGTAATAGGCACAATGAAAATACAATTCTAAATGGTTATAAATAAAAAGGAAATTATATGAAAATACAAAAAAGGAACTACTTTGAACTTTAGGAATTTTATGGCTTGCAGTTATTTAATAAAGAAAGAAAGAAATGGAGTTTTATTGGTCTCTGGAAAACATTGACGGATTTAAAGAATAGAATAAACTTTACCTAAAATCTTTAAATTGACGCATTTTCGTTACTCAATTTTTAAAGCATTTTATTCATTGATTGAAGTATGCATAAGTCACTGAAACCGAAATTTCTTAATAAAACGTCCCACATCGTAAACAAATATACCTAATCCCAGATTGTATTTAATTAAAAAGCCCGAACACTTGTAAAAATGTAAGCTATTCAATAACAGTAAATCAAACAAAGGGATTAACTAATTTTGCATCCACAAAATGCAAGAATTCACACCAATCCTATTCAATTATTTCAATTTATTTTCATTTTGGATAAAAGCCAGGCCCTTTTTGCCATTCGTTTTAATTCCTTCTAATGAGATCCCTTTTGAAGCGAATGTAAACAAAATTTTAACAAAATTGCACGTGACCTGTTTTGATGCAACACATTTCATGCAGAAGGATATTTAGTCCAGAAAATATATTATATAGTATATATATATATATATATTAAAAAGAATGAACAAAAAATTAAGTACATTCGATATCCTCTAAAAGATTCGCTATTCAGTGAAGAAAATCCAAAGAAATGATCCATATTACAATTTTTGTGCAATCGTTTTGTAAACAGTTCCCTTCAAATAATGAGGATAACTAGTTTGTTGAAATAGAACGGGAGAAACGTGCGTGCTCTTATTTATCCTGATGGCACTCCTGCTTGTGTGGAATTACAGGGCATGTGAACATTTGTAGGGAAAACTCACTCTGGGAATGACTTTTATTATTTACAGGCCAAAATAAAAAACTATATATATAACTTACAATAATATTTATTCATTATATCTTGAAGGGTATCAGTTAAACGTGAATTACATTCCAATGCAGACGTTTTTTTTATACGTTTTGGGAATATGTATCAGATGAATTAAATATTACGTACTTTTATTTCTTTTCAAAAGTGTTTATCCATTGTCAATATTCCAAGAATCGTTTGAATGCTTGTGGTTTTTCAGCAATTGATGAATGTACCATAAAATCTGAACCAAACTCATGTTTCCCAAAATTAAAGCAAAGAAAAAATCTTCGGGCTAAATATTTTGTTTGAATTACTGAATTGAACACTAAGAAAAGATATATTATGAAGAATTGAGATCTGGATTTCAATCAGAATCTCATCAGTTTCTAGAAACGAGGTCTAAACCAACTCAACCATTTCACACTATCGATACTTATATTCTTACCAATTTGCCTATTACTTAGGTAGATTCTACTGATTCAGTAGAGTTTGGTCCATTTTAATAATATACCTTAATTAAGCTCAGAAATTGATAAGCAATTCTGAATTTCTTTTTTTAAAATTACACGAATCCTTCTTTCATTATTATTGTCGTTGATTTATTAACCATGAAAGTAATATAAACCTTACCAGCATCGATTTACACCTCATTCGAATTGCACGATTTCGATCTCATACGGTTGATGAAATGAGGAAACACTTTTACTTACACAGCACTATTTCAGTTGAACACAAAATACTTTTCTTATTTTCTTTTTCGAATATCTTATTGTGGATTTGATTTACATGTTTTCAATTTACAAGGTTTTCTGGGGAACCTATCTTCAGTGCAAATCGGGAAATAGGTGTATTAAATTTATTTAGATATGAATTGGAACATAATTCTTTATATGTCAATAAATCAATTTCAAGGAATCCATTACTACAAGCAATATCCTATACGAAATAAAAGCTATTTTTATTATATATCATCATCAATATATAGTTCGAATAGTTCATATAATCAAATTTCTTCACCTCTGCACCCCGTATATCAAACTTCTTATCATAATATAGTATCAAATCTACTCTATATAACAATTGTATTTACTAGACAATGATCCTAGATTTTATCGAATAATGGTTGCTAGTGGAATTCACTAAATACAAGTGCTTAAAGTACCTATCGAATAGAAACGGCATGAATATATAGAGACGGTGGTACTCAAAATATCAAAGGGGTTATGGATATCGGCTCTAAGGTTTTCATATTTTGTTATTTGTATTTTCTTACTTTTCGGAAATGGATTTTCATATATTTATGTTTTGATTGAAATATCAACAATCGAAATATATGTATTTATATATATAGTGGGAATAAGTACCAAGATACTTCTTCGACAACATAAAATAAAGGAAACATAAAATCTATAAATAAAAGAATAGAAGTGAATTGTTTGGTTTTCAATTCAAAAAGAAAATTCTTTTTTATTGGAGAAATATTACATACTTTTTGTTTTATAACTAGACTTTTAGTATTATATTGTTTTTCCAATTCGGGAAAAGATATATTAAAAGTTTGATGATTTGAAGACATGAAATCAAAATTTAATTTTTTATGGATAGCCCGTAATAAGGACAAACGATAAAAATTAATTCAATTTCACGTCCTAAGATGAGAATGATAATTTAATGAAGAGTTAATTAAACTTTTATTGTTCATTTCCAGTTTATTAAATTATGACTTATTCCCAAGGTCTTAACTTCCTTAACTGTTACATGCTTTATGATCTTCAACACTATATAATATTATGTCGTTTATTGTCCTTCATAATTCCTATCCAGAAAAGCTTTCAACATGTATTATTTTCTTTTTATGTTAACAATAATTCTTTTTGTTTTATTTACCTTATTAACATATTCATTTAACCCGAACTCATAAAAAACGACAATATTCTACATTGACATAAAAACAAATACCCTTCCACCAAACCCCCAAAAAGCTTCTATGATAATCATGGGAATTTCTGGAATGGATGTAATTTTTGAATGGTTTATTTTTATTGAGTTATTCTTAAGGGAATCATAATTTTCTTATGTCTTTTATAGAGTTTCGTATTTCTTAAGGAAGGTGAAGAATTTTCAGTATAAGAACTTTTTTATTATCAAATTCCTGTAAAATTTTGGTGACCTAAAATACACGAAAAGTCCTTCAGTACTAAAGAGAAAGTTGTTTGTTTGACATTTAAGGATTTTTAGTACTAAAATTTGATCTGTGGTTGTTTAGTGAAGCCATTAAACTACATTAAAAATGTAATAAGAATGTGAATCTGTTGTATTGACTACAAATTGAAGACACCAATGTTTGTTACTTTAAAAAAACTTTTGTAAGGAATTTGTATCCGAAATTATTGCATAAAATCACTAAACCATATCAATAACAACATACTACTTTGATTTCTAACTTACAAAAAACAAACATAATTCACCATAATTCATCAAAGTATTTCATATGTTTCCTTGTAAATCTTATGGTCAACAATTTTTATCCTTTTCTCTATATTGAGCCTTTTTAATTAATTATCCCAATTACGGAGGGAAAAATCTTTTGATATCCCTTTTTTTTGGATAATTAATATTGGTCAAAGGAAAGGCGTCATTTTAATATTTTATTTCACAAAGTAAATTTTGTAAAATAGTACAAAAATTTAATTTGTCTAAAATAATTAATGAGAGCGTAATTTAAAGTTATAAAAAGCTTATTTGGAAAATGATATATCGGTTTCTTTAAGTCTTTATGGTTTAAATTTTAATTAGAAGAAAAATTGGCTGTACGAACCATTTTAATATAGGCCATAACAAATGTGATGGATATATATGGCTAATAATCCTAATTTTATTCAAGGATTATCCAAATAGGACCGATAGTAGTATAGTTTGGAGCCTGAGATATTCGAAAAACTTAGTGTAAAAGTGTTCTTCGATGTCAATTCTAAGTGACTTAAATGAAAATAGGTTTTTACGTTATTTCAAAGGAACGTCGTTCCCAAAAGCATAAAAGAAGTTCAATTATTTTCTCAAGAAATACGACTCTATTGACAAAATTATGACTTTAGGCAATTGTTATTCAGAACGTGATTTACATGAAACTTTTAGTAATTAAGAATTGTAATTAATTGTCGCTTTGAGGATAATTTCTTTCTAATGTGTAAAACTGTTCTAATATCCTTTATGAATTTTTTTTTGGTAAATTCCTCTCACTGTATTCTTATCTTACGGTTGTGTTACAATAAAAACATCAGAACCATATAAATACAAGAAGACAAAGTGTTATAATGCAAAAGGAACTATAACGTTATAAAAAGGGTGTTCTTATTTGTAAAGAAGAAAAAAAATATAGTATCTTATATAAATTCCCTATTTGCTATTGTGATAAAAGGAAGTTTTCTTCTTGCCGAACAAAAACAACACGCAACTAGCAAGTGAATCTCTGTTGAGAAGAACCCATATCAAATATATTATAACCCTTTCGTTTTATAATAGAACCAAATATTAAAAAAAGAAAAAGCATTACGGGAGATGCTTTTGCGTAAAGCGTACGCAATAAGCTTGATATCATGCTGTCCAACAAAATGTTAAGGATTAGTCGAAAAGGCACGTGCTTTTAAACATTCTAAAGGAATTTAAAGCTGGACCCAAACATAGGTAATGTCAATAAAATGTTTAATCATGAAACATTTAATATTTGAAAAACAGTACCGGTATTTATATGATAACAAAAATTGCAAATATATGAGGCTATATGAAGGAAGGAGTTTTCATGTATCATCAGGTATTTATTTAAGTACTGAAAGGGTTAAAAATCAATAAGTTTTGAACACATGAATTGGAAAAAAAAATACAATTGCGATCGAGACTTTTGAAACTGAATTATTTTCCGAAACCATTTTTGTTCATAAAATGGATTTATACATGGTTTTCGTTAAGTACATGGTTTTTTTGGATTCCTTGGACAAAACAAAATAAACAAATCGGTGTCTAGGTTCGATAATTTGGTACCTTTCAGTCACATCCGTATTCTATTGTTAAAATCTGCAGAAGACAAAAAAAAAAAACACAAAATCTGAAATATAAAAGCCATACCATTTTTTTCCATATACAACATTTTTGCTGTAAATCCTGTGATTTATGGAAAATTCACCCTTTTCACATTTCTTTTTTCATTCATGCTCGATAAAAAAAGGAGAAAATGAAAACATGTACCTAACGTTTAATGGGATCTAGCCAAACTGTCCACTTGAATTCAATGAAAACAAACATTTGCGATATATGGACGTTCTCTGTTTGAAATGAATAGTCTTGTAGGTTCAATAATGGAAATCATCAGACTAAGCTTTGTATATTCAACATAAAATTTCCCATAAAAAATTTATAATAAATGGTGTTACTTTAAAGAGTTCTAATTATGTTCATCTATCGTATTTTACACCACGAATATGTTTTCCATGAAGTGAAGAATCAGGTAGATCAAGACAGAAGCCATATTTATTGATAGGAGAATTTATTGAAATCAATCCAAAATTTGATAGTCTATTTATACACCATATTTAGTATGATTTTCTTTTAAAAATTTCGTTGTAATTGTTCTATGTCCCATAAATAAGATAAAATCTAACAAGAAGAACAGAAAATTTCATCTTACCTTCAGGGTGTACTTTTTTCTTGCTTTTTTCTCATTTTTCTTTTTAAAAGGGAATAAACTAATTTAAATATTTTCCGTATAGAACTGAAATGGTAAAAGTTTTCATCAGTTAACCACAGCCTAAATGATCTTCGAAATGGATGGATTAACTGTGACAAAACTTAAATCAGAAATGATAACAAGAACAAAATTGTATTTGACTTGAACAAATCTCCTAAAGAAACTTTTCTTTCCTTAGTTTTGTCCCTCTTTTTCTTTTCGGTTTAATTAAAAAGGATAATCATTTCTTAAATATTTGTGAAATTTTAAACCAAATAAAAAATGAGTTTTATACAATTATGAGGAAATAAGGAAATGGGGAAAAAGATTTTCATTTTAAAGATAGTTATAAAAAGTTTTCCCTTTTTTTGTATTTTATTTAATTAAGAATAATAGAATGTTATGAAATTGTAAGATTCCATGGAACTTTTTAAACGTACCAAAATATTTCATTGTAATTTAGTCATAAATTTCATGCAATATCGTTTTTTTTTGGTATATAAAACTATTTTTACAAGATCTGCATTTGAATATTAAAATCCATTTCTAGTTCATCCTTTATATCAACATTCAGTTTTATTGTATAAAAGGAATTCTTGCTTTTAACATTTCCATACACGAGTATCAACGTTTTTAGTTCAATTTCATATTGCAACTTTGTATGTGAATTATTAATAAAAATAAAAATGTGATTTGCTCCAAAAAGATTTTCTCTACCCTCCCAAAAAAGGACTTGCAAAAGTTTTTATATGAAACTTTAGGAAACTGCTATGGCTTCTATTATATTTCTTGAAAACAGTGTCTTTTTCAACTAAAAAGGAAAAACGACTTTTCATCTGCATAGCGTAGTTTAAACTGTTTGCATTTCCTATATAAATCCTTTCATGGTACACTATCATGACTCTTATGTCGTTTACTTAGTTTGTACAGCATACTGAAAGCAAAAATGAAAATAAGATATTTGATTAATATGTAATGTTATACTTTAGTTTGGGTAAACAGTTTTTAAAGAAAAAAAACTATTTGATTTTAGTAGGTTAATAGGACATTTGAAAAAGGATCAATATAGAACATTGAAACCACTTTACATCTTGAAACTAGAAAAATTGTCCCATTGAAGGTTTTCCTAAATTCTATTAATCATACGAATTGGGGACGTATATTCTTGGAACTTATTAGATTTTATAATTCATGTTGTTTATGTTAAAGGGCAATAGTCAATCGACTTCATCATTGTTTAAGTTCTATCTTTAATAGTACAATAATAATATCCATTTTAACAGTTCTCTGTTGATACATAGGAAACCTTATCAAAGGTTCAAACCATATCATTTATATTTCATTGGAAAATTATATATTGCACATGTCTCTTCCAAAATCCTAAAAAGAGGCTATCATAATTTAATTGGAATTATTAAATTTATTACCAAAATACAAATTATTAATATTAAAAATTTTCGTGACATTTATGGCAAATTAAAAAGTACTAAATATGATAAATTTTCAAGTTCCATTTCATATATTTTCCAGTAAATGTTTAATGGAGACCGTCATAAAAATCCAATAAAAGTAATTTTCATTATTAAACGATCTAATTTAATGGTTTTTGTATAAGAAAAGGATATACATACAGGGAAAATTGGACAATTTTCTTTTCCATACAATATAAGGTAAACCACACAAACATAAACTGCTATAAAATAAAAATTGGGGCCATATTAAAGTATATGAGACCAATAAAAATTCCTTTCTCAAAGGATATATGATCTTCATTATCAATATAAAAGGCCTACCAATTCAGGTTGTATAACAACACCAACTAGAAGATATGATTTCGACATACAAAATTATGTTTTCTAACAGTCAGAGTTTAGAAAACATTCTTTAATTAAGAAATCTAATAATTAACCTTATCTTATCGACAGGATACGTACACAAGAAGTTAATATCCTGAAAATTGGGTAATTTAAATTTTCTATGATAATTTGGCATGATTAGAAATGTTATAGTTTTATTATATAAATAATAAAAGTTTCTAGTAGAACGTTTTAACTAATTACTTTCTCTTCTTTTCATCATAAGTGATCTTACATATTCGATTGGTCCTTGGCCGCGATTTGCAGTAATTTTCTACTGTTTCCCTAACGTTTCCGTTCTAGTCCTTTAAGGTCTACATATTGAACGCTTGAAATTTAGTTAAACAGAAAGGGAGAAACAATCATCCTACGAATTTTGTCGTCTTCTGCAGTTCAAATTTCCCCATCTGATTCTTCATCTGCCAGATGATTCCCCTCAAACGCAGATAAACTTGTTCATCTGATTTATGGCTTTCATCTGCATTTGCATACTCTCACAATAATCATACACGATATCGTTGCACACTACCAAATTTTCTTATAGGAAGCTTTTCTATGACGAATTGATATTTATGGTTTAGTGATGAAATACGCAAGTTAAATTTTTAACTTCTATACGAAGTATATAAAAAATAAAAAAATTTGTTTTGCAAATCTTCACGTTTTATAAGATTCTAAATGGTTTGCAATCATTTTTATCCAATGTCTGTCTATCTGTATATCACAAAAAATGTTGTGATTAACTAAGGACTACGTACACTCTGAATTCCCATAATCATATAGCTTTCTTTTAGAAAGGCTTTCGGAAGGTAACTTGATTTGAACATACGTATAGAAGTTTCGTCGTTTTGCACTATAGCTTGTTTTTAGATATGATAGGAATTTAAGCCTTATGATAAAGTCTGAAAACACAATTTGATACTACATTTTCCTATAAAATGGAAGGGAATTTTCATAATTTTCCCATAATATTATAAATTGTGTGAGGAGAGACCCTGATGTTTTTATTCGGTCAATCCTAGCGAAAATTGCAAAAGTCCATCTCTTTTTACTTTTCTGATTTTTCTCGTCAGAATAGGATATCGGCTGTGTGGAGATTGGCCTTTATTTGATTCTCATCTTGTTATTAGTACAATGTTTCTGTATAGACGGAATACTATATATCATCTACTTTATGCTCAGGTTTCAAAACAGGTACATAAAACTACCGTGGTATTGAAATATGATCTAGAAAACATATTTATGATATAATTCTCCTGGGCTTTTAGCTATAGCATGTGTAATGAAGGTTGAAATTTGAACATCCTAAGAGTTCTATATTAGAAATAACTGAATAATATATTCTAGGTGAAAGGTCAAGGGTAAAGTGTATTAGTCTCGAAATAATGACAGAATTTCCATATAAACCAAACTTGTGGATTTCTAGGAGGATTTCTATGTCTATTTTATCTTTCATATAAAATGCCTTAAAATGAAATGACTGATGGATATGGGCCATACTAATGTTGAAAGAAGGTGATACTATATAATTTTATTCTGTTATGTATACTTCTATATTTCCACATACAATTTTGTATTCCAAACGTTATCTTCGTAATTCATTTGAACAGTAATTCAAGCAGATAATCTGCAATTGGTGTTGAGTAATCTACAGTCACCCCTTCTAACTCAAACCAAACAAAAAAATAGGGGCAAATTTTTATAAGGGAACTATGATGGAGACTGGTGTTATGAAAGTGTACCTAAATAATTTAGTCACGTACTGGAACTACCTGTAGAACGTGCGTATATGTGTCTATATTTATCGATTATAAATTATATTCGACTTTATATTATACATGTCATCAAAATCAATATGTTTACTCGATATCTGCCTCTTGGTTAGCTTAAATTAGGTTTGAATTTTTGTTATAATCATTATTTTTTTCGTGGTGGATATTACTGAACCAAATTATTAATTATCTAATCAATTTGTTTTTGAAATATCAAATTAATTTAATCCATATTTAATACATTTTATTCAATAAATAATTTGGTTTTAATCCTGTTTTGGATAAAATCATCTTTAATTAACTATTTCTGATATAAGTACTACTGAATTCAAAAATATTTGAAACACCGTGTTCTTCGATTAACTTGGGGTTCTCAGAAGTTTATTCCAACTTATGTGTTTAAAAAGGCTAACAATATATATGTAGGAAAAACAATAATTAATCTATTAAATAAAAGACACTTTTGTTCATTTTATATTTTGTAGCTCTTTTTATTTCTCTACTTTTCATCGCGGTTGTTTCTCGACTGCCTCGTAACGCATCATCTTCCTTCTTACATTTATCATGCAAACCTCTTATCTGCATGATTCATATTTTACTTAGACCTTTTCTTAGTCTTAAGTCAACATCCGCTTAACCTAAGACTATCATGTAGACTTCTTGTTTACATGGCTAATCTTTATATAGACCTTATTTTATCATACAACTGAGTCTACATATTACATCTTATCCATCTTAAGTTCGCCATCCTACATATATGATTTTAGTTTGATGTGTTTTTGTATGAAGCAATTCATAGAAAACGACTAGAACTATAGCAAGTAAATTTCGATTCTAAAGTCCATGCTTGTACATGGTTTTCTCCCCAAAACTTAATAAATACATACAATGCCATAAGTAGTGTATCTATTTGATATGCCAACCAGGTGACTTTTCTTCTTTAATCAAATGAGACCGCTTATTGAGTGGACACCGTTTTTAGTCCGTAAAAACGATGAAAGAAAATTCTCTGAAGGAACTAAAAGCTGGTCCCAACATTGAACTTCAGTGCTTCTTTGAAAACCGTTAAAAAAGTTGGTACAACATTTTTCTATCCTCAGGGGAGTACTTTGAAGAGGACAAAATAAATTTGGAAAATAAGTAAATAGTTTAATGTTTTATTTAATAAGCTTCAACATCAACAGTTTCTTTAACATAATAGTATATTATCGAAATTTACGGTTTTATTATGCATATGAATCCTTCATATTTGATGTACTTTCATAAATGTTAAGTGTTTAATAGGTTTTAAAAAGACACATTATTTTTAATGGGTTTACCTTAAAAAAGCTTAAATCTTTCAAAATTTAATTTTCCATACCTGCTTTTTTGTAACTTGTCCCGTCATATTTTAATGTCCCATTAAAATTTTGTACTTTAATTATTAAATAAAAAAATAAAATGCATGCTAAAATATTATACATTTTTTTTTACCTTTGAAAATAATATACAAGAAAATTTATGTTTGAAATTTCACCTAAATTGAGTTGTTTTCCAAAATTCAATTTGCGTAGAAAAAGCTTTCAATTTTCATTATTTGAAATGTAATTTTATTCAAAAATGTAACAAAATTAATTAAAAATATTATTCTACACAATTTAATTACTATTTTTGTGATTCAATTGATTTTTGTTCTTGTTCGTGTTTTTTTTACAAAGTGAAAATATTTATTGATTGTATTTTAAGAAAACTTTATTAAAATAATGTCAAATAAAATTTTAGAGGAATAAAATTTTTCTTTATAAACATTTTAAATATTACCAAACATAATATTTGAAATGAAAAAGCTTTATCGAAAATGGATTGTAAATTTTCAGAATAGAATATCGTGATTGAAACCCCAATTTGTGTTGAACCTTTCTGCAGGAGTTATTAGAACGTTTTCTAAGTGAATACCTTCTTCAGAACGAGACTTATTACAAAAAAAAAAGAAAAATTAGCAAACTGCAGCTAACCAGTATGATGTCCTTCATTAGAAAGAAAGTCTGTTCTGGAGAGGGAGCTGGCCTCAAAAAGTACCAATGAGGAGATACAATGTACTCACGTGTAAAACTCCACAAACAATATAATACAATACAATACTAATAAGTACTAGAATTTGTTTATTAATAGTAAAATAACTAAAAATCTGATTTACTTCGAACAAATTTATATTTATCTCTGTTGCATTAACACAATGTCCTCTAAAAGAAAATGATAAATAGCTAAAGAGAAGGGGCTTTGAATTTATATATATTTTTATTGAGACAAATCACACATGGATTGTAAATAAAAACCAGAACGGCAACAAAATATCGTATAATTCTAAAAATAAACACAAGGACACTCGTCAGTTTTCACCTTTTCGTAGGAAGTGATTTTAGTGTTTACTTATGCTGTTCTTTAGTTGCCTAAGAAAGTACATATAAATTTATAAATTGAGTGAATATTTCTGTTTCCAAAAAGTCCAGACCTTTCATTCTTATTCTATACAAAAACTTATATGAAAACCGCCAGTCTTCTTCAGCGGAATATTAAACAGTTTCTCTTTAATTTTTAGTTATTGATTTTCTTGAGGTAAATTTAAAAACAATATTTACGTTAAGTTGTTGAAGTGATTTTGTATGGAATTTTATTTAAAGAAAAAAAAAAAACAAATATAAATTCAATTCAAATAATGAAATTCAAATTACGTTTTATATAAATATCATAAATTTTCTTTTAATTCGAATTTAATCAATACTTATTTTGCAGTATTTTTAATTTGCATATAAAATGAGAATGATGATACGTTTCACGAATAATTAAATTACCAATTAATTAACATTAATTATGTATGGAAACCCTATTGTACATTTAATCATTATATTAAAAAATTTTCTAATTTAATAAATTATATTAAATTTTGATAATGAATATGCTTTAGAGCAGTACAATGGAAAATTCATTACACACCTAACTAATTTCAATGGTTTTTCATTTTAATACATTTTCCCATTTAAATTTGCCAAAAAGTCATCTTTAATTTCAAGAACACGAATGACCACAATCTTTGATATGTTCGGATCTTTGAGAATTAAGCGATACATGATTTGAATCGCATATCCCACAAAATGGATACAAACTTCTAATTAAAGTTTATGATTAAAATATCGGTTGTGGTTGAGATTAAATATTTGTATTTGAGAATATATAATAAATATTATTTCATCATCTTATTTTCTAAATCCTTGACATTTATAATAAAAGTCTTTTTCAATATGTCATCATATTGTCTGCAATTTAATACTCTCTCACCTTTGTGTACGGGATTATCAGAATGTCTTATTCTTTATGATAATCCGATTTTCAGATCAATTTTTACATCTCCGGCCAGGAAGTAAGAAGTGGCCTGAAAAGTTCGCATTGTCTCTATGGGAGGGCGCCACTAGAATTAAATCCATATCATTTTTCGTTAGTACCAACCTTCAAAAGATACATGTAGGAATTCATTAATTCATCCCGTGAAGTACTGTTTGGGTCATAACCCGACCTTCATAGTGCAATATTGCATATTGTGTATTTTTAAAATACTGTTTAGGTCATTAACCAACCTTAAAGATGAAATAAGAACTACCGATGTTAGTTACAGCTGTTTGGGTCAATAACCGACCTTGAAATGGAAAAGAATATAAAAAGAAACTTTTTGGAATAAAAAAGGCAGTCGAAAAGTAGAAAATGAAAAGATGTAATGTTAAGTAAACTCTAAAAGTAAAGCTAGTTAAGAAAACGGGAAAGTAAAGATTATGAGAGAAGTTATAAAACCAGAAAAGTTTACAGTGTAAAAAAAACATTTTTTTTAATAAACATTAAACAAAAAAAAAACAAAAAAGAAACCATTCAATTTTTTCATTATTTAACATTTTTATAAATAAATAATCTACATACATGTATAAATTTAACAGTATTTTAAGTGAAGCAACTTTTGTTATTTTGAAGAAAAGGGATAAAAAGGAAATTCGTGTGTTAATAAAACACTGTTTTTTGATGAAAAAAAATGCCGCTGTTACCAAAAATTGGCTTGATGAGTGTTATCCGGACTCTGCGCCAGACGAAGCAACCATTCATAAGTGGTTTGTTAAGTTCCGTACAGGTAATATGAACACCGAAGACGATGAACGCAGTGGACGTCCGAAAGAGGCTGTTACGAACGAAAACATCAAAAAATCCACAAAATAATTTTGGATGACCGCAAAGTGAAGTTGATCGAGATAGCTGACACTCTAAAGATATCAAAGGAACGTGTTGGATATATCGTTCATGAATGTTTGGGTATGCGAAAGCTCTGTGCAAAGTGCGTGCCGCGCGAGCTCACAATCGACCCAAAACAACAACGAATTGATGATTCTGAGCAGTGTTTCGAGTTTTTCTATCGTAATAAACCCGATTTTTTGCGTCGATATATAACAATGGGTCCATCATTTCACTCCTGAGTCCAGACGACAGTCAGCCGAATGGACTGCAGGCGATGAACACCTATTTTCAAGCAAAAGACAAATCGTACTGCAAAAATGGTATCGAAAAGTTGGAAGATCGCTATAATCGGTGTATCGCCCTCGATGGGAACTATGTTGAATAATAAAATCGAGTTTTGTTAAAAAAGTTTTTTTCTTTAAAACGATACGAACTTTTCAGCCCACCTGGTATATAAACGCACAATGAAAATGCTTTTTATATATTGTATAGAAAATCACACCATCAAAAAAAGAAGTAATTATGAAAAGAAGCTTATCTTTAAGTTCATATATATGTAGTTTAATTTCTTATAAAAATCTTCTATTTATTTTAAGGATTTATTATGATATACGTTTAAAATTAGTTAAAATCTACTTTTTAAATACAAATTGTATAAAAACTAAACTAAATTGAATTGAGAAAAATTGAAGAAATTCATTTTTAAGATTATTTTATCCGAGAACTAAGAAGTTTTCATTGTCAGGTTTTATTATGTATTCAACTATTTAGTTCTTGTCTTGCTTTTATACTACAATACTGCTCTTTAGAGAAACACATTCTTTCATTGAAAGGAATATACTAAGGTAATATTTCCTTCCTTCATTTTTAAGAAACTAAAAATAAGAAAAGTTACACCGAGTTGGTGACAAGCACAGAAAAATCTATACAATGTTATCAAACCTTTTTATTGAAACTATTTCCTCGTAGGTCTTAAAAACACCCGTATAATAAGTATAAGACATGGACTTTAATTAGTAACTGTTTTGGATAGACTTTTTCTTTTATTAGGTAAAGTGGAAAGTAATGCCAATTCTTTTTAATACGAAAAAAAATGTATTTAAACAAAAACTGCACAATGCTATTCTCTTAAATATTTTCCACTGTTTTCTATGATCCTTCCTCCACAGAATAGACAGTTTTTTAATAACTCTCTCGTAAAATTCTGTTCGTTTTTCATTAAAATATGACACCAAGTGGTCACGGACTTGTTCAACAATTGCACATTTTTTATTTCGATGCAAATGTTCCACCATCTTAAGAAGGTTACCCATTTTTCTCATCCTAAGTAACGATACTTCTCAGAAACGGCTCGGTTTCACGTCTGGACAATAAAAATGAATAGATGGTTATTCTTTGTTCTAAAGCCGTTGGAGAAAATTCGTGCGGCATCCAAATTGCTTATCTATTTTTACTGAGATTTTTTAAATGATCTTTCACTATTGACCCATGGACAACTGAGGTCTTGCGACAATTCCTTGATTGTTTTACGTAGATCGGACTGCACCAATGAGTTTAGAGTGTCAGCATTGATTTTAAGAGTCTCCCTGATTTTGGCTTGTCTTTTAACTCCCTGTCACTACTTTTGAACCATCTACAGTACGGCATTTCTTTTCTTATATATTAGTAATTAAATTGCATTTTCAGAATTAGATTTTTATTTTATATACAAATCGTTTTAAATTAAAAGCTTTATTTCGTTGTTATTTATTCTCTAACAGAAAATTTCATTAAGTAACAGGCCAATTGACAAGTCCCCGGCCTGACACATAGGTGGCGGTACTAGAATTAAATCCATATGATTTTTAGTCAGCCCTAACCTTCAAAAGACGCGTCGGATCATTAGTTTGTGAATTATAGCATTTTGAGTGAAGGAACTTTTGTTATTGAAAAGA
This sequence comes from Xylophagus ater, assembly GCA_963422695.1. Classification (NCBI taxonomy): domain Eukaryota; kingdom Metazoa; phylum Arthropoda; class Insecta; order Diptera; family Xylophagidae; genus Xylophagus; species Xylophagus ater. Next base: position 5,867,227 of record OY730486.1, on the reverse strand, counting down.
AAATGGATAACAAAGAATTTCGTGTGTTGATTAAACATTGCTTTATGGCCAAAAAAATACCGTTGAGATAAAAACTTGGCTTGATAATTATTATCCGGAGTCTTCACCTTCGAAATCCACCTTTGAAAAATGGGGTGCCTTTTTAAATCTGGCCGTACAAGCCATGAAGACGATCCATGTCAAGAACATCCAAAAAGTGTACCAACAACAGAAAAGATACAAAAAATACAGGATATGGTTTCGGAAGACAGACGAGTGGCTATGGATAAGGCAGCTGACACCATAGGCATCTCATATCGACCATTACATCACATCTTAGCCGAAGTTTTAGGTTTCAAAAAGCTCTATGCAAATTGGCTGCCGCATTTCCGAAAAATGGAACAAAAACATATGCAAATGCGACTTTCTCAAGAACATTTGGAGCATTTTCGAAAGGATAAAGTGGATTTTGTGCGCGGATTCATCACTATGGATGAGACTTGGGTCTATCACTATGATCCTGAGTCGAAAGCAAAATCAAAAAACCGATAATTCGGCTCCAAAACGGGTTAAGGCCCAAAGATCAGTGAAGAAGGTTATGGCATCAGTTTTTTGGGATACAAAAGGAATTTTGTTGGTGAATTACCTCCAGACTGATAAAACAATAAACTCAAATTATTACTGAAACCTTTTGGACTAATTGGATGTAAAAATTCGTGAGAAAAGACCTGGTTTAAAGAAGAAAAAGTCATTTTTCACCAAGACAATGCACCGTGTCACAAGTCAGTGAAAACGATGGCAAAAATCCATGAATTGGGTTTCGAATTGCTTCCGCATTAACCGTATTCTCCAGATCTGGCCCCCAGCGACTATTTCCTGTTCTCAGATCTCAAAAGAATGCTTGCTGGGAAGAAATTTTCGTCGAATGAAGAGGTGATCGCCGAAACTGAGGCCTATTTTGAAGCAAAGGACAAAAATGGTATCGAAAAGTTGGAGGGTCGCTATAATCAGTGTATCACCCTTGAAGGGAATTATATTGAATAATTTTGCCAAAAAAATGTGTTTTACTATGGTAGGCCGGGGACTTTTGAATTGACCTGTTATATAAGATTTACTTGTTGAATTTAATTTTTAAAGAAAGACATATCCTAACAGAATAATAAAACATTGAATTTTGAATATATTTAATTCAGTTTTAATTAAATTGTATTGAAATGAAGAAAATTAGTCAAAGAAATCTGAATTAGTTGAAAATTTAATTAAAAAAACTCGAATTACTCATTTAAATGAACATTTATAAAGATTAAGAACAGAATTTTAGTTCGTTATAACAAGCATAACGTCTTTAATTGATAAGAAGAGACTGATTCAACATTAATTCCGTATGCTTATGCATAAATTGAAACACGTACTATGGATATTTTGGAGTAAAAAACGGACCAATCATCGCAGACGATTTGCATCGAATTGAAAGAACCAAGGAATGGAGGAGTCAGATACGTTCTTACAACGTCTACAATAACGTTATAATATCAACAAGGACATACAAGATATATTTTAGCTCAGTCTTAAATACTGTACTTTAAGGACATCAATTTTATGAGTTCTACTGCTTCAAATAGATCTCCCCTTTTTGTCATTTAAACTAACCGAAGGGTGAATTTTATCAAACATCAACTATTTCATTCGAAGGCAATATCCGGTTCGTTTTGAAATATTTTCTTGTTAGGTACAATGCGACTTTCCTCTATTTCCAATTCTAAATTCGTTATTTAACTGAATATTGAAATGAATATCGCCTTTTAATACGGAAAGGAATCATAGAAGATGAGGCTAATTTAAAGTCTCCCCTATTTTCCAATTTTTCAAAACAAATTTAGCATTAAATTAATTTTTTAGAAATTTGGATGAGGAATCGAAGAATACCTGTGTGATTTTGTAAATTCTTCAAATCATTAAATTGTTTTCAGATTCAAATTTTGTCATCATTTATTTTCCATTTAAAATTTTATATATTTCAAATTTCAAACTAAAACAATGTTAAAATTCTGGAATAACATTTCTTTTCCTCACTAAATCAGTTCAACAATATCGTATTCTATTCTCGAAATGAAAATTTATTTCCATTCTATTAAAAAACAAAAACAAGAAGCATCTGAAAATCGTACAAAATTCGCTCACGTTTTATATACTTTCCTGCAAGAAAATTGCTATCTACTAACTCTAGTCCTTAATTTTTAATTAAGTGCACACCAGGTAAATTCTGAACAATTTCCACCACATGCTGTTTTAGAATAACATAAATTTCAATTGAAACCCAAGAAGAAAAAAAAATTGAAAAGAATTTCTAAACGTATAGATTGGAATTTGGGCTGGAAATAGATTTAAAGGATTTTTTTTAGATAAAGGATTTTCATACATATACAATTTTTTGAATATTTTATTTTCATGGTTTCATTAAAACACGTCGAATAAATAAATTTAAGGTAAACAAAAAAGGTTTCTTTTCAAATTTTTGTTTTTAACTGGAGTATTTAATTATTAAATAAATTGTCGTTATGTTAAGAATTTTTAAAAATAATTTCATATTTTTCAATGAACTTATGGAACAACGTTTTTCAAGTTTACCTTAAGATTAGAATTTAAAGGCTATAACTCTGATCAAATTTAATGTGAATACCTGTTCGCTATTTGCTATATGCTACATGCTTCTTTAGACTACACTTAAAGAAAAAAGTTAGTGGTCAAAACAGGGTTGAGAAGCTGTCGCAATTATGTCCATTTTTAAAAAAGTTGAAGGGATTTTCCTTTCGGTTCTGAAGTAATATATAAAATGTTCCAAACCATAAAATGAAAGAAGGACTTTCTGACGAAGACAAGACTAAGTGATACGTAAATCTTTTTGTTATTAAACAAAATGTATTCTATTACAAGTTATCAAATTCACGAGAACTTAGAAAATTCTTTCAAATTATAGAATTGTCTTCTGAACGGATCATTTGAAGAACTAAGTATTTTAGCTATTCTGACCAAAACAAACATGAATCAGTTTTAGCCCATAGTAGCAATTATTTTTAAATTAATTTGGCTTTTAAGCTAATTTTAGTAAAATCTAAGACAAAATTCATGGTTAGAAACTCAATGAAGCGGCATATACAAGCTTAAAAGGATTGTATATGTTGTTTTATTGGAAAAAAAGCTCCTTACTACAACAGTCAATTTTGTCATTATTTGGGATTTGTGGTGATAAGGAAATTGTAAGGATTTCTTGTATTTCTATTCATTTATAACTAACAAAATTAAAATAAGGTGATAGAAATCAACTGAAAATTATGAATTCTTCTCTGTCAAAAAGTATCAAGTACAGACCAAGATTAAGTTGAAGTAAAAATTTCACTAAGAAATTTGAAAGAATGCCAAAATATTTTGTCGTATAATACCTATTGGAAAATTGAAATCTTGTACCTACTCCCATTGTAAATATACTTGTTCAATGAAATAACAGAAAATTTTGCCATGCTTACAAAAACTCGAAATCAAATCATAAACTCTTCCGCATTTTCTTTTGCAGTTTTACCTCATTTAAAATATTTTAGACTTTTTGTTGTTTGGTTTTCATTAGAGAATAACTTCTAATTATTTTCATTACATTTTTCGTGACCTACAATTTAATTTTCCATCCTGTGAAAATTTCAAAAGGACTGATCCACTTTCATGAAAACTCGCATTTCCAGGTGTGATGTAATTACAAAGAAAAATTGTAACAAAATTATATTTATTGTTTACAGCCTGCTAACAAGTAAATTGTTATGAAAAACAAAAATGAGGAACCAACAAAATAACTCCTGCAGTGAATGGGTTCTGTGAACAGGTTTCTAAGAAAAATAATTAATTTTTAATTACGAACTGAATTTTCATCTAATTTAATTCATTTTCTTTCGTAAGGATATAATTGTCCTGCACAAAAGACAATAGTTTTCATACCGTACAATTTTTTAATATCCAATTTTAAACATGTAGTCTGGTTAAATCCTTCTCGTCACCATTTGCCCTTAAAATTACTATCTGCATTCGACATTAGATTATTGTTCATATGACTCGGAAGTACATGACCAAAATTTCCATAATTTCTAGAAATTTAATATTATGTTTAATATGTGTGAGAAACATGAAAGAATTACACGATATACATAATCTACATGATCGAGGACTATACTATTTTCTATATACCAAAATTGTGGTGAATGTAAATAATAAGAGAGAATAATGGTTCTACGAAACTCTATAGTTAAAAACTAATTCTGAACTAAACTGCATGTGTGAACATATTTTATTGATCCTCGTGTATATTCATATAGCACATCGATTATAAAATTAGGAACAAAAGGGTTTCCTATATGTAGTAATATTTGTTTTATCAAAACCATAACCCAACTAAATACTAATCCAGAATTAAAATTCGGATAAACTTTATGCTAAAGAATATATCTAAGAGTTATTAGATAAAAGTTTGTTTTATTGTTCGATACTCACGTGGATAACTAATTACAAAAATCGTGCGAAAATTATAGAACAATTTATTTAGAAAATAGACTATATTTATTAAGTGGATTATTTTATTTATGGAAAATGGAAAATTAAGAGAAATAAATAGAAGTTATTTAGTATGAATGGAAATATTAAAGTATAATCATAAAATTAATTTGTATCATATTCCTAAAATCATGTAAAGGTATTTTGCATTTGAAAATTAATTATGGTATTCTGAGTCAAAATATGTGTTCTGATACATGTATCTGGTAACATGCATCTTGAATCATGTGAGTGTTATTTTTGTATGAAACTATACTCGTCAGATGTGACTCTTCTATACTTTCATTAGGGGTGAGATATAATAATTTTCTTTAAAAAGCTTGAATTTGTTTCAATTGGATTTTATTCCAAAAAACTGAACTAATTTAGGAAAGTTGTTACTTTAATATCAAATAAAAAAATACTTCCTGAGATCAAAAATCTTGCAGACGATGAACCAGACAAGATATTGAATGTTTTAAATCTGAAATCAATTGGAAGTAATTTCTTCATTATGGTTCAATAAAATTTTTCTAATGAAAAACTTCATTTATATTAAATATTATTGAATTGGATTTAAAGAAGGATGTAGTATTCCTAAATGTTTCACATTTTATATATTTCCCTTTTTTTTAAAGCAAAAATTTAAAACTTTAAATTAAAAAGTTTTCTTATTAGTATCAAAAATTAGAAGTGAGAATGTTATTCAAATATCCTCATAAAAATGGATAATCCAAAGAACTTTGACTAACATAAATACATACACATTCTCTTTCCAATAATCCTAATTCAATCCAAAATCATAAGTCAAATTGTCTTGTAAACGAATTCAAAAGACAGGTGGTGATGACAAAATCCTTAGGTCTTTTTTCGTATCATACTTCCTTTTAGCCGTGCCTAAAGAATGATTCGTACAATTTCATTAGCAGTTACCATAATAAAATTTTGATTCATTCAAAGCATGAGTACACCGCGAATCATTTGTGTTTTTCCTTGGGGGAATGGTTTGATTTTAGAATTCCTTCTTAGTTTTGCGAAAGTTGAACAATTCGAAACAATTTGAATTGCAAAAACCAACAACTCAAGCCTATGAAGATTTATTACCAAGAATTTGAGTTAAAATTGGAATTTCTTAAATGCTAATAAGGATATGGAATGGCCTCCGGTAGTGGTGTTTTCTTTTTTTGTCTTGAATGAATCATAAGAAAATGCCTATAACGGATTGTATCGTTGGAAATGTATTTAAAGTGTCAAATTTTTCCATGTAAAATTACACATACAATTTGAAGGGAAATAACAAAAGTTTAATACCTTACAAAAAGTTATGTAAATAAATATTGGTTATGCAAAATTTCGTGGAATTCAAAAATCCCGAATAAAATTTTGAATCAATGGGTTATAACAAGTTTGTACTAAATTGAAATTCCTCAAAGACAACTAAAAAATCAATGTTCTAACATATATCTTCCGTATTTAGAAAGTTTTTTAATTAATTTTATAAATCTTAGGGAACAAAAGTCTTTTGAAAATTGTGTTCTCTCCTTTTTTCGAAATTTTCTTCTCACCATAATTTGAAATCAATAAAAAATATATTTTTTTAATGAAGAGAAAAGGACTTTTGTTAAAAATTCATTCTTTTCTGTAAAAGCTTTTTATGTTCGCTTTATTATGAGGAGAATGTATATAAATATTTGTTTGCAACGTTTTTTAGCCGAAAAATATTGGCACAAGGGATCCCTATTAAATCATAACATTCAACAAAATTTCATATATGCCCTTTTGTATGCCGAAAATGTATAATCTAAAAATTTTAAATAAAGCTAATGTTTATCCCTTAACTTAAAAAAGATGAGGTGGTCGAATTTCCCATTTATATTTTATTTTGTTTTGTTTCATTTTAAGCCCAAAATTGTATAGCGTTAAATATTCAATAAACAATGCAGTAGTCTCACCAAATTCATTGAAATTGGTTCACCCTTGGGTACCTTAATATCATTCTGCCTAGGCGCTCCTTGGAGTTCATTATGAAACCATTATAACCAACAAAAGCATTAAATTAGAATTCTTAAATTATATAATCAGAAAAATTAGATAAAATTATTTCGCGATAAACAAATTGAAATTTAATAAAAATTGTATCCCTCTTACTGACTTTTTTCCAATATTTTTTCAATTCCTTGAATTTTATTTTGTGCACTGCAGTTTTTATCGAGAAAATTAAAGCCAAAATGTAACCTTATAGAATTTATGGATACCACCGAACTAAAGGTGTTGTGTAAAGCTGCAATTTTGAGTTATATTTGTTTCATAACAAAATTTATGCGCCCAACATGAAAGTAAACAAACATATAGTAATATTTTTCCTGAATATTGAACCACCTTCTTTTGTACTTTGAAATATCATTTTCCTATTCAAAACTCAATTTCAGGAAATGAAAAATTCAATTTGAACTTTATATATAGAAGAAATTTAGAACTCAAATATTCAATTTTATTTTACGTTTTATGTCAACTTGGAATTTAAGAAATAATGGAGTTTATTTATAAAATATTTCTATTTATGATGCAGTTGCAGAAATTGTATATTTGCCAGAAAATTTATCGATCCTTCAAGATTAATATCTAGCATCAATTTTCCATGATATTTTATCAATAATATAAGCGTTGGTATAGAAATTTTCAAATGTAATACAAAATAGAGATACAAGAATCATTTATTAAGTAACTATCTGTTTTGGTAAAAAGTGTAGATCCTTTTTCTTTATTAAAAAAACTTTTATTCAAATCAAAACTCAAAATAATTTTCCCCCGAAATTCAAAAAAAGAGAAAGAGAACCTTTAACTTTTTCTACCATAATTTATTCTTTCAACAATTTGACAAGAATTACCGCAGTATAAACAATTTCATTAGTAAGTGAATTTGAAATTTACAAGTTTTTACGACATCTTGCAAAAAAGTCCTTTATGAAAATAACTATGAAAATTGTGGTAATACGTCTTACTGGCGCCGTAAACAATTCTCCCAAAAACATCAAAATCTTATACCAAATGGTTTTTGCGGTCATTTCGACAAGATGTTTCTACAATAAACTCACCCATTTTCAATCCAACAGGATTTTAAGGATAACAGTTTAAGTTTGATCATTGATTTTTATAGTAGTTTGTTTTTTTTCGGTTTTATTCTATTTGAGTTCCGATTGGAATTTTTGTATACGCGAGCATTTAACAACAGAAACTCAAGAGGACAGCAATTGACATCATTTTATTTTTTATATAAAGGGAAGGGAATTTTTATTCCAATTTAATAGATTTCATAAAAATCCGGCAGTAATTCCATAAACTTTTCCACTACAAAACAAACCAACTTTTTGTATATATAGTTACAAAAAGGATCAAAAATTACATTTCACTTTTAGTTTTTCATTATTTTTCTTTATTTAATTGAAAATTGTTTCTGACACTCAATTTTTGGTGTTTTTTTCTTTTTGAAAATTGTGGTGAAATTGAAATCAATTTATTTTTGAAAATAATTGACTCCTAGTTAAGCTGAAAAGGCTTTTAAAATTTGTATTACAATTTCAATTGTAATATTTTCAGCTTCAACAAAAGAAAATTTTTGTAGTTTTTATTTCGCGAAATTGTTAAAGCTCAATTAAAATACACTACCAGTTTAGAACACTAGAAATACGTTATCGTATTATAAATATTTGTTTTTAAAGGAATGAAGGATTTTCCATTTAGTATACCTCTTTTTGGTCCATACTATAGTAGTAATCCTCCAAAGTGAATCCTGCAACATGCATCTTGTACCATGTATCAAATCAAAATTTGTCTTTTAACTTTCACTTTGAGTCTACATCTACATTTACATCTATGTATATCTCAAAAGAACTTTAGAATCAGTAGCCTAACATAATTTTTTGGCTATGAAAACTATCTGCTTTTTTGTTGAAATAAGATTTGACCAAGAAATCGTATAATACCATTTTATATGAGATAGTTTCCTTTTCTTTTTTTCTTTTGGTTGGAAAGATTTGCATCTATCAGATATACAGTTTTATTGAAGATTCATTTCTCCTCGTAAGCAGTAATAAACTTTTGTTTGGCGCCTGATGAGTTTATCAAAACTGCTTTTTTCTTCTTGCTGAAATTTGAAACATGTTTCTTAATAAAACAAGGACCATAAATAATATCATATATTAATATATTATCAACCAATTTAATTTTCGAAGTAATAAATTATGATTATGTTGAAGAATCCTCTAGAAACAAGCAGCCTAGAGAAGAAGGTTGCATCTGAAATTTAACCATTAATCATAATAAAAAATTGGAATCAAATCGAAGCAAAACATAAAAGTCGTAAGTCAATCAAAATGTCATATTTTTCATATTTTATTTGGTGTAAATATTATATTTTGGGGCCTTTATACATGGCTAATATCGTTTTAATATTATGTCATTAGAAAGATTTTGTTATAGATGATGAAAAGATTATAAAATTTTGTGATATATTCTTGGATTTATCATAAAAATTCATTTCTCTTGAACTACGTACTAAATCCATATTATGCTTTAATCGGAAAACCTTAACATTTTCATATCATATTTATTTATAAAATTTTCTTCTTAATTGAATTTCCGTTTCACATCGAAAATGATGTTGCGTTTTTTGAAACAATAAATCTGAAATAGAATACTATAACCGAAAAGTATTACTCAAGACCTGTCACTAGATTTAGTAAATTTCAAATAGATATTATTCTTTTTTTTTTACGGAAAATTATATGTTCATATATAACCGAAAAAGGGAAAAGAAAATCCGTGTAAAATGCCTCCAAAAATTTGTTTCCATATCATATCCGATTCAGTTTTCCATAAATAACTTTGAGGATAAATATTTTCTTGTTATTTCTTTGACGTAAGTATGAGGAAAATTTCTCAAACTCCCTTTCTCTCAAAAAAGAAAATATTACAACACTGAAAGCTTTTCGTAATTTAGACTACAAATAGAAAGGTTTTCAACACTCTGAGTTTCCGTTCTAAACGAATAGAAATGTTTTTCATCAAGATGGAATATGATTTTGATAGTTTGTTGTTTTGAAAAATAATGAATTATTGGGTAAGGAGGGTAAAAAAACACGAAAGCTCAATATTAAAACAAAGCTTTCCTTATAGTTTGTACTTCGAGTAAATATAATAAACAAAATAAGAAATATTTAAAGAAACTAAATAAATAATAATAACTTAATAAAAAAGAAATACTCTGTTAGTTATTTCTTGAAAATATTATAGTGTGATCGTGTTAAGGTATTTAATAACACGCACTTTTAACAGCATCAACAAATTCAAACCAAAAAAAAAATCAAACCGAAACCTTTTTTGAAGCATTTTTACACGCACCTCAAAATTAAGTTCCCTGAATTTCAAGGAAGACGTATTATATACATACTTAATTGTTCATGTAAGTCTTTTGTAATTTAGTGGGAAGGCTTATAGAGAACAGCACGAACAGCAATTTCAAGAATATCAACGGAATACAAACTCATAGATTAAAAATACTACAGGAGGTGTGAGCTTGACGATTTTGTACCTGTCACATATGTAATTTTGAATATGTTTTAATATTTGAATATGTTAATTATGTATACCTGTTTAGATTTTACTAAATTTAATCTGCGTTAATTTGTAGATACGTCAGAAAGTTGTGTATGATTATGAATTTGTGAAGTTGAAACCATAAATAAAGTAAGATGGAAGAAAAACGTAATTTATAAATACTTAAGAAATTTGTATACATGTTTTCTGAAGGCCCAAAGGCTTAGAATATACTTATGAGAGAAGGTCACCACGTTTGTAATCTGAAACTATTTTAAGAATAATTGTTCTAGATGGTCACAATAAGGGAATTTGAAATTTAACAGCCCCTATTTTTGTCACAAAAAATGTAGTTATTAACTGTTGTGGAACACTGTATTTGAGATGTTTAAAAGATTACTAGATATGTCTTATTAAGATATCGTTTTTTTTTAATTTTCCATCAAATCATCTAATAAAATTAAAAGCTTATACTTATACAAATTAGAGTAAATCCGATTTATTTAAAATATTCCATGTTAAAATAATTAAGTGTTGAAAATCGTTTCTAAAGAAGCTAATATTAAAATCTACTATCTTTTTCTTTTGTAAATCCAAACGCAATAACAATAGGAAAATGGGGGAAAAATGGATGCCATAATCTCGTAAATATACGTATTTTTGTTGGACTTTCAAGAATAATAAAAAAATTTTCCAGAAAAAATTCCCCGACATTATTGGAGTTGCTCTTAAATCAAGAATTGAACATAAAGTAATTAAAAATCGGCCCATAGCCGATTTTTTGATGCCCTATGGTAGAAATGGGAGAGAAAAATTGTGAAAACTAACAATATATCAAGGTTTTTTCTTCATAACTTTTTTTGCCCTTTTCAAAATTTTCTCTAATTTGTAAGTAACCCAGACCCTGGTAGTATAAGTCCAATTTGCAAATTTTATTCAAATCGGTGTATTAGTTCTGAATGTACATCAAAAAAACTTTCTGAACAGGCTTACTTCCTCCTACAACTATTTATTTTTCCACTATCCTTAGACTGATATCACTGAAATTTACAATGGTATCGTCTGTTTATGTAGTCAACCAATATAATTAATTTAAACAAAATTGTTTTACAAATTTTATTAAATTATTATTATTATTATATTATTTATTAAATACGAAAAACTATATAAAAAAAACGACAAAACTTTATGGTCACCCTTGTTTTTGCTTAATAACTTCGCTGCCCCTCAGTCGATTTTGCTGAAATGCAATACCAAATCCACTATAGCAATAACCAAGTAGCATTCTAAATTTCATCAAAACTGGATAACGCGTTTTTGAGTTATCTTGTCCACGAACGAACGGTAGTACCTAACAGGGAGCATTAATATAAGGAATTTTTTTAAGAATTTTGGCTCATTTGCAAAACCCAATTACCCCAATTAGTTCTGCCTGAATTTCACAATTTTCATAAATATTCTATAAAATATCACCTTTTAAGCGCGCTATAACATAACTTGATAGGCTTATAACTACTAAAGTTATACGACTCTAAAGCCATCTATTGGAAAAAAAACGCCACGAACTTTCTACTTAACTCAAAATTTCAAGGTTTTTTCTCTATAACTTCGTTTCTACATTCTCAAATTGGCTCAAATTCACAGGTGTGCTGGACTCTAATAGCATAAACACGTTTCGTAAATTTGATTCAAATCGGTATATAACTTTTTAAAATACATCGAGAAAACTTTATGAACAGGCTTATTTTAGGCTACAACTATTTCTTTCTCCACTACCCTTGCATGGATTTGACTGAAATTTAACATGGTATCATATATTTATGTAGTTAACCTATGTAATTAATTTAAACAAAATCGATTGACAAATTTTCCAATTACATCCGAAAAACCATAACCAAAAAAACGACAAAACTTTCTGGTCACCCTGGTTTTTCCTTTATAACTTTGCTCCCCGTAGATCGATTTTGCTCAAATTCAATACCAAACGCAGTTAAGGAATAACCAACTTACATTCTAAATTTCAACAAAATCGGATAACGCGTTTTTGAGTTATCTTGTCCACAGACGGACGGACGGACGGACGGACATGCATAAATCGATATAACTTTTGATTCCCTGCACAACCATACCCTTGAAATTTTTCTGCGATGATTATTTCTATGCGTTACACACTTAGTGACAAAACTAATATACCCTCTGGTAGTACCTACCATAGGGCATAAACAGCATAAGGAAAATATTAACATGGATTTAAAAGAAAAAAATGAAAATTCTTGAATAAAATTGAGTTGAAGATGTTTAAAAACTTATTATTGCCCTTTTGGACATGAAGAATAAGATTTACTTGGTGAGTTCTATCCTAAATCTCAATCACTTTAAGACAATTTAAAATATATGTACATAATTTTAGGAAACTTCAGAATAGCTATTAAAATTTGAGAACATTTCTAAAATCTAATCAATTTTATATTTGTTTAAATTAAAATGTTGAGATTCTGTTATTTTGACAAATTGTCAATATTGGACACAAAAAACCGATTTGAAAATTAAAAAGGATTTAAGCGAGTTCGTGCTTTTCATTTATTCAATAGAATTTATTCTTTTATTTATTTATTTGTATTAAATGGGAAATAACGCGGTTTAGAGATGAATTTTCTAGGTCCTCTGAAGTATCAAGTAAACAAAAATCTATTTCAATTTAACTTCAATTATTTCCAGTGAAATTATATTTTAATTTGAAATTTTAATAAAATGCTGTAAACATTTATTTTTCAAATTAAATGAAATGCTTGATTGTTTTCTATTGAAAAATTAAATAAAATTTAAAATTATATTGTAGGCAAAATGTGAAATAAATGAATGTCTATGGCTGAGAATCAGGATTCGGAGAGACAGCATGCAGAACTTGGCTTGCATTAGAGATTTAAAGTTTCTAAGAACTTTTGCAGCACAGTGACTTTAAGTTTATAGCATTTATTTTGTCTGTTTTGTCTTGATAAATAGCAAATAATGGGTGTGATATTTTTCCTGGACCAGATTGGTTTAAGAAGCATATTTTTTATGAATAGCTTCATCGCACCTAGCTGCAAAAGTCACCGAAACCCACTGAATTCAATGCCAATTGTTTGTATTACTTAAATGCCTAAAACTCCAAAAATATGAAATAAATAATGAAAACTTAAAGACCTTAGACTAAATACAAATAAAATCTATTTTATTGATTTTAAACTATTTTATTCATGAAAATATTTCTAATTTTCTTTGATATAACTTTTTATTCTTATTTTTATTCACATTTATATCGGTTTTGAAAATTAGAAAATATACTAAAGACTATATAATCTAAAAATCATTGACCGTTACAAATATGTAGAGACCGCAGAAAGTTTTAAAACTTAAGATCTTCCGATTTTGGTTTTCCTTTCGTCAATAATGTTCATTTTATGAACTTTCCAGTCATTTAACTCGAAATATATGAAAGGAAATAATGTCGGAATAAAAATCAGAAGTTCGAATATAAAAAAGACTTTTCTGTTCTTCAATAGCATGGTAGTAGACAGCAAAATTAATGAACAGGAAAATGTAATCACCTTCTAAAATAATATACCGAGGAAAATTTCACCATAATTGGAATAATATGAAAATGTTTTCTTTTTCCAAATTCTAGCATTTATGGATTTTGGGAAATATTTTGTATTATTTCAGAATTTTCTTTGTTTTCATTGTCCTTTTTTGATTGAAAATTACCAAAACAAAATCATTTAATGATAAAATTTTTCTTCTTCAGTTTTGATATTAAGCAAACTCATTTCAACATCTTTTTAAATATATAAATCTTCTATAAAATTTACAGTGAACCCTCTCTTGAGTGGAAAATCATTGAAGAGAAACATTTGGAATACGCAAATTGGATAAGTCTAGAGGTAAAGGAGGATTAGCATTTATATATTTGATGCTCAAAGGGACGAATAGATATTCATTTAATGCAGGTGCAGGTTAGGGAAGAGTTAAACTGTAAATATACCATTTTAATTTTGAGATATTTCAAATCTCTGACTGTTTACCATAATTAGCATTTGGGAACAAACTTCTTTGTAAAGAACTGAAAATTCTCATGGGAAATAAAGCGAATGAATAGTAAATTACTTTCCCTTGGGGACGAAATAAAGTCATTGTAAATTGTATGTCTGTTAGACTATATACAAAAATTTTGAAGTATTGATTTGGAAATAATTTTTGAAGTTGAAAAACCCCCAAAAAAAATGGATATTTTCAGACGTCCTTCTTTACAATGAATGAAGAACATCCTGGATAAAGAATAGTATTCCAATGTTATTGATTACATATCATCAAAGCGCCGAATTGTCACTCCCCCTCAAATAATTTTTCACTTATCCTTTCGCTGCAGGCATGCAGTCTAACTGATTAGATTCTAAGTGAATTTTGTATAACAAAAGCATTTTAAAGGAAAATATTACAATATTGTTAAGCAATTATACTCTATAAAGACTTCTTAAAAATTATTTCCTATCACAAAATTAAAGTTGAATCACTCTTTTCTTCGAATTCTCTAAAGCCGTGTTACAGCGTGGTCAGTAATTCCAAAATATTTCATTTATTTTCATTCGCTTTTCACAATTTCAAAATAAAAAACATACAGTAACTTTAAATCAGCCTATAGCCGATTTTTTGATGACCTATGGTAAAAATGGGGCAGAAAAACTGTCAAAACTAACATTATTTCAAGATTTTTTCTTTATAACTTTGTTCCTTCTTTTCAAAATTTCTTCCAGTTTACTATTACTAAGTAGCACAACTATTATAAAATGCATTTTCATCCTTTTCAGAATCTTCGAAAAAAATTTTGAACTATTTTTTGGCTACATATCATATTCTTGGTTAGATTATAAATTGAAACCACTTAACTTAGGAAATATTTTCGTTATTAAGTTTTACGTCAATTTTTCACCTCATAATTCACAGCCATGAATCTTTTTAGCTTCTATACCACAAAATTTATCATCTTGTAAGAATTACGTTTTTCCAGAAAGACGACCTTAGGAGAGACAGAAAGAAAATTAAGATTTATGCTATTTTATGGGAAAAATATGCTTTCTGTAAAAATTGTGGTGTTTTTATATAATTTTTGTTTCAATTTAATAGTATATAAAAGTTAAGTTTTCCAATGATTAATATCTATGAAATTTTATAACACCTGTGAAATAGGAATTCTTCCCTTAAAGCTGGGACTAAATGAAGAGAAATTAAAGACGGGAACGTGAAAAATTATGTAGATTAAATTGAGGGGAAAATGAAAATCATAATGAGAAAGTTCTGGTAATTAGCTAAGTGCATGTTGAAGACGAATAAATTTCAGAGTAAAAATATTGGTCTATTTTTCATTTAATAAATTTTCTTACAAAGTATAGTTTTCCATATTTCAAATGTGAATATCACGATCAGTTCTACTGGAATATCTTCTATTGATATTAAGATATTGAAATTGTGAACATTTCTTTAAGCATTTATCATAACACGGAAAATAGTTAAAAAGGTTTTGCATTACGTAAAAGAACTTATGTGAAAATGAAATTTTTTGTTCCATAAACGAAATTCAAAGCTTTGTCATATATATCCAAGGATAATAAGTGAAAGATCTCGTTTTACATTTTAGCTTATGTAGATTTTTAATATATAAAATGAATTTTTACCTTGGATCCATAATTTTACAATTTAAGCCCAGCTATGAAGTCATAAATTCAATAGAGTCTATTCACATTTTCGGTTGCCATTTCTCATCCTTTATTATGACTATATTTTATATACCCTACGTCTTCTTTGGGGTTTCTCTAAACTCTAGCGAAAAATATCACTATGAAATAGCAAAAGTGATACATGAAATTGTAGCCCTGCTTACGTATATGCATTATTAAATAAAATGTAATAAAACTGGAAAATGGTTGGATCTGAACTATTAAACAAAAGTTAACAATGACTATCATTTCAAAAGAACAATGCACCATGGTGCTTAGCATTGTTATTATGATGTTTTCTGGTCTGAGAAAATAGTGATTTATAGCGGTTTTATTTGGAAAAATGTTGAAATACTTGTATGTATTTATATAGGAAAAAAAGTGTAGTGAGGAACTTTATAACGTCGTTATATAGCCAGCTGAGCTACGCGCTTTGGGTTTTATACAATTGTTCGAAATCAGTCTCTAATTTCAAAAATTTCATCTCAAAGGATTGTTTAGTGTTTTGAAGAGCGAGTTAAATTTTTCTTTGCTTCATAATTCCACTTTAAAGAACTGTATTATAGACTTGAGTGATTTTTTGACGACTGTTTATGTGGTCTCAGTTTTATTATTCACATTAGGTAAATTTTCCTTTGAGAAAATATCCTTTATATTAACTTTTCGCCTATTTTTTTTAAACATTCATATTATACCATTTAGAAAATTTTGTTCTAACATTAATTTTTAAATTTTTAATCAAAGTAGAATTTTTTGCGAGAAAAAACTAAACACTTAGTCTATGTTTTTCTGTATTTATGGCATTATATAGAAAATGGTTTTTTTATTAAGACTTTGTGGATAAGATCGCAATTCTATGACAATAAAATGCTTAATAAATAATTTCCTTCTGAAAAATTATATTGAATTTATTTATAGTACTTTTAAAAGTCTTCTTTTATGATGATTTTAAAATGTTCTTTAATATAAAAACAACATCTTCTTCTATCTCCGTAGAAACGATAATATAAAAAGAACTAATTCTATTTTCATAAA
The DNA here is from genome assembly GCA_963422695.1 of Xylophagus ater. Classification (NCBI taxonomy): domain Eukaryota; kingdom Metazoa; phylum Arthropoda; class Insecta; order Diptera; family Xylophagidae; genus Xylophagus; species Xylophagus ater. The sequence continues at coordinate 5,850,293 of OY730486.1, read as the reverse complement.
TCTGGATATATGCCACACCCTCACTGACTTGTTAGAAAACCGTATTTTATATTATTCAACAATATACTATTTTCAAGACAGTTTGATTCAATGATAGAAATAAATCACAGACTGATCCTGTTTCTCAATAGATCTAAAAGCAACAAATAATGCAATAAAGTGTAATTCGATTCTGTTCTATAAATCTTTTGAATAAAGATGTTGGTGCGGTTCTCATCGATTTACTTTTACTGATATTGCCACCCACTTATATACATATATACTATATAAGGAAACTTTTGAAAATATCATTGAATAAAGATTTTCTAATTCGTGTTTCTAGGATAAGGTATCTTGTTATACACGTTTATATAGAATGTATTTTATATTGTAATATAATATGGAGAAAGGTAAAATATGTTAACAAATCTTTGTTCAAAAAAGAGATATACTCAGCGAAAATCAAAGTACAAGTAATTTTGGTTTGAAACAAGTGAACCACAATAAAATACCATCCTGTTCTGAGACATAAAAAAACAATTCAAGATGTCATAAAGGTGCATCATTATCTGGAAAATATATTTTCTCTTTGAAGTAAGAATAAAATATTATTTTTTCCTTAACAAATCCTTTTTCTTTTTAATGCGCGTTGTTTTCTCTCAATATTTTATTGAACATTATACTCGATAAAATTTTATTCATATACGAAATCGAGATTAGTTTGAACCTTCATAATCAGTATTAAGTTCTTATAATTTTGATTTAATGGAAATTGAGAAAAGAGCCAATTTTCCAGCTCTTGCTGCTAATGCATTACTGCAAATCAATTAATCTTTTATATCAGTGAACCAAAATTTTAGAAAATTCAAGAAATTATTAATTTGAATATGTAGCTAATATTTTTGTTGAATTTCTTATTTATGAATCTACCAATTATAGTTAGTTGGTTCAACCAATAATGTTGATAAGCTGAGGCTCAACCAATTTTCGGCTTCCATTACTGGTGTATTAGTACAAATCAACTAATCCTCTTTTCTTCAGTGTACATTTTAACACGAAAGTGTTTTAATAACGAACTAATAATATGGAATATATGCTTTTATTCTGAATAAAAATTCCATTTTACAATTTTCCAACTCTTAAGAAAAGGAAGAACATTATATTTGGTGAATCTTTAAGCTTTTTTAAAGATTGTAATGTAGCGGTAAATGCGAATTAATGAGTTGTAAACGATTAGAAAAATATTCAAAACCAAATGAATATTTAAAAATGCGATATTTATTTGAATGAACTTGTACAAAATGCGAGAATTGAATGAAAAATTATATAAAACAAAATAACATATTAAAAAACAATGAATACTAGATTTAAATTTAACAAAAAAAGTCGGTTCAAAATTACAGCAGTATTTTATGCAAGGTATATTCTTGCAGTTTTAAATCTAAACATTCCGCCCCACTTGAAAGGATCCACTTTCAATGTTGTTCAGTTTCTTCAGTTTGCCTTGGAAGCAAACATATATTATAGATGGCTCTAGTAAAAGTTCCACCGGTGGTTTGAACTGCTACTTCGACGTTTTTCTCTGGAAGATGCCATTTCGATTTTTGTTGTAAGTGATTCAAATAATCACGCTGCCAGCATTTCCAAAATTGTTGTTGCAAAAATTGTAGTGTTTGATATCTATTTAGACGATGTATGTTTAAGTCGAGAATATTTGGCTCATTAAACGAATTGAGTGGTGATCCGATCAAGAAGTGCCCAGGTGTGAGTGCTTCTAGGTCATTAGGATCGTTAGACATAGGTGAAATTGGACGTGAATTCATAATTGCTTCGATTTGGCACAGTAGAGTTGAGAATTCCTCAGATGTTAAAACAGCGTTTCGTGTCATTTTAATTAAATACTGCTTAGCGACCTTTACAGCTGCCTCCCATAGTCCACCGAAATGGGGAGATCGAGGTGGGATAAATTTCCACTCCATTCCTTCTTGTAGACATGAATTGCTGACAATGTCGTTATGCGTTTGACTAAGGAAGAGCTATCGTAACTCGCGAAGACTGTTATTAGCGCTCGTGAAGTTAGTAGCATTATCAGAATATATTTTACTGCATTTACCGCGGCGGGATATAAAACGTTTTAGCGGCAGTAAAAAGGCATTAGTTGTAAGTTCTGATACCAATTCAAGGTGTGAGGCCTTCGTTGAGAAGCATATGAATACTGCAACATACGATTTTATTGGTGATCTGCTACGAATTTTTTGAGTGATGTAGAATGGATCACAATAGTCTATTCCAACGACAGAAAATGGTCGTGAAGATTTAATGCGATCAGGAGGAAGGTCCCCCATTATGTGTCTGCTGATCAAAGGTCGAGTTCTGAAACATAGGATACATCTGTGAATAATTTTCTTGAGTGCATTTTTTCCGTTCATAATCCAAAAGCGTTGGCGCGGAATATTCAAAAGAGTTTGACAACCAGCATGTAAGTGTGTATTATGAAGATGATGGATCAAGGCAGTAGTAAATGGGTGCGATTGAGGTAGGAGCATCGGATGTTTCTTGTCAAAAATTAAATTCGAATGTGATAATCTGCCTCCTACTCTAAGTATACCTTCATCGTCTATAAATGGTGACAAATTTCGTAAACGGCTTGTATGTTTCACAGATTTCTTCTGACACAAACTCTGATAATCTTCCTTGAAATAAATTCGTTGAATATTTAGCACAATCATATTCAAGCTTTCATTTAGTTCTTGTGGACTTATTGGACCATGATATTTGATATGAATCTGTCCCTTTAGTTTAGATATGAAGCCACGAACGTATGCAAATACTAGAAGTAAACGAAAATATGAATTAATAAATTTGTTATTTATTATAAGATCTTCCAAATTGTCAGCTGAAGTGATGAATGAAAAGCTAATCGCTTTCATTTCTGGTAGTTTATCATTATTGAATCCCTTTTGAAGTGGCTAATCTGAATAGTGCTGCCGCAGAAATGACGGTCCATTGAACCAAAGTGCTGAATTCTTAAGTTGACTAGGTTGTAAGCCTCGAGAGACATGGTCAGCAGGATTATTTTCCCACAAAACGTGATTCCACGTGTATGATTCTGTCAGATGTTGGATTTTGGCAACCCTATTGGCGACAAAAGTGGTGAGTTGATATGACGCAGTCCCGATCCATGCCAATACGATTGTGGAATCCGACCAGCAGAATACCTTATTGATCTCTATATGAGTAGATTCCAATGTTCTCACTAGAAGTTCAGATAGAAGAAGAGCCGCGCACAGCTCCAGTCTCGGAAGAGACGTTTGTCGAAGCGGTGCAATTCTTGATTTCGCACATAAAAGATAAGAATTGTAATTTCCTGATAAATCTATGCTTCGAAGATATAAGCAAGCTCCATACTCCTTTTCACTAGCGTCCGCAAAACCATGAAGTTCTAGATTTGATCCAGGTACAACTGCATATCGAGGAACTCCAAGATCATTTAGAAGCTCTAATTTCTGTTGAAATGAAGTCCACTGATTCTGCAATTGCTCAGGCAAACTTTCGTCCCAAGCAAGTTGAATTTTCCACAAATGTTGCAAGAATATTTTTGCCAAAACTATCACAGGATTTATAAGCCCGAGTGCGTCAAAAAATTTAGCAACTTCCGAAAGAATGGAACGCTTGGTGAATGATTGACTCTTTGTGCCCTTTTGAGAGTACACGAATGAAAAGTTGTCCGTGGTAGGATTCCATATTAATCCTAAGGCCTTTATAACTTTATCGTTATTGATTAGCATGAATTTCTCTCGATCTTCTTGAGGTGTATGAGAAAGAATATATATATATATATATATATATATTTAAGTGGAAATTTACCAAGCAGCAACAACGATGTTACTTGAATCTTAATTTCCTCAAGTTCTAATAAAGAATCTGCACCAGTCATCAAATTGTGAACATAGAAATCACTGCGAAGAACTCTTGATGCATTGGGAAACCTACTTGATTCATCCTGTGCCAATTGTATAAGCGAGCGAATAGCGAGATAGGTAGCAGGTGCAGTACCATATGTAACTGTAGATAGTTGATATATCTTGATTGTATCTTCAGGATGGCTTCTCCAAAGAATGCATTGAAACTTTCGATCACGAATATCAACCTGAATTTGGCGATACATTTTCACAATGTCTGCAGTAAGTACGTATCGATATAGTCGAAAGCGTAAAATTATTGAAAATAGATCATCTTGTATAGTTGGTCCCACCATCAGAATGTCATTAAAAGAATTGCCTGTAGTCGTTTTACAGGAATCATCAAGAACAACACGAAGTTTTGTACTGCTACTCTCTTCTTTAAAAACTGGATGATGTTGTAAAAAGTAAAATGGTGACTGAAGACTCTCATGTGATATTTCCTCTAAATGATTTAATTGTTTATATTCTTCAATAAACTGATTGTAATCATGTTTCAATTGATGTGATTTATTTAACCTCTTCTCAATATTGTAGAAACGTTTAAGAGCGATCGAATAAGAATCTCTTAAAATGCTTGGAGCCTTGCGAAAGGGTAAACGAACAATATAACGCCCTGATTCAGATCGTTTGACTGTCTGCTTGAAAAAGTCTTCACAAGCAATTTCTTCAGGTGAATTCCTAATTTCAGGACCCTTAGGATTTTCTAATTGCCAAAATTTAGAAACGATTTTGCTTGTTTCCTCATCTGGATCTACATTACTAAGTAGACTAGTGCAAAGTGAATTATTGTTTGGTGTTGAAATAGTACCTGAAACGATCCATCCAAGAAGAGTTTTTTGCAGAACTGGAAGGTTTTTTCCGAGCTTTATTTGTCTAATACAGAGCAGATCGAAAAATAAGCTCGCTCCTATAAGTAGATCAATCCCATGCGGTTGATCGAAAGTTGGGTCTGCTAGTCTTATATTTTTAGGTATGTTCCAATCCGCAATATCAAAGTAATGATGAGGCTGATTACCAGTAATCCTTTTGAGGATCACAGCATCCAAATTTGCTGAATAATTATTTTGCTGAGATTTTATCGATATAGTGGTGCGATATTTTGCATTTACACTGGCATTTCCTATACCAGAAATTGGAAGCTCGGATCTTTTCTTATCAATACCCAGTTGCTGAACGAGTCGATCTGATATGAAGTTAAGTTGAGATGCTGAATCTAGAAGTGCTCTACATGTTACCAAAGAACCTCTGGAGTCTAGAATATCTACACGAGCTGTAGCTAAAAGAATATGTTTGACTTGTGATGCCTTTTGTAATATTGCTTAAGTGGAGCTACAAAGAACATTATTTGATGATATTGCATTAGGATCGAATTTACCTGTATTGTTATGACGATCAATAGTATTTTGAAGTGGTGCTGTAATATTTTGAACTGCGAGTGATCGAGTTCCAAACGAATTATTACCTCTTGTTTGGTTTAATGTGGCATCAACATTCATGTGCAATAAAGTGTGATGATTTTTAGAACATTGTTGACACTTGCTGGATTTGCATGTGTGTATCATATGTCCAGGTTTAAGACAGTTGATACATAGTTTGAGCCTCTTCACTTCTTGAAGTCTAGAGATTGGAGTCAAACTTACGAATGTTGGGCATCGAAAAGGCGAATGTTGACCTTGCGAACAGAAAATGCAAGAATTTGTAGATACTGTTGAAGTAGCTGCTATGACAAATGCTGATTTTGATGCTTTCCACTTCGAACTCGAGATTTGGTTGTGGGATTTGCCAGCTCGCAATGGTTGTAAATGTTGTCCATGATTGGCTTCAATGATTTCCATAGTCAGACATCTCCTTTCTAGAAATTTCGAAAAATCTTCATATGGTGGAAAATAACAAAAATCATCTTCGGTATTTGTATTTTGTTCATCTGATTGGCTTGCTTGTGATGATTTAGATGCCACTTCTTCTTCCCACTTGTTGAAAGTAGTAGCATCTAACTTACTGACAACGAAATGGAGTAGAATTGTATCTGCAATCTGTTCCTTGTTGCCTAAAGAAAGTAAGGATCTCATATTTGAATTAATCATATCATTTATTTCACGTAAGTTTTTGGAATCAAATTTAGATATGCCCTGTAACTTGAAAAGTTCGTTTAGATGTGCTTGAACAATATACCTTCTATTGTTGTAACGTGCTTTCAACCATGCTAATGCTTTATGATAATTTTCAGATGTATTTTCCATACCTTTAATTCCATCAGAAGCCTTTTCGGAAAGGCATTTTCTCAGATGCTGGAATTTCTCAGAGTCACTAAGAGTTTGATTTTTATGAACTAGATCAGTAAAAATTCCAATGAAATCAAGCCAGTCAATAGGAGATCCAGAAAAAGTTGGCAATTCTATTTGCGGCAAATTGATTCTTGTAGATAATGTGTGTGGTGATGCAATTAAACCAGGATTTGCTGCTTTCTTATTAATTAGGCACAATAATTTTGATTTAATGTTAAAATAATTATCTTCAAATGCGTTGGTCTCTGTAGAAACTTCATCGGAAGGTTCAAGCTGCTCCAATTCTTCTTGTATTGCATTGAAACTTTTGAAGTAACCTTCCAACAGACCCAATTTTGTTTTAATTTCAAATTCGGTTGCACTATCTCCATACTTTTGGAGATATGTCTGCATTTTTGTCATCCGACCTTTAAGACTTCCACGCTTTACCTTTAAGCCTTTAATAGGTTCCATTTTTTCTCTGAATTTCAGTTTTTGATATGAATGGCTTAGGATGGATGATAAAAACTATAAAATATGCAAAACCGTACCGAAATACCGTCACCGACACCAAAGTTTTTACAAGTTCAATTTATGTTCGAAACTGCGTGTACAAATTCGCAAAATGTTTTGTATAAGTGTTACCGATTGTATCCGGTGTCGAAGGACCAATGTTGAATCTTTAAGCCTTTTTAAAGATTGTAATGTAGCGATAAATGCGAATTAATGAGTTGTAAACGATTAGAAAAATATTCAAAACCAAATGAATATTTAAAAATGCGATATTTATTTGAATGAACTAGATTGTACAAAATGCGAGAATTGAATGAAAAATTATATAAAACAAAATAACATATTAAAAAACAATGAATACTAGATTTAAATTTAACAAAAAAAGTCGGTTCAAAATTACAGCAGTATTTTATGCAAGGTATATTCTTGCAGTTTTAAATCTAAACAATATTTTTAATTAAAATAATAAATTAGTAGAAAATGAACATTTTCACTCCTTAATTTGAACTTATCTTCTTTTTTTTCAATAAAAAACACGAAAGCATTTTTTATTTTTGGCAGAAGGTTGGTTTGAAAAAGAAAATCCATGATAAGAAAAAATTCTATAAAGATTTAAATTTCCAGTTAATTACAAACAAAAGGTGTTTTTCCCAGAAATCATTTTGGAAAAATTACTTTTGTAAACTTGAGTTTAGTATAAAAAGCTTATATAAAAAAAAAATAAAAATTCCTAATTGGAAATTTTCTGGAGAGTTAATGAAGTGTTTTTTTACTTCATTAAAATTTTCGTTTTCTGTTTGTTTTTCATTTTAACAAATTTTTTCTCGTTTTTTTTTTATTCTAAAAAGGTTTTCCAAGAAAATAATTACCTGTAAGGTGTTTTCTTTTCACGACTAATATTATTTTAATTACGTTTTTTTTTTCTAACGTCAGAGTAAAGTATAAAAATGAATAAAAATTGGTCAACTGAAGAATAGAGATTCTTTTTTCAAATGAAATACTTAAGAGCCGATTCTATAATAGCAAAGAAAAATGGTTCTATTATGTTTACTAATCCAATAAAAAGCTTTTTGGTTTTCCAATTTTCCTTGTTTAGTTTGTTGATATAGAAAATTTTGTAAAATTTATATTTTCATATAGATTCAACAAGTTATGCAAATTGTAATCTAATTTTACTGAAGAAAAATTATTAAGATAAGACTGTCCATTGTATGAAGAAACAATTTAAGTTTTCAGATGAGCCTCATTCGGAGTGCACGATCTCTTGGTTATCCATAAAAACTATAAACCAACAATTCTTTTTTGGAAATTTTTTTCTTCATGCTTCAACTTGGATTCTATATAATTTGAATTCAGGATGTGGATTCAAATTTAAATTTCAAGAACAAAGAAGTGAGTACTTTTCTTTGGTTATATGTTTCTGAGATTTTCTTGAAATTTTCGGGATTTTTTTTCTTCTATGAAAGAATAATTCTTATTTGCATTCTGATGAGCGAAATATTTTATTATGGCAATGAAGCAAATAGATATACCAATTGAAAATGTGGTTCTTACGGAGTTTTTATGTAAACAAAAGTTTAATCGACTTAAATTGTTAGCACAATTCTATAGAGGTATAGAAATATCAGGTTGTACAAAGTAGAATTCCTGTAACGTTATCCTAATTTATAGTGTTATGACTAGATGAGGACTATTAGGCAAGTTTTTTTTGTATAGTAATGGTAATACGTAGAAGAAGAGTATATATCGCATTTATAGTACAATATTTGAATAAAATGATGAATATTTTCAATAAAACTCATTTTCAGAATTTTTTTGATATTCACAATATGAAAATCGTATTTAAAATTAATGAATTTGTAATTATTTATAATATATTATTTATAAAATTTGAATGTAATAAATAAAAGCACGCAATGTATAATTTAAATGTAGAAATAAAATTAAAAAGTACAAAAAGATTTGCTTTGAAAATGACCAGGAAACACCATACTAAATCTATTGAAATTAATTGAAAGAAATTGTAGCCACTGTAATCTGTGTCTAACAAACATTTTATAGGACTGTGAAAGTGGGAAATTGCAAATAAAATTCAATCAAATGATACTGGTACTTTTGTGCTGCAACATTCTTCCAAAGAACGCCTCAAATATCCAATAAACTCTTGATTTCCTTTGATATATATATATATATATATATATTCCATATATTCCATTAATTGATTCTTAAATATTCAATGAAAGTCGGTGGTAATCATTCCAATGATTAATACAATCCTAAGTTAGTTGAATCGTAATGAATTAAGGGTCACGATTAAAAGTTTCATTAGATAGCAGCATACATATTACTCCTGATGGAATTTTCTATTAAAGAAACTTTGAAAAAATAAAACAAAGTTTTTAAAAGAATGTTATTTAAATAATGGGTGGTGATGGGTGTAAGCGGATTTAAATATATTACTTTTTTACAAAGATGTCAAGATATCAAATTGAATCTGAATGATTTCTTCGTCGTTCATTTTTATAGCATATTTGGTATTTGCCTTACAATGTTGTTTATTCGAAAGACTTTCATTGTCATTAGACTTTTCAGTAATATTTTGGATTAGATCAATGCAATTGCAGTGTTTTAAACGGGAAATTGAAAGGAAACTGAAATGCGAAGACAATCAATTTCATGATTGGTGAACTAAATCAAATAAGAATATAAAATCAATAAATTTTGCATACAAATTTCCATATACAATTGGAAATCATATACATATAATAAATAATTATATTATATAAATAGAGTTCCTAGGTTCTTACATTTGAAGTCTGAAATATATTAATAGTATTTGTTTTAAAAGAACCTGTGTTTACAGTCTTTTACACAAATTCTATAAACGAGGAGGCATGCTTTGCAGCACTCCAATGCCGACAAAAATGTATACAGAAAGAATTCTATATTTCTAGTCTCTGTGTTTTCACCTATATTTGATTGAATTGTGAAAAAAGTTAAATAAATTATCTTTTCAACATAATCTAAGAAAATTAAAAATCTTTAGTGTGATCCCGTTTATAATTCAAATGTAAATCATCATAGATATTTCTCTTATTTGTAAATTCAAATAATTTACATTTTAACTCTTTTCATCTTTTTTGTCCGCTGAAAATATTTGACATCGAATTATCAAAATACAATTTCTTATTAGAACTTTTGAGTGACAATCGAAAATCTTTATATCCTTTTCGCCCTATTTAAATAATTTGCATTTCAAATAAGCACACCCGAATTGTGTCATCTGCTTTTGACACGTTCCACATTAGTCATACAGAATATACTCACATCTTTGGAAAGGAATTCCTTTTCATATAGAGTCGATATGATTTCATATGTAAATTGGACCCCTTTCAAACAGTTCGATAAGAAACAATTTAATGGATTCATCGTTACAAATTCAGATGACAATATCCGAAAGGGGTTCAGGAATATAATAAATCATGTTAAACATTGAAATTGAATAAAATTGATAACTCTATAAAAAAAATTATCATAAATTTACTACAAGATTTCTTTAGCTATGTTTAATTAAGTATTCAACCCAAAACTGAAGATCAAGTGTTGTTAAAACTATAATGATGATACATATCACACACATATTTATTAGTTTAATTGACCCTTGAATAAATTATGATAAAATGTCATGTACAGAATAATCCTTAAGATGATTATTAAACATAAGATTACCATACATAAGATGATGTTCTTACCACACCTTTTATCAATAACAAAATTTAAGAACTTCATAATCATATCTCATATTCATTCGAAGTGGATATTGTTAATTATCTTTTCAGAGTAATCCAAAATGTTAATATGTTTGTTTCTTTAAATGATAACATTTTCTTCTTGAGATTTAATTGAATGTGACCCATTATCATTCATCATCCATCATCATCGATTCCAAATCCAACAATTTATATTGACAAATTTCTTAGTGAAGTTGAATTGGTGATCAAAATCAAGAAATTCGAAATATTTCTAGATCTTAATTTCCTTATTGAAATATTTATATTGTAAAAAAATGTTCTTAACGTCTAAGGTGAACTTTAAGTCTACCTGAATCTGTTATAAAATAAAGGAATCTTTGATGAAGTTGTTCTAGTCCACATTTCCACTATATAGCTCCCTATCGACCATGCATTTTTCTCTTGGAAGACTAATACATCTAATTTTATTCTTAAACGATAAAATACAATAGGAACTAGTTTCTAGATAGCCACAAATATCTTGAAATATTTTTGGTTAAGAGTTTCCATTTCAAACTGAATGATCAAATATAAGTGGACCGAAAGGATTGCAATCATTTTCTTTTCTTTTGTCGAGAAAATTTTGTATGTCAAAGTGATTCTTTGTCAGAAGCCACAATGGAAATAAAAAAGTGTTTTAGTTTGAAATACAATTCACCTGGAATTTAAAATGTTCAAATATTTTCGATTCACATAGAAAGAAAGAAATTTATTTGTTTTTCCCCTAAAACAATTTTATTAGATTTTGGGAAATTCTTCTGGTTTGAAAATCCTTTCCGGAAAATTTATTTTTGTAATATTTTTTTAGAATACAAAACACTAAACGAATAATTAAAAATTTGTTTTTTTTTAAATAAGAAAATACTTAAATTACTTTTATTCAAATTTTATTAAAAATCCATTAAAAAAGAGGAAACATATCACATACTAACAATGCGAATAAATTTCAAAGGTTTGGGTCTATGAATTTTACGATTTTATTAAAATAAAATCTACATATCAAAAGGTATCTGAATTTATTTTTAATAAAATATATTCAAATCATCAAGAGGGATACAATAACACTATAGAAAGGATTATAATATTCAGTATAACAATTGAATTGGTTATCATAAAGGTTTACTATATAAAATGGATATCCCTTTCCAACAATACGAATCTACCCGAAATGGGAAGTGATTTATACCATTTTAATTGGTAATACGAACAAAATACGATATCCATATTGTATAAAGCTGATTTTGAACTCATTTTGTCAGAATTTGGGGTGTTCAGACTATTATATAAATTATGAGTTAGATTACTATGACGTCCTTTTAGTAAAATAATGATTTCGAGTTGAAATCTTATTTAATTGCATTGTTTTTGGCTAGAGTAAAAATATATGTTTTTTTTGGATGCCTATAGCGGGTATTACCATAGAAATTATACTTAAATGATATTCATTGAAATCGGTTCTTAAATTCATTGAAAATATTTATTTGAAAATTATTATCCAAAAATTGCTATTAACTTTAAATATAAATCATTTTCGACTAACATAATTTGTAGTGGGGAGTTTATTATGCAACATAATTGCTAATTTCGAATTGTTATGAAATATATAAGTGAGTTATATTTATGTTCACAAAATTGTTTCAAAACTAATGGTTTGATTTTAATGATAAAATCCTTTTATATGAAAGTTTTATTGAAATAAATGTGGACTTTTACAATTGTTCTTGAAAAAATCTAACAATATTCTTTGAAAATGCTTCTTCCTTGCATATTCAAGATAATTGTTCTAATTTTGTTTGAGAAACATTAAGAAAATTTAGATACAATGGAATGAATTTTGTTGACAATTTAAATACACTTTTAGGGTAATTGAGTTAAGATAAAACCAAAACCGAAATCGCTTAATGACGCAGCAACAACATGTTGTGGTTGGTGGACATTTGTAAATTCCCAAAGCCCGATAAATGATATTTCTTTTCTTTATAGATATTGAAAGTATTGTGCATTAAAGTATTAAAAAAGAGCCAATTATTACTAGTGACTACATGCATGTTCGCTCAGCATGTTAATCGCATTGATGACAAATATATTGCACATTTATTTACTTAAGTGGAAATTGAATGTAATGCACATTTATTTATTTTTAAAGCTGATAAAAAATCTTTATTTGATTTTATATATATGGTATTATAATAATCAGAAAATATATCATTCATCGGTTGTTGGTAATTTTGGTTTTGAAGCATAACGTAGTATACCTATCGACGAGTAATGTCGTAATATTTTTGTACGAATTACTATTAAAAAGCGTATAAGCAAGACATTTTTAAAGTCTTATTTCAAATGAAATTTTGAGAATTTTATAAGATCGAAGAATACTGGAACTACAAAAATGTAACATATTTTCAACAATTTCTTTCATATAATTTTTATCTTCTGAGCATCATGGGAAGTTGGAAGAACGATTTAAAAATCGATTTATTGAATTGTTTTCATTTTATTAGTAGATATAATAAAGAAATTGTTACCATACTTAATTAGTATACAAATTCTTTACACCTTTATATGATGTTCTAAAAGGGGTAGTATTTTGATCCGACTGTCCTAATTTTTGCAATAAGAAATGTTTCTAAATAGCAGGTAAAAATGGCGCAAAATGTACTCAATTCTTATTAAAATACCTAAAGCAATATTGTAAAAATGATATCTTCCATAGGAACACCCTATGAAATCCTTAGATGCTAAAATAACTAAATTTCAATTTGCGACTAATACACAATTCATGCATATATGCAAATATTCTTATCAAAAATAAAAAAAACTTCATTTTCCATTTATAGCAATATCATCTTTTAGCTACAGTATTAATAAATCCTTCAATATTCCTGAAAATTGAAAAATCATTCTTTTGAATAAGAAATCCATAATACGAGTTAAGGGAATGAGACATTAAATAGGGTAATATTCAAATTAAAGAGTAAAATCCAATTTTATCAAACATTATATAAAACGAAAATGATTTATTGTGTATATTCTCTAACCTCAAATTCCAAAAAACCAATAATTATTGATAGGATAATATTATGCAGACAGCTATTTTGGTGTAGTCTACCAAAAATTTTCCATCATTTTCATGATGAGTTGACAGTTTCATGTCAGAGAAATTTTAATCACATCTCTGGAAAATATGTATATGAGAAGACAAGTCCCACCCGGAAAAACAGAAAGACCCAATGCTGTGGTATTGCCTATTTAAGCTTTTTTTTAAACCAAAAATTGGTAGTATATAACTTTTTACGCTCGAGACTTTAAAATCATATATTTTTTGACTACTTATGTTTCTCATATATGAACCAAATTCGATTTTTGGTATTTTTTGTCATTAGCGAAATGAATCTAGCAAATCATGATACATAAATTAATATCATTAGAATCGGATGATAGAGAGACAATATTTGATATTGATGTTCTAATGATGTTATATAAAATAAAGTTAATTAAAAATCGAGTTATATCGGAATGAAATGAAAATTTTGTATTAAATTCGTGCAAAGAATTTCAGTTTGTTATATTAAAGATACTCCCTTCTTTCGAAAATATGGTCTAGGTTTGGAATTTATTTGCAATTGATGTTTGGATTTTGCCAGAGCTTCTTGAGAACATACTAAAAAAATCGTCCTTCACTATCAAGTGTTAATATCAGTACGTTAGTTAAAATACATTTAATATTTAAATCTTAGGACGAGACTGTTCCTTTATGGTAAACGGCGAATATACCGATGGGCACCATATGAAATTACACCCGGTTTTGACCTTTTCACACTGATATTTCACTAATTATTCTCGCTCGACTACTTTCTGCGGCGGTTAATGATCGACTATTTTTCAATGGTAAGGGATATATAAATTTCTGTGTTGCCATAATCACCAACTGTATCCTATTTTGACGATGTAGCCGCCTTAAAGCAGGAATGTCTCATATAATTACTACAGTCGGGGCTTTCGACTGTACTTGATCCTCCCTCGTTAACGTCGATATTTTTTTATCATAATAGGTCTGTTTTATTTGCTACTTGTTCTGGGATAGAGCAAATTTTTACATTGAAAACAAAAACAACAAAAGAACAAATCCTACACTACTTTCAGAGCAGGTGTAAACTATTGCATCTGAATTAGTTCAGTTTTCTACCAAAAAAAGCGTATTAGCTAAACGTTTCTCATTTAATTACAATATGGTTGCTAAGCAGCGCTACAAACATTTGAATTAGAGCTTTCTCCTACTCCTGCTCGTTTTATTTGCCATTTACTCTGCTCCAGGGCAGGGTACGGCAAATAAAACAGACCTATTGTTATTTCGGATGGATGGAGTACAATTATAAAATTGACTTCGATAGAGTGCTTCAATATGCTCATTGCGTGTTTGAAAATTCACAGATAATTAAAAATTATCAAAAAAAAATAAAGGAAAAAACTTACTAAACACTTAAGACCATCCTTTCTCGATTGACGCAAACTTATAAAAGTTATATCATAAAAGTTGACCCAAATAACTTATATAAATGAATCCTTTTTACGTATTTCTTTATATTTAATTATGTTCTTCCAAGTTTCCTGTACGCATTAACAATTTTTAGGTTAGAACATTCAATTCATAGCAATCATCATAAATACAAAAATTAGTTGATCCCAAGGTAATACTGAATATCGTGAATATCGTGCGAAGACAACATTTAATGAATTCTATTAATCACATACTTTGCGAAAAAGAAAAAAGGAAGAAAACCACCAAAAATGTAGGTCTTTCTATCGATTATTAATCAATTGTGTTATGTTCTAATGTTTCGGCATGTTTCTAACAAGGAAGACAACATTCTTTCAAGTATGTCAGAATTGTGTGTGTTTTCATTAGTGCATGGTAGTTTGCCTGATTGACGTTAAACTTTCGATCAAATTACAGTCAGCAAAATTATATTAACTCGTATTTTCATTTGCTTCTTTGAGCAGATTCTCGCCTTTGAACAATAGTTCTTTAGGTAAAAGCTAAAATTTGTTTTAACGCTTTGTGCTTTAAATGGGAATGACGTTCCACTATTCCTTAAAATAAGATTATTTTCTTTGAAATCTTTTTACATTATAAATTTTTCGCCTAACAGCACTTTAATTCTATCGATGCTATTCGCTTCGGGTTTTAGATCAATCACACTCAAAAATTAATTGGAATTTAAATAAAATTTCTAAATAATTTAATAAAAGAAAATATGTAATTAAAATACCTTAAATTATTAACAGAAATATCGCCAGTGTCTAATCTTTGCCAGCTAAAAACAAAAAAAAAACTTGTTCATCTTTCGTCAGATAAGTAGAGCCTCCGAAGACTATGCATATTTGCGATCAAATTGCTTTCCACAGTTGCTTTTTTGAAAATATACATCTGTGTTTTCATGAAAGGCGTGCAATGCCCAAATATGCCCATATTTGCATTAATGAAAAGAGCTGGTATAAAAATATGTCTATGGAAAATATTTTTATGAGGAAAACCATACAAACACATACAAATCAAGAAAAAGAAATTAATTAGAAAAGTTTCATGTTTTTTTTGGGAAAATAATTTTTTCAACAATCTCCAGAAATTAGTTTAGGATGTCTATTTGGAAAGTTTTTCAAGCAGACGTATTTAATATGAATAAAAAGACTTAGTTTGATTAACACAATTTTCTTATTTTATAGATTGATCGAATAAATTGATAAAAGAGGAAATAAATAATATAAGAAATGGACTAAAGTTGGATAATTTCTTGAAGGAAAAAGTGTTTTAGATATGGTTTTTTTCCATATGCCATAAAATTTCCTAGATTGGAAAGCATGGTTGTTCTACTGTGAAAATTAATTATTATTTATTCCATTATATATATATATATATAGTCGAATCTCTGTTATCTGGAAATCTCTACTAAGTAGAAAAATCTACGATTTTACATTGAAGATATTATAATATTATTCCCTTAGCACTTTAAAATCTGGTGTATCGATGTATCTACAAAAACAAAGGCACCTTTTATTTATTTATATTTTCGGGATAAATTCTATTAAGCTCTATATTGCGGAATATTTCACTCTAATAATCGGGAAACTTATTCAGAATAATGCAAAAATGTTGTGCAATTGTAGGTTCCTATATCAAAAAGGGAGCACATCATTCGCAATTGTGGTTACTGTATTAAAGCTTATCCGAACTCAAATAGTTTTGTGTTCAATTTCGTTAGTAGAAATATTTTACACTTTTACGCTGAACCTAACAATGGGGTAATGAATTACTAAAGTGTAACGGTGTAAAAATATGACAGTTGTATAATTTGTTCTTGCATAGTAAAAATTTTTGACACTTTCACAATTTTCCAACGATACAAGATCAGATACAGCCGAAATTGAGTTCCCCAAATATGTATTTCTATTATCCGGAAAATCCTGTCACCGGATTATAATTCTTCTCCAGCATTCCGATTAAAAGAAATTTAACTGTATCTTCACATTCATAGCTAATACAAAATTCAATTCACACCAACTATTTGATATAGATCGTGATAATCAGAAATTTTATAGCCTATAACGCTATCTATAACTCCTTAGATTTAATGAAAATTTTATCGCTTTAATGCTGTTTGCTGAAAATTCTTCTAATTTCGAAGAGATTATGTAACATTTTCCATTTTATTTTATTCTCATAATATCTGGAACAATCTCATATTTCACAAATGAGGTCCATTAGAAATGTAATTCTATTAAAATTTGTGATACAAGCCACCAACCACCATTTCTTCCATTCAGTTTTATGTAATTGCATTTAATTCCAATTGCAGTCACGTACAAATTTTATTTTAACGAACAATTTCTAGAATAGTTCATCTATTATCTTTTGTAGTAAAATTCAAAGAAAAAAATTAAAGCTTATTCTGAGGAATTTTAAATTTTGATTAAAAATTTCTGAAACGATTTTAAAAGGCAATTGAAAAAAGTATGAAATTGTCTCAAATATTTATATATAACCAACACCAACGGAGCTACGAAGGCACTATCGAACATTTCGTTTGCGTTATACACTTATTGAAGATAATAATTAAACTATAGAAATGATATTTGTTTTTTCAACAAAACCATACAAATGCTAATTATTTGCAAAGAAGCAGAATTTTGTATTTATCATCTGACATTCTAAAGGATATATTTCTTTTAGTATTTGTCTCGCCATAGTAATAAATAGAGTCATTTCATATTGATTCATTTTGTTGTCTATAATTTCCAAAAGCAAATTCAATATTTTTTTTTGCAGAAACAACCATTTTCTTTCTTCATTGATGGTATTTTTTCTCTTTCATAATACTTATCCAAATACCAACTAATGCTGTACTAGCTTCCTGCATATACTATTTAAATCCCTTGCAAAATGGTTTTATCCTGTTCTTTTTTTCTTATTTGTCGAACAATGCAATGGGAATAATCACGAGTCGTTTGTTGTCATTCGATTGTATTTCAAGTTCATTACAAATTTCTTGTTGTCTATTACAAAATAAATAGAAGTAAAACTGGGAAAATGGAAAAGGGATTTCTTTTTATCTGTCCGTGATAGATTTCATTCTTTTCTTGTGTAAGAATGGTGATGGTATCGTACGACAAAAAAAAGTGTCGCGGAATATTTTAACGAGATCACGTGCCATTAGATCCTGTATGATATTATTAACATTTGAAGGGTGTAATCTAAAAATTGTATAAATAAGAGTTACTTATACACTAGATAGAGAAATAATATTATATGTTGGGTGTTTGATGGACATTTTAATATGATACTAATCTTTGAACAAAAAAAACTACTGAAATAACATTGACACGCTTCGAAACATATTATTGCTAAATAATTGCTAAATCACAGCTCTTTAAGAATTAGTGAGCTGAAGCTGCGTTTTAAATGCTTAAAAATATGAACAAATGTTGCTTGGGTACAATAGTGTGTTCTACAGAAAATATTATTAATGACCGCAATTATACTGGAAATTTGAATCAAAGACATACCTTTTTATTTGCCAAAAGTTCATTCATATTTTTTTTCATTAAATTATACATTTCTCAAAAAAAAAATGTGTATACTTATTTAAAGATCTTTCCCAACAGAAGAAGCCGACTCATAAATTTTCATAAACTTGGTATTTATGTATTTTTCACTATCTCTATTTCCTTCAATTGGGTGGGCCAAAAACTCAGCGTGTTTTTTCATGTGAATTATAAACTTTATTAAGCAACATATTGTATGACTTTTTACTATTTTCTTGTCAGAGCTATAATCCCGTCATTGTAGATTTTCTTGGCTTTCTAAGAGAAAACACGAAACAAGTCATTTTCACAGGCTCCTTTTGAACTCAAATTAACACCGTTTAAGGAGTCCTACAAAGTCCGAAACGAATAATATAGTCTATAGTGTAAGATCAGGAGTGGAATCATGTATTTCGATTAACACTAAATCGTATCGTAAAAGCATTGATGCAAATTAAGTTACACGATTTCACTCCAGAATTACACGACGGATGCATCAGAAGTTTCCATTCATTTTATTGACGAGTGATGAAAATTATATGTGGTCTAGCCTTATCATGGATTGATCAATACCGTCATCTATCAATTCTAGATCATTCTGTTTGATTTATGTTTCAACAATTAATTGTTAATCCTGAACAATCTCTCGTGCCGTAAAATGCTGGATCATGCTTTTTGATTGATGTTTGAACAATTATATTCAAGTTCATGAAATTAAGATTCTGAACAATCTCTCGTGCACATTGGATTCGTAATCAAAAAAGCTACTTTCTGGCACATCCAATGGCAGAAAGAATATATTGAAGATATTTCATTTACTTAAAAAACTTCCTTTATGCTTTCTTTCCCCTGTAAATTAATCTTTTTACATATTTTCTTTTTTTTCACCCGAATTTGTATTTTCCATGAACCATATTTTGAGCAATATAAATTGTTCTATATTAGCGCAGTTATAGTGACTTGTATAGCCTTTCATTTTTTAAACGTCAGGCGTTTATCAAAATTAGTTCAGACTGAATTTTTGTTTTTATTCATATCGTTTGTCTTCATTTATTAAGAAGGCACCTTAAAATATGTTCGTACTTCTTTTCTTTTTCAAAACTAAACTAAATAAAACCAAAATCTCAACATAAATATCGTGCATTTATTTCAAGATTACTGAATATTAAGTTTACGTAATATAAAATTGTAAATGTATTTTGTCTTTATCACTAGATTATTTAAAATATTTGAAGATTCACTGGAAAGATTTATAGGCGACAAATTAACCATGTAAGCTTCTTCCATCATTGTTTTTAAATGTTCATACAAGTAATAAAATAAATCATAAACTTCTCAATATAAGATGTCTTTCTGTTCCCAATTTTCCCCGTCTATATAGTTTATATGTCATCTTCACCACAATATTATGTCGTATATATTTTTAACATCATATAATTTCTAACAATAAATTCCACACATCATGCTCAATTTGTAATAATTAACACGTTGCCTTATAATCATCCATAACGCTAGGATATTATGTGTTGTTATCCTTTCTTAAGAACCAAATCATATAAACATTTGAAATAAGGATTTTCTAAATGATTTTGTTTGGCGCCTGGGAATCGTTAGGAACCTTCACATATGTACTTTTCATAAGCTTCCATTGTACATTCGTCTATTAATCTTATATTATGATGAAAGGAAACCAGACAATTCAAGAAATAACCGTTTATTTTCTTTTAGTTCTAAACTTATTCAGTAGGCAATTATGAGAAATAATTTGAAGAAAAGGAAAATCCTCTTAGAAAACTCCACTTGAAATATGTTATTGTACTAAAAGTATTTTGCTGCATTATTATCTCAACTTAATATTTCAAAGTATACTTTGTAGTTTATTGGAAAACTTCCAAAATATGGCTTCAATTTTAATATCATTTAAAAAGGCGACAAACTTCCAATTAATTCAGTTTTTTTGGCATCCAAAAGAAGTATTTATCTGGATCTGAAAAATATAATCAAATATTTAATTTTATATTATTTTTTAAATGTAAATTTTTCGGTATATAAAAATTATTATAGGGAATCATTTTTAAAGATGTTATTATATTCAGAAGAGACTTTACAAAATTGTTTTGTGTATGGACAGCATATAAATGGGTGCCAAGGAACTGATACTACTTATTTTAAGATACTATAAAAACTATTTTTCGTTGTTAAAAGAAAAAACTATCGGTAGTTAGGAAAATACTAAAAAGATCCTATAAGTATACTTATATAAACTTTCCACCTCCACGTCTAGTATAGTCTTCCTCTCTATGCCATTTCTTTTCATCAAGCTACCTTCCTTTATTTCGTTCATATCTTTCTTCAAATACAAAAATTAAAAAGCATCTTTATAGACCATCTTTATGAATCCACTCGAATCAAACCATCGAGGGTTGCTGTTGTATTACTTTAACATCTATTCAAGAGTATATATTCAAATTGATGTATTAAAACAATCCATCCTTCATCATCCAGTTAGTCCTTCTTTTACCCATAAAATTTTTGAAAGATTAGGAATATTTTCCGAGTTTTAAGGACATCCTTTTTGATTCTGAAAAATTGAGAATTAAAGAGTGGTGTTATTGTGAGTATGCTGGGAAACATTTTTTTGTTTTTGATCGATAAAATTATTTTCTAGAATATTCAATGAAAATGTTTATGATTTGAACAAGATTAGGCTGAAGTTTGGGAAGAATTTCTACTAATCGGATTATGTATGATTTCATCTCAAGAATTGCTCGATTGGAAATAATTTGGAAAATTTCATGAAGGTAGTCAAGTACATTCGACTAAATCTAGTAAACAAGTTAATCATTTCATTAAGTTCTTATACAAAACAACCAAAATTGAATTAGTTTTTCGAGATATCTTGAAGAGTTACTATTCTTTTTACAGAATATACTTCAAAAACTTATATAATATAAAGATAAAGTATTTTATAAGATAATAATAATACCAATTAAAATATTATTCGAAACGATAACATTTCAATGCTAAGAAATAACCTTTTCCTGTAATTTATAATGAAAAATCTATTTCAATTAATTTTAAGCACATTTAAACGTTTTCCTATTAAATAGATTACCTAAACAAATACAATAGTCACAAATGAATTTAAAGGATTAGTACAATAAATATTTTAATTGGGTTTTAAAGTTTCAGTTCATTTGATCTAAAAGCATGAAGGATTTTTTTTTTAATTTATAAATTTGAAAAGTTTTATTTAATATTAAAAAAAATCAATTAACAAAGTTACAATTGAAATTCGTAATTTATATCTTGAGTTGCTAGTTCGAATTACAAATGGATCACACTTCTAAGTAATGTTAACAAGTTCGAACTGTGAACAATTGAAAAAACATTTACTTGGAAAATGGTGCATTTAATTTGTACTGAAAATTTTCCGGATGCATTTTCGATTTTGTTTCATACAAACTTTCACGTGGTTATTTTTTTTTTGTGGAGTTTTAAAACTTATCAAAACACAAAAACGAAGAACTTGCAAGTTCTTCGATCAATTCTTATCGTTGAAAATATTTACTCTGGTTCTCTGAATCGAATCCGATGGCAAATAAAAAGTTTATGTTTGAATATAAAAATATTATAAGAACAAATTGAATCTATTTATTTACTGTTTAGAACTTTCTTTTCGAAAAGGAAAAAGAATGGAAAAATTGTCATTGATTCAAAATAGAATTTCGCGTTAACAAATTGTTTCCATTTATTTTGAAATAAACAATTTCACACTAAACGATTTTATTTATGTTTTTTTACAAAACTTTCCAAGAAAGAAATATGAAAATCCAATAAAATTTTCTTGAAAGTTAAAGCTCTTTTTAAATTTTCTGTTTACTTTTCATAATGATGTAGACTTTAATGAACCGCTCTAATTTCTAAGTATTCTTTTTCATAACACCTAATTTTATGAATAAATTTAATTTTCATTGTTGACATTTCTTCTGAAATTTTGACCTAAACTAACAAAAATGGAAAATCAAAAAATTCCTTTTAAAATTTCCACTTCCTTAATTTCGATGACTTACAAAAATTGTTGTTTACTTGAAGAAAAAGCCTTACTAACCAGAGCTTTTTAACTTAAAAGGAAAAAAGGCAAAATACTAGTCGTACTCCCTTACCGATGTAAATCTTAGTGTTCTGTTGTATCTGTTTTATGATTCGATACGGAATCACACAACTCTGCAACGATACACCGCGTTTTACAATGGTAAGAGGATTCTCATAGTATTAAAACTTGGGTTGTTGGTGGGTTATTTTCAAAATAAAAAGTGATCGTACTATATACCTTCTTTTTTTTACAATGAAGGAGAATTAATATTTGACTATGTGAAAACTCGAAAGGATCATTTTAATAATTTTCATTTATTAATTTAAATTACCAATTTAAACATAATTAAAATTGAAATTCAATATTAATATTATTTGAGTAAAAATAAGAACATAAATTGAATTTCATTTTAATTGCTTTCATCGATATGTTTCAAAAATATTACAAAATGAATTCCATTACTTTTATTTACGTTTTAAATAATATTTATACAAAAGATTTTAAATTTAGTTTATATGATATGATTTATGAATTGTTTGCCATTGTAATACGGTTTATGTAGCGATAATAACAAATTCTATAAGAATATAGAAAGTATTTGAATTTAAGCAAATATGATAAATAAATAAAATATATAAATTAATTTATGAAATCATTTACTTATAAAATAAACTATTAAAAAATTACATACAATTATATATGTATATTTGTTTAGGCTCAGGTTCCAATCTACCCTTCAAAGAGAAAATCTTACGAAATGCATACTTATGTGTTTCAATAAATTTTCATCAATAAATTACATTTTGACTATTTTCAGGCACTCATAAAAGAAATAAAACAAACGTACAAGCAAAGAAAATTATATTCTTTGATTCTTTATCTTGTATCAATGGAAATCTTTAAATCGCTATCACTGATAGCAATGTTTTTTTGGGAAAAATAAGCACGGTTACCATACATTTTATGTGTTCCTTCAAATAATTTCAGTGATAACAACATCGGGAATTCAAAGTCATAAGAACATAGATTTAAAAAATAATTTTTTTGATAAAGTGACATAGTGGCCGATAGAATTCCCAAAAAAACACAACATCGTAACAGTGCTGAATATTCTCAGAAATACACATCTAGTTTAAAAAAAACTGTTCTACCTTCTACATCTATGAAAGTACAAAATTTCAAAATCAATCCATAATGTAATCGTATCGTATTTCTGAGCAAATGTACATTCGTTCCAGAAACATTTTTTTTGTATCCAGATTTTTCATCTCAAAAGTACGATACAATTGGTCTAATTTCAAACCTGAATTTGTTTTAATTTGTATTCCTTTCATTCCTTTAAAACCAGGGACCGAAACCGTTGAAAATTTTGTCATGGTTTATGGATTTTTAAAAATACACATTGTGCTTCTAAGTGTATGAGGGGGTATGGTTTATTTTTAAAATGGAAACGTTACTGAAGTATATTACCTATAATTGCTTTGCTATTATTCAAAACGAATTTTAATATCATTTTACTATTACTTGGGTTGAAGTACAAGTTACTAATTGCTACAATGGTTTGAATTTGAACAATCTGTTGCTTATATATGTACATAAATATTCATTTAACCCAAAATTTAAAAATATTCTCTTAGGTTTGAATCCTTTTATCATCCATCAAATTAATCCGGAAGACCGAACTGATTTTGGTTTTGTGCGTAGTTTCTATAATTCTAAATTGCTTTTCTGGTTGTAGTTCGATTTCTTGAATTAATTCAGGATTTGCATCTTAGGATGATTTTTTATTAGACGGCTCAAAACATTTTCCGTCCCTGTTTTTAAAACATACTGTAGGAGTTATTTCGTAATTTTCTCATTTTTGCCTTTAATAACAATTTAACTACGACATTGTTTTATAATAAATTTGATTTCGTTAGAATTTTTCTTTGTAATTACATCACACCTTGAATCAAATGAGTTTTCATTTAGAATTCGTACAAACTAAATGATACTTTTGTGTATTCTCGTGAAGTTGGATGTCCTACTTGAATAGAATTTCCACAAAGTGAAAATTATATAAAATTAGATTTTAGACTAGGTCACGAATAATTTAATGAAAATAATTAGAAGTTATTTTTCTTTTTTGGTGAAAACAGAAAAACAATTTAAGCATTGTAATCTTTTTAATGAGGTGTAACTGTTTTGAAAATGTAGAAGATTTCTGGATTTGAATAAAAAAAATGAAATTTAAATTTGCTTAAAGTTCTTGTTATATTGAAAATAAAGGTTTTGCTTCTAATCGAACTTCTTCTTGAATAATAATAATGAATTTTGAAATTTGGTTTTATAAACTATAAATAAATTTGAACTATTTTCTAGCTTATAACTTACTAAAGCAAATTACTTTTGGATATAATTAATTTTGATATTTTAATAACTCCCTGAGGCTAAACCTAGAAAAGTTTTATAGATTTCTATAACCACTTTGTGTATAATAGCATTTATCAACTAAAAAGACTAACTAAACTGAACTATGTTAAAAATTACCACCGAATTTAGTTTAATAATATTATTATATAGTAGCAAACACCTTGTGCTCCTATTTCGAACGTAAATAGATTCTTAATACTATAAGATAATATATTAGGTTGTAGTTTAACTAAATTCCCAACATTTTTAGAGTGTCATTGTGTGGGTAATATATTCATGTTTTATATTATAATGTTAGGATAGTATCGAAATGTACGACAATCCCTCTGGGGGATATATTATCTCGTGGGTACAATGCTATTTAATACCCTAAAGTAGATTAAGGTCTCATAAAAAAGTATCTACATTATAATTCCCACCTGAACTAAAACTTAGGTATGTATCTAATGTAAATAAATCTAGGACACATTAAGTATTACGTAGGATATGGTCAAGTACAATGTATACTTTGTGTTGTAATACAAAATATATTAAAGTATGGTAAATTTAAATATTTTAGACACTAATTTAGAAAGTATTTATATCTGTTTTTGTCATAAAGAGAACGCTTTCTTTTGAGAGAAAAAAGAAAATTCATTTGATTTGATTAAAATTGTTGTGTGTGATCTAGTTGTCAATCTCATTTTAATCCATTATGAGCCATAGTCTGTAAAATACATAATCTAAGAAAAATGGGTGTAGTTTTACCTGCGTTCATTATGGGTCAATATGCAAAAAGTTTTTTACTAAAACAATTCTTAGTTGATTATAGCACAGATAAATAACAAAATTGTCTTTTATCTGTTCCCATCCAAGCCGCACACATGACATAGTCTTAACGAATCTTATGAGATTATCTATTATGATATAAGCCATCGTAAAATAATGCGTTGATTTGGCTAAGTGACCAGAGATTAGACGCGATCCGTTGACCTCTTATCCAATACCTCCTTTGGAGATGAAAGAAACAAAAAATTTCCGACAAAATAGGGACATAAAATTAATATTTTTGATTAAAAGGAAGAAAAAACCTTTAATTATAATTTCAGCAAACGAGAGAGCATAAATATCCTTACAGAATTGGTGCTAAGAAGGGAGGAATGGGACAAAAATCAACAGCAACAAAGTGTCATATAATTCTAAAAATAATCGGATGGCCGGTTACTCATCAATTTTCACATCTTCTTAGAAAATCACTTTTCTGTTTACTTAAGGCCAATCTCCACACAGCCGACATCCTATTCTGACGAGAAAATCAGAAAAGTAGAAACAGATGGACTTTTGCAATTTTCGCTAAGATTGATCGAATAAAAACATCAGAGTCTCTCCCCAAACAATTTATAATATTATGGGAAAATTAAGAACATTCCCTTCCATTTTATAGGAAAATGTAGTACCAAATTGTGTTTTTAGCCTTTATCATAAGGCTTAAATTCCTATCACATCTAAAAACAAGCTTTAGTGCAAAACGACGAAACTTCTATACGTATGTTCAAATCACGTTACCTTCCGAAAGCCTTTCTAAAAGAAAGCTATATGAATATGGGTATTCAGAGTATACGTAGTCCTTAGTTAATCACAACATTTGTTGTGATATACAGACAGACAGAGATTGGATAAAAATTATTGCAAACCATTTAGAATCTTATAAAACGTGAAGATTTGCAAAACAAATTATTTTATTTTTTATATACTTCAGTAGGTATTCGGTCACTTGAGACCATCCTGTGTAATCTGTCGCTAGAGACCGACCAATGGGAGCGAAGCATTTGTCTCTTTCTCTCCTGTGTCTTCTATCTCTGTCTATAGGTGTGGCAGGGGCGTGTGGGGAAATTGTGGTGGGGAGAGGGGCGTGGTAAATTCGACCAATACGGTTGGTGATGGCGGCACTTATTGTTGGCTTTGCGGTTGGTTGGTGGGGGAAAAAATGGCTGTTGCCACACCCCTGGGCTGTCGGGTTTTTAAATATGGCTGTCGACCAATTATTTTTAAACACGGCTGCCGACACATGTCAGGGCGTGGTATTTGGTGGATGTATTTTTTTTTTACAGGATTATTTAAACATCTGGTAATAATTAATTTTAAATTTATGGCCGTCGAAATATGAGTTGAAGCAGATGTTTTAAAAAACAATATGCTTTAAACATTACATATGTGGTACTTCGCGTGGGGGGTGGAAAAAGGTTTATGTATATTTTTTTCCAGCTGTATTAGTACAAAATTTAACCAGAATGCAATTAATTGTTTGTAGTAAATGCATGTAAGTTTATGGAAATAATATGAGGATCAACTGCGATCATTCGTCAAAACGCAAGTGTGGGAAAGAGATAAGGGGTTTCAATCGCTGAAATTTTGGTATAAAAGGGCCGAATTATCTGAAGATCAGTGATTTATTAAAATAAATTTCAATAGTACGGACGAAAGTAAAATGTTTAAAATAACTAGTGAACGGGAAGTTTTTGTGCGGCGGTTTAATTTGACCGGGTATAAAATTAATTTCCAAATTAGTTCGATACCCGAGAATGAAGACCCGACTCGTTGGATTAAATCAGCTATAGAAGGTGTTGTTGTTAAAGCCACAGAAGGTTTGGAACCAAGTGATTTTATTGGATTCACATTCTGTGGGAAGAGTTTTAACGAAAGAGGGCCGGGATGGGTGACTTTTAAACCTGTTCGTGAAGTCAAATTTGAGGATATCTGGGAAATGATTTCCAAAATTTTTCAGAGTAATTCTGAAGGAATGAGTACCGATAGATTTTGCTTAACTGCAACTTCGGTAAAAATGCCTGTGGGAAGAGGCCGGGAACGGCGATATAATAGTTTCGACGAGGAAAGTGCAAAGCGGAGAGGTATAGTCCAAATTAAAAATAAGGACAACCTATGTTTACCGCGTGCAATAGTTGTTGCAGTAGCAAATGTGGAAAAAAGTACTGATTACATTAAAATTAGAAGAAATGTAGACCAGTTGCAAACACAGGCTGTAGAGAAATTATTGACGGAAAGTCAAATTGAAATACCTACAGAAGGTGCTGGAATACCTGAGTTAACCAAATTTCAGCACCATTTAAAAGACTTTAAAATAACAGTATATCAGTATATCATCAACAAAAGTGGTACAGATGTATTGTTTGAAGGCAGTAACGACGGCAAACGAATAAATTTACTGTACCACGACGGACATTATAACGTGATTACCTCACTAACGGCAGCCTTCTGCTGCACATATTATTGTGAAATGTGTCATGTGAGGTACCAGGGTAAAAATGAGCATCGATGTGTTGGAGCCTGCCCATGTTGTCAACAAAGTCCACCCTGTGAAAAAGGCGTTCCAAATAAATATTGTGCAGCGTGCAATCGGTATTTTAGAGGAACTACATGTTTCGAAAATCATGTAAAAAGTGTTTGTGATAAACTAAAACGGTGTATGGAATGCCTGAAACTGTGTAAAAGAGACAGAATTCACGTGTGCGGGGAAATATTTTGTAAAAACTGTCAAAAACATGTCGCGAGTAATCACCTGTGCTTTATAAGTCCAAATGCGAGTAAAATGGATCTAAGTGACAATTTTTACGTATTTTACGACCTAGAAACGCGTCAAGAAAAAGTTCTAGGTGACGGGGAAGCAATAAAATTGCATGAACCGAATTTGTGCATTTTTTCTAAAAGATGTAATGTATGCATTAATGTGGAAGGACAATATTGTTGTGAAAAGTGCGGATATAGAGTGGAAATTTTACAACAAAACGTTATCGGAAGTTTCTTAAAATATTTATTAAATGTTCGAAAATTCCACAAACGTGTTATAGTGCTTGCACATAATGGGCAGGCATTTGATCACCAATTTATTTTGAATTATGTGCTGCAGAAAACAGATATCACACCGGAACTGATCATGCGAGGTACAAAAATTATATTGATGATTATTGGGAATATAAAGTTCATAGATTCGTTGAACTACTTCCCGATGCCACTGTCAAAAATACCACAAGCCTTTGGTCTGGCAGATAAATTTAAAAAAGGATACTTTCCCCACTTATTTAATACAATAAGTAATGAGAAATATATCGGAAAATTGCCAGCAGTTGAATTCTACAGTCCAAATACTATGAATGTTGATGATCGGAAATGCTTTCTACAATGGTATGAGGAACACAAAAATGACGAATTCAACATGCAGCGTGATCTAATAGATTACTGCAAGAGCGATGTGGAGATTCTAGCAGAAGGGTGTCTCAAATTTCGAAGTTTGATGCTGAGAGAATGTAATGTATGCCCATTCGCGGAAGCAGTAACGATAGCGTCTGCCTGTAATCTGGTATTCAGACGTAATTTCCTCCGACCGTATACAATCGGTCTAATACCAAAAACAGGCTATCGTGAAGATAAAATTGCATCGAAGGTTGCTATACAATGGTTGCTTTGGGAGGAAAAACAACGTAATATAAAAATCCGGCACGCGTACAACCAGAAAGAAGCTGTTATAAAGGGGGTAAAAGTTGATGGCTACTGCGAGGAGACGGGGCAAATTTTTGAATTTCACGGCTGTTATTACCACGGTCATCCCGCGTGTCTCACAAAAAATAGAGATGGTTCCCTGTATGGAGGCGGAGGCGATACATTAAATTCTCGATATGATTCAACAGTATTTAAAACTGAAAGGCTTCGATCGTCGGGATATGAGGTTATAGAAAAGTGGGAATGTGAATTCCGAAAAGAAATGTATGCTAACACGGAAATGAAAAGGTACGTGAGTAATCATTCTGTACTAGTTAGTGCTCCACTTAATCCTCGCGATGCATTTTTCGGTGGTCGGACAGGTAACGCCAGAACTTATTATAAATGTAAGTCAGGAGAAAAAATTAAATACATTGATGTATGTTCTCTCTACCCGTGGGTATGTAAAAACGGAAAATTCCCCATTGCCCATCCGAAATTATATGTTGGTAACCTGGAGTGCTCCAAGCTAAATTTAACAGAAATTGATGGTCTGATTAAATGCAAAATTTTACCACCACAAAATCTGTATCATCCTGTCTTACCGATGAAACAAAACCAAAAGTTAATGTTCTCATTATGCTTCACATGCAGTTTGGAAAAAAGTCAAGAGGATTGTACTCATGAAGAAAATGAAAGGGCATTAACTGGAACATGGGTATTGGATGAGGTAAATAAGGCCATTGAAAAGGGTTACCAACTGCTGGAAATTTATGAAATATGGTCTTATGAGGTGCGGCAAAAAAGAGATGGACTCTTCACAGAAATGATGAACAAATTCCTAAAAATGAAACAGGAAGCTTCTGGATGGCCTAGTACATGTGTTACAGAGGAGGAAAGACATGAATATGTAAAAGAATTCTTTGAGAATGAGGACATAGTATTAGAACCGGAAAAAATAGAAAAAAACCCTGGTTTAAGATCCACTGCTAAGCTGATATTAAATTCATTTTGGGGTAAATTTGGTCAGAGGGAAAACCAATCGAAAACCTCTATAATAACACAGCCAGCTGAATTATATACACTTTTATCGGATCCATCTAAAGCAGTTAATCATATTTTACCAGTTAATGATGAAACTCTGATTGTGAACTGGGAGTACAAAGAAGAGGCTGCAGATACTCTGACTACAATCAATGTATGTATAGCAGCCTACACTACTACACAAGCACGGTTGAAACTGTATTCATATCTGGAGAAATTGGGAGAAAGAGTATTATATTACGATACCGACTCTGTTATATACATCAGCAGAGATGGTGAATATGACCCCCCTGTTGGAAATTTTGCTGGAGATATGACTGATGAATTGGACTGTTACGGCACTGGCAGTTATATTGAAGAATTTGTGAGCGGAGGGCCAAAGAACTATGCATACCAGGTATTTTCAACAAAGGACAACAGTCGAAAAATGGTTTGTAAAGTAAAAGGCATTTGTTTAAACTATGAGGCGTCGAAATTGGTAAATTTTGAAAGTATGCGTGACATAATTTTAAACAGCGATGGAAAAGCGAGGCCAATCAAGAACATTTCTTCTAGTATACGGCGCACCGAAGATCATCGAATTATAACGACACCGGTGGTAAAACAATACAACGCCAGATCAGAAAAAAGGAAATTTTTGGAAAATTTTGATTCCATCCCCTATGGGTTCAAACACACCAGGCATTATTAAATAAAAATACTATTTTTAATAAAAATATATATTTAAGTGTAAATATAATTGCAAATATATATCGATTGTGAGAAAGATTATTTTTAAGTGTAAATATAATTGTAAAATAAAATGAATATTATTTCACATCGCGTCTATTTTATTTCTATCATTATTACATTGTATTACATACTGTTTTAGCAAATGAACATTTTGTAGGGCACAACATCCCCTATGAGCTAAACACCTCGGAGTTAGAGAATATCGCATCCTCAAAGTGTTTAAATTCGGACATCCACAGTAGTCTAAATCAAATACCGTTGCTCTATTTCCGAGAATTTCACTGAGATATTTTTTCTTCTCCGATCCTTTAACATAAATTATTTTATTTTTCAAATTCGTCTGTAAAAATTGTATCACGTGATTAATTGACGTGTATCCGCCCTCCCACGATAACCCATGATGATTTATGGAAAGCCAGGTAGCTTGAGTCTGCAGTGCTGATGGTAGTCTGTTAAATTCAAATGGCGGTTTTAGATGAAA
Source organism: Xylophagus ater (assembly GCA_963422695.1). NCBI lineage: Eukaryota > Metazoa > Arthropoda > Insecta > Diptera > Xylophagidae > Xylophagus > Xylophagus ater. The sequence goes on along the minus strand of OY730486.1, from coordinate 5,818,464 downwards.
ATGACATACTTCATTCGCATTGAACAGGATCGCAATTTCCTTAGGAATGAAACTATTACTTTCTCCTTTAAAACCTTGTAAATCGACGAAAATAACCATGTTTACTGCTTCAAGTACCAGCCTCAACTGATCTTGGCAGGGTTTCAAATGGCCCCACGTGTTGTCGCATACAGTTCTATATGATTTGACTATATTTTTATAAGAGTGCTTATAAACCGTTGCCTATTAATATGTAGCAAATTTGTCAGCTGTATCTTATTGCTACTATTGCATAATTATACTGCATTACATACTAGACGAAATGTGTTAATAAGAAAGTATACAGGCGTACCCCAGGATAGTTAATTTCACCCTGTTATTATCTGCATGGTTTTTTTTTTGCATTATGCGTGTTAACGTTAATGGGACTATATTTACATAACTCCCACCTTTCTTCTTTAAAATGAAAATCCGGTGATAATACATCAGGTTTTATTGAAAGAATCGACATCAGGAGGATTGAGGGCTGTTCTGTGACGAGTCTTACTGTATCGATTGTAAACTATCAAACTATTCAATATTTCGAACGCACAATCGACAATTGGTCCTTGTTGTTGTAAATCTGCACTAATACCCCCAAAATGGAGATTAAGACTTGCACAAACTTCGCAACATTCTTAATACCCCTTTTTTTTTTGTTAAACAGGGGGGTCAGTGCGAATTTTTTACAAAATTTTTTCAAACAGCACCTGTATTTCCTGTCCGCATAAAAAAATGATTTTAACACGACCTGTCTGCATCAGAACCGATTTCAACAGGACCTGTTCGTATCAGCACAGCGATTCAACAGGACCTGTTCGTATCAGAACCGTCTTTAACAAGACCTGCCGCATCAGAACTAATTTCAACAGGACCTGTTCGTATCAGCACTGCGTTATAACAGGGCCTGTCCGCATTAAAACTGCTTTCAACACGACCTGTCTGCATCAGAACCGATTTCAACAAGACCTGTTCGTATCAGCACTACGTGTTAATAAAGCCTGTCCGCATTAAAACTGCTTTTAACAAGACCTGTCCGTATCAGAACTGCCTTTAACAGGACCTGACTGTATCAGAACTGCTTTTAACAGGACCTGTCTGCATCAGAACCGGTTTCAACAGGACCTGTTCGTAGCAGCTTAGCGTTTCCACGGGACCTGTTCGTATCAGCACTGCGTTTTAACAGGGCCTGTCTGCATTAGAACTGCTTTCAACAAGACCTGTTCGTATCAGCACAGCGTTTTTATAGAGCCTGTCCGCATTAGAACTGCTTTTAACAAGACCTGTCCGTATCAGAACCGATTTCAAGAGGACCTGTCCGCATCAGAACCAATTTCAACAGGACCTACCCGTATCAAAACTGCCTTTAACAAGACCTGTCGGTATCAGCACTGCATTTTAACAGGGCCTGTCCGCATTAGAACTGCTTTCAACAAGACATGTTCGTATCAGCACTGCGTTTCAACAGGACCTGTTTGTATCAGAACCGTCTTTAACAAGACCTGTCCGCATCAGAACTGCTTTCAACAGGACCTGTCCGCATCAGAACCGATTTCAACATTGCCTGCCCGTATCGGAACTGCCTCTAACAAGACCTGTCGGTATCAGAACCGTCTTTAACAAGACCTGTCCGCATCAGAACTGCTTTCAACAGGACCTGTCCGCATCAGAACCGATTCCAACAGGACCTGTCCGTATCAGAACGGCCTCTAAGAAGACCTGTCGGTATCAGAACCGTCTTTAACAAGGCCTGTCCGCATCAGAACTGCTTTCAACAGGACCTGTCCGCATCAGAACCAACTTCAACAGGACCTGCCCGTATCAGAACTGTCTTTTAACAAGACCTGTCGGTATCAGAACCGTCTTTAACAAGACCTGTCCGCATCAGAACTGCTTTCAACAGGACCTGTCCGCATCAGAACCGATTCCAACAGGACCTGTCCGTATCAGAACGGCCTCTAAGAAGACCTGTCGGTATCAGAACCGTCTTTAACAAGGCCTGTCCGCATCAGAACTGCTTTCAACAGGACCTGTCCGCATCAGAACCAACTACAACAGGACCTGCCCGTATCAGAACTGTCTTTTAACAAGACCTGTCGGTATCAGAACTGATTTCAACAGGGTCTGCTCGTATCACAACTCCTGTTTTTTTAACAGGACCTTTCTGTTTGAAAAAATTTTGTAAAAAATTCGCACTGACCCCCCTGTTTAACAAAAAAAAAGGGGTATTAAGAATGTTGCGAAGTTTGTGCAAGTCTTAATCTCCATTTTGGGGGTATTAGTGCAGATTTACAACAACAAGGACCAATTGTCGATTGTGCGTTGGAAATATTGAATAGTTTGATAGTTTATAATCGATACAGTAAGACTCGTCACAGAACAGCCCTCAATCCTCAGTGAAATTCTCGGAAATAGAGCAACGGTATTTGATTTAGACTACTGTGGATGTCCGAATTTAAACACTTTGAGGATGCGATATTCTCTAACTCCGAGGTGTTTAGCTCATAGGGGATGTTGTGCCCTACAAAATGTTCATTTGCTAAAACAGTATGTAATACAATGTAATAATGATAGAAATAAAATAGACGCGATGTGAAATAATATTCATTTTATTTTACAATTATATTTACACTTAAAAATAATCTTTCTTACAATCGATATATATTTGCAATTATATTTACACTTAAATATATATTTTTATTAAAAATAGTATTTTTATTTAATAATGCCTGGTGTGTTTGAACCCATAGGGGATGGAATCAAAATTTTCCAAAAATTTCCTTTTTTCTGATCTGGCGTTGTATTGTTTTACCACCGGTGTCGTTATAATTCGATGATCTTCGGTGCGCCGTATACTAGAAGAAATGTTCTTGATTGGCCTCGCTTTTCCATCGCTGTTTAAAATTATGTCACGCATACTTTCAAAATTTACCAATTTCGACGCCTCATATTTTAAACAAATGCCTTTTACTTTACAAACCATTTTTCGACTGTTGTCCTTTGTTGAAAATACCTGGTATGCATAGTTCTTTGGCCCTCCGCTCACAAATTCTTCAATATAACTGCCAGTGCCGTAACAGTCCAATTCATCAGTCATATCTCCAGCAAAATTTCCAACAGGGGGGTCATATTCACCATCTCTGCTGATGTATATAACAGAGTCGGTATCGTAATATAATACTCTTTCTCCCAATTTCTCCAGATATGAATACAGTTTCAACCGTGCTTGTGTAGTAGTGTAGGCTGCTATACATACATTGATTGTAGTCAGAGTATCTGCAGCCTCTTCTTTGTACTCCCAGTTCACAATCAGAGTTTCATCATTAACTGGTAAAATATGATTAACTGCTTTAGATGGATCCGATAAAAGTGTATATAATTCAGCTGGCTGTGTTATTATAGAGGTTTTCGATTGGTTTTCCCTCTGACCAAATTTACCCCAAAATGAATTTAATATCAGCTTAGCAGTGGATCTTAAACCAGGGTTTTTTTCTATTTTTTCCGGTTCTAATACTATGTCCTCATTCTCAAAGAATTCTTTTACATATTCATGTCTTTCCTCCTCTGTAACACATGTACTAGGCCATCCAGAAGCTTCCTGTTTCATTTTTAGGAATTTGTTCATCATTTCTGTGAAGAGTCCATCTCTTTTTTGCCGCACCTCATAAGACCATATTTCATAAATTTCCAGCAGTTGGTAACCCTTTTCAATGGCCTTATTTACCTCATCCAATACCCATGTTCCAGTTAATGCCCTTTCATTTTCTTCATGAGTACAATCCTCTTGACTTTTTTCCAAACTGCATGTGAAGCATAATGAGAACATTAACTTTTGGTTTTGTTTCATCGGTAAGACAGGATGATACAGATTTTGTGGTGGTAAAATTTTGCATTTAATCAGACCATCAATTTCTGTTAAATTTAGCTTGGAGCACTCCAGGTTACCAACATATAATTTCGGATGGGCAATGGGGAATTTTCCGTTTTTACATACCCACGGGTAGAGAGAACATACATCAATGTATTTAATTTTTTCTCCTGACTTACATTTATAATAAGTTCTGGCGTTACCTGTCCGACCACCGAAAAATGCATCGCGAGGATTAAGTGGAGCACTAACTAGTACAGAATGATTACTCACGTACCTTTTCATTTCCGTGTTAGCATACATTTCTTTTCGGAATTCACATTCCCACTTTTCTATAACCTCATATCCCGACGATCGAAGCCTTTCAGTTTTAAATACTGTTGAATCATATCGAGAATTTAATGTATCGCCTCCGCCTCCATACAGGGAACCATCTCTATTTTTTGTGAGACACGCGGGATGACCGTGGTAATAACAGCCGTGAAATTCAAAAATTTGCCCCGTCTCCTCGCAGTAGCCATCAACTTTTACCCCCTTTATAACAGCTTCTTTCTGGTTGTACGCGTGCCGGATTTTTATATTACGTTGTTTTTCCTCCCAAAGCAACCATTGTATAGCAACCTTCGATGCAATTTTATCTTCACGATAGCCTGTTTTTGGTATTAGACCGATTGTATACGGTCGGAGGAAATTACGTCTGAATACCAGATTACAGGCAGACGCTATCGTTACTGCTTCCGCGAATGGGCATACATTACATTCTCTCAGCATCAAACTTCGAAATTTGAGACACCCTTCTGCTAGAATCTCCACATCGCTCTTGCAGTAATCTATTAGATCACGCTGCATGTTGAATTCGTCATTTTTGTGTTCCTCATACCATTGTAGAAAGCATTTCCGATCATCAACATTCATAGTATTTGGACTGTAGAATTCAACTGCTGGCAATTTTCCGATATATTTCTCATTACTTATTGTATTAAATAAGTGGGGAAAGTATCCTTTTTTAAATTTATCTGCCAGACCAAAGGCTTGTGGTATTTTTGACAGTGGCATCGGGAAGTAGTTCAACGAATCTATGAACTTTATATTCCCAATAATCATCAATATAATTTTTGTACCTCGCATGATCAGTTCCGGTGTGATATCTGTTTTCTGCAGCACATAATTCAAAATAAATTGGTGATCAAATGCCTGCCCATTATGTGCAAGCACTATAACACGTTTGTGGAATTTTCGCACATTTAATAAATATTTTAAGAAACTTCCGATAACGTTTTGTTGTAAAATTTCCACTCTATATCCGCACTTTTCACAACAATATTGTCCTTCCACATTAATGCATACATTACATCTTTTAGAAAAAATGCACAAATTCGGTTCATGCAATTTTATTGCTTCCCCGTCACCTAGAACTTTTTCTTGACGCGTTTCTAGGTCGTAAAATACGTAAAAATTGTCACTTAGATCCATTTTACTCGCATTTGGACTTATAAAGCACAGGTGATTACTCGCGACATGTTTTTGACAGTTTTTACAAAATATTTCCCCGCACACGTGAATTCTGTCTCTTTTACACAGTTTCAGGCATTCCATACACCGTTTTAGTTTATCACAAACACTTTTTACATGATTTTCGAAACATGTAGTTCCTCTAAAATACCGATTGCACGCTGCACAATATTTATTTGGAACGCCTTTTTCACAGGGTGGACTTTGTTGACAACATGGGCAGGCTCCAACACATTGATGCTCATTTTTACCCTGGTACCTCACATGACACATTTCACAATAATATGTGCAGCAGAAGGCTGCCGTTAGTGAGGTAATCACGTTATAATGTCCGTCGTGGTACAGTAAATTTATTCGTTTGCCGTCGTTACTGCCTTCAAACAATACATCTGTACCACTTTTGTTGATGATATACTGATATACTGTTATTTTAAAGTCTTTTAAATGGTGCTGAAATTTGGTTAACTCAGGTATTCCAGCACCTTCTGTAGGTATTTCAATTTGACTTTCCGTCAATAATTTCTCTACAGCCTGTGTTTGCAACTGGTCTACATTTCTTCTAATTTTAATGTAATCAGTACTTTTTTCCACATTTGCTACTGCAACAACTATTGCACGCGGTAAACATAGGTTGTCCTTATTTTTAATTTGGACTATACCTCTCCGCTTTGCACTTTCCTCGTCGAAACTATTATATCGCCGTTCCCGGCCTCTTCCCACAGGCATTTTTACCGAAGTTGCAGGTAAGCAAAATCTATCGGTACTCATTCCTTCAGAATTACTCTGAAAAATTTTGGAAATCATTTCCCAGATATCCTCAAATTTGACTTCACGAACAGGTTTAAAAGTCACCCATCCCGGCCCTCTTTCGTTAAAACTCTTCCCACAGAATGTGAATCCAATAAAATCACTTGGTTCCAAACCTTCTGTGGCTTTAACAACAACACCTTCTATAGCTGATTTAATCCAACGAGTCGGGTCTTCATTCTCGGGTATCGAACTAATTTGGAAATTAATTTTATACCCGGTCAAATTAAACCGCCGCACAAAAACTTCCCGTTCACTAGTTATTTTAAACATTTTACTTTCGTCCGTACTATTGAAATTTATTTTAATAAATCACTGATCTTCAGATAATTCGGCCCTTTTATACCAAAATTTCAGCGATTGAAACCCCTTATCTCTTTCCCACACTTGCGTTTTGACGAATGATCGCAGTTGATCCTCATATTATTTCCATAAACTTACATGCATTTACTACAAACAATTAATTGCATTCTGGTTAAATTTTGTACTAATACAGCTGGAAAAAAATATACATAAACCTTTTTCCACCCCCCACGCGAAGTACCACATATGTAATGTTTAAAGCATATTGTTTTTTAAAACATCTGCTTCAACTCATATTTCGACGGCCATAAATTTAAAATTAATTATTACCAGATGTTTAAATAATCCTGTAAAAAAAAAATACATCCACCAAATACCACGCCCTGACATGTGTCGGCAGCCGTGTTTAAAAATAATTGGTCGACAGCCATATTTAAAAACCCGACAGCCCAGGGGTGTGGCAACAGCCATTTTTTCCCCCACCAACCAACCGCAAAGCCAACAATAAGTGCCGCCATCACCAACCGTATTGGTCGAATTTACCACGCCCCTCTCCCCACCACAATTTCCCCACACGCCCCTGCCACACCTATAGACAGAGATAGAAGACACAGGAGAGAAAGAGACAAATGCTTCGCTCCCATTGGTCGGTCTCTAGCGACAGATTACACAGGATGGTCTCAAGTGACCGAATACCTACTTACTTCGTATAGAAGTTAAAAATTTAACTTGCGTAGACCATAAAAATCAATTCGTCATACAAGAACTTCCTATAAGAAAATTTGGTAGTGTGCGACGATATCGTATATTATTATTGTGAGAGTATGCAAATGCAGATGAAAACCCATAAATCAGATGAACAAGTTCCTCTGCATTTGAGGGGAATCATCTGGCAGATGAAGAATCAGATGGGGAAATTTGAACTGCAGACGACGTCAAAATTCGTAGGATGATTGTTTCTCCCTTTCTGTTTAACTAAATTTTGCATAAGTGCATCCCATACTTTTATTAGAATAAGATGTCGGCTGTGTGGAGATTGGCCTTTATACTGCGGCTTGGGTATGGAATTATGAGTAGTTTCCCAACTACATATGTATTCCTTTGATAGTTTTGCCTTTAATTACTACAAATTCAAGTTTGGATATGAATTTTTCCTTATCACTATCGCAACCATTAAACCATTTGTGGAAAAAATGATTCTCTATACAAAAATAAAAACATGTCCTTTGAGCTTTGAAGTGTTTCATATTTGATTATCTCAGCAGAACCGTTTTGATGTGCAATATTTTCTATTTTTTTTTTTTTTTTGTATATTTAATTTAATAATGTTCCAGTATACTGAAAATGTTTGATACTCACGACATTAATACTTGTATGAACACAATAAAATTCTCATTCAAAAAATGAAGTTCTGGAAATTTTATATGAAGATCCTTTGGAAAATTTCAATTCGAACTGGTTACCATGGAATATTTCATTTTTTGGGCTTCACTGAATTTGCTTTTTCGTTTATAATAAAATACTTGATATACTAAAAAGAGATTTGCAGAACAGCCACAGCAGACTTTGGTAGTCGGTTCATTCAAGATCGTGGAAAATTTTATAATAATAAAATTGAAAAAAATGAAATTTTATTCAAGTGTTCATTTATTAACGACCAAGTTTCTGAATAATTTTAATTTTAGAAAATTAAAATTTAACTTTTACAAACAATTATTTCATGTCCAAAAAAAGGGAGTCCCTATCAAAATCTTATTGTATTTCTATTCTCATTAAAAATTGTTTAATTAAATTTAAATTAATTGGAATAGAATATTTTTCTTCTTTTTTTTTTGAATTCAGCATCAAGTATGTTTCCTTTACATAAGTCAATATCTAATAGCTTATAAAGTCTCATTGACTTAATGAAATTTCCTGTTTTTAGTTTATAGGAAAATAACACAGAAGAGGGAGCTTTAAACTAAATAGATTTCTGTTTGTGGGAGAGATATTTAATTCAGTAACCTTTCATCTACCTAGACCTGACAATATAAAGGAAAGAAGAAACTTTTACATCCGAAGAAAGTCCATTCTTCTATCAAGAAGATGTTGTATCTTTATTTTTGTGTTTTATTACAATGATATCGCAAATATAACGATTGTAGAGATTAGAAGAAGGGATTCTGTAACTTTGTATCTGTATTTTATAATCAATCCAGAAGAATTCCACTTTCAAAATGTACTCAGTTAATTGCATTGAATCGGAGAAAGTTTCCTTAAAGAATTATATATATTGTGGGAAAAGTTTCGGGAAAGTATGAGAAAAAAAACGTAGAAAAATTGGTTAATTGTTTTTGAAAATTGTTTCCTTTAACATTTATATACTTTTGGCTAGGCTCAAACTTCTTTTTGAAATAATCTTTCCATTCAAAATAAGATAAAGTCAGAATGTGAAACTTATAAGCTACACCAAATTTATTTTTATTAGTTTTAACATATTTACGCGAACCGAAATAGTCGATCAGCCAATTTTGGTCACCTATGAAGACTTTGTAGGCCAGATTTTGTAGGCCAGATTTAACAATCTTCTCTTGAATTTTTTGAGCATTTCCTTGCAAAATTTCATACGACTTTTTTGTCAGCATCGGTCAAATCGTTAGGAACGAAGCGAGCAGACATTTGCCTTACAATTCAATGTTAATGTTAAATTGTATGTATTTGTTTCATGTCGATACGAAAGGATGACTTTATTTCAAGGTAGCAGTTCCCGGACGACTTCCTTAAAATTATCACTGAAATTCCCACGTTTATTGCGGAATTCTTGGAATCAGTTATGGTGCTTCAATATGGAAAGTGATAACCAGTCATTCCATATACTGCTGTTGAAACTCAATTGACTTTTCATCCTTTCGTCAAATTTTACGAAAATTTTGTTGATACTGGTTACACTAGAAATGTCCGATTCCCGAAACTTTTGCAGAAATCTAGGTAATATGTTTTTAGTTATATCAGCATTAATTGAATTGTTTCATTTAAGTTATATTAAGTTAAGTTAAGTTAAGAATAGTTTATGAACTCCAAAAAAAATAATATCCTTTTGATACGATTTTTGCTGAAAAGACGAGATTTTTCCAGTTAAGCTCCTTTCAATATAATTATATCTTTTTTTTAGCATTCCACATATTATGTACAAATATGTTGACTTTTTCTTTGATTGAGGTAAAAGTTTATCATAAGATCCGATTATCACATAGAAATAAAATTCGATTAAACTAATTCCATAAGGTGAGAAGATTAAATGAAGACAATATGATGACATATTAAAAAGGAATTCATTTTCTTTGGAAGTAGATATATCTGATTTTCAGATAGAAGAATATATATTTGCATAAGGATTTCTTATATCCTGAAAAGTGTATATAAGCAATTTTGAATGATTTTTTTTTTCCAAAATTTTTCTTCCATAATAAAATGCTTATATAAAACTTGATAACTTTTTATTTTGACTACCATATTCAAAGATATTGCAAGAAGAAAGCCAAGAAAGAAAGATTTTTTTTCTTCATTTTAAAGATTTTATAACAAGATCCGGAACAGAAGCCCATCTTTGATTGCCTATGGGCGGATGTTTGTAAGTTGTTAACAGGAAGTCAATTTATGCCTAACATCGCATCTCTTCTTTTTCAGATTCCTGGAACAGGATATGAAATTTCTGTTAAGTTGTTTTTCTTTCCTTTAGAATATGTGTTTCTTTTTATATTTTGTTTTTTTTTTCGTTTTAAAATTTTTTTTGTAAACCTCTCAATTCATATACTCTCAAGTTGTGTTGGGATTACTTGATAGTGGCGCCTTCAACTATAATAGTACTCTATGTCAGAAACATGCTCTTGATTTTTTTACGGAGTCTTTCAAGTATTATAGATATTGAATGTGTAATTTTAAAAGACTTTTCTTCAATAATATATTTATATGTTGGATTCGATAAATCAGTGATAAATCATAAATTTATTGAGCTATTGAAAATGACTAAAAGCTGTTCTTTCAATATTGTTTTACATAGATTTACATGTCAGCGAATTTATTATCTTGTGATTAGATACGTTGAATCGCAAGTAAAATTTGTGAATTTGATTAGAATATGACATAAAATTATGGGTCTTTTTCTTAAAGATTTTGGGAGTATTAAAGTTACCCTGAGCTCATAAAAGCACGCTTACAAGTTCGATTATCATAAATCAATATTTAAATATGTTTTAATTATAGAGATATATTAAAATCATGACGTTGTAACTATGTTAGTTCTGTAACTGATTACAAAATATGAATTTATGATATTGATTAGAAAATTAATTACTATATAAATTACCAGAACATCTTTATTGCTTGTTTGTGGATAATACAGTGCTTCCGAAATTGAAGGTAACTACCCTTCAAGTTAAACGTTCCTGTAGTTCTATTCTAATTGACATAAGTTATAGAAAAAAGAAACCGTATTCAACTTTTTATATTAATTTATAACCGAAGAACAAATTATATCATTTTTAAATTAACAAATTATACTATAGTAAATTTCTTAATACAATTATTTATGTAAAAGAGAATTCTATATGGAATTACTGTTAATTTTAAATATACGCAAAACATATCATCATTATTCTCATTTTAAATGCAAATTAAAAATACTCCAAATAATATTGATTGCTATTAAAAAGTCACTAATTTCATAAAACAATTTAAAAGAGTTATGGGAAATTCGAAAATTTACGTTTCATTATATAGGGTGTCCCAATAAAAGGGTCAGATTTCATTTGCGAAACTTGAAGTATGTGTATATTTCGGGTATTCTGCATTCTATAGATATCACCCATATCTCATTCGATGAGCAATTTAATAAAGAATTAAATCCTATTCGACATTTTCAAAAATATTCCTTTTTAGAACAGGAAATACAAAAATTCTCTAGTACGAAGGTGTACGAATATCTCAGGTATTCTGGGTCCTACAGGTATGATCCGTACCTCATTCGACGGGGAATGAAAGAATTAATGTAATAAAGAATGCTCCGAAAGAAACGAAAGACTTGAATTTTGTGTAGTTGGCTTTGTGACCACAGTAAGCGCTCGAAACTTGACAAACTGTCAATAATAATGTCGTTCCTTCGTGCATATTAATAGCAACAATGGCAGATGGCAAATATCAATATTTTAGTACTGTCAACTTAATGAAACGAAAATAACGCGAAATTTTAATCTGCCCCTATTATAGAGACACCTTATATATGAGTACGTAAAAGGACCCTAATTTGAATTTAATTTAATTTTTCAATTCAACGTTTTTTTGGAATAAACAAATTGAAATTCAATAATATTGTATAATATTATTTATTTAAGGCAATTCTCCCAACGAGATGTTTTTGAGAGGACTTTTGTGGTTGGAAAAAAAACTATATTTTAAAGTTATAATCATGAAATTTTTTATACATTTATTAATCTTTTAACTGAAATATTCACAAAAAGAACAAAAATTGTTTAGTGCATGCTTTGTACGTTCCGCGGAGTGATGTCCTGAAACACTCTTAACTATGATACACAGGATTCAGGTCATCTGAAACTTGAAAAACAAAAATATTACTAAATTTATATGAATGTGGTGAGAACTAACCTAATAGCATGGAAGTACTCCTTGACGTACGTCGCGAAGTACAGAAGGGTATTTATACTTTCCTATCGAAATATTTTAGGATTTTTGAAAAATATTCGTTATTTACTTGATATATATAAATTGTACATATATTTACTCGCTTTCTGACTAATGATTACATGTATGTTTTGTCTCCCTCGTACTAATGGAGATTTGATCAGTAATTTTGGCTGGTTCATTTGCTTTAGATAGTATTTCTTTTTTTAAAGAGATAAGTATTAGATCAGTGCTTCCCAAAGTAAGAATTTTAGATAGAATAAAGAAAAATGGCCAAATGTATTTTCAATATTGTAAAATTATTAATTATTCAAAACATTTCATCCTTTCGGAAGTCGTAAAAAATTGTAGTAGGTATTTGTTATCAGTTCTTAAGGTGAAGGTGTAGACCAAATTTTAACTCAATCGGTCTAATACTTGTCAATTCGGAAAACATAATGAGTTTTTGTTCGTGGAATAATACTTTTTTGTGGGTTTTCGCAATTCATTTATAAAATTTTGTAAGCATTTTCTCAAAACTATAAATTTTTCGGACAATTTAAAAAATCGATTTTTTGAAAGTTCTAAAGGACAATATTGCCTTATGAACTTCTCATACAAAAACAAAACTTTATTTGAAAACTTGATATTTCCACAAAAAACATTGAACCAATTTTTTGTTAAGTTTATTCCAATAATTAAAAAGTAAAATATATAATTACCATAAAAATATTTTGAATTTAGTGAAAATTTATATTTTCAAGTTTTGTTTTAAATTTTTGAAAATTTTCAAGTAACTTATTCGACATTAATTTTACGTTAAAAATGTATATAACTAAAATTTCAACTACTTTTCGTTTCAAATATGTTATTATTATTATTATTAAAATTTGAATTTTCCCTGAAAGTTTTTCCGTCTAGAAAATGATTTTCCAACTATTAAAATGTACACAAATTTATTTTCCATAATTCTAAAATTACTTTTGTTTCGGAATGTTATTTTCCGTTTTCGAAAAAATAATTTTGAGAACGTTATGGAGGTTGCTGAGTTTAGAAAAGAACAAATCCGATTCTACCACCAAAAACCAATCTACTTTATGGCCAACATGTGTCACTCTCATATATGAAAAGTTTTCAATTCTTTTAATATATCGATTTCTAATTTCTATAACTTTTAAATAGAAAACTCGTTTTGGAATGCATTTTCAATACTTAAATGAAAAATTGAAAAGTTTTTCAATAAACTTTTCTGAAAGAAGTTCAATTTTGAAAGTTTCAAAATTATTCAGAAAGTGTTTTATAAAATGATTTTCAGTTAAAATATCGTAAAAATTTCCAGTCAATCAAAAATATGTATCGGTTGTTTGAATGGAAGTATTTTTAATTTATTCTTAGGTTAAAACGAATTTGCGTTTTAAAAAAAAGAAAAGAAGTTAAATGAGAATTTACATATTAAAGTATGTATGAAAAAATCCAATAAAAATGTATTGAAAATAGGAAAACATTTCATTAGAACTTTATTCCGAATGGACACATTTCTTTCATACAAAAGATATTGAAAAATTCTGGAACAAGAAATAAATAATAAATTTTTGTTCCAAGAATTTTATGGCCAGAAAATAGGTTCTTAATTTAACTTAATCAATTGGCACATGGAAACATGATTATGATCAAATTCTAATACCATAAAATCCCAGATTATTTGTATCGCAAAATAAAACTAGACAACAAGACAATCCACAGGTAGTTTAGTATGTGACTAAATTACTTGCATTTCCATAAGAATACAATCCCCACTTTGTATAGTCTCTCATTCTTGCTAGCCTCATAAAAATTTCCTCCTTTGAAGGGTGACAGTAGATTATCCAACAGCAATTGCAGATTATCTTCTCGAATTACCTTTCAAATGAATTGCCAAGATAACGTTTGGAATACAAAAATGTATCGGCATGGTATATACATTTTGATCAACATATAAACCCAAGCCAGGATAAAATTATATTACATAAGATTATATTATATAGAGTTCACCACCCTCTCAACATCAATTTATCCCCCAAAATTTTTCTATGATGTGTTTGTTTTAAGAACTGACTTTATTCATTTCAAAGTGAATATATACGAAAAGGAATAAGTCCTAGGAAAACAGAAATAATTTTTTCATATCTCATTTTTAGGTTATTATCATTTTACAGTTGAAAAGATAACTTAAAAACAACACTACATTATCTAGACAGACTAACACATTCTATCCTTGACCTATCACCTTAAAGGCATTATTTATCGAACAGGATGTGACTTAAATTAGGAATTTTAGGAAAGAAATCTGTTTTCTTTTTATATAATCCTTTTGATATTATTTCGTTTCTTTATGGAACACCTTGTATTTTCGTAGTGTTATAGAAGAGAATTTTATATATGATCCTTTTCCAAAAAAAATTGGATGTTCAAATTTCAAGGCAATTCTATCGTAAAAACGTTTTATATATTTGGTTGAAATTCTACGCCACGTTTATACAATATAGCATACTGCTGCCTTAAAATTTGATATGGATTACAAAATTGTTTATATCACCAGGATAGATGATACTGCTTCAAAAGGTATGATATTATTATTACGGATATGAAAGTGACAAAAATTTTTGGGCTGGATATCAAATTTTGAGTGATTTTGAATTGTTGTTTATTGAAGCATTCTATAAAAGTTCGAAGAAGCTAATAATTCCTTGCATTGTGCATTTAATTAAATTTATTTAAACTTATAAATTGTTCATAATTTCCTGGGATATCTTGTTTTGTACTCTTTAAAATGTATTCTCATTTGATCCTTAACTTAAACTTATAGCGGGTCCCATCGAGAAGTTTCATTAAATTAGATAAACTGATCAAAGCTTGTATTTATCAAATAATTTTCTAATAATACATAATTATAAAAGATGAACCCAGATAAAAAATTTCAGTTGAATTATGTACATTTTGGTTCATTTTTCGTTGTGTCCCTTTCCCGAAATTCACCAAATTAAAATCTCTTCAGAAAAATTATCTAACAAATCAGTCTTCTTCATTATAATCAGTGGAGAGGTTTCCAAGATGAAAATAAGTCTCAGATTTTATAAATCACCATCTCAGGTCAATACCAAAAACAATTGAGATCTATTTCTCATAAAAACCGACTAGTTTACGGTTTCATTGTTGAATGCGTCGTTCGAGATATATCACGTAAACTTAATTTTAACACATGAGAAAGACAAATAGAGATACAGACCGACGATCAGACATTTTCTAAAATAAGTTTTTTCCAACATCAAGACGTGTAAATCCAATATCCGGCGGTCACAATTTTCTCCCATCATAAGGATTCGCATTCTGTGGGAAAAATTCGAAATAGGAATCATTTTACTGGATTCTAGAATTAAATGGAATTGCAGTTATTGTAGTTATTGAGTTATTGAGAAAGTCTTGTGAATCTCGTTACTAGAATTTATGATTTTTTAAGTTATACGAGTATTAAATCTACAACGTGTCAAAAGTGAATTTTCGTTTACAACTGCAATTTCGAATTGAATGCTTCGTTAAACAAATAATGTTTTAGTTTTATGTAGCTCTGCAGTTACATATGTTGTTACCATATATTAAATCATTATTAAAATTCTTTGAAAGCTGTTACAATTCTTAATTTAAACTCGTTTCTGTACAAATAGTTCTAATGTAGAACTTAATAAAATTTGTAGTTTACTAAAAGTATAATTAAGAAAATTTCATTGAAAAGTTTTTCTTTAGTTTTTCAATAATATGAAAATTAAACATATGTGGAACGCGTGTTCTTTATAAATATTCCGAAATATGAAACTTATGAAAAGTTGTTCTAAGTAAATTTATCAAAATTTTATAATACTTTTCAGAACTCTGTTTTAAGTTTTAATTACAAGTTATTCATATTTGTCGCTCTGATAGCAAAAAAGCTTTAAATTTGAATGTTTGAAATGTGTATCAAAACTTTTAATCTTAAGAACTAATATTGTATTTAGTTAGTTATTTAGGATGCCTGTTTGAATGGGAAATAGGAAAAATGTATGTAGCCTTAATGGGAATGGAGTGAATACAGGATGGATTTTATTTCAAACTTATTTGCTATAATTCGCTAAAAAATACTATTCTAATTTAGATTTCCTTAGGGAATAAAAATGTTCAATTGGAATGAAATTTCGTTATACAAATAACATAATATTGATTTTAATACCTTCCATGCAGGTCCGTACCAAGCGCAAATGCTGCTCAAGTTCGCAAGTTCTAACCATTTTATTCTTTATCATGGACGCCAGTAATCGTCATGAATAAAAAAAACAAGATTACGCATTTCATATTGAAATTTATGATATATTAGGATCCTTGTTGCACATGATTTTTTAATTATTTTAGTTCGTTAGTTAGTTAGTTGACAAGTTAGTTGACGAGAGAACGCATCTCAGGAATTTGTTGAGTGTACAATGATGCGTGGCCCATTGTCCCAACGGGTAGGATTGGTATGAATAATATGATTTTAGTTTTCGTTCAGCCTATTGCTTCCTAAAATTTTGTTCATGCAAACTTACCGCTACACGCAGCTTAAGTATACTACGTAATATTCTAACAACGGCCCTGTTTCTATGTTTAAGAAACTTTCAGGCAAAATTAGAACCCACAAATTTTCATTAAATAGACTAAACGTGGTAATATAGATATATTAACGGGACATGTTTAATTGCTTGTACCTTAATTAAGATATTTAATATGTTTTAAATCAAAAGAACTACTAAACATTTGTTATTTTTATCGCTATAGTTTTATCATCTATTACATAACTCCTTCTAACAGTTCAACATATAAGTAAAAGGATATCGATTGAAAGTGTAAACATCTTCACCCATTTTTATTCTTGTGATATAATGGAAATATATATAACACAATGTAGTATGATATACACCTGAACCGGTAGGCTTTGTATATGCTACATAATATTCTTTATTAAAAGCATAAATCCTTTAGGATAGGAATTTTTATTGCCACAAGCAGTTTATATTTTGTGGTTTTTATATGTGCTTTTCCTTTATAGAACTCATTTTTTTTCTTTTTGAAATTCATTGAATATGATCGTTTGTTAAAGTAAATTGCTTTTATTGGATTTTTATGATAGCCTCTATTAGGTCTTCACTGGAAGATGGAAAAGAAAATGCTTGAAATTCATAATGTTTTGGTATTTTTTATTTTGAAATAAATGCGACGAAAAGAAATTTTCGATAATAATAATTTGTATTTTGGTAATAAATTTGAAAAGAAAAATAAGAATTTTTTTTAAGGAAACATTAGTACAATATTTTCTAAATATTATAAATGGTTTTCGAGATCTTTCTCTTTAAAATTTTACATAAAATATTTACATTCAAATACTATTACTTTATTTCAGTACTTTCAAAAAATTTAAATGTTAAATTTACTGATACCAAATCAAAGCTTGAACCTATTCTAGTTATTGTAACAATATAAAACAATAAGCAAATACCCTTTTCTACTTCTTGTAGACCAAATATACAATACAATTTGTAATCCAAGTAAACTAAGTAAACGAGATACATTTAAACATATTTATAGTGAATGCAAACAATTTAACCTTCACTTTGCAAATGAAAACTTTACTTTACTTGCAACAAAAGAAAAGGCAAATATATTCATATATGTACCTATGGAGCCAAATCTAATAATGTTACCTAAATTTACCTAAGAGAAAAAAAGAACAACTTCCTTCTCTATATTGGAAAGCAAATCCTTTAAATAATAACTTTAACTATTTTTTTTTGGTAATCTATTCCACATATACTGTACCACAAAATGAATGTTCCTGTAGGATGGAATAAGATCTTCTTATATTTTAATAAAAAAATCCTAGAAGCTTATTACTTGTATATCCTGACAGCGTTTTAAAAATGTAGTCCGAAAATATTTCAGTGTCATTTTCTTCAGTATTTTTAATAATAATAATATTATTAAATAATATACAATAAAATATTATTGTTTGTGAAGAAATCCTTGTTTTATTTGATTAAAGATACTTGGAGTAGTATTAAAAAGCTTTATGAATACAATCTCTATTTTAAGAAATCCAGTTTAATTTTAATAAAAATTTAATGAAGTTGTAATTAAATGTCCCTTTTGAAGAAAACCTTTTTCAATTAATTCTTAAGTGTCATCTACTAATTTCTTCGTTTCTTTGGCATCACATCAAAGAGTTATTAGAAGCAGAAATTGTATGAATTTTAATTAATTATTTGTTAAAATTTTAATATCCTTCCTTCTGAACATATATTTTAGATTCAAATTCTTTTTCAAAGAAACACAGTTCCAATCGATTGTGTATATCGAATAATATTAATGATCATTGTTTTTTTTTAAATGAAAAACTTATATTTTTGTGCTAAATTCAAAGTTTGAATTTAAATTGCAAAATTTTCATTCAAATCCAATGTTCACAGTTTTCCCAATTCAATGCAAGAAGGATGTACTGATAATAAATCACAATCCTTGCAGGATGAATTTCTGTAAATAAAGATTTTTTTTTGTACGAAAGGTGAGAGATTCCATCAAAACAGCACGGATGTGACAGAAAGATAAACAATCATGTACAGAAAACCATTCGTTATCCCGATGAAATCGAAAGCTTTGATATGGAATAAAAAAGATCAAATCTCGATTTAGACATCTTTATTCACATATATTTCTTGTCGATTTGATTTTCTAAAGAATTGAATATAAACAAGTGTGATTGACTAGATGCAACATATTTCAATATGAATTGAAATTCCACAAATCCCAGTGTATCTTCTCTTACTCAATTGGATTATTATTTAAATGTGTGTTTTTATTTTCTTAATGCTTACACTATGTTCTTGTATAATTAAAATTTTTATTCACATTATCTCTATTTGCGTCCTTTTTAAATACATTTAAAGTCTTTGAAAGCACGTACCTTTATCCATAGTAAATTCCTTTTTATTTGACAGCATGATATCCAGCTTAGTGTACCGTTTACCCAAAAGAAACAAAAGCTTTTTTGTAACTTCCCTATAGAAAAGCATTATATCAAAGGGAATCATCACGAAAGGGTAATATTTTTCGTATTCAGTTACTTACTGCTCTTTTTTGATAATTCTTTCAAGAAACAATTTTAATATGAAACAGAGCTGTTTGGAGTCAATGTTTAAACAAAGTTCTTACGTTTAAACAGGTACCCTTCTATTATATACATTTTTTTAGCTTTCATTTTCCAAATTTTGCATTTACGCTTCTGTAGTTGACATTTATTTTGTGGCATGAGTTAAAATTGGGAGCATAGAAATGCAACATAGGGAACCAAGTGTTTTCAAAGGATTTCTACGTCTATTTTCCCGCAAGTTGAGAAAGAAAAGGGAAATATTTGCTTCAAGCGGAAATTAAATTCTTTGAAGCATTAATTAATATTAAATTTTATACAAATCACGTTTTGATCACACTGAGAAAATACAAGAGCCTAAAGGGAAATTTATATAAATTGGAAAATAATTTTGCATAGAAGTTCGGTAGTTTTTAAGTGGACCCAAATCAGGATAAAACTTGTTGTTTGAAAAATGTTTATTGTTTTTTAGTTTGATAGTTTAATTTTGTGAAACAGACACTTTAATGTCGTTTTATATTCTATAGAGAATGAAGTACAGTTCTGACAAGTGTACTAATTTTATACTACAAAATTTTAATTCATTTTTTTACACTTACTCCAACTAATATTTTCATGACACCTTGTTATGTAAAATGGTTCGCGTATGTTGACTATATCATTGTGGCTCAACCTTCCACCACATGCAGAAACCTTTAACTGATGATATTTTCATAAGAAAACCCTATAGATTTCTTTCGCGAAACCCAAGGATTCCGCAGAACACGGGAAGAATACCTATGAACTATATTATTAAGTGTGTACCCAGTAATTTTACATAACTATGTCGTTTCACTATTACAACAGCTGGGCGAGTAAATTATATTATATTAAAAACTATTTTTTCTTTTATATCAAGTTTTATATATACTCGTAGAGGCGTTAGATGGTTTAATCATCAGAAATTTTATCTCAGTTTGAATTGTGTTCTTATCAAAATGATAAAGTCTGTTTATTATTCCTTATCATACTTATCAATTGGCTATATGGCTACAGTTTCTGAAACGACGAACAAAAATAGTATATTTTTAGTAACCAAATAGTGATTTTCATTTAAGTTAAAATGATTTTCAGAAATGTTTTAAGTGTTTTAATAATCCTAATAACTTGTTTAAATCTTACGAATTCTTCGAAAATCTTAGGATTATTCACATCACCGAGCAAATCTCATCTTATAATTCATATGGGAGTAATAAAAGGATTAATTGAAAAAGGTCATGATGTAACTGTGGTAACAACTATTCCGCTCAGTGATCCTAATCCTAAATATCAACATATATACTTGAATACGAACAATGGTGGATCTTCAAGTGATTTTATTAAAAATATCACAAATAATCCTTCAACTCGTTTTAGTGCGATAAGTAACATGTTACATATACCTACATTAATTTTCGAGAATGTAAATACCTCACTGAATAATCCCAAATTGCAAAAACTAATGATCGAAGATTCATTTGATCTAATTTTACTTGGATATTATCTAAATGATTTCCAGTTAGGTGTTGCTGCACATTTCAAGTGTCCGGTTATTGTAATTTTCATGATACAGCCAATACTTCCAATTAAAAATATGATTGGGATTACACACGAAGCTTCGTATGTGCCAAATGTTTTCTTAGGATTAAAACAACCGATGCGATTTGTTGATCGAATTAAGAATTTCTTACTATGTACATTCGAAAAAATTGTGATGTGGTTTTTAAATATGCAAATGGAGTCATATTATATGTAAATCATAATTTTATTGTACATTATATTCAATGAATTAATATCTTATTATATTAGCTCAAATTTCCCTCCGAATAAATATCCATCTCTAGATGAAATGCGAAAAAATGTGTCATTAGTTTTAGTTAATCATCATTTCAGTCAAGGACCAATTCGACCGTATCTTCCTGCCCTTGTAGACATTGGAGGAATTCAAATAAAGAGCAAACCTGACCCACTTCCAAAAGTAATTACATACTATATATATTGAAGTATTATTATTTTAATAAATTTTAATTTTTACAGGACCTTCAAAAGGCTCTTGACTCAGCCAAAGATGGTGCAATTTATTTCAGTTTAGGTTCAAATGTTCGGAGCTCTGAATTAAATACGAATGTAATAAAAACGATGTACAATGTTTTAGCTAATCTCAAACAAACAGTGATATGGAAATGGGAAAGCGATAAAGTGCCTGGAAATGCTGGAAATATTGTTTTTAAAAAATGGTTGCCTCAAGATGATATTCTCGCTCATCCGAATGTGAAACTTTTCATATCGCATGGAGGACAAGGAAGTGTTATGGAATCTTTATATCATGCTGTTCCAATTCTTGGTCTTCCAATTTTTGCAGATCAATTCGGTAATATCAAATATGTGAAAAATTCCAATTTCGGATTAGGGTTGGATCACCAAACATTGACAGAGGAGATTTTTTCTAAAACTATAAAAGAAGTTTTAGAAAATCCCAAATATAAAAATGCTGTAAGGGAATTTTCCGAGTTGTATCGAGACAGACCACAAACTGCATCGGAAACTGCAACATTTTGGGTGGAATATGTGATCCGACACAAAGGTGCTCCACATTTACAAAGTCCTTCAGTTCATATGAACTATTTTCAGTTACAAAATTTAGACGTGATTGCGTTTTTAATAATTGTAATTTATTTAAGTTTTAAAATAATTGTATTTGTTATTAAGTTTGTATTTAGAAAAATATTTAAACGAAGTTCTAAAAAACCTCCTACAAAAGAGAAGAAGAAAACTGATTAAAGGATTTTCTAGTAAAATAGCCATTTAACTCATAGCTGGCAACTTATGTTGTTGCTACTTGGGAGATACTCGATCTAAAGTGTAAAGCTAGATCAATCTTTATAAAAGCTTTAATAAAACCATAAAAAGAAATTGCGAACCAAATATATATTGTCCATAGTTTAAAAATAAAACTTGAATAGTCGCAGATTCTTTACCAACGAAATTGTAAAAAATTAAGCTTGCTAATAAAATGATGCAATATAAAAAGATTCGCATTTTTTTCTTATATTTGTGTATCAAAAAATAACACCTCTGGTATTGGAAAAATGGCAAAAAATTGTTTATTATAAGTTCTTCTAAGCTTGATACTTTTTTCGAAATCAAACAAAACTACAAAAAACCCATTCAGCATTTTTTACATGAATGACAGTAAGATATTAAACTGGAATTCCAACCGAAAAAACTGATACAAATACTAATTCCAGATTGCTTGTATCTGAATATTTTTTACACCCGTAATCCTCAGAAAATTCCCGTCTATACGTATTTATTCCCTAAAAATATTTTAATGGACATTTGAGGCGAATCCTATATTAATTGAATTCCTAGTAGACGTATATTTGGATTTGTTAGGCATTAAGGTCGTTTATATTGTATTTATATGTTTCCTGGATAGAACTTGTTCAGTTAGGTTGAGTGGACACAATCTGTAAATTTGAATTAGAAAATATAAAGTCAACACAAAAAGAGGTTCGGAGATAAAGGTGATACTTTTTTGACGGGACTATTAAAGTTAAGTTTCGTTATTTTGGATGAAAGATAAAAGTTTAGAAATACCACTTAATTAAAGTTCTTGGTGAAGGTTTATTAATTTCGGCCAGAAGAATAAAATAAATTCCCTTTAAAAGTATGGTCGTCCGTTGGAAAAGGTTCTACCAGTTGTGACGTGCTTGTTTGTTTGCTGCCATTTGTCCAACGAATAGAAAAAGAATGCAGTTTTGGTTTTTTGCATGTTAATAGAAAGATTGTATCAAAACTTCCTTATAGCTTCTTTAATCTATGATATTAAGAAAATAATTGCTTATAAAAACGTTGCAAAAGAAAATACATTTGATTTTTTGTAATCTAAATATTTTATGTGAAAATTATAAATGCAATATAATAATATTTCAGCATGTTGTATAATATATGATTCCTCTCGGGAAGAGGGTCAGGTTTGCTCTTTATTTGAATTCCTCCTATGTCCACAAGGGCAGGAAGATAAGGCCGAATGGGTCCTTGACTGAAATAATGATTAACCAAAACTAATGACACATTTTTTCGTGCTTCATCTAAAGATGGATATTTACTCGGTTGAAAATTCGGGCTAAAATAATCGCAAATAATTTTATTCAATATAATAAATTATAAATTTTAATGATTTACTTGTAGTATTTGTTTGGCTCACTTTTCATAGGTATCAACCAAAACATAATATTTTCAAAAAGCCAAATTAAGAAATTCTTAATCGATAAAACCCATCGGTTGCTTTAAACCTAAGAAAGCCTGTGGAACATAGGATGGTTCTTGAGTGACATGAATCATATAGTTAATTGGTTCTGACGTGTAAATTACAGTTGCTGGACATTTAAAATGTGAAGCAACCCCTAATTGAAAGTCACTGAAACGATATCCAACTAGAACTAAATCAAATGATTCCTTTTCCATGCTTTTTGCATTTTCGGATGATTTAACGATATATTTACATTTTCTATAACTCTTGTAGTAAAAGTTAACGTTTGACTAAACTTTTCAAATATACCCGGAGGATTATTTGTTATATTTTTACCATTTCTCGTGATATTTCAGGAACTTCTATTAAAATGTGTTAATTTTCGGATTAGGATCACTGAGAGGAACATTAGTAACGACAGATACACCATGTCCTTTTTCTACTAACCCTTTTACTATGGACATGTGAATTATAACATGTGATTCATTTGGAGTTGGGAAGAATCCTAAAATTCTTGCCGAATTAACACAAGTTAAATAAGAAAAAGCGTAACACTTAAAACACGAAAAATATTGCGCTTGAAATCTACATATATACACCAGAAATTACAAAATATGGCAAATTCATGATATAAGCGGCTTGTTTTGTAAGAGTCCTTTGATATAAGCGACTTCATTGAAGTATTTATAATTCAAGTGACTTCAAAACGACTAACAAAAAAGTATACAATATTGATTTTATTGATTTCTTAATTCTATAAATTTAAAATTATTGATATTTATTCTGCAAAAAACAAAAAAAGGATTATTTGACCTTACTGACTCTAAAATTACTAAATCGGCGAAGTTAAAAAATAAACGTTTTGTACTTTTATATTTATCATTTGCATTAAGGAATTCTATGTTTCTATATTCTTGAAAATCCTGTTAAGTCATGATGATGATTTCGTATTTGAAATATATTTTCCATTGGTTATGTATAGAAGCTATATTCTTAGTCTATGGCAGAAGTTTAAAAAGAGCTAAACTGCAAGTCAGGAAAATTGAAAGAATTTTCATGTAACACGTAAAGGTTCTTACTCCATTAGAATCAACAGTATATGACCTGCAGTAAATGATAATGCAACATAACTGCAATATAACTAACATAGAAATCATGATTCATTAGTTCTATATAAAAGTTTGAGTTAGTAAATTCAAAATATGTACTCATATAGTGTACAGAAATGGAAGAGTATATTAATAATACATCGCCTTTGAAAATATCCGTCACTCAATTTACAAGCAAATTTAATTTAATTTATAAATGAAAGCTAAATAAAGGATATGATTGCAAATCAAATTATATTGGAAGTATACAATCCATTGGCGGCTTGTGAGTCTTGACTATTTACGGAAGTGAAGTGTCTAAAAAAAGGACATGCGATAGTTTAATAGACAAATGCATTCAAATTTCTACTTCACCCTAGAGACATTGTAATGGAAGTCGTAACCGAGTTTTATGTGTTTGGTTTCTCATAAGTCTGTTTCGATAGTTTAGTGAATCCTTGCAGCTTTCCTTACGCTTTCTAAGTTAAAAAGTGGAAAATGTTTTTCTATGAACGGCTTCCACAAATATTTATCAACGAAAATATAGAGCTGATATAACGATATCGAAAACCATGACAAACTTATAGAAATTTTGAATGTTTTGAGACCATATGCCAGAAATGAAACTAAAAAACATCCAAAGCTAATTATAATTGCATAACTTTGTTTCCTCAAATCGGTATATTAGTTTTTAAAGTACATGAAAATGATTTATGAACAGGTTCTGGTTTTTTTTATATAAGAAAGTAAATGTAGTTTTATTTGTTGGGTTTAGCTCCATCAGCCCTTAAGATAGAGCCGCGCCTGATACAATGATATACAATGACACTATTTAGAGAAAGAACACCCAAGCCAAGTGAATAAAATTCCATTCGATTTCTAATTAAAGTCATGTAGTTGATTTTAAATAAAATGGAAATCCATATTTAAGGACTTGCGTGTCCATAACAATTTATGTTGTCATAAAATAATTCTTTCGTTTTTTGAAATATGTATATTTTTATTGGAAAATAAAATTGTTTGGAAAAGTTTTTATTGATTTTATAACAAATTATTTAATTTCAAAAAGATTTTGGAAATATTAATCTGTGGTTGATTATTTTTTTATAGTTTCACAAAATTATTTAAAAATATTCCACTCTTTAGTTTTTCATTTGAATGGATTTTAAAGAACCGCAAAAAAAGAACAATCAAATCAACACTAAGCCATTATACTTGATTTCAACTCACTGTTGATCGCGGGCAAAAAGTCGGTAGACATGCTAGCTAACGAAGGAGGGAGTATAGCTCAGATAGTGTTTATGCTGACATCAACATACAAATGAAGGATAAAATTCTCAAGAAAACACACACACGCTGGTGCTACATTGAGGACATGGATTTTCAAAAAGGTTACGACCAAGGCTGTTCTCATAACAAGTCTAATATTATTATTAATTGGGATAGGAACAACGTCGTAACTAGAACTGAATATCGGCGGGGGGGAGGGGCAAAAGAGATCGTATCATTAGATATGTATCCTTCAATTTTTCTTGGGTGTTTATGGGGCTGGATAGGAACAAATTATGTAATTATACTTTTTATGATAATTTCAGATCACTGTTTGCTATGGACACTAGCTAAAAAGATAGGCTTGATACAGAATGATTTTTATGCCGGTATAACTGAAGACTGAAGATAAAACTCAGAATGATTAAATTTATTTCAAATAGTTTATTAAAAATACAAATTTCTTATGACTTCATAAAAACATGATTACTTGGGAATAAAAGTCTTTGAATATTTACAAGTTTTTTGTGATATCAAATTCATTTTTTGTTCCCTAGAAAAAGCTTTCAACGTGCGCTAACAGCATTACTTCATGCCTTACCATATCAAAGTTCATTTAAGCACAATTCATAAAAGAGGAAAAATGTTATCCACATTAAAAATTGTCCTTGACATCAACATAACAATAAAAAAATGAAAGCCTAACGAAAATTTGTACCACGATAATCTGGGGAATTCTTCTAAACACTCACAATATGGTTGTAATTTCAGGATGTTTCACAGCTTACTTTCATTGAGATACTCTCAAGGGAGTGATAACTTTGTTACGACTTTCAAATGGTGTAAAGAATTTTGTCGGTTTTCTATTTTGTATATTTATTTTTCCTTTTTTTCACTTTATTTCGTTCCGAAAAATCTTCAACTTTGTATTTTATATATTTGAAGCCTATAAGTATTTTGAGAAGTTCTGATATTAAATAAAGGAGAGACCTTTCCACGATATGCGCATATGACCAAAATATTTTCCAACTTGATTTCAACTAGGAAATAATGTTAGCAAGAATTGTTTAGCCCAAGTAACAATTATAAGTGCCTTTTAGTGCTTAAGTCAGCTGGGGTATTTAAACACCAATTTTGGCATTAACAACGCTTTATCCGCTTGTTAGGATTTGGTTCCTCCGATTATTTTTTAGTGTGTATAATTGTATTAACAGTGATTGATTACATAACTATTAATTATGCCCTATGGTAGGTATATTTTCGAACCACTAATATGTCGTTGTTAAATGCTTATCTAATTTAAAACTAACACGAGCATATAAACTTTGATGTTTACGTCCTGAAAATCTTTACGACTTTTATGAAACTCTTCTTCCATGATGATTCTTTTAAGAGATCTTGTAAAAACGGTGCACTTTTAACATCTAATGATACACGCTTCTTCGATTGAAATGCACGACTATTATTGCAGCAACCCTGAATTTACTTACCATAGTTATATAGTTTATAACCTCAGTAGCAGATAATTGAAATCACTTTTTAGTTTTTATATATTATTTATAAACTTAGTAATCTTTTCTCAAAATAATTTGTGTATAAAAGGAGGAGAAAAGATCAGTTTAAATCAGTTATAACAAAAAACATACTATACTAATAGACAATCCAACCATGATTAATTTTTTTTTCCATCTGTTTTCTTATCCGTGTGTAATAGAAAGCGCCTTATCACAATTGAAATCGTGATTTTTATTGGAAGAGATGATTAAATGGGACGCCATATTCAATCTGATATATTCCCCCAAACAAACTATTAATTATTATAACTCACCTGACTGGTGAGTTACAATAATTAATAGTTTGTGAAGTGAAACAAGAAAAAATATCTTACAATAAGTGTAAAAGAGCCCGCCCAGTTGTTCTCAAAGCAAAATGTAATAGCAAGAGAGAGAATGAAATATTTTAGAAACCTTCCATCGAATAGACGACATGACGTCATCATTTTTAAAATGCTTCAGATAATAAATATTTATGGCCTATGGTAGGTACTACCAGATGGTATATAGCGTGATTCATTCTTTACTTTTTTTTTAAATAAAAATAAAACACTTAGAATTGAATGCAAATATCAAATCTTTATTATCAACTTTAAGCACATAGTATGGCAATTAATGTTTGAAAATAATTTCCTTCAAATGTTGGCCGGCACTACGTTTCAGCTCGGCCAGTCTGGCGGTCCAATTTTCGATCACTCTCTCAAGCATTTCGACCGGAATCTCATGAATGACACGTGTAATGTTCGCTTCCAATGCTTCAATTGTCACTGGTTTATCGGCAAAGACTTTTGACTTTACATAGCCCCAAAGAAAAAAGTCCAAAGGTGTGATATCGCAGGATCTTGGTGGCCAATTCACTGGGCCAAAACGTGAAATTAATTGCTCACCGAAATGATTTTGCAATAAATCCATTGTAACACGGGCTGTATGGCTCGTAGCACCGTCTTGTTGAAACCAAATATCGTCGAGACCACGGGCTTCAATTTCAGGTACCAAAAAGTCCGTTATCATGGCACGATAGAGCTCACCATTGACGGTAATGTGGCCGCCGGCCGCATTTTTGAAGAAATATGGACCGATGATGCCCCGGTCCCATAAACCACACCAAATTGTTATTTTCAATGGATGTAATGGTAGCTCTTGAAACTCTTGTGGATCCTCATCATCCCAAATATGGCAATTTTGCTTATTAACGTAGCCATTAAGCCAGAAATGAGCCTCATCAGTGAACAAAATTTGGCTTGAAAATTCCGGATTTTCTTCGATGCGTTCAAGCGCCCATTCAGCAAACAAACGACGAAAACGAAAGTGACATGATGAATTGTCATACAATACTGAACAAAAACGACAAATCAGAATGACACTAGTCACGCGTGATCTGTCAAAAAAACCCTATTGAAAAAAAAGTAAGGTTTGAATCACACGTTATTAGTTTTAGAGAATCAAAAGTTTAATAGCTTTTTGCATGTATGTCCGTATACAAGATGACTCAAAAATGCGTTATCTTTTGATGAAATTGACAATGTGAGTTAGTTCTTCCTTAACTTAATTTGGTATTGTATTTTAACAAAATCGTCCCAGAGCGAGCAAAGTTATAAAGCAAAAAATAAGGTGACCAGTAAGTTTTGACGTTTTTTTCTTACGCTTTTTCAAATTTAATCGGCAGATTTTGTGGAGCAATTTTGTTTAAATTATTTACATGGGTTGACTACATAAATGCATGATACTATGTTAAGCTTCAGTAAATCGGTCCAAAGATATTGGAGAAAGAAATAGTTGTAGGAAAAAATGAGCCTGTTTACAAAGTTTTCTCAATGTATTGTAAAAACTTTTATACCGATTTGAATAAAAATTGTAAAATGCATTTATGATTAAAAGAGAGAAAGATGCTTCTAATGCAAATTATATTAGTAACGTGTTTCTTTATTTTAACCTTCGTGCTTCATGATTATTTTTCTTTTTCACACACTTGTCGCCTATGTGCTGGCCTGATGAAATATCTAGAAGGCATTGACTTGAACCACAATTGTAAAATATAGATTTTCAATATATGTACTGCAATTTTAATTAATAAGCATAAAGCCTATATTTTGCAATTTAAATATTTAAAAATAATTTTTTTCACAAATTTATGAAATTATATTTTAATATTCAATAAAGATATTTGAGGATTTCCTAGTATTTATTTTATTTTACACCTAATTTATTTTAAAAATAAAAAATTTTTGATTTGCTTTTAAAATATTTGAAAAATTACATTTAAGTTCTGATTTGATTTCGGAATAATAGTTAAATATAAGATTCATTATGTGTGAAGTATTTTTAGGAAGCAAATATCCCTTCGTAGAAATAGATTCACGAATAAACGTCCTTTTAGCAATAATAATGGAAATTCCATCTACAGTTGCTAGTTTTGCAAGGATTTCTTCCAATGATTTTGTCTTTATATATTTTAAAATGGAATTTTGATTCCCTGAAATAGAGATGTGTCCGTGGATGATATACTTGGCGCGTTGAATTTATTGTTCTTGGTAACTAAATCTATTCCATGTAGTATATGCAAATGATGATTCATTCCACTTTTAGAACCTCCCTTTCTCATAATCCTTATTAGTAGAATCAATGGTAAAATAAAATCTCCAAGTTCTTTCTGTTGACATTTTTTTTTTCTAATAACCCTTTAATATTTTAAATTCTATATCAATAAAAAATAAATAATTGTTATTGAAATTTAATTAAACTTACTTTAATTCACAAAGAAACTGCAATCTGTAACAGAGGGCTTTACATATAATTACAGTGTGACCCAAAAGTCACACGGTGCAGCGCAAGCAGACGACTGAGCGCAGCACGTCTAGCTTATTGGGCTAGCTAGCTCGCCATTGCGCCTGGTTCGTCATTTCCCACCATCTTTCATCGCGTATACATTTAAATTATATGCGTGCTGATAAATTTTTATATGTCGTAAAGACTTTATGATGATAGCGTAAGCCATCAAGCAAGGAATATTCGGTTTTCGCGAAAATATCCGAATAACTGGACGGTTCATTAATTTTTTGGTCACCGAACTAGACCAACTCCTTGTGTTGGCCTTCGTGAAGCATGTCGGGGCCAATAGGCCGAGATGTGGTGCCAATCGGTCTTATTTAGGCCTCGTCCTACCCTTTTTGGACCAAGAAATAAAATCTTGTCCCCCATGACCGTGCCTGCCCCTTTTAATGGACATGATCCGTTCATCGATTTTCACAAAATTTCAAAACACGATTATTTGAACAATTGTAACCGTAATAATTCGGCATCGAAGTGTTGCTAGAGCAACACTTTGATCAAACAAACACTTCTGTCTTGTGGCAGAAAGCGCGTTTTATGGTGTAGCAAGAACGTAACTTGAAATTGCACGCCCAGCTGCTTGCACTAGCTAGCTCGTTGGATGGGGTGGGCCGTTACCTTCTGCCA
Organism: Xylophagus ater; assembly: GCA_963422695.1. Lineage (NCBI taxonomy): Eukaryota > Metazoa > Arthropoda > Insecta > Diptera > Xylophagidae > Xylophagus > Xylophagus ater. Next base: position 5,787,479 of record OY730486.1, on the reverse strand, counting down.
TATGCCGTCACCTACAAATAACTTTTATACGTGCAGAAAACAAAATTTGTTGGGCTAGCAAGAGGGCTGGAGATGTGATAATAATAATTCACACCCTCTCAGGTCACTAGCGGAATGGGAGAACAAATGTCTAAAGTAAAATAAAAGAGAATTATGTGTGACTTATATCACGAAGAAAAAAAGAGATGGCAAGTTATTATAGGATAGGTTAATTTTGCATTGAAAACCCACGAAACGGAATTTAATTAAAATCCGAAGCAAATTGTTCCTGTATTGTCGGCAGATGTTTTTGCCAACACCGGGCCCTTTATCCCACTCAAAGGGCTAGTCACATACACTACCCTTTGTGGATTGCATCCAGCACTGGAAATATGCCTGAAGATTGCGATCCCAACAACCTGTAAAAAAGTAAAAAAACCAGCAAATTCCTTACGGCCCCGTGATCCTCGGCCGTCACTACTTACACTCATTATTCTTTTAAGTATCCATTTCATCCATTATTGCATCAAACTTCATAAGAAAGTACTCAGGATACGCGGTGATGAAAATCGAAAACGGAAAACAACTATGAGAAAAGTAATTTTTCAAAAAGGAAAACCAAGCAAAGAAATCAAACACATGATATTTCATTAACGATATGTTGTTTTATTTTAATTTTTAAAGACAAATGCAAAACAACCAATATGCAAGGCAGTAAAGAAAATAATAAATTACAGCTACAGAAAAAAAAATTTAGATATATAAAAAATTTAATTGTTTATAGTATTCTTAAATTAAATAAAAAAAAAAAGTTTTAGAATAATTTCAATTTAAAAGTAATTTAGAAAACTATTAAATAAAGGAAAACCCAAAAGAAAATTAGACTTTTTAGTATCGAGGGAAAAAATGTATGAAATAATAAAATTTTGGAAATACTTACGGTATTCCGCTTTCCAAAATGGCCTTCCTGGAGCAATGTATCTGTATGAAAAAAAATGGAAATATATGGCACTACGGATGCTCCTTTACGGTTAGAAAAGGTGCCGCTACATATACGTTCTTTGAGGTCAGTGGACTTATTTAACTTATATATTATTTTGTATCACAGAACGTATTACGGGGAAGACGAACCAGTTTCTCGAATGCTCGAATACAAATGCTCGCAGTTTCGATTTCTGTCTTAGCAAAATCAATTTCAAGAAGTTCTTATATAATTCTAACGCTTGAAGTAAGCAATTAAAAAAAAAATTTCTTAAGTCTCTTAATTCGTTAGTATTTCTTAAATATTTTTACTTTAAGACAAAAAAACAATTAAATTGGATCAAATAAAAGTTTAAATAGTTATATCTAGTTTTAAAGTTTAATTTTTGAAAATAAATAAATTAATTAATAAATACATTGAATTTCCTGGCACGATCACAAATTTCAGTTGAACATCTTGTAATGTAATTAATATTTCTAATTTTAACAAATTTTAAAAATTATCTTTTATTACAAAAACTTCAGCTATGAAAATCGTTATTGAACTCCAAAATGTTAAACATTTTCGCTTATTGAATTGAGTTTTGATTTAGATCCGGACTCGACTCAGACTCGTACTCTCCAAGTCCTAAAAACCCGAGTTTTCAGAAACCCTAGTCGTTGTATTTTTTTGATCCGTAACTGCAAAGCATATGTTGAATGCAATATGCGAATCCTTGTTGTAATCCATTGTTGAAAATTTTTCAAAAGAATTTCTTTTTACTTTCCCGATAAACGAATGTTTATAGGAAAGTACTATAATCGTGCGAAAACCTAACTTTTGATCTAGAAGGGCTAGGAAGATGAAAATAAGTGCAAAATCCGATTCGTCATAAATAATTAGCCCCATGTCCGTCCGTCCGTCCGTCCGTCCGCTTTTTTAAATCGCTAATAAAATCTGAATGGATGGTCCGATTTCCATGAAACTTTCACCATTTTGGTGTTGCATCAAATGCCAGATGGTGTTAGATTTTGGGCGAAAGTAATTAATGGCTACACTATTTGGTAACGCTTTTTTTGTCTAAAAACGACAAAATTTTGTCCGCATGGTTCAGACTAAACTGTTGGGCCAATTTCGATAAAATTTACACAGTTCATGTATTTGATCCTAACTTAGATCTGATTAGTTTTTGGGCCATATTCGACTATGACAACACTGTCTTAATATACATTTTGTCCAAATATAGTCTATTTTTGCACTTGTTGTAAAACCGAAACTGCTCGTCCAATTTTGATGATCTTTGCACAGTTTGTGTACTATATTCGAAATCAGAACATATTAACTTTTCAACGGAATTTACATCTGGCAACACTAATGCGCAAAACTTTTTTTAAAAAATGTTGTGGCGGAAATATAGAAACTTCCCTAATTCGGTTAATAACAGTCGGATTTTAATGAAACTTTGAATGTACGTTTGGGATGGACCAACCGAAAAAATAAAATATGTCCACCAGCGGTGGGGGATTGTGGGGGGCTGAAAAAGAAAAACTTCAATAATTCACTCAACAATAGGCAGATTTTCTTTAAACTTGGTGTGTACATTCTGGATAGCGCAAGTGAGAGGATAGGGTACGTCTCCCCTCGGTGGGGGTTGCGGGAGGGTGAAATACAAAAACCCTAATATTAATGAAATATAGAAACTTCCTTAATTCGGCCAATAATAGTCGGATTTTAATGAAACTTCGAATGTACGGTTGGAATGGATGAGCTGAAAAAATAAAATATGTCTCCCCGCGGTGGGGGTTGTGGAGGGCTGAAAAAAGAAAACTTCAATAATTCACTCAATAATAGGCAGATTTTCTTTAAACTTGGTGTGTACATTCTGGATAGGGCAAGTGTAAAGATAGAATGCGTCTCCCCTCGGTGGAGGTTGCGGAAGGGTGATATAAAGAAACCTTAATAATTCGGTCAATAACCGGCGGATTTTAATGAAACTTGGAATGTACATTTAGGATGAGCAAACTGAAAATATAAAATGCCTCCCCTCGATGGGGGATTGTGGGGGCCTGAAATAGAAAAACTTTAAGAATTCACTCAATAATGGGCGAATTTTCTTAAAACTTAGTCTATACATTTTGGATAGGCCAACTGGAAAGATAGAATGCGACTCCCCTCTGTGGGGGTTACGGGAATGCAAAATAAAAAAACCCTAATAATTCGGCTAATACTAGTCACATTTTCATGCAACTTGGAATGTACATTTATAATAGGAGAACTGAAATGAATATTTGATGACATTATCGGGAAAGTCCATAGTGGTCCGGCCGATATAGAGAAAATGTGAATTCACTACTATGGTTTGCTTTGCTCATTTTTTTTTCTGTCTTAAAAATGTTCTCCTTAAATTTTTGCCAAAACCTAAAAAACTCTTAATTTTCAGAAAAAAGAAACCCAAATAAAGATTTTTTGAAAACAACAGTTTTGGATTTTGTTATTAGAATTTGTTTAATTATGTCCATATTTGTATGGCCAATAGTAGGTACTACTAGGTTACTAGGTTTTTAATTTTCAATTTTCAACTACAGTGTCGTTAACAGCTATAGATGTGTAGAGAATCAAAAGTTATATTGATATGTTAAATTTTAGTAAAATCGGTCCAAGAATAGGATAAGTTTGTCCATAAAGTTTTTTTGAAGCCCTTTGGCAGAAATGGGTTACAAAAACAGCCAAAACTAATTATATTTCAAAGTTTTTTCTGCATAACTTTGTTTCCTGTTTTTCAAATTTGCTCTAATTTGCAGGTAGTCTGGGATCTAATAACTTAAATATCTTCTGCAAATTTTATTAAATTCGGTGTATTGGTTTTTAAAGTACATCCAAAAATGTCTGGCTTCCCTGGTTTTTACTTAATAACTTCGCTCCCTCTTGGTCGACAATTTTAAAATCTGCGACAAGGAATGAAAATATACACGTTGCTATTGCATATTCAAAGATTGGTTGATTAGGTGTTAGATAGCCAAGCGGTAGAGTTTCTGTTTAGGTGGATGGAGCAAATTGTCGTGATAGTGTTGCTATCTAATGTTTTTTTCTTTTTCTAGTTTGTTTTATTCTTCCGCGACATAAAATTTACATGAAAGTGAAGTTTGTGACTTTGGAGTATATGTCATAGTTCAAATTCGTTCGTTTCTCATGTAGCTTGAAAATGTAATTATAGAACATAATTTTACCAGGATGATATGGTTAGAAATAGTTGACACATTCATTAGGAATTATAGTTGGTATGATATTAAGTTATGTTTTATGGTTAAAGACTGGAAATCATGACAGGACAAAAGTAAGTCATCATGACGCAAGGATTTCATTTGTTTTAAACGATTTTTGTTAAATCATGTCAGAGTTTGTTTTGGTACTAAGAATGACATTATATAATTAATATATTATAAATGAGAAAAAGGAGAAAATAGAGAATGTTGTAGCCTAACGAAGTGAAAAAGTATATGTCTTTTATGGTATAAGTTCCTAAAGAAAAGATTTCTGCATCAAATCAAAACTGATCACAGTGTTGTTGTTTTATCGTTTGTTGGGAAAATTTTAAATATTTTTGTGAATATGAATGCCCCTTTTCATCGAAATCAGAAATTCTAAACAGGTCTAAAATGTTTTTCTTTTCGTAGTTTCGGTGATAAGTCATTAGGCATAAATCATGTGCTAGACCTTCCTGGATATATTACAGAATTACATAATTTCAATACATATTCATATATACACCTCCGGTATAATAATCATGAATAGGATAGAAACTTAATATTTGTGTTAAGAAAAATACGTCACTATGATTTTGCTCTTTTGAATCCTAATTTATTAGGTATTCATAGCTTTCAAATAGCCGAAATTGCTTCCAAAAACACGTTAAATTAAAACACTTTTCAATTCATACAATTCCTAAAGGGATAGAATCCTTCCTATGGGTAAGATGAAATAGATTCATATTAAAAAGAAGATTCCCGCCCTTTATTTGTACCTATTTTAACTAAAAAAGGGTTTTTCCTTGATTTGATACAATTGCATTAAGAGAATGAGTTATTTTATTCGTAAAAAGTGAAACAATTTCCCTAACCCATTTTATTTCAGATTTTGGCCATCATAGCGAACTTTATATATTCTTACTATAAATTATACTCTTATCTTGAAAGCTCGTATTTTTTGGGGTTGATTTATTAAATTTTAATTGTCGACACTGTTCTTGTTGGTTGGTTGGCCATATTCTGAATAATAAGGCGGAATAAGTAACACCAAAAGGCAGAAGATTATTTTGCCTAAAGAGAGAGAATTTTTCGACATAATTATTTTTGTTGAAGATACTAAACTTAAAAATCCAAAGAGTTTTGTTTGAGTACATTTTGAATTTTAAATTAGTAAAATATTAACGAATACTTTTAAATTGATTTTCATGAAAACAATGTAGTTTTTCTTTCTTTTTAATGGAAATTCAGTATGAAAAGTTATTTCAGCAAATATTTACAAGGAAATGAGAATTTCTATCTGAGATCAGAAAAGTTTTCAATTATAGAATTATATTATAAAACATACTTGTGTTAATTGTGATGATGCCAATGAATTAAATACTACTGGACTAGGATTCGCTTACTCACTCGTGGCTAAAAGATTCTCAGGGCGGAAATAACTTTTCTTTTACCCTAAATTTTAAAAACAACAAATAAAATTCACATTAATTTTTAAACACCGAAAAATTAAAATTAAAAATTATTTGAAGTTTTTTTGTATATGAATTAATAATAAAAATGCAAAATAAATTATAAAAACCAAAAAATTATTAATTTTTTTCCTTTTGAAAATCCCTGGTTAGTTCCAAATTTTACAACTATCTGCCTTTACCGCCATAGTCGCATAGCGTTTAGTGTGACGAATAGTATGTTCGACGGGAGAAAGAGAAGTCCGAAAATTTGCCATTCGCTTCTGAAGGAATTCATTGCTTTGAGTAATATAGTAATATATTTATCTATGGATGATGCATAATATGAAATCCTTGATGCACATACAAATTCTGGGTTTGCATAAACAGTTTCAGCAATTTGATCTCCAATAGGTTATAAGGCTGTCGCATATGGTGATGGTGTCGGTAATCCTCTAAACCCTACATGCGTAAAAGTTGTATTTAAATAATATTTATAATTAATATTTTCAATACATTCCTACATGATTTCTTTGACTCTGTCAATGGAAATTTGTTTAAACTAGCTATTTAGCCCTATTCTGTACACACATTTTATTTTATGTTATGTTAAATTTGACGTAAAAGAATATTTTTCGGTGTTTTGGGCCACAAGTATATTACGATGACGAGCGAAGAAACTGTAAAATACATATACAGTTGTCATGTTTAAGTAATTTAAAATTTATTAGTTTATAAATTTTTTCATTAGAAAAACCGAACATGAAATTCTTTTAATATAACTTAAGCCGTCGGATGACAAACAACAAAACAGTGTGGCTGAGCGAGCAACGCAAACAGAAAGATAATTTACTATAGAAGGAAAAAGCTTTCTGTTCTGTTCCTATTTCTGTTGTTTGTCGCTTGGCACCTTTAGCACGAGAGAGCACACAACACACAAATCATTCCTAAAAAAAAATGGGCATGCTTCAGTAAATTTAAATATTTTCGGGCCGCATTGATACTTGTCTTGGCCCGCGGGGTGGACACCCTTGACAAAGAGCGAATCTAAAATGATTTGAATAGGTTATGTTAGAATATTTTAGGGACAATTCGAGACCATTTGTCAGAAATTTGAGCGAGTATTAACAAAAGAGAGACATTTTCATTTCATACTGTTTATGCGCTGCTCTTCGCTGGCGGTTAACTAGAATTGAAAAAATTTCAGTTCACCATTTGTACAAATTCCTTTATATTTTGTAATTTCTTCTAAAAAATATTTCATGACGATAAAGTTTAAATAAAAGATATCCTATCAGACATGTTAAAATAATAAAAGCATTTAAAAATATATATTTTTTCATCACTAACTATTTGGGAATAATTTAAATTAATTAAATTTTTCGTCATATTTACTTTTATATAACTATTAATTTAACAAATTCTTATTTTTCTTTGGAAAGTTTCTTAAAAATGGCTACTAAAAACTTATAAAAAACACACCAATTAAATAAAATATTTAAAGTTCAAATACTAATGTACTAGAAGTGTAAGAAAATCTGGTACGTTTTTTAAACCTAAAATATCCCGTAAAAGAATTTTCGCAGAATACGCAATTCCAAAATATTTTAGAAACCATTTTTTAGAAATAAGGGGAAAATAACATAACATAACATACAAAATCGCAGAATAGGGCTAACTGTTGCATATCGACCACTATTAACGCTTGACGGTCGACCAAGTGGATCCAATCTAATAAATACATTTTGATGACTTCCATATGCTGCTGTCGTTAAAGTTGTACTGTAAACAGAATCACATAAATATATTGTATACATATGTATATGTTATCTATAGTATTTAAAGTATGTATTCTGAAAAGGACATTAAAAATGGAGTACACTTAAACGTATATTTAACACACCTGCCACATGAAAAGAAGTTCAACTTTTTCGTGAATTATATATAAACGAGTCGAAAGGAAATTATATAAAAAAGACAGGTGAAATTAAGAAGCTCCATTACACCTTTGAAAGGTTAGAAAAAAAAGGAAATATCATGTATACGAGGTTAAAGGACAAGAACAAAATACATATTTTCACGAACTCATTTGAATTTTAAATTTCTGCTCACGAAAAGACGATATGAGAAGCAAAAAAAAATCAAGGAAACATATTTTCCAGTCCAGATATCCTGAAATATTTTCACGGGATAACAAACATAACATATATCGTTCATTCCTTGTTGTTGGGAAGCGAAAAAAATATGTATACGAAACCAAATACGTTCGACTTCATCACCATTCTTTGATATGTTTAGTTCTTCCTCTTTTTGAAGGTGGTTACATTTAACATTTGATGAAGTATAGTACAGGATACCATGTTGATGATTAGATATGTGTTTAGTTGTATGTTCACTTACTGTAACGAATCTTGGCGAATTTGTTTTCTAGCACGAACATACATAGTGCTTGCAATCAATCCAAAAACTAATACTAAACCCATTGCACATGCTGCAGCTCCCAACAATGCTGGTCCTTATGATGATGCCTGTGCTGGAGCTGGAGATTGATTACGAGCCGGATATAATCCTAAAAAAAGAAATAAGATGAAAAATAAAGAGGATGTCTCGACATCTACGCAATATGGAAAGAGAATATAATATTCTCCATTTCCCAGAATGGTATATATGCGAATCAAGTATATGGAATAATTGAGGATTGGTTTGTTCGATGTTTTAGGCACATTTGTTACGTCTGAATATTAACTTCGTGTCATTTGTTCGGGGTGGACCCTGAACGTGCATATTAATTATAATTGGCACTTGCTCTGATACATTACCAATGCATGGTAAATGTACTATAAATGTTTCTATATTTTGTGGTACAAGTCCTTTAGGTGGTATGCTCAGTTCAGGAGCAAGTAAGGCATCATGTTGAGCTTCATATTCAATTGAAATTGTATAGGGTAGCTGTCGGAAAAGAATTTATGATTTAAAATAAACTGAACTCATGCTGGTAGAGGAGTAATAAATGACATGGCATAAGTATTAAGTGCACCTTCATGGACATAAAATAAATCCGCTTCAAGTCCTTTAAAATAAAAATAATTTAATTTTAGTGTTATACTTTTCAATGGAGCTGTTTTTGGGGAATTTCTTCTAAATGAAAACTAAATTTTCTTCCAATATGAAATTTCCATTTTTAGATATTCGACGAAAATTCAATTCTAATAAAAGGTTTTAGTTTTAAAAATGGATGTCATCACAGGATCCTATCTGTGGGCGGTTTTTCATCTTTCATTATTGGATACATTGCGAAAGTTGAGCCGTTTTTTTTTCTTTCTGTTGTTAGCCCGTTTTCTTTTTGTAGGGCTTATGGTTTTTGTATTCATGAATGTTGACAGTTGATTGATGAAAGAGTTTGAAACTTTCATTTATGTTGACACCTGGATTAATTCGATTGTAGTTGAAGTTGATGGGAGCTTATAGAAAGAGTGAAATTCAATTACTTTGAAACGTTTTTCTTTTCTTTTCGGAAAATGAGCTGTTTTTATAAATAGGAACGTCATAAAAGGGAGGGAGAGATGAGTTAAGTGAAATGATGCGAATAGCATAAAACAAATTAAGGGACCATAAACATTTATAGGGGCGGTTATGGTCAATGGGGACCAGCATTCTGCTGTCGGTCCAATAGGGTGGGACGTGCCCCAATTACGACTAATTGGCATAGCATCTTAGCCAATTGTCCCCGACATACCTCGCAAGGCTTTCGCGAACGGTTGGTCAAGTTTCGATGACCATGAACCTAACGAACTCTGCACTTATTCGGTTGTTTTCGCCACAACCGAATTTTTCTTGCTTGATAGCTTACGCTATCACTTTAAAGTCTGAACGACATTAGCACTCATATGCACGCATTAATAATTATGTATAATTTGACGATAGATGGTGGTGAGCAACGACCCACCCCTCCGGCGAGCTAGCCAGCGCAACTCAGCTTGGCGTGCAGCCATTCAGTTGCTCACATTAGCTGCACCATCTCATATCTTCTCCTCGCAAGGAAGAAGATATGCTGTAAAAATCATCAGTGGATTTACTATTTCGTTTAAACCCCATTGCAGTGTGTTTTACAAACTGCAATATATGTAAACCCCGCAGTTACAAATGATTCTAGTTATTGTATATTGAGATCTATTTGTGGAGTAACAACACGGGCTGTCATTTATATTATTATGGTATATTGCAACTCCACCTCCCCTCGTATGTTTTCTTTTATATTGAACAATAATATCAAAATTTGGAATGTCTGCAATCATCTCATTATTCATCCACGCCTCGGTCAGAAATAGGAAATTCGACGACCATGCTGGTCTGTCTAATTGAAGATTCTGTGCATGAGCTCGTAAACTTTTTGTGGCATTAGTTTTCGGGATACTTGCAAAATATTTTATTAAAACGATAAAATATTCACAAAACGACACACGTGAACAATACACGACGCTAGCTAGGAGACTTATGAAATGAATGCTTAGGTGTGTATATGATCAAAATATTTTTGCGGAGCAATGAACAAAGAGGTGACGAAGATAATAGGAAACACTGTATATCTGTATTCTATGTATCCGGTGCTCAGGAATCAGAAGAAGGCAAAATTTGAGAACAAATTATTTTTCTGAAATAAATGCCCATACTTATCTGCAAAATATTTGTTGTACAAGATTTTTGTTTCTATTCATTCTGACCGCCTGGTCTTTTAGTTTTGTAAAAAGGTCTCGCTTGTTAGCGTTTCATCGAGTTTCAAATCCCTTCCAATGCGGCTAAAGAAGTTTTCACTTCAAAAAAGAAGAAAGTCAGAAGGAAAAATGAAAATAAAAGAATATAATTTATTCGTAACTGCGGGGTTTACATATGGGGTTGTTACGATGAATGTAAGTCCCCTGATGATCCTTACGGCATATCTACTTCATTGCGAGGAGAAGATATGAGATGGTGCAGCTTATGTGAACAACTAAAAGGCTGCACGCCAAGCTGAGTTGCGCTTGCTAGCTCGCCGGAGGGGTGGGTCGGTGTTCACCACCATCTGCCATCAAATTACACATAATTATTTATGCGTGCATATGAGTATTAATGTCGTTTAGACTTTACGGTGATAGCACAAGCTATCAAGCAAGGAAAATTCGGTTGTGGCGAAAACAACCGAATAAAGGGAATGTTCGTTAGTTCTTGGTCACCGAAACTGACCGAACTTAACGCGAAAGCCTTGCGAGGCATGCCGGGGCCGATTGGCAGAGGTGTGATTGCCAACCGGACTTTGGGGCAGTTCCCTCCCGCATGGACCGACAGCAGAATGCCGGCCCCCGTATGTCCATACTCGCCCCTATAAATGAGCATGGACCCTTGATTTTTTGTTTTATATTTATTTATTTAGGCTCTCATCTGGCCGTCAACCCATTTCACCTCTCTCCCCCTCTCATACACTAGTTGTAAATTAGCCAAACATTTGTAAAATCGCAAGTTCGTAGCCGAACCAAAAAGAATCAAACAAAATTTACATTCTTTTCACAATATTCCTGCCTTTTATTAATTACCAATGAATCTACTTTACCGCATTTGACATTTGAACATATCTACTAGTTTTTCATTTCATTTTTGTTTTTTTTTTTTCCTTTTTTTATAAAATTAAAATTATGTATAACCAATAAAATATTTTATAAATATGATTTAATGACGAATCTCGAAAAAAAAGAAAATGATAAACCATTTTAGGTAATGGTACGAGTTAATGCAACCTCCGGAATCGAAACAAAATAGTATAAATTATAAATGTTCAACGTACGTGACAGCTTCACAAAAAAGGCCTTTTCTGCGGCAACTGCTCTGTAAAGAAATCGAAAAAAATTATCTTGACATCGAAGGTATATTGTGATTTGTTTCCTTCGTTCCCTTTTTTTTCGAGAACCGATCCCAAAATTTTATTTTCTTTCTTTTTCCTTATTTTTATTTAATTTTTTTTTTCATCCATTATCAAATTCAATTAATCTTAATAAGTGCTTCACTATTAATGGAAAATGTAAAAATAGATTTGCACTTAGATGAAATTTAAACGTAATTTTGCAAATATGATAAATTTAAAATAGTTTTTTTTTTCTCTGTATTTTATTTTTAAAAGAAAAAAAACCCTAGCACTATTAAAAGGGAAAACTTTTGTTTTTTGGGTATTTTTTTAAACTAATTATATATATATAATAAAAAAAAGGTGGAAAATTAATTTCCCTTTTTCAGTAACATCTTCAACAGCTTTTTTTTTTTTTTTTGTTGCACGACCAATCCTTCCGTCCAGAGCTTTATCAGCAGCTTCATGATGTTTCGAGAAATGTGGGCGAACAATACAATCCCAAATCAATAACAATCCGGAAAATGTTGAATCAACGATAGCATAGCGAATGTAACCCAATAGGTTAACCATGTGGTGTGATCCAATTTTGTACTTGATTCTATTGCATGAATTGAATTATAAGCTGGGTGTGCAACGCCGATGACATTACATAAAAGTGGTACTCCATAACCGAATCCTCAATATCATACAAAATCGCTTTTCAGGGCTCTTTCTTTTTTTTTTTCTATATTATAAACTCCACTATCCTTTTTTTTTTTTTTTTTTTATTTCAAATCAGATTGATGAAAAAAAAACTATTTCAAAAAAACTTCTTTTCTTTAATTTTATAATTTTTCTTTTTTTTTGAATCTACTTTATTTATTAACCTTTAAAACCAAAAGTTTACTTTAAAAAAAAAAACTTTTTTCCGTCATCAAAATTCAGACTTTTCTCTTCTACATTACAAACCAGACTCCGATCCACACCCTTTTTTTTTTTTATTCTGCCTATTCCCGTTTGCCAAATTTTTCAACTAAATGGGTGGTGGGCCATGTCACATATATTTAAACATTTTTATCATTGAAAATAATTTGATCATTTTCACGTTTATTTCGTTATTCCGTTAGACGTGACTCGTAATTTTTGTACTTTTTTCCAAATAATTCCAATATTTTTTACGCATTTTCTTTTGAAGATTCTGTAAAAAAAAGGAAAATTAAATATATGTTAAGGTAAGTTATTTATTTTTATTTTTGTTGGATTTGAATCTGTTTAAAGGACGTCAACATTGGTCGTATAGGATACAGAAAAGTCCCGGAATATTTTTATTTAATACGTTTTACGAGATAATAAATAAAATTAGTGGGAAATACTAAAAAAAGAGGAGTCTTGTATTAGAGGTCACGTAATAAAAGTTTATGCAATATACTTTAATGCCAGAAGTTTTTATTTAATTAAAAGAAAATTATAGTTTATAGTTTCGAAAAATTTGAAAATAATACCTTTTGGTAGCTCAAAATTTTGAAATTAAATCCGTAAAAGATTTCATCTAAATTGTGTAATATTACAAAATTTCATTAAAATGGAATTAGAACAGAAAACTTTTCCGTTTTAATAAATTATTTTCTTAAACAAGATTTTCTTGAGATTTATGAAAATTCGAAAACAAAGACTTTCAATATCAAATTTAAGAAATTACGCAAATCTTTTGTTTGACAAATTTTATGGTAAATTTTAATAAGACATTAAGCTACTTTTGGAAAATTTATTTTATTGTGAAATTATCTTGAGACAAAAATAAACGACGTATCTTTACCTGTTTCACCTTCTAACTATATAAGATTTTATCATCCCTTAAGTGGCCCAAGAGACTGTGAAAAACTGCAATCAAATTTACAATCGTTTTGGGGGTTACTTAAAAGAAACTCTCATTAAAAATAAACTCTTTTCGTTAATTTTTTTTGCATTTTTATACATTTTTCCCATCAACAATAAGACTGAGATTTTACTGGAGCCATCTGATTCTAGTGTTTTTGAGCTGCAATGAGCGACGACTTCTTATCAATTCACAAAATCCGAATAAAAGGAATTATTTCAACTTTATCTAGTTTAACAATTCATATCATTTTGAAAAATTATATCAGAAGAGAAATGAAAAGACGCGAAGAAAATTATTTCATTAGAAATAGAAAATTTGAATCCTTTTTAGCTTTAAAAAAAAAATTCAGTTTTGTATATGAAATTTTAAATGAAAATGTTTTTTCTTTTTTTTTTTAAGGGTGAATTTCATAGATCCTGATTTTTGGGGTGGTAATAATAATAAAGACATATCTTTATATTCACTGCTTTACAATGGGGAGCAAAAAAAAACAAACATTTTTTTTTTAAAGTTCATTGAGTTTTAAAAACAAACTCAGCACTGATTGAGATTCCGAGATTTCCATTCTTTCTATATTCCCATGGAAGATTCCACAGACTTTTCTATGTTTATTTTGTATGAGAATATGAGATAGAAATTATGGAGACTCATATATATATATATATTGTAGTTCATTGAGTCTATATAGTTCTATATAAGGGAAACGCGCTAAAAGGATAATTAAGGCAGACATCCTTTCAAATGGTTAATCGATATCTTTCTACATTTATAATTTATATTGTATGAGGGTTGTTTGTGCGGTGTGATATTATGAATGTTCATTCAAATACAAGGGATTGAATGTTTTTATACACAACCCTTTTTCCTTTTAGGTTAGTATTACCTGGAAAATATATATAGACATATATATATATTTACAATTTAGGTATTTATTGACTACTAAAGTTTCCGATGTAGTGCAATTCGTCTTTTGAATTATTAACCATTATTACTCGGTGTGATGATTGATTGAATTTTATGTAGAACTTATTCAAAAAAATTCATATTCAAATGAGTGATTTTCTAGGACATACATATAAGTTTATTGGATTGAATCATAATTTTATTGATCCTTCCTGTTGTGTGGTGATGACTTTAAAATGATTGGAAATAGATTTATATTACTATATTTTTTTTCTTTTGAGAGAAGGTTTGCAGAATAATGATTGAAACTGGGTGGTGGTTAAAAATGCAGGACATGACTTACTATCAATATTTTATGATTTGTAATATATGAATTGGAAAATTTTTATATTTCCATGAATTTTATCTTTTATAGAAAATTTGATTCAAAAAAAAAAATGTTTCTAAGAATTTTTTTTTTTGTCAAAATTTTTTTCATTGGTTAGGTCATAGAATAAAAATGCCTAAAAAGGTCAACACCATTATTCCCAAAATAATATATAACTCCTATAAATTCCTAACTCTTTGACTGATGATCTTTTATACTAGAAGAATAAAGAAAACACAAACTAGAACCGCCTACAAGATTCTATTTGTACGTGAGTAGCTTAAAATGAAAGAAAAAGGAAATACAAGTATATATCCCATCCAAAACGGAATATATCAAAAGAATTATTAATAAATTTTCTAGCATCATCTTAAGTATCCTACAAGGAAACCCGTATGTACATATACATATTTTATTGTCCGCGTGTATCGAGCCTTTACGATGTATCGCAAAACTATAAGTGAAAAATATACCCGCAAGGAAAATGATATAAAAATACGACGACGAGGAAGAAAAACTGAATACAGGATAGGAAGATTCACTATATATGCGAAAATTAGAAGATGAGTTCCTCTTGAGAGAATTCCATCCATCTATGTCTTGATTTTTTTATTTTTTGCTTTTTGTAATGTTGTAGAATTTTTTTTACCGGTAAGACGAAGACCAATGAATCTAAAGAATCTCTTTAAAAAAAGGAAGGACGAATAGGATATAATATGGGATGGGTGTCATAATTTTTGATTTATGACGTTTTATTATTAAAATGAAATTTGAGGTGATTGCGTTTCTTAAGGACTTCGAAGTATATAGCATAGATTTGTATATCCTTTCTTTACAAAAAAAAACCTATGTAATCCAATTTTTCTTTATTGTATTATATATCCTTGGTGTAATTTATAACAATTTTTAAACACTAATGAAAACTAAATTTAATTCCGATATACATTGTGAACATACATTATTTTGAGAACGTTTTAAATTCTTAATGAATTTATTTGTTCTATCCTGAACTAATTTGAATGTGGCGTTAATACCATCTTCCTTTATTATCACTTAAGAGTTTTCACTAGCATTATTAAATCCGTTAATCCATTTGGGTTTCACTAAAGTTTAGTTTTGTCTTTTTTTTTAATTCCGCGGTTTTTAATCACGCCAAACCATTTCTAGACCGATAAATCGCGAAACACAAAATTCAATATAAGGATTTTGGAAAATAAATTCGAACGATAAAAATAATTCAAGTATTTAGAAGAAATTTTGAAATTAGGTCTCTATCCAAAGGAAATTCTCGTTGAACTGATTGCATTCGTAAAGTTTATAAGACCTTTTTTGTTTTTTCAATTTTCAAAAAAAATTCCATAAATGAATTCCTCTCGATAGGGGACCTGGTGTGGTTATTTTTAATAATGGGGATAATATATTTTCCCTTTGTGGTCACATGCGCTGTAATTTAATTCATGTCAGAAGGAGTCATCAGGATAAAGAAGCTTTGCGCAGTTTTCTCCAGTTCTCCTTTTATATATCCATAGTTATCTTTTCGGTCCCCTTTTGAATTGTTGCAAAACTCATAGTTGGGGTAAATACTTCAGAACGATACAAAACAAAAAAAAAACCAACAAAGATTGTTCTTTTTCTGGATTTTAATTTGGATGTATTCCCTTTTTCTCTTTTGTAATGTGACTCATGTTGCGTGTCAATCTTATCTCAAAGGAACAGGATATGTTGCAGGACTTACGCACTTGCATTACCTTTTAAGGCACCCCATATATACATTTTTCTTTGGTTTATTGTTCTTAGTCGAGAAGATTGGAGTATATGTGTATTGAGATCTGTCACACAATATGCTTCTGTCTATTTACACCGGTGGTGCATCAGGTCTGGTCACGTGCATTTGTAATACGATTTGTTTACATTGTGTATTATATTGAAGGGAAATCTATCTCACATGGATGAATTAAAAAATGATGAAAATAAATGGGAATAAAGGGTCTATAGTTTTTTTGAGAATGGTAAAACGGATTGCTATGCAGGGTGTGAATTCTTGCACTTCGTGGATGCAAAATTAGTTGATCCCTTTATTTGATTTACTGATATGGAAGTTACAAGTGTGTATTTGGGATTATAAAAAATATTATAAATATTAATATGATGTGGGAAATTTAATAAAGAAATTTGAATATCTTTTACTGTAATAATATAAAATTTATAATGTCCTTGTGGAAAGGGTAATTGATTTAAATCTTGAATTATAAATCATTAATGACACGACCATTGTATATTTCCTAATTAATGTCGAGATTAAAAGTTTTACCATCAAGAGATATTCAACAAAACGCAGAAGCATTCAATTATATTCTTGAAAAATATTATCAAAACGACATGAATATATAGGATGTCGGATTTGGGTTGGAATGTTTGTGGTTTCGATTATAATTATTGTTTGTTTAATAAAAAAAAGGAGGACAGGCTGGTATTGTTCATTCAACATTATTTGATAATCAATATTTTCTATAGGCCGAAGGGCTTTCAATAATATTATTATTTGGGATTTTCATGTGAATATCAGAATATATTATATTCGTGAAAATTTTAACAGAATATTTTGATTATATTAAACATATTGCATTTCAGTTAGAATAATGGGTGATTCATTAAAATCATCAAGTATTCTAAGAAACAAGAAAAAAACAACTAACACAAAAAAAACAGACAAAAGATCTTTTCCAGAAAGCACAGGGCCAATACAATACACTTCTCCGAAATAAATAATAAATCATTGTCACAAACCAAAACAATGATTAGAGCTTTTGAGAAGTATTCTTTGTGTGTTGTATAAAAGTTTCGAGAAGTTGCCATCTAGTTTTTAGAAAGCCAAACGACCGGGCTTTCGAGAAATTTCCCCGAGACACACCAATTTTGTATAAAACCAATCAAACAGTTGAAGTCTAAAGCTTCGTCAGAGATTATACAAAACAGAGATTGGAAACGTGATTAATATGTGGAAAGCGATTGTGATCAATTATTAAAATAGTGATTGCGTATTTTTATAAACTGTGATAAATTAATTGTAATAATTAAATGATTGAAAGACAAATATTTTTAAGACTAATTGTTAAGCAGAAATAATTACAAATAAACTTTATACACTAAATTCATATAAATAAAAAGTGTTATCATTTTAATAACATCGAACCGAAAGGGTAGCACGTCACAATATTGTTTTTTTGCTGATTAGCTTTTTATGTACAACATTTTTGTCATTTCGAAATTAGAAAATCCTTTTTTTACTTGCTTTCATTTTTGTTTTGACGGTCAGGTCCATGTAACTTGTCGAAAAACAATGTCCGAGATTTTTATCGATTCATTTAAAATGACAATAGAACTGAATATGTGTCAATTGAGTCTTCTACAGCCTATTTTTTTAAATCAAAAACTCATGTAATATTTTCAATAATTCCATATATAAAATTTACAAAATCAATATTTTTCTTTAAACAGAATTTCTTCTAAAATAAGTTCGTTTGAACTCTCTGGTATTTAATATTTTTAAATCATGTCATAGAATATGTCAGAAGTATCACTCACTGACATCATTTTAGAGTTCTATATTTTCGCATAAATTATATGCAAGTGCATCTTATGACACAATTTTTGCTGCCATCTCATCCATCAAAACATGTACAATAACAGATGCTATCACAAGCAACTTGTCAAGATTTTATATGGAATGAGTTACAAAACGTATAGACTTTATGTCATTAGTTAGAAACCTTTTAGTCTACGATATGAGATCAGAATTTTTTATGCATTATGTTACGCATAAGGCACACAAAACATCTTCAACATTGTTTTTAGTTTAATCTCTTAAAATTAATACGAAAACTTTAATATAAAGAATGTTACAGAGGTGTACTTAAAAGAATTGTATAACATTTTAAGATTTTCAGGTTTCTTTATTCGAACTTCTTTTTGTAGTATCATGATCATGATCACAAGTTTGATGTTAAATTGAAGGAACATTTTCCAGAAAAGACACTTCCTTGAAGGAACCATCTAAGTTGAGAAATTAGTAGTTGTTCAATCCCTATTTTTTTTAGTTTTAGTTGACAACTTGTTACAATTTCTTGTTTAAAAAATAAATTTTCCCGAATTTTCTTTATCGATATTAATTTAAATTTAAGAACTTCAATTTCTTGATTTTGGAAATTTTCCGATATTTTGCTAAAAACATGGATAAATGGGCATTTAAGTCTAAATATAGTACTAGATACCTAATATACAGTATCTACATAAACGCTATTCCTTCTTCTATTTATGTCTTGTAGATACAATTTGTTTACAAAGATGTTTTATGTTTAAACACATTTTAGGTACACGCCATATAAATAGCGGCAATAATATTACACAAAAACTGTTGGACGACGAAGAGCAATCAAGTTCCTTTCTTTTCCTTGTCAAATAGCTTTAAGACAAAATATATAGATATAAATATAACCCAAGTCAAAGAGAGATCCTCTTTATTTATAACCGTTAAGGATATGTATTTTTATTGATGTTATGTGATTGAGAAGTGAAAGACGGAAATGAATAGGGAATTCCTTTACTCGCAAAAGACGAAAAACAAAATGAAAACATTCATCTCAATTTCTAATATTACACAGAAAAAAGAAAAACTTTGGATGGGGGAGGACATTGGAGTTTGAAAGCATTGAAAGAAACTCAAAAAGTGATTTGTATAACTCCCAAGGCATATAAAAAATTTGTTTTGGTTTGAGATGTTTACTTCTTCTCGAATAAGAAATCTTTTGCTGGATGACGTTTATTTTCTCGTATAGTTCGCATTGAGTTTTTACAAATACATTTTCTTAATTTTTATATAAAGATGATTCCAATTTTTTACTTAACAATGTTATCCTTTTTTAAGAGTTATTATCAAGAGCTCATTTTTATGGTAGGTACTACAAAAATTGAGCGAAGTTCTTAAGCAAAAACCAGAAAGTATTATTATTTATTTATATTTTTTCAGATTTAATCGGAAAATTTGTAAAGCAATTTTGTTTAAATTATTTAGATCTGTTGACTACATAAGTGGTCGATAATGTGTCAAATTTCAATAAAATCGGTGTAAGGATAATGGAGAAAGAAATAGTCGTAGGAAAAAGTAAGTAAAGTTTTTTGATGCGCTTTCAAAACTAATATACCGATTTGAATAAAATTTGCAAAAGATATTTATGCTATTAGACCCCAGGCTACGTGCGAATTAGAGCAAATTTAAAAGAGGGGCAAGGAATCCTTGAAATAGTATTAGTTTTGGCCATTTTTCTCTCCCATTTCCGCCATAGGGCATCAAAAAGTCGGTTATAAGCCGATCTAATTACTATGTTTTGTTTCATATTTTTAATAAGGCATTTTTCTTATTTATTTACGTCCGTTGAAGAAAAATATGATTTTAAAAATTAATTAATATATAATTAAAATCAGAACTTTTTTTCTGGGGAAATATCAAATTACACATAATTTTTTATTTTCATCCAACAAGTGAAAATTAATTTTCTTTTGGGAAAGCAAAAATTTCATGCTCAAATTTTTATTACTATCCTATAATAATAATAATAGCTTCATTTCAACACAGAATATATTAAATGTGAAATTATTACTGAAACAAGATCTTTTATTCAATTCATCTTTGGGTCCATAATCTGGAACATTTACAAACCATTAAATTTGAATGCATTCCGCCAATAAAACTAATTGCACGCATTTAATAGTCAGCCCTTTGTGATATTTGATCCTTTTCTGTCTAGAAAAACAGAATTTGAATATATTTAAATAGTTTTGTGTGTGTGGATTAGTCTGGCGCCTAATCTTATTATGACCTTATGAAAAGAAGAGTTTGAAATACTGCAAAAGTGTTGCCAAATAATACAATATCAAAGTATGTAGCTCCTAGCACAGTCTGTAAAGGGATTAAATATATTTTCAAAACCATTAAATATGGAAGGACTAGTTAATGATGATTTGGTACTTTTTAATTGAATAAAATATCATCTTCTGTCAGCATTTAAAGGTTTTTATCACCTGCTTTTTTAAGAAGAGTGGGTTTGTTTGCAGATTTTGTATACATAAAAGCAAGTCTTATGGTAAACTCTGTTTGTGGTGAACACAAAGGATATAGATTCTAATATAAATTGAGGTTTGTGAAATGCAAATCAGAAATTGGTTTATCATAACCAAAATGTATATAAACTATGGTGTTTTTGGAAATGCAACAAGAAACATTTCAACAGTTTGGTTAACAATAAGATTCTATTCAAATTGTACAACTTTAAGTTCAATATTATGAAATCAAATTAAATCTAATTCGAATTTATATGCTTTACTAAAAACCTATAACCCCACAATTACTAAACTTTCATCCATAAAAATAGTATCAAGAAACATCTTCCATTGGATTAAATTACACTTTTATACAATACATAATATTAAGGATATAAATGCTTTTACAAGGAGGTGTCCAAAGTAATCAGGACTTAAAAAAAAAAACAGAACAAATGGTTTTTTCGGCAAAATCAATTGATTTTATTCAAAATAGTGTCCTTCTGCTTCAATACAGCTTTTTGCACGGTCCAAAAGCATGTCGAACGAGTGTTTTACCTCGTTGGCCTGTATGGCCGCCAGTATGCCGGTGCAAGCCTTTTGAATGGCCTCTACGTCTGCATAACGCTTTCCTTTCATCGGCAAATGCATTTTTCCGAAAAGGTAGAAGTCGCACGGTGCCATATCCGGTGAATACGGGGAGTGGTTGATGGTTAAAATGTGATTTTTGGTGAGATAATCGGTCACAAGCGTCGATCGATGAGACGGCGCATTATCTTGCAACAAACGCCAACTTCCATCTTCGCGATATTCGGGCCGAACACGTCGAATACGGCGCACCAAACGCTTCAAAACTCCTAGGTAGAATACCGCATTAACGTTTTGACCAGGTGGAACAAATTCTTTGTGGACAATATCCTTGGAATCATAAAAACAAATCAGCATTGTCTTCACTTTTGACTTCTCCAGGCGCGATTTTTTGGGTTTCGGCTCGTCCGGCGCCTTCCATTCAGCACTCTGGCGTTTCGTTTCGGGATCATATTGAAAACACCACGTTTCGTCACCAGTCACAATGTTATAAAGGAAGTTTTTGTCCTTTTTGACCTCTTTAATGATGTCCTTCGAATGTTGAATTCTGAGCAATTTTTGGTCGTCGAAGCTCATTTTCGCACCGATGACACAAACATACTGCACTTAAAACGCAATAACTTCACTTTCAATAGATGAAATGTCATGAAATTCTCACAGGAAGTCGATAAAGGATAGCAGATTCTAACGCACCAGTCGGCATATAGATGGCGCCACTAGGGGCGCTAGATTCAAAAAGTCCTGATTACTTTGGACATCACCTTGTAGATTGTATTAAAAAAAATGGTATTAAATTGTACAAGACTAAAAAAAGAATTATTCTTTCTACCAAGAAATTTAATGGATACTCTTTACTATGGTACTTTGTCTTCTTTTAGATTCCTTCGCATTGATATCGTTAACTTAAACTTTGAAGAAGGTACCTAAAAAGTATATTTCCGTTTCTATAAGGCGAGTATTGGTCGTTTCTTGGATATTATAAGAGATACCACAACAATAAGGTATAATTTAAAATGAAGTAGTGGTCATAGGTTATTACGGTTTTCATGAATATCGTTTGTGTTCTTTCATTTTATGGATTTTTTTTTTATATAAAATTTTTATTGGAAATCTATTTGGGACAATCATAACATATGAAATGATGGCCAATTTGTCATGTTTTTATGAAGCAATTATTAGTTAATAGGATGCTTCATAAATTGGAGTACAATAAGTGTTATACAAGATTAATAGTAATAAATTATGTATTTCAATTGCTTCTTTCGTCATTTGGTTATTTTAGTCTGGTGAGCGATTACACTTCAAACTTTCGACATTTGTTGTCAGACTACACAAGGGATTTCATTGGGAAAACCTAAATAAAATAATGAAATATCATTCAAATTAAAACCGACCGAATATTATTCTAATTTGTGAAGGTTTTAAAGATTCCTAAACATTTTTTGGTCTAGACACTATTTGTGTTCTAATATAACCGAAAACAAAACCCCCCAAAAAATACCTGTCCGCAGTTGACAGGAATATTTAAAATATAAAACCCATGTTATTTAGAATGGCAGGTTTTTTTTTGAAAATATTATCTAAGATTTTATGTACTAAAATCTGGATACAATTCCCTTTTTGGGTAAATGAAATTTATTTGATATTCAAGTTTAAATGAACTTCAAGTTCTGCAATATTCAGGGTCAATAACAAAATCTCGCTTGTTTTGCTGGTTTTTATGTCCTACGGAAATGGGAATTTCATGTTCATGAACAGGGCAGATAAATTCGATGCATGTATATAAATTACAAGAGTATTTTGATTAAGGATATCCACGTGTAGAGAGCTGTAATATGATATCCATTCGGAAAAGGTTTCGATGAAAATTTACATCCTTTGGCGTCAGGTCTTGATAGTTGTTTATATCGAAACCAAAAAAAAGAAAAAAGGAAATTGTTGAACAGATTGCTATTTGATATTCTATGCTTTTTGTAATTTATTTTTCTTATGGAACAAAATAAAGGGAAGTAATTTGATAAAAATGATCAAAAATTTTCATTCACTTTGACATTCTAGAGGTTCAAATCTTTTTATCGCGAACTTCTTGATGTAACTTTGAAGTGTAAATAAATATCAGATTACTTGTTTCTTTGAGTTACATTTTAGTGTTTGAATTTCGTTTTAAAGAAATTTATTAAATTTAATTAAAAATTTCATATTTTATTCTAAAATTAAATTTATATACATTAATGTGCATTCTTGTTTTGTAGTAATTAATTCGATGAGCAATAATCATAAATCCAGTTGCACTAATTGTAACTAATTGCTGGCTTTTGCCATTATTTCGGAAAACCGATGAAATCTAAATTTATGGGAATTGAACTGGAGAAATTCCGTTCTAAATTAAACCCAGCTCCACTTTAGAATTAAAATGGATGGTTCTAAATGATGTATAGTTACGTATATATTGTTATTAGTACGAATTTGAATCCATTTTGATGTACTTGAATCGAACTAAATAATAAAGAATTGTAAAATTGTGAAATAGAGATCGAAATTTGATAGGAATTAACTGAATGATTTTATAATAAAATTTGAATTAACTGTTTTTGAGTTGAATTGATTTTTTTGTTAGTTAGTCCTTTGAGGTGGAATTAATTGACCAACGGATATATTTTATTATTATTACATCAAAACCTCGACTTCCGTTGTTCCGAATAGCGTTCTTTTGGAAGTTTTCATAAATGTTCGTGGTTTCAATTAAATCAATTTAAAACAACTGTTGATGATCACTTACCAAGGCTTGGGTAATTACAAAAGGTTGATCATTTAACGTAACGTATCCGTATCTTTAATATGCTCCTATCACCTACTGGAAGAATTGCCTCTAGTATATCGATAATCGACTCTAGCCTAAACTATCAGCAACTAACGAAATTAAAGGATTTCTTACAGTTGCGTTTCATTATGACATCTTGAAGGCCTCATACTTCTTTGGTTACTCGGCAAAAATTACTGGAACTTGGTTGGGATGTTCTGCCACACCCACCATATAGCTGACATTGCTGCATCTGCAAAACTCTTTGGTTTGGATAACTTTTACTTCTGACGAGAGTTTGAAAATGTACATGTATAAAGAAAAAACCGAAACAATTTTTCGGTCTGCCTAATACAAAACTAAGAAAATAAACTCCTACTAAAATAAAATTTTATCTATATTTGTTCTGATAATTATTTCTATTAAACGAAAATTTTAAAATTCGAATTAAATTGAAAATTGTTATTATTTGTTTAGAATTTATTAAACAGAGTATCTTATATGTATAAATAAGAAAGATCTTTTTGACATAGATCGTTAATCTTTTCATTCTAATGCCTTAGCAAATATATTCAAAAGTTCTACCCTGAAATGAACAGCAAGCAAAATAATATTAGTTTAGTAGAAACAGTTAATGGAGTTTATATTTGTCTTAGATACAGGATACACAGGATATTACAAAATCCCCATGAAAAGGCTGAGAAAACTTTCATGTATGATATATTTATGCTTGTGGCATGTTGAGAGTACTATTATCAACAGGAACAGAGTCGAGAAGAAAATTATCTTTTCCTTTTTGTTTCTAATTTGTGGAAATAAAAGGACTAATATTATTTTAATCGTTAAAAGGAAAATGAAGAATTTATACTTGTACTAATAATCTGCAAATCGAAGGTTTTATAAATATAGCAACGAATTTGTTCTTTATATACATTCAATCTAAATATTGTACTTTTTCTTATGTTAGAAATGTTATTCTTTAAAAAGAAAATCATAAAATACTTTTCTTAATTTCCATATAATTTAGCGTAAGTAAAAGATAATTTCTAAAATGTAAATTATTACATGAGACATTGTAAATCAAGTTGAAAATCCACAGAAAGAAAAACTTTAAAGTATAACTATCAACTATTATAATTAGCTAAAAAGTACTGTTCCTTGTTTCTTATCATAAGAATATAGTTTCTCATAAACAAAAGCATGATTCTAGTAGTCATAATCCGAAAAGTATAGAAACTTCGTTTTATATGATGCACATTTAAGAAACTTCTTCTCATTGCAAGTATTTAGTATCTTGATATATACTCAACCAAAGGGTTTTTCATTAAGAACTGTTTTTCTTCAATAGGGTTATATTTGCTTATGATGATAGTTTTCTCGTTCAGTTTTTTGGCATAATTGCAGGAGAAGGTCTACATTTTATTATAATGAATTCAATTTCGCTAAAAATTAGTCAAATCCGTTATAAAAATGGGCAGTCCTTGAAAACCACATTTCGTAAAATCGTGAAAATTTCCAGTCGTTATTATCAACCATCACAGAGCCAGGAATTAAGAATTTAGTGGAATTTGGTATCAAGAAACAAATCAAAACTGAATTAAATGGATTGCCTAATTTCCCGTAAGGGTGATGTCAATTGGTCACCAAGATCTTGTGCCTTAATACTATTTATAAGGTTTATAAGAATAATCCAAGAACAATTGCAGAACTCAATAAGATAGAGATAGTGTGCGGCTACATAGGCTCTACGCTTACTGCGCGCGCTTTCGAAGATAAGAGCAACGATAAATGTATGCGTGTTCTTAAATAGAAGTGGCCATATAGCCGAGTTCGTTGGAAGCAAGATACGATAGAGGAAAAAGAAGAATTGAAATTCAATTCTTCGCCTCTTTCGAAAAGGAATGCCATGATTTTTTTTTTCAATTGTCAAGAAGATTTGTAATTGTATTTGTGAATTAACTGACAAACTAGAGAAAATGTAAATGTGTTCAACGACAAGAGTGATATCCGATGTGGACACGCGTTAATATTTTTCTCACTCCGCGTACAAAGCGCAGAACCTATGTGGCCGTATGCTATCAAATAAGCAGAAATCTGATCGAAAATTTTATCAAAAGAATCGATGTCGGCAAAACGTAGTCATGCTGGATATTTATCAGACATTATTTTCTATTCATAAATTGTAGAGTCTCTATAATATATGTATATCAATAAAGAAATTCAGAACTTTCACCCAAAATGTGTGTTTAATTAAAATTTAGGGAAAAAAGTTCTTATTGAAAAACCCTAAATATACAACGAACTTTATAGTAGTAAATTGAAACAATTTGAAATAGTTAACGTTAATATAAATTACACAGTAAAGTGTAAATTTAATCGTTGAAACGAATAAATTTTGTAAAGTGTTTATTTTTCTTGTCTTTAAGAAGATGAAGCTTTTATTTAGTAAAATAAACTTCGAGAATAATGTACTAAGAAATATTTTTAAATTAATTTTGTTTTTATTTAGTATGGATAATCATCATAAGTATTTGAAATGACGTAGTTTCGGTGTAGACAGTGTTGTGAATTGATCCACTTCTTAAGGATAAGCAATTGAAAATATTAGGTAGTTATTCAGTTAATACCACTAATTTAATGTCTTGATCAGAATTAGTGAAAATAGGAATTCAATATTCTTAGTATAGAAAATTTATTAATCGATTTATGCCAGTGAGTTTAAACTAATATCCTTTCTAGAATAGGAAAATTCATTAGAACGTTGCGATAGGACTTTTAGAGATAAATAAAAAAAAATGGTACCTTTTAATAGTGATTTTCCTTTGAGTTGTGGGAAGATATTTCCCAACTTGAATGTGGGAAGATATTTCCCAACTTGAAATTAATAAAAAGAATTTTACTAAGTTAACCTCTCTAGCCGAGATTCTATATTTTTCTCAAACATTTTTACAATTCTTTTATTTTTTACATTTTTCAAAGGTTACTATTTTAATTTAATCAAAAATATGAAATTTACAATTAAGTAGTTTTAATTTCAAATGCCTACTTACTAACCAAATTCCAACCAAAAATAACATAAGGTGTAGCACTCTACAGTACTCCCCTTTTAGTTGATACTAGGTAGGGTAAATAGTTCAACGTAATATTCATTATGTTATTTTTAATTAAAATTTATATTAAAAAACTTATTCTTAAAAAGTACTTTTCAATTAGGGTTTAATATACACTGGTCTTGAAATCTGACTTGTTTTCTTGATCTGGTATTTGGATAAGCTGATGGCTGTGAAAAGCTGTTGGCTTTTTGTAGCGAAGAATTCTTAACTTCGGTTGGTGAAGCGGTGAAATGAGCTGCTTTTAATCGATCGATAGTTACTGTGACTTCCTTGTTATTAACTAAAAGTTTAAAGAATTTTTCGCCTCGGTCAACAATTTGAAATGGACCATCAAACGGCGGTGTAAGTGAACTACGTACAGTGTCATTACGCAGAAATACATGAGAACACGTTTCTAACTCTTTCTGCACAAAAACTTTTTCTTTACTATTATTTGAAGTAGCTGTTGGACGAATAGATGTCATATGATCTCTTAGCGTCTTGACGAAGTCAGATTGAACAATCTCCATTTTGTCTTCTGTAAAAAATTGACCTGGTAGCATAATTGTAGTTCCATAGACCATTTCAGCTGGTGAACAATTAAGATCTTCCTTAAACGATGTTCGTAAACCTAAAAGTATAGTTGGTAAAATGTCATACCAATCCTTAGTCTGATATGCCATAATTGCTGCCTTTAATACTCTATGCCAGCGTTCTATTAACCCATTTGACTGAGGGTGGTATGCAGTAGTGTGAATGTGTTTAGTTCCAAGGGTCTTCGACAATTCTTTAAATAGTGTAGATTCGAACTGTCTTCCTTGATCTGTTGTTATGCGTAAGGGTACGCCAAAACGGGCTATCCAGCCAGACATGAGTGTTGATGCTACTGTTTCTGCCGTTATATCGACCATTGGAAATGCTTCGGGCCATCTTGTGTAACGGTCAATACAGGTAAGTAGATAACGATAACCCTTAGACACAGGTAATGGACCAACTATATCCACATTAATGTGTTCAAAACGCTTATTAGGAAGCAAGAAAGTAGAAAGTGCCGTTTTGTTATGTTTGTGAATTTTTACTTTTTGACAGGAAATACATCGGCGAACA
Organism: Xylophagus ater; assembly: GCA_963422695.1. Classification (NCBI taxonomy): domain Eukaryota; kingdom Metazoa; phylum Arthropoda; class Insecta; order Diptera; family Xylophagidae; genus Xylophagus; species Xylophagus ater. The sequence continues at coordinate 5,759,160 of OY730486.1, read as the reverse complement.
GTCTCAATACAGTCTTTGTTGATACCTGGCCAAACAAAGCGCTGTGTAATTAATTTAGTTGAGGCTCTACTACCTGGATGCGAAAGCTCGTGAAATTTTAATATTATGTCTTCACGAAATCTTTTTGGTATATAAGGTCGAATAATGTCATTTGTAATGTCACAATAAACCTCTGAAGATGAATCAAACATTTTAAATAATTTTAAATTTAAAGAGTGTTTACCGCTTTTAAGTAAGTCACTTAGCTCCGGATCACTTTGTTGTTCAATAGATATTCCAGGATAATCAATGATGATGTTTTTACCCACAGTACTAATCCTAGACAAAAAATCTGCAACTACGTTGTCTTCTCCCGCTACATAGCGGATGTCATGAGTAAATTGACTCACAAAATCTAAATGTCTTAATTGCCTAGGTGATGCTTTGTCAGATTTTTGATAAAAAGCGAATGTAAGTGGCTTGTGATCAGTATTGACATAGAAATCTCTGCCTTCCAGCATATGACGAAAGTGTTTAATTCCTAGGTAAATAGCCAATAATTCACGATCATAAGTACTGTATTTATTTTCAGCAGAAGATAATTTCTTGGAAAAGAAACCGAGTGGCTGCTGAACGTTGTCAACGTATTGATGTAAAACAGCACCAACAGCTATATTTGAAGCATCAACTGTTAGGGATAATTGTGCATTCGTTGCAGGGTGAGCCAGAAGCGTCGCATTAGCTAAATCAGCTTTGCATTTTTCGTAAGCTACAACTGCTGCTTCATTCCATGCGATCCTCGTATTGTCATTCTTCTTGTTGCCAGGAATTAAATCTTGTAGGATCATTTGGTTATCAACTGCATGAGGAATAAAGCGACGATAAAAGTTAATCATTGCTAGAAAACGCTTTAATTCCTTAGCTACTGAAGGCTGAGAAACATTGTGAATGGCTTTAACTTTAGTTTCAAGTGGAGAGATGCCGCTCGATGTAATATGGTGTCCTAGAAAATCTAGCTCTGGTTTACCGAATTTACACTTCGAAACGTTGATTGTTAAGGCATGATCTCGAAGACGTTGAAATACTGTTCGCAACTGATGCAAATGTTCTTCAATATCTCTTGAAGCAATAATTATGTCATCTATATAAACAAAAACAAAATCTAAGTCAGCTAAAACCTCATTGATGAAGCGTTGAAATGTTTGGGCCGCGTTTCGAAGCCCAAATGTCATAAACTTGAATTCATACAAGCCAAATGGTGTAATTATAGCCGTCTTCGGAATATCATCTGGGTTAACTGGTATTTGATGAAAAGCCTTATTTAAGTCTAATTTTGAAAATATACTTTTTCCATGTAGGCAATGGGCGAAATCTTGTATAAATGGGATAGGGTATCTATCCGGCACTGTAATAGCATTCAGTCTTCTATAATCACCACATGGACGAAATGAGCCATCAGGTTTTGTAACTAAATGTAATGGACTGGCCCAACAGGAACTAGAAGCTTGACAAATACCCTTCTTAAGTAAATGCCGGAATTCCTCTTGGGCTGCTTTTAGCTTATCTGGCGGTAATCTTCGTGGTCTAGCAAAAACAGGTGGGCCTTTCGTTTCAATAAAATGTGAAATTTTAGACGATTTAGCTGATAGTGTATCAGGATTCAATGTTGTAATTTCTGGAAATTCAGCCAGTAATACTTCGAATTTATTTCGAGAATTATACATCTTTAACGCATCGACGGTAGCAACGGATATTACTTTACATTGTAATGCAAGCTGCGTCTTAGCGTCAATTAGCTTATTACGTTTAATGTCGACTAATAAATCATAATTCCGGAGAAAATCTGCACCCAGAATTGGTATATTAACGTCAGCTACTATGAAAGTCCATTGAAAATTTCGTCGTAATCCCAGATCAACATTGATTGTCTGCTGTCCGTAGGTTTTTATGCGAGTACCATTGGCCGCATACAAATCTATTGGAAAAGAAAATTGTGATGCAATTTGCTGTGTTTTTTGTTTTGCAGATGGTGGAATGGCGGAAATGTCAGCGCCAGTATCGACTAAGAATCGTCTTCCAAATTTTTTCTCGGTAATATAAAGTCGATTCACCATCTGCAAGTTATTTAGTTTTTTGATTCTTGTAAAAATGAACAAGGCTGGTTACACTTAGTGGCATTCTGTCCAAACTTATAGTGATACCAGCATAATGGACGGTTGGTTGCTTCATTAGTTGCATTGTTTGTTGGATTATTAAATTGAGTTGTAGTTCGGCGTCGTGAATTGCTTCTCGCACGAATTTGAGATGACAGTTCCCGAACTAAGGTTGTTAATGATTCAACATCCTTCTTTAGATCAGCTATTGAAGGATCTTGTACAGTTGAAACAGCATTAGTTGATTGTGCTGGAATGGGTTGATTGCTGATGCTAGAAATGTCTGCAACTTCGACAATCCTGTCAGCTAATGTTGCTAAAGCCTTTAAGTCGAGATCACTAACTGACAAAATTGTTCTTGCTTGGAGTGGCAAACACTTTAACCAAATCGCCTTCAATAGCTCCATTCCTACCTTATTGCCACCTAACTTTCTCATTTCATTCAGTAATTGTGTGGGTGTACGGTCGCCCAACTCTATTTCAGAAAGCAGTCTTTTAAGCTTCCTTTGTTCTGATTCCGAAAATCTTTCTATTATCTGTCTTTTTAGATTCTGATACTTATTTTCAACAGGAGGGGTTAAAATTGCTTCACTAACCTGAGTGAGTATCCTACTCTCAATGGCTGCCACCACTGTATTGAATTTTGAAACATCTGTTGTAATTCCTGAATTTGAAAATTGACTCTCCACCTGTGCAAACCAGATCTCAGGAGATTCCTCCCAAAATGGTGGTACTTTCACAGCAATGCGAGTAATCTCAACAGGTTCCTTACTTGGTTCGGTTGACATATTTTTAATTTCTTTACTAAATTAGCACAAAAAGTTCAATGTTTCTGTTTCTATAAATTTTCACACTTTGGTTCACAAAAAATTTTCTTTCCAATATTATATTATAAATATAAATATTATATTTCAGTTTTGTTCACACAAATTTAAATACACACGCGAAACCGTACTAATGTCATTAAATGTAACACATATAGAGAGTTGAAAATTTCTGTTTAGGGAACAAAATATTGCGTAATTCTTTAAAAACTAATTCTTGTAATTTTCAAATTAGCTAGCAATACAAGAAAAAAAATGGCGTCAAAGTCTCTTTTTTCAGTGTGAAAATCGATTTATTCCGATATAAATTCACTTTTCACTAGATTAATTTTGCCGTAAAAAAAAAAAAACAAAAAAGATCGAGAAAAATTAAGACTTTTACACGAAAGAGCTTTTTTAAAATTAACGGATTCTTATCGGGGTCACCAATGTGGGAAGATATTTCCCAACTTGAATGTGGGAAGATATTTCCCAACTTGAAATTAATAAAAAGAATTTTACTAAGTTAACCTCTCTAGCCGAGATTCTATATTTTTCTCAAACATTTTTACAATTCTTTTATTTTTTACATTTTTCAAAGGTTACTATTTTAATTTAATCAAAAATATGAAATTTACAATTAAGTAGTTTTAATTTCAAATGCCTACTTACTAACCAAATTCCAACCAAAAATAACATAAGGTGTAGCACTCTACAGAGTAATTCATAAGTATAACATAGTATTTTGATTTAAATGTTATCTCAAAATATTTAAATATTTCTCTGAAGTTCCACCAAAAGAACTCAACCCGGATTTATTTACAAAATTATATTTCTGTTCCTTTTTACTTTGATTTATATTTAAACTTTTTCAATTAAATTAGTACGAATTTATCAAGGATCAAGAAAAAAATGCTTCAAAATTTGAGTATCATAATTTATAAATACAAAATCCAAATGAAAAATAATAAAACGACATTTTCAGATGATAAATTGAATATTATATGAAATATTTAAGATGATTTGATCCTTGTATATAATATATTAGGGCAAAACTCTTTACTATAGAAATCTCCATCATTTGTGGAGTAAGAAAAAAAGTGACGCCGTATTAGCATAATTGACGACATGGATTTTATAGTGTGTAAACCGAAAAAACACCTGCCTTTCGAGACGATTTATAAAAAGGTATATCTTTTGAAATTTATCAGATTCCCAATCTTGATGTTGTGAATTTATTGACTGGAATATTTTCTATATAGTAGGATTTGTTGACTTTCTAGAAATCTTCTTCTTACGATGTTTGTGATATACTTCAAATAAAAAGCCGCCTGTTTTTTTTCTTTTAAATATGATGAAGTAAATTTAAAGCCTTCTTCTCTACATCAGGTATATCTATTGGGTGAATGATAAATTTTAAGGATCTCTTGAATTCTCTATCGTTCATGTTTATTTATTTTATGTCTTAAATCATTTTTTCGCAAGAAAGAATTGAATATATGTGAAATTTTCTATGCTTCCACATCTTATAAAACGATAATAGAGGACAACACAAAGTTATCCCTGAGATTTGTCCTTTGAAGTTGTTGAACCATTTTCAACATCCCATTTATATAATATTATATTATTTTTATTATACAAATATTCATGCTACATTTTATGTTTTATAATTTTCTAGTATGTTTTTTGGTATTAAATTACGCGATAAAATCCAAAAAAAAGTATCGAAACACATTTAAACTTAAGCTGAGTCTATGTATATAGTGTCATTGTTGTTATTTACAATGTAAAAGCTTTAAATATAATTTTCTTTTTACACATGTATCCTCTTTTTTTCTATATATAATCCTGGTTGCTCTGGGAATGTCCTATATGTTGTTTTCAATTCTGAAGAGACATTAAATTTAATTCTGTTATAGAACGTTTTTTTTTGTATTTAATATTATGTGATTTATTTATGTTTTTCTTGTGTCGAAAAATTTTTTTTTTTAAGGAACCACATGCTGAAAAAATGTAATAGAATTTATTTACTTTCTATATTTTGATGATAAGAAAACATACATAATAAAATTTGAAAAACATTATTCAATTTCTCAAGAAATCGAAGAGAAATCGTAAGTAAAAGATTCATACAAGTTCAATAAATGAATAATACCTTTCGCATCATAATTAAAGACAGCTAGATTTATTCTTTGTAGGTTAAAGCCTAAGTTATACGATGATTATTAGAATGAAGAAAATTGTGGAGTAACTGAAAACTGGCTGTTTTTTCTGATTTTGCCTGAAATACGGTTATATACTGCACTAAATTTCACAAACAAACTAGAAAACACATAATTAATTTAAAAATAAAAAGGAATAAATTAAAGAAACATAAACTAACCACTGACATTGGTTCTGGAATTTTGACATTCCAGAAATTCGTAGAAAACACGTTTGCATACATGGAAGAACATTCTGGAGTTCAACAATTACTATGTAAGGTGGAAACAGCGTAGGTATCGACACAGATACAGAACTTGACCAGTGATGTTCAGAGAGATTTCGGAAGCGATTACAACAGTTGAAATCAAACAACGAAAGTGTTTACATCAGTGAAACATTAAAGTAATAACTAATTAATAGTGTTTTCCATTGCAAATAAATTGTGGATAAATTAATCTTGTATAAATTAATAATAATTAATAGGCAAATATTTTAAGACTAATTTTTATCGCAGAAATAATCGTAAATAAAATTTATACGCTAAATTAACATAAATAAAAAGTATTATCATTCTATATCATTCGAACCAGGGGGGTAGCACCCAACAATACTAATCCTGTTATATACTAATATTAATATTAATTCTCATCTTTAAGGTTAAAAATTAACGAAAAAGCTCAATGAAAGCAGCAAATGGACAGTTATTCATTGGAATGAATGGAAATTGAAACACTGAAACAGCTGATTGAGTAAAATATTTTTCATCATTGAAATTATAAAAATCTATTTATAAAACTATTTTCCATATTTTTTTATAAGCTTATTTCTTTCATTCTAATTATCATCTTATAACTACCCTCTGTAATGTGAGCAATTTGGTTTTGCCACCACTGCATTTTGGTTATTATTAAAAGAATAATAGCGGATGGCAAAATTGAATTGCTTTACAATTATCCATTTTTTTTAATTTGTTTAAATTAAAAAAAGCGTTAGTTGCAATTGGGAAAAATACGAAGCATTGTTTTTGTGTTTTTTTTACAATTGCAACTGAGAAGTTTTTTTTTGTTCGAAAAAAAGACCAACGGGGATAATTTTTTTGATATAGGTCGAGAAACCAACGGGTCCGTTTTTCGAAAGAAAAAATTTGGGTGGGCGATTTTCGGGAGTCGTATGAAGATAGCGAAAATATTAGGACAGTTTTTTTTTGGTTTCTTCGTGGGTTTTTTCTTTTTGTTTTTTTTTTGCGAAAATTTTGGTTGTTTTCTGCAGTGCAAGAAGATTTTCTTTTTGAAAAAAAAATTAAAAAACGTTGATTTTCGGATGGTTTTCTTGGTTTCTTTCTTTAAGTTTTTTTGTTTGGGTGAAAAGTGTGGTGAAAGATATGAAAAGCGAAATCAAGGATTTTAAACGAAAGAATTTTAAACAGAAAAAACCAGAAAACACATGATTTAAAAGTTAAAACAATACATATAAATTTAAAAATAAAAAGATGTAAAAACATACACAAACTTAAAAATGAAGCAAACCATAGAATTTTATAATAAAACCTAAAACAAATAATCAAATATAAAGCCTAAAAAAACATAGAATTTTAAAATAAAACATTGAAAATACATACTGTAACGTGTTATTCTTTCGGTTCGATGTTATTAGAATGATAACACTTTTTATTTATGTGAATATAGTGTATAAACTTTATTTGTACTTATTTCTGCTTAACAATTAGTCTTAAAAATATTTGTCTTTCAATAATTTAATTATTACAATTATTTATCACAGTTTTAGGGCTTCACTATTTTAATTACTTTCACAAAAATAATCTCGTTTGAATCTCTGCTTTGTATAATCTCTGACGAAGCTTTTCACTTCAACTGATCGATTAACAATGATTCTCTACTTGAATCCCGGCGGCTATTTATATAAAATTGATGTGTCTCGGAATATTCTCGAATATTCTCGTTTGGCTTTCTAAAACTAGGTGGCAACGTTTACACAAAGAAGATCTAGAATTTTCTATCCAATACAAATAAAATACTTCTGAATCATTGCTTTGGGTTTGTGACAATGATCTATTATTGTTTCCTCCTAAAAATATCTTTTGTATGCGCTATGAGTCATTGCTATTGTTATTGAGAAGTGTAAACAATTGCATTTTGGATTTTTCTGGAATAGATATTTTGTACATTAGATGGCGGTATTACATGAATCACCAAGTATTCTAAGTACAATATAGTGCACTACCCCCTTCTTAAATCTGTTCGTCCCGAACAGAATCTTTTGGACTCGTGCCGCGATTCTTCGCTAACTGATTTGAATGAATCACCTTCATTTTTACTTTTGATGATTTCCGCTTTCGCCATACCACGTCCAAAGAGTTCATCTCGTTGGTGCAGTCACTATCTTTTAATTTGTTGTTTGCAGGTTCCTCAAATACTTTGTCCACCGGAACCCGTATATGCTGTCCAGATGATCTTTCCGGTGGAGTTCGTCTGGTGCTATCCTGTTCACTCGTGTCTTGCTTGAGTTCAGCGTCAACATATTGCCCCACTGCAGTTTCAGTTTTCTTTTGATGTCCTACAATTTTTGTGCAGGTGTCACAATTCCTGCACCAGCTTTTGACATCAGCTCGCCAGTGTACCCAATAGAATCGTTCTCGCACCTTCGCTAATGTTCTGTTGACTCCCAAATGTCCCCCTGAAGTTCCAGCATGTACTTCACCAAGTACCTCATGTACTTTGGACTTAGGCACGATCAACTGCATTAGTTTGGATTTTCCATCAGGAGAATCCCATTTTCTCCTCAGAACGCTATTTTCTATCTGTAACGAGTCCCACTGAGCCCAATAACTTTTTGTCGTATCACTGCGTATTACAATATCGCTCCATTTTGGACGCTGACCCCTTTTCTTCCATTTAAGGATTGGTCCAACATCTTCATCCTTTAGCTGCGCGTTTCGGATGCTTGACATGTCATCGCCTCCAATCCTTAATGTACGGATAGCTACTACCTTTTTCACATTCCTGCAGTCCTTACTCGTTTCCTCAAAAACCCCTCCAGCATCTACGACACTGGATTTGCTTCTTTTCCTTTTATTTTTACTTTTTGACAACTCCGTGTCTTGAGTTGTCAGTCCAATGTCGTCCGTCCGTTTCATTTCTACAACAGCATTTGCATCTGACGTAACTTGTTGGTCTCGTAGATTTGATTTGGTGTCACTGGAATCTGCTTCCTCCAACGTTAGCGGGAACTCAATATTTCCACATCGCAATAACCTATCTTCAATGTTCACACTCACTCCATTCTGCTTCATGAAGTCCAGGCCCATGATACAATCGTCCATTATATCAGCCACCAAAAACGTATGTCGAAACACATACTCATCTAGCCCCAATGCTAGAATCACTTCACCCAGAATCGGAGATGATTCCCCTGTAACCGTTTGAAGAACACTGTTACTGCTTCTGCTCATGTGTTTCCTACTAATGAGCTTCCTGTTCACGATGGATCTACTTGCACCCGTATCTACGATGATCCTGCATCGATGACCAGCAATTACTCCTTGCGTTGTTAATCTGTCGTTACTCTGTTGTAGGAGAGAGACTGATATCATAATCGGTGCTTTTGTCTGGTTGGGGCACTGCCGCTCTAAATGTCCTTCTTTACCGCAGCCCCAGCATTTCAGTCTTCTTTTAGTATCGTTCAATTCCAATTCCTGGATAGCTTGTTGCACATTCGCCTTTATCTTTTCAGTTAGTTGGTCTATCGCTAGATCTGTTGAGTCTTCATCAACCATAGCAGCTCGTACCATTGGAACCGCCCTTGTTGCTCTCTTTGCAGCTTCCAATGTCAACGCGACAGCCAACACATCGTGCAACATGCGCTTTCCACTAATCCGGACCTTGAACTGAATGTCTGCATCCCGAATGGCATTGGTGAATCTTTCTGCAGCCAAGTCATTCTGCAGCTCCAGGGGATAATCGGGGTATGACAAGTATACCAACCGCTCAATATCTGCTGACAACTCCTGAAGTGTCTCTCCAGATTCTTGCATTCTGTTGACGAGCTCCATTCGGTATACGTCCTTCATGTGGTTATCCCCATATCGAATGTCCAATTGTGTTTTAATGTAATTGTAATTTTTCTCATTTTCCGGTGAGATTGTCCGCAATAAATCGGCTGAGTTACCCCGTAGAGCCAGAATTAATGCCGTGGCTTTTTCTTCATCGGACCAGTTGTTCGCACCAGCAGCCGCTTCAAACTGTCGTTTATATACAGGCCATGAAGTTTTGCCGTCAAATATTGGTGGCTTCATCCTTTTACCTGATGACTCAATATTTGGTTTATTTTCTTTGATATCAGCCATTTTTGCTTCTATTTCTGCTACTTTTTGTTCAAATTTCTGGTCCAATTTTTGTTCTACGTTGCTTACTTCCGCGCGAACTGTTGTAACTTCTGTAGTTATTTTGTTCTCTAGATCTGTAGTATTGCTTTTCATTTTATCTTCCAATCTCTGCTCAACTTTGCTTACTTCTGTGCGAACTGTAGAGACTTCTGTAGTAATTTTATTTTCAAGGTTCGCAACACTGGATTCAACTTGGGATTTTAATTCACCCATACTAGACTCCATTTTGGTTTCTAGTCCAGAAACGCTTGTTTTAATTTCATTTTCAAGACTAGAAACAGTTGATTTTAATTCGCCCTGTAAATTGGAAGCATTTGAGTCCATTTTAGTCTGAAGACTAGAAGCATTTGTTTTCATTTCTTCTTGTAGACTAGAAGCATTTGTTTTCATTTCTTCTTGCAGACTAGTCTGAAGACCGATCATCATGGTCATAAGCGTCTTTAAATCATCCTGAACACTTGCTGTTGTTTCAGCCGCGTCTTCGTTGGTAATTTCTTTTTCGTTTCCCTCTTTCAGAATTTCACTAAAGTCGAATGTGCTGCTATCTAGTTCTCTTTCTACACATTCAGCGATTACTCTTTTCTTCTTTTCTGTTTTAGTTCCCGTGGAAACTGACTTCCACACACGCAGAACTGTGGATAGTTCTGATGTACTCAAGCTGTCTAATAGTTTACTTTCCATTGTTCAAATATTTTTTTTTAGTTGTTCACGAAATTCTTATGTTCTATAGAAACTTCTCGCACAGTATCTAAATACCACGAAATTTCCCAGTATAATCTTAACTTCTATGAAATTTCTCGTACAATCGAAATTTTCACACGATACCCGACGTATAACCTCAAATTTCGCTCAATCGAAATTTTTATACAACTCATACAAAATTTCTTGTACGCCCCTGAAATTTCTCACACAGTCGAAATTACTATACTCAAATTTCTTAATAACGAATTTCTTCGAAATTTTCCCCACAGAAGTTTCTAGTTTAATTTCGAATTTTCTTGCAGAAATTTTTAGCACAATTGTCTTTTCCGCACTGATTCACAATAAATAATCCCACTTCTGACACCAATGTAACGTGTTATTCTTTCGGTTCGATGTTATTAGAATGATAACACTTTTTATTTATGTGAATATAGTGTATAAACTTTATTTGTACTTATTTCTGCTTAACAATTAGTCTTAAAAATATTTGTCTTTCAATAATTTAATTATTACAATTATTTATCACAGTTTTAGGGCTTCACTATTTTAATTACTTTCACAAAAATAATCTCGTTTGAATCTCTGCTTTGTATAATCTCTGACGAAGCTTTTCACTTCAACTGATCGATTAACAATGATTCTCTACTTGAATCCCGGCGGCTATTTATATAAAATTGATGTGTCTCGGAATATTCTCGAATATTCTCGTTTGGCTTTCTAAAACTAGGTGGCAACGTTTACACAAAGAAGATCTAGAATTTTCTATCCAATACAAATAAAATACTTCTGAATCATTGCTTTGGGTTTGTGACAATGATCTATTATTGTTTCCTCCTAAAAATATCTTTTGTATGCGCTATGAGTCATTGCTATTGTTATTGAGAAGTGTAAACAATTGCATTTTGGATTTTTCTGGAATAGATATTTTGTACATTAGATGGCGGTATTACATGAATCACCAAGTATTCTAAGTACAATATAGTGCAATACCCTAATTTAAAAACTTAAAATAATATGAAATACCAATTAAAATATTAAATACCACCTATAATAAATATAAATTAAAACATAAAGTTAACATAGAATATATAAATTATGAACATAAATTAAATCACATACAATAAATAACCTATGTAACATATTACATAGAACACCTAAAATCGGAATATACTATAACAAAAAGGAGGAAAATACTCACCATCATACAATAAAAAACGGAACCAACATAGTACCAACCAGCAAAACATATAAAAAGGAGGCTCTCTACAACTACACCATAGTCACCGTCAATTATAAAAATTATTTCTTTAAAAAAAAAAAAAATTTTCTTTTGTGTTGCGTCTTAAATTTAATTTCAGGACTGGGTGTTCCGCAGAGGCCTCATCGGAGCAACTGTAAGTTCTTTTTTTTTGCTTTATTTGTTTTTTTTTTATAAAAATTATATTGAGTTTATTTGGTTGGATTGACTAAACGGTTTTTTTTTTTCATAAATTTAAAGAATTTGTCTTCTTTTTGTTTCATATATAAAGAATTAAGTTTATTTTGATATATATATATATATATATATAAATTTTGGGTCAAGTAAAATTATTATTTTTGGATTTCCATTAAGTTTCTCTTTTTTTTTTTCATTTTATTTAGAATTTTTTTTTTTGTTTACTTTTAAAGCTCACATAAAATTCGTCCAATAAATAATGTGAAACATAAAACGTTTGCGCTTGTTTTTTTTGTTTTGCGTTGGTTATGTGAATTTCCTTCCGTTTTAGGTTGTGCACCCCTGGAAATGTTTGTTTTTTTTCATTGGTTTAAAATGAGGTGCTAAACGAAAAAGTGAGCGGTGACGGCCGAGGATAATGGGGGCGTAGGATTTTTTTTCTTTTTTTCCAGTTTCAATTTTTTTTAGGTTGTGGGGATCGCACTTTTCAGGTGTATTTCCAGGGCCGGATGTGATCCACAAAGGGTATTATGTTGTGTATAGCCCTTTGGGTGGGATAAAGGCCTCGGTGTTGGCAATAACATCTGCCGACACCAATTGAACAATTTGCTTTGGATGGGCCCATTTTCAGAATCTTCTGTCCATCCGTCTGTCATTTTAATTGAATTCCGTTTCGCGGGTTTTCAATGTAAAACTAACCTACTCAAAAATCTTGCCATCTCTTTTCTTTCTTCGTGACAATGGTCACAACTTTTTCTCTTTTATTTTTATTATTAACATTTTTACCCATTCCGCTAGTGACCTGAGAGGGTGTGAATTATTATTATCACATCTCCAGCCCTCTTGCTAGCCCAAACAATTTTGTTTACTGCATGCATAAAAATTATTTGTACGTGACGGCATATGGTAGAAGGTAACGACCCACCCCATCCGGCGAGCTAGCTAGTGCAAGCAGCTAGGCGTGCAATTTCTAGTTACCTCTTGCTATACCATAAAACGCACTTTCTGCAGCAAGATAGAAGTGTTTGTTTAATCAAAGTGTTGCTTTACAACATTTTTTATATAACCTTTTCGACTAGAATTATTACTCAAGAAAAGAAAGTTTCAAGCACAAATAAAACACCCAGTCTTGTTGTTATAGGTATATTTTCACTTAAAAAGTCACTTTTTTGGGATCATAAATTTGAAAATTTTGCTTTTTTAACTTTTATTTTTACTTCTCGCATAAGATGGAGCTAGTCATGATATCAATTTGCAAACATAATAGACTTCCTAACTCATAAAGAATATCCTCTATGTAAAAAATTTAAAAATTTCCCAATTTTTTTTCCTTTAACAAATTGATTGAAATTTATGCCACTTTGGCTTTTACAGATTCCTAATAACATAAAAACTTTTCTGTAGACTTTTTTTTTGTTCAAAAAAAAATCATTTACATATGCCAACTAAAATCATAAATTCTTATGGAATATTGCCAAATATTAATAAAAGGAAAACTTTTTAAGAATTTTACAATCAAACAGAATTAATTCTTTTAAGTATAGAAAATCATATATTTTCTGGTAAAAAAAAGAAAAAGGAATTTTTGCATTAATTTTAGATAAATAATTTTAAGTATATGAATAAAGATTTTCTTTTGTCGGAAGTACACACTATGTCTCTATGGTTTCTTTACAAAATCTATAATAATGTATAGATATATTGTTGTAGCACGAAATAAGTTTTAATTAACTCTTTTCGATAAGTTTCTATTTCGGTAAGATCATTTTCAATGCTTCCTTCTATTCCAAAGAAAACTCACACGGGTATATAAAGTCCAGAGCAAGTCATTAAAAGTTTTCTATAATTGTATAACATTTTTGTCTTTTAGAACTTAAAATTATTTTTTCCAAAAAAAGGTGACCTATAAATTTCTTATAGACACGAAATAATTACTTTTCAACATTTGTATTTGAAATACAAAATGTCCTGTTATTACTTTTCTTTCGTTGGTTGATTTAATAATGATTGCTTTAATTATATTTCAATTATAATTAAGTTCAGTTATTATAAAGTGTTTGTACAAAAATGATCGAAAAGACAGACAAACAAGCAGACATTTAGTTTGAAAGATATGTGACTAGCGAATGTAATGAGAATTTGGGGAGTGTCTGGTGTCTCCATCTGGCTGTGTATCAGTGTATAAATACGGTTTAAAAAGTTTCTCTTAAATAGGAAACTGGAATGAAACTTGGCGGAAACTGGCAAATTAATCCCATTTGACTCTGTCAGAAAAAAGAATTGCATAGTCATAAATAAAATAAGCCCAACAAAAAATCATTAAATATATAAAAATTTTATTTTAATATTCCAAAAGCATTTTTTTATAATAATCCAAAATTTTCTTGAAAAATTTTATATCTCTCAAAATAGCGTCACTAAATCTGAAATTATTCCATCATAAATAAATTTTAATAGTTTTTAGTGTTATTCGCGAGAAAATTTACTCTAAAAATGAGGTCATTTCATTATCATGGGATATACATGAACGCGACTATAATTCCCCCAAATAACTATGTAGTTTTCAAGATAGTTTCATTTAATTCGCGGACACCAGTTACATTTTATGGCGCATACAAAACCATACTTGTATATTTTTTATGATAATAGAACGGTCATAATAATTTAATTTAATAGACACCAATTTCTGTACATTTCAGTGTATTAAAAATAATTTCTTACGAATTCTTAAGAAATCAAGTCAAGGATTTTCTTATTCATAAAAATTAAGTATTTTTCATGAAATATACAAAAGATATAGGACCATATAACAAGCATTTGGAAAGAAAAAAAATCAATGGAATATTATAAATAACATGCCAGCCAGGAAATTTAAATAAGATCCTTTAAACTGATTTAAATGAAAGTGGAAAATCGAGAAAAATACTTATGATGAAATCGCGTAAATGTGATTCAATAAAGATTCTTTGTTTTGTAGACACAGTAATATCGATTTTTTACAGAAAGAATGATTTTTAGTGTATTTCTTGGCATCAAATCAGCATAATATTGTCAATGTTTTCATGTTCACTATAATTACAATACCGTTCCTCATTCCTTGTCCAATTTTCGCAGCAATTCAGGAAGGAACTGTGACACTACCAATGGATACTGAAATTTCAAGTTATTTCTTAAAATCGCACATAAATTTAATTCAAATTAAGAATTTTTTAAAAATTTTTAATTAGAACAAAATGCCCTTCTTGCAATTTTCTCATTTTTCCCGACACATAGTCAATTAAACACCTTATCTAAAGTGTTAATTAGAGAAAATTAAAATATTTTATGCTCATTTTTTTAGGCTTTTAATTGTCTTAAAATCGGGGGAAAAATTTCTTACCCATATTATCGTTTTCTTTATATTTCCATGAACATTCTTCTATTCTTCATCCACGAAAGAAAAACAATTTCCATTTTCGAGCTAATAAAAGTTTCATTGCGACGCCGTGTAAATTTATTATCATGGAACAATGAAAATTAAGTTTAATGGATTCCAAATAAGTTTCTAAAGTAAGAAAGGGAATTTTTTCTTTTTGTTATTTTCATAAAACTTTATAATTATAAAACTGGTAGTTTTTATTAAATGATTTATTTGATATTCAACAAGTTTTTTTTTTGTATAAAATATTGGCTTTGTTATAAATTTTCCGAGGAAATAATTTTTCGAAATTTTTTGGTCATGTTTTATAAAATTTTAAATTTCACATACATTTTCTTATAAAATAGAAGTGCATAATTTTCTATAAAAGAAAAATAAAAGTTAAACTTGATTTGAAGTAGAGTTTTCCGATGTTCTTCCTTCCGTTTAAGCAGAAAATGTAAATATGAGAAGTTTTCTGAGACTATAGTAATTAGCGAAGTTTTATTGGTTAATAATGAAAAGTAATTTTTGAGATAAAGTAATAGAATGAATAATAAATTACTTAAAAATTTGTAAAAATTCGGAAAACATGTTCCCAAATAGATTTTGCAAAGCAGGATAAATTTCTTTTCAAATATAAGTATAGTAAAATATCATATGAGATCCAAACTTCGAAATGCAATACCATACTTTTGGAATATAGTAGTTAACATCTTATAATCGATTCCGATTGGAACAGGAATAAGGTGAACACCCTAATATGGGATATTATCGGGTTATTATCTCTTAAGAAACCATGGTAAAAGATTAGATTTGGTACAAAGCGATCTATGTCGATACTGTGCATACATAGGTGCGGCTGAAAAAAGCACCACTTCCTGCTGTGTAGCTGCTTTTTTGCCAACTAAGTCGGTCGATATGAGTTGTTTAATTAAAGGAAGATGAAATACTTCGAAGAGGAATAGAATACTTTTCTGTTTTCTATGAGGTAATTCTAGGTCTTGTAGGGATCACAATGGTCTCATAAGGTGTCTAGTCCTGTAGGCAAGTACACGTACTCTACTTAACCTAACCTAGCTTCTTAAGGCAACTTACCTACTACATATGGGCTTCATTATACTTTCATTGTAAAAGTAAATTTACTGGTTTGAAATGTTCAAAGAGAAGTGATTTTCTAACGTTCTACTTTTTACGATTTTCAAGCTTTTTGAAAAGGAAAAGTTTAGTTGAATTTTTATACTGATTTCTTTTATCATATATATAAAAGACGTGTCAAGATTATTGGCAGAAAATCTTTTCGGAAAATCTTGTATTCTTTCAAGAAAACTCTATTGTAAAACGATTTTTTTTTGGATGAAATTTAAACATTTTTCTGTTAAAAAGTCTTTTCCGAAAGAGCAAAATAGTAATTCTATCAAAAGAACTTTGTTTAACAACATAAGATTCTTTTGAATCTATTTTATCAACCCTTTTTTCCAACTTTATATGAACGTTCATAGTTCTTAACGTTTTTTTTCTTTTATCGATAAATTTTCCTATAGTCATTCATATTGAAATGAAAATATCCATTGAGATAAATTTCATACATTTTTGTGATATTTTTATCTACTTATATCATAGTAGTGATGTCCTTCGACACAAGTCAATTTTTGTTTTGGTATCTATCCTTAAAGAATCATGTAAAATGTCTTTTAACAGACCGAAACTAGTCGATTTAATACTTTACTGTGTCCTTTTTTTTGGTGTCCAACATTTTTTTTTAACTTTCCCGACAAAACGAATGCTTTTAGGTAAAGTATTACATTCGTACGAAAATCTAAAATATGTGCAAAATTTATTTCTTAAAAAATTTAGTTCTATCTCCATCCATCTGCTTCTTTAAATCGGTTATAAAATCTGAACGGCTAGTTCAATTTTCATGAAACTTTCACAGTGGGTTATAATATCAGATGATATTGGTCTTTGGGCGAAATTGCAATACCAGTTGGTAACATTTTACGTATTTCAACTTATCTAGAGTCGGTTTTCGTCAGAATTTCAGTATAGCAACACTTTTTTTTGTACGATTTGTGGTAGGTAAAATACTAGATCGAATAAGACGAAATTCACCCACCTAAATATTCGGACTTAAAGCAGACTTTGTAAAGTTTTAAAACGAATTTTAAGGAAGACACGGGACGGAAACAAGATGAGAAAGGCAGAATGGATTGGAAGCGAAACAGGGCGTGAGCAGGACCAGTGAGTTTTGAAAGGAGATCCCAATGGGATATTTAATCACATTTTGGAGAAAGTTCTATAGCGCCCAGCTGAAATAGAGTAAAGGGTAAATTCTTTTCTATAAGAAAACGAAATCTGCAATGTTTGATTTTTGTAAATTGTGGTTGTTCACTATTTCAAAGTGAAACAAAATCTTTGTGTAGACGTCATTATTCTTTCTATAGGAAAAATCGGATACAGGATATTCTATAAAAATCATAGTTTCAAAGATTGCTTCTTTTTAAAGTTTCAATCATTTGGGAAGGACCTAATAAAAAGTTTAAATGGCATTCATTTTTCTCATAAAATAAAAGTTGATTTACGAAGAATCTAGGTCTTCAATTTATTGTTAATTAATAACAATTTATTTATGAACGTCCTTGCTAGTGGTGACCTAATATTATTATAAAACTAACCAAATGTAGTTTTCTTATTTTCGTGTTAGTCTATTTGTAGTAATTGTTTTATCACCTCAACTAACATAATTAAAATTTATTAATTTACTATTAACATATTAACATATTAAACATGTTATTAAAGAAGGAAATGTAGTATTTACATATGTTTGTAAAGGACGAGTCACCCTTTTTTCGGCTCTTAATACTTCTTTATGGAATTTAAAAGCAATTTAAATATATGCTTAAGGGATTACTATGCACGAAACTAAATTACTAATTTTATAATTTATTTATTATAATATTCATTGGAAGACGTTTGAATTTGACTAAAATTAGTCTAATTTCTTTGAATAATTTTCCATTGAAAAATTAAATTTTAAATACCATTAATATAGTTTATGATATTTCCAAGAATTTGGCCATAATTTGGACTTTTTATAAACTCATTCGAATCTTTCAAAAAATTTCAAAAATTTTTTGTATCTTTTGTAAAGAAAATACATTTCTGTTTAACCACCTACAAAATCTATTGCAAAATAACCACCCGCTGATTTTTATATTTTCATATTAAATTTTCCTGATCCAAAAGTTTGTTTTTTTTCTCAAAATGTCGTGTTTTTTTATGGTGGATTTGATCTTATTTCCTTTTCATGGGAAATTTTGCGAGTGATGGAATGAAAATTTTCTAAATTGACGAATGTTTCAATATACAAGTATTCATAATATAGTAAAAGCCGACATCTCATCTGTTGTTGGCCGAATTTAAAAAGAATTTTTTTTATTTATATGTTACAAAAACCACACAAGAAAATTTTCTTGGAAAATGCTAACATCAAAGGAATAAGAATGGAAATATGAAAAACAGTTCTAAAAAAAAAAATCAATGAAAAATTCACGGGAATAATTTGAATACAAGAATTCGGGGAAAATCAATTATCACATCTAAGTTCAAACACCGGAAAAATCTCTTTCATTTTTCCCTTAAAAAATTTCATATTTTTTGGGGGTGCGCTATGTATTCCTGTGTTTCTATTTTATTGGTTTATTATTATTTAAAAAGAAACGTCTTTTATTACCTGTTTATTTATCGAAGTGATAATAATTTGTTTTTAACGCATTTAACTTTTTTTGGGAGAAATCCTGTGTGGGTCCTTCAATTTTATTTTTCTATTTTTAAAGAAAATATCTTCCATAAATAATTCGTGCTGTTTCCAAGAAGTTCTATATTTAGGCGTTATACAAAGTTTATAAACTTCTTCAATGAAAGTTCAAATATAAAAACGCATAAAAGTTATTTGCGTCCAAAATTTATAATAATATTAAAATATGGAGATCGAATTTAGAAAACCTAAGTTTCTCCTTGGAAACAAACTTCGATATTGGATCAGTTTAAATTATGAGCACGACGATTAAATATCATAAAGGGGCGTGGAGTGTGTGTGTGTAGGATAATCTAGATTTCTGGAAGAATTAGCCTTATGTGGGATTTTTTATTTTGAATGTGGGATAGTATAACATATATGCCAACAGTATATCCCATCAGGTTCTGTCATATTTTTTAAAAATACATCCCCAGGGTTAAATAGGGATAGATTCTTTCTATGTACACAACATTTATATTCCAAGTAGAAGTTCAAGTACAGTACGGACAATGTAGGTAGAAAAAAAAATCTTATTATGAAAAGATTGCGCTTCTGAGAAGTGTTTATAGCAGCTGTTTGTTACAGATTCAAGAAATTTGGGTTAAGAAAATTTTGTTTCTGGATCGAAAATATTAAAGATCATGTTTTCGAGGCCTTGTAAAAGAAAGGAAAACCAAAATTCGTATTTTTTTTCTATAACATTTTTATTAAAAATTAATGAGTATTCGTGTGAATATAAAAAATTTAGATTTCAAGAAAAAATTCAAGGATTCAAGTTTAATATTTAATGTAACGTTTTTTCGATAAAATAATGTGTTCTCAAAAACAAGGATATTAAAGTTTAATTCAATCTTTTCCAGGATTTCTTTTTTCCATAGAAAAATTATATCTCAGAATTTCCAAACAGAAATTGTTTCATACAATTTTTCATTAAAAAAGTTGAAATTAATAAAAATAACATTTTTAAAAGTTAACAAAACTTTGAATTTAACTTTTATAGTATTTAAAATTTATGATAAAAGTTGTAATGTCTTTAAGCGAATATAAAAACACAAAAATATTTATCATATTCAGAGCCATTCTAGGAGTTTAAAATGCTTTCTTTCTTCGTCCTCATAAATATCCGAAACACAGTGTTATTGCTATTGTTCTTAAGAATTGCTTTCCTACAGTAGAAGCTTTTACTCATTTGCATTCATGCTGGAACACTTTAAATAGTTGCTGGTTTATAGAATAAACAATGGGAAACCATGATAACACATATTTTGTATTCATTTATTTTGCGGGGGAGATCAAAATATTATTACAAAATAATTTGTTATTAAATTTAAAAATGGGTTCCGATTTCCCTTTGGATATATCCTGTTTTAATTCGTACCAGTTTATTGGAATTAATTCCTACTCTTTTCATTACAGGACATTATTTATTTCAAGAATTTATGTCCTTATTAATTAATTCAGTTTTATACAAAAACTGAGAATCAATTAATATCACGCTGTTAATTTAACAGTTTGACTCGTCGTTATTATTGCACTGAATTCAAAATATCGGGAACCTAAAATAACAACGACGAAAAGCAATTTCCCAACTGTCAGTTCCAGTTATACAATCTTTTTGTTGTATTTTCTTCATATACTAATGGTGACATGGGTTTTGTTGGGCGTTTTATTGGTTTGATTATTATGTTAAATTCATTAAGAAAAGGTATTATATTATGTACCCGGCATGAAACATAAGATTTTCATTCCAATTTTATCTTCAAAAATACGTTTTTCATGAACAGGTAAATGATGTTCGCTATTTCATTGATTTTTATTGATCTGATTAAAATAAGAACAAACAAATTCTATTTAAAAGACATTAGTGTCGTTATGAAAAACTTGAAAAAAGCTTAAATAATTTTATGATTTTTCATTGCTATTCATAAATTTAAATGCATTTTGAAGTAATAAACCATGCTGGATTAAAATTAAATGCATTCTATCAAGAATCGGGTAGGAAAACATTTGAACCAAAGAAATAACTGAGGTGTGGAATGAATTTAAAACATATTTACAATGAAATTCAAATGCTTGTTCATCAGATTTGCATAATTTAAATCGTGGAACAAAATGCACTATGCTAAACATGAATAGAATTCGAACTATACATAATATAATTGAAGTGTACAAGCGATAGTCTATAGCCACAAAACAGGAGAACGCACATGAAAATTGGGTTGTTAGAATCATCATCATCATCAACTAGAAAACAGAACAACTTAATTATAATTGACTTTCATAATTTTCTAACCAATTTTCAAATGAAGCAGAAAGGGAAAATACATAAATCTTTCAGATTCATCAGTTTGTCGCCTAATCTTTGGAAATAAATGTTAGTTGTTTACCACACAATTAGAAATTGATCCTTTTTACATGTAAACACAGAAACTAATTTAATTTATCACAAACTCAAATTAGAAATGTTTAATAGGACACAGTATGCTCTTTTATAGTATTCAGTCATATTTAGTCATAATCTTATGATTCATTTAATAAATATTGATAAAACAGCAAGTAAGAACCCTAAACAAACGTAAGAATTTCAGTTCGTATTTCATATAAATTTGGCATTTGATGTTGTACAACAACATCCTTCTTAATAAACCCGTCTGGCGCCATATGAACTTTATTATCCCCAGGACATTGATGGTGGATGAAATGCATATCATGTATGGGAAATTCTTGATGAAACGTATTCGACTTGGAGACGAATATTTCTCCAAAAAAATTGTATACCACTAGGAGGAGTCCATAGTAATTAGGACTTTTTGAATCTAGCGCCGCTAGTGGCGCCATCTATATGCCGACTGGTGCGTTAGAATCTGCTATCCTTTATCGACTTCCTGTGAGAATTTCATGACATTTCATCTATTGAAAGTGAAGTTATTGCGTTTTAACTGCAGTATGTTTGTGTCATCGGTGCGAAAATGAGCTTCGACGACCAAAAATTGCTCAGAATTCAACATTCGAAGGACATCATTAAAGAGGTCAAAAAGGACAAAAACTTCCTTTATAACATTGTGACTGGTGACGAAACGTGGTGTTTTCAATATGATCCCGAAACGAAACGCCAGAGTGTTGAATGGAAGGCGCCGGACGAGCCGAAACCCAAAAAATCGCGCCTGGAGAAGTCAAAAGTGAAGACAATGCTGATTTGTTTTTATGATTCCAAGGGTATCGTCCACAAAGAATTTGTTCCACCCGGTCAAAACGTTAATGCGGTATTCTACCTAGGAGTTTTGAAGCGTTTGGTGCGCCGTATTCAACGTGTTCGGCCCGAATATCGTGAAGATGGAAGAAGGCGTTTGTTGCACGATAATGCGCCGTCTCATCGATTGGTGCTTGTGACCGATTATCTCACCAAAAATCACATTTTAACCATCAACCACTCCCCGTATTCACCGGATATGGCACCGTGCGACTTCTACCTTTTCGGAAAAATGCATTTGCCGATGAAAGGAAAGCTTTATGCAGACGTAGAGGCCATTCAAAAGGCTTGCACCGGCATACTGGCGGCCATACAGGCCAACGAGCTAAAACACTCGTTCGACATGCTTTTGGACCGTGCAAAAAGCTGTATTGAAGCAGAAGGAGACTATTTTGAATAAAATCAATTGATTTTGCCGAAAAAACCATTCGTTCTGTTTTTTTTTTAAAAGTCCTGATTACTTTGGACGCCTCCTTCTATCATTTTTAGAATAGTGAAAAAAGTTGAAAAGATTATTTAAAAAGTATTGCTTTTGGAGGAATATGATTTTGTATCTGGTTTGATTTTAAATCTTTTATAGTAATTTAATTTTCAACGTTCAAAAGCGTTTCATATCAATCTAATAACATTATTTTAAATTTAATTTTTCTCAATCAAAAATGTCATTTTTCATGAAAATTTAAATGAATTCACATGCAAAGAAAATTAACTTATAGAAAATCAGCAATTCTTGGAACTAAGTTTTATCCCATATGGAATATTGATCGTTTAACCTCATCCTTTAAAAAAGTGACGAACTTAATTGCTTGTGCATATAAATTTATGTCGGTATAAAAGAGCATATATGTACGTTTTTCATGTTTTTCATAAGAAGTCTAGAGTTAACTTCAAAATATCAAAATTAACACATTCAACCAGTGTTGAAAGCGCCATATTTACGTAGGACGAAAATATATTAAAAGGATGTATATATAGAAAATGTGTGTGCGGTAATGTCAAATAGGATACATTCTAAACCTAATTGCATTTAAAGCGGAGAAATATTAAAAGCTCGTTTGACAGTAACGCTTGAGAAGATTTCAATTTTTGTGTATTTAAAAACTCTTTCAACTTTTGTTGGTGCCCAACTTTGCTTTTAATAGTTTTACAAAGTATGAAATATGTTTTTAAATTTTTCATATTAAATATTGTTGGTTCACTGATCTATGAAATATGGTCGTTTACTTTAGTTGCTATGGAGTGTAGTTTAGTTGAGTTCTGTTCTTAAAAATGCATGTTACGTATGAGCTATTCTTCGTCTCTTGTTATTTAAGGTACATAATTTTCCATTGTTTTCAAATATTCCTTATTTAAAATTCACTTTTACTTCACGAAAATTGTGTTAACAAAACATCTAAAATTTCATTTAAAACCTAGAATGAGTTGTATTTTGAAGTCAAAGAAACTAATTCTTATCTCAATTTCAAAGAAACACCTCTTCTAGAACATAAAGTTGGAAATTTTCTTTCATAAATCGGTTTTAATGGTATGACATTTTCTTTTTTTTGATAATTCATTGGCACGTGCCATTTTGTCATACCGTAAGGATGGATAATGACTATTAAAGAAATAGAAATCTCTTTGGAAAAATATCCCTCAGGATCATTTTCTTTAGATTATTAGAATTTCATGTTTCCAAACTGAAATTGAGAAGAACAAAAAATAATTCTAGCTTTGATTAGATTAGGATTTTTGTTAATGAGAACACGTGTATAATAACTTTCATTTTGAAACTTAAGATTATGTTCTTTTCTATGGCCAAAGTATATTAAATTCTAATCTACTTGAATTGGTGCTAAATTTGGGAGACAAATGAATAAATGCATCGTGACATTTTTAAGATAAATAGAAAGAAAATACCCCTGACAAATGGGTAATGGGTAGAATGAACTGAATTTGGTAACCCAGTTGAGCAAAGACGTGTATTATAAAAAAATGCTATATACAAAATGGGATCCATATCAGTTCAAGTTTCATAACCATTGACCGCATTGAACAAATTTTCGGTGAAAACATTCAATTCTTAACGTGCTAAGTAAAAGCCCATAAATTCTTATTCGCATAATCAGTTTCGGATTGCATTTGGATAATATAATGAAGTAATGGAAATGTCAGTTCGCACCCTTCAATTATATAAGGTAAAAACATTGAAATTCCCTCTCTATAACGCGACCATTTTTCAACCCTCCTTTAACGAATAAGAAATTTCATTCGAATCATCAAACTAACAATTTATATGGTGACACAGACATTTATTTTCGATAATTTTCAAACATCTCAAATTCTCAATTGTGCGGACCTGGAAAAAAAAATGAAATTGTGACTAAATAGACTAGGATTTCATAAGAATGGGGTTGAATAACGTCAATCGAAGAAATGATTCACTGCACTCCCATTCATAATGGGAATTGAATCCCAGTGATGCAATTTGAAGATAACATTTATTTTTTGTATGATGATAGTAAAAGGATTTTTTCATCCCTCCTTAAATAAATCGATTTATGGTATAGTGGCAATGCGCTAATAGTGCCTGCAACCATATTGAGGGATTCATATGTATGACTAAAAATAAGGATTTGCACTCTTAATTTTATATTTTTATTTTTATTTTTTCATAACGGAAAAGGAAATATTTTTATATTGAAATATTTCAATGTTTGTTTGTATTGCAACATGTTTCGATCGCAAATTGTTGTTATTATTATTTCAGCTAAAATAAATGTCCTATAATGGTTCAGTTAAAATCGGTTGTAGAAAATTTCCATCAACCTATTTATGAAGATAATCAAGTTAAAGACCTGTAAATTACAAAATTGTCTTTTTGTTATAATATGAAGTTTCTCGTGTCCCAACAATTAAATAGGTTTTGAGAACTTCACCACGTTATACCTTAAATTATTTACGATGATAATAATCACCAGACATATGAGTACGACCATGTAATGTTAAAATTCCACTTACAAAATCACAATCATACATACGTCAACGGGTATCGATACACCTTTTAGCACCAAAATTTTGTCCAGGTTTTTCATTACACGGTTAGAAATATGGAAATATTTTTTAAACCTTAATTTGGCTTAGTGAAATTTTAAACTATTTCCGAGAATAATAAAGTTGCTTAACCGTTATTAAATTCCTGCAATATAATATAGCAGTAAGAGTGCTAGTAAAATTTTAAATTGTCTTAAGATTTCCGTTTTGACGAAAGAACTTAATTCTGTATGATTAAATGTCTATTTAACTAATACCAGTCGCACATGGTTTATTTTATAGCATTTTAAAAAAGCTTAATTTAAATCTTCAAAAGTTGGTAAAACTGTTTCATAAATTAGTTTAAAAATGAAACTCTTCTTGGTTTTAATTAAACTAAACTAAACTTTTTTTGCTGGCTCTATATATAATAAGATTGTTATTTAAAAGTAAATCCAAAATTTCTAATCGTGTAGGATTTATTGGAACAAATTTACGTACTAGTTACAGCATATATGTATTTTGATAGATTTTTAATTTTTTTTTGTATTGTAAATATGAATTTTCCAAATTGATTAAGAACTGTCTGGTTTGGATTTTTCAATTTTCCTTTCTTCCTTCTCAACAGTATTTAAATGAGAATACGAAAATGATATAATAACTACGATAATATAGGCTTTTAACTTTGTATATGACTGAATTCGAAAATTTACGACCTTATGTGTTTTAATGAAGGAAATTCTTGGCATGTTCATGTTAAATATTACTCGGAATGGAAATTTATGAATGTTTATAACTTAATTTTTTGATACTGTATTTTTGAGGATTCATTAAAGACCTTATGCGAAATATACAAATATATATGTGACCACACCAAAATTTGATCTGATAAAACCATATCAAATGGAAATTTATTTATGAGCTAGATAACAATTTATCCTTCATTCTAGTCGATGTATACAAAGGGCAACAGAGGATATGCTTTCAACAACAAATTGTTATCTCGTAAGTTCTTAAGATAGATATTTGAAACTGAACAGTTTAGTGTCCTCATTTATTATTGTTTCGTGTTTTTTTTTCCTGGTCGAACAGAAGATGAACAGTGTTTATCTTGTCTTCTAGAATGTGATATATGTCTTTTAATATAAATTTTATATCGTACAATCTTTACTGTACAAGGTTTTGGTCTTATTACAATTTTTTTTGTTCTATGAAATATATAAAAAATCAGTAAAACTTTCCATATCCAAATTCAGTTACCAATTTCAATTGAAAATCATAAAGAAAATTAAAAGTTTTCACAGATATATCTAGAATAGTCTAAATTCGAGTACATCCTATAAAAACCTCGAATTTTGAAATATTTATATTAATATGTCTCGAACTAAATCGAGAAGATGGGAAATCAAGCTTTTTTGCAACTGTTTTAAGGATATTCTTAAGACAGTATGAAAGAAAGTGATTTTCATTTTCTTCGAATCGAGACGATTAAAGTTTTTATGGAAACAATTTTACGATCAGTTTTATTGTCAGTTTTTAGGATAATTTAATTGGCTTTATATTAAATCACTAGAATATTAAAAGAGCCAAAAAAACAATGTTTTATATAAAATTTTATGTTGTTCGGAATTTTCCGTCTCGTGATATAAAATTGATTAGTTTTATAGACTTTTCTTTTTAAGCTAGTCAAAATTAGACATTTCAGATTTCTTTCTTTATTCGTTTTATTATTATTGTTTAATAAATTAATATTTTTTATTAACTAATAAAATTCATTTTGAGGGTTCATCAAGCCAAAAAGAAATATTTGAATTATTTTCATTATAATTTTATTAAAAAAATTTACTTTATAACTTTCTTCATGAGAAACAATTTCCAATAAACTGAAAATTTCATTCATAAAAGACATTTTAAATTAAAATTCGAAAATAGTGGAATTTTAGTTGAAATGAAACTTTTCCAATATAAAATATAAAATTTTCCGGTTTTTCCATGTATACATTTGTGTTGTTGTTGTCTGT
The DNA here is from genome assembly GCA_963422695.1 of Xylophagus ater. Taxonomy (NCBI): domain Eukaryota; kingdom Metazoa; phylum Arthropoda; class Insecta; order Diptera; family Xylophagidae; genus Xylophagus; species Xylophagus ater. Next base: position 5,732,002 of record OY730486.1, on the reverse strand, counting down.
CATTCACTGATTCTTAAATTTCCAATTAAAATTCAATTTTGAAATTGTTAAAAGTGTTTTAAAGAAAGCTCAAAATGTAAATACTTCAGTTTTCTCACGACACAATAACGAATCTCTAGTTACAAAGTAAATTTTAGAGGAACTATTCCGGAAAATTTTTGGACAAGAAAGAAAGTAGATGGAATTTTCTTTCTCCTAAGAAAAAAGAATCCAATTTTAGAAGATATCTAGTTTCATATAGATGAATTTCATTGTTGTCATGGATTTTGGATGATTGTCTTCAATTCCATAGTGATGAGATTAATTGAAATTCTTTTCATTCTTTATTTGAAATCTTGTTTTTGGTTTTTCATTTTGGATATATAGTGGTCAAAAGTCGAAAGTTGTCTATATTTATTCACTGAATTATCTACAAAATATGCTTTCAATCTTAATTTCCTTTTTATAGTCAAGTATGTAGCATCCTTATCGATTTAACATGGAATATTATATTCTCTAGCCACAGGTCAACTTCGCTGTGTGCTTTTTAAAAAGTTGCATATTCTAAATCTCGAATTTTTCTTATTATATCCAATGGATTTTCCCAAGTTTTTCTCTTGGATATAATAAAATATTGTTCACCCATTTTTTCTTAGTCAAGCATATATGTTGAGTGAGATATTCTACAATTTTTCAAAAATGGTCAAACAGAAAAAAATTGAACACTAAGATTGTTGACGAAAGAAAATTAGAATTTTTCCCATTTCAAATATATTTAAATCGTGTGAATATTTACTAAGAAAATATTTGCAAAGATTTGATGACTTTTTAAGGGTGGTGAAGTCAAGAAATATAGGACTTTATGATGTGATCTGAATATTGAAAAATTATTAAAATCGACAACATACATCGTAGATTATGTAGAAAAACGTGCAGATCCTATCATATTTGAAAAGTTTTTTACAATTTTAAAATAAATTTCTAAAAAAATGAGTTCTTATTAATTGTTTCGGCATAAATGATTTTAAAAGCTCTTGCACGAAAATGTTATAGTCCTTTTATAGGCGCATGATTGTTCTCATATCACTACAGTCTAGACTACTTTTATATGCTACTGAGTTGTTATTCAGAAATATGAGATGAGTCTCCCAAAAAGGCATTCAAATAGATAATATTCTATTAAAATCTTCACAGAACTGTGTTAAAAGATTTTTCATATACCAGGAATTTTAGTTAGTTTAATTTTCATTGAAGTTTTTGTTCTTAGATCTAAATTAATAATTTCAAGTCAATCGTTGTTTCTTCTTGTTTAAAAGGAAAATCTTGTTATGAATTCCAGTTCGTTTGTTTGACTTGAAGTGTAATTATTCGTTTTTGGGGAGTAACCCTCCAAAACAAAAAAAGAAAAATCCCCCCTACAAATTCTTCGGTTGATATATTTTGCATATTTTAACTTTGTATAAAAAAACACAAAAGAAAAATTAAATCCTCCAACCCTGAAGGTAATGAAGAAAAAAAAAGTCCTGAAGAAAGTTCCTTTAATAAAATTTCATTTTCTTTACAATTTATTCTCTAATTAGATTGATTGAAAACCATTTTATGTTTTTGTAGGATGGGGATATTATAATCCTCATTTTATAATTTAAAACTACATTTTTAAGGTACGAGATGATGTAATTATGCTTTTGTAAGAAATTCATAAAGATATAGTTTAGCAACAATAATTTAAACTTTAATTACTAGTTTGAAATAAATTATAATTAATCATAGTTTGTCTCCAGTCTGCACTATATTTTATATTCGTTTAATGATTATAAATTCTTACCCAACTAACATTTTCAGAATCTGCTACGTATCAGCTACTTAATAACATATTGCCACTAGTGACAGACTAGTCATGTGCCAGCGACTATAAATGCTAGCTGGGTAGTTTTATTTGAAAATGGAAATTATTTCATTTTCCCCTTTTTTTTTCCTTTTATAGTAAATTTTAAAAAGAAAATAGACGTTCCCACACATCTATTTCAAAAGTATTTAATTTTTTTCGGAAAATTATTTGAAAAGTTTTTGACATACAAAACCTATTCAAAAACCTTTTCTTTAATAAAATACAAATGCAAAAAAAATGTTGTTCCATTTACTTTTTAGCAGGAAATTTGATTTAAAAAAAGTTCAGCACAAGTTTGGTATTCGCTATAAATAATTCGGTATCCAATTTGTGGTTGAAAAACAAATAAATTCACAAAAAAGCCGAGTATAAAAAGTCTCTCTCATCATAAATAATCACACTTTCCACCATTTTTATGTCAACGAAAATTTGCATATTTGTTCGCGTTTGATGACGTTTTACGAATAGTACCCATATATATGACTCTGACCGGTAAACCGTGGAAAACCTAACGAAATTTATTGAATAATGTTCCGGTTTTGAGTATATATAAAAGGTGGGTTTTCCAAAAATTTTGTTTAAATTGTAGGTTCTTTTATTTTAGTTCGACCTACTTTAAAATGTTTGGCAGTATTTTGATTTGTTTTACTGAAATTATTTTGGTTCTATATAACGACGAATCTTTAAATCACGTAGTATTGTAAATCAAAGAAAAATAAAAGTTGGACAAAAATCTTTGAAATATGGGGCATTCGAAGTTAAAGCAAATAAACAAGAGAAAAACTTTCAAGTTGAATTCTTAATAAAGTTTTTATTTCTTTCAGTTTTCGAATTTTCTTTAAGAATTCTTCTAACATAAAATAAAATATTTAATTAAAGTCGTTTCTAGAAAATTTTCTATATAAGAAATATAATTATGTCACATATAAATCCCGAGAAAATCTTCCTAAAAAATTCGTTCTGTTACTTTTCATTACGATTTAATTCAATTTTACGATATTACATTCTGAATAAATTTTTATCATTTTTCTTGGAATCCTTTAAAGTACTTGAACCTTAACTCCTTTGGTACCTATTCAATTCCTAGTACAGCACATCATCCTGATTAAATTTTATGGCGCCATATAGACGACTTCATATAAAAAATTGGTTTAGAGATATTACTCTTTAACCATTCCCTATCCAACTTCCTCCAGCTTTAATGTAATATTTTCATTAAAATGTACATGCATCAGGTGGCAGGGAGTGAATTGGCTAACTTTTTCTTATCTTTTTCTTTTTTTTGACTTCTTATTTTATACAGAAAAATTTGCATATGAATTTTTTCCTTTTTTCCATCATAATTTTTTGGATAGTTCTGTTAAAATAACGACTCCCAATAATGTTCGCTACACTTTTCTGTATTGTATAGACTCCTTATATGTGTAGTACATTGAAGGATAAAAACATTTTCCAAGATAAACATGTCAAAAGTTAAGTGTTTGGGGAAGATGGTGGATTAAAATAAATTCATATATGTACATTGTACCACCATTAGAGTGTGGTGATATGAAAAAGAGAAACACAAAACTTAAAAGCCATAGACAATGTGGCGACTTGGGTGTTACTTTACAAAATGAAACTAAACTCTTTTATTCTGGACTTTTATATATATAAGAAGTTGTTAAACGTTGCAGTAAATGTTTCTCAGCAATAAAATTGCAGGATTTTGTTTTACTGCGATGGAACAATATCACCCACACTTTCATCCTTATAACTGAAATATTCTATAAAAATAGTTAGAATGTAATAAAATAATAGGTTCTGGGTTATTTCTGAGACTGACGACTTTAACTAGTGATTATGTTACTCTTGGGTATTATAATTTGTGCTTTAGGGTTCCCCCGTTTCTTTTTTTTTACATATATTCGACGACATGATTTCATATTAATAAAATATCCAACTTGTTTTTTTTTTCAATTATTACCTTACATTACGTACGTACTTAATCAAAATAATTGCTGAGGTAGTTTTGGGAATGAAAATCTATATAGAATTGTTTATTTTGCAGTTTTCTTAATCCCACCGTGAATTTCGTACACGCATTTCTTTGTCAGCAGTCAAATGAAGTTCTTATACCTACAATTATATTTAATACAACTTATATAGTCGACCTTACTTTGTAATATTTATAATGTCTCTTGTGAGGATTGTAATTAAGTCAAAATGAGAATATTCACCATATAAATACGAATTATATAGACCACATGTGCTGCCACCTATTACCAAATAAATAAAACATAAATTTCAATTATTCAAGCCTGTGTGCTTGTTCATATGTTTCCGTTTTCGAATAGAAAAAGAGGAGCTGTTCTAAATTGTTGTAGTTAAACAAATAAACGGTGTGAATGGGGTGCAAATATACAGGGTTCTAAGTGAAATGGTATTTCTCTTGGTGGGTTTCGATAATTCCTATAAAATGGAAATGGAAAAATTCTACATATATACCCTTAAAATAAAGTCTTCCTATATACTTAAAATTGTATTGTGCAAAATTTGTGATTGTTAATATAACAAAACTTAGTATATAGATGATTCGGGAGTTTAAAGTTAAAAGACATGGCAGGTGACATAGTTCACATATTAATTTTCTTGTTTAGAAAAAGCACGATTTTTCATTTTATTATACTCTATCGAAACAGCTATACAATAAGGGAAAACATACTATTTTCAAAATTGCTTAGAAAAACAAGAAACTTATTTCTAAAGTCTTCAAAAGGATGAGAATTAAAGATGATTTGCATAAAATAGGGTTCGTTAAAAGTCTAACTAGAATAGAATTTTTTGGTGAAATTCATAATGAAGTTCATTTATTTTATTTGAAAGTATTTTCATTTCGGGGAAAATTACAGGAAAAACCTAATGAAATGAAAATGATGACATTACATTAATGAGATTATTAACATACTCATAATTACTAGGAAATATTTTTCCAATTATATTTATCGTATTAATGGTTCAAAGCTTGATAGGGTTTTCTTTGGAATTTTTGAAATGGGATTTTCCAAAATATACAGAAGAAAAGGGGAGTAATCCACTGAAGAAACTGTTTAACATATGAAATTAGAGCTATTTTTTTAAATTTTTGTGTAAGTATTAGTGTTGAATTTTCCACTTAGAAAATTATGGTTTATATACTGCCAATGTAATCTTGATATGCGACTAAACGAATTCAGTTCCTCATCTGTACTCTTTAATATACAGAAAATGTAAAAGCTTTTTATTATAAATTGTTGAAAATATTTTTTTATGGAAAGTTCATATGAATGCATTGTTTTCAAGAATTTTCATGGAAAGTGGATTAAAAATAGTTATACTATAATTTTCTAGAACACACAAAAATCTACCCAAATTAACCCTCAAGAATTGGGTGCATGACGGTGAATGGACTTTAACTTAAATTAATTATTTTAAAACTTTGTATCAGTAAAAAGTTATCTAGATTAGTAAATTTCACTACGTATTGTCTAAAGCATGAAATAGTTCATATAAATGTTTTAAGTTTATTTTTGTTGAATTTTCTAAAACAAATTTAATTAAATAATCAATAAAAAATCGAAAAGTGTGTATGAAGTTTTTAAATGAACTTTTTAATGAAAAATCAATCGATTTTTCTTGAGAAAACTTCTATACTATTTCTAATTCCTGCGGCTGGACGAAGAAAATTAACTAACTGACTTAAAATTGAATTCAGATCAGATGCTAAAATTTTAAAACATTTTTAAAGTTATCTGTATTTTGGCGAAACTGAATAGTGTTTTCTGATGAAATGGTCCACTTCGAATGCTGGTTGTCGGATAAGGAAGTAGAAAGAATAATATTCTTTTATTTATTATGATAAAAGCTGTTTCCTAAAATGCTGTATGTTTGAAAATATTTCCAAAAGACTTTAATTTTAATTTCCTATATTTATATTCCCTAATACTCCAAAATTATTTATCCTTTTTAATATCATGTCTAAATGAACATCAGAAAAAAGGTTTGAAAATGGTGAAATGGCCAGACAATCTATAGAGGCAGTATTTCCTTTCCAACCAAATATTATCCTAGACATGTTTGCTATTCGGGTTTCCCTAACATTCATATATGTTTCAAGTAAAATATGTGAAGAACTAAATTCATCAGGTAAAAATCATAGACAGTCATGTATATGAAATAGTTTGCGACCATAAAACATTTCAATATAATGATTATAACAGCTATAGAAAAGCTTCATAATTTGATGCAAGTACTACTAAGTATATGTTGTGTTCATACTAATAGAATTCAAAAAAGGTTTACTTTTGAGAAAGTAAATTTCAATTTACTTACAAATTCTTTCATTAGTTAATTACTTCGCTTAGTTGAAACTCAATCCGGGTTTTTTAGCATTACCAGATTGATAGATTGACTTGAAATTGACTTCAAATCAGTTTAAATTGATAGACGCTTGCAAACAAATTTTTATTTTCTAGATTAAGCATCGCCTCCAGTCGCACTCTAATTTAAATTTTCAAGTCGATCTGAAGTCGATCTGTTTATGCCCTATGGTAGGTACTACCAGAGGGTATATTAGTTTTGTCACTAAGTGTGTAACGCATAGAAATAATCATCGCAGAAAAATTTCAAGGGTATGGTTGTGCAGGGAATCAAAAGTTATATCGATTTATGCATGTCCGTCCGTCCGTCTGTGGACAAGATAACTCAAAAATGCGTTATCCCATTTTGTTGAAATTTAGAATGTAAGTTAGTTACTCCTTAACTGCGTTTGGTATTGCATTTGAGCAAAATCGATCCACGGGGAGCAAAGTTATAAAGGAAAAACAAGGGTGACCAGAAAGTTTTCTCGTTTTTTTGGTTATGGTTTTTCGGATGTAATTGGAAAATTTGTCAATCGATTTTGTTTAAATTAATTACATAGATTAACTACGTAAATATATGATACCATGTTAAATTTCAGTCAAATCGATGAAAGGGTAGTGGAGAAAGAAATAGTTGTAGCCTAAAATAAGCCTGTTCATAAAGTTTGTATTTTAAAAAGTTATATACCGATTTCAATCAAATTTACGAAACGTGTTTATGCTATTAGAGTCCAGCACACCTGTGAATTTGAGCCAATTTAAGAATGTAGAAACGAAGTTATAGAGAAAAAACCTTGAAATTTTGAGTTAAGTAGAAAGTTCGTGGCGTTTTTTTTCCAATAGATGGCTTTAGAGTCGTATAACTTTAGTAGTTATAAGCCCATCAAGTTATGTTATAGCGCGCTGAAAAGGTGATATTTTATAGAATATTTATGAAAATTGTGAAATTCAGGCAGAACTAATTGGGGTAATTGGGTTTTGAAAATGAGCCAAAATTCTTAATAAAATTCCCTATATTAATGCTCCATGTTAGGTACTACCGTCCGTTCGTGGACAAGATAACTCAAAAACGCGTTATCCAATTTTAATGAAATTTAGAATGCTACTTGGTTATTGCTATAGTGGATTTGGTATTGCATTTCAGCAAAATCGACTGAGGGGCAGCGAAGTTATTAAGCAAAAACAAGGGTGACCATAAAGTTTTGTCGTTTTTTTTATATAGTTTTTCGTATTTAATTGGAAAATTTGTAAAACAATTTTGTTTAAATTAATTATATTGGTTGACTACATAAATAGACGATACCATTGTAAATTTCAGTGATATCAGTCTAAGGATAGTGGAAAAATAAATAGTTGTAGGAGGAAATAAGCCTGTTCAGAAAGTTTTTTTTATGTACATTCAGAACTAATACACCGATTTGAATAAAATTTCCAAATTGGACTTATACTACCAGGGTCTGGGTTACTTACAAATTAGAGAAAATTTTGAAAAGGGCAAAAAAAGTTATGAAGAAAAAACCTTGATACATTGTTAGTTTTCACAATTTTTCTCTCCCATTTCTACCATAGGGCATCAAAAAATCGGCTATGGGCCGATTTTTAATTACTTTATGTTTTTATATACAAATTACAATCAAATTTCAAGTACATCATGTAAATCTAGTAATAGTCGACTTTCGTTCCCAAAAGTTATTTTCTTATTATTGCTGGACATAAAAGAAGACGAATCATTTTTGTCGGAAACTTCTACTAGTTTTCAAGGAATATTAAATACGTGTTGAGACATATTCTAAAATAATTAAATTATATAATTGACAAGGATCAATATTTGGTTACATCTTCTATTGGTACGTGTATGTACGTGTAGACACAATATCATCTATGGATTAAGGTAAATATTTCACATATATGTACTTCCTATGTTATAACAAAAGCTGGGAAAATACAAAAACCTGGAATTTTTCTCATACATGACGACTATTTAAATTAGATGTGAATAAAATTCATTCAAATAACTCGTATGTACAATTTTCTCATGTCTTTCAACGTAATTCAATTTATATCATTTTAGAGTAAATATATATATTTGTTTTAGCTTTATATATACAAGGAAGAGTCCAAAGTAATCAGGATTTTAAAAAAGAAAAACAGAACAAATGGTTTTTTCGGCAAAATCAATTGATTTTATTCAAAATAGTCTCCTTCTGCTTCAATACAGCTTTTTGCACGGTCCAAAAGCATGTCGAACGAGTGTTTTAGCTCGTTGGCCTGTATGGCCGCCAGTATGCCGGTGCAAGCCTTTTGAATGGCCTCTATGTCTGCATAACGCTTTCCTTTCATCGGCAAATGCATTTTTCCGAAAAGGTAGAAGTCGCACGGTGCCATATCCGGTGAATACGGGGAGTGGTTGATGGTTAAAATGTGATTTTTGGTGAGATAATCGGTCACAAGCGTCGATCGATGAGACGGCGCATTATCGTGCAACAAACGCCAACTTCCATCTTCGCGATATTCGGGCCGAACACGTCGAATACGGCGCACCAAACGCTTCAAAACTCCTAGGTAGAATACCGCATTAACGTTTTGACCTGGTGGAACAAATTCTTTGTGGACAATACCCTTGGAATCATAAAAACAAATCAGCATTGTCTTCACTTTTGACTTCTCCAGGCGCGATTTTTTGGGTTTTGGCTCGTCCGGCGCCTTCCATTCAGCACTCTGGCGTTTCGTTTCGGGATCATATTGAAAACACCACGTTTCGTCACCAGTCACAATGTTATAAAGGAAGTTTTTGTCCTTTTTGACCTCTTTAATGATGTCCTTCGAATGTTGAATTCTGAGCAATTTTTGGTCGTTCGAAGCTCATTTTCGCACCGATGATACAAACATACTGACACTTAAAACGCAATAACTTCACTTTTAATAGATGAAATGTCATGAAATTCTCGCAGGAAGTCGATAAAGGATAGCAGATTCTAACGCACTAGTCGACATATAGATGGCGCCACTAGGGGCGCTAGATTCAAAAAGTCCTGTTTACTTTGTTTTTTTTGTCTCAGTTAATTTGAATTTTAAATTTTCACCAACGAATAATAATATGTCAGGAAAATTGGAAAAAGAAATACGTACTAACAGGAAAAGTTAACAAGACATATTTTCCACTCTAGATATTTTTCATGGCATAATTTAATTTCCCATAGAAAATGGTCAATACAAAAAAAAAATGAAAATGAATTGAATTTTCTATAGATGAGATAATTTGTTATTTGTTTTTAATTTAATTTCTATTGAAATCAAAAATTAGAGAAAATGTATTCACGCTTCATATTGTAGAATTCTACATTGGCAGGTATTGGTTATATTTCAGAAGTAAAAACCCAATCCATCTCATATATATAGCCTAAAGGAAGAGATAGAGGCAGCTAGTTCACGCTCCGGTAGACTAAATTCCGCCATCACTTAGTACGGTTCGCTCCTGATCGTTTGTGAAAGCTTTAGGACTTGTTAGTCTTAGAAATATCAATTAGCAATTAATCTTTAGAACTACAATACACATATAAAGTGTACTGAACCTAGTTCTAAAATATATTAGGTGTTATTTCTTTATTATTAACATTCTTGAAAATGTTATAAAGAAATGATTAATAATCTTAACATGAATGGGAAATTAATAACTCTTCTATCATAACAAAATGATATTTCCTTTTATATCATATTTATAGATAAGAGTCTTCTTTAAAATTCATTTCCCATTCATTAATTCGAATTCTATATTCAACTTAATAAATCAAAATATAAATTCCAAGGCGTTTAAGGTGAATAACAAAAAAAGAAAAGAAATTTGAACATTAACTCAATAATGAGCCACCGAATATCGATTAACCATTATTACAAAGTGTTACAGCTTAATGGTTTCGTATTTTTTTCTTGTTCTTTTACAATCCACCAATTTGTTTGTTCCACAATGATATTATATAATAACTTGATATAGCGAGTTCTTTTTCCGAAAAGCTTCCCAATAAATTTTCACCCAACATTTGCAAAAAAGGATTTGTGTGAAAGAAGAATATTTTCTGAAGGAAAATGTAGTTATGGTTCTTTGGTTTCGAGTTTTCTGTTAAAGAAGAAGAGTTTGTGCTTTTCCTTCAGAAAAATTTATCGATGTTCATTAATGCGTGGAATTTTATATATTGTAGAAAATTGAAGTAAATTTTCCGGAACAAATTAATGAAGAGCGAAAAAAATGAATGGAACATTTGAAACACATATATTAATTCAATTTTAAGAATTTTCTATTTTTTGAAATACTAAGAAGTTAATTAGAAAAACTTGACTGACACTTATTTTAGATCACACATTGTAATATATCTTAACCTAATTATCACCTGAATATGATGATGTCTACTATTTCAAAGACATGTCAGAAAAAAAACAAAACAAACTAACTAAATAAATAAACTAGGCTAACAACTTAATTCGCCCTAAATGTGTAGAAATCCCCAATTAATTTCAAGCTTATACACGCAATGTGGTTTTAAAAATGTAGTCCTCTGTCTATGGTAATTCGTATCAGGAATATAATTCGAAATGAAACATTCAGATTAAATCAAAATTCCCTAAATCAACAAAATCACCTTCTTTAAGTGATTTTCTGTAAGAAACTGATATATTTTTTTGGAATATGTCGAAAAAGAATTCTCTTGTAAGAGATTGGGAAAACATTTTTGGTGGTGAAATGCGCTGTTCCAAGGATAACATCAAATTATTAAATAGATATAATTTCTATCCTTTACGATTTTGGTGAAGTTGAAGAATTTCAATTTTAAAACAAATTGAAAATATCTCGGAATTCTGTTTATTTAGGATTTACGAGGATAACTTCGGAGAAAAAAACTTTTCCTGGTTTCATTATTATTTAAATTGATTTCCCTTCAAGCCAATTAGGAAAATTTGAAAAAGATATTCTAGAAATTTTGGATCGACCCTTAAAGTTAAAAGTGTTTTTTTTTAAATTTTTATTTAAAAAACTTTTTAAAAATATTTTGAAAATTTACAATTAAAAGTTGGTGAAAGAAAATTTAGTCCAAAATCAAAAGAAAATATCGTTAAAATAGTAACGTAACGTTGGAAAAGAATTCTTCTTCAGTGATATTGGACTCAATTTGAGTGCAGATCCCTTTTTAGATGTCTAAAAAAATTTACAAGGCAGTCGTCGCGTTTCTATAAAATATGTAGTCATTATAAAAAATATTTTATATTAGCGAAAAGGACTAAGCACAATTTCTCCTTCCCACCATTTCATTTATTCCAGGAACATAAAACTCAAATAGACTTGTAAACTAGTGTAAATTGGTTCCTAAAAATCCCTTCAAATGACAAAATTCGTAAGTCTCTTTGATATTTTTTCCATATTTGTATATTGCTGTTTTTTTGGATTAGGATTCAAGAAAGAACATCACTTCATTTCCATTAGCATTCATCGTAACAAATTTTCGACAATAACCTAAATGCCATTGCCAATATATATTTAGTGTAGATACTTGTGGGTGCGAGTACCGCGAATAATTTCTTATAAATTGCTTGGGTATGGTTTGGATGGATTATTTTATGATTTTAAAATGCCTTCTAACCCTGAAGAAAATTTAACAAGTCACAAAAATTTGACAATGAACAATTTGAACCAAGAAGTTAAGCTAACAAATGATGGGACTTCTATAATGCTAATGAGGATATAAAAGTTAGAGGCCATTTTTAACAGATTGTGTGACAAGTCATTGGAAATGTATTTCAGGAAAAGTCATCATTTTCAGGATAATTATGCATAAAAGTTGGATGGGTATTAAGTGAAACTTAACAACTTATGAAACATTAAAGAAATCATGGTTATGGAAAATTTCTTAGGATTTAAAAATATGTCATTTTAATTGTAGATTTGATTTTAAATGATGTCAAATGATACCTAATGTGTACATTTATTTAAGATTGATTGATATTTTAGAAGGATAATAAAAATCTTGAGAAAATTACAAATCATTTCCCAGGATTATAATCGAAGGCTAAAATCTTTATGTAAATACGTGTTTGGATTCAATTATTTGATCCCATTTAGATAAATGCTTATATGATTGAAGTTTATTCAGCATTTTTGAGTCAATGAGTTAGTCTCAAGCCTTATATGTGAATCTATATTTTGATTTATTTTTTTGATAATTCTTAGGAATTCACAGCAAATTGACTGTTAGGTCTAAATGTCGCACAACACATAAAAAATATTATTTGGTACATAAATCTAGATTAATCATGAAATGGGTTTATTAGTCTCTAATCGTTACTTCGTACATTTTTTAAATCTTTAATTAGCATAACCTTAATTTTTTGTGCCTTTCTATCTAAAAACATGTTTTAATTACAATTTCCTGTAATTTATTTTATTTTCAATTTCTTCTCAAGACAATAAAAGGTCTATAGAAACGACTAAAAGGCAAAAAATAGAAAACATAAAGTAACTGAAAATCGGCCTATAGCCGAATTTTTCACTCCCCATGTTGGAAATGGGGCGGAATAACAGCCAAAACTAATAATATTTCTAAGTTTTTTCTGCATAATTTTTTTCTCCTTCCTTAAATTTGGCTAAATATCTTCTACAAATTTTATTCAAATAGGTGTATTAGTTTTTAAAGTACATCAAAAAGACTTTATGAACAGGCTTTTTTTCCTATAACTATTTCTTTCTTCACTCGCCTTGGACCGATTTTACTCTAGTGACAAAACTAACATATCCTCTGGTACACCCTACCATAGCGTAGAACAACAATCTGATTTAATGAATGCTTTTCAATTTGTCTCCTTGGAACACTTATCACTTTAATAACCACAACAATATTGCCAAGAATATAGTCTCACTTAATTTTCATTATGCCATGATATTAGTCTTGTTTTTTTTGAATAATCATGTTCGGAATAGCATCTATAGCTTCCTCCAATCCCCATTTTCACAAAAAAAGAAAAATTCCCTCAAACAGACTTATATAAGGTTTATATTTTTCTTTTTCGCCTTTGGACAAAAATTTTCAAATAATTTTCTGCTGTGTTCTTATTTTTGTGGTGAAGAGAAGAGGAGAGTACGGTATCTTGTTTTCCTCCTTGAAGCATACTTTACAAAGTTTTCTTCCGGTGGGATTTTTTAGGGTCGTTTTTTCTTTTTCTTTTCAAAATAATTAAAATTTAAGCTGGTTTTTGGTAAAAATGATAATTGATTGAAAATCAATATATCTATGAAATGCTTTAATTTAAATCGAGTAAAAGATGTGATTAATAATAGACGATGATCTTAGTATCAAATGGACCTCTGTCAAAATTTGAATCCTTTCTTTTTTTGTAGTTTTTCTAAAATACAAATGACATAATTATTCTGGGATATATTTGAATATATATTTTAGGTCAACAATCTCGATTTAGATTCTTTATTGCCGGAAAATGTTGACATAGTGTATCATGATTAAATCATAATATCAAAAAAAATAAATAAAATAAAGATTGATTTTATATAAGCAAGACTATATCAATGAGTTTGGAAAGGATGTTAAAGCTTATCCCAATCATGAAGATGCGATCGACCTTTTTTTATTTTATTTACTGGTTTTTAAGCTAAAATGTGATGGCGTCAAACATTGAGTACAATAAGAACAATAAGCTCGTCAAATTGATTGAAATGGATGAAACCCCCTGAGTAAGTTAATACCATTCACCCTTGGGGCTCGTCTTACTGTTTTTTTTTTGAATATTCATTTTCTGGGTATTATAAGCAAACAAAGTATTAAGTTCGGAGATGAAAGGCAAGTGTAGGCATGAAATTGGATATTGATTATGAAAGCTTTTATGGTAGTGTATTTATAATGTTTAATGTGTATTTTAACCATAGGGAACTGTATATAAATTATATTAATAATATTTTGTATCATTTTATATGGACAAAATACCTAAAATTGATCACATTCGTCATTATAGAATATTTCATTTCGTTTGTATAAGCACAGTGGAAGTTTCATACAGTCAGACTGCAATTTATATAAAATTTATGTCTATAAGTCTACTTTATAAAAATTGGATTCAATATTTTTAACTCTTTTAGATGATATACTGAAGTACTATTTCATAAGATTTATAATAATTTTATATTTAAAAAATGGTAGTAAAAAGGAAGCCTTTAATCGTGCAGACTTTTATTGGCTGTTATGTTCATATTGAAGCGAACTCATTCAGTAATATATTCTTACATTGCGTATCACTTTTAAAGTCCATTAACCTTAGAACCTTACATAGTTCCCTATGGTCTCCAGTGAAACAATCTAAGTTAATTCTATAACAACTAAAAATTGTTTCTATACTATTCTTATTTGTTCACATTTTATAAAATTACAATTTTGCTTATTTTCCCTTACAACAAATAACCATAAATAATTTTGATTTTGATATAATTTTCTCATAGAAATTTTCACATATATTTGAAAGTTTTTGTCTAAGCTTTATTTGTTTAAAATACAAAAGTTATTATTATTATTTGGGTAACCCATAATTTGTATGGATAGATTCACCACAAACCGTCCAGGATATAAAGAGAGATGAACATATTTGTCTAGCCCAAGGGATTCTTACATAAATGCGGACCAAGCAAAGAAAACTTTTGTCAGTGAAATGAGTCTGGTGCAGGACATTCTATGAAGTTTTCGGTGAGAATATTATAATATTATATGAAACTTTTGTAACACTCTAAAATTTAAGGAAATCCATATTTGATAAGTGTTCACATGGGTTAAGTGTAATTTTAGTAGACAGTGTAATTTGATATTAATATTTTGAATATCATATTTGAATTTGCTCAATATTTTCGATAAACAATAATTTTTGTAATTTCCCGATGTCTGCGGATTTAAATCGATATACAATACAAAATATTTTGCACATTTATTATTGGTTATTGATGCATGTATTGAACAAATAATTCGATTACTAGAATGATCGTATTTTCATTAGAATCCGGTTAAAAGTTACATACGTTTATATTCTAATAATTATTATGCAAGAAACATTATCTGATAACATTCAATAATGTAAATGAATTGAAAAGTCTAGCCCTTCTGTTGTTCATTCAATTGAAATTTTAAAACAATAAATGTCCAAAAGGAGACGAATGAACAATATCAGTATATACATAGTAAAGCCATAGAAAGCTTGGAAATTATAACAATTTTGATACCATATATAGTTTTTCGAAGATTCTAAAAGCCCTTCCCATGCATGGCCACCATGATAGTATCTTTCAAAGTTCTTCAATTCTCATCAGAAAATTGTATGGAAAGCTTAGTTAAAGATATACGGAGTATTAGTTTTGTCACTACATTTGTAAAACATTGAACCGTTGCAGAAAGGCTAAAGTTGTGTAGAGAATCAAAGTTATATCGATTTCTACATGTCCGTCCGTCTGTCCGTATACAATATAACTGAAAAACGCATTCTCCGATTTTGATCAAATTTGCAATGTGACTATATTTTTTAAATGTATTTAATATTGGTGTGATTTATATAAAAATTAAAGCTGAGTTAAATTTTTTATTGTTTTAAGTTGATTGTCTTCGAGTTTAGGAACAAGTCGTTTGCAGTTTAAGTTGTCAAAATAATTATAGTGTCTTCCTGAATTTGATGTGATCTTTGTATAATTAAAAAGAATATTATTCTATTTGTGAAAACAAAAAAAATTTAATAATTTCTTTTAAGTATTTTTGATTGAATTAAAAATTAAAACGAAAATCACTTGTTCAATTGTTTATAAAGTGATAATTAAATTGCAAATATTATTGCCAAGTTTCTGGTTTGTTTGTCAACTTTAATTGCTAGCCAAAAATTTCAAAGAAAACTTTCCTCTACTAATATGGACAGTTGTTCTTTGATGATAAAAGTTTTCCCTAATAAAACTTTCTATAGGAAAATTTTCGACCGTGCTTTTAAAATATTGCTTGTTATTAATTTTTTTTTTTCGATAAAAAATCTTAAAAGCTTCTTTGATGTTTCAGCAATTTCTCTTCAGGATTTTTATATTTTCTTTTATACCGATTTATGTATATGAAATATTTTTTCCAATTTCTTGAAAAAAGATTTATGCTAACTTGAAAAGAAAAAAAAAAACAAATGGAAATTAAATGGCTTGTAATAGTTCAAAAATTGTTTTTTTAATTGTAATTCCGTATTTAAATTAAAAAAAATAACAAAAAAGGCGAGTAAATTTTACTTAACCACTAAAACCGTACTGAATTAAGTTCTTAAGGAACAAATCAGTCATGAATAATGATAATAACAATATTCTCAGGAATTTAAACTTTCTTATAGTTAACAAACAAGGAAGAAATTCATCATTCCTTGAGGCAAAAAGAACCGTAGAGAATAAGAAGAATGGAAACATTATTATTAACATCTTAGAAAAGTCGTATCTTTGTTGGCATTTTATGTAGACTTGTTTCAAAAACGAAGATATTTTGCAAGCACAGACTATTCTTTCGCAATGGTTCCTGTATCTATTTCCTGAAGGATTCAAATAATAATAAAAAAAAGACAATGAAGATAAAACTTTTTTGGTGATGATGATGAAGTCTATTCTCAAAATTTAAATGAAAAGTTTATTTGGTTTTCAAACTCTCATTTTTCACGAGGAAAATTCATGAATGACGAGACGAAGTTTGTTTATCTTTTTTTTGCCAAGTAAAAATGCTGATTATTGCCGAAATTGTTTTATAATTGTTGGAATACTATACTTGAAGACTTCAACTTTATGATTTTCTAGTATTATATTAATAATTCAAAAAATTTAAATATTTCAAATAACTAAATTTTCCTTTTTCCATTTCCCATTTTCCAGCAAAACAGTTTTCTTGATGCACTTTTTTGTAATATTTCTTTTAAAAAAAGACTGATTAAATTCCATTCAATTGAAGCGAATTTTTACACTTGACTTCTCACTAAAAAAAAACTAACTAGAAATTTGTTCCTTCAATGGTGCAGCATTATAACCTTCTCAGTACCATGATGTTAAACTTTCACGACCTCAAGAAGAACTTTTGCAGGTTATCCAAATATATCCAATTCGCATCTGCTATTTTTAACTCAATATCATTCGCATTAGGATTTCATCCCCTAAGTTATGATACTATTGTAACGTTTTTCTCTTTCGGTTCGATGTTATTAGAATGATAACACTTTTTATTTATGTGAATGTAGTGTATAAACTTTATTTGTACTTATTTCTGCTTAACAATTAGTCTTAAAAATATTTGTCTTTCAATAATTTAATTGTTACAATTATTTCACAGTGTTAGAGCTTCACTATTTTAATTACTTTCACAAAAAATAATCTCGTTTGAATCTCTGCTTTGTATAATCTCTGACGAAGCTTTTCACTTCAACTGATCGATTAAGAATGATTTCAGGCTCGACCCCACGGCTGTTTATATATCCAATTGGTATATTTCTAGAACTTTCTCGCAAAGACTGGTCGTTTGGCTTTCGAAAATTCTTATCCAATACACAAAGCAATGATTTATAATTTAATTCTGGAGCTTTCAAAATATTTCCAGCAATTTCTAGTGATGTTTTTGTGTTAGTTGCTTTATGGAATACTTGATGATTTTATGAATCACCAAGTATTCTAACTGAAATATAGTGCACTATATACTATTTTGTTATAGGTTAAAGAGATGTTAGGGGATAAACTGAAATGTGCAATTCTGCACTTGATGGAATTGTTATCGCGCGTTAGACTTGCAAATTTATTCAATTGATGTTCGCCGTCGTAGGTTATACATATGTATAGGATGTTTTTCTTCCAACTTTAATATTTTTTCTATTTGATTACGAGAAAAACTTCTTGTAACACAATCAGGAATATTTGAATAACATTATCACAAAATGGGAAACATGGGAATTTTCTTTTTAACGATAAAAGATTGATTTAAATTTTTTCTGTTTTTTTTACAGACAAAGATGGATTAAAACATTTTCTAGAAACATTTTATTATTAAATTTTCGTATGTTTATTATGTGTTAAAAGGTGCTAAAGGTTTTTCAACAATTCCATTACGTCTACAGAATATAATGAAGCGATATTACTTTATTTTATGAGTTTTTTAATTTCAAAATTATAACATCTTTTGTTGATTCTACATTAGGATCCTAAAATCTAGACTTTTGTATGCAAGTGAATTTCATTTTCTGTTAAAGCAAAACTTTTCATCTTATGGAAACAAACGAAAAGTCGATTATCATATGGAATCTTTATAAACGAATCAGTTTATTAAATTAGATCTAAATATATGCAAGATATATATAAAATAGTTGTATATATTCTATTCCTTTGGATTTGAACATGAACATCAATATTGCACTATATTGTACTTAGAATACTTGGTGATTCATAAAATCATCAAACACTAACAATTAATTACTTTTCTGAGTTTTTCTTAATAAAAGAAAAACCCAGAAAACACGAGAATAATTTATTTATAAACAAACAGAACGATTTCCGCGAAATGTAATACCGCCATCTAATGTACAAAAGATCTATTCCAGAAAACTCCAAAATGCAATTGTTTACACAATCGATAGAATACAATAGCAATGACTCATAGCACATACAAAAGATATTTTTAGGAGGAAATAATAATAGATCATTGGCACAAACCTAAACAATGATTAGAGCTTTCTAGAACTATCGTTTGTATAGGAATATTCTAGATCTTCTTTGTGTAAACGTTGCCACCTAGTTTTAGAAAGCCAAACGAGAATATTCGAGAATATTCTAGAAATATACCAATTGGATATATAAACAGCCGTGGGGTCGAGCCTGAAATCATTCTTAATCGATCAGTTGAAGTGAAAAGCTTCGTCAGAGATTATACAAAGCAGAGATTGGAAACGAGATTATTTTTGTGAAAGTAATTAAAATAGTGAAGCTGTAAAACTGTGATAAATAATTGTAATAATTAAATTATTGAAAGACAAATATTTTTAAGACTAATTGTTAAGCAGAAATAATTACAAATAAAGTTTATACACTAAGTTCACATAAATAAAAAGTGTTATCATTCTAATAACATCGAACCGAAAGACTAACACGTTACATTGGTGTCAGAAGTGGGATTATTTATTGTGAATCAGTGCAGGAAGGACAATTTTGCTAAAATTTTCTGCAAGAAAATTCGAAATTAAACTAGAAACTTCTGTGGGGAAAATTTCGAAGAAATTCGTTATTAAGAAATTTGAGAGTATAATAATTCGACTGTGTGAGAAATTTCAGGGGCGTACAAGAAATTTTGTATGAGTTGTATAAAAATTTCGATTGTGCGAAATTTGAGGTTATACGTCGTGTATTGTGTGAAAATTTCGATTGTACGAGAAATTTCGTGGAAATTAAGATTATACTAGGAAATTTCGTAGTATTTAGATACTGTGCGAGAAGTTTCGATAGAACAGTAGAATTTCGTGAACAATTAAAAATATTTGAACGATGGAAAGTAAATCATTAGATAGTTTGAGTACATTAGAACTATCCACAGTTCTGCGTGTGTGGAAGTCAGTTTCCACGGGAACTAAACCAGAAAAGAAGAAAAGAGTAATCGCTGAATGTGCAATAAGAGGACTAGACAGTAGCACATTCGACTTTAGTGAAATTCTGAAAGAGGGAAACCAAGAAGAAAACACGAACGAGGACAATGACAAGTCCGATTTCAGTGAAGAGGGTGCAAAAACAACAGCAAGTGTTCAAGATAATTTAAAGACGCTTATGACCATGATGATCGGTCTTCAGACTAGTCTGCAAGAAGAAATGAAAACAAATGCTTCTAGTCTTCAGACTAAAATGGACTCAACTGCTTCCAATTTACAAGGCGAATTAAAATCAACTGCTTCAAGTTTACAAAGTAAAATAGATTCGACTTCTGCAAGTCTAGAAAGTAAGATTGCAAGTGTATCTGACATGCAGAATAAGATGGAATCCAGCATGGGTGAATTAAAAACTCAGGTGGAATCCAGTGTTGCGAACCTTGAAACTAAAATTAGTACGGAAGTCTCTGCAGTTCGTACGGAAGTAAACAAAGTTGAGCAGAAATTGGAAGACAAAATAACTACAGAAGTTACAACAGTTCGCGCGGAAGTCAGCAACGTTGACCAGAACTTGGAACAAAAAGTAGCAGAAATCGAAGCAAAAATGGCTGACATCAAAGAAAATAAACCAAATATTGAGTCATCAGGTAAAAGGATGAAGCCACCAATATTTGACGGAAAAACTTCATGGCCGGTATACAAACGACAGTTTGAAGCGGCTGCTGGTGTGAACGGCTGGTCCGATAAAGAAAAAGCCACAGCATTAATTCTGGCTCTACGGGGTAACGCAGCCGATTTATTGCGGACAATCTCACCAGAAAATGAGAAGAATTACAATTACATTGTAACACAATTGGACATTCGATATGGGGATAACCACATGAAGGACGTATACCGAATGGAGCTCGTCAACAGAATGCAAGAATCTGGAGAGACACTTCAGGAGTTGTCAGCAGATATTGAGCGGTTGGTATACTTGTCATACCCCGATTATCCCCTGGAGCTGCAGAATGACTTGGCTGCAGAAAGATTCACCAATGCCATTCGGGATGCAGACATTCAGTTCAAGGTCCGGATTAGTGGAAAGCGCATGTTGCACAATGTGTTGGCTGTCGCGTTGACATTGGAAGCTGCAAAGAGAGCAACAAGGGCGGTTCCAATGGTACGAGCTGCTATGGTTGATGAAGACTCAACAGAGCTAGCGATAGACCAACTAACTGAAAAGATAAAGGCGAATGTGCAACAAGCTATCCAGGAATTGGAATTGAACGATACTAAAAGAAGACTGAAATGCTGGGGCTGCGGTAAAGAAGGACATTTAGAGCGGCAGTGCCCCAACCAGATAAAAGCACCGATTATGGTATCAGTCTCTCTCCTACAACAGAGTAACGACAGATTAACGACGCAAGGAGTAATTGCTGGTCATCGATGCAGGATCATCGTAGATACGGGTGCAAGTAGATCCATCGTGAACAGGAAGCTCATTAGTAGGAAACACATGAGCAGAAGCAGTAACAGTGTTCTTCAAACGGTTACAGGGGAATCATCTCCGATTCTGGGTGAAGTGATTCTAGCATTGGGGCTAGATGAGTATGTGTTTCGACATACGTTTTTGGTGGCTGATATAATGGACGATTGTATCATGGGCCTGGACTTCATGAAGCAGAATGGAGTGAGTGTGAACATTGAAGATAGGTTATTGCGATGTGGAAATATTGAGTTCCCGCTAACGTTGGAGGAAGCAGATTCCAGTGACACCAAATCAAATCTACGAGACCAACAAGTTACGTCAGATGCAAATGCTGTTGTAGAAATGAAACGGACGGACGACATTGGACTGACAACTCAAGACACGGAGTTGTCAAAAAGTAAAAATAGAAGGAAAAGAAGCAAATCCAGTGTCGTAGATGCTGAAGGGGTTTTTGAGGAAACGAGTAAGGACTGCAGGAATGTGAAAAAGGTAGTAGCTATCCGTACATTAAGGATTGGAGGCGATGACATGTCGAGCATCCGAAACGCGCAGCTAAAGGATGAAGATGTTGGACCAATCCTTAAATGGAAGAAAAGGGGTCAGCGTCCAAAATGGAGCGATATTGTAACACGCAGTGATACGACAAAAAGTTATTGGGCTCAGTGGGACTCGTTACAGATAGAAAATGGCGTTCTGAGGAGAAAATGGGATTCTCCTGATGGAAAAGCCAAACTAATGCAGTTGATTGTGCCTAAGTCCAAAGTACATGAGGTACTTGGTGAAGTACATGCTGGAACTTCAGGGGGACATTTGGGAGTCAACAGAACATTAGCGAAGGTGTGAGAACGATTCTATTGGGTACACTGGCAAGCTGATGTCAAAAGCTGGTGCAGGAATTGTGACACCTGCACAAAGATTGTAGGACATCAAAAGGAAACTGAAACTGCAGTGGGGCAATATGTTGACGCCGAACTGAAGCAAGACACGAGTGGACAGGATAGTACCAGACAGACTCCACCGGAAAGATCATCTGGGCAGCATATACGGGTTCCGGTGGACAAAGTATTTGAGGAACCTGCAAACAACAAATTAAAAGATAGTGACTGCACCAACGAGATGAACTCTTTGGACGTGGTATGGCGAAAGCGGAAATCATCAAAAGTAAAAATGAAGGTGATTCATTCAAATCAGTTAGCGAAGAATCGCGGCACGAGTCCAAAAGATTCTGTTCGGGACGAACAGATTTAAGAAGGGGGTAGTGCACTATATTGTACTTAGAATACTTGGTGATTCATAAAATCATCAAACACTAACAATTAATTACTTTTCTGAGTTTTTCTTAATAAAAGAAAAACCCAGAAAACACGAGAATAATTTATTTATAAACAAACAGAACGATTTCCGCGAAATGTAATACCGCCATCTAATGTACAAAAGATCTATTCCAGAAAACTCCAAAATGCAATTGTTTACACAATCGATAGAATACAATAGCAATGACTCATAGCACATACAAAAGATATTTTTAGGAGGAAATAATAATAGATCATTGGCACAAACCTAAACAATGATTAGAGCTTTCTAGAACTATCGTTTGTATAGGAATATTCTAGATCTTCTTTGTGTAAACGTTGCCACCTAGTTTTAGAAAGCCAAACGAGAATATTCGAGAATATTCTAGAAATATACCAATTGGATATATAAACAGCCGTGGGGTCGAGCCTGAAATCATTCTTAATCGATCAGTTGAAGTGAAAAGCTTCGTCAGAGATTATACAAAGCAGAGATTGGAAACGAGATTATTTTTGTGAAAGTAATTAAAATAGTGAAGCTGTAAAACTGTGATAAATAATTGTAATAATTAAATTATTGAAAGACAAATATTTTTAAGACTAATTGTTAAGCAGAAATAATTACAAATAAAGTTTATACACTAAGTTCACATAAATAAAAAGTGTTATCATTCTAATAACATCGAACCGAAAGACTAACACGTTACAATATTATTCTAGTTTTTTGATAAAAATTCTAATCAATATTGTTTATCGAATATGAACTCAGAAAAAAAACTGAAATTTCACTTACAGTCTTTTACAGGACTCACACAATTAATATATATTCTTTTGAAATTAATTTATATACTTTTACTTAAGTCATTAATTTGTAACCGAAAAAAGGCAATTTTTATGCCGTCATTTCCAGAAACTAGAAATTTTTCTTAGTGGAAAAATAAATTAACATTGCTTGTGATCGTTTTGGATTTCTTCTGAATTTCTATAGTAAATTTAAATTAAATATTTCAAAACTTTTTCTTAGATTTGTGGCAAAATATGATGTTTTCCACATTTTGCCATTTGAAGAAAATACTTAAACCTTTTCTCTGTTAAAAAATGCCAAGAAATTGGTTCCAATATCACATATTTGATCGAAATTTCAGATTTAATGTTATCTTATGTCATTTCTTGCCCACAAAAAAAACGAAGAAAATTAACAACCTGAAAGCCTTTCGTAATTTAGAGCTAAAAATATCATATTTAAAGGCCTTCAACACATTCAGGTTCTGTAAGAGAAGGATATTTTCCTTTGAGAAATGGTGAAGAAAATGATTTCAGTTCATTGCTTCTGGTAAATAACGAATTATTATAGGAATGGAAAGCTCAATTGTATTAAAAGCTTTTTTTTTATATGATTTGCACACAAATGTTTTACGAAAAACCAAAATTTTGAAAGGCTTGGTTAATTTAGTTAGAATAAATACAAACGACTAAAAGTGAGGAAATTTGAAGAAAGAAAAATCAAACATTGAGCGTTTAACACGAAACTTCAAATTAAGTTGCTTGAATGGGAATGAACGCAAACTTTAATTGTTTGTATAAATTTGGAACTACAATAGATACAATGGAAAGGTTTACAGGTGAAAGCACGAACCTTAATTTTGACTTATAAATAATCAGATACGTTAACTATTTTGGACATGTACTATATTTTTTTTTGAAGGGTTTGGAATATCGGATACGAGATTCAGTTGATAAATTATCGATTTTGAATTTTTTTTTTGTTTTTAAAGTAATTGCGAAATATAAAAAATAAAGCTGAAATATTTTAGAAGCGTTTTTTTTTTTGCTTTTTTAGATAAACCTCAGGCCAGACAAGAAGACATCAGTCACTTGATATAGAAAGCAATTCATTCGATTTTATACTTTATCGTACGAATGAACGTAATCTTGTAAATACTTGAGAAAATAAAAGTTCAATATTTGATTTCCCATGGGAACTCGATAACATATGAAAATGGTAATCGAAAGAGTTTTTCAGTATTAAATACACATTTCCATACAAATACGAATAATATGTTGAACTTCTTTTCTTCGTTCTTTTGGGGGTTATATTTGGATATCGGATATATAGTATCTTTGTCGTCATTCCAATGAGATGATTCCTGAGAATTTTAGAAAGTGAATTGATTATAAGAAACTCTGAACAAAAAGTTATTATATATAAAGAGTTTTTATTTTCTACAATAAAAAATTTAGATACTAAAATCGATATTAAAAGAGTAGAAGGATGTAAATAATTTGTTGAAGTGGACTCCGAATAATGATGATCCTATCAAATGGTTTTCTACAGAGTAAAAAGCATATTTATTGAACTCGTTTTTAAATGGTTAGAATAAAGTATTACGGTTGTAACCTTTTTTTTTTTCTTTTATTTGGATGTTAAGGATGACACTTGACGAATCCTAAATCTCGAATGTCTGAGTTCAAATACAAAAATTTACATTACAAAACGAATTATATAACTTTTCATTTATTCATTTTATAGAGATGAATATACAAAAGGAATAGCACTATGTACAACGGGTTCTATCTCAATTGTTAAGTAAATAACACTCTATTTTAATTTCAATTAAATTTTAATTATTTGTACAGCCAAGTGCGAGTATATTTTAATTGGAATTTTAGTAAAATCATACAAATAACATTAATGAATCCATTTTTTTTTTAAATCAGATTTCAATTCAAATCCTCTTTCTTTTTTGGTGAAAAAAAGCCTTTAAAAATATTGATTTAGATTTTATTTCATTTAATTTTACTTTAAAGGATTTAACTTTAACATATCTATGAAGAACAAATAAAACACGAACATTTCAATAGGATAATTTTTAAAGTTATTTTTATTTTATGTAGAATAGAAAGAAAACTTTTAGATTTTATAGAATTTTCCACTAAGCACATCCCATATGACAACAAAATGTCATTCAAATTTTCTTTGCTTTGCAAGGATATAGAAAAAAATGAAGAAATGTTGGTTAAATTTAATTTAACCCTTTTTTATGAAATACAGTAATGAAATTGCAATAAACACAATTTTAACTTGGATTTTATACCAAGAAAGTGCCTTTTTTTGTGTCGTAGGATCAACTTTTCTAGGATTAGACACAAATTTGAGTAACTAAGTAGTAGTTATTTCAAGTAGATGCACGGATTTATAGAAATTCAGAAAATACTCCGTTTCGGAATGCATCCAATACTCATTCAATAAATGCATTAATGTATTTTTGGAGATAGATCACCAAATTGTAGTACCGAATAGTCCTTTCTATCCACTTTATGATATATAAAAAATTTTCGGTTTGTTAAATTTTATTTCGGTATTGTTAAATTATTAGGAAATATTTTCAAAATCACATTAATATCGGTTTGAAGTGGAAAACATAGTCTTTTAGATTCAAAACTGAACAATCTAAAAATCATTGACCGTTACAAATGATATGAAATGATAGAAACTCTGGCAAAAAAGCTTTAAAAATACAAGCTTTTCCGTATTATTACAAACTTTTTTTTTCTTTCTAGACATAACAAAAATAATGTTCAACATTATGAAGTTTCCGGTCATTTAACTCGAAATATAGGAAACAGAGGAAAAAAAATATGACAAAATAAAAATGATTATGTTGAATATAAAAAGCTTTCTAGCTTAAAAATATCCTCGAAGAAATTGAAGTCTCGAGAAATTTTATGAACAGGAAAATGTAATCACCTTCTGAAATAGAGTGTACTCGTTATAATGAACGAAAATCCTGTTGTATAATGAAAATGGTTCTTCTGATTCTCAAAATGACGAATTTATTCCTGTGTTTCTATTAATTTGTATCGAAAATATCGAATAAAATATTATCAATAAATCCTATATGTTCGATGTGGTGTGGTTTATAACGTGCTATGGAACGTGTGTTGCTGTGGTTTAAATGGTAAAAATTAACTTTTCCATTTTGGCAGTTTTCTGCATGTGTGTTCTATCGTCGATTAAACATGTGCTTCATCAGTTCTTACCACATTTCATGAAACTATATAATATCTGAACCAAAAATGTCAACAAAGTAATTTTTATATCGGTGCAGGAATTACTACGTAAGCTTTCATTTACCCCTGTTATTATACTTTATTGCCTTAAGCAGGAACAATTTTTTCTATTCTATCAGGAAAATGGGTGATAACTAGTTTCATTTAGAGATGGAAAATTAGAGGATTTGAATGTGTTGATAAACTTCTGTTTAGCTAATTACTTTTATTGAATCTTCTATTAAACTTTAAACAATTCTAAAATATATATTTCTAAATCATGTTTTTCAGAAAAAGAACCAATTAAATCAATTTTTACTTCCCTTTTAGTAAATCTGTTCAAAAATCATCTCTAATTTAATTTCGAAGAACTTTTATTAAAATACTTCCTTTTCAGTTCATTAAATATGACAAAAATTTTATGTAAAATCCTTTTTTGTCGAATATCTTAAACTAAACAATTTTTAGAAGATATTTAATGGAATTTTGTGTATTTATGGAATCACAAATTTTATCACTTTTCAAGAGGACAAAGTCTCAATTCTTAATCAACGATTCCGACTACTTTAAATTAAAGTAAATTAAATTTCAAATAACTTTTCAATATAGTACGAAAATGTCTGGACTTTCATACCCTTCGAAAAATCGATGTAAAGATTCTTCGGAATTATAAATGTAATTCCATTAAGTCCTCATAAACAAGAATATTTGAATAATCCAATGGTTGGGATCACAATTTTATTATTTACTCGAATTTAAGGTTGCCCAAGAAGGTACACGGAAACAAATAATTTGCTATAATCAAGCAAATCATTTACTAACTGTCATTTACTGCAATCAAGGAAAGTATGTTCGGATTCATCATTCGTTTTATTGAATATAGGAATCTTTTCTGTATATCAGTAAAATGTTCGAACTGATTTTCAGTAAAAAAAGATTAATCCCTAAAGTAATAATTCCATGCGCTTTTTACTTTATTCAAGAAACAATTACTAAATAACAGTAAATGTTCAAAAAGTCTTTCCTCGAAATCAGTAAGCGATTTTCTTCACATGCATTTTATAAAACTTCATACGAAATTTCTTGGATAAAATAAGCATTTGCTAATAATTAGTAAATGTTACTCACGGCAAGCAAATATTTTTTACTCAAAAATTGCATATGTTTACTTGTTAAAGGAAAACTTATTTTATTGGTTTAGTATAATTTACTAGAATCTTTCTTTAATTTGTTTGTTTTTAGTATATTTTTATTGTTTTTTAGTAAATATCGAATATTATAATAAAACTTTTATAGAAATCAGTAGACTTTGCTGGAAATAGTAAAATTTCTTGATTTGAAAAGAGCAAATATCTATCCTAGTTTACTTCCTAATAGCAAATTACCCTGAAAGATTAATTCCTGAATATTGGCTAAAATGAATTTCATTGGTATATAATTCGCTGCTTCTTAATACTACTTTTTATATAAATACGAAATCAAGTATTGGTAAAAGAAAATTTTCCGCATAATGTAAAATGTATTTTGTATTACAATACTTTTTTTCAGCAACTGCACTTATGGTGTTTTTTCACTGATTGTTCCAGAGAACAGCAAAATTTCAACATTGAAAATAACGAAAAAGTGAACTAAGTAGATCCGCTTTGTTGTTGTATTCAATATCAAAATTTTGCTCTGCGGAACAATTAGTGAAAAAATACATCTTTTTTTTCATAGATTTCAGTATTGGCTTAGTGGGATGAAAAAGAGATTTCCTAGATATAGCCAAACTTTTCCTACTTTCAATCCAAAGTTTCTAGAATTCACTCTTTCGCTTATTGGGATTAAGAAAAGATTTCCTTGTTACAAACAAAATTTTACTGCTTTCATTCCAAATTTGCTAGAATTCAGTCTTTGCTTTACTAGAATGTAGAACAGATTTCCTAGATAGAGACAAATATTTACCAATTTTAATCTTAAAATGTAATTAATAACAATAAATATTTATTTGTATCAAGGAAAGGGCATGTTTGAATGTAGTAAAGCATTGCTTAATAGCTGTTCAAGTTAAATAATCCAATTATGCTCAAATCAAGTAAATTCTGGACTGGCGCAAAATGATTCCTAAATTTACTTTATTCATAGCGTTATTGGATTGATTATAGTAAATTTTTCTTTCCGTGTATTTATTGAAAAGGTGAGATGTATCCTATTTAAATAGAATATTTAATTATTGGATTTGCAATTGCAAGAAAAATAAATTTTCCTCGACAAATATTTCCCTTCATATGTTAAAGGAGTTTTTTCAATCAATTTGAAGGAAGATATTATCAAACAATTTACTGAAATCCACGTATCAAATATCATGTGCGAAATAAGGAAAATACAATAGAAAATCCTGGCCCAATGGAGAAATATTTGAAATGTTCTTTATCTTATTTAATATAGTATCGAATTTTGATAATCTTGGAAGTTTTCTATTTCGATGTATTCTCATAAAGAGTTTTCACGGAAAATCAGCACATAATTTTTTATGGAATGGAATGTCATCAATTTCTTATCATCAGATTTTTGACCTGTAAATATATAAAATGAATTCTTTGAATATTTTCTCATATTTACATGTCTTCGACTGGAAATGCTCGAATCTCGTTCATATAAAATAGTATTTATATACATTTTTCTTTTGAGGTCGTATAAAAATATTTTCTTGCGATCTGATTTGAATTTTAAATTTCCGGACACGTAGTTTTTTGCAGAAGAATGGAAATAAATGTGGTAAGATGCCATGGGAATCATATTTTCAATTTATTGAGAGTTTTGTTTCTTTTGGATTTGTTGATATTAAAATCGATGTGTTTTTTTCTAAGAATTCATTATAATCAGTGCTCGAATTTGATTTCGAAAATAATTCGGTTGTTTTCAAATGTGAATCAAAATCCAAAGACTTTTGAGATTCATTTTAGAGCCAAATATTGATAATTTATATTCTTTATGGATAAATATCGATTTTATTTTGTAATCTTTAAATTTAGAAAGATTTTTAACTATTTAAAAGAAAGGAACAGAGTTATCTAAATCTTGATAAATTTGCATTAAAAGAATGTTTTCAGTATCTTTTATTCAGCTCTAAAAGAATTATTATAAGGTTTTCATATTCTGATAATACCTAAAGGACGAGACAACTAGAACATTATTATTTTGTACTCCATCGTTTTTTCTCCTTGTATTATATGCTGTAGAAGTCTTTTAATACTTTTTATCCTTTTCTATATTAAAAACATTTTTCATATCGTGGCATATTCATTGCTCCATCATTTTTAATAGTATTCCAAGACTTCTTGTTTTCTTAGAAAGGACTCAGAACTGGTTTATCTTAATTTTATGAAACAACGACATGATAAATGCAATTTAAGAATGGAATACTTGGGCGCTTACTATCGAAGAATAGAACAATGAGCATTATTTGAAAGAAAAATATATACCGATTTTATTGACTTTTTAGATAAATATGGAATAATATACTAGTTTATGGCTAGTGAAATCGGATCTGGTGTACATTCCCGGACCCAACAATAACATTATTGTCATATATTTGCAATCAGTCAGAATAAATTCTTAAGTGGGCCTAGCGAGAAGCACAGTGAGCATGCATTAAATCATTAGTAATAACACAAAAATAAAAAAAGAAATTATAAAATAACATTTATAAATAAATAAGAAATGTTGATAGTTATTGTTGGGTCTTGGAATCTACACCAAACCCGTAAAATCCTTCAAACTATATTTTAAATTATATGAAATTTTTGTTTGGTTTAAATTTTGATTGTAAATAAATCAAAACTCAGTCTTAGTCCTTCGAAAATACAATTCCAGGAAGAAATAAGTATATTTTTGATACAACAAGAACCCATAAAATTGTATTAATCAAATATTTATTTTATTACAAACAAAACGGCGGTTTATTTTTTATTTTTATTTTTGTAAAGAAAATGTGGGATATAATCTTAAAAGTACCTAAATGGATTTTCTAAGGAGTGCTTTTTAAACACACTTTATTAATGTTTGGTTTCTTTTTACAAATGTTTTTCTTTTAATTTTCCTAAGCTTTCAAAAAAAGGTTTTTCAATAGAAAGGTGTTTTCTTTTTCGACTAATTTCATCTTAATTACTTTCATCGGTTTTGTTTATCATCAATGAAAGACTTAAAAAGTCCTATTTTTTTTGAATTAAACACTGTTTAGATCCGCTTTGTTTCAAAACTTTATGAATACCTTTGGTCCGAAATTTCGAACTTGCATTTTGTGATATGATACGAATTTCGGTTTAATCTTAGGCCTAAGGTCTAAGTTATACGACGATCGTTGCAATGAAGGGTATAATTAACATATTACAAAGATTATTTCTTAAAAAAAAAAAAATGCAAAACGTGGGAAATAGTTTAGTAAATAGATTTTAAATAAAAAATTTTAAGTATACCACGCAATTTGTTTTTTGTAATTGTTTTTATAATTTGAATGACGAAACATGTTTAAATTGATCAGCTGTTTTGTGGACTGCGTTTCAATTTCATTTCATTCCACAGGAGAACGGCCAAGTTGGCTGCTTCATAAGAAATTTTTCGTCGATATTCTAACCTCAAACTACAGCGTCCCAATAAGAAAATCATAATAATATATAAAAATATATGTAAAAAAGAAATGGGTAAAATTTGTGGCTCATCGGTAAAAAAAGGAAAGGAAGAAATAATCAAATTGAATTCGACTTTCCTCTTACCATTACACGACTTAGCTGTGAACGCAAATCTTACTGAAAGTTTCTCTGACATTCGTAAAAGAGGTATAACTAGCTTTCATAGAAAATCAAAGAAAAACGTTCGGTTTTCATTAGTTCCAAAATTTCCTTCATTACAATGATCGTCCTATAACTCAGGCCTTAGAAGCTCAGATTGAATGTTCTGTTTCGTTTCGGTCAGCCCCGTCTCCCAAAAGTTAAATACTATATATAAAAATGTATGGAAAAAGGGGAAAGTAGATGAAACGAAACGAAATAATGGAACAAATTTCAACTTTTTGCGAAGACGTTAACCTCAAAATAGTATTATTATATTGTAAGTCTGATTAACGATGGACTTTTACAAAATTTGTTTGGAAATTAAGGTTAAAAAGTCAAAAAATATAAACTTATACTAAAAATGGAATAATATATTGAAAAAATATAAAACTTTTTGAATTATGTAACAAAACCGAAATGAAACTATGTGTCGACTTATCCGCGTGTTGTAGCGGTCCAGACCGAAACGGTGCGGAACGAAACGAAAACATTCTGTCTTGGCCTTAAGTCACTACCGATTTAAGGAAAATCAGAATTCCTTTTTCAGACTCACTTCAATGAATTAAAACACTTGAAAATTTCCATCAATAATTCAATCCATTAATTTTAAGTTGACTTTTTATGAAATTGAAATTTTCTTTTTATCATCTTCTCCAATATCCAAGAATTGATTTTGAAATATTTAGTCAAAGTCTCCTGTTATTATCCCTAACAATTAATCTAATTATGAAATAAATGAATCGAACCGAAATTAATTAACAGGCCATGAGAAAGGTCTGCTTCGAGTTTGATGTATACATTATCCTTGGTTAGATTGTGAAATCTTTGAAAATAACATTCAAGGACCAAAAAGGTATATTAAGAAACGTTTTTTACTTTGTTAGATACATATTGACCTACTGCTTGAAGAGTAAGAGGTTTTGCTGACGGAAAAAGGTGATAGAAATTAATGACTAAAGGAAATTCACTTGAAAAAACAAAGTTATGCAAACATAAAACTTTAAAGGACATTTTTAATGGTCGAATTTTTTCGCTTTTATTTTTTTTAAACGAAATTATGCTTGTATAAATATTCTTCTAATAAATTCAATTATATCTCATTTATATAAATGTTTAAATTGTATTTCTACATCCTTTTGAACATTCGATTTGGGTATTTTCGGTAGTCCTTGTTCATATGTATAATCTACATATTTTCAATTTGATTTCATTTGTACTCATAGTTGGATACAATATTGTTCCTATAGAAACCGAAATCCGAAGGCAATTAATTTCATGGTTGTCGAATATCAAATGAAATCAAATATCATATCAATGAATTTTTGGATATTTATTTAGTGTACTGTATACTGAATTCATTATAATATTATTTGAATGTGAAATTTTGATTTCGAATTGGAAGTTTATATAATCAATAATTGTGTTTCATCGATTTCTCCCAGAAAAATTTATTTCATATAAATACAGCTCATTTGGTACTACACCAAGTCTAATTATAATTTCACTAAAATCAAACCGAAAATGTCAACGAAAAAATATATTGATATTTGTTCTTATAAGGGTTTGGATGGGAATGGACGAAGTATGAGTAATTATAAAGTAAGCCAACTTCCTATGACTGCTGTGACGACGGTTTTACCAATTTCGACTGTAAATTTTCAAATAATTTTCTATCCACTACTGACAGAGATAGCTACATATTGTACGTATGGGTGAAAGATAAACATGATTTAAATTTACACTTCCAAATTGTAAACAAACAAATTCAAGCTGTGAATTTATATGCTTATTCCACAAATACTAGAAAAAATAAGAGTTTTAAGAGTGTGTGATGTGATGTCATGTGCTGTTTTAAAGAAATTTCATTCTCCCTCTTCCTGATAGAACTGTTAAACTGATAAACTGTTAATACATTTAAATATGGTGAAAAATGGTGAATTTCTTATTTTGAAAAAAAACTATTTTAATAATTTAGAGTGCTGAACGTCATGGTATATATTACCTGCTAATTTGACCTTTTAAACAATTACTACAAGATGTCCACTCCTTACCCTTAGAAACATTGCAAACGTACGTTACCTTGTAATGCCACAATTAATATCTGACCTTAAGTTTTATCTATATCATAGTACTAAAAAACCACACCCAATAATCGGCTGGGAATCAATATTCAAACCCATATTTTTCATCAACATTTTAACCATTTGGTATGTATCCGATTTCGTATGGAAAGCGCTGTTAAGATCTTGTATCCTTGTTTTTTTCTGGGGACAAATTTCTAAAGATGTTATTATCTTTTTTTTATGTGGTTGTCAACATGTTACGGATCACGACTAAAATTTCTAAATGGAATTGAATTTCTTTTGGTATATACTTGTAGTAGTCAAAAAATATAAAATGAACCTACTGGGAATAACTTGGGATCCAAAAATTGTTATTAGGTCTAATAATTTTTCTTATGTGAAATGAATTCGAATTCATATGCCGAAATTTTAATAGGTATATATCTTATCGGTTTCAAACGAAAACCTATAAAGATATATTATTGAAGAATTTATTAAAAATAAAATGTCGCATTTTATAGAATGTTAAAATTCGGACTTTTTTTATTCGGAAGTCTTCTAAGGTTTTTACTGTAATTTATTTTTTTTGAAGAAGAACAATTTTATTATATCCTAAAAATGAAAATTATTCTTTGGGACTCGATGGATCTTGATAGAGTTCGAATATTTTTCGTATGTGTTTTTGTTTTTTTGTGTGTACTAAACTATATTGGAAAAGGTTTTTGGTCGTGTAAAACTCTACGAAAATAGTAAATCTAGTATTATCGAAAAAACATAGAATATCTAAAGGAAAGATAACGTTTGTAGACACAACCGCAAATATCTTGGAATTTCCTTGTTATAAGGAGCCTCATTTCAAATGAATGGACAAATATATTGACCCAAAAGGATTGTAATCATTTGGTTTTTTTTTCGTAGACGATTTTCTTTGTGGAAAATTAGAAATAAATAGTGATATTCAGGATAAATTCTTGTTGAGATTAGAATTTACCTAGAAAACTTTAACCTACGTTTTAAAAATATGAAAAAATAGTTTTTCATCTAATTGAAAATAGGTTTTGTCTGTATCCTCCTTGACTGTTCGGCAAGTAATTTTCCTATGTAGAAATTGTTTAGACATTCCTTTTAATTAAACCATATTTTCAAATTTAATATAAATCTTCATTGTTAGATCCATTAATTTTTAGGGTGAAATTCAGAGGCTTGCTCCTATAAGACATGTGAACGTAACTATGTACATATACCAAACAAATCTTCATTAGACCACAATATAACACAACATAACACAATATAATTGTGTGTACACTGTTATGTAACACAGTCAGATTGGTTATCATAAAGCTTTAAAGTAA
Source organism: Xylophagus ater (assembly GCA_963422695.1). Taxonomy (NCBI): domain Eukaryota; kingdom Metazoa; phylum Arthropoda; class Insecta; order Diptera; family Xylophagidae; genus Xylophagus; species Xylophagus ater. The sequence continues at coordinate 5,697,070 of OY730486.1, read as the reverse complement.
ATTATTTATATACATAGCTACAACCTATAAATCATGTCCATCAGAAACGGGGCCTCTATACTTAGCATTATTTAATTTTAATTGTCCACATGAATATTTAAGTCTTCTATACAATACCCAGTTTCGGTTTGGGACATTGAAAGTTGACATATTTTATGAAAGATGACTTAAAATCCTCCCTTATTTTGACTGACAATGTTGATACATCCAAAATGAAGATTTAGTTAAAATTTCATTTATTTATTTTAGCTTCAATACATTTTAATTGAAAATTGAATTAAATTGCTTAAAAATATAGAAAATTGAATTACAATATTTTTAAATTAATATTTTTTTGTAATTTAATAAATTAGTTTTGTTTTAAACGTGATTTTATAAAAATTTTTTTAAATTATGTGAACCCGAACCCGAACCCAATCAAAAATTCGTTTCTGGTTCAATTTTTAATGGCAATTATTATCTAAGCGTATCCCTTAGAATTTTGTTCAGAAATTATTTTTTTCTGGGAACAAACATGATCCCGAATCCGAACCCGAACCCGAACCAAAAATTTACAAGGTTCGAAACCCTGCTTTAATTACATAAAATTTGTCCAAAATAATTCAGAAAGAAATAATTGATATAAATGAATCCTTTTTTCGTATTTAATTATTATTTTTTCCTTATAGCTGTAAGAGTATAAATAATTTTCTGGTTAAATTTGAACAAGTTTTTTCTCTGACAACAATTATTATAAATATACTAAAATTATAGTGGATCCACCTTGTCTATTGTGCGAAGATATCATTTATTGAAATCTATTAATCAAATACTTTACCAAAAGAAAGGAAAAACAAATTGAGGTGTTTATTGATTATCAATCAATCGTGTTTAGGCATGAAACCAGAAAGGCAACTTTATTCTAAATAATTATTTATATCCGAATTTGAAGAAAAGCTGATACAAGAAATGTTTTAGCGAAAGCTGTTTATTTAGCGTGAACATAAGACAATTTTGAAATTAATAAACAACTTTACTGTCATTCTTCGATGGAATGAATAATATTGGAAAATAGAAATTTTACACTAAAATTTTCATTATTTTAATGAAATTTATTTAAAAGAAAAATGGTGGACTAATATTCTAATAAATTAATTAGAAAATCTCGAATTTCATTTTTCCAGATATACGTGTCGAATGTAATCGTATAATTTTGGAAATATTAACAAAAGCAATATAAGGAATTTTCATTAAAATTTCACCCTATTAAATTTCTATAATGTAAGTCTCTTATGAAAGATTATGGGATATTTTCTAATTTTGATAGTTTCGAGAATAATGTCACATTTCATAACAAACTCTATTAAAAATATAATTCCATTAAAAGCATAAGAAAATTTGAAGATAATAGTAAACCACCCTAAAATGCATTTAGTTTGTACAATTTTACTAAATTCGAATTGCAATCACGTACGAATATAAATTTATTATTTATTGTGGAACCATTGCCGAACACTAAAGGCTGAATTATAATAGGAAGAGCTAAGCATAGTCGAACCTACGGAAATCGATTCGTATGCCGCATTTTGTTATGTTTAAGGAATGCAAGCCAATTCGTACAATCCATACGAAAATTTTGACAGTTGAATTACATTTTCCTCTAATATAATAGGAAAAAGTCAGATTATAAAGCTCAGATTTGTAGGAAAAGACAATATAGAAAATCTATTTGTTGAAAAAATTTCCTTGAAACAAGGTTGTTGGAAAGAAATTGTAAAAGTAAAATCGTATTTTGTGAAAATTAAGAAAAAGCAAAAAAAAATATTTCTGCACTAACTTTTTCGAAGCGAAGTCACTTTTTAAAAAAAAGCGTTTTAAAAAAAAAAATATTTTTAAATTTCGAAAAACAATCTAAGAAATACAGAATTCTTTAACGACGTACTGTCAAATGTTTATTTCCGCTTATGCACATTATAATCGGTTGAATGGATTTAGCGTACATTCGTTCAGTTTTGTGTTGTCTTTTCCTAGGGTTGGGCCTGCCTATTATAATTTCGGCTTAATATCTTCTTGTAATTTTCCTGTTTAGAATTGCTTGAAATAAGATTTCTAATACTTAGATGAGGACGAAGAAAATTCTTCTATAAGAATGTCTTAATGTAAAAGTATTTTTCTTGTTTTCAAATGGAATTGATTCAAATTAATTTTGATTAAAATCTTCAAAATTTAAACAAGTTTCGAATTTACAAATAAAAAAGAAATTTCCAATTAAATATGTGCTTCAAAAGTATCCAGTATCGTAATTGAAGTCGCCTATCAACAAACACAAGGAATTTAATTTCACTCTGGCTTTGTAATAAGGGTCAGACTTTCTTTTTTTTTAATCAAAAATTGCATTTAAAGAAAAACCCGGAATTTTTCTCATTTCAAATAAAATTTTCGAACTTCTTTCTCTTTCAAAATTCAAGTAGTTAGTAGGTATGTCCTTTTTAATTCAAATTTTAATTAAAAATCTAATTAACTAACATTTGAAAAGTAATTTTTTGAAAATTTAATTAAAATTATGTGATTTCATATTAAAGTACATATAAAAATATATTTTTACACCATTTTTTTTTTTTGATTTTAACTTAATGAACCCCCGAAAAACCGCTAAATTACCAAACTATATACTCGACACCCTAATAAATTTGTAATGCAGAAAATGGATTCACAGTTTATCACTAGCAGGGTTTGCAATGTGTTACCAAAATATCAGAGTCGTCATCTCCACGATACTTCTGCTATATATTTAGCGTATTGATACAAAAGGTGGATAAAAGACCAGGCTATGAAGAACTGATGTGTCTATACATATATATCAATTCAAATAGTAGTGGTTAAAAGTTGTACCACATGGTACACAAACTGGTTCTATCGATTTCTGGTCCGGATACGCCTTATTCGAGATGCATTTTATTAACAATAGTGTAATGATTTTATATTTGGTGTGAGAAGGTTAGTTATGAAATGGAATCATGTTGCTATATTTTTATGGCGCTTGTTCTTTCCATACCTAGTATCAAACTTGAATGATACTATAGGTGTTTTATTTTTGGCTGAAATACGAACGGTTACGATATTTTTTATACCCGCTCATTTAACCAATGTTTATTTATCGTTGTTAATTTTTAACACACTTATTCAATGTTATATTTGAAATATAGATGGCAATAATGGATACATTTATTTATTTTTCTTAATTTTTCTATTTTACTTGATTTCGGATATTCTGTTTTTATTATTTTTATTTTTAAACGAAATTTTGTTTAAAAGCTTAAATGTTCATCTTGAAAAATACCATTAGTATAATACAACTGAAGCTAGCTGCGTTTTCCAGTATATTTAAGTAGTGGCAAGATCTGGAGTAAAAATTTATAAGTAGATATAGATTATAAGATATCGCTTTTTTGAGAAAGTTAAATAGTAGTCGTTACAAATTCCCAAAAAACGACACCTTTTTGATTTGATTCATTTTGGAATTCTAGTCAATAGTATCAATTTCCTACAAATTTTCTTTCTTATGCAATTCGAGAGTTAGGAGTGAAACAAAGTACTATTGACACCATATTGACATGGTTCTTTCTTTTAATTTTCTCGTTTGATGGAGCAGAAAATCCAAACGATTATTCTTTGTTCTTTGTTGATAATGGATATTTTTGATGTCAATCAATAACTGGATTAGAAGATACAAGAATTCTCATAAAATAGACAATTTTTTGGTATTTGTTTTCTAATACTTGACACTAGTTAGTATTTATTTGTTTCATCTAATTATTGGCCAACTATACAAATTGAAGTCTTTATGCTGTAATCTTGAGAACACTTTTGTTTGGATAAAGTAAATCGATTCATTAATTTTCTAAACAGGACTTATTTGCTGGCATTCTGATGCATTTCAAGTCCATTGCATATTTTCACTATTTATTCAAATAAATAATGAGGAAAGATCATGGAACAAGAATTTCGTATAGAACTTATAATTCACAGTTTGCATACGGACATTTATTGTCCATTATCTAAGTATATTCACCAAAGAAGATCTCCATTTCCATCTTCTACATTCTTCAAATAGGCTTATTTACAGATGTTTTCATTGTAAAATTTCCCAACAAATAAAAACATAAATTTTATAAATTCGATATTTACGATGTTCATCTTCCCGACCCATCTGGGGTCGGGAAAATGAATCTCATAAAGAATATTTGCTATTATCTTATATAAAATATAGCTTGTTTATTTTCTATTTTCCATTTCAAAATTTATCTTCCGTGTTTTCCTCTTTTTATTTTGATTCTATATTTTCATGAACAATATTTTGAACAGTATAAATGATTCTACTATATTTAGTAGTCATTCTATATATACTAGAAAGCTTTCATTCTTAGAACGGCCGGCGTTTATCAAAATTAGTTCAGATGGGTTCTCTTTCATGGTCATATCGTTTATCTTCATTTATTAAAAGAACTTTCCCAAATACTTGATGTTGTATGCTTTAACTAAATGAAATATAGGAAGAAAATAGAAAGAAATTCTATAAATTTATATGAAAAAAAAAAATATTTAGTGTTTGACAAATCATCCAACTTTCCTATTTTAAATTTTTAGATTTTCTTCCATTTTCGAGGGAATATAAAAAATTGGTGTTTCTGAAAATATACAGGGTTTAATTCCTGAAAAGATAGTATTTCCTTTTAAAACTGAGTGTTAAATTTTTGCTCACATTTCTACTCAAATCATAGATTAATTAAAAAGAATTTCCAACGACTATACATTCAATTGATTCTTCTTGTGTACTAATATATGTATACATTGTAGACTTTCCATTTCTTTCACAATAAAGCTCTTTGGGCATTTGAATATATATTAGTCTATGATTAAAGTATAAGAAAGTTAAAACAACGAAATAATATTTATTTGAAGATTTTTCTTCGGTATGTACTGAATATTAATTTTACGTAATAATATAAATTACACGAATTAATAATAAAGAAATAAGAATAATTTTTGTTTCATTAATCAATTAATTAAAACTAAAATCAAAAAAATTTCTTTTGGTATATTAAAAATTTTATTCAATTTTAGATTTAAGTGACTTTTTAAGGACAATATTAGGCTCGATTAGTTATCATTTGGACGTGTTCTTTATAATCATTTAAAATAGCAGGATATTTTTTATTGTGATCCTTAAAGTAATATATACATATATGTTATATATTGATATAAATGTTTTAAAATTCTTTTCCTATGAACCTAGTCAATTTTTCCATATTAAACAATAAATTTTCACAATTTACAAAAGTAATTTGTACAATTATTTTAAATGAGGAAACAAGGATGTTGTAAATTCATAAATCATACATTTCAACACCATATAACGAACACCATGAAGTCAGTGAAAAATGCAGATAAATTCAAAACTTTTCGACCGACTATAGAAGAAAAAGTTTTGACATCAAATTCAAATCAAATTTATAGCCAATTTTATTGTTATAAAGCTCATGGGAAATTTGAAATATTTTTTATTTTTTGTTCAGAAAAGACATATAAAAAAATATAATTTTTAAATAAATTTCTTTCATGAAAAATTGTTCGCCAAATTTTGTGAGTTTCTTCTACTAGTGACCACTCTTCTATAAATTTTAGTTTCAATTTTAATTTGAATCTTTAAATCCTTTGAAAAATATTTGAAAATTATCATAATAATTGCCACTTTAAAGTTTTCGTAGCGAAGTATCGCAATAGGAAGAAGAGTTCAAAACTTTCGAAATACTAGTTTTAAACTCAATATTAAGGTATTTCCTGAATCACGTTCATTATGTATAAAACAAGCTTAAAATGGAATAAGTATTTCGGCGTGAATTCGTGCTTTTAATGAATGCCAACGAATTTTCCACAAAAGTTTTTAATCTCGAGAAACAAGGCAATATTGATAATGTCAATAAAATTAAAATATGTTATAAATAGACCTAAAAGTATACGATATCCCAAATTTAGGTGTCCTAATTAAAGCCTATAAATTTGGTATTTTTCTTCACAAATAAATAGACGCGAAAAACATGTTTTTGAGTTGAAATTGAGAAAATCTAAAATTTGTAATAAATTATTCGAATACAAATATATCACGTTCCAAAATAATTACCAGAAATATTTACTTATTGCGTTTTTACTATATGGAACAACTTAGTTCGTTTTAATCTTCATGATTTAACTCTGAAAAGTTCTATTAAAATTCTTCGCCATAAAATCTTAAAATTAAGTAAATAAATAGCTTTTTGCATAAATTCAAATCCCAAACAATTTATGGAAATCATATTATTTATTCCGAACCTTTAAAGCCTATAAAAGTTAGTTTGAAAATAGTTTTTCCTAAACAATTTTCAAAATACATTTTCCCAAAAGTATACATAATATAATTCTTACATATTCCGTAAAATTAATGTGAGAACTAAATCACCTGCTATGTTTTCTATAGATTTTGAGAACAAATCCAAATACAATCGAATCAGAAATAACTACTTATCCAGAAACAAACTTTTATATATTTCACGTTTGAAGTAATTATCGAAACCTCAAAAATCACCTCATTCATGTCCTTATTGGCACCCCATTGAAAATATGTTTAAAGCGAGATCCGTGCCTGATTTTCCAATGACTATGTAGAAACTTTACGATGTAAGAGACGGTACCTACAATTTTAATAGTAAACACATATGTTTAACTAATTGAAATGTATGTTTTATTTATTTCTGAACATATGCAGTATCTATGAAATTCGTATTTATTGCAAATATATAAAATTAAAGTTAATTAAAAAGATCGGAAAATATAGTATAAAATAATGATAGAGAAGAGTTGTCAACGCTGAGTTTATTAGCCATTAAAATTATAATCATATTTCTTAATAAAAGGTAATAACAGGTGAATATTTTATTATACAATTTTGCGTAGAGAATTTAATTAATTACATAAATATATTATCATGAATTTATACGAAAATTTCAGTTGATGAAAATTAGTTAAAATTTTTCTCTTCAAGACGTAATATAAGTAAACATTAAGTAATTACTTTAGATATTGTATAATTGGTAATAAAAACCGTATTTTTAAACTAGTAGTTTTCAAAGATTATTTCAAATTTTCTATAGTACACTTCTCTGAAAGAAAATTTGTCAAAACTCTATTCAAGGGTTTATAAACGCGCAATATGACAAATCTTTTTTGTAGTTGAAGATTTTAAGAAACAATATAATTTCCATAATAATCCAATTGATGTCTCAGGTATTATGCGGTCTTTGCAACAAGTTGTCTGGACTACAAGGATATGCATCACTAACGATGTGCTAAGTGAATAAAATCCCAAATAAACTTAGAAAATGTAAATGTATACATTTTCTTTATACAAAAAAGATTTTAAATAAATTACCTTTACATAAAATTATTTCAGTAAAAAAATAAGAATTTAGTTCTATAAAGTCTTATCAAAACAAAGTCTAAACATTTTTCATTATAATCTTTAAAGTTTAATGTCCATTTTCATGAAATATGAATATGTATTTAAGTATTCACATCACAGCGGAGCGTTCCTCTTTTTGCCATCGTCAAAAAAGCCGTTTAATCCTTGCAAATATTTTCCAAGCAAACATCACACGATATGCGTTTTAAAAACTTTATAAATCAAAAAAAAAAAAGAAAAAGAAAGGAAAATTCTAAATTTCTTTGATGAACAAACTTTTGTGAAAGAAAAATCTTTGTGGTTTAAACATTTGGAAAAATTGTTGAACACCTCCGAAAATTATTAAAGGAGTGAAGTAAACGACTTAAGTTCCTTTGAATGAAAGACCATATAGATAACTTATACTATATACCTAAAATTAAAGTGTACACGGTTAGAAATATGGGAGTATTTTTTAAACTTGATTTCATTTACTAGAACTTTGAAACAATATTTATAGGCGTTTTGGTTTAAATTGTTAATATAAATTATTGTCTTTGTAATTGAAAGGCTTTGCAATTACAGTATTTTGAATAACTGTTGTATTGAATATTTACAATTCATAGAAAAAGTCAAATTGAGCAGATTATAAGTACATTGTGGTTTGATCGCGCTTGTTTAGATCTCGCTTTTAGAAACTGATGATGGTTCAAATCCAGATCTCGAGTTCTTCACAATTTTTATGTCTTCTCTTTGCCTGTGGTTTTAAATTACAACAATCTTGTGTACATATAAAATTCTACGACCTAATCTGAACTGAGGTAGATAATTTTCATATTATCTAGAGAACATCATTTGCAAATTAGAATCTCCTGAGTAGACAGGAGAGAAAAATGTGAAGTAATATTAGTTAAGTTTGTCAATATTCAGGAAAATTGATTTATGGCAGCAATGATATTCAGTTGTATGCAATTTTATTATTGTTAAAATTTTTTTACTATGCTTATTAAAAGAAAACTCTTTATTCTTGTCTTTTTTCACATAAATTTGTCTAATTTTCATATATCATTTCTATTAGGAATCTTTTCTAGATAGTATGGCAAGAATTACAAGCCTTTGCAACGTATTGGAAAGGACTAAAGACTTTTTTTAAAATGTTTTTTTTTTTCGTGGAGACCTTTTTTTGGAAAAATTGAAATTGAATTTAAGTTTGAAGCAATTTTTGAAGCTGTGTCAATTCAAAAAATTCTTGTTTTCCTTTACCAAGAGTAAAGTTTTCACTATTATTAGAATAAGGATCTATATTTATGCTAAACGTGAATGTTTTAAAAATTTTCCTAGCCTATAGAAATCACGTACTATTAATATTGAGAATGAAAAGGCTTCGTTCGATTTTGATTGAGTGTTTTTTCTATTTCGCATTGAGTTTCATAAACTTCTTCTTCTTATTCCTATAGCAGCACATCCCGTGGTCCGGTCCTTGGCCTTCTCATAAACAGACATAATTAATTGAGTATTTTCTATATATACATATAAAACAAAATTTCATGTCAAAGCAAGCAAATTTTGCGTGTATTGTCAAACAAAACAAACAAAAACCAACAAATCAATAAAACCTAAAGAAAATAGAAAAATTTATATGAAATTGCCATTTTAAAAGCCTGGAAAATTAAGTTACAAGTCAATTAAATTATCTTAAAAATAGTAATACTTGTAAAATGAATCTTTAAATTGTTTCAATAAAAAAAAGGGAAAAACTTTAATAAAACACCAAAAAAAATTGACGCCTTGTCGTCCTTTTATCACAACTATTCTTGAACATTAGAAGTCAGAGACACATTAATGGCTTCAGCGGTTTATTGAAAAAGTTATATCCTTGATTATTTCTTCAGTTCGGTCATAAAATAATTTTCTTTTTTACTCCTTTTTAATTTTATTAAAGGTGTATTGAATTTGAAATTGATGATTTATTTTCGAGAATAAAAATAATTTTATGGATATTTGTGGAATAATTTAATTTGTTTGTTTTTTTCGCGATAATAAAATTCTCTATAAAAGTGTCAAATATAGTTTTTTTTATGGAACATTCAAATCATAAAATATCACATTAGTTTAAAAGCATTTATTTTTGGTGAAAAAAGAGTTATAATAGCATTGTTTTATGAATGCAATTTAATATAAGAAATTGCGAAATATGAAAAATCTTATTTATATTCATTATAGTGTTATTGATTTTTACTTCGTATACATTTTATATAGAACTGGCAAATATTAAAAATTATGTATGGTGATGTATATATCATGTCCAAGAAGACAGGACAAACAGCTAGAGTATTCTATTCCATTATGTAAAATAAAAAGAAAAAAGTTAACGAGAACGTACTAAACTATCCATCCAGTCCATCTTTACAATTCATGAGATAACAGTTTTCTGGATACGAATTACAATATACTAAAGCTAGCAAAATGGACGACAAATTTTTATCATCCTCATAAATAAACATTCATTTGATACGTTTTATCTCTGGAAAATTAGTGTGTTTTCATATAGATTTTCTTGTGTATGGCTTTTCATGTGATTGTGTTTTTCATAAATTTTAGTTGCTTTAAATGGTTCTAAACGTATGTTTTCAGTGATATAAAAAAAGAAATGAAAAATATTGTTAAACTATATATCCTTTCCATTCAAAATTAATATTCCATCTTGTTTTGTGACTTCTAGCATATATGTGCAAGGATTAACTGAATATTACAAATTCCAAAGGACATATCCATCTGAAAACTTCAATATCTCGGACCCAATACCTAAAATAAATGGGCGAAGTTAACATCGCAAAAGGAATGTTATTCACATGTGCTTTGAGGATGCAAGAAATTCTATATTTAATGGCAAAATGCTACTTTACTAATATATATCGGTTATCAGGTTCAATATGTTTTGAAAGAGGATGAAAAAACCATCTCGTAATAGTAATATCAAATTTCTCGATTTTAAATTGTCTATTAGATCGAAAATGCTTCCAATCTACTCCATATGAGAGAGGAGTTTGAAAATAATTAGTTTAAATGGAATACATTTTGATTCTTACTCTAGATATATGCTTCAAGGCATTATTAAAGAGCGTAAGTACGAAGTCATGCAAAAAATTGCATTTTGATCACCCCAAAAAGAAAATTGCAGTTAATTAATGTTATTCCGGTACTACTAGTTGGACAAAAATGTCGAAAAGCAATTATTTTCTGTTGTATTAATTCGAAATATGCATCCCTTATCTACTTTTAAGAATAGGGATGAAAATAGTTTTGTTAGTATTACGTCAGGTTATGATTTTGATTAACATTTAAATAACTATTTTCTATTTTCTTCAAGTGAAGCAAATTTTCCATTTATTTTCACTAAACACTTTGTATTTTATTTTAAAGAATTAATTTTTGTTTAACAATTTGATGCGTTTGATCGATTATGCATGGAATAACTAATCGGTAAGGTAATCTTACCGTTTTCTTATAAATTTCTCACAGCTTGTTTGATTTTCTAAACTTCTTAAATATTTGATCTGGTACAATGAATTAAAACAGCAATCTATTGCACAACTTGCATCCGACTTACATTCCTATATAAGAAGATTATACGATAGAATAACTTACAAATAGAAGACCTAGTCTTTGGTTCAAGTTACTCTGATAGAAAAGTTGTCGCTTGAATTTTAGAATTGCAAATTTTCGTAGTGCAACAATAGTAATATAAAGGAAAATGTGTTTTTTTATGTAGAACTTTCTAAAGACCGTTAAAGTGATTTCGTTTTTTTCCATTTCCATCACCTTTCATGTACTATGTAAGGAAATTTAATGTAGAATTTTTTCTCTGAAAGGACATAATCGGATTAGAATATTTTTTATATAAATCGATCGAGATTTTACTTGGCAAGGCAAAACGATATTGAATGACACTTCGTAAATATAAAACACTAATGAAAAAGTAAATTGTATCTTATTGAAATACACTATTTTATGTTTAAGAGGTGTTGGAAAACGAAATTAGGTATTACGAAACAAATTATGAAGCAGGAATACTTAACTTTAATGCTCAAATTTTAAAGCTCCTTTTTACTTTCCCGATAAACGCATGTTTATAGGAAAGTACTGTAATCGTGCGAAAACTTAACTTTTGATCTAGAAGGGCTAGGAAGATGAAAATAAGTGCAAAATCCGTTTCATCGAAAATAATTAGCCCCATGTCCGTCCGTCCGCCTCTTTAAATAGTTAATAAAATCTAAATCGATGGTCGGATTTTCATGAAACTTCCACCATTTTGGTGTTGCATCAAATGGCAGATGGTGTTAGATTCTGAGTGAAAATTTTTTAAAGAAACCACTTTGAAACAACTAAGCCAATAAATTATTAAAATCAATCAGTATTATGAAAAATTATTTTAAAATAAATTACCTTAACTTTATTATTGCTTTGAAGAAGTTTTCGATATCGCGAAAAGTTTTACAGCGACTAAAAAATTGTCTTGTAAAATTTCTGCAAATTTAATGTAATTTGTGTAACAAATAAATTTTCGAAAGACAATAAATAAACGTAATTAATAAAAGAATAGATGAACTTAAATAATATTTCTATTGTTAAACTGTATTTTTATGCCATCAAAATATTTTTCATTTAGAAAAACAGAAAAACCACAAAATAATATTCTATATTCTATAAAATATTCTGAATAAATTGAGCAAAAAATAATTTAATATTTGAATTTTAAAATTCCATGCTTTTTGCATTGCACTTCCAGAATAAATTTTTCTTGTATTTTCACTGTATGATAACTTTTCACTGAGAAATTTTTCTATTAAATAAGCAATCCTTTAAAATTCCATCATTTTATTTCGAGTATTTTGAATAGTTGAATAGTTTTTTTTTTCTTTTTCGAATTAATTAAATTGTATTGAAATTATGAAACGAACAAATTTACCGGGACCATCATCATCATCAAGAGCGGGTTTAAATCAAAAATCTCAACAACGTGATAACAAAAACCAAAAAGAACAAAATGAATATTTTCAAACGAACGCATTGCTTATTTCAGGACTTCTTCCTTTAATATCAAAAGCTGGTATGTGAATTCTAGAAGGTACAAGTTTATGTTTAATTAGAAAACGCAATTAAAAAATTGTATATTGGGAATATTTTCGAAATTATCTTTTTATTATTGGTTTTTGACATTTAAATAGCCAAGGCAATTTCCTACGAAGTAAATTCTTTAAAAAAATGTTTTCTAATTGTAGCGTAAACGTACCTTTGGTAGTATTTATGGTAAAATTTATATTTAACTCTTTCACATTGGGACATCTTTGTTTATGGAGTTCAACTTAGGTGACACGACTAAAACGGAGAAAGACGTCCGAATGTTGAAAGAATGAAGATAAATAATAACTTTAATTTTTTTTATTGAAGAACGTGAAGCAGCTCGTAGATGGTTGAAGAGATTATATACCATGAATGGATCTGAACGAGACCGAGCTATCAGAAATGATTATGTCTGGTTTATGTTGGTCCAATTAGAAAATGGCACCATAACTTTACCGTTTATAAAACCTCCGCCGGAAGGTCGTCTTAGGCCAGTCTCGAATTCAGTTGTAAGCTCGAATATTTATTTATATTTATATGTATAATAATATTTTTTTTTGATTTATTTATTTTTATTTATTTCCAAAAACAAAAATAAAAATATAGAATAAAGAACTATATGAAAAAATTTTGGAGGCCGCCAATAAAAAAGCACCTTATTTAGATAATTTATCTGAATCTAAAGAAATCGTTGGTGATAAAAATAAGAAAAAATCTTTATTAATGAAACCCTCAGAGTTTCAACGAAATCAGCCGACACCACGTTATGGATTTTTTGTGTATGGAAGTTGCTTTAGTAATCAAAATGATTAAAAAACGGATTTATTCGAAGTTCTTTATGTAAATCATTGTTTATTCACAGAATTTAATTTTGTACTAATAAAATTTGTTATAATCAATCATTTTGGACTATTTGTAAATGCATGAAATCTATTTTAAATTCCGGTTTCAAGGATTCTTTTTGTTTTTACATTGGGAAGTCTTCCTTAGCCTTCCAAAATGGGAAAGTCTCGTAAATAGGATTATGAAAGACTCAGGAAATTACTGAAAATCAAAAATCTTTTTTTTATCTTTTTTAAAATTTCAGTTTAATTAAATATCAAATTCACAAATCTTTTAGAAAACAAAGCTTTTTTCGAATTTGCCAATTTTTTAAATTAAGTGTTCTCAATTTTTCTAAAACTTGGTAATTTCTCTTCTTTGTTTTTTTATAAACAAATCAAAAGGATTTTTTACTTTAAAATACGTCTTTTACATCTTTTTGCTAATTTTTTTTATATTCAAATTCAATGGTCAAGATGCATGTGGACTTTCAATAGAAGGATTATTGTCTTCATGTATTTCATTATTGTTGCTCTTCAATGGTGATAAAAATTTATCGAATTCTGGTCAATCTTCGGTCAGGTTTATAACAATATTGTTTCTTTCATTATTATTTACAAATGGTCCGGCACGTATTTGTGTTCCTTTGCCATCTATATCTATTACTATTTTTGAGACCTTTTTAAAAAATCAGATAATTAAAATTTAGATATTCCTATATTTTACATTAGGTTAGTCGTCTTCCTCCATTTTAAGAGTCTGTCGGAATCCATTTAGGCCATTCGTCGAAGTAGCTCTCAACAAATGTCAGATTTTTAAAACGGAGGAAGGTCTCCAATATGAAAATCAGTGGCGTGCGATAACTTGAAATAGTGGTCACGAAAATTTATTTTAGACTGGAAATCTACCATATACTATATTTTTGTACATAATTTTTTTGGTGCTACAAAACTTCTACACCATAAGAAAAGCTTAAATGTCATATCAAGTTTTGAAAACTTTCTGTTCAAAATCAGCGTTTAAAACTTGCGTTTGATATTAAATGCTACGTCATTCTTATATACGATGACGTACATTGTTATTAATTAAAGTCCACGAGAATACTACCATAAAATATGGAAATGACAGAATTGGTATTTCTAATCCCAGTATGGGAACAGTTTACACGGAAGTTGCATTAGTATTCAACGGTCTAAATTGAGATTGTGATTTATCGCATTACCACCTCTTCAAAATAATTTGAATAAAATGATTAAATGGGGCACCATGTTCCGATTTTCATGAAACTTCCACCATTTTGGTGCTGCATCAAGTGGCAGATGGTGTTAGATTCTGGGCGAAATTATTACATGGCAACACTATTTGGTAACGTTTTTTTGTCTAAAGCGACAACATTTTGTCTGCACGTTTCAGACTAAACTGCTGGGCCAATTTCGATAAAATTTACACAGTTCATGTATTTAACCATAACTTAGAACCGATTAGCTTCTGCGCCATATTCGACTATGGCAACACTGTCTAAGAATACGTTTTGTCCAAATATAGTGTATTTTTGCACTAGTTGCAAAACCGAAACTGCACTTCCAATTTTGATGAGAATTGCACAATTTATGCACTAAAGTCGAAACCAGAACATATTACCAACGGAATTCACTAACACTAATGCGCAAAACTTTTTTAAAAAATGTTGTGGTGGAAATATAGAAACTACCCTAATTCGGCCAATAATAGTCGGATTTTAATGAAACTTCGAGCGTACGTCTGGGATGGACCAACTGAAAAGATAAAATATATCACCCCCGCGGGGGGAGGGGGTTTTGTAAAGCTTGCCCATTTTTTATTTTTATATATAAAATAATATCAAAACTTTTTAAAATTATTTTATATCCAGCTACATTAAAATGTGTTATAATAAAAAGTTTTTGATTTCATTATAAAGCTTCATAAAAATATTAATAGTACAAATCTGCAAAAGGTACTATAGGAGTTATTATACGAAAGCTACTAGTTAACGATATCCTCTTTCATCTATGTTCTCTGTGAACCAACAATATTTTATATTGCAAATATTTTAAAATATTTTTCATATTAAATACTTTTTATGAAATAATAAAATAAACTTTATGAACTAAGGAAAAGTATAAAGAATTGAATACAAAAAATCTATCAAGCGTCACTGTCAATCGAGCTTTTAATATTTTTCACTCAAAAATGCAATTATTCCGACGTTTAACTTCTATAGTACTATTTTATACTATTTTACAATGATATCATACCATTTTATTCGATGTGAAAGAGTTCGAGGAAAAATAGATTACGTGTCATATTTACTAAAAGCTCCCAAAAAGGCTGCACTTTCAACAGTATTGCATGTCATTTAGATGTTTTGAAAATCGTATGAGATTCAAAATGATTTAATATGGTTCAGGAACTCAAAGTAATTAAGTTAATTATAAAATGTCATGAGGCAAGTTTCTATAGTTTATTTACATACAATCCTTTAATTAAGTTATATGTAGAGGAACTTCATTTATATGTTGGATGTGGATTTCATTCAAATGCAATTTATATAATTAATAAGTTTTTAGACTGTGAGGAGCTAATGTATTTTCATATGTAGATGAATTGAAATACTCGTATATATCATATTTAAATATGTTCCAAAAACAAAACTGATTTGATTGTTACACAAAATTCATATCAAAATAATAAATAAAATGAAGATTTTGCACTTTATTTGGAATTAATCCAAAAAAAAAAAGAAATAAAAAGATTATCAACAGAAGCAACATCAGTCAGAATAAAAACAATGTATGTCTTTTTTTGGCAAAGTTCAATTCAAATCCTTTCCAAATTTATCCTTTTCTACCCGATAGTATATGGCTAATATTTTTGAAAGATAAGCGTCTAGCCCTATACATTATACTAGTTTTGCCGGAAGTAATGGTTGAAGATTTACTTTGAATGCCGAAGCAATAAACGGCATAAGTTTACTGAATTACATCAACCCAATCTATACAATAATCTTTCTAATTCATTCATCCGCTAACAATCTCACCATTATACGTAGTGTGGGCACGAATATTTTTGTCCTTTTTCTGGCGATAATAAAGTAGTTATATGGCGCCAGACGGGTTTATTAGAAAAAGCCTCAAAGGCTATATGATATTGGGCTGACAGTTTAACATTAGGTTGAAATTTTGTTTCGATATTTATCTAGTTGCAATTGTTTTCCAGAAATATACTAAACCGAATCATTAGTACGTATATTGGATAACATAACTGTCAACTAACATTCCGGGTTTTACTATGTAGTTAAACACTTTAAAGTTGGAGTTGTAACAGATTAAATAAGTTTCTATGTTTGGAATTTAATTCCAAAAGGTGTTAAGTTTTAATTAGTTATTTAAAATTATGAAAGATTTTGAAGGATTATATCAAAAATTGAAGATTTTTCAAGATTCATAAATAAATCATCTTGAAAATTAGTTATTAAATTTTCTGAAAACTGATTATAAAAACGCGGCAGGATTTCTTATTTATTTTCTTGTTAAAAAAGTTGAGGAATTATACCTTCGTGATGGACTCCAGGCAGTTTGTACCTTTTATACAAAGGCTTTAATTTATAGAAATAAATAAATTGTTCCGTATGTACTCTTGGTGATGATGATAAATCTAATAACTCAATTTTCATGTGCGTGCTCCTGTTTTGTGGCTACATAGACTATCGCTTGTACACTTCAATTATAGTTTCGATTCTATTCATGCTGAGTACACTGCATTTTGCATCATGATTTAAGTTATGCAAATCTGATGAACACGCATTTGAATTTCAGTGTAATAATATTTTAACTGCATTCTACACCTCAGTTATTCCTTTGATTTAAATCCTTTATTAGTCGATTTCTGGTCGAATGCATTTAATTTTAGTCCAGTATGGTTCATTACTTTTAAATGAGTTTAAATTTATCAAAGTAATTTTTACAACTATTTAAAATTATTCATAAAAATATATTTGTTGCCAAACATAGGTCTGGTCAGGATAAATATAGAATAAATATAAGAAGAAGCACGAATACTAATTCCTTCAGGTCCTCATATTTCAAGTTGAGTGCAACAATTCAAACTGTTAACAGCATGATATTAATTGATTCTCCAGTCTTGTAGGAAACAATCTAATTAAAACTGGAATTGTTTACAAAAAAAAACGTTAATAAGTGGGAGTTGGAAGTAATTGTTGTTGTTGGTTATGAAACCCATTTACTTATCCTTTTATTTTAGTGGTAAGAAATTATTTTCTATTTTGATGTCTTCACAATATAAATGAATATAAATATGTATTATCATGGTTTCCCATTGTTTATTCTACAAACCAGCAACCATATTTAAAGTGTTCCAGCATGAATGCAAATTAGTAAAAGCTTCTTCTATATAGGAAATCCGTTCTCAAGAAGAAAAACAACATTGTATTTTGCATATTTATGAGCATAAAAAAAAGAATGCACTTTAACTCCCAAATGGCTCCGATTATGATGAATTTCTTCACTGTTTATATTTACTTAAAGATATAACAACTTTTATCGTAAATTTTAAATATTAAAAATAAATTGAAATCCTTTGGAATTTTTCGAAAATGTTCCATCAACTTTTTTAATGGAAAACTTCTTATTTTCTTTTAAAACTTTTAAAACTATTTTTTATTTTTTTTTAAATCAATTTTTCAAAGGAAAATTGGACCATTTTAAAAGGATTCCGTTCATGTTTTCGACTGCCAAAAAAAACAATTTTAAATATTAAACAAAAAATAAAATAAATATTTCGGATTCAATTCGTGACGATTCTTAAGCAAACTGAATTTTTCGTATATAATTCAATATAAAAAATCCAAATCTTTTATTTTTACCACCAAAAAAACGAGAAAAATTGGGTATTCATTAATTTTTAAGGAATGTAACGTGTGCCCTAACACTACACGCTTACTTATATTTTCAAACCTACACGGTAACACTATTATAAACATCTGCGTGTTCAACTTTTGCGAAAAACCGCATGTTTTCAAAAATTCCTTCAAGGAAATTCGATTCACCTCATATCCGTGGTGGAATTAAGTTGAAAAAGAGTCCCCGCTGAGAGAACGAAAGAAGAGATCAAAGAAGAATGGGAAAGGGTTGATCGTGTTCTATTCTGATTGGCAGGATAAAAATATAAAACTAGAAATACCGGTTTTTTGATTCAAACAGAGGAAAAATTTGTACGAACGGGAGATGGGAGAATGAAAGTTTTTTGGGTTGAAGGAGACAGTCTGGTTCAAAATGTTCAAGGAACAAGTCTTGGAAGAATAGCCAAACGGATAGATTGGGATTTATTTTTGGGGAGAAATTTTTTTTTAGTCAGAATTAAAAATGTGCAGACGGATAAGAAACGGGAAAAATAAAAGTGTTTTTAAAATCAGAGTTTTTTTAATAAAAAAAAAAAAATAATATATAAACGGGGGGGGGGGAAGGTGACAAATAAAGAATAAAAATTAGGTTTTTTTTTGATTTTTGATGTGGAAAGTAATTGGTTATCATCAGGCCTAATAACCATCATAATGGGAATAATTTGCCATCTTTATTTTTTTTTAATTAAAATGGATATTTATCTAGTACATACAAGGAACAAAATATGAGCAGAATTTGAAGCTAATACCCGATATTGCATTCCATAAAAAAAAAGGAGGAAAAGAAAAAAAAAGAAATAAGAAAAAGGAATAATTTGCCTAAAGAATACGGGAATTTTATCAGGAAAACGGAATTTAATTTCACCGCAATACGAATATCGAAGGCGTCCGAGATAAACTCCCGTACCCTCCTGGGTTTTGCGACAATGTTCTTTGTGAATTTTTTTTTTCTTCTCAATTTGGAAAAATATTGAAATTATATATATTTTAAGAAAATAAAGAAAAAAAAAAATACAAACAAAAAAAAGAAAAAAAGAAAACCTATAATTATTAAAAAAAAAAAAAAAATATTAACTTTGTGAAAACTTAACAAAAAAACAATAAATTCTCTATTTAATAATGAAGTGGTAGTGAATACTCTCAAAAACAAAAGGGGGGAGAAATATGTATATTTTCATATAAATATACTTCAGCAATAAATAAAAAACGATAAAAGCAACTACAAAGGTAACACAAGCTTTCTATTTTTTTTATTTACTTGCAATTGGTATCTTGTCATCCGTCACACCAAAATGGAGTCTCGAAAGAATAGCTAAACGGATATGGTGGGACTTAATTTTTTTGGGAAATTCATAAGGTGATAAAAGCAACAATCAACAAGAAGGAAAAAAAAAGAAAACACAAAAGAAGCAATGAGGACAAGAGAAAACAAAAATTTAGAGAAAAAAAAAAACAAATAAATAAATAAATAAATAATGTCAATTTTATATTGTTAATTTGAATTTTTTTATATATATTTAAGATTTAAGACTAATACAAGCTAAGAGAAAAGAAGAAAAAAAAAATCCTTTTGAAGAATATGGTGTTTTTAGGAAATAATAAATTTGTCCTTTTTTTCGTAAAGGGAAACGCTAGGATTATCGGACCGCATTATTTTTTTTTAATGTAATATTTCATGGAAAAGGATTCTTTTTTTTTCTCTCTCTCCTCTATTGAAACGACAACAAAAAAAAAAAAAAAAGAGAAAAAAAAACAAATTTAAAATAAAATAAATGGATGGGAAAGAAAATTCACACATAACATTAGCGATTATAAGAATTAAAAATTCATTGTTATTCTGTTAAATAATTAAAGTGAGACTTTTTTTGAAATTAATTAAACGATAAAAGAAAAAAAAACAAACGTTTTTTTCTCTATCTGCTTATATTTGGAAGTGGAAGTGATCATGCTAGCAGTGTCGTAAGAGTTGAAAAGGAAAAGGACTAGCAATGATGTCAGCTTTGACATAAAAAGGTAGTGCAGAGGGAGAGAGAGATGAGGCGGTGAGGCACGGGAAAGCTAAAAAAATAAGGGTCCATGCTCATTTGTAGGGGCGAGTGTGGACATACGGGGATCGGCATTCTGCTGTCGGTCCATGTGGGAGGGAAGTGCCCCAAAGTCGGGTTGGCATTAACACCTTTGCCAATCGGCCCCGACATGCCTCGCAAGGCTTTCGCGGACGGCTGGTCAAGTTCCGGTGACCGCCAAATTAACGAACATACCCTTTATTCGGCTTTTTTCTCGCAAAACCGAATTTCCTTTCTTGATAGCTCGCGCTATTACTATAAAGTCTGAACGACGTTTACACTCATGCACGCATATAAATTTATGTGTAACGTGATGACAGATGATGGTGAGCAGCGACCCACCCCTCCGGCGAGCTAGTTCGTGCGACTCAGCAAGGCGTGCAGCCTTTTAGTTGCTCACATTTGCTGCACCATCTCATATCTTCTCCTCGCAAGGAAGAAGATATGCTAAATAGGTCATCAGGGGATTTGCTTTCTTCGATAACAAACCCCAAATATGTAAACCCCTTGTTACAAGAAGCTTTAATTCAACGAAGGAAATTTTTGTTGTTTTCTCCCAGTTTTTAGGCCCTAAAAGCATGATCTTGAATATATTTTCAATATAAAAATTATTTTAACCTAAATTCCATGAATCTGTAACAAACAGATGCTGTAAACACTTCTCAGAAATGTGTTTTCCTTCTATATTTATTTATTTCTGCATTATTTTGTATCCGAAAACAGTAACCGACAATATACATGTATTTCTCCGTTTTTTTTTCTGCTCTTCATCTTGCCAACATCGATCGCTATATTTAACCCTGGGGATGTATTATGGCAAATGTATTCTTTATCGCTCATTCCATATTCGTTATATTGTATATCATAATATCCAATGGGATATTTTCCTAATGTGATCCACATCTACACCCTTCAACATAGAAATCTCAGTTAAGCTTTATTTATCATTCCACACATCCACCCACACACCCAAAGACTACATTCATCTAAGATCTTTTCATCTCCTTTACTTAGATTTCGTTATATCTGCAGAGGATAGAATCTGACTTGGGTTTTCTAATTGGAACTTTTTTCTTTGGGGTTTAGTCTTTCTTATAAACAGATTTGTTAAATATTTTGCAAGCCTTAATTAAAGAGTATTTAAATTTATGGTTTGGCAAATATTGAGAGATATACCTGAAGAGGGAAGAAATTATAGGAATTTGTTCTTAAATAATACATTCAAAAAAGGGGAACCTAATCCTATTATATCAATTATTAACTATAGTTTCATATCATACCTTTAGGAAGTTGGTTAATACATAAATTAAATTTTTTCCACCATATTCAAATTTCAATGATAATTGATTTTCCTAAGAATATTTTCCATTGATTTTAAAAGAAAAGAAAGCAAAAAAAAACACTGTATAAGCATTTTTCTCTTTCAACTTTTGATTTTGCTGGGAAATTTTTTTGTGAACGAAAAAAAAAATGTTTGGAAAATTTTAAGATTTTCTTTCCACACTTAAGAATTTCCAGATGAAGAAATTTATGAAAATTTTTCGTAAAATAAAAATATGACAATCAGGAAAATCGTTTGATGAAGAAGAAAAACATAATTCTTAGATTTCAAAAGAATGCAAATAAAATCAAGTATCCTAAGGCATCCAATGTTGGTACTCGTTTCTGTGAAGTAAGGCTTTTCCCGAAATCATATTATAGAAGTTCATATTCGAAGAAATCTTTACCCAAAAGAAATTCAAATCCTATTAAGGGAAGCGTTGGGCATAAATATATATAAAAAAAAATTTCTTTTATTATCCAATTGAAGAAATATGCGAATTTCTCATGGGAACTAATTTTGTCAATCCATCAATAAAATTGAGAAGGAACACTGAACCAAATTCGATTTTAAAATGAAGCTTCTTTAATTTCATGACATTATGCACACATGTAACTTATAAAAATTATAAAATTAAAAATCCATTTGGATTGAACATGCCCTTTTACTTTAATTCTATGTTTCCAAAAAAAAAGTAAACATGATTTTCATATGCATGACATGTAAATCCCTTAGGCGTATACATTCCGTTTTATACATCATTCAAAAAATTAGCTTGAAAGTCCATTGGGAATTATCAATAATGAAAAATAAGAGGGTTTTTTGAACAAGACTCATCCATTATAGACTTTTGATTACAATATATTCTTTGCTTAATAATAAAAGTACGTGTAATCAAAGATATTAGTTTTCTTTAAGAACATTTCAATTAAATTATTAGCAACATTTTCAATTAATGTCATAATCTGGTGAATTTATTAGTTTTTATAGCTCCGAGTGGAGAAGAATTGGCTTTTTCTTCAAAAATCTGCTAAAGATGCTACTATTTTGTTTGTCTAGAAATTTAATCTTCTGTTGAGATTTCGTTATACCTGTTGTCCATCTCTTTTGTAAAACTTCAATGTTACAATAGTTACATTTATTAATGAAGAAATAACACTTTTCAAACTCGTTTTACTACAATGTTGTCCTTCAGAAAACATTCTTTAAAATTGAAAATATTGAACGAAATATCTCCTTTCATTTTTGTACAAGATTTTTATGAATAGATTTTCTGCCAATAAATATCTTGACACGTTCTTCAACCATGAACGAAAATAGCAATAATATTGCTATTCAAGTTGTTTCTTTTTAAAACAGTTGAAAATAAAATCAAATGATAGTCATAGATGTAAGAAATCACTTGAAATCTTCAAACGAATCCATTTAGAAGAAAATTGGATTAAAATTTTGCAGAACTTTAGACCATGAAATCAACTTCTTAACCGATTGTCAAGGAAAAGTTCGAACAATTTCAATGAATCGATTTTTCGTTGAATTTATATTATTCGATGGCAAAAGAAAAGTTCTTTGGAAAGTTTCTTCTAACCTTGAAGGTATTCTAAATTTATAAATCCTTTAAAGTTAAATTATATAAAGAAATGTATATTAAATTTTAAGATCTCAGACACATATGCTTTGATGATTTCTGTCTGTGCTGGAAATTGTAACAAAATGCTAAAAACTGTTACCACGTGATACTCGACTTGATTTCAGTGAACAAAACCATATAATGGACATTCGAAAATTTCATTTAAAAATCAACTAAAATATCTGCTTGTTTCTTTTTAATAATATATTTTGAATGTAATAAAAAATGGGCAAAACAAAAATTTAAAAATTCAATTAAATGCCAGAGTATTTAATTAAAAGCTCGAAAAAGCGCCCAGAATCATGGATAACACAGCAATATAAAAAATAAATTAACTCGAATTCATTCGAGCTGGATATACAAATTGGGCTAGGATATTTTATTTGAGGCGAATTTTTATATTAAAATGAAAAAAAAAGGATTAAACTCTGCATGATTTTCTTCATACCCACATGTGACCACCAACTCTTTCATTTTATACTGCAATCTTTTTGTGCAATTAAAATTTGTCATTTTCCTGCTGTTCTCGCATAAAATGTTTGTTTTTTGGATTTTTCGAGCAGTATATTCACTTGTGAAAACAATTAAAATTAAAAGATAATATTTTGTTCACTAAATTGGCAAACTACGAAAAAAATATGTTGCAAAATATAAAATTGGCTGAAATTCAAAAGGCCTTATAATAGAGACTATTGCAGGACTGAAATCATAGTGAATGTCATCGTAATGTAGTGGCTTTTTATTAGAATTTACAATAATTAATTAACGTGATTGTAATAATATTTGGGCAATTAATTTGATAAAATATTTAAAACTAAAAACTCAATAACTCCTTTTAGATATTTTGTAAGAATTTTGAACAATGATTTCTCATTTTCCTTTGTAAAACTGACACAACTACTTTCATTAATAATGAAGGAAAAGAACCGGAAAATCTCTTTTCAAATAGTGTTAACTTCCTTATTATGGAAAACTATGCACTTTGTATATTCTACAATATTTACTCAGAAATTACGAAAACGTAAGTACAGGAAAAATATTAAGTTAAATAGAAGCGATTTCTCTTGAATTTTTTTTAATAGAAACACAAGTAAATCAGTTTAAAATGTGCCCTTTTTATTTCTTAATTCATTTTCTTCATTTTTAAACCTTCATCCATTTTCTCTTGAGTTCCTATTATCACATATTGGTATTTAGAAAGTCATTTCTTATATTTACTTTTTATGCGTAGTCATTCTTTTGAAAGTTTCCTTTTAACTCATTCAGTAGAAATTGATTTTTCTCGTAATGGATTTGTCAAAGATCAAGCTAGTCTTGATATCAATTTGCAATTATAATAGACTTCCCATATAGACTTTCTTAAGTACCAATAATAAAAAGAAACATATATTCTTACTCAGTTCTTTTACAATATTGATTGAAACTTATATCACTTTAACTTTTAGTTTTCCTACGGGATATGAAAACTTTTCTTTTGAAAAAAATCGAAGAGCTTTATTGTAGACTTTTCTTAAAAATTATTTACATATATTAACTCATAAATTTTTATGGAATAATGCCAAACATTATTAAAATTTAAACTATAAGAAACTTTCCGATAAGAATGAATATGTTTGCATTAATTTTATATAAAAGGATTATAATTTTTTTAAGTATTATCAAGCTTTAGTCGCAGCCTTCGAATTTAAAAAAGAAGCCAAGAAAAATGCATGAAACCCTGACACATATAAGGATAAGAAACAGTTAAAGGGACTAAAGGAATAGAATTCCAGTATATTTATTATCTTCATTAAATCTGAAATTATTCCAAAAATATCCAAAATTCTTTTAACAATTTTTCAAAAATGTTATTAGCCACAAAATTGAAGCTAGCGAATCTAGAGAGTCATAATCATGGGATTTGCATAAACTCAACGAAAATTTTCAGCACAAATAAGTTGTAATATAAATTTAATTTAATCTTCCAACAGCATATACGATTTCTGATAATAGAATAATCATAATATTTAGTACACTTCTAAGTATATGTCTTTAAAAAACAATTTCTTGAAAAATTTCCATTTTTATTTGCACAAACTGTGAAAATTGCAGTTAAGAATTTTCTTCTTCATAAGGAATGGAATGTACTGAAAGATTTCCTGGAAAAATGGTTATGATAAATATGATAATTCCAATGCAACTCTTTCAACAGGTGGATTTGGGAAATTGTTAGAGGAAGAAATTAAAAACAAATACATTGACCCCGAAAGTAGATAAAATATTTAAATTTCTAAATGTCTCTTTTCAAGTGAAATGAAGGGAAATTTACATTTAAATAAGATCATTTAAATTCAATTTTGTGAACAAGGAAACATAATGAAAATTATGTTTCCTTCTTAAGTATATAGAGTAAATTGTTTCATGCGCTGATTTTCGATTAATGTTTTACCTGAATGAAAAAAAAAAAATGTTAATAAAAATTATTAAAAGGATCAAAATATATATTAAATAAATTTCCACATTATAAAATACATATAAGGGTCCTGAAAGCCCCTTTTAAAATAAGTCTATTACTAAAATAATTACATTTCATTTTTCAATAAAATATAAATTTTAGTTAGTTCCTTTGAAAGTGATCTTTCTCTTGATATTCATATCTTAATTTAACATTTGAATGCTTCCCTTAATTCACTAATTAAAATAATTATTACATGTCCAAAAGTTAATGCGATATAAAATGAAATATAGGTACTTAGCAGATCTATCTGAATTCTCATCTTTTCATTTATAGACCTATAACACTATGAATAACATAACTTAAACACTGTCATTTAATCAAACTCTCATCTAAAATGCATGAATTGTTCCATCAAGATTTTATGATGAAAAGTTATTATATACGCTTTCAGATAGATGAATAAATTGGATATATGTGTGTATGACAAATATGAAACTTCAAAGAGGATAGAAATTGAGTTTTGGGCACTGAATATCTACCATGGAAACATGGATAACTTTTGCCATCATTAAAATTTTCATGACAAATCTTTATTACTTTATATGTGGCATATATAGGATACCAAGGACGATGGAAAACTAGATGTTGGAGAGTTAAAAATTATTTACATTTATCATATTTATTCAGTGACTTAGGAACTGGATGGTATCATGAGAGATACGTTAACTCTATGCATTCCATGGGGTTTTCGGTGGCTAAAAATTTATCAGTGAATTTTATTTTTATTATTCCATTGACAATTATAAGTTGGAAAACTGTTAAAGAACATATTAAAATTGTAAATCAGAAAGAAAATATGCTGGACTATATAGATTCTAGACTACATCATAATTATATTGTTATCCTATATTTATACTCAATTATTTTAATCCTAATTAACTATGAAGGACACATATTAGAATATGTGAGTGCGGAAATGGGATGGAAAAATCTTTAAAATTTATTATTTTTCAAGTACACCCAACTCTTCTATAACACGGTTTCCTACAGCACAGTTTCGATCTAACACGGAACAAGAATCAAGAAAAATTGCGCCAACCCTTGTTCCTGTTTTCTTCTTCCATAGGAATCTATTTACCGTGTTATAGGAGGGTTGGGTATACTTTACTGAAACATTTTTAAAAGAAACATTTGTAATGAAAAATTTCTTAGTCAATAAAAATGAAAATGCCCTTTTATATCTTTTACTTACGCCGTCAATTATATTATTACAACATCGCTTTTTTATCCCCAAAGATCCTGAAAATTTTCGAAAGACGAAGTTAAGTAAATATTTTGGTATTTATCTGTTTCCATATATAGGCTTAAAACGCTTATTTTGATACTATATTTATCATTCGGAAAAGTTGTTTCAAATAATTTTTCATTTGAATTTTGAAAAGAAAATTTTTGAATCCTTCTTTACTTAAATATAAAATAATTTAATTGAAAAGGTTTGAAATATAAATCAAAATATTATAAAATATTGAAAGGAAAAAGAATCCAATTTTGAAAATATAAAATCCCTATACTTTACTTATATATCCGAATTTGTTTATCGCACAACATTTCTGTGGTACTTTTTTTCGCGGGATATATTTTCGTTTTAAGGGAAAAAGACTCCCTTCTTCCGCATAGATACTTTTTATTTAGATCAAAAAGTCCTTAGGGCTTGATTTCATAAAAGGGATGTTAATTGCAAATTTGTCAGAAAAATTGTTGTTGCAATGTTGCCTAGGTCGATTTGTATTTTTATGTTTTTTTTTTGTATTTTACAGTACATAGTTCATTTTATAGGGTTTAAATGGAAATTACCCTAATTATCTTTTTCAGACAAAAAGAGAAAAAAATGCCATTGCATTTATTCGGGACTATTTTTATAAGATAAACAGGATATTATTTCAGAATCATATTTTTTTGGACTATACTTTAGAGGCTTAAGGGTATGTGTTTGGCAGCCATTTTTCTTCTTTTTTTTGGGATAGAATTGTTCGGTGAATAAATTTTAAGTTAACTTCGATAGAAAATTCTTATATATATATTTTGTGATCGAAAATGAAATTCTGTAGAATTAACTTTTATTCCATTTCATTAAAAGTTGAAGTTTCTTATGGCAAAAAAGTGATAGTTTGTTCGTTTCTCGTCCATAAAGGACGAGACACTGAATTAATAAACTTTTTATGCAACCAAACTTTTATAACTAAAAAGAAAACTATGAAAATTAGATGCTTGTTAGGAAGAGTTTCGATTACTAAATTTTAATGTCTTTAGTGTATACTAAAATGGATTTCAAACAACTATATAAAAATTGGTAATAATTAAAAAACACTATTTTCCATCATGTTCAATTTATAGCCCACGTTAAGATAATTTTTAAAAGTGATAATTTTATATGTATAAGAACCAATTTTTTTAAGAATAATGAATAAAATCTTTGAGTTAATTAGTTGAAAGTTAAGTTATACAAAGATCCAATTTTCTTTACAAAATTTAGGCGTTATTAATCAATAAGGGTAAACTATCACATTAAACAAAAAAATAATTAAATATCTTACGATTCAGAGATGATGTGTTTGTTAATACTAAATTAATATCCAAGAATAATTTCTTCATTTAACTTTCTTCATATGAAACTAATCCTCAGACATATCACATTCACAAGTTTTAGAAGTCTTTTCAAAGATTTTCTAATATCCTATGTTAATTATCTCCAAGGCAAATATAAATTCCATTAACTTTTTTGTTTTTGTTATTGTTCATTTAAGAAGAAGTTAAATATTTACCAAAGCATTAGACCTGAAACTGATATATGGTAGATAAACGATAGTGTGTGTCATAAAATTGTTGTATTATACAAAAACCACAAGAAAAACGTTTTTTTTTCATATTAAAATTTATACAATCCTATACCAAATGACTATTATCTACACTTTAAACAGAACCATTTATTTCAGTGCGGAAAAGGAACTTAATTAGACCAGAATTTCTTCAGTTCAATTCCCATGAAATTATATTTCATCGGTTTGTTACAATTGTCTGCAATTGAATTTATGGATTATTGCTCATCGAATTATAAAAATAAACCCAGAAATATATTAATTTGTAGCATAAAATGGTTTATTCTACATCATTCTATTCTGTTATTTTTAATTAAGAAATTTTATTAATATCGCCGTTTAATGGAGTTAAAAACTAAATTAAATTAGAAGAATATGTATATGTATCTTTTAGTGATTTGTTCTGAATTCGAATGTAGTAAATATGATTTTGATATTCTAATTGAATCCAAAATTGTTTAAAAGAGGAAATTAGTTAATACCGAAAGCTTCTGTTGCTGAAATATCAACAAAAAATCGATGTGGTTTCTAATAAATCAGATTTATAATTATTGCATTCTGAAGAATTAAAATCGTTATTGACATCTTCTTGTGGACATTCTAAATTAAAATCCATATGTTTTTTTAAAAACACCTCTTTTCAAAAAATCTCATAAGGAAATTCCTTAAAATTTCACTTCAAATAGAAGCATATACCATTTAGCTATCCTGAGATATTTTCGGTATAAAAAACCTTTGGGCATCTGCCATTGGAAATAACATGGGTTTCGGTGTAAATGTAGAACTTCACTGTCAACTTGGGCAGGCATTTTGAGGTTTTGTTTTGCGTTCATGTTTAAACACAAAAAGTGTCTGGAACAGATTTTCAGAAAATTTCTATTTAGACTGTGTGAGATAAATATTTTGAAATGAAAATATACTTTAAAATTCATTTCAATTAGTAGTCTTTTCTGTTGAAATAACTTAAACTTTTCATTTATTCACGTGTGGTAAATTTTTTTAAATTTATTTATGTTAGATAATAATTACATAATAAAACATGATGAATGTTCTCCCAAATGGATTTTCAATAAAATTTCATAAGAAGACTATTGAACGAACCATATTCATGTAAACCGTAATAACCTATGACCACTATTTCATTTTAAATTATACCTCATTGTTGTGGTGTCTCTTATAATATCCGAGAAACGAGCAAGGGTAACCTTATAGAAACGGAAACATACTTTGTATGGAACTTCTTCAAAGTTTAAGTTAACAATATCAATGTGAAAGCATCTACAAGAAGACAAAGTACCATAATAAAGAGCATCCATTAAACTTGTCGGTAGAAAGAATACTTCTTCTTTTAGTCTTATGCAATTTAATATCATGTTTTTTTCATACAATCTAAAAGGATTTATTTCCCTAATATCATGTATTGTAAAAGTGTAATTTAATCCAATGGAAGATGTTTCTTGATACTATTTTTCTGGATGCAGGTTTTGCGATTATATTGAATCGATTTTTTCTAAAACGAATAAATTTTCATAATATTTACGTTAAAGATACACAATTTGAAGAGAATCTTATTGTTAACCAAACTATTTGAATCGTTCTTATTGGAAGACCAAAAACCCGATTGTTTGTATACATTTTGGTAACAAAAAACCGCATTTAAGAAACTTCGATTTATATTATTGTAGAATCTACTTCCTTATTTATACACATACTAAATAGGGTTTGACCTAAAATCAGACAAAGATACACATTTATTTAAGAAATCAATCAATATCTTGATTCAGATCTAAAACTTTGGCCATTATTGAACGGTCAAACAAATTAAAATAAAAAATTTAGAAAAACAATTTTGTATAATTAGAAAATATTTAAGAAATCTGTTATTTTATAATAACCCTTTTGAAAATTAAAATATTTTAAAATAAATATTATAAAATAATATCCGTAAAAATTTTAAATCTTAAAAGAAAAAATAATAAATGTCCGAATTGTTAGTTTTCTAGTTTGTTTTTATTTTCAAAGTAAATAGAAGTCAGTCCCGGCTTTAGGCATCGCAAAATAAATAGGAAAAATGTCCCATTAAGGAACATAAATAAAAATTAAAAAACATGAAAATAAGAAAATTGTTTATTTACCATAACCCTAAAGAATGAAATTTTGGGGGAAAAATGAAAATTTTAAAAAGTCAAGGCATCTTATTACATGAAAAGCGAATGAATCTTAAAAATTAAGAAAAAATGTATGTACATAAAAAAAAGGAAATTCCTAACATCTTCCAAAAAATGTACGAATGGAAGAGAAAAAGCTTTCTTCTGACGAAGAAGAAGTAAACAACTCAAGCCAAAGCAATTTTAATGCGACATCGCCTGTGGAGTTGTACAAATCACTTTCTGAGTTACTTTCACTGCTTTCACTTAAATGGGTATTTCTACAATACAAAAAAGAAAAAGATATACTAAGTTTTTTTTGGTACTAGAAAATGAAATGAGAAGGCGGAAGGAATTGGATGTGGAAAATAGATGAATGTTTTTTCATGGTTTGGAGGGATTTCTTATTGCTGTCTTCTTAACCACATGAAAAAACATCCTTAAGAGTTAAGAAATGAAAAGAATAAAAAAAAAGTCCCTTTGATTTTGGTTATTTTGCCTTCTAGCTTTTCTGACTTTATGTTTGTGTATTTTGGAAAATATTGACACATTCAAGAGATTGCCAACAATAAATGTTCTTATTTGTACTTTATTATAACTTTAAAGAAAACAAAATTATATAGTTTTAAAGGAATCTACATATGTCAAACTATTGATTAATAAGTTTGGACTCATTTGTGCATAGAGCCAATTCGAGAATAGGCATTATTAAACGTTAGTCCAAGCAGTTTTCGAATCTTTATATTACCCGTTTTACTACCATGGTTAGAGCGATACTTGAATATGCTAGTCAGGTATGGTTTCCGTACCAGAAAGTTCATATTAATAGGTTGGAGTCTGTACAAAGCAGATTAATACGATTGAGCTTAAGAAACCTTCCGTGGAATAAACCGTTCCTATTGCACCCATACCAAGACAAATTAAAATTAATGTTTTTTTTATTTTCTAGAAAAGCGGCTCCTAGTAGTTTTCAATTTCTAAATTTTGAATGAGGATATTGATTTTCTCTTCCTTTGTGAGGTTTGTGGAATTATTCCGAACTATACAGCATAAAATTGAGTACGGTAGAAACAAACCGATCAAATACTTCCATTTTTGTTTGAGCAAAATAGATTTTTAAGAAAACTGCTATATAATAATGAATTTTGAGTCTTGGTAGGATGGCATCCATGAAAACTAATCCTGTTTCCATTGAAAAAAAGTGATTGTCCAATTTTGAAAAATTTCAAAGTGAAGATTAAAATTCTAGTTTATTTTCCATTTACAACGAAATTCTGCTCAATCGGAAAATACTTACTAAGAAAATTTTGTTAAAAATAACGAAACTAATTTTCCTGAATAAACATTAAAGAAAAACAAAGTACATATTGGCAATTTTTCTTTTGATACATTTTAAATAACAATTTCGTAAAGAAATATTATTTAATGGGGGAAGAATTTCTTTCAACTGGTATTTCGATATCTTCAAGGCTAAAAATGCACTGAACTGTAATCAATTGAGAATTGATTGAATTGATTTGATTCTCGAATAAAAAAGAAAATCAAGTTTGAAGAAATTCTGGTTTTAAAAAGTTACCCCACTTATTCTGTTTTTAGAAAAGTTCTAACCGAAATATTTTTTTCTGCTTAGTCATAAGTTTTCTCAAAAAGGAAAAGTGAAGGAAAAGTCATATTAAAACACTACTAAACATTTTTCATTCTTGTTTTTTTTTACTTTTAAGAGTAATCCTAGGAATAAAAGACTTTATGCGTAAGATTATGCACCAAAAATTGTAATAGTATGTCTTATAGTGAAGGCTTTAAAGTGAATATCTTGAAAGTCATTTATATGAAATCTTGACAAATTACTTTTACTAGCAACATGTGCTTTGCTTGATGTATGAGATGACACCAAAAATTGTATTATAAGATTCTCTAGAAAGCTGGTGAGGTAAATGAAATTCTGATATATTTTACCTTATATTATACGTTTTTGGACGTGATTTAGGAATGGTAATAGGATAAAGAGCGGAACTAAATAGGACCAGGAGTTTAATGGGACATAAATACATTTATGCAGATCTCTCTTTCCGAATGGTAATGTCACCTTTCGTTTCATTTGATCTTATAGTTTAGAAATAAGGTTGATCTGAATGGCATAGTAATCTTTTACAATATCGTGCAAGCAACAAAGTTTTACGCAATAATAAACGTTTTCTTTTTAGAGGAAATATCGAAAACAAAATAAATGGCCAATTTAGCTCCAACAATTTTAATCCGTAAAAATTTTGAATTAATATAAATTAGATATGAATTACAATAATAAATATTCTTCGAAATGTTATAT
Organism: Xylophagus ater; assembly: GCA_963422695.1. Taxonomy (NCBI): domain Eukaryota; kingdom Metazoa; phylum Arthropoda; class Insecta; order Diptera; family Xylophagidae; genus Xylophagus; species Xylophagus ater. The sequence continues at coordinate 5,663,929 of OY730486.1, read as the reverse complement.
TCTAAAATCCTTCAGGCTTCGATTCCCTTCCATTTTATTAAACAAATAATGATTATAATCGAAACCAATAATGCCCATGTTGCGTCCTTTCATAAAACACCAACCGAAAAACACATCCATATTTAATGTTCCAAGTTCGATTATTTTCTGGGAGGTTTCGGTTGATCATGTTGTTCTTTTTGTTGATTATTTCCGATACAAAACTTTTAATCTCGACATTAATTAGCAAATCTGTATCGTTTTGGTCGGAAATGATTTATAATTCACCATTTAAATCAATTCTTATTTCCACAAAGACATTAAAATTGATATATATGTTTCCGACAATATTCTTCTTTTTCGCACATTATAGAAACACATTTGATCTTGGGGTGTATTTGATTTAAAGATTTACTTATCTCCTGTAAATTATGAAATCTCATCAACTAAAATTTTCTATCCACAAAGTGCAAGAATTAAAATTACTAATTTAAAAATCTATTTAATTTCTAATTATTATTTCAATTATTTTGCACCAGCAATTGTGATAAAGGAAAAATTGTACCAAATCATTACAGACTATAGTTAAGAGCGTTAATATGTTCAATAAACTTTCTTTCAATTTTCCTGACTTGCAGTTTTTATGCCCTATGGTAGGTACTACCAGAGGGTATATTAGTTTTGTCACTAAGTGTGTAACACATAGAAATAATAATCGGAGAAAAATTTCAAGGGTATGGTTATGTAGGGAATCAAAAGTTATATCGATTTATGCATGTCCGTCCGTCCGTCCGTCGGTCCGTCCGTAGACAAAATAACTCAAAAACGCGTTATCCGATTTTGATGAAATATATAATTTGAGTTGCTTATTCCTTAACTTGGTTTGGTATTTCATTTGAGCCAAATCGATCCACGGGGGGCAAAGTTATAAAGGAAAAACCAGAGTGACCAGAAAGTTTTTTCGTTTTTTTGGTTATTGTTTTTCAGATGTAATTGGAAAATTTGTAACCCCATTTTGTTTAAATTAATTATGTAGGTGGACTGCATAAATAGACGATACCGAATTAATTTTCAGTCAAATCGGTCCCAGGATAGTGGAGAAAGAAATAGTTGTAGCCTAAAATGAGCCTGTTCAAAAAGTTTTTCCGATATATTTTAAAAAGTTATATACCGATTTGAATCAAATTTACGAAACGTGTTTATACTATTAGACTCCAGCCTACCTGCCAATTTGAGAATGAAGAAACGGAGTTATGGAGAAAAAAACCTTAAAATATTCAGTTAAGCAGAAAGTTCGTGGCGTTTTTTTCCAATAGTTGGCTTTAGAATCGTATAACTTTAGTAGTTCTAATCCTATCAAGTTATATTATAGCGCGCTGAAAGGTGACATCTTATAAAATATTTATGAAAAAAATTGTGAAATTCAGGCAGAACAAATTGGGGTAATTGGGTTTTGAAAATGAGCCGAAATTCTGAAAAAAATTCCCTATATTAATGCTCCATGTTAGGTACTATCGTCCGTCCGTCGACATAATAACTCAAAAACGCGTTATCCAATAATGTTGAAATTTAGAATGCTACTTGGTTATTGCTATAGTGATTTGGGTATTGCATTGCAGCAAAATCGACTGAGGGGCAGCGAAGTTATTAAGGAAAAACAGGGGCGACCATAAAGTTTTGTCGTTTTTTTTTATATAGTTTTTCGGGTTTAATTGTAAAATTGTAAAGCAATTTTGTTTAAATTAATTATGTTGGTTGACAACATTAATAGACCATACCATTGTAAATTTCAGTGATATCGGTCTAAGGATAGTGGAGAAAGAAGTAGTCGTAGGAAGAAATAACCCTGTTCAGAAAGTTTTTTTGATGTATTTTCAGAACTAATGCACCGATTTGAATGAAATTTGCAAATTAGACTTATGCTATCAAGGTCTGAGTTACTTGCACATTAGGGAAAATTTTGGAAAGGTCAAACAAAGTTATGACGAAAAACCTTGATATATTGTTAGTTTTCACAATTTTTCTCTCCCATTTCTACCATAGGGCATCAAAAAATCGGCTATAGGCCGATTTTAAATTACTTTATGTTTTTTTTTATAAAACTGATAGAAAATTTCTGTGAGTACGAAATACGAACTCATCATGACTTGATAGTTTTGGAAAAATATTTTTTCCATAAAACATGAATTTTAATTAATGAAATTGATAAAAAGAAAATACCAAGAATTGGTCAACATGATGACTTTTAAGGTCAATAAACGTTTAATAATAAAGTTGAAAAGCTAAAGCAATTTCCATTTTCCATTTTCAGGTCAAAATTACTTTAATAATCTTATTTAAAATTCCAATTTGTGTGATAAAAGCGCTATTAAATATATGTAATTATCCCAATTACATATGGAAATTGGAAAAACGTTCTTCTTTCACGTAATTACATATTCCCGTTTTTTTTGTACAATAAAAGGTGTCTCTTATGGTTTCTTTGAAAGTGAAATTTAAAATCTTTGTATGAAAAAGTAATCACACTCTGTTAATTAATCGAATTTGTTAAAAAGGATCTAATTAATGAGAAGACACGAAGTACAATATACAGGAACCGTCTATATGAAACTCTCCCTGGAATAATAATAAGTATGTTAATTCTTATATTCGAGGGAGATTAGATCCCTCATAGTTGTCTTTGAAATCAATTTGAAACCTAAATATAGACAAATTTCGTGTCAACATTTTTGTGTTCAATTCGGAATATGAAACAACAGACGTCACATCTGGTAGAACATTTTCCAGCAGACAGAAATTTCCAAAATATGCATTCTATATTTATTATTTATTTACTAAAATTATTAAATTTGATAACAAATTTAAAATTCTTTAAAAAATAAGTTCGGAATTGAAGCAGTTAATAGGATCAGTAGAGTTTACTAATAATATTCATCCAACATCGATATGAAAATGGTAAATTCCACGTTACCAGAAATCCCCAGAATACACCAGAGATTTTATCATAAAGTCCTGTTTTCCGATGATTTTTCTTTTTTTTATAATGTCCACATAGTCTGACTAGGAAGCTTACAAGTGGATTTAGTGTATACAGTGATGCAGACATGGTGAATTGGTATTCAACTTTAGTATTCATGTGCGATTTTGATTTGCACAAGGCCGTCCATATATGTAAAAATATAGTTATTGTACACACTCAGTTTTTTATTTCTTTTTAGATGCGAAATCTGAAAATTTCCATAAATATTCACCTTAAATTTAAAAATATTTTCGATATTACAATTATTTCACTATGGAAATGTATGAGCCTCCAAAATATATCCCACCTACCATTAAATTACCAAATATTGAACGAGTAAAGGCGGCATATCATATTTCGAGGTGAAATAGAACGCATTTTCGATAGAAATCCCATGAGATTTCGCTTATATCCTATCCTATAACAAATTTGAAATTGGAATATTCAAGGAGATCACATATAAAATTTCCGCTTATTTTAGTCACTTTTTGAAAAATGTATTTTAGGTGAGAGGTCAAGGATAAAGTATGTTAGTTCTCAGATAATGGATGTAAAATGTAAAAATTTATTTTTGTTTTGTAAAATGATATCAACTCGTTTTATTGGATGTATTTATCCTTTTAAATTCGAAAGAATTCAGAGTAGAACAACTTTAGCTCATTTTTTTATATTAAAGTTTAATATAAACTTTAATTCAGTTTTAAAATCGCTTTTACGGTTCTAAATCTTCTTTATAACAAAGTGTTGTTCCCATATACGATAGTTTGACTATGAGTCAAGTTCAATTCATACATTTCTTCAGATCAGAAAATATGGTGCTCATTTCTAGAAAGTTATTTACATAAAATTGTATTCTTTGGTAAAGTTCACATAGTAAGCAGGCCCGTAAGTAGCATAAATTATGGTGTATCGTTATACAATTGTATAATTTGGTGTTTTCTGCATAAAATCTAAAAATACTGAATCATACAACGATCCAACGATATACCACGTTTTACAACGACAAGGGAATACCCATAATATGTATCAAGGGAATTGTTTCAACAATAAAGTAGTCTTATCGCATGCTTACAAAATGTTATGTATCCCAAGTGTCCTCTACAATTTGTTGATGATATATGAAATTCAGTTTATTCATTTTAAATAAATATTTAGAAAATAATTTTACATAAAAATCAATTAATTGGAAAGCAATTATCATTATTTTTTCTGTTTTATCTCAAATTTTATAAATATACGAAAACTATGGAAATATTTAGGTATGTATATATCCAGAAGCCAGAAGCTTACAAATTTGAATTGATTCCAAAGACAAAGAAGTGGGATGTACAACTTTGTCGTATACACAGATGTCTGCCATGCAAATCTCGGTAACATTGTTTAAGGTCAGAATCATGCCCGATGTATATTATAATATTTCATTTAGTTAACGATAGGACAGACAGAAAGACAGAAGGACTATGTCCTCTAATATATATAAATTTTACCCATAGATGTTCGAAATGAAACGTATCTCAAGAAACTTGAGTTGAGTATATTTTCGATATAGTATTGAATTTTATATGAAAAATTCAAGAGAAAATTCGATTGAAATTTTTTTGCAAATATATTTTCTTTTAAACAAAAATAAAAAAATTGACATGAAGAAAACATTAGGTAAAGGAAAAGAAAGCAACTCAACATAAATTTCATATCCTGTTCTTGGGAATCCCATAAAGGAACAAATCGGCTTCCTGTTTATAACTAACAAACATCCGTCTTAGAAGCTACAAGAGATGGGTTTCTGTTCCGGATGTTGTTAAATATCTTCAAAATCACAAATAAAAATATTTCCTTTTTTTCTACAACGCTGTTCATTTCAATATTGAAATATACTAAAGGTATCTTGAATTTTTCAGGAATTTTTCAGGAATTTTAAAAATGCTGTTTTATGGCAAAAAACAAAACATCTTATTTTCCACAAGATTTCGGAAAATTTGTATTTTAAATATTAGAAAATTAAAGTGAATTAATAATTAATTTCTACGTTTTTATGATCTTGTCCTCTTTGTCCTTCTATACAGTCTTTAAATGAATACGAATTTCTTTCATAATGCTAATATTATTGCAATCAAACGTCCTATCAATATGAAAATCTACCTTAATGATCAGTTTTTATATCATTTAATAATGAAAATGAGACAATGAAAAGGTATTTTATAAAAGGATATTCACACCAATGAAAGAGATGTATAAATTTAAGGAGCTTACAGCTGTCATGTATGAACTGAATGGTGTCCTTTCGACCAATTTAAAATATATTACTTTCAGCGTTCTTATTTCAATAATTATTTTATTTGTTTCTATTAAATGAAGCGATGAAACTATACAACTTAATTAAATACAGCTTAAGTAAATCTCTAACCACTTTAATTTTAAAATGCAACATCATTCTCTTTAGAAAAAGTAAAAACACTGAACTACATAAAATAAACTTTATCCACTTGAATTTTTTAAAACGACATATTTTAATATTAGTTCATCAAAAAAGAAGGATTTACTTTTTCACTTTCTCATACTTTGACCAATTTGGCATTTTGGTAGGATTTTTTAGTAACTTTCCATTTTTTAAACTTTATAAGAAAATTCAACTTGAAAAGTTGCGTATAAGAAAGTTTTGTTATATAAAAAAAAAGTTTCTTTATTTTGTTTACTTTACTACTTAGTTCTTACTTCTGTTGTTTTCGTATTTTGTTACTTTTTCAGTTAAGAGCACTTCTTCGGGATCAATTAGGTGAATCGAATATACTGAAAGCGCATACAAATTTTTTAAAGAAGATAATTTCATTTCATCCCTTCATATATACCACCCACAAAATATACTACTATATAAATAGAGGTAGAATATAAACTGAGATAAGAAGGAAAAAATGAATACAAAGTTATAAAGGATATTCCTTTAGCGATATAGTAGACGATATACGACAAACATGATGACACGTCTATTTTGAAACGGATTTTTCCAAACATTAATTCCAGTTGTTGTATCATAAATACAGACTTTTTATCTAAGTGATTAGATGACCAATTTATTGAATTAAATTTTCTACACATATAAGATGAGAACAGGATACAAATCGCATAGACAATGGCCAATCATGTTGAATTACAAGCATTCTTTTCTATGTGATGCTTTAAAATTGAAACTTTCATTCAATCAAAGAGATTTATAAGTATTTATTCGATTAAATTTTCATTTAAATTAAAAGATTTATTATATTGCATATATTTTATATTGGTTTCCTTTTTTTTAGTATTTTATATATAAATTAAATAATTTAAAAAAGAAATTTATTTGAAACATGTGTTTTGCAAAATGTATCCTGAAATATACATCTTGCATCTTGCATACTGCATCTTATATTTTCCCACTCCAAACTTTTTTTTCATATATTTCTGATGCAAAGGAATTTTCAGCCAGTATTTGTTTAGCTGGCGAGTAGACTGGTTGCATGTTATTTTGATTCTACGCCGAGTTTTTTTTATATTATTCTTTGGTTAATTTTGTGTGAATAAAAACTTTTTAAAATTTCTAGCAAAATTTTCTGATATATGGATTGGCAGAAAATTATTGATGAAGACTACTTAAATGTTCGCCTGAATCCAAGGTCTACAAATATACTGTATACAAAAAACTAATTTATTCAATATTCAAGGAACTTTGTGACGTTTTACAAGATAAAAAACATTCTGGCTATATAAATTTAAGAAACCCATTTATGATTCTCTTTAAATCACAATTTTGTCAATCCTTCGAAGCATAGATAACTCAGAAGATCACATCCCCTTACAAGAAAAAATTCCCCTGTTTTTCATTCAACTTAATCAAATACCTCGGGGTTGAATTTTGTATCAAATTTGAAGAATTTAAACAAAATTTTAAGGCAATATCCGGTTTTGTTTAAAACTTTAGTTGTATTTTCTTTTTCTTTTTTTTTTGTTTTCAGATGGGATGGATCTGTTTGATTTCTTTGCATTCACAAATTTTTAGAAAGGATAACCGAATTCAGTTGAAGGACTCAAATTGGAAACCTTTGCATTGAGACGGAATGGTAAGGAAAATAAGCCTAATTTGAATTTTCTACCCTATTTTGGTAAGTACTTTTATGACAAATTTACAATTAACATCCTTTTTTTTCTTCTTATTCAAGAATATTATTCCTTTTGGGCAAATTTTGGATAAACCATGAAGCCATGAATGAGTTTATTGATTTTTATTTTTCGGTGGCTTCTTGAATTTATTATTAGAATAGAAAAGTTAAATATCTCTCCAAAATTGAATTTCAGAATAATTAAAATTTGAATTAGAAAAAATTATTTGAAAATTTCCATTAAAATATCATCTAAAATTTTAAAACAAATCATTTAAGTTTTAATTAAAATTTTAATGTACTTAAAATTGGAGGACTAAATTCGGAAGTAATTGAGTTTGATTATTTTTAGACTAAAAACAAAAACAGATATTGCCCGAAAAATTGTTTTTTTCTACTAAATAATTTCACCAATTTTCTTTTCGCTGGTCCTCATTAATTTTTATTCAGTTCTAGAATACGAAATTAAAATTTATACCATTTCTCTGTAAAAAACGAGTATAAAACAACCACAACCAAAAATGGTATAAAATTCGCTCGTGTTTTGTTCAAATTTTTTTTGGGAAAGTTGTTTATCTTCTAACTTTGGTCCTTAATTTTTAATTAAGTGCACAACAGGTAAATTCAGCATAATTTCCACCACATGCCGTTATAAAAAATCTGAACATAAATTTCAGTTAATGTTCGAGAGGGGAAACAAACCAGAAGAATTAGTAATCGTAAAATGGAAAATAAAAGGAAAATCGTTTAGAATTTTGGCAAGAAAAGGTTGATGGAAATTTCTAAAATTATTGATGGGCGATTTATAAGAAAATTTCCTGTTTTCTTTTTGGTGCTCATTAATTACGGTCGAGCAAATTTCAAATTTGTTTTATCGAAACTTTTTCTTCCGATAAAATTACTTTGAATTGTAGAAAAAGTTTTAGGGATTTTCAAAGAAAATTTGGTTGTTTCTTGATTGTTAAAATTATATGAAATCCAATTTGAAATTTGAATTAATTTTGTATAACAATTAGAAATGAGACAAACCATATAAAAAGTAAATTCGTATACAAGAAATGAATAAATTCTGTAGTTTGAATTGGGTTTCGGTTGTACATACTCCCAATTTTTAGTTGAAAATATTAAATGTATTTTTCACACAGTCCTGTTCCGGATTAAAGCAGTAGGGGAAAAAATGACGAGGAAGGAATGAGAACAAGAAAACACTTAAATTTTAAGATTAAACTTCCAACACAAACAAGAAAATCAGAATTTCTTCTGTCGAAAATAGTTGAAGCTAAGAAAAACAAATTAAGAAAATGTAATTTTATAAAAAGTATGAGTCGATTTGATAGGTTTGTGTTTTTTATATATTCAAACAAAAATTGTCATTACGGGGACAGCATTCATTTATGAAAAAGCACAGAACAAAGCAAGCTACACCAACTGAAACTGAGTGTAGAAATTGATGTTGCATTAAATAGAAAATTTTGGTCTATTCTGAAATAACTAGTGTTCATATTTAAAAATCGTAAATTTAAATAAGTGACTCTCTAAGTACACTCTTCACGTGATTACTAACAATTATGACTGCACTCAATATCATGAATTTTCTATCCATTTGCGTAACTTTTACCCTCTTTTTCATATAACATAGTAAATATTCTTTAGAAAATCTCCCATTCAGACTAGGTAACAGAAATCAAATCAATTCCGTTGAAAAAAGAGGAAATGTTACCCCAAAAAGGGAAACACTATATATGAATTTTATTTTGGAAAGTGTGAAGTACAGACTCCATCAATAAAGAACGCAATTCAAAGAAGGGTTTCAATAACAATGGTTCAGTTTTGTACACAAGGGAAAGGTTTTTTTTTGTTGTTAATCCTTAAAAATTGTAAACAATATTAATAAGCTTTTACTCCTACTATTGAACTCTATTTTTTTTTCTTGAAATCTAGAGCAATGTATGATAATCAAGAGAAATGAATGCATCAACAGATATTTTCAATACCTTTACATATATAAGAATCTGAATAATAGAAGAAAAGTTATATCATTTTTATCGTTGGTTACGCATTTAATAAACGTGCTTCTACTGGTTTTCACTTGCAGAAGTTCTATGAGTTAAAACTCATCAACAATGATTTAAAAAAAGGAAAATAAAATATACAAAAGCTTATTTATTTCGCCCAAACGAGTACAGTAATAATTAAATGAAATTCTGTGACGTTTTAAAAATGAGAATATCCAAATTTGTAAAGCATCTCCATTTCTCATATCTCGAAAAAATGGAAGAAAAAGGAAGAAAAAAATTCTATTAAAAAACTTATCTCATATCCTGTATATTAAGGCGCATCCTTATTAAGTCCTTAAGCAAACAAAATGAATTCTATTAAAGTTAGGTTTTTGGGAGAATAGAAAAATCAAATTTCTTTTTTTTTCGGATATCCACCAAAAAAATGGGGAAAATTTTAAAAGGAATAAAATGGGAACATTTCGAAGGGTAATCTGATGAAAATGGGAAAAAACGTTCATAAAACATCGGGATGAAGAATTTCTTTTTACTATTTGGAATTAGCGTTCAATGTGTGTGTGCATTAGCGATGCTTCTTTATTTTAGTCCAGGATATACAAAATTTTCATTTTCACTTCAGTTTTCTTTTTTATCATTAACACTTGAGCGGTGCAAATGAAAAATTCAAGTGATGTAATGAATAAAAAGGGTTCAGTCTAAAATGTTTGATAAAAATACACGAGAAAAAGTGGTACTTAAATTTAACACTCTCTCTAGACTATAATTGCTTATCATTTTCCTTTTTCCAAGATGGAACTATACATGCTTTTCGTCTAAAACGTTTTCACTGGTCGCAACAAGTTTCCTATTCTGTTAATTAAATTTAATATAAAAACAAGAAATTAACACTTAAGAAGTGTAAAAAGTATTAAAGTTTATTTTTTTCCGTTTTGTCTTGGTAGAATTTCATACAACAATTTTAAATGAAATAATTCTTTAAATATACTTGCTACAAAATATTTTTTCATTTAAAAATATATACTATAATACTGACTTTATTCTGGTGTGAAACTTTCAGGTCAGAATTACATGTAGATCCTTTTTTATGAGACCTTAATCTACTTTAGGGTATTAAATGGGATTGCACCCACGGGATATACAGTTTCCCAGAGTATATTTCTGACATTTACGTATATTGAATACATTATATGAGGTTGTGGATTACCACTACCAAAGCTTTCGGAATTAAGAATCTATTTTCATTTCATACATTGTCGAATCAGGTATAATCCTGATATCATATATAGAAAAAGAATATATATAGAATTAGTTCGTCTCCTTTTTTCTTTTGGTTTTGGGTAAATTGAAAACGATCTGAATCTAGAAAACCTTTCTTGGATTAATCTCAGAGGAGTTATTAAAATGATAAAAACTAATTATATATAGATCCTTAAATTCATTTTCTTTTGTGTTATCCTTGTTAATTATTTGTGTTCTATATATTTATACTTTCTGAATAGAACAATATCATGTTTCCTCCCTCAATTATCTTCACAAAGTTACGATTACAAGGTAGATTGAATTCATCTGAGATAAGCTACTGCAATATGACAAGAATATTAAAATTCTGAATAAAGCAAAATTTTCTTCATATGTCATAATTTCAACAAATTAGTATCTGCATTAGACAGGATTGTTATACTCATGAGTTGGCATATACGTGCATTACCAACGTTAATTCTATAAAATTTAATATTATATAACATTGATGGAACACGCTGTGATTAAACCATGTTAGTTTCTATACCAAAAATCGTGGTAATTACAAGTTATGAGATTACGAAGAGTTGTAAAACTAATTTCATTCAGGAACTACGAGTAATTTGGTCTTTGGAAGCGGTCATATATATGATGAAATATCAATCATAAAATGAAGATCTAAAACTAGTAGTATAGAAAACCTTGATTATGTAGTTTTCCATGAAAATTGCACCTGAGGCAGTTATAACCTTTTACATACATAGAACGTATATAAAACCTAAATAAAAAATACAAAATTATTAAGAGTTCAATCTAAAACATACTAATTTACATCAACATGTCGACATTGATTTTCTTTCACAATCACTGTCCAAAATTATTTTCAAAATCCTGGGAAAGGAAACTATTCAACTCATATTTACTTGTTTAAAAATAAAGTAAACAATTTGTTATTCTACAGTTCTTTAAGTTTTCCTTTTACTATATGGAACTCTACAGAATATCTCCAACAAATCTTAAGCGACCATCAACGACAAATTTTCCATTCTTCTTTTGCTTCGAAGTTTTCCACAATTTCGACTGTTTTTCTTGAAAGATAATGAAAAGTTTTGATATTGAATACAAAAATAAATCCGTTTCGTGATGCAATTTTATTATTTTGTACTTAAATAGTTTATTTTTCCAGTATCAATTTTTTCACCGGATTCCGACAAAATTTCCAAGTAATCATTGTCAATTATGTTGCGGTTCTCTCTATTTTCTAGATTGTTATTGCAATCACTATACCCAATAAAGAAACAATTTATAAAATTATATGAATGGAAAACTTATTTTCATTTTCATTTTACTTTTGAGAAAATGTGTTAAACTTTATCAAAGCAAAATCTGAACCGATATGAAACTTTTGGTAGGAAAAACTATCGAAAATTCAACATATCCAAAGTTTAATTCAGAAAAGTTGTGATGAAGCTTTAATTTTTCTTTTTTCGTCCAACATTAGTTGAAAATTTCGGCTTTTTTTTATAAAGCTTTAGTATCAATGGTAAACAGTTTGACTTGTGTTATTTGAAAATCAGATCCATTGCAGTTTTAACCAGAAAAAGTGTATAATGGAAGTTTTTATAATTTCTGACAAAACAGAACAATATACATTTAGAAGGAACTAGTCATTGTCTAGGTTCACAGCAGACAAAGTATAGGAGTGGCTGAAAATTAATTCGTTTTGCTGGAAAATATCGAAAAGAATTTTTTATACATATATCAAAAATAGAAATATTTCTATTTCAATCACTATCCTTTCATTTTTGATTAAATATAAATGTAAATTTTCTCATAATTTTTGCTTGAAAATTCGATAATTTGATAATTTTTATCTCACTGTCTAATTCTTATATTAACTTCTTCGATATTAAATCAAGAAATACTAAGAAATTCACAGGAATAAGAAGAAAATATTCATATTTAAATCCTAAATCAATTGGAAAGGATTTTTCTATAATGGTTGAATAGATTTTCCTTAAAAAAGCTTTCTTTGTATCGAATTTTATTGATATAATTTTAGCGAGAATTTTCTTTCTGGATTGATATACAAGTTTTCGAGTGATTTATTTCTTAATTTCAAAATTTTTCTTATAAAAAAGCTTTTTATACCTATATCATATTTTCTTTAAAGTATAATTTTAATTGCAAATTTAAATTAGTATTTTAATTCGTACAGAATTGTCTAAAATCCTGTAAGCTCTTCGAATTAAAATTATTTATTTCTACTTTAAAAGTCTTATTTCTAAAGCAATTGCGTAAAATAACAAAATTTTTTAAGTGTTTTGTACATAATATTTATCCAAAAAGCTATAGGAAAATAAGAGTATCTCATCGAGATAAAATTCCATGAATTTTCATATCTATTTTGTACTTGTTTTGTATATAACTAATAGCAACTCGGAAAAACTTGAGTGAAAAATTACTATGCTTAATAGTTAGAAGTACGTTCTTAATTCATTAAAATCTTGAAATGTTTTGAATCGAGCGATTCTTTTAATCAGAGATAATCGGATTATGAAAATATCTTATTTATCCAAAGTTATATGATGTATGACTTTTATTATGATTTTAAAAAAACCTAAAAACAAAACTATTCCGTGATGAAAATATCGATCAAAATTTCGAGATTCTTAAATGCATTCTTGACAATAGTCTTTAATTCTCAATTTTCAAGACAAAATATTGGATCCCTAAAAAATTGTGAAAAGATATGAATAAAAGGAAGAAATGTATGGGCAATGATGATGGTTTTGAAGTAAGACATCGATTAGAATACTTTTGAGTGGATGTTAAAGTCCAACAGCAACCCTCTTTATATCGTGTTCTGAATTCATCGTTTACAAGTGGATCCATGGTGATGGTCTTCTAAAGATGATTCCATTTCTGAAATATGAAGGAAAAAGGAAACGAATTCATAACAGGATATAAAATGGGAAAAAATTCTAGTGAATGAAAAAAGAAAATCACAAAAAATAAGATGGAAAATTCCTTACTGATATATCAAATATTTTCTTATTATTATGTCTAATATTTTCAGAGTAGTATATCGACATATCTTTTAAAAAATAATTCTTATACAAATGATTGTTTTAAATATTATTAATCAAAAACTAAGTTATCTAAAATCGACTGTTTATATTCTTTATTTTCATCCAAGTTATCCAAGAATATTGGACCAAAACTAAAACATACATTTGTGGTTTTCATGTTGTGTTAGAAAGGTCTTCTATTTCTGTAGTTTCTTTACCCTGTTTTGGAGATACCACAAAACCTTCTTCATTTAAATATTATCAAAAGTGTGTACTATATCTCTTCAATTTCATAAAGGACAAACTTTTCTATTTATTTATTTATTAATTTATTAATAATTTTTTTTCTTTTGGTATGACCTGTCGTCGCTTAAAAGCAATTTTCCAACTGTCAAATACAGTGTAGAAGGGTATATGTCGTAATTCTTCCGATGACATGGGTGGGTTGGTTTTCTAGAAAAGGTATACGAACAAATATATAAATACCCTGAAGATCAGTTTAACACTTACTATTTGAGTTATATTTTCGGAAAGGAATGTTATTAAATCTTTCATTTGTTGAATTTGTGGTTAGTTATTAAAATAATCATGACTTTTCGAACTAGAAGTATCTGTAATTGATTTTATAACAAAGTAAGTTTGTAAAAGCTTCAAATTAAAGTAAACTGTAATGTCTAGTATTTTTGTTTATATAATCTTGGCATCTATCCACCCTTAAAAAATGTATAATATAGTCACAATAGTTCTGATAAAAATTGAAGCTATGCCCTTTTCCAATGGCAGATCGTAAAATATTTCGAACATTCCCAAGAAAAAAATACAGGCAATGATATTTTGAATGAAGATAATAATGCAGTAACACTTTATATTTTCTGCAATAGACTGATGTTTTTCTTTTCGAATGTATATCTCATTTTTTTTTTATTTATAAAAGCTATAAAACCACCTTCCATATCCACCTTACTTATTTAAGAAATTTCTTCAAAATCTTTGTACCAAATGCCTATTCGCTAAGTTTATAGCTACTAAAAATGAAAACAGTTCTTTAGGAAGTCAATGCAATAAATAACAGAAATTGTTTTTACTCCATCTACATCATTTCATCAGATTGTAACATTAAGAGGCCAATGTACTATAAGGCTAATAGAGGAAAACACATATGCTGATATGGAAGTAATGTGCCATTTACAGGCGCCAGACAAAATCATTTAAAATATCCTTGTTTCAAATGTATATGACTTGGTTCTTAACAAGGATAACAAGAGATAATATACCAGTATTATGGATGATTATAAGGCAACGTGTTAATGATTACTAATTGAGTATGATGTGTGTAATTTATTGTTATAAATTTTATGATGTTAAAATATGTATGTAACATAATATTGTGTGGGACAAAACATTAAGAGATAAATTATATAGGTGGGAAAAGTATGTGCTATTTCAGGAGAATTCTAAGAATGTACTTAAAGGATTTATTAATTATTTACTGGAACTAACTTTTCCCGACTAGGTGGAGGAATTGACATTAAAAGAAACTTCAAATTTTCCTCGCAACCCTTTTGTGTGGCGTTAGCAGAATAATCGACTGTGGTAAGTAAATATTTTATTGGAAATAAAAGGATATATATACTTCCGTATTTCACTAAATGAGGAACTTTTCATAATACATTTAAGTTGTGATAAATAAAACTATCTACTATATAATTAATTTGAATATCAGAAAGATATAACAAATTTAACATCAAATAAGACAGAAAACAATCTTCTTCCTCTGATATTTTAACAAGTGGATGCTCAAGCTAGAGACATAAAAACAAATAAGAACCAATAAACCAATGTCTTATATAATTGAAGAGGAACCTCTGACATCAAGATGAAAATAATGAAATATATCGTTTGAATTTTCTGCTCCATCAAAAGTGGAAATTGGAAGAGAAAACCATTTCAGTCTGGTGTTATTTTCTTTCTTTCTTATAATGACAACCAAATTATTGTATTTTTTCTATCGTCTGGAAAATTTAAAGAAAAATATTTATTACAATGAAAATTCAAGTCCTATAAAATAATACCAATTCATTAATATTGGAAAAAAAAGCAAATTAAATTCTAGAAGAAAAGTAATGAATTTTCCATTAAAATCTTTAAAAAAATTGTACATAAAATTTCGGACAAAAAAAAAAACCCGAACTCTTATGGAAACTAACTTTTCTTCAAATATTTCTTCAAGTTGAAAATTGAAATATGAAAAAACGCTTCAGTGGATTTTAATAGGTAACCGGGCAACCGTATCCCTAGTAAAAGACGAAAATTCCTGAATAAATGTAGTACGCACTTGGGTTTCCCTTTTCAATCTTATAAACGATATTTCACTGAATGGAATGAAATTGCAAAAGGTTTTACATTTCTTTTCCATTCGGAGGATACGTATATAAAACGAGATATAGGTACCCTACAATAAACACTTCAGAAAAATTAGTTCTTTTTATCCTAGAACGATTCTCTAAAGAAATGATTGAAGACGTTTGAATATTAAATTATATTCACAAGCATCTTTAATGTAAATAAGTAACTGCTTATTTTTAGAAAATACGTTAAAAGCTAGGAATAATAATATAAATAACACAAATTTTGTAATTGTATTTTATCTGTGGCAATACAAAAAGGGAACATAACAGTGACTACCGCGGGTAATGTACGATTTTCTTCACATTTTGGTCCTACTACATATTGAACCGATTTTGTATGAAGAGTTTCTTTAGACTATCCTATTTTTTTTTTACTATTGGAAACGAAAATGAAAAAAAAACATGGTTTCATTTCATAATTTATCCTCATTCTTCAGTTTAAAGGTTCCCATTGGATCGTCGAAAAAGCCGTATGCGGACAAGAAATCGATACAGCCAGTTTGTGTAAAATGTGGAAATTTAACCACTTCTTGAATGCAGTTGTAAGAGTCTGGTCTGGAATATTATCATCCTTCCTTTTTTGGTCGGACGTATTAAATATAAATGTATATATAGTATAAGTGTGGAAGAGATGAGCATCGTGTTTCTTTGGGTAACACATTGCACATCGTACTAGTGATAAACTGTGAATTCATTTTCTTCCTTACAAATTTATGAGGATGTCAAATATTATATAGTTTGGTAATTTAGCGGTTATATAGGAGTTCATTAATTTGGAAGAAAATGTAAAGCGAAATGACATTCAGTGATTATCATATGTTTAATTTTCAATAAAGATTATTTAGAGTTTAAAACGAAAATGTGATAAAGGATGGGAAATTCTTCCATTGCACACAAATATGATAAAAGAAGTACCAGAACAAAGTTAATAGAATTGTTCTTCAATATAAATATGAAGTTAATATTCGTACGTGATTGCAATTTAAATTGAGTGCATTTGTCTAAACAATGTGCATTATGGGTGGTGATTTTTATCTGAATTGTTATCTTGCAATTTTAATGGAATTACATTTTGAATGGACATTTTTTTAGTTTTCAAATTATTATAGAATAAAATGTAAGATTATCTCATAATTCTCTTCTAACCGATGGGATTTAGTGGTCATAATAGTAGAACAAATTTTAATCAAATAAACTTTAGATACTTTATATAAGGAGGTAACATATGAATTAAAGGATTTGTAAGAGATAACGCTATTCATGGACTATGACATATTTTTAAATGACAGCTATTGTGTTTGAGAGAGTTTTTGACAAGCTAAGATATTCGGCAAGTCATTTCTAATTCAAGTAAAAATAAACAAGTTTTTATTGTACTCAGAATGTCGACTTACGAGTCAATAGCGAAACAACATTGGGAAGTTTACTTTTTTGTTACAACTTGAAGAAAAATGCAACCGGAGCACATCGATGGATGGAAAAAGCTAAGGGGAATGTGTCGCATCAATTTTTACTTACGAATTTTGCTTTTAACGATTCAAGGATGGTAATTTTCGTGTGGACGATAAAGAGCATTGGAAACCGCCAAAAAAGTTTAAAAATGAAGAACTGCAGGAATCTTTGGATGAAGATAGATAATCTACAGTCGTAATCATTATTATTATGTCGGCGTTTAGAATCGGTTTATTGATAACGGAAGGTACATAATAACAAAAATGGGAGTTTGCTATGACAAATAACACAGAGTAATTTTCATAGCAGTTATGAAAACGCTTTGACTGAAATCCATCAAATGGAAATATGAGCTTGAACAAAAAATATCATTATTAGAACATTCAGTATCTAATTATTTTTCGAGGTATTCTGTGATCTGATTCTAATCCATCACGATATTAATTTATGTTTCGATAGATTTTCATTTCACTAATGAGAAAAAACTCAATCGGATTTTCTCGTTCATCACAAGTTTTCTTTTTTCACACACAAAAAAAGCAAAAATACATAATAATCTGGTTCGGTTGGTTCCAGTAAGAATTTGATTAAAATTGTCTGATTAGGGAAGCTGTCAATATTCATGAGACCGAATGATAAATATTGTGTTGAATAGACTAAATCAAAAATTTCAATCTACATATCGACTTTTTGAATATTAAAATGAAAATTTTAACAATCTAAAGAATTTCCATAGTACTGAACTCGTATTTCCTAACGTTCTAAATCTCGGATTTCTTATTAGTCTACTTTTTCATATTTCATTGAAACGCACTGGTTTGCAATTTCTTTATATTATAGAAAGAATAATTTTCCAATTTCTACAAGGATAATAAATGATTCACAGATCCCAATCTAAAGGAGGATAATATTTCTGAATAGAAAAAAGGATATAATCAATGATTATTGTATTTTATAAATTTGTTTATGGAATATTAATATTTGCATGAATTCTTCGTTTAGAGAGAAAATAACTTCAATATTCAACAAATTCATTTGAAATTCCATTTTATGCAGTTTAATATTTGCCT
This sequence comes from Xylophagus ater, assembly GCA_963422695.1. Classification (NCBI taxonomy): domain Eukaryota; kingdom Metazoa; phylum Arthropoda; class Insecta; order Diptera; family Xylophagidae; genus Xylophagus; species Xylophagus ater. The sequence goes on along the minus strand of OY730486.1, from coordinate 5,645,543 downwards.
GGATCGTGTGTTCCAGTTCTATAATTATTTGCATCGTGTCTACAGCCTCGAACTAAAGATAATCGAATCAGTATCGATTTTTATTTGAAATGCACGCTAAATATTTGAATTTCGTTTTTAATCTAGTGGTAATTATTTTGTTTTCATAAATATATAAAGCAAAAGATTGTTTTTAAATGCTTTTGATTAGACTTTTCCAATTAAAATTTCGAATAAATGAAATCGATATCAAATTTTGATGAAATCGCTTTCGAAACCAAATAATTCGGTTGGAGATCAAATGATATAAAAATTGTAAGAAATAGCTATTTTACCAGCATTAGTATACGAAGGGAATAACTTCATGGATTACACCAGAACAGGTCGGAAATATTTTTATTCCACATTGTGTTGATTGTCTATATGAAAACTTACAAGTTTTCATATCTTTGGAATTAAAATAACCGTTTCTAGAACATGGAGAAGGTCACTTTATAAGTCACACTGATTCCATTTCCATGTTTTAAAAACAGTTCAGATATCTTTTCGATAACTTTCTTTGTTCCAAAGATATAAAGCCCAGTGCTGCTTCGAATATTAAAACTAGTACAAAAGAGCGAATTTTAATACTATAGATCTTATATATAAATGATTGTATATTTTACGATGAAATTTTGTCTAATAAGTACACAAAATTGATGTCTTGAAGCTTTCGTAAAACTTTTGTCTATAATATCTTATTTTAATTTAATAAAATTCACTTAACTTGAAAGGATATTTATTTTTGGAACATTTTATAACAATTTTATTTCTTCTAAACTCCTTTAATAACATTCTGAATTGTAAACATTTTATCACATCTACCAAATTCTTTTTCGTGACTTTCGAATTTATGCCTTAAGAAGATATAATACCAAAATATTAGTATCTGAAATTCCCAATAGGTTAATTTTTGGGTAGTATATCAAAAAAAATTGATTTCCATTTGGAAAATTTTTGTCATGATCGGTAACATCTTGACAAAAAGAAACCCCATAAAATTGTTCTCAAGAAAATGATACAACATCTTATTAGTTTCTTCTATGAAATTGAATCCATAAAAAGGTTTAAAGGTTGATCATAATCATATAGTTTGAACCGATATTGATTCTCGTCGATTATTAGGTATATTTTTGAAGTACTTATGATATATAGATAATTATTAAGGTTAGATATTAAGTGGAAAATTGCACCTATGTTTTGAATGATCCTATTAGGATAATACAATCATGTGATAATACAATCATGTGCTATGTATATATATATGTATAATATATCAATTTGATTTTATTTTCAGTTACTGTGACAACATTTATTATGTGTCCAACAAAATTTTGGATATGAAACAAATTATTTCGCATATTAGGAATCAATCAAATCGATTTGAAAAACAAGGGAAAACTTTATTGAAAACATCAAAGTCAAATGTTATGATAACAGCAATTACTTTGAACACTAAATAAATTCAAGTAGTTCTAATTAAAATTCTTGTTATTACACTGGATAAACATATCCTATTTCAATATTTATTTTAGTGTTCAGGAAATAAAAGTTTTTTCCAAAGTGTCGTTCATTTATTTTCATATAATTCCGAAAGTATCAATCCATATAGACTTCGGCAGTCTTTATAATACAAAACTTCGAAATATCGGTATTAAAAATATTATTGTCTCGATGGGATTTTCGTCTAGATATCTTTATTTTGTATTATTACTTATCGAAACTGTGTGTTCGGAAATTTAAAATTCAAATCAGAACATGTAAATATTTTTATTAGGATAAAAAATTTATATGAAAACAAAACAAAAAGAAAATTTATATATATTTTATTTTGAGACGATGTAAATTTTGGTGAAAATATTCAAAGAATTTTCACTTACCAAGTGAAAATATGATAAGCGCCAAAAATTTGCCAACATTTTGGGCAAAAAATGTGAAAAACATCTCTTCTCAACAGATTTTTACATTTCACACCTTCTTAAGTCTAATATATTACAAAACATATCCTTCGAGGCTTGAAATAATAAATGAAAGGATGAATATTTGAAATATTTTATTTAAAAGAAACAAACAAGAAAAGGATTTAGATCGTATTTTATTATTTTCTACTTAGATCTCATCATGGCTTCAATAAATACTATATTATATATATTTGAGAGAAGAAAAGTGGAATAGAAAAGGATTTGTAAAGAAAATTATTAGGAATTTAAGAAGCTACGAAAACAGGGTTATTTATGTCGATTGTATATTTTCTTGAAAAAAATACGGAAAGAAATTCTTTCTATTTTAATCAAGAAGTGAGTTTTCGATTAGATCCTTTCTTGTATACACGAAAACTCGACCAGATTCGTAAAATATCACAATTTTCAGTCGAACAAAAACATAAATCTTAATATCATCTTTCCACTTTTCGGATATGGAAGTAAATTTCATTCAAGCTGGAAAATATTTTTTTTGTGGTAAAAGTTAAGAAATCATAGTGCTATATGAACGCTCGTGGTCATGAATTATGAGGTGAAGAATTGACGTAAAACTTAATAACAAAAAAAGAAAACTTTTTATCCTGTTTCTAGTTAAGTGGTTTTCATTTATATAAGCATGGCATGTATACTAAAAAGAAATTCTGATAGATAGTCTTATAAGCTAAGACGATAGACTATATAAGAAAAAGGTAAAGTGCTTCTACCATAACTAAAGCTAAACTGAAAAAGTATAGAAGGAAAAGTTAGTTGGAAATATTTTCAGATTAATGAAAATGAAGTTTTATGATCTTCTCGTAGTTAATTTAAATGAAGTTACAATTAAAGTTTGTAATTTAAATAATTGGAAATTGAACAGTTTTGAATTAGGAAGTCTTGAAAGATAAGATTTTTAGAGAATATCATCATTTTACAAGTATGTATTTTTCCTGTAGTTTTCTTTACAAATTCAGAATAAAAATCCTTGCTCTATTATCAAACCAGAACCATCTATTATTAAATTACAGTTCAATAACATAACTGTCTTCCGTCATACCACCGTCCTCCATTGTTACACATTTCATTTCTAATCTAATCACTTAAATTGCATGCCTGCAGTATAAGTGATAAGTCAGAAAAAAGGGGTTCCAGCATCATCTTGAAATTGTTCATATCGTCTTGGGAGTGTCTGACAATAAAACTACAATTTCGTATTTATAAAAAATAAAAAAACCTCAAATATTATACAAAAAAAATAATGTTTTATAGCACTTTAATATTTCAAAAGTCATCCGTAGTTTTGTCCTTTAAAAATGGGGTCTGAAAATTCTGATTGCAAATATATCAGAAGTTTCGGAAGATTTTTAAGGGTACAATAAAATTTGAAAATTTCCAGATCAATTCATTGTAAACCCTAAAAAAACTAGTACAGTTAGTAAGTACTTAGAAAATAGTTCCAAAAAAAGGGAAGAATTGTATATGAAATACTTCCTTTTTATTTCCCTTGAGAGTTTCTTCCATCTGTTTGATTAAATTCTGTACTCGAAAACGTGTAATTACACGAAACAAAATTACAAGAAATACTTCAGAAGTCTCGAAGGCTGTTAAGATAGATACTGAGGCCAACTTTCTTAATTATTTATGTTCAAAAAAGAAGTAAACATGTTACGTTGGAACTATTCTTTCTTTATTAGATACCTGTACTTCCTATATTTATATAGGTATAGAGAAAGTAAAAATTATAGACGACCTAAAATTTAAAATTTATGAAAAGCAAACAATTTTCTTCCGGAAAAGTATTTTTCCAAAGATTTATTCATCTGAAAATCTTAAATAAGGCCTCTTTTTGAGAAAATATTCAAATCAAAAATATGAATAATTCCTAACAAAAAAGAAAAATGATTGAATGGCAATTTGTTGAATTTGAATTTATTTTTCTTTTATATGTAAGATAATCGGAAAATGGTTCTTCAATGTTTTCCGTGTAAAGTTATTCGATAGGAAAAAAAATGAGGTCATAATATTGAAAAATTATTTTTTCCTGAACTCAGGAAAATTTCCATTTAATGGTTTCCCATATTTTTCTTTTGACTACTATTTAAAAGAAAATTTTGAAATAAAAAGCTATGAGTTTTCATAATATTAAATTAAATAAATTTAATAGAAAACAAATACGTTTTTAACTTCAAAATAATTAGCAGCATTTTATTATATCGTAAAATTTCATTACCAACACTAAAATATTCCAATAGCAACAAATCGAAGTTTTTACCACAAAGTTTACTTACAAATTACCATCTAACTCCTTTTCACTTTGCTTATATATGAAAAGAAAGCGTTTAGGAAGTCATTTCCCACAAAATTTTCATTGTGATCTACTCTACAACACACTTTGGTGATATTCTTCCTTTGAGGTGTTTGTATAAAATGTGGTGAAACCCGATGAAGCCATAATGCAAAATCCTGACACATGCAGGAAGTTCAACAATTGATTTTAACAAAAACGAATAAAATTGGTTTGTAAACTATTGGAACACACATTTCATCACTTTAACCAAATATATGAATAAAGAGAAGATCTGGAAAGCTTATAAACGCTTTTATTTAACATAAGTAATTTACATTAGGTCTTATGGAAAGAGATCTAATGTAGTTTACTCACGTTAAATGACAGCTGTTTAGAATTTTATAAATTTTTACTCATTTATATCTTTGCCTTAATCACACCTAAAGATATTTATATGACCTATGGTAGGTACTTATTTAATTTTGTCCCTACATTTGTAATGCATAGAATTAATCAACGGACAAGGATTTTAAGGCTGCAGATGTGTAGAGAATCACAAAGGCCATACCGAGTTCTGCATGTCCGCCCACCTCTCCGTGTACAGATAACTCAATCACGCGTTATTTGATTTTGATTATACTAGAGGCACACATAGGGTATTCATACCATAGTTTAAGGAAACCATGTCGTATACCATATGTGTGTCGTCGAATACTAGCCGAATACCATTTCAACTACGTAGCATAAATCTGGTTTTTAAATTCGAAAAAGTACGTGGTATTCCCTTTTTTACTTAATTTTTTCGACCACTGTAATCTATTCTTTAGTGATTGTTGCGCCTTTTTATTGAAGCGGAAAATAGCGAATGGAATTTTGTAGCTGAGCAATTGACATATGTTTTCCACTTTTTTTTTTTGAAAATTTTATTTTTAAAAAAATGGAAAAAGTAAAGGAAAAACGCAAAATTTTGTCGGTGGATGAAACTTCGAAATTTATAGATATTTGTAGGAATCATATAGAGGATTTAAGAGGAGCGAAAAGAAATTCCCATATTCACGCTGAAATGGCAGAATTTCAAATGTCAGACAAATACTATGTTTGATGTGTGCCAACCCCATTTTATACTATGGTACAAGGCTATACTGTAGTATCGATACTAAGGTATGAATACCCTATGTCTGCCTCTACTATTAAATATACAATGTGAGTTGGTTATTCCTTATCTCGATTTGGTATTGCATTTTAGCAAAATCGATAAAGGGGGAGCTAATAAAGCAAAAAGTAGGGTGATCAGAAAGTTTTGTCGTTTTTTTAAACATTTTTATCGGATTTAGTTTGAATATTTGTAGAGCAATATTGTTCAATGTTATTTACATACATTGATTACGTAGATAGGCGAGAAAATGTTAAATTTCAATAAAATCGGTCCAAGGATGTAGAAAAAAAAACAGCATGCTTATAACATTTTATCGATGTATTTTAAGAACTAATACACCAATTTGAATAAAATTTTGCAGAAGATATTTATGCTATTTTACACCCCAAACTACCTTTGAATATGAAGAATACTAAGCAAAGTTATGGAGAAAAAAACCGTGAAATAGTATTAGTTTTGGTTATTTTTTCTAGAGTTAATTTATTAGGTCTGTTTTATCTGCCATACCCTACACCAAAGCAGGATAATTGGCAAATAAAACGAGCAGGAGTACGATAAAGCTTTAATTCAGCGCTGCTTTACCGACCATATTGAAATGGAATGAGAAACTTTTAGCTAATACACTTTTTATGGTAGAAAACTGAACTAATTTCGGTGTGAGAGTTACCCTTGGTCTGAAAGTAGTGTAGGATTTACACTTTGTTGTTTTTGTTTTCAATGTCAAAATTTGCTCTACCCCAGTGCAAGTGGCAAATAAAACAGACGTATTGATTAAATTTGTTAACTACGAGCCTCATATGTACCATAATGTATCAAAAAATCGGCTACAGGCTAATTTTGAATTATTATATGTTCAATAAGTATTTTGATCATTTTATGGAGGCTTCTTAGATTCAATTCAATTTCTTAAATTCTCCATAATCTTCTCATTGGATAAAGATGAATGTACAGTACATATTCTATCCTTTCTAACTTATATAAATGATGCCTTATTGTAGAAAAGGGACTCGTAGAAACTAAATCTATAAATAAATGAATTAACTGTGAGAAAAGACAACCAAAACTAATAATATTTCATGGTTTTGTCTCCTTCAAAATCGTTCTAATTCACAGGTAGCCTAAGGCCCTCTAATAGCATAAATATCTAGTGCAAATCTTATTCAAATCGGTGTATTAGTTTTTAAAATACATTGAAAAAATTTAATAAACAGGATTGTTTTTTCCTATAACTATTTCTTTCTCCATAATTCTTGGGTCGATTTTACTGAAATTTAACATGTTATTGCTTGTTTTTGTAGTCAATGAAGATGAATAATTTAAACAAAATTACTCTACAAATTTTCAAATTAAACCCGAAAAACCATTAAGAAACTACATAACTTTCTGGTCACCCTAGTTTTTCTTCATAACTTCGCTACCCGTCGGCTGATTTTGTTAAAATCCAATTTCCAACTAAGCTAAGGAAGAAATGACACGTTTTTGTGTTATCCTGTATATGGACGGATGGACATGAATGCGACAATACCCTTGAAACCTTTCTACGATGATTAATTCTTTCTGTTACAAAGGAAGTGAGTGACACAACTAATATACCCTCCGATAATAGCTACCATAGGGCATACAAATAAAACCTAATATATATGTCTATTTTACTTTTTAACTTATATGAAATGGATTATACCAAAAAGAAGAAATTCTGTATTTTTATATTATAAGTTTCTTTTGAAGTATTTGATACGCGGTATATAATATGGGAACAATTTTCTATTTACATATTTTCACCTCTGTGACAGATGGATGTGAAATATTTACCTTAATCCAAAGGATATTATATCTATATTCAAGTGGAATAATCTCCTTGAGATAAATCTGGAAACTTAATCAAATACTTCTATTCTAAGGAAATTTTTATCCGCATATTTATGTAAATACGAGTACTATAACACTCGATTTTATTATATACTTAAATATATATCGATTTTGTATCATATGTAAATAAAGTAATATTTTTGAAAATAAATTGCATATAAAATGGAAATTCATGATATTAACTAAATTCGATTTTTTTGATTAATTTAACTTCGAAACTTTTAAATTAATTTTATTTAAATATAAAATAGATCTTTATCTTTGTTTCTTGAAAACCGGATCGTCCTGGTCATGATTTGATAATTTTAGGAAATATTTTAATTATTCCAGAAATCTAAAAATAAGAGTTCTTTTTGTCTCGACATAGCCCCATTTGTTAAGACCATTGATTGGAACAGAATTTCGGAGTCAGTCCAGCCAGGTCCAACAGTATATTTTCTCAATTTCGCTTTTAAAATAAAATGCCTTTACTATATATTGTCAGTTTCACTCACAGTCATTTCTTATTTCGTCATTTCAGTATTTTAACTTGCTTTTTAATCTTGAGAAAAGGCTAAAGTATGTTTTCGCAGTACACATGCAGAACTTCAAATCAGAAATTGAGTTTAAGTTAAACTGGACAAAAAAACAAATTTGAATCTTAGAAGATGACGAACTAACAATTTTGTACCAGAAAAAAAACTTTCCATTATAATTCAAATTACGTTTACATTATGAAATTATCATTGCGTGTCTTTCGAAATTATAAAAATTGTTTCATGTAATTGAGTACTCTACACTATCGGTAATTCACATTTATATTCGCTTTCCAGTGTTATGTACTATTTATATTCAAGAATTGCCTCATTTTCAGTAAAAAAAAAGAGCAAAGCAAACCATAGCAGTGAATTTCACTTTACTCTTTTCCGGCCTGACCTCTATGGAACTTTCACGACAATGTTATTGAATATGTATTGCGCCCTCATTTGAAACCCCGTTCAACTCTCGCTCGTTTTGTCGGGAAAGTTAAAAAAGAAAGTTTTCCTTAACACTTATATTATTCTATGCCCTTCACAGCCTCAACACACGTCCTCAAACCCTATTTGCTTATACTTTTAACAAAATGAAAATTCCTTAAAATGGATTTGAATTGAATTCATTCCAATTTGAGTTACAAGAAATTTTCCAAAGTAAACAGGACTTTAAAAAAAAAACAGAACAAATGGTTTTTTCGGCAAAATCAATTGATTTTATTCAAAATAGTCTCCTTCTGCTTCAATACAGCTTTTTGCACGGTCCAAAAGCATGTCGAACGAGTGTTTTAGCTCGTTGGCCTGTATGGCCGCCAGTATGCCGGTGCAAGCCTTTTGAATGGCCTCTACGTCTGCATTACGCTTTCCTTTCATCGGCAAATGCATTTTTCCGAAAAGGTAGAAGTCGCACGGTGCCATATCCGGTGAATACGGGGAGTGGTTGATGGTTAAAATGTGATTTTTGGTGAGATAATCGGTCACAAGCGTCGATCGATGAGACGGCGCATTATCGTGCAACAAACGCCAACTTCCATCTTCGCGATATTCGGGCCGAACACGTCGAATACGGCGCACCAAACGCTTCAAAACTCCTAGGTAGAATACCGCATTAACGTTTTGACCGGGTGGAACAAATTCTTTGTGGACAATACCCTTGGAATCATAAAAACAAATCAGCATTGTCTTCACTTTTGACTTCTCCAGGCGCGATTTTTTTGGTTTCGGCTCGTCCGGCGCCTTCCATTCAGCACTCTGGCGTTTCGTTTCGAGATCATATTGAAAACACCACGTTTCATCACCAGTCACAATGTTATAAAGGAAGTTTTTGTCCTTTTTGACCTCTTTAATGATGTCCTTCGAATGTTGAATTCTGAGCAATTTTTGGTCGTTCGAAGCTCATTTTCGCACCGATGACACAAACATACTGACACTTAAAACGCAATAACTTCACTTTCAATAGATGAAATGTCATGAAATTCTCACAGGAAGTCGATAAAGGATAGCAGATTCTAACGCACCAGTCGACATATAGATGGCGCCACTAGGGGCGCTAGATTCAAAAAGTCCTCTTTACTTTGGAAAACTACTTGTGTTTTCACTTCTATTCATAATTTTTAGACCCCAATTTTTGGAAATCATCCTTTTGTGGCATATACTATACTTGAATTGCTTTTCTAAAGATTTTCCAAAATAATTTTTTTCTTATACAATAGAAGCAGTGTTCCGTGTTTTTATTCAACAAGGAAATTAAAGTGTGAACTGAGTCATCTGCCATGTAAATGTCTTTTAGTAACAAAAGTCTTCATCTTGCTTTCCATAGAATAGGCATATTTTAAAGTATTTAAGGTAATTAAATTTTAAGATAATTGGGTTTTAAAACTTAGTAAGATAATTATCGACTTCTTTGGAAATGTAAATTTACTAACCACAAATTTCGATCAATCTTTTGTTTCTACTTCAAATGGCGCAGAATTGAATATATGCCTTTATATGATTTGATATCACAAAACTAAAGACCTCCGAATTAATAAAAACATAGTCTCTGCTAGCAGAATCAAAACCCTAAGCAATATCACAGAGTAACTTCCTTATTTTATGGCAATATACAATATAAATTGTATTCTCTTTGCTAAAATATTGGATAGGGATGGGATGAAGCATTTTATAACATAAAAAAGCTTTAAAGATCGTAATTTTATTCAATAAATTTCATTAGGGTTTTCGCTGTTGCCGGTCCACTAACCCACCATTATCAACCATTCGTTACCACAAACAAATATGCAAGTTTTTGTTGACATAAAATTGGTTGGGTTATTGATGGTGATATAGTATATGGTGGACCTATATCCTTTTTTGGGTGAATTTATTTATTTTTCGACCACAAATTTTATATTGAATTTTTTTAATGAAAGTTATATAAACTTGTACTAAAATTTAAAATTGTGTTATACTAGAGACACACACATGTTTAAGATGATTTAAGAATACCATGCAGTATGCCATATGTGTGTCACTTTATATCATTTTAAAAACTGAAGAATAAATATGATAAGGAAATGGTATCAGCTATACTCTAGTATTGATACCGTAGTATGAATACTACAATATGTATGTCTCTCATATAAAACAGTATTATTTGAAATGTTTGTCAATATGTAAATATTATTTTTCTACAAAATTTAAAAGTAATTTGAATTAAAAGTTGATAATTAAAAGCTTTTTCGAGATGTCAAACTTCGGAGTTGGTATTCGTCAAGTAAATTCTTCTTTATGAAAAAATATATATCTTCAAACACTAAATGGAAACTTTTTCAATAGAAAATTTTCATTTGTTCAATCTTCGTCGAAAAGTTTAAGTTAAGTAATGAAATATTTTAGTTAAAAATATCTTAAGGAAATTAAACTTATACAAAAACTACAAGTTTTTCATGTAATTCAATATGCTTGGAAAAATTTTTGATAATATAATTTTATTAAATAAATAAACAACAAAAATATATCACTAAAAAGTTTTCATGGAAATCAACAGAAATAGTGTTAAATTTCAAATTTTGTGGTAAAACTATTTTCTGCCTGTCTTTCTTAATTGTAGAAAATTTTGTAGAAAATTTTCATATTGACAAAATAATAGAACTATAAGAATTAATTAATTAAAATGAGGGAGACAAAAAAAAATAATTAAAAGTTTACAATTTAAAGTGTCGCTTAGTAACTTTTACATATCGTTAAAAATACCCGAAAATTTGTTTCTATAATTCGTAATTTTAAATATGTAATTTGAAAAACAAAAAAAAGGAATATCCTGAAGGAGTTTTTCTCCTAATTAGTTGTAAAATCCATGCGTGTTTGAATTCCTCCTCTTGTTTGCATCTAATGAGGATATAATTGGAATATTTGCACAATTTTTTGCAAGAGTCAAAAACAATGACAATTGCTATTATTTAATTAATTTGAGGAAAATCGAAATTATTTTAAAGACGACTACAGAAATTCTGATTTTGTTGTAAAAGGTTTTGGACCAATTTTTTAAATATTGTTAAATACTCTTTGTTGCCACATAATCAAGCAAAACGTACAATCTGTCTCTATATTGAACATCGTAAATCGATAGTGTAGATTCATCTTAAGCCAAGACTTACGTTCTTATGTTTTACCTGAACGTTTTCACTTTTAAGAAAATTCCCAATGTAGATTGCGATCGAAGTGGCTAAATAATACCTCAAACTTACCTTCATATTCCTTATTACACTTCCTAAAACATTTTTTCAAAATATCTGATAAATAATCACTCCATTAAAAGCTTCTTGTCCATTTTAACAGCATGAATATTTTAATATCTAGGATCATAACACCCTTCTTGGAACGTCATCCTTAAAAATGCATTTAATCCTGGTAAATATTTTCCAAGTAAATATCACACGAAATGCATTTAAAATCATTATTAATTTAAAAAAAAAACTGAAGAAAAATTCTAATTTTCTTCTTTATGTCAGAACATTTTCCTTTTAAAGACGACAATATAGTTTAAAAAATTGTATGTATATGGAAAACTTCAGCATATATTAGACGATGGAAAAAAGAAATCTTTTAGATACATTTCAGAAAATAATCCAAGAGAAAAACCTTATGAAAATCTATTTGGCAAGAGATAAAGAAAGGTTGGTATATAATGCAGAAATGTGGACACACGACAAAGTCTACCCTAGGCAAAGAGAATATTATCTCAAATAGGCGTGTAATTTATAAGAAGAAGAATGGTACTACAGGTAGAACGTAGGTAATCGCATTAAGATTGAAATCTTTGTGTAAAGAACATGTTATAGGAAATTGATACTAGCTAGCTTAGTGTCTGGCCAATAAATAACTTTTTTTTGGTGTAGTTTTACACGTGTATCATATTATCTAAATACACTAATAACTTTGATTTTTTTTTTACCTTTTGATGTCTTTCCAGAATTAAGGGAATTTCAATTAATGATATCACCGTGGAAGTTCAATAGAAATCATCCATGACAACAATAAAATGTATCTCGATCTCATAATAATATTGTATTTAATAAAATAAAGGCGGAAATTTTTCCATTTCTTTCACTAGATTTGTCTAACTTTTTTTTTGTGTATTTTGTAGAAGGAAAATTGTTCCGAATAGTTTGTATAGCAAATGAAATATTTCTCATTCGTTTTGTAAGTCCTTTATCAATTGTATTTGTCCTGAAAAGATTAAAGAATTTAAGGAATAAAGAGAAAAACCTTTTTCCTCTTTTTTTGGAAAATATTTTTTCCCTTTTTTTAAACAGTTTTCTTTTGAAATACGAAAGACAATAATTTCGAAATGGAATTTTATTGGAAATCTAAGAAATCACAGGATGACAGATGACAATAATAAAAAAGAAAATTATGTGTTTTATTGGAAAAGTTTAACTTTATAAACTTTTTCTTCTTTGATAGAATAAAATCAAAATTAAAGAAGTCAAATGAGAATAATTTTGTTAATTTGATAAGCAGTTAAAATAAACTTTATTAATAAATAAAATAATTAAATTATTAAACAACAAAAATAATCATAAAATAAAACTAGGAACATTAATTTTGATTGCATTGAAAGACATTAAAATTTACTATGAAAATAATAATGTTTATAGCATTTTCTATATAAAACGGGAGAAACCTCTTTTCTGGTCGGAAAATTGTAACATTAATTACAAGCGAATTAAATATTTTTTTTAAAACTCGTAATAAATAAAATAAATCACAAAATTATTAATTCAATAAAAACTAAGCTCTAAAAGTAATATTCTAACGAAGTGGAATTGATTTTCTTTCGCTTCCCTTAGAAAATTCTCCATAATTTTAACTCTAAGATAAGTAATTGCCTCTATTAACAGGTCATAAAGTTCTTTTTTATTACATTTTCAGATACAAATAGTTTCATTTTTTTTATTAAAACTGTTAAATGAGAAATTTTTTAGTTTTCTGAAAAGGAAAAACTATTCAAGGAATGTATGGAAGATGCATAATCTGTCCAGTTTCTTCTGTCTGAAGTCATGACATAAAAATTTAGGTCCGAATTAAATTGACTAGAGTGAAGAACAAATTGTTATCAATCTCTTAAATATATTCCTTATGGGTTTATCTGATGCTGAAAAATTTGTATAACTAGATTTAATAATAACATTTTATTGTAACACGACTATCCAGTTTTATTTCAAATGTCTTTAATTAATCTCTTTAATATAAAGTTTAAACATAAAATATTGTATTCTTTAAAATATATTCATAAATTTCCATTCTGAGTAATATTTAACATGAACATGCTAAGAATTTCCTTCATTAAAACAAAAGGTCATAAATTTTCACGTTTTAATTGTACACACACATACGGTTAATATAAAATCACCCTTTTCAGGTTGTAATTTGAATACCAGAAATGCACAATATAGAGGAAAAAAAGGAAAATGGAACATCCAAACCAGACAGTTCATAATCAACTTTAAAATTCATATTTTCAAACCCTTTCAAAAACTGAGACCGAAAGTTAAAATCCATATCCACACAACATTAAGGAAAATACTTTAATATTGTTGCAGGTATTATTAGCACATTGCGACTATCATAAAATGATGTTTGAAGATCCTATGGAAAATCCCTTTCCTGTCAAAAATATTATCTTCAAATAGCATCATTCGGATTCAATTCCAATTATGAGCAACATTGAAATGAATCATTGATTTTATTCGACCCCATTTAAGTCCAGCTCATATTAGTCACAATTTCATTAGTATTTTGGATTATTCAAGGTGATATAATTGGAAATTCGATATGTTTTCGCAATGTTCAAGCGAATTTTCTTCAATTTTACTTAAATCTGAAGAATATGTATTTGACTTTTCCTAATTTGCTTCAGGGTTTTACTTTTAAAATTGTTTTTGAATTTAAATTACAAAGAAAATTCATATAAAATCCTTACCCAATAAAAGAAAAGGTATTTGTTTTATACAAATTCTTAATTAAATTCGACTAGTATCATTTCCTTCTTTGCAAAATAATATTTTCGAGAATCATCAAAATCTACACCAAAAAACTATTTCTATATTATACTGTAATCCTTTTTGGGAAAACCTTTCTTAGTCTTTCTGGATTACGAAAAAATAATCAAATCCCTATTTCCTTGAAGAACCTATTTCACGGATTTTTATATTAACATTCAAATACCAAAAATGAGATTGGAAACCTTGTGTTTCATGCCGGATAAATAATAAAATACCTTTCCTTTATGAATAACCAAAATCAAACTAATAAAACGCCCAACAAAACCCATGTCACCGTTAATATGAAGAAAATACAGCAAAAAGGTTGTATTACTGAAACTGACAGTTGGGAAATTGCCTTTAATCGTTCTTATTTCAGATCCCCGATAATGTTTGAGTGCAATAATAACAACGAGTCAAACTGTTAAGTTAACAGCGTCATATTAATTGATGCTCAGTCTTTATAGAAAATAAAGTAATTAATAGAAGCATGAATTGTTGGAAGAAATAATGTCCTGTAATGAAAAAAGTAAATTCTGACCAAGTGAAATTGGAACCCATTTTTAAATTGAATAAGAAATTATTTTGTAGTAATATTTTGATGTTTCACCAAAATAAATGAATTACAAATATGTGTTATCATAGTTTCCCATTGTTTATTCTATAAACCAGCAACTATTTAAAGTGTTCCAGCATGAATGCAAATGAGTAAAAGCTGTAATGTAGGAGAAACCTAATCTCATGAACAGTAACAACATTGTATTTCGCATATTTATGAGCACGAAAAAGGAATATACTTGATCCTGCGAAGAAGTCTGAATATGATACAGTTTAGAAATATTTCCTCGTAGGTTAATAATATAAACAAGTGCTGAAAAATTTTATAGGATTCATTATTTAATATCTGTTCTTTTTAAATATTTATACCAAATCTAAAATTATATGAAGTTGAAGTCTATTTTAATCTCGAGAATATTATCATTATACTATTTTTAATATAATTAAATTATATTCAACACAAAATGTAGGACCACTTCATTTTAATGATACCAAATCTGAGTTTTAAGAATTTTCTTTGAAAAAGTCGTTCCTTCTAACAAATTGTAGTCCTTTTTTTAGACTACGAGACTAATTGAAATTCATAAAAAGTTCATGTGAATAAATTTTATTAATTAAATCGCTACAAAAATTAAGTCCATCGCGATTCGCGAATAATTATATTTCTAAAATTTAAAAATATCTTTTTAATGAAAAGGAGTGGAAACCTGAAAATTTGCATTTAAATAAGATTGTTCAAATTGATTTATGTACGTATACGGAAAAATGATATTTCCCTTATAAATATATGTGTAGAATTTATTACGGCCTGATTTTCCATTAGAGTTTTACCTTGGAGGTTGCTGGAAAAATTTAAATAAAAATTAATAAATGTCTTTCGATCAAAATATTATTGTTCTGGAATAAGTATGAAGCATTTTCCAATTTTTGATAATATATTCATATTGATGTGGTGTAGAGCATTTACATATTTGCCTGCCAGTAGAACTTTTATGGCACAAAAAACTAATCCCTAAATTTGTCATTCTGAAGTATACTTCGTCGTCTTTATTATTTTTATAGTTGAGTTCGCTACAAAGAGCTAGTTGCTTTACTAACTTGGGAGTTACTTGCGACAGCGTATTTAACTTTAAATTTCTCTTTGACTCCTTAGTTCATAAAGACAATAAGACTTTGGACCCTATTAAGCGGTGGTCTAGAAGTTTCCTAGTATGGCACTAAAAGCCTTTATATCACTTTCGTAAGACCAATTATGCAATATTCAAGTCTAGTGTGGTCACTGCACCACAAAGTTCATGTGTATCGGCTGGAAACCGTTCAATGTAGATTTTTACGTTTAACTTCCTGAACCTGCCATGGAATGATTCTATATTGTTACCACTTTACAATAATAGGCTAAAATTGTTAAGGTTTCATTCTCTGGGAAAGCGTCGAGAGGTGCCAGATGTGCTCTTCAGAGAAGAAACGAACTTCCTCGATTTTTAAATATAAGTGAAAATATTAAATGTATCCAATTTTAGAAATAGTAGGAGTAGGAGCTCGATCCTTGTTTACTTATCACCACCTTGAATAACATTATTGTTAAGAAATCAATTGAAAATACATTCTCTTGTAAAAATATCTTGAGATATGACTTGGTGAAAGCGATGCTAATTGTAAAATTACCAAAAATTATCATCAGATCTTTTATACAAGATTACAAATGAAAATTGCCTTTACCTTTCTGTCAGAAAAAACAAAATTGATTAATAGGGAGTAGAAATTTCTGCACAAAATTCCCTTGCATTTATTCAGGAACTATTTTAAGATAAACAGGATATTGCTTTAAAATTATATTATTGACTACACTTTAGAACTTTGTTTGAAATGGGGGAACTAATTCCGAAAGGTTCGGTGAATAAATTTTAAGGGTGAAAATCTAGTACAATGGAAACATATATCTGTTTGATTGTAGATGGATTGTTTTATAATAAACTTCTATTCGATAAAAGTTGGACATTTCAGTGTCATGAAAATGTTTTTCCATATTCAAAAGTTTTCAAATATTTTCTAATTTTTAATATTTTATTTACTTTGAAAAAAAAACATAAGATTTACCTTTAGGCCTATTAAGAAAAAGAATGTCTTATAAAAAAAAACGAAAATAGTAAAATTATTTGTTTACAAGCAAATGATTGCAACGATTGTCAATAAGGGCATTATTTATTTTCAAAATGTAATCATCTCAATATCAAGCCAAAAGAAGCATTAGGACTTATAGAAATCACTTTTAAAGTTTCTTTACTTCAGTGCAAAGAAGAAAAATTAACCACAAACTGAAGTATCTATCTCCATTTAAAAAAAGCAGATGAATCTTTAAATTTTTCTTTTTGCTTCTAAAGAAATTATTTCCATTTTTCATTTCTTAACCGCATAATGGGCACAATGAAAATACAATTCTAAATGGTTATAAATAAAAAGAAAATTAGAAGGAAATATAAAAAAGGAACTGCTTTGAACTTTAGGAATTTTATGGATTTCAGTTATTTAATAAAGAAAGAAAGAAAGAGTTATATTGGTCTTCATTATGAAGCATATTTGGAAAACATCGACGGATTTAAAGAACAGAATAAACCTTACCAAAAATCTTTAAAGGGAAATTCTTATTTATGTTCCATTTTTAAAGCATTTTATTCATTAATTAAAGTATGCGTAAGTCACTGAAACCGAAATTTCTTAATAAAACGTCCCACATCGTAAACAAGTATACCTAATCCCAGATTATATTTAATTTAAAATCCCGAACACTTATAAAAATGTAAGCTACTCAATAACAGTAAATCAAACAAAGGGATTAACTAATTTTGCATCCACAAAATGCAAGAATTCACACCAACCCTATTCAATAATTTCAATTTATTTTCATTTTGGATAAAAGCCAGGCCCTTTTTGCCATTCGTTTTAATTCGTTCTAATGAGATCCCTTTTGAAGCGAATGTAAACAAAATTTTAACAAAAATGCACGTGACCTGTTTTGATGCAACACATTTCATGCAGAAGGATATTCAGTCCGGAAAATTTATTATATATATATATGTATGTATATAGTAAGAAGAATGTACAAAAAATTAAGTACATTCGTTGAATGGAAGATATCCTGTAAAAAGAATCGCTATTCAGTGAAGAAAATCTAAAGAAATGAACAATATTACAATTTTTGTGTAATCGTTTTGCAAACAGTTCCCTTCAAATAATGATGATAACTAGTTTATTGAAACAGAACAGGAGAAATGTGTGCACGTTTGTTTATCCTGATGACACTCCTGCTTGTATGGAATTACAGTGCATGTCACCATTTATAGGGAAAACTCGCTCTAGGAATGATTTCTATTATTTACAGGCCAAAATAAAAAAAGGATATATATATAGCTTACAATAATATTGATTCATTATATCTTGAAGCATGTCAGTTAAACGTGAATTACCTTCCGATGCAGACGATTTTTTTATAGGTTTTGGGAATGAATTAAATATTACGTACTTTTATTTCTTTTCAAAAGTGTTTATCCATTGTCAATATTCCAAGAATCGTTTGAATGCTTGTGGTTTTTCAAGAATTGATGAATGTATCAAAATCTGGACCGAACTCATTTTTCCCAAATTTTAAGAAAAGAAAAAATCTTCCGGCTAAATAGTTTGATTTACTTACTGAAGTGTAGGCAAAGAAAAATAAATTATGAAGAATTGAGATCTGGATTTCAATCAGAATCTCATCAGTTCCTAGAAACGAGTTCTAAACCAACTCGACCATTTCACACTGTCGATACTTATAATATTACCAATTTGCCTATTCTTTAGATAGATTCTATTGATTCAGTAGAGGTTGGGTCATTTTAATAATATACCCTAATTAAGCTCAGAAATTGGTAAGCCCTTCTGAATTCCCTTTTTTTACACTACACGAATCCTTCTTTCTTTATTATTGTCCTTGATTTGAAAATAATATACACCTAACCATTATTTGTATTTTCTTACTTTTCGGAAATGGATTTTCATATATTTATGTTTTGATTGAAATATCAACAATCGAAATATATGTATTTATAATATATAGTATGAATAAGTACCAAGATACTTCTTCGACAACATAAAATAAAGGAAACATAAAATCTATAAATAAAAGAATAGAAGTGAATTGTTTGGTTTTCAATTCAAAAAGAAAATTCATTTTTATTCAAGAAATATTACATACTTTTTGTTTTATTACTAGATTTTTAGTACATATTGTTTTTCCAATTCGAAAAAAGATATATTAAAAGTTTGCTGATTTGAAGACATGAAATCAAAAATTTAATTTCTTATAGATAGACCGTAATAAGGACAAACGATAAAAATTAATTCAATTTCACGTCCTAAGATGAGAATGATAATTTAATGAAGAGTTAATTAAACTTTTATTGTTCATTTCCAGTTTATTAAATTATGACTTATTCCCAAGATCTTAACTTTTTTAACTGTTACATGCTTTATGATCTTCAACACTATATAATATTATGTCGTTTATTGTCCTACATAATTCCCGAAAATATCTAGAAAAGCTTTCAACATGTATTTTTTCTATGCTAACAATAATTCTTTTTGTTTTATTTATCTTATTAACATATTCATTTAACCAGAACTTATAAAAACGACAATACTCTACATTGACATAAAAATAAATACCCTTTCCTCCAACCCTAAAAAAGCTTCTATGATAATCAAGGGAATTTCTGGAATGGATGTAATTTTTGGATGATTTATTTTTATTGAATTATTCTTAAGGGAATCATAATTTTGTTATGTCTTTTATAGAGTTTCGTATTTCTTAAAGAAGGTGTAGAATTTTCAGTATAAGAACTTTTTTATTATCAAATTCCTGTAAAATGTTGGTGACCTAAAATACACGAAATATCCTTCATTATTAAAGAGAAAGTTGTTTGTTGTGATGACACTTAAGGACTTTTAGTATTAAAATTTGATCTGTGATTGTTTAGTGAAGACATTAAACTACATTAAAAATGCAATAAGAATGTGAATCTGTTGTATTTAGTACAAATTGAAGACACCAATGTATGTCACTTTAAGAAAAACTTTTGTAAGGAATTTGTATCTGAAATTATTGCATAAAATCACTAAACCATATCAATAACGATATGTTAATACTACTTTGCTTTATAACTTACAAAAAACAAACAAAAAAACACCATAATTCATCAAAGTATCTCACATGATTCCTTGTAAATCTTATGGTCAAAAGTTTTTATCCTTTTCTCTGTATTAAGCCTTTTTAATTAATTATCCCAATTACGAAGGGAAAAATCTTTAGATTTTCTTTTTTTTGGATAATTAATATTGGTCAAAGAAAAGGTGTCATTTTAATATTTTATTTCACAAAGTAATTTTGTAAAATAGTACAAAAATTTAATTTGTCTAAAATAATTAATGAGAACGTAATTTAAACTTATAAAAAGCTTGTTTGGAAAATGAAATATCGGTTTCTTTAAGTTTTATGGTTTAAATTTTAATTAGAAGAAAAATTGGTTGTAAAACCATTTTAATATAGGCCATAACAAATGTGATGAATGTATATGGCTAATAATCCTAATTTTATTCAAGGATTATCCAAATAGGACCGATAGTACTATAGTTTGGAGCCTGAGATATTCGAAAAACGTAATGTAAATGTGTTCTTCGATGTCAAATCTAAGTGAATTAAATGAAAATAGGCTTTTTACGTTATTTCAAACGAAAGACTTTCCCAAAACCATAAAACGAGTTCAAGAAATACGGTTTTATTGACAAAATTATGACTTTAGGCAATTGTTATTCAGAACTTGATTTACATGAAACTTTTAGTAATTAAGAATTGTAATTAATTGTCGCTTTGAGGATAATTTTTTTCTAATGTGTAAAACTGTTCTAATATCCTTTATGATTTTTTTTTTGTGTTAAATTCCTCCCACTATATTCTTATCTTACTGTGGTGTCACAATAAAAACGTCAGAACCATATAAATACAAAAAGACAAAGTGTTATAATGCAAAAGGAACTATAACCTTTTAAAAAGGGTGTTCTTATTTGTAAAGAAGAAAAAAAAATATAGTGTCTTATATAAATTCCCTATTTTATATTTGTGATAAAAGGAAGTTTTCTTCTTGCAAAACAAAAACAACACACAACTAGCAAGTGAATCTCTGTTGAGAAGAACCCATATCAAATATATTATAACCCTTTCGTTTTATAATAGAAGCAAATATTTAAAAAAGAAAAAAGCATTACGGGAGATGCTTTTGCGTAAAGCGTACACAATAAGCTTGAGATCATACTGTCAAACAAAATGTTAAGGATTAGTTGAAAAGGCACGTGCTTTTAAACATTTTAAAGGAATTTAAAACTGGACCCAAATATAGGTAATGTCAATAAAATGTTTAATCATGAAACATTTAATATTTGAAAAACAGTACCGGTATTTATATGATAACAAAAATAGCAAATATGTATATGAGGTTATATAAAGGAAGAAGTTATCATGTACCATCAGGTATTTATTTAACTACTGAAAGGGTTAAAAATCAATGAGTTTTGAACACATGAATTGGAAAAAAAAATACAATTGCGATGGAGACTTTTAAATTGAAACTGAAATATTTTCCGAAATCATTTTTGTTCATAAAATGGATTTATACATGGTTTTCGTTATGTACAGGGTTTTTTTTGGATTCCTTGGACAAAAGAAAATAAACAAATCGGTGTCTAGGTTTGATAATTTGGTACCTTTCAGTCACATCCGTATTCTATTGTTGAAATGTACAGAAGACAAAAAAAAACACAAAATCTGAAATATAAAAGCGATACGCTTTTTTTCCATATACTACAGTTTTCCTGTAAATCCTGTGATTTATGGAAAATTCACCCTTTTCACATTCATGTTCGATAAAAAAAAAGAAAATGAAAACATGTACCTAACGTTTTATGGGATCTAGCCAAACTGTCCACTTGAATTCAATGAAAACAAACATTTGGGATATATGGACGTTCTCTGTTTGAAATGAATAGTCTTGTAGGTTCAATAATGGAAATCATCAGACTAAACTTTGTATATTCAACATAAAATTCCCTATAAAAAATTTATAATAAATGGTGTTACTTTAAAGAGGTCTAATTATGTTCATCTATCGTATTTTACACCACGAATATGTTTTCCATGAAGTAAAGGATCGGGTAGATCAAGACGGAAGCCATATTTATTGATACGAGAATTTATTGAAATCAATCCAAAATTTGATAGTCTATTTATATACACCATATTTAGTATCATCTTATTCCTAAAAATTCCGTTGTAATTGTTCTATGTCCCATAAATAAGATAAAATCTAACAAGAAGAACAGAAAATTTTATCTTCCCTTCAGGGTGTACTTTTTTCCTTGCCTTTTTTCTCATTTTTCTTTTTAAAAGGGAATAAACTAATTTAAATATTTTCCATATAGAAATGGTAAAAGTTGTCATCAGTTAACCACAACCGAAATGATCTTCGAAATGGATGGATTAACTGTGACAAAACTTAAATCAGAAATGATAACAGGAATAAAATTGTATTTGACTTGAACAAATCTCCTAAACAAACTTTTCTTTCCTTAGTTTTGTCCTTTTTTTTTCTTTCGGTTTAATTAAAAAGGATAATCATTTCTTAAATGTGTCTGAAATTAAAAATCTAGGATTTTAAACCAAATAAAAAATGAGTTGCATAAAATTATGAGGAAGTAAGGAAATGGGGAAAAAGATTTTCATTTCAAAGATATTTATGAAAAGTTTTCCATTTTGATTTCGGTATTTTTATTTAATTGGTAATGAAATATGAATTTTAATAGAATATTATGAAATTGAAAGATTCCATGGAAGTTTTTAAACATACCAAAAATATTTCATTATAATTGAGTCATAAATTACATACAATATCGTTTTTTTTTGCTATATAAAACTACTTTTACAATATATAAACAATGTTAAAATCCATTTCTAGTTCATCCTTTTCAGTTTTATTTTATAAAAGGAATTCTTGCTTTTAACATTTCCATACACGAGTATCAACGTTTTTAGTTCAATTTCATATTGCAACTTTGTATGTGAATTATTAATAAAAATAAAAATGTGATTTCCTCCAAAAAATGTACAGACAACTTTTCAAAGATTTTCTCTACCCTCCCAAAAAAAAGGATTTTCAAAAGTTTTTTCTATAGTATTTCTTGAAAAAAGTGTAGGCGTCCACATACAAGAATCTATTTATCTTTTTCAACTAAAAAAAAAAAACGATTTTTCATCTGCATAGTGTAGTTTAAATTGTTTGCATTTCCTATATAAATCCTTTTATGGTACACTATCATGACTCTTATGTCGTTTACTCAGTAAAAGTTTGTACAGCATATTGAAAGGAAAAATGAAAATAAGATATTTGATTAATATGTAATGTTATACTTTAGTTTGGGTAAACAATTTTTAAAGAAAAAAAACTATTCGATTTTAGTAGGTTAATAAGACATTTGAAAAAGGATCAATATAGAACATTGAAACCACTTTACATCTTGAAACTAGAAAAATTGTCCCATTGAAGGTTTTCCTAAATTCTATTAATCATACGAATTGGCGACGTATATTCTTGGAACTACTAAATCTTATTACATTTTACATTTCATGTTGTTTAAAGGGCAATAGCCAATCGACTTCATCATTGTGTAAGTTCTATCTTTAATAGTACAATAATAATATCCATTTTAACAGTTCTCTGTTGATACATGGGAAATCTTATCAGAGGTTCAAACTATATTACTTATATTTGATTGGAAAATTATATATTGTACAAGTCTCTTCCAAAATTCTAAAAAAAGGCTATCATAATTTAATTCGAATTATTCAATTTATTACCAAAATACAAATTATTATTATTGAAAATTTTCGTGACATTTATGGCAAATTAAAAAGTATTAAATATGATAAATTTTCAAGTTCCATTACATATTTTAAAGTAAATGTTTAATGGAGACCATCATAAAATCCAATAAAAATAATTTTCATTATTAAACGATCTAATTCAATGGTTTTTATATAAGGAAATGATGTACATACAGGGAAAATTGGGCAATTTTCTTTTCCATACAATATAAGGTAAACCATACAAACATAAACTGCTATAAAATAAAAATTTTGGGCTATATTACAGTAAATGAGACCAATTAAACTTCCTTTCTCAAAGACTTTATGATCTTCATTAATAACACCAACTAGAATATATGACTTCGGCATACAACAGTCAGAGTTTAGAAAACATTCTTTAATTAAGAAATATAATAATTAACCTTATCTTATCGACAGGATACGTTCAGAAGAAGTTAATATTCTGAGAATTGGGCAATTTAAATTTTCTATGATGATTTAGTATGATTAGAAATTTTTTATGTTTATTCTTCTTCTTCTTATGGCATTACAGCTCGGGGTGAGCTTTAGCTTTAGGTTTATTATGGTATATAAATAATAAAAATTTTTAGGAGAACATTTTAACTAATTACTTTCTCTTCTTTTCATCATAAGTGATCTTAGATATTAGATTGGTCCTTGGCCGCGATTTGTAGTAATTTTCTACTGTTTCCCTAACGTTTCCCTTCTAGTCCTTTAAGTTCTTCATATTGAACGCTTGACATTCTTTTTGTATATTTATTATTTGGTGTGTATTCAATTCGTATGTTGAGTAATATTACTGGATTATCTCAACTGCATCCTTTTGCATATCATCCACTTATAGGGAGAATGGATAAATGAACATTTTTTACAAATTATACAAGTACGTACTTATAAACAGTTAAATTAAAATTATGGTAATATATAAAAGACGTTCGAATTAATTGAAAAAAAAAATAATTTTCTTTAGTTGTATGGAATTTAAAATTGAATTACATCATTAGTAACGATTTAATGAAGCATTAAATTTACGTTAGCAAACGTTGAAGAGGTAAAACTATAACATAACTTTTGCAACGAACATATTATCGTCAAAAAATTCGAGGCTTTAAAGAGGATGTGTAGAGGAAGTCTTGATAAGTGCTCCTTTCTACAAGTTGAAAAGCTAATGAGTTCTTGAAAATTATCCCAAAAGTACTTAGCATTTTCTAGTGTTTTTAATTTGAAATCAAAATCGAATTTAGTTTTTTCTCTTCATATAAATTTGGAAATATTAACTTTTACTTTATTTACTATTATTTAGTAGAAAAGTGGTGTTTAGTATGAAACTTTACTCAAATATAATTACCTCAAAGTTAACAATATTTTCCATTTATAACAATTATGTCGATTAAAACAAATAACAACTTCATATCGTCCGAATAAGGGTATTATTTGATTTTCATCTTGTTATTAGTGCAATGTTTCTGTATAGACAAAATATATCATCTACTTTATGCTCAGGTTTCAAAACAGATGCCTAAAACTACCGTGGTATTGAAATATGATCCAGAAAACATATTTATGATATAATTCTCTTGTACTTTTGCTTATAGCATGTATAATGAAGGTTGAAATTTGAACATCCTAAGTGTTCTTTATTAGAATAACTGAATAATATATTCTAGGTGAAAGGTCAAGGGTAAAGTGTGTTAGTCTCCAAATAATGACAGAATTTCCATGTAAATCAAATTTGTAGATTTCTAGCAGGACTTCTATGTCAATTTTATCTTTCACATAAAATGGCTTAAAATGAAATGACAGTGAGAAATGATTAAAGTTGAAAACTTGTATATGAGGCATACTAATGTTGAAAGAGGGTGATACTATATAATTTTATTCTGTTATGTATACTTCTATATTTTCATATACAATTTTGTATTCCAAACGTTATCTTGGTAATTCATTTGAATAGTAATTCAAGCAGATAATCTGCAATTGGTGTTGGATAATCTACAGTCACCCCTTCTAACTCAAACCAAACAAAAAAATAGGGGCAAATTTTTATAAGGGAACTATGATGGAGACTGGTGTTATGAAAGTGTACCTAAATAATTTAGTCACGTACTGGAACTACCTGTAGAACGTGCGTATATGTGTCTATATTTATCGAATATAAATTATATTCGACTTTATAGTATACATTTCATTAAAATCAATATGTTACTCGATACATGCCTCTTGATTAGCTTTAATTAGGTTTGAATTTTTGTTATAATCATTATTTTTTTCGTGGTGGATATTACTGAACCAAATTATTATTTATCTAATCAATTTGTTTTTGAAATATAAAATTAATTTAATCCATATTTAATATTTTATTCAATAAATAATTTTGTTTTAATCCTGTTTTGAATAAAATCAGTTTTAATTAACTATTTCTGATATAAGTACTACTGAATTCAAAAAATTTCGCAACACCGTGTCCTTCGATCTTCCTGGGGTTCTCAGAAGTTTATTCCAACTTATGTGTTTAAAAAGACTAACTACATATATGATTTTAGTTTGTGTTTTTTGTATGAAGCAATTCACAGAAAACGACTAGAATTATAGCAAGTAAATTTCTATTCTAAAGTCCATGCTTGTACATGGTTTTCTCCCGAAAACTTAATAAATACATACAATGCCATAAGTAGTGTATCTATTTGATATGCCAATCAGGTGACTTTTCTTCTTTAATAAAATGAGACCGCCTATTGAGTGGACACCGTTTTTAGTCCGTAAAAACTATGAAAGAAAATTCTCTGAAGGAACTAAAAGCTGGTCCCAACATTGAACTTCAGTGCTTCTTTGAAAACCGTTAAGAAAGTTGGTACAACATTTTTCTATCCTCAGGGGAGTACTTTGAAGAGGACAAAATAAATTTGGAAAATAAGTAAATAGTTTAGTGTTTTATTTAATAAGCTTCAACATCAAAAGTTTCTTTAACATAATAGTATATTATCGAAATTTACGGGTTTATTATGCATATGAATCCTTCATATTTGATGTACTTTCATAAATGTTAAGTGTTTAATAGGTTTTAAAAAGACACATTATTTTTAATGGGTTTACCTTCAAAAAGCTTTGATCTTTCAAAATTTAATTTTCCATACCTGCTTTTTTGTAACTTGTCCCGTCATATTTTCGTATGCCATTAAAATTTTGTATTTTAATTATTAAATAAAAAAATAAAATGTATGCTAAAATATTATACATTTTTTTTTACCTTTGAAAATAATATACAAGAAAATTTATGTTTGAAATTTCACCTTAATTGAGTTGTTTTCCAAAATTCAATTTGCGTAGAAAAAGCTTTTCAATTTTCATTATTTGAAATGTAATTTTATTCAAAAATGTAACAAAATTAATTAAAAATATTATTCTACACAATTTAATTACTATTTTTGTGATTCAATTGATTTTTCTTCGTGTTGGTGAAAATGTTTATTGATTGTATTTTAAGAAAACTTAATTAAAAAAATGTCAAATAAAATTAGAGAGGAAAAAAACTTTTCTTTATAAACTTTTTAAATATTACCAAACATATTATTTGAAATGAAAAAGCTTTATCGAAAATGAATTTTAAATTTTCATAATAGAATATCCTGATTGAAACCCCAATTTGTGTTGAACCTTTATGCAGGAGTTAGTAGAACATTTTCTATGTGAATACCTTCTTCAGAACGAGACTTATTACAAAAAAAGGAAAAATTAGCCAAACTGCAGCTAACCAGTATGTTGTCCTTCATTAGAAAGATAAGGCTGTTATGGAGAGGGAGCTGGCCTCAAAAAGTACCAATGAGGACATACAATGTACTCGCGTGTAAAACTCCACAAACAATATAATACAATACAATACTACTAAGTACTAGAATTTGTTTATTAATAGTAAAATAAGTAAAAATCTGATTTACTCGGAAAAAATTAATATTTATTTCTGTTGCACTAACACAATTGTCCCCTAAAAGAAAATGATAAATAGCTAAAGAGAAGAAGCTTTGAAATAATATATGTTTTTATTGAGAGAATCACTCATTGTAACAAATTGTAAAATAAAACCAGGGCGGGAACAAAATGTCGTATAATTGTAAAAATAAATGCAAGGTCACGGATCAGTTTTGACCTCTTCTTGGGAAGTGATTTTAGTGTTTACTTATGCAGTGCTTTAGTTACCTGAGAAAGTACATATAAATTTACAAATCGAGTGAATACTTTTGTTTCGAAAAAGTCCAGACCTTTCATTCTTATTCTATACAAAAACTTATATGAAAACCGCCAGTCTTCTTCAGTGTTATATTAAATAGTTTCACTTTAATTTTTAGTTATAGATTTTCTTGAGGTAAATTTAAAAATAATATTTACTTTAAGTTGTTGAATTGATTTTGTATGGAATTTTATTTAAAAAAAAAAAAAAACAAATATAAATTCAATTTAATTAATGAAATTCAAATTATTATACATTTTATATAAATTTTAAATAAAGGCATTTCTGTTTACATAAATTTCTTTAACTATGAATTTAATCAATATTTATTTTGCAGTATTTTTAATTTGCATATAAAATGAGTATGATGATACGTTTCACGAATAATTAAATTACCAATTAATTAACATTAATTATGTATGGAAACCCTATCGCACATTTAATAATTATATTAAAAAAGTTTCTAATTTAATAAATTATATTAAATTTTGTTAATAAATATACTTTAGAGTAGTACAATGGAAAATTCATTACACACCTAATTAATTTCAATGATTTTTCATTTCAATACATTTTCCCATTTAAATTTTCAAAATAGTCATCTTTAATTTAAAGATCACAAATGACCACAATCTTTGATATGTTCTGATCTTTGAGAATTAAGCGATACATGATTTCAATCTCATATCCCACAAAATGGATACAAACTTCTAATTAAAGTGTTTCGTTAAAATATCGGTTGTGGTTGAGGTTAAATATTTGTATTTGAGAATATATATGCATTCAAAACAAGACAACAAAAATGTCTAAGATTCTACAAATTTAAGAAAAATATCTAAGAAAAATAAAATTCATAACCTGTTCCGAGAGTGTAAAAAAAATGGATTGTAATCTCAAATCGACATCCTGTTTACAACTAACAAACATCCTCTTTATGATGTTCTTATAATTTCCTTTTTGCTTAAACAATATTCAAATCTGCGACCGAAAAAGAGTTTGGGTATTTCATGTTTTATCAACAAAATGAAAAATTATTTATTATCAAAAATATCGAAAATTAAATTTAATATTACCGCGATGACGTATGAGAAAGAATTCATAAATTTAGAATATAAGAGATATTCCAATTTTTGCTAAGAATCTTTTCGTAATAATCTGCAAAGGAAGAAAATGATGACCTGTCTTCTTATTTTCTAAATCCTTGACATGTATAATAAAAGTCTTTTTCAATATGTCATCATATTATCTGCAATTTAATACTCTCTCACCTTTGTATATGGGATTATCAGAATGCCTTTTTCTTCATGTTAATCCGATTTTCAGATCAATTTTTACATCTCCGACAAGGAAGTATATAAACGCACAATGAAAATACTTTTTATATATTGTATAGAAAATTCACACCATCCAAAAAAGAAGTAATTATGAAAAGAAGCTTATCTTTAAGTTCATATATATGTAGTTTAATTTCTTATAAAAATCTTCTATTTATTTTCAGGATTTGTTATGAGACTTCATTTTATGTTAGAAAAATTTTCATAACGTTTAAAATTAGTTAAAATCTACTTTTTAAATACAAATTGTATTAAAACTAAACTAAATTGAATTAGGAAAAATTTAGGAAATTCATTTTTAAGACTATTTTATCCGAGAACTAAGAAGTTTTCATTTCAGGTTTTATTGTGTATTCAACTATTTAGTTCTTGTGCTCTTTAGAAAAACACATTCTTTCTGTTTACTTAGTTTATTGAAAGGAATATACTAAAGTAGTTTTTCCTTCTTTCATTTATAAGAGACTTACCCGAAGGAAGTTTCTAAAAATAGAAAAAGTTACACCGAGTTGATAAGAATAGAAAAATCTATACAATGTTATCAAAGCTTTTTATTGAAACTATTTCCTTCTATGTCTTAAAAACACCCGTATAATAAGTATAAGACATGGACTTTGCTTAGAAACTGTTTTGGATGGACTTTTTCTTTTATTAGGTAAATCGGAAAGTAATGACAATTCTTTTTAATGCGACAAAAAATGTATTTAAACAAAAATTGTATAATGTTATTCTCATAAATATTTTGCATTGTTATCTATGATCCTTCCTCGACAGAATAGGCAGTTTTTAATAACTCTATTGTAAAATTCTGATGGTTTTTCATTAAAATATGACAATTATACATTTTTTATTTCGGAGCAAATGTTCCATCATCTTAAGAAGGTTACTCACTTTTCTCATCCTTAGTAACGATACTTCTCAGAAACGGATCGGTTTCACGTCTGGACAATAAAGATGAATAGATGGTTATTCTTTGTTCTAAAGCCGTTGGAGAAAATTCGTCCGGCTTCCAAATTCCTTATCTATTTTTACTGAGATTTTTTAAATGATCCTTCACTGTTGACCCATGGACAACTGATATCTTGTGACAATTCCTTGATTGTTTTACGTAGATCGGACT
The DNA here is from genome assembly GCA_963422695.1 of Xylophagus ater. NCBI lineage: Eukaryota > Metazoa > Arthropoda > Insecta > Diptera > Xylophagidae > Xylophagus > Xylophagus ater. The sequence goes on along the minus strand of OY730486.1, from coordinate 5,615,014 downwards.
GCACTAATGAGTTTAGAGTGTCAACATTGCTTTTAAGAGTCTCCCTCATTTTGGCTTGTCTTTTAACTCCCTGTCACCACTTTTGAACCATCTACAGCACGGCATTTCTTTCCTTATATATTAGTAATTAAATTGCAATTTACAGAATTAGAAATCGTTTTGAATTAAAATCTTTGTTTCGGTGTTATTTATTCTCTAACAGAAAATTGCGTTAAGTATATAAGATTTACTTGTTGAATTTAATTTTTAAAGAAAAACATATCCTAACAGAATAATAATACATTCAATTTTGAATATATTTAATTAAGTTTTAATTAAATTGTATTAAAATGAAGAAAATTAGTCGAAGAAATCTGAATTAGATGAAAATTTCATTAAAAAAACTCGAATTACTCATTTAAATGAACATTTATAAAGATTTAAAGATTCAGAACAGAATTTTAGTTCGTTATAACAAGCATAACGTCTTTAATTGATAAGAAGAGACTGATTCAACATTAACTTCGTATGCTTATGCATAATTTGAAACACGTACTATGGATATTTTTGACGTAAAAAAGGGACGAAGCATTGCAGACGATTTGCCTAGAATTGAAAGAACCAAGGAATGGAACAGTCGGTTACGTTCTTATAACGTCTACAATAACGTTTAAATATCAACAAGGATATACAAGATATATTTTAGCTCAGTCTTAAATACTGTACTTTAAGGACATCAATTTTATGACTTCTACTGCTTCAAATAAATCTCCCCTTTTTGTCATTTAAACTGCCCGAAGGGTAAATTTTATCAAACATCAACCATTTCATTCGAAGGCAATATCCGGTTCATTTCGAAATTTTTTGTTTTTAGGTAGAATGCGTTGGATCTATTTGACTTTCCTCTATTTCTAATTCTAAATTCGTTATTTAACTGAATATTGAAATGAATATCGCCTTTTAATACGGAAAGGAATCATAGAAGATGAGGCTAATTTAAAGTCTCCCCTATTTTCCAATTTTTCAAAACAAATTTAAAATTAATTTAATTAATTTGGATGGGGAATCGATGAATAACTTTGTGATTTTGAAAATTCTTCATATCATTAAATAGTTTTCAGATTCAAATTTTGCACTCATTTATTGAAGTGAAATACTTCTATGGGGGCGGGGCGTTTAGCAAAAATTATGTAACGATTTTGTGTGACGAAACGTTACATTACAAAATATCTCATTATATGGACGTCCTAGACGATTACAATGTTCGGCAATATTGTGGAAGTTATAATGAGGAATATTTCCGTCGAAGACCAAATAGTTCTATCTGCCACCGTATTGGCGCTGTGGTCGATACAAATTTTTTAACTTTTTATTTGGAAAAAATCAACGGAACGCTAACTTTGTAACGCAGCGTCACATGTCACATCAGTGTAAGCTGACTAACAATCGTGTCGTTTCTGTGCATAAGGCTGGCGCATACGAATATTGCATAGCGGAAAGTGGTCAGCGCATCTTACACACATTAACGGGCATCGCTTCTTACTACAGCTACAATAACTCCGGGTAAGAAACGTTTGCGAGTCGACAATTCTGACCAATCACAACACGCTGACAATGCTTTCATGCGAACGCCTATGATTATTTGCAGAACGGACGCGGGCACGGAGGGCTAGGCAACTTGCTCAACAAGTGGAACAAATGCAACTCGCTGACAAGGTTTCGACGAGTACGGCTATGACTGTTGCAGAACGGATACGGGCATGTAAGGCTAGGCAACTTGCTAAACAAACGGAAAAAATGCAACTCGCTGACAAACCATAAAGAAAAGCTTCTATTTCACTTCTGCAGTGTGGTCAAAAGCACACTTCCTTTTTTTGCCATTTAAAATTTTATATATTTCAAAATTCAAACTAAAACAATGTTAAAATTCTGAAATAACATTTATTTTTCTCACTAAATCAGTTCCACAGTATCGTATTCTATTCTTGAAATGAAAATTTATTTCCATTCTATTAAAAAACAAAAATAAGAAACAACTGAAAATCGTACAAAATTCACTCACGTTTTATATACTTTGTTGCAGGAAAATTGCTATCTACTAACTCTAGTCCTTAATTTTTAATTAAGTGCACACCAGGTAAATTCTGAACAATTTCCACCACATGCTGCTTTAGAATAACATAAATTTCAATTAAAATTCAAGAAGAAAAAAAACTTTAAAGGAGTTTCAAAATGTATAGATTGGAATTTGAGCTGGAAATACGTTTAAAGGATTTTTTTAGATAAAAGATTTTCATACATATACAATTTTTTGAATATTTTATTTTCATGGTTTCATTAAAACACGTCGAATAAATAAATTTAAGGTAAACAAAAAAGGTTTCTTTTCAAATTTTTGTTTTTAACTGGACTTAAGTATTTAATTATTAAATAAATTCTCGTTAGGTTAAGAATTTTTAAAAACAATTTCATATTTTTCAATGATCTTATGGAACAACGTTTTTCAAGTTTACCTTAAGCTTAGAATTTAAAGGCTTTAATTCTGATCAAATTTAATGTGAATACCTGTTTGCTATTTGCTATATGCTACATGATTCTTTAGACTGCACTTAAAGAAAAAAGTTAGTGGTCAGGACAGGGTTGAGAAGCTGTCCATTTTTAAAAAAGTTGAAGGGATATTCTTCTGGGTTCTGAAGTCAATATAAACAATGTTCCGAGCCATAAATTGAAGTACTTTCTAACGAGGACAAGACTAAGGAATACGTAAATCTTTTTGTTATTAAACAAAATTATTCTATCACAAGTTATCAAATTCAAGAGAAGTTAAAAAATTTTTTCAAATTAGAGAATTGGCTTCTGAACGGATCATTTGAAGAACTAAGCATTTTAGCTGTTCTGCTCAAAACACAAAACTATTTTGGTCAATACTAGCAATTATTTTTAAATTAGAGCTAAAACTTTACATAGAATTGGCTTTTAAGCTATTTTTTGTAAAATTTAAGACAAAATTCATGATTGGAAACTCAAAGAAGGGGCATATATAAGCTGAAAAGGATTGTATATGTTACTTTCTTAAAAAAAACTCCTAACTACATCGGTCAATTTTCTCATTATTTGGGATGTGTTGTGATGAGGAAATTGTAAGGATTTCTAGTATTTCATAACTAACAAAGTATTTATAACTAACAAAATTGAAATAAGGTGATAGAAATCAACTGAAAATTATGAATTCTTCTCTGTCAAAAAGTGCCAAGTACAGATCAAGATTAAGTTGAAGTAAAAATTTCACTAAAAAATTTGAAAGAATGCCAAAATATTTTGTCGTATAATAGCTATTGGAAAATTGAAATCCTGTACCTACTCCCATTGTAAACATACTTGTTTAACGAAATAACAGAACATTTTGCCATGCTTACAAAACTCGAAATCAAATCATAAACTCTTCCGCATTTTTTTCTTGCAGTTTCGCCTCATTTAAAATATTTTAGACTTTTTGTTGTTTGGTTTTCATTAGAGAATAACTTCTAATTATTTTGATTACATTATTCGTGACTAAAATATAATTTTCCATCATGTGAAAATTTCAAAAGGACTGATCCACCTTCATGAAAACTCGCATTCCCAGGTGTGATGTAATTACAAAGAAAATTGTAACAAAATTATATTTATTGTTGTACAGCAAGCTAACAAGTAAATTGTTATGAAAGACACAAATGAGAAACCAACAAAATAACTCCTGCAGTGAATGGGTTCTGTGAACAGATTTCTAAGAAAAATAATTAATTTTTAATTACAAACTGAATTTTCATCTAATTTAATTCATTTTCTTTCGTAAGGATATAATTGTCCTGGACAAAAGACAATATTTTTCATACCGTACAAGTTTTTAATATCCAATTTTAATCATGTAATCTGGTTAAATTTTTCACGTTACCATATGCCCTTAAAATTACTATCTGTATTCGACATTAGATTATTGTTCATATGACTCGGATGTACATAACCAAAATTTCCATAATTTCTAGAAATTTAATATTATGTTTAATATGTGTGAGAAACATGAAAGAATTACACGATATACATAATCTACATGATCCAGGACTATACTATTTTCTATATACCAAAATTGTGGTGAATGTAAATAATAAACTGGAAGAATGGTTGTACGAAACTCTATAGTTAAAAACTAATTTTGAACTAAACTGCATGTGTGAACATATTTTATTGATCCTCGTGTATATTCATATAGCACATCGATTATAAAATTAGGAACAAAAGGGTTTCCTATATCTAGTAATATTCGTTTTATGAAAACCATAACACAACAACAAATCCAGAAATTCGGATAAACTTTATGCTAAAGAATATATCTAAGAGTTATTAGATAAAAGTTTGTTTTATTGTTCGATACTCGCGTGGATAACTAATTACAAAACTCGTGCGAAAATTATAGAAGAATTTATTTAGAAAATAGACTTTATTTATTGAATGGATTATTTTATTTATGGAAAATTGAAAATTAAGAAAAATAAATAAAAGTTATTTAGTATGAATGGAAATATTAAAGGTAATCATATAAAATGAATTTGTATCATATTCTTAAAATCATGCAAAGGTATTTTGCATTTGAAAATTAATTATATATATATATATATATATATTATATATGTATCCTGATACATGTATCTGGTAACATGCATCTTGAATCATGTGAGTGTTGTTTTTGTATGAAACTGTACTCGTCAGATGTGACTCTTCTATACTTTCAATCGCTAGGGGTGACATTTTCTTTAAAAATCTTAAATTCTTTTCAATTTGATTTTATTTACAAAAACTGAACTAATTTAGGAAAGTTGTTACTTTAATATCAAATAAAAAAATACTTCCTGAGATCAAAAATCTTGCAGACGATGAACCAGACAAGAGATTGAATGTTTTAAATCTGAAATCAATTGGAAGTAATTTCTTCATCATGGTTCAATAAACTTTTTGTAAAGAAAAACTTCATTTATATTAAATATTATTGAATTTGAATTAAAGAAGGATGTAGTGTTCCTAAATATTTCACATTTTATATTTTTCCCGTTTTTTAAAGAAAAAACTTAAAACTTTAGATTAAAAAGTTTTCTTACTAGTATTAAAAATCAGAAGTGAGAATGTTATTCAAATATCCTCATAAAAATGAATAATCCAAATAACTTGGAGTAACATAAATACATATATATACATTCATTGCATACTTTTCTCTTTCCAATAATCCTAATTCAATCCGAAATCATAAGCCAAATTGTCTTGTAAATGAATGCAAAGACAGGAGGTGATGAATCCCCTTAAGTGACAAAATCTTTAGGTCTTTTTTCCTACCATCCTTCCATTTTAGCCGTGCCTAAAGAATCATTCGTACATTAGCAGCCACCATAATAAAATTTTGATTCATTCGAAGCATGAGTACACCGCGAATCATTTGTGTTTTTCCTTGGGGGAATGGTTTGATTTTAGAATTCCTTCTTATTTTTACGAAAGTTTAACAATTCGAAACAATTTGAATTGCAAAAACCAACAACTCAAGCCTATGAAGATTTATTACCAAGAATTTGATTTGAAAATGGAATTTCTTAAATGGTAATAAGGATATGGAATGGCCTCCGGTAGTGGTGTTTTCTTTTCTTGACTTGAATGAATCCTAAGGAAATGCATGTAACGTTGGAAATGTATTTAAAATGTCAAATTTTCCCACGTAAAATTACACATACAATTTAAAGGGAAATAACAAAAGTTTAATAGCTTACAAAAAGTTATGTAAATAAATATTGCTAATGGAAAATTTCGCGGAATTCAAAAATCCCGAATAAAAGTTTGAATCAATAGTTATAAGAAATTTGTACAAAATTGAAATTTCTCAAAGACAACTAAAAATCAATGTTCTATCTTTTCCGTATTTAGAAAGTTTTTTAATTAATTTTCTAAATTTTAAGGAGTAAATAACGTGAAGTCTTTTGAAAATTGTGTTCTCCCTTTTCTCGAAATTTTCTTCTCAACATAATTTTAAATCAATAAAAAATAGATTTTTTTTTGAAGCGAAAAGGACTTTTATTAAAAAGTCATTCTTTTCTGTACAAGAATTTTATGTTCGCTTTATTACGAGTACAATGGATATAAATATTTGTTCGCAACGTTTTTTAGCCGAAAAATATTGGCACAAGAGATTCCTATTAAATCATAATATTCAAAAAAATTTCATATATGTCCCTTTATATGTCGAAAATGTATAATCTAAAGCTAATGTTTAACCCTTAACTAATGCCTTAAGAAAAATGAGGTGGTCGACTTTCCCATTTACATTTTATTTTGATTCCTGAATATTGAATCACCTTCTTTTGTACTTTGAAATATCATTTTTCTATTCAAAACTCAATTTCAGGAAATGGAAAATTCAATTTGAACTTTATATATAGACGAAATTTCGAACTCAAATATCCAATTTTATTTTACGTTTTTTGTCAATTTGGAATTTAAGAAATAAAGTAGTTTATTTATAAAATATTTCTATTTATGATGCAGTTGCAGAAATCGTATATTTGGCAGGAAATTTATCGATGCTTCAAGTTTAATGTCAAGCATCAATTTTCTACGATACTTTATCAATAAGATAAGCGTTAGTATAGAAATTTTCAAATGTAATACAAAATTAAGATACAAGGATCAATTATGAAGTAACTAACTGTTTTGGTAAAAAGTGTAGATCCATTTTCTTATTAGAAAAACTTTTATTCAAATCAAAACTCAAAATAATTTTCCCCCGAAAATCAAAAAGGCAAAAAGAAACTTTAGCTTTTTCTACCATAATTTATTCTTCCAACAATTTGACAAGAATTACCGCAGTATAAACAATTTCATTAGTAAGTGAATTTGAAATTTACATAAGATTTTACGACATCTTGCAAAAAAATCCTTTATGAATATAACTATGAAAATTGTGGTAAAACATCTGACTGGCGCCGTAAACAATTCTCCCAAAAACATCAAAATCTTATACCAAATGGTTTTTGAGGTCATTTCGACAAGATGTTTCTACAATAAACTCACCCATTTTCAATCCAACAGGATTTTAAGGACAACAGTTTGAGTTTGATCATTGATTTTTATAGTAGTTTTTTTCGGTTTTATTCTATTTGATTTGCGATTGGAATTTTTGTATTCGCGAATATTTAACAACAGAAACTCAAGAGGACAACAATTGACATCATTTTTTTTTATATAAAGGGAAGAGAATTTTTATTCCAATTTAATGGATTTCATAAAAATCCCGAAGTTTCATAAACTTTTCCACTACAAAAAAAACCAAATTTTTGTATATATAGTTATAAAAAGGATCAAAAATTACATTTCACTTTTAGTTTTTCATTATTTTTTTTTTGTTTAATTGAAATTTGATTCTGACACTCAATTTTTGCTGTTTTTTTCTTTTTGAAAATCGTGGTGAAATTGAAATCAATTTATTTTTGCAATTAATTGACCCCTAGTTAAGCTGAAAAGGCTTTTAAAATTTGTATAACAATTTCAATTGTAATATTTTCAGCTTCAACAAAAGAAATTTTTTATAGTTTTTATTTCGCGGAATTGTTAAAGCTCAATTAAAATACATTACCAGTGTAGAACACCAGAAATATGTTATCGTACTATAAAAATTTGTTTCTAAAGGAATAAAGTATTTGACATTTAGTATACCGCTTTTTAGTCCATACAATAGTAGTAATCCTCCAAAATGCATCCTGCAACATGCATCAAATCAAAATTTGTCTTTTAACTTTCATTTTCACTCTACATCTACATTTACATCTATGTATATCTCAAGAGAACTTTAAAATCAGCAGCCTAACACACTTTTTTGGCTATGAAAACTATCTGCTTTTATCTTGAAATAAGAATTGACCAAGAAATCGTATAATATCATTTTGTATGAGATAGTTTCCTTTTCTTTTTTTTTGCTTGGAAAGATTTGCATCTATCAGATAAAAAGTTTTATTGAAGATTCATTTCTCCTCGTAAGCAGTAATAAACTTTTGTTTGGCGCCAGATGAGTTTATCAAAACTGTTTTTTTCTTCTTTCTGAAATTTGAAACATGTTTCTTAATAAAACAAGGAACATAAATAATATCATATATTCTTATATTATCAACCAATTTAATTTGCGAAGTAATAAATTATGATTATGTTGAAGAATCCTCAAGAAAAATAACAAACAAGTAGCCTAGAGAAGAAGGTTGCGTCTGCGATTCAACCATTAATCATAATAAAAAATTCGAATCAAATCGAAGCAAAACATAAAAGTCGTAAGTCAATCAAAATGTTATATTTTTTATATTTTATTTGGTGTAAATATGATATTTTGGGGCCTTTATACATGGCTAATATGGTTTTAATATTATGTCATTAGAAAGATTTTGTTATAGATGTAGAAACAACGATGATTAATTTATAAAATAAAAACACTTTGCAAATTTATGTTCTTTAATTCTCTTTATTTCTTCTTATTTTTGCTATTTTTATTACTCGCTTAATCGCGGTTGTCCATCGACTGACTCGTAACGCATCATCTTACTTCTTACATTTATCATGCAAACCACTTATCTGCATGATTCACATTTTACTTAGACCTTTTCTTAGTCTAATGTTAAGTCAACATCCGCTTAACATAAGACTATCATGTAGACTTCTTGTTTACCTGGCTTATGTTTATGTAGGCCTTACTTTATCATACAACTGAGTCTACATATTACATCTTATCCATCTTAACTTGGCCATCCTACATAGATGATGAAAAGATTTAATAAATTTTGTGATATATTCTCGGATTTATCATAAAAATTCATTTCTCTTGAACTACGTACTAAATCCATATTAAGCTTTAATCGGAAAACCTTAACATTTTCATATCATATTTATTTATAAAATTTTCTTCTTAATTGAATTTCCGTTTCACATCGAAAATGGTGTTGCGTTTTTTGAAACAATAAATCTGAAATAGAATACCATAACCGAAAAGTATTACTCAAGACCTGTCACTAGATTTAGAAAATTTCACATAGGTACTTTTCGTTTTTTTTACGGAAAATTATATGTTCATATATAACCGAAAAAGGGAAAAGAAAATCCGTGTAAAATGCCTCCAAAAATTTGTTTCCATATCATATCCGATTCAGTTTTCCATAAATAACTTTGAGGGTAAATATTTTCTTGTTATTTCTTTGACGTAAGTATGAGGAAAATTTCTCAAACTCCCTTTCTCTCAAAAAAGAAAATATTACAACACTAAAAGCTTTTCGTAATTTAGACTACAAATAGAAAGGTTTTCAACACTTTGAGTTTCCGTTATAAACGAATAGAAATGTTTTTCATCAAGATGGAATATGATTTTGATAGTTTGTTGTTTTGAAAAATAATGAATTATTGGGTAAGGAGGGTAAAAAAACACGAAAGCTCAATATCAAAACAAAGCTTTCCTTATAGTTTGTACTTCGAGTAAATATAATAAACAAAATAAGAAATATTTAAAGAAACTAAATAAATAATAATAACTTAATAAAAAAGAAATACTCTGTTAGTTATTTCTTAAAAATATTATAGTGTGATCGTGTTAAGGTATTTAATAACACGCACTTTTAACAGCATCAACAAATTCAAACCAAAAAAAAAATCAAACCGAAACCTCTTTTGAAGCATTTTATACGCAACTCAAAATTAAGTTGCCTGAATTTCAAGGAAGACGTATTATATACATACCTAATTGTTCATGTAAGTCTTTTGTAATTTAGTGGGAAGGCTTATAGGGAACAGCACGAACAGCAATTTCAAGAATATCAATGGAATACAAACTCATAGATTAAAAATACTACAGGAGGTGTAAGCTGGACGACTTTGTACCTGTCACATATGTAATTTTGAATATGTTTTAATATTTGAATATGTTAGTTATGTATACCTGTTTGGAATTTACTAAATTTAATCTGAGTTAATTTATGGATACGTCAGCAAGTTGTGTATGATTATGAATTTGTGAAGTTGAAACAATAAATAAACTAAAAGTGAAGAAAGGCGTAATTTATAAATACTTAACAAATTTCTATACACGACTTTTTGAAGGCCCAAAGGGTTAGAAAATACTTATGAGAACAGGTCACCACATTTGTAATCTGAAACTATTTTAAGAATAATTGTTCTAGATGGTCACAATAAGGTAATTTGAAATTTAACGGCCCTTATTTTTGTTACAAAAAATATAAGCTTATTATATGTTGTGGAACACTGTATTTGAGATGTTCAGTATGAAAAAATTACTAGATATGTCTTATTAAGATATCATTGGGTCATTAGGAGAAAAAAATTTTATAACAAAGGAGGTTAGTTCTTGATATCCACCGAGACACTGGGCATTAAGTAGTAAGTACACTTATAATTATATAAATGTAAATAACTGTTAAACTCTTTTCGGTAGAAGAACAAATTTAGGATATAATTTAATAATATTTGCTCTTATTTTAAAAACTGTTAGTATCAATACGGTCAAAATTTCCTTTACCAAAAAGTCAGGTTTCTTCTTCAAGGTCCTTCTTCTGCGAGCAATAAAAGACTAGGATATTCATATTTCTCAATATAAACACTGAACCACTTAATTACCTACGAAATTTAGCTGCAAAAATGTTGCGAAACTTTTACCAGGTAAAGATCAAAAAAATCATGATGAAAGATTGGTTCATTTCTGGCACTATATTAAGTTGTATAAATTTTTCATCAAATCATCTAATAAAATTAATAGCTTATACTTAATATATTATTTTTATAAGTCAATAATTTCGAATTTAAATACAAATTAGAGTAAATCCGATTTACTTAAAATATTCCATGTTAAAATCATTAAGTGTTGAAAATCCGTTTCTAAAGAAGCTAATATTAAAATCTACTATGTTTTTCTTTTGTAAATCCAAAAGCTTCCTAACAATAGGAAAATAGGGGAAAATAGCTGCCATAATCTCGTAAATATACGTATTTTTGTTGGACTTTCAAGAATAATAAAAAAATTTTCCAGAAAAAATCCGCCGACACTATAGGATTTCTTTATTGGACTTGCTGTTAAATCAAGAATTTAATATTATTGTGAGAAAAACAACATAAGGAAAATATTAACATGGATTTAAAAGAAAAAAATGAAACTCCTTGAATAAAATTGAGTTGAACATGTTTAAAAATTTATTATTGCCTTTTTGGACACCAAGAATAAGATTTATTTGATGAGTTCAATCCTAAATCTCAATCACTTTAAGACAATTCACAATAAATGTACATAATTTTAGGAAGCTTCAGAATAGCTATTAGAATTTGAGAACATTTCTAAAATATAATCAATTTTATATTTGTTTAAATTAAAATGTTGAGATTCTGCTATTTTCACAAATTGTCAATATTGGACACAAAAAACTGATTTGAAAATTAAGAAGGGATTAAGCGAGTTCGTGCTTTTCATTTATTCAATGGAATTTATTCTTTTACTTATTTATTTGTATTAAATGGAAAAAAACGCGGTTTAGAGATGAATTTTCTAGGTCCTCTGAAGTACCAAGTAAACAACAATCTATTTCAAATTAATTTCAATTATTTACAGTGAAATTATATTTTAATTTGAAATTTTAATAAAATGCTTTAAACATTTATTTTTCAAATTAAATGAAATGCTTGATTGTTTTCTATTGAAAAATTAAATAAAATTTAAAATTATATTGTAGGCAAAATGTGAAATAAATAATTGTCTATGGCTGAACTTGGTTTGCATTGGAAATTTAGACTTTCTATGAACTTTTGCAGCACAGCGACTTTAAGTTTAGAGCATTTATTTTGTCTGTTTTGTCTTGATGAAAAGCGAATAATGGTTGTGATATTTTTCCTGGTCCAGATTTGTTTAACAAGCATATTTTTTATGAATAGCTTCATCGCACCTAGCTGCAAAAATCACGGAAAGCCACTGAATTCAATGCCAATTGTTTGTATTACTTAAATGCCTAAAACTCCAACAATATTAAATAAATAACGAAAACTTAAAGACCTTAGACTAAATACAAATAAAATCTATTTTATTGATTTTAAACTATTTTATTCATGAAAATATTTCCAATCTTCTTTGATATAACTTTTTATTCTTATTTTTATTCACATTTATATCGGTTTTGAAAATTAGAAAACACACTAAAAACTATATAATCTAAAAATCATAGACCGTTACAAATATGTACAGACCGCAGAAAGTTTTAAAACTTAAGTTCTTCCGATTTTGGCTTTCTTTTTGTCAATAATGTTCATTTTATGAACTTTCCAGTCATTTAACTCGAAATATATGAAAGGAAATAATGTCCGAATAAAAATCAGAAGTTCGAATATAAAAAAGACTTTTCTGTTCTTCAATAACATGGTAGTAGACAGCAAAATTAATGAACAGGAAAATGTAATCACCTTCTAAAATAGTATAACGACAAAATTTCACCATATAATTGCAATAATATGAAAATGTTTTCTTTTTCCAAATTCTAGAATTTGTGGATTTTGGGAAATATTTAGTATTATTTCAAAATTTTCTTTGTTTTCATTGTCCTTATTTGATTGAAAATTACCAAAACCCGAAATCATTTTATGATAACATTTTTCTTCTTCAGTTTTAATATTAAGCAAACTCATTTCAACATCTTTTTGCATATATAAATCTTCTATATGATTTACAGTGAACCCTCTCTTGAGTGGACAATCAATGAAGAGTAACATTTTGTATACGCAAATAAGATATGTCTATAGTTAAAGGAGGATTAGCATTTATATGTTTGATACTCAAGTGGACGAATAGATATCCATTTAATGCAGGTGTAGGTTAGGGAAGAGTTAAACTGTAGATGTACCATTTTAATTTTGAGATATTTCAAATTTTTGACTGTTTCCCATAATTAGCATTTGGGAACAAAATTCTTTTTAAAGAATTGAAAATTGTCATGGGAAATAAAACGAATGAATAGTAAAATTTCTTTCCCTTGGGGACAAAATAAACTCATTGTAAGCTGTATGTCTGTTAGACTATATACAAAAATTTTGAAGTATTGATATGGAAAGAATTTTTGATGTTGAAAAACCCCCCAAAATATGGATATTGTCAGATGTCCTCCTTTACAATGAATGAAGAACATCCTGGATAAGGAAGAGTATTCCAATGTTATTAATTACATCTCATCAAAGCGCCGAATTGTCAACTCCCCTCAAATAATTTTTCACTTATCCATTCACTGCAGGGATGCAGTCTAACTGATTAGATTCTAAATAAATTTTGTATAACAAAAATATTTTGAAGGAAAATATTACAATATTGTTAAGTAACTGTACTCTATAAAGACTTTTTAAAAATTATTTCCTATCATAAAATTAAAGTTGAATCACTCTTTTCTACGAATTCTCTGAATCCGTGTTACAGCATAGGCAGTAACTCCAAAATATTTCAGTAACTTGAAATCGGCCTATAGCCGATTTTTTTTTGCCAATGTAGAAATGAGACAGAAAAACTGTCAAACTAACATTATTTCAAGATTTTTTCTTTATAACTTTGTTCCATCTTTCCTTCTTTCTTCCAATTTGCAGGTAACCTAGAACCTGATAGCATAAGTATAATCTGTAAACTTTATTCAAATCGTTGTATTAGTTTTTAAAGTACATCAAAAAAACTTTACGAAGAGAGTTTTTTTCTGTTACGATTATTTCTTTCTCCTTTATCCTTGGACCAAGTTAAGGAATAAGCAACTCACATTGTAAATTTCATCAAAGTCGGATAACGCGTTTTTGAGTTATCTTGTATACGGACGGACGGATGGACGGACGGACGGACGGACATGCAGAAATCGATATAACTTTTGATTCCGACACAACCATACCATTAAAACCTTTCTACGACGATTATTTCGATGTGTTACAAATGGAGTGACAAAACTAATCTATCTTCTGGTAGTATCTACCATAGGGCATAACTATTATAAAATACATTTTCATCCTTTTCAGAATCTTCGAAAAAAATTTTGAACTATTTTTTGGGTACACTTCACGTTCATGGTTAGATTATAAATTGAAACCACTTAACTTGGGAAATATTTTCGTTATTAAGTTTTACGTCAATTTTTCACCTCATAATTCACAGCCATGAATCTTTTTAGCTTCTATACCACAAAATTTATCATCTTGTAAGAATTACGTTTTTCCAGAAAGACGACCATAGGAGAGACAGAAAAAAAATTAAGATTTATGCTATTTTATGGGAAAAATATGCTTTCTATAAAAATTGTCGTGTTTTTATATAATTTTTGTTTGAATTTAATAGAATATAAAAGTTAAGTTTTCCAATGATTAATATCTAGGAAATTTTATAACACCTGTGAAATAGGATTTCTTTCCTTAAAGCTGGGACTAAATGAAGAGAAATTAAAGACGGGAACGTGGAAAATTATGTAGATTAAATTGAGGGGGAAATAAAAATCATAATGAGAAAGTTCTGGTAATTAGCTAAGTGCATGTTGAAGAGGAATAAATTTCAGAGTAAAAATATTGGTCAATTTTTCATTTAATAAATTTTCTTACAAAGTATAGTTTTCCATATTTCAAATGTGTATATCACGATCAGTTCTACTGGAATATCTTCTATTGATATTAAGATATTGAAATTGTGAACATTTCTTTAAGCATTTATCATAACACGAAAAATAGCTAAAAAGGTTTTGGATTACGTAAAAAAACTTATGTGAAAATGAAATTTTTTATTCCATAAACGAAATTCAAAACTTTGCATATATATCCAAAGATAATAAGTGAAAGATCTCGTTTTACATTTTAGCTTATGTAGATTTTTAATATATAAAATGAATTTTTACCTTGGATCCATAAGTTTAAAATTTAAGCCCAGCTATGAAGTCATAAATTCAATAGAGTCTATTCACATTTTCGGTTGCCATTTCTCATCCTTTATTATGACTATATTTTATATACCCTACGTCTTCTTTGGGGTTTCTCTCAACTCTAGCGAAAAATATCACTATGAAATACCAAAAGTGATAAATGAAATTGTAGCCCTGCTTACGTATATGCGTTATCAAATAAAATGTGATAAAACTGGAAAATGGAAGGATCTGAACTATTAAACAAAAGGCAACAACGACTATCATTTCAAAGGAACAATGCACTATGGTGCTTAGCATTGTTATTAAGATGTTTTCTGGTCTCAGAAAAATAGTGATTTATAGCGGTTTTATTTGGAAAAATGTTGAAATACTTGTATGTACTTATATAAGAAAAAAAGTGTAGTGAGGGACTCTATAACGTCGTTATATAGCCAGCTGAACTACGTGCTTTGTGTTTTATGCAATTGTACAAAATCAGTCTCTAATTTCAAAAATTTCATCTCAAAGGATTGTTTAGTGTTTTGATAAGCGAGTTAAATTTTTCTTTGCTTCATAATTCCACTTTAAAGAACTGTATTATAGACTTGAGTGATTTTTTGACGACTGTTTATGTGGTCTCAGTTGTATTATTCACATTAGGTAAATTTTCCTTTGAGAAAATACCCTTTATATTAACTTTTCGCCTATTTTTTCTTAAACACTCATATTGTACCATTTAAGTTTTAAATTTTTAATCAAAGTAGAATTTTTTGCGAGAAAAAACTAAACACTTAGTCTAGGTTTTTCTGTATTTATGGAATTTTATAGAAAGTGGTTTTTTTATTAAGACTTTGTGGATAAGATCGCAATTCTATGACAATAAAATGCTTAATAAATAATTTCGTTTTGAAAAAATATTGAATTTATTTATAGTACTTTTAAAAGTCGTCTTTTATGATGATTTTAAAATGTCCTTTAATATAAAAACAAAAATCTTCTTCTATCTCCATAGATACGATAATATAATAAGAACTAATTCTATTTTCATAAATCTGGATATATGCCACACCCTCCTGTTTCTCAATAGATCTAAAAGCAAAAAATAATGCAATAAAGTGTAATTCGATTCTGTTCTATAAATCTTTTGAATAAAGATGTTGGTGCGATTTACTTTTACTGATATTGCCACCCACTTATATACATATATATTATAGAAAGAAACTTTTGAAAATATCATTGAATAAAGATTTTCTATTTCGTGTTTCTAGGGTAAGGTATCTTGTTATCCTAAGAAAATATTGTTGTAGGAATTTTTCACGTTTATATAGAGTGTATTTTATATTGTAATTTAATATCAAGAAAGGTGAAATATGTTAACAAATCTTTGTTCAGAAAAGAGATATACTCAGCGAAAATCAAAGTGCAAGTAATTTTCGATTGAACCAAGTGAACCACAATAAAATACCATCGTTTCCTTAGACATAAAAAAACAATTCAAGATGTCATAAAGGTGCATCATTATCTGGAAAATCTATTTTCTTTTTGAAGTCAGTTTAAATTGAATTTCTGGGAAATTTAACATTTAACCCTTAAGGTGATATCTTAGAGGCATTATTGAATCTCAAAGTTGTTATTGAAATCGAATACATACACTTAAAAAAAGAAATTAGTGAATATATTTTTAGAAGTTTCGACTATTTCATTTGTTGAAATGTCTATTTTACAGAATATTAAGACTAACCAAATTAGTTAATTTTATTATTTTGAATTAGTTGACTTTAATAGTTTATTTAAACTAATTTAACTCAATCTTTTACTGTCAGAAAATATCTTTCAAATTTCAAAAGAGACGTACATGTTGGAATAAATAAATAAGAGCCTCATTTTCCAAAATTAATAAAATATTATTTTTTCGTTAACAAATCCTTTTTCTTTTTAATGCGAGTTATTTCCTTTCAATATTTTATTGAAGACTAAAGTCGATAAAATTTTATTCCTATAAGAAATCGGGATTTGTTTGAACCTTAAAAATCAGTATTAAGTTCTTATAATTTTGATTTAATGGAAATTGAGAAAACAGCCAATTTTCCAGCTCTTGCTACTAATGCATTACTGCAAATCAATTAATCTTTTATTTCAGTGAATCAAAGTTTTAGAAAATGCAAGAAATTATTAACTTGAAAATGTAGCTAATATTTTCGTTGAATTTCTTATTTATGAATCTTCCAATTACAGTTATTTGGTTCAACCAATAATGTTAATAATCTGAGACTTAACTAATTTTCGGCTTCCATTGCTGGTGTATTAGTACAAATCAATTAATCCTTTTTTCTTCAGTGTACATTTTAACACGAAAGTGTTTTAATAACGAACTAATAATATGGAATATATGCTTTTATTCTGAATAAATGATTTCAATTTAATAGAAAATTCAATTCTACAATTTTCCAACTCTTAAGAAAAGCAAGAACATTTATTTTTTAATTAAAATAATAAATTAGTAGAAAATGAACATTTTCATACCTTAATTTGAAATTCACAATTATCTTCTTTTTTTCCCCAATAAAAAACACGAAAACGTTTTTTTATTTTTGGGTGGCCCTATCCCCTAAAAAAAAGGTTGATTTGAAAAAGAAAATCCATGATAAGAAAAAATTCTATAAAGATTTTAATTTCCAGTTAATTACAAACAAAAGGTGTTTTTCCCAGAAATCATTTTGGAAAAATTACTTTTGTAAACTTGAGTTTAGTATAAAAAGCTTATATAAAAAAAAAATAAAAATTCCAAATTGGAAATTTTCTGGAGAGTTAATGAAGTGTTTTTTTACTTTATTAGAATTTTCGTTTTCTGTTTGTTTTTCTTTTTAACAAATTTTTTCTCGTTTTTTTTTCATTCTAAAAAGGTTTTCCAAGAAAATAATTACCTGCAAGGTGTTTTCTTTTCACGACTAATATTATTTTAATTACGGTTTTTTTTCTAAGATCAATGTAAAAAATAAAAATGAATAAAAATTTGTGAACTGAAGAATAGGGATTCTTTTTCCAAATGAAATACTTAAGAGCCCAATCTATAATAGCAGAGAAAAATGGTTCTATTATGTTTACTAATCTAATAAAAAGCTTTTTGGTTTTTTTTTAAAGAAAAAAAGCAGGAAGTTTTCCAATTTTCCTTGTTTAGTTTGTTGATATAGAAAATTTTTGTAAAATTTTTATTTTCTTATAGATTCAACAAGTTACGCAAATTGTAATCTAATTTTACTGAAGAAAAATTATTAAGATAAGACTGTCTATTGTATGAAGAAACAATTTAAGTTTTCAGTGCAGATGAGCCTCATTCGGAGTGCACGATCTCTTGGTTATCCATAAAAACTATAAACCAACAATTTTTCCTTCATGCTTCAACTTGGATTCTATATAATTTGAATTCAGGATGTGGATTCAAATTTAAAGTTCAAGAACAAAAAAGTGAGTACTTTTCTTCCGTTAGATGTTTCTGAGATTTTCTTGAAATTTTAAGGATTTTTTTTCTTCTATGAAAGAAGAATTCTTATTTGCATTCTGATGAGCGAAATATTTTATAATGGCAATGAAGCAAATAGATATACCAATTGAAAATGTGGTTTTTATTGAGTTTTTGTGTAAACATAATTTAATCGACTTAAATTGTTAGCACAATTCTATTTAATTATAGAAATAGCAGATTGCACAAAGTAGAATTTCTGTAACGTTATCCTAATTTAGAGTGTCATTAGAATCACGACTGGATGAGGATAATTAGGAAAGTTTTTTTTGTATAGTAATGGTAATACGTAGAAGAAGAGTATATATCGCATTTATAGTACAATATTCGAATAAAATGATCAATATTTTCAATAAAATTCATTTTCAGGACTTTTTTGATATTCACAATATGAAGATGGTATTAAATATTAATAAATTTGTAATTAATTATAATATATTATTTATAAAATTTGAATGTAATAAATAAAAGCACTCAATGTATAATTTAAATGTAGGAATAAAATTGAAAAGTACAAAAAGATTTGTTTTGTAAATGACAAGGAAACACCATACTAAATCCATTGAAATTAATCAAAAGAAATTGTAGCCACTGTAATCTGTGTCTAACAAACATTTTATAGGACTGTGAAAGTGGGAAATTGAAAATAAAATTCAATCAAATGATACTGGTACTATTGTACTGTAACATTCTTCCAAAGAACGCCTCAAACATCCAATAAACTCTTGATTTCCTTTGATCTGCATATATATATATTCCATTAATTGATTCTTAAATATTCAATGAAAGTCGTTCGTAATCATTCCAATGATTAATACAATCCTAAGTTAGTTGAATCGTAATTAATTAAGGGTCATGATTAAAATTTCATTAAATTGCAGCATACATATTACTCCTGATGGAATTTTCTATTAAAAAAACTTTGAAAAAATAAAACAAAGTTTTTAAAAGAATGTTATTTAAATAATGGGTGGTGGTGGGTGTAAGTGGATTTAAATATATTAGTTTTTTACAAAGATTTCAAGACATCAAATTGAATCTGAATGATTTCTTCATCGTTCATTTTTTATAGCATATTTGGTATTTTTCTTACAATGTCCTTTATTCGAAAGATTATCATTGTCATTAACCTTTTCAGTAATATTTTGGATTAGATCAATACAATTGTTGTGTTTGAAATGGGAAATTGAAAGGAAACTGAAATGCGAAGACAATCAATTTCATGATTGGTGAACTAAATCAAATAAGAATATAAAATCAATAAATTTTCCATACAAATTTCCATATGCAATTGGAAAGCATATTTTTGATTATCGAATTTCATCAAAAGGCTTATAATAAATAGAGTTCCCAGCTTGGGTTCTGATTTTGTTACATTTGAAGTCTGAGAAACATGCTCATTAATAGTACATATTTGTTAAAAAAAGGCTCTGTGTGATCTAAAAATGGATGCACGTATTTCCAGTATTTTTTCACAAACACTATTAACGAACGAGGAGGGATGCTTTTCAGTGCTTCTATATTTCTTTTCTCTGTTAGTTAAATAAATTATCTTTTCAACATAATCTAAGAAAATTTCGAATAATTCTAAAGTTTTAAGGGAAAATATTTTGGGTTTATCCTTTTATATTTGTTAATCTATAGTTTGATCCCGTTTATAATACAAATGCAAATCATCATTGATATTTCTTTTATTTGTAAATTCAAATAATTAACATTTTAACTCTTTTCTTTTTTTTGTCCGCTGAAAATATTTGACATCGAAATTTCGAAATACAATTTCTTATTAGAACTTTTGAGTGACAATCGAAAATCTTTATATCCTTTTTGTCCTATTTAAATAATTTGCATTTCAAATAACCACACCCGAATAGTGTCATCTGCTTTTGACACATTCCACATTAGTCATTCGGAATATACTCACATCTTTAGAAAGGAATTCCTTTTCATATAGAGTCGATATGATTTCATATGTAAATTGGATCCCTTTCAAACAGTTCGATAAGAAGCAATTTAATGGATTCATCGTTACAAATTCAGATGACAATATCCAAAAGGGGTTCAGAAATATAATAAATCATGTTAAGCATTGAAATTGAATAAAATTGATAACTTTATAAAATAAAATTATCATAAATTTACTAAAAGATTTCTTTAGCTATGTATAATTAAGTATTCAACCCAAAAGTGAAGATCAAGTGTTGTTAAAACTATAATGATGATACATATCACACATATTTATTAGTTTAATTGACCCTTGAATAAATTATGATAAAATGTCATGGACAGAATAATCCTTATTATGATTATTAAACATAAGATTACCATACATAAGATGATGTTCTTACCACACCTTTTATCAATAACAAAATTTAAGAAATTTACAATCATATCTCATATTCATAGTTCGAAGTGGATATTGTTAATTATCTTTTCAGAGTTAACCAAAATGTTAATATGTTTGTTTCTTTAAATGGCAACATTTCCTTCCTTTTGTTTGATGAGATTCAATTGAATGTGACCCGTTATCATTAATCATCCATCATCATCCATCATCAGCCATTCGAAATCCAAGATTTTATATTGACAAATTTCTTAGTGAAGTTGAAATGGTAATTAAAATCAAGAAATTCGAAATATTTCTAGATCTTAATTTCCTACTGAACTATTTATAATGTAAAAAAAAAAATGTTTTTAATGTCTAAGGTGAACTTTAAGTCTACCGGAATATGTTATAAAGTAAAGGAATCTTTGATGAAGTTGTTCTAGTCCACATTTCTACTATCTAGCTCCCTATCGACCATACATTTTTCTCATGGAAAACTAATAAATCTAATTTTATTCTTAAAAGATAAAATACAATAGGAACTAGTTTCTAGATAGCCACAAATATCTTGACATATTTTTGGTTAAGAGTTTCCATTTCAAAATGAATGATCAGATATAAGTGGACCGAAAGGATTGCAATTATTTTCTTTTCTTTTGTCGAGAAAATTTTGTATGTCAAAGTGATTCTTTGTCAGAAGCCACAATGGAAATAAAAAAGTGTTTTAGTTTGAAATACAGTTCACCTGGAATTTAAAATGTTCAAATATTTTCGATTCACATAGAAAGAAAGAAATTTATTTGTTTTTTTTCCCGAAAACAATTTTATTAGATTTTGGGAAAATTATTGTGGTTTCATGAAATATTTGAAAATCCTTTCCGGAAAATTTATTTTTCAAATATTTTTTTAGAACATGAAAAACTAAACAAATAATCAAAAATTTGTTGTTTTTTTTTAAATAAGAAAATACTTAAATTGTTTTCATTCAAATTTTATTAAAAATCCATTTAAAAAGAGGAAACACGTCACATACTAACAATGGGAATAAATTTTAAAGGGCCTGGGTCTATAAATTTTACGATTTTGTTGAAATAAAATCTACATATCAAAAGGTATCTGAATTTATTTTTAATAAAATGTATTCGAATCATCAAGAGGGATGCAATATCACTAGAAAGGATTATAATGTTCGGTATAACAATCGGATTGCTTATCATAAAGGTTTACTATATAAAATGGATATCCCTTTCCAACAATATGAATCTACCCGAAATGGGCGGTGATTTATACCATTGGAATTATTAAAACGTACAAAATACGATATCCACATTCTATAAAGCTGATTTTGAATTCATTTTGTCAGAATTTGGGGCGTTCAGACTACCTGAATTATGAGTGAGATTGCTATGATGTCTTTTTACTAAAATAATGATTTCCAGTTTAAATCTTCTTTAATTGCATTGTTTTTGGCTAAAGTAAAAATATATGTTTTTTTTTGGATACTTGTAGCAGCTATTACCACAGAAATTATACTTAAATAATATTCATTGAAATCAGTTCTTAAATTCATTGAAAATATTTATTTGAAAATTATTATCCAAAAATTGCTATTAACTTTAAATATAAATCATTTCCGACTAACATAATTTGTATTGGGGAGTTTATTATGCAACATAATTGCTAATTTCGAATTGGTATGAATATACATAAAAGTGGGTAACATTTATATTCCCAAAGTTGTTTCAAAACTAATGGTTTGATTTTAATGATAAAATCCTTTTATTCGAAAGTTTTATTGAAATAAATGTGGACTTTTACGATTGTTATTGAAAAAATCTAACAATATTCTTTGAAAATGCTTCTTCCTTGCATATTCAAGATAATTGTTATAATTTTTTGGAGAAACATTAAGAAAATTTATCTACA
The DNA here is from genome assembly GCA_963422695.1 of Xylophagus ater. NCBI lineage: Eukaryota > Metazoa > Arthropoda > Insecta > Diptera > Xylophagidae > Xylophagus > Xylophagus ater. The sequence goes on along the minus strand of OY730486.1, from coordinate 5,592,315 downwards.
AAGTAATGGATTTTGTTGACAATTTATATACACTTTTAGGGTAATTGAGTTAAGACAAAACCAAACCGAAATCGCTTAATGACTAGCCACAACGCAATGTGGCTGGTGGACATTTGTAAACTCCCAAAGACCGATGAATGATATTTCTTTTCTTTATAGATATTGAAAGTATTGTGCATTAAAGTATTAAAAAAGAGCCAATTATTACTAGTGACTGCATGCATGTTCGCTCAGCATGTTAGTCGCATTGATGACAAATATATTGCACATTTATTTACTTAAGTGGAAATTTAATGTAATGCACGTTTATTTTTTTTAAAGCTGATAAAAAAACTTTATTTGATTTTATATATATGGTATTATAATTAACAGAAAATATATCATTCATCGGTTGTTGGTAATTTACGAATATCCACAACACGGTGCAGCGGGTTTTCCTTTCCTTTATAGTTCAGCAATTTTGGTTTTGAAGCATAACGTATACCTATCGACGAGTAATTTCGTAATATTTTTGTACGAATTACTATTAAAAACCGTATAAGCAAGACATTTTTAAAGTCTTATTTCAAATGAAATTTTAGAATTTTATAAGATCGAAGAATACTAGAACTACAAAAATGTAACATATTTTCAACAATTTCTTTCATATAATTTTTAGCTTGTGAGCATGATGAGAAGTTGGAAGAACGATTTAAAAATCGATTTATTGACTTGTTTTCATTTTGTTAGTAGATATAATAAAGAAATTGCTATCATACTTAATTAGTATACAAATTCTTTACCCGTCTATATGATGTCCTAAAAGGGGTAGTATTTTGATCACATTGTCCTGGGTTTTTCAATAAGAAATGTTTCTAAATACCAATTAAAATGGTGCAAAATGTTCTCAAATCATATTAAAATACCTAAAACAATATCGTCAAAATGATATCTTCCATAGGAACACCTTATAAAATCCTTATATGCTAAAATAACTAAATTTCAATTTGCGACTAATACACAATTCATGCATATATGCAAATATTCTTATCAAAAATAAAAAACATAATATTTTCTTTTTATAGCAATATCATCTTTTAGCTACAGTATTAATAAATCCTTCAATATTTTCTTTAAAATTGAAAAATCATTCTTTTGAATAAGAAATCCATAATACGAGTTAAGGGAATGAGACATTAAATAGGGTAATATTTAAGTTAAGGAGTAAAATCCAATTTTATCAAACATTATATAAAACGAAAATGATTTATTGTGTATATTCTCTAACCTCAAATTCCAAAAAACCAATAATTATTGATAGGCTGATATTATGCAGACAGCTATTTTGGTGTAGTCTACCAAAAATTTTCCATCATTTTCATGATGAATTGACAATTTCATGTCAGAGAAATTTTAATCAAATCTCTGGAAAATATGTATATAAGATGACAAGTCCCACCCGGAAAAACGGAAAGACCCAATGCAGTGGTATTGTTGTCTATAAGCTTTTTTTTTATCCAAAAATAGGTAGTACTTGTATATAACTTTTTACGCTCGAGACTTTAAAATCATATATTTTTTGACTACTCATGTTTCTCATATATGAACCAGATTTGGTTTTTGGTATTTTTTGTCATTAGCGAAATGAATCTATCAAATCATGAAACATAAATTAATATCAAGATAGATTAGATTCGGATGATAGAGAGACAATATTTGATATTGATGTTCTAATGATGTTATATAAAATGAAGTTAATTAAAAATCGAGTTAAATGGGAATGAAATGGAAATTTTGTATTAAATTCGTGAAAAGAACTTCAGTTTGTAGTGTAATCACCAATTGTATCCTATTTCGACGATAAAGATGCCTTAAAGCAGGAAGGTCTCATAAAACTACTGCAGTCGGGGCTTTCGACTGTACTTGATCCTCCCTCGTTAATGTCGATATTTTTTTTATGATATTGTTATTTCGGATGGATAGACTACAATTATAGAATTAAATTTGATAGGCTGATTCAATATACTCATTGCGTGTTTGAAAATTCACAGATAATTAAAAATTATCAAAAAAGAAGAAGGAAAAAACCTACTAAACACTTAAGACCATCCTTTCTTGATTGACGCAAACTTATAAAAGTTATATCATAAAATTTGACCCAAATAACTTACGTAAATGAATCCTTTTTCCGTATTTCTTTATATTTAATTATATTCTTCCAATTTTCCTTTACGCATTAACAATTTTTAGGTTAGAACATTCAATTCATAGCAATCATCATAAATACAAAAATTAGTTGATCCCAAGGTAATACTGAATATCGTGAATATCGTGCGAAGACAACATTTAATGAATTCTATTAATCACATACTTTACGAAAAAGGAAAAAAAGGACGAAAACCACCAAAAATGTAGGTCTTTCTATCGATTATTAATCAATCGTGTTATGTTCTAAAGTTTCGGCATGTTTCTAACAAGAAAGACAACATTCTTTCAAGTATATCAGAATTGTGGGTGTTTCCAATAGTGCGTGGTTGTTTGCCTGATTGACGTTAAACTTTCGATCAAAATACAGTCAGCTAAATTATATTAACTCGTATTTTCATTTGCTTTTTTGAGCAGATTTTCGCCTTTGAACAATAGTTGTTTAGGTAAAAGCTAAAATTTGTTTTAACGCTTTGTGCTGTAAATGGGAATGACGTTCCACTACTCCTTAAAATAAGATTTCTTTCTTTAAAATCTTTTTACATTATAAATTTTTCGTCTAACAGCACTTTAATTCTGTCGATGCTATTCGCTTCGGGTTTTAGATCAATCACACTCAAAAATTAATTGGAATTTAAATAAAATTTTAATTTAATAAAAGAAAATATGTAATAAAAATACCTTAAATTATTAACAGAAATATCGCCAGTTCTTAATCCTTCCATTTTTTTCCAGCTAAAAACAAAAAAAAATCTTGCTTTTTCGTCATATAAGTAGAGCCTCCGAAGCGTATGCATATTTGCGATCAAATGCTTTCCATAGTTGCTTTTTTGAAAATATACGTATGTGTTTTCATGAAAGGCGTGCAATGCCCAAATATACCCATATTTGGACTAATGAAAAGAGCTTATGTCTATGGAAAATATTTTTATGAGGAAAACCATACAAACACATACAAATCGAGAAAAAGAAATTAATTAGAAAAGTTACATGATTTTTTTTTTGGGAAAATAATTTTTTCAACAATCTCCAGAAATTAGTTTAGGATGTCTATTTGGAAAGTTTTTCAAGCAGACGTATTTAATATGAATAAAAAGACATGGTTTGATTAACACAATTTTCTTATTTTATAGATTGATCGAATAAATTGATAAAAGAGAAAATAAATTATATAAGAAATGGACTAAAGTCGGATAATTTCTTGAAGGAAAAAAGTGTTTTAGATATGGTTTTTTTCATATGAAATAAAATTTCTTACATTGGAAAGCATGGTTGTTCTACAGTCGAAATTAATTATTATTTATTCTATTATACAGTCGAATCTCTGTTATCTGGAAATCTCTACTAAGTAGAAAAATCTACGATTTTGCATCGAAGATATTATAATAATATTCCCTTAAAATTTTAAAATCTGGTGTATCGATGTATCGACAAAACCAAAGGCACCTTATATTTATTTATATTTTCGAGATAAATTCTATTAAGCTCTATTATGCAGAATATTTCACTCTAATATTCGGAAAACTTATTCAGAATAATACAAATCAAAAAATCCTGGGTCTTGTTGTGCAATTGTATGTTCTTATATCAAAAAGGGAAAGCATCTTCGTAATTGTGGTTACTATATTTAAGCTTACCGAAATGAAATAGTTATTGTATTCAATTTCATTAGTAGAAATATTTTACACTTTTACGCTGAGCCTAACAATGGGGTAATGGATTGCTAAAGTGTAACGGTGTAAAACTATGACAGTTGTACATTTTGTTCTTGCATAGTAAAATTTTTTCACACTTTCACAATTTTCCAACGATACAAGATCAGATACAGCGGAAATTGAGTTCTCCAAATATGCATTTCTATTATCCGGAAAATCATGTCACCGCACTATGATTCCTCTCCAGAATTCCGATTAAAATAAATTTAACTGTATCTTCACATTCATAGCTAATACAAAATTAAATTCAAAGCAACTATTTGATATGGAATATGATATTGTAACGTGTTAGTCTTTCGGTTCGATGTTATTAGAATGATAACACTTTTTATTTATGTGAATTTAGTGTATAAACTTTGTTTGTACTTATTTCTGCTTAACAATTAGTCTTAAAAATATTTGTCTTTTAATAATTTAATTATTACAATTATTTATCACAGTTTATAAAAATGCACCACAATCGCTATCTTAATAATTGATCACAAATTGCCCTTGTAATCGCTTCCACAAAAATAATCGCGTTTTCAATCTCTGTTTTGTATAATCTCTGACGAAGCTTTTCATTTCAACTGATCGATTAAGATTGATTTCAGGCTCGACCCTACGGCTGTTTATATATCCAATTGGTAGATTTCGAGAACTTTCTCGCAAAGACTGGTCGTTTGGCTTTCTAAAAATAGATGGCATTTTCTCGAAAGCTCTACAAGGTTTGAATATTAACAAGAATTGTTTTTGTTGTTCGTGTGGTGTTTTTGTGTTAGTTGCTTTACTTAGAATACTTGTATTGTGACAATGTTTTATTGTTATTGTTTGATGATTTTATGAATCACCAAGTATTCTAAGTAAAATATAGTGCAATATAATATCTATAACTCCTTAGATTTAATTAAAATTTTATCGTTTTAATGGTGTATGGTGTAAATTCTTCTAATTTCGAAGAGATTATGTAACATTTTCCATTTTAGGCACTATCGAACATTTCGTTTGCGTTATACACTTATTGAAGATAATAACTAAACTATAGAAATGATATTTGTTTTTTCAACAAAACCATACAAATGCTAATTATTTGCAAAGAAACAGAATTTTGTATTTATCATCTGACATTCTAAAGGATATATTTATTTTAGTATTTGTCTCGCCATAGTAATAAATAGAGTCATTTCATATTGATTCATTTTGTTGTCTGTCTATAATTTCCAAAAGCAAATTCAATAATTTTTTTTTGCAGAAACAACCATTTTCTTTCTTCATTGATAGTATTTTTTCTTTTTGATAATACTTATCCAAATACCAACTAATGCTGCACTAGCGTCCTGCATATACTATTTAAATCCCTTACAAAAAGCTTTTATCCTGTTCTTTTTTCCTTATTTGTCAAACATTGGAATAGGAATAATCATGAGTCGTTTGTTGTCATTCGATTGCATTTCAAGTTCACTACAAATTTCTTGTTGTGTATTACAAAATAAATAGAAGTAAAACTGGGAAAATGGAAAAGGGATTTCATTTTATCTGTCCGTGATAGATTTCATTCTTTTCGTGTGTAAGAATGGTGATGGTATCGTACGAGAACAAAAAAAGTGTCGCGGAATATTTTAACGAGATCACGTGCCATTAGATCCTGTATGATATTATTAACATTTGAAGGGTGTAATCTAAAAATCGTATAAATAAGAGTTACTTTTACACTATATAGAGAAATAATATTAGATGTTGGGTATTTGATGGACATTTTAATATGATACTAATCTTTCAAGAAAAAAAAGTACTGAAATAACATTGACATACTTAGAAACATATTATTGCTAAATAATTGCTAATCGCAGCTTTCTATGAACTACTGTAGCTGCGTTTTAAATGCTAAAAAATATGATGAAAAATGTTACTTGAGTACAATAGCGTATTCTATACGAAAAATATTAGATTAAATGACCATAATTAAAGGTGTTATTTATAGTGGAAATTTGAATCAAAAACATACCTTTTTATGTGCCAAAAGTGCATTCATAATTTGTTTCATTAAATTATATATTTCTCAAAAAGAAAATGTGTACACTTTTTTAAACATCTTTCCAAGCACAAGAAGCCGACTCATAAACTTTATTAAGCAACATATTGTATGACTTTTTACCATTTTCTTGTAAGAGCTATTACCCCGTCACTGTTGAATTTGTGGGTTTTCTCAGAGAAAACACGAAATAAGTAATTTTCTACAGGCTTCTTTTGAACTCACATTAACAAAGGAGACCTACAGAGTCCGAAACGAATAATATAGTCTATAGTGTAAGATCAGGAGTGGTATCATGTATTTCGATTTAAACTAAATTGTATCCTAAAAGCATTGATGCAAATCAAGTTACACGATTTCACTCCAGAATTACACGCCAGAAGTTACCATCAAAGCTAGCACAATTTTTTTGACGAAAATTGTATGTGGTCTAGCGTTATCATGGTGGACAGATCAATTTTACGATTCACCAATTCTGGATCATTCTGTTTGATTGATGTTTTGACAATTATATTTAAATTCTTTAAATTAAGATTCTGAACAATCTCTCGTGTAGATTGTATTCATAATCAAAAAAGCGAATAACTTTCTGGCACATCCAGAAAGAATATATTGAAGATATTTCATCTACTTAAAAAACTTCCTTTATACTTTCTTTCCCCTGTAAATTAACATTTTTACATATTTTCTTTTTTTTCACCCGAATTTCTATTTTCCATGAACCATATTTTGAGCAATATAAATTGTTCTATATTAGCGCAATTATAGTGACTTGTATAGGCTTTCATTTTTTAAACGTCAGGCGTTTATCAAAATTAGTTCAGACTGAATTTTTGGTTTTATTCATATGGTTTGTCTTCATTTATTAAGAAGATATTTTAAAATATGTTCATACTTCTTTTTTCCCAAAACTAAACTAAATAAAACCAAAATCTCAATATAAATATCGTGCATTTATTTCAAGATTACTGAATATTAATATTATGTAATATAAAATAATAAATGTATTTTGTCTTTATCACTAGATTATTTAAAATATTTGAAGATTCACTGGAAAAGATTTATAGGTGACAAATTGAACCATATACGCTTCTTCCACCATTGTTTTCAAGTGTTCATACAAGTAATAAAATAAATCATAAACTTCTCAATATAAGATGTCTTTCCGTTCACAATTTTCCCCGTCTATATAATTTATGTGTCATCTTCACCGCAATATTATGTCGGATATATTTTTAACATCATATAATTTGTAACAATAAATTACACACATCATGCTCAATTAGTAATAAATAACACGTTGCCTTATAATGATCCATAACGCTAGGATATTATGTGTTGTTATCCTTTCTTGAGAACCAAATCATATAAACATTTGAAATAAGGATTTTATAAATGATTTTGTCTGGCGGCTGGGAATCGGTAGGAACCTTCACATATGTACTTTTCATAAGTTTCCATACTACATTCGCTTATTAATGTTATATTATGATGAAAGGATATAGGAGGAAAATAGACAATTCGAAAAATAACCGATTATTTTCTCTTAGTTCAAAACTTATGAGAAATAATTTGAAGAAAAGGAAAATGCTTTTAGAAAACTACACTTGAAATTGTACCAAATGTATTTTGCTGCATTATTATCTCAACTTAATATTTCAAAGTATATTTTGTAGTTTATTGGAAGACTTCCAAAATATGGTTTCAATTTTAATATCATTTAAAAAGGCGACAAACTTCGAATTAATTCAATTTTTTTGGCATCCAAACGAAGTATTTATCTGGATCTAAAAAATATAATAAAATATTTAATTTTATATTATTTTTAAATGAAAATTTTTCGTTATATAAAAATAATTCCACATAAATTAAAGATGTTATTATATTTATAAGAGACTGTATAAAATTGTTTTGTGTATGGACAGCATATAAATGGGTGCCAAGAAACTGATACTAGTTATTTTAAGATACTATAAAAACTATTTTTCATTGTTAAAAGAAAAAACTATCGGTAGTTAGGAAAATATTAAAAAGATCCTATAAGTATACTTATATAAACTTTCCACCGCCACATCTAGTATAGTCTTCCTTTCTGTGTCATATCTTTTCGTCAAGCTACCTTCCTTTATTTCGTTCATATCTCTCTTCAAATAAAAAAATTAAAAGCATTTTTACAGACCATCTTTATGAATCCACTCGAATCAAAATATCGAGGGTTGCTGTTGTATTACCTTAATATCTATTCAAGAGTATATATTCAAATTGATGTATTACAAGAAACCATCCTTCTTCATCCAGTTAGTCCTTCTTTTATCCATCAAATTTTTGAAAAATTACGAATATTTTCCGAGTTTTAAATTCAGCAGGAAGGACAGCCTTTTTGATTCCGAAAAATTGAGAATGAAAGATTGGTGTTATTGTGAGTATGCTGGGAAACATTTTTTTGTTTTTGATCGATAAAATTATTTTCTAGAATATTCAATGCAAATGTTTATGATTTGAACAAGATTAGGCTGAAGGTAGGGAAGAATTTCTACTAATCGGATTATGTATGATTTTATCTCAAGAATTGTTCGATTGGAAATAATTTGGAAAATTTCATGAAGGCAGTCAAGTGCATTCGACTAAATCTAGTAAACAAGTTAATCTTTTCATTAAGTTCTTGTACAAAACTAATATACAACCAAAATTGAATTAGTTTTTCGACATAACATATTCTATCTTGAAGAGCTACTATTGTATTTTCAGAATATGCTTCAAAAACTTATATAATATAATATAAGATAAAGTATTTTATAAGTTAACCAATTAAAATATTATTCGAAACGATAACATTTCAATGCTAAGAAATAACCTTTTCCTGTAATTTATAATGCAAAATCTATTTCAATTAATTTTAAGCACATTTAAACGTTTTTCTATTAAATAGATTTCCTTAACAAATACAATAGTCACAAATGAATTTAAAGGATTAGCACAATAAATATTTTAATTGGGTTTTAAAGTTTCAGTTTATTTGATCTAAAAGCATGAAGGATTTTTTTCTTAATTTATAAATTTGAAAAGTTTTATTTATATTTAAAAAAATCAATTAACAAAGTTACAATTGAAATCCGTAATTTATATCTTGAGTTGCTAGTTCGAATTACAAATGGATGTCACTTCTAAGTAATGTTAACAAGTCCAAACTGTGAACAATTGAAATAACATTTATTTGGAAAATGGTGCATTTGATTTGTACTCAAAATTTTCCGGATGCATTTTCAATTTTGTTTCATACAAACTTTCACGTGGTTATTTTTCTTTGGTGGAGTTTTAAAACTTATCAAAAAACAAAAAAGAAAAACTTACAAGTTGCTCGATCAATTCTTATCGTTGAAAATGTTTACTTTGGTTCTCTGAATCGAATCCGATGGAAAATAAAAAGTTTATGTTTGAATATAAAGAATATAAGAACAAATTGAATCGAACAGTTTTCTATTTATTTACTGTTTAGAACTTTCTTTTCGAAAAGGAAAAGAATGGAAAAATTGTCATTGATTCAAAATAGAATATCGCGTTAACAAATTGTTTCCATTTATTTTGAAATAAACAATTTCATACTAAGCGATTTTATTTATGTTTTTTTTACAAAACTTTCCAAGAAAGAAATATGAAAATCTAATAAAATTTTCTAAATTTTCTTAAAAGTTAAAATTCTTTTTAAATTTTCTGTTTACTTTTCATAATGTTGTAGACTTTAATGAACCGCTCTAATTTCTAAGTATTCATTTTCACAACACCTAATTTTATGAATAAATTTAATTTTCGTTGTTGACATTTCTTCTGAAATTTTGACCTAAACTAATAAAAACAAAAAGAAAATTCCTTTTAAAATTTCCACTTCTTTAATTTCCATGCCTCACAAACATTTTTGTTTACTTTAAGAAAAAGCCTTACTAAGTAGAGCTTTTTAACTTAAAAGGAAAAAAGGCAAAATACTAGTCGTACTCCCTTACCGATGTAAATCTTAGTGTTCTGTTGTATCTGTTTTATGATTCGATACGGAATCACACAACTCTGCAACGATACACCGCGTTTTACAATGGTAAGCGAATTCTCATAGTATGAAAACTTGGGTTGTTGGTGGGTTATTTTCAAAATAAAAAATGATCGTACTATATACCTTCTTTTTTTACAATGAAGGAGAATTAATATTTGACTATGTGAAACCTCGAAAGGATCATTTTAATAATTTTCATTTAATAATTTAAATTACCCATTTAAATATAATTAAAATTGAAATTAATATTATTTGTAGTAAAAATAAGAACATAAATTGAATTTCATTTTAATTGCTTTCATTGATATGTTTCAAAAATATTACAAAATGAATTCCATTACTTTTATTTACGTTTTAAATAATATTTATACAAAAGATTTTCAATTTAGTTTATACAATATGATTTACAAATTGTTTGCCATTGTAATACGGTTTATGTAGAGATAATAACAAATTCTATAAAACATAAAAATATTTGAATTTAAGCAAATATGATAAATAAATAAAATATCTAAATTAATTTCTGAAATCATTTACTTATAAAATAAACTATTAAAAATTACATATAATTATATATGTATATTTGTTTAGGCTCAGGTTCCAATCTACTCTTCAAATAGAAAATTTTACGAAATGCATACTTACGTGTTTCAATAAATTTTCATCAATAAATAATATTTTGACTATTTTCAGGCACTCATAAAAGAAATAAAACAAACGTACAAGCAAAGAAAATAACATTCTTTGATTCTTTATCTTGTATCAATGGAAATCTTTAAATCGCTTACACTGATAGCAGTGTTAATTGTTACATGGCGTGTTTTTTTTGGGAAAAATAAGCACGGTTACCATACATTTTAAATTAATTAAAATAATTAAAAGTTTTAAGAACATAGATTAAACAAAATCGTTTTTTTTGAGAAAGTGGAATTGTTTTTGAATAATTCATTTTAGAATTTCTTTTTAGATCCAGTTCCTATTGTTACTTTTAAACCATTAAAATGTACTGTTTTAGAAAGTGGCCGGCATTCTCCGACAATCGCAATATCACCAACCTCGATATCTCTGAAACAGTGCGACAAATGGGCACTCATATTTCTATGTCTCTTGTCAAATCGACTGTATTTTCTGACATAGTGAAGATAATCTCTGTGGATCTTCTGCATTTTCAATTTTCCATTTATAATACGGCCATGTATTCTTACATTTCCAGTGAATAGACATTTTTATAATTGCAAGTCCCATCAATTGCCTCACGAGGTGTTTTGAATCCAAGTCTAATATCCCTGTGGCGACGAAGACTTTTCTTTTTGGATAAGACTGGTTTGGTTTTCCTATTTAGATTAACTCCAAATTGCTTTTGAAAAGGTTTTCGTTGTGATGAGTCTTGTTGAGAGGAAGTAGAAGGAGTAGTGGCCGATAGAATTCCCAAAAAAACACAACATCGTAACAGTGCTTACTTTTCCTAAAAATTCATCCCAAGAGTAAATATATCTGTTCTTCATCCATGAAAGTATAAAATTTCAAAATCAATCCATAATGTAATCGTATCGTATTTTTGGGCAAATGTACATTCGTTCCAGAAACATTTTGTTTGTATCCAGATTTTTCAGCTAAAAAGTATGATACAATTGGTCTAATTTCAAAACTTAATTTATTATAATTTGTACTCCTTTCATTCCTTTAAAACCAGGGACCGAAACCGTTGAAAATTTTGTCATGGTTCATGGACTTTGAAAAATACACGTAGTGTTTCTAAGTGTATGAGGGGGTATGGTTTATTTTTAAAATGGAAACGTTACTGAAGTATGTTACCTATAATTGCTTTGCTATTATTCAAAACGAATTTTAACATAATTTTACTATTACTTGGGTCGAAGTTCATGTTACTAATTGCTACAATCGTTTGAATTTGAACAATCTGTTGCTTATATACATAAATATTCATATATCCCAAAATTTAAAAATATTCTCTTAGGTTTGAATCCTTTTATTATCCATCAAACTAATCCGGAAAACCGAACTGATTTTGGTTTTGTGTATGGTTTCTATAATTTTAAATTGCTGTTTCTGATGGTAGTTCGATTTCTTGAAATAATCCAGGATTTGCATCCTAGGGTGATTTTTTATGAGACGTTTTCCGTCCCTGTTTTTAAAACACACTGTAGGAGTTATTTCGTAATTTTCTCATTCTTTTCTTTAATAACAATTTAGCTACGACATTGTTTTATAATAAATTTCATTTCGCTAGAATTTTTCTTTGTTATTACATCACACCTCGAATCAAATTAGTTTTCATTTAGAATTCGTACAAACTAAATGACACATTTGTGTATTCTCGTGAAGTGAAAATTATATAAAATTAAATTTTAGACTACGTCACGAATAATTTAATGAAAATAATTAGAAGTTATTTTTCTTTTTTGGTGAAAACAAAAAAAAAGTCCAAGCATTATAATCTTTTTAATGACGTGTAACTGTTATGAAAATGTAGAAGAGTTCTTGATTTGAATAAGAAAAATTCCTTTGAAAAAATGAAATTTTAATTTTCTTAAAGTTATTTTTATATTTAAAATAAAAGTTTTGTTTCTAATCGAACTTCTTCTTGAATAATAATAATAATAATAATAATTTTGAATTTTGAAATTTGGTTTTATAAACAATAAATAAATTTTAACTATTTTATAGCTTATAACTTCCTAAAGCAAATTACTTTCGGATATAATTAATTTTGATATTTTAATAACTGCCTGAGGCTAAAACAAGAAAAGTTTTATAGATTTCTGTAACCACTTTTTGTATAATAGAATTTATCAACTAAAAAGACTAACTAAACTGAACTAAGTTACAAATTACCACCGAATTTAGTTTGATAATATTATTATATAGTAGCACACACCTTGTGGTCCTCTTTTGAACGTAAATAGATCCTAATGCTATAAGATAATATATGAGGTTGTAGTTTAACTAAATTCTCAACATTTTCAGAGTGTCATTGTGTGGGTAATATATTCGTGTTTTATATTATAATGTTAGAATAGTATCGAAATGTACAACAATCCCTCTGGGGGATATATTACCTCGTGTGTACAATCCTATTTAATACCCTAAAGTAGATTAAGGTCTCATAAAAAGTATCTACATTATAATTCCCACCTGAACTAAAATTAAAACTTAGGCATGTATCTAACGGAAGTAAATCTAGGACACATTAAATATTACGTAGGATGTGGTCAAGTACAATGTATACTTTGTGTTGTAATAAAAAATATATTAAAGTATGGTAAATTTAAATACTTTAGACACTAATTTAGAAAGATGTCATAACTTGCCATATTTCTTATATTTCTGCATTATGTGTCAATATGCAAAAAGTTTTTTACTAAAAAGATCCTTAGTTGATTGTAGCACAGCTAAATAATAAATTGTCTTTTATCTTTCTGTTCCCATCCAAGCAGCACACATGACGTAGTCTTAACTATTCTTATAAGACTATCTATTATGATATAAGCAAACCATCGTAAAAAAATGCGTTGATTTGGCTAACTATGAACTGACGAGAGATTAGACGCGATCCGTTGAGCTCTTAACTAATACTTCCTTTGGAGATGAAAGAAACCAAAAATTCCCGACAAAATAGGGAAAGAAAATTAATATTTTCCATTAAAAGGAAAAAATAACCTTTAATTATAATTTCAGCAAACGAGAGAGCATAAATATTCTTACAGAATTGGTGCTAAGAAGGGAGGAATGGGACAAAAAACAACAGCAACAAAGTGTCATATAATTCTAAAAATAAACACATGGTTACTCATCAATTTTCATATCTTCTTAGAAAATCACTTTACTGTTTACTTATACTGCGGCTTGGGTATGGAATTATGAGTTTTCCAACTACATATGTATTCATTTGATAGTTTTGCCTATAATTACTACAAATTCAAGTTTGGATATGAATTTTTCCTTATCACTATCGCAACCATTTGTGGAAAAAAATTATTCTATATACAAAAATAAAAACATGTCCTTTGAACTTTGAAGTGTTTCATATTTGATTATCTCAGCTGAACCGTTTTGATGTGCAATATTTCCTTTTTTTTGTATATTTAAATTAATAATGTTCCAATATACTCAAAATATTTCATACTCACGACAATAATATGAACACAATAAAATCCTCATTCAAAAAATGAAGTTCTGAAAATTTTATATGAAGATCCTTTGTAAAATTTCAATTCAAAATGGTTACCATGGAATATTTCATTTTTCGGCTTCACTGAATATGCTTTTTCGTTTATATTAAAATACTTGATATGCTAAAAAGAGATTTGCAGAACAGCCACAGCAGACTTTGTTAGTCGTTTCATTCCAGATCCTGGAAAATTTATTAATAATCAAATTATAAAAACGATGAAGTTTCTGAATAATTCTAATTTTAGAAAATTAAAATTTAACTTTTACAACCAATTATTTCATGTCCAAAGAAAGGGAGTCCCTATCTAAATCTCATTGTATTTCTATACTCATTAAAAATTATTTAATTAAATTTAAATTAATTGGAATTGAATAATTTTCTTTCTTTTTTTTTAATTCAGCATCAAGTATCTTTCCTTTACATAAGTCAATATCGAATAGCAGTCTCATTGACTTAATGAAATTTCCTGTTTTCAATTTTAGGAAAATAACACAGAAGAGAGAGCTTTAAACTTGATCGGTCATTAAATAGATTTCTGTTTGTGGGAGAGATATTTAATTCAGTAACCTTTCATCTACCTTGTAACAAGGGGGTTGCACATATTATTGGGATTTCCGTTGAAAGGAGCAAATCCCCAGATGACCTATATAGCATATCTTCTTCCTTGCGAGGAAAAGATATGAGATGGTGCAGCAATGTGAGCAGCTAAAAGGCTGCACGCCTAGCTGATCGCACTAGCTAGCTCGCCGGAGGGGTGGGTCGCTGCTCACCACCATCTGCCATCGCGTTACACATAAATTATATGCGTGCAAGAGGTATGAAAACGTCGTTGAGACTTTATTGTGATAGCGCGAGCTATCAAGCAAGGAAATTCGGTTTTCGCGAGATAAAAACCGAATAAGGGGGATGTTCGTTTATTTGCTGGTCACCGAACTTGACCAGCTATTCCCGAAAGCCTTGCGAGGCATGTCGGGGCCGATTGGCAAAGGTGTTGTTGCCAAGTCGGTCTTTGGGGCACTACCCTCCCTCTTGGATCGACAGCAGAATGACGATCCCTGTATGTCCATACTCGCCCCTACAATTGAGTATGGACCCTTGTTTTATTTATGTCTCCTTCGCATCAACCTCTCATGCCTCTCTCTCCCCCTTCATTCTTTAATGAAACATATTTATTTTTACCTTATTATTTCTTTAATAAAAAAACCAAATTTTCCTTTTTTTTCTTTCTTAAACTTAGTACATGATCATGAAATTCTTGAACTCCCTGACATTATCTTAATCATTTATGATACAGAAAAAAAAATTGAAAACTGACTTGTCTTGTTTTGCATAAAAAAAATTTTTGATTTTTCCTTTTTATTTATCGTAATTGAATGTGACAAATTGTAATTACCTGCAATTTTATTTTTCAGTACTTTACTTTACTTTAATGATTCAAATGGTTTTTCTTTTCATTTATTTTCTTTTGAATTTATATTCAAATCAATTGATGCACCCCTTTTCTGTTGCATAAAACTTAGAATTATGCATGGTGTATCAATAACAAAAAAAAATCTTTTCTTAACTTAAAAATTTTAATGTCAAAATTGTTTCTTTTCTCAAATATTTTCAATTATTGATATTTTTAAATGATATTGTACGTTACTTTTAAACTTTCTTCTTAATACAGAAGTTAATTACTAAAGATTAGCAAATCAAAAAAAGAAAAACACAAAAAAAAGAAACAAGATCTCAAATGATTGGAACAAAAAAAAAGCTCCTATTTGCGTCACATTCTTTCTTTATATTAAAATTTCTCTTTTCTTTCTTTAGAAAATTTTTCTCTTCATTCAATGGAAAATACGCAGATACCTAAACTCATATAAAAAGAAGCTTCCTTTTAAGGTTAGGTTCACACAATTAAATTTTAAAAAAAAATGTTTCTGACTGAAAGAAAATATTATTAATGTATCATATATATATTTTTTTTTCTTTTAAGATTTAGATTTTTCTAATGTTTAATTTAAAAGCCTACTTGTCAATTATAGCTGTTAACCTTCTTCCCGACTCAAATATGAAAATTTCTTTTGTGGATCAAATTATCGATGACTATAAATATATCTTCGTCCAGATATTCCTAATTGGATAATGCGATGTTTATAACCTCAAAATATTGATGATCTAAATGATGATGTATTTGGAATCCCATGCGGTATTGGTAAAGTTGTGATGGGTTTTGATGTTTTTTCCCAAGCGAGCCAAATTTACAACACTTGTGAAGTTGCTGGAACATCCGATGAATACCTTTGACCATTAAGAGGTGATTTACTGCAATTTACTTATGCATGACAACTTGTATAAACGATTAAATATGGTTTACCATCGCAACCACATCTTACATTACGTGTGAACGATTGATTTCATGGCGTCATTTCCAAGAGGAAAAAAAAATGCGCGTTTTAGAAAAAAAAAGAATTTTTGTTGTTGTTTTTAATAATTTACTAGATCCACCATTTTAATTTTGTTTCATTTGAAGAATCTTAGATTCAATTCCTTTCTTTTTCTATTCATTTTTTCTTTAACTAATAATTTATTTCCACTATTTAATCAGAAATTAGTAAGCCTCTTTTTATGTTCCCACAAAACAAGATTTTTTTTATTTGTATCCACTCTTTTTTCCTACACAATATGATTAAAATCTATTAACTTTATTTAATTTTTTTATTAATCTTCATTTTTTTCTTCTTTTTATACTCCCTTTCCTTTCTACCCTCTCAAACACAAAAAAAAACTCCTTTCTTTTTTCTTTCACATATTTTTTTTTTCTTCATAAATCTTTTTTAAAAATAAACCTCTTCAGTCAACATTCTGAAAACTCTTTTTTCTGATGTCCACATTTAAAAAAAAAAACTTATTCTCCCTTCAAACAAAAACTTTTCTTTAATTTTTCTTTATATATTTCTTCTTCCCAAATTTTAAAAGCCAACCTCCTCAGTCAACATTCTGAAACTGACTCCTCATCATCGACAAAATTTTTCTTGATTCTCCTCTCTCCTTTTCGCAAAAATTTTCTGTTTGGATAAAAAAACCGGTTTTTCTAATTTCATATTTTTTTATCCGCCTATCAGATCATGCCACGTTCATTTTTTTATTCATTTTCTTTCGATGCAATTTTCGTTTCTCGTTCGCGGGGGGGGGAGAAAGAAGGGAGGAGACTTTTTGTCAGCTTATTTTCACCACGGATATGGGGTGAAAAGAAATTTCTAGAAGAATTTTTAGAAAAGACCATGCGGTTTTGTAAAAGCTGACCACGCTATTATTCAAATGGTGTTGCCGTGTAGGCTTAAAATTAAATGTAAGCGTGTTGCATTAGCTGCACGTTACAACCCAGATACGTCAGGGATTGATCTATCAACCCGGACGTACCTGAAAAGCGTGCGGGTGGTTGGAGTGGTACGTGAAATCTTGCACTGCCCAACGTGGGGCTCGACCACACCCAAAAGAGTCTCCGTTGCTCTCCGACTGAGCTAGCCGGGCAACCGAAAACGAAAGAAAGAAAAGGAAATGATCCGTCATAACCCGCGGCAGTGGGTATCGGTTCTTTTCCTCCTATTGCCTCAAGTCTTTGGCATGGTAAACCCCTATGGTTCTACCCTGCAAATCCTCGACCTCGTAGAGGGAATCGCCAATCGCACGAACAATCCGACACTTCAGAAATTTACGATTTAGCTTAGCATTGACATTTTTTGCGAAGTCACTAAGCGTGAAATTTCTTCGGTAGACTTCTTGTCCGACAATAAATCTCTTTACTCGGGTTCGACGATTATAAATCCGCTCATGATGTTGGTGAGCTTTCGACAAATTATTTTTGACGCGTTCGCGAATTAGTTCAAGCTGGTCCTTTTTCGAGGACACAACCAATTCACCATCATTCAAACCATTTAACTTCCGCATCAGTTCATAGGTCGAGCCATGTGTGATCATGTGGGAACCGAACACAAGAAAATATGGATCAATCCCCGTAGAAGCATGGATTGTACTCCGAAGAGCACAACCGATGCTTCCCAAATTCTGATCCCAATCCCTATGATCGGTGCCAACATAAGAGCGGATGGCCGCCAGTAATGAACGGTTTACACGTTCCGATGCGTCAGCTTGTGGTGAGTAGATAGCTGTACGATTGTGTTTCACACCATACGCTTCAACTAATTTGCGAAATTCTTTTGATATAAATTGCGGTCCATTGTCTGAAAATATAATCTCGGGTACGCCGAATAAATTGAAAACGCTTTCCTCCAAGAAATCGGTGATCTGCACGGCAGACGCCTTACGTAGTGTCTTGAACAAAACAAATTTCGAAAATTTGTCCAAAACAACTAGGAGAGTGGTGTTACCATGCTTAGACCGAGGGTAGGGTCCTAACAGGTCAACATATAGGTACTGGAATGGTCTATCAACTTCAATTTGTTTGCCCGTTGGCGGCCTCAACACACTATTTGGAGCTTTAGACTCTTTACATACGATGCAACTCGCGATATATTTACGTACTTCGCTAGCCATACCAGGCCAGAAGTATCTTTGCCGCAAACGATATAAGGTTTTGGTAATACCGCCGTGCGCAGCTTGTGGAGGATCATGCGCCAGGCGAACTAGCTCGTCCGTAAGGCTAGATGGAACCCAAAGCTTCCACGATCGATCTTCCTGAAAGATATTGCCAGTGCTAAAGCTTGTTCTGAAATACACGTAGCCATCTGACACTTGTGTGTCAGGCAGCCTTTCCGCGTTGCTTTGCACTGTATCGATCAGGTCGAGATATTCCTTTGATTTAAAGGCTTCAGAATTCAAGTTTATGCTAGGTGCCGAAACTATTTCCGAAATCGCGTCCGCGTAAACACGTGAAAGCGCATCTGGCACCACATTTTCTGAACCTTTCCTATGTTCAATCGCGAAATCAAAGGCTTGAAGCTTTAAGCTCCATCGAGCCAAACGTCCACTCAAGTCGCGCTGACTCATGAGCCATTTTAAACTCGCATGGTCGGTGATTATTTTGAACGGCAAACCTTCGACGTAGGCTCTGAATTTTTTAACGCTCAACACCGCAGCGAAACATTCCAGCTCCGTCACGCTGTAGTTGCGTTGTGCAGAGTTCAGTTTTTGAGAGATATAGGCGATGGGTTTCTCATTGCCTTCGTCGTCGCATTGCAGCAAAACACCTCCGACACCGGTCTTACTCGCGTCGCACTGTATAATAAAGGGTTTGGTGTAATCAGGGTTGGCCAATACCGGGGCCGTAGTTAATGAAGATTTCAAGGCTTCAAACGCTACTTGAGCCTCCGCTGTCCAAACAAACTTGGCGCTCTTCTTTAGGCAGTCAGTAATTGGAGACGACAAGGAGGCATAATTAGCAATAAACCGCCTATACCATCCTGTCATACCCAAAAATCGACGAACCTGTTTTGGAGTGGTAGGTGCAGGAAAGTCAAATATTGCAGATACTTTATTTGAGTCGGTCTTTAAACATCCGTTTCCAACGATGTAACCCAAATATCTAACTTCTCTCATGCAAAATTTGCTTTTCTCCAAATTTATCGTAAGTCCAGCAGTGGACAAGCAACGTGCAATGGTTGCCAAAAGTTTAACGTGAGAATCGAAATCCTCAGAAACTACTAACAGATCGTCCAAATAGACGAAACAGTTTTCTCTTAACTCGACTGGAATTGTTTTGTCCATCAGTCTACACATTCTTTGAGGAGCATTACAGAGCCCGAATGGCATCACTGTAAACTGGTATAACGGTCTACCAGGCACTGTGAAAGCAGTTTTTCCCCTACTCTGCTTCTCCAACGGTATCTGCCAAAAGGCGTCCTTCAAATCAATACTTGATATGAAACACGTCTTCTCAAGTCTACTGAGAAGGCCTTCTATATGTGGAAGTGGGTATGCGTCTTTTTTCGTAAGGGTGTTCACCTTCCTGGAGTCGAGGCAGAGGCGAACCTTTCCAGGTTTGCGCACCAAGACTACAGGAGAGTTCCACGCGCTGACACTTTCTTCGATAACACCCAATTCCAACATACGGTCCAACTCAGCATACATGAGGGCTTGCACCGCAGGGGAAACAGGGTAGTGGCGCTGCTTCACAGGCTCCGCGTTTTCTACCTCAATAACATGTTCTTCTAAATGTGTTTTTCCTAAACCGACTTGGTTGAAGGAAGGAAATAAAGTTAAGATGCTTTCAAGACGCGCGCGTTGTTCCGAATTTAGCGCGTGTGTGTTGGGATCGTCAATTGACAAACAATCTAAAGTTTCGTTTTTAGAAAATATAGTCGGAGCTATATCGAATTCTTTCCAAAAATCTACACCTAGATATAGATTTTGGGTAAGTCCTGGTACGATGTATAGAGAAAGTGTTTTTGTAATGTTGTTGTAGGTAATTGGAATTGCTATTTGCCCATGCACAGGTTGAGCTTTACCATCAGCCGTTTTGACTGTGGTGGGACGACCAGTAATTAAAATTTTATGACGTTCGAGGAAATCTAAAGCGCCAGCGCCTAGACAGGACACACTTGCACCACTGTCCAAAAGGCCAAAAAGGGATTCGCCATCGATTTCCACCTTAGCATATGGTCGATCGTCATGTTTACGCTTCACAAAAGCAGATTCCACCGTTTTACCTAACAACTTCTTTTGCTTACATCTTTCTCTAAACCTACTAATTCTACTCGGGTTTAGTAAAGCACCGATTATTCTATTCCTAGCTTCGTCATATTCCATTTGACGTTGATGTAATGTTTTATTTGTCTGTTCCAGTTTGTTTTTATCGGACAAGATGTTATTTGGTGTTTTCGGTTTTAAGATTTTGTCATCTGGCAAATGTGTTGGTGGAGATGATCGTTCAAAGTTCAATGTTGGTTCCGTGATGGTTGGTTCATTAGTGTCATTGCCAATGCCTTGCTGTTGAATATTTTCTGGATGGCATTTAGGACACAATGGAAACGAAACATTCTTCTTACCACATTGATAACAAAATAAGGACCTTTGTGGTGTTATACATTCAAAGAATTCATGACCAACATTGTCACAGTTCCAACATACAACCATTGAACAACCATTTCCAACCACATTGACTTTATATCCTTTACTTAACAAATCGCGTTGATAAGCCTGATTAACATTTACTATTGGAAACTCTGTTCTGACTAACTGTTGACGCGGAATATTAATGTTAAAAGTCTTGTTCGGTTCGAAGTTTTTACTAGGCAAATGAACAATAGCGGCATTAAATTCTTCAACCGGTGGTATAACTCTAGCCTTAGCAATTTCAGATGACGCGTTCGTTATACTCGGTCGATTCTGACAGACAGGTTTTTGAGATTCCCTAACAGAGAGATGACGTTCTGCTTTGCGACAAACTTGTTGAAGGCAACTTAAAGTGGGAGTCGTCACTGTGAAAATGAGATTTGCTACGCTATCTTTAAGGTTGCTGCGCATGATTTGGGTCAATTCCGTATCAGTCTTTGGAACTGTTAAACGAAGGTTCATAGACATGATCGAATCGTAAAAATCATTAAAACATTCGGTAGTAGTTTGTTTTCTTTGCAGCATGAGTAGCAAGATGTCATTGTCAGTGTCGAGATCGCCATAATGCTGTAGAAGAGCTGACTTTATTCCGGTCCAATCAATGGATGGCTCTCGCTTAAGAAGGTGCCAGTACCACTGCTCTGCTTTACCAGTGAGCAGGGTAAATATTTGGTTACAAAAGGCATTCCAACTTATATTATATTTTGATTGTAATATTTCGATTCGGAATATGAAGTCCTCCACAGGCATACTAGCGATCTCGCCACTGAACGAAAAGTTCCACTTCTCGATGCGAGCATCGTAACAGTCAGTTGCAGCCGAATTTGCATTCATAGTAGTCATGGTTTTGTTTAAGCAAAGATTAATAGCCAGAAACTCAGTATTTCAAAAGTCATATCGGGTATTCAGAAATCTATTCCTTCTTACGGAATTTTTAGGGACAAAAGAAAATCGGACCGAACAAGGACAAAAGTAATAATAAAAAAAAACGCAATGAGAAAAGTAATAGAAAAAAATTATATATAAAAAAAAAATAATAATAATAAAAGAAACTCCCCCCACCAAAATATATTTTATAAAAAAAGTAAATAAAAATAAAAATGTTCAAATAATAATTAAATTCAAGAAACCTAAACCAATAAACTACTCCGAAAACTTAACCAAAAAAATAAATAATAAAAAAACTATAATAAACTGAACTAAATAAACCAAACTAAAGCTAATAAAACTAAATCTAACCGTATCGAGAAAACAACCGAAGAAGAAAATGAAATCTTTCAATCGTGAATTCCTCGTGAAAATAAGAAAACTAATTTCTCATATAAACTCCGCAAAAGAACTAAATTAACTAAACTAAAGCTAACCGAATCGAGAAAACAACCGAAGAAGAAAATAAAATCCTTCAACGTGAATTCCTCGTAAAGATAAGAAAACTAATCTATCATACAAACTCCGCACAAATCAATTTAGAAAATAAATCAAACGTAATAACGTAAGAGCGAGAGAGAGAGACGAAACAAGTGGACGACACGAAGAAAACATAAACCCGACATGCACTCCCAAAACGAAAAATTGGATGTTGATGGGTGACCCGCGAATGGTACCAGTTCGAGTGATCGGACACCTGCAATGGCAACCAAGCCTGTAGCATGTGATCCGATCCAAACGACTGGCACAATCCCGGATCACTATGTTTGATGTGGTTGCATGACTCTCGTGTCCTCACCGCATTATTCGTGGGCTTAGTTAAGCACGAGAATGTGCGAAAAGGCACACTAAAGCTCATACATCCGCATCTA
The DNA here is from genome assembly GCA_963422695.1 of Xylophagus ater. NCBI lineage: Eukaryota > Metazoa > Arthropoda > Insecta > Diptera > Xylophagidae > Xylophagus > Xylophagus ater. Next base: position 5,569,313 of record OY730486.1, on the reverse strand, counting down.
TTTCATTTCCCGGAGTCTCAACTGCATTGAAACGTGAAGCGTTGCAATGACTACAATATTCATGCAGCACGTAATCCATATTTCAAACGCTTTTGCGGCAAGCGGAATATTCAATAAAAAAAACCGAAGTACTGCTACTACGCAACCGTAAATAAAATATGACGACAGTTGGACTCAATATAAACGCAATCACGAATAGCACAAAAAAACGAACAACCGAAATTATGTTCACACCAAAACTTCGTTTAAAAATTTTGATGGTGTGAACACACCTTCAGAAAAAACAATTTGACTAATAAAAAAAAAGATTGAAAATTTTTAAAAGTGAAGACAGGGTGTTTCGAAAGTTTTTCGAAAAAAACGTTTGAGTCAAAATTTTTCAAATTTTTTTAAAATAAAAAAAAATTGTTTTCTGAAAACTTTGGTTTACCTAAAGGTAACAACCAAAACACCATTTTCAAACATCAACTCGTTCGAAAATGTGTCAAAACAATTTTGTTTGAACTCCATTTGTAATTTCAACCGAAGTTGAAAATACAAATGGCAAACAAAAATGAAGCGAATTCGCCGAGCGAACAACGAGTACGTTGGGCGCCATATATGTAACAAGGGGGTTGCACATATTATTGGGATTTCCGTTGAAAGGAGCAAATCCCCAGATGACCTATATAGCATATCTTCTTCCTTGCGAGGAGAAGATATGAGATGGTGCAGCAATGTGAGCAGCTAAAAGGCTGCACGCCTAGCTGATCGCACTAGCTAGCTCGCCGGAGGGGTGGGTCGCTGCTCACCACCATCTGCCATCGCGTTACACATAAATTATATGCGCGCAAGAGGTATGAAAACGTCGTTGAGACTTTATTGTGATAGCGCGAGCTATCAAGCAAGGAAATTCGGTTTTCGCGAGATAAAAACCGAATAAGGGGGATGTTCGTTTATTTGCTGGTCACCGAACTTGACCAGCTATTCCCGAAAGCCTTGCGAGGCATGTCGGGGCCGATTGGCAAAGGTGTTGTTGCCAAGTCGGTCTTTGGGGCACTACCCTCCCTCTTGGATCGACAGCAGAATGCCGATCCCCGTATGTCCATACTCGCCCCTACAATTGAGTATGGACCCTTGTTTTATTTATGTCTCCTTCGCATCAACCTCTCATGCCTCTCTCTCCCCCTTCATTCTTCAATGAAACATATTTATTTTTACCTTATTATTTCTTTAATAAAAAAACCAAATTTTTTTTTTTTTCTTTCTTAAACTTAGTACATGATCATGAAATTCTTGAACTCCCTGACATTATCTTAATCATTTATGATACAGAAAAAAAAATTGAAAACTGACTTGTCTTGTTTTGCATAAAAAAAATTTTTGATTTTTCCTTTTTATTTATCGTAATTGAATGTGACAAATTGTAATTACCTGCAATTTTATTTTTCAGTACTTTACTTTACTTTAATGATTCAAATGGTTTTTCTTTTCATTTATTTTCTTTTGAATTTATATTCAAATCAATTGATGCACCCCTTTTCTGTTGCATAAAACTTAGAATTATGCATGGTGTATCAATAACAAAAAAAAATCTTTTCTTAACTTAAAAATTTTAATGTCAAAATTGTTTCTTTTCTCAAATATTTTCAATTATTGATATTTTTAAATGATATTGTACGTTACTTTTAAACTTTCTTCTTAATACAGAAGTTAATTACTAAAGATTAGCAAATCAAAAAAAGAAAAACACAAAAAAAAGAAACAAGATCTCAAATGATTGGAACAAAAAAAAAGCTCCTATTTGCGTCACATTCTTTCTTTATATTAAAATTTCTCTTTTCTTTCTTTAGAAAATTTTTCTCTTCATTCAATGGAAAATACGCAGATACCTAAACTCATATAAAAAGAAGCTTCCTTTTAAGGTTAGGTTCACACAATTAAATTTTAAAAAAAAATGTTTCTGACTGAAAGAAAATATTATTAATGTATCATATATATATTTTTTTTTCTTTTAAGATTTAGATTTTTCTAATGTTTAATTTAAAAGCCTACTTGTCAATTATAGCTGTTAACCTTCTTCCCGACTCAAATATGAAAATTTCTTTTGTGGATCAAATTATCGATGACTATAAATATATCTTCGTCCAGATATTCCTAATTGGATAATGCGATGTTTATAACCTCAAAATATTGATGATCTAAATGATGATGTATTTGGAATCCCATGCGGTATTGGTAAAGTTGTGATGGGTTTTGATGTTTTTTCCCAAGCGAGCCAAATTTACAACACTTGTGAAGTTGCTGGAACATCTGATGAATACCTTTGACCATTAAGTGGTGATTTACTGCAATTTACTTATGCATGACAACTTGTATAAACGATTAAATATGGTTTACCATCGCAACCACATCTTACATTACGTGTGAACGATTGATTTCATGGCGTCATTTCCAAGAGAAAAAAAAAATGCGCGTTTTAGAAAAAAAAAGAATTTTTGTTGTTGTTTTTAATAATTTACTAGATCCACCATTTTAATTTTGTTTCATTTGAAGAATCTTAGATTCAATTCCTTTCTTTTTCTATTCATTTTTTCTTTAACTAATAATTTATTTCCACTATTTAATCAGAAATTAGTAAGCCTCTTTTTATGTTCCCACAAAACAAGATTTTTTTTATTTGTATCCACTCTTTTTTCCTACACAATATGATTAAAATCTATTAACTTTATTTAATTTTTTTATTAATCTTCATTTTTTTCTTCTTTTTATACTCCCTTTCCTTTCTACCCTCTCAAACACAAAAAAAAACTCCTTTCTTTTTTCTTTCACATATTTTTTTTTTCTTCATAAATCTTTTTTAAAAATAAACCTCTTCAGTCAACATTCTGAAAACTCTTTTTTCTGATGTCCACATTTAAAAAAAAAAACTTATTCTCCCTTCAAACAAAAACTTTTCTTTAATTTTTCTTTATATATTTCTTCTTCCCAAATTTTAAAAGCCAACCTCCTCAGTCAACATTCTGAAACTGACTCCTCATCATCGACAAAATTTTTCTTGATTCTCCTCTCTCCTTTTCGCAAAAATTTTCTGTTTGGATAAAAAAACCGGTTTTTCTAATTTCATATTTTTTTATCCGCCTATCAGATCATGCCACGTTCATTTTTTTATTCATTTTCTTTCGATGCAATTTTCGTTTCTCGTTCGCGGGGGGGGGAGAAAGAAGGGAGGAGACTTTTTGTCAGCTTATTTTCACCACGGATATGGGGTGAAAAGAAATTTCTAGAAGAATTTTTAGAAAAGACCATGCGGTTTTGTAAAAGCTGACCACGCTATTATTCAAATGGTGTTGCCGTGTAGGCTTAAAATTAAATGTAAGCGTGTTGCATTAGCTGCACGTTACAACCTAGACCAGACAATATAAAGGAAAGAAGAAACTTTTACATCCGAATAAAGTCCATTCTTCTATCAAGAAGATGTTGTATCTTTATTTTTGTGTTTTATTTCAACGATATCGCAAATATAACGATTGTAGAAATAAAAACAAAAGATACTGTAACTTTGTATCCATATTTTATAATCAATCCAGAAGAAATTCACTTTCAAAATGTACTCAGTTAATTGCATTGAATCGGAGACAGTTTCCGTAAAGAATTATATATGTTGCGGGAAAAGTTTCGGGAAAGTGTGAGAAAAAATATACCGAAAAATTGGTTAATTGTTTTTCAAAATTGTTTCCTTTAACATTTATATACTTTTGAATATTCTCAAACTTCTTTTTGAAATAATTTTTCCATTCAAAATGAGATAAATTCAAAATGTGTAACTTATATGCTACACCAAATTTACTTTTATTAGTTTTAACATATTTACGCCAACTGAAATAGTCGATTAGCCAATTTTGGTCACCTATGAAGACTTTGTAGGCCAGATTTTGTAGGCCAGATTTGACAATCTTCTCTTGAATTTTTTGATCATTTCCTTGCAACATTTCATACGATTTTTTTGTCAGCATCGGTCAAATCGTTAGGAACGTAGCGAGCATACATTTGCCTTACAATTCAATTTTAATGCTAAATTGTATGTAATTGTTTCATACCAAATGATGGTTTCATTTGACGGTAGCAGTAGCCGGACGACTTCTCAAAAATCATAACTGAAATTCCCAAGCTTATTTCCGATTTCTTGGAATAAGGTGCTTCAATATTAAAAGTGATAACCAGTCATTCCATATATTGCGATTGAAACTCAAGTGACTTTTCATCCATTCGTTAAATTTTACGAAACTGATGTTGATACTGGTTACGCTAGAAATGTCCGATTCCCGAAACTTTTGCAGAATTCTAGGTAATATCTTTTTAGTTATATTTGAATTAATTGAATTGTTTTATTTAATTTATATTAATTTCATAAAATGAATAGTTTATGAACTCCAAAAAGCAAATAATATCCTTTTGATACGATTTTTGCTGAAAAGACGAGATTTTTCCAGTTAAGCTTCTTTTCAATATAATTATATCTATTTTTTTCGCATTCCACATATTATGTACAAATATGTTGACTTTTTGTTTGATTGAGGTAAAAGTTTATCCTAAGATCCGATTATCACATAGAAAGAAAATTCTATTAAACTAATCCCATAAGGTCAGAAGATTAAATAAAGACAATTTGATGACATATTAAAAAGGAATTCATTTTCTTTGGAAGTAGATACAAGTGACTTTCAGATAGAAGAATATATATTTGTTTAAGGATTTCTTATATCCTCATGAAATTTGTATACAAGCAATTTTGAATGATTTTTTTTTCCAAAATTTTTCTTCCATAATAAAATGCTTTTATAAAACTTCAGAAGTTTTGATTTTGACTACCATATTCAAAGATATTGCATAAAAAAAACCAAGAAAGAAAGATTTTTTTTTTTCATTTTAAAGATTTTATAACAACATCCGGAACAGAAGCCCATCTTTGATTGCCTATGGGCGGATGTTTGTAAGTTGTAAACAGGAAGTCAATTTATGCTTAACATCGCATCTCTTCTTTTTCAGATTCCTGGAACAGGATATGAAATTTCTGTTAAGTTGTTTTTCTTTCCTTTAGAATATGTTTTTCTTCTTATATTCTGTTTTTTTTTTTCGCATTAAAATTTTTTTGTAAACATCTCAATTCATATACTCTCAAGTTGTGTTGGGATTACTTGATAGTGGCGCCTTGAACTATAATAGTACTCTATGTCAGAAACAGGCTCTTCATATTTGTTATAGAGTCTTTCGAGTATTTTAGATATTGACTGTGTATATATGTTGGATTCGATAAATCAGTGATAAATCATAAATTTATTGAACTATTGAAAACGACTGAAAGCTGTGATTTCAATATTATTTTATACAAATTTACATGTCAGCAAATTTATCATCTTGTGATTAGATACGTTGAATCAAAAGTCAAATTTCTAAATGGTGAAAATATGCTTAAATTTAGAATAGATTATAGAAAATTATTATGAACTTGATAGAATAAAATTATATGTAAATGTCTTTTTTTTAAAGATTTTGGGAGTAATCAAGTTACCCTGACCTCATAAAAACACGTTTACAGGTTCGATTATCATAAATCAATATTTCAATATGTTTTAATTATAGAGATATATTAAAATTATGACGTTGTAACTATGTAAGTTCTGTAACTAATTACAAAGTATGAATTTATGATACTGATTAGAAAATTAATTACTATATAAATTATCGGAACATCTCTATTGCTTGTTAGTGGACAATACAGTTCTTCCGAATTTGAAGATAAATACCTTTTAAGTTATCCGTTCCTGTAGTGCTATTCTAATTAATATCATAGTGTAAGTTTTAAAAAAAGGATAACGCATACAACTTGTTATATTAATTTATAACCGAAGAACATACTATACAAATTATACCATTTTTAAATTAACAAATTATACTATAGTAAATTTCTTAATACAATTATTTATGTAAAAGAGAATTCTATATGGAATTACTGTTAATTTTAAATATACGCAAAACATATCATCATTATTCTCATTTTAAATACAAATTCAAAATATTGTAAATAATATTGATTGCCATAAAAAATTCACTGATTTAATAAAACAATTTAAAAGAGTACGTAAAAGGACCCTAATTTAAATTTAATTTAATTTTTCAATTCAGCCTTTTTTTGGAATAAACAAATTGAAATTGAAAATTATAATATAATATTATTTATTTAAGGCAATACTCCCAACGAGATGTTTTTGAGATGACTTTGGCGATTGGAAAAACCTATATTTTAAAGTTATAATCTTGAATTTTTTTATACATTTATTAATTTTTTAATTGAAATGTTCCCAAAAAGAACAAAAATTCTTTAGTACATGCTTTGTACGTTCTGTGGAGTGATGTCCCGATACACTCTTAACTATGATACACAGGATTCAGGTCATCTGAAACTAGAAAAACAAAAATATTCCTAAATTTATAAGAATGTGGTGAGAACTGCCCTAATAGCATGGAAGTGTGTACTCCTTGACGTACGTCGCGAAGCACAGAAGAGTATACTTTCCTATCGAAATAATTTAGGATTTTTGGAAAATATTCGTTATTTACTTGATATACTACTGTGTTCAAAAAGTAACCGAATCGGAAAAATGAATTTTTTTTTCAAGTTGGTAGGACTATTAGTGACATCTTTGACAAATAACATGTTAATATTATCATTAGTTTTCAGTTTAAGCTTGGTTTTGTGAACAAAGAAAAGTGAATTTGGCGATTTTTACGATGTCGAATTTTGTTGAGCAAAGAAACGCGGCCACTGAAACATATCGAATGTTACAAAAGACTATGTTACAGAAAAATGTTTACAAGTGGTACAAAGACTTCAAAGAAGGCAGAGAACGTGTTGATGACTTGGAACGCTCTGGACGAACATCGACGTCAATTGATGAGCAACACATCAAGAAAATCAAAGAATTGGTGCTCGAAAATCATCGATTAACAATTCGAGACCTTGCCGACATGCTTGCTATATCAATTGGATCAGTACAAGCAATTTTGAAGGATCATTTGTGCCTCAGAAGAGTCAAATCGCGTTAAGTGCCAAAATTTCTCAATTTTTTCGAAAAAGAGCGTGCGTTTTTCGCCAAAATCTCCATTTATGTCGCTCCACAACCACCGTATTTGCCTGATTTAGCACCGTGTGACTTCTGGCTGTTCGCAAAGCTCAAGAGAATACTACGGGGAAATCGTTTCGAGTCGATTGAAGAGATCAAACGTAAGGGAGCTACACCCGAGGACGACTTTTAGCATGCTTCAAAGATTGGAAAAAACGTTGGCATAAGTGTATTGTAGCTGGGGGGGATTATTTTGAGGGGGATGAAATCGATTTGGAAGAATAAATAAAAAATTTTAATTTTAAAACAAAATTCTCCTTACGTTTTGAACACAGTGGTATATGAATACTTGCACATATATTTTATCGCATTTTGACTAATTATTACATGTATGTTTTGTCTCCCTCGTACTAATGGAGATTTGATCAGAAATTTTGGCTGGTTTATTTGCTTTAGATAGTTTTTTTTTTTTTAAAGAGACAAGAATTGGATCAGTGCTTCCCAAAGTAAGAATTTTGGATAGAATAAAGAAAAATGGTGAAACGTATTTTCAATATTGTAATATTTGTAATAATTCAAAATATTTTATCATTTCGGAAGTCGTAAAAAATTGTATATTTTTGATATCATTTCTTAAGGTGAAGGTGTAGACCAAATTTTAACTCAATCGGCCTAATACTTGCCAATTTGGAAAACATAATGAGTTTTTGTTCGTGGAATAATACTTTTTTGTTGGGTTTTGTAATTTATTTCCAAAATTTAGTAAGCATTTTCTCAAAACCATAAATTTTCGGACAATTTAAAAAATCGATTTTTTTAAAGTTCTAAACGACAATATTGCCTTAAGAACTTCTCATACAAAACCAAAATTTTATTGGAAAACTTGATATTTTCCACAAAAAACATTGAACCAATTTTTTGTTAAGTTTATTCCAATAATTGAAAAGAAAAATATATAATTACCATAAAAATATTCTGAATTTAGTGAAAATTTATATTTTCAAGTTTTGTTTTAAATTTTTGAAAATTTTCAAGTAACTTATTCGACATTAATTTTACATTGAAAATGTATATAACTATATAACTACTTTTCGTTTCAAATATGTTATTATTATTATTATTAAAATTTGAATTTTCCCTGAAAGTTTTTCCGTCTAGAAAATGATTTTCCAATTATTAAAATGTACACAAATTTATTTTCCATAATTTTAAAATTACTTTTGTTTCGGTGAAAAACTTTGTAAGTTGAATGTTATTTTCCGTTTTCGAAAAAATAATTTTGAAAACGTTATTGAAGTTGTTTGAGTTTAGAAAAGAACAAATCCGATTCTACCACCAAAAACCAATTTACTTTATGGCCAACATGTGTCACTCTCATATATGAAAAGTTTTCAATATATCGATTTTTATTTTCTATAACTTTTAAATAGAAAACTCGTTTTGGAATGCATTTTCAATACTTAAATGAAAAATTGAAAAGTTTTTCAATAAACTTTTCTGAAAGAAGTTCAATTTTGAAAGTTTCAAAATTATTCAGAAAGTGTTTTACAAAATGATTTTCATTTAAAATATCGTAAAAATTTCCAGTCAATCAAAAATATGTATCGATTGTTTAAATGGAAGTATTTTTAATTTATTTTTAGGTTAAAACGAATTTGCGTTTTAAAAAAAGGAATAGAAGTTAAATGAGAATTTACATATTAAAGTATGTATGAAAAAATCCAATAAAAATGTATTTAAAATAGGAAAACATTTCATAGAACTTTATTCCGAATGGACCAAATTTTTTTCCTACAAAACATATTGAAAAATTCTGGAACAAGAAATAAATAAAAAATTTTTGTTCCAAGAATTTTATCCCCAAAAAATACGTTCTTAATTTAACCACAGAGTATATAAACAGAGGAATTTTTATATATAAAATTTATGTACGCTGTGTTTTCCTATCCGTGTGTAAAAAAAATCCCTAAAGTTAACATAGTAGAACGCGTGATTTTTATTGGAGGAATGGGACGCGATCTTCATTGTGATTTATTCCCCCAAAAAATTTCTGAAACATTTTGAAGCACCAATTAACTACAAAAGAGCATGGCTGGTTTTCAAAACCAAAAAAAATATGGTCTTATACAGGGTGACACAAAATGAACGTTTTGTATTATTTAGGAGCCATTAAGTCCCTTGCAGTATGCGCTGTTGTTTCATCTTGTTGGAACCAAATCGTGGTTTTCCACAGCTGGCCTAAAAATTTCCCAACATCTTCCGATATTGAGCACTATTAATGGAAACTGCAACACCGTCTTTATTTTCGAAGGAATTTGGACCAGTGATCCTCTCAGACGATACACCGCACCAAACAGTACACATAAGTGGGTGTAACTGTCGTTGATGAAATGCTCTTGGATTCTCTGTAGCCCATATCCTGCAGTTCTGCTTGTTTATGAAACCGTTTAATTGGAAATGGGCTTCAATGCTCATTATCAAATTGTTAAAACAATGGACCGTTCATGTTCGAAATAAAGTTGGATGATTTTGGTTCGTTGCTCGATTATGTATTGTTCCATTTCACATTCCCCATTACAAAATCCTGTAATAACATTTTTAAAAAAATTGAACAAAAAATTATCAATAATTCATTCTACAACATTTTGCGCCACCCTGTCTTTCCTTTTATTTGATCTATATTTCACAACGTTGGCGGAGGCAGGTGTTTGATTTTTTGGCAATATGAAAATATTTTTGGTGATTTGATTCAATGAAAAATATATTTCAATATAATTTCTGGTCGAGTTTCTGGACAAATGTTTTAAGGCAGGGGGGAACACATTTTTTAGAAATACTCTTTTTGTGTTGTATTATCACAGATTGTGTGGTTTTTTTTAAAGAAATTTTAAAATCAATGTGCCGATCTGTGAATACATTTTCTATAAAACAAAATTACGAAAGGTCAGTTTTTTAAGCGATTTTATGATTTTTGTTTTTTTTGCTAGCTAAAAATTTTTTTAGGGAATGCATATAAATTGCAATATCGGGAAATATATAGTAAATATTTTTCTTAAGGCTTATGAGGAAAATCTCTCTTAGTCAACAATTAAAACTGGAATAGGTCAATAAAAAAATTATTGTACTTCAAACAGATGTAATTGCAGTTCAGCAAGGGCACGTGAAGCCGAGAGAATTCTTGCCAGGAAAGGAAGGGGTAGGATATGTTAGTGGGTTATTTGTGGATTTAGAAAACAGCTAAATAAACTATACGCATACATAAAGCAACAAAAAATAAATAACATAAATAATTCATACTTAGTTTAAAGCAAAATTAAAATTAAAAAATAAATAGTTTGCATTCTATAAAAAAACTGAAACAAGGTATTCTATTAAACATACAAGATTCTAAAAAATAAAAGCAAAGCATTCAATTTCTGCATAAAATATTGCACATTAAAGGTATGGAAAACGCGTACGTGTACAAAAATGGATTGATTATGTTTTCAGTTTTTTTAATTTGTTTTGAGAAGATTTACTTGAAGACTTTTTTGAATTATTCATTTTAAAGGAACAGTGCTTTCTGAGGAGAACTAAGATCATGTAACTAAGCACTTTTTTCTATGATCAAAACACGGGTTTTCTTCACAGAACCAATGCCCGTATAAAGAATTGGTTTCTTCAAAACATTTAGCTTCTATAATTTTTTTAATGTTTTTAACCTCCGGGCTTTCTTCAAAAATGATATTAAAAACATTGAAATGTAGATTAAAAATCTCGGCACACATATCAGTCGGATTAATTAATTTGCCAAAATCAGAATTTTGGCTAAAATTTTTGAAAAAAATTAAGGCTTCGGAAGCTTTTGTCATTGAAGATTCAGACTTAATCATGCATGCGCAACAGTCTAGACATTGAAATTAAATTCAAATAAGGATGGGTGTGTATTATTGCCTCCATGCGCCATTCTTTATACGGGCATTGGTTCTGCGAAGAAAACCCGTGTTTTGATCATAGAAAAAAAGTGCTTAGTTACATGATCTTAGTTCTCCTCAGAAAGCACTGTTCCTTTAAAATGAATAATTCAAAAAAGTCTTCAAGTAAATCTTCTCAAAACAAATTAAAAAAACTGAAAACATAATCAATCCATTTTTGAGAGAGATTTTCCTCATAAGCCTTAAGAAAAATATTTACTATATATTTCCCGATATTGCAATTTATATGCATTCCCTAAAAAAATTTTTAGCTAGCAAAAAAAACAAAAATCATAAAATCGCTTAAAAAACTGACCTTTCGTAATTTTGTTTTATAGAAAATGTATTCACAGATCGGCACATTGATTTTAAAATTTCTTTAAAAAAAACCACACAATCTGTGATAATACAACACAAAAAGAGTATTTCTAAAAAATGTGTTCCCCCCTGCCTTAAAACATTTGTCCAGAAACTCGACCAGAAATTATATTGAAATATATTTTTCATTGAATCAAATCACCAAAAATATTTTCATATTGCCAAAAAATCAAACACCTGCCTCCGCCAACGTTGTGAAATATAGATCAAATAAAAGGAAAGACAGGGTGGCGCAAAATGTTGTAGAATGAATTATTGATAATTTTTTGTTCAATTTTTTTAAAAATGTTATTACAGGATTTTGTAATGGGGAATGTGAAATGGAACAATACATAATCGAGCAACGAACCAAAATCATCCAACTTTATTTCGAACATGAACGGTCCATTGTTTTAACAATTTGATAATGAGCATTGAAGCCCATTTCCAATTAAACGGTTTCATAAACTAGCAGAACTGCAGGATATGGGCTACAGAGAATCCAAGAGCATTTCATCAACGACAGTTACACCCACTTATGTGTACTGTTTGGTGCGATGTATCGTCTGAGAGGATCACTGGTCCAAATTCCTTCGAAAATAAAGACGGTGTTGCAATTTCCATTAATAGTGAGTGCTCAATATCGGAAGATGTTGGAAAATTTTTAGGCCAGCTGTGGAAAACCACCTTTTGGTTCCAACAAGATGGAGCCACAGCGCATACTGCAATGGACTTAATGGCTCCTAAATAATAACCCACGTTCATTTTGTGTCACCCTGTATAAGACCATATTTTATAAATAAATTTTTTTTTCCTTTTGAAAACAAGCCATGCCCTTTTCTGAATAAATAAAATATTTTTTTTTTTAATATCTGTTTTGATTCGTCCTTCATAATTATTTAGAAATTTTTTGGGAGAATATCAGAATAAAAATGGCGTCCCATTTAATCATTTTATTCAAATTATTTTGAAGAGGTGGTAATGCGATAAATCACACACACACTCTCAATTTTGACCGTTCAATACTAATGAAACTCCCGGGGCAAACTGTTCCAATACTGATATCGGATTTGGATCTTCTATGAATTCCATCTTTTTTGATTTAACTTAATCAATTGGCACATGGAAACATGATTATGATCAAATTCTAATACCATAAAATCCCAGATTATTTGTATTGCAAAATAAAACTAGACAACAAGACAATCTACAGGTAGTTTAGTACCTGACGAGATTACTTACATTTCCATAACTATACCATCCCCATTTTGTACAGTCTCTCATTCTTGCTAGCCTCATAAAAATTTGCTCGTTTGAAGGGTGACAGTAGATTATCCAACAGCAATTGCAGATTATCTTCTCGAATTACCTTTCAAACGAATAGCTAAGATAACGTTTGGAATACGAAAATGTATGGGCATGGTAAAAACATTTTGATCAACATATAATCCCAAGCCAGGATAAAATTATATTACATAAGATTATATTATATAGAGTTCACCACCCTCTCAACATTAATTTATCACCCAAAATTTTTTTACGATGTTTTTGTTTTAAGAACTGACTTTATTCATTTCATATTGTACAAGTATAATTCTCTTCTAAGTCATTTTGGATATATACGAAAAGGAATAAGTCCTACGAAAACAGAAATGATTTTTTCATATCTCACATTTAGGTTGTTAATATCGATTTACAGTAGAAAAGATAGCTTAAAAACAAGACTACATCCGTTATATAGAGAGACTAACACATTTTATCCTTGACCTATCACCTTATAGGCGTTATTTATCAAACAGGATGTGACTTAAATTAGGAATTTTAGGAAAGAAATTGGTTTTTTTTTTATATAGTCCTTTTGAAATTATTTCGTTTCTTTATGGAACACCTTGTATTTTCGTAGTGTCATAGAAGAGAATTTTATATATGATCCTTTTCCAAACAAAATTAGATGTTCAAATTTCAAGGCAATTCTATCGTAAAAACGTTTTATATATTTAGTTGAAATTCTACGCCACGATTATACAATATAGTATACCTCTGCCTTCAAATTTGATATGGATTACAAAATTGTTTATATCACCAGGAAAGATGATTCTGCTTCAAAAGGTATGATATTATTATTACGGATATGAAAGTGACAAAAATGTTTGGGCTGGATATCAAATTTTGAGTGATTTTGAATGTTTGTTTATTCCAGAATACTATAAAATTTCGAAGAAGCTAATAATTCCTTGTATTGTGCATTTAATTAATTGTATTTAAACTTATAAATTGTTCAACATAATTTCCTCGGATATCTTGTTTTGTATTCTTTAAAATGTATTCTCATTTGATCCTTAACTTAAACTTATAACAGGTCTCATCGGGAAGTTTCATTAAATTAGAAAAACTGATCAAAGCTTGCATTTATTTAATAATTTTCCATGTCCTTTATTGTCCTTTTTGGATAAGTTTTTCTAATAATACATAATTATATAAGATGAACCCAGATAAATAATCTCAGTTGAATTATGTGCATTTTGGTTCAGTTTTCGTAGTGTCCCTTTCCCGAAATTCACCAAATTAAAATCTCTTCAGAAAAATTATGTAGTAAATCAGTCTTCTAAATTTCATTATAATCAGAGAGGTTTCCAAGATGAAAATAAGTCTCAGATTTTATAAATCACCATCCGATACCAAAAACAATTGGGATCTATTTCTCATAATAAGCGACTAGGTTCCCAAATTTCGGTTTCATCGTTGAATGCGTCATTTGAGATATATCATGTAAACTTAATTTTAACAGATGAGACAGACAAATAGATAGACAGACCGACGATCAGATATTTTCTAAAATAAGTTTTTCCAACATCAAGACGTGTAGATCCAACAATATGCGGCGTTCACAATTTTCTCCCATCAGAAGGATTCGCATTCTATGGGAAAAATTCAAAATAGGAATCATTTTACTGGATTCCAGAATTAAATGAAATTGTAGTTATTGTACTTATTGAGTTATTGAGAAAGTCTTGTGAATATCGTTAATAGAATTTATGATTTTTTATGTTATACGAGTACTAAATCTACAACGTGTCAAAAGTTGATTTGAAATTTTCGTTTACAACTGCAATTTCGAATTGAATGCTTCGTTAAACAAATAATATTTTATGTAGCTCTGCAGTTACATATATTGTTACCATATATTAAATCATTATTAAAATTCTTTGCAAGCTGTTACAATTCTATAAATAATTCGAATGTAGAACTCAATAAAATTTGTAGTTTACTAAAAGTATAATTAAGAAAATTTCAATGAAAAGTTTTTCTTTAGTTTTTCAATAATATGAAAATTAAACATATGTGGAATGCGTGTTTTTTATAAATATCCAGAAATATAAAACTTATGGAAAGTTTTTCTAACTATATTTGACAAAATTTTATAATACTTTTGGAAACTCTGTTTTAAGTTTTAATTACAAGTTATTCATATTTGTCGTTCTGATAGCAAAAAAGCTTTAAATTTGAATGTTTGAAATGTATATGAAAACGTGTAATCTTAAGAACTGATATTGTATTTAGTTAGTTATTTAGTATGCCTGTTTGAATGGGAAATAGGAAAAATGTATGTAGCCTTAATGGGAATGGAGTGGATACAGGATGAATTTTATTTAAATTTATTTGCTATAATTCGCTAACAAATACTATTCGAATTTAGATTTCCTTTAGGAATAAAAATGTTCGGTTGGAATGAAATTTCGTTATACAAATAGCATAATATTGATATTAATACCTTCCATGCAGCTCCCTACCAAGCGTAAATGCTGCCCCCTTCGCAAGTTCTAACCATTTTATTCTTTATCATGCAAGCCAGTAAAAATCATGAATCAAAAAAAACAAGATTACGCATTTCATATTGAACTTTGTGACATATTAGGATCCTTGTTGCACATGATTTTTTCTTTATTTTAGTTTGTTAATTAGTTAGTTGACAAGTTAGTTGACGAGAGAACGTATCTCAGGAATTTTTTGAGTGTATAATGATGTATTGTCCATTGGCCCAACTAGTAGTATTGGTATGAATAATATGATTTTATTTTTCGTTTAGCCTATTGCTTCCTAAAATTTTGTTCATGCAAACTTAACGCTCCACGCAGCTTAAGTATACTACGCAAAAATCTAACAACGGCCCTGTTTCTATGTTTAAGAAACTTTCAGGCAAAATTAGAACTCACAAATTTTCATTAAATAGACTAAACGTGGTAATATAGATATATAACCGGAACATGTTTAATTGCTTGTACCTTAATTAAGATATTTAATATGTTCTAAATCAAAAGAACTGCTAAACATTTGTTATTTTTATCGCTATAGTTTTATCATCTATTATATAACTCCTTCTAACAGTTCAACATATAAGTAAAAGGATATCAATTGAAAGTGTAAACATTTTCACCCATTTTTATTCTTGTGGTATAATAGAAAATATATATAGTACAATGTAGTATGATATACACCTGAACTGGTAGGCTTTGTATATGCTACATAATATTCTTTATTAAAAGCATAAATCCTTTAGGATAGGAATTTTTATTGCCAAAAGCAGTTTATATTTTGTGATTTTTATATGTGTTTTTCCTTTATAGAACTTATTTTTTTTTCTTTTTGAAATTCATTGAATATGATCGATTGTTAAAGTAAATTGCTTTTATTGGATTTTTATGATAGCCTCTATTAAATCTTCACTGGAAGTTGGAAAAGAAAATGCTTGAAATTTATAATGTTTTGAAATAAATGCGAGTAAAAGAAATTTTCGATAATAATAATTTGTATTTTGGTAATAAATTCGAAAAGAAAATAAGAATTTTTTTTAAGGAAGCATTATTACAATATTTTCTAAATATTATAAATGGTTTTCGAGATCTTTCTCTTTAAAATTTTACATAAAATATTTACATTCAAATACTATTACTTTATTTCAGTACTTTCAAAAAATTTAAATGTTAAATTTACTGATATCGAATCAAAGCTTGAACTTATTCTAGTTATTTTAACAATATAAAACAATAAGCAAATACCCTTTTCTACTTCTTGTAGACCAAATATACAATCCAAGTAAACTAAGTAAACGAGATACATTTAAACATATTTATAGTGAATGCAAACAATTTAACCTTCACTTTGCAAATGAAAACTTTACTTTACTTGCAACAAAGGAAAAGGCAAATATATTCATATATGTACCTATGGAGCCAAATCTAATAATTTTACCTAAATTTACCTAAGAGAAAAAAAGAACAACTTCCTTCTCTATATTGGAAAGCAAATCCTTTAAATAATAACTTTAACTATTTTTTTTAGGTAATCTATTCCACATATACTGTACCACAAAATGAATGTTCCTGTAGGATGGAATTAGATCTTATATTTTAATAAAAAATCCTACAAGCTTATTACTTGTATATCCTGACAGCTTTTTAAAAATGTAGTCGGAAAATATTTCAGTGTCATTTTCTTCAGTATTTTTAGTAATAATAATATTATTAAATAATATACAATAAAATATTATTGTTTGTGAAGAAATCCTTGTTTTATTTGATTAAAGATACTTGGAGTAGTATTAAAAAGCTTTATGAATACAATCTCTATTTTAAGAAATCCAGTTTAATTTTAATAAAAATTTAATGAAGTTGTAATTAAATGTCCCTTTTGAAGAAAAACTTTTTCAATTAATTCTTAAGTGTCATCTACTAATTTCTTCGTTTCCTTGGCATCACATCGAAGAGTTATTAGAAGCAGAAATTGTATGAATTTTAATTAATTATTTGTTAAAATTTTAATATCCTTCCTTCTGAACATACATTTTAGATTCAAATTCTTTAAGTGAAGAACTTATATTTTTTTGCAAAATTCAAAGTTTGAATTTAAATTGCAAAATTTTCATTCAAATCCAATGTTCACAGTTTTCCCAATTCAATATAAGAAGGATGTTCTGTTAATAAATCACAATCCTTGCAGGATGAATTTCTGAAAATGAAGTTTTTTTTTGCACGAAAGTTGAGAGATTCCATCAAAGCAACACGGATGTGACAGAACGATAAACAATCATATACAGAAAACGATTCGTTATCTCAATGAAATCGAAATTCTTTTATATGGTATAAAAAAGATCAAATCTCGATTTAAACATATTTATTTACATATATTTCTTATCGATTTGATTTTCCAAAGAATGGAATATAAATAAGTGCGATTGACAATATGAAATTGAAATTCCACATATCCCAGTGTATCTTCTCTTACTCCGCAATTGGATTATTATTTAAATGTGTGTTTTTATTTTCTTGTATAATTAATATTTTTATTGACATTATCTCTATTTGCGTCCATTTTAAATGCATTTAAAGTCTTTGAAAACACGTATCCATAGTAAATCCTTTTTTATTTAACAACATGATATCCAGCTTATTGTGCCATTTACCTAAAAGAAACACAAGCTTTTTTTTTAACTTCTTCATAGAAAAGCATTATATCAAAGGGAATCATCACGAAAGGGTAATATTTTTCGTATTCAGTTACTTACCGCTCTTTTGTGATAATTCTTTCAAGAAGCAATTTTCATTTGAAACAGAGCTGTTTGGAGCCAATGTTTAAACAAAGTTCTTACCTTTAAACAGGTACCTTTCTATTACATACATTTTTGTAGCTTTCATTTTCCACATTTTGCATTTATGCTTCTGTAGTTGACATTTATTTTGTGGCATGAGTTAAAATTGGGAGCATAGAAATGCAACTTAGGGAACCAAGTGTTTTCAAAAGATTTTCTACGTCTATTTTTCCGCAAGGTAAGGAAAAAAACGGAAATTTTTGCTTCAAGCTGAAATTAAATTCTTTGAAGCATTAATTAATATCAAATTTTATACAAATCACGTTTTGATCACCCTGTAAAAACACAAGAACCTAAAGGGAAATTTATATAAATTGGAAAATATTGCATAGAAATTCAATTGGTATTTGATGGGCCCAAATCAGGATAAAAACTTGTTGTTTGAAAAATGTTTATTGTTTTTTAGTTTCATAGTTTAATTTTGTAAAACAGTCGCCTTAATGTGGTTTTATATTCTATAGAAACTAAAGTAAAGTTTTGACAAGTATACTTATTTTATACTACAAAATTTTAATTCATTTTTTTACACTTACTCCAAACAATATTTTCATCACACCTTGTTATGTAAAATGGTTCGCGTATGTTGACTATATCAGTGGGGCTCAACCTTCCACCACCTGCAGAAACCTTCTTATTGATAATATTTTCATAAGAAAACCCTATAGATTTCTTTCGCGAAACCCAAGGCTTCCGCAGAACACGGGAAGAATACCTATGAACTATATTATTATGTGTGTACCCAGTAATTTTACATAACTATGTCGTTTCACTATTACAACAGCTTGGCGAGTAAATTATGTTATATTAAAAACTATTTTTTCTTTTATATCAAGTTTTATATATACTCGCACATGCGTTGGATGGTTTAATCATCAGAAAGTTTATATCAGTTTGAACTGTGCTCTTATCAAAATGATAAAGTCTTTTTATTATTCCTTATCATACTTATCAATTGGCTATATGGCTACAGTTTCTGAAACGACGAACAAAAGTAGTATACTTTTAGTAACCAAATAGTGATTTTCATTTAAGTAAAAATGATTTTTAGAAATGTTTTAAGTGTTTTAATAATTCTAATAACTTGTTTAAATCTTCGAAAATCTTAGGATTATTCACATCACCGAGCAAATCTCATCTTATAATTCATATGGGAGTAATAAAAGGATTAATTGAAAAAGGTCATGATGTAACTGTGGTAACAACTATTCCGCTCAGTGATCCTAATCCTAAATATCAACATATATACTTGAATACAAACAAAGGTGGATCTTCAAGTGATTTTATTAAAAATATCACAAATAATCCTTCAACTCGTTTTAGTGCGATAAGTAACATGTTACATATACCTACAGTAATTTTCGAGAATGTAAATACGTCACTGAATGATCAAAATTGCAAAAACTAATGATCGAAGAATCATTTGATCTAATTTTACTTGGATATTATCTAAATGATTTTCAGCTAGGTGTTGCCGCACATTTCAAGTGTCCGGTTATTGTAATTTTCATGATACAGCCAATACTTCCAATTAAAAATATGATTGGGATTACACACGAAGCTTCGTATGTGCCAAATGTTTTCTTAGGATTAAAACAACCGATGGGATTTGTTGATCGAATTAAGAATTTCTTACTATGTACATTCGAAAAAATTGTGATGTGCTTTTTAAATATGCAAATGGAGTCATATTATATGTAAATCATAATTTTATTGTACATTATATTCAATGAATTAATATCTTATTATATTAGCTCAAATTTCCCTCCGAAAAAATATCCATCTCTAGATGAAATGCGAAAAAATGTGTCATTAGTTTTAGTTAATCATCATTTCAGTCAAGGACCAATTCGACCGTATCTTCCTGCCCTTGTGGACATAGGAGGAATTCAAATAAAGAGCAAACCTGATCCACTTCCAAAAGTAATTACATACTATATATATTGAAGTACTATTATTTTAATAAATTTTAATTTTTACAGGACCTTCAAAAGGCTCTTGACTTAGCCAAAGATGGTGCAATTTATTTCAGTTTAGGTTCAAATGTTCGGAGCTCTAAATTAAATTCGAATGTAATAAAAACAATCTATAATGTTTTATCCAATCTCAAACAAACAGTGATATGGAAATGGGAAAGCGATAAAGTACCTGGAAATGCTGGAAATATTGTTTTTAAAAAATGGTTGCCTCAAGATGATATTCTCGCTCATCCGAATGTGAAACTTTTTATATCGCATGGAGGACAAGGAAGTGTTATGGAATCTTTATATCATGCTGTTCCAATTCTTGGTCTTCCAATTTTTGCAGATCAATTCGGTAATATCAAATATGTGAAAAATTCCAATTTCGGATTAGGGTTGGATCACCAAACATTGACAGAGGAGATTTTTTCTAAAACTATAAAAGAAGTTTTAGAAAATCCCAAATATAAAAATGCTGTAAGGGAATTTTCCGAGTTGTATCGAGACAGACCACAAACTGCATCGGAACCTGCAACATTTTGGGTGGAATATGTGATCCGACACAAAGGTGCTCCACATTTACAAAGTCCTTCAGTTCATATGAACTATTTTCAGTTACAAAATTTAGACGTGATTGCTTTTCTAATAATTGTAATTTATTTAAGTTGGAAAATAATTGAATTTGTTATTAAGTTTGTATTTAGAAAAATGTTTAAACGCATTTCCACAAAACCTAAAAAAGAGAAAAAGAAAACTGATTAAAAGATTTTCGAGGAGAATAGCCATTTAACTCATAGCTAGCAACTTATGTTGTTGCTACTTGGGAGATACTCGATCTAAAGCGTAAAGCTAGATCAATCTTTATAAAAGCTTTAATAAAACCATAAAAAGAAATTGCGAAAAAATATATATTGTCCATAGTTTAAAAATAAAACTTGAATAGTCGCAGATTCTTTACCAGGGAAATTGTAAAAAATTAAGCTCACTAATAAAATGATGCCATATAAAAAGATTCGCATTTTTTTCTTATATTTGTGTATCAAAAAATAACACCCCTGGTATTGGAAAAATGGCAAAACATGTTTAGTATAAGTTCTTCTAAGCTTCACACTTTTTTCGAAAACAAAAAAAAAACCCATTCAGATTTTTTTACATGAATGACAGTAACAAATTAAACTGGAATTCCAACCCAAAAAACTGATACAAATACTAATTCCAGATTGCTTGTTGAATCATTTTTACACCTGTAATCCTTAGAAAATTCCCGTCTATAGGTATTTATTCCGAAAAAATATTTTAATGTACATTTGAGGCGAACCCTATATTAATTGAATTCCTAGTAGACGTATTTTTGGATTTGTTATGCATTAAGGTCGTTTATATTGTATTTATATGCTTCCTGGATAGAACTTGTTCAGTTAGGTTGAGTGGACACAATTTATAAATTTGAATTACAAAATATTAAGTCAACACAAAAAGAGGTTCGGAGTTAAAAGTAATACTGTAGGTAGACAAAGAAAAATAAATACATGAAGAACCGATCCTGGAGTTGAACCAGAGTCTCGTCAGCTTCTAGAAACGAGGTCTCTACCGACTTGACCATTCAACACTGTGTTTATCGATCTCTTCATTTGCCTTGTCTAACTAAACATTATTCAAACAATACAACTGTTATTCGAAATATAACAACTATTCAACTTTCAATTGCTATGCCAATCATTTGTGTTAACAACTATTATATAATACTCCTACAATACTTTGTTGACGGGACTATTAAAGTTAAGTTTCGTTATTTTGGATGAAAGATGAAATTACTAAATTAAAGTTCTTGATGCAGGTTTATTAATTTCGGCCAGAAGAATAAAATAAATTCCCTTTATATGTTTGGTCGTCCGTTGTAAAAGGTTCTGCCAGTCGTGACGTGCCTGTTTGTTTGCTGCCATTTGTCCAACGAAGAGAAAAAGAATGCAGTTTTGGTTTTATGCATGTTAATAGAAAGATTGTATCAACATTTCCTTATAGCTTCTTGAATTTATGATATTAAGCAAATAATTTCTTATAAAAACGTTGCAAAGGAAAATACATTTGACTTTTTGTAATCTTAATATTTTACTTTTTAATCATATTTAACTGTTTCCTTTTTATTTGTTTTAGCATTCGCAATTTTAAAACTTCGTTTAAAAATTTTTCTAAATATAAATTTAATAACAAATACAAATATTCTCAAACTTAAATAAATTACAATTATTAGAAAAGCAATCACATCTAAATTTTGTAACTGAAAATAGTTCATATGAACAGAAGAACTTTGTAAATGTGGAGCACCTTTGTGTCGGATCACGTATTCAACCCAAAATGTTGCAGTTTCCGATGCAGTTTGTGGTCTGTCTCGATATAACTTCGAGAATGTCCTTACAGCATTTTTATATATGGGATTTTCTTAAACTTCATTAACAGTTTTAGCAAAAACTTCCTCCGTCAATGTTTTATGATCTAATCCTAATCCAAAATTTGAGGTTTTAACAGTATTGATATTTTTAAATTGATTACCAAACATGGGAAAACCTATAATTGGCACACCATGATGTAAGGACTCCATTAAACTTCATTGACCTCCATGCGATATGAAAAGTTTCACATTCGGATGAGCGAGAATATCATCCTGTGGCAACCATTTTTTAAAAACAATATTTCCACCATTTCCAGGCACTTCATCGCTTTCCCATTTCCATATCACTGTTTGTTTGATATTAGATAAAACATTGTACATCGTTTTTATTACATTCGGATTTAATTCAGAGCTCCGACCATTTGAACCTAAACTGAAATAAATTGCACCATCTTTGGCAGATTCCAGAATTTCTTGAATGTCCTGTAAAATGTGAAAATTATAAATGCAATAAAATAATATTACAGTATCTTGTATAATATATGATTACTATCGGGAGAGGATCAGGTTTAATCTTTATTTGAATTCTTCCAATGTCTACAAGGGCAGGAAGATAAGGCCGAATTGGTCCTTGACTGAAATGATGATTAACCAAAACTAATGACACATTTTTTCGTGCATATTTACTCGGTGGAAAATTCGTACTAAAATAATAGCAAATAATTTTATTAACATTTTTCACAATTTTATTAAACATTTGACTAAACTTTTTAAATATACCCGGGGAATTACTTGTTATATTTTTACCATTTCTCGTGACCTTCTATTAAAATGTGTTAAAATTTCAGATTAGGATCACTGAGAGGAACATTAGTAACGATAGTTACACCTTGTCCTTTTTCTACTAACCCTCGTACCACGGGCATATGAATTATAACATGTGCTTTACTTGGAGTTGGAAAGAATCCTAAAATTCTTGCCGAATTAACGCAAGTTAAATATATTATAAGGAAAAGCGTAACACTTAAAACACGAAAAATATTGTGCTTCATATCTGTATACACCAGAAATTACAAAATATGGCAAATTCACGATATAAGCGACTTGTTTTGTAGGAGTCCTTTGATATAAGCGACCTTATTGAAGTATTTATAATTCAAGTGACTTCAAAACGGCTACCAAAAAAGTATACAATATTGAAATTATTGATTTCTAAATTCTACAAATTTAAAATTATTGATATTTATTCTGCAAAAAAAGGATTATTTGAACTTATTGACTCGAAAATTACTAAACCGGCGAAGTTAAAAAATAAACGTTTTGTACTTTTATATTTACCATTTTCATTTAGGAATTTTATGTTTCTATATTCCTGAAAATCCTGTCATGATGATGATTTCATATTTGAAATATATTTTCCATTGGTTATGTATATAAGCTATATTCTTAGTCTATTGCACTATATTTCAGTTGGAATATCGGGAGATTCATTAAAATCATCAAATATTCTAAGAATCAAGAACAAAAAAAAAAAAAACAATACCACAAAATAATAAGTAAATCAAAACAATGATTCACCATACAAGAGCTTTCTAGAAAGGCCAAGAAAAAGCTTCTCAATTAAATAATTTCGACACGTTTCGATGAAAGTTCTGGAACTTAGACCGATAGGTATATAAGGCAAAAACTCCGTCGAAACATCATTCAGTTGAAGTCAAAAGCTTCGTCAGAGATTATACAAAACAGAGATTGGAAACGTGATTATTTTTGTGGAAGCGATTACAACGGCGATTTGTGATCAATTATTAAAGATAGCGATTGTGGTGTATTTTTATAAACTGTGATAAATTAATTGTAATAATTAAATTATTGAAAGACAAATATTTTTAAGACTAATTGTAACGCAGAAATAATTATAAATAAACTTTATACACTAAATTCACATAAATAAAAAGTGTTATCATTCTAATAACATCGAACCGAAAGAGTAGCACGTCACACTATGTTAGAAGTTTAAAAAGACCTAAACTGCAAGCCAGGAAAATTGAAAGAATTTTCATGTAACATGTAAAGGTTCTTACTCCATTAGAATCAACAATATATGACCTGTAGTAAATGATAATGCAACATTACTGCAATATAACTAACATAGAAATCATGATTCATTAGTTCTATATAAACGTTTGATTTAGTAAATTCAAAATATGTACTCATATAATGTATAGAAATGGAAGAGTATATTAATAATACATCGCCTTTGAAAATATCCGTCACTCAATTTACAAGCAAATTTAATTTAATTTATAAAGGAAAGCTAAATAAAGGATATGATTGCAAATCAAATTATATTGGAAGTATACAATCCATTGGCGGCTTGTGAGTCTTGACTATTTACGGAAGTGAAGTGGCTAAAAAAAAGGACATGCGATAGTTTAATAGACAAATGCATTCAAATTTCTACTTCACCCTAGAGACATTGTAATGGAAGTCGTAACCGAGTTTTATGTGTTTGGTTTCTCATAAGTCTGTTTCGATAGTTTAGTGAATCCTTGCAGCTTTCATTACGCTTTCTAAGATGAACAATGGAAAATGTTTTTCTATGAACGGCTTCCACAAATATTTATCAACGAAAATATGGAGCTGATATAACAATATCGAAAACCATGACAAACTTATAGAAATTTTGAATGTTTTGAGGCCCTATGCCAGAAATGAGATTAAAAAACAGCCAAAGCTAATAATAACATAATTGCATAACTTTGTTTCCTCAAATCGGTATATTAGTTTTTAAAGTACATCAAAAAGATTTGTGAACAGGTTCCGGTTTTTTTTAAATATAAGAAAGTAAATGTAGTTTTATTTGTTGGGCTTAGCTCCATCAGCCCTTAAGATAGAGCCGCGCCTGATGCAATGATATACAATGACACTATTTAGAGAAAGAGCACCCAAGCCAAGTGAATAAAATTCCATTCGATTTCTAATTAAAGTCATGTAGTTGATTTTAAATAAAAAGGAAATCCATATTTAAGGACTTGCGTGTCCATAACAATTTACGTTGTCATAAAATAATTTTTTCGTTTTTTGAAATATGTATATTTTTATTGAAAAAAAAATTGTTTGGAAAAGTTTTTATTGATTTTATAACAAATTATTTGGTTCCAAAAAGATTTTGGAAATATTTATGTGTGGTCGATTATTTTTTTATTTCTTCACAAAATTATTTTAAAATGTTCCACTCTTTAGTTTTTCAGGATAGTTCACAATTCGATTTATGAAATTTAAATGGATTTTAAGGAACCGCAAAAGAAAACAATCAAAGCAACACTAGGCCGTTATAATTAGTTTCAACTCACTGTTGATCGAGGGAAACAAGTCGGTAGACATGCTAGCTAACGAAGGAGGGTGTATAGCTCAGATAATGTTTAGGCTGACATCTACATACAAATTCAGGATAAAATTCTCAAGAAAACAAATACACGCTGGTGCTACATTGAAGAAATGGATTATCAAAAAGGTTATGACCAAGGCTGTTCTCATAATAAGTCTAATATTATTATTAATTGGGATAGGAACAACCTCGTAACCAGAACAGAATATGGGCGCGGAGCGATGGGGATTGTATCATAAATATATATATGTATTCTTAAATTTTTCTTGGGTGTTCATGGGCCTGGATAGGAACAAATCATGTATACTATACTTTTTATGATAATTTCAGATCGCTGTTGGCTGAGGACACTAACTAAAAAGATAAGCTTGACACAGAATGATTTTTATGCCGGTATAACTGAAGACTGAAGATAAAACTCAGAATGATTAAATTTATTTCAAATAGTTTATTAAAAATACAAATTTCTTATGACTTCATAAAAACATGATTACTTGGGAATAAAAGTCTTTGAATATTTACAAGTTTTTTGTGATATCAAATTCATTTTTTGTTCCCTAGAAAAAGCTTTCAACGTGCGCTAACAGCATTACTTCATGCCTTACCATATCAAAGTTCATTTAAGCACAATTCATAAAAGAGGAAAAATGTTATCCACATTAAAAATTGTCCTTGACATCAACATAACAATAAAAAAATGAAAGCCTAACGAAAATTTGTACCACGATAATCTGGGGAATTCTTCTAAACACTCACAATATGGTTGTAATTTCAGGATGTTTCACAGCTGACTTTCATTGAGATACTCTCAAGGGAGTGATAACTTTGTTACGACTTTCAAATGGTGTAAAGAATTTTGTCGGTTTTCTATTTTGTATATTTATTTTTCCTTTTTTTCACTTTATTTCGTTCCGAAAAATCTTCAACTTTGTATTTTATATATTTGAGGCTATAAGTATTTTGAGAAGCTCTGATATTAAATAAAGGAGAGACCTTTCCGAGATATGCGCATATGACCAAAATATTTTCCAACTAGATTACAACTAGAAAATAATGTTAACAAAAATTGTTTAGACCAAGTTACGATTATAAGTGCCTTTTAGTGCTTAAGTCAGCTGGGGTATTTAAACACCAATTTTGGGCATTAAAAACGCTTTATCCGCTTGTTAGGGTTTGGTCTCTCCGATTATTTTTTAGTGTGTATAATTGTATTAACAGTGATTGTTTACATAACTATTAATTATGCCCTATGGTAGGTATATTTTCACTTTTTTCGAACCACTAATATGTCGTTGTTAAATGCTTATCTAATTTAAAACTAACACGAGGATCTAGACTTTGATGTTTACGTCCTGTAAATCTTTACGGCTTTTATGAAACTCTTCCTCCGATGATGATTCTTTTAAGAGATCTTCTAAAAACGGTGTACTTTTAACATATAATGATACAGCATGATATGCAGCAACCCTGAATTTACTTACCATAGTTATATAGTTTATAACCTCAGTAGCAGATAATGGAAATCACTTTTTAGTTTTTATATATTATTTATAAACTTAGTAATCTTTCCTCAAAATAATTTGTGTATAAAAGGAGGAGAAAAGATCAGTTTAATCAGTTATAACAAAAACCATACTATACTAATAGACAATCCAACCATGATTATTTTTCTGTTCCATCTGTTTTCTTATCCGTGTGTAATAGAAAGCGCCTTATCACAGTGAAATTCGTGATTTTTATTGGAGCAGAGGATTAAATGGGACGCCATATTCAATCTGATATATTCCCCCAAACAAACTATTGATTATTATAACTCACCAGTCAAAATGAATTCAAAACGGAAAAAATATCTTACAATAAGTGTAAAAGAGGCCACTTGTTTTCAAAGCAAAATATATCAGGAAGTGAGAGAATGAAATATTTTAGAAACCTTCCATCGAATAGACGACATGACGTCATCATTTTTAAAATCCTTCAGATAATAAATATTTATGGCCAATGGTAGGTACTACCAGATGGTATATAGCGTGATTCATTCTTTATTTTTTTTTAAAATAAAAATAAAACACTTAGAATTGAATGCAAATATCAAATCTTTATTATCAACTTTAAGCACATAGTATGGCAATTAATGTTTGAAAATAATTTCCTTCAAATGTTGGCCGGCACTACGTTTCAGCTCGGCCAGTCTGGCGGTCCAATTTTCGATCACTCTCTCAAGCATTTCGACCGGAATCTCATGAATGACACGTGTAATGTTCGCTTCCAATGCTTCAATTGTCACTGGTTTATCGGCAAAGACTTTTGACTTTACATAGCCCCAAAGAAAAAAGTCCAAAGGTGTGATATCGCACGATCTTGGTGGCCAATTCACTGGGCCAAAACGTGAAATTAATTGCTCACCGAAATGATTTTGCAATAAATCCATTGTAACACGGGCTGTATGGCTCGTAGCACCGTCTTGTTGAAACCAAATATCGTCGAGACCACGGGCTTCAATTTCAGGTACCAAAAAGTCCGTTATCATGGCACGATAGAGCTCACCATTGACGGTAACATGGCCGCCGACCGCATTTTTGAAGAAATACGGACCGATGATGCCCCGGTCCCATAAACCACACCAAATTGTTATTTTCAATGGATGTAATGGTAGCTCTTGAAACTCTTGTGGATCCTCATCATCCCAAATATGGCAATTTTGCTTATTAACGTAGCCATTAAGCCAGAAATGAGCCTCATCAGTGAACAAAATTTGGCTTGAAAATTCCGGATTTTCTTCGATGCGTTCAAGCGCCCATTCAGCAAACAAACGACGAAAACGAAAGTGACATGATGAATTGCCATACAATACTGAACAAAAACGACAAATCAGAATGACACTAGTCACGCGTGATCTGTCAAAAAAACCCTATTGAAAAAAAAGTAAGGTTTGAATCACACGTTATTAGTTTTAGAGAATCAAAAGTTTAATAGCTTTTTGCATGTATGTCCGTATACAAGATGACTCAAAAATGCGTTATCTTTTGATGAAATTGACAATGTGAGTTAGTTCTTCCTTAACTTGATTTAGTATTGTATTTTAACAAAATCGTTCCAGAGCGAGCAAAGTTATAAAGCAAAAAATAAGGTGACCAGAAAGTTTTGACGATTTTTCTTCCGCTTTTTCAAATTTAATCGGCAGATTTTGTGGAGCAATTTTGTTTAAATTATTTACATGGGTTGACTACATAAATGCGCGATACTATATTAAGCTTCAGTAAATCGGTCCAAAGATATTGGAGAAAGAAATAGTTGTAGGAAAAAATGAGCCTGTTTACAAAGTTTTCTCAATGTATTGTAAAAACTTTTATACCGATTTGAATAGAAATTGTAAAATACATTTATGATTAAAAGAGAGGAAGAAGCTTCTAATGCAAATTATATTAGTTACGTGTTTCTTTATTTTAATCATCTTGCTTCATGATTATTTTTCGCCTATGTGCTGGCCTGATGAAATATCTACAAGTAGAGGGCATTGACTTGAACCACACTAAAAAATATAGATTTTTAATATTACAATTTTAATTAATAAGCATAAAACCTATATTTTGCAATTTAAATATTTAAAAATAATTTTTTCCACAAATTTATGAAATTATATTTTAATATTCAATAAAGATATTTGAGGATTTGCTAGTATTTATTTCATTTTACACTTAATTTATTTTAAAAATAAAAAATTTTTGATTTGCTTTTAAAATATTTGAAAAATTACATTTAAGTTCTGATTTGATTTCGGAATAATAGTTAACTATAAGATTCATTATGTGTGAAGTATTTTTAGGAAGCAAATATCCCTTCGCAGAAATAGATTCACGAATAAACGTCCTTTTAGCAATAATAATGGAAATTCCATCTACAGTTGCTAGTTTTGCAAGGATTTCTTCCAATGATTTTGTCTTTATATATTTTAAAATGGAATTTTGATTCCCTGAAATAAAGATGTGTCCGTGGATGATATACTTGGGGCGTTGAATTTATTGTTCTTGGTAACTAAATCTATTCCATGTAGTATATGCAAATGATGATTCATTCCAGTTTTGGAACCTCCCTTTCTCATAATCATTCGATTAAATTTATTGCATTTTGCTTTGTCCTTATTAGTAGAATCAATGGTAAAATAAAATCTCCAAGTTCTTTCTGTTGACATTTTTTTTTCTAATAACCCTTTAATATTTTAAATTCTATATCAATAAAAAATAAATAATTGTTATTGAAATTTAATTAAACTTACTTTAATTCACAAAGAAACTGCAATCTGTAACAGAGGGCTTTACATATAATTACAGTGTGACCCAAAAGTCACGCAGCGCAAGCCGAGTCCTAAAAACCCGAGTTTTCAGAAAGCCTACATTTTATTTCAGATTTTGGCCATCATAGCGAACTTTATATATTCTTACTATAAATTATACTCTTATCTTGACAGCTCGTATTTTTTGGGGTTGATTTATTAAATTTTAATTGTCGACACTGTTCTTGTTGGTTGGTTGGCCATATTCTGAATAATAAGGCGGAATAAGTAACACCAAATGGCAGAAGATTATTTTACCTAACGAAAGAGAATTTTTCGGCACAATCCTTTGGGATTAATAAATTTGGTTTTGGTTTCTTTTTTTAGAATTATTTTTGTTGAAGATACTAAAATTAAAATTTTATCTAAAGAGTTTTGTTTGAGTACATTTTGAATTTTAAATTAGTAAAATATTAACGAATACTTTTAAATTGATTTTCATGAAAACAATGTAGTTTTTTTTTCTTTTTAATGGAAATTCAGTATGAAAAGTTATTTCAGCAAATATTTACAAGGAAATGAGAATTCCTATCTGAGATCAGAAAAGTTTTCTATTATAAAATTATATTATAAAAGATACTTGTGTTTATTGTGATGACTTAATGACTGTACTAGGATTCGCTTACTCACTCGTGGCTAAAAGTTTCTCAGGGCGTAGAAACCTTTTCTTTTACCCTAAATTTTTAAAACACCAAATAAAATTCACATTAATTTTTAAACACTGAAAAATTAAAATTAAAAATTATTTGAGGTTTTTTTTTATATGAAGTATTAACAAAAATGCAAAATAAATTATAAAAACAAAAAAATTATTATTTTTTTTCCTTTTGATAATCGCTACTAATAATAATAATATAAAATAATAATAATTTTACAACTATCTGCTTTTTTCGCCATAGTCGTTTAGTGTGACGAATTGCATGTTCGACGCGAGAAAGAGAAGTCCGAAAAGTTGTCATTCGTTTCTGAAGGAATTTATTGCTTCGACTAATCTAGTAATATATATGTTATATCTATGGATGATGCATAATATGAAATCCTTGATGGACATACAGATTCTGGTTCTGCATAAACAGTTTCAACAATTTAATCTCCCATAGGTAATAAGGCTGTCGCATATGGTGATGGTGTCGGTGATCCTCTAAATCCTACATACGTAAAAGTAATATTTAAATAATATTTATAATTAACTTTTTCAACATATTCCTACATGATTTCTTTGATTCTGTCAATGGAAATTTGTTTAAACTAGCTATTGTTGCATATGAACCACTATTAACGCTTGGCGGTCGACCAAGAGGATCCAATCTGATAAATACATTTTGATGACTTCCATATGCTGCTGTCGTAAAAGTTGTACTGTAAACAGAATCACATAAATATATTGTATATATATGGATGTGTATGTTATCTATAGTATTTAAAGTATGTATTTTGAAAAAGACATTAAAAATGGAGTACACCTAAATGTATATTTTACCCACCTGTCACATGAAATGGAGTTCAACTTTTTCGTGAACTATATATAAACTAGTCGAAAGAAAAATATATATATAAAAGACAGGTGAAAATAAGAAGCTCCTTTATACCTTTGGAAGCATAGACAAAACAGAAAAAAAAGGAAATACCATGTATACGAGGTTAAAGGACAAGAATGAAATACATATTTTCACGAACTGATTTGAATTTTAAATTTCTGCTCACGAAAAAACGATATGAAAAGCAAAAAAAAAAAAAATCAGCGAAACATATTTTCCAGTCCAGATATCCTGAAATATTTTCACGGGATAACAAACATAACATATATCGTTCATTCCTTGTTGTTGGGAAGAAAAAAATATGTATACGAAACCAAATACGTTCGACTTCATCACCATTCTCTGATATGTTTAGTTCTTCCTCTTTTTGAAGGTGGTTACATTTAACATTTGATGAAATATAGTACAGGATACCATATCGATGATAATATATGTGTTTAATTGTATGTTCACTTACTGTAACGAATCTTGGCGAATTTGTTTTCTAGCACGAACATACATGGCGCTTGCTATCAATCCAACAACTAATACTAAACCCATTGCACATGCTGCAGCTCCCAACAATGCTGGTCCTTGTGATGGTGCCTGTGCTGGAGCTGGTGATTGATTACGAGCCGGATATAATCCTGAAAAAAAAGAAATAAGATGAAAAATAAAGAGGATGTCTCGACATCTACGCAATATGGAAAGAGAATATAATATACTCCATTTGCCAGAATGGTATATATGCGAATCAAGTATATGGAATAATTGAGGATTGGTTTGTTGGATGTTTTTGGGTTGGGTTCTTTTTACGAAAAAGGAAAAAAATGGAAAAAAAACTTTACTAACCTTTTAGGCAAATTTTGTTACGTCTGAATATTAATTTCGTGTCATTTGTTCGGGGTGGACCCTGAACGTGCATATTAATTATAATTGGCACTTGCTCTGATACATTCCCAATGCATGGTAAATGTACTATAAATGTTTCTATATTTTGTGGTACAAGTCCTTTAGGTGGTATGCTCAGTTCGGGAGCAAGTAAGGCATCATGTTGAGTTTCATATTCAATTGAAATTGTATAGGGTAGCTGTCGGAAAAGAATTTATGATTTAAAATAAAAAAAATTTACGCTTGTGTGTGTGTAATTGAATATTTACTGGATATGTGGTTCAACTTTGCCATGAAAATTCTAAATCGTGAACTGATGCCGGTACAGGAACAACAGATGACATGCCATAAGTATTGAGTGTACCTTCATGGACATAAAATAAATCCTTTTCAAGTCCTTTAAAATAAAAATAATTTAATTTTAGTTTCATACTTTTAAATGGAGCTGTTTTTGCAGAATTTCTTCTAAATGAAAATTAAATTTTCTTCCAACATGAAATTTCCATTTTTAGATATTCGACGAAAATCCAATTCTAATAAAAGGTTTCAGTTTTAAAAATGAATGTCATCACAGGATCCTTTCTAATATCACACGTTTTTGGGCGGTTTTTCATATTTCAATATTAGATCCATTGCGAAAGTTGAGCCGGTTTGTTTTTGTTTTTGTTGTTTGCCCACTTTGGTTTTGTAGGGCTTATGGTTTTTGTATTCATGAATGTTGACAGTTGATTGGTGAAAGAGTTTAAAACTTTCATTTATGTTGACACCTTGATTAATTCGATTTTAGTTGAAGTTGATTGGAGCTTATAGAAAGAATGAAATTCAATAATTATGAAAAGTTTTTCTTTTATTTTCGGAAAATGAGCTGTTTTTATAAATAGGAACGTCATAAAAGGGAGAGAGAGATTAGTTAGGTGACACGATGCGAATAGCATAAAACAAGTTAAGGGACCATAAAAATTTATAGGGGCGGTTATGGTCAATGGGGAGCAGCATTCTGCTGTTGGTCCAATAGGGTGGGACGTGCCCAATTAAGACCAATTGGCATAAAATCTTAGCCAATTGGCTCCGACATACCTCGCAAGGCTTTCGCGAGCGGTTGGTCAACTTTCGGTAACCATGAACCTAAACTTATTCGTTTGTTTTCGCCACATCGGAATTTCCCTTGCTTGATAGCTTATGCTATCACTTTAAATTCTGACATTAACACTCATATGCACGCATAAATAATTATGTGTAATTTGATGATAGATGATGGTAAGCAACGATCCACGATCTCATATCTTCTCCTCGCAAGGAAGGAGATATGCTGTAAAGATCATCAGGGGATTTACTACTTCGTTTAAACCCCATTGTAAAACCCGCACTTACAAATAATTCTAGTTGTTTTACATTGAGATCTATTTGTGAGTAACATTTACATTATTATGGTATATTGCAACTCCGCCTGCCCTGGTATGTTTTCTTTTATATTGAACAACTATATCAAAATTTTGAATGTCTACAATAATCTCATTATTCATCCACGCTTCGTTCAGAATTACAAAATTCGACGACCATGCTGGTCTGTCTAATTGAAGATCCTGCACATGAGCTCGTAAATTTTTTGTGGCATTAGTTTTCGGCATACTTGCAAAATATTTTATTAAAACGATACAATATTCACAAAACGACACACGTGAACAATACACGACGCTAGCTATGAAACTTATGAAATGAATGCTTTGGTGTGTATATGATCAAAATATTTTTACGAAGCAATGAACAAAGAGGAGACGAAGATAATAGGAAACACTCTATATCTGTATCCGGCCCTCAGGAATCAAAATAATAAGGCAAAATTTCAGAACAAATTACTTTTCTGATATAAATGCTCATGCATATCTGCAAAATTTTTTTTATACAAAATTTTTGTTGCTATTCATTCTGACCCCCTGGTCTTTTAGTTTTGTAAAAAAGTGTCGCTTTTCAACGTTTCATTGAGTTTCAAATCCCTTCCAACGCGGCTAAACAAGTTTTCACTTCAAAAAAAGGAGAAATTAAGAAGGAAAAATAAAATTGAAAGAAAATAATTTATTGATCACCACTAAATGGGTGGTGGGCCATGTCACATACATTTACACATTTTTATCATTGAAAATAATTTGATCATTTTCACGTTTATTTCGTTATTCCGTTAGACGCGACTCGTAATTTTTGTACTTTTTTCCAAATAATTCCAATAATTTTTACGCATTTTCTTTTGAAGATTCTGTAAAAAAAAGGAAAATTAAATATAAGGTAAGTTATTTCTTTTTATTTTTGTTGGGTTGGAATTTGTTTAAAGGACGTCAACATTGGTCGTATAGGATACAGAAAAGTCCCGGAATATTTTATTTAATACGTTTTACGAGATAATAAATAAAATTAGTGGGAAATACTCAAATAAGAGGAGTCTTGTATTAGAGGTCACGTAATAAAAGTTTATGCAATATACTTTAATTCCAGAAGTTTTGTTTTATTTGATTTAAAAGAATTATAGTTTTTTGAATAATCTTTCGAAAAATTTGAAAATAATACCTTTCGGTAGCTCAAAATTTTGAAATTAAATCCGTAAAAGATTTCATCTATATTGTGTAATATCACAAAATTTCATTAAAATCGAATTAAAATAGAAAAGTTTTCCGTTTTAATAAATTATTTTCTTAAACAAGATTTTCTTGAGATTTATGAAAATTCCAAAACAAAGACTTTCAATATCAAATTTAAGAAATTACGAAAATCTTTTGTTTGACAAATTTTATGGTAAATTTTAATAAGACATTAAGCTACTTTTGGAAAATTTATTTTATTGTGAAGTTATCTTGAGACAAAAGTTAACGACGTATCTTTTCTTGTTTCACCTTCTAACTATATATATACTAGGTTTCTATATATAAGCGTCTATCTTCCCTTAAGTGGCTCAAGAGACTGTGAAAAACTGCAATCAAATTTACAATCGTTTTGGGGGTTACTTAAAAGAAACTCTCATTAAAAATAAACTCTTTTCGTTAATTTTTTTTTGCATTTTTATACATTTTTCCCATCAACAAAAAGACTGACATTTTACTGGAGCCATTTGATTCTAGTATTTTTGAGCTACAATGAGCGACGACGACTTCTTATCAATTCACAAAAACCGAATAAAAGGAATTATTTCAATTTTATCTAGTTTAACAATTCTTATCATTTTGAAAAATTATATCAGAAGAGAAATGAAAAGACGCGAAGAAAATTATTTCATTGAAAACTGAAAATATGAATCCTTTTTGCCTTTAAAAAAAAAATTTTGTATATGAAATTTTAAATGAAAATGCTTTTGCTTTGTTTTTTTTTAAGGGCGAATTTCATAGATTCTGATTTTTGGGGTGGTAATAATAATAAAGACATATCTTTATATTCACTGCCTTACAATGGGGAGTAAAAAAAAACAAACATTTTTTTTTAAAAGTTCATTGAGTTTTAAAAACAAACTCAGCACTGATTGAGATTCCGAGATTTCCATTCTTTCTATACATTCCCATGGGAGATTCCACAGACTTTTCTATGTTTATTTTGTATGAGAATATGAGATAGAAATTATGGAGATTCATATATATATATATATATATATTGTAGTTCATTGAGTCTATATAGTTCTATATAAGGGAAACGCGCTAAAAGGATAATTAAGGCAGACATCCTTTCAAATGGTTAATCGATATCTTTCTACATTTATAATTTATATTGAATGAGGATTGCTTGTGCGGTGTGATATTATGAATGTTCATTCAAATACAAGGGATTGAATGTTTTTATACACAACCCTTCTTCCTTTTAGGTTAGTATTACCTGGAAAGTTTATATATACATATATATATTTACAATTTAGGTATTTATCTACTACTAAAGTTTCCGATGTAGTGCAATTTGTCTTTTGAATTACGAACCATGATACTCGGTGTGATGATCGATTGAATTTTATGTAGAACTTATTCAAAAAAATTCGTATTCAAATGAGTGATTTTCTAGGGCATACATATAAGTTTATTGGATTGAATCATAATTTTATTGATCCTTCCTGTTGTATGGTGATGACTTTAAAATGATTGGAAATAGATTTATATTACTATATTTTTTTTCTTTTGAGAGAAGGTTTGCAGAATAATGATTGAAACTGGGTGGTGGTTAAAAATGCAGGACATGACTCAATATTTTATGATTTGTAATATATGAATTGGAAAATTTTTATATTTCCACGAATTTTATCTTTTATAGAAAATTTGATTCAAAAAAAAAAATGTTTCTAAGAATTTTTTTTTTGTCAAAATTTTTTTCATTGGTTAGGTCATAGAATAAAAATGCCTAAAAAGGTCAAAACCATTATTCCCAAAATAATATATAACTCCTATAAATTCCTAACTCTTTGACTGATGATCTTTTATACCAGAATAATGAAGAAAAACACAAACTAGAACCGCCTACAAGATTCTATTTGTACGTGAGTAGCTTAAAATGAAAGAAAAAGGAAATAGAAGTATATATCCCATCCAAAACGGAGTATATCAAAAGAATTCTTAATAAATTTTCTAGCATCATCTTAAGTATCCTACAAGGAAACCCGTATGTACATATACATATTTTATTGTCCGCGTGTATCGAGCCTTTACGATGTATCGCAAAACTATAAGTGAAAAATATACCCGCAAGGAAAATAATATGAAAATACGACGACGAGAAAGAAAAACTGAATACAGGATAGGAAGATTCACTATATATGCGAAAATTTGAAGATGAGTTCCTCTTGAGAGAATTCCATCCATCTATGTCTTGATTCTTTTATTTTTTGTTTTTTGTAATGTTGTAGAATATTTTTTACCGGTAAGACGAAGACCAATGAATCTAAAGAATCTCTTTAAAAAAAAGAAAGAACGAATAGGATATAATATGGGATGGGTGTCATAATTTTTGATTTATGATGTTTTATTATTAAAATGAAATTTGAGGTAATTGCGTTTCTTAAGAACTTCGAAGTACATAGCATAGAATTGTATATCTTTTCTTTACAAAAAAAAATTCATGTAATCCGATTTTTCGTTATTGTATCCTTGGTGTATTTTATAACAATTTTGAAACACTAATGAAAACTAAATTTAATTCCGATATATACTGTGAACATACATTATTTTGAGAACGTTTTAAATTCTTAATGAATTTATTTGTTCTATCCTGAAATAATTTGAATGTGGCCTTAGTACCATCTTCCTTTATTATCACTTAAGATTTTTCACTAGCATTATTAAATCTGTTAATCCATTTCGGTTTCACTAAAATTCAGTTTTTCCTTTTCTATTTCTTTTTTTTTAATTCCGCGGTTTTTAATCACGCTAAGCCATTTCTAGACCGATAAATCGCGAAACACAAAATTCAATATAAGGATTTTGGAAAATAAATTCGAACGATTAAAATAATTGAAGTATATAGAAGAAATTTTGAAATTACGTCTCTATCCAAAGGAAATTCACGTTGAACTGATTGCATTCGTAAAGTTTATAAGAACTTTTTTGTTTTTTCAATCTTCATCAAAATTCCATAAATGAATTTCTCTCGATAGGGGACCTGGTGTGGGTGGTATGGTTATTTTTAATAATGGGGATAATATATTTTCCCATTGTGGGCACATGCGATGTAATTCAATTCATGTCAGAAGGAGCCATCAGGATAAGGAAGCATTGCGCAGTTTTCTCCAGTTCTCCTTTTATATATCCATAGTTATCTTTTCGGTCCCCTTTTGAATTGTTGCAAAATCTTTAGGTGGGGTAAATACTTCAGACCGATACAAAACAAAAAAAAAACCAACACAAAGATTGTTCTTTTTCTGGATTTTAATTTGGATGTATTATTTTTTAAATTCCCTTTTTCTGTTTTGTAATGTGACTCATGTTGCGTGTCAATCTTATCTCAAAGGAACAGGATATGTTGCAGGACTTAAGCATTTGCATTTCCGTTTAAGGCATCCCATATATACATTTTTCTTTGGTTTATTGTTCTTAGTCGAGAAGATTGGAGTATATGTGTATTGAGATCTCCCGCACAATATGCTTCTGTCCATTTACACCGGTGGTGCATCAGGTCTGGTCACGTGCATTTGTAATACGAATTCTTTACATTGTGTATTATATTGAAGGGAAATCTATCTCACAAGGATGAATTAAAAAATGATGAAAATAAATAGGAATAAAGAGTCCAGAGTTTTTTTTGAGAATGGTAAAATGGATTGCCATGCAGGGTGTGAATTCTTGCACTTCGTGGATGCAAAATTGGTTGATCCCTTTATTTGATTTACTGATATCGAACAGCTTACAAGTGTGACAAGTAAAGTATTTGGAATTATAAAAAATATTATATATATTAATATGATGTGGGAAGTTTAATAAAGAAATTTGAATATCTTTTACTGTAATAATATAAAATTTTTAATGTCCTTGCGGAAAGGATAAGTGATTTAAATCTTGAATTATAAATCATTAATGACACGACCGTTGTATATTTCCTAATTAATGTCGAGATGAAAAGCTTTACCATCAAGAGATATTCAACAAAACGCAGAAACATTCAATTATATTCTTGAAAAATATTATCAAAACGACATGAATATGTAGGATGTCGGATTTGGGTTGGAATGTTTGTGGTTTCGATTATAATTATTGTTTGTTTAATAAAAAAAAGGAGGACGGGCTGGTATTGTTCATTCAACATTATTTGATAATCAATATTTTCTCTAGGCCGTAGGGCTTTCAATAATGTTATTACTTGGGATTTTCATGTATATATTAGAATATATTATTTTTGTGAAAATTTTAACAGAATATTTTGATTATATTAAACATATTGTTTTTTTGCTGATTAGCTTTTTATGTACAACTTTTATGTCGTTTCGAAATTAGAATATCCTTTTGGATTTGTTTTCGCTCTTGTTTTGTCGGTCAGGTTCATGTAACATGTCGAAAACCAATGTTCGAGATTTTTATCGATTCATTTAAAATGACAATAGAACTGAATATGTGTCAACTGAGTCTTATAAAACTTGTTTTCTCAAATCCAAAACTCATGTAATATTTTCAATAATTCCATATATAAAATTTACGAAATCAATATTTTTCTTTAAAAATAATTTCTTCTAAAATAAGTTCGTTTAAACTCCCTGGCATTTAATATTTTTAAATCATGTCATAAAATATGTCAGAAGTATCACTCACTGACATCATTTCAGAGTTCTATATATTCACATAAATTATATGCAAGTGCATCTTATGACACAATTTTTGCTGCCATCTCATCCATCAAAACATGTGCAATAACAGATGCTATCACAAGCAACTTGTCAAGATTTCATATGGAATGAATTACAAAACGTATAGACTTTGTGTCATTAGTTAGAAACCTTTTAGTCTACGATATGAAATCAGAATTTTTGATGCATTATGTTTCGCATAAGGCACACAAAACATCTTAAACATTGTTTTTAGTTTAATCTCTTAAAATTAATACGAAAACTTTATTTTAAAGAATGTTACAGAGATGTACTTAATGGGATTGTATAACATTTTAAGATTTGCAGGTTTCTTTATTCGAACTTCTTTTTGTAGAATCATGATCATGATTAAATTTCAATGCATTTTGAGCCTACAAGTTTGATGTTAAATTGAAAGAACATTTTCCAGAAAAGAAGCATTTCCTTCAAGGAATCATCTAAGTTGAGAAATTAGTAGTTGTTCAATCCCTATTTTTTTTAATTTTAGTTGACAACTTGTTACAATTTGTTGTTTAAAAAATTAATTTTCTCGAATTTTCTTTATCGATATTAATTTAAATTTAAGAACTTTAATTTCTGGATTTTGGAAATTTTCCGATATTTTGCTAAAAACAGGGATAAATGGGCACCTAAGTCTAAATATAGTTCTAGTTACCCAATATACAGTATGTACATAAACGCTATTCCTTCTTCTATTTATGTCTTGTAGATACAATTTGTTTACAAAGATGTTTAATGTTTAAACACATTTTAGGTACACGCCATATAAATAGCGGCAATAGTATTACACAAAAACTGTTGGACGACGAAGAGCAATCAAGTTCCTTTCTTTTCCTTGTCAAATAGCTTTAAGACAAAACATACATATATAAATATAACCCAAGTCAAAGAAAGATCCTTTTTATTTATAACCGTTAAGGATATGTATTTTTATTGCTGTTATGTGGTTGAGAAGTGAAAGACGGAAATGAATAGGGAATTCCTTTACTCGCGAAAGACGAAAAACAAACTGAAAACATTCATCTCAATTTCTAATATTACACAGAAAAAAGAAAACTTTGGATGGGGGAGGACATTGGAGTTTGAAAGCATTGAAAGAAACTCAAAAAGTGATTTGTATAACTCCCAAGGCATATAAAAAATTTGTTTTGGTTTGAGATGTTTACTTCTTCTCGAATAAGAAATCTTTTGCTGGATGACGTTTATTTTCTCGTATAGTTCGCGTTGAGTTTTTACAAATACATTTTCTTAATTTTTATATAAAGATGATTCGAGTTTTTTACTTAAAAATGTTATCCTTTTTAAAGAGTTATTATCAAGAGCTCATTTTTATGGTAGGTACTACAAAAATTTAGCGAAGTTCTTAAGCAAAAACCAGAAAGTATTATTATTTATTTATAATTTTTCAGATTTAATCGGAAAATTTGTAAAGCAATTTTGTTTAAATTATTTAGATACGTTGACTACATAAGTGGTCGATAATGTGTCAAATTTCAATAAAATCGGTCTAAGGATAATGGAGAAAGAAATAGTCGTAGGAAAAAGTAAGTAAAGTTTTTTGATGCACTTTCAAAACTAATATACCGATTTGAATAAAATTTAGAGAAGATATACTTATGCTATTAGACCCCAGGCTACTTGCGAATTAGAGCAAATTTAAAAGAGGGGCAAGGAATCCTTGAAATAGTATTAGTTTTGGCCATTTTTCTCTCCCATTTCCGCCATAGGGCATCAAAAAGTCGGTTATAAGCCGATCTAATTACTATGTTTTGTTTCATATTTTTAATAAGGCATTTTTCTTATTTATTTATGTCCGTTGAAGAAAAATATGATTTTAAAAATTAATTAATATATAATTAAAATCAGAACTTTTTTTCTGGGGAAATATCAAATTACACATAATTTTTTATTTTCATCCAACAAGTGAAAATTAATTTTCTTTTGGGAAAGCAAAAATTTCATGCTCAAATTTGTATTACTATCCTATAATAATAATAATAGCTTCATTTCAACACAGAATACTTGTATATTAAACGTGAAATTATTTCTGAAACAAGATCTTTTATTCAATTCATCTTTGGGTCCATAATCTGGAACATTTACAAACCATTAAATTTGAATGCATTCCGCCAATAAAACTAATTGCACGCATTTAATAGTCAGCCCTTTGTGATATTTGATCCTTTTCTGTCTAGAAAAACAGAATTTGAATATATTTAAATAGTTTTGTGTGTGTGGATTAGTCTGGCGCCTAATCTTATTATGACCTTATGAAAAGAAGAGTTTGAAATACTGCAAAAGTGTTGCAAAATAATACAATATCAAAGTATGTAGCTCCTAGCACAGTCTGTAAAGGGATTAAATATATTTTCAAAACCATTAAATATGGAAGGACTAGTTAATGATGATTTGGTACTTTTTGAATTGAATAAAATATCATCTTCTGTCAGCATTTAAAGGTTTTTATCACCTGCTTTTTTA
This sequence comes from Xylophagus ater, assembly GCA_963422695.1. Lineage (NCBI taxonomy): Eukaryota > Metazoa > Arthropoda > Insecta > Diptera > Xylophagidae > Xylophagus > Xylophagus ater. The sequence continues at coordinate 5,526,988 of OY730486.1, read as the reverse complement.
AGAAGAGTGGGTTTGTTTGCAGATTTTGTATACATAAAAGCAAGTCTTATGGTAAACTCTGTTTGTGGTGAACACAAAGGATATAGATTCTAATATAAATTGAGGTTTGTGAAATGCAAATCAGAAATTGGTTTATCATAACCAAAATGTATATAAACTATGGTGTTTTTGGAAATGCAACAAGAAACATTTCAACAGTTTGGTTAACAATATTATGGAATCAAATTAAATCTAATTCGAATTTATATGCTTTACTAAAAACCCATAACCCCACAATTACTAAAGTTTGATCTATAAAAATAGTATCAAGAAACATCTTCCATTGGATTAAATTACACTTTTATACAATACATAATATTAAGGATATAAATCCTTTTACAAGGAGTGGTCCAAAGTAATCAGGACTTAAAAAAAAAAAACAGAACAAATGGTTTTTTCGGCAAAATCAATTGATTTTATTCAAAATAGTCTCCTTCTGCTTCAATACAGCTTTTTGCACGGTCCAAAAGCATGTCGAACGAGTGTTTTAGCTCGTTGGCCTGTATGGCCGCCAGTATGCCGGTGCAAGCCTTTTGAATGGCCTCTACGTCTGCATAACGCTTTCCTTTCATCGGCAAATGCATTTTTCCGAAAAGGTAGAAGTCGCACGGTGCCATATCCGGTGAATACGGGGAGTGGTTGATGGTTAAAATGTGATTTTTGGTGAGATAATCGGTCACAAGCGTCGATCGATGAGACGGCGCATTATCGTGCAACAAACGCCAACTTCCATCTTCGCGATATTCGGGCCGAACACGTCGAATACGGCGCACCAAACGCTTCAAAACTCCTAGGTAGAATACCGCATTAACGTTTTGACCGGGTGGAACAAATTCTTTGTGGACAATATCTTTGGAATCATAAAAACAAATCAGCATTGTCTTCACTTTTGACTTCTCCAGGCGCGATTTTTTGGGTTTCGGCTCGTCCGGCGCCTTCCATTCAGCACTCTGGCGTTTCGTTTCGGGATCATATTGAAAACACCACGTTTCGTCACCAGTCACAATGTTATAAAGGAAGTTTTTGTCCTTTTTGACCTCTTTAATGATGTCCTTCGAATGTTGAATTCTGAGCAATTTTTGGTCGTCGAAGCTCATTTTCGCACCGATGACACAAACATACTGCACTTAAAACGCAATAACTTCACTTTCAATAGATGAAATGTCATGAAATTCTCACAGGAAGTCGATAAAGGATAGCAGATTCTAACGCACCAGTCGGCATATAGATGGCGCCACTAGGGGCGCTAGATTCAAAAAGTCCTGATTACTTTGGACATCACCTTGTAGATTGTATTAAAAAAAATGGTATTAAATTGTACAAGACTAAAAAAAGAAGTATTCTTTCTACCAAGAAATTTAATGGATACTCTTTACTATGGTACTTTGTCTTCTTTTAGATTCCTTCGCATTGATATCGTTAACTTAAACTTTGAAGAAGGTACCTAAAAAGTATATTTCCGTTTCTATAAGGCTAGTATTGGTCGTTTCTTGGATATTATAAGAGATACCACAACAATGAGGTATAATTTAAAATGAAGTAGTGGTCATAGGTTATTACGGTTTTCATGAATATCGTTTGTGTTCTTTCATTTTATGGATTTTTTTTTTATATAAAATTTTTATTGGAAATGTATTTGGGACAATCATAACATATGAAATGATGGCCAATTTGTCATGTTTTTATGAAGCAATTATTAGTTAATAGGATGCTTCATAACTTGGAGTACAATAAGTGTTATACAAGATTAATAGTAATAAATTATGTATTTCAATTACTTCTTTCGTCATTTGGTTATTTTAGTCTGCTGTGAGAACACACTTCAAACTTTCAACATTTGTTGTCAGATGACACAAGGAATTTCATTGGAAAAACGTAAATGAATTAATTAAATAGCATTCAAATTAAAACCGACCGAATATTATTCTAATTTGTGAAGGTTTTAAAGATTCCTAAACATTTTTTGGACCAGACACTATTTGTGTTCTAATATAACCGAAAACAAAATCCCCCAAAAAATACCTGTCCGCAGTTGACAGGAATATTTAAAATATAAAACCCATGTTATTTAGAATGGCAGGTTTTTTTTTGAAAATATTATCTAAGATTTTATGTACTAAAATCTGAATACAATTCCCTTTTTGGGTAAATGAAATTTATTTGATATTCAAGTTTAAATGAACTTCAAGTTCTGCAATATTCAGGGTTAATATTAAAATCTCGCTTGTTTTGGTGGTTTTCATGTCCTACGGAAATGGGGATTTCATGTTCATGAACATTGCAGATAAATTCGATGTATGTATATAAAGTACAAGAGTATTCTGATTAAGGACATCCACGTGTAGAGAGCTGTAAAATGATATCTATTCGGAAAAGGTTTCGATGAAAATTTATATCCTTTGGCGTCAGGTCTTGATAGTTGTTTATATCGAAACCAAAAAACAAGAAAAAAGAAAATTGTTGACCAGATTGCAATTTGAAATTCTTTGCTTTATGTAATTTATTTTTCTTATGGAACAAACTAAAAAGAAGTAATTTGATAAAAATGATCAAAAATTTTCATTCACTTTGACATTCTAGAGGTTCAAATCTTTTTATCGCGAACTTCTTGATGTAACTTTGAAGTGCAAATAAATAACAGATTACTTGTTTCTTTGGGTATAAAAATAATTGAGTTTCATTTTCATGTTTGAAATTTGTTTTAAAGAAATTTATTACATTTAATTAAAAATTTCATATTTTATTCTAAAATTAAATTTATATATACATTAATGTGCATTCTTGTTTTGTAGTAATTAATTCGATGAGCAATAATCATAAATCCAGTTGCACTAATTGTAACTAATTGCTGGCTTTTGCCATTATTTCGGAAAACCGATGAAATGTAAATTTATGGGAATTGAACTGGAGAAATTCCGTTCTAAATTAAACCCATCTCCACTTTAGAATTAAAATGGATGGTTCTAAATGGTGTATACAAGTAGTTACGTATATATTGTTATTAGTACGAATTTGAATCCATTTTGATGTACTTGAATCGAACTAAATATTAAAGAATTCTAAGTGGAATAGAGATGGAAATTCGATAGGAATTAACTGAATGATTTTATAATAAAATTTGAATCAACTGTTTTTGAGTTGAATTGATTTGTTTGTTAGTTAGTCCTTTGACATGGAATTAATTGACCAACGGATATATTTTATTATTACTACATCAAAACCTCGATTTCCGTCGTTCCGATTTTCGTCCTTTTCGAACTTCGGAAATTTTCATAAATTTTTCGTGGTTTCAATTAAATTCATTTAAAACAACAGTTGATGATCACTTAACAAGGCTTCGGTAAGTACAAAAGGTTGATCATTTAACGTAACGTATCCGTATCTTTAATATGCTCCTATCACCTAATGGAAGAATTGCCTCTAGTATATCGACAATCGACTCTAGTGTAAACTGTCAGCAACTAGCCAAATTAAAGGATTTCTTACAGTTGCGTTTCATTATAACATCATGAATGCCTCATACTTCTTTGGTCACTCGGCAAAAGTTACTGGAAGTTGGTTGGGATGTTCTGCCACACCCACCATATTGCTGACATTGCAGCGTTAGATTACTATCTGTTTCGCCCTCTGCAAAACTCTTTGGTTCGGATAACTTTTACTTCTGACGAGAGTTTGAAAATGTACATGTATAAAGAAAAAACCGAAACAATTTTTCGGTCTACCTAATACAAAACTAAGAAAATAAACTCCTACTAAAATAAAATTTTATCTATATTTGTTCTGATAATTATTTCTATTAAACGAAAATTTTAAAATTCGAATTAAATTGAAAATTGTTATTATTTGTTTAGAATTTATTAAATAGAGTATCTTATATGTATAAATAAGAAAGATCTTTTTGACATAGATCGTTAATCTTTTCATTCTAATGCCTTAGCAAATATATTCAAAAGTTCTACCCTGAAATGAACAGCAAGCAAAATAGTATTAGTTTAGTAGAAACAGTTAATGGAATTTATATTTGTCTTAGATACAGGATACACAGGATATTACAAAATCCCCATGAAAAGGCTGAGAAAACTTTCATGTATGATATATTTATGCTTGTGGCATGTTGAGAGAATTATTATCAACAGGAACAGAGTCGAGAAGAAAATTATCTTTTCCTTTTTGTTTCTAATTTGTGGAAATAAAAGGACTAATATTATTTTAATCGTTTGAAGGAAAATGAAGAATTTATACTTGTACTAATAATCCGTAAATCGAATAATTTTATGGTTTTATAAATATAGCAACGAATTTGTTCTTTATATACATTCAATATTGTACTTTATATTATATTAGAAATGTTATTCTTTAAAAAGAAAATCATAAAATACTTTTCTTAATTTCCATATAATTTAGCGTAAGTAAAAGATAATTTGTAAAATGTAAATTATTACATGAGACATTGTAAATCAAGTTGAAAATCCACAGAAAGAAAAACTTTAAAGTATAACTATCAACTATTATAATTAGCTAAAAAGTACTGTTTCTTGTTTCTTATCATAAGAATATAGTTTCTCATAAACAAAAGCATGATTCTAGTAGTCATAATCTGAAAAGTATAGAAACTTTGTCTTATATGATGCACATTTAAGAAACTTCTTCTCATTGCAAATATTTAGTATATATCTTGATATATGCTCAACCAAAGGGTTTTTCATTAAGAACTGTTTTTCTTCAATAGGGTTATATTTACTTATGATGACAGTTTTCTCATTCAGTTTTTTGGCAGAATTGCATTAAAAGGTCTACATTTTATTATAATGAATTGAATTTCGATAAAAATTATTCAAATCCATTATAAAAATGGGTAATCTCTGAAAACCAGATTTCGTAAAATCGTGCATATTTCCAGTACTTACTATTATCCAATTAAGAATTTAGTGGAATTTGTTATCAAGAAACAAATCAAAACTGAATTAAATGGATTGCCTAATTTCCCGTAAGGGTGATGTCAATTGGTCACCAAGATCTTGTGCCTTAATACTATTTATAAGGTTTATAAGAATAATCCAAGAACAATTGCAGAACTCAATAAGATAGAGATAGTGTGCGGCTACATAGGCTCTACGCTTACTGCGCGCGCTTTCGAAGATAAGAGCAACGATAAATGTATGCGTGTACTTAAATAGAAGTGGCCATATAGCCGAGTTCGTTGGAAGCAAGATACGATAGAGGAAAAAGAAGAGTTGAAATTCAATTCTTCGCCTCTTTCGAAAAGGAATGCCATGATTTTTTTTTTCAATTGTCAAGAAGATTTGTAATTGTATTTGTGAATTAACTGACAAACTAGAGAAAATGTAAATGTGTTCAACGACAAGAGTGATATCCGATGTGGACACTTCGCTCACCGTTTTCGTTCCTCTCATCGCGTTAATATTTTTCTCACTCCGCGTAGAAAGCGCAGAACGTATGTGGCCGTACGCTATCAAATAAGCAGAAATCTGATCGAAAATTTTATCAAAAGAATCGATGTCGGCAAAACGTAGTCATGCTGGATATTTATCAGACATTATTTTCTATTCATAAATTGTAGAGTCTCTATAATATATGTATATCAATAAAGAAATTCAGAACTTTCACCCAAAATGTGTGTTTAATTAAAATTTAGGGAAAAAAGTTCTTATTGAAAAACCCTAAATATACAACGAACTTTATAGTAGTAAATTGAAACAATTTGAAATAGTTAACGTTAATATAAATTACACAGTAAAGTGTAAATTTAATCGTTGAAACGAATAAATTTTGTAAAGTGTTTATTTTTCTTGTCTTTAAGAAGATGAAGCTTTTATTTAGTAAAATAAACTTCGAGAATAATGTACTAAGAAATATTTTTAAATTAATTTTGTTTTTATTTAGTATGGATAATCATCATAAGTATTTGAAATGACGTAGTTTCGGTGTAGACAGTGTTGTGAATTGATCCACTTCTTAAGGATGAGCAATTGAGAATTTTAGATAGTTATTCAGTTAATACCACTAATTTAATGTCTTGATCGGAATTAGTGAAAATTGGAATTCAATATTCTTGGTATAGATAATTTATTAATCGATTTATGTCAGTAAGTTTGAACTAGTATCCTTTTTAGATTAGTAGAATTCGTTAGAACGTTGCGATAGGACTTTTAGATATAAAAAAACATGGTACCTTTTAATGGTTATTTTCTTTTGAGTAATTTATAACTATAACATAGTATTTTGATTTAAATGTCTCAAAATATTTAAATATTTCTCTGAAGTTCCACCAAAAGAACTCAATCTGGATTTATTTACAAAATTATACTTCTGTTCCTTTTTACTTTGATTTATATTTAAACTGCTTCAATTAAATTATTACGAATTTATCAAGGATCTAGAAAAAAATGCTTCAAAATTTGAGTATCATAATTTATAAATACAAAATCCAAATGAAAAATATTAAAACGACATTTACAGATGATAAATTGAATATTATATGAAATATTTAAGATGATTTGATCCTTGTATATAATATATTAGGGCAAAACTCTTTACTATAGAAGACTCCATCATTTGTGGAATAAAAAAAAAGTGGCATCGTATTAGCATAATTGACGACATGGATTTTATAGTGTGTAAACCGAAAAAACACCTGCCTTTCGAGACGATATATAAAAAGGTATATCTTTTGAAAGTTATCAGATTCCCAATCTTGATGTTGTGAATTTATTGAGTGGAATATTTTCTATATAGTAGGATTTGTTGACTTTCTAGAAATCTCTCTTACGATCTCTGTGAAATACTACAAAAAGGCCGCCTGTTTCTTTTTTATTTTAAATATAATGAAGTATATTTAAAGCCTTCTTCTCTACATCAGGTATATCTATTGGGTGAATGATAAATTTTAAGGATCTCTTGAATTCTCTATCGTTCATGTTTATTTATTTTATGTCTTAAATCATTTTTTTCGCAAGGAAGAATTGAATATATGTAAAATTTTCTATGCTTCTATATCTTATAAAACAATAATAGAGGACAACACAATTTTGTTTCTGAGATTTGAACTTGTTGAACCATTTTCAACATCCCATTTATATAATATTATATTATTTTTATTATAAAAGTATTCATGTTTCATTTTACGCTTTATAATTTTCTAGTATGTTTTTGTCGTATTAAATTACGCGATAAAATCCAAAAAAAGCATCGAAACACATTTAAACTTAAGCTGAGTCTATGTATATATAGTGTTATTGTTGTTATTTACAATATAAAAGCTTTAAATATAATTTTCTTTATACACATGTATCCTCTTTTTTTCTATATATAATCCTGGTTGCTCTGGAAATGTCCTATATGTTGTTTTCAATTCTGAAGAGACATTAAATTTAATTCTGTTATAGAACGTTTTTTTTTGTATTTAATATTATGTGATTTATTTATGTTTTTCTTGTGTCTAAGGATATTTTTTTTTAAGGAACCACATGCTGACAAAATGCAATAGAATTTATTTACTTTTTATGTTTTCATGATAAGAAAACATACATAATAAAATTTGAAAAACATTATTCAATTTCTTAAGAAATCGAAGAGAAATCGCAAGTATAAAGTTCGTACAAGTACAATAAACGAATAATACCTTTCCTATCATAATTAAAAACAGCCAGATTTATTCTTTGTAGGTTAAAGCCTAAGTTATAGGATGATCATTAAAATGAAAAAAATTGTGGAATGACTGAAAACTGATTTCGCCTGAAATACGCTTATATACGAATGTCAGTGAAATTTAATACTAATTCTCAACTTTGAGGTTAAAAATGAACGAAAAAGTTCAATGAAAGCAACACTGACACAGCTGATCAAGTTAAATATTTTTCATCATTGAAATTATAAAAATAATTATAAAAAGCAAAATACGTAATATATGTAATATTTTTTAGCTGAAATCTATTTATTAAACTATTTCCCATATGTTTTTGTAAAATTACTTTCTTCATCTAATGATTGTCCTATAACTACTCCCTTAGAAAGGAAATTATTGTAAATAATGTAAAAATCAGTAAATATTTTTTATATAACCTTTTCGGCTAGAATTATAATTCAAGAAAACAAAGTTTCAAGCTCAAATAAAAGAACATCCAGTCTTGTTGTTATAGGTATATTTTCACTTAAAAAGTCACTTTTTTGGGATCATAAATTTGAAAATTTTGCTTTTTTAACTTTTATTTTTCCTTCACGCATAAGATGGAGCTAGTCATGATATCAATTTGCAAACATAATAGACTTCCTAACTCATAAAGAGTATGTAAAAAATTTAAAAATTTCCCAATTTTTTTTCCTTTAACAAATTGATTGAAATTTATGCCACTTTGGCTTTTACAGATTCCTATAACATAAAAACTTTTCTGTAGACTTTTTTTTGCTCGAAGAAGAATCATTTACATATGCCAACTCAAATCATAAATTCTTATGGAATATTGCCAAATATTAATAAAAGGAAAACTTTTTAAGAATTTTACAATGAAACAGAATTAATTCTTTTAAGGAAAGGAAATCATATATTTTATGGTGAAAAAAAAGAAGGAATTTTTGCATTAATTTTAGATAAATAATTTTAAGTATATGAATTTTTTTATTTACTAAGAATGAAGATTTTCTTTTGCCGGAAGTCTATACTATGTCTCTATTGCATTTTTTTAAGATCTATAATAAAGTAAAGAAATATTGTTGTAGCACGAAATAAGTTTTAATTAACTCTTTTCGATAAGTTTCTATTTCGGTAAGATCACTGTCAATGCTTCCTTCTAGTCCGAAGAAAACCCACACGGGTATATAAAGTCCAGAACAAGTCATTAAAAGTTTTCTAATTGTATAACATTTTTGTCTTTTAAAACTTATAATTATTTTCCCCAAAAAAAAGGTGACCTATAAATTTGTTATAGACAAGAAATAATTACTTTTCAACATTTGTATTTGATATACAAAATGTCCTGTTATTACTTTTCTTTCGTTGGTTGATTTAATATTGATTGCTTTAATTATATTTCAATTATGATTAAGTTCAGTGATTATAAAGTGTTTGTACAAAAAAATCGGAAAACAGACAAACAAACAGACATTTGGTTTGAAAAATATGTGACAAGCGAGTGAAATGAGAATTTGGGGGTGTTTGGTGTCTCCATCTGGTGTGTTTGAGTGTATAAAGACGGTATAAAAAGTTTTTCCTAAATAGGAAACTGGACTGAAACTTGGCGGAAACTGGGGAGTTCCTCCTATTTGACTCTGTCAGAAAAAAGAATTTCATAGTCATAAATAAAATAAGTCCAACAAAAAATTATTAAATATATAAAAATTTTATTTTAATATTCCAAAAGCATTTTTTATTTTAATCCAAAAATTTTGTTGAAAATTTTAATATCTCCAAAATAGCGTCAGAAATCTGAAATTATTCCATCATAAATAAATTTTAATAGTTTCTAGTGTTATTCGCGAGAAAATTTACTCTAAAAATGAGGACATTTCATTATCATGCGATGTACATAAACGCGACTATAACTCCCCCAAATAACTAAGTAGTTTTCAAGATAGTTTCATTTAATTCGTGGACACCAGTTACATTTTATTTTTATTTTATATATGCAAAACAATATAAGTTTTTATGATAATAGAACGGTCATAATAATTTAATTTAATAGACACCAATTTCTATACATTTCAGTGTATTAAAAATAATTTCTTACGAATTCTTAAGAAATGAAGTCAAGGATTTTCTTATTCATAAAAATTAAGGGTTTTTCATGAAATATACAAAAGATATAGGACCATATAACAAGCATTTGGAAAGAAAAAAAATCTATGGAATATTATAAATAACATGCCAGCCAGGAAATTTAAATAAGATCCTTTAAACTGATTTAAATCAAAGTGGAAAATCGAGAAAAATATCTATGATGAAATCGAGTAAATGTGATTCAGTAGACACAGTAATATCAATTTCATAGAAAAAGAATAATTTTTAGTGTATTTCTTGGCATCAAATCAACAAAATATTGTCAATGTTTTCAAGCTCACTATAATTGCAATACGGTTCCTAGTTGCTTGTCCAATTTTCGCAGCAATTCAGGATACTGAAATTTCAAGTTATTTCTTAAAATCTCACATAAATTTAATTCAAATTAAGTATTTTTTAAAAATTTTTAATTAGAACAAAATGTCTTTCTTGCAATTTTCTCATTTTCCCGGACACATAGTCGATTAAACACCTTATCTAAAGTGTTAATTAAAGAAAATTAAAATATATTTTAGGTTCATCTTTTCAGGCTTTTAATTGTCTTAAAATCGGGGGAAAAATTTCTTACCCATATTATCGTTTTCTTTATATTTCCATGAACATTCCTCTATTCTTCATCCACGAAAGAAAAACAATTTCCATTTTTGAGCTAATAAAAGTTTCATTGCGACGCCGTGAAAATTTATTATTCTGGAACAATGAAAATTAAGTTTAATGGATTCCAAATGAGTTTCTAAAGTAGGAAAGGGAATTTTTTCTTTTTGTTATTTTCATAAAACTTTATAATTATAAAACTGGTTGTTTTTATTAAATGATTTATTTGATATTAAACAAGTTTTTTTTTTGTATAAAATATTGGCTTTGTTATAAATTTTCCGGGGAAATAATTTTTCGAAATTTTTTGGTCATGTTTTATAAAATTTCAAATTTCACATACATTTTCTTATAAAATAGAAGTGCGTAATTTTCTATAAAAGAAAAATAAAAGTTAAACTTGATTTGAAGGAGAATTTTCCGGTGTTCTTCCTTCCGTTTAAGAAGAAAATGTAAATATGAGAAATTCTGTAAGACTATAGTAATTAGCGAAGTTTCATTGGGTAATAATGAAAAATAATTTTTGAGATAAAGTAATAGAATGAATAATAAATTACTTAAAAATTTGTAAAAATTCAGAAAACATGTTCCCAAATAGATTTTGCAAAGCACTATAATTGCAGGATAACTTTCTTTTCAAATATATAGTAAAATATCATATTCCAAAATTCGAAATACAATACCATGCTTTTGTAATATAGTAATTAACTTCTTAAAAAACAAATTTATTGCTAAAGCTGGATTAAAAGAAGACGGTACTTATAATTGGAACAGGAATAAGATGGACACGCTAATGTGGCATATTATCGGACTGACCACTTCCTGCTGGGTAACTGCTTGTTCGCTAACTAAGCCAGCCATATCGACCGACTTAGTTGGTAGTTTAATTAAGGGAAGATGAAATGCTTCGAAGAGAAATAGGATACTTTTCTATTCGGTAATATTCTTGTTCTTATAGGGGTCATAATGGTCTCATAAGATGCCTAGTTCTATACGCAAGTACGCCCATTTAACCTAACCTAGCTTTTTAAGGCAACTTACCTACTACATATGGGCTTGATATAGACTTTCATTGTACAAGTAAATTTACTGGTTTGAAGTGTTCAAAGAGAAGTTATTTTCTAACGTTTTGCTTTTAACTATTTTCAAGTTGTTTGAAAACGAAAAGTTTAATTGAATTTGTATGATGATTTCTTTTATCTTATATTTATATAAAAGACGTGTCAAGATTATTGGCAGAAAATCTTTTCGGAAAAGTCTTGTATTCTTTCATGAAAACTATTCTAAAATCATTTTCTTTGTATGCAATTTAAGCATTTTTCTATTAAAAGTCTTTTCTGAAAGAGCAAAATAGTAATTCTATCAAAAGAACTTTGTTTAACAACATAAGATTCTTTTGAATCCATTTTATCAACCCTTTTTTCCAACTTTATATGAACGTTCATAGTTCTTAACGTTTTTTTTCTTTTATCGAAATAAATTTTCCTATCGTCATTCATATTGAAATGAAAATAAATTTCATACATTTTTTGTGATATTTTTATCTACTTATATCATAGTAGTGATGTCCTTCGACACTAGTCAATTTTTGTTTTGGTATCTATCCTTAAAGAATCTTGTAAAATGTCTTTTAACAGACCGAAACTAGTCGATTTAATACTTTAGTGTGTCCCTTTTTTTTGGTGTCCAACATTTTTTTTTTACTTTCCCGACAAAACGAATGCTTTTAGATAAATTATTACATTCGTACGAAAATCTATCTTTTTTCTAGAAGGAATTCTAAGATAAAAATATGTGCAAAATTTATTTCTTAAAAAAATTTAGTTCTATCTCCGTCCGTCTGCTTCTTTAAATCGGTTATAAAATCTGAACGGCTAGTTCAATTTTCATGAAACTTTCACAGTTTGTGGGTTATAACATCAGATGATATTGGTCTTTGGGCGAAATTGCAACACCAGTTGGTAACATTTTACGTATTTCAACTTATCTAGAGTCGGTTTTCCTCAGAATTTCAGCATAGCAACACTTTTTTTTGCACGATTTTTGGTAGCTAAACTACTAGATCGAATAAGACGAAATTCACGCACGTAAATATTCGGACTTAAAGCAGAAATGATTAAGTTTTAAAACGAATTTTAAGGAAGACGCGGGACGGAAACAAGATGAGAGAAGCAGAATGGATCGCAAGCGAAGCAGGGCGTGAGCAAGACCAGTGAGTTTTGAAAGGAGATCGCAATGGGATTTTTAATGACATTTTGGAGAAAGTTCTATAGCGGCCACGCCGAAATAAAGTAAAGTGTAAATTCACTGCTATGGTGTGTTTTGTTCATTTTTTTATTCTTTTCTTAAATATACACTTTTCTATAAAAAAACGAAATCTAAAGGGAATAAATTTGCAATGTTTGATTTTTGTAAATTGTGGTTGTCCACTATTTCAAAGTGAAACAAAATCTATATGTGGACGTCATTATTCCTTTTATAAGAAAAATCAGATACAGGATATTCTAAAAAATGTATAGCTGCAAAGAATGCTTCTTTTCAAAGTTTCAATCATTTGGGAAGGACCTAATAAAAAGTTTAAATGGCATTCATTTTTCTCATAAAATGAATGTTGATTTAAGGAAAATCTATGCCTTAAATTTATTGTTAATTAATAATAATTTATTTATTAACGCACTTGCTAGTGGTGACCTAATATTATTATAAAAACTAACCAAATGTAGTTTTCTTATTTTCGTGTTAGTCTATTTATAGTAATTGTTTTATCACCTCGACTAATAGAATTAAAATTTATTAATTTACTATTAAATCAATAAAAGTGTGTAGCCGCGGATCTTTATAAGAACATATTATTAAATAAGGAAATGTAGTATGTACACATGTTTGTAAAGGACGAGTCACCCTTTTTTCGGCTATTAATACTTCTTTATGGAATTTGAAAGCAATTTAAATACATGCTTAAGGGATTACTATACACGAAACTAAATTACTAATTTTATAATTTATTTACTATGATATTGATTGGAAGACGTTTGAATTTGACTAAAATTAGTCTAATTGCCTTGAATAATTTTCCGTTGCAAAATTAAATTTTAATTACCTTTATTATAGTTTATGATATTGCCAAGAATTTGGCTATAATTTGGACTTTTTATAAACTCATTGGAATCATTAAAAAAATTTCAAAAAATCTTTGTATCGTTTGTAAAGAAAATACATTTCCCTTTACCACCTACAAAATCTACTGGAAAACAGCCACCCACTAATTTTTCTATTTTCAAATTAAATTTTCCTGATCAAAAAGTTTGTTTTTTTTTCTCAAAATGTTGCGTTTTTTTATAGTGGATTTGATCTCATTTCCTTCTCATGGGAAATTTTGCGAGTGATGGAATGAAAATTTTCTAATTTGACGAATGTTTCAATATATTCATAATATAATAAAAGGCCGACATCTCATCTGTTGTTGGCGGAATTTAAAAAGAATTTTTTTTTTTGTATGGTAGAAAAACCTCACAAGAAAATTTCCTTGGAAAATACTGACATCAAAAGGATAAGACTGGAAATATGAAAAACATTTCTAAAAAAAAAATCAATGAAAAATTCACGGGAATATAAGAATTCGGGGAAAATCAATTATCACATCTAAGTTCAAATACCGGAAAAATTTCTTTCATTTTTCCCCTAAGAAATTTCATATTTTTTGGGGGTGCGATATGTATTCCTGTATTTTATTGGTTTATTATTATTTTAAAAAAAACGTCTTTTATTACATGTTTATTTATCGAAGTGATAATAATTTGTTTTTAAACGCATTTAACTTTTTTTTTGGAGAAATCCTGTGTGGGTCCTTCAATTTTATTTTTCTATTTTTAAAGAAAATATCTTCCATAAATAATTCGTACTGCTTCCAAGAAGTTCTATTTTTAGGCGTTATATAAAGTTGATGAACTTCTTCAATTAAAGTTCAAATATAAAAACGCATAAAAGTTATTTGCGTCCAAAATTTATAATAATATTAAAATATGGAGATCGAATTTAGAAAATCTAAGTTTCTCCTTGGAAACAAACTTCGATATTGGATCAGTTTGAATTATGAGCACGACGATTAAATATCATAGAAGGGCGTAGAGAGTGCGTGTGTAGGATAATCCAGATTTCTGGAAGAATTAACCTTATGTGGGATTTTCTATTTTGAATGTGGGATAGTATATATGCTAACAGTAGATCCCATCAGGTTCTGTCATATTTTTTTAAAAATACATCCCCAGGGTTAAATAGGGATAGATTCTTTCGGTGTACACAACATTTATATTCCAAGTAGAAGTTCAAGTACAGTACGGACAATGTAGGTAGAAAAAAAATCGTATTATGAAAAGATTTTCTTTCTGAGAGTGTTTATAGCATCTGTTTGTAACAGATTCAAGAAATTTGAGTTAAGAAAATTTTAAAGATCATGTTTTCGGGGCCTTGTACAAGAAAGGAAATTCGTATCTTTTTTCTATAACGTTTTTATTAAAAATTAATGAGTATTCGTGTGAATATAAAAAATTTAAATTTCAAGAAAAAATTCAAGGATTCAAGTTTTATATTTAATGTAACGTTTTTTCGATAAAATAATATGTTCTCAAAAACAAGGATATTTAAGTTTAATTCAATCTTTTCGACGATTTTTTTTTGCATCGAAAAATTATAACTCAGGATTTCCAAACAAAAATTGTTTAATACAATTTTTCATTAAAAAAGTTGAAATTAATTAAAACAACATTTTTAAAAGCTGACAAAAATTTGAATTTAAAGTTTATAGTGTTTAAAATTTATGATGAAAGTTGTAATGTCTTTAAGCAAATATAAACACACAAAAATATTTATCATATTCGGAACCATTCTGGGAGTTTAAAATAGATTCTTTTTTTTATGCTCATAAATATGAGAAACACAATGTTGTTGCTATTGTTCTTAAGAATGGGTTTCCTACAGTACAAGCTTTTACTCATTTGCATTCATGCTGGAACACTTTAAATAGTTGCTGGTTTATAGAATAAACTATGGGAAACCATGATAACACATATTTTGTATTCATTTATTTTGCGGGGGAGATGAAAATATTATTACAAAATAATTTGTTATTCAATTTAAAAATGGGTTCCAATTTCACTTGGTCAGAATTTACTTTTTTCATTAAAGGACATTATTTCTTCCAACAATTCATGCTTCTATTAATTTTCTTATTTTCTATAAAGACTGAGAATCAATTAATATCACGTTGTTAATTTAACAGTTTGACTCGTCGTTATTATTGCACTGAACTCAAAATATCGGGGACCTAAAATAACAACGACTAAAAGCAATTTCCCAACTGTCAGTTCCAGTTATACAATCTTTTTGTTGTATTTTCTTCATATACTAATGGTGACATGGGTTTTGTTGGGCGTTTTATTGGTTTTATTATTATGTTAAATTCGTGAAGAAGAGGTATTATATTATTTACCCGGCATGAAACATAAGATTTTCAATTCAATTTTATGATTAAAATATATTTTTCATGAACAGGTAAATGATGTTCGCTATTTCATTGATTTTTATTGATTCGTTTCTGATTAAAAATGAAGAACAAACAAATTCTATTCAAAAGATATGAGTGTTGTTATGAAAAACTTGAAAAAAGCTTAAATAATTTTATGATTTTTCATTGCTATTCATAAATTTAAATTCATTTTGAAGTAATAAACCATGTTGGATTAAAATTAGATGCATTCTACCCGGAGTCGAGTAGGAAAACGTTTCAACCAAAGAACTAACTGAGGTGTGGAAAGCATTTAAAACATAATTACACTGAAATTCAAATGCTTGTTCATCAGATTTGCATAAATAAAATCGAGGAACAAAATCCAATATGCTAAACTTGAATAGATTTCGAACTATACATAATTGAAGTGTACAAGCGATAGTCTATACTATAGACTATCGCTTGTACACTTCGTGCTCCTGTTTGGTGGCTATAGACTCTATAGCCACCAAACAGGAGCACGCACATGAAAATTGAGTTGTTAGAATCATCATCATCATCAACTAGAAAACAGAACAACTTAATTGTTAATATAAATTTTTTTTAAATATAAAAGGTGCAATAGGCTTATGTGAATCCATCACGAAGGAGTAATTTCTCAAATGATTTAACAAGAAAATAAAAGTTTTTCTGGCGCCTTTTTATAATTGACTTTCATAAATTTTCTAACTAATTTTCAAATCAAGCAGGAACGGAAAATACATAAATCTTTCAGATGCATCAGTTTGTCGTCTAATCTTTGGAAATAAATGTTAGTTGTTTACTACGCAATTAGAAATTGATCCTTTTTACATCTGAATTCTAAACACAGAAACTAATTTAATTTATCACAAACTCAAATTACAAATGTTTAATAGGACACAGTATGCTCTTTTATAGTATTCAGTCATATTTAGTCATAATCTTATGATTCATTTAATAAATGTTGAGAAAACAGCAAGTAATAACCCTAAACAAACGTAAGAATTTCAGTTCGTATTTCATATATATTTGGCATTTGATGTTGTACAACAACATCCTTTTTAATAAACCCGTCTGGCGCCAGATGAACTTTATTATCACCAGGACATTGATGGTGGACGAAATGCATATCATGTATGGGAAATTCTTGATGAAACGTATTCGACTTGGAGACGAATATTTCTCCAAAAAAATTGTATACTATCATATTTAGAATAATAAAAAAAGTTGAAAAGATTATTTAAAGAGTATTGATTTTGGAGAAATATCATTTTGTATCTGATTTAATTTTAAATCTTTTATAGTAATTTAATTTTCCTTCAAAGAACTAACGTTCAAAAGAGTTTCATATCAATCTAATGACATTATTTTAAATTTAATTTTTCTCAATCAAAAATGTCATGTTTCATGAAAATTTAAATGAATTCACATGTAAAGAAAATTAACTTATAGAAAATCAGCAGTTCTTGAAACTAAGCTTTATCCTATATGGAATATTGATCGTTTAACCTCATCCTTTAAGAAAGTGACGAACTTAATTGCTTGTGCATATAAATTCATGTCGGTATAAAAAGAGCATATACGTAGGTTTTCCATGTTTTCCATGAGAAGTCTAGAATTAACTTCAATATATCAAAGTTAACACATGCAACCAGTGTTGAAAGCGCTATATTTAAAGATTTACGTAGAACGGAAATTATATAAGAAGGATGTATATATAGAAAGTGGGTGTGTGGTAATGTAAAATAGGATTCATTCTAAACCTAATTGCATTTAAAGCAGAAAAATATTAAAAGTTCGTTTGACAGTAACGCCTGAGAAGATTTCAATTTTTGTGTATTTAAAAACTCTTTCAACTTTTGCTGGTGCCGAACTTTGCTTTTAACAGTTTTACAAAGTATGAAATATGTTTTTAAATTTTTCATATTAAATATTGTTGGTTCACTGATCTATGAAATATGGTCGTTTACTTTAGTTGCTATGGAGTATAGTTTAGTAGAGTTCTGTTCTTAAAAATGCAAGTTACGTATGAGCTATTCTTCGTCTCTTGTTATTTAAGGTACATAATTTTCCATTGTTTTCAAATATTCCTTATTTAAAATTCACTTTTACTTCACGAAAATTGTGTTAACAAAACATCTAAAATTTCATTTAAAACCTAGAATAAGTTGTATTTTGAAGTCAAAGAAACTAATTCTTATCTCAATTTCAAAGAAACACCTTTTTTAGAACATGAAGTTGGAAATTTTCTTTCATAAATCGGTTTTAATGGTATGACATTTTCTTTTTTGTTTGATAATTCATTGGCACGTGCCATTTTGTCTTACCCTAACGATGGATAATGACTATTAAAGAAATAGAAATCTCTTTGGAAAAATATCCCTCAGGATCATTTTCTTTAGATTATTAGAATTCCATGTTTCCAAACTGAAATTGAGAAGAACAAAAAATAATTCTAGCTTTGATTAGATTAGAATTTTTTGTTAATGAGAACACGTGTATAATAACTTTCATTTTGAAACTTAAGATTAGGTTCTTTTCTATGGCCAAAGTATATTAAATTTCATTCGACTTGAATTGGTGCTAAATTTGGGAGATAGATGAATAAATACATCGTGACATTTTTAAGACAAATAAAAAGAAAATACCCTTTAAAACTGGCTCATGGGTAGAATGAACTGAATTTGGTAACCCAACCGAGCAAAGACGTGTATTATAAAAAATGCTATATACAAAATGGGATCCATATCAGTTTAAGTTTTATAACCATTGACCGCATTGAACAAATTTTGGGTGAAAACATTCAATTCTTATCGTGCTAAGTAAAATCCCATAAATTCCTATTCGCATAATCAGTTTCGGATTGCATTTGGATAATATAATGAAGTAATGGAAATGTCAGTTCGCACCCTTCAATTATATAAGGTACAAACATTGAAATTCCCTCTCCTTAATGCGACCACTTTTCGCCCCTCCTTTAACAAATAAGAAATTTCATTCGAATCATCAAACTAACAATTTATATGGTAACACAGAAATTTATTTTCGATACTTTTCAAACATCTCAAATTCTCAATTGTCCTGCCCTGGAAAAGAAAAAATGAAATTGTGACTAAATAGGCTAGGATTTCATATGAATGCGGTTGAATAACATCAATCGAAGAAATGATTCACTGCACTGCCATTCATAATGGGAATTGAATCCCAGTGATGCAATTTGAAGATAACATTTATTTTTTGTATGATGATAGTAAAAGGATTTTTTCATCCCTCCTTAAATAAATCGATTTATGGTATAGTGGCAATGCGCTAATAGTGCCTGCAACCATATTGAGGGATTCATATGTATGACTAAAAATAAGGATTTGCACTCTTAATTTTATATTTTTATTTTTATTTTTTCATAACGGAAAAGGAAATATTTTTATATTGAAATATTTCAATGTTTGTTTGTATTGCAACATGTTTCGATCGCAAATTGTTGTTATTATTATTTCAGCTAAAATAAATGTCCTATAATGGTTCAGTTAAAATCGGTTGTAGAAAATTTCCATCAACCTATTTATGAAGATAATCAAGTTAAAGACCTGTAAATTACAAAATTGTCTTTTTGTTATAATATGAAGTTTCTCGTGTCCCAACAATTAAGTAGGTTTTGAGAACTACATAACATTATACCTTGAATTATTAACCATGATAATAATCACCAGACATATGAATACGACCATATATTGTTAAAATTCCACTCATGAAATCATCATCCCACGTCAACAGGTATCGATGCAACTTTTAGTACCAACATTTTGTCCAGGTTTTTCACTACACGGTTGGGAATATGGAAATATTTTATAAACCTTGATTTGGCTTAATGAAGTTTTAAACTATTTCCGAGAATAATAAAGTTGCTTAACCGTTTTTAAATTCCTGCAATATAATATAGCAGTAAGACTGCTAGTAAAATTTTAAAATGTGGTAAGATTTGCCTTTTGACGAAAGAACTTAATTCTGTATGATTAAATGTCAATTTAACTAACACCAGTCGTACATGGTTCATTTTATAGCATTTTAAAGAAGCTTAATTTAAATCTTTATAAGCTTGGAAAACTGTTTCATAAATTAGTTTAAAAATGAAAGTCTTCCTGGTTTTAATTAAACTAAACTAAACTAAATTTTTTTTGCTGGATCTATGTGGTATATAATACGATTTTGACTTAAAACTAAATCCAAAATTTCTAATCGTGTAGGATTTATTGGAATAAATTTACGTACTAGTTACAGAATATATTTTGATCGATTTTAAATTTTTTTTGTATTGAAAATATCAATTTTCAAAATTGATTAAAAACTGGCTGGTTTGAATTTTTCAATTTTTCTTTCTTCCTTCTCAACACTATTTAAATGAGAACACGAAAATGATATAACAACTACGATAATATAGGCTTTTAACTTTGTATATGACTGAATTCGAAAATTTACGACCTTATGTGTTTTAATGAAGGAAATTCTTGGCATGTTCATGTTAAATATTACTCGGAATGGAAATTTATGAATGTTTATAACTTAATTTTTTGATATTGTATTTTTGGGGATTCATTAAAGACCTTATACGAAATATACAAATATGTGACCACACCAAAATTTGATCTGATAAAACCATATCAAATGGAAATTTATTTATGAGCTAGATAACAATTTATCCTTCATTCTCATAGTCGGTGTATAGAATGGGTAACAGAGAATATCTATGCTTTCAACAACAAATTGTTATCTCGTAAGTTCTTAAGATAGATATTTGAAACTGAATAGTTTAGTGTCCTCATTTATTATTGTTTCGTGTTTTTTTCTTCCTGGTCGAACAGAAGATGAACACTGTTTGTCTTGTCTTCTAGAATGTGATATATGATTTTAATATAAATTTTATATCCTTGAATCTTTACTGTACGAGTTTTTGGTCTTATTGCAATTTTTTTTTTGTTCTATGAAATTTATAAAAAATGAGTAAAACTTTCCATATCCAAAATCAGTTACCAATTTTAATTGAAAATTATCAAGAAAATTAAAAGTTTTCACATATATCTAGAATAGTCTAAATTCGAGTACATCCTATAATGACCTCGAATTTTGAAATATATATATTAAATTGTCTCGAACTAAACCGAGAAGATGGGAAATCAAGCTTTTTTGCAATTGCTTTAAGGATATTCTTAAGACAGTATGAAAGCAAGTGATTTTCATTTTCTTCGAATCGAGACGATTAAAGTTATTATGGAAACAATTTTACGATCAGTTTTATTATCAGTTTGTAGGATAATTTAATTGGCTTTACTAGAACATTAAAAGAGACAAAAAAAAACAATCTTTTATCTAAAATTTTATGTTGTTAGAAACTTTCCGTCTCGTCATATAAAATTGAATACTTTTATAGACTTTTCTTTTTAATCTAGTCAAAATTAGTCATTTCAGATTTCTTTCTTTATTAGTTTTAATATTATTGTTTAATAAAAAAATAATTTTCTTTATAATTTTCTTCATGAGAAACAATTTCCAATAAAATGAAAATTTTATTCATAAAAGACATTTTAAATTAAAATTCGAAAATAGTGGAATTTTAGTTGAAACGAAACTTTTCAAATATAAAATATCAAATTTTCCTGTTTTTCCATATATACATTTGTGTTGTTTTTTAATTTCTTAAATTTCCAATTAAAATTCAATTTTGAAATTGTTAAAAGTGTTTTAAAGGAAGCTCAAAATGTAAATACTTCAGTTTTCTCACGACACAATAACGAATCTCTAGTTACGAAGTAAATTTTAGAGAAACTATTCTGGAATATTTTTGGACAAGAAAGAAAGTAGATGGAATATTCTTTCTGCTAAAAAGAAAAGAATCCAATTTTAGAAGATATCTAGTTTCATATAGATGAATTTCATTGTTGTCATGGATTTTGGATGATTTGTCTTCAATTCCATAGTGATGAGATTAATTGAAATTCTTTTCATTCTTTATTTTAAATCTTGTTTTTGGTTTTTCATTTTGGATATATAGTTGTCAAAAGTCGAAAGTTGTCTATATTTATTCACTGAATTATCTACAAAATATGTTTTCAATCTTAATTTCCTTTTTATCGTCAAGTATGTAGTATCCTTATCGATTTAATATGGAATATTATATTCTCTGAACACAGGTCAACTTCGCTGTGTGCTTTTTAAAAAGTTGCATATTCTAAATCTCGAATTTTTCTTATTATATCCAATGGATTTTCCCAAGTTTTTCTCTTGGATATAATAAAATATTGTTCACCCTTTTTTTCTTAGTCAAGCATATATGTTGAGTGAGATATTCTACAATTTTTCAAAAATGGTCAAACAGAAAAAAATTGAACACTAAGATTGTTGACGAAAGAAAATTAGAATTTTTCCCATTTCAAATATATTTAAATCGTGTGAATATTTACTAAGAAAATATTTGCAAAGATTTGATGACTTTTTAAGGGCGGTGAAGTCAAGAAATATAGGACTTTATGATGTGATCTGAATATTGAAAAATTATTAAAATCGACAACATACATCGTAGATTATGTAGAAAAACGTGCAGATCCTATCATATTTGAAAAGTTTTTTACAATTTTAAAATAAATTTCTAAAAAAATGAGTTCTTATTAATTGTTTCGGCATAAATGATTTTAAAAGCTCTTGCACGAAAATGTTATAGTCCTTTTATGGGTGCATGATTGTTCTCATATCACTACAGTCTAGACTACTTTTATATGCTACTGAGTTGTTATTCAGAAATATGAGATGAGTCTCCCAAAAAGGCATTCAAATAGATAATATTCTATTAAAATCTTCACAGAACTGTGTTAAAAGATTTTTCATATACCAGGAATTTTAGTTAGTTTAATTTTCATTGAAGTTTTTGTTCTTAGATCTAAATTAATAATTTCAAGTCAATCGTTGTTTCTTCTTGTTTAAAAGGAAAATCTTGTTATGAATTCCAGTTCGTTTGTTTGACTTGAAGTGTAATTATTCGTTTTTGGGGAGTAACCCTCCAAAACAAAAAAAGAAAAATCCCCCCTACAAATTCTTCGGTTGATATATTTTGCATATTTTAACTTTGTATAAAAAAACACAAAAGAAAAATTAAATCCTCCAACCCTGAAGGTAATGAAGAAAAAAAAAGTCCTGAAGAAAGTTCCTTTAATAAAATTTCATTTTCTTTACAATTTATTCTCTAATTAGATTGATTGAAAACCATTTTATGTTTTTGTAGGATGGGGATATTATAATCCTCATTTTATAATTTAAAACTACATTTTTAAGGTACGAGATGATGTAATTATGCTTTTGTAAGAAATTCATAAAGATATAGTTTAGCAACAATAATTTAAACTTTAATTACTAGTTTGAAATAAATTATAATTAATCATAGTTTGTCTCCAGTCTGCACTATATTTTATATTCGTTTAATGATTATAAATTCTTACCCAACTAACATTTTCAGAATCTGCTACGTATCAGCGACTTGTTGCCACTACACGATTAAATACGTGAATTTTAATGACTTTCAAGTTATGCCAGCGCGAACTTACCCTTAGTGACTTTAAAACATAAACTTCGAGGACCCTTTCTTGTGTATTTAATCTAAACTGAAAATCAATCACTACCAAATAATAACGAACCAAAAGGTAAAATCGTTCCATTTTTAATCGTGTAGTGACAAAAACGTGCCAGTGACTGGAAATGCTAGCTGGGTAGTTTAATTTGAAAATGGAAGTTATTTCATTTTCCTTTTTTTTCCTTTTAAATTTTAAAAAGAAAGAAGACGTTCCCACGCATCTATTTCAAAGGTATTTCATATTTTCGGAAAATTATTTGAAAAGTTTTTGACATACAAAACCTACTCAAAAACCTTTTCTTTAATAAAATACAAATGCAAAAAAATGTTGTTCCATTTACTTTTTAGCAGGAAATTTGATTTAAAAAAGTTCAGCACAAGTTTGGTATTCGCTATAAATAATTCGGTATCCAATTTGTGGTTGAAAAACAAATAAATTCACAAAAAAAGCCGAGTATAAAAAGCTTCTCTCATCATAAATAATCACACTTTCCACCATTTTTATGTCAACGAAAATTTGCATATTTGTTCTCATTTGATGACGTTTTACGAATAGTACCCATATATATGACTCTGACCGGTAAACCGTGGAAAACCTAACGAAATTTATTGAATGATGTTCCGGTTTTGAGTATATATACAAGTAGAAGGTGGCGTTTCCAAAAATTGTGTTTAAATTGCAGGTTCTTTTATTTTAGTTCGACCTACTTTAAAATGTTTGGCAGTATTTTTATTTGTTTTATGGAATGTATTTTAGTTCTATATATAACGACGAATCTTTAAATCACGTAGTATTGTAAATCAAAGTAAAATAAAAGTTGGACAGAAACCTTTGAAATATCGGGCATTCGAAGTTAAACAAATAACCAAGAGAAACACTTTCAAGTTGAATTCTTAATAAAGTTTTTATTCTGGCAATATTCGAATTTTCTTTAAGAATTCTTCTAACATAAAATAAAATATTTAATTAAAGTCGTTTCTAGAAAATTTTCTATATAAGAAATATAATTATGTCACATATAAATCCAGAGAAAATCTTCCTAAAAAATTCGTTCTGTTACTTTTCATTACGATTTAATTCAATTTTACGATATTACATTCTGAATAAATTTTTATCATTTTTCTTGGAATCCTTTAAAGTACTTGAACCTTAACTCCTTTGGTACCTATTCAATTCCTAATAAAGCACATCATCCTGATTAAATTTTATGGCGCCATATAGACGACTTCATATAAAAAATTGGTTTAGAAATATTACTCTTTAACCATTCCCTATCCAACTTCCTCCAGCTTTAATGTAATATTTTCATTAAAATGTACATGCATCAGGTGGCAGGGAGTGAATTGGCTAACTTTTTATTATCTTTTTCTTTTTTCTGACTTCTTATTTTATACAGAAAAATTTGCATATGAATTTTTTTCTTTTTTCCATCATAATTTTTTTTGATAGTTCTGTTAAAATAACGACTCCCAATAATGTTCGCTACACTTTTCTGTATTGTATAGACTCCTTATATGTGTAGTACATCGAAGGATAAAAACATTTTCCAAGTAAAACATGTCAAAAGTTAAGTGCTTGGGGAAGATGGTGGATTAAAAAAATTCATATATGTACATAGTACCACCATTAGAATGTGGTGATATAAAAAATAGAAATACAAAACTTAAAAGCCATAGAAAATGTGGCGACTTGGGTGTTACTTTATAAAATGAAACTAAACTCTTTTATTCTGGACTTTTATATATATAAGAAGTTGTTAAACGTTGCAATAAATGTTTATCAGCAATAAAATTGCAGAATTTTGTTTTACTGCGATGGAACAATATCACCCATGCTTTCATCCCTATAACTGAAATATTCTATAAAAATAGCTAGAATGTAATAAAATAATAGGTTCTGGGTTATTTCTGAAATTGACGACTTTAACTAGTGATTATGTTACTCTTGGGTATATAATTTCTGCTTTACGGTTCCCATATACTCGACGACATGATTTCATATTAATAAAGTATCCAACTTGTTTTTTTTTCAATTATTACCTTAGTTTACGTACGTCCTTAATCAAAATAATTGCTGAGGTAGTTTTGGGAATGAAAATCTATATAGAATTGTTTATTTTGCAATTTTCTTAATCCCACCGTGAATTTCATACACGCATTTCTTTGTCAGCAGTCAAATGAAGTTCTTATACCTATAATTATATTTAATACAACTTATATAGTCAACTTTACTTTGTAATATTTATCATGTCTTTTGTGAGGATTGTAATTAAGTCAAAATGAGAATATTCACCATATAAATACGAATTATATAGACCACATGTGCTGCCACCTATTACCAAATGAATAAAACATAAATTTCAATTATTCAAGCATCTGTACTTGTTCATATGTTTCCGTTTTCAAATAGATAAAAAGGAGCTGTTCTAAATTGTAGTAGTTAAACAAATAAACGGTGTGAATGGGGTGCAAATATACAGGGTTCCATAAGTAAAATGATATTTCTCTTGGTGGGTTTCGATAATTCCTATAAAATGGAAATGGAAAAATTATACATATATTCCGTTAAAATTAAGTCTTCCTATATACTTAAAACTGTATTGTGCAAAATTTGTGATTGCTAATATAACAAAACTTAGTATAGACATAGATGATTCGGGAGTTTAAAGTTAAAAGACATGGCAGATGACATAGTTCACACATTAATTTTCTTGTTTAGAAAAAGCACGATTTTTCATTTTATTATATTCTATCGAAACAGCTACACAATAAGGGAAACATACTATTTTTAAAATTGCTTAGAAAAACAAGAAACTTATTTCTAAAGTCTTCAAAAGGATGAGAATTAAAGATGATTTGCATAAAATAGGGTTCGTTAAAAGTCTAACTAGAATAGAGTTTTTTGGGTGAAATTCATAATGAAGTTCATTTATTTTATTTGAAGGTATTTTCATTTCAGGGAAAATTACAGGAAAAACCTAATGTAATGAAAATGATGACATTACATTAATGAGATTATTAACATACTCATAATTACTAAGAAATATTTTTCCAATTATATTTATGGTATTAATGGTTCAAAGCTTGATAGAATTTTCTTTGGAAGTTTTGAAATGGGATTTTCCGAAATATACAGAAGAAAAGGTGAGTAATCCAATGAAGAAACTGTTTAACATATGAAATTAGAGCAATTCTTTTAAATTTTTGTGTAATTATTAGTTTTGAATTTCCACTTAGAAAATTATGGTTTATGTATTTCCATTGTAATCTTCATATCCGACTAAACGAATTGAGTTCCTCATCTGCAGTTTTTAATATAGAAAAAATGCGAAAGCCTTTTATTATAAATTGTTGAAAATATTTTTTTATGGAAAATTCATATGAATGCATTGTTTGCAAGCATTTTCATGGAAAGTGGATTAAAAATAGTTATACTATAATTTTCTAGAACACACAAAAATCTACCCAAATTAACGCTCAAGAATTGGGTTCATGACGGTGAATGAACTTTAACTTAAATTAATTATTTTAAAACTTTGTGTCAGTAAAATGTTATCTAGATTAGTAAATTTCAATACGTATTGCGTAAAGCATAAAATAGTTCACATAACATAAATATTTCAAGTTTATTTTTCTTGTATTTTCTGAAACAAATTTAATTAAATAATCAATAAAAAATTGAAAAGTGTGTATGAAGTTTTTAAATGAACTTTTTAATGAAAATTCAATCGATTTTTGTTAAGAAAACTTCTATACTATTTCTAGAAAAATAAACTAACTGACTTAAAATTGAATTCAGATCAGATGCTAAAATTTTAAAACATTTTTAAAGTTAATTTTAAAACATTATAAACTAAATTGTGTTTTCCGTTGAAATGGTCGACTTCGTATGATGGTTGTCGGATAAGGGAGGAGGAAAGAATTATATTTCTTTATTTATTATGATAAAAGCTGTTTCCTAAAAGCTGTAGTTTCGAAAATATTTTCAAAAGATTTTAATTCTAATTTCCTATACTCCCTCATACTCCAAAATTATTTATCCCCTTAATATCATGTCTAAATGAACATCAGAAAAAAGTTTGAAAATGGTGAAATCGCCAGACAATTTATAAAGTCAGTATTTCCTTTCGAACCAAATATTATCCTAGACATGTTTGCTATTCGGGTTTCCCTAACATTCATATATGTTTCAAGTAAAACATGCGAAGAACTAAATTCATCAGGTCAAAATCATAGACAGTCATGTATATGAAATATTTTCCGGCCATGAAAGATTTTAATATAATGATTATAACAGACGTAAAAACGCCTTATAATTTGATGCAAGTATTCCTAAGTATATGTTGTGCTTATACTAATAGAATTAAAAAAAAGGTTACTTGTGTAAGATTATAATTTGAGAAAGTAAATTTCAATTTACTTAGAAACTCTTTCATTGGTTAATTACTTCGTTTACTTGAAACTCACGCATTACCAAATTCAAAGATTGATTTGAAATAGATTTGAAACCAGCTTAAATTGATAGACGCTTGCGAGGAAATTTTGTTTCTAGATTAGGTTTCGGCTCTGTTCGTACTCTATTTCACATTTGTAAGTCGATCTGAAGTCGATCTAGGCTTATTTGCAAATTTCAATCAAATTGCAATTACATCATGTAAATGTAGTAATAGTCGACTTTCGTTCCGAAAAGTTATTTTCTTATTATTGCTGGACATAAAAGAAGACGAATCATTTTTGTCGGAATCTTCTACTAGTTTTTAAGGGATATCAAATAGGTGATGAGAAATTTTCTAAAATAATTATATTATAGAATAAGAAATAAATGACAAGGATCAATATTTGGTTACATCTTTTATTCGCTTTTACTATTTTTTTCTCTTATGTGGTATGAGTATGTATGCGTAGACACAATTTCATCTATGGATTAAGGTAAATATTTCACATATACTTCCTATGTTATAAATTGCGAAAACCTGGAATTTTTCTCATACATGACGACTATTTAAATTAGATGTGAATAAAATTCATTCAAAAAAACTCGTACGTACAATTTTCTCATGTCTTTCAACGTAATTCAATTTATATCGTTTTAGAGTAAATATATATATTTGTTTTAGCTTTATATATACTTGTTTTTTTTGTCTCAGTTAATTTGAATTTTAAATTTTCACCAACGAATAAGTCAGGAAAATTGGAAAAAGAAATACAAACTAACAAGAACAGTTAACAAGACATATTTTCCACTCTAGATATTTTTCATGGCATAATTTAATTTCCCATAGAAAATGGTGAACACGAAAAAAAAAGTGAATTGAATTTTCTATAGATGAGATGATTTGTTATTCGTTTTTAATCTAATTTCTATTGAAATAAAAAATTAAAGAAAATGTATTCGCGCTTCATATTGTAGAATGACAAGATTCTACATAAGCAGGTATTGGTTATATTTCAAGACTAAAACCTAATCCATCTCACACATGTAGCCAGGATCGCAGATATGTTTTTCTCTAACTAAAGGAAGAGATAGAGACAGCTAGCTATAGCTCTGGTAGACTAAATTCCGCCATCACTTAGTACGGTTCGCTCCTGATCGTTTGTGAAAGCGCTAGGACTTGTTAGTTCTATAAATGTCAATTAGTAGGGTACCGAACCTAGTTCTTAAATATATTAGGGGTTATTTCTTTATTGTTAACATTTTTGAAAATGTTATAAAGAAATGATTAATAATCTTAACAAGAATGGGAAATTAATAACTCTTCTATCATAATAAAATGATATTGCCTTTCATATCATATTTACAGATAAGAGTTTTCTTTAAAATTCATTTCCTATTCATTAATTCGAATTCTATATTCAACTTAATAAATCAAAATATAAATTCCAAGGCGTTTAAGGTGAATAACAAAAAAAGAAAAGAAATTTGAACATTAACTCAATAATGAGCCACCGAATATCGATTAACCATTATTACAAAGTATTACAGCCTAATGGTTTCGTATTTTTTTCTTGTTCCTTTACAAGCCACCAATTTGTTTGTTCCACAATGATATTATATAATAACTTGATATAGCGAATTCATTTTCCGAAAATCTTCCCAATAAATTTTCACCCAACATTTCCAAAAAAGGACTTGTGTGAAAGAAGAATATTTTCTGAAGGAAAATATAATTATGGTTCATTGGTTTCGAGTTTTCTGTTAAAGAAAAAGAACTTGTGCTTTTCCTTCAGAAAAATTTATCGATGTTCAATAATACGTGGAATTTTTATATAGAAAATTGAAGTACATTTTCCGGAACAAATTAATGAATAGCGAATAAAAATTAATGGAACATTTAAAACTCATGTATTAATTCAATTTTAAGAATTTTCTATATTTAGAAATACTTAGAAGTTAATTAGCAAAAGTTGACTGACACTTAATTTAGATCACACATTGTTATATATCTTAACCTAATTATCACCTGAATACGATGATGTCTACTATTTCACTACTATTAGACATGTCCGAAAAAAACAAAACAAACTATCTAAATAAATAAACTAAAATCTAGGCTAACAACTTAATTCGTCCTTAAATGTGTAGAAATCCCCAATTAATTTCAAGCTTATACACGCAATGTGGTTCTGAAAATGTTCTCCTTTCTCTATGATAATTCAAATCAGGAATATAATTCGAAATGAAAAATTCACATTAAATCAAAATTCCCTAAATCAACAAAATCACCTTCCTGAAGGGATTTTCTGTAAGAAACTGATATAATTTTTTGGAATATATTGAAAAGGAATTCTCTTGTAAGAGATTGGGAAAACATTTTTGGTGGTCAAATTTACAATTAAAAGTTGATGAAAGAAAATTTAGTCCAAAAAGAAAAGAAAATATCCTTAAAATAGTGACGTAACGTTGGAAAAAATTCTTCTTCGGAGATATTGGGCCCAATTTCAGTGTATATCCCTTTTTAGATGTCTAAAAAAATTTGCAAGGCAGTCGTCGCGTTTCTATAAAATATAATATTTATAAAAAATATTTTATATTAGCGAAAAGGACCACGAACCATTTCTCCTTCCCACCATTTCATTTATTCCAGGAACATAAAACTCAAATAGACTTGTAAACTAGTGTAAATTGGTTCTAGAAAATCGCTTTAAATGACAAAATTTTTAAGTCTCTTTGATATTTTCTTCTTATTTGTATATTATTGTTTTTTGGATAAGAATTTAACAAAGAACATCACTTGATTTCCATTAGCATTCATCGTAACAAATTTTCGACAATAACCTAAATGCCCTTGGCAATATATATGTAGAGTAGATACTTGTGGGTGCGAGTACCGCGAATAATTTCTTATAAATTACTTGGGTATGGTTGGGATGGATTATTTTATGATTTTAAAATGCCTTCTAACCCTGAAGAAGATTTAACAATTCACAAAAATTTGAATTGCAAAGAAAAAATCTCCGACAATGAACAATTTGAACCAAGAAGTTAACCTAACAAATGATGGGACTTCTAAAATGCTAATGAGGATATAAAAGTTAGAGACCGTTTTTAACAGATTGTGTGACAAGTCATTGGAAATGTATTGCAGGAAAAGTCATCATTTTCAGGATAATTATGCATAAAAGTTGGATGGGTATTAAGTGAAACTTATCAATTTATGAAACATTAAAGAAATCATGGTTATGGAAAATTTCTTAGGATTTAAAAATATGTCATTTTAATTGTAGATTTGATGTCAAATGACCCATAATGTGTGCATTTATTTAAGATTAATTGATATTTTAGGAGGATAATAAAAATCTCGAGAAAATTGCAAACCATTTCCCAGCAATATAATCGAAGGCTAAAATCTTTAAGTAAATACATGTTTGGATTCAATTATTTGATCCCATTTAGATAAATCCTTATATGATTGTAGTTTTTTTAGCATTTTTGAGTCAATAGGTTAGTCTCAAGCCTTACATGTGGTTCTATATTTTGATTTATTTTTGTGATAATGCTTAGAAATTCACATGAAATTGATTGTAAGGTTTAAGTTCCGCACAACACACACAAAATTTTATTTGGTACATAAATCTGGTCTAATAATGAAATGGGTTTATTAGTCTTCTATCGTTACTTCGTACATTTTTTAAATCTTTAATTAACGTAAACTCAATTTTGATACGATTCTTTCCTGTGCCTTTCTATCTAAAAAACTTGTTTTAATTAAAATTTCCTGTGATTTATCTTACTTTCAATTTCTTCTCAAGACAATAAAAGGTCTATAGAAACGACTAAAAGGCAAAAAATAAGAAACATAAAGTAACTGAAAATCGGCCTATAGCCGACTTTTTCGTTGCCCATGGTGGACATGGGGTAGAATAACAGCCAAAACTAATAATATTTTAAGGTTTTTTCTGTATAACTATTTTCTCCTTCTTTAAATTTCGCTTAGCAGGTAGCCTGTGGCCTATTAGCATAAATATCTTCTGCAAATTTTATTCAAATAGATGTATTAGTTTTTAAAGGACATCAAAAAGACTTTATGAACAGGCCTTTCCTATAACTATTTCTTTCTCCACTCTCCTTGGACCGATTTTACTCTAGTGACAAAACTAACATACCCTCTCGCAGACCCTCTCGCAGACCCTACCATAGGGTAGAACAACAATCTGATTTAATAAATGCTTTTCAATTTGTCTCCTTGGAACACTTATTACTTTAATAACCACAACAATATTGCCAAGAATATAGTCTCACTTAATTTTCATTATGCCATGATATTAGTCTTGTTTTTTTGGAATTATCATGTTCGGAATAGCATCTATAGCTTCTTCCAATCCCCATTTTCACAAAAAAAGAAAAATTCCCTCAAACGGACTTATATAAGGTTTATATTTGTCTATTTCGCCTTTGGACAAAAGTTTTTCAATTAATTTTCTGCTGTGTTCTTATTTTTATGGTGAAGAAAAGAGGAGAGTACGATATCTTGTTTTCCTCCTTGAAGCATACTTTACAAAGTTTTGTTCTGGTGGGATTTTTTAGGATCGTTTTTTCATTTTCTTTTCAAAATAATTAAAATTTAAGCTGGTATTTGGCAAAAATGATAATTGATTGAAGATCAATATATCTATGGAAAGCTCCAATTTAAATCGAGTAAAAGATGTGATTAATAATAGACGGTGATCTTAGTATCAAATGGACCTCTGTCAAAATTTGAATCCTTTCTTTTTTTTGTATTTTTTCTAAAATACAAATGACATAATTATTCTGGGATATATTTGAATATATATTTTGGGTCAACAATCTCGATTTAGATTCTTTATTGCCGGAAAATGTTGACATAATGGATCATGATTAAATCATATTATCAAAAAAAAAGAATATATCAATGAGTTTGCAAAGGATGTTAAAGATTATCCCAATCATGAAGAAGTGATCGACCTTATTTTATTTTATTTACTGGTTTTTAAGCTAGAAAGTGATGGCGTCAAACATTCAGTAAACAACACAATAAGCTCATCAAATTGATTGAAATGGGTGAAACCCCCTGAGTAAGTTAATACTATTCACCCTTAGGGCTCGTCTTACTTTTTCTTTTTTTGAATATTCATTTTCTGGGTATTATAAGCAAACAAAGTATTAAGTTCGGAGATGAAAGGCAAGTGTAGGCATGAAATTGGATATTGATTATGAAAGCTTTTATGGTAGTGTATTTATAATGTGATCCGAAAAATGAACTTTAACCATAGGGAACTGTATATAAATTATATTAATAATATTTTGTATCATTTTATATGGACAAAATACCTAAAATTGATCACATACGTCATTATAGAATATTTCGTTTCGTTTGTACAATATAAGCACAGTGGAAGTTTTATACAGTCAGACTGCACTTTATATAAAATTTATGTCTATAAGTCTCCTTCATAAAAATTGGATTCAATATTTTTAACTCTTTTAGATGATATACTGAAATACTATTTCATAAGATTTATCATAGTTTTATATTTAAGAAATGGTAGTAAAAAGGAATCCATTAATCGTGCAGATTTAAAATAGTACTTTATTGGCTGTTATGTTCATATTGAAGCGAACTCATTCAGTAATATATTCTTACATTGCGTATCACTTTTAAACTCCATTAACCTTAGAACCTTACAAACTTCCCCATGGTCTCGAGTGAAACAATCTAAGTTAATTCTATAAAAACTAAAAATTGGTTCTATGCTATTCTTATTTGTTCACATTTTCATATTTTCATAAAATCATTATATAATAAAATTATTTTCCCTTACAACAAATAACCAGAAATAATTTTGATTTTGATATAATTTTCTCATAGAAATTTTCACATATTTGAAAGTTTTTGTCTAAGCTTTATTTGTTTAAAATACAATAGTTATTATTATTATTTGGGTAACCCATAATTTATATGGATGGATACACCACAAACCTTCCAGGATATAAAGGGAGATGTACATATTTGTCTAGCCAGAGGGATTCTTACATAAAGGAGGACCAAGCAAAGAAAACTTTTGTCAGTGAAATGAGTCTGGTGAAGGACATTCTATGAAGTTTTCGGTGAGAATAATATAATATTATATGAAACTTTTGTAACACTCTAAAATTTAAGAAAATCCATATTTGATAAGTGTTCACATGGGTTAAGTGTAATTTTAGTAGACAGTGTTCTTTTTTTTAATAATTTGATATTAATATTTTTAATATCATATTTGAATGTGCTCAATATTTTCGATAAACAATAATTTTTGTAATTTCCCGATGGCTGTGGTTTTAAATCGATAAACAATACAAAATATTTTGCACATTTATTATTGGTTATTGATGCATGTATTGAACAAATAATCCGATTACTAGTATGATCCTATTTTCACAAGAATCCGGTTAAAAGTTACATACGTTTATTTTCTAATAATTATTGTGCGAGGAACATTATCTGATAACATTCAATAATGTAAATGAATTGAAAAGTCTATTGGTGTTCATTCTATTGAGATTTTAAAACAATAAATGTCCAAGAGGAGACGTATGAACAATATCAGTATATATATAGTAAAGTAATAGAAAGCTTGAAAATGGTAATAATTTTGATACCATAAATAGTTTTTCAAAGATTCTGAAAATCCTTCCCATCCATGATCACCATGATAATATCTTTCAAACTCCTTCAATTCTCATCAGAAAATTGTATGGAAAGCTTAGTTAGAGAAATAACGAATATTAGATTTGTCACCACATTTGTAACATATTTAAATAATCATCGTAGAAAGGGTACAGTTGCGTAGAGAATCAAAAGTTATATCGATTTCTTCATGTCCGTCCGTCTGTCCGTATACAAGATAACTGCAAAATGCGTTCTCCGATTTTGATGCAATTTGCAATGTGACTATATTTTTTATTGTATTTGAACTTGGTGTGATTTAAACAAAGAGCTGAGTTATATATTTTATTGTTTTGAGTTGATTGCTTTCAAGTTTAGGAACAAGTTATTTGCAGTTTAAGTAGTCAAACAAAGTACAGTGTCTTCTTGAATTTGAAGTGATCCTTATTTAATTAAAAAGAAATTCATTCTATTTGTGAAAACAAAGAAAAAATTTAATAACTTCTTTTAAGTATTTTTGATTGAAATAAAAATTAAAACAAAAATCGCTTGGTCAATTGTTTATAAAGTGATAATTAAATTGAAAATATTGTTGCCAAGTTTCTGGTTTGTTTGTCGAATCTAATTCCTAGCCAAAAATTCAAAAGAAAACTTTTCTCTACTAATATGGACATTTATTTTTTGATGATAAAAGTTTTCCCGAATAAAACTTTCTATAAGAAAATTGTTGACCGTGCTTTTAAAATATTGCTTGTTATTAATTTTTTTTTTTTTCGATAAAAAATCATAAAAGTTTTCTTTGATGTTTCAACAATTTCTCTTCAGGATTTTTATATTTTCTTTTATACCGATTTATGTATATGAAATATTTTTTCCAATTTCTTGAAAGAAGATTTATACTAACTTGGAAAAAAAAACCAAATGGAAATTAAATGGCTTGCAATAGTTCAAAAATTGCTTTTTTAATTGTAATTCGGTATTTAAATAAAAAAAATAACAAAAAAGTCGAGTAAATTTTACTTAACCACTAAAACCGTACTGAATTAAGTTCTTAAAGAACAAATCAGTCATGAATAATGATAATAACAAAATTCTCAGGAATTTAAACTTTCTTATAGTTAACAAACAAGGAAGAAATTCATCATTCCTTGAGGCAAAAAGAACCGTAGAGAACAAGAAGAATGGAAACATTATTATTAACATCTTAGAAAAGTCGTATCTTTGTTGGCAGTTTATGTAGATTGACTTGTTTCAAAAACCAAGACATTTTGCAAGCATAGACTATTCTTTCGCAATGGTTCCCGTATTTATTTCCTGAAGGATTCAAATAATAAAAAAAGACAATAAAGATAAAACTTTTTTGGTGATGATGATGAAGTCTATTCTCAAAATTTAAATGAAAAGTTTATTTGGTTTTCAAATTCTCATTTTTCACGGGGAAAATACATGAATGACGAGACGAAGTTTGTTTATCTTTTTTTTCCCAAGTAAAAATGCTGATTGTTGCCGAAATTGTTTTATAATTGTTGGAATACTATACTTGAAGATTTCAACTTTATGATTTTCTAGTATTATTAATATAATTCAAAAAATTTAAATATTTCAAATAACTAAATTTTCCATTTTCCATTTTCCAGCAAAACAGTTTTCTTGATGTACTTTTTTTTGGTAATATTTCTTTTTTTAAAAAAACTGAATAAATTCCATTCAATTGAAACGAATTTTTACACTGGATTTCTCACTAAAAATTTTTTCCCTCAATGGTGCAGCATTATAACCTTCTCAGTACCATGATGTTAAACTTTCACGACCTCAAGAAGAACTTTTGCAGGTTATCCAAATATATCCAATTCGCATCTGTTATTTTTTCAGTCAATATCATTCGTCTTAGGGTTTCATCCCCTAAGTTATGATACTATATACTATTTTGTTATAGGTTAAAGAGATGTTAGGGGATAAACTGAAATATGCAATTCTGCACTTGATGGAATTGTTATCGCGTGTTAGACTTGCAAATTTATTCAATTGATGTTGGTCGTCGAAGGTATATACCTATGTATAGGATGTTTTTCTTCCGACTTTAATATTTTTTCTATTTTATTATGAGAAAAGCTTCTTGTAACACAATCAGGAATATTTGAATAGCATTATCACAAAATGGGAAACATGGGAATTTTCTTTTTAACGATAAAAGGTTGATTTAAACTCTTTTTGTTTTTTTTACAGACAAAGACGGATTAAAACATTTTCTAGAAACAATTTATTATTAAATTTTCGTATGTTTATTATGTGTGAAAAGGTGTTACAGGTTTTTTAATAATTCCATTACGTCTACAGAATATAATGAAGAGATATTACTTTGTTTTACGAGTTTTTAAATTTCAAAATTATGACAACTTTTGTTGATTCTACATTATGATCCTAATATGTAGACTTTTGTATGCAAGTGGATGCCATTTTCTGTTAAAACAAAAGTTTTCATCTTATGGAAACAAATCAAAAGTCGATTATCATATGGAATCTTTATAAACGAATCTGTTTATTAAATTACACCTAAATATATAGTAGATATATATAGAATAGTTTTCTATATTCTATTCCTTTGGATTTGAACATGAACATCATTATTATTCTAGTTTTTTGATAAAAATTCTAATTAGTATTGTTTATCGAATTTGAACTCAGATAAAACTCCGAAATTTCGCTTACAGTCTCTTACAGGACTCACACAATTAATATATATTCGTTTGATATTCATTTATATGCTTTTACTTAAGTCATTAATTCGTAACCGAAAAAAGGCAATTTTTATGCCGTCATTTCCAGAAACTAGAAATTTTTCATAGTGGAAAAATAAATTAACATTGCTTGTGATCGTTTTGGATTTCTTCTGAATTTCTATAGTAAATTTAAATTAAATATTTCAAAACTTTTTCTTAGATTTGTGGGAAAATATGATGTTTTTCAAATTTTGCCATTTGAAGAAAATACTTAAACCTTTTCTCTGTTAAAAAATGCCAAGAAATTGGTTCCAATATCCCATATTTGATCGAAATTTCAGATTTAATGTTATCTTATTTCAATTCTTGCCCACAAAAAAGGAAGAAGAAAACTAACAACCTGAAAGCCTTTCGTAATTTTTTTTTAAAGGCCCTCAACAAATTCAGGTTCTGTAAGAGAAGGATATTTTCCTTCGGGAAATGGTGAAGAAAATGATTTCAGTTCATTGCTTCTGGTAAATAATGAATTATTTTAGGAATGGAATGCTCAATTGTATTGAAAGCTTTTTTATTTATATGTTTTGCATACAAATGTTTTACGAAAAACCAAAATTTTGAAAGGCTTCGTTAATTTAGTTAGAATAAATACAAACGACTAAAAGTGAGGAAATTTGAAGAAAGAAAAATCAACCATTGAGCGTTTAACACGCAACTTCAAATTAAGTTGCTTGAACGTGAATGAACGCAAACTTTAATTGTTTGTATAAATTTAGAACTACGATAGATACAATGGAAAGGTTTATAGGTGAAAGCACGAACCTTAATTTTGACTTATAAATAATCAGATACGTTAACTATTTTGGACATGTACTACATTTCTTTTTGAAAGGTTTGGAATATCGAATTTGAGATTCAGTTGATAAATTATCGATTTTGAAATTTTTTGTTTGTTTTTAAAGTAATTGCGAAAGATAAAAAATAAAGCTGAAATATTTTAGAAGCGGTTTTTTTTTGCTTTTTTAGATAAACCTCAAGCCAGACAAGAAGACATCAGTCACTTGATATAGAAAGCAATTCATTCGATTTTATACTTTATCTTACGAATGAACCTAATCTTGTAAATACTTCAAAAAATAAAAGTTCAATATTTGATTTCCCATGGGAACTCGATAACATATGAAAATGGTAATCGAAAGAGTTTTTCAGTATTAAATACACATTTCCATACAAATACGAATAATACGTTGAACTTTTTTTTTCGTTCTTTTGGGGGTTATATTTGGATATCGGATATATAGTATCTTTCTCGTCATTCCAATGAGATGATTCCTGAGAATTTTAGAAAGTGAATTCATTATAAGAAACTCTGAACAAAAAGTTATTGAGTATAAAGAGTTTTTTTTTCTAAAATAAAAATTTAGATACTAAAATCGATATTAAAAGAGTAAAAGGATGTAAATAATTTGTTGAAGTGGATTCCAAAAATGTACATTATAAAGTGAATTATATAACTTTTCATTTATTCGTTTTATAGAGATGGATACACAAAAGGAATAGCACTATACACAACGGGTTCTATCTCAATTGTTAAGTAAATAACACTCTATTTCAATTTCAATTAAATTTTAATTATTTGTACAGACAAGTGCGAGTACATTTTAATTGGAATTTTAGTAAAATCATACAAATAGAATTAATGAATCCTTTTTTTTAAAATCAGATTTTAATTCAAATCCTTTTTGATTTTGGTGAAAAAAAGCCTTTAAAAATATTGAATTAGATTTTATTTCATTCAATTTTACTTTAAAGAATTTAACTTTAACATATCTTTGAAGAACAAATAAAACACGAACATTTCAATAGGATAATTTTTAAAGTTATTTTTATTTTATATAGAATAGAAAGAAAACTTTTAGATTTCATAGAATTTTCCACTAATAAAATTCTAAGCACATCCGATATGACAATAAAATGTCATTCGATTTTTCTTTGCTTTGCAAGGATATAGAAGATTCTTGAAAAAATGAAGAAATGTTGGTTAAATTTAGTTGAACCTTTTTATAGAATACAGTAAAGAAATGGAAATAAACACAGTTTGGAGTTGAATTTTATACTATCAACTTATAGGATCAACTTTTCTAGGATTAGACACAAATTTGAGTAACTAATTCGGAGGTATTTCAAGTAGATGCACGGATTTATAAACCGAACATAGATGAAATATAGTCCGTTGAGAAAGGGATTAAATACTTAATCAATTAATGTATTTAGTGTATTACTGGAGATAGATCATGAAATTAAAATCCCTGTATGGAAAAATGGAAAAATAAATACGAATAGTCCTTTCTATCCGCTTTCTGATATATCAATAATTTTCGCTTTGTTAAATTTTATTTCGGTTTTGTTAAATTATTAGGAAATATTTTCAAAATCACATTAATATCGATTTGAAATGAAAATCATAGTCCTTTAGATTCAAAACTGAACAATCTAAAAATCATTGACCGTTACAAATGATATGAAATGATAGAAACTCCGGCAAAAAAGCTTTAAAAATACAAGCTTTTCCGTATTATTAGTCTCCAGAAATTTTATGAACAGGAAAATGTAATCACCTTCTGAAATAGAGTGTACTCGTTATAATGAACGAAAATCCTGTTGTATAATGAAAATGGTTCTTCTGTTTCTCAAAATGACGAATTTATTCCTGTGTTCCTATTAATTTGTATCCAAAATATCGAATAAAATATTATCAATAAATCCTATATATTCGATGTGGTGTGGTTTATACCGTGCTATGGAACGTGTGTTGCCGTGGTTTAAATGTGAAAATATTATGTTGGTTTTTTTGGTAAAAATTAACTTTTCCATTTTGGCAGTTTTCTGCATGTGTGTTCTATCGTCGATTAAACATGTGCTTCATCAGTTCTTACCACATTTCATAAAACTATATAATATCTGAACCAAAAATGTTAACAAAGTATTTTTTATATCGATGCAGGAATTACTACGTCAGCTTTCGTTTACTCTGTTATTATACTTTAATGGGATAAGCAGGAACAACTATTTCTATTTTATCAGGAAAATGGGTTTAGAGATAGCAAATTAGAGGATTTGAAGGTTTTGCAATGATAAACTTCTGTTTAGCTAATTACTTTTATTGAATTTCCAATTAAAATTTAAACAATTTTGTAATATATATTTTTAAATCATGTTTTTCAGAAAAAGAAGCAAGTAAATCAATTTTTAATTCCCTTTTAGTAAATCTGTTCAAAAATTATCTCTAATTTAATTTCGAAGAAATTTTATTAAAATACTTCCTTTTCAGTTCATTAAATATGACACAAATTTTATGTAAAATCCTTTTATGTTGAATATCTTAAACTAAACAATTTTTAGAAGATATTTAATTGAATTTTGTGTATTTATGGAATCACAAGTTTTACCACTTTTCAAGAGGACAAAGTCTCAATTCTTAATCAACGATTCCGACTACTTCAAATTAAGGTAAATTAAATTTCAAATAACTTTTCAATATAATATGAAAAGGTCTGGTCTTTCATACCCTTCGAAAAATCGATATAAAGATTCTTGGGAATTATAAATGTAATTCCATTAAGTCCTCATAAACAAGAATATTTGAATAATCCAAGAGTTGGGATCACAATTTTATTGTTTACTCGAATTTAAGGTTGCGCAAGAAGGTATTTATTGAATAGGATTGAAAAGGAGAGATGTATCCTATTTAAATAGAATATTTAATTTTTGGATTTGCAATTGCAAGAAAAAGAAATTTTCCTCGACAAATATTTCCCTTCATCTGTTAAAGGAGTTTTTTCAATCCATTTGAACGAAGATATTATCAAACAATTTACTGAAATCCATGTATCAAATATCATGTGCGAAATAAGGAAAATACAACACAAAATCCTGGTCCAATGGAGAAATATTTGAAATGTTCTTTCTCTTATTTAATATAGTATCGAATTTTGCTAATCTTGAAAGTTTACTATTTCAATGTATTCTCATAAAGAGTTTTCACGGAAAATCAGTACATAATATTTGATGGAATGGAATGTCATCAATTTCTTATCATCGGATTTTCCACCTGTAAATATATGAAATGAATTCTTTGAATATTTTCTTATATTTACATGTCGTCGACTGGAAATGCTCGAATCTCGTTCATATAAAATAGTATTTATATACATTTTCCTTTTGAGGTCGTATAAAAATATTTTCTTGCGATCTGATTTGAATTTTAAATTTCCGGACACGTAGTTTTTTGCAGAAGAATGGAAAAAAATGTGATAAGATGCCATGGCAATCATATTTTCAATTTATTGAGAGTTTTGTTTCTTTTGGATTTGTTGATATTAAAATCGATTTGTTTTTTTCTAAGATTTCATTATAATCAGTGCTCGAATTTGATTTCGAAATTAATTCGGTTTTTTTCAAATGTGAATCAAAATCCAAAGACTTTTGGAATTCATTTTATAGCCAAATATTGATAATTTATATTCTGTATGGATAAATATCGATTTTATTTTGAAATTCTTAAATTTAGAAAGATTTTTAACTCTTAAAACAAAAGGAATAGACGTATCTAAATCTTTATAAATTTGCATTAAAAGAACATTTTCAGTATCTTTAATTCAGCTTGAA
Organism: Xylophagus ater; assembly: GCA_963422695.1. NCBI lineage: Eukaryota > Metazoa > Arthropoda > Insecta > Diptera > Xylophagidae > Xylophagus > Xylophagus ater. Next base: position 5,484,927 of record OY730486.1, on the reverse strand, counting down.
AATAAAATTATTATGAGGCCTTTATATTATAAAAATATCTAAAGAACGAGACAACTGGAACATTATTATTTTGTACTCCATCGTTTTTGCCCCTTGTATTATATGCTGTAGAAGTCTTCAATTCCATGTAGAACTTTTTATCCTTTTCTATATTAAATACATTTTTCATATTGTGGCATATTCATTGCTCCATCATTTTTAATAGTGCTCTAAGACTTCTTGTTTTCTTAGAAAAGACTCAGAACTAGTTTATATTAATTTTATGAAACAACGACATGATAAATGCAATTTAAGAATGGAATAGCTGGGCGCTTGCTATCGAAGAATAGAACAATGAGCATTATTTTAAAGAAAAATATATATCGATTTTATTGACTTTTTAAATAAAAATGGAATAATATATTAGTTTATGGCTAGTAAAATTTGGTCTGGTGTACATTCCCGGACCCAACAATAAAATTATTGTCATATATTTGCAATCAGTCAGTATAAATTCTTAATTGGGCCTAGCGAGAAGAACAGCGAGCATGCATTAAATCACTAGTAATAACATAAATATAAGAAAATAAATTATAAAATAACATTTATAAATAAATAAGAAATGTTGATAGTTGTTGTTGGGTCCTGCAATGTAAAAAAGACACGTAAAATCCTTCTAACTATATTTGAAATTGTATGAAATTTTGTTTTGTACTTCATACCTGTGTTAACGGAGAAAAAAAATAACAGTCGAATGCCCGACTGTAGTAAATGTAGACGACTCTGCTTTAAGGCAGCTCACTGTGAAGGTAGGATACCCTTAATGATCAGGTAACACAGAAACTGGTTAGTTGTATATCCTTGGGGCTTGCGAGTCAGTTCGTCGATTATGGTCGAAGAGTATAGCCACTCACAATGTGGTATAAAAACTGTTCCAGCAAGTGTGTTAGTGTCGAGATAGACTGGGTGATTTCCTACTTGGGGCCCGGCGGTTAGTTGGCCGCCAACAATGAAGAAGAAGTTAAGTAAATTAGAGTAGATAAGATCATGTACACCGTGACGTTAACGGATGTTAACACCTGCTTTTTTTGTTTAAATGTATTTCTAAGCAAATTCTACAGAATGGTTTAGTCCATGATTCTAAATAAAAAAAAATCAGTTTTAGTCCTTCGAAAATACAATTCCAGGAAGAAATAAGTATATTGTGACGTGCCACCCGTTCGGTTCGATGTTATGAAATTGATAACACTTTTATTTATGTGAATTTTAGTGTATAACTTTATTAATAATTATTTCTGCTTTAACAATTAGTCTTAAAAATATTTGTCCTTCAATAATTAATTATTAGAATTAATTTATCACAGTTTTTTAAAAGTTCACTATTTCAATAATTGATCACAATTATTACTTTTAAATTCAAAGTTTCTGTTCTGCTCTCGGCTTAATATTTGAAACACATGATCTGAATTTCGAATGTCAATTGATGAGTGGACCATTCTTTTCGCCTATTTATAGTAAAAGTGGCCCATCCTGAATCTACTAGAAAAATCATATTATATTGTGATTACAGTTCGATTTTTGCCGGCTTATACTATGTGGCAACACTCTCGAATGTTCTTGAACTGTCATTATTGTTTTGTTTATTCTGAGAAATGTCATTGTCAATGTTGTTGTTAGACAAAAAAAATAGTGTTGTGTTTTTCTGGAAGCATTCGAATTTCTTTTTCATAAATAAAGAAAATAGAATGCTTCCAGCAATTTCTAGTGTAGTGCAATATTTTTGATACAACAAGAACCCATAAAATTATGTTACTCAAATATTTATTTAATTACGATCAAAAGGGCAGTTTATTTTTTATTTTTATGTTTGCAAAGAAAATGTGGGATATAATCTTAAAAGTACGTAATAGGATTTTCTAAGGAGTTTTTTTTTAAACACCCTTTATTAATGTTTGGTTTCTTTTTAGAAATATTTTTCTTTTAATTTTCATGACCTTTTAAAAAAGGTTATTCAATGGAAAGGTGTTTTCTTTTAATGACTAATTTAATTTTAATTACTTTTAACGGTTTGGTTTATCGTCAATGAATATAAATTTCTTAGGAAAGACTTAAAAAGTCCTTTTTTACTGAATTAAACACTGTTTAGATCCGCATTGTTTCAAAACTTTATGAATACCTTTATGGTCAGAAATTTCTAACCAGGATTTTGTGATATGGTACGATTTTCGTTTTAATCTTAGAACCTTAAATTGAATGTTCGTTTCGTTTCGTTTGTCAATAGGTATGGAAAAACGTGAAAGTAGACGAAACGAAACGAAAAAGTCGAAGAAATTACAACTTTTTATGAAGATGTTAACCTCAAAATAGTATTATTATATTGTAAGTCTGATTAACAATGGATTTTTACAAATTTTTTTTTTTGAATTAAGGTCAACAAGTCAAAAAATACAAACTTATACTAAAAATGGAATAATTTATTTAAAAAATATAAAATCTTTCTGAATTAAATTACAAAAACGAAACGAAACTATGTGTCAACTTATCCGCGTGATGGAGTCTTTCTGACCGAAATGGTTCGGAACGAAACGAAAACATTCTGTCTTGGCCTTAAGTTACTATCGATTTAAGGAAAAACAGAATTCTTTTTTCAAACTCATTTCAATGAATCAAAACACTTGAAAATTTCCATCGATAATTTAATCCATTAATTTTAAGTTGACTTTTTATCAAATTGAAATTTTCATTTTATCATCTCCTCCAATATCCAAGAATTGATTTTGAAAGATTTAGTCAAAGTCTTCCGTAATTATCCCTGACAATTAATCTAATCATGAAATAAATGAATCGAACCGAAATTAATTAAGAGGCCGTGAGAAAGGTCTGCTTAGAGTTTGATGTATACATTATTCTTGGTTAGATTGTGAAATCTTTGAAAATACCATTGAAGGACCAAAAAGGTATATTAAGAAACGTTTTTTACTTTGTTAGATACATATTGACTTACTGCTTGAAGAGTAAGAGGTTTGCCTACGGAAAAAAGGTGATAGAAATTAATGATTATAGGAAATTCACTTGAAAAAATAAAGTTATGCAAACATAAAGCTTCAAAGGACATTTTTAATGGTCGAATTTTTTCGCTTTTATTTTTTTTTTTAAACGAAATTATGCTTGTATAAATATTCTTCTAATAAATTCAATTATATCTCATTTATATAAATGTTTAAATTGTATTTCGACATCCTTTTGAACATTCGATTTGGGTATTTTCGATAGTCCTTCTTCATATGTACAATCTACATATTTTCAATTTGATTTTATTTGTACTCATAGTTGGATACAATATTGTGCCTATAGAAACCGAAATCCGAAGGCAATTAATTTCATGGTTGTTGAATATCAAATGAAATCAAATATCATATCAATGAGTTTTTGGATTTTTTTTAATATACTGTATACTGAATTCATTATAATATTATTTGAATGTGAAATTTTGATTTCGAATTGGAAGTTTATATAATCAATGATTGTTTTTCATCGATTTCTCCCGGACAAAATTTATTTCATATAAATACAGCTCATTTATTTTGGTACTACACCAAGTCGAAGTCTAATTATAACTTCAATAAAATCAAACCGAAAATGGCAACGAAAAAATATATTGATATTTGTTCTTATAATAGTTTGTTTGGGAATGGACGAAGTATGAGTAATTATAAAGTATGCCAACTTCCTATCACTGCTGTGACGAGAATGTTTTCACCGATTTCGACTGTAAATTTTCAAATAATTTTCTATCCAATGCTGACATAGATAGCTACATATTGTACGTATGGGTGAAAGAGAAACATGATTTAAATTTACACTTCCAAATTGTAAACAAACAAATTCAAGCTGTGAATTTATATGCCTATCCACAAATACTAGAAAAATAAGAGTTTTAAGAGTGTGTGAGGTCATACCATGTGCTCTTTTAAAAAAAATTCATTCTCTTTCTTCCTGATAGAATTTGCCTTTGAAAACTGTCCGTGCTCTCTTTTGTACATGTTGTACTTTATTCTGATTCGTATAATTGTTGCTTTGCTAACTTTGTGTACTGTAATGTGATTTCAGTTTAAGAAAATACAAGAATGGTAAATTTATTTAAATTTTTGGTGAATTTCTTATATCGATAAAAACAATTTTTTCAAGCATATAGTATTGATACAGTGCTGAACGTGATAGTATATATTGTGACGTGTTATTCTTTCGGTTCGATGTTATTAGAATGATAACACTTTTTATTTATGTGAATTTAGTGTATAAACTTTATTTGTACTTATTTCTGCTTAACAATTAGTCTTAAAAAATATTTGTCTTTCAATAATTTAATTATTACAATTAATTTATCACAGTTTTAGAGCTTCACTATTTTAATTACTTTCACAAAAATAATCACGTTTCCAATCTCTGTTTTGTATAATCTCTGACGAAGCTTTTCACTTCAACTGATCGATTAAGATTGATTTCAGGCTCGACCCTACGGCTGTTTTTATATCAAATTGGTGTATTTCGCGAACTTTCTCAAAAAGACTGGTCGTTTGGCTGTCTAAAACTAGGTGGCATTTTCTCGAAAGCTCTACAAATTCTTGAATATTTCCAAGAATTGTTTTTGTCGTGTGGTGTTTTTTTGTGTTAGTTGTTTTACTTAGAATACTTGTATTGTGACAATGTTTTATTGTTATTGTTTGATGATTTTATGAATCACCAAGTATCCTAAGTAAAATATAGTGCAATATTATCTATTATTTCGACCTTTTAACCAATTACTATAAGATGTCCACTCCTTACCCATAAAACATTGTAAACGTACGTTACCATGTAATACCACAATTAATATCTGACCATAATTTTTATCTATATCATAGTACTAAAAAACTACATCCAATAATCGGCTGGGAATCAATATTCAAACCCATATTTTTCATCAACATTTGAAGCGTTATGTATGTATTCGATTTCGTATGGAAAGCACTTCTAAGATGTATCCTTGTTTTTTTTTCCTGGGAACAATTTTCTAAAGATGTTATTATCCTTTTTTTATGTGGTTGTCAGCATGTTACGGATCACGACTAAAATTTCTAAATGGGATTGAATTTCTTTTGGTATATAGTAGTCAAAAAATTTAAAATGAACCTACTGGGAATAACTTGGGATCCAAAAATTGTTATTAGGTCTAATAATTTTTCCTATGTGAAATGAATTCGAATTCATATGCTCAATTATATAGGTATATATTATATCGGTTTCAAAAGAAAACCTATAAAGATATATTATTGAAGAATTTATTAAAAATAAAATGTCGCATTTTATAGAATGTTAAAATTCGGTTTTTTTATTCGGAAGTCTTCTAAGGTTTTTACTGTAATATATTTTTTGAAGAAGAACAATTTTATTATATCCTAAAAACGTAAATTATTCATTGGGACTCGATGGATCTTGATAGAGTTCGAATATTTTTCGTATGTGCTTTTGTTTTTTTTGTGTGTACTAAACTATATTGGAAAAGGTTTTTGGCTTTGTAAAGCTCTACGAAAATAACAAATCTAACATTATCGAAAAAACATAGAATATCTAAAGGAAAGATAACGTTTGTAAATAGAACCACAAATATCTTGGAATTTCCTTGTTATAAGGAGTTTTATTTCAAATGAATGGACAAATATATTGACCAAAAAGGATTGCAATCATTTGATTTTTTTTTCGGTAGACGATTTTCTTTGTGGAAAATTAGAAATAAAAAGTGATATTCAAGATAAATTTTTGTTGAGATCAGATTTTACCTGGAATTTTAGAACTATATACATTAAAACTTGCATCAAAATTTTTAGGATGTGAAAAAATAATTTTTCATTTAATTGAAAATAGGTTTTGTCTATATCCTCCTTGACTGTTCGGCAAGTAATCTTCCTATGTAGAAATTGTTTACACATTCCTTTTAATCAAATCATATTTTAAAATTTAATATAAATCTTCATTGTTAGATCCATTAATTTTTAGAGTGAAATTTAGGGGCTTGTTCTTATAAAACATGTGAACGTAACTATGTACATATACCAAATCTTCATTAGAAAAACGATAGTATCTAAAAATCTTCCTTGTACACAATAGAATTGTGTATATACTGTTTTGTAACACATTCAGATTGGTTATCATAAAGCTTTAAAGTAAATTATTTATATACATAGCTACAGCCTATAAATCATGTCCATCAGAAACGGGGCCTCTATACTTTGCATTATTCAATTTTAATTGTCAACATGAACATTTAAATCTTGTATACAATACCCAGTTTCGGTTTGGGACATTGAAAGTTGACATATTTTATGAAAGATGACTTAAAATCCTCCCTTATTTTGACTGACAATGTTGATACATCCAAAATTGAAATGAAGATTTAGTTAAAATTTCAGTTATATATTTTAGCTTGAATACATTTTAATTGAAAATTGAATTAAATTGCTTAAAAGTATAGAAAATTGAATTACAACATTTTTAAATTAATATTTTTTTGTAATTTAATAAATTATTTCTGTTTTAAACGTGATTTTATAAGGAATTGATTAAAAATAATGATTAATATATTTGTTTGTTGAAATAATTACTTTATAAATATTTCAAAGAAATTAATTAAAAAAATTTCGTGATTGGAAATTTGTTGATAATATAAACGTTAATTGGAAATTAGTTTGGATAGAAAAGGATATTTTGTGTAATATATTGTCGGATTGAGTAAATTATTATTCCTCCTTTTTTAATGATCCAAATAATTTTAAATTTAATCAATTCCACTCAAATGTTATATAATGTATTTTGTTGTTATAAATTCTATTTAGAAGTTATTTCTGAAACTATTTCAATGATATACAAATAGGTCCAAATGAATGTTGTACGCTTGTTCAATAATAATTTTTAATCTAAAAACTACTTTAATTACATAAAATTTGACCGAAATAATTCAGAAAGAAATAATTGATATAAATGAATACTTTTTTCGTATTTAATTATTATTTCTTTCCATATAGCTGTAAGAGTAACATATAAATAATTTTCTGGTTAAATTTGAACAAGTTCTTTCTCTGACAACAATTATTATAAATATACTAAAATTATAGTGGATCCACCTTGACTATCGTGCGAAGATATCATTTCTTGAAATCTATTAATCAAATACTTTACCAAAAGAAAGGAAAAACAAATTGAGGTATTTTATTGATTATCAATCCATCGTGTTTAGACATAAAACCAGAAAGGCAACTTTATTCTAAATAATTATTTATATCCGAATTTGAAGAAAAGCTGATACAAGGAAGGTTTTAGCGAAAGCTATTTATTTAGCGTGAATATAAGATAATTTTGAAATGAATAGACAACTTTACTGTCATTTCTAGATGGAAGGAATAATATTGGAAAATAGAAATTGTAGACCAAAATTTTCATTATTTTAATGAAATTTACTTATAAGAAAAATTGGAAAATTTCGAATTTTATTCGTCCAGATTTACGTGTCGGATATAATCGTATAATTTTGGAAATAATAGCAAAAGCAAGGCCAGGAATTTTCAATAAGATTTCACCCTATTAAATTTCTATAATGTAAGCCTCTTATGAGAGATTATGGGATATTTTCTAATTTTGATAGTTTCGAGAATAATGTCACATTTCATAACAAACTCTATTAAAAATATAATTCCATTAAAATTATAAGAAAATTTGAAGATAATAGGAAACCACCCTAAAATGCATTTAGTTTGTGCAATTTAACTAAATTCGAATTGCAATCACGTACGAATATTAATTTATTATTTATTGTGGAACAATTGCCGAACACTAAAGGCTGAATAAATAATAGGAAGAGCTAAGCATAGTCGAACCTACGGAAATCGATTCGTATGCCGCATTTTGTTATGTTTAAGGAATGCAAGCCAATTCGTACAATCCATACGAAAATTTTGACAGTTGAATTACAGTTTCTTCTAATATAATAAGAAAAAGTCATATAATAAAGTTCAGATTTGTAGGAAAAAACAATATAGCAATTGGATTTGTGAAACGAGGTTGTTGGACAGAAATTGTAAAAGTAAAATTTTATTTATATTTTTATATTTTGTTAAAATTAAGAAAAAGCAAAAAAAAAAATATTTCTGCACTAACCTTTTCGTAGTTAAAGTCACTTTTTAAAAGAAAGTCCTGTAAACAAATTTTTTTTATATTACGAAAAACAATCTAAGAAATACAGAATTCTTTAACGACGTACTGTCAAATGCTTATTTCCGCTTATGCACATTATAATCGGTTGAATGGATTTAGCGTATATTCGTTCAGTTTTGTATTGTCTTTTCCTAGGGTTGGGCCTGCCTATTATAAATTCGGCTTAATATCTTCTTGTAATTTTCCTGTTTAGAATTGCTTGAAATAAGATTTCTAATCCTTAGATGGGGACGAAGAAAATTCTTCTATAAGAATGTCTTAATGTAAAAGTATTTTTCTTGATTTCAAATGGAATTGATTCAAGTTAATTTTGATTAAAATCTTTAAAATTTAAACATTTTTCGAATTTACAAATAAAAAAGGAATTTTCAATTAAATATGTGCTTCAAAAGTATCCAACTTCGTAATTGAAGTAGCCTATCAACAAACACAAGGAATTTAATTTCACTCTGGATTTGTGATAAGGGTCAGACTATTTTTTTTTATCATAAATTGCATTTAAAGAAAACGCGGAATTTTTCTCATTTCAAATAATATTTGCGGACTTTTTTTCTCTTTGAAAATTGAAGTAGGTACAGTGTATGTCCTTTTTAATTCAAATTTTAATTAAAAATGTAATTAAATAACATTTGAAAAGTAATTATATGAAAATTTAATTAAAATTATGTGATTTCAAATTAAAGTATATATAAAAATGTATTTTTACACCATTTTTTTTTTGATTTTAACTTAATGAACCCCCGAAAAACCGCTAAATTACCAAACTATATACTCGACACCCTAATAAATTTGTAATGCAGAAATTGGATTCACAGTTTATCACTAGTAGGGTTTGCAATGTGTTACCAAAATATCAGAGTCCTCATCTTCACGATACTTCTGCTATATATTTAGCGTATTGATACAAAAGGGTGGATGAAAGACCAGACTATGTACAACAGCTCTGTATATGTATCAATTCAAATAATAGTGGTTAAAAGTTGTGCCACATGGTACACAAACTGGCTGTATTGATTTCTTGTCCGGATACGCCTTATTCGAGATGCATTTTATTAATGATTTTATATTTGGTGTGAGAAGGTTAGTTATGAAATGGAATCATGTTGCTATATTTTTATGATGCTTATTCTGACATAGCTAGAATCAAACTTGAATGATATTATAGGTGTTTTATTTTTGGCTTACGAACGGTTAAGATATTTTTATACCCGCTCATTTAACCAATGTTTATTTATCGTTGTTACTTTATAACACACTTATTCAATATTATATTTGAAATATAGATGGCAATAATGGATACATTTATTTATTTTTCTTGATTTTTCATTTGTACCTGATTTCGGCCTTTATTATGCCCTATGGTAGGTACTACCAGAGGGTATATTAGTTTTGTCACTAAGTGTGTAACACATAGAAATAATCATCGGAGAAAAATTTCGAGGGTATGGTTGTGTAGGGAATCAAAAGTTATATCGATTTATGCATGTCCGTCCGTCCGTCCGTCCGCCCGTAGACAAGATAACTCAAAAACGCGTTATCCGATTTTGATGAAATTTATAATATGAGTTGCTTGTTCCTTAACTTGGTTTGGTATTGCATTTGAGCCAAATCGATCCACGAGGGGAAAAGTTATAAAGGAAAAACCAGGGTGACCAGAAAGTTTTGTCGTTTTTTTGGTTATGGTTTTTTGGATGTAATTGGAAAATTTGTCAATGGATTTTTTTTAGATTAATTATATAGGTTAACTACATAAATAGACGATACCATGTTAAATTTCAGTCAAATCGATCCAAGGATAGTGGAGAAAGAAATAGTTGTAGCCTAAAATAAGCCTGTTCATAAAGTTTTTCCGATGTATTTTAAAAAGTTATATACCGATTTCAATCAAATTTACGAAATTTGTTTATGCTATTAGAGTCCAGCATACCTGTGAATTTGAGCCAATTCGAGAATGTAGAAACGAAGTTATGGAGAAAAAGACCTTGAAATTTTGAGTTAAGTAGAAAGTTCGTGGCGTTTTTTTTCCAATAGATGGCTTTAGAGTCGTATAACTTTAGCAGTTATAATCCTATCAAGTTATGTTATAGCGCGCTTAAAAGGTGATATTTTATTATAGAATATTTAAGTAAAAAATTGTGAAATTCAGGCAGAACTAATTGGGGTAATTGGGATTTGAAAATGAGCCAAAATTCTGAAAAAAATTCCCTATATTAATGCTCCATGTTAGGTACTACCGTCCGACCGTGGACAAGATAACTCAAAAACGCGTTATCCAATTTTGATGAAATTTAGAATACTACTTGGTTATTGCTATAGTGGGTTTGTTATTACATTTCAGCAAAATCGACTGAGGGGCAGCGAAGTTATTAAGCAAAAACAGGGGTGACCATAAAGTTTTGTCGTTTTTTTTATATAGTTTTTCGGATTTAATTGGAAAATTTGTAAAGCAATTTTGTTTAAATTAATTATATTGGTTAACTACATAAATAGACCATGCCATTGTAAATTTCAGTGATATCAGTCTAAGGATAGTGGAGAAATAAATAGTTGTAAGAGGAAATAAGCCTGTTCAGAAAGTTTTTTTGATGTACAATCAGAACTAATACACCGATTTGAATAAAATTTGCAAATTGGACTTATACTACCAGGGTCTGGGTTAATTACAAATTAGAGAAAATTTTGAAAAGGGCAAAAAAAGTTATGTAGAAAAAACCTTGATATATTGTTAGTTTTCACAATTTTTCTCTCCCATTTCTACCATAGGGCATCAAAAAGTCGACTATAGGCCGATTTTAAATTACTTTATGTTTTTTTATTAATTTTATTTTTTAGAACGAAATTTTGTTTAAAAGCTTAAATATTCATATTGAAAAATACTATTAGTATAATACAACTGAAGTTAGCTACGTTTTTCAGTATATTTCAGTAGTGGCAATATCTGGAGTAAAAATTTATAAGTAGATATAGATTATAAAATATCGCTTTTATGAGAAAGTTAAATAGTAGTCGATAAAAATTCCCAAAAAACCACACCTTTTTGATTTGATTCATTTTGGAATTCTAATCAATAGTATCAATTTCCTAAATATTTGCTTCCTTATGCAATTCGAGAGTTAGGAGTGAAACAAAGTACTATTGACACCATATTGACATGGTTCTTTCTTTTAATTTTCTCGTTTGATGGAGCAGAAAATCCAAACGATTATTCTTTGTTCTTTGTTGATAATGGATATTTTTGTTGTCAATCAATAATTGGATTAGAAGATCCAAGAATTCTCATAAAATAGACAACTTTACGGTATGTTTTTTTCCTATACTTGACGGTAGTTAGTATTTATTTGTTTAATCTAATTGTTGGCCAACTATACAAATTAAAGTCTTTATGCTGTAATCTTGAAAATACTTTAATTTGGATAAATTAAATCGATTCATTAATTTTCTATGACTTATTTGCTAGCATTCTGATGCATTTCAAGTTCATTGCTTATTTTCACTATTTATTCAAATAAGTAATGAAATAAGACCAATTTCGTATAGAACCTAATACTTCAGACTTTTCATGCGGACATTTACTGTCCATTATTTAAGTATATTCACCAACGAAGATCTCCTTTTCTATCTTACACATTCTTCACATAGGCTTATTTACAGATGTTTTCATTGTAAAATTTCCCAACAAATAAAAACATAAATTTTATAAATTCGATATTTACGATGTTCATCTTCCCGACCCATCTTGGGTCGGGAAAATGAATCTCATAAAGAATATTTGCTATTATCTTATATAAAATATAGCTTGTTTTTTTTTCCTATTTTCCATTTCAAAATTTATCTTCCGTGTTTTTCTCTTTTTATTTTGTTCCTATATTTTCATGAACAATATTTTGAACAGTGTAAGTGATTCTACTATATTTAGTAGTCATATACATATATATAGTAGAAAGCTTTCATTCTTGGAAAGGCCGCCGTTTATCAAAATTAGTTCAGATGGGTTCTCTTTCATGGTCATATCGTTTATCTTCATTTATTAAAAGAACTTTCCCAAATACTTGATGTTGTATACTTTAACTAAATGAAATATAGGAAGAAAATAGAAAGAAACGCTAGAAATTTATATGAAAAAAAAATATTTAGTGTTTGGCAAATCATCCAACTTTCCTGTATTAAATTTTTAGATTTTCTTCCGTTTTCGAGGGAATATAGAAAACTGGTGTTTCTGAAAATATACAATGTTTTATTCCTGAAAAGATGTATTTCCTTTTAAAACTGAGTGTTACATTTTTGTACATATTTCTACTTAAATCATACATTAATATAAAAAGATTTCCAACGACTAAAAAGCGCGACCCAACTAAAAGTGCAAACTTTAAAATTAAATAAAAAAAAACGGTTTTATATTCCTTCAAAGTTCTTTTTTTATTTGAAAGAACAATCCTTGCGGTTAAGTATGGAAAATGATTTCATTTAAATGACTGCCGCGGCTGGCCTTGCAGTAGGCCATTCGGTCGGTCCACTTTCGGAGCACATTTTCGATTCTTTGGGGCCCTATGGCGGCAATGGCTGCTTCAATATTCAACTTCAAATGGTCAATTGTGTCTAAATGGTCTGCATAACATTTGTCTTTCACGGCTCCATACAAGTAAAAGTCCAACGGTGTCAAATCACAGCTTCTTGGTGGCCAATTGACATCACCATTTCGACTAATTATGCAGCCATCAAATTGTTGACGCACTTTGGCAATAATTGAACTTTGTAAGGCCACAAACCGAGATCTTTACGCAGAATTTGTTGAACAGAAGACCGACTGATGTTCAATTCTGATGCACGATGGCGAATCGATGTTCTCGGTTGGCGGCGCACACTCTCGGCCACTGCAGTGATATTTTTAGTTGAACGAACAGGACGAACACGGGAATTGGCTGCCAGTTTCACGAACTTTTTTCACAAACTTCTTTACACCATTGATTGAAGGCCCATTTTTTTACCAAATTTTGTACGACATTTCTTGTGATTTCGTACACCGCAAATATGGAACTAAATTTCTGTCACAGGGAGACTGACATTAGTATTGCCAGAGCGAAAATAACCGCGACTTCAAATTTGAACCGATAGTTGGGACACGGTGTACATTCAATTGATTCTTCTTGTGTACTAATATACGTACACATTGTAGACTTTCTATTTCTTTCAGAATCAAGCTCTTTTGACATTTGAATATATATTAGTCTATGACTAAAGTATAAGAAAGTTAAAACAACGAAATAATATTCATTTGAAGATTTTTGTTCAATACGTACTGAATATTAATTTTACGTAATAATATAAATTACACGAATTAATAATAAAGAAATGAGAATAATTTTTGTTTCATTAATTAATTAATTAAAACTTCTTTTGATATATTAAAACTCAGTGAAAAATGCAGATAAATTCAGAACTTTTCAACCGACTATAGAAGAGAAAGTTTTGACATCAAATTCAAATAAAATTTGTAGCCAATTTTATTGTTATAAAACTCCTGGGAAATTTGAATTAGTTTTCATTTTTTGTTTAGAAAAGACATATAAAAAAAATATAATTTTTAAATAAATTTCTTTCATGAAAAATTGTTGGCCAAATTTTTTTGAATTTCTTCTACCAGTGACCACTCTTCTATAAATTTTAGTTTCAATTTTAATTCGAATCTTTAACTCCTTCAAAAATATTTGAAAATTATCATAATAATTCCCACTTTAAAGTTTTCGTAGCGAAATATCGCAATAGGAAAAAGAGTTCAAAACTTTCGAAATACCAATTTTAAACTCAATATTAAGGTATTTCCTGAATCATGTTCATTATGTATAAAATAAGCTTAAAATGGAATAAGTATTTTGGCGTGAATTCGTGCTTTTTATGAATGCCAACGAATTTTCCACAAAAGTTTTTAATCTCGAGAAATAAGGCAATGTTGATTTTGTCAATAAAATTAAAATATGTTATAAATAGACCTAAAAGTATACAATATCCCAAATTTACGTGTGCTAATTAAAACCTAAAAAATTTGATATATTTCTTCAGAATTAAATCGAAGCGAAAAACATGTTTTTGAGTTAAAATTGAGAAAACCAAAATTTTGTAATAAATTATTCGAATATAAATATATCACGTTCCAAAATAATTACCGAAATTATTTTCTTATTGCGTTTTTATCTAACAACTTAGTTTGTTTGAATCTTCATGATTTAAATGTGAAAAGTTCTCTTAAAATTCTTCACCATAAAATCTTAAAATTAAGAAAATAAATAGCTTTTGCATAAATTCAAATCCCACACAATTTATGGAAATCATATTATTTATTCTGAATCTTTGAAGCCTATAAAAGTTAGTACATACATTTTCCTGAAGGTATACATAATATAAGTCTTACATATTCCATAAAATTAATGTGAGAGCTAAATCACTTGCTATGTTTTCTAGAGATTTTGAAAACAAATCCAAATACCATCAAATCAAAAATAACTACTTATCCAGAAACAAACTTTTATATATTTTGCATTTGAAGTAATTATCGAAACCTCAAAAATCACCTCATTCATGTCCTTATTGGCACCCCATTGTATATATGTTTAAAGCGAGATCCGTGCCTGATTTTCCAATGACTATGTAGAAACTTTACGATGTAAGCGACGGTACCTACAATTTTAATAGTGAACACATATGTTTAACTAATTGAAATTTATGTTTTATTTATTTCTCAACATATGTGCTATCTATGAAATTCGTATTTATTGCAAATATATACACTTAAAGATAATTATAAAGCTTGGAAAATATGGTATAAAAAAATGATATGCAAGAGTTGTCAACGCTGGGTTTATTAGCTATTAAAATTATAATAATATTTCCTAGTGTAATGTACTAACAGGTGAATATTTCAGTATACAATTTTGCATAGAGAAATAAACTATATAATTAGAAAGGCTTTAATCTTGAGAGTATTAGAAAAGTATTATTATTATTTCTTTCAATTATATCTTTTAGAATTTGTTTTTCTTCAAAGAAAACAGTTTCAAATATTGCTAATATAATGGAAAAAATGGCATGGATATTTTAATAGGACTAAACAGGATTATAAACTTGCCAAATTGTCTGAAAGTTATTTTTAAGATGCTACATTTTTCTCAAGAATTGTTGCATTCTTTGTTGAAACATTTTTGTCTTGAAAAGAAAGTCAAGAATTTAATACGATATTAGTTAAAGCTTTCACGGAATATGAAAGAAATTCAAATGTTATCCTCAAGTTTTATTTCACTCATTCTCATGGGGAATGCAAGAATCTGGCCAATGCATTGTAATTTAAGGTATAAAAGCAAAGATGACGAATTATTCTATGCTAACCAATTCAATAATCTTTTTGGAAAGAATTTGATCGAAAGTCAATAGTCAGAATTATTGATTTCAAATAGGATATTGAAATCAATTAATTGTCTCTGCGGTACTTCAATATTTTTTTAATGCTTATAAAACAGTTAAGCAACTGTCCAGGAGGATTTTTCGGGAATTTTCTTTTTCCAGTTTTTTAAAGGACTTATGATTACGTGTTTTGAAAGTTGATTGTTATGGCCAACTGAAGAAGCCCAAACCTAATCTCTAGAGATGAAAGCTGACTTTATCTGAATGCCATTCAATGGATTTTTTGAAATTTCTTTTCGTATATTCTGTTAAAGCTTTATCAACCATCGTCAACAAATATGTAAATTTTTCAGGGCATAGAAGTGGTTGTCGTTATTATGTTTATTTATGTTTTTCTATACCACAAATTGTGGACCGAATTATTCATGTTACGAAATTATTCCTAATGTTTTCTTATTTGATTTATTGATTTGAATTTTCTAATTTTTTTCTCATATTTTTAGAAGTTTCTTGATTTCAACAATAATAATATTTTCATTTGTTGAAAACAAATTGAATTGAATTTATTCGTTTTGTGATTTAATAATTCGGAGTGATTTTCTTCCTATGAAATAAAGGCTTTATAAATGGAGGAGAAGTAAAGTAAATTGTGAACTATCAAAGTTAGGAATCCAACCTGATACCTTACAAGGGACACTAGTACAATGTTTATATTGATGGATAGACAAATTTCTACACACTCAAAAATTCGGTGTTTCCACCACACCGAATTAGTGTTGAATAGAATCCATCCGATTTCGGTTTGTATTTACTGGAGTTTTATTATTAAATTATAGGAATTGTAATGCTTTTTCGATACGATTTACTCTCAATTGAATTTCATGATTCCACTCCTGCATTTGTTAATACGCGAATAATATTTCGAATATTAATAAAAAGTTTTCTTACACCTCAAACAAATCGATGAAAGCTAAAAAACAAGAGGACAAAGTTCCATTATCAAAAAATAGAATAAATATTGTATAATTGGTTATTAAAAACCATATTTTTAAACTAGTAGCTTTCAAAGATTATTTCAAATTTTCTATAATACACTTCTTTGAAAGACAATTTATCAAAACTCTATTCAAGGGTTTAAAAAAGCGCAATATGACAAATCATTTTTGTAGTTCAAGATTTTCAGAAACATTATAATTTCCATAATAATCCAAATGATGTCTCAAGTATTATGCGGTCTTTGCAACAAGTTGTCTGGACTACAAGCATATGTATCACTAAAGATGTGCTAAGTGAATAAAATCCCAAATAAACTTAGAAAATGTAAATGTATAAATTTTCTTTATACAAAAAAGATTTTAAATAAATTACCTTTACATAAAATTTGAATTTAGTTCTCTAAAGTCTTATCAAAACAAAGCCTAAACATTTTTCATTATAATCTTTAAAGTTTAATGTCCATTTTCATAAAATATGAACATGTATTTAAGTATTCATATCACAGCAGAGCGTTCCTCTTTTTGCCATCGTCAAAAAAGCCATTTAATCCTTGTAAATATTTTCCAAGTAAATATCACACGATATGCATTTTAAAAACATTATAAATCAAAAAAAAAGAAAGGAAAATTCTAATTTTCTTTGATAAACAAACTTTTCAAAGAGAAAAAACTTTGTGGTTTAAACATTTTGAAAAATTGTTGAAAACCTCCGAAAATTATTAAAGGAGTGAAGTAAAAGACTTAAGTTCCTTTGAATGAAAGACCATGGAGATAGCTTATACTATATAAAATTGAAGTTCTAACCGTGTAGAAATATGGGAGTATTTTTGATTTCATTTACTAGAATTTTGAAACAATATTTATAAGCGTTGTAGTTTAAATAGTTAATACAAATTATTGTCTTTGTAATTGAAAGGTTTTGTAATTACAGTATTTTCAATAACTTTTGTATTCTTCGAATAATTAAAATTTATAGAAAAAGTCAAATTGAGCAGATTATAAGTACATTGTGGTTTGATCTAGTTTGTTTAGATCTCGTTTTTAGAAACTGATGATAGTTCAAATCCAGATCTTGAGTTCTTCACAATTTTTATTTCTTCTCTTCGCCTTTGGTTTTAAATTAAAACAGACACCAATTTGAAAAGTAAACCCAAATTTCCATTCATGCATTTAGTCTTGAAATGGACAATCTTGTGTCCATATAAGATACCTAATCTGAACTGAGGTGGATAATTTTCATAATACCTAGAGAACATCATTTGCAAATTAGAATCTGCTGTCTACTCTATAAAAATTTAAAGTAATATTAGTTAAGTTTGTCAATATTCAGGAAAATTGATTTATGGCAGCAATGATATTCAATTGCATGCAATTTTATTATTGTTAAAAAATTTTTAATAGGCTTATTAAAAGAAAACTCTTTATTCTTGTCTCTTTTCACATAAATGTGTCTAATTTTGATATTTCATTTCTATTAGGAATCCTTTCTAGATAGTATGGAAAGAATTACAAGGCTTTGCAACGTATTGGAAAGGACTAAAGACTTTTTTAAAAGTGTTTTTCTTTTTCGTGTAGACCTTCCTTTGGAAAAATTTAAATTGAATTTAAGTTAGAAACAATTTTTGAACCTGTGTCAGTTCAAAAAATTCTCGATTCTTTTTACCTACAGTAAAGTTTTCATTATTATAAGAATGATAATCGATATTTATGCTAAACGTGAATGTTCTAAGCATTTTCCTAGCCTATAAAAATCACGTGCTATTAATATTGAGAATGAAAAGTCTTTGTTCGATTTTGATTGAGTGTTTTTTCTATTTCGCATTGAGTTTCATAAACTTTTTCTCCTTATTCCTATAGCAGCACATCCCGTGGTTCGGGCCTTGGTCTTCTCATAAACAGACATAATTAATTAAAGATTTTCTTCATATACATATAAAACAAAATTTCATGTCAAAGCAAGCAAATTTTGCGTGTATTGTCAAACAAAACAAACAAAAACTAGCGAATCAATAAAACCTAAATAAAATAGGAAAGTTTATATGAAATTGCCATTTTAAAAGCCTGGAAAATTAAGTTACAAGTCAATTAAATTATCCTAAAATAGTAATAATATGAATCGTTAAATTGTTTCAATGAAAAAAGGAAAAAACTTTAATAAAACACCAAAAAAAATTGACGCCTTGTCGTCCTTTTATCACAACTATTCTTGAACATTAGAAGTCAGAGACACATTAATGGCTTCAGCGGTTTATTGAAAAAGTTATGCCCTTGATTATTTCTTCAGTTCGGTCATAAAATAATTTTCCTTTTTTACTCCTTTTTAATTTTATTAAAGATTTTTTGAATTTGAAATTGATGATTTATGTTCGAGAATAAAAATAATTTTATCGATATTTGTGGAATATTTCAATTTGTTTGTTTTTTTCGCGATAATAAAATTCTCTATAAAAGTGTCAAATATAGTTTTTTTATGGAACATTAAAATTATAAAATATCACATTAGTTTAAAACCATTATTTTTGGTGAAAAAAGAGTTATAATAGCATTATTTTATGAATGCAATTTAATATAAGAAATTTCGAAATATGAAAAATCTTATTTATATTCATTATAGTGTTATTGATTTTTACTTCGCATACATTTTGTATAGAACTGGCAAATATTAAAAATTATGTATGGTGATGTATACATCATGTCCAAGAAGACAAGACAAACAGCTAGAGTATTCTATTCCATTATGTGACACAAAAAGAAAAAAGTTAACGAGGACATACTAAAATATCCATCCAGTCTATCTTTAGAATTCATGAGATAACAGTTTTCTGGATTCGAATTACAATATACTAAAGCTAGCAAAATGGACGACAAATTTTTATCATCCTCATAAATAAACTTCCATTTGATACGGTTTATCTCTGGAAAATTAGTGTGTTTTCATATAAATTTTCCTGTGTATGGCTTTTCACGTAATTGTGTTTTTCATAAATTCTAGTTGCTTTAAATGGTTCTAAACGTATGTTTTTATTTATACAAAAAAAGAAATGAAAATATTATCAAATTATATATCCTTTCCATTCCAAATTAATATTCCATCGTGGTGTGTGACTTCTAAAGGTGCGTTTCCACCAAACGCGCAGCCCGCGGCTGCGGCGCACGTTTCCACCAAAAAAGCAGCTCACATTTTCTGGACGCGCAAATTTTGTGCGTGTACATTTTGAACGTCAAAATGTTCGCCTCGCCGTCCCCACCGAAAAAAGGCTGCGCGTGGAAGCAAAACGAGCTTCGTGAGCTGCGCGCTTGGTGGAAACGGGAAATTTTTGCTTCGAAGTTTGCTCTCGTGTTTTTTTTGCGTTTTTGTGCTTCCCGTCAACGATGGGAAGCAAAAATGTTTTTCGTGTTTTCAAATCTCTTTTATCTTGGAAAAAATGAATTTTTTTCTACATGGTCTTCGATATAATGCCTATTTTTTGGATTAGAATTTAAAATGTTCATTAATTAATTTAATTAAAATTTAGAAAAATTTTCATTCTCATTTTTTTCTAAAATTGTAGATTTCAAATATTCAAAATTTATGATTAGAATTCCTATGAATTCATTGCAATTTCCGCAAATTTGAAAATATAGTATTTATTAAAAAATATCCTATTTTCAAGATATTTTCAAATTTTTCTTAATAACTTTAGAATTATAAAGCAATTATCTTTTTTTTTCAATTCTGGTAAATCTTTCTATTTTCGGAAGGCTAACTACCTATAAGATTTTCAGTTTTAATCAGGAAAGTATTGAAATAAATTTTATTGCGGGTTTTTCCTAGTATTTGTGAAATAATTTCTAGATGCTCACACATTTTTATTCATACTTGTATGTAATTTGGTTGCAATCTATTGCATTGCAATAAAATAGTACATGCAAAAAAATGTTGCAGACAAAATATTTTACAATTTTTTGATTTAATGGCATTGGGTTTTTTGATAATTGCAACTGGCATCTATTTATATGGTGTGCATATGGAAATTATGGAAAGGGTTACTTATGTTTTTTTTTCTAAAATAAAATCGAGTAGTCGAAGGCTAATGTGATAAAATTATGGTAATTCGATTTTTGGTCCAATTGTTTGGGCGAAAAATTCAAAATCTGCCAATGAAATTCTTGAAAAATTCCGAAAACCACTTAATTTATCAATTTTCAAATTATTCAAATTATTGGGTCTGACCCAACATCGTGATGACTTTCGTTTATTAGCTTCAGATAAAATAATCAAATTACTTTTTCTTCTTCAGAATACATGCTCCCTCGGCAAAGTTTGCTTCACAACTAAAAATCTAAATATCAAAAATCTAAAATTCTCGATATACCATATACGTATTCAGATGTTTTGATTTTCATTTTTGGAAATAATTTTGAAAACCGATATTCCAGGTAAACAATATTTCCAAAATAAAAATTTCATAATTTTTTCCATATATTTTTCGGTACGATAATAATTAATTTAATGAAAATTTAAAATCCTTTATTTTAAATAATAAAGTATTTCTGACGTTAACATAATAACAACAAACGATAAAAATTTTCTCTTTAAAATTAAAAACCATCGTTCCTACCTTCAAATAAAATTCCTATCCCATCACACTATCTTTGAATTGCGAAAATCATCGACGAACACGCGTACATGTTGTTTCAACATGAAGCAGAAAGTTAACCGTTTCAACCAAACGTTCATGTGCGCGAGGTAGCCGCGAACTATACGCGACAAAGTTTTTTGGTGGAAACGAGCGGCGCGAACAGTACGCGCCGCAACTGCGCTCCATTTCCACCAAACGCGCAAACAGCCCGCGCCGCATCCGCGGGCTGTTTGTTTGCTTGGTGGAAACGCACCTTAACATATACGTACAAGGATTAACTGAATATTACAAATTCCAAGGAATATAGCAATCTAAAAATTTCAATATCTCGGACTCAATATCTAAGATAGATGGGCGAAATGGCGAAATGAATGTTATTCACATGTGCTTTAAGGATGCAAAATATTCTATATTTAATGGCAAAGTGCTAATTTACTAATTTATATCGGTTATCAAGTTCAATACGTTTTGAAAGAGTATGAAGAAACCATCATAATATCAAATGAAATTTCTCGATTTTAAGCCTTGTATGGCAAATGGTTCCAATCTACTCCCTATGAGAAAGGAGATTGAAAATAATTAGTTCAAATGGAATACATTTTGATTCTTACTCTATATATATGCTTCAAGGCATTATTAAAGAGCGTAAGTACGAAGGCATGCAAAAAATTGCATTTTGATCACCCCAAAAAGAAAATTGCAATTTATTAATGTTATTCCGGTCCTACTAGTTGGACAAAAATGTCGAAAAGCAATTATTTTATGTTGTATTAATTCGAAATATGCATCCCTTATCTACTTTTAAGAATAGGGATGAAAATGGTCTTGTTAGTAATACATCAGGTTACGATTCTGATTAAAATTTCAATAACTATTTTCTATTTTCTTCAAGTGAAGTAAGTTTTCCATTTGTTTTCACCAAACACTTTGTATTTTATTTTAAAGAATTAATTTTCGTTTAACAATTTGATACGTTCCATCGATTATGCATGGAATAATTAATCGGTTAGGTAATCTTACCGTTTTCTTATAAATTTCTCACAGCTTGTTTGAATTAAAACAGCAAGTTATTGCACAACTTGCATCCGACTCGTATTCCTCTATAAGAAGATTATACGATAGAATAACTTACAAATAGGAAACCAGGTCTTTAGTTCAAGATACTCTGATAGAAAAGTTGTCGTTTGAATTTTAGAATTGCAAATTTTCGTAGTGCAACTATAGTAATATAAAGAAAAATGTGTTTTTTTCTTATGTAGAACTTTCTAAAGACCGTTAAAGTGATTTCGTTTTTCAATTTTCCATTTTCATTAGCTTTCAGGTACTATGTAAGGAAATTTAATGTAGAATTTTTTCTCTGAAAGGACATAATCTGATTAGAATGTTTTTATATAAATCGAAAAAAATAGATTTTACTTGCCAAGGCAAAACGAAATTGAATGACACTTCGTAAATATAAAACAGTAAATTGTATTTTATTGAAATACACTATTTTATGTCTAAGAGGTGTTGGAAAAAGAAATTAGGTATTACGAAACAAATTATGAAGCAGGACTACTTAACTTTAATATTTCATTTAATATTTATAAAGTTCCTTTTTACTTTACCGATAAACGAATGTTTATAGGAAAGTACTGTAATCGTGCGAAAACCTAACTTTTGATCTAGAAGGGCTAGGAAGATGAAAGTAAGTGCAAAATCCGTTTCATCAAAAATAATTAGCCCCATGTCCGTCGGTCCGTCCGTCCGTCAGCCTCTTTAAATAGTTAATAAAATCTAAATCGATGGTCGGATTTTCATGAAACTTCCACCATTTTGGTGTTGCATCAAATGGCAGATGGTGTTAGATTCTGAGCGAAAAATTTTTAAAGAAACCACTTTGAAACAACTAAGCCAATAAATTATTAAAATCAATCAGTATTATGAAAAATTATTTTAAAATAAATTACCTTAACTTTATTATTGCTTTGAAGAAGTTTTCGATATCGCGAAAAGTTTTACAGCGACTAAAAAATTGTCTTGTAAAATTTCTGCAAATTTAATGTTATTGATGAGAAAATTTATCTTATCTAATTTGTGTAATAAATAAATTTTCGAAACACAATAAATAAACGTAATTAATAAAAGAATAAATGAACTTAAATATGTAGGGACAAAAGGTTTTTCAGTGAAAAGGGTATATTAAAACAAATTATATTATTTCGAAATATCACTGGTCAATTCTATGTTATATTTCGACTAAGTTACAATAGTTAGGATTGAAAATCCTATTAAAGATAACGATAACCGTTTAACTGCTTTAATTTAATACAATGTTCTTTTATATACAGGGTGTTTCATAAGCCTACAAATAATATTTCTATTGTGTAATTGTATTTTTATGCCATAAAAATATTTTTCATTTAGAAAAACCACAAAATAATATTGTATATAAATCATTTTTATATATTAAAAAGTATTATATAATTTATTTTGTAGGATCTAATGATACTGACTGGGTTCCAAATTTACTATAATTCAAATTTTGTCGAAAATATTAATGCTAATTCTTATACAATATATTGAAAAAATTCATCTCACATGATGAAAATTGTAATGAATTTTGCATTTTTGTGAGACTAAGAAAGAGGTCATAAATTTTTGATATCTCGAGTCCGGTTGCTACTAATTACAATTCCGGGAACAATTGAACAATTTCACAACAGCAACTAACAGTGAATTCATTTCGATTACCATTTCGAGTAAAAGGAATTTCAGAACAAAATTTTCGTTTTTCATTCGGATTTTCAGAACACCTATTTTCATTTTCACCATTCCATTTCACAAAAAGTGAAATGCAGAACATGGGTGAAAGTTAGGGTATAATGCTGAATTCATTCGATTATGTCAAGCAAAATTATAGGTGGTTTAACATACCAGCAATTTTTTCTCATTCGAAATTTATTAATTAGTAACCGGAAATCATTACTGCAAAGACTTTTGTTTATATTTTATGATTTTTCTTACGACTTACTCATTTGAAATTGTGAATTATCAAATCTTCAAAATTGTTCAATACTTAAAAATTGTTAATTTAAAATTTGAAAGTCACACTATTTACATTTTCAAAAAGAATTACAAAACACAAATCTATTAAAATTTATTTATTATCTAAGAGGTTTTGGAGTATAATTTTTGGAGTAAATTTTTATATAAAAATCGATTATATATTCTTGTATTACAAATTGGTGCCAAGTCAAGCAGTGACAAAAAAATTAAATCCTATAAAATATTCTCAATAAATTGAGCAAAAATAATTTAATATTTGAATTTTAAAATTCCATGTTTTTTTCATTGCACTTCCAGAATAAATTTTTTTTGTATTTTCACTGTATGATAACTTTTCACTAAGAAATTTTTCTATTAAATAAGCAATCCTTTAAAATTCCATCATTTTATTTCGAGTATTTTGAATAGTTGAATATTATTTTTTCTTTTTCGAATTAATTAAATTGTATTGAAATTATGAAACGAACAAATTTACCGGGACCATCATCATCATCAAGAGCGGGTTTAAATCAAAAATTTCAACAACTTAACAAAAACCAGAAAGAACAAAATGAATATTTTCAAACGAACGCATTGCTTATTTCAGGACTTCTTCCTTTAATATCAAAAGCTGGTATGTGATTTCTAAAAGGTACAAGTTTATGTTTAATTAGAAAACGCAATTAAAAAATTGTATATTGGGAATATTTTCGAAATTATCATTTTATTATTGGTTTTTGACATTTAAATAGCCAAGGTAATTTCCTACGAAATAAATTCTTTAAAAAAAACGTTTTCTAATTGTAGCGTAAACGTACCTTTGGTAGTATTTATGGTAAAATTTATATTTAACTCTTTCACATTGGGACATCTTTGTTTATGGAGTTCAACTTAGGTGAGACGACTAAAACGGAGAAAGACGTCCGAATGTTGAAAGAATGAAGATTAATAATAATTTTAATTATTTTTTTACTGAAGAACGTGAAGCAGCTCGTAGATGGTTGAAGAGATTATATGCCATGAATGGGTCTGAAAAAGACCGAGCTACTAGAAATGATTATGTCTGGTTTATGTTGGTCCAATTAGAAAATGGCACCATAACTTTACCGTTTATAAAACCTCCGCCGGAAGGTCGTCTTAGGCCAGTTTCGAATTCAGTTGTAAGCTCGAATATTTATTTATAATTATATGAATAATAATATTTTTTGTTGATTTATTTATTTTTATTTATTTCCAAAAACAAAAATAAAAAAATAGAATAAAGAACTATATGAAAAAATTTTGGAGGCCGCCAATAAAAAAGCACCTTATTTAGATAATTTATTTGAATCTAAAGAAATCGTTGGTGATAAAAATAAAAAAAAATCTTTACTAATGAAACCATCAGAGTTTCAAGAAAATCAGCCGACACCACGTTATGGATTTGTTGTGTATGGAAGTTGCTTTAGTAATCAAAATGATTAAAAAACGGATTTGTTCGAAGTTCCTTATGTAAATGTTTATTCACAGAATTTAATTTTGTACTAATAAAATTTGTTATAATCAATCATTTTGGACTATTTGTAAATGTATGAAATCTATTTTAAATTCCGGTTTCAAGGATTCTTTTTGTTTTTACATTGGGAAGTCTTCCTTAGCCTTCCAAAATGGGAAAGTCTCGTAAATAGGATTATGAAAGATTTCTAAACTCAGGAAATTACTGAAAATTAAAAATCTTGAAACTTGGTGTGTACATTCCGGATAGGCTAAGTGAAAAGATAGAATTCTTCTCCCCTCAGTGGGCGTTGCGGGAGTGCAAAATAGGAGTAGTCACATTTTCTTGAAACTTCGAATGTACATTTATAATAGGAGAACTGAAATGAATATTTTATGACATTATCGGGAAATTCCATAGTGGTCCGGCCGATATAGAGAAAATGTGAATTCACTACTATGGTTTGCTTTGCTCATTTTTTTATTTTTATATATAAAATAAAATCAAAACTTTTTAATGTTATTTCATTTGCAGATACGTTAAAATGTGTTGTATTAAAAGGTTTTTGATTTCATTATAAAGTTTCATAAAAATGTTAATAGTACAAATCTGCAAAAGGTACTATGAGAGTTATTATACGAAAGCTACTAGTTAACGATATCATCTTTCATCTATCCGTGAACCAACAATATTTTATATTACAAACATTTTAAAATATTTTTCATATTAAATACTTTTTGTGAAATAAAAAAATAAACTTTATGCACTAAGGAAAAGTATAAAGAATTGAATAGAAAAAATCTACTCAAGTGTCACTGTCAATCGAGCTTTTAATATTTTGCACTCAAAAATGCAATTATTCCGACCTCTAACTTGTATAGTACTATTTTATACTATATGCAATGATATCATACCATTTTATTCGGATATGAAAGAGTACGAGGAAAATTAGATTACGTGTCATATTTACAAAAAGCTCCTAAAATGTTGCACTTTCAACAGTATTGTATGTCATTTAGATGTTTTGAAAATCGTATGAGATTCAAAATGATTTAATATGGTTCAGGAACTCAAAGTAATTAAGTTAATTATAAAATGTCATGAGGCAAGTTTCTATAGTTTATTTACATACAATCCTTTAATTAAGTTATATGTAGAGGAACTTAATTTATATGTTGGATGTGGATTTCATTCAAATAGTTTGTAATTTATATAATTAATAAGTTCTTAGACTGTGTGAAGCTAATGTATTTTCATATGTAGATGAATGTAAATACTCGTATATATCATATTTAAATATGTTCCAAAACAAAACTGATTTCATTGTTAGACGAAATTTATATCAAAATAATAAATAAAACAAAGATTTTGCACTTTATTTGGAATTAATCCAAAAAAAGGAACAAAAAGATTATTAACAGACGCAACATCAGTCACAATAAAAACAATGCTTTTTTTTTGGCAAAGTTCAATTCAAATCCTTTCCAAATTTATGCTTTGCTACCCGATAGTATATAGCTAATATTTTTGAAAGATAAGCGTCTAGCCCTATACATTATACTAGTTTTGCCGGAAGTAATGGTTGAAGATTTACTTTTAATGCCGAAGCAATAAACGGCATAAGTTTACTGAATTACATCAACTCAATCTATATATTCTTTCTAATTCATTCATCCGCCAACAATCTCACCATTATACGTAGTGTGTGTACGAATATTTTTGTTCTTGTTCTGGCGATGATACAGGCGCCAGACGGGTTTATTAGAAAAAGCCTCAAAGGCTATACGATATTGGGCTGACAGTTTAACATTGGGTTGAAATTTTGTTTCGATATTTATCTAGTTGCAATTGTTTTCCAGAAATATACTAAACCGAATCATTAGCACGTATATTGGATAACATAACTGTCAACTAACATTCCGGGTTTTACTATGTAGTTAAACACTTTAAAATTGGAGTTATAACAGATTAAATAAGTTTCTATGTTTGGAATTTAATTCAGAAAGGTATTAAGTTTTAATTGGTTATCTAAAATTATGAAAGATTTGGAAGGATTATATCAAAAATTGAAGATTTTTCAAGATTCATAAATAAATCATTTGAAAATTAGTTATTAAATTTTCTGAAAACTAATTATAAAAACGCGGCCGGATTTCTTAATTATTTTCTTGTTAAAATTGTTGAGGAATTATACCTTCGTGATGGATTCCAGCCAGTTTGCACCTTTTATACAAAAGCTTTGAATTTAAAGAAATAAATAAGTGGTTCTGTGTACTTTTGGTGATGATGATGATAATTCTAACAACTCAATTTTCATGTGCGTGCTCCTGTTTTGTGGCTATATAGACTATCGCTTGTACACTTCAATTATAGTTTCGATTCTATTCATGTTGAGTACACTGCATTTTTTATCATGATTTAAATTATGCAAATCTGATGAACACGGATTTGAATTTCAGTGCAATAATGTTTTAACTGCATTCTACACCTCAGTTATTCCTTTGATTTAAATCCTTCATTAGTCGATTTCTGGTCGAATGCATTTAATTTAAGTCCAGTATGGTTCTTACTTTTAAATGAGTTTAATTTTATTAAAGTAATTTTTACAACCATTTAAAATTATTCATAAAAATATATTTGTTGCCAAACATATATCAGGTCAGGATAAGTATAGAATAAATATAAGAAGAAGCACGAATATGAATTCCTTCAGGTCCTCATATTTCAAGTTGGGTGCAACAATTCAAACTGTTAACAGCATGATATTAATTGATTCTCCAGTCTTGTAGGAAACAATCTAATTAAAACTGGAATTGTTTACAAAAAAAAAAGTTAATAAGTTGGAATTGGAATTAATTGTTGGTGTTGGTTATGAAACCCATTTACTTATACTTTTCTTTTAGTGGTAAGAAATTATTTTCTATTTTGATGTCTCCACAATATAAATGAATATAAATATGTGTTATCATGGTTTCCCATTGTTTATTCTACATACCAGCAACTATATTTAAAGTGTTCCAGCATGAATGCAAATTAGTAAAAGCTTCTTCTATAGGAAATCCGTTCTCAAGAAGAAAAACAACATTGTGTTTTGCATATTTATGGGCATAAAAAAAGAATGCACTTTAACTCCCAAATGGATCTGAATATGATGAATTTTTTCGCTGTGTATATTTACTTAAAGATAGTACAACTTTAATCTATAATTTTAAATATTAGAATTAAATTAAAATTTTTGGAATTTTTCAAAAATGTTCCTTTAACTTTGTTAATGGAAAACTTTTTATTTTCTTTTAAAATGCTTGGCTACAGATTTAAAAAACTATTTATTATTTGTTTTAAATCAATTTTTCAAAGGATTAAATAAAATTTGACCATTTTAAAAGGATTCCGTTCATGTTTTCGACTCCGAAACAAAATAACTAATTAAATATTAAACAAAAAATAAAATAAATATTTCGGATTCAATTCGTAACGATTCTTAATGAAACCGAATTTTTCGTATATAATATAAAAAATCCAAATATTTTATTTTTACCACCAAAAAAACGAAAAAAATTGGGTATTCATTAATTTTTAAAGAAGCTTTAATTCAACGAAGGAAATTTTTGTTGGTTTCTCCCAGTTTTTAGGCCCTAAAAGCATGATCTTGAATATATTTTCAATATAAAAATTATTTTAACCTAAATTCCATGAATCTGTAACAAACAGATGCTGTAAACATTTCTCAGAAATGTGTTTTCCTTCTATATTTATTTATTTCTGCATTATTTTGTATCCGAAAACAGTAACCGACAATATACATGTATTTCTCAGTTTTTTTTTCCTCCTCATCTTACCAACGTCAATCGCTACATTTAACCCTAGGCATGTATTATGGCAAATGTATTCTTTAGAGCTAATTCCATATTCGTTATATTGTATAACATAATATGCAATGGGATTTTTTCCTAATGTGATCCACATCTACACCTTTCAACATAGAAATCCCAGTTAAGCTTTATTTATCATACCACACATACACACACACACAGCCTACATTCATCTAAGATCTTTTCATCTCCTTTACTTAGATTTGGTTATATCTGCAGAGGATAGAATCTGAGTTGGGCTTTTTAATTGGAACTTTTTCTTTGGGGTTTAGTCTTTCTTATAAACAAATTCGTTAAATATTTTGGAAGCCTTAATTAAAGAGAATTTAAATTTATGGTTTGGCAAATATTGAGAGATATACCTGAAGAGGGAAGAAATTATAGGAACTTGTTCTTAAATAATATATTCAGAAAAAGGGAAACTAATCATATTATATTAATTATTAACACTTCTATAGTTTCATATCATACTTTTAGGAAGTTGGTTAGTACATAAATGAAATTTTTTCCACCATATTCAAATTTCAATGATAATTGATTTTCCCAAGAATATTTTCCATTGATTTTAAAAGAAAAGAAAGCAAAAAAACACTGTATAAACATTTTTCTCTTTCAACTTTTGATTTTCCTAGGAAATTTTTTATGTGAACGTAAAAAAAATGTTTGGAAAATTTTAAGATTTTCTTTCCACACTTAACAATTTTCAGATGAAGAAATTTATGAAAATTTTTCGTAAAATAAAAATATGACAGTCAGGAAAATCGTTTGATGAAGAAGAAAAACATAATTTTTGGATTTCAAAAGAATGAAAATAAAATCGAGTATCCTAAGGTACCAATGATGGTACTCAGTCGTTTCTGTTAAGTAAGGTTTTTCCCGAAACCATATTATAGCAGTTCATATTCGTAGAAATTTTTACCAAAAGAAATTCAAATCCTATTAAGGCAAGCGTTGGGCATAAATATATAACCCAATTGAAGAAATATGCGAATTTCTCATGGGAACTAATTTCGTCAATCCATCAATAAAGTTGAGAAGGAACACTGAACCAAATTCGATTTTAAAAATGAAGCTTCTTTAATGTCATGACATTATACATACATGTAACTTATATAAATTATAAAATTAAAAATCCATTTGGATTGAACATGCCCTTTTACTTTAATTCTATGTTTCCAAAAAAGAAAACATGAATTTAATATGCATGATATTTAAATCCCTTAGGATTATATATTCGCTTTTATACGAACTCAATTTGATAATATTTCACATCATTCAAAAAATTGTCTTTAAAGTCCATTGGGAATTATCAATAATAAAAAATAAGAGGGTTTTTTGAACAAGACTCATACATTATAGACTTTGATTACAA
Organism: Xylophagus ater; assembly: GCA_963422695.1. Classification (NCBI taxonomy): domain Eukaryota; kingdom Metazoa; phylum Arthropoda; class Insecta; order Diptera; family Xylophagidae; genus Xylophagus; species Xylophagus ater. The sequence goes on along the minus strand of OY730486.1, from coordinate 5,453,947 downwards.
TATATTCTTTGCATAATAATAAAAGTACGTGTAATCAAAGATATTAGTTTTCTTTAAGAACATTTCAATTAAATTATTAGCAACATTTTCAATTAATGACATAATCTGGTGAATTGGATAAATACTCATTAATTATATTTAATAGAAAAGGTGGTAAAAAATTAATTTTTATAGACTTAAAATGTTTTCTGCTAATTTTTACATTATGTAATTTGTAAGTCGATCATTTTATATCCAGTTCGGAGTGGAGAAGAGTTAGCTTTTTCTTCAACAAACTGCTAAAGATGCTACTATTTTGTTTGTCTAGAAATTTAATCTTCTGTTGAGATTTCGTTATAACTGTGGTCCATCTCTTTTGTAAAACTTCAATGTAACAATAGTTACATTTCTTGTTGAAGAAACAACACTTTTCAAACTCGTTTTACTACAATGTCGTCCTTCAGAAAACATTCTTTAAAATTGAAAATATTGAACGAAATATATCCTTTCATTTTTGTACAAGATTTTTATGAATAGATTTTCTGCCAATAAATATCTTGACACGTTCTTGAACCATGAACGAAAATAGCAATAATATTGCTATTCAAGTTGTTTCTTTTCAAAACATTTAAAATGATAGACATAGATGTAAGAAAGTTACATAAAATCTTCAAACGAATCCATATAGAAGAAAATTAGATCAAAATTTTGAGAACTTTAGACCATGAAATCAACTTCTTAACCGATTGTCAAGGAAAAGTGCGAACAATTTCAATGAAAGGATTTTTCGTCGAATTTATATTATTCGAAAAAGAGGTCTTTAGAAAGTTTCTTCTAACCTTAAAGATATTCTAAGTTTAAAAATCCTTTAACAAATTAGTTAAATTATATGAACAAATGTATATGAAATTTTTAGAGCGCAGACACATATGATTTGATGTTTTCTGTCTGTGCTGGGCATTGTAACAAAACGCCAAAAACTGTTACCACATAATATTAGACTCGATTTCTGTAAACAAAACCATATAATGGACATTCGAAAAAATTTCATTTAAAAATCAACTAAAATATCTCCTTGTTTTTTTTTAATAATATATTTTGAATGTAATAAAAAATGGGCAAAAACAAAAATTTAAAAATTCAATTAAATGCCAGAGTATTCAATTAAAAGCTCGAAAAAGCGCCCAGAATCATGTTTAACACAGCAATATAAAAAATAAATTAACTCGAATTCATTCGAGCGGGATATACAAATTGGGCTAGGATATTTTATTTGAGGCCAATTTTTATATTTAAATGAAAAAAAAGGATGAAACTCTGCATGATTTTCTTCATACCCACATGTGACCACCAACTCTTTCATTTTATACTGCAATCTTTTTGTGCAATTAAAATTTGCCATTTGCCTGCTGTTCTCGCGGAAAATTTTTTTTTTTTTGATTTTTCCAGCAGTATATTCACTTGTGAAAACAATTAAAATTGAAGGACAATGTTTTGTTCACTAAATTGGCAAATTACGAAAAAAATATGTTGCAAATATAAAATTGGCTGAAATTCAAAAGGCCTTATAATAGAGACTATTGCATGACTGAAATCATAGTGAATGTCATAGTATTGTAGTGGCTTTTTATTAGAATTTACAATAATTAATTAACGTAATTGTAATAATATTTGGACAATTAATTTGATAAATTATTTAAAGCGAAAAACTCAATAACTCCTTTTAGATATTTCACAAGAATTTTGAAAAATGATTTCACATTTTCCTTTGTAAAACTGACACAACTACTTTCATTAAGAAGGAAGGAAAAGAACTGGAAAATCTCTTTTCAAATAATGTTAACTTCCTTATTATGGAAATCTATGCACTTTGCATATTCTACAATATTTACTCAGAAATTACGAAAACGTAAGTGCAGGAAAAATATTAACTTAAATAGAAGCAATTTCCCTTTAATTTTTTTTATACAAACACAAATAAATCAGTTTAAAATGTGTCCTTTTTATTTCTTAATTTATTTTATTCATTTCTAAACCTTCATCCATTTTCTCTTGACTTCCTATTATCATATATTGGTATAGAGAAAGTCATTTCTTAGACTTACTTTTTATGCGTAGTCATTCTTTTCAAAAATTTCCTTTTAACTGATTCAGTAGAAATTGATTTTTCTCATAATGGATTTGGATCAAGCTAGTCATGATATCAATTTGCAATTATAATAGACTTCCTATATAAACTTTCTTAAGTACCAATAATAAAAAGAAACATATATTCTTACTCAATTCTTTTACAATACTGATTGAAACTTATATCACTTTAACTTTTAGTTTTCCTACAGGATATGAAAACTTTTCTTTTGAAAAAAATCGAAGAGCTTTATTGTAGACTTTTCTTAAAAATTATTTACATATGTTAACTCATAAATTTTTATGGAATAATGCCAAACATTATTAAAATTTAAACTATAAGAAACTTTCCGATAAGAAGGAATATGTTTGCATTAATTTTATATAAAAGGATTATAATTTATTTAAGTATTATCAAGCTTTAGTCGCAGCCTTCGAATTTAAAAAAGAAGCCAAGAAAAATGCATGAAACCCTGACACATGTAAATAAAAGGAACAGTTAAAGGGACTAAGGGAACAGAATTCCAGTATATTTATTATCTTCATTAAATCTGAAATTATTCCAAAAATATCCAAAATTCTTTCAACAATTTTTCAAAAATGTTATTAGCCACAAAATTGAAGCTAGCGAATCTAGAGAGTCATAATCATGGGATTTGCATAAACTCAACGAAAATTTTCAGCACAAATAAGTTGTAATATAAATTTAATTTAATCTTCCAACAGCATATACGATCTCTGATAATAGAATAATCATAATATTTAGTACACTTCTAAGTATATGTCTTTAAAAAGCAATGTCTTAAAAATTTCCATTTTTATTTGCACAAACTGTGAAAATTGCAGTTAAGAATTTTCTTCTTCATAAGGAATGGAATGTACTGAAAGATTTCCTGGAAAAATGGTTATGATAAATATGATAATTCCAATGCAACTCTTGCAACAGGTGGATTTGGGAAATTGTCAGAGGAAGAAATTAAAAACAAATACATTGACCCGGAAAGTAGATAAAATATTTAAATTTCTAAATGTCTCTTTTCAAGTGAAATGAAGGGAAATTTACATTTAAATAAGATCATTTAAATTCAATTTTGTGAAATAGGAAACATAATGAAAATCCTGTTTCCTTTTTAAGTATATAGAGTAAAATATTTCATGTGCTGATTTTCGATTAATGTTTTACCTGAATGAAAAAAAGGAAAATGTTAATAAAAATTATTCAAAGGATCAAAATATATATTAAAAAATTTTCGACATCATAAAATACATAATATATAAGGGTCCTGAAAGCCCCTTTTAAAATAAGTCTATTACTAATAATAATTACATTTCATTTTCCGATAAAATATGAATTTTAGTTAGTTCCTTTGAAAGGGATCTTTCTCTTGATATTCATATCTTAATTTAACATTTGAATGCTTTCCTTAATTCACTAATTAAAATAATTATTATAGCTCGAAAAGTTAATGCAATATAAAATCAGATCCATCTGAATTCTCATCTTTCCTTCTATAACACTATAAATAGCAAACATAACTTAAACACTGTCATTTAATCGAGCTCTCATCTAAAATGCATGAATCCTTCCATCAAGATTTTATGATGAAAAGTTATTATATACACTTTCAGAGATAGATGAATAAATTGGCTATATGTGTGTACGACAAATATGAAACTTCAAAGAGAATAGAAATTGAGTTTTGGACACTGAATGCCATGGAAACAAAAAGAACTTTTGCCATCATTAAAATTTTCATGACATATCTTTATTACTTTATATGTGGCATATATAGGATACCAAGGACGATGGAAAACTAGATGTTGGAGAGTTAAAAATTATTTATATTTTTCATATTCGTTCAGTGACTTAGGAACTGAATGGTATCATGATAGATACATTAACTCCATGCATTCCTTGCGGGGGTTTTCGGTGGCCAAACGTTTATCATTGAATTTTATTATATTATTCCATTGGCAAGTATAAGTTGGAAAACTGTTAAAGCGCATATTAAAATTGTAAACTAGACAGAAAATATGCTGGGCTATACAGATTTAAGACTACAACATCCTATACTTATGCTCGATTTAAAATTATTTAATTCCTAATTAACTATGAAGGACAGACATCAGAATATTTAAAGTTAAAGTAGCCCACGTTAAGATAATTTTTAAAAGTGATAATTTTATATGTATAAGAACCAATTTTTTTAAGAATAATGAATAAAATCTTTGAGTTAATTAGTTGAAAGTTAAGTTATACAAAGATCCAATTTTCCTTACAAAATTTAGGCGTCATTAATCAACAAGGGTAAACTATCCCAACAGAAAGATAATTAAATATCTTACGATTCAGACATTATGTGTTTGTTAATACTAAATTAATATCCAAGAATAATTTCTTCATTTAACTTTCTTCATATGAAACTAATCCTCAGACATATCACATTCACAAATTTTCGAAGTCTTTTCAGAGGTTTTCTAATATCCTCTGGTAATTATCTCCAAGGCAAATATAAACTCCATTAACTTTCTTGTTTTGTTTATTGTTCATTTAAGAAGAAGTTAAATATTTACCAAGGCATTAGAGCCGAAACTGATATAGATAAACGGTAGTGTGTGTCATAAAATTATTTTATTATACAAAAACCAAGAGAAATACTTTTTTTTATATTTAAATTAATACAATCATATACCAAGTGAATATGATCTACACTTTAAACAGAACCATCTATTTGAGTGCGGAAAAGGAGCTTAATTAGCCCAGAATTTCTTAGTTGAATTCCCATGAAATTATATTTCATCGGTTTGTTAACATACAATTGTCTGCAATTGAATTTATGGATTATTGCTCATCGAATTATAAAAATAATCCCAGAACTACTATATATTAATTTGTAGCATAAAATGGTTTATTATACTTCATCCTATTCTGTTATTTTTAATTAAGAAATATTATTAAAATCGCCATTTAATGGAGTTAAAAACTAAATTAAATTAGAAGAATACATATTTTTTGAATTTGATTTCAATAAATATGAGTTTGATATTAGTATTCAAACTAAAATTGTTAAAAATAGGACATTAGTTAATACCGAAAGCTTCTGTTGCTGAAATATCAGCAATAAAATCGATACGGTTTCTAATAAATCAGATTTATAATCATTCCATTCTGAAGAATTCAAATTGTCATTGACACCTTCTTGTGGACATTCTAAATTAAATACATATGTTTTTTCAAAAACACCTCTTTTCAAAAAATCTCATAAAGAAATTCCCTAAATTTAACTTCAAACAGAAACATACACCATTTACCTATCCTGAGATATTTTCGGAATATATAAAACCTTTGGGTATCTGCCATTGGAAATAACATGGGTTTCGTTGTAGATGTAGAACTTCACTGGCAACTTGGGCAGGCATTTTGAGGTTTTGGTTTGCGGTCATGTTGAAACAGGAAAAGTGTCTGGAACAGATTTTCAGAAAATTTCTATTTAGAGTATATGCGATAAATATTTTGAAATGAAAATATACTCTAAAATTAATTTCAATTAGTAGTCTTTTCTGTTGAAATAACTTAAACTTTTCATTTATTCACGTGTGGTAAATTTTTTTAAATTTATTTATGTTAGATAATAATTACATAATAAAACATGATGAATCTTTGCGCAAATAGAATAAAATTTCCAATAAAATTTAATGAGAAGACTATTGAAAGAACCATATTCATGTAAACCGTAATAACCTATGACCACTATTTCATTTTAAATTATACCTCATTGTTGTGGTGTCTCTTATAATATCCGAGAAACGAGCAAGGGTAACCTTATAGAAACGGAAACATACTTTGTATGGAACTTCTTAAAAGTTTAAGTTAACAATATCAATGTGAAAGCATCTACAAGAAGACAAAGTACCATAATAAAGAGCATCCATTAAACTTCTCGGTAGAAAGAATACTTCTTCTTTTAGTCTTATACAATTTAATATCATGTTTTTTTCATACAATCTAAAAGGATTTATTTCCTTAATATCATGTATTGTAAAGGTGTAATTTAATCCAATGGAAGATGTTTCTTGATACTATTTTTCTGGATGCAGGTTTTGCGATTATATTGAATCGATTTTTTCTAAAACGAATAAATTTTCATAATATTTACGTTAGAGATACACAATTTGAAAAGAATCTTATTGTTAACCAAACTATTTGAATCGTTCTTATTGGAAGACCAAAAACCCGATTGTTTGTATACATTTTGGTAACAAAAAACCGCATTTAAGAAACTTCGATTTATATTATTGTAGAATCTACTTCCTTATTTATACACATACTAAATAGGGTTTGACCTAAAATCAGAGAAAGATACACATTTATCTAAGAAATCAATCAATATCTTGATTCAGATCTAAAACTTTGGCCATTATTGAACGGTCGAAGGAATTAAAATAAAAAATTTAGAAAAACAATTTTGTATAATTAGAAAATATTTAAGAAATCTGTTATTTTATAATAACCCTTTTGAAAATAAAAATATTTTAAAATAAATATTATAAAATAATATCCTTAAAAATTTTATATCTAAAAAGAAAAACTAACAAATGTCCGAATTGTTATTTTTCTAGTTTCTTTTTATTTCGAATGTAAATAAAAGTCAGTCCCGGCTTTAGGCATCGCAAAATAAATAAGAAAAATGTCCCATTAAGGAACATAAATAAAAATTAAAAAACATGAAAATAAGAAAATTGTTTATTTATCACAACCCTAAAGAATGAAAATTTGGGGGAAAAATGAAAATTTTAAAAAGTGAAGGCATCTTACTACATGAAAAGCGAATGAATCTTAAAAATTAAGAAAAAATGTATCCAACATAAAGAAAAAAAGGAAAATCTTAACATCTTCCCAAAAATTTAGGAATGGAAAAGAAAAAACTTCTTCTGACGAAGAAGAAGTAAACAACTCAAGCCAAAGCAATTTTAATGCGACATCGCCTGTGGAGTTGTACAAATCACTTTCTGAGTTACTTTCACTGCTTTCACTTAAATGGGCATTTCTACAATACAAAAAGGAAAAAGCTATACTAAATTTTTTTTTGGTACTAGCAAATGAAATGAGAAGGCGGAGGAAACTGGATGTGGAAAATAGATGAATGTTTTTTCATGGTTTGGAGGGATTTCTTATTGCTGTCTTCTTAACCACATGAAAAAACATCCTTAAGAGTTAAGAAATGAAAAGAATAAAAAAAACCTCCCTTTGATTTTTGATATTTTGCCTTCTAGCTTTTCAAAGAAGATCGTAGCAATTAACTGGTTTTCTGACTTTATGTTTGTGTATTTTGGAAAATATTGACACATTCAAGAGATTGCCAACAATAAATGCTCTTATTTGTACTTTATAATAACTTTAAAGAAAACAAAATTATATAGTTTTAAAGGAATCTACATATGTCAGACTATTGATTAATAAGTTTGGACTCATTTGTGCATAGAGCCAATTCGAGAATAGGCATTATTAAACGTTAGTCCAAAGAGTTTTCGAATCTTTATATTACCCGTTTTACTACCATGGTTAGACCGATACTTGAATATGCTAGTCAGGTATGGTTTCCGTACCAGAAAGTTCATATTAATAGGTCGGGGTCTGTACGCAGCAGATTAATGCGATTTAGCTTAAGAAAACTTCCGTGGAATAAACCGTTCCTATTGCACTCATACCAAGACAGATTAAAATAGTTGGTTTGTTTATTTTCTAGAAAAGAGGCTCCTGAATGAGGATATTGATATTCTCTTCCTTTGTGCGGTTTGTGGAGTTATTCCGAACTATACAGCATAAAACTGAGTATGGTAGAAACACACCGATCAAATACTTCAATTTTTGTTTGAGCAAAATAGATTTAAAAAAAAAAACTGCTATATAAAAATGAATTTTGAGTCTTGCTAGGATGGCATCCATGAAAACTGATCCTGTTTCCATCGAATGAAAAGTGATTGTCCAGTTTTAAAAATTTTCAAAGTGAACATAAGAATTCTAGTTTATTTTCCATTTACAACGAAATTTTACTCAATCGGAAAATACTTACTAAGAAAATTCTGTTAAATATAATGAAACTAATTTTCCTGAATAAACATCAAACAAAAACAAAGTACATATTGGCAATTTTTTTTGGATACATTTTAAATAACAATTTCGTAAAGAAATATTAAAAAAATCTTGAATGGGGGAAGAATTTCTTTCAACTGGTATTTCGATATCTTCAAGGCTAAAAATGAACTGATCTGTAATCAATTGAGAACTGATTGAATTGATTTGATTCTCGAATAAGAAAAAGAAAATCAAGTTTTAAGAAATTCTGTTTTTAAAAAGTTACCCCACTTATTCTGTTATTAGAAAAGTTCTAACCAAAAATTTTTTTCTGCTTAGAATGCTTTAAATATCTCCAGTCATAAGTTTTTTCCAAAAAGAGAAGTGAAGGAAAATTCATCTTCATTGATGTTTTTTTTTTTACTTTTAAGAGTAATCTTAGGAAGAAAATGCGAAGATTATGCATCAAAAATTTGTAATATTAAGGGTATTCATGAAACGTGGGAATTTTACCGATTGCGTAAATGCATATTTTTCCGAGGGGTGTTGCATGAACGCACCTTAAATGGTTCGTGTATAAACTGTGTAGATTAGATTAGATTAGATTTAATTTTAGGGTGTTCCTGTACTGCGACCTTAAGATCTATTGCACCCCCTTTTTCTTTGGTGTAATAGTTAGGTTAACTTCCCATTCTCCAACACCTCCTCCAGGCCTATTTCTCTTAGAAATTTTAGTATCCGGAGTGGATTCAGAGGTTGTATCTCGCTTGGAGAGAAGCAATATGCCCCGAGATATTTTCTTCTCCTACGGAGTAATGCCTCACAGTAGGAGAGAATATGCATTGGGGTTTCGTCGTCCCACTCGCAGAATCTGCAGGTGCTATCTCTTTCAAGTCCTAGTTTTTTGAGGTGTGCTTTGAGTCTGCAGTGTCCTGTAAGGATTCCTGTCAGAACTCTTATATTCTTCCTATTAGTGCTAATAAAGGCTTTGAATCTCTGGGGGTTGAATTCCCCAAGGAGATCCTTGGCCTGCCTTAGTCCTGGTTGAATTTCCCAGTATCTGGTTCTTTCTGCCGCCTCTTCTTTTATTAAAATTTCTCGGATTATATGTGGTCCGATTCCACAGAAGGGTTCTGGACCTATGAAGGGTGTTCCTGCCGCTAGTTTCGCCAGTTTGTCGGCTTCTTCGTTGCCCTCGATACCCACATGCCCTGGTATCCAGTAAAGGGTAACTAATTCATTTAATTTGGCCACACATTCTTCTACCATCTTAGAGCATATTGTATGCGAGCTTAGTGCTCTGATGGCCGTCTGACTATCTATCATTATCGCTATTTCCTTGTTGCGATAGCTTCTTTTAAGGTTGACTTCAGTGCACCTTCAGTGCAATAGCGTGCACCTCTGCATGGAAGATACTGGTATGTGTTCCCATAGGTTCGGAGTATTTGGTTTTGGGCCCATATGCTCCGATCCCTGTACCTTCGGCTGTCCTGGAACCATCTGCATACCATTTGATGGCATGGTTTTCTATGTGGTAGTTGGTGTTTTCCCCTCTCCATTCCTCTTTGTTGCTCAACTCTGAAGTGAAGTTCCTTCTGAAGTTAAGTCTTTTGTCAACGTCATCCCGTGGGGCTAGCAGCCATGGGTTGTCCTTCGCTAAGGAGCTAAGGTGTTTAGTACCTATGATTGCTCCTGTCTCTGCTGTTTCTTTTCCAAGCCTGATTAATGTAGCCTTGGAAACCTTTTGTATCTTTAGGTGTAGTGGAGTTAGTTCCAGAAGCACCTCTAATGCTGCAGTGGGGCAGGTTCTCATGGCACCCGTAATACATACGCACGCCAATCTTTGTACCTTCCCCAGCTTCTTTTTCACCGTGGTGAGCTGTGTTCTACCAGCCCAAGCAATTGCCCCATAGGTGATGATAGGTCTTATCATCATGGTATACATCCATCTCAGTGTGTCTGGTCTACATCCCCAGCTCTTTCCTGAAATACGTTTGCATACCATTATGGCCATTGTCGCCTTGCTTATCACGTTGTCTAAGTGTTTGTTCCACAGGAGCTTACTGTCAATGGTGAGTCCCAGGTGTTTTACCTCTTGTTTTACATCTATTAATGCCCCATTTAACCAGATAGGATGCATATGTTCTAATTTTCTCCTATTGGTGAATGGTACCACTGTGGTTTTTCCCAGGTTGAGCCTGAGTCCCACAGACAGGCACCACTCATGGGTGATTCTTAGACCCCTTTGTAGTATATCACAGAGGGTTTCCTCAAATTTCCCTCTTACTATGAGGACAATGTCGTCCGCATACCCTTGGCATTTTATGCCCTTGCTGCTTAGTATTTCTAAGAGTTCGTCTACAACAAGGCTCCACATAAGAGGTGATAATACCCCTCCCTGTGGGCAGCCCCTCGTTGTTTTCATCGTGATGGTGTTGTTTCCCACCACGGTCTCCGCACTCCTAGCTCTAAGCATCTCGCACATCCACTTTGAGGTTGTGCGATCTACCCCTCTTCTTTCTAGTGCCTTTCTTACCGCCTCATGTGTGGTGTTGTCGAAAGCACCTTCGATGTCTAAGAAGGCGCATAGAGCTATTTCTTTATAGTCTAGTGCTTCTTCAATGATATTTTTCAGTTCATATAGAGCGGTTTCTGTAGATCTGCCCACTCTATATGCATGCTGGTTCCGGTGCAGAGGTATTCTCTTTAGAACCGTAGTTCTTATGTTGTTTTCTACTAACTTCTCCATTGTTTTCAACATGAAGGATGTTAGGCTAATAGGTCTGAGGGCTTTAGGCTGCGTGTGGTCAGTTTTACCCACCTTTGGTATAAATACCACCCTGGCCCTTCTCCATGCTCTCGGTATATACCCGAGTGCTAGGCTGCTTCTAAATATTCTTATTAGGTGCAGTAAGATTCCCTTTTTCCCTTTTTGCAATAAAGCTGGGATAATCTTGTCAACCCCGGCTGATTTATATGGTTGGAAACCCTCAATAGCCCAGCTTATTCTCTGCTCAGAGCAGATGATTGAGGCCTGCTTCCAGTCAGCCGAGGTTGGTTTTGTGATGTTCTCACTTTTGTCCTGTTCCGTCATTGGATGGCTACCAGGAAAGTGAGTTTCTAAAAGGAGAAGAGTTCTCTCCTCTTCACTTTTGGTACAACTGCCATCCGATCTTTTCAGCGTACACTGCATGTCGGTACTGTTCTTAGCCAGTGCTTTGTGCAGTCTCGCCGCGGTCGGTGTGTTCGAGATGCTTTCACAGAATGCCCTAAAGCTATTCCGTTTCGCTTCTCTTATTTCGAGGTTATAATTGGTGAGCTCCCTTTTATAATCCTCCCACTGACCTGTTCTTTTGGCCCTATTTAATAGTCTTCTCACGCTGCTTCTTAATTCTGATAGAGTCCTATTCCACCATGGAACATCAACGTTATTTTGTTTTTCCTTTAGAGGGCAGCTCTCTTCATAGGCGTTGATTATAGCTCCATTTAGTTCTTCTACTGCAAGTTCGAGTTCACGGTAATTTTTTGCCACCTGTTTCACTTTCACTTGTTCTAAATTACACTTTAAATAGGTGTCATATTTTACCCAATCGGTTTTCCTTGGGTTTCTTATGGAGATAGCTTTTTCACTCATCCCCTCAAGATCGAACCTTATAATACTGTGATCCGACATTGAGGGTTCACTAGAGACTCTCCAATTTTTTACTACATTTTTAACCTCTGGACTCCCGAAAGTAATGTCCAGGACTTCTTCCCGGATCCTGTTAGTAAAAGTGGGTGTACTCCCCACATTAAATATTTCTAAGTTGTCTTTAATTAGGAATTCTAATAAGCACTCACCTCTTTTGTTGCTTCCCCATACTCGGTTGTGAGCGTTTGCATCACATCCTACGATTATGGGTGTTCGTTCCCTCCTACAGTATCTGACCAGTCTCTGAACTTCTTCTGGTGGTGGGTGTTTCCCATCCCCCTCAAAATAAGCAGAGGCAACGATGAGTTCTCGCTGTTTGTTGTTTCTTAAGTCCACCGAGATTTTAATGGGGACTAGGTCTCTGGTCGCATATTCTGTAAGTAAAATATAATTAATACTCTTCTTTATGAGAATGCAGGCTCTTGGTTTGTCCTGCCTTACATCATAAATTACTTACTTTATCTGTCCCCTAAAGAGCCAGGGTTCTTGGATAAGCACTAGCCCAAGTTGTTGTCTTGTGAATGCCCTCGCTATGACGGCAGATGCAGCTTTAGCGTGGTGGACATTCACTTGGGCCACCCTAGTGCTTCCCTCTTTGCCTATTATGGCAAGGTCTTTGCGTTGTGAGGTGGAAGTGCACCTTTCACCAACGCGCTCTCTTCTTCTGGCAATATTGCCCTTGCTGGAGGGAGGAGATGCAGAGGAGTTATGTCAAATTCCTCCTCGACTTCCGTCTCCGACTCCGCCTTCCTGTCGAGCGGAGGAGTGACTACCTCCTCAGCCGATGTCTTCGCACCTTTCTCAGTTGGGATAGGAGGATACGCTCCCTTCCCTTTATCCTTTCTAAGTCCGCGGACGTCTACCTTGCCAAATCTATAGCAAAGAGTGTATCCCCCTTTGATGATAGCGTCTACGGACTTTTGGTCCATCCCAATCTTTAGGATCATTCCATTCGCTTCATTCCTGCTGGAGAGAATCTTCCATTCCTTTGTTTCCAGCCCGGAATTCTGCGCGTCTAGAAGTGCCACTACTTTATTAGGCTCTTGGCCTGAGCTTCTGGGTAGGTAGATAGTCACGATGTGAGGTCTCGGAATATCATCCCCTACCCTGGTGCTGAGTTTGACACCCTTCCAGCTGGCTAGCTCAGGAGTTCTTTCCCTAAGCCAACTAGCTGTGTCACTGTTCTCGCAGTCTATGAGCAGCATACCCGGTTTGAAGTGAATACCTTCAAACCGGAGTTTAATCTGCCAGCCCTGTGATACCTCCTCAATGATTGCCTCCTCCAGGTCCTCTGTGGTAAGGCTTTCGTGAGGATAATTGGCCGGGAGGACTGCTATCCTCACGGCTTTCACAACGCCGGCGTAGCTGGAGCCTGGGATTGCTCTCGCTCCTTCGCTACTCGGCCCTGCAGGGCCTTTCATCGGCGGTGTATTCTGTTTTGCCTTTTTGGCAACTCTACTATCCAGAATTAAGTTAGAGGAGGATTCTCCTCTTCCTATTTTTTGGACGATGGTTGGTTGGTTATCAACCTTTCTCTCATCCGTTTTCTTCCTAGCTTCTTCAGGTGATAATCCCTGAGCTAAGAAACGGAGGTACCATCTTACTCCCGCCCCACTGAGGCCTCTTCTCAGCGGGTCATCCAGTCCACCTGGTTGGCCAAGTGCTGGGAGCATCGGCACCTTGCGGCACCGTTTTGCCCCACAGTCTTTAGTACCTCTTGCGCAGGAGGTTTAAATTCTCCTAACTTAGAGGTGCTTGGTTTGGGAGTACTGGTGACTGTAGGAGTACCCTTTCGGACACCCTTAGCCACTGGCTCCCTTCTAGAAACTCCAGGCTTAGGATCATCATGGCGGAGGATTTGCTCCACTCGATCGAAAGCCTGTGTAGCGGTGACATCCCGCATATTTTTCATTTTTTTGAATTTTTTCTTTTCCATGTGTATCCCACGAAAAGCACGGGAAAGTAGGTCCACCATGAGAGAGCCCTGCATACCATGGTAAGGCCAAATACTCTCTGAGGTCGCCAGGTATCAGAGAGGCTCCGTTTACGATAGTCGGTATACCCCCGGACTACCAACCAGTCCACTGGGCACGGGTCGCATAACACCTTTGGCTTAGGGGGGGTAGTTCTTGGTACGTTGCTCAGGCCATCCTGCAGGTTGGGCCTGCTGGCTGGTCCTCACAACTTAAGCCCCCACACCGCGTCAAGGTGCCTACCGTCGTGGGAGATAAACTGTGTAAATCTGGTCTCATAAATATAATTTTGTCAATTTAATTGTTAAATTTGATTAGTTTCGACTTAACTCCGATATTTAAAAAAAAAATAGTAGTATTTCTTAAGTTGTCCAAAAAATTCTTTTTTCTTCCTATAGTAATTGCCAAAGTAACATATGTGTAAGTTTACCAGGTTATTTACGCACCAAAATTGCCGCGGAAATTTCCCAGGTTTGTGTATTGGAGTTTCCATAGGAATTTTGACAGTTCATTTACGAGGTGGGAAAATTATGCAGTTTGCACGATTATGTTCTATAGTGAAGGCTTTAAAGTAAATTAAAGTCGTTTATATGAAATCTTGCCAGATTGCTTGTACTAGCAACATGTACTTTGCTTGATGTATGAGATGACACTAAAAATTGTATCATTAGATTCACTTGCATCTACGTGAATATAAAACTGGTGAGTTGAATGAAATTCTGATATATTTTCCAAAATATCTTTTTTGACATGATTTAGGAATAGGAATAAGGTATAAAGCGGACTAAATAGGACCAGGAGTTCATTAATGTTAATCCGAATGGTAGTATTACCTTTCGTTTCATCTGGTATTGCAGTTGGGAAATATGGTTGTCCTGAATGGCATAGTAATCTTTTTCCTATATCGAGAAACCAATAAAATTTTACACAATAATAAACGTATTATTTTTAGAGGAAATATTGAAAATAAAATTAATGGCCAATTTTAATCCATAAAAATTTTGAATTCATATAAATTAGATATGAATTACAATAATAAATATTCTTCGAAATGATATATTCAAAAATCCTTCAGGCTTTGATTCCCTTCCATTTTATTAAACAAATATTGATTATAATCGAAACCAATAATGCCCATGTTGCGTCCTTTCATAAAACACCAACCGAAAAACACATCCATATTTAATGTTCCATGTTCCATTATTTTCTGGGAGGTTTTGGTTGATAATGTTGTTTTTTTTTGTTAATTATTTCCGATACAAAACTTTTAATCTCGACATTAATTAGCAAATATATATCGGTTTGGTCGGAAATGATTTATAATTCACCATTTAAATCAATTCTCATTTCCACAAAGCCATTAAAATTGATATATATGTTTCCGACAATATTCTTCTTTTTCGCACATTATGGAAACACATTTGATCTTGGGGTGTATTTGATTTAAAGATTTACTTATCTCATGTAAATTATTAAATCTGATCAACTAAAATTTTATATCCACAAAGTGCAAGAATTAAAATTACTAATTTAAAAATATATTTAATTTCTAAACGATGTCCTTTATTATTTCAATTATTTTGCCCCAGCAATTGTGATAAAGGAAAAATTGCATTAAAGCATTACAGACTTTATTTAAGAGCGTTTATATGTTAATAAACTTTCTTTCAATTTTCCTGACTTGCAGTTTCTTTTTTATAAAACTGATAGAAAAGTTTCTGTGACTACGAAATACGAACTCATCATGACTTTATAGTTTTGGAAAATAATTTTTTCAATAAAACATGAATTTTACTAAAATGAATTTAATAAAAAAGAAAATACCAAGAATTGGTTAACATGATGACTTTTAAGGTCAATAAACGCTTAATAATAAAGTTGAAAAGCTAAATAAATTTCCATTTTCCATTTTCAATTAAAAATTACTTTAATAATCTTATTTAAAATTACAATTTGTGTGATAAAAGCGCTATTAAATATATGTAATTATCCCAATTACATATGGAAATTGGAAAAACGTTCTTCTTTCACGTAATTACATATTCCCGCTTTTTTTGTACAATAAAAGGTGTCTCTTATGGTTTCTTTGAAAGTAAAATTTAAAATCTTGGTATGAAAAAGTAATCACACTCTGTTAATTAATCGAATTTGTTAAAAAGATCTAATTAATGAGAAGAGATCAAGTACAATATACAGGAACCGTCTATATGAAACTCTCCCTGGAATCATAATAAGCTATGTGTGTTAATTCTTATATTCGAGGGAGATTGGATCCCTCCTAGTTGCCTTTGAAATCAATTTGAAACCTAAATATAGGCAAATTTCGTATCAACATTTTGGTGTTCAATTCGGAACATGAAACAACAGACGTCACATCTGGTAGAACATTTCCCAGCAGACAGTAATTTCCAAAATATGCGTTCTATATTTATTATTTATTTACTAAAATTATTAAATTTGATAACAAATTTAAACTTCTTTAAAAAATAAGTTCGGTTATTATATCTTCGATCCGGAATTGAAGCAGTTAATAGGATCAATAGAGTTTAATAATAATATTCAGCCAATATCGTTGAAAATGGTAAATTCCACGTTACCAGAAATCCCCAGAATATACCAGAGATTTTATCATAAAGTCCTGTTTTTCGATGATTCTTTTTTTTTTCATAATGTATACATAGTCTGACAAGGAAGCTTACAAGTGGATTTAGTATATACAGTGATGCAGACATGGTGAATTGGTATTCAACTTTAGTCTTCACGTATGATTCAAATAAGGGCGTCCATATATGTAAAAATATAGTAATTGTACACACTCAGTTTATTATTTCTTTTTAGATGCGAAATCTGAAAATTTCCATAAAGTTTATCTGAAATATTCACCTTAAATTTAAAAATATTTTCGATATTACAATTATATCACTATGGAATTGTTTGAGACACCAAAATACATTCCACCTACCATAAAATTACCAAATATTGAACGAGTAAAGGCGGCATATCATATTTCGAGGTGAAATAGAATGCATTTTCGATATGAATCCCATGAGATTTCGCTTATATCCTATCCTATTACAAATTTGAAATTTGAATATTCAAGGAGATCACATATAAAATTTCCGCTTATTTTTAGCCACTTTTTTAAAAATGTATTTTAGGTGATAGGTCAACGATGAAGTCTGTTAGTTCTCAGATAATGAATGTAAAATGTAAAAATTTATTTTTGTTTTGTAAAATGATATCAACTCGTTCTCTATTGGATGTATTTATCCTTTTAAATTCGAAAAAATTCAGAATAGAATTTTATCATAACTAAAACACAACTTTAACTCTTTTTTTATATTAAAGTTTAATATAAAATTTAATATAAACTTTCAGTTTTATAATTGCTTTTACGGTTCTAAATCTTCTTTATAACAAAATTCTGTTCCCATATACGATAGTTTGACTACGAATCAAGTTCAAGTCACATATTTTTCCAGATCATAGAAAATACTCATTTCTAGAAAGTTATTTATACAAACTTCAATAAAGAAGTTTTGATCTTTGAGTAAATCTACTTACATAAAACTGTATTCTTTGGTAAATTTCACATAGTAAGCAAGCCCGTAACTAGTATGAATTATGGTGTATCGTTATATAATTGTATGCTTTGTTTTTTTTGTGTAGAAAAATACTGACAACGATACACCACGTTTTACAACGATAAGAGAATACCCACAATATGTATGAAGGGAACTGTTTCAACAATAAAGTAGTCTTATCGCAGGCTTACAAAATATTATGCATAATAACTGTCCTGTACAATTTGTTGTTTATTTCGTCATAATATATGAAATTCAGTTTATTCATTTTAAATAAATATTTGGAAAATAATTTTACATAAAAGTCAATTAATTAAAAAAATCATAATTTTTTCTGTTATATCTCAAAATTTCATAAATATACGAAAACTATGGAAATATTTGGCTATATATATACTCCAGTAGCTATAAGATTTGCATTGCTGAGCGTATATGACCTCTGTATACCAAGTTTAAAAATTTGAATTGACTCCAGCGATAAAGCAGTGGGATATGCAACTTTGCCGTATGCCCTGATGTCTACCAAGAAAATCTCGATAACATTGTTTAAGGTCATAATCATGCCCGATGTATATCACCATATAAAATTTCATTTAGTTAACGATAGGACAGGCAGAAAGACAGAAGGGCTGCGGCTTCTAATATATATAAATTTTACCAATAGATGTTCGAAATGAAACGCATCTCAAAAAACTTAAGTTGAGTATGTCTTTGCTATAGTATTGAATTTTATATGAAAAATTCAAAAGAAAATTCGATTGAGATTTTTTTAAAAATATATTTTCTTTTAAATAAAAATAAAAAAATTGACATGAAGAAAACATTAGATAAAGGAAAAGAAAACAACTCAACATAAATTTAATATCCTGTTCTTGGGAATCCCATAAAGGAACAAATCGGCTTCCTGTTTACAACTAACAAACATCCGTCTTAGAAGCTACAAGAGATGGGTTTCTGTTCCGGATGTTGTTAAAAATCTTCAAAATCACAAATAAAAATATTTCCTTTTTTTCTACAACGCTATTCATTTCAATATTAAAATATACTAAAGGTATCTTGAATTTTTCAGGAATTTTAAAATACATTTTTATGGCAAAAAACAAAACATCTTATTTTCCACAAGATTTTAGATAATTTGAATTAATAATTTATTTCCACGTTTTTATGATATTGTCTTTTTTGTCCTTCTATACAGTCTTTAAATGAATACGAATTTCTTTCATCATGTTGATATTATTGCAATCAAATGTCCTTTCAATATGAGAATCCAACTTAAGGATCAGTTTTTATATCATTTAACAATCAAAATGAGACAATGAAAAGGTATTTTTTAAAGGATATTCACACCAATGAAAGAGGTGTATAAATTTACGGAGCTTACAACTGTCATGTACGAACTGAATGGTGTCTTTTCGACCAATTTAAAAAGATATTACTTTCAGGGTTCTTATTTCAATAATTATTTTATTTGTTTCTATTAAACGAAACGATGAAGAAACTATACAACTTAATTAAATACAGCGTAAGTAAATCTCTAACCACTTTAATTTTAAAATGCAACATCATTCTCTTTAGAAAAAGGATAAAACATTGAACGACATAAAAAAAACTTTATCCACTTAAATTTTTTAAAACTACATACTTTAATATTAGTTCACCAAAAAAGAAGGATTTACTTTTGCACTTTCTTATACTTTGACCAATTTGGCATTTTGGTAGGATTTTTTAGTAACTTTCCATTTTTTAAACTTTGTAAGAAAATTCAACTTGAAAAGTTACGTATAAGAAAGATTTGTTATATAAAAAAAAGTTTCTTTATTTTCTTTACTTTACTACTTAGTTCTTACCATAGTTCTGTTGCTTTTCGTATTTTGTTACTTTTTTCAGTTAAGAGCACTTCCTCGGGCTGAAATAAGAACCGAATGTACTGAAAGCGCATACAAATTTTATAAAGAAGATAATTTCATTTCATCCCTTTATATGTGCCACCCACAAAATATACTACTATATAAATAGAAGTAGGATATGAACTCAGATAAGAAGGAAAAAATGTATACAAAGTTATAAAGGATATTCCTCTAACGGTATAGTAAAGGATATACGACAAACATGATGACACGTCTATTTTGAAACGGATTTTTCCAAACAGTAATTCCAGTTGCTGTATCATGAATACAGACTTTTTATCTAAGTGATTAGATGACCAATTTATTGAATTAAATTTTCTACACATATAAGATCAAAACAGGATACAAATCGCATAGACAATGGCCAATCATGTTGCATTAAAAGCATTTTTTTCTATGTGATGCTTTTAAATTGAAACTTTCATTAAATCAAAGAGATTTATAAGTATTTATTCGATTAAATTTTCATTTAAATTGAAAGATTTATTTTATTGTATATATTTTATATTGGTTTCCTTTTTTTTTACTATTTTGTATATAAATTAAATAATTTAAGAAAAGAAATTTTTTTGAAACATGTGTCTAGCAAAATGTATCTTGAAACATACATCTTGCATCTTGCATACTGCATCTTATATTTTGCCTCCAACTCCAAACATTTTATCATGTTCTTTTGATGGAAAGGAATTTTCAGCTAGTATCTGTTTAGCTGGCGAGTAGACTGGTTGTATGTTATTATGATTTTTCGCCGAGTTGTTTTGATATTATTCTTGGTTAATTGGTGTAGTCTGGTTTTGTGTGAATAAAAATTTTTAAAGTTTCTAGCAATATTTTCTGATATATGGATTGGCAAAAAATTATTGATGAAGACTCAAGGTTCGCCTGAATCCAAAGTCTACAAATATACTGTACAAGTATATAAAAAAACTAATTTATTCAATCTTCAAAGAACTTTGTGACGTTTCACAAGATAAAAAACATTCTGGCTATATAAATTTAAGACCACCATTTATGATTCCTTTTAAATCAAAATTTTGTCAATCCTTCGAAGCATAGATAACTCAGAAGATCACATCCCCTTGCAAGAAAAAAGTCCCCTGTTTTTCATTCAACTTAATCAAATACCTCCGGGTTCAATTTTGTATCAAATTTGAAGAATTTAAACAAACTTTTAAGGAAATATCCGGTTTTGTTTGAAAATTTAGTTGTATTTTCTTTTTATTTTTCTTTTTTTTATTTTCAGATGGGATGGATCTGTTTGACTTCATTCCGTTCACAAATTTTTCGAAAGGATAACCGAATTCAGTTAAAGGACTCAAACTGGAAACCTTTTCATTGACACGTTATGTTAAGGAAAATAAGCCTAATTTGAATTTTCTACCCTATTTTGATAAGTACTTTTATGACAAATTTACAATTAACATCCTTTTTTTTTCTTCTTATTGAAGAATATTATTCCTTTTGGGCAAATTTTGGATAAGGCATGAAGCCATGAAAGGGTTTATTGATTTTTTTTTCGGTGGCTTCTTGAATTTGTTATTAAAATAGAACAGTTGAATATCTGTACAAAATTGAATTTCAGAATAACTAAAATTCGTATTAGAAAAAGTTATTTGATAATTTCCAGTAAAACCAATCATTTAAGTTTTAATTCAAATTTTAATGTACTTAAAATTGGAGGACTAAATTCGGGAGTAATTGAGTTTGATTATTTTTAGACTAGAAAAAAAAAGCAGATATTGCCCGAAAAATTGTTTTTTTCTACTAAATAATTTCAACAATTTTCTTTCGCTGGTCCTCATTAATTTTTTCCAGTTCTAGAATACGAAATTAAAATTTATACCATTTCTCTGTAAAAAACGAGTATAAAACAACCACAACCAAAAATGGTATAAAATTCGCTCGTGTTTTGTTCAAATTTTTTTTGGGAAAGTTGTTTATCTTCTAACTTTGGTCCTTAATTTTTAATTGAGTGCACAACAGGTAAATTCAGCATAATTTCCACCACATGCCGTTATAAAAAATCTGAACATAAATTTCAATTAATGTTCGCGAGGGGAAACAAACCAGAAGAATTAGTAATCGTAAAATGGAAAATAAAAGGAAAATCGTTTACAATTTTGGCAAGTGTAGAAAAAAGGTTGATGGAAATTTCTAAAATTATTGATGAGCGATTTATAAGGAAATTTCCCTTTTTCTTTTTGGAGCTCATTAATTACGGTCGAGTAAATTTCAAAATTGTTTTATCGAGACTTTTTCTTCCGATAAAATTACTTTGAATTGTAGAAGAAGTTTTAGGGATTTTCACAGAAAATTTGGTTGTTTCTTGATTGTTAAAATTATATGAAATTCAATTTGAACTTGAAATTAATTTTGTCTAACAATTAGAAATGAGACAAACCATATAAAAAGTAAATTCAAATACAAGAAAGGAATAGATTTTGCAGTTTGAATTGGGTTTCGGTTGTACATATTCCCAATTTATAGTTGAAGATATAAGGTGAATTTTTTACACTGCCCTGTTCGGGATTGAAAAGTGAAAAAAAAGACGTCAAAGAAATGAGACAAGAAAAGGCTTAAATTTTGAAATTAAACATCGAAAACAAACAAGAAAATCAGAATTTTTTGAAGGTAAGAAAAACAAATTAAGAAAATGTAATTTTATAAAAAGTATGAGTCGATTTGATAGGTTTGTGTTTTTTATATATTCAAACAAAAATTGTCATTACGGGGACAGCATTCAAATATGAAAAAGCATAGAACAAAGCAAGCTACACCAACTGAAACTGAGTGTAGAAATTGATGTTGCATTAAATAGAGAATTTTGGTCTATTCTGAAATAACTAGTGTTCATATTTAAAAATCGTAAATTTAAATAAGTGACTCTCTAAGTACACTCTTCACGTGATTACTAACAATTATGACTGCACTCAATATCATGAATTTTCTATCCATTTCCGTAAATTTTACCCTCTTTTCCACATAACATAGTAAATATTCTTTAGAAAATCTCCCATTCAGACTAGGTAACAGAAATCAAATCACTTCCATTGAAAAAAAAGAGGAAATGTTACCCCAAAAAGGGAAATACTATATATGAATTTCATTTTGGAAAGTGTGAAGTACAGACTCCATCAATAAAGAACGCAATTCAAAGAAGGTTTTCATTAACAATGGTTGAGTTTTGTACACAAGGGAAAGGTTTTTTTTTTCGTTAATCCTTAAAAATTGTAAACAATAATAATAAGCCTTTACTCCTACTATTGAATTCTATTTTTTTTTCTTCCTGAAATCTAGAAAAATGTATGATAATCAAGATAAATGAATGCATCAACAGATATTTTCAATACCTTTACATATATAAGAATCTGAATAATAGAAGAAAAGTTATATCATTTTTATCGTTGGATACGCATTTAATATACGTTTTTCTACCGGTTTTCACTTGAACAAGTTCTATGAGTTAAAACTCATCAACAGTGATTTAAAAAAAGGAAAATGAAATATACAAAAGCTTATTTATTTCGCCCGAACGAGTACAGTAATAATTAAATGAAATTCTGTAACGTTTTAAAAATGAGAATATCCAAATTTGTGAAGCATCCCGGTTTCTCCTATCTCTGAAAAAAAAGGAAAAAAAAGAAAGAAAAAAATTCTATTAAAAAACTTATCTCATATCATGTATATTAAGACGCTTCCTTATTAAGTCCTTAAGCAAACAAAATGAATTCTATTAAAGTTAGGTTTTTGGGAGAATAAAAAAATCAAATTTCTTCTTTTTTCGGATATTCACCAAAAAAATGGGGAAAATTTTAAAAGGAATAAAATGGGAACATTTCGAAGGGTAATCGGGATGAAGAATTCCTATTTACTATTTAGAATTAACGTTCAACGTGTGTGTGCAGGGATGCTTCTTTATTTTATTCCAGGATATACAAAATTTTCATTTTCACTTCAGTTTTCTTTTTTATCATTAACACTTGAGCGGTGCAAATGAAAAATTAAAATGATGTAAAAAATAAAAAGGGTTCAGTCTAAAATGTTTGATGAAAATACATGAGAAAAAGTGGTACTTAAGTTTAACACTCTCTCTAGACTATAATTTCTTATCATTTTCCCTTTTCCAAGATGGAACTATACATGCTTTTCGTCTAAAATGTTTTCACTGGTCGCAACAAGATTCCTATTCTGGTAATTAAATTTAATACAAAAACCAGTTAAGAAGTGTAAAAAGTATTAAAGTTTATTCTTTTCCTCTTTTTTTTGGTAGAATTTTATACAACAATTTAAAATGAAATAGTTCTTTAAATATACTTAAAATATTTTCTCATTTAAAAATATGTACTATAATACTGAATTTATTCTGGTGTGAAACTTTCAGGTCAGAATTACATGTAGATCCTTTTTTATGAGACCTTAATCTACTTTAGGGTATTAAATGGGATTGTACCAACGAGATATACAGTTCCTCAGAGTATATTTCGGACATTTACTTATATTGAATATATTATATGAGGATGTGGATTACCATTCTCAAAGCTTTCGGAATTAAGAATCTATTTTCATCTTAAGGTGTATGCTGGCATATTATTATACATTGTCGAATCAGGTATAATCCTGATATCATATATAGAAAAAGAATATATAGAATAAGTTGGTCTTTTTTTTTTGTTGTGGGTAAATTGAAAACGATCTGAATCTAGAAAACTTTTCTTGGATTAATCTCAGAGGAGTTATTAAAATGATAAAAATTAATTATATACACATCCTTAAATTCATTTTCTTTTGTGTTATCCTTGTTAATTATTTGTGTTCTACATATTTATACTTTCTGAATGGAACAATATCATGTTTCCTCCCTCAATTATCTTCACAAAGTTACGATTACAAGGTAGATTGAATTCATCTGAGATTAGCTACTGAAATATGACAAGAATATTAAAATTCTGAATAAAGCAAAATTTTCTTCATATGTCATAATTTCAACAAATTAATATCTGCATTAGACAGGTTTGTTATACTCATGCGTTTGCATATACGTGCATGACCAACGTTAATTCTATAAAATTTAATATTATATGACATGGATGGAACAAACTGTGATTAAAGCATGGTAGTTTCTATACCAAAAATGGTGGTAAATACAAATTATGAGATTACGAACAGTTGTAAAACTAATTTCATTCAGGAACTACGAGTAGTTTGGTCTTCGGAAGCAGTCTTATATATGATGTAATATCAATCATAAAATGAAGATCTAAAACTAGTAATATAGAAAACCTTGATTATGTAGTTTTCCATGAAAATTGCACCTGAGGCATTTATAACCTTTTATATATTATTAGAACGTATATAAAACATAAATAAAAAATATGAAATTATTAATAGTTCATTCTAAAAACTAATTTACATCGACATGTTCACATCACTGATTTGCTTTCTGGACAATCACTGTCCAAAATTATTTTCAAAATCATGGGAAAGGAAACTATTCAAATCAAATTTACCTGTTTAAAAATAAACTAAGCAATTTGTTATTCTACAGTGCTTTAAGTTTTCCTTTTAGTTTATGGAACTCTGCAGAATATCTCCAACAAATCTTAAGCGACCATCAACGACAAAATTTTTCATTTTTCTTTTGCTTCGAAGTTTTCCACAATTTCGACTGTTTTTC
The DNA here is from genome assembly GCA_963422695.1 of Xylophagus ater. Taxonomy (NCBI): domain Eukaryota; kingdom Metazoa; phylum Arthropoda; class Insecta; order Diptera; family Xylophagidae; genus Xylophagus; species Xylophagus ater. Next base: position 5,428,936 of record OY730486.1, on the reverse strand, counting down.
TTGAAAGATGATGAAAAGTTTTGATACTGAATACAAAAACAAATCCGTTTCGGGATGCAATTTTATTATTTTGTATATAAATATTTTATTTTTCCAGTATCAATTTTTCACCAGATTCCGACAAAATTTCCAAGTAATCAATGTCAATTATGTTGCGGTTCTCTCTATTTTTTAGATTGTTATTACAATCACTGTACCCAATAAAGAAACAATTTATAAAACTATAGGAATGGAAAAGTTATTTTCATTTTCATTTTTTTTAAAGAAAATATGTTAAACTTTATCAAAGCAAAATCTCAATCGATATGAAACTTTTGGTAGGAAAAACTATCGAAAATTTAACATATCCGAAGTTTAATTCAGAAAAGCTGTGATGAAACTTTTAATTTTTCTTTTTTTGTCAAACATTTGTTGAAAATTTTGGCTTTTTTTTATAAAGTTTTAGTATCAATGGTAAACAGTTTGACTTGTATTATTTGAAAATCAGATCCATTGCAGTTTTAACCAGAAAAAGTGTATAATGGAAGTTTTTATAATTTCTGACAAAACAGAACAATATACATTTAGAAGGAACTAGCGATTTTCTAGGTTCACCGCAGACAAAGTATCGGATTTGCTGAAAATTAATTCGTATTGCTGGTAAATATCGAAAAGGATTTGTTATACATATATCAAAAATGGAAATATTTCTATTTCAATCACTATCCTTTCCTTTTGGATTAAATTTACCATTTTTTTAATTCTTCTAACAATTTTTGCTTGAAAATTCGATAATTCGATAATTTTTATCTTATGGTCAAATTGTTATATTAACTTCGTCTATATTAAATCTAGAAATACTAAGAAAATCCCAGGAATAAGAAGAAAATATTCATATTTAAATCTTAAATCAATTGCAAAGAATTTTTCCATTATGGTTGAATAGATTTTTCCTTTAAAAAAACTATATTTATATCGAATTTTGTTGAAATAATTTTAGCGAGAATTTTCTTTCTGGATTGAAAATTCGATATAGAAGTTTTCGAGTAATTTATTTCTTTAATTTGAAATTTTCCTTATAAGAAAAGCTTTTTATACCTATATTATATTTTCTTTAAAATATAATTTTAATTGGTAATTTGAATTAGTATTTTAATTTGTACAGAATTCTCTAAAATCCTTTAAGCTCTTCGAATTAAAATTATTTATTTCTACTTTAAATGCTATATTTCGAAAGTAATTGCGTAAAATAAAAAAATTTTGTTAAGTGTTTTGTACATAATATTTATCCGAAAAGCTATAGGAAAATAAGAGTATCTCATCGAGATAAAATTCCATGAATTTTCATATCTATTTTGTACTTGTTTTGTATCTAACTAATAGCAACTCGGAAAAACTTGAGTGAAAAATTACTATGCTTAATAGTTAGAAGTACGTACTTAATTCATTAAAATCTTGAAATGTTTTGAATCGAGCGATTCTTTTAATCAAAGATAATCGGATTATGAAAATATGTTATTTATCTAAAGTTATATGATGTATAATTTTTATTATGATTTTATAAAAACCTAAAAACAAACATATTCCATGAAGAAAATATCGATACAAATTTCTAGATTCTTAAATGCATTCATGACAATATTCCTTAAATCTCAATCTTCAAGTCCTTTTTGTATCATCTACAAAATTCCATCTAAAGGAAAACATAGACAAAATATTGGATCCCTAAAAAATTGTGAAAAGATATGAATAAAAGGAAGAAATGCATGGGCAATGATGAAGGTTTTGAAGTAAAACATCGATTTGAATACTTTTGAGTGGATGTTAAAGTACGACAGCAACCCTCTTTATATCGTGTTCTGAATTCATCGTTTACAAGTGGATCCATGGTGATGGTCTTCTAAAGATGATTCTATTTCTGAAATATGAAGGAAAAAGGAAACGAATTCATAACAGGATATAAAATGGGAAGAAATTCTAGTGAATGAAAAAAGAAAATCACAAAAAATAAAATGGAAAATTCCTTACTGATATATCAAATATTTTCTTAATATTATGTCTAATGTTTTCAGAGTAGTATATCGACATATCTTTTAAAAAATAATTCTTATACAAATGATTGTTTTAAATATTATTTATCAAAAACTAACTTATCTAAAATCGAGTGTTTATATTCTTTATTCTCATCCAAGTTATCCTAGAATATTTAACCAAAACTAAAACATACATTTGTGGTTTTCATGCTCTATTAGAAAGGTCTGTAGTTTCTTCACCTTTTTCTTGCAGATATACCACAAAACCTTCTTCATTTAAATATTATGAAAAGTGTTATACTATATATCTTCAATTTCATAAAGGACAAACTTTCCTATTTATTTATTTATTAATTTATTAATAAATTTTTTTCTTTTGGTATGACCTGTCGTCGCTTAAAAGCAATTTTCCAACTGTCAAATACAGTGTAGAAGGGTATATGTCGTAATTCTTTCCGGTGACATGGGTGGGTTGGTTTTCTAGAAAAGGTATATGAACAAATATATAAATACCCTGAAGATCGGTTTAACACTTACTATTTGAGTTATATTTTCGGAAAGGAATGTTATTAAACCTTTCATTTGTTGAATTTGTGGTTAGTTATTAAAATAATCATGACTTTTTTACCTAGAAGTTTCTCTAATTGGTTTTATAATAAAGTAAGTTTGTAAAAGCTTCAAACTAAAGTAAACTGTAATGTTTAGTGTTTTTGTATATGTAATCTTGGCACCTGTCCACCCTTAAAAAATGTTCAATATAGTGACAATAGTTCTGATAAAAATTACAGCTATGCCCTTTTCCAATGGCAGATCGTAAAATATTTGGAACATTCCCAAGAAAAAAATAAAGGCAATGATATTTTAAATGAAGATAATAATGCAGTAACACTTTATATTTTCCGCAATAGACTGAAGTTTTCCATTCCAATCTATATCTTATTTTTTTTTTTTATATAAAAGCTATAAAACCAACTTCCATATCCACCTTACTTATTTAAGAAATTTCTTCAAAATCTTTATACCAAATGCCTATTCGCTAAGTTTGCAAACAGTTCTTTAGGAAGTCTATGCAATAAATAACAGAAATTGTCTTTACTCCCTCTACATCCTTCCAGCAGATTGTAACATTAAGAGGCCAATCTACTATAAGGCTTATAGAGGAAAACACATATGTTGATATGGAATTAATGTGCGATTTACAGGCGCCAGACAAAATCATTTATGAAATCCTTATTTCAAATGTATATGACTTGGTTCTTAATAAGGATAACAACAGATAATATACCAGTATTATGGATGATTATAAGGCAACGTGTTAATGATTACTAATTGAGTATGATGTGTGTAATTTATTGTTCTAAATTTTATGATGTTAAAATATGTATGTAACATAATATTGTGTCGGACAAAATATTAAGACATAAATTATATAGCCGGAAAACTTATGTACTATTTCAGTATAATTCTAAGAATGTACTTAAACGATTTTTTATTTATTTACTGGAACTAAGTTTTCTCGACTAGGTGGAGGAATTGACATTAAAAGAAACTTCAAATTTTTCTCGCAACCCTCATAATACATTTAAGTTGTGATAAATAAAACTATCCACCATATAATTAATTTGAATATCAGAATGAATATCAGAAAGATATAACAAATCTAGCATCCAATAAGACAGAAACCATACTTCTTCCTCTGATATTTTAAGAAGTGGATGCTCAAGCTATAGACACAAAAACAAATAAGAACCAATAAACCAATGTCGTATATAATTGAAGAGGAATCTCTGACATCAAGATGAAAATAATGAAAAATATCGTTTGAATTTTCTGCTCCATCAAACGTGGAAATTGGAAGAGAAAACCATTTCAATCTGGTGTTATTTTATTTCTTTCTTATAATGACAACCAAATTATTGTATTTTTTTATTGTCTAGAAAATTTAAAGAAAAATATTTATTAGAATGAAAATTCAAGTCCTGTAAAATAATAACAATTCATTAATATTGGAAATAAAAGCAAATTAAATTCTAGAAGAAAAGTAATGAATTTTCCATTAAAATCTTTAAAATATTGTACGCAAAATTTCATGCAAAAAAAAAATCCGACCTCTTATGGAAACTAACTTTTCTTCAAATATTTCTTCAAGTTGAAAATTGAAATATGAAAAAACGCTTCAGTGGATTTTAATGGGTAACCGGGCAACCGTATCCCTAGTAAAAGACGAAAATTCCTGAGTAAATGTAGTACGCACTTGGGTTTCCCTTTTCAATCTTATAAACGATATTTCACTGAATGGAATGAAATTGTAAAAGGTTTTACGTATATAAAACGGAAAATAGGTACCTTACAATAAACACTTCAGAAAAATTAGTTCTTTTTATCCTAGAACGATTCTCTAAAGAAATGATTGAAGACGTTTGAATATTAAATTATATTCACAAGCATCTTTAATGTAAATAAGTAATTGCTTATTTTTAGAAAATACGTTAAAAACGTATAGTAATATGAATTTTGAAATTGTTGAAATCCTGTTTTGTAAGGTTTCTGCCACAAGTGGAAATATAAAAAAGGGAACATAACATCTTGGTCGTACTACATATTTAACCGATTTTGTATGATGAGTTTCTTTAGACTATCCTATTTTTTTTTAATAGTATTCATTGGTGAATTAAAATAAAGTTAAATATTGCTCTCCATAAATTTTCATGAACTTCACAAAACTTCATTCCATAAAGCATAACATACATATAACGAAAATAAAAAAAACATGGTTTCATTCCATAATTTATCCTCATTCTTCAGTTTAAAGGTTCCCATTGGATCGTCGAAAAAGCCGTAGGCGGCCAAGAAATCGATACAGCCAGTTTGTGTAACATGTGGATATTTAACCACTTTTTGAATGCAGTTGTAAGAGTCTGGTCTGGAATATTATCATCCATCCTTTTTTGGTCGAACATATTAAATATAAATGTATGTGTCATATAGTATAGTATAAGTGTGGAAGAGATGAGCATCGTGTTTTTTTGGGTAACACATGGTGCTAGTGATAAACTGTGAACTCATTTTTTTCATTAGAAATTTATAAGGATGTCAAATATTATATAGTTTTGTAATTTAGCGGTTCTATAGGAGTTCATTAATTTAGAAGAAAATGTAAAGCGAAATGACATTCAGTGATTAGCATATGTTTAATTTTCAATAAAGATTATTTGGAATTTAAAACGAAAATGTGATAAAGGATGGGAAATTCTTCCATTTCACACAAATATGATAAAAGAAGAACCAGAACAAATTTCAAATTAATATTCGTACGTGATTGTAATTTGAATTGAGTGCATTTGTCTAAACAATGTGCATTATGGGTGGTGATTTTTATCTGAATTGTTATCTTCCAATTTTAATGGAATTACATTTTGAATGAACATTTTTTTTGCTTTCAAATTATTATAGAATAAAACGGAAGATTATCCTGTAATTGTCTTCTAACCGATGGGATTTAGAGATCATAATAGTAGAACAAATTTTAATCAAATAAAATTTAGATACTTTATATAAGGAGGTAACATATGAATTAAAGGATTTGTAAGAGTTAAGGCTATTCATGGATTATGACATATTTTTAAATGACAACTATTGTGTTTGAGAGGGTTTGTGACAAGCTAAGATAATCAGCAAGTCATTTCTAATTCAACTGAAAATAAACAATTTTTTATTGTACTCAGAATGTCGATTTACGGGCCAACGAAACAGCATTCCAGTGAAATTTACTTTTTTATTTTAGCTTGTCTGGCATTGCTCCACATCCTCTATCTTGAAGAACAGCAGATATGGTTTGATGACTGCATTTCTTCGAAAGAGTAGCAATTCTTTCAGCGCGGAATCCGTGCTCTGTCGACATATAATCTACAGTCGTAATTATTATTATTATGACGAGGTTTAGAATAGGTTTATTGATAACGGAGAGTTACATAATCACAAAAATGGGAGTTTGCTATTACAAATAACACAGAGGAATTTTCATTGCAGTTATGAAAATGCTTTGATTGAAATCCATTCAATCGAAATATGAGCTCGAAAAAAAATATCATTATTAGAAAATTCAGTATCTAATTATTTTTATTCTGTGATCTGATTCTAATCCATCATGATATTAATTTATGTTTCGATAGATTTTCATTTCACTAATGAGAAAAAAATCAATCGAATTTTCTCGTTTATCAAAAGTTTTCTTTTTTCACACACAAAAAAGCAAAAATACATAGTAATCTGGTTCGGTTGGTTCCAGTAAGAATCTGATTAAAATTGTCTGATTAGGGAAGCTGTCAATATTCATGAGACCGAATGATAAGTATTGTGTTGAATGGACTAAATCAAAAATTTCTATCTACAAATCGACTTTTTGAATATTAAAATGAAAATTTTAACAATCAAAGAATATCGATAGTACTGAACTCGTATTTCCTAACGTTCTACATCTCGGATTTCTTAGCAGTCTACTTTTTCATATTTCATTCAAACGCACTGGTTTGCAATTTCTTTATATTATAGAAAGAATAGCTTTCCAATTTCTACAAGGATAATAAATGATTCACAGGTCCCATATCTAAGGGAGGATAATATTCCTGAATAGAAAAAAGGATATAATCAATGTTTAGTGTATTTTTTTTTTATGGAATATTAATATTTGCATGAATTCTTCGTTTAGAGAGAAAATAACTTCAATATCCAACAAATTCATTTGAAATTCCATTTTATGCAGTTTAATATTTGCCTGAATCGTGCTTTCTAGTTCTGTAATTATTTGCATCGTGTCTACAGCCTCGAACTAAAGATAATCCAATCAGTATCGATTCTTATTTGAAATGCACACAAAATTTTCGAATATCGCTTTTAATCCAGTGGTAATTATTTTGTTTTCATAACAAATATATAAAACAAGAGATTTTTTTTAAATGCGTGTGATTAGAGTTTTCCAATTAAAATTTCGAATAAATGAAATCGATATAAAATTTTGGTGAAATCGCTTTCAAAACCAGATAATTCCGTTGGATATCAAATGATATAAAAATTGTGAGAAATAGTTATTTTATCAGCATTAGGACACGAAGGGAATAAGTTCATGGATTACACCAGAACAGGTCGGAAATATTTTTATTCCACATTGTGTTGGGTGTCTATATGAAAACTTACAAGTTTTAATATCTTTGGAATTATAGTATAAGTCACACTGATTCCATTTCCATGTTTTAAAAGCAGTTTAGAGAACTTTTCAATAACTTTCTTTGTTCCAAAGATATAAAGCCCAGTGCTGCTTCCAATACTAAAACTAGAACAAAAGAGCGAGTTTTAATACTATTGACCTTATATATAAATGATTGTATATTTTAGGATGAAATTTTGTATAATAAGTACACAAAATTGAAGTCTTGAAGCTTTCGTAAAACTCTTGTCTATAATATCTTATTTTAATTTAATAAAATTCTCTAAACTTGAAAGGATATGTATTTTTGGAACATTTTATAACAATTTTATTTTTTCTAAACTCTTATTAAAGGAGTTTAGAATTGTGAACATTCTATCACATTTACGAAATTCTTTTTTCGTGACTTTTTATAAAAATTGCTTTAGAATGTATCCCTTAAGAAGATATAATACCAAAATATTAGTATCCGAAATCCCCAATAGGTTAATTTTTGGGTAGTATATCAAAAGAAATTCAATTCCATTTGGTAAATTTTTGTCATGATCGGTAACATGTTGACAAAAAGGAACCCCATAAAATTGTTCTCAAGAAAATAATACAACATCTTATAAGTTTCTTCTATGAAATTGGATCCATAAAAAGGTTTAAAGGTTGATCATAATCATCTAGTTTGAACGGATATTGATTCTGGTCGATTATTGGGTATATTTTAGAAGTACTTATGGTATATAGATAATCATTAAGGTTAGATATTAAGTGGATAATTACACCTTTTAACAACGTATGTTTTCAATGATCCTTTAAGGATAATACAATCATGTGCTGAGAAATCTTGTAATAATGGATCAAAAGGTCAAGTATAAATGGGCGAACGTGTGTAGTACGTATCATCTTTAAATATATTTAAGGGCATTGTACGTCATTTTGAAAAGTATATCTTTATTTCAGTGTTTTTTGATTTGAATTTGTAAATATGTATTTTACTAATGATTTCCATGGAAAGTTGCATTAAAATATTACATATAAATTATAGGCCCTTTTAACGGAAATTTATTTCTCCTAACTGAAATTTTATTTATCACAAATGAAGCATTTTTAGTAGTTATAGCAAAAGAAGGGACGAACTGTTCCGTTGGGACAACCCAAAAGCTTATTGCCATAAACAAAATTTTATGTTTTGAAAACTCAACTTAAGTTGTTTCAATAAAAGTCTATACTATAGAAACTCATTTCTAACAGTTGAAACTTCAGTTGCCGCAAGAAAAGTCCAGTTCTTATAACTCAAATTAGTGAATTTAAATTTTTTTTTAAATCGAAATATTTACTTATTATGAATAAAATTTAAGTTGGGACAACCGAGTTATATCGAATATATTAGTTAGGAATGCCGATGTAGTTCAGCTCTTTAAAAGTTCAGTTGGGAGAATTGAATTACCAAATCTTGTACGATATATGATCAACTAACGAACATTTTCATTATAATTCCATCAAACACTTATTTTTATTATTGAGATTGTTATTAAAACTTCCACTGGACAGCCAAATAAAATCATATATCGATTATTTTATGTATATTCTTCTGGAAATTTGTCCACCACCATCAAAATAGTTATATGCATCCTGTTTCATTTTATTTATATATTTTCAAATTTGTATGGACTTCTAAATATACTAAAAATTATCGTGTATAAATTTTTGTTTGAAAATTACAATTTTTAAATAATATTTCCTCTGATAAAACAAAATATTCGAATACTTACTGATATGATATTTGATTTTATTTCATATTCACCCATTTTTCTATACATACGAAAAAAATTGGTTTTGGGCTTCAATTTGATTTTATTTTCAGTTTCTGTGACAACATTTATTATGTGTCCAACAAAATTTTAGATATGATACAAATTTTGTCTCATATTAAGAATCAATTAAATCAATTTGAAAACAAGGGAAAACTTTATTGAAAACATCAAAGTCAAATGTTATGATAACAACAATTACTTTGAACACTAAATAAATTGAAGTAGTGCTAATTAAAATTCTTGTCATTACAGTAGATAAACATATCCTATTTCAATATATATCTTAGCGTTCAAGAAATAAAAGTTATTTCCAAAGTGTCGTCCATTTCTTTTCATGTAATTCCAAAAGTATTAATCCATATCGACTTCGGAAGTTTTTTATAATACAAACCTTCGAAATATCGATATTAAAATATTATTGTCTCGATGGGATTTTCGTCTAGATATCTTTATTTTGTATTACGTATCGAAACTATGTGTCCGGAATTTTAAAATTCAAATCAGAACATGTAAATATTTTTATTAGGATAAAAAATTGATATATGAAAACAAAACATTCCCAAGAAAATTTATATATATTTTATTTTGAGACGATGTAAATTTTGGTGAAAATATTCAAAGAATTTTCACTTCCGAAGTGAAAATATGATAAGCGCCAAAAATTTGCCAGCATTTTGGGCAAAAAATGGGAAAAACACCAATTTTCAACAGATTTTTACATTTCACACCTTTTTAAGTCTTATATATTTCAAAACATATCCTTCGAGGCTTGAAATAATAAATGAAAGGATGAATATTTGAAATATTTTATTTAAAACAAAACAAACAAGAAAAGGATTTAGATCGTATTTTATTATTTTGTACTTAGATCTCGGCATGGCTTCAATAAATACTATATTATATATATTTGAGAGAACAAAAGTGGAATAGAAAAGGATTTGTAAAGAAACTTATTAGGAATTTAAGAAGCTACGAAAACAGGGTTATTTATGTCGATTGTATATTTTCTTGAACAAAAATACATAAAGAAATTCTTTCTATTTTAATCAAGAACCAAGTTTTCGATTAGATCCTGTCTTGTATACACGAAAACTCAACCAGATTCGTAAAATATCATAATTTTCATTCGAACAAAAACATAAATCTTAATATCATCTTTCCTCTTTTCGGATATGGAAGTAAATTTCATTCAAGATGGAAAATACTTTTTTTGTGGTGGTAAAAGTTAAGAAATCATAGAGCTATATGAACGCTCGTGGTCATGAATTATGAGGTGAAGAATTGACGTAAAACTTAATAACAAAAAAAAGGAAAACTTTTCATCCTGTTTCTAGTTAAGTGGTTTTCATTTATATAAGAATGGCATATATACTAAAAAGAAATTCTGATAGATAGTCTTATAAGTTAAGAGGATAGACTATATAAGAACAAGGTAAAGTGCTTCTAACTAAAGCTAGATTGAAAAAGTATAGAAGGAAAAGTCAGCTGGAAATATTTTCATATTAATGAAAATGAAGTTTTATGATCTTCTCCTAGTTAATTTAAATGAAGTTATAATTAAAGTTTGTAATTTATATAATTGGAAATTGAACAGTTTTGACTTAGGAAGTCTTGAAAGATAAGAGTTTTAGAGATTGTTATCATTTTATGTATTTTTCCTGTAGTTTTCTTTACAAATTCAGAATAAAAATACTTTCTTTATTATCAAACAAGAACCATCTATTATTAAATTACAGTTCTATAACATAATTGTGTTCCGTCATCCACCGTCCTCCATTTGTTACACATTTCATTTCTAATCTAATCACTTAAATTGCAAGCCTGCAGTATAAGTGATAAGTCAAAAAAAGGGGTTCCAGCATCATCTTGAAATTGTTCATATCGTCTTGGGAGTGTCTGACAATAAAATTACAATTTCGTATTTATAAAAAATAAAAAAACCTCAAATATTATACAAAAAAATAATGTTTTATAGCACTTTAATATTCCTATAGTCATTCGTATTTTTGTCCTTTAAAAATGGGGTCTACAAAATTGTGATTGCAAATATATCAGAAGTCTTTCAAGATTTTTAGGGGTACAATAACATTTGAAAATTTCCAGATCAATTCATTGTAAACCCTAAAATAAAAACTAGTACAGTTAGTAAGTACTTCGTTAGAATATAGTTCCAAAAAAAAGGGAAGAATTGTATATGAAATACTTCTATTTTATTTCCCTTGGAAGTTTCTTCCATCTGTTAAAGAAAGTTTTTTTTTCGAAAACGTGTAATTACACGTACAAAACAAGATTAAAAGAAATACTTCAGAAGTCTCGAAGCCTGTTAAGATAGATACTGAGGCCAACTTTCCTAATCATTTATATGCAAAAAAGAAGTAGAACATGTTACATTGGAACTATTCTTTCTTCATTAGATACCTGTGCATTCTGTGTACTTCCTATATGCATAGAGAAAGTAGAAATTATAAACGACCTAAAATTTAAAATTTATGAAAAGCAAACAATTTTCTTCCGGAAAAGTATTTTTCCAAAGATTTATTCATCTGAAAATCTAAAAAAAGGCCTCTTTTTGAGAAAATATTCAAATCGAAAATATAAATAATTCCTAAAAAAAAAGTAAAATGATTGAATGGCAATTTGTTGAATTTGAATTTATTTTTCTTTTATATATAAGATAATCGGAAAATGGTTTTTCAATGTTTTCCGTGTAAATTTATGCGATGGGAAAAATGAGGTCATAATATTGAAAAATTATTTTTTCCTGAACTCAGGAAAATTTCCATTTAATGGTTTCCCATATATTTCTTTTCACGAAAAGAAAATTTTGAAATAAAAATTTATATCGATGAGTTTCCATAATATTAAATTAAATAAATTTAATAGAAAACAAATGGCAAGCGTTTTTGACTTCAAAATAATTAACAACATTTTATTGTATCGTAAAATTTCATTACATACACTAACATATTCAAAAAAAAACAAATTGAAGTTTTTACCACAAAATTTTCCAACAATTTACCATCTAACTCCTTTTCATTTTGCTTATACTTATATGTAAAGAAAGGGTTTAGGAAGTCATTTCCCACAAAATTTTCATTGTGATCTACTCTACACCAAACTTTGGTGATATTCTTCGTTTGAGATGTTTGCATAAAATGTGGTGAAACCCGATGAAGTCATAATGGAAAATCCTGAAAAATGCATGAAATTCAACAATTGGTTTTAACAAAAACGAATAAAATTGGTTTGTAAACTATTGTAACACACATTTCATCACTTTAACCAAAGATATGAATAAAGAGAAGATGTGGAAAGTTTATAAACGCTTTTATTTAACATAAGTAATTTAACATACATTAGGTTTTATGGAAAGAGCTCACAGCTCCTAAAAGTTCTTTCCATACGATCTAATGTAGTTCACTCATGTTAAATGAAAGCTATTTAGAATTTGACATATCTGTACTCATTTACATCTTTGCACATAACACACCTAAACATATTTGTATGACCTATGGTAGATACTTATTTAATTTTGTCCCTACATTTGTAATGCATAGCAGTAATCAGCGGACAAGGATTTTAAGGCTACAGATGTGTAGAGAATCACGAAGGCTATAGGGATTTCTGCATGTCCGTCCATCTCTATGTGTACAGATAACTCAATAATGCGTTATTTGAGTTTGATTAGATATACAATGTCAGTTTGTTATTCCTTATCTCGATTTGGTATTGCATTTTAGCAAAATCGATCAAGAGGAGCGAAATTATAAACCAAAAAGTTGGGTGATCAGAAAGTTTTGTCGTTTTTTAAATCATTTTTATCGGATTTAATTGAATATTCGTAGAGCAATGTTGTTCAATGTTATTCATATATATTGATTACATAGATAGGCGAGAAAATCTTAAATTTTAATAAAATCGGTTCAAGGATATAGAAGAAAAACAGCCTGCTTATAACATTTTTTCGACGTATTTTAAGAACTAATACACCAATTAGAAGATATTTATGCTATTAGGCCCAGACTAACTTTGAATTTGAGGTAGATGATGCAAAGTTATGGAGAAAAAAACCTTGAAAGAGTATTAGATTTGGTTGCTTTTTATCGGTTAATTTATTGAACTAAAGATTTGTTAACTACCAGCCCCATTTCTACCATAAGGCATCATCAAATCGGCTACAGCCCAATTTTGAATTACGATATGTTCAATAAGTATTTTCATCATTTTATGGAGACTTCTTAGATTCAATTCAATTCCTGAAATTCTCAATAATCTTCTCATTGGATAAATATGAATATACAATACATATTCTATCCTTTCTCACTTATATAAAAAGAGGATAAATTTTTCCAATTTGTATTTAAAAGCTTGTACGGATCACGTTTTCATATGTTAAGGAAATCCCATGGGAAATTAACTATTGAACTTTATTCTTCAAGTATTTACAAGATTACGAAGATTCATAAATTTATGAATTACTCTTTCTTAATTTGATTATTTCATTTTCATTGGACTAAAACTGAACTTTAAATTCTTTATTCAGTATTATCACAGAGTATATAAACAGAGGAATTTTTATATATAAAATTTGTGTACGCTGTGTTTTCCTATCCGTGTGTAAAAAAAATCCCTAAAGTTAACATAGTAGAACGCGTGATTTTTATTGGAGGAATGGGACGCGATCTTCATTGTGATTTATTCCCCCAAAAAATTTCTGAAACATTTTGAAGCACCTATTAACTACAAAAGAGCATGGCTGGTTTTCAAAAGCAAAAAAAATATGGTCTTATACAGGGTGACACAAAATGAACGTTTTGTATTATTTAGGAGCCATTAAGTCCCTTGCAGTATGCGCTGTTGTTTCATCTTGTTGGAACCAAATCGTGGTTTTCCACAGCTGGCCTAAAAATTTCCCAACATCTTCCGATATTGAGCACTATTAATGGAAACTGCAACACCGTCTTTATTTTCGAAGGAATTTGGACCAGTGATCCTCTCAGACGATACACCGCACCAAACAGTACACATAAGTGGGTGTAACTGTCGTTGATGAAATGCTCTTGGATTCTCTGTAGCCCATATCCTGCAGTTCTGCTTGTTTATGAAACCGTTGAATTGGAAATGGGCTTCAATGCTCATTATCAAATTGTTAAAACAATGGACCGTTCATGTTCAAAATAAAGTTGGATGATTTTGGTTCGTTGCTCGATTATGTATTGTTCCATTTCACATTCCCCATTACAAAATCCTGTAATAACATTTTTAAAAAAATTTAACAAAAAATTATCAATAATTCACTTTACAACATTTTGCGCCACCCTGTCTTTCCTTTTATTTGATCTATATTTCTTTTAAATGCAATCTCAAAGACGAGGGGGACAACGTTTGCGGAGACAGGTGTGTGATTTTTTGGCAATATGAAAATATTTTTGGTGATCTGATTCCATGAAAAATATATTTCAATATAATTTCTGGTAGAGTTTCTGGACAAGTGATGTTTTAAGGCAGAGGGGAACACATTTTTTAGAAATACTCTTTTTGTGTTGTATTATCACAGATTGTGTGGTTTTTTTTAAAGAAATTTTAAAATCAATGTGCCGATCTGTGAATACATTTTCTATAAAACAAAATTAAGAAAGGTCAGTTTTTTAAGCGATTTTATGATTTTTGTTTTTTTTGCTAGCTAAAAATTTTTTTAGGGAATGCATATAAATTGCAATATCGGGAAATATATAGTAAATATTTTTCTTAAGGCTTATGAGGAAAATCTCGGAGGAGTTACAAAGGGGGGCTTGAAAGCTTATTTCAGAAAACCGCATTTATAATCTCAAATATACATCGGACATAATACTGACCTGAGGCAATCTTATTAAGATTTTTAAGCCGGACATTCTGACGTACACGGCAAAGTTCCATTTCCCACCGCTTTAGCGCTGGAGGCAATCTAATTTACGAACTTTTTATATAGAGGTCACACGCAATTACAATGTTCAGCAAAGTTGTGGAGCATTTCATGGCGACTATTTCTTTCGAAGACCATATAGTTCTATCTCTCACCGCTTTGGCGCTGGAGTCAATAAAATTTTGGAACTTCGTATATACACGTCGCACACGATTACAATGTTTGGCAAAGTTATGGAGGTTTTCATGGGGATAATATCTCTCGAAGACCAGATAGTTCCATGAGTCACCACTTTGACGCTGGAGTCAATAAAATCTTTGGATCGTTTTATATAGGGTTAACCGCGATTACAATGTTTTGAAGTTTTCATTTCGCACTATTTCTGCCGAAGACCATATAGTTCTATCTTCCACCGCTTTGGCGCTGGTGTCAATAGAAACTTGAACTTTTTATATGGAGGGCAAACGCGATTACAATGTTCAGCTAAGTTGTGGAGGTTTTTACGGGAATTTTTTCTGTCGAAGATAAAATGGTTCTATCTCGCACCACTTTGGTGCTGCGGTTGTCGAGGTTTTTGCCTTTACGTAATATATGTTTGACGGGAGCTATTTTACCAATCGGGGAAATGGGATCAATTTAATGTCTTCATTCGAGGTGTTGCGTCGTAAATAATGTGCTTTCTGAATAGCGACCTAAGATACGAAATATATCTCCAGTGGTGTTACGGGAACAGGGTAAAAGATCTATAATGTTACGAATTGAGATGCTACGCTCGAATAAATTTAGTTAATTTACAGTGATCTGTAAATGAAATTTCTAGGAGGCCGTCTTAGGACGGGTAACCCCCTAGTTATATATATAAAAGGCTAGTCCTTCCTTCTGTCCGTCCTATTTTGTCTGGAAAGAAACGGCGTTGAGCAAAAAAAAAAAAAAACGCTTGTTGATATGTTGTAGAGAATTACTTGAAACGTGGAGAAATTTTGTTTCCGGGGAGGTTGGGGGTCGCAGGAGTTACAAAGGGGGGCTTCAAAGCTTATTTCGGAAAACCTCATTTATTATTTGAAATATACATCGGACATGATTCTGACCTGAGGCAATCTGATTAAGATTCTTATGCCGGACATTCTCACGTACACGGCAAAGTTCCATTTCCCACCGCTTTAGCGCTGGAGGCAATACAAATTTACGCACTTTTTATATAGAGGTCACATGCAATTACAATGTTCAGCAAAGTTGTGGAGCATTTCATGGCGACTATTTCTTTCGAAGACCATATAGTTCTATCTCTCACCACTTTGGAGCTGGAGTCATTAAAATTTTGGAACTTCGTAGTTAGAGGTCACACACAATTATGATGTTCAGCAAAGTTATGGTGGTTTTCATGCGGATTATTTCTGTCGCAGACGATATAGTTTCAGCTCTCACCGCTTTCGCGCTGAAGTCAATATAAATTTTTCAAGTTCGTATTTAGAGGCCACACACGATTGCAATGTTCAGCAAAGTTGTGGAGGTTTTCATGGGGACTATTTATTTCGAAGAGCATATAGTTCTATCTCTCACCGCTTTGGCGCTGGAGTCAATAAAATTTTGGAACTTTTTATATACAGGTCACGAGCGATTACAATGTTCAGCATATTTTCGGAGGTTTTCATGGGTATTTTTTCTGTCGAAGGTAAAATAGTTCTATATCTCACCACTATGGCGCTGCGGTTGTTTATGCCCCTACTCTATAGAGGTTTTTGCCTTAGTAATATATGTTTGACGGGAGCTATTTTACCAACCGGGAAATGGGATCAATTTAATGTCTTCACTCGGGGTGTTGCGGGGCAAATATCGACTTAAGACATGAAATATATCGCCAGAGGTGCTACGAGAACGGGGTAAAAGATCCATTATGTTGCGAATTAATACGCTTCGCTTGAATATATTTTTTAATTTACGGTGATTTGTAAACCGAAATTTTTAGGAGGCCGTCTTAGGACGGGTTACAACCTAGTTGTATTATATTTTTGGAATTAAAATATTGATCGACATTAAATAATCGAACATTATATTTTTAAACAAATTCATGGACTTTTTCTTTAGACTTTAATGAAACATTTTAAATTTAATTTTTCTTAATTTTTGCATACAAACAAATGGAATACTTTTCGCCTCGATATACACGGTATTTCGTAATTACACTTTATTTTCTATTTTTTTAAATTACTAGTCTTCTTTTTTTAAAGGAATTTTTAAAAAATTTTTCTCTTTAATGTTTCTCTAAATTATATAAATTTGTTTTTGAATTAAAATTGTTGCTATTCATTAACTTGTTACAACAAATTTACTACAATTTACAAAACACATTCCACAAATTAATGAACATCTTCGATAAATTTTATCGAAACGCAAAAATATTCAAGTAAAACACAATTTTTGGAAGCAAATGAAGCATACCACTATTTTATTATAATATACAATAAGATAATGTACAATTTTCTTTCTTCTAAAGAAAAGGCCTATCGGGGAAAACGACTGATGAGAAGGAAAATTTTCCAATTATTTCAATGAAACTTGTAAATATCGCTGTATTAGACTTCGAAAACAAAAGTATAGAATGATTTTTGGGATGGGGTAGGTAGAAGCTTAATTGAATGCAGCACGTTTTAGAATAATGGTTAATCGATATTTGGTGGCTCATTATTTATTTAAAATAGAATTTTGGTTTTTCTTCTTTATAATATCGGCATTAAGATGATTATAATAAAAAAAAATTTTTAAATAATACTTATTCATATAGGTAAATACTTAAACAGGATATTGTTCTATGGTGCGCTAATTATTTTGTTTACATCAAAAATATCATGTATTTCATAACTGAATAAAGCTTTCCTCTTTCATGAATTTAATTAATTAATTAATTAAATTAAAAATTAATAAAAGAAAATATTTTAAGTTGAAAATACGTCTTCATTACTTTTTTTCTTTTTTGTTGGTATTATAATTTCCCTGCGTCTTATCATCTGTATGAGAGGAGATTTAAAATTTAAATTCGCTTAAAAAAAACGAAAACATATAGTAATGTAAAATCGGTCTGGAGCCGATGGAAGAAATTGGACTCGTAGTTACTAAATCTATAAATCAATGAATTAACTGTGAGAAAAAATAACCAAAACTAATAATATTTCATGGTTTCATCTTTTTCAAAATTGTTCTAATTCACAGGTAGCTTAAGGCCTTCTAATAGCATAAATATCTTCTGCAAATCTTATTCAAATCGGTGTATTAGTCTTTAAAATACATCGAAAAAATTTTATAAACCGGATTATTTCTTTCTCCATAATTCTTGAACCGATTTTACTGAAATTTAACATGTTATCGCTTGTTTATGTATTCAATGTACATAAATAATCTAAACAAAATTACTCTACAAATTTTCAAATTAAACCCGAAAAACCATTCAAAAAAACTACATAACTTTCTGGTCACCCTAGTTTTTGCTTCGTAACTTCGCTACCCGTCGGCTGATTTTGCTCAAATCCAATTTCCAACTAAGCTAAGGAAGAATCAAATCCCATTGTAAATTGCATCCAAATCAAATAACATGTTTTTGAGTTATCTTGTATATGGACGGACGGACGGGCGGATGGACATGAACACAACAATACCCTTGAAACCTTTCTACGATGATTAATTCTATCCGTTACAAAGGTGACACAACTAATATATCCTCCGATAGTATCTACATACAAATAAAACCTAATATTTTACTTTTTAACTTATATGAAATGGATTATACCAAAAAGAAGAAATTCTTTATTTTTATATTATAAGTTTCTTTTGAAGTATTTGATACGCGGTATGTAATATGGGAACAATTTCCTATTTACATATTTTCACCTATGTGACAGATGGATGTGAAATATTTACCTTAATCCAAAAGATATTATGTCTATATTCAAGTGGAATAATCTCCTTGAGATAAATCTGGAAACTTAATCAAATACTTCCATTCTAAAGACATTTTTATCCGCATATTTATGTAAATACGAGCACCATAATACTCGATTTTATTATATACTTAAATATATATCGATTTTGTATCATACGTGAATAAAGTAATATTTTTAAAAATAAATTACATACATATAAAATAGAAATTCCCGATATTAACTAAATTAGATTTCTTTGATAAATTTAATTTCGAAAGTTTTAAATTAATTTTATTTAAATAAAAAGTAGATCTTTATCTTTGCTTCTTGAAAATCGGATCGTCCGGGTCATGATTTGATAGTTTTAGGAAATATTTTAATTATTCCAGAAATCTAAAAATAACATAGTTCTTTTTGTCTCGACATAGCCCCATTGGTTAAGACCATTGATTGGAACAGAATTTCGGAGTGAGTCTAGTCAGGTCCAACAGTATATTTTCTCAATTTCGCTTTTAAAATAAAATACCTTTACTATATATTGTCAGTTTCACTCACAAAGTCATTTCTTATTTCGTCATTTCAGTATTTTAACTTGCTTTTTAATCTTGAGAAAAGACTAAAGTATGTTTTCGCAGCCACGCAGAACTTCAAATCAGAAATTGAGTTTAAGTTAAACTGGACAAAAAAACAAATTTGAATCTTAGAACAAGAAGAACTAACAATTTTTTACCAGAAAAAAAACTTTCCATTATAATTCAAATTACATTACATAATGAAATTATCATTGCGTGTCTTTCGAAATTATAAAAATTGTTTCATGTAATGGAGCATTCTACACTATCGGTAATTCACATTTATATTCGCTTTCCAGTACTATGTACTATTTATATTCAAGAACTGCCTCATTTTGAGTAAAAAAAAGAGCAAAGCAAACCATAGCAGTGAATATACACTTTACTCTATTCCGGCCTGACGTCTATGGAACTTTCACGACAATGTTACTGAATATTTATTGCGCTCTCGTTTGAAACCCCGTTCAACTCGCGCTCGTTTTGTCGGGAAAGTTAAAAAAGAAAGTTTTCTTTAACACTTATATTATTCCAAGCTCTTTCACAATCTCAACACAAGTTCTCAAACCATATTTCTTCATAATTTTAACACAATGAAAATTCCTTAAAATGGATTTGAACTGAATTCATTTGAATTTGAGTTGTTTTCACTTCTATTCATAATTTTCAGACCCCAATTTATGGAAATCATCCTTTTGTGGCATATATTTGAATTGTTTTTCTAAAGATTTTCCAAAATAATTGTTTTCCTATACAATAGAAGCAGTGTTCCGTGCTTTTATTCAACAATTAAAGCGTGAACTGAATCATCTGCCATGTAAATGTCTTTTAGAAACAAAAGTCTTCATCTTGCTTTCCATAGAATAGGCATATTTTAAAGTATATAACGTAATTCATTTTTAAGATAATTGGGTTTTAAAACTAAGTAAGATAATTATCGAATTCTTTGGAAATATATAGTAAATTTACTAACCACAAATTTCGATCAATCTTTTGTTTCTACTTCAAATGGCGCAGAATTGAGTATATGCCTTTATATGATTTGATATCACAAAACTAAAGACCTCCGAATCAATAAAACCCAATTTGGTGCTAGTAGAATTAAAACGCTAAGCAATATACAATATAAATTAAATTCTGTTTGCTAAAATATTGGATAGGGATGAGATGAAGCATTTTATAACATAAAAAAGCTTTAAAGATCGTAATTTTATTTAATAAATTTCATTAGGTTTTCCACTATTGCCGGTCCACTAACCTACCATTAACAACCATTCGCTACCACAAACAAATATGCAAATTTTTGTTGACATAAAATTGGTTGGGTTATTGATGGAGATATAGTATATGGTGGACCTATATCCTTTTTTAGGTGCATTTATTTATTTTTCGACCACAAATTTTATATAGAATTTTTTTAATGAAAGTTATGTAAACTTCTACTAAAATTTAAAATTGTGTTATACTAGAGCCACACATATGTTTAAGATAACATGATTTAAGAATACATGCAGTATACCATATGTTCGTCACTTTATACCATTTCCAAAAATGAAGTATAAATATCATAACGAAATGGTATCAGCTATACTCTAGGATTGATATCGTAGTATGAATACTACAATAAATGTGTGTCTCTCATATAACACAATATTATTTGAAATGTTTTTTTTTTTTTTAAATATTTTGCCAATATGTAAATATTATTTTTTCTACAAAGTTTAAAAGTAATTTGAATTAAAGTGATTACTAATTTAGTTAGATATGTGTTCAAAAAAGTTGATAATTAAAAGCTTTTTCGAGATGTACAAATTGTCAAACTTCGGTGTTGGTATTCGTCAAGTAAATTCTTCTTTATGAAAAAATATAAATTTTCAAACACTAAATGGAAACTTTTTCAATAGAAAATTTTCATTTGTTCAATCTTCGTCGAAAAGTTTAAGTTAAGTAATGAAATATTTTAGTTAAAAATATCTTAACGAAATTAAACTTATACAAAAACTACAAGTTTTTCATGTAATTCAACATGCTTGGAAAAAGTTTTGGTGATATAATTTTATTAAATAAATAAACAACAAAAATATATTATTAAAAAGTTTTCATGGAAATCTACAGAAATAGTATTAAATTTCAAATTTTGCGGTAAAACTATTTTCTACCTGTTTTTCTTAATTGTAGAAAATTTTATAGAAAATTTTCATATTGACAAAATAATAGAACTATAAGAATTAATTAATTAAAATGAGAGAGAAAAAAAAACTAATTAAAAGTTTACAATTTAAAGTGTCGCTTAGTAACTTTTACATATCGTTAAAAATACCCGAAAATTTCTTTCTATAATTCGTAATTTTAAATATGTAATTTGAAAAACAAAAAAAAGGAATATCATGAAGGAGTTTTTCTCCTAATTTGTTGTAAAATCCACGCCTGTTTGAATTGCTCCTCTTGTTTGCATCTAATGAGGATATAATTGGAATTTTTGGACAACTTTTTCCCAGAGTCAAAAACAATGACAATTGTTATTTTTAAATTAATTTGAGGAAAATCGAATTTATTTTAAGACATTCTGATTTTGTTGTAAAAGGTTTTGAACTAATTTTTTAAATATTGTTAAATACTCTTTGTTGCAACATGATCAAGGAAAACGCACATCTCTCTCTTTATATTGAACATTGTAAATCGATAGTCTAGATTCATCTTAAGCCAAGACTTACGTTCCTATGTTTTACCTGAACGTTTCCACTTTTAAGAAAATTCCCAATATAGATTTCGATCGAAGTGGCTAAATAATACCTCAAACTTACCTTCCCTATTCGTTATTACAGTTCCTAAAATATTTTTTAAAAATATCTGATAAATAATCAATCCATTAAAAGCTTCTTGTCCATTTTAACCGCATGAATATTTTAATATCTAGGATCATAACACCCTTTTTGGCACATCATCCTTAAAAAGTCATTTAATCCTGGTAAATATTTTCCAAGTAAATATCACACAAAATGGATTTAAAATCATCATTAATTAAAAAAAAAACCGAAGAAAAATTCTAATTTTCTTTCGTAAACAATCTTTATGTCAGAACATTTTTCTTTTAAAGACGACAATAGTTTGAAAAATTGTGTGTATATGGAAAACTTCAACAAATATTAGACGATGGAAAAAAGAAATCTTGTAGATACATTTCAGAAAATAATCCAAGAAAAAACCTTATGAAAATCTATTTGGCAAGAGATAAAGAAAGGATGGTATATAATGCGGAAATGTGGACACACGACAAAGTCTACCTGGGCAAAGAGAATATTATCTCAAATAGGTGTGTAATTTATAAGAAGAATAATGGTACTACAGGTAGAATGTAGGTAATCGCATTAAGATTGAAATCTTTGTGTAAAGAACATCTTATAGGAAATTGATACTAGCTGGCTTAGTGTCTGGTCAATAAATTCCTTTTTTTTGGTGTAGTATTACACGTGTATCATATTATCTAAATATACTAATAACTTGGATTTTTTTTCACCTTTTGATGTCTTTTCCAGAATTAAAGGAATTTCAATTAAGCATATCGCCATGGAAGTTCAATAGAAATCATCCATGAGAACAATAAAATGTATCTCGATCTCATAGTAATATTATATTTAATAAAATAAAGGCGGAAATTTTTCCATTTCCTTCACTAGATTTGTCTAATTTTTTTTTGTGTATTTTGTAGAAAGAAAATTGTTCCGGATAGTTTGTATAGAAAATGGAATATTTCTCATTCGTTTTGTAAGTCCTTTATCAATTGTATTTGTCATGAAAAGATTGAAGAATTTAAGGGGTTAGGGGTAGTCAGAATTTTCAAAAAATCAATTTTTGGTTTTTTGCATTTTCGTTAAGTATAATATCTTAAAATTATTCTCTGAAAATTTCAAGTTGATCCGATCATTAGTTTTTGAGTTATTCGACAAATAACAAAGAGAGCTCTGGCACTTCAAAGCGCTCGGTAGCAGGTAGCTAGCGGCAGCTGCAAGAAACCGGCTTTTAGGGTTCTATTGTCATCCATGAAATAATGACTTTGGTGTATTTATTAGTACCTAAATTTATAAATACCTATATATATTTATATATATAAAATTACAATTTCTAGGTAGTATAAGTGCTACAAACTATTTTTTTTTTGCCACATCACTGGTATACCTGTGGCAGTTGCAGAGAGCAGTCGATAGTTGTGCGTTACTAAAATATATTATTTTTGAAGATATTTATTATGGGACGTGATACGAGAAAAGTTTCGAGAGAAGTTCGGAAATCTGAAAATATCCGTAAGTCGTATTCAAAGAAACGAAAAAATGTATTTAACCCAAAAACGGCGGAACGTGATGAAAGTGTTCGGAGTACATCGGCTAAAAAACTGAAACAAAATACTGAAAACGATGTACCCGAAAGTTGCACCTCTGAATTTCGAATAATTAATTTTATTACGGTATTCACTGCCATTTCTGCTCTTGTGAAATGTAAGAAATGTGATGGAAACATTGAATTTCAAACAGCTAGTTCACGTGCGCTGGGATTTAAAATTGTAGTTTCGTGTAATAACTGTGGCAGTGAATATATTCCTTCCTGCTCTTTCATTGGGCATTCTTATGAAATAAATAGACGCTTTATTTTTGTGATGAGAATACTAGGGATAGGATACGAAGGTTTGTGCAAGTTTTGTGGCCTGATGGACATGCCGTCTTTTTTAATAAAGCTACGCATACAATATTATTGAAGTACATTTTAGATTGTGGTAAAACCGTTGCAGAAGCCTTGATGAAAAAAGCTGTGAATCAAGAAAGTGAAGCGATAAGTGAAAATGAGAATAAGAATGATTTGACTGTATCGGGAGATGGAACCTGGCAAAAACGGGGATTTACATCGTCATTTGGAGTTTCTTCTATAATTGGCTATTATACTGGAAAGATTCTTGATATAAACATTAAAAGTGCTTATTGTAAGGTATGTGAGTATTGGAAAAAGAAAATAAATACGGTTGAGTTCGAGGAATGGTATGAATCGCATGAAAACGAGTGTAGTGCTAATCACAAGGGGTCTTCGGGGAAAATGGAGGTGGATGCGATGATTGAAATGTTTCAGCAGTCTGAAACAAAATATGGAGTTAAATATACAAACTACATTGACGATGGTGATTCAAAAACCTATTCTGGAATTATAAAAGCAGATCCTTACAAAAATACAACCATAAATAAAAAGGAATGTATAGGCCATGTTCAGAAGCGGATGGGGACTCGACTGCGTACTCTGAAAACTAAACAAAAAGGTCTTGGTGGTAGAGGTAGGCTTACAGGAAAAGTAATAGACAAATTAACTGTATACTATGGTTTATCAATACGTCGTCATTGCGATTCTATTGAAGATATGAAATCTGCTATTATGGCAACTTTTTACCACTACGGTTCGACTGATGAAAATCCGAATCATGATATGTGTCCCAAAGGCGAAGATTCTTGGTGCTCTTACCAGCGCGCTGAAGCAAGTGGAGAGCTTGATACTTATATTCAAGATTATTCTCCCTTACCTCCTGATGTTTTGAAAGCTATTAAACCGATTTACGACGATCTCAGTAATGATAATTTACTTTCAAGATGTGTAGGTGGATTCAATCAGAATAATAATGAGAGCTTCAACCAACTAGTATGGAAAATATGCCCAAAAACCGTGAATACTAGTTCTACTATCGTACAAATTGCTGCATACATAGCTACTTGTATTTTTAATGAAGGTGCACATTCATTATTAATCATTATGGATACCCTAGGACTTAATTGTGGGTCTAATTCCCATCGGTATGCTGAAAAAATAGATGCTGTACGTGTGCAAGTGGCAGATCAGCGCGCCAACGACAACACTCGGGAAGGCAGAATGCTTCGTAGGCAACAGCAAGTTGATCTTTTGGAAACTTCCACAATGGCTGAAGAACTATTATATGGCCCAGGAATAGATGACTCGGTGTAAGTAATTTAATAATTCGTATTTCTGTACGTAAATCTAGTGTGAAACTTTAAACGCGTTTTTCTCAAAACTATGTTTTTTAAACTGGTGACAACTGTAACTCGAAAACCGCTCAGTAGATTTTAATGAAATTTATACAGCTTTTAGAATACATAATAAACTCGGGCCTGATCGAAGGATTTTTTTTTTTTTCAAAAATTTCGATTTTTTTTAGACCAATTTACTGTTGATTTTTTCCTAAAAATCTAGACAAAAATTTCCTGAGGCCGCCATTTTGTTAATTTCTGAAAAAAACAAAAATCCTTCGATCAGGCCCAGGACTATCTATTTATAAAACTAATTTCTTTTATCCGATTGATTTTAGATGAATCTCCAAGGACTTATGATTGTCACCGCAAAGACCTTTTTTGAAACTGGGTCAACACAGACAGCTATAACTTTGGAAATAAAATTTTTTTTTTTTTGAATTATTCGTGACTTCAAGTCAAAACATTGTATAATAATGCCATATTACTACTTTTGTAAAATAACACGATTTAATAGCAAAAAAAAAAGTACTGAAAATTCTCATTTTTTCGTGCCTCTGACTACCCCTAACCCCTTAAGGAATAAAGAGCGAAACCTTTTTCCTCTTTCTTTTTAAAACAGTTTTCTTTTGAAATACGAAAGACAACAATTTCGAAATGGAATTTTAATTGGAAATCTAAGATATCACAGGATGACAGACGACAATAATAAAAAAGAAAATTATGTGTTTTATTGGAAAAGTTTAAGTTTATAAACTTTTTCTTCTTTGGTAGAATAAAATCAAAATTAAAGAAGTCAAATGATAATAATTTTGTTAATTTGATAAGCAGTTAAAATAAACTTTATTAATAAATAAAATAATTAAATTATTAAACAATAAAAATAATCATAAAAAAAAACTAAGAACATTAATTTTGAATCCATTGAAAGACGTTAAAATTTACTATGAAAATAATCATGTTTATAGCATTTTCTATATAAAACGGGAAAAACCTCTTTTCTTTTCTTGGAAAATTGTGACATTAATTACAAGCCAATTAAATGTTCTTTTTAAAACTGGTAATAAAAAGAATCACAAGATTATTAATTCAATAAAAACTTAGCTCTAAAAGTAATATTATAACGAAGTGAAATTGATTTTCTTTCGCTTGCCTTAGAAAATTCTCCATAGTTTTAACTCTTGGATAAGTAATTGCCCGTAATCACAGGTCATAAAGTTATTTTTGATTACAACTTTAGATACAAATAGTTTCTTTTTTTTTATTAAAACTTTTAAATGAGAAATTTTGTAGTTTTCTGAAAAGGAAGAACTACTCAAGGAATGTATGGAAGACGCATAATCTGTCCAGTTTCCAATGTCTGAAGTCATGACATAAAAATTTAGGTACCGAATTAATTTGACTAGAATGAAAAACAAATTGTTATCAATCTCATAAATAAATTCCTTATGGGTTTGTCTGATGCTAATAAATTTGTATAACTACATTTAATAATAACACTTTATTGTAACACAAGTATCCAGTTTTATTACATTTATTTCAAATGCCTTTAATTAATCTCTTTAATATAAAGTTTAAACATAAAATATTGTATTCTTTAAAATATATTTATAAATTTCCATTCTGAGTAATATTTAACATGCTAAGAATTTCCTTCATTAAAACAAAAGGTCATAAATTTGCACGTTTTAATTGTACATACACATACGTTTAATATAAAATCACCCTTTTCAGGTTGTAATTTAAATACCAGAAAAGGACAATATAGAGGAAAAAAATAGGAAAAAGGCAAATCCAAACCAGACAGTTCATAATCAACTTTAAAAACTCATATTTTTAAACCCTTTCAAAAAATGAGACCGAAAGTTAAAATCCATATACACACAACAACATATGCTAGAACACGTAATTTAAATGACGCGAGTTTTGTCCGATAAATCCTTTAGCAAAATCCTGTACTAAATTTCTGATGAATCAATACGTGTTGACGTGCAATGGTGATTTAGTTACCTACATATGATATTCGCATATGTAGTTATTATTATCATGGTAAATAATTGAAATTACAATGTGGTAGAGTTCGGGATATCTATCGAATTGTTGGGATAACAAGATATTCTATAATATGGCAATAATTTTGTAATTTCTAGTATTTTTTCAGGTTCATTCATTTTTTTAAACAGGGTGGTGTGGGATGAATATGATTATTACAAAGTTTTGCAGAAATATTTTAAGTACTTTTGTTGTCTCAGTTTTCTTCAGTAATAAAAACATGCTCACATATTTGTTCAATATGGAACTCAATTTGTATTCGGGAAACATACAAATATTATTTGTTCTCTCAAAAAACAAATAGAAAATAGAAATAAAAATGCTTATTAAGGAAAATACTTTAATATTGTTGCAGGTATTATTAGCACATTGCGACTATCATAAAATGATGTTTGAAGATCCTATGGGAAATCATTTTTCTGTTCAATACGCGAAAAAAAACGCAAATATTATTTTCAAATTGCATCACATGGATTCAATTCCTATTATTTATGAGCAACATCGAAGTGAATCGTTTTTCCATTGATTTTATTCGACCCCATTCAAGTCCAGATCATATTAGTCACAATTTCATTAGTATTTAGGATTACTCAGGGTGATATAATTGGAAATTCGAGATGTTTTCACAATGTTCAAGCCAATTTTCTTCCATTTTATTGAAATCTGAAAAATATGCATTTGATTTTTCCTAATTGGCTTCAGGGTTTTACTCTTAAAATTGGTTTTGAATTTAAATTACAAAGAAACTTCATATAAACTTCTTGCCTAATAAGAGAGAAGGTTTTATACAAATTCTTAATTAAATTCAACTAGAATCATTTCCTTCTTTGCGAAATAATATTTTCTAGAATCAACAAAATCTACACTAAAAAACTATTTCTATATTATATTGAAATCCTTTTTTGGGAAAACCTTTCTTAGTCTTTTTGGATTACGAAAAAATATTCAAATACCTATGTCCTTGAAGAACCGATTTCACAGATTTTTATATTAACATTGAACTACCAAAAATAAGATTGGAAATCTTGTATTTCATGCCGGATAAATAATGAAATACCTTTCCTTTATGAATAACCAAAATCAAACTAATAAAACGCGCAACGAAACCCATGTCACTGTTAATATGAAGAGAATACTGCAAAAAGGTAGTATTACTGAAGCTGACAGTTGGGAAATTGCCTTTAGTCGTTGCTATTTCAGATCCTCCATAATTTTTGACTTCAGTACAAGAATAATAACGATTCAAACTGTTAAATTAACAGCGTGATATTAATTGATTCTCAGTCTTTATAGAAAATAAAGGAATTAATAGAAGCATGAATTGTTGGAGGAAATAATGTCTTGTAAAGAAAAAAGTAAATTCTGACCAAGTGAAATTGGAACCCATTTTTAAATTGAATAAGAAATTATTTTGTAGTAATATTTTGATGTTTCACCAAAATAAGTGAATTACAAATATGTGTTATCATAGTTTCCCATTGTTTATTATATAAACCAGCAACTATTTAAAGTGTTCCAGCATGAATGCAAATGAGTAAAAGCTGTAATGTAGGAGAAACCTAATCTCATGAACAGTAACAACATTGTATTTCGCATATTTATGAGCACGAAAAAGGAATATACTTGATCCTGCGAAGAAGTCTGAATATGATACAGTTTCGAAATTTTTTCGCATAGGTTAATAATACAAACAGGTCCTGAAAAAATGTTATAGGATTCATTCTTTAATATCTGTTCTTTTTAAATATTTATACCAAATCTAAAATTATATGAAGTTGAAGTCTATTTTAATTTCGAGAATATAATCATTATACTATTTTTAATATAATTAAATTATATTCAACACAAAATGTAGGACCACTTCATTTTAATGATACCAAATTTGAGTTTTAAGAATTTTCTTTGAAGAAGTCATTCGTTCTAATAAATTGTATTCCTCTTTTTAGACTAGGAGACTGATTGAAATTCATAAAAAGTTCAAGTGACTAAAGTTTATATATTAAATCGCAACAAAAATTAAGTCTATCGCAATTCGCGAATAATTATATTTTTAAAATTTTAAAATATATTTTTAATGAAAAGAAGTAGAAACCTGAAAATTTGCATTTAAATAAGATTGTTCAAATTGATTTACGTACGCACACGGAAAAAGGATATTTCCCTTATAAATATATATGTAGAATTTATTACGGCCTGATTTTCGATTAGAGTTTTACCTTGGAGGTTGCTGGCAAAATTTAAATAAAAATTAATAAATGTCTTTCGATCGAAATGTTATTGTTCCGGAATAAGTATGAAGCAGTTTTCAATTTTTGATAAAATATTCATATTGATGTGGTGTAGAGCATTTACATATCCTGTTTCAGTAGAACTTTTATGGCACAAAAAATTAATCTTTAAATTTGTCTTTCTGAAGTATACTTCGTCGTCTTTATTATTTACATAGTTGAGTTCGCTACAAAGAGTTAGTTGCTTTACTAATTTAGAAGTTACTTGCGACAACATATTTAACTTTAAATTTCACTTTGACTCCTTAGTTCATAAAGACAATTAGACTTCGGACCCTATTAAGCGGTGGTCCAAGAAGTTTCCCAGTATGCCACTATGGAATATTCCAGTCAAGTGTGGTCACTGCACCACTAAGTTCATGTCAATAGGCTGGAATCCATTCAACATAGATTTTTACGTTTTCCCTTACTGAACCTGCCATGGAAAGATCCCTCATTGTTATCACTTTACAGTAATAGCCTAAAATTGTTAAGTTTTCATTCTCTGGGAAAGAGTCGAGAGGTGGTAGATGTGATCTTCAGAGCTGAAACGAAATTCCCCGATATTTAAATATAAATGAAAATATTAAATGTAGCCAATTTTAGAAATAGATTCACACTCCATCCTTGTTTACTTATCACCAGCTTAAATAGAATTCTTGTAAAGAAATCAATTGAAAATAAATTCTCTTCTAACAACATCTTGAGATATGACTTGGTGAAAGCGATGCTAATTGTAAAATTGCCAAAAATTATCCTCAGATCTTTTATACAAGATTACAAATGAAAATTGCCTTTATCTTTCTGTCAGAAAATAAAAAAAGAAGATGAATAATAGGGAGTAGAAATTTCTGCACAAAATTCCCTGGCATGTATTCAGGGACTATTTTAAGATAAACAGGATATTGCTTTAAAATTATATTATTGACTACACTTTGGAACTGTGTTTGAAATGGGGGAACTAATTCCAAAAGGTTCGGTGAATAAATTTTAAGGGTGAAAATCTAGTACAATGGAAACGTATATCTGTTTGATCGTAGATGGATTGTTTTACAATAAACTTCTATTCGATAAAAGTTGGACATTTCAGTGTCATGAAAATGTTTTTCCATATTCAAAAGTTTTCAAATATTTTCTAATTTTTAATATTTTATTTACACTGAAAAAAACATCAGATTCACCTTTAGCCCTATTAATTAAAAGAATGTCTAATAAAAAAGTCAAAATAATAAAAGTATTTTTTTACAAGCAAATGATTTTCAATAAGGCCATTTTAAAAAGTATAGCCATTTATTTCTTTTCAAAATGTAATCATCTCAATATCAAGCCAAAAGAAGCCTTAGGACTTATAGAAATCACTTTTAAAGTTCCTTTAATTCAGTGCAAAGAAGAAAAATTAACCACAAACTGAAGTATCCATCCCCATCTAAAAAAAAAATCCAGATGAATCTTTAAATTTTTCTTTTTGCTTCTAAAGAAATTATTTCCATCATTCATTTCTTAACCACATAATGGGCACAATGAAAATACAATTCTAAATGGTTATAAATAAAAAGGAAATTAGATGAAAATATCAAAAGGAATACTTTGAACTTTAGGAATTTTATGGCTTGCAGTTATTTAATAAAGAAAGAAAGAAATGGAGTTTTATTGGTCTTCATCTTGAAGCATATTAGGAAAACATCGACAGATTTCAAGAACAGAATAAACTTTACATAAAATCTTTAAAGGGACGCCTTTTCGTTACTCAATTTTTAAAGCATTTTATGCATTAATTGAAGTATGCATAAGTTACCGAAACCGAAATTTCTTAATAAAACGTCCCACATCGTAAACAAATATACCTAATCCCAGATTGTATTTAATTTAAAACCCCGAACACTTATAAAAATGTAAGCTATTCAATAACAGTAAATCAAACAAAGGGATTAACTAATTCTGCATCCACAAAATGCAAGAATTCACACCAACCCTATTCAATAATTTCAATTCATTTTCATTTTGGATAAAAGCCAGGCCCTTTTTGCCATTCGTTTTAATTCTTTCTAATGAGATCCCTTTTGAAGCGAATGTAAACAAAATTTTAACAAAAATGCACGTGACCTGTTTTGATGCAACACATTTCATGCAGAAGGATATTTAGTCCGGAAAATATATTATATATATATATATATATATATATGTATATAGTAAGAAGAATGAACAAAAAATTAAGTACATTCGTTGAGTGAAAGATATCCAAAGATATCCTCTAAAAGAATCGCTATTCAGTGAAGAAAATCCAAAGAAATGAACAATATTATAGTAAATTTTTTTGTGCAATCGTTTTGCAAACTGTTCCCTTCAAATAATGAGGATAACTAGTTTATTCAAATAGAACTCTAGAAATGAGTGCACGCTTGTTTATCCTGATGACACTCCTGCTTGTATGGAATTACAGTGCATGTGACCATTTATAGGGAAAACTCACTCTGCGAATGATTTCTATTGTTTACTGGCCAAAATAAAAAACTATATATATAACTTACGATAATATTTATTCCTTAAATCTTGAAGGATATCAGTTAAACGTGAATTATCTTCCGATGCAGACGTTTTTTATAGGTTTTAGGAATTTGTATCAGATGTATCAAATATTACGTACTTTTATTTCATTTCAAAAGTGTTTATCCATTGTGAATATTCCAAGAATCGTTTGAATGCTTGTGTTTTTTTAGGAATTGATAAAATGTACCATAAAATCTGGACCGAACTCATTTTTACCAAATTTAAAAGAAAGAAAAAATCTTCGGGCTAAATATTTTGTTTGAGTTACCGAAATAGGCAAAAAAAAAAAAATTTATATTATGAAGAATTGAGATCTGGATTTCAATCAGAATCTCCTCAGTTTCTAGAAAGGAGGTCTAAACCAACTCGACCATTTCACACTGTCGGTACTTATAATCTTACCAATTTGCCTATTCTTTAGATAGATTCTATTGATTCAGTAGAGTTTGGGCCGTCTTAATAATATACCTTAATCAAGCTCAGAAATTGATAAGCCCTTTTGAATTCCTTTTTCTTACATTACACGAATCCTTCTTTCATTATTATTGTCGTTGATTTATTAACCATGAAAATAATATACACCCAACCATCGATTTACACCGCATTCGAATTGCACGATTTCGTTCTCATACGGTTGATGAAATGAGGAAAAGCTTTCATTTACACAACACTATTTCAGTTCAACAAAAAAAACTTTTTCTTATTTTCTTTTTCGAATATTTTATTGTGGATTTGATTTACATGCTTTCAATTTACAAGGTTTTCTGGGGAACCTATCTTCAGTGTAAATCGGGGAATAGGTGTA
The DNA here is from genome assembly GCA_963422695.1 of Xylophagus ater. NCBI lineage: Eukaryota > Metazoa > Arthropoda > Insecta > Diptera > Xylophagidae > Xylophagus > Xylophagus ater. The sequence continues at coordinate 5,395,843 of OY730486.1, read as the reverse complement.
TTCAATTTATTTAGATATGAATTCAAACAGAATTCCTTATATGTCAATAAATCAATTTCAAGGAATCCATTATTGCAAGTCATATCCTATACGAAATAAAAGCTATTTTTATTATATATCGTCATCAATATATAGTTCGAGTAGTTTATATAATCAAATTCCTTCAGCTCTGCACCCCGTATATCAAACTTCTTATCATAATATAGTATCAAATCTACTCTATACAAGTATAACAATTGTATTTACTAGACAATGATCCTAGATTTTATCGAATAATGGTTGCTAGTGGAATTCAATAAATACAAGTACTTAAAGTACCTATGGAATAGAAACGGCATGAATATATACAGACGGTACTCAAACTATCAAAGGGGTTATGGATATCAGCTCTAAGGTTTTCATATTTTGTTATTTGTATTTTCTTACTTTTCCGAAATGGATTTTCATATATTTATGTTTTGATTGAAATATCAACAATCGAAATATATGTATTTACACATATAGTATGAATAAGCACCAAGATATTTCGACAACATAACATAAAGGAAACATAAAATCTATAAATAAAAGAATAGAAGTGAATTGTTTGGTTTTCAATTCAAAAAGAAAATTCCTTTTTATTGGAGAAATATTACATACTTTTTGTTTTATTACTAGATTTTTAGTACATATTATTTTTCCAATTCGAAAAAAGATATATCAAAATTTTGATGATTTGAAGACATGAAATCAAAATTTAATTTCTTATGGATAGACCGTAATAAGGACAAACGATAAAAATGAATTCAATTTCTCGTCCAAAGATGAGAATGACAATTTAATGAAGAGTTAATTAAACTTGTATTGTTCATTTCCAGTCTATTAAATTATGACTTATTCCCAAGATCTTAACTTCCTTAACTGTTACATGCTTTATGATCTTCAACACTATATAATATTATGTCGTTTATTGTCCTTCATAATTCCTATCCAGAAAAGCTTTCAACATGTATTTTTTTTTATGCTAACAATAATTCTTTTTGTTTTATTTACCTTATTAACATATTCATTTAACCCGAACTCATAAAAAACGACAATATTCTACATTGACATAAAAACAAATACCCTTCCTCCAAACCCCAAAAAAGCTTCTATGATAATCATGGGAATTTCTGGAATGGATGTAATTTTTGAATGGTTTATTTTTATTGAGTTATTCTTAAGGGAATCATAATTTTCTTATGTCTTTTATAGAGTTTCGTATTTCTTAAGGAAGGTGAAGAATTTTCAGTATAAGAACTTTTTTATTATCAAATTCCTGTAAAATTTTGATGACCTACAATACACGAAAAGTCCTTCAGTATTAAAGAGAAAGTTGTTTGTTTGACATTTAAGGATTTTTAGTACTAAAATTTGATCTGTGGTTGTTTAGTGAAGACATTAAACTACATTAAAAATGTAATAAGAATGTGAATCTGTTGTATTGACTACAAATTGAAGACACCAATGTTTGTTACTTTAAAAAAACTTTTGTAAGGAATTTGTATCTGAAATTATTGCATAAAATCACTAAACCATATCAATAACAACATACTACTTTGATTTCTAACTTACAAAAAACAAACATAAGTCACCATAATTCATCAAAGTATTTCATATGTTTCCTTGTAAATCTTATGGTCAACAATTTTTATCCTTTTCTCTATATTGAGCCTTTTTAATTAATTATCCCAATTACGGAGGGAAAAATCTTTTGATATCCCTTTTTTTTGGATAATTAATATTGGTCAAAGAGAAGGCGTCATTTTAATATTTTATTTCACAAAGTAATTTTGTAAAACAGTACAAAAATTTAATTTGTCTAAAATAATTAATGAGAACGTAATTTAAAGTTATAAAAAGCTTATTTGGAAAATGAAATATCGGTTTCTTTAAGTCTTTATGGTTTAAATTTTAATTGGAAGAAAAATTGCATGTAAAAACCATATTACATAACAAATGTGATGAATGTATATGGCTAATAATCCTAATTTTATTCATGGATTATCCCAATAGGACCGATAGTAGTAGAGTTTGGAGCCTGAGATATTCGAAAAACGTAGTGTAAATGTGTTCTTGGATATCAAATCTAAGTGAATTAAATGAAAATAGGTTTTTACGTTATTTCAAAGGAAAGACTTTCCCAACAGCATAAAAGGAGTTCAATTATTTTTCTCAAGAAATACGGTTTTATTGACAAAATTATGACTTTAGGCAATTGGTATTCAGAACGTGATTTACATCAAACTTTTAGTAATTAAGAATTGTAAGTCATTGTCGCTTTGAAGATAATTTCTTTCTAATGTGTAAAACTGTTCTAACATCCTTTATGATTTTTTTTTTTTTGTTAAATTCCCCCAACTATATTCTTATCTTCTTGTGTCACAATAAAAACGTCAGAACCATATAAATACAAGAAGACAACGTGTTATAATGCAAAAGGAACTATAACCTTATGAAAAGGGTGTTCTTATTTGTAAAGAAGAAGAAAAATATAGTATCTTATATAAATTCCCTATTTTATATTTGTGATAAAAGGAAGTTTTCTTCTGGTAAAACAAAAACAACACGCAACTAGCAAGTGAATCTCTGCTGAGAAGAACCCATATGAAATATATTATAACCCTTTCGTTTTATAATAGAAGTAAACCTTTAAAAAAGAAAAAAGCATTACGGGAGATGCTTTTGCGTAAAGCGTACACAATAAGCTTGAGATCATGTTGTCAAACAAAATGTTAAGGATTAGTTGAAAAGGCACGTGCTTTTAAACATTTTAAAGGAATTTAAAACTGGACCCAAACATAGGTAATGTCAATAAAATGTTTAATCATGAAACATTTAATATTTGAAAAACAGTACCGGTATTTATATGATAACAAAAATAGCAAATATATGAGGCTATATAAAGGAAGAAGTTATCATGTACCATCCGGTATTTATTTAACTACTGAAAGGGTTCAAAATCAATAAGTTTTGAACACATGAATTGAAGAAAAAAATACAATTGCGATGGAGACTTTTAAATTGAAACTGAATTATTTTCCGAAATCATTTTTGTTCATAAAATGGATTTATACATGGTTTTCGTTATGTACATGGTTTTTTTTTCGATTCCTTGGACAAAAGAAAATAAGCAAATCGGTGTCTAGGTTCGATAATTTGGTACCTTTCAGTCACATCCGTATTCTATTGTTGAAATCTACAGAAGAAGAATAAAACACAAAATCTGAAATATAAAAGCGATACCCTTTTTTTCCATGTACAACATTTTTCCTGTAAATCCTGTGATTTATGGAAAATTCACCCTTTTCACATTTTTTTCTTCATTCATGTTCGATAAAAAAAAGAAAATGAAAACATGTACCTAACGTTTTATGGGATCTAGCTAAACTGTCCACTTGAATTCAATGAAAACAAACATTTGCGATATATGGACGTTCTCTGTTTGAAATGAATAGTCTTGTAGGTTCAATAATGGAAATCATCAGACTAAGCTTTGTATATTCAACATAAAATTTCCTATAAAAAATTTATAATAAATGGTGTTACTTTAAAGAGTTCTAATTATGTTCATCTATCGTATTTTACACCACGAGTATGTTTTCCATGAAGTAAAGAATCAGGTAGATCAAGACGGATGCCATATTTATTGACACGAGAATTTATTGAAATCAATCCAAAATTTGATAGTCTATTTATACACCATATTTAGTATCATTTTCTTTCTAAAAATTCCGTTGTAATTGTTCTATGTCCCATAAATAAGATAAAATCTAAAAAGAAGAACAGAAAATTTTATCTTCCCTTCAGGGTATACTTTTTTCCTTGCTTTATTTGTCATTTTTCTTTTTAAAAGGGAATAAACTAATTTAAATATTTTCCATATAGAACTGAAATGGTAAAAGTTTTCATCAGTTAACCACAACCGAAATGATGTTCGAAATGGATGGATTATCTGTGACAAAACTTTAATCAGAAATGATAACAGGAATAAAATTGTTTTTGACTAGAACAAATCTTCTAAACAAATTTTTCTTTCCTTAGTTTTGTTCCTTTTTTTCTTTTTGGTTTAATTGAAAAGGATAATCATTTCTTAAGTGTTTGTGAAATTAAAAATCTACGATTTTAAACCAAATAAAAAATGAGTTACATATAATTATGAGGAAAGAAGGAAATGGGGAAAAAGATTTTCATTTTAAAGATATTTATAAAAAGTTTTCCCTTTTTTTTGTATTTTATTTAATTAAGAATGAAATATGAATATTAATAAAATACTATGAAATTGAAAGATTCCATGGAACTTTTTAAACATACCAAAAATATTTCCTTGTAATTTAGTCATAAATTTCATACAATATCGTTTTTTTTTTGCTATATAAAACTACTTTTACAAGATTTACGTTTGATTATATAAAGAATGCTAAAATGCATTTCTAGTTCATCCTTTATATCAACATTCAGTTTTATTGTATAAAAGGAATTCTTGCTTTTTCCATTTCCATACACGAGTTTCAACGTTTTTAGTTCAATTTCATATTGCAACTTTGTATGTGAATTATTAATAAAAATAAAAATGTGATTTTCTCCAAAAAATGTGCATACAACTTTTCAAAAATTTTCTCTACCCTCCCAAAAAAAAGGATTTGCAAAAGTTTTTATATGCAACTTTAGGAAACTGCTATGGCTTCTATAGTCTTTCTTGAAAACAGTGTAGGCGCGCACATACAAGAATCTATTTATCTTTTGCAACTAAAAAAAGAAACGACTTTTCATCTGCATAGCGTAGTTTAAACTATTTGCATTTCCTATATAAATCCTTTTAGGGTACACTATCATGACTCTTATGTCGTTTACTTAGTCAAATTAGATTACAAGTTTGTACAGAATATTGAAAGACAAAATGAAAATAAGCTATTTGAGTAATAGGTAATGTTATGCTTTCGTTTGGGTAAAGAGTTTCTAAAGAAAAAAAACTATTATATTATATATTATATATTATATATATATATATATATTATATATTATAAGTTAATAGGACATTTGAAAAAGGATCAATATAGAACATTGAAGCCACTTTATATCTTGAAACTGGAAAAATTGTCCCATTGAAGGTTTTCCAAAATTCTATTAATCATACGAATTGGGACGTATATTCTTGGAACTACTAAGTCTTATTAAATTTTAAATTTCATGTTGTTTAAAGGGCAATAGTCAATCCACTTCATCTTTGTTTAAGTTCTATCTTTAATAGTTGTAATAGTTCTCTGCTAATATATGGGAAACCTTATCAGAGGTTCAAACTATATTACTTATATATATTTGATTGGAAAATTATATATTGTACAAGTCTCTTCCAAAATTCTAAAAAAGGCTATCATAATTTAATTCGAATTATTCAATTTATTACCAAAATACAAATTATTATTATTGAAAATTTTCGTGACATTTATGGCAAATTAAAAAGTACTAAATATGATAAATTTTCAAGTTCCATTTCATATTTTAAAGTAAATGTTTAATGGAAACCATCATAAAAATCCAATAAAAGTAATTTTCATTATTAAACGATCTAATTCAATGGTTTTTATATAAGAAAAGTATATACATACAGGGAAAATTGGGCAATTTTCTTTTCCATACAATATAAGGTAAAACATAAACTGCTATAAAATGAAAATTTTGGGCTATATTACAGTATATAAGACCAATTAAACTTCCTTTCTCAAAGAATTTATGATCTTCATTAATAACACCAACTAGAAGATATGGTTTCGACATACAAAATTATGTTTTCTAACAGTCAGAGTTTAGAAAACATTCTTTAATTAAGAAATATAATAATTAACCTTATCTTATCGACAGGATACGTTCAGAAAAGTTAATATTCTGAGAATTGGGCAATCTAAATTTTCTATGATGATTTAGTATGATTAGAAATTTTTTAGGTTTATTATGGTATATAAATAATAAAAGTTTCTAGGAGAACATTTTAACTAATTACTTTCTCTTCTTTTCATCATAACTGATCTTACATTTTAGATTGATCCTTGGCCGCGATTTGTAGCAATTTTCTACTGTTTCCCTAACGTTTCCCTTCTAGTCCTTTAAGTTCTTCATATTGAACGCTTGACATTCCTTTTGTATATTTATTATTTGGTTTGTATTCAATTCGTATGTTGAGTAATACTCCTGGATTATATCAACTATATCCGTTCCCATGTCATCCACTTATAGGGAGAATGGATAAATGAACAATTTTTAGAAATTATTCAAGTACGTACTTCTAAAAAGTTAAATTAAAATTATGGTAATATATAAAAGACGTTCGAATTAATTGAGAAAAATAAAAATAATTTTCTTTAGTTATATGGAATTTAAAATTGAATTGCATCATTAGTAACGATTTAATGAAACATTAAATTTACGTTAACAAACGTTCAAGAGGTAAAACTATTACATAGCTTTTGCAACGAGCATATTATCGTCAAAAAATTCGAGACTTTAGAGAGGATGTGTATAGCAAGTCTTGATAAGTGCTCCTTTCTACAAGTTGAAAAGCTAATGAGTTCTTGAAAATTATCCCAAAAGTACTTCGCATTTTCTAGTGTTTATAACATAATTTAAAATCAGAACCGAATTTAGTTTTTTCTCTTCATATAAATCTGGGAATATTAACTTTTACTTTATTCAGTATTATTTAGCAGAATTAGTCGTGATTAGTATGAAACTTTACTCAAATATAATTACCTCAAAAGTTAACAATATTTTTCATTTATAACAATTATGTCGAGTAAAACAAAAACAACTTCATATCGTCCCAATAAGGGTATTATTGGATTCTCATCTCGTTAGTAGTGCAATAGACAATAGACAAAAATATATCATCTACTTTATGCTCAGGTTTCAAAACAGGTACATTAAACTACCGTGGTATTGAAATATGATCTAGAAAACATATTTATGATATAATTCTCTTGGGCTTTTAGTTTTAGCATGTATAATGAAGGTTGAAATTTGAACATCCTAAGAGTTCTATATTAGAAATAACTGAATAATATATTCTAGGTGAAAGGTCAAGGGTAAAGTGTGTTAGTCTCCAAATAATGACAGAATTTCCATGTAAATCAAATTTGCAGAATTCTAACAGGACTTCTATGCCTATTTTATCTTTCACATAAAATGGCTTTAAATGAAATGACAGAGAGAAATGATTAAAGTTGAAAACTTGGATATGGGGCATACTAATGTTGAAAGAGGGTGATACTATATAATTTTATTCTGTTATGTATACTGCTATATTTTCATATACAATTTTGTATTCCAAACGTTATCTTGGTAATTCATTTGAACAGTAATTCAAGCAGATAATCTGCAATTGGTGTTGGATAATCTACAGTCACCCCTTCAAGCTCAAACCAAACAAAAAAAGGGGCAAATTTTTATAAGGGAACTATGATGGAGACTGGTATTATGAAAGTGTACCTAAATAATTTAGTCACGTACTGGAACTACCTGTAGAGCGTGCGTATATGTGTCTATATTTATCGAATATAAATTATATTTGACTTTATAGTATACATTTCATCAAAATCAATATGTTACTCGATATATGCCTCTTGATTAGCTTCAATTAGGTTTGAATTTTTATTACAATCATTATTTTTTTCATTGTGGTGTAATGTGTGTCCAAAACTACACGCTTACTTATATTTTCAAACCTGCACGGTAACATGATTGGAAACATCTGCGTGGTCAACTTTTTGCGAAAACCGCATGGTTCTAATAAATTCCTTCTAGAAAATTCGATTCACCACATATCCGTGGTGGAAATAAGTTGAAAAGAGAGTCCCCGCCGTGAAACGAAAGAAGAGATTCAAAGAAGAATGGGAAAAAGTCGATCGTGTACTATTCTGATTGGCAGGATAAAAGATAAAACAAAAAAAATTTTTACGAACGGGAGATGGAAGAATCAGAAAAAATTTTGTCGATGAACGACAGTCTGGTTCGAAATGTTCAAAAAAGAGGTCTGGTTTTTGAAGCGTGGATGAGTTCGATCATGGAAGACCCCATGTTAGATTTTGGATTGGCGAACTGAATAAATTTAAAAGAAAGCAAAAAGTCTATAAGGGCAAAAGGAATAATAACTCGAAAAAAAAAGAAAAGAGCCAGTTTACTTTAGGTTTAAAAAGTTGTTTTAATAAAACAAAGCAAAGATCTAAGAAAATTCGATAGTTTAGTGATTTGATTTGAAAGACAAATGGAATCAGAGTTTTTTTTTCTTCTCGAAAATTTAAAAAGTGAAAAAACAAAAGAAAAGTTGTGGTTAAAAAAACAGAAAAATTTTTAAATTGGAATTGAAAAAAAAAATAAAAAAATGTAAATGTTACAGTTTTTAAAAAAAAAAGAAATTATAAAAATCATGGCTATTTAAAGTTTTTTTTTCTTCTAAAATTGGAATTGAGATAATGATATAAAAAAAATTACAGTTTTTTTCTTTTAAACTATATAAAATTACGGCTATTTTCAAATTTTTTTTTTTAAGAAACTAGAAGAACCATATGAAAAGTTACTGTTATAAAAAGTTATATAGAGTTCGCTAAATTTTGAAAAAAAAAAAAAAATGAAAAATAAATAAATTGAGGAAAAATTAAAACACATTATTTTATTGCTCTGAAATTAAAATCAATATAAAATTCTAAAAATTTCGATCAAAATCGAGTGAAATAAAATGTCGTCAGAGAGAAGGTTACCTAAAAGATTGGTGACATCCCTTGAAGAAAACCCGCCCTGCGTCGCAGTCGATATAGATGCTGTAGATCAATATTTTTTTTTTCTCACGACGGACAGTCAAAATGGACTTTGTATGAAGGTAACATTTAATGGTAACTCTTTCCGCTTAATCCACAGGTTTATTCATATGTTCACCTATGTTTATCGACAATCACCGAGGACTGATGTCCCTCATTATCCGCGCAATCAATTTTGCCTTAGCGTTATAAATAAATAAATAAATAAACGATCGTATCATCAAGATGCACTTATGGGTTGAACCGAACTGCAGTATTACATGTTATGGAATTTTCAGCAAAGAATTTAAAACACGAACAATTTAATTAACTAATTTAAATAACTAATTACAATAAATAAATTAATAAGAAAAAACGAAATATTTAATTGATCAGATTAAAATCACAAAAAGGCATAAATTCCCAAAGAAAAAGAAAAAAAAAAGCCATAATTTCTTTTTTTTTGTAAAATAATCTAGGATTAATTGTTTGAATGTATAGTTTACCAAATTGTTTCTTTTGTTGCAAAATTTTCGAATCAAAAATAAAAGAAAAAATAAAAAAAATGAAATAGAATTGACATGAGAAGAAAAATTAAAATTCGCTCCAAGTTTCTTTTTTCAAAAATGGGTATTTTGTCAGAGTAGAGACATTGAGAGGGAGAGGGAGGGATGGGATAGGTGATACGGCGTGAGAAGCATAAATAATGAAGGGTCCATGCTCATTTGTAGGGGCGAGCATTGGACATACGGGTACCGGCATTCTGCTGTCGGTCCATGCGGGAGGGAAGTGCCCCAAAGTCCGGTTGGCATTAACATCTCTGCCAATCGGCCCCGACATGCCTCGCAAGGCTTTCGCGTTAAGTTCGGTCAGTTTCGGTAACCAAGAATTAACGAACACCCCCTTTATTCGGATTTTTCTCGCAAAACCGAATTTCCTTGCTTGATAGCTCGCGCTATCACTCTAAAGTCTGAACGACGTTTACATTCATCATGCACGCATAAATAACTATGTGTAACGCGATGACAGATGGTGGTGAGCAGCGACCCACCCCTCCGGCGAGTTAGTCTGTGCAACTCAGCAAGGCGTGCAGCATTTTAGTTGCTCACATCTGCTGCACCATCTCATATCTTCTCCTCGCAAGGAAGAAGATATGCTGAAAAGGTCATCAGGGGATTTGCCTTCTTCGACAACAATACCCCAAAATATGTAAACCCCTTGTTACAGTGGATATTACTGAACCAACTTATTATTTATCTAATCAATTTGTTTTTGAAATATCAAATTAATTTAATCCACATTTAATATTTTATTCAATAAATAATTTTGTTTTAATCCTGTTTTGAATAAAATCAGTTTTAATTAACTATTTCTGATATAAGTACAACTGAATTCAAAAAATTTCATAACACCGTGTTTTTTGATTATCGTAGGAGTTCTCAGAAGTTTATTCCAACTTATGTGTTTAAAAAGGCTAACTATATATATGATTTTAGTTTGATGAGTTTTTTGTATGAAGCAATTCATAGAAAACTACTAGAATTATAGCAAGTAAATTTCTATTCTAAAGTCCATGCTTCTACATGGTTTTTTCCCCAAAACTTAATAAATACATACAATCCCATAAGTAGTGTATCTATTTGATATGCCAACCAGGTGACTTTCTTCTTTAATAAAACGAGACCGCCTATTGAGTAGACGCCGATTTTAGTCCCTAAAATCGATGAAAGAAATTTCTCTGAAGGAACTAAAAGCTGGTCCCAACATTGAACTTCAGTGCTTCTTTGAAAACCGTTAAGAACGTTGGTACAAAATTTTTCTATCCTCAGGGGAGTACTTTAAAGGGCACAAAATAAATTTGGAAAATAAGTAAATAGTTTAGTGTTTTATTTAATAAGCTTCAACATCAAGAGTTTCTTTAACGCATTATTATATGATCGAAATTTACGGGTTTATTATGCATATGGATCCTTCAGGTTTGATGTACTTTCATGAATGTTAACATTTTAATAGGATTTAAAAAGAAACATTTTTTTTAATGGTTTTCACTTCAAAAAGTTTTGATCTTTCAAAATTTAATTTTTCATACCTGCTTTTTTGTAACTTCTCGCGTCATATTTTCATATGCCATTAAAATTATGTATTTTAATTATTAAATAAAAAAATAAAATGTATGCTAAAATATTATACATTTTTTTTACCTTTGAAAATAATATACAAGAAAATTTATGTTTGAAATTTCACCTTAATTGAGTTCTTTTCCAAAATTCAATTTGCGTAGAAAAAGCTTTTCAATTTTCATTATTTTAAATGAAATTTTATTCAAAAATATAACAAAATTAATTAAAAATATTATTCTACACAATTTAATTACTATTTTTGTGATTCAATTGATGTTTTTTTTTACAAAGTAAAAATGTTTATTGTTTGTATTTTAAGAAAACTTAATTAAAAAAATGTCAAATAAAATTTTAGAGGAATAAAACTTTTCTTTATAAACTTTTTAAATATTACCAAACATATTATTTGAAATGAAAAAGCTTTATGAAAAATGAATTTTAAGTTTTCAAAATAGAATATCGTGATTGAAACCCCAATTGTTGAACCTTTCTGCAGGAATTAGTAGAACATGTTCTTCAGAACGAGACTTATTACAAAAAAAAGGAAAAATTAGCCAAACTGCTAAACTGCCAAACCAGTATGTTGTCCTTCATTAGAAATATAAGTCGGCTCTGGAGAGGGGGCAGGCCTCAAAAAGTACCAATGAGGAGATACAATATACTCTCGTGTAAAATTCCACACACAATACCATACAATACTACTAAGTAGTAGAATTTGTTTATTAATAGTAAAATAAGTAAACCTCTAAATTTAAATTTACCTCTGTTGCACTAACACAAATGTCCTCTAAAAGAAAATGATAAATAGCTAAAGAGAAGGGGCTTTGAATATATATATATTTTTATTGAGAAAAATCACACATGGATTGTAAATAAAAACCAGAGCGGCAACAAAATGTCGTATAATTGTAATTGTAGTGTTTACTTACGCTGCGCTTTAGCTGCCTAATTGAGTGAATATTTCTGCTTCCAAAAATTCTGAACCTTTCATTCTTATTTTATACAAAAACTTATATGAAAACCAGTCTTCTTCAGTGGTATATTAAATAGTTCCTCTTTAATTTATAATTATTGATTTTCTTGAGGTAAATTTAAAAATAATATTTACTTTAAGTTGTTGAATAGATTTTGTATGGAATTCTATTTAATGAAAAAAAAAAAACAAATATAAATTCAATTTAAATAATGAAATTCAAATTATTAGACATTTTACATAAATTGAAAACCATTTTTTTTACATAAATTTCTTTTACTATGAATTTAATCAATATTTATTTTGCAGTATTTTTAATTTGCATATAAAATGAGAATGATGATAAGTTTCGGGAATAATTAAATTACCAATTAACATTAATTATGTAGCGAAACCCTATTGTACATTTAATCATTATATTAAAAAAGTCTCTAATTTAATAAATTATATTTAATTTTGTTAATGTATATGCTTTAGTACAATGGAAAATTCATTACACACCTAATTAATTTCAATGGTTTTTCATTTTAATACATTTTCCCATTTAAATTCTCCAAATAGTCGTCTTTAATTTCAAGAACACGAGTGACCACAATCTTTGATATGTTCTGATCTTTAAGAATTAAGCGATACATGATTTGAATCGCATATCCCACAAAATGGATACAAACTTAACGGTTAAAATATCGGTTGTGGCTGAGGTTAAATATTTGTATTTGAGAATATATAATAAATATTGTTTCATCAAATTTGTTTATGCCCTATGGTAGGTACTACCAGAGGGTATATTAGTTTTGTCACTAAGTGTGTAACACATAGAAATAATAATCGGAGAAAAATTTCAAGGGTATGGTTGTGTAGGCAATCAAAAGTTATATCGATTTATGCATGTCCGTCCGTCCGTCCGTCCGTCCGTAGACAAGATAACTCAAAAACACGTTATCCGATTTTGATGAAATTTATAATTTGAGTTGCTCATTCCTTAACTTGGTTTGGTATTGCATTTGAGCCAAATCGATCCGCGGGGGGCAAAGTTATAAAGGAAAAACCAGGGTGACCAGAAAGTTTTGTCGTTTCTTTGGTTATGGTTTTTCGGATGTAATTTGAAAATTTGTGACCCGATTTTGTTTAAATTAATTATGTAGGTTAACTACATAAATAGACGATACCAAATCAATTTTCAGTCAAATCGGTCCAAGGATAGTGGAGAAAGAAATAGTTGTAGCCTAAAATAAGCCTGTTCATAAAGTTTTTCCGATGTAATTTAAAAAGTTATATACCGATTTCAATCAAATTTACGAAACGTGTTTACACTATTAGACTACCTGTGAATTTGGGCCAATTTGAGTATGAAGAAACGAAGTTATGGAAAAACCTTAAAATATTCAGTTAAGCAGAAAGTTCGTGGCGTTTTTTTTCCAATAATTGGCTTTAGAATCGTATAACTTTAGTAGTTCTAATCCTATCAAGTTATATTATAGCGCGCTGAAAAGGTGAAATCTTATAAAATAATTATGAAAAAAATTGTGAAATTCAGGCAGAACAAATTGGGGTAATTGGGTTTTGAAAATGAGCCGAAATTCTGAAAAAAATTCCCTGTATTAATGCTCCATGTTTGGTGCTATCGTCCGTCTGTGGACAAAATAACTCAAAAACGTGTTATCCAATTTTGTTGAAATTTAGAACGCTACTTGGTTATTATTCTAGTGGATTTGGTATTGCATTTCAGCAAAATCGACAAAGGGGCAGCGAAGTTATTAAGGAAAAACAGGGGCGGCCATAAAGTTTTGTCGTTTTTTTTATATAGTTCTTCGGGTTTAATTGGAAAATTGGTGAAGCAATTTTGTTTAAATTAATTATATTGGTTGACTACATTAATAGACCATACCATTGTAAATTTCAGTAATATCGGTCTAAGGATAGAGAAAGAAGTAGTCGTAGGAAGAAATAACCCTGTTCAGAAAGTTTTTTTGATGTATTTTCAGAACTAATACACCGATTTGAATGAAATTTGCAAATTAGACTTATGCTCCCAGGGTCTGAGTTACTTGCAAATGAGAGAAAATTTTGAAAAGGGCAAACAAAGTTATGAAGAAAATCCTTGATATATTGTTAGTTTTCACAATTTTTCTTTCCCATTTCTACCATAGGGCATCAAAAAATCGGCTATAGGCCGATTTTAAATTACTTTATGTTTTTATATTCCATTCAAAACAAGACAACAAAAATGTCTAAGATTCTACAAATTTAAGAAAAATATCTAAGAAAAATAAAATTCATAACCTGTTCCGAGAGTGTAAAAAAAATGGATTGTAATCTCAAATCGACATCCTGTTTACAACTAACAAACATCCTCTTTATGATGTTCTTATAATTTCCTTTTTGCTTAAACAATATTCAAATCTGCGACCGAAAAAGAGTTTGGGTATTTCATGTTTTATCAACAAAATGAAAAATTATTTTTTATCAAAAATATTCGGAAATTAAATTCAATATTACCACGATGACGTATGAGAAAGAATTCATAAATTTAGTATATAAGAGATATTCCAATTTTTCCATAGATTTCCATTGCATTCTCGTCTAAGAATCTTTTCGTAATAATCTACAAAGGAAGAAAATGATGACCTGTCTTCTTATTTTCTAAATCCTTGACATTTATAATAAAAGTCTTTTTCAATATGTCATCATATTGTCTGCAATTTCTTACTCTCTCACCTTTGCATATGGGATTATCAGAATGTCCTTTTCTTTATGATAATCCGATTTTCAGATCAATTTTTACATCTCCGACAAGGAAGTAACATACTATATATAAACACACAATGAAAATGCTTTTTATATATTGTATAGAAAATTCACACCATCAAAAAAAGAAGTAATTACGAAAAGAAGCTTATCTTTAAGTTCATATATATGTAGTTTAATTTCCTATAAAAATCTTTTATTTATTTTAAGGATGTATTATGAGACTTAATATTATGTTAGAAAAATTTTCATAACGTTTAAAATTAGTTAAAATCTACTTTTTGAATACAAATTGTATAAAACTAAACTAAATTGAATTATGAAAAATTTAAGAAATTTTTTTTTAAGACTATTTTATCCGAGAACTAAGAAGTTTTCATTTCAGGTTTTATTGTGTCTTCAACTATTTAGTTCTTGTGTTGTTTTTATACTACACTACTGCCTTTTAGAAAAGCACATTCTTTCTTCTTACTTAGTTCATTCAAAGGAATATACTACAGTAGTTTTTCCTTCTTTCTTTTCTGAGAAAAAACCCGAAGGAAGTTTCTAAAAATAAGAAAAGTTAAACCAGGTTGGTGATAAGAATAGAAAAATCTATACAATGTTATCAAAGCTTTATATTGAAACTGTTTTCTTGTAGGTCTTAAAAACATCCGTATAATAAGTAAAAGACATGGGCTTTACTTAGTAACTTTTTTGGATGGACTTTTTCTTTTATTGGGTAAAGCGGAAAGCAATGACAATTCTTTTTAATGCGACAAAAAATTTACTTAAACAAAAATTGTACAATATTATTCTCTTAAATATTTTCCATTGTTATCTATGATCCTTCCTCGACAGAATAGGCAGTTTTTTAATAACTCTTTCGTAAAATTCTGATGGTTTTTCAAAAAATATGACTCCAAGTGATTTCCGACTTGTAAATTGTATATTTTGTACTTCGAGGCGAATGTTCCACCGTCTTATGAAGGTTACCCACTTCTCATCCTTAGTAACGAAACTTCTCAGAAACGGATCGGTTTCACGTCTGGACAATAAAGATTAGTAGATGGATATTCTGTGTTCTAAAGCCGTTGGAGAAAATTCGTGCGGCATCCAAATTCCTAATCTATTTTCACTGAGATTTTTTAAATGATCCTTCACTGTTGACCCATGGACAACTGAGGTCTTGTGACAATTCCTTGATTGTTTTACGTAGATCGGACTGCACTAATGAGTTCAGAGTGTCAACATTGCTTTTAAGAGTCTCCCTGATTTTGGGTTGTCTTTTAACAACCTGTCACCACTTTTCAACCATCTACAGCACGGCATTTCTTTTCTTATATATTATTAATTAAATTACAATTTACAGAATTAGATTTTGATTTTATATAGAAATCGTTTTGAATTAAAAGCTTTGTTTCGGTGTTATTTATTCTCTAACAGAAAATTTCATTAAGTATATAAGATTTATTTGTTGAATTTAAATTCTAAAGAAAGACATATCCTAACAGAATAATAAAACATTCAGTTTTGAATATATTTAATTCAGTTTTAATTAAATTGTATTGAAATGAAGAAAATTAGTCAAAGAAATCTGAATTAGTTTAAAATTTCATTAAAAAACTCGAATTACTCATTTAAATGAACATTTATAAAGATTTGAAGATGCAGAAAAGAATTTTAGTTCGTTATAACAAGCATAACGTCTTTAATTGATAAGAAGAGACTGACTCAACATTAATTCCGTATGCTTATGCATAAAGTGAAACACGTACTATGGATATTTTGGCGTAAAAAAGGGACCAATCATCGCAGACGATTTGCATCGAATTGAAAGGACCAAGGAATGGAGGAGTCGGACACGTTCTTTTAACGTCTACAATAACGTTATAATATCAAAAAGGATATACAAGATACGTTTTAACTTAGGCTTAAATACTGTACTTTAAGGACATCAATTTTATGAGTTCTACTGCTTCAAATAAATCTCCCCTTTTTGTAATTTAAATTACCCCAAGGGTGAATTTGATCAAACATCAACTATTTCATTCGGAGGCAATATCCGTTTCATTTTGAAATTTTTTGTTTTTAGGTACAATGCGTTGGATCTATTTGACTTTTCTCTATTTTCAATTCTCAATTTGTTATTTAACTGAATATTGAAATGAATATCGCTTTTTAATATGGAAAGGAATCATAGAAGATGAGGCTAATTTAAAGTCTCCCCTATTTTCCTATTTTTCAAACCAAATTTAAAATTAACTTAGTGAATTTGGATGAGGAATCGAGGAATCGAGGAATACCTGTGTGATTTTGAAAATTCCTCAGATCATTAAATAGTTTTTAGATTTAAATTTTGCCATCATTTAGTTTCCATTTCAGATTTTATACATTTCAAATTTCAAACTAAAACAATGTTAAAATTCTGGAATAACATTTCTTTTTCTTATTAAATCAGTTCCACAGTATTGTATTCTATTCTCGAAATGAAAATTTATTTCCATTCTATTAACAAACAAAAACAAGAAACAACTGAAAATCCTATAGAATTCGCTCACGTTTTATATACTTTGTTGCAGGAAAATTGCTATCTACTAACTCTAGTCCTTAATTTTTAATTAAGTGCACACCAGGTAAATGCTGAAAAATTTCCACCACATTCTGCTTTAGAATAACACAAATTTCAATTAAAACCCAAGAAGAAAAAAAGCTTTTAAAGAATTTCGAAACGTATAGATTTGAGCTGGAAATAGGTTTAAAGGATTTTTTTTTAAAGTAAAGGATATACAATGTTTTGAATATTTTATTTTCATGGTTTCATTAAAACACGTCGAATAAATAAATTTAAGGCAAACAAAAAAGATTCTTTCAAATTTTTGTTTTTATCTGGACTTAAGTATTTAATTATTAAATAAATTTTCGTTATGTTAAGAATTTTTAAAAAAAATTTCATATTTTTCAATGATCTTATGGAACAACGTTTTTCAAGCTTACCTTAGGCTTAGAATTTAAAGGCTTTAATTCTGATCAAATTTAATGGATAATTTGAATAACTAAGTATTTTATCTATTCTGACCAAAACATGAATAACTTTTGGTCAATACTAGCAATTATTTTTAAATTAGAACTAAAACTTTCCATAGAATTGGCTTTTAAGCTAATTTTAGTAAAATTTACGACAAAATTCATGATTGGAAACTCAAAGAAACGGCATATACAACCTTGAAAGGATTGTATATGTTATTTTATTGAAAAAAAGTCCGTACTACATCAGTCAATTTTCTCATTATTTCGGATTTGTGGTGATGAGGAAATTTTAAGGATTTCTGGTATTTCTATTCATTTATAACTACCAAAATTAAAATAAGGTTATGGAAATCAACTGAAAATTATGAATTCTTCTCTGTCAAAAATTGTCAAGTACAGACCAAGATTAAGTTGAAGTAAAAATTTCAGTAAGAAATTTGAAAGAATGTCAAAATACTACTCCCATTGTAAACATTGTAATGAAATAACAGAAAATTTTTCAAATCATAAACTCTTCCGCATTTTTTTTACAGTTTCACCTCATTTAAAATATTTGAGACTTTTTGTTGTTTGGTTTTCATTAGAGAACAACTTCTAATTATTTTCATTACATTATTCGTGACCTACAATTTAATTTTCCATTATGTGGGCATTTCAAAAGGACTGATCCACCTCCATGAAAACTCTAAATGAAAATTTTCGCATTGTGATGTAATTACAAAGAAAAATTTTAACAAAATTATATTTATTGTTGTACAGCATGCTAACAAGTAAATTGTTATGAAAAACAAAAATGAGGAACCAACAAAATAACTCCTGCAGTGAATGGGTTCTGTGAATGAGTTTCAAAGAAAAATAATTAATTTTTAATTACGAACTGAATTTTCATCTAATTTAATTCCTTTTCTTTCGTAAGGATATAATTGTTCTGGACAAAAGACAATATTTTTCATACCGTAGAAGTTTTTAATATCCAATTTTAATCATGTAGTCTGGTTAAATCTTTCTCGTTAACATATGCCCTTAAAATTACTATCTGCATTCGACATAAGATTATTGTTCATATGACTCGGATGTACATGACCAAAATTTCGATAATTTCTAGAAATTTAATATTATGTTTAATATGTGTGAGAAACATGAAAGAATTACACGATATACATAATCTACATGATCCAGGAGTATACTATTTTCGATATACCAAAATTGTGGTGAATGTAAATAATAAACTAGAAGAATGGTTGTACGAAACTCTATAGTTAAAAACTAATTTTGAACTAAACTGCATGTGTGAAAATATTTTATTGATCCTCGTGTATATTCATATAGCACATCGATTATAAAATTAGGAACAAAAGGGTTTCCTATATGTAGTAATATTCGTTTTATGAAAACCATAACCCACCTAAATACTAATCCAGAATTGAAATTCGGATACACGTTATGCTAAAGAATATATGTAAGAGTTATTAGATAAAAGTTTGTTTTGTTGTTCGATACTCACGTGGATAACTAATTACAAAACTCGTGCGAAAATTATAGAACAATTTATTTAGAAAATAGAATGGATTATTTTATTTATGGAAAATGGAAAATTAAGAGAAATAAATAGAAGTTATTTAGTATGAATGGAAATATTAAAGTGTAATCATATAAAATGAATTTGTATCATATTCTTAAAATCATGCAAAGTTATTTTGCATTTGAAAATTAATTATGGTGAACTGAGTCAAAATATGTATCCTGATACATGTATCTGGTAACATGCATCTTGAATCATGTGTGGTGTTTTGTATGAAACTATACTCGGATAATGGTCACTCTTCTATACACTCAATCGAGATATAATAATTTTCTTTAAAAAAGCTTGAGTACTTTTCAATTTGATTTTATTCCAAAAAACTGAACTAATTTAGGAAAGTTGTTACTTTAATATCAAATAAAAAAATACTTCCTGAGATAAAAAATCTTGCAGACGATGAACCAGACGAGATATTGAATGATTTAAATCTGAAATCAATTGGAAGTAATTTCTTCATCATGGTTCAATAAACTTTTTGTAAAGAAAAACTTCATTTATATTAAATATTATTGAATTTGATTTAAAGAAAGATTTAGTGTTCCTAAATATTTCCCATTTTATATATTTCCCTTTTTTTTAAAGCAAAAACTTAAAACTTTAAATTAAAAAGTTTTCTTATTAGTATAAAAAATCAGAAGTGAGAATATTATTCAAATGTCTTCATGAAAATGGATAATCCAAAGAACTTTGACCAACATAAATACATACACATCTTTCAAATAATCCTAATTCAATCCAAAATCATAAGTCAAATTGTCTTGTAAACGAATGCAAAAGACAGGAAGGTGATGAATCCCCTTAAGTGACAAAATCCTTAGGTCTTTTTTCCTATCATCCTTTTATTTTAGTCTTGACTAAAGAATCATTCGTGCAATTTCATTTACAGTCACCATAATAAAATTTTGATTCATTCGAAGCATGAGTACACCGCGAATCATTTGTGTTTTTCCTTGGGGGAATGGTTTGATTTTAAAATTCCTTCTTAGTTTTACGAAAGTTTAACAATTCGAAATAATTTGAATTGTGAAAACCAAAAACTCCAGCCTATGAAGGTTTATTACCAAGAATTTGATTTGAAATTGGAATTTCTTAAATGCTAATAAGGATATGGAATGGCCTCCGGCAGTGGTGTTTTCTTTTTTTGTCTTGAATGAATCATAAGGAAATGCCTATAACAGATTGTATCGTTGGAAATGTATTTAAAATGTCAAATTTTCCTACGTAAAATTACACATACAATTTAAAGGGAACTAACAAAAGCTCAATACCTTACAAAAAGTTATGTAAATAAATACTGGTTATGGAAAATTTGGTGGAATTCAAAAATCCCGAATAAAAGTTTGAATCAATGGGTTATAAGAGGTGTGTACTAAATTGAAATTTCTCAAAGACAACTAAAAAATCAATGTTCTATATTTTCCGTATTTAGAAAGATTTTTAATTAATTTTCTAAATCTTAAGGAAGTGAAGTCTTTTGAAAATTGTGTTCTGTCTTTTTTCGAAATATTCTTCTCAACATAATTTGAAATCAATAAAAAATAGATTTTTTTAATGAAGAGAAAAGGACTTTTATTAAAAATTCATTCTTTCCTGTAAAAGATTTTTAAGTTCGCTTTATTACGAGTACAATGCATATAAATATTTGTTTATAACATTTGTTAGCTGAAAAATATTGGCACAAGAGATTCCTATTAAATGATAACATTCAACAAAATTTCATATATGTCAATTTTGTGTGCCGAAAATGTATAATCTAGAAATTTTAAATAAAGCTAATGTTTATCCCTTAACTAATCCCTTAAGAAAGATGAGGTGGTCGAATTTCCCATTTACATTTTATTTTGTTTTGTTTCATTTTAAGCCCAAAATTGTATAGCGCTAAATATTCCGTAAACAATGTAGCAGTTTCATCAAATTGATTGAAATTGGTTCAGCCTTGGGTATGTTAATATCATTCTCCCTAGCGGCTCATTGGAGTTCATTATGAAAGCATTATAGCCAACAAATGTATTAAACTAGAATTCTTAAATTATATAATCAAAAAAATTAGATAAAATTCTTTCGGAATGAAGAAATTGAAATTGAATAAAAATTGTATCCTTCTTACTATTACTGTTACTATTACTATTTTTTCAATTCCTTGAACGTTATATTGTGCAGTGCAGTTTATATCAAGAAAATTGAAGCAAAATGTAACCCTATAGAATTTATGGATACCACCGAACTAAAGGTGATGTGTAAAGCTGCATTTTTGAAAATTTATGCGCCCAACATGAAAGTAAACAAACATATAGTAATATTTTTCCTGAATATTGAACCACCTTCTTTTGTACTTTGAAATATCATTTTTCTATTCAAAACTCAATTTCAGGAAATGGAAAATTCAATTTGAACTTTATATATGGACGAAATTTCGAACTCAAATATCCAATTTTATTTTACGTTTTGTGTCAATTTGGAATTTAAGAAATAAAGTAGTTTATTTATAAAATATTTCTATTTATGATGCAGTTGCAGAAATCGTGTATTTGCCAGGAAAATTATCGATCCGTCAAGATTAATATCTAGCATCAATTTTCCATTATATTTTATCAATAATGTAAGCGGTTGTATAACAATGTTCAAATGTAATACAAAATAGATATACAAGAATCATTTATTTAGTAACTAAGTGTTTTCGTAAAAAGTGTAGATCCCTTTTCTTATTAGAAAAACTTTTATTCAAATCAAAACTCAAAATAATTTTGCCCCAAAATCAAAAAGATAAAAAGAAACTTTAACTTTTTCTACCATAATTTATTCTTTCAACAACTGGACAAGAATTACCGCAGTATAAACAATTTCATTAGCAAGTGAATTTGAAATTTACATAAGTTTTTACAACATCTTGCAAAAAAGTCCTTTATGAAAATAACTATGAAAATTGTGGTAATACGTCTTACTGGCGCCGTAAACAATTCTCCCAAAAACATCAAAATCTTATACCAAATGGTTTTTGCGGTCATTTCGACAAGATGTTTCTACAATAAACTCACCCATTTTCAATCCAACAGGATTTTAAGGATAACAGTTTGAGTTTGATCATTGATTTTTATAGTAGTTTTTTTTTGGTTTTATTCTATTTGAGTTGCGATTGGAATTTTTGTATACGCGAACATTTAACAACAGAAACTCAAGAGGACCGCAATTGACATAATTTTTTTTTTATATAAAGGGAAGCGAATTTTCATTCCAATTTAATGGATTTCATAAAAATCCCGCAACGATTTCATAAACTTTTCCACTACAAAACAAACCAACTTTTTGTATATATAGTTACAAAAAGGATCAAAAATTACATTTTACTTTTAATTTTTCATTATTTCTTTTTTGTTTAATTGAAAATTGTTTCTGACACTCAGTTTTTGGTGTTTTTCTCTTTTTGAAAATTGTGGTGAAATCGAAATCAATTTATTTTTGAAAATAATTGACTCCTAGTTAAACTGAAAAGGCTTTTAAAATTTGTATTACAATTTCAATTGTAATATTTTCAGCTTCAGCAAAAGAAAATTTTTGTAATTTTTATTTCGTAAAATTGTTAAAGCTCAATTAAAATACACTACCAGTGTAGAACACTAGAAATATGTTATCGTATTATAAATATTGTATTTGTTTCTAAAGAAATTAAGGATTTTGACTTTAGTATGCCTCCTTTTGGTCCATACTATAGTAATAATCCTCCAAAATGAATCCTGCAACATGCATCTTGTACCATGTATCAAATCAAAATTTGTCTTTTAACTTTCACTTTGAGTCTACATCTACATTTACATCTATGTATGTACATCTCAAGAGAACTTTAAAATCAGTAGCCTAACACACTTTTTTGGCTATGAAAACTATCTGCTTTTTTGTTGAAATAAGAATTGACCAAGAAATCGTATAATACCATTTTGTATGAGTTAGTCTCCTTTTCTTCTTTTTTTGCTTGGAAAGATTTGCATCTATCATATAAAAAGTTTTATTCAAGAATCATTTCTCCTCGTAAGCAGTAATAAACTTTTCTTTGGCGCCAGATGAGTTTATCAAAACTGTTTTTTTCTTCTTTCTGAAATTTGAAACATGTTTCCTAATAAAACATGGAACATAAATAATATCATATATTAATATATTATCAACCAATTTAATTTGCGGAGTAATAAATTATGATTATGTTGAAGAATCCTCAAGAAAAATAGCAAACAAGCCTAGAGAAGAAGGTTGCGCCTGAAATTTAACCATTAATCATAATAAAAAATTGGAATCAAATCGAAGCAAAACATAAAAGTCGTAAGTCAATCAAAATGTCATATTTTTTATATTTTATTTGGTGTAAATATTATATTTTGGGGCCTTTATATATGGCTAATATGGTTTTAATATTATGTCATTAGAAAGATTTAGTTATAGATGATGAAAAGATTTAATAAATTTCGTGATATATTCTTGGATTTATCATAAAATTCATTTCTCTTGAACTACGTACTAAATCCATATTATGCTTTAATCGGAAAACCTTAACATTTTCATATCATATTTATTTATGAAATTTTCTTCTTAATTGAATTTCCGTTTCACATCGAAAATGATGTTGCGTTTTTTGAAACAATAAATCTGAAATAGAATACCATAACCGAAAAGTATTACTCAAGACCTGTCACTAGATTTAGTAAATTTATTACGGAAAATTATATGTTCATATATAATCGAAAAAGGGAAAAGAAAATCCGTGTAAAATGCCTCCAAAAATTTGTTTCCATATCATATCCGATTCAGTTTTCCATAAATAACTTTCAGGGTAAATATTTTCTTGTTCTTTCTTTTACGTAAGTATGAGAAAAATTTCTCAACCTCCCTTTCTCTCAAAAAAGAAAATATTACAACACTAAAAGCTTTTCGTAATTTAGACTACAAATAGAAAGGTTTTCAACACTTTAAGTTTCCGTTATAAACGAATAGAAATGTTTTTCATCAAGATGGAATATGATTTTGATAGTTTGTTGTTTTGAAAAATAATGAATTATTGGGTAAGGAGGGTAAAAAAAACGACCAAAGCTTAATATCAAAACAAAGCTTTCCTTATAGTTTGTACTTCGAGTGAATATAATAAACAAAATAAGAAATATTTAAAGAAACTAAATAAATAATAATAACTTAATAAAAAAAATACTCTGTTAGTTATTTCTTGAAAATATTATAATGTGATCGTGTTAAGGTATTTAACAACACGCACTTTTAGCAGCATCAACAAATTCAAACCTAAAAAAAATCAAACCGAAACCTTTTTTGAAGCATTTTTACACGCAACTCAAAATAAGTTGCCTGAATTTCAAGGAAGACGTTTTATATACATACTTAATTGTTCATGTAAGTCTTTTGTAATTTAGTGGGAAGGCTTATAGGGAACAGCACGAACAGCAATTTCAAGAATATCAACGGAATACAAACTCATAGATTAAAAATACTACAGGAGGTGTAAGCTTGACGATTTTGTACCTGTCACATATGTAATTTTGAATATGTTTTAATATTTGAATATGTTAGTTATGTATACCTGTTTGGAATTTACTAAATTTAATCTGAGTTAATTTATGGATACGTCAGAAAGTTGTGTATGATTATGAATTTGTGATAAATAATAATAATAAACTAAGAGTGAAGAAAGACGTAATTTATAAATACTTTACAAATTTCTATACATGTTTTCTGGAGGCCCAAAGGCTTAGAAAATACTTACGAGAGAAGGTCCCCACATTTGTAATCCAAAACTATTTTAAGAACAATGGTTCTAGATGGTCACAATAAGGGAATTTGAAATTTAACAGACCCTATTTTTGTCACAAAAAATGTAGAGTTATTAACTGCTGTGGAACACTTCATTTGAGATGTTTAAAAGATAACTAGATATGTCTTATTAGGATATCATTTGTTTTAGAAGGTGAATGTTCATCTTTAAGATATCTTTACTCCGAGCAATGAAGGACTATGATCTTCATATTTCTCAATGTAAGCATTGAACCACTTAATTACCTACGAAATTTAGTTTCAAAAATTTTGCGTAACTTTTACCAGTTTAGCATACTATCGGGTTAAGAATTAGGCAAAGATCAAAAGAATTATGATTAAAGATAGCTACATTTCTGACACTATATTAAGTTATATAAATTTTCCATCAAATCATTTCATAAATTTTAAAGCTTATACTTAATATGTTATTTTTACAAGTCAATAATTTCAAATTCAAACACAAATTAGAGTAAATCCGATTTACTTAAAATATTCCATGTCGTTTCTAAAGAAGCTAATATTAAAATCTCCTATGTTTTTCTTTTGTAAATCCAAAAGCTTCCTAACAATAGGAAAATGGGGGAAAAATGGATGTCATAATCTCGTAAATATACGTATTTTTGTTGGACTTTCAAGAATAATAAAAAAATTTTCCAGAAAAAATTAGCCGACACTATAGGATTTCTTTATTGGACTTGCTCTTAAATCAAGAATTGAATATTATTGTGAGAAAAACAACATAAGGAAAATATTAACATGGATTTAAAAGAAAAAAAAATGTAAATTCTTGAATCAAGTTGAGTTGAACATGTTTCAAAATTTATTATTGTCTTTTTGGACACCAAGAATAAGATTTATTTGATGAGTTCTATCCTAAATCTCAATCACTTTAAGACAATTCATAATGTATGTACATAATTTTAGGAAACTTCAGAATAGCTATTAGAATTTGAGAGCATGTCTAAAATCTAATCAATTTTATATTTGTTTAACAAATGTTGAGATTCTGTTATTTTCACAAATTGTCAATATTGGACACAAAAAACCGATTTGAAAATTAAAAAGGGATTAAGCGAGTTCGTGCTTTTCATTTATTTGTATTAAATGGAAAAAAACGCGGTTTAGAGATGAATTTTCTAGGTCCTCTGAAGTATCAAGTAAACAACAATCTATTTCAATTTAATTTCAATTATTTACAGTGAAATTATATTTTAATTTGAAATTTTAATAAAATGCTTTAAACATTTATTTTTCAAATTAAATAAAATGCTTGATTGTTTTCCATTGAAAAATTATTATAATTTATAATTATATTGTAGGCAAAATGCGAAATAAATAATTGTCTATGGCTGAGAATCAGCATTCGACAAGAGGACAGCATGCAGAACTTGGTTTGCATTGAAGATTTAAACTTTCTAAGAACTTTTGCAGCACAGTGACTTTAAGTTTAGAGCATTTATTTTGGCTGTTTTGTCTTGATGAAAACCGAATAATAGCTGTGATACTTTTCCTGGTGGAGATTTGTTTAAGAAGCATATTTTTATGCCCTATGGTAGGTACTACCAGAGGGTATATTAGTTTTGTTACTGAGTGTGTAACGCATTGAAATAATCATCGTAGAAAAATTTCAAGGGTATGGTTGTGTAGGGAATCAAAAGTTATATGGATTTATGCATGTCTGTCCGTCCGTCTGTCCGTGGACAAGATAACTCAAAAACACGTGATCCAATTTTGGCGAAATTTAGAATGTTACTTGGTTATTGCTATAGTGGAATACTTAAATGCCTAAAACTCCAACAATATTAAATAAATAATGAAAACTTAAAGACCTTAGACTAAATACAAATAAAATCTATTGTATTGACTTTAAACTATTTTATTCATGAAAATATTTCCAATTTTCTTTGATATAACTTTTTATTCTTATTTTTATTCACATTTATATCGGTTTTGAAAATTAGAAAACATACTAAAAACTAATCTAAAAATTATTGACCGTTACAAATATGTACAGACCGCAGAAAATTTTAAAACTTAAGTTCTTCCGATTTTGGCTTTCCTTTTGTCAATAATGTTCATTTTATGAACTTTCCAGTCATTTAACGCGAAATATATGAAAGGAAATAATGTCCGAATAAAAATCAGAAGTTCGAATATAAAAAAGACTTTTCTGTTCTTCAATAACATGGTAGTAGACAGCAAAATTAATGAACCGGAAAATTTAATCACCTTCTAAAGTAATATAACGAGGAAAATTTCACAATAATTGGAATAATATGAAAATGTTTTCTTTTTCCAAATTCTAGAATTTGTGGATTTTGGGAAATATTTTGTATTATTTCAAAATTTTCTTTGTTTTTATTGTCCTTATTTGATTAAAAATTACCAAAACCCGAAATCATTTTCTGATAAAATTTTTCTTCTTCAGTTTTGATATTAAGCAAACTCATTTCAACATCTTTTTACATATATAAATCTCCTATATGATTTACAGTGAACCCTCTCTTGAGTGGACAATCAATGAAGAGTAACATCTGGAATACGCAAATTAGATATGTCTAGAGTTAAAAGAGGATTAGCATTTATATATTTGATGGTCAAATAGACGAATAGATATCCATTTAATGCAGGTGTTGGTTTGGGAAGAGTTAAATTGTAGATATACCATTTTAATTTTGAGATATTTCAAATTTTTGACTACCATAATTAGAATTTGGGAACATAATTCTTTCTAAAGGATTGAAAATTCTCATGGGAAATAAGACGAATGAATAGTAAAATTACTTTCCCTTGGGGACAAAATAAAATCATTGTATAGTAAATTGTATGTCTGTTAGACTATACCCAAAAATTTTGAAATATTGATTTGGAAATAATTTTTGAAGTTGAAAAACCACAAAAAAAGTGGATACTGTCAGATGTCCTCCTTTGCAATGAATGAAGAACATCCTGGATAAAGAAGGGTATTCCAATGTTATTGATTACATATCATCAAAGCGGCGAATTCTCAACTCCCCCTCAAATAATTTTTCACTTATCAATTCGCGGCATGCAGTCTAACTGATTAGATTCTAAATGAATTTTGTATACCAAAAATATTTTAAAGGAAAATATGTTAAGCAGTTGTACTATATAAAGACGTTTTAAAAATTATTTCCTATCATAAAATTAAAGTTGAATCACTCTTTTCTTCGAATTCTCTGAATCCGTGTTACAGCATGGTCAGTAACTCCAAAATATTTCATTTATTTCCGTTCTTTTTTATAGAATTTCAAAATAAAAAACACATAGTAATTAAAAAACGGCCTATAGCCGATATTTTGATGCCCTCTGGTAGAAATGGGGCAGAAAAACTGTCAAAACTAACATTATTTCAAGATTTTTCTTTATAACTTTGTTCCTTCTTTTCAAAATTTCTTCCAATTTGCCTAGAACATAGAACCTTATAACATAAGTCTAATCTGAAAATTTTATTCAAATCATTGTATTAGTTTTTAAAGTACATGAAAAAAACTTTATAAAGAGAGTTATTTTCTCCTAGGATTTTTTTTTCCTTTAGCCTTTGACCGATTTGATTGAAATTTAACATGTTATCGTATATTTAATGTAGTTAACCTATGTAATTAATTTCAAAAAAATTTATTCACAAATTTTGCAATTAAATCCGAAAAACCATAAACAAAAAAATAGACAACATTTTCTGGTTACCGTGGTTTTTCTATTACAACTTTGCTCCCCCTGCATCGATTTTCCTCAAAGACAATACCAAACCAAGTTAGGGAATAAGCAACTCACATTGCAATTTTTATCAAAATCGTATGATCCGTTTTTGAGTTATCCTGTATACGGATGGACGGACGTGCATAAATCGATATAACTTTTGATTCCTGACACAACCATACCCTTAAACCTTTCTACGACGATTATTTCGATGCATATACCCTCTGGTGGTATCTACCATGGGGAATAACTATTACTATGTAGCACAACTATTATAAAATGCATTTTCATCCTTTTCAGAATCTTCGAAAAAAATTTTGAACTATTTTTTGGCTACATATCATATTCTTGGTTAGATTATAAATTGAAACCACTTAACTTAGGAAATATTTTCGTTATTAAGTTTTACGTCAATTTTTCACCTCATAATTCACAGCCATGAATCTTTTTAGCTTCTATACCACAAAATTTATCATCTTGTAAGAATTACGTTTTTCCAGAAAGACGACCTTAGGAGAGACAGAAAGAAAATTAAGATTTATGCTATTTTATGGGAAAAATATGCTTTCTGTAAAAATTGTCGTGTTTTTATATAATTTTTGTTTCAATTTAATAGTAAATAAAAGTTAAGTTTTCCAATGATTAATATCTATGAAATTTTATAACACCTGTGAAATAGGATTTCTTCCCTTAAAGCTGGGACTAAATGAAGAAAAATTAAAGACGGGAACGTGAAAAATTATGTAGATTAAATTGAGGGGAAAATGAAAATCATAATGAGAAAGTTCTGGTAATTAGCTAAGTGCATGTTGAAGACGAATAAATTTCAGAGTAAAAATATTGGTCTATTTTTCATTTAATAAATTTTCTTACAAAGTATAGTTTTCCATATTTCAAATGTGAATATCACGATCAGTTCTACTGGAATATCTTCTATTGATATTAAGATATTGAAATTGTGAACATTTCTTTAAGCATTTATCATAACACGGAAAATAGTTAAAAAGGTTTTGCATTACGTAAAAGAACTTATGTGAAAATGAAATTTTTTGTTCCATAAACGAAATTCAAAGCTTTGTCATATATATCCAAGGATAATAAGTGAAAGATCTCGTTTTACATTTTAGCTTATGTAGATTTTTAATATATAAAATGAATTTTTACCTTGGATCCATAATTTTACAATTTAAGCCCAGCTATGAAGTCATAAATTCAATAGAGTCTATTCACATTTTCGGTTGCCATTTCTCATCCTTTATTATGACTATATTTTATATACCCTACGTCTTCTTTGGGGTTTCTCTAAACTCTAGCGAAAAATATCACTATGAAATAGCAAAAGTGATACATGAAATTGTAGCCCTGCTTACGTATATGCATTATTAAATAAAATGTAATAAAACTGGAAAATGGTTGGATCTGAACTATTAAACAAAAGTTAACAATGACTATCATTTCAAAAGAACAATGCACCATGGTGCTTAGCATTGTTATTATGATGTTTTCTGGTCTGAGAAAATAGTGATTTATAGCGGTTTTATTTGGAAAAATGTTGAAATACTTGTATGTATTTATATAGGAAAAAAAGTGTAGTGAGGAACTTTATAACGTCGTTATATAGCCAGCTGAGCTACGCGCTTTGGGTTTTATACAATTGTTCGAAATCAGTCTCTAATTTCAAAAATTTCATCTCAAAGGATTGTTTAGTGTTTTGAAGAGCGAGTTAAATTTTTCTTTGCTTCATAATTCCACTTTAAAGAACTGTATTATAGACTTGAGTGATTTTTTGACGACTGTTTATGTGGTCTCAGTTTTATTATTCACATTAGGTAAATTTTCCTTTGAGAAAATATCCTTTATATTAACTTTTCGCCTATTTTTTTTAAACATTCATATTATACCATTTAGAAAATTTTGTTCTAACATTAATTTTTAAATTTTTAATCAAAGTAGAATTTTTTGCGAGAAAAAACTAAACACTTAGTCTATGTTTTTCTGTATTTATGGCATTATATAGAAAATGGTTTTTTTATTAAGACTTTGTGGATAAGATCGCAATTCTATGACAATAAAATGCTTAATAAATAATTTCCTTCTGAAAAATTATATTGAATTTATTTATAGTACTTTTAAAAGTCTTCTTTTATGATGATTTTAAAATGTTCTTTAATATAAAAACAACATCTTCTTCTATCTCCGTAGAAACGATAATATAAAAAGAACTAATTCTATTTTCATAAATCTGGATATATGCCACACCCTCACTGACTTGTTAGAAAACCGTATTTTATATTATTCAACAATATACTATTTTCAAGACAGTTTGATTCAATGATAGAAATAAATCACAGACTGATCCTGTTTCTCAATAGATCTAAAAGCAACAAATAATGCAATAAAGTGTAATTCGATTCTGTTCTATAAATCTTTTGAATAAAGATGTTGGTGCGGTTCTCATCGATTTACTTTTACTGATATTGCCACCCACTTATATACATATATACTATATAAGGAAACTTTTGAAAATATCATTGAATAAAGATTTTCTAATTCGTGTTTCTAGGATAAGGTATCTTGTTATACACGTTTATATAGAGTGTATTTTATATTGTAATATAATATGGAGAAAGGTAAAATATGTTAACAAATCTTTGTTCAAAAAAGAGATATACTCAGCGAAAATCAAAGTACAAGTAATTTTGGTTTGAAACAAGTGAACCACAATAAAATACCATCCTGTTCTGAGACATAAAAAAACAATTCAAGATGTCATAAAGGTGCATCATTATCTGGAAAATATATTTTCTCTTTGAAGTAAGAATAAAATATTATTTTTTCCTTAACAAATCCTTTTTCTTTTTAATGCGCGTTGTTTTCTCTCAATATTTTATTGAACATTATACTCGATAAAATTTTATTCATATACGAAATCGAGATTAGTTTGAACCTTCATAATCAGTATTAAGTTCTTATAATTTTGATTTAATGGAAATTGAGAAAAGAGCCAATTTTCCAGCTCTTGCTGCTAATGCATTACTGCAAATCAATTAATCTTTTATATCAGTGAACCAAAATTTTAGAAAATTCAAGAAATTATTAATTTGAATATGTAGCTAATATTTTTGTTGAATTTCTTATTTATGAATCTACCAATTATAGTTAGTTGGTTCAACCAATAATGTTGATAAGCTGAGGCTCAACCAATTTTCGGCTTCCATTACTGGTGTATTAGTACAAATCAACTAATCCTCTTTTCTTCAGTGTACATTTTAACACGAAAGTGTTTTAATAACGAACTAATAATATGGAATATATGCTTTTATTCTGAATAAAAATTCCATTTTACAATTTTCCAACTCTTAAGAAAAGGAAGAACATTATATTTGGTGAATCTTTAAGCTTTTTTAAAGATTGTAATGTAGCGGTAAATGCGAATTAATGAGTTGTAAACGATTAGAAAAATATTCAAAACCAAATGAATATTTAAAAATGCGATATTTATTTGAATGAACTTGTACAAAATGCGAGAATTGAATGAAAAATTATATAAAACAAAATAACATATTAAAAAACAATGAATACTAGATTTAAATTTAACAAAAAAAGTCGGTTCAAAATTACAGCAGTATTTTATGCAAGGTATATTCTTGCAGTTTTAAATCTAAACATTCCGCCCCACTTGAAAGGATCCACTTTCAATGTTGTTCAGTTTCTTCAGTTTGCCTTGGAAGCAAACATATATTATAGATGGCTCTAGTAAAAGTTCCACCGGTGGTTTGAACTGCTACTTCGACGTTTTTCTCTGGAAGATGCCATTTCGATTTTTGTTGTAAGTGATTCAAATAATCACGCTGCCAGCATTTCCAAAATTGTTGTTGCAAAAATTGTAGTGTTTGATATCTATTTAGACGATGTATGTTTAAGTCGAGAATATTTGGCTCATTAAACGAATTGAGTGGTGATCCGATCAAGAAGTGCCCAGGTGTGAGTGCTTCTAGGTCATTAGGATCGTTAGACATAGGTGAAATTGGACGTGAATTCATAATTGCTTCGATTTGGCACAGTAGAGTTGAGAATTCCTCAGATGTTAAAACAGCGTTTCGTGTCATTTTAATTAAATACTGCTTAGCGACCTTTACAGCTGCCTCCCATAGTCCACCGAAATGGGGAGATCGAGGTGGGATAAATTTCCACTCCATTCCTTCTTGTAGACATGAATTGCTGACAATGTCGTTATGCGTTTGACTAAGGAAGAGCTATCGTAACTCGCGAAGACTGTTATTAGCGCTCGTGAAGTTAGTAGCATTATCAGAATATATTTTACTGCATTTACCGCGGCGGGATATAAAACGTTTTAGCGGCAGTAAAAAGGCATTAGTTGTAAGTTCTGATACCAATTCAAGGTGTGAGGCCTTCGTTGAGAAGCATATGAATACTGCAACATACGATTTTATTGGTGATCTGCTACGAATTTTTTGAGTGATGTAGAATGGATCACAATAGTCTATTCCAACGACAGAAAATGGTCGTGAAGATTTAATGCGATCAGGAGGAAGGTCCCCCATTATGTGTCTGCTGATCAAAGGTCGAGTTCTGAAACATAGGATACATCTGTGAATAATTTTCTTGAGTGCATTTTTTCCGTTCATAATCCAAAAGCGTTGGCGCGGAATATTCAAAAGAGTTTGACAACCAGCATGTAAGTGTGTATTATGAAGATGATGGATCAAGGCAGTAGTAAATGGGTGCGATTGAGGTAGGAGCATCGGATGTTTCTTGTCAAAAATTAAATTCGAATGTGATAATCTGCCTCCTACTCTAAGTATACCTTCATCGTCTATAAATGGTGACAAATTTCGTAAACGGCTTGTATGTTTCACAGATTTCTTCTGACACAAACTCTGATAATCTTCCTTGAAATAAATTCGTTAAATATTTAGCACAATCATATTCAAGCTTTCATTTAGTTCTTGTGGACTTATTGGACCATGATATTTGATATGAATCTGTCCCTTTAGTTTAGATATGAAGCCACGAACGTATGCAAATACTAGAAGTAAACGAAAATATGAATTAATAAATTTGTTATTTATTATAAGATCTTCCAAATTGTCAGCTGAAGTGATGAATGAAAAGCTAATCGCTTTCATTTCTGGTAGTTTATCATTATTGAATCCCTTTTGAAGTGGCTAATCTGAATAGTGCTGCCGCAGAAATGACGGTCCATTGAACCAAAGTGCTGAATTCTTAAGTTGACTAGGTTGTAAGCCTCGAGAGACATGGTCAGCAGGATTATTTTCCCACAAAACGTGATTCCACGTGTATGATTCTGTCAGATGTTGGATTTTGGCAACCCTATTGGCGACAAAAGTGGTGAGTTGATATGACGCAGTCCCGATCCATGCCAATACGATTGTGGAATCCGACCAGCAGAATACCTTATTGATCTCTATATGAGTAGATTCCAACGTTCTCACTAGAAGTTCAGATAGAAGAAGAGCCGCGCACAGCTCCAGTCTCGGAAGAGACGTTTGTCGAAGCGGTGCAATTCTTGATTTCGCACATAAAAGATAAGAATTGTAATTTCCTGATAAATCTATGCTTCGAAGATATAAGCAAGCTCCATACTCCTTTTCACTAGCGTCCGCAAAACCATGAAGTTCTAGATTTGATCCAGGTACAACTGCATATCGAGGAACTCCAAGATCATTTAGAAGCTCTAATTTCTGTTGAAATGAAGTCCACTGATTCTGCAATTGCTCAGGCAAACTTTCGTCCCAAGCAAGTTGAATTTTCCACAAATGTTGCAAGAATATTTTTGCCAAAACTATCACAGGATTTATAAGCCCGAGTGCGTCAAAAAATTTAGCAACTTCCGAAAGAATGGAACGCTTGGTGAATGATTGACTCTTTGTGCCCTTTTGAGAGTACACGAATGAAAAGTTGTCCGTGGTAGGATTCCATATTAATCCTAAGGCCTTTATAACTTTATCGTT
The DNA here is from genome assembly GCA_963422695.1 of Xylophagus ater. Classification (NCBI taxonomy): domain Eukaryota; kingdom Metazoa; phylum Arthropoda; class Insecta; order Diptera; family Xylophagidae; genus Xylophagus; species Xylophagus ater. Next base: position 5,361,086 of record OY730486.1, on the reverse strand, counting down.
ATTGATTAGCATGAATTTCTCTCGATCTTCTTGAGGTGTATGAGAAAGAATATATATATATATATATATATATATTTAAGTGGAAATTTACCAAGCAGCAACAACGATGTTACTTGAATCTTAATTTCCTCAAGTTCTAATAAAGAATCTGCACCAGTCATCAAATTGTGAACATAGAAATCACTGCGAAGAACTCTTGATGCATTGGGAAACCTACTTGATTCATCCTGTGCCAATTGTATAAGCGAGCGAATAGCGAGATAGGTAGCAGGTGCAGTACCATATGTAACTGTAGATAGTTGATATATCTTGATTGTATCTTCAGGATGGCTTCTCCAAAGAATGCATTGAAACTTTCGATCACGAATATCAACCTGAATTTGGCGATACATTTTCACAATGTCTGCAGTAAGTACGTATCGATATAGTCGAAAGCGTAAAATTATTGAAAATAGATCATCTTGTATAGTTGGTCCCACCATCAGAATGTCATTAAAAGAATTGCCTGTAGTCGTTTTACAGGAATCATCAAGAACAACACGAAGTTTTGTACTGCTACTCTCTTCTTTAAAAACTGGATGATGTTGTAAAAAGTAAAATGGTGACTGAAGACTCTCATGTGATATTTCCTCTAAATGATTTAATTGTTTATATTCTTCAATAAACTGATTGTAATCATGTTTCAATTGATGTGATTTATTTAACCTCTTCTCAATATTGTAGAAACGTTTAAGAGCGATCGAATAAGAATCTCTTAAAATGCTTGGAGCCTTGCGAAAGGGTAAACGAACAATATAACGCCCTGATTCAGATCGTTTGACTGTCTGCTTGAAAAAGTCTTCACAAGCAATTTCTTCAGGTGAATTCCTAATTTCAGGACCCTTAGGATTTTCTAATTGCCAAAATTTAGAAACGATTTTGCTTGTTTCCTCATCTGGATCTACATTACTAAGTAGACTAGTGCAAAGTGAATTATTGTTTGGTGTTGAAATAGTACCTGAAACGATCCATCCAAGAAGAGTTTTTTGCAGAACTGGAAGGTTTTTTCCGAGCTTTATTTGTCTAATACAGAGCAGATCGAAAAATAAGCTCGCTCCTATAAGTAGATCAATCCCATGCGGTTGATCGAAAGTTGGGTCTGCTAGTCTTATATTTTTAGGTATGTTCCAATCCGCAATATCAAAGTAATGATGAGGCTGATTACCAGTAATCCTTTTGAGGATCACAGCATCCAAATTTGCTGAATAATTATTTTGCTGAGATTTTATCGATATAGTGGTGCGATATTTTGCATTTACACTGGCATTTCCTATACCAGAAATTGGAAGCTCGGATCTTTTCTTATCAATACCCAGTTGCTGAACGAGTCGATCTGATATGAAGTTAAGTTGAGATGCTGAATCTAGAAGTGCTCTACATGTTACCAAAGAACCTCTGGAGTCTAGAATATCTACACGAGCTGTAGCTAAAAGAATATGTTTGACTTGTGATGCCTTTTGTAATATTGCTTAAGTGGAGCTACAAAGAACATTATTTGATGATATTGCATTAGGATCGAATTTACCTGTATTGTTATGACGATCAATAGTATTTTGAAGTGGTGCTGTAATATTTTGAACTGCGAGTGATCGAGTTCCAAACGAATTATTACCTCTTGTTTGGTTTAATGTGGCATCAACATTCATGTGCAATAAAGTGTGATGATTTTTAGAACATTGTTGACACTTGCTGGATTTGCATGTGTGTATCATATGTCCAGGTTTAAGACAGTTGATACATAGTTTGAGCCTCTTCACTTCTTGAAGTCTAGAGATTGGAGTCAAACTTACGAATGTTGGGCATCGAAAAGGCGAATGTTGACCTTGCGAACAGAAAATGCAAGAATTTGTAGATACTGTTGAAGTAGCTGCTATGACAAATGCTGATTTTGATGCTTTCCACTTCGAACTCGAGATTTGGTTGTGGGATTTGCCAGCTCGCAATGGTTGTAAATGTTGTCCATGATTGGCTTCAATGATTTCCATAGTCAGACATCTCCTTTCTAGAAATTTCGAAAAATCTTCATATGGTGGAAAATAACAAAAATCATCTTCGGTATTTGTATTTTGTTCATCTGATTGGCTTGCTTGTGATGATTTAGATGCCACTTCTTCTTCCCACTTGTTGAAAGTAGTAGCATCTAACTTACTGACAACGAAATGGAGTAGAATTGTATCTGCAATCTGTTCCTTGTTGCCTAAAGAAAGTAAGGATCTCATATTTGAATTAATCATATCATTTATTTCACGTAAGTTTTTGGAATCAAATTTAGATATGCCCTGTAACTTGAAAAGTTCGTTTAGATGTGCTTGAACAATATACCTTCTATTGTTGTAACGTGCTTTCAACCATGCTAATGCTTTATGATAATTTTCAGATGTATTTTCCATACCTTTAATTCCATCAGAACCCTTTTCGGAAAGGCATTTTCTCAGATGCTGGAATTTCTCAGAGTCACTAAGAGTTTGATTTTTATGAACTAGATCAGTAAAAATTCCAATGAAATCAAGCCAGTCAATAGGAGATCCAGAAAAAGTTGGCAATTCTATTTGCGGCAAATTGATTCTTGTAGATAATGTGTGTGGTGATGCAATTAAACCAGGATTTGCTGCTTTCTTATTAATTAGGCACAATAATTTTGATTTAATGTTAAAATAATTATCTTCAAATGCGTTGGTCTCTGTAGAAACTTCATCGGAAGGTTCAAGCTGCTCCAATTCTTCTTGTATTGCATTGAAACTTTTGAAGTAACCTTCCAACAGACCCAATTTTGTTTTAATTTCAAATTCGGTTGCACTATCTCCATACTTTTGGAGATATGTCTGCATTTTTGTCATCCGACCTTTAAGACTTCCACGCTTTACCTTTAAGCCTTTAATAGGTTCCATTTTTTCTCTGAATTTCAGTTTTTGATATGAATGGCTTAGGATGGATGATAAAAACTATAAAATATGCAAAACCGTACCGAAATACCGTCACCGACACCAAAGTTTTTACAAGTTCAATTTATGTTCGAAACTGCGTGTACAAATTGGCAAAATGTTTTGTATAAGTGTTACCGATTGTATCCGGTGTCGAAGGACCAATGTTGAATCTTTAAGCCTTTTTAAAGATTGTAATGTAGCGATAAATGCGAATTAATGAGTTGTAAACGATTAGAAAAATATTCAAAACCAAATGAATATTTAAAAATGCGATATTTATTTGAATGAACTAGATTGTACAAAATGCGAGAATTGAATGAAAAATTATATAAAACAAAATAACATATTAAAAAACAATGAATACTAGATTTAAATTTAACAAAAAAAGTCGGTTCAAAATTACAGCAGTATTTTATGCAAGGTATATTCTTGCAGTTTTAAATCTAAACATTCCGCCCCACTTGAAAGGATCCACTTTCAATGTTGTTCAGTTTCTTCAGTTTGCCTTGAAAGCAAACATATATTGGAGATGGCTCTAGTAAAAGTTCCACCGGCGGTTTGAACTGCTACCACTCGAACAAGATTATCTCTTCCGTGATGTATTTTGACGATTCGGCCTAGATGCCACTTTAATGGTGGAAGAAGATTGTCCTTTAATAGGATTAGAGCTCCTACTTCGATGTTTTTCTCTGGAAGATGCCATTTCGATTTTTGTTGTAAGTGATTCAAATAATCACGCTGCCAGCGTTTCCAAAATTGTTGTTGCAAAAATTGTAGTGTTTGATATCTATTTAGACGATGTATGTTTAAGTCGAGAATATTTGGCTCGTTAAACGAATTGAGTGGTGATCCGATCAAGAAGTGACCAGGTGTGAGTGCTTCTAGGTCATTAGGATCGTTAGACATAGGTGAAATTGGACGTGAATTCATAATTGCTTCGATTTGGCACAGTAGAGTTGAGAATTCCTCAGATGTTAAAACAACGTTTCGTGTCATTTTAATTAAATACTGCTTAGCGACCTTTACAGCTGCCTCCCATAGTCCACCGAAATGGGGAGATCGAGGTGGGATAAATTTCCACTCTATTCCTTCTTGTAGACATGAATTGCTGACAATGTCGTTATGCGTTTGACTAAGGAAGAGCTGTCGTAACTCGCGAAGACTGTTATTAGCGCCCGTGAAGTTAGTAGCATTATCAGAATATATTTTACTGCATTTACTGCGGCGGGATATAAAACGTTTTAGCGCCAGTAAAAAGGCATTAGTTGTAAGTTCTGATACCAATTCAAGGTGTGAGGCCTTCGTTGAGAAGCATATGAATACTGCAACATACGATTTTATTGGTGATCTACTACGAATTTTTTGAGTGATGTAGAATGGACCACAATAGTCTATTCCAACGACAGCAAATGGTCGTGAAGATATAATGCGATCAGGAGGAAGGTCCCCCATTATGTGTCTGCTGATCAAAGGTCGAGTTCTGAAACATAGGATACATCTGTGAATAATTTTCTTGAGTGCATTTTTTCCGTTTATAATCCAAAAGCGTTGGCGCGGAATATTCAAAAGAGTTTGACAACCAGCATGTAAATGTGTATTATGAAAATGATGGATCAAGGCAGTAGTAAATTGAGGTAGGAGCATCGGATGTTTCTTGTCAAAAATTAAATTCGAATGTGATAATCTGGCTCCTACTCTAAGTATACCTTCATCGTCTATAAATGGTGACAAATTTCGTAAACGGCTTGTATGTTTCACAGATTTCTTCTGACACAAACTCTGATAATCTTCCTTGAAATAAATTCGTTGAATATGCAGCACAATCATATTCAAGCTTTCATTTAGTTCTTGGGGACTTATTGGACCATGATATTTGATATCAATCTGTCCCTTTAGTTTAGATATGAAGCGACGAACGTATGCAAATACTAGAAGTAAACGAAAATATGAATTAATAAATTTGTTATTTATTATAACATCTTCCAAATTGTCAGCTGAAGTGATGAATGAAAAGCTAATCGCTTTCATTTCTGGTAGTTCATCATTATTGAATCCCTTTCAAAGTGGCCAATCTGAATGGTGCAGCCGCAGAAATGACGGTCCATTGAACCAAAGTGCTGAATTCTTAAGTTGACTAGGTTGTAAGCCTCGAGAGACATGGTCAGCAGGATTATTTTCCGACAAAACGTGATTCCACGTGTATGATTATGTCAGGTGTTGGATTTTGGCAACCCTATTGGCGACAAAAGTGGTGAGTTGATATGACGCAGTCCCGATCCATGCCAATACGATTGTGGAATCCGACCAGCAGAATACCTTATTGATCTCTATATGAGTAGATTCCAACGTTCTCACTAGAAGTTCAGATAGAAGAAGAGCCGCGCACAGCTCCAGTCTCGGAAGAGACGTTTGTCGAAGCGGTGCAATTCTTGATTTCGCACATAAAAGATAAGAATTGTAATTTCCTGATAAATCTATGCTTCGAAGATATAAGCAAGCTCCATACTCCTTTTCACTAGCGTCCGCAAAACCATGAAGTTCTAGATTTGATCCAGGTACAACTGCATATCGAGGAACTCCAAGATCATTTAGAAGCTCTAATTTCTGTTGAAATGAAGTCCACTGATTCTGCAATTGCTCAGGCAAACTTTCGTCCCAAGCAAGTTGAATTTTCCACAAATGTTGCAAGAATATTTTTGCCAAAACTATCACAGGATTTATAAGCCCGAGTGCGTCAAAAAATTTAGCAACTTCCGAAAGAATGGAACGCTTGGTGAATGATTGACTCTTTGTGCCCTTTTGAGAGTACACGAATGAAAAGTTGTCCGTGGTAGGATTCCATATTAATCCTAAGGCCTTTATAACTTTATCGTTATTGATTAGCATGAATTTCTCTCGATCTTCTTGAGGTGTATGAGAAAGAATATCTGGATGATTGCTGCACCATTTTTTAAGTGGAAATTTACCGAGCAGCAACAACGATGTTACTTGATTCTTAATTTCCTCAAGTTCTAATAAAGAATCTGCACCAGTCATCAAATTGTGAACATAGAAATCACTGCGAAGAACTCTTGATGCATTGGGAAACCTACTTGATTCATCCTGTGTCAATTGTATAAGCGAGCGAATAGCGAGATAGGTAGCAGGTGCAGTACCATATGTAACTGTAGATAGTTGATATATCTTGATTGTATCTTCAGGATGGCTTCTCCAAAGAATGCATTGAAACTTTCGAATATCAACCTGAATTTGGCGATACATTTTCACAATGTCTGCAATAAGTACGTATCGATATAGTCGAAAGCGTAAAATTATTGAAAATAGATCATCTTGTATAGTTGGCCCCACCATCAGAATGTCATTAAGAGAATTGCCTGTAGTCGTTTTACAGGAACCATTAAAAACAACACGAAGTTTTGTACTGCTACTCTCTTCTTTAAAAACTGGATGATGTTGTAAAAAGTAAAATGGTGACTGAAGACTCTCATGCGATATTTCCTCTAAATGATTTAATTGTTTATATTCTTCAATAAATTGATTGTAATCATGTTTCAATTGATGTGATTTATTTAACCTCTTCTCAATATTGTAGAAACGTTTAAGAGCGTATTCGATCGCTCTTAAATCTCTTAAAATGCTTGGAGCCTTGCGAAAGGGTAAACGAACAATATAACGCCCTGACTCAGATCGTTTGACTGTCTGCTTGAAAAAGTCTTCACAAGCAATTTCTTCAGGTGAATTCCTAATTTCAGGACCCTTAGGATTTTCTAATTGCCATAATTTCGAAACGATTTTGCTTGTTTCCTCATCTGGATCTACATTACTAAGTAGACTAGTGCAAAGTGAATTATTGTTTGGTGTTGAAATGGTACCTGAAACGATCCATCCAAGAAGAGTTTTTTGCAGAACTGGAAGGTTTTTTCCGAGCTCTATTTGTCCAATACAGAGCAGATCGAAAAATAAGCTCGCTCCTATAAGTAGATCAATCCCATGCGGTTGATCGAAAGTTGGGTCTGCTAGTCTTATATTTTTAGGTATGTTCCAATCGGCAATATCAAAGTAACGATGAGGCTGATTACCAGTAATCCTTTTGAGGATCACAGCATCCAAATTTGTTGAATAATAATAATTATTTTGCTGAGATTTTATCGATATAGTGGTGCGATATTTTGCATTTACACTGGCATTTCCTATACCAGAAATTGGAAGCTCGGATCTTTTCTTATCAATACCCAGTTGCTGAACGAGTCGATCTGATATGAAGTTAAGTTGAGATGCTGAATCTAGAAGTGCTCTACATGTTACCAAAGAACCTCTGGAGTCTAGAATATCTACACGAGCTGTAGCTAAAAGAATATGTTTGACTTGTGATGCCTTTTGTAATATTGCTTGAGTGGAGCTAAAAGAACATTATTTGATGATATTGCATTAGGATCGAATTTACCGGTATTGTTATGACGATCAATAGTATTTTGAAGTGGTGCTGTAATATTTTGAACTGCGAGTGATCGAGTTCTAAACGAATTATTACCTCTTGTTTGGTTTAATGTGGCATCAACATTCATGTGCAATAAAGTGTGATGATATTTAGAACATTGTTGACACTTGCTGGATTTGCATGTGTGTATCATATGTCCAGGTTCAAGACAGTTGATACATAGTTTGAGCCTCTTCACTTCTTGAAGTCTAGAGATTGGAGTCAAACTTACGAATGTTGGGCATCGAAAAGGCGAATGTTGACCTTGCGAACAAAAAATGCAAGAATTTGTAGATACTGTTGAAGTAGCTGCTATGACAAATGCTGATTTTGATGTCTTCCACTTCGAATTCGAGATTTGGTTGTGGGATTTGCCAGCTCGCAATGGTTGTAAATATTGTCCATGATTGGCTTCAATGATTTCCATAGTCTGACATCTCCTTTCTAGAAATTTCGAAAAATCTTCATATGGTGGAAAATAACAAAAATCATCTTCGGTATTTGTATTTTGTTCATCTGATTGGCTTGCTTGTGATGATTTAGATGCCACTTCTTCTTCCCACTTGTTGAAAGTAGTAGCATCTAACTTACTGACAACGAAATGGAGTCGAATTGATTCTGCAATCTGTTCCTTGTTGCCTAAAGAAAGTAAGGATCTCATATTTGAATTAATCATATCATTTATTTCACGTAAGTTTTTGGAATCAAATTTAGATATGCCCTGTAACTTGAAAAGTTCGTTTAGATGTGCTTGAACAATATACCTTCTATTGTTGTAACGTGCTTTCAACCATGCTAATGCCTTATGATAATTTTCAGAAGTATTTTCCATACCTTTAATTCCATCAGAAACCTTTTCGGAAAGGCATTTTCTCAGATGCTGGAATTTCTCAGAGTCACTAAGAGTTTGATTTTTATGAACTAGATCAGTAAAAATGCCAATGTAATCAAGCCAGTCAATAGGAGATCCAGAAAAAGTTGGCAATTCTATTTGCGGCAAATTGATTCTTGTAGATAATGTGTGTGGTGATGCAATAAAACCAGGATTTGCTGGTGCTTTCTTATTAATTAGGCACAATAATTTTGATTTAATGTCAAAATAATTATCTTCAAATGCGTCGGTCTCTGTAAAAACTTCATCGGAAGGCTCAAGCTGCTCCAATTCTTCTTGTATTGCATTGAAACTTTTGAAGTAACCTTCCAACAGACCCAATTTTGTTTTAATTTCAAATTCGGTTGCACCATCTCCATACTTTTGCAAATATGTCTGCATTTTTGTCATCCGACCTTTAAGACTTCCACGCTTTACCTTTAAGCCTTTAATAGGTTCCATTTTTTTCTCTGAATTTCAGTTTTTGATATGAATGGCTTAGGATGGATGATAAAAACTATAAAATATGCAAAACCGTACCGAAATACCGTCACCGAAACCAAAGTTTTTACAAGTTCAATTTATGTTCGAAACTGCGTGTACAAATTGGCAAAATGTTTTGTATAAGTGTTACCGATTGTATCCGGTGTCGAAGGACCAATGTTGAATCTTTAAGCCTTTTTAAAGATTGTAATGTAGCGATAAATGCGAATTAATGAGTTGTAAACGATTAGAAAAATATTCAAAACCAAATGAATATTTAAAAATGCGATATTTATTTGAATGAACTAGATTGTACAAAATGCGAGAATTGAATGAAAAATTATATAAAACAAAATAACATATTAAAAAACAATGAATACTAGATTTAAATTTAACAAAAAAAGTCGGTTCAAAATTACAGCAGTATTTTATGCAAGGTATATTCTTGCAGTTTTAAATCTAAACAATATTTTTAATTAAAATAATAAATTAGTAGAAAATGAACATTTTCACTCCTTAATTTGAACTTATCTTCTTTTTTTTCAATAAAAAACACGAAAGCATTTTTTATTTTTGGCAGAAGGTTGGTTTGAAAAAGAAAATCCATGATAAGAAAAAATTCTATAAAGATTTAAATTTCCAGTTAATTACAAACAAAAGGTGTTTTTCCCAGAAATCATTTTGGAAAAATTACTTTTGTAAACTTGAGTTTAGTATAAAAAGCTTATATAAAAAAAAAATAAAAATTCCTAATTGGAAATTTTCTGGAGAGTTAATGAAGTGTTTTTTTACTTCATTAAAATTTTCGTTTTCTGTTTGTTTTTCATTTTAACAAATTTTTTCTCGTTTTTTTTTTATTCTAAAAAGGTTTTCCAAGAAAATAATTACCTGTAAGGTGTTTTCTTTTCACGACTAATATTATTTTAATTACGTTTTTTTTTTTCTAACGTCAGAGTAAAGTATAAAAATGAATAAAAATTGGTCAACTGAAGAATAGAGATTCTTTTTTCAAATGAAATACTTAAGAGCCGATTCTATAATAGCAAAGAAAAATGGTTCTATTATGTTTACTAATCCAATAAAAAGCTTTTTGGTTTTCCAATTTTCCTTGTTTAGTTTGTTGATATAGAAAATTTTGTAAAATTTATATTTTCATATAGATTCAACAAGTTATGCAAATTGTAATCTAATTTTACTGAAGAAAAATTATTAAGATAAGACTGTCCATTGTATGAAGAAACAATTTAAGTTTTCAGATGAGCCTCATTCGGAGTGCACGATCTCTTGGTTATCCATAAAAACTATAAACCAACAATTTTTCCTTCATGCTTCAACTTGGATTCTATATAATTTGAATTCAGGATGTGGATTCAAATTTAAATTTCAAGAACAAAGAAGTGAGTACTTTTCTTTGGTTATATGTTTCTGAGATTTTCTTGAAATTTTCGGGATTTTTTTTCTTCTATGAAAGAATAATTCTTATTTGCATTCTGATGAGCGAAATATTTTATTATGGCAATGAAGCAAATAGATATACCAATTGAAAATGTGGTTCTTACGGAGTTTTTATGTAAACAAAAGTTTAATCGACTTAAATTGTTAGCACAATTCTATAGAGGTATAGAAATATCAGGTTGTACAAAGTAGAATTCCTGTAACGTTATCCTAATTTATAGTGTTATGACTAGATGAGGACTATTAGGCAAGTTTTTTTTGTATAGTAATGGTAATACGTAGAAGAAGAGTATATATCGCATTTATAGTACAATATTTGAATAAAATGATGAATATTTTCAATAAAACTCATTTTCAGAATTTTTTTGATATTCACAATATGAAAATCGTATTTAAAATTAATGAATTTGTAATTATTTATAATATATTATTTATAAAATTTGAATGTAATAAATAAAAGCACGCAATGTATAATTTAAATGTAGAAATAAAATTAAAAAGTACAAAAAGATTTGCTTTGAAAATGACCAGGAAACACCATACTAAATCTATTGAAATTAATTGAAAGAAATTGTAGCCACTGTAATCTGTGTCTAACAAACATTTTATAGGACTGTGAAAGTGGGAAATTGCAAATAAAATTCAATCAAATGATACTGGTACTTTTGTGCTGCAACATTCTTCCAAAGAACGCCTCAAATATCCAATAAACTCTTGATTTCCTTTGATATATATATATATATATATATATTCCATATATTCCATTAATTGATTCTGAAATCGTCAATGAAAGTCGGTGGTAATCATTCCAAAGATTAATACAATCCTAAGTTAGTTGAATCGTAATTAATTAAGGGTCATGATTAAAAGTTTCATTAGATTGCAGCACACATATTACTCCTGGTGGATTTTCTATTAAAGAAACTTTGAAAAAATGAAACAAAGTTTTTAAAAGAATGTTATTTAAATAATGGGTGGTGGTAGGTGTAAGTGGATTTAAATAGATTAGTTTTTTACAAAGATTTCAAGACATCAAATTGAATCTGAATGATTTCTTCGTCGTTCATTTTTTATAGCATATTTGGTATTTTTCTTACAATGTCCTTTATTCGAAAGATTTTCATTGTCATTAGCCTTTCAGTAATATTCTGGATTAGATCAATACAATTGTTGTGTTTGAAACGGTAAATTGAAAGGAAACTGAAGTGCGAAGACAATCAATTTCATGATTGGTTAACTAAATCAAATAATAATATGAAATCAATAAATATCAATATCAATATTTCCATATACAGTTGGAAATCATATTTTTGATTATCGAATTTCATCAAAAAGCATATTGTGACGTGCCACCCGTTCGGTTCGATGTTATTAAAATGATACCACTTTTTATTTATGTGAATTTAGTGTATATCTTTATTTATAATTATTTCTGCTTTAACAATTGTCTTAAAAATATTTGTTTATCAATAATTTAATTATTAGAATCAAGTTATCACAGTTTTAAAAATTCACTATTTCAATAATTGATCACAATTATTACTTTTAAATTCAAAGTTTCTGTTCTGCTCTCGGCTTAATATTTGAAACATAAAGATTGACTTTTCGATCTTAATTGATTGAATGCACCATTCTTTTCGCCTATTTATAGTAAAAGTGTCCTATCCTGAATCTACTAGAAAAATTTTATTATGTTGTTGTTATTGTTCGATTCTCGTTGCTTTTAATACTGTGTGGTAACACTATAGAATAACCTCAATTGTCAATATTTGTTTCCGAGAAATCTCATTGTCAATGTTATTTTGGTCGTGTGGTGTATTGAATTTGGTGTTTTCTGGAAATATTTTGATTTATTTTTATTTAATAAAGAAATCAAAATATTTCCAGCAATTTCTAGTGCTGTGTACTGCAATATAATACATAGAGTTCCCAGCTTGTGTTCTGATTTTGTTACATTTGAAGTCTAAAAAACATGCCACCTCATTAATAGCACATATTTGTTAAAAATGGATTTACATATTCACAGTATTTTTTCACAAACACTATTAACGAACGAGGAGGGATGCTTTTCAACGCTCCTATATTTCTTTTCTCTGTTAGTTAAATAAATTATCTTTTCAACATAATCTAAGAAAATTAAAAATCTTTAGTGTGATCCCGTTTATAATTCAAATGTAAATCATCATAGATATTTCTTTTATTTGTAAACTCAAATAATTTACATTTTAACTCTTTTTCTTCTTTTTTGTCCGCTGAAAATATTTGACATCGAAATTTCGAAATACAATTTCTTATTAGAACTTTTAAGTGACAATCGAAAATCTTTATATCCTTTTTGTCCTATTTAAATAATTTGCATTTCAAATAAGCACACCCAAATAGGGTCAGCTGCTTTTGACACGTTCCACATTAGTCATACAGAATATACTCACATCTTTAGAAAGGAATTCCTTTTCATATAGAGTCGATATGATTTCATATGTAAATTGGATCCCTTTCAAACAGTTCGATAAGAAACAATTTAATGGATTCATCGTTACAAATTCAGATGACAATATCCGAAAGGGGTTCAGAAATATAATAAATCATGTTAAGCATTGAAATTGAATAAAATTAATAACTTTATAAAAAAAAATTATCTTAAATTTACTAAAAGATTTCTTTAGCTATGTATAATTAAGTATTCAGCCAAGAACCGAAGATCAAGTGTTGTTAAAACTATAATAATAATACATATCACACACATATTTATTAGTTTAATTGACCCTTGAATAAATTATGATAAAATGTCATGTACAGAATAATCCTTAAGATGATTATTACACATAAGATTACCATACAGAAGATGATGTCCTTACCACACCTTTTATCAATATCAAAATTTAAGGAGTTCATAATCATATCTCATATTCATAGTTCGAAGTGGATATAATTTTATTAGATTTTGGTAAAATTATTGTGGTTTCATGAAATATTTGAAAATCCTTTCCGGAAAATTTATTTTTCTAATATTTTTTTAGAACATAGAAAACTAAACAATTAATTAAAAATTTGTTTTTTTTTAAATAAGAAAATTCTTAAATTACTTTCATTCAAATTTGATTAAAAAGTTGGCTCTATGAATTTTACGATTTTATTGAAATAAAATCTACGTATCAAAAGGTATCTGAATTTATTTTTAATAAAATGTATTCGAATCATCAAGAGGGATACAATATCACTATAGAAAGGATTATAATGTTCAGTATAACAATAGGATTGCTTATCATAAAGGTTTACTATATAAAATGGATATCCCTTTCCAACAATATGAATCTACCCGAAATGGGCGGTGATTTATACCATTGGAATTATTAAAACGTACAAAATACGATATCCACATTCTATAAAGCTGGTTTGGAATTCATTTTGTCAGAATTTGGGGTGTTCAGACTACCTGAATTATGAGTGAGATTACTATGACGTCCTTTTAGTAAAATAATGATTTCCAGTTAAAATCTTATTTAATTGCATTGTTTTTGGCTAAAGTAGAAATATATGTTTTTTTTGGATACTGATAGCAGGTATTACCACAGAAATTATATTTAAATGATATTAATTGAAATCGGTTCTTAAATTCATTGAAAATATTTATTTGAAAATTATTATCAAAAAATTGCTATTAACTTTCAATATAAATCATTTACGAGTAACATAATTTGTAGTGGGGAGTTTATTATGTAGCATAATTGCTAATTTCGAATTATTATGAATATATAAGTGGGTAATATTAATGTTCACAAAATTGTTTCAAAACTAATGGTTTGATTTTAATGATAAAATCCTTTTATATGGAAGTTTTATTGAAATAAATGTGTACTTTTACGATTGTTATTGACAAACTCTAACAATATTTTTTGAAAATGCTTCTTCCTTGCATATTTAAGATAATTGTTCTAATTTTTTTGGAGAAACATTAAGAAAATTTATATACAAAGTAATGGATTTTTTTGACAATTTATATATACTTTTAGGGTAATTGAGTTAAGACAAAACCAAAACCGAAATCGCTTAATGAGCAGCCACAACGCGTTGTGGACATTTGTAAACTCCCAAAGACTAATGAATGATATTTCTCTTCTTTATAGATATTGAAAGTATTGTGCATTAAAGTACTAAAAAAGAGCCAATTATTACTATTGATGACAAATATATTGCACATTTATTTACTTAAGCGGAAATTTAATGTAATACACCTTTATTTTTTTTTGAACAAAAAATCTTCATTTGATTTTATATATATGGTATTATAATTACAGAAAAAATATCATTCATCGGTTGTTGGTAATTTATGAATAGCCAGGACACGGTGCAGCGATTTTTCCTTTTCTCTTCAGTTCAGCAATTTTGGTTTTGAAGCATAACGTATACCTATCGACGAGTAATGTCGAAATATTTTTGTGCGAATTACTATTAAAAAGCGTATAAGCAAGACATTTTTAAAGTCTTATTTCAAACGAAATTTTAGAATTTTATAAGATCGAAGAATACTAGAACTACAAAAATGTATCATATTTTCAACAATTTCTTGCATAAAATTTTTAGGTTTTGAGCATGATGAGAAGTTGGAAGAACGATTTAAAAATCGATTAATTGAATTATTTTCATTTTATTAGTAGATATAATAAAGAAATTGTTATCATACTTAATTAGTATACAAATTCTTTACCCATCTATATGATGTCCTAAAAGGAGTAGTATTTTGATCGCATTGTCCTAGGTTTATCAATAAGAAATGTTTCTAAATACCAAGTAAAAATGGCGCGGAATGTTCTCAATTCTTATTAAAATACCTAAAACAATATCGTCAAAATGACACCTTCCATAGAGACACCTTATAAAATACTTAAATGCTAAAATACCTAAATTTCAATTTGCGAATAATACGTAATTCAAGCATATATGCAAATATTCTTATCAAAAATAAAAAAAACATAATATTTTCCATTTATAGCAATATCATCTTTTAGCTACAGTATTAATAAATCCTTCAATATTTTCTTGAAAATTGAAAAATCATTCTTTTGAACAAGAAATCCATAATACGAGTTAAGGGAATGAGACATTAAATAGGGTAATATTCATGTTAAAGAGTAAAATCCAATTTTATCAAACATTATATAAAACGAAAATGATTTATTGTGTATATTCTCTAACCTCAAATTCCAAAAAACCAATAATTATTGATAGGCTGATATTATGCAGACAGCTATTTTGGTGTAGTCTACCAAAAATTTTCCATCATTTTCATGATGAGTTGACAGATTCATGTCAGAGAAATTTTAATCAAATCTCTGGAAAATATGTATATGAGATGACAAGTCCCACCCGGAAAAACAGAAAGATCCAATGCTGTGGTATTGTTGTCTATTTAAGCTCTTTTTTTTAAAACCAAAAATAGGTAGTTTAGTATATATCTTTTTACGCTCGAGACTTTAAAATCATATATTTTTTGACTACTAATGTTTCTCATATATGAACCAAATTTGATTTTTGGTATTTTTTGTCATTAGCGAAATGAATCTATCAAATCATGAAACATAAATTAATATCATGATAGATTAGAATCGGATGATAGAGAGACAATATTTGATATTGATGTTCTAATGATGTTATATAAAATGAAGTTAATTAAAAATCGAGTTATATGGGAATGAAATGAAAATTTTGTATTAAATTCGTGAAAAGAATTTCAGTTTGTTATATTAAAGATACTCCATCCTTCCGAAAATATAGTCTATCTTTGGAATTTATTCGCAATTGATGTTTGGATGTTGCCATAGCTTCTGGAGAACATATTAAAAAAATCGTCCTTCACTATCAATTGTTAATATCAGTATGTTAACGGCAGTTAAAATATATTTAATATTTAAATCTTAGGACGACACTCTTCCGTTATGGTAAACGACGAACTTACCGATGAGCACCATATAAATTACACCCGGTTTGGACCTTTTCACACTGATATTTCACGAATTATTCTCGCTCTACTACTTTCTTCGACGGTTAATGATCGACTATTTTTTAAATTTTAAAGGATATACCAATTTCTGTGTTGCCATAATCACCAACTCTCTGCTATCTCCGCGATGAAGTTGCCTTAAAGCAGAAATGCTGGGATTTTTTTATCATATTGTATTTTCGGATGGATGGAGTACAATTATAGAATTAAATTGATTCAATATACTCATTGCGTGTTTGAAAATTCACAGACAATTAATAATTATCAAAAAAAAGAAGGAAAAAACATGCTAAACACTTAAGACCATCCTTTCTTGATTGACGCAAACTTATAAAAGTTATATCATAAAATTTGACCCAAATAACTGATATAAATGAATCCTTTTTCCGTATTTCTTTATATTTAATTATATTCTTCCAATTTTCCTGTACGCATTAACAATTTTTAGGTTAGAACATTCAATTCATAGCAATCATCATAAATACAAAAATTAGTTGATCCCAAGGTAATACTGAATATCGTGAATATCGTGCGAAGACAACATTTAATGAATTCTATTAATCACATACTTTAGGAAAAAGGAAAAAGGAAGAAAACCACCAAAAATGTAGGTCTTTCTATCGATTATTAATCAATCGTGTTATGTTCTAATGTTTCGGCATGTTTCTAACAAGAAGGACAACATTCTTTCAAGTATCTCAGAATTGTGGGTGTTTTCATTAGTGCATGGTTGTTTGCCTGATTGACGTTAAACTTTCGATCAAAATACAGTCAGCAAAATTATATTAACTCGTATTTTCATTTGCTTTTTTGAGCAGATTCTCGCCTTTGAACAATAGTTGTTTAGGTAAAAGCTAGAATTTCTTTTAACGCTTTGTGCTGTAAATAGGAATGACGTTCCACTATTCCTTAAAATAAGATTTTTTCCTTTGAAATCTTTTTACATTATAAATTTTTTGTCTAACAGCTATTTAATTCTATCGATGCTATTCGCTTCGGGTTTTAGATCAATCACACTCAAAAATTAATTGGAATTTACATACAATTTCTAAATAATTTAATAAAAGAAAATATGTAATAAAAGTACTTTAAATTATTACCAGATATGTCGCCAGTTCTTAACCCATTAGCGCCGACTGTTCTCATTTGAGGACAGGTCATGTTTTGACCTGTAGATCAGTCCTATCGCGTGTTGTGCACTATTCTGTATTGTTTCAGTTGCCGTCTGTCTGCTCAAGTGTTTATATGCGCGAACATGGGAAATTCGGGCAAAAAACTCCATTCCTTACTTTAAGGTGGTCTAGTTGAAAAAATATGTCCAGATAACAAACATAAATCAAAGCAAAATAATTAGGGCGCTAATTGGCTACATCTTCCATTTTTGGCCATATAAACGCAAAACCAATTCTTCTTCTTTCGCCAGATATGGAAGCGTAGACATCGAAGCGTATGCATATTTGCGATCATTTGCTTTGCATAGTTACTTTTTTAAAAATATACGTATGTGTTTTCAGAAACAGCATGAAATGCCCAAATATGCCCATATTTGCAATAATGAAAAGAGCTTGTATAAAAAAATGACGATGGAAAATATTTTTATGAGGAAAACCATACAAACACATACAAATCAAGAAAAAGAAATTAATTAGAAAAGTTTCATGTTTTTTTGGGAAAATAAGTTCTTCAACAATCTCTAGAAATTAGTTTAGGATGTCCATTTGGAAAGTTGTTCAAGCAGACGTATTTAATATGAATAAAAAGACATGGTTTGATTAACACAATTTTCTTATTTTATAGATTGATCGAACAAATTGATAAAAGAGAAAATAAATAATATAAGAAATGGACTAAAGTTGGATAATTTCTTGAAGGAAAAAAGTGTTTTAAATATGGTTTTTTTTTCATATGAAATAAAATTTCTTACATTGGAAAGCATGGTTGTTCTACAGTCGAAATTAATTATTATTTATTGTATTATACAGTCGAATCTCTATTATCTAGAAATCTCTACAATGTAGAAACATCTACGATTTTGCATCAAAAATATTATTATAATATTCCCTTAGCATTTTAAAACCTGGTGTATCGATGTATCTACAAAAACCAAGGCACCTTATATTTATTTATATTTTCGAGATAAATTCTATTAAGCTCTATTATGTGGAATATTTCGCTCTAATATTCGGAAAACTTATTCAGAATAATACAAATCAAATAAGCCTGGGTCTGGTTGTGCAATTGTAGGTTCTTATATCAAAAAGGGAACACATCTTTCGCAATTGTGGTTACTGTACTAAAGCTTATCCGAAATCAAATAATTTTTGTATTCAATTTCATTAGTAGAAATAGTTCAAACATTTAAACTTTTACACTCAGCCTAACAATAGGGTTGATGGATTGCAAAAGTGTATTGGTGTAAAAATATGTCAGTTGTAGATGTTGTTCTTGCATAGTAAAAATTTTTCACACTTTCACAATTTTCCAACGAAACAAGATCAGATACGGCGGAAATTGAGTTCTCCTAATATGTATTTCTATTATCCGGAAAATCCTGTCACCGGATTATAATTCTTCTCCAGCATTCCGATTAAAATAAATTTAACTGTATCTTCACATTCATAGCTAATACAATATTCAATTCACACCAACTATTTGATATGGAATATGATAATTAAAAATTTTATAGCCTATAAAGCTATCTATAACTCCTTAGATTTAATTAAAAGTCTATCGTTTTAATGGTGTATGGTGTAAATTCCTCTAATTTCGAAGAGGTTATGTAACATTTTCCATTTTATTTTCTTCTCATAATATCTGAAACAATCTCATATTTCAAAAATGAGGTCCATTAAAAATGTAATGTAATGTAAAAATCATCTAGATACAAGCCACCAACCACCATTTCTTCCATTTAGTTTCATGTAATTGCATTTAATTCCAATTGCAGTCACGTACAAATATTAATTTAACGAACAATTTCTAGAATAGTTCATCTATTATCTTTTGTAGTAAAATTCAAACAAGAAAATTAAAGCTTATTCTGAGGAATTTTAAATTTTGATTAAAAATTTCTGAAACGATTTTAAAAGGCAATTGAAAAAAGTATGAAATTGTCTCAAATATTTCTATATAGCCAACACCAATAGAGCCACGAAGGCACTATCGAACATTTCGTTTGCGTTATACACTTATTGAAGATAATAACTAAACTATAGAAATGATATTTGTTTTTTCAACAAAACCATACAAATGCTAATTATTTGCAAAGAAGCAGAATTTTTTATTTATCATCTGACATTCTAAAGAATATATTTATTTTAGTATTTGTCTCGCCATATTAATAAATAGAGTCATTTCATATTGATTCAGTTTGTTGTCTGTCTATAATTTCCAAAAGCAAATTCAATAATTTTTTTTTGCAGAAACAACCATTTTCATTTTTATTGATGGTATTTTTTCTCTTTGATAATACTTATCCAAATACCAACTAGTGCTGCAATAGCTTCCTGCATATACTATTTACATCCCTTACAAAATGCTTTTATCCTGTTCATTTTTTCTTATTTGTCGAACATTGCAATAGGAATAATCATGAGTCGTTTGTTGTCATTCGATTGCATTTCAAGTTCATTACAAATTTCTTGTTGTGTATTACAAAATAAATAGAAGTAAAACTGGGAAAATGGAAAAGGGATTTCTTTTTATCTGTCCGTGATAGATTTCATTCTTTTCTTGTATAAGAATGGTGATGGTATCGTAAGACAAAAAAAAGTGTCGCGGAATATTTTAACGAGATCACGTGCCATTAGATCCTGTATGATCTTATTTACATTTGAAGGGTGTAATCTAAAAATCGTATAAATAAGAATTACTTTTACACTATATAGAGAAATAATATTAGATGTTGGGTATTTGATGGACATTTTAATATGATACTAATCTTTCAAGAAAAAAAAGTACTGAAATAACATTGACACGCTTAGAAACATATTATTGCTAAATAATTGCTAAATCACAGCCATTTAAGAACTACTGTAGCTGAAGCTGCGTTTTAAATACTAAAAAATAGAAAGAGAATTGTTAGTTCGGTACAATAGTGTATTCTATACAAAAAATATTAGATTTAAGACTGCAATTAGAGGTCTTATTTATACTGGAAATTTGAATCAAAAACATACCTTTTTATGTGCCCAAAGTGCGTCCATATTTTATTTCATTAAATTGTATATATTTAAAAAAAAAAATTTGTTCACCTTTTTAAAGATCTCTCCAAACAGAAGAAGCCGACTCATACATTTTCATCAATTTGGTATTTATTCTTCACTATCTATATTTCCTTCAATTGGATGTGCCAGAAAGTCATTGTGCTTTTTTCATGAGAACTCGAAACTATATTAACCAAAATATTGTATGACTTTTTATCATTTTCTTGTCAGAGCTATTACCTAGTCACTGTTGAATTTGTAAGTTTTCTGAGAGAAAACACGAGAGTCATTTTCACAGGTTTCTTTTGAACTCAAATTAACAAGGGAGACCTACAGAGACCGAAACAAATAATATAGTCTATAGTGTAAGATCAGGAGTGGAACCATGTATTTCGATTTAAATTAAATCGTATCCTAAAAGCATTGATGCAAATCAAGTTACACGATTTCACTCCAGAATTACACGACGGGTACATCAGAAGTTTCCATCCATTTTATTGACGAGTGTCGGAAAATGTATGTGGTCTAACGTTATCATGGTCAATGATCAATTTTGCGAATCACCAATTCTGGATCATTCTGTTTGATTGATGTTTTGACAATTATATTCAAATTCGTTAAATTAGGATTCTGAACAATCTTTCGTGTAGATTGGATTCGTAATCAAAAAAGCAAATAACTTTCTGGCACATCCAATCGCTGAAATACTATATTGAAGATATTTCATCTACTTAAAAAACTTCCTTTATACTTTCTTTCCCCTGTAAATTAATCTTTTTACATATTTTCCTTTTTTTTCACCCGAATTTGTATTTTCCATGAACCATATTTTGAGCAATATAAATTGTTCTATATTAGCGCAGTTATAGTGACTTGTATAGGCTTTCATTTTTGAAACGTCAGGCGTTTATCAAAATTAGTTCAGACTGAATTTTTGTTTTTATTCTTATCGTTTGTCTTCATTTCATAAAGTAAATAAAACCAAAATCTTAACATAAATATCGTGCATTTATTTCATGATTACTGAAAATTAATTTTACGTAATATAAAATTTTAAATGTATTTTGTCTTTATCAATTATTTAAAATATTTGAAGATTCACTGGAAAAAATTTATAGGCGACAAATTAAACCATGTACGCTTCTTCCACCATTGTTTTCAAATGTTCATACAAGTAATAAAATAAATCATAAACTTCTCAATATAAGATGTCTTTCCGTTCACAATTTTCCCCGTCTACATAATTTATGTGTCATCTTCACCGCAATATTATGTCGGATATATTTTTAACATCATATAATTTGTAACAATAAATTACACATATCATGCTCAATTAGTAATAAATAACACGTTGGCTTATAGTCATCCATAACGCTAGGATATTATGTGTTGTTATCCTTTCTTGAGAACCAAATCATATAAACATTTGAAATAAGGATTTTATAAATGATTTTGTCTGGCGGCTGGGAATCGTTAGTAACCTTCAGATATGTACTCCTTCATAAGCTTCCATACTACATTCGCCTATTAATGTTATATTATGATGAAAGGATATAGGAGGAAAATAGACAATTCGAAAAATAACCGTTTATTTCTCTTAGTTCGCAATTATCAGAAATAATTTGAAGAAAAGGAAAACACTTTTAGAAAACTACACTTGAAATTGTACCAAAAGTATTTTGTTGCATTATTATCACAACTTATTTTGTAGTTTATTGGAAAAGCTCCAAAATATGGTTTCAATTTTAATATCATTTAAAAAGGCGACAAACTTCGAATTAATTCAATTTTTTTGGCATCCAAAAGAATTATTTATCTGGATCTGAAAAATATAATAAAATATTTAATTTTATATTATTTTTAAATGACAATTTTTCGTTATATAAAAATAATTCCACATAAATTAAAGGTGTTATTATATTCACAAGAAACTATATAAAATTGTTTTGTGTATGGACAGCATATAAATGGGTGCCAAGAAACTGATACTAGTTATTTTAAGATACTATGAAAACTATTTTTCATTGTTAAAAGAAAAAACTATCGATAGTTAGGAAAATATAAAAAAAATCCTATAAGTATACTTATATAAACTTCCCATCTCCACGTCTAGTATAGTCTTCCGTTCAAGCTACCTTCCTCTATTTCGTTCATATCTCTCTTCGAATAGAAAAATTTAAAAGCATCTTTACAGACCATCTTTATGAATCCATTCGAATCAAAGCATCGAGGGTTGCTGTTGTATTACTTTAATATCTATTCAAGAGTATATATTCAAAATGATGTATTACAGCAAACCATTCTTCATCATCCAGTTAGTCCTTCTTTTACCCATCAAATTTTTGAAAAATTACGAATATTTTCCGAGTTTTAAATTCAGCAGGAAGGACAGCCTTTTTGATTCCGAAAAATTGAGAATGAAAGATTGGTGTTATTGTGAGTATGCTGGTTTCCCATTTTTTTGTTTTTGATCAATAAAATTATTTTCTAGAATATTCAATGAAAATGTTTATGATTTGAACAAGATTAGGCTGAAGGTAGGGAAGAATTTCTACTAATCGAATTATGTATGATTTTATCTCAAGAATTGTTCGATTGGAAATAATTTGGAAAATTTCATGACGGTAGTCAAGTACATTCGACTAAATCTGGTAAACAAGTTAATCTTTTCATTAACTTCTTATACAAAACTAATGTACAACCAAAATTGAATTAGTTTTTCGAGATATTCTATCTTGAAGAGTTACTATTATTTTTCCAGAATATACTTCAAAAACTTATATAATATAATATAAGATAAAGCATTTTATAAGATAATAATAATACCAATTAAATGATTATTCGAAACGATAACATTTCAATGCTAAGAAATAACCTTTTCCTGTAATTTATAATGAAAAATCTATTTCAATTAATTTTAAGCACATTTAAATGTTTTTCTATTAAATAGATTTCCTTAACAAATACAATAGTCACAAATGAATTTAAAGGATTAGTACAATAAATATTTTAATTGGGTTTTAAAGTTTCAGTTTATTTGATCTGAAAGCATGAAGGATTTTTTTCTTAATTTATAAATTTAAAAAGTTTTATTTATATTTAAAAAAATCAATTAACAAAGTTACAATTGAAATTCGAAATTTATATCTTGAGTTCCTAGTTCGAATTACAAATGGATCACACTTCTAAGTAACAAGTCCAAACTATGAACAATTGAAACAACATTTCTTTGGAAAATGGTGCATTTGATTTGTACTGAAAATTTTCCGGATGCATTTTCAATTTTGTTTCATACCAACTTTCACGTGGCTATTTTTATTTGGTGGAGTTTTAAAACTTATCAAGAAACAAAAAAGAAAAACTTGAAAGTTCTTCGATCAATTCTTATCGTTGAAAATATTTACTTTGGTTCTTTGATTCGAATCCGATGGAAAATAAAAAGTTTATGTTTGAATATAAAAATATTATAAGAACAAATTGAATCTATTTATTTACTATTTAGAACTTTCTTGTCGAAAAGGAAAAAGAATGGAAAAATTGTCATTGATTCAAAAAATAATTTCGCGTTAACAAATTGTTTCCATTTATTTGAAATAAACAATTTCATACTAAACGATTTTATTTATGTTTTTTTACAAAACTTTCCAAGACAGAAAATATGAAAATCTAATAAAATTTTCTAAATTTTCTTAAAAGTAGAAATTCTTTTTAAATTTTCTGTTTACTTTTCATAATGATGTAGACTTTAATGAACCGCTCTAATTTCTAAGTATTCTTTTTCATAACACCTTATTTTATGAATAAATTTAATTTTCATTGTTGATATTTCTTCTGAAAATTTGACCTAAACTAACAAAAATAAAAAGAAAATTCCTTTTAAAATTTCCACTTCCTTAATTTCGATGACTTCTAAAAATTGTTGTTTACTTTAAGAAAAAGCTTTACTAAACAGAGCTTTTTAACTTAAAAGGAAAAAAGGCAAAATACAAGCCGTACTCCCTTACCGATGTAAATCTTAGTGTTCTGTTGTATCTGCTTTACGATTCGATACGGAATCACACAATTCTGCAGCGATACACAGCGTTTTACAATGGTAAGAGAATTTTCATAGTATGAAAACCATCCTACAAGGGTTATTTTCAAAATAAAAAATGTTCGTATATCTTCTTTTTTTTCCAATGAAGGAGAATTAATATTTGACTATGTGAAACCCCGAAAGGATTATTTTAATAATATTCATTTAATTATTTAAATTACCAATTTAAACATAATTAAAATTGAAATTCAATATTAATATTATTTGTAGTAAAAATAAGAACATGAATTTCATTTTAATTGCTTTCATCGATATGTTTCAAAAATATTACAAAATGAATTCAATTACATTTATTTACGGTTTAAATAATATTGATGCAAAGGATTTTCAATTTAGTTTATATAATATGATTTATAAATTGTTTGCCATTGTAAGACGGTTTATGTAGAGATAACAAATTCTATAAAAACATAGAAAGTATTTGAATTTAAGGAAATATGATAAATAAATCAAATTTCTAAATTTATTTATGAAATCATTTACTCATAAAATAAACTATTAAAAAATTACATATAATTATATATGTATATTTGTTTAGGCTCAGGTTCCAATCTATCCTTCAGATAGAAAATTTTGCGATACTTATGTGTTTCAATAAATTTTCATCAATAAATTATATTTTGACTATTTTCAGGCACTCATAAAAGATATAAAACAAACGTACAAGCAAAGAAAATTATATTCTTTGATTCTTTATCTTGTATCAATGGAAATCTTTAAATCGCTTACACTGATAGCAGTGTTAATTGTTAGATGCCGTGTTTCTTTGGGAAAAATAAGCACGGTTACCATAGATTTTCTGCGTTCCTTCAAATAATTTCAGTGATAACAACATTCGGAATTAAAACTCATAAGAACATAGATTTAAAAAATAATTTTTTTGAGAAAGTGAAATAGTGGCCAATAGAATTCCCCAATACATATCAAGTTAAAAAAAACTGTTCTACATCCATGAAAGTACATAA
Source organism: Xylophagus ater (assembly GCA_963422695.1). Taxonomy (NCBI): domain Eukaryota; kingdom Metazoa; phylum Arthropoda; class Insecta; order Diptera; family Xylophagidae; genus Xylophagus; species Xylophagus ater. Next base: position 5,335,570 of record OY730486.1, on the reverse strand, counting down.
TTTCGTATTTTTGGGCAAATGTACATTCGTTCCAGAAACATTATTTTTGTATCCAGATTTTTCATCTCAAAAGTACGATACAATTGGTCTAATTTCAAACTCGAATTTATTATAATTTGTATTCCTTTCATTCCTTTAAAAGCAGGGACCAAAACCGTTGAAAATTTTGTCATGGTTCATGGATTTTTAAAAATACACGTAGTGTTTCCAAGTGTATGAGGGGGTATGGTTTATTTTTAAAATGGAAACGTTACTGAAGTATGTTGCCTATAATTTCTTTACTATTATTCAAAACGAATTTTAACACAATTTTACTATTACTTGGGTTGAAGTACAGTTACTAATTGGTACAATGGTTTGAATTTGAACAATCTGTTGCTTATATATATATATGTATATACATGTATATACATTTTCTCAAAATTTAAAAATATTCTCTTAGGTTTGAATCCTTTTATTATCCATCAAACTAATCCGGAAAACCGAAGTGATCCTGGTTTTGTACATGGTTTCTTTAATTCTTAATTGCTGTTTCTGGTAGTAGTTTGATTTCTTAAAATAATCCATGATTTGCATGTTGCGATGAATTTTTATGAGACGTTTTCCGTCCCTGTTTTTAAAACATAGGACGTAGGCGTTATTTCGTAATTTTCTCATTCTTGTCTTTAATAACAATTTAACTACGACACTATATTATAATAAATTTCATTTCGATAGAACTTTTCTTTGTAATTACATCACACCTCGAATTAAATGAGTTTTCATTTAGAATTCGTACAAACTAAGTGACACTTTTGTGTATTCTCGTGAAGTGAAAATTATATAACATTAAATTTTAGACTAGGTCGCGAATAATTTAATCAAAATAATTAGAAGTTATTTTTTTATGAAAACAAAAAAGCAATTCATGAGGTGTTACTGTTATGAAAATGTAGAAGAGTTCTTGATTCGAATAAGAAAAATTCCTTTAAAAAAAATTAAATTTCAATTTTCTTAAAGCTATTTTTATATTTAAAATAAAGATTTTGCTTCTAATCGAACTTCTTCTGAAATAATAATAATAATAATAATGATTTTGAATTTTGAAATTAGGTTTTATAAACAATAAATAAATTTTAACTATTTTATAGCTTATAACTTCCTAAAGCAAATTACTTTCGGATATAATTAATTTTGATATTTTAATAACTCCCTGAGGCTAAAACAAGAAAAGTTTTATAGATTTCTGTAACCACTTTTTGTATAATAGAATTTATCAAGTAAAAAGACTAACTAAACTGATCTAAGTTACAAATTACCACCGAATTTAGGTTAATAATATTATTATATAGTAGCAAACACCTTGTGCTCCTATTTTGAACGTAAATAGATTCTTAATACTATAAGATAATATATGAGGTTGTAGTTTAACTAAATTCTCAACATTTTCAGGGTGTCATTGTGTGGGTAATATATTCGTGTTTTATATTATAATGTTAGGATAGTATCGAAATGTACGACAATCCCTCTGGGGGATATATTATCTCGTGGGTACAATCCTATTTAATAGCCTAAAGTAGATTAAGGTCTCATAGAAAAGTATCTACATTATAATTCCCACCTGAACTAAAACCTAGGTATGTATCTAATGGAAATAAATCTAGGACGCATTAAGTATAATATGAGAGACACACATATAATATACATACTATGGTATGAAAACTGTAGTATGGCTGATACCATTTCATTATCATATTTCTAGTTCATTTTTTGAAATGGTATAAAGTGACACACATGTGGTATACTACATGGTATTCTTAAATCATGGTATTTATACCATATGTGTGTCTCTAGTATTACGTAGGATATGGTCAAGTACAATGTGTACTTTGTATTGTAATACAAAATATATTAAAGTAAATTTAAATATTTTAGTAACTAATTTAGAAAATTTGTTTTTGTCATAAAGAGAACACTTTTCTTTTGTGAGAAAACATTAAATATATTTGATTTGATTAGAATTGTTTTTGATATTTTCATTACATACAATTCTACTCTTCGAATGGATGTAGTTTTGAATTACATTTGAATCCACTTTTAGCCAGTCTGTAAAATACATAATCTAAGAAAAATGGTTGTAGTTTTACCTGCGTTCATTATGGGTCAATATGCAAAAAGCTATTTACTAAAAAAATCCTTGGTTGATTATAGCACAGCTAAATAACAAAATTGTCTTTTATCTTTCTGTTTCCATCCAAGCAGCACACATGACATAGTCTTAACTAATCTTATGAGACTATCTATTATGATATAAACCATCGTAAAAAATGCGTTGATTTGGCTGACTATGAACTGACGAGAGATTAGACGTGATCCGTTGACCTCTTAACCAATACCTCCTTTGGAAATGAAAGAAACAAAAAATTTCCGACAAAATAGGGAAAGGAAATTAATATTTTTGATTAAAAGGAAAAAATAACGTTTAATTATAATTTCAGCAAACGAGAGAGCATAAATATTCTTACAGAATTGGTGCTAAGAAGGGAGGAATGGGAGAAAAAACAACAGCAACAAAGTGTCATATAATTCTAAAAATAAAGGCATGGTCGGTCACTCATCAATTTTCACATCTTCTTAGAAAATCACTTAACTGTTTACTTATACTGCGGCTTGGGTCGGGAATTATGAGTAGTTTTCCAACTGCATATGTATTCATTTGATAGTTTTGCCTTTAATTACTACAAAATAAAGTTTTGATATGAATTTTTCCTTATCACTATCTTAACCATTAAACCATTTGTGGAAAAAGTGATTCTCTGAAAAAACATGTCCTTTGAACTTTGAAGTGTTTCATATTTGATTATCTCAGCAGAACCGTTTTGATGTGCAATATTTTCTATTTTTTTTTTTTTTTGTATATTTAATTTAATAATGTTCCAATATACTCAAAATGTTTCATACTCACGACTGTAATATGAACACAATAAAATCCTCATTCAAAAAATGGATTTCTGAACATTTTATATGAAGATCCTTTGTAAAATTTCAATTCAAACTGGTTACCATGGAATATTTCATTTTTTGGGCTTCACTAAATATGCTTTTTCCTTTATATTAAAATACTTGATATGCTAAAAAGAGATTTGCAGAACAGCCACTACAGACTTTGTTGGTCCTTTCATTCAAGATCCTGGAAAATTTAATAATAATAAAATTATAAAAAAATGAAACTTTATTCAAGTGTTCATTTATTAACGATCAAGTTTCTGAATAATTCTAATTTTAGAAAATTAAAATTTAACTTTTATAACCAATTTTTTTATGTCCGAAAAAATCTCATTGTATTTCCATTCTCATTAAAAATTGTTTAATTAAATTTAAATTAATTGGAGTTGAATAGTTTTTTTTTAATTCAGCATCAACTAGGTTTTCTTTACATAAGTCAATATCTAATAGCTTATAAAGTCTCATTGACTTAATGAAATTTCCTGTTTTCAATTTATAGGAAAATAACACAGAAATGGAGCTCTTAACTTGATCGGTCATCAAATAGATTTCTGTTTGTGGGAGAGATATTTAATTCAGTAAACTTTCATCTACCTAGACCAGACAATATAAAGGAAAAAAGAAATTTTTACATCCGAACAAAGTTCATTCTTCAATCAAGATGATGTTGGATCTTCATTTTTGTGTTTTATTACAACGATATCGCAAATATAACGATTGTAGGGATAAGAAGAAAGGATTCTGTAACTTTGTATCCATATTTTATAATTAATCCAGAAGAAATGGCACTTTCAAAATGTATTCATTTAATTGCATTGAATCGAAGAAACTATCCTTAAAGAATTAGTTATATACAAGTATGTTGCGGGAAAAGTTTCGGGAAAGTGTGAGAAAAAAAACACGTAAAGAAATTGGTTAATTGTTTTTGAAAATTGTCTCCTTTAACATTTATGTACTTTTGGATAGGCTCAAACTGCTTTTGAAATAACTTTTGCATTCAAAATGAGATAAAGTCAGAATGTGTAACTTATAAGCCACAACAAATTTATTTTTATTAGTTTTAACATATTTACGCCAACCGAAGTAGTCGATTAGCCAATTTTGGTCTACTATGAAGACTATGAAGAGGATTTCCTTGCAATATTTCACACGATTTTTAGTGTCAGCATCGGTGAAATCGTTAGGAACGAAGCGAGCATACATTTGCCTTACAATTTAATTTTAATGCTAAATTGTATATATTTGTTTCACATCAAATGATGGCTTTATTTGACGGTAGCAGTTGCCGGACGACTTCTCACAAGTCATCACTGAAACTCCCACGTTTATTTCGGATTTCTTGGAATCAGTTATGGTGCTTCAATATTGAAAGTGATAACCAGTCATTCCATATATTGCGGTTGAAACTCAATTGACTTTTCATCCTTTCGTCAAATTTTACGAAAATGATGTTGATATTGGTTACCCTAGAAATGTCCGATTCCCGAAACTTTTGCAGAAATCTGGGTAATATCTTTTCAGTTATATCTGAATTAATTGAATTGTTTCATTTAATTTATATTAATTCCATAAAATGAATAGTTTATGAACTCAAAAAAAAAAAAATATCCTTTCGATACAATTTTTGCTGAAAAGATGAGATCTTTCCAGTTAAGCTTCTTTTCAATATAATTATATCTATTTTTTTTCCCTCCACATAATATGTACAAATATGTTGACTTTTTCTTTGATTGAGGTAAAAGTTTATCATAAGATCCGATTATCACATAGAACTAAAATTCGATTAAACTAATCCCTTAAGCCTTATGGCATAAGGTGAGAAGATTAAATGAAGACAATATGATGACATATTAAAAAGGAATTCACTTTCTTTGGAAGTAGATACATGTGATTTTCAGATAGAAAAATCTATATTTGTATAAGGATTTCTTATATCCTAATGAAAATTATATACTAGCAATTTTGAATGACCTTTTTTCCAAAATTTTTCTTCCATAATAAAATGCTTATATAAAACTTTAGAAGTTTTGATTTTGACTACCATATTCAAAGATATTGCAAGAAAAAAACCAAGAAAGAAAGATTTTTTTTTCTTCATTTTAAAGATTCTATAACAACATCCGGAACAGAAGCCCATCTTTGATTGGCTATGGGCGGATGTTTGTAAGTTGTAAACAGGAAGTCAATTTATGCTTAACATCGCATCTCTTCTTTTTCAGATTCCTGGAACAGGATATGAAATTTCTGTTAAGTTGTTTTTCTTGCCTTTAGAATATGTTTTTCTTTTTATATTCTGTTTTTTTTTTCGTTTTAAAATTTTTTTGTAAACATCTCAATTCATATACTCTCAAGTTGTGTTGGGATTACTTGATAGTGGCGCCTTGAACTATAATAGTACTCTATGTCAGAAACATGCTCTTCATATTTGATATGGAGTCTTTCAAGTATTATAGATACTGAATGTGTAACTTTAAAAGATTTTCCTTTCAATAATATATATATATATATGTTAGATTCGATAAATCAGTGATAAATCATAAATATATTGAACTATTGAAAACGACTAAAAGCTGTCATTTCAATATTGTTTTATACAAATTTACATGTGAGTGAATTTATTATCTTGTGATTAGATACGTTGAATCAAAAGTAAAATTTCTAAATAGTGAAAATTTGCATAAATTTAGAATTGATTATAGAAAATTATTATGAACTGGATAGAATAAAATTATATGTAAATGTCTTTTTCTTAAAGATTTTAGGAGGAATCAATTTACCCTGTCCTCACAAAAGCACGTTTACAAGTTCGATTATCATAAATCAATATTTCAATATGTTTTAATTATAGAGATATATTAAAATTATGACGTTGTAACTATGTAAGCTCTGTAACTAATTACAAAATATGAATTTATGATATTGATTAGAAAATGTATTACTATATAAATTATCAGAGCATCTTTATTGCTTGTTTGTGGATAATACAGTGCTTCCGAAATTAAAGATAACTACCCTTTAAGTTAAACGTTCCTGTAGTTCTATTCTAATTGACATGATAGTGTAAGTTATACAAAAAGGATAACGCATTCAACTTGTTATATTAACTAATTACCGAAGAACATACTATACAAATTATACCATTTTTGAATTAACAAATTATACTATAGTAAATTTCTTAATACAATTATTTACGTAAAAGAGAATTCTATATGAAATTATTGTTAATTTTAAATACACGCAAAACATATCATCATTATTCTCATTTTAAATGTAAATTAAAATACTGTAAATAATATTGATTGCCATTAAAAATTCACTAATTTAATAAAACAATTTAAAAGAGCTATGGAAAATTCGAAAATTTCCGTTTTATTATATATGAGTACGTAAAAGGACCCTAATTTAAATTTAATTTAATTTTTCAATTCAGCCTTTTTTGGAATAAATAAATTGAGAATTCAATAATATTATATAATATTATTTATTTAAGGCAATACTCCCAACGAGTTTGGAAAAAAACTATATTTTAAAGTTAGTTTTATACATTTTTATTTATCTTTTTACTTAAATATTCACAAAAAGAACAAAAATTGTTTAGTCCACGCTTTTGTATGTACCCTCGTGATGATGTCCTGATACACTCTTAACTATGATACACAGGATTCAGGTCATCTGAAACTTGAAAAACAAAATTATTCCTAAATTTATAAAAATGTGGTGAGAACTACCCTAATAGCATGGAAGTATGTACTCCTTGACGTATGTCGCGAAGTACAGAAGAGTATTAAAACTGTCCTATCAAAATAATTTAGCATTTATGAAAAATATTCGTTATTTACTTGATATATATGAATTGTACATATATTTAATCGCATTTTGACTAATTATTACATGTATGTTTTGTCTCTCTCGCACTAATGGAGATTTAATCAGAAATTTCGGCTGGCTTATTTGCTTTAGATAGTATTTTTTGTTTTAAAGAGATAAGAATTAGATCAGTGCTTCCTAAAGTAAGAATTTTAGATAGAATAAAAAAAATGGCGAAACGTATTTTCAATATTGTAATATTATTAATTATTCAAAATATTTCATCCTTTCGGAAGTCGTAAACAATTGTAGTAGGTATTTATTATCAGTTCTTAACGTGAAGGTGTAAACCAAATTTTAACTCAATCGGCGAAACACTTGTCAACTCGGAAAACATAATGAGTTTTTGTTCGTGGAATAATACTTTTTTGTGGGTTTTCGCAATTTATTTATAAAATTTAGTAAGCATTTTCTCAAAAGTATAAATTTTCAAGTTTTGTTTTAAATTTTTGAAAATTTTCTAGTAACTCTTTCGATATTAATTTTACATTGAAAATGTATATAAGTTAAACTTCAACTACTTTCCGTTTCAAATATGTTATTATTATTAAAATTTGAATTTTCCCTGAAAGTTTTTCTGTCTAGAAAATGATTTTCCAATTATTAAAATGTACACAAATTTATTTTCCATAATTTTAAAAGTACTTTTGTTTCTGTGAAAAACTTTGTTAGTTGAATGTTATTTTCCGTTTTCGAAAAAATAATTTTGAGAACGTTATTGAAGTTGTTTAGTTTAGAAAAGAACAAATCTGATTCTACCACCAAAAACCAATCTACTTTATGGCCAACATGTGTCACTCTCATATATGAAAAGTTTTCAATTCTTTTAATATATCGACTTTAATTTCTATAACTTTTAAATAAAAAACTCGTTTTGGAATGCATTTTCAATACTACTTAAATGAAAAATTGAAAAGTTTTCCAATTAACTTTTCTGAAAGAAGTTCAATTTTGAAAGTTTCAAAATTATTCAGAAAGTGTTTTATAAAATGATTTTCATTTAAAATATCGTAAAAATTTCCAGTCAATCAAAAATATGTATCGATTGTTTGAATGGAAGAATTTTTAATTTATTTTTAGGTTAAAATGAATTTGGGTTTTAAAAAAAGGAATAGAAGTTAAATGAGAATTTACATATTAAAGTATGTATGAAAAAACTCCAATAAAAATGAATTTAAAATAGGAAAACATTTCATTAGAACTTTATTCGGAATGGACACATTTTTTTCATACAAAACATGTTGAAAAATTCTGGAACAAGAAATAAATAATAAATTTTTGTTCCAAGAATTTTGTCCCTAAAAAATAGGTTCTTAATTTAACTTAATCAATTGGCACATGGAAACATGATCATGATCAAATTCTAATACCATAAAATCCCAGATTATTTGTATCGCAAAATAAAACTAGACAACAAGACAATCTACAGGTAGTTTAGTACCTGACGAGATTACTTACATTTCCATAACTATACCATCCCCATTTTGTACAGTCTCTCATTCTTGCTAGCCTCATAAAAATTTGCTCGTTTGAAGGGTGACAGTAGATTATCCAACAGCAATTGCAGATTATCTTCTCGAATTACCTTTCAAACGAATAGCTAAGATAACGTTTGGAATACGAAAATGTATGGGCATGGTAAAAACATTTTGATCAACATATAATCCCAAGCCAGGATAAAATTATAGTACATAAGATTATATTATATAGAGTTCACCACCCTCTCAACATTAATTTATCACCCAAAATTTTTCTACGATGTTTTTGTTTTAAGAACTGACTTTATTCATTTCATATTGTACAAGCATAATTCTCTTCTAAGTCATTTTGGATATATACGAAAAGGAATAAGTCCTACGAAAACAGAAATGATTTTTTCATATCTCACATTTAGGTTGTTAATATCGATTTACAGTAGAAAAGATAGCTTAAAAACAAGACTACATCCGTTATATAGAGAGACTAACACATTTTATCCTTGACCTATCACCTTATAGGCGTTATTTATCAAACAGGATGTGACTTAAATTAGGAATTTTAGGAAGGAAATTGGTTTTTTTTTTATATAGTCCTTTTGAAATTATTTCGTTTCTTTATGGAACACCTTGTATTTTCGTAGTGTCCTGGAAGAGAATTTTATATATGATCCTTTTCCAAACAAAATTAGATGTTCAAATTTCAAGGCAATTCTATCGTAAAAACGTTTTATATATTTGGTTGAAATTCTACGCCACGATTATACAATATAGTATACCTCTGCCTTCAAATTTGATATGGATTACAAAATTGTTTATATCACCAGGTTAGATGATACTGCTTCAAAAGGTATGATATTATTATTACGGATATGAAAGTGACAAAAATTTTTGGGCTGGATATCAAATTTTGAGTGATTTTGAATGTTTGTTTATTGAAGCATTCTATAAAAGTTCGAAGAAGCTAATAATTCCTTGCATTGTGCATTTAATTAAATTTATTTAAACTTATAAATTGTTCATAATTTCCTGGGATATCTTGTTTTGTACTCTTTAAAATGTATTCTCATTTGATCCTTAACTTAAACTTATAGCAGGTCCCATCGAGAAGTTTCATTAAATTAGATAAACTGATCAAAGCTTGTATTTATCAAATAATTTTCCATGCCCTTTATTATTCATTTTGGATAAGTTTTTCTAATAATACATAATTATAAAAGATGAACCCAGATAAATAATTTCAGTTGAATTATGCACATTTCGATTCATTTTTTATTGTGTCCCTTTCCCGAAATTCAACAAATTAAAAACTCTTCAAAAAAATAATCTAACAAATAAGTCTTCTAAATTTCATTATAATCAGTTGAGAGGTTTCCAAGATGAAAATAAGTCTCAGATTTTATAGATCACCATGTCAGGTCCGATACGAAAACAATTGGGATCTATTTCTCATAATAACCGACTAGTTTCCCAAATTTCCATTTCATCGTTGAATGAGTCGTTTGAGATATATCATGTAAACTTAATTTTAACAGATGAGACAGACAAATAGAGATACAGACCGACGATCAGACATTTTCTAAAATAAGTTTTTCCAACATCAAGACATGTAGATCCAACAATATGCGGCGGTCACAATTTTCTCCCATCATAAGGATTCGCATTCTATGGGAAAAATTCAAAATACTTGTAGAAATCATTTTACTGGATTCCAGAATTAAATGAAATTCTAGTTATTGTACTTATTGAGTTATTGAGAAAGTCTTGTGAATCTCGTTAATAGAATTTATGATTTTTTATGTTATACGAGTACTAAATCTACAACGTGTCAAAAGTTGATTTGAAATTTTCGTTTACAACTGCAACTTCGAATTGAATGCTTCGTTAAACAAATAATGTTTCATGTAGCTCTGCAGTTACATATATTGTTACCATATATTAAATCATTATTAAAATTCTTTGCAAGCTGTTACAATTCTATAAATAATTCGAATGTAGAACTCAATAAAATTTGTAGTTTACTAAAAGTATAATTAAGAAAATTTCATTGAAAATCTTTTCTTTAATTTTTCAATAATATGAAAATTAAACATTTGTGGAACGCGTGTTCTTTATAAATATTCAGAAATATGAAACTTATGGAAAGTTTTTCTAACTATATTTAACAAAATTTTATAATACTTTTCAAAACTCTATTTTAAGTTTTAATTACAAGTTATTCATATTTGTCGTTCTGATAGCAAAAAAGCTTTAAATTTGAATGTTTGAAATGTATATGAAAACGTGTAATCTTAAGAACTAATATTGTATTTAGTTAGTTTTTTAGTATGCCTGTTTGAATGGGAAATAGGAAAAATGTATGTGGCCTTAATGGGAATGGAGTGAATACAGGATGAATTTTATTTCAAACTTATTTGCTATAATTCGCTAAAAAATACTATTCGAATTTAGACTTCCTTAGGGAATAAAATGTTCGATGGGAATGAAATTTCGTTATACAAATAACATAATATTGATTTTAATACCTTCCGTGCAGGTCCGTACCAAGCGTACTTTATCGTGCACGCCAGTAATAGTCATGAATCAAAAACGACAAGATTACGCACTTCATATTGAAATTTGTGACATATTATGATCCTTGTTGCACATGATGTTTATTTATTTTAGTTTGTTAGTTAGTTAGTTCACAAGGTAACATAGTTGACGAGAGAACGCATCTCAGGAATTTGTTGAGTGTACAATAATGGATTGCCCATTGGCCCAACAGGTAGTATTGGTATGAATAATATGATTTTATTTTTCGTTCAGCCTATTGCTTCCTAAAATTTTGTTTATGCAAACTTGCCGCTCCACGCAGCTTAACTATACTACGTAATATGATAACAACGGCCCTGTTTCTATGTTTAAGAAACTTTCAGGCAAAATTAGAACTCACAAATTTTCATTAAATAGACTAAACGTGGTAATATAGATATATAACCGGGACATGTTTAATTGCTTGTACCTTAATTAAGATATTTAATATGTTCTAAATCAAAAGAACTACTAAATATTTGTTATTTTTATCGCTATAGTTTTATCAACTATTATATAACTCCTTCTAACAGTTCAACATATAAGTAAAAGGATATCGATTGAAAGTGTAAACATTTTCACCCATTTTTATGCTTGTGGTAGAATGGAAATATATATAGTATAATGTAGTATGATATATACCTGACCCGGTAGGCTTTGTATATATGCTACATAAAATTCTTTAATAAAAGCATAAATCCTTTAGGATAGGAATTTTTATTGACACAAGCAGTTTATATTTTGTGGGTTTTATATGTGTTTTTCCTTTATAGAACTCATTTTTTTTTCTTTTTGAAATTCATTGAATATGATCGTTTGCTATAGTAAATTGCTTTTATTGGATTTTTATGATAGCTTCTATTAGATCTTCACTGGAAGATGGAAAAGAAAATACTGGAAATTTATAATGTTTTGAAATAAATGCGAGTAAAAGAAATTTTCGATAATAATAATTTGTATTTTGGTAATAAATTCGAAAAGAAAAATAAGAATGTTTTTTTAAGGAAATATTATTACAATATTTTGTAAATATTATAAATGGTTTTCGAGATCTTACTCTTTAAAATTTTACATAAAATATTTACATTCAAATACTATTACTTTATTTCAGTACTTTCAAAAAATTTAAATGTTAAATTTACTGATATCAAATCAAAGCTTGAACCTATTCTAGTTATTTTAACAATATAAAACAATAATCAAATACATTATTCTACTTCTTGTAGACCAAATATACAATACAATTTGTAATCCAATTTTACTAACTAAACGAGATACATTTAAACATATTTATAGTGAATGCAAACAACTTAAGCTTGACTTTGTAGATGAAAACTTTGCTTTACTTGCAACAATAGAAAAGGCAAATATATTCTATATGTACCTATGGAGCCAAATCTAATAATGTTACCTAAATTTACCTAAGAGAAAAAAAGAACAACTTCCTTCTCTATATTGGAAAGCAAATCCTTTAAATAATAACTTTAACTATTTTTTTTAGCGTTTTAAAAATGTAATCTGAAAATATTTCAGTGTCATTTTCTTCAGTATTTTTAATAATAATAATATTATTAAGTAACAGACAATGACATATTATTGTTTGTTAAGAAATCGTTGTTTTATTTGATTAAAGACACTCGGAGTAGTATTACTATAAAAAGCTTTATGAATACAATTTCTATTTTAAGAAATCCAATTTAATTTTAATACAAATTTAATGAAGTTTTAATTAAATGTTCCTTTTGAAAAAAAACTTTTTCAATTAATTCTTAAGTGTCATCTACTAATTTCTTCGTTTCCTAGGCATCACATCAAAGAGTTATTAGAAGCAGAAATTGTATGAATTTAAATTAATTATTTCTTAAATTTTTAATATCCTTTCTTCTGAACATATATTTTCGATTCAAATTTTTTAAATGAAGAACTTATATTTTTGTGCTAAATTCAAAGTTTGAATTTAAATTGCAAAATTTTCATTCAAACCCAATGTTTACAGTTTTTACAATTCAATGTAAGAAGGATGTACTGATAATAAATCACAATCCTTGCAGGATAGATTTCTAAAAATGAAGTTTTTTTTGCACAAAAGTTGAGAGATTCCATCAAAACAGCACAGATGTGACAAAAAGATAGACATACAGAAAACGATTCGTTACCCCAATGAAATCGAAATTCTTTTATATCATCTACACATCTTTATTTACATATATTTCTTATCGATTTCATTTTCAAAAGAATGGAATATAAAAACAAGTGTAATTGACAAGATGCAACATATTTCAATACGAAATTGAAATTCCACAAATCCTATAAATCCAATTATTTAAATGTGTGTTTTTATTTCCTTAATGCTTCCACTATGTTCTTGTATAATTAAAATTTTTATTGACATTATCTCTATTTGCGTCCATTTTAAATACAATTAAAGTCTTTGAAAGCACGTACCTTTATCCATAGTAAATCCCTTTTTATTTGACAGCATGATATCCAGATTAGTGTACCGTTTAACTTCTCCATAGAAAAGCATTATATCAAAGGGTATCATCACGAAAGGGTAATATTTTTCGTATTCAGTTACTTACTGCTGTTTTTTGATAATTCTTTCAAGAAGCAATTTTCATATGAAACAGAGCTGTTTGGAACCAATGTTTAAACAAACTTCTTACGTTTAAACAGGTACCCTTCTATTATACACATTTTTTTAGCTTTCATTTTCCAAATATTGCATTTATGCTTCTGTAGTTGACATTTATTTTGTGGCATGAGTTAAAATTGGGAGCATAGAAATGCAGCATAGGGAACCAAGTGTTTTCAAAAGATTTCTACATCTATTTTCGCGCAAGTTGAGAAAGAAAAGGGAAATATTTGCTTCAAGCGGAAATTAGATTCTTTGAAGCATTAATTAATATCAAAATTTATACAAATCACGTTTTGATCACTCTGAAAAAATACAAGAGCCTAAAAGGAAATTTATATTAATTGAAAAATAATTTTGCATAGAAATTCAATTCTTATTTGGTGGGCCCAAATCAGGATTGTTTGAAAAACAGGTAGGTACTACCAGAGGGTATATTAGTTTTGTGACTCCATTTGTAACACATCGAAATAATCGTCGTAGAAAGATTTTAATGGTATGGTTGTGTCGGGAATCAAAAGTTATATCGATTTCTGCATGTCCGTCCGTATACAAGATAACTCAAAAACGATTTTGATGAAATCCTTAACTTGGTTTCGTATTGCATTTGAGCATAATCGATCCAGGGGGAGCAAAGTTGTAAACGAAAAACCAGGGTGACCAGAAAGTTTTGTCGTTTTTTTGTTTATGGTTTTTCGGATTTAATTGGAAAATTTGTTAATCAATTTTATTAAAATTAATTATGCTGGATAACTACATAAACAGACGATATCATGTTCAATTTCAGTCAAATCGGTCCAAGGATAAAGGAGAAGGAAATAATCCTAGGAGAAAATAACCCTCTCTATAAAGTTTTTTTGATGTATTTTAAAAGCTAATGCACCGATTTGAATAAGATTTACAAATTAGACTTACGCTATCAGGCTCTAGGTTACCTGCAATTTGGAAGGAATTTTGAAAAGAGGAAACTAAGTTATGGAGAAAAAACCTTGAAATAATGTTAGTTTTGACAGTTTTTCTGTCCCATTTCTACCATAGGGCATCAAAAAATCGGCTATAGGCCGATTTTAAGTTACTATATGTTTTTTTTTAGTTTTATAGTTTAATTTTGTAAAACAGACACTTTAATGTCGTTTTATATTCTATAGAGAATAAAGTACAGTTCTGACAAGTGTACTAATTTTATACAACCAAATTTTAATTCATTTTTTTACACTTACTCCAACTAATATTTTCCATGACACCTTGTTATGTGAACTGGTTCGCGTATCTTGACTATATCAGTGGGGTTCAACTTTCCAACACCGGCAGAAACCTTCTAAGAGATGATATTTTCGTAAGAAACCCTATAGATTTCTTTCGCGAAACCCAAGGCTTCCGCAGAACACGGGAAGAATACCTATGAACTATATTATTAAGTGTGTACCCAGTAATTTTACATAACTATGTCGTTTCACTATTACAACAGCTTGGCGAGTAAATTATGTTATATTAAAAACTATTTTTTCTTTTATATCAAGTTTTATATATACTCGTACAGGCGTTAGATGGTTAAATCATCAAAAATTTTATCTCAGTTTGAACTGTGCTCTTATCAAAATGATAAAGTCTTTTTATTATTCCTTATCATACTTTTCAATTGGCTATATGGCTTCAGTTTCTGAAACGACGAACAAAAATAGTATATTTTTAGTACCCAAATAGTGATTTTCATTGAAGTTAAAATGATTTTCAGAAATGTTCTAAGTGTTTTAATAATCCTAATAACTTGTTTAAATCTTACGAATTCTTCGAAAATCTTAGGATTATTCACATCACCGAGCAAATCTCATCTTATAATTCATATGGGAGTAATAAAAGGATTAATTGAAAAAGGTCATGATATAACTGTGGTAACAACTATTCCGCTCAGTGATCCTAATCCTAAATACCAACATATATACTTGAATACGAACAAAGGTGGATCATCAAGTGATTTTATTAAAAATATCACAAACAATCCTTCAACTCGTTTTAGTGCGATAAGTAACATGTTACATATACCTACATTAATTTTCGAGAATGTAAATACCTCACTGAATGATCCAAAATTGCAAAAACTAATGATCGAAGATTCATTTGATCTAATTTTACTTGGATATTATCTAAATGATTTTCAGCTAGGTGTTGCCGCACATTTCAAGTGTCCGGTTATTGTAATTTTCATGATACAGCCAATACTTCCAATTAAAAATATGATTGGGATTACACACGAAGCTTCGTATGTGCCAAATGTTTTCTTAGGATTAAAACAACCGATGGGGTTTGTTGATCGAATTAAGAATTTCTTACTATGTACATTCGAAAAAATTGTGATGTGGTTTTTAAATATGCAAATGGAGTCATATTATATGTAAATCATAATTTTATTGTACATTATATTCAATGAATTAATATCTTATTATATTAGCTCAAATTTCCCTCCGAATAAATATCCATCTCTAGATGAAATGCGAAAAAATGTGTCATTAGTTTTAGTTAATCATCATTTCAGTCAAGGACCAATTCGACCGTATTTTCCTGCCCTTGTGGACATTGGAGGAATTCAAATAAAGAGCAAACCTGACCCACTTCCAAAAGTAATTACATACTATATATATTGAAGTATTATTATTTTAATAAATTTTAATTTTTACAGGACCTTCAAAAGGCTCTTGACTCAGCCAAAGATGGTGCAATTTATTTCAGTTTAGGTTCAACTGTTCGGAGCTCTGAGTTAAATTCGAATGTAATAAAAACAATCTATAATGTTTTATCCAAACTTAAAGAAACAGTGATATGGAAATGGGAAAGTGATGAGCTGCCTGGAAATGCTGGAAATATTATTTTTAAAAAATGGTTGCCTCAAGATGATATTCTCGCTCATCCGAATGTGAAACTTTTCATATCGCATGGAGGACAAGGAAGTGTTATGGAATCTTTATATCATGGTGTTCCAATTCTTGGTCTTCCAATTTTTGCAGATCAATTCGGTAACATCAAATATGTGAAAAATTCCAATTTCGGATTAGGGTTGGATCACCAAACATTGACAGAGGAAGTTTTTGCTAAAACTATTAAAGAAGTTTTAGAAAATCCCAAATATAAAAATGCTGTAAGGGAATTTTCTAAGTTGTTTCGAGACAGACCACAAACTCCATCGGAAACCGCAACATTTTGGGTTGAATACGTGATCCGACACAAAGGTGCTCCACATTTACAAAGTCCTTCAGTTCATATGAACTATTTTCAGTTACAAAATTTAGACGTGATTGCTTTTCTAATAATTGTAATTTATTTAAGTTTTAAAATAATTGTATTTGTTATTAAGTTTGTATTTAGAAAAATATTTAAACGAAGTTCTAAAAAACCTCCTACAAAAGAGAAAAAGAAAACTGATTAAAAGATTTTCCAGTAGCATAGCCATTTAACTCATAGCTAGCAACTTATGTTGTTGCTACTTGGGAGATACTCGATCTAAAGCGTAAAGCTAGATCAATCTTTATAAAAGTTTTAATAAAACTATGAAAAGAAATTGCGAAAAAAATATATATTGTCCATAGTTTAAAAATAAAACTTGAATAGTTGCAGAATCTTTACCAACGAAATTGTAAAAAATTAAGCTTACTAATAAAATGATGCAATATAAAAAGATTCGCATTTTTGTCTTATATTTGTGTATCAAAAAATAACACCTCTGGTATTGGAAAAATGGCAAAACATGTTTATTATAAGTTCTACTAAGCTTCATACTTTTTTCGAAATCAAACAAAACTACAAAAAACCCATTCTGCATTTTTTACATGAATGACAGTAAGATATTAAACTGGAATTCCAACCGAAAAAACTGATACAAATACTAATTCCAGATTGCTTGTATCTGAATATTTTTTACACCCGTAATCCTCAGAAAATTCCCGTCTATACGTATTTATTCCCTAAAAATATTTTAATGGACATTTGAGGCGAACCCTATATTAATTGAATTCCTATTAGACGTGTATTTGGATTTGTTAGGCATTAAGGTCGTTTATATTGTATTTATATGTTTCCTGGATAGAACTTGTTCAGTTAGGTTGAGTGGACACAATCTGTAAATTTGAATTAGAAAATATAAAGTCAAAACAAAAAGAGGTTCGGAGATAAAGGTGATACTTTTTTGACGGGACTATTAAAGTTAAGTTTCGTTATTTTGGTTGAGAGATAAAATTACTAAATTAAAGTTCTTGATGAAGGTTTATTAATTTCGGCCAGAAGAATAAAATAAATTCCCTTTAAATATTTGGTCGTCCGTTGGAAAAGGTTCTGCCAGTCGTGACGTGCTTGTTTGTTTGCTGCCATTTGTCTAATGAAGAGAAAAAGAATGCAGTTTGGTTTTATGCATGTTGATAGAAAGATTGTATCAAAACTTCCTTATAGCTTTATGATATTAACCCATAACTTCCATTTCTTAAAAAAATGGTGCAAAAGAAAATACATTTGATTTTTTGTAATCTTAATATTTTATTATTTAATCATTTTTAACCGTTTTTTTCTTATTTGTTTTAGCATTCGACATTTTAGAACTTTGTTTAAAAAGTTTTCTAAATATAAATTTAATAACAAAAGCAATTATTTTCAAACTTAAACAAATTAAAATTATTAGAAAAGCGATCACATCTAAATTTTGTAACTGAAAATAGTTCATATGAACCGAAGGACTTTGTAAATGTGAAGCACTTTTGTATCGGATCACGTATTCAACCCAAAATGTTGCAGGTTCCGATGCAGTTTGTTGTCTGTCTCGATACAACTCGGAAAATTCCCTTAAAGAATTTTTATATTTGGGATTTTCTAAAACTTCTTTTATAGTTTTAGAAAAACCTTCCTCTGTCAAAGATGATCTAACGATCTACAAGTATGATCAAATCCTAATCCGAAATTTGAGCTTTTAACAGTAGTGACATTTTTAAATGGATCACCAAACATGCGAAAACAAATAATTGGAACACCATGATATGAAGACTCCATTAAACTTCCTTGACCTCCATGCGATATGAAAAGTTTCACATTTGGATGAGCAAGAATATCATCTTGTCGCAACCTTTTTTTAAAAATAATATTTCCGTCATTTCCAGGCACTTCATCGCTTTCCCATTTCCATATCACTGTTTGTTTGAGATTAGATAAAAGATTGTACATAGTTTTTATCACATTTGAATTTAATTCCTAGTTCCGAGCATTTGAACCTAAGCTGAAATAAATTGCACCATCTTTGGCAGAATCAATAATTTCTGGAATGTCGTGTAAAAAGAGAAAATTATAAATGCAATATAATAATATTTCAGTATCTTGTATAATACATGATTACTCTCGGGAGAGGATCAGGTTTGCTATTTATTTGAATTTCTCCAATGTCTACAAGGGCAGGAAGATACGGTCGAATTGGTCCTTGACTGAAATGATGATTAACTAAAATTAATGACACATTTTTTCGCATTTCATCGAAAGGTGGATATTTATTCGGTAGCAAATTCGGACTAAAATAATCGCAAATAATTTTATTTAATATAATAAATTATAAATTTTAATGATTTACTTGTAGTATGGCTCACTTTTCATAGGTATTAACCAAAATATAATATTTTCAAAAATCCAAAATAAGAAATTCTTAATCCTGTCGATAAAACCCATCGGTTGTTTTAAACCTAAGAAAGCCTGTGGAACATAGGATGGTTCTTGAGTGACATCAATCATATAGTTAATTGGAAGGATCTGTTCTGATGTAGAAATTACAATTGCTGGACATTTAAAATGTGAAGCAATACCTAATTGAAAGTCACTGAAACGATATCCAAAAGGAACTAAATCAAATGATTCCTTTTCCACGCTTTTTGCATTTTCGGATGATTTATCGAAATATTTACATTTTATATAACTCTTCTAGTAAAATTAAACATTTGACTAAACTTTTCAAATATAGCCGGGGGATTATTTGTTATATTTTTACCATTTCTCGTGATATTTCAGGACCTTCTATTAAAATGTGTTAGTATTTCGGATTAGGATCGTTGAGATGAACATTAGTAACGACAGTTACATCATGTCTTTTTCTACTAACTCTTTTACTGCGGACATGTGAATTATAACATGTGATTTACTTAGAGTTGGAAATCATCCTAAAATTATTGCCGAATTAACACAAGTTAAAGATATTATAAGAAAAACCGTAATACTTAAAACACGAAAAATATTGCGCTTCAAATCTGTATACACCAGAAATTTCAAAATATGGCAAATTCATGATATAAGCGACTTGTTTTGTAAGAGTCCTTTGATATAAACGACCTCATTGAAGTATTTATAATTCAAGTGACTTCAAAACGACTAACAAAAAAGTATACAATATTGAAATTATTGATTTCTTAATTCTATAAATTTAAAATTATTGATATTTATTCTGCAAAAAAAAGGATTAATTGAACTTACTGACCCGAAAATTACTAAACCGGCGAAGTTAAAAAATAAACGTTTTGTACTTTTATATTTACCATTTTCATTAAGGAATTTTATGTTACTATATTCCTGAAAATCCTGTCATGATGATGATTTCATATTTGAAATATATTTTCCATTGGTTATGTATAGAAGCTATGTATAGTCTTAGTCTATGGTAGAAGTTTAAAAAGAGCTAAACTGCAAGTCAGGAAATTTGAAAGAATTTTCATGTAACACGCAAAGGTTCTTACTCGATTAGAATCAACAGTATATGACCTGTAGTAAATGATAATGCAATATAAGTGCAATATAACTAACATAGAAATCATGATTCATTAGTTCTATATAAATGTTTGATTTACTAAATTCAAAATATGTACTCATATAGTGTATAGAAATGGAAGAGTATATTAATAATACATCGACTTTGAAAATATCCGTCACTCGATTTACAATCAAATTGAATTTAATTTATAAATGAAAGCTAAATAAAGGATATGATTGCAAATCAAATTATATTGGAAGTATACAATCCATTGGCGGCTTGTGAGTCTTGACTATGTTATTTACGGATGTGAAGTGTCTAAAAAAAAGAACATTCGATAGTTTAATATTATAAACAAATGCATTCAAATTTCTACTTCAGCCTGGAGATATTGTAATCGAAGTCGTAACCGAGTTTTATGTGTTTGGTTTCTCATAAGTCTGTTACGATAATTTAGTACATCCTCGCAGCTTTCCTTACGCTTTCTAAAGCTTCAACAAATATTTATCAACAAAAATATGGAGCTCATGTAATGATATCGAAAACCATGACAAACATATAGTAATTTAGAATGTTTTGAGGCCCTATGCCAGAAATGAGACTAAAAAACAGCCAAAACTAATAATAATTGCATGACTTTGTTTCCTCAAATCGGTATATTAGTTTTTAAAGTTCATCAAAAAGACTTATGAACAGGTTCCGGTTTTTTTTTATATAAGAAAGTAAATGTAGTTTTGTTTGGTGGGGCTTAGCTCCATCAGCCCTTAAGATAGAGCCGCGCCTGATGCAATGATATACAATGACACTATTTAGAGAAAGAGCACCCAAGCCAAGTGAATAAAATTCCACTCGATTTCTAAATAAAATCATGTAGTTGATTTTAAATATAATGGAAATCAATATTTAAGGACTTGCGTGTCCATAACAATTTATGTTGTCATAAAATAATTCTTTCGTTTTTTGAAATATGTATATTTTTATTGGAAAATAAAATTGTTTGGAAAAGTTTCTATTGATTTTATTACAAATTATTTAGTTTCAAAAAGATTTTGGAAATATTAATCTGTGGTCGATTATTTTTTTATAGTTTCACAAAATTATTTTAAAATTTTCCACTCTTTAGTTTTTCAGGATAGTTCACAATTCGATTTATGAAATTTAAATGGATTTTAAGGAACCGCAAAAAAACACTAAGCCATTATACTTGGTTTCAACTCACTGTTGATCGAGGGCAACAAGTCGGTAGACATGCTAGCTAACGAAGGAGGGAGTATAGTTCAGATAATGTTTATGCTGACATCGACATACAAATGAAGGATAAAGTTCTTAAGAAAACAAACTTACGCTGGTGCTATATTGAGGACATGGATTATCAAAAAGGTTATGACGAAGGCTGTTCTCATTACAAGTCTAATATTATTATTAATTGAGATAGGAACAACCTCGTAACGAGAACTGAATATCGGGGGGGGGGGGCGCGGCAAAGAGGATCGTATCATATATATATATATATATGTATTCTTCAATTTTTTTTTGGTGTTCATGGGCCTGGATAGGAACAAATTATGTATACTATACTTTTTATGATAATTTCAGATCAGTGCTAAGGACAGTAGCAAAAAGATAAGCTTGACACAGAATGATCTTTATGCCGGTATAACTGAAGACTGAAGATAAAACTCAAAATGATTAAATTAAATTAAATTTATTTCAAAAGTTTATTAAAAATACAAATTCCTTATGACTTCATAAAAACATGATTACTAGGGAATAAATGTCTATGAATATTTACAAGTTTTTTGTGATATCAAATACATATTTGGTTCCCTAGAAAAGCTTTCAACGTGCGCTAACAGCATTACTTCATGCCTTACCATATCAAAGTTCATTTAACCACATTTCATAAAACAGGAAAAATGTTATCCACATTAAAAATTGTCCTTGACATCAAAAGACCAATAAGAAATTGAAAGCCTAACAAAAATTTGTACGACGATAATCTGGGGAATTCTTCTAAACACTCACAATATCGATGTAATTTCAGGATGTTTCACAGCTTACTTTTATTGAGATACTCTCAAGGGATTGGTAACTTTTTTACGACTTTCGAATGGTGTAAAGAATTTTGTCGGTTTTCTATTTTGTATATTTTTTTTCCTTTTTTTCACTTTATTTTGTTCGGAAAAATCTTCAACTTTCCGTTTTATATACATATTTGAAGCCTATAAGAATTTTGAGAAGTTCTGATATTAAATAAAGGAGAGATCTTTCCGAGATATGCGCATGTGACCAAAATATTTTCTAACTAGATTTCAACTATGAAATAATGTTAGCAAGAATTGTTTAGACCAAGTAACGATTATAACTGCCTTTTAGTGCTTAAGTACCAATTTCGGGCATTAGAAACGCTTTATCCGCTTTTTAGGGTTTGGTCCATCCGATTATTTTTTAGTGTGTATAATTGTATTAACAGTGATTGATAACATAACTATTAATTATGCCCTATGGTAGGTATATTTTCACTTTTTTTCGAACCACTAATATGTCGTTGTTAAATGCTTATCTAATTTAAAACTAACACGAGGATCTAAACTTTGATGTTTATGTCCTGTAAGTCTTTACGGCTTTTATGAAACTCTTCTTCCGAAGATGATTCTTTTAAGAGATCTTCTAAAAACGGTGTACTTCTAACATCTAATGATACATGCTTCTTCGATTGAAATGCACGACAATTATTGCAGCAACCCTGAATTTACTTACCATAGTTATATAGTTTATAATCTCAGTAGCAGATAATGGAAACCACTTTGTAGTTTTTATATATTATTTATAAACTTAGTAATCTTTTCTCAAAATAATTTGTGTATAAAAGGAGGAGAAAAGATCAGTTTAAATCAGTTATAACAAAAACCATACTATACTAATAGACAATTCAACCATGATTATTTTTCTGTTCCATCTGTTTTCTTATCCGTGTGTAATAGATAGCGCCTTATCACAGTGAAATTCGTGATTTTTATTAGAGAAGATGATTAAATCGGACGCCATATTCAATCTGATATATTCCCCCAAACAAACTATTGATTATTATAACTCACCAGTCAAAATGAAGTCAAAAAGGAAAAAATATCTTACAATAAGTGTAAAAGGGCCCCGCCAGTTGTTTTCAAAGCAAAATGTATCAGGACGTGAGAGAATGAAATATTTTAAATAACCTTCCATCGAACAGATTACATGACGACATCATTTTTAAAATTCTTCAGATAATAAATATTTATGGCCTATGGTAGGTACTACCAGATGATATATTAGTTTTAGAGAATCAAAAGTTTTATCGCTTTTTGCATGTATGTTCGTATACAAGATAACTCAAAAACACGTTATGTTTTGAAGAAATTGACAATGTGAGTAAGTTCTTCCTTAACTTGATTTCGTATTGTATTTTAGCAAAATCGCCCCAGGGCGAGCAAAGTTATAAAGCAAAAAATAAGGTGACCAGAAAGTTTTGACGTTTTTTTCTTACGCTTTTTCAAATTTAATCGGCAGATTTTGTGGAGCAATTTTGTTTAAATTATTTACATGGGTTGACTACATAAATGCACGATACTATGTTAAGCTTCAGTAAATCGGTCCAAAGATATTGGAGAAAGAAATAGTTGTAGGAAAAAATGAGCCTGTTTACAAAGTTTTCTCAATGTATTGTAAAAACTTTTATATCGATTTGAATAAAAATTGTAAAATATATTTATGATTAAAAGAGAGAAAGAAGCTTCTAATGTAAATTATATTAGTAACGTGTTTCTTTATTTTAACCTTCGTGCTTCATGTTATCTAACAAAACATTACCTACATCCCTCCAAAGAGTAACGCACTTCGCAACAACATGTTTCTTGAAACTAATATGTTTCTGAAACTTCAAATGTTGTTGTAAACCAAAAATGTTCCGCAACATTTTTGAGAGCAATAATGTTTCCGGTAAACTAAAAAGTTTCGGAACATTATGTACTTCTTCAGCGGAAATTGTACTTTGCCCTATCAGCAATAAAAATAACGGAAATTGCGAAATGCATTAACCTTTGGTACATTTCGAAATTGATGATGGAAAGTTTCCAAATTAAATGGAACACTAGGTGCAAAGTACGTAATTTTCTAGCTATAAAAAGGCTGCCTTGAATAATCAAAAGGCAGTTCCAAATTATCGGATAAACGCGAACGAGTTAAATGAAAATCGTTAAGTTTACTTAAAATAATAGATACAAAGCAGTTGAAGAAATATCTGGTACACGGTAGTTGAGAAAAACATCGGAACAAGCGGAACAAGTCAGTAATAACAAGCCAGTTATAACAAGTCAGTAATAACAAGCCAGTAATAACAAGTCAGTAATAAGAAGTCAGAAATAAGAAATCAGTAGTCAGTAAGTTATTGTGAAAAGAGAAGTCTTAGATTAAAAGTAAGATCAGTTGTTGTGAAACTGCAATCCTCAAATTAAAAGATAAATTATTGTGAAAAGAGAATTCTAAAATTTGAAAGTGAAGTTATTGTGAAAAGAGAAGTCTAAATTTAAAAGTAAGATCAGTTGTTGTGAAACTGCAATCCTCAAATTAAAAGATAAATTATTGTGAAAAGAGAATTCTAAAATTTGAAAGTAAAGTTATTGTGAAAAGAGAAGTCTAAATTTAAAAGTAAGATCAGTTGTTGTGAAACTGCAATCCTCAAATTAAAAGATAAATTATTGTGAAAAGAGAATTCTAAAATTTGAAAGTAAAGTTATTGTGAAAAGAGAATTCTTAAGTAAAGTTATTGTGAAAAGAGAATTCTTAAATTAAAAGTCAATAAAAAAATTGAAGAGTGAATAATATAAAAAAAAGGGGTTTTCATTTCATTAAACCATCCGGACACCAACTTTAACAAATTAATAAGTAAGTTTTTTTTTGGATTATACATTTCGTTATTACCTCTGCGGGAAACCCCTCCCACTTGATAATACCATTTGGAAATTTTTTGAGAAGCAGAGAGTTCTAAAACCAAATGGAAAGAGAATTTTTCCAAAGAGCTTTTGTTTAATTCCTGCGGTGGAACACCCGGTCAAGAAGTTAAGTTTGAACACAAATCACAAATCATTAATATTCAGATTCTGGAAAGAGCCAGTTTGAAACAACACCAAAGAATTTTTACATAACATTCATGATTATTTTTCTTTTTCACACACTTCAAGTTAAAACATCATTGTCATCTATGTGTTGGCCTGCTAAAATATCTAGAAGGCATTGACTTGAACCCCAATTGTAAAATATAGATTTTTAATATATGTATTGCAATTTTAATTAATAAGTGTAAAATCTATATTTGGCAATTTAAATATTTAAAAATAATTGTTTTCACAAATTTATGAAATTATATTTTAATATTCAATAAAGATATTTGAGGATTTCCTAGTATTTATTTATTTTACACTTAATTTATTTTAAAAATTAACGAAAAAATTGTTTTTTTTTCCAAATAAAAATTTTTTTTTTCTCGAGAGTCGGATCGTTTTTTTCAAAGTAGGCCCAGCCGCAGATGGAAAAACGCACCAATTTATAGTACGATATCCACATTTATATGAAAAGCTATGGGCTGACCAGATGAAATGAAAAAACACCTAATAACTCCCAAACAACCACGACACAGTCGAGGCAAACAAACCAGCCTACATTTTTTCTTGTTTTCTCTGGTTTTTCGTGTTTGGTCTTTGCTGGATATTTCATAAACAATCATGCTGAAAATCTGCTGTATGCCATCGTGGCATATATATATATTTCTCTGCCTTTTCATAGAATTTGCTTTAAAAGGAAAAACTCACAATCAAAAAGTTCAATTTATTTTCCGCTTTAATTGTAAGTATTTATCATTTTTTCAAAAGAAAATTAACACCTGGTAATTCCCAATATTTCTTTCATTCAAGACATTCAATTGCGCTTATCAGTGACCTTCTAGGGCAGTGGGGAGTGTTTATATTGATAATTTTATTTCAACACAATAAGGAATAATTAATATTGGAAAAATTTATTGCATTTTACTTTGTCCTTATTAGTAGAATCAATGATAAAATAAAATCTCCAAGTTCTTTCTGTTGACATTTTTTTAATAACCTTTTAATATATTAAATTTTACATCAATAAAAAAATAAATAATTGTTATTGAAATTTAATTAAACTTACTTTAATTCACAAAGAAACTGCAATCTGTAACAGAGGGCTTTACATATAATTACAGTGTGACCCAAAAGTCACACGGTGCAGCGCAAGCAAACGACTGAAAATAGCACGGCTAGCTTATTGCACTAGCTAGCTCGCCATTGGGACTGGTTCGTCATTTGCCACCATCTATCATCGCATATACCTATAAATCATATGCGTGCTGATAAGTTGTTATATGTCGTACAGACTTTATGATGATAGCGTAAGCTATCAAGCAAGGAATATTCAGTTTTCGCGAAAATATCCGAATAAATGGAGGGTTTGTTAATTTTTCGGTCACCGAACTAGACCAAGCTGTTGTTGGGCTAGCAGGAGGGCTGGAGATGTGATAATAATAATTCACACCCTCTCAGGTCACTAGCGGAATGGGAACAAAAATGTTTAAAAAAAAATAAAAGAGAATTATGTGTGACTAATGTCAGGACAAAAAACATGGCAAGATATTATAGGATAGGTTAATTTTTCATTGAAAACCCTCGAAACGGAATTCAATTAAAATGATAGACTGACGGACAGAAGATTCTAGCAAGGGGTCCATCCGAAGCAAAATGTTCTTGTAGTGTTGGCAGATGTTTTTGCCAACACCAGGGCCTTTATCCCACCCAATGGGCTAATTACAAATACTACCCTTTGTGGATCGCATCCGGCCCTGGAAATATGCGTAAAGATTGCGATACCCACAACCTGTAAACAAATGAAAAAACCCGCAAGTTCGTTACGTCCTCATGATCCTCGGCCGTCACTGCTTATACTCATAATTTTTTTAAGTATCCATTTCATCCATTATTTCATCAAACTTCATATGAAAGTACTCAGGATACGCGGTGATGAACATCGAAAACGGAAAACAACTATGAGAAAAGTAATTTTTCAAAAAGGAAAAACAAGCAAAGAAAACAAACTCATGATATTTCATTAACAAAATGTTGTTTTATTTTAATCTTTAAAGACAAATGAAAAACAACCAATATGCAAGACAGTAAAGAAAATAATAAATTAGAGCTAAAGAAAAAAAAATTTAAACATATAAAAAAATTTAATTGTTTATAGTATTCTTAAATTAAATAAATTTATACTCATTCGAAAAGTTTTAGAATAATTTCAATTTAGAAGTAAGTTAGAAAACTATTAAATAGAGGAAAACCCAAAAGAAAATTAGACTTTATAGTATCGAGGGAAAAAATGTATGAAATAATAAAATTTTGGAAACACTTACGGTATTGCGCTTTCCAAAATGGCCTTCCTGGAGCAATGTATCTGTATGATAAAAAAAATGGAAATATATGGCACTACAGATGCTCCTTTACGGTTAGAAAAGATGCCGCTACATATTAATATACGTTCTTTGAGGACAGTGGACTTACTTAATTTAAATATTATTTTGTATCACAGAACGTATTACGGGGAAGACGAACCAGTTTCTCGAATGCTACGTGCAATTAATACACATGCTCGCAGTTTCGATTTCTGTCTTAGCAAAATCAATTTCAAGAAGTTCTTACATAATTCTAAGGCTTGAAGTAAGCAATTTAAAAAAAAATCTCTTAAGTCTCTTAATTCGTTAGTATTTCTTAAACATTTCTACTTTAAGACAAAAAAAAAACAATTAAATTGGATCAAATAAATGTTTAAATAGTTATATCTAGTTTCAAAGTTTATTTTGAAAATAAATAAATTAATTAATAAATAAATTTAATTTCCTGGCACGACCACAAATTCCAGTTGAACATCTTGTAATGTAATAATTATTTCTAATTTTAACAAATTTTAGAAATTTTCTTTGGTTACAAAGACTTCAGCTATGAGAATCGTTATTGAACTCCAAAATGTTAAACCTTTTCGCTTATTGAATTGAGTTTTATTTAGATCCGGACTCGACGGGTTTTCAAAATTTGGGACTCGTACTGTGCGCGAGTTTTCAGAAACTCTAATTGTTGTATTTTTTTGATCCGTAACTGCAAAGCGTATGTTGAATGCAACATGCGAATCCTTGTTGTAATCCAGTGTTGAAAATTTTTCAAAAGAATTTATTTTTTTCCGGTCTTCAGAAATTTTTTCCGTAGTCTGGGACCTAATAACTTAAATATCTACTGTAAATTTTATTGAATTCGGTGTATTTGTTTTTAAAGTACATCCAAAAATGTCTTGAGGAATAACCAACTCATATTGTAAATTTTATCAAAATTGGAAAACTGGTTTTTGAGTTATCTTATACGCGGACAGACGGACGAACGGATATGCATAAATCGACATATCTTTTGATTTTTAACATATCTATAGTCTTGAAACCCATCTCCAATGACTACTTGCCATAGGACATAAAATTTTAAAATCTGGGACAAGAAATGAAAATATACACGTTGCTTTTGCATAATCAAAGATGGGTGGATAAGGTGTTAGATAGCCAAGCGGTATAGTTTCTGTTTAGGGGATGTAGCAAATTGTCGTGACAGTGTTTCTATCTAATGCTTTTTTCTTTTTTTAGTTTGTTTTATTCTTCCGCGATATAAATTTTACATACAAATATTGTTTCTGACTGCTGAGTATATGTCATAGTTCAAATTCGTTCGTTTCTCATGTAGATTTCAGATTTTATTTTTTTAGGGTATTCCTGTACTGCGACCTTAAGATCTATTGTACCCCCTTTTTCTTTGGTGCAATAGTTAGGTTAACTTCCCATTCTACAACACCTCCTCCAGGCCTATTTTTCTTAGGAATTTTAGTATGGTGGATTAAGAGATTGTATCTCACTTGGAGAGAAGCAATACACCCCAAGATGTTTCCTTCTCCTACGGAGTAATGCCTCACAATAGGAGAGAATATGCATTGGAGTTTCTTCGTCCCACTCGCAGAATCTTCAGGTGCTATCTTTTTCGAGTCCTAGCTTTTGAGGTGTGCTTTGAGTCTGCAGTGTCCTGTTAGGTTTCCTGTCAGTACTCTTATATTCTTCTTATTAGTGCTGATAAAGGCTTTGAATCTCTGGGGGTTGTATTCCCCAAGGAGATCCTTGGCCTGCCCTAGTCCTGGTCGTATTTCCCAGTGTCTGGTTCTTTCTGCCGCCTCTTCTTTCATTAAAGTTTCTCATGTAGCTTGAAAATGTAATTATAGAAAATAATTTTACCAGGATGATATGGTTAGAAATAGTTGACACATTCATTAGGAATTATATTTGGTATGATATTAAGTTATGTTTTATGGTTAAAGACTGGAAATCATGACAGGACAAAAGTAAGTCATCATGACGCAAGGATTTAATTTGTTTTAAACGACTTTTGTTAAATCATGTCAGAGTTTGTTTTGGTACTAAGAATGAAATTATATACCATAATTAGTATATTATAAACGTAACGCAGGATAACGAAGTGAAAAAGTATATATCTTTTATGGTATAAGTTCTTAAACAAAAGATTTCTGCATTAAATCAAAACTGATCAAAGTGTTCTTGATTTATCGTATCTTGGAAAAATTCTGAAGATTTTTGTGAATATGAAGGTCCCTTTTCATCGAAATCAGAAATTGTAGACAGGTCTAAAAGTGTTTCTTTTCGTAATTTCAGTGACATGTCTAAATTATGACCATTATGACTAAGATCTTCCTGGATATATTCCAGAATTACATAATTTCAATATATATTCATATTTACACTTCCAGTATAATAATTATGAATAGGAAAGCAACTTAATATTTGTGTTAAAAAAAATACGGCACTATGATTTTGTTCTTTTGAATCCTAATTTATTAGGAATTCAGAGCTTTTAAAACATTCGAAATTGTTTCCAAAAACACGTTAAATTAAAACACTTTTCAATTCATTCAATTCTTAAAGGGATACAATCCCTCCTATGGGTAAGATTTATATTAAAAAGGGGATTCCCGCCCTTTATTTGTATGTATTTTAACTAAAAAAGGGTTTTTCCTCGATTTGATACAATTGCATAAAAAGAATGAGGTCTTTTATTTGTAAAAAGTGAAACAATTTGCCTAACCATTTTATTTCAGATTTTGGGCATCATAGCGAACTATAAATATTCTTACTATATCTTGAAGGGTCGTATTTTCTGGGGTTGATTTATTAAATTTTAATTGTCGTCACTGTTCTGGTTGGTTGGTTGGCCATATTCTGAATAATAACACCAAAATATTCTGAATAATAAGGCGGAATAAGTAACACCAAAAGACAGAAGATTATTTTGCCTAAAGAGAGAGAATTTTTCGACACAATCCTTTGGGATTAATAAATTTCGTGGTTTTTATTTATAATTATTTTTGTTGAAGATACTAAAATTAAAATTTTATCTAAAGAGTTTTGTTTGAGTACATTTTGAATTTTAAATTAGTAAAATATTAACGAATACTTTTAAATTGATTTTCGTGAAAGCAATGTAGTTTCTTTTTTCCTTTTAATGGAAATTCAGTATGAAAGTTATTTCAGCAAATATTTACAAGGAAATGAGAATTTCTATCTGAGATCAGAAAAGTTTTCAATTATAGAATTATATTATGACATATACTTGTGTTAATTGTGATGAAGCCAATGACTTAAATACTACTGGACTAGGATTCGCTTACTCACTCATGGCTAAAAGTTTCTCAGGGCGCAGAAACCTTTTCTTTTACCCTAAATTTTAAAAACACCAAATAAAATTCACATTAATTTTTAAACGCCGAAAAATTAAAATTAAAAATTATTTGAAGTTTTTTTGTATATGAACTAATAATAAAAATGCAAAATAAATTCTAAAAACCAAAAAATTATTAATTTTTTTCCTTTTGACAATCGCTGGTTAGTTCCAAATTTTACAACTATCTGCCTTTTTCGCCATAGTCGTTTAGTGTGACGAATTGCATGTTCGACGCGAGAAAGAGAAGTCTGAAAAGTTGCCATTCGCTTCTGAAGGAATTTATTGCTTCGAGTAATATAGTAATATCTACGGATGATGCATAATATGAAATCCTTGATGGACATACAGATTCTGGTTTTTCATAAACAGTTTCAGCAATTTGATCTCCCATAGGTAATAAGGCTAACGCATATGGTGATGGTGTCGGTAATCCTCTAAACCCTACATACGTAAAAGTAATATTTAAATAATATTTATAATTAACTTTTTCAACACATTCCTACATGATTTCTTTGATTCTGTCAATGGTTTAAACTAGTTATTTAGCTCTATTCTGCACACACATTTTATTTTATGTTATGTTAGATTTGACGTAAAAGAATATTTTTCGTCAATTTCGTATTCTGCAAACAAATTTTATGTTGTGTTGAGTATTTTCTTATTTCACATAGAGCGAATCTAAATTGATTTGAATAGGTCAGAATAGATTAGAATATTTTAGGCATAATTTGAGAGTATTTGTCAGAAATTTGAGCGAGTATTTAAAAAAGAGAAATATTTTCATTTCATACTGCTCATGCGCTGTTCTTCGCTGGCGATTAACTCGAGTTGAAAAAAATTTCAGTTTACCATTTGTACAAATTTCTTTATATTTTGTAATTTCATATAAAAAATATTTCATTACGATCAAGTTTGAATAAAAAATATCCAATCAGACATGTTAAAATAATAAAAGCATTTAAAAATATTTATTTTTTCATCACTAACTATTTGGAAAAATTTAACATCATTTTTTAAAATTAGATAAACTTTTCGTCATAATTACTTTTATATAACTATTATATAACAAATTTTTATTTTTCTTTGAAAATTTTCTGAAAAATGGCTACTAAAAACTTATAAAGAACACACCAATTAAATAACATATTTAAAGTTCAAATACTAATCTGGTACGTTTTCTAAACCTAAAATATCCCGTAAAAGAATTTTCGCAGAATACGAAAGTCCAAAGTATTTTAGAAATTACTTTAGAAAAAAGGGGAAGTTAACATAACATAACACAACATACAAAATCGCAGAATAGGGCTAATTGTTGCATATGAACCACTATCAACGCTTGGCGGTCCACCAAGTGGATACAATTTGATAAATACATTTTGATGACTTACATATGTCGTAAAAGTTGTACTGTAAACAGAATCACATATATATATTGTATATTTATAGATGTGTATGTTATCTATAGTATTTAAAGTATGTATTTTGAAAAAGGCATTAAAAATGGAAGACACCTAAACGTATATTTTACACACCTGTCACATGAAAAGGAGTTCAGCTTTTTCGTGAACTATATATAAACGAGTCGAAAGAAAAATATATACAAAAGACAGGTGAAAATAAGAAGCTCCTTTGAAAGCATAGACAAAAAAAAAGGAAATACCATGTATACGACTATACGAGGTTAAAGGACAAGAATGAAATACATATTTTCACGAACTCATTTGAATTTTAAATTTCTGCTCACGAAAAGACGATATGATAAGCAAAAAAAAAAAATCAACGAAACATATTTTCCAGTCCAGATATCCTGAAATATTTTCACGGGATAACAAACATAACATATATCGTTCATTCCTTGTTGTTGGGAAGAAAAAAAAATATGTATACGAAACCAAATACGTTCGACTTCATCACCATTCTTTGATATGTTTAGTTCTTCCTCTTTTTGAAGGTGGTTACATTTAACATTTGATAAAATATAGTACAGGATACCATATCGATGATTATGTATGTGTTTAATTGTATGTTCACTTACTGTAACGAATCTTGGCGAATTTGTTTTCTAGCACGAACATACATAGCGCTTGCAATCAATCCAACAACTAATACTAAACCCATTGCACATGATGCAGCTCACAACAATGCTGGTCCTTGTGATGGTGCCTGTGCTGGAGCCGGTGATTGATTACGAGCCAGATATAATCCTGAAAAAAAAGAAATAAGATGGAAAATAAAGAGGATGTCTCGACATTTACGCAATATGGAAAGAGAATATAATATACTCCATTTCCTAGAATTGTATGTATGCGAATCAAGTATATGGAATAATTGAGGATTGGTTTGCTGGATGTTTTTGGGTTAGGTTCTTTTTACGAAAAAGGAAAAGAAAAAGGAAAAAAAAAATTACTAACCTTTTAGGCAAATTTTGTTACGTCTGAATATTAATTTCGTGTCATTTGTTCGGGGTGGACACTGAACGTGCATATTAATTATAATTGGCACTTGCTCTGATACATTACCAATGCATGGTAAATGTACTATAAATGTTTCTATATTTTGTGGTACAAGTCCTTTAGGTGGTATGCTCAGTTCGGGAGCAAGTAAGGCATCATGTTGAGTTTCATATTCAATTGAAATTGTATAGGGTAGCAGTCGGAAAAGAATTTATGATTTAAAATAAAAAAAATTTACGCTCGTGTGTGTGTAATTGAATATTTACTGTATATGACGTTAAACTTTGCCATGAAAATTCTAAATCGTGAACTGATGCTGGTACAGGAACAACAAATGACATGGCATATGTATTGAGTGCACCTTCATGGACATAAAATAAATCCGCTTCAAGTCCTTTAAAATAAAAATAATTTAATTTTAGTTTTATACTTTTAAATGGAGCTGTTTTTGGGGAATTTCTTCTAAATGAAAATTAAATTTTCTTCCAACATGAAATTTCCATTTTTAGATATTCGACGAAAATCCAATTCTAATAAAAGGTTTCAGTTTTAAAAATGGATTTCATCGCAGGATCCCTTCTAATATCACACGTTTTTGGGTGGTTTTTCATGTTTCATAATTGGATACATTGCGAAAGCTAAGCCGGCTTTTTTTCTTGTTTGCCCGTTTTCTTTTTGTAGGGCTAATGGGGTAATAGAAAAGTATGGAGTGTCTAAAATGTCTTCCATCATCAAAAGAGTACAAAAATAACAGATCTATCATAAAAGGCTGAAAAATTATCCTGACATTGGTGACAGATTTCCCGAAAATTGAAATCATTTGATCTTCAAGTTCCCAAATAGATTCAGAACCAAAAATCCCCTACACATTTCTCTGTACTCTTTTTATAAGATTATTCGAAAACTCTAAATCAAATCCAACTGAGAAGTTTCTTATTATATTTTGCAAAGTAATTGAATTTTATTCTTTCTATAAGCTCCAATCAACTTCAACTAAAATCGAATTAATCAAGGTGTCAACATAAATGAAAGTTTTAAACTCTTTCACGAATCAACTGTCAACATTCATGAATACAAAAACCATTAGCCGGCAACAAACAACCTAACAATACAATAAGAACTGACATTGCAGCTTCGGATTATCATTTATTTAGGTCTTTAGAAATTCTCTTAACGGCGAGAACTGCTCAACTCTTTGGACGAAATTATTGACATTGGATTTGTTGTTCCAAAAATTAAGTATTAAGATCGGAAAGGGTTAAAAAAGTTGTTTCTAAATGAAAATTTTGAAAGAATGTTTTCACACGAATTAAAATAAATTAGTAAATCGTATTGAAGGAATATTTTCCTGCAATTCATTACTTTGTTATTTTATGTAATTAAATAACAAAAAACTATCAAAATAGCAATGAAGAAAATCCTAGAGTGACAGTTTTTACCCTCATAATTAAATTTTAATTAAATATTACACATAAAAAAAAATTACCTAATTTATCAAAAAAGCTATTCAATATTTTCTAATCGAAAATCTAAAGTTCTAAAAATTCATTAATCGTCTAACTTTTCTTAAAGAAAGCTGCGTTCCACCATTATTTGACTATATACTAATTAATATTAGATAAACTTGGTTAATCGTGAATTTTATGAAAAATGAATGAAGATTAACGAAATAATCTTTGAAATCAACTTAAATTATACTTCCTTTAATTCAAAGGAAAAAGAAGTAGAAGAAGTAGAAGCATAATGATATCAGATAAAATTGAATTTTTGCAAATAAAAGTTCTTTAGCATAATCTTTGGAAACATAACCACTAACCTAATAGCAGACGAAGGAAATTATTTAACCAATATTCCAACGACCTATACTTTAGATTTTGTTTCGATCAAATAAATTATTGGGTAATATGAAAACCCGATTTATTTTTAGATTACTGAAATATTAACCTGTTTTTCTTTTCTTTACCACGAAGAAATGTTATGTATAAATATATAGGCTCTTCTATCCAATTATAATCCAATTTTAAATGTTTGTTTACTTAAGGACCATTTCGAAATTGACATCGACATCGGGCAAAAAACAACTACTACTTACGCATTAATTTCATGAGCAAAAAAAAAGAAGAAATTCAGAAGGAAAAATGAAAATGAAAGACAATAATTTATTGATCATCACTATTGACCACCACTAAATATGTCGGTGGTTCCCAACCTTTTTTTTACCAGGGACCACTATGATATTTTTGTTTTTAGCAGGGACCACAAGGTTTTAAGAATAGTAAACTGTATTAATATTGTATTTTAATAGACCCTTTTTGAAACTTCAACATATTCGTTTAATTTAAGTAAGATGTACATAATTAAAAAAACACAAAAAAAAAAATTAGATGTGAAAAATCCTCAATGTGAACTATGAGCTCGCATCTCCTTTACTAGCTGTGGAATCCTGGGGCTGATATTATTGCTCAAAGCTACACGCATGTCAGCACTTGCCTTCAATTGATTACGAGACTTGTTCCTTATTACAAGCAAAGCAGAAGAAGCCTTGTTCGCATAAATAAGTCGTGGAGAAGAGCGTCAGATAGCGGAAGGCAATGTCGCTCGTTTTAATATATGAAACTGCCTTTTTGCACCAAAACTCCTCAAGTGATACAGTTTCAAATATCTCCTTGCAGTTTCTATTATTTTGTAATTCAATCAGTGTTGCCTGGACTTCTTCAGCAACTTCCCCAACATTAATGCCAAAATGCTTGGATGCCTTTCAATTCGGTTTCATCATATTCCGGGAAGTATCGATTTAATTCATCGACCAGTACTTTCAGATGTATTGTGATGCTCTCGTGTATATTCGTACTCATCATATCGTATTTTTGGTTATCCATAAGTACTTTTAATGTGGTAAATGCAGAAATTTTTTTTTGGCCAACTTTGCCCATCCATAATTGAAGTTTGCAAATAAAAGCGCGAAGTCTATCTTCGAAAATAAATATGTTTGCAACGCCTTCTAAATTTCTGTTTCCGGAACCTTGCAACTTCAAGTTTAAGTTCTTTAAATTTGTGAAAATATCCGCAAGATAAGCCAACTGCATGTCGTATTTCAAATCTGATAACTGTTCTAGCAAATCTTTCATATTTTTCTCAGCTAGAAACAGCTTAACTTTGCTCTTAATTCATACAACCTTCCCATCATTTTACTTTTTGACAGCCAACGCATTTTAGTGTGAAAAAGAAGGGTCTCATGATCACAGTCAATTTCAGCGCATAGTTTTTTTTTTTAAAAAAAGGCGTGTATTTAAAGCGCCACTTTTGATAACATTGAACACTTTTATGGCTAATTGCATTGTATTAGCAAGACATTTTGGAAGAGTCTTTGAATCTAATGCCCGATCGGGACCCTAACTTAGCTGGAACTTCATCCCTACAGAATCAACATGTTTCACGGACCATTTTTAAGGTCTCGCGGACCAGCTGTGGTCCGCGGACCAGCAGTTGGGGACCAGTGAAATAGGTGGTAGGCCACGTTACATATACTTACACATTTTTATAATTTAAAATAATTTTATCATTTTCAGGTTCATTTCGTTATTCCGTTAGACGTGACCCGCAATTTTTGTACTTTTTTCCAAATAATTCCATTATTTTCTACGCATTTTCTTTTGAAGATCCTGAAAAAAAGGAAAATTAAATATAAGATAAGTTATTTATTTTTATTTTTGTTGGGTTTGAATTTGTTTAAAGGACGTCAACATTGGTTGCATAGGATACAGAAAAGTCCCGGAATATTTTTATTTAATACGTTTTACGAGATAATAAATAAAATTGGTGGGAAATACTAAAAAAAGAGGAATTTACTATTTTTTTAGAGGTCACGTAATAAAAGTTTATGCAATATACTTTAATGCCAGGAGGTTTCTTTTATTTGATTTAAAAGAATTATACTTTTTTGAATAAACTTTCGAAAAATTTCAAAATAATACCTTTTGGTAGCTCAAAATTTTGAAATTAAATCCGTAAAAGATTTCATCTAAATTGTGTAATATCACAAAATTTCATTAAAATGGAATTAGAACAGAAAACTTTTCCGTTTTAATAAATTATTTTCTTAAACAAGATTTTCTTGAGATTTATGAAAATTCCAAAACAAAGACTTTCAGTATCAAATTTAAGAAATTACGAAAATCTTTTGTTTGACAAATTTTATGGTAAATTTTAATAAGACATTAAGCTACTTTTGGAAAATTCATTTTATTGTGAAATTATCTTGAGACAAAAATAAACGACGTATCTTTTCTTGTTTCACCTTCTAACTATATAAGATTTTATCATCCCTTAAGTGGCTCAAGAGACTGTGAAAAACTGCAATCAAATTTACAATCGTTTTGGGGGTTACTTAAAAGAAAATCTCATTAAAAATAAACTCTTTTCATCGTTTTTTTTGCATTTTTATACATTTTCCCCATCAACAAAAAGACTGAGATTTTACTGGTGCCATTATGATTCTAGTATTTTTGAGCTACAATGTGCGACGACTTCTTATCAATTCACAAAAACCGAATAAAAGGAATTATTTCAATTTTATCTAGTTTAACAATTCTTATCATTTTGAAAAATTATATCAGAAGAGAAATGAAAAGACGTGAAGAAAATTATTTCATTAAAAATAGAAAATTTGAATCCTTTTTGCCTTTAAAATAAAATTCAGTTTTGTATATGAAATTTTAAATGAAAATGTTTCTCTTTTTTTTTTTTAGGTGAATTTCATAGATTCTGATTTTTGGGGTGGTAATAATACTAAAGACATGACTGCTTTACAATGGGGAGCCAAAAAAAACAAACATTTTTTTTTAAAGTTCATTGAGTTTTAAAAACAAACTCAGCACTGATTGAGATTCCGAGATTTCCATTCTTTCTATATATTCCCATGGGAGATTCCACAGACTTTTCTATGTTTATTTTGTATGAAAATATGAGATAGAAATTATGGAGATTCATATATATATATATTGTAGTTCATTGAGTCTATATAGTTCTATATAAGGGAAACGCGCTAAAAGGATAATTAAGGCAGACATCCTTTCAAATGGTTAATCGATATCTTTCTACATTTATAATTTATATTGTATGAGGGTTGTTTGTGCGGTGTGATATTATGAATGTTCATTCAAATACAAGGGATTGAATGTTTTTATATACAACCCTTCTTCCTTTTAGGTTAGTATTACCTGGAAAATATATATATACATATATATATATTTACAATTTAGGTATTTATCTACTACTAAAGTTTCCGATGTAGTGCAATTTGTCTTTTGAATTATTAACCATTATTACTCGGTGTGATGATCGATTGAATTTTATGTAGAACTTATTCAAAAAAATTCATATTCAAATGAGTGATTTTCTAGGACATACATATAAGTTTATTGGATTGAATCATAATTTTATTGATCCTTCCTGTTGTGTGGTGATGACTTTAAAATGATTGGAAATAGATTTATATTACTATATTTTTTTTCTTTTGAGAGAAGGTTTGCAGAATAATGATTGAAACTGGATGGTGGTTAAAAATTCAGGACATGACTTACTATCAATATTTTATGATTTGTAATATATGAATTGGAAAATTTTTATATTTCCATGAATTTTATTTTTTATAGAAAATTTGATTCAAAAAAAAAAATGTTTCTAAGAATTTTTTTTTTTGTCATTATTTTTTTCATTGGTTAGGTCATAGAATAAAAATGCCTAAAAAGGTCAAAACCATTATTCCCAAAATAATATATAACTCGTATAACTTCCTAACTCTTTGACTGATGATCTTTTATACCAGAATAATGAAGAAAAACACAAACTAGAACCGCCTACAAGATTCTATTTGTACGTGAGTAGCTTAAAAAGAAAGAAAAAGGAAATACAAGTATATAACCCATCCAAAACGGAATATATCAAAAGAATTCTTAATAAATTTTCTAGCATCATCTTAAGTATCCTACAAGGAAACGCGTATGTACATACTTGTATACATATTTTATTGTCCGCGTGTATCGAGCCTTTACGATGTATCGCAAAACTGTAAGTGAAAAATATACCCGCAAGGAAAATGATATGAAAATACGACGACGAGGAAGAAAAACTGAATACAGGATAGGAAGATTCACTATATATGCGAAAATTAGAAGATGAGTTCCTCTTGAGAGAATTCCATCCATCTATGTGTTGATTTTTTTATTTTTTGCTTTTTGTAATGTTGTAGAATTTTTTTTACCGGTAAGACGAAGACCAATGAATCTAAAGAATCTCTTTAAAAAAAGAAAGGACGAATAGGATAAAATATGGGATGGGTGTCATAATTTTTGATTTATGATGTTTTATTATTAAAATGAAATTTGAGGTGATTGCGTTTCTTAAGGACTTCGAAGTATATAGCATAGATTTGTATATCCTTTCTTTACAAAAAAAAACCTATGTAATCCAATTTTTCTTTATTGTATTATATATATTATATATATATATATATATATTATATATATATATATATATATATTATATATATATTATATATATATTATATATGGTGTAATTTATAACAATTTTTAAACACTAATGAAAACTAAATTTAATTCCGATATACATTGTGAACATACATTATTTTGAGAACGTTTTAAATTCTTAATGAATTTATATGTTCTATCCTGAAATAATTTGAATGTGGCCTTAATACCATCTTCCTTTATTATCACTTAAGATTTTTCACTAGCATTATTAAATCCGTTAATCCATTTCGGCTTCACTAAAATTTAGTTTCTTCTTCTTTTTTTTTAATTCCGCGGTTTTTAATCACGCCAAACCATTTCTAGACCGATAAATCGCGAAACACAAAATTCAATATAAGGATTTTGGAAAATAAATTCGAACGATAAAAATAATTCAAGTATATAGAAGAAATTTTGAAATTACGTCTCTATCCAAAGGAAATTCACGTTGAACTGATTGCATTCGTAAAGTTTATAAGAACTTTTTTGTTTTTTCAATTTTCATAAAAATTCCATAAATGAATTCCTCTCGATAGGGGACCTGGTGTGGTTATTTTTAATAATGGGGATAATATATTTTCCCTTTGTGGTCACATGCGCTGTAATTTAATTCATGTCAGAAGGAGTCATCAGGATAAAGGAGCTTTGCGCAGTTTTCTCCAGTTCTCCTTTTATACAAGTATGTCCATACTTGTAGTTATCTTTTCGGTCCCCTTTTGAATTGTTGCAAAACTCTTAGTTGGGGTAAATACTTCAGAACGATACAAAAAAGCCAACAAAGATTGTTCTTTCTCTGGATTTTAATTTGGATCTATTATTTTTTAAATTCCCTTTTTCTGTTTTGTAATGCGACTCATGTTGCGTGTCAATCTTATCTCAAAGCAACGGGATATGTTGCAGGACTTAAGCATTACCTTTTAGGATACCCCATATATACATTTTTCTTTGGCTTATTGTTCTTAGTCGAGAAGATTGGAGTATAGGTGTATTGAGATCTGTCACACAATATGCTTCTGTCTATTTACACCGGTGGTGCATCAGGTCTGGTCACGTGCATTTGTAATACGATTTATTTACATTGTGTATTATATTGAAGGGAAATCTATCTCACATGGATGAATTAAAAAATGATGAAAATAAATGGGAATAAATGGTCTATAGTTTTTTTGAGAATGGTAAAACGGATTTCTATGCAGGGTGTGAATTCTTGCACTTCGTGGATGCAAAATTAGTTGATCCCTTTATTTGATTTACTGATATGGAAGTTACAAGTGTGACAAGAAAAGTATTTGGGATTATAAAAAATATTATATATATTAATATGATGTGGGAAGTTTAATAAAGAAATTTGAATATCTTTTACTGTAATAATATAAAATTTATAATGTCCTTGTGGAAAAGGTAATTAATTCAAATCTTGAATTATAAATCATTAATGACACGACCATTGTATATTTCCTAATTAATGTCGAGATTAAAAGTTTTACCATCAAGAGATATTCAACAAAACGCAGAAGCATTCAATTATATTCTTGAAAAATATTATCAAAACGACATGAATATATAGATGTCGGATTTGGGTTGGAATGTTTGTGGTTTCGATTATAATTATTGTTTGTTTAATAAAAAAAAGGAGGACAGGCTGGTATTGTTCATTCAACATTATTTGATAATCAATATTTTCTATAGGCCGAAGGGCTTTCAATAATATTGTAACGTGCTAGTCTTTCGGTTCGATGTTATTAGAATGATAACACTTTTTATTTATGTGAATTTAGTGTATAAACTTTATTTGTACTTATTTCTGCTTAACAATTAGTCTTAAAAATATTTGTCTTTCAATAATTTAATTATTACAATTATTTATCACAGTTTTAGAGCTTCACTATTTTAATTACTTTTAAGATCAAAGCTTTAGTTTTACTCCGAATATTTCAAGTTCACAGTTCGGCTTTCTGATTCGAATTGATTCTAGCCTCGACTCTAGGTCTGCTTTTATATAAAATTGATGTGTCTCGGAATATTCTCGAATATTCTCGTTTGGCTTTCTAAAAACTAGGTGGCAACGTTTACACAAAGAAGATCTGTAGAAAATTCCTTATTCAATACACAAAGCAATGATTTATTATTTATTTTGGAGCTTTCTGGAACAGATCTTTTGTATGTGCTATTTTTATGGCATGAGTCATTGCTATTATTATTGAGAAGTGTATTGTATGTGCTTTTTTTATGACATTAGTCATTGCTATTGTATTGTCTCGGTCGTGTGAACAATTTAATTCTGGAGCTTTCTGGAAATACCTTTGATTTACCTATTAAATCAAAAATATTTCCAGCAATTTCTAGTGATGTGCAGTGCACTACCCCCTCCTTAAATCTGTTCGTCCCGAACAGAATCTTCTGAAGCCGTCCCGTGATACTTTGCTAGCCGATTTCGATGAACAACTTTCATTTTTGCCCTTGGAGATCTTCGTATGCGATATACGACGTCATTTATCCTTTTTATGACGGTATATGGACCCTCCCATTTTGGCATAAACTTAGGTGACATTCCCTTTTTCCGTTGTGGATTGTAAAGCCATACCAAGTCACCATCCTGGAATCCACAGCTGTTCGTAGCAATGTCGTACCTTATTTTCATTCGGTCGCTAGCAATTTTTATCCGATCCCTTGTTATGTGATGTATCTCGTCTAGACGATCCCTCAGTTTATCGGTGTAGTCACTAACTTCCATTTTCTCACATTCGGGTCTACCAAACATTATATCCACAGGAAGCCGTATATTGCGTCCAAACAATATTTCCGATGGAGTATGTTTCGTGCTATCATGGTCTGCAGTTCTATATGCCATTAGGAACAATGGAATGTGTTTGTCCCATTCACTTTGGTCTGATGTTATCACCTTTGATAAATGTTCCTCCAGGGTTCGGTTGAAACGTTCCACCGATTGCGGGTGCAGGGGTGTTGTTCTGGTTTTATGTATTCCCAGTAATTGGCATACTTCCTGGAATACCGCTGACTCGAAGTTCCGTCCTTGATCCGAGTGTAGTTCTAGTGGAACCCCGTATCGACTTATCCAGTTTTCAATTATTACTCCTGCCACTGTGGTAGCTTCTTGATTCGGAATGGCGTACACTTCCGGCCATTTGTTGAAATAGTCGATGACAACCAACACGTATCGGTTCCCTCGTTTAGACTGAGGAAATGGTCCAGCTACATCAATTGCGATTCGTTCAAATGGAGCGCCAACGTTATATTGCTTCATTGCTGCTCTAGTTCGTCTTTGTGGTCCTTTGCTCGCTGCACATGTGTCACATTTTCGACACCAACTTTCAACATCAGCTCGGCAGTTTATCCAATAGAATCGTTCTCGTACTTTTTCTAATGTTTTGTTGACTCCCAGATGTCCCCCTGAAGTCCCACCATGTACTTCACCAAGTACCTCATGTACTTTGGACTTGGGCACAATCAACTGCATTAGTGTATCTCTACCATCAGAAGATTCCCATCTTCTACTGAGAACGCCATTTTCAATTTCCAGCGAGTCCCACTGAGCCCAATAACTCTTCGTTGTACTACTATAAGCTGCAATATCGCTCCGTCCCGGACGCTGACCCTGTTCTTTCCATTCAAGGATTGGTCCAATATCTTTGTCCTTTAGCTGTTCATTTCTGATACTAGTCTCGTCATCATTACCTATTCTTGTTGTCTTGACCATGACTATTTCCTTTTCATCTAGCCTACCACAGTGCTTACAATTCTCACCACATGGTCTTCTAGATAAAGCGTCAGCATTACCATGCGATGTCCCCTTTCGATGTTCTGTCTTGAAGTGGTACCCTTGTAGTCGCTCAATCCATCTTGCCACTTGACCTTCTGGATTCTTAAATTGTAGCAACCATTTAAGTGCCGCATGGTCGGTTCGAAGTAGGAACTCCTGCCCGTAGAGGTATTTGTTGAAATGCCTAACAGTTTCAACTACTGCCGAGAGTTCTTTCCGGGTGACGCAGTAGTTTACCTCTTGTTTGGAAAGTTTCCTACTGAAGTATGCGAGCACTTTTTCTTCACCTTCGATCTGTTGAGAGAGTACCCCTCCAATTCCGACATTGCTAGCATCCGTATCCACGATAAATTTTTCTCCAAATTTTGGATACGCCAATATCGGAGCAGAACATAGTCTATGTTTCAACTCCTCGAAAGCTGACTGGCATTCTTCGGTCGACTCGTATGGTTTTCCCTTATCCGTTAGCCTGTGTAGACAACCGGCTATATTAGCAAAATTCTTTATGAAACGTCGGTAGTAAGTACACAAGCCTAAGTATGACCGGATTTCATGCTTATCTTTTGGTACTGGCCATTGTTGAACTGCTTTTATCTTGTCTTTATCGGTGGCAATTCCTGCTGCAGATACAACATGTCCTAAGTATTTCACCTCTTGTTGAAATAGTTCGCACTTCTTTGGGCTTAACTTCAAATTAGCTGCACGAAGACGTCCAAATACTTCTCGTAATCGCTGGAGATGTTCATCATCACCGATTACGATGATATCGTCCAAGTATACAAGGCACGTCTTCCATGTTAAGCCCCGTAGAACATGTTCCATCAGTCGTTCGAATGTTGCCGGTGCATTACATAATCCAAATGGCATCACTGTGAATTGCCATAAGCCTGTTCCTACTGTGAACGCTGACTTTTCTCTGTCTTCCGGTTCAATTCCAACTTGCCAATAGCCACTTTTTAGATCAAGTGTTGAAAACCAAGTTGCTCCTGAGAGTGTATCTAATGTGTCGTCTATGCGGGGAAGAGGGTAACTGTCCTTCTTAGTTACGTCATTCAG
Source organism: Xylophagus ater (assembly GCA_963422695.1). NCBI lineage: Eukaryota > Metazoa > Arthropoda > Insecta > Diptera > Xylophagidae > Xylophagus > Xylophagus ater. The sequence continues at coordinate 5,290,592 of OY730486.1, read as the reverse complement.
TCTTCGGTAATCTACGCAAAATCTTGTAGTCCCATCCTTTTTCCGTACTAGGACTACCGGAGATGCCCATGGACTGTTTGACGGTTCAATTACTCCCTCTTGATGCATATCCTCGATCATGTCAGCAACCTCTGTTTGTTTAGCTAATGGTAGTCTCCTTGGTGGTTGACGAATAGGATCTGCATTGCCGGTATTAATTCTATGTTTCACTTGGTCCGTTCGTCCAAAGTCCCCCTTACTGCATACAAAGACATCTTCAAATTCCTTCAATAAACCTGTAGCCTTAACTGCTTCCAACTCTGATACTCTTTTAGTGATATCAGAGACAAGTGGTTTCAAGGCTTCCGGAAGAACCCGTTCCTCCCGTCGAGTTTCTTTGTCTCTGCAGTCTTCATTTGTTATTGACGAAACCCCTTCAGCACCGCCGACAATGGTTCCCTTTTTCAATTTCTTGTTAATTTTTGAAAAGTTCGCCACTCTGACTGGAATTGTCCCTTTTTCGTTCACTTTCACTATTGTTCGCGCTATCATCAGTCCATCCTTTAAGTTTTGTCTGTCAGGTTCAATAATTTGTATTGCTGGCCTCCCAGTACCATCGACCAGTCTCGCCTCTACAACAGCTTCAGTATTTGCCGCAATTGTTTGGTCTTGTAGAATTTCTACTTTGGCACTGGAACCTGCTTCCTCCAACGTTAGCGAGAAATCAATATTTCCACATCGCAGAACTTCCTCTTCAACATTCACACTCACTCCATTCTTTTTCATGAAGTCCAGGCCCATGATACAATCGTCCATTATATCAGCCACCAAAAATGTATGTCGGAACACATACCCATCTAGCTCCAATGCTAGATCGACTTCCCCAAGAATCGGAGATGATTCACCCGTAACGGTTTGAAGCACCCTGTTACTGCTTTCACTGATGTGTTTATGATTGATTAGTCTCTTGTTAATGATGGATTTCCTTGCACCTGTATCTATGATAATTCTGCACTGATGACCAGCAATTACACCCTGTACCGTTAGACTGTTGTTGTTGTGTTGCATAAGCGAGACAGATACAACGATGCTGGGGGCATTATTCTTTTGAGCTAACTTGTCCCCCTTTAAGTTAGCTCCGTTTCGTTTCCCGAACCTTTTTGTCTTGTTGTTTGGTTCGGGCACTTATGTTGCACATGCCCCTCTTTTCCGCAGCCCCAGCATGTGATTTTCCTGCGCGTGTTTCTGTCCCCTTCTTTCTGGATTGACCGCAGTACTTCTTTTATTTGCTGCCTGAGGTCTTTGATATCCAGTTGCGGTGACCCTTCAGCAACTGTAGCAGTCCTGATCCGTGGGACTGATCTCGTAGCTTTCTTCGCACCTTCTAATGTCAAAGCAAACGCCAATACTTCTTGTAGCGTTCGCTTTCCGCTAACCCGGACGCTATTTTGTATGTCCGTATCCCGTATGGCGCTAACGAATCTTTCTCCCGCCATCTCGCACCGCATCTCCACAGGGTAATCGGGATATGACATGTATACTAGACGTTCGATTTCCGCCGCTAATTCTTGAAGCGTTTCCGCTGATTTCTGCGTTCTGTTGATGAGTTCGATCCGGTATACATCCTTCATGTGGGTGTCCCAAAATCGATTATCCAATTTTGTTACAATGTAATTGTAATTTTTCTCATTTTCCGGTGAGATTGTCCGCAATAAATCGGCTGAGTTACCCCGTAGAGCCAGAATTAATGCTGTGGCTTTTTCTTTAACGGACCAGTCGTTCGCACCAGCAGCCGCTTCAAACTGTCGTTTATATACAGGCCATGAAGTTTTGCCGTCAAATATTGGTGGCTTCATCCTTTTACCTGATGACTCAATATTTGGTTTATTTTCTTTGATGTCAGCCATTTTTGCTTCTATTTCTGCTACTTTTTGTTCCAATTTCTGGTCCAATTTTTGTTCTACGTTGCTGACCTCCGCACGAACTGTTGTAACTCCCGTGGTCATTTTGTTCTCTAGGTCTGTAGTATTGTTTTTCATTTTATCTTCCAATCTCTGCTCAACTTTGCTTACTTCTGTGCGAACTGTAGAGACTTCTGTAGTAATTTTGTCTTCTAAGTTCGCAACACTGGATTCAACTTGAGATTTTAATTCACCCATACTAGACTCCATTTTGGTTTCTAGTCCAGAAACGCTTGGCTTAATTTTATTTTCAAGACTAGAAACAGTTGATTTCATTTAGGTGGCAACGTTTACACAAAGAAGATCTCTAGAAAATTTCTTATTCAATACACAAAGCAATGATTTATTATTTATTTTGGAGCTTTCTGGAACAGATCTTTTGTATGTGCTATTTTTATGGCATGAGTAATTGCTATTATTATTGAGAAGTGTATTGTATGTGCTTTTTTTATGACATTAGTCATTGCTATTGTATTGTCTCGGTCGTGTGAACAATTTAATTATGGAGCTTTCTGGAAATACCTTTGATTTACCTATTAAATCAAAAATATTTCCAGCAATTTCTAGTGATGTGCAGTGCAATATTATTATTTGGGATTTTCATGTATATATCAGAATATATTATATTCGTGAAAATTTTAACAGAATATTTTGATTATATTAAACATATTGTTTTTTTGCTGATTAGCTTTTTATGTAGAACATTTTTGTCGTTTCCAAATTAGAAAATCCTTTTTGGATTTGGCTTCGTTTTTGTTTTGTCGGTCAGGCCCATGTAATATGTCGAAAAACAATGTTCGAGATTTTTATCGATTCATTTCAAATGGCAATAGAACAGAATATGTGTCAATTCAGTCTTCTCAAGCTTATTTTTTCTAATCCAAAACTAATGTAATATTTTCAATAATTCCATATATAAAATTTACAAAATCAATATTTTGCTTTAAAAAGAATTTCTTTTAAAACTCTTAAACTTCTTAAACTCATTTTTAAATCATGTCATAAAATATGTCAGAAATATCACTCACTGACATCATTTCAGAGTTCTATATATTCACATAAATTATATGCAAGTGCATCTTATGACACAATTTTTGCTGCCATCTCATCCATCAAAACATGTAGAATAACAGATGCTATCACAAGCAACTTGTCAAGATTTCATATGGAATGAGTTACAAAACATATAGACTTTATGTCATTAGTTAGAAAACTTTTAGTCTACGATATGAAATCAGAATTTTTGATGCATTATGTTTCGCATAAGGCACACAAAACATCTTCAACATTGTTTTTAGTTTAATCTCTTGAAATTAATACGAAAACTTTATTTTAAAGAATGTTACAGAGATGTATTTAATGGCATTGTATAACATTTTAAGATTTTCATGTTTCTTTATTCGAACTTCTTTATTGTAGAATCATGATCATGATCACAAGTTTGATGTTAAATTGAAAGAACATTTTCCAGAAAAGACACTTCCTTGAAGGAACCATCTGAGTTGAGAAATTAGTAGTTGTTCAATCCCTATTTCTTTTAATTTTAGTTGACAACTTGTTACAATTTGTTGTTTAAAAAATCAATTTTCCCGAATTTTCCTTATCGATATTAATTTAAATTTAAAAACTTTAATTTCTGGATTTTGGAAATTTTCCGATATTTTGCTAAAAACATGGATAAATGGGCATTTAAGTCTAAATATAGTACTAGTTACCCAATATACAGTATCTACATAAACGCTATTCCTTCTTCTATTTATGTCTTGTAGATACAATTTGTTTACAAAGATGTTTTATGTTTAAACACATTTTAGGTACACGCCATATAAATAGCGGTAATAATATTACACAAAAACTGTTGGACGACGAAGAGCAATCACGTTACTTTATTTTCCTTGTCAAATAGCTTTAAGACAATCGTATATATATAAAAATAACACAAGTCAAAGAGAGATCCTCTTTATTTATAGCCGTTAAGGATATGTATTTTTATTGCTGTTATGTGGTTAAGTAGTGAAAGACGGAAATGAATAGGGAATTCCTTTCCTCGCAAAAGACGAAAAATAAAATGAAAACATTCATCTCAATTTCTAATATTACACAGAAAAAAGAAAAACTTTGGATGGGGGAGGATATTGGAGTTTCAAAGCATTGAAAGAAACTACAAAAAGTGATTTGTATAACTCCCAAGGCATATAAAAAATTTGTTTTGGTTTGAGATGTTTACTTCTTCTCGAATAAGAAATCTTTTGCTGGATGACGTTTATTTTCTCGTATAGTTCGCATTGAGTTTTTACAAATACATTTTCTTAATTTTGATATAAAGATGATTCGAATTTTTTACTTAAAAATGTTATCCTTTTTAAAGAGTTATTATCAAGAGCTCATTTTTATCGTAGGTACTACAAAAATTGAGCGAAGTTCTTAAGCAAAAACCAGAAAGTATTATTATTTATTTATAATTTTTCAGATTTAATCGGAAAATTTGTAAAGCAATTTTGTTTAAATTATTTAGATACGTTGACTACATAAGTGGTCGATAATGTGTCAAATTTCAATAAAATCGGTCTAGGGATAATGGAGAAAGAAATAGTCGTAGGAAAAAGTACGTAAAGTTTTTTGATGCACTTTCAAAACTAATATATTGATTTGAACAAAATTTGCAGAAGATATTTATGCTATTAGACCCCACGCTACGTGCGAATTAGAGTAAATTTAAAAGAGGGGCAAGAAATCCTTGAAATAGTATTAGTTTTGGCGGCTTTTCTCCCCCATTTCCACCATAGGCCATCAAAAAGTCGGTTATAAGCCGATGTTTTATTTCATATTTTTAATAAGACATTTTACTTATTTATTTATGTCCGTTGAAGACAAATATGATTTTAAAAAATTATTAATATATAATTAAAATCAGAACTTTTTTTCTGGGGAAATATCAAATTACACATAATTTTTTATTTTCATCCAACAAGTGAAAATTAATTTTCTTTTGGGAAAGCAAAAATTTCATGCTCAAATTTTTATTACCATGCTGTAATAATAATAATAGCTTCATTTTAACACAGAATATATTAAACGTGAAATTATTACTGAAACAAGATCTCTTATTCAATTCATCTTTGGGTCCATAATATGGAACATTTACAAACCATTAAATTTGAATGCATTCCGTCAATAAAACTAATTGCACGCATTTAATAGTCAGCCCTTTGTGATATTTTGTAACGTGCAGCTAATGCAACACGCTTACATTTAATTTTAAGCCTACACGGCAACACCATTTGAATAATAGCGTGGTCAGCTTCTACAAAACCGCATGGTCCTTTCTAAAAATTCTTCTAGAAATTTCTTTTCACCCCATATCCGTGGTGAAAATAAGCTGACAAAAGGTCTCCTCCCTTCTTTCTCCCCCCCCCTCGAACGAGAAACGAAAATTGCATGGAAAGAAAATGAAGAAAAAATGAACGTGGCATGATCTGATAGGCGGATAAAAAAATATGACATTCGAAAAACCGGTTTTTTTATCCCAAACAGCAAATTTTTTTGGAACAGGAGATAGAGAGATGAAAAAGTCAGTCAGCATTTAGAGTCTGGTGAAACAAGTCAGTTTTTTTTTGTGTCTGATAATATAAGTAGAAAAGGTGAAAAAAAATATAGAAAGGGCGTCGGATGCGAAATAAATAATATAAAAACCGTGTTAGAGAAAGTTGCGAAAAAGAAAAAAAAATGAAACCCAAGAGGGGAATGATTTTTTTTTTATTTGGTGGTGAAATAAAGTTTTAAAAACTAGAGTTAGATTAAAGTAACGCTGTTTTTTTTTCTTTCTTCTTTTTGGTTATAAATTGAGGAAATTTTGATACAAAAAAAAAATAAATAATTAATAAATATTTAAAAATATGGCCAAAATTTAAAATAGAAAGTTTATTAATTCTAAAAAAAAAAAAAAAGCTTCTCACAAGAAAGAACCTCTAAAAAAAAAAAAAATATTTCTTTGTTGTTTTTTTTTTTTTAAAAAAGGAACAATGTGAGGATTGAATTACAACTAATAACCACAAAAAAATAAAAGCTTTAACCGGAATTTTAAGTGTAATTTTTAATGTTATTAAAAAAAAAAAAAAAAAAAAAAGAAAATTTTTTTTGAAATGTATCGAAACTAACTAAAATTAAAAGTATTTTTGTCCCGTATTAAATATTTACAATTAATAAAACTCAAAAAAAAAAAAAAAAAAAAAAGAAAAAATGAAATTAAGAATAATAAATTAAAAAAAAAAGAAAACCAAGAAAAGATAAAGAAAATAAAAGAAAAAGGAAATTGTGGAAAAAACGAAATTGTGAAAGGAGGGGTGGAAAAGTCCCACCTGGAAAAGCAACCCCTTGGGAAAGAACATCCAACTTCAGGAGTATCCGTAATACCAGGTTTTTCTATTCTATTATTATATATTTTCATACAGGCAAGACATTTTGCCCCATAAAGGAACGTCGTCAAACATTGATCGAAAAGCGGTCAAATAGCTTTCCATAGAGCTTCATAAACATATATATATACCTATAATTGAGGAGCTACGGTCAAGCGCACGATTTTTGTGTTTCTACATGGATATTTTGGTTGAAAAAAAAAAACTTTTGTCTCCTATTATTTGGTGTCGTCATATTATCATCTCATCAAAAATGGTTTCCAGCTAAATGGGTCCGATATGTTTTCTTGCAGTTGAGTCATAAGCAAAATTAATTACAGCCTCACCGCTGTCACAAAATTCATCAGTCGATAGTTAAAGCGAGGCATTTCAAAAATGGCGATTCAAAAAAAAAAAAAAAAAATATTTAATATTAATAATAGCCACAATATATCTAATTAAACATTAATTTTACTAAAAATTTATATGCATGTAATACAAAAAAAAAAAAATATATATGAATGTTGGTGGTATTAAGGCTAACATGAGGAAATTATTCCATATTAAATCTAGACAGAAGAAAACGTATATATTTTTTTTATTAACTATAGTTTTGTAAAAGAAAAAGAGAGAAAAGAAATACCATTGATCAATTGGGAATTTACCATAAGTTAAATTACCAAAAAATGTCATTTTAAAAGAAAAAAAAAAAAGAAATTTCCATGTAATGAAATATTATGAATATTCTTAAGTTTTGTTTTCTCTGAAAGTTTAAAAAAAAAAAAAAAAAATTTAAAAGAAACGATTAATAAATTTCGGATTTTGAAAAAAAAAAAAGTATTTTTCGGAATTTTAAACACTACCTGCCAAATTTAAACCAAGGAAAGAAGAAAAAAAAAAAAAGAAAAAAAAAAAACCCACTGATGATAATATATGAGTCAATAAATAGATGGGCGTGAGATCACAGGATTTAGAGTATGTGGATTCTTGAGTAGAACGGATTGAGAGAGAGAGAGAGAGGGAGATGTGAGTGGTATGGGGAAGACATGAAAATATAAGGGTCCATACTCAATTGTAGGGGCGAGTATGGACATACGGGGATCGGCATTCTGCTGTCGATCCAAGAGGGAGGGTAGTGCCCCAAAGACCGACTTGGCAACAACACCTTTGCCAATCGGCCTCGACATGCCTCGCAAGGCTTTCATGAATAGCTGGTCAAGTTCGGTGACCAGCAAATAAACGAACATCCCCCTTATTCGGTTTTTATCTCGCGAAAACCGAATTTCCTTGCTTGATAGCTCGCGCTATCACCATAAAGTCTCAACGACGTTTTCATACCTTTTGCACGCATATAAATTATGTGTAACGCGATGGCAGATGGTGGTGAGCAGCGACCCACCCCTCCGGCGAGCTAGCTAGTGCAATCAGCTAGGCGTGCAGCCTTTTAGCTGCTCACATTGCTGCACCATCTCATATCTTCTCCTCGCAAGGAAGAAGATATGCTACATAGGTCATCTGGGGATTTGCTCCTTCAACGGAAATCCCAAAATATGTGCAACCCCCTTGTTACATATATGGCGCCCAACGCTTTGAGAGGGGTGTAATTTAACTTCGGTTAAATTACATATATGGCGCCCAACGTTTCGTTGTTCGCTCGGCGAATACGTTTAATTTTGTTTGCCATTTGTCTTTTCGACTTCGGTTGAAATTACAAATGGAGTTCAAACAAAATTGTTTTGACACATTTTCGAACGAGTTGATGTTTGGAAATGGTGTTTGGGTTGTTACCTTTAGGTAAACCAATAATTTCGGAAAAAACAAATTTTTATTTTAGTTTAAAAATTTGAAAAATTTTGACTCAAACTTTTTTCGAAAAACTTTCGAAACACCCTGTCTTCACTTTTAAAAATTTTCAATCTTTTTTTTATTAGTCAAATTTTTTTCTGAAGCTGTGTTCACACCATCAAAATTTTTAAACGAAGTTTTGGTGTGAACATAATTTCGGTTGTTCGTTTATTTGTGCTATTCGTGATTGCGGTTATATTGAGTCCAACTGTCGTCATGTTTTATTTACGGTTGCGTAGTAGCAGTACTTCGGGTTTTTTTATTGAATATTCCGCTTGCCGCAAAAGCGTTTGAAATATGGATTACGTGCTACATGAATATTGTAGTCATTGCAACGCTTCACGTTTCAATGCAGTTGAGACTCCGGGAAATGAAATAGATGCGGATGTATGAGCTTTAGTGTGCCTTTTCGCACATTCTCGTGCTTAATTAAGCCCACGAATAATGCGGTGAGGACACGAGAGTCATGCAACCACATCAAACATAGTGATTCGGGATTGTGCCAGTCGTTTGGATCGGATCACATGCTACAGGCTTGGTTGCCATTGCAGGTGTCCGATCACTCGACTTGGTACCATTCGCGGGTCACCCATCAACATCCAAATTTTCGTTTTGTGAGTGCATGTCGGGTTTGTGTTTTCTTCGTGTCGTCCGCTTGTTTCGTCTCTCTCTCTCGCTCTTACGTTATTACGTTTGATTTTTTTTTGAAAAATTTAATTTGTGCGGAACTTATATGCAATATTGATTTTCCTCACTCTTGCGGGAAATTTAGATTGATTTTTTTTTATTTTGGTTTTATTAGTTCAGTTTAATTACAGTTTTTATTTTTTTTTGATTCAGTTTTCGGTTTGGTTTCGGGTTTAGTTTATTGAAGTTTTAGGTTATAATTTTTTTTTTGAGTTTATTACTTTATTATAATATTTTGATTTTTTTTTATTATTTACAATTTTCTTTTGAAATATATTTTGGTGGGGGGAGTTTTTTTTATTATTATTATATTTTTTTATAAATTTTTTTTTATTATTTTTTTTATTACATTTTCCTTTATTATTACATTTTTTTTTGTCCTTGTTCGGTCCGAGATTTTTTTTTGTCCCTAAAGATTCCGTAAGAGGAATAGATTTCTGAATACCTGATTGGACTTTTGAAATACTGAGTTTCTGGCATTGTTTTGCTAATTTGACTTTGTGCAATATTAATTTTGATTTTGGGATTTAAGGTGTGGTTACAAAATGGACAACACCAACACAGGTACAACGCCTAAGACCAACTCCACAGTTTTACCAAATGCGTCACCGGAGCCACCTACAAATGATCAGGGTGCTGCGGTGGATGTATTGACAGGTCGGGATGATTCTCGAGGTACTCGGGGGCAATCACAGCTCTCGCTGGATTTTCCATCAGCGTCAAAACCAGTGGCTTCCGCTACAATGACGACTCGCAGTCGTAGTGGCAGAGGAAGAGGTGCGGCAAACCCAACTATCTCACGATGGGGTTCTAGTGATGGCGCCTCTTTCCTCTCTCCGTCAGATCCAAGTGCCTCAACTGAAAATATAGGCACTATGATCGAAGGGGCTGTGAGCAGTCAGATGGCTAAAATCCAGAGCGAGTTGCTCAACCAAATTAAAAGAATGACCTTAAATACACCACCGCAAACACAATGTTCAGTGGCTCCGCCAAAATCCGTTGACCAGTCTGCTAACTTCAATCTTTTGAACGAAAATTATAGTTTGAACGTTCCCCAGAGACGAAGTCAACCAGTATTAAACCAGAATGTAAACATACCACCTCCTTTATATAGTGCCAATGACCAAAACCCTAATTACAATGTGAATGCTATCTTAGCTTCAAACAATGGTCACCACGTCGACTCCAGTCAGGATCCGATTTCACGCCCGCCTTTTAACCCAAACATCAATCAAAGGCGTAGCCCAAGTAGGAATTCAAATCTTAACTCAGGCACGAATCGTAATGGTCAGGAAGTTCGTCACGCTAGTTTACGACATGATACCCGAATCGACAAATGGGGATTCAGGTTCAGTGGAAAGGCTCAAGATATGTCAGTGGAAGAGTTCATATTCCGCATAGAAACCATGCAATCGCGTGGGGATAATTCGTGGTACGCCATTTGTACCCAATTCCATACCCTGCTCTCCGATAAGGCTGAGTGGTATTGGCGACTACTGAAAAGAGAACCCCACATCGATTGGCATGGCCTAAAGGCGGCCCTCCGACATCAATTCAAGAGCCTGGACACTGACCATGAGATCATGCGTCGGATGTTACAAAGGAAACAATCCAACAGTGAGACTTTTGATGATTTTTACGATTCAGTTATGTCTTTATACCATCGGTTAAGAATTCCTATGACGGAAATAGAATTGGCGGACATTATGAGAGAAAACGTCAAAGATAAGATCGCAAATCTTATTTTCGGAATGCCTGCAATGAGTTTGAGTCGCTTTCAGGAAGTATGCCGCAAAGCGGAACGCCATCTTTCTGACAGAGAACCAAGACGAACTTGGCAAAACCCAACACGGCCCATCCATGAATTGGATGATCTTGACGAACGTAATCTCTCATATGGACCTGATACGGCAAATAATGGGATTGACTTGGATTATGATAAACTTAGACCCACAAAAGAAATGTTGCACACCACTGATTTTCGTCAGAATGTAAACAGTCAGGAATTCAGTACAAATAACTTACCTGCTAGATCAAGCTTTATGCCAGACTCTCGATTCGGACAAGAAAATGATTCTCATCTCCCATACCAAGATTTCAAAAATGTTGGCGACCCAAGAAATTATGCGTATAACCACCAACAATACACCAGAGGTGGCCAAACTTTTCCTCACGAACCGGTATCGAATCGCTATAATATTAATTCATCCCATTTCGGTGGTAGTTTACCTTATCAACCTGCCGAGATCGATAGTAGCATTCGAGGTTATGTGAGCGAAAATATGTGGTCAAATGGAATGCAAGATCATTTGGAATCTGTAGATGCTAATGGTAGATCACGGTTCAAGTGTTGGAACTGTGACAATATTGGTCATGGTTTTTTCGAGTGTACGATACCACAACGGTCCTTCTTTTGTTATCGTTGTGGTAGAAAAGATGTGTCGTTACCGATGTGCCCAAAATGTAATCCGGGAAACGCACAGAGGCACCGAGAGACGCACGGGAATCCCCGGTTGCCAATAATGCCCCCGGACCAAACAAAATAGAACCAACCCTGAGACCGGATCTGCCATTGCAACCAAATTCTCCGTCTGTCACTAAAATTCTAAAACGAGAAACGTCAACTAAAATCCCATCGAATAACAATATACTGGAAAGGTCGAATAAATCATTACATCAACGTCAAATGGAATATGACGAAGCTAGGAAAAGAATAATCGGTGCTTTACTAAACCCGAGTAGAATTAGTAGGTTTAGAGAAAGATGTAAGCAAAAGAAGTTGTTAGGTAAAACGGTGGAATCTGCTTTTGTGAAGCGTAAACATGACGATCGACCATATGCTAAGGTGGAAATCGATGGCGAATCCCTTTTTGGCCTATTGGACAGTGGCGCAAGTGTGTCCTGTCTAGGCGCTGGCGCTTTAGATTTCCTCGAACGTCATAAAATTTTAATTACTGGTCGTCCCACCACAGTCAAAACGGCTGATGGCAAAGCTCAACCTGTGCATGGGCAAATAGCAATTCCAATTACCTACAACAACGTTACAAAAACACTTTCTCTATACATCGTACCAGGACTTACCCAAAATCTATATCTAGGTGTAGATTTTTGGAAAGAATTCGATATAGCTCCGACTATATTTTCTAAAAACGAAACTTTAGATTGTTTGTCAATTGACGATCCCAACACACACGCGTTAAATTCGGAACAACGCGCGCGTCTTGAAAGCATCTTAACTTTATTTCCTTCCTTCAACCAAGTCGGTTTAGGAAAAACACATTTAGAAGAACATGTTATTGAGGTAGAAAACGCGGAGCCTGTGAAGCAGCGCCACTACCCTGTTTCCCCTGCGGTGCAAGCCCTCATGTATGCTGAGTTGGACCGTATGTAGGAATTGGGTGTTATCGAAGAAAGTGTCAGCGCGTGGAACTCTCCTGTAGTCTTGGTGCGCAAACCTGGAAAGGTTCGCCTCTGCCTCGACTCCAGGAAAGTGAACACCCTTACAAAGAAAGACGCTTACCCACTTCCACTTATAGAAGGCCTTCTCAGTAGACTCGAGAAGACGTGTTTCATTTCAAGTATTGATTTGAAAGACGCCTTTTGGCAGATACCGTTGGAGAAGCAGAGTAGGGAAAAAACTGCTTTCACAGTGCCTGGTAGACCGTTATACCAGTTTACAGTGATGCCATTCGGGCTCTGTAATGCTCCTCAAAGAATGTGTAGACTGATGGACAAAACAATTCCAGTCGAGTTAAGAGAAAACTGTTTCGTCTATTTGGACGATCTGTTAGTAGTTTCTGAGGATTTTGATTCTCACGTAAAACTTTTGGCAACCATTGCACGTTGCTTGTCTTCTGCTGGACTTACGATAAATTTGGAGAAAAGCAAATTTTGCATGAGAGAAGTTAAATATTTGGGTTACATCGTTGGTAACGGATGTTTAAAGACCGACTCAAATAAAGTATCTGCAATATTTGACTATCCTGCACCTACCACTCCAAAACAGGTTCGTCGATTTTTGGGTATGACAGGATGGTATAGGCGGTTTATTGCCAATTATGCCTCCTTGTCGTCTCCGATAACTGACTGCCTAAAGAAGAGCGCCAAGTTTGTTTGGACAGCGGAAGCTCAAGTAGCGTTTGAAGCCTTGAAATCTTCATTAACTACGGCCCCGGTATTGGCCAACCCTGATTACACCAAACCCTTTATTATACAGTGCGACGCGAGTAAGACCGGTGTCGGAGGTGTTTTGCTGCAATGCGACGACGAAGGCAATGAGAAACCCATCGCCTATATTTCTCAAAAACTGAACTCTGCACAACGCAACTACAGCGTGACGGAGCTGGAATGCTTCGCTGCGGTGTTGAGCGTTAAAAAGTTCAGAGCCTACGTCGAAGGTTTGCCGTTCAAAATAATCACCGACCATGCGAGTTTAAAATGGCTCATGAGTCAGCGCGACTTGAGTGGACGTTTGGCTCGATGGAGCTTAAAGCTTCAAGCCTTTGATTTCGCGATTGAACATAGGAAAGGTTCAGAAAATGTGGTGCCAGATGCGCTTTCACGTGTTTACGTGGACGCGATTTCGGAAATAGTTTCGGCACCTAGCATAAACTTGAATTCTGAAGCCTTCAAATCAAAGGAATATCTCGACCTGATCGATACAGTGCAAAGCAACGCGGAAAGGCTGCCTGACACGCAAGTGTCAGATGGCTACGTGTATTTCAAGACAAGCTTTAGCACTGGCAATATCTTTCAGGAAGATCGATCGTGGAAGCTTTGGGTTCCGTCTAGCCTTACGGACGGGCTGGTTCGCCTGGCGCATGACCCTCCACAAGCTGCGCACGGCGCTATTACCAAAACCTTATATCGTTTGCGGCAAAGATACTTCTGGCCTGGTATGGCTAGCGAAGTACGTAAATATATCGCGAGTTGCATCGTATGTAAAGAGTCAAAGGCTCCAAATAGTGTGTTGAGGCCGCCAATGGGCAAACAAATCGAAGTTGACAGACCATTCCAGTACCTATATGTTGACCTGTTAGGACCCTACCCTCGGTCTAAGCATGGTAACACCACTCTCCTAGTTGTTTTGGACAAATTTTCGAAATTTGTTTTGTTCAAGACACTACGTAAGGCGTCTGCCGTGCAGATCACCGATTTCTTGGAGGAAAGCGTCTTCAATTTATTCGGCGTACCCGAGATTATATTTTCAGACAATGGACCGCAATTTATATCAAAAGAATTTCGCAAATTAGTTGAAGCGTATGGTGTGAAACACAATCGTACAGCTATCTACTCGCCACAAGCTAACGCATCGGAACGTGTAAACCGTTCATTACTGGCGGCCATCCGCTCTTATGTTGGCACCGATCATAGGAATTGGGATCAGAATTTGGGAAGCATCGGCTGTGCTCTTCGGAGTACAATCCATGCTTCTACGGGGATTGATCCATATTTTCTTGTGTTCGGTTCCCACATGATCACACATGGCTCGACCTATGAACTGATGCGCAAGTTAAATGGTTTGAATGATGGTGAATTGGTTGTGTCCTCGCAAAAGGACCAGCTTGAACTAATTCGCGAACGCGTCAAAAATAATTTGTCGAAAGCTCACCAACATCATGAGCGGATTTATAATCGTCGAACCCGAGTAAAGAGATTTATTGTCGGACAAGAAGTCTACCGAAGAAATTTCACGCTTAGTGACTTCGCAAAAAATGTCAATGCTAAGCTAAATCGTAAATTTCTGAAGTGTCGGATTGTTCGTGCGATTGGCGATTCCCTCTACGAGGTCGAGGATTTGCGGGGTAGAACCATAGGGGTTTACCATGCCAAAGACTTGAGGCAATAGGAGGAAAGAACCGACACCCACTGCCGCGGGTCATGACGGATCATTTCCTTTTCTTTCTTACATTTTCGGTTGCCCGGCTAGCTCAGTCGGAGAGCAACGGAGACTCTTTTGGGTGTGGTCGAGCCCCACGTTGGGCAGTGCAAGATTTCACGTACCACTCCAACCACCCGCACGCTTTTCAGTTACGTCCGGGTTGATAGATCAATCCCTGACGTATCTGTGTTGTAACGTGCAGCTAATGCAACACGCTTACATTTAATTTTAAGCCTACACGGCAACACCATTTGAATAATAGCGTGGTCAGCTTCTACAAAACCGCATGGTCCTTTCTAAAAATTCTTCTAGAAATTTCTTTTCACCCCATATCCGTGGTGAAAATAAGCTGACAAAAGGTCTCCTCCCTTCTTTCTCCCCCCCCCCCCTCGAACGAGAAACGAAAATTGCATGGAAAGAAAATGAAGAAAAAATGAACGTGGCATGATCTGATAGGCGGATAAAAAAATATGACATTCGAAAAACCGGTTTTTTTATCCCAAACAGCAAATTTTTTTGGAACAGGAGATAGAGAGATGAAAAAGTCAGTCAGCATTTAGAGTCTGGTGAAACAAGTCAGTTTTTTTTTGTGTCTGATAATATAAGTAGAAAAGGTGAAAAAAAATATAGAAAGGGCGTCGGATGCGAAATAAATAATATAAAAACCGTGTTAGAGAAAGTTGCGAAAAAGAAAAAAAAATGAAACCCAAGAGGGGAATGATTTTTTTTTTATTTGGTGGTGAAATAAAGTTTTAAAAAACTAGAGTTAGATTAAAGTAACGCTGTTTTTTTTTCTTTCTTCTTTTTGGTTATAAATTGAGGAAATTTTGATACAAAAAAAAAATAAATAATTAATAAATATTTAAAAATATGGCCAAAATTTAAAATAGAAAGTTTATTAATTCTAAAAAAAAAAAAAAAAAGCTTCTCACAAGAAAGAACCTCTAAAAAAAAAAAATATTTCTTTGTTGTTTTTTTTTTTTTTAAAAAAGGAACAATGTGAGGATTGAATTACAACTAATAACCACAAAAAAATAAAAGCTTTAACCGGAATTTTAAGTGTAATTTTTAATGTTATTAAAAAAAAAAAAAAAAAAAAAAGAAAATTTTTTTTGAAATGTATCGAAACTAACTAAAATTAAAAGTATTTTTGTCCCGTATTAAATATTTACAATTAATAAAACTCAAAAAAAAAAAAAAAAGAAAAAATGAAATTAATAATAATAAATTAAAAAAAAAAGAAAACCAAGAAAAGATAAAGAAAATAAAAGAAAAAGGAAATTGTGGAAAAAACGAAATTGTGAAAGGAGGGGTGGAAAAGTCCCACCTGGAAAAGCAACCCCTTGGGAAAGAACATCCAACTTCAGGAGTATCCGTAATACCAGGTTTTTCTATTCTATTATTATATATTTTCATACAGGCAAGACATTTTGCCCCATAAAGGAACGTCGTCAAACATTGATCGAAAAGCGGTCAAATAGCTTTCCATAGAGCTTCATAAACATATATATATACCTATAATTGAGGAGCTACGGTCAAGCGCACGATTTTTGTGTTTCTACATGGATATTTTGGTTGAAAAAAAAAAACTTTTGTCTCCTATTATTTGGTGTCGTCATATTATCATCTCATCAAAAATGGTTTCCAGCTAAATGGGTCCGATATGTTTTCTTGCAGTTGAGTCATAAGCAAAATTAATTACAGCCTCACCGCTGTCACAAAATTCATCAGTCGATAGTTAAAGCGAGGCATTTCAAAAATGGCGATTCAAAAAAAAAAAAAAAAAAATATTTAATATTAATAATAGCCACAATATATCTAATTAAACATTAATTTTACTAAAAATTTATATGCATGTAATACAAAAAAAAAAAAATATATATGAATGTTGGTGGTATTAAGGCTAACATGAGGAAATTATTCCATATTAAATCTAGACAGAAGAAAACGTATATATTTTTTTTATTAACTATAGTTTTGTAAAAGAAAAAGAGAGAAAAGAAATACCATTGATCAATTGGGAATTTACCATAAGTTAAATTACCAAAAAATGTCATTTTAAAAGAAAAAAAAAAAAGAAATTTCCATGTAATGAAATATTATGAATATTCTTAAGTTTTGTTTTCTCTGAAAGTTTAAAAAAAAAAAAAAAAAATTTAAAAGAAACGATTAATAAATTTCGGATTTTGAAAAAAAAAAAAGTATTTTTCGGAATTTTAAACACTACCTGCCAAATTTAAACCAAGGAAAGAAGAAAAAAAAAAAAAGAAAAAAAAAAAAACCCACTGATGATAATATATGAGTCAATAAATAGATGGGCGTGAGATCACAGGATTTAGAGTATGTGGATTCTTGAGTAGAACGGATTGAGAGAGAGAGAGAGAGGGAGATGTGAGTGGTATGGGGAAGACATGAAAATATAAGGGTCCATACTCAATTGTAGGGGCGAGTATGGACATACGGGGATCGGCATTCTGCTGTCGATCCAAGAGGGAGGGTAGTGCCCCAAAGACCGACTTGGCAACAACACCTTTGCCAATCGGCCTCGACATGCCTCGCAAGGCTTTCATGAATAGCTGGTCAAGTTCGGTGACCAGCAAATAAACGAACATCCCCCTTATTCGGTTTTTATCTCGCGAAAACCGAATTTCCTTGCTTGATAGCTCGCGCTATCACCATAAAGTCTCAACGACGTTTTCATACCTTTTGCACGCATATAAATTATGTGTAACGCGATGGCAGATGGTGGTGAGCAGCGACCCACCCCTCCGGCGAGCTAGCTAGTGCAATCAGCTAGGCGTGCAGCCTTTTAGCTGCTCACATTGCTGCACCATCTCATATCTTCTCCTCGCAAGGAAGAAGATATGCTACATAGGTCATCTGGGGATTTGCTCCTTCAACGGAAATCCCAAAATATGTGCAACCCCCTTGTTACAATTTGATCCTTTTCTGTCTAGAAAAACAGAATTTGAACATTGGGGATTTTGAATATATTTGAATAGTTTTGTGTGTATGGATTAGTCTGGCGCCTAATCTTATTATGACCTTATGAAAAGAAGAGTTTGAAATACTGCAAAAGTGTTGCAAAATAATACGATATCAAAGCATGTAGCTTCTAGCACAGTCTGTAAAGGGATTAAATATATTTTCAAAACCATTAAATATGGAAGGACTAGTTAATGATGATTTGGTACTTTTTTAATTGAACACAATATCATCTTCTGTCAGCATTTAAAGGTTTTTATCACCTGCTTTTTTAAGAAGAGTGGGTTTGTTTGCAGATTTGGTATACATAAAAGCAAGTCTTATGGTAAACTCTGTTTGTGGTGTACACAAAGGATATAGATTCTAATATAAATTGAGGTTTGTCAAATGCAAACCATAAATTGGTTTATCATAACCAAAATGTTTATAAGCGATGGTGTTTTTGGTAATGCAATAAGAAACATTTTAACAGTTTGATTAACAATAAGATTCTATTCAAAATTTACAACTTCAAGTTCAATATTATGAAACAAATTAAATCTAATTCGAATTTATATGCTTTACTAAAAACCCATAACCCCACAATTACTAAACTTTCATCTATAAAAATAGTATCAAGAAACATCTTCCATTGGATTAAATTACACTTTTATACAATACATAATATTAAGGATATAAATCCTTTTAGATTGTATTAACAAAAATGGTATTAAATTGTACAAGACTAAAAAAGAAGTATTCTTTCTACCAAGAAATTTAATGAATACTCTTTATTATGGTACTTTGTCTTCTTGTAGATTCCTTCACATTGATATCGTTAACTTAAAGTTTCAAGAAGGTACCTACAAAGTATATTTCCGTTTCTATAAGGCTGGTCTTGGTCGTTTCTTGGATATTATTATAAGAGATACCACAACAATGAGGTATAATTTAAAATGAAGTAGTGGTCATAGGTTATCACGGTTTTCATGAATATCGTTTGTGTTCTTCGATTTTATGGATTTTTATTCTACATAAAATTTTTATTGGAAATCTATTTGGGACAATCATAACATTTGAAATGATAGCCAATTTTTCATGTTTTTATGAAGCAATTATTAGTTAATAGGATGCTTCGTAAATTGGAGTACAATAAGTGTTATAAAAGATTAATAGTAATAAATTATGTATTTCAATTACTTTTTTCGTCATTTGTTTATTTTAGTCAACATTTCAACATTTGTTGTCAGATGATACAAGGGATTTCATTGGAAAAACCTAAATGAATTAATCAAATATCATTCAAATTAAAACAGACCGAATATTATTCTAATTTGTGAAGGTTTTAAAGATCCCTAAACATTTTTTGGTCCAGACATTTTTTGTGTTCTAATATAACCGAAAACAAGACCCTCCAAAAAATACCTGTCCGCAGGTGACAGTAAAATTTCAAATATAAAACCCATGTTATTTAGAATGGCAGGCGTTTTTTTTGAAAATATTATCTCAGATTTTATGTACTAAAATCTGGATACAATTCCCTTTTGTGGGAAAATGATATTTGTTTGATATTCAAGTTTAAATGAACTTCAAGTTCTGCAATATTCAGGGTCAACAATAAAATCTCGCTTGTTTTGCTGGTTTTCAAGTCCTACGGAAATGGGAATTTCATGTTCATGAACATAGCAGATAAATTCGAT
This sequence comes from Xylophagus ater, assembly GCA_963422695.1. Classification (NCBI taxonomy): domain Eukaryota; kingdom Metazoa; phylum Arthropoda; class Insecta; order Diptera; family Xylophagidae; genus Xylophagus; species Xylophagus ater. The sequence goes on along the minus strand of OY730486.1, from coordinate 5,271,181 downwards.
GTATGTATATAAAGTACAAGAGTATTCTGATTAAGGACATCCACGTGTAGAGAGCTGTAAAATGATATCTATTCGGAAAAGGTTTCGATGAAAATTTATATCCTTAGGCGTCAGGTCTTGATAGTTGTTTATATCGAAACCAAAAACAAGAAAAAAGGAAATTATTGACCAGATTGCTATATGATATTCTATGCTTTTTGTAATTTATTTTTCTTATGGAACAAAATAAAGGGAAGTAATTTGATAGAAATGATCAAAATTTTCATTCACTTTGACATTCTAGAGGTTCAAATCTTTTTATCGCGAACTTCTTGATGTAACTTTCAAGTGTAAATAAATATCAGATTACTTTTTTCTTTGGATATAAAAATAATTGAGTTACATTTTCATGCTTTAATTTTGTTTTAAAGAAATTTATTAAATTTAATTGAAAATTTCATATTTTATATTCTAAAATTAAATTAATATATACATTAAGGTGCATTTTTGTTTTGTAGTAATTAATTCGATGAGCAATAATCATAAATCCAGTTGCACTAATTGTAACTAATTGCTGGCTTTTGCCATTATTTCGGAAAACTGATGAAATGTAAATTTATGGGAATTGAACTGGAGAAATTCCGTTCTAAATTAAACCCATCTCCACTTTAGAATTAAAATGGATGGTTCCAAATGGTGTGTAGTTACGTATATATGATTATTTTTGGTACGAATTTGAATCCATTTTGATGTACTTGAATCGAACTAAATATTAAAGAATTCTAAGTGGAATAGAGATGGAAATTCGATAGGAATTAACTGAATGATTTTATAATAAAATTTGAATCAACTGTTTTTGAGTTGAATTGATTTTTTTGTTAGTTAGTCCTTTGACATGGAATTAATTGACCAACGTATATATTTTATTATTACTACATCAAAACCTCGATTTCCGTCGTTCCGATTTTCGTCCTTTTCGAACTTCGGAAATTTTCATAAATTTGTCGTGGTTTCAATTAAATTCGTTTAAAACAACAGTTGATGATCACTTAACAAGGCTTCGGTAAGTACAAAAGCTTGATCATTTAACGTAACGTATCCGTATCTTTGATATGCTCTTATCACCTAATGGAAGAATTGCCTCTAGTATATCGACAATCGACTCTAGAGTAAACTGTCAGCAACTAACGAAATTAAAGGATTTCTTACAGTTGTGTTTCATTATGACATCATGAAGGCCTCATACTTCTTTGGTCACTCGGCAAAAATTACTAGAAGTTGGTTGGGATGTTCGGCCACACCCACCATATAGCTGACATTGCAGCGTTAGATTACTATCTGTTTCACCCTCTGCAAAACTATTTGGCTTGGATAACTTTTACTTCTGACGAGAGTTTGAAAATGTACATATATAAAGAAAAAACCGCAAAAAATTTTTCTGTCTACCTAATACAAAACTAAGAAAATAAAGTCCTACCAAAACAAAATTTTATCTATATTTGTTCTGATAATTATTTCTATTAAACGAAAATTATACAATTCGAGTTAAATTGAAAATTGTTATTATTTGTTTAGAATTTATTAAATGGAGTATCTTATATGTATAAATAAGACAGATCTTTTTGACATAGATCGTTAATCTTTTTTTCTAATGTCTTAGCAAATATATTCAAAAGTTCTACCCTGAAATGAACAGCAAGCAAAATAATATTAGTTTAGTAGAAAAAGTTAATGGAGTTTATATTTGTCTTAGATATTCTTAACACAGGATATTACAAAATCCCCATGAAAAGGCTGAGAAAACTTTCATGTATGATATATTTTTGCTTGTGGCATGTTGAGAGAATTATTATCAACAGGAACAGAGTCGAGAAGAAAATTATCTTTCCTTTTTGTTTCTAATTTGTGGAAATAAAAGGACTAATATTATTGTAATCGTTAGAAGGAAAATGAAGAATTTATACTTGTATTAATAATCCACAAATCGAATAATTTTAAGGATTTATAAATATAGCAACGAATTTGTTCTTCTAGTAACGAAATTCTTTAACAAGAAAATCATAAAATACTTTCCTTAATTTCCATATAATTTAGCGTAAGTAAAAGATAATTTGTAAAATGTAAATTATTACATGAGACATTGTAAATCAAGTTGAAAATCCACAGAAAGAAAAACTTTAAAGTATAACTATCAACTATTATAATTAGCTAAAAGTGCTGTTCCTTGTTTCTTATCATAAGAATAGAGTTTCTCATAAACAAAAGCATGATTCTAGTAGTCATAATCCGAAAAGTATAGAAACTTTGTCTTATATTATGCACATTTAAGAAACTTCTTCTCATTGCAAATATTTAGTATATATCTTGATATATACTCAACCAAAGGGTTTTTCATTAAGAACTGTTTTTCTTCAATAGGGTTATATTTGCTTATGATGACAGTTTTCTTATCCAGTTTGTTGGCATAATTGCAGTAGAAGATCTACACTTTATTATCATGAATTTAATTTCGCTAAAAATTATTCAAATACATTATAAAAATGGGCAATCCTTGAAAACCACATTTCGTAAATTCGTGAATATTTTCAGTCGTTATTATCATCCATCACAGAGGCTGCAATTAAGAATTTAATGGAATTTGGTATCAAGAAACACATCAAAACCAAATTTAATAGATTGTCTAATTTCGCTTAAGGGTAATGTCAATTGGTCACCAAGATCATGTGACTTAATACCGTTTATAAGGTTTATAAGAATAATTCAAGAACAATTGTAGAACTCAATTAGATAGAGCCAAAAATATGCAGAAATCTGATCGAAAATTGTATCAAAAGAATCGATGTCTGCAAACGTAGTCATTGTGGATATTTATCAGACATTGTTTTCCATTCATAAATTGTAGAGTCTCTATAATATATATCAATAAAGAAGTTCTTATTGAAAAACCCTAAATATACAACAAACTTTATAGTAGTAACAATTTGAAATAGTTAACGTTAATATGAATTACACAGTAAAGTGTAAATTTAATCGTTGAAAACTTTTCTATCATAACGTATAAATTTTGTAAAGTGTTTATTTTTCTTGTCTTTAAGAAGATGCAGCTTTTATTTAGTTAAACAAATTTGGAGAATAATGTACTTAGAAATATTCTTAAATTAATTTTGTTTTTATTTAGAATGGATAATCATCATAAGTATTTGAAATGACGTAGTTTCGGTGTAGACAGTGTTGTTAATTGATCCACTTCTTAAGGATGAGCAATTGAAAATATTAGGTAGTTATTCAGTTAATACCACTAATTTAATGTCTTGATCAGAATTAGTGAAAATTGGAATTCAATATTCTTGGTATAGATAATTTATTAATCGATTTATGCCAGTGAGTTTAAACTAATATCCTTTCTAGAATAGGAAAATTCATTAGAACGTTACGATGGGACTTTCACATATAAAAAAACATGGTACCTTTTAATAGGTTTTTTTGAGTAATTCTTAAAGCTAGTATCAGACTACATGGCAAAGTGCCATGTTTATGGCATATTTTCTGACATTTTTCTACCATGTAGTCTGATTGACACATTTTTCACGTCATGCGAATGGCTCGTGCCATGTTCTACCATATAAAAATGGTCGTATTGCCATGTAGTGTGATATGATTAAAAATTGTGCTACCATGTGAAGAAACGGCATATGGCACTACATGGCCGGAGATTTCCGCATGGCAGTTCGGCAAAAACTAGACTGCCATATAAATACATATGACACAATATTTTTTTACTTATTTTCACACATAATTCGAATTTAAGTTTGTGTTGATGTGAATATATTTGCATTTCATTGTGGCGCAGGTAATTATTGCATTAAAACAATAATATTAATATTTATCATAAATATCGATTTTTTAAATTAATTCTTTCCGTTGGGCAGAATATTTTAAATACACTTCAAATATGTTTGGACTGTTTGTCCAAACGTTTTGTTTCCCTGGGCCGCATTGGAAGAAGACATGGTGTTTTGGGCAACAAGTATATTACTATGTATAAATCCATATCATAAAATTAGTGTGATACTTGGCATTGAAGTTGAAAAACTAAACCGTCAATATCTGGTTCGACTGACGTGGTTGCAATTCTCGGGCAGTTCTCAGAGAGTTCATCCAACATGTTGGTTCTAATTTTACACTTAGTATGTTTCATTCTTCACTTAAGCCACTAAGTGATAAACAACAGAACAGTGTAGCTAAGCGAGCAACGCAAACAGAAAGAGAATTTAATACATGACGAAAGAGCTTTCTGTTCTGCTCCTGTTTCTGTTGTTTGTCACTTGGCAACTTTAGCACGAGAGCGCAAACACACAAATCATTCCTCAAAAAATTAGACATGCCTCAGTAACTTTGAATATTTTTGGGCCGCATTGATACTTGCCTTGGGCCGCATGCGGCCCGCGGGCAGCGGATTGGACAGCCTGTTCTAAAGCCATCATTCCAGTCATCGTATTCTCCAGGCGCCATTTACCGGGAATCAATTCGTTTTGAGCATTGTATCTAAAGTTTCTGGTGGTGCGTACTTTTGTTTGTTAGTGACAAGCAGGTAATTGTGCAGTGTGCAATACGCAAGAGTAATTTTTTTTGTTTTTTCGGCGTCCAGCGCTATAGGCTTCCGCAAGACGAGAAAACGTGATGACATTATACCGAACACATTCTCTATAACACGACGTGCGCGACTAGGGCGATAGTTGTATATGCGTTCCGTCATGTGTAATCCACGTTGGCTATATGGTTTCAATACATTCATTCGTAAAGCAAATGCATCAGCAGCGATTAAAAAATACGGCACTGGCTGTGTTCGCCCTGCCAGAGGTGCTGGTGCAGGCAAATTTAAGTTTCCAGTATCTAGTGCACGTGCAAAACTGCAGTTGTTAAAATAAAATGTTGAAATAGTTGATTGCGGTATGCGAAATAGGTACCGCAATGAATTAAAATTTTCGCCAGTAGCCAAATAACGTAATGTTAAAGTCAACCTCTCCAAAAGCTAAAATACATGTCCCTTTTTTAAATATGAGGCTTGTCAAGAATTAATAAATTTTGAAACTGTTTATGAGTCATTCTAATAAAATTCTTGTACAAATCAGGCTCTTCGTCACATAATTCGCGCATTAATTTAGCACAAAATCCTTCTTTTTCTCGTTTTTCTACCCAGTCTTTAACCCACACGCTACGTTTTTTCCGGGGAAATTTCTGGTTTCTTTCAACAATGTAATTACTGGTCTCACAGCTTTCCTTATCTTCTTCAATTGCACATACTGCCAAAATAATGGCCAAATATTTTCTTTTACTCATTATAATTAAATATAGCACTAGGTAAATTATTGTATTATTTTATATTATACAACTTCAAGTTTATTATCGCAAATACACAAAAAGAAAGAAAATATTACTACATTTGTTTATTGAAACTTTTTAAGCCATGCCATGTTTATTCATGGCAGTAATTTCGCATACAGTGTAATATAGTGTGCCATGTATATGGCACACATTTGCATGACGCACTATGGTGCCATGTACTGTGTCATACAAAAATGGCAAATTTGCCATGTAGTGTGATACTAGCTTAACTATTACATAGTATTTTGATTTAAATAACATCTTGAAATATTTAAATGTTTCTCTGAAATTCCACCAAAAGAACTCAACCCGGATTTATTTACAAAATTATATTTCTGTTCCTTTTTACTTTGATTTGTATTTAAACTGTTTCAATTAAATTAGTACGAATTTATCAAGGATCAAGAAAAATGCTTCAAAATTGAGTATCATAATTTATAAATACAAAATCCAAATGAAAAATAATAAAACGACATTTTCAGATGATAAATTGAATATTATATGAAATATTTAAGTTGATTTGATCCTTGTATATAATATATTAGGCCAAAACTCTTTACTATAGAAATCTCCATCATTTGTGGAATAAGAAAAAAAGTGACATCGTATTAGCATAATTGACGACATGGATTTTATAGTGTGTAAACCGAAAAAACACCTGCCTTTCGAGACGATATATAAAAAGGTATATCTTTTGAAAGTTATCAGATTCCCAATCTTGATGTTGTGAATTTATTGACTGGAATATTTTCTATATAGTAGGATTTGTTGACTTTCTAGAAATCTTCTTCTTATGATCTCTGTGATATACTAACATACAAAAAAAAGCAGCCTGTTTTTTTTTTCTTTTAAATATGATGAAGTATATTTAAAGCCTTCTTCTCTACATCAGGTATCTATTGGGTGAATGATAAATTTTAAGGATCTCTTGAATTCTCTATCGTTCATGTTTATTTATTTTATGTCTTAAATCATTTTATTCCAAAGAAAGAATTGAATATATGTGAAATCTTCTATGCTTACACATCTTATAAAACAATAATAGAGGACAACACAATTTTGTTCCTGATATTTGGCCTTTGAACTTGTTGAACCATTTTCAACATCTTATTTATATAATATTATATTATTTTTATTATACAAGTATGTATTCATGTTTCATTTTGTTTTATAATTTTCTAGTATGTTTTTTTGGTATTAAATTACGCGATAAAATCCAAAAACAGCATCGAAACACATTTAAACTTAAGCTGAGTCTATGTATATAGTGTTATTGTTGTTATTTACAATATAAAAGCTTTAAATATAATTTTCTTTTTACACATGTATCCTCTTTTTTTCTAAATATAATCCTGGTTGCTCTGGAAATGTCCTATATCTTGTTTTCAATTCTGAACAGCCATTAAATTTAATTCTGTTATAGAACGTTTTTTTTGGATTTAATATTATGTGATTTATTTATGTTTTTCTTGTGTGTAAGGATATTTTTTTAAGGAACCGCATGTTGAAAAAATGTAATAGAATTTATTTACTTTCTATATTTTGATGATAAGAAAACAGAACAAAATAAAATTTGAAAAACATTATTCAATTTCTCAAGAAATTTTCGTACAAGTACAATGAACGAAAAATACCTTTCGCATTATAATTAAAAACAGCTCGATTTACCTACAAAGATTGTAGGTTAAAGCCTAAGTTATAGCATGATCATTAGAATGAAAAAAATTGTGGAATAACTGAAAACTGGCTGTTTTTTTCTAATTTTGTCTGAAATACGGTTATATACTGTACTGAATTTCACAAACAAACTAGAAAACACATATTTAATTTAAAAATAAGAAAAAGGAATAAATTAGAATGTTTATTGGTTCTCGAAACCACCAAACATTCTAAGGAAACATAAACTAACCACTGACATTCGTTCTGGAATTTTGACATTCAGAAATTCGTAGAAAACACGTTTGCAAATAATTGTAAATAAAGTTTATACACTAAATTAATATAAAAAAAAAGTATTATCACTTTATAACATTCGAACCAGAGGGGTAGCACCCAACAATACTAATACTGTTATATACTAATATAAATACTAATTCTCAACTTTGAGGTTAAAAATGAACGAAAAAGTTCAATGAAAGCAGCAAATAGACGGCTGTTCATTGGAATGAATGGAAATTGAAACAGTGACACAGCTGGTCAAGAAAAATATTCTTCATCATTGAAATTATAAAAATAAATATGAAAAATAAAATACGTGATATATTTAAAATTTTTTAGCTAAAATCTTTTTATTAAACTATTTCCCATAATGTTTTTGTAAAATTATTTCTTTCATCTATTGATCGTTCTATAACTACTCCCTCAGAAAGGAAATTATTCTAAATGATGTAAAAATCAGTAAACACTTTTTATATAACCTTTTCGATTAGAATTATTACTCAAGAAAAAAAAGTTTCAATCTCAAATAAAAGAACATAAAGTAATTTAAAATCGGCCTATTCCCGATTTTTTGATGCCCTATGGTAGAAATGGGAGAGAAAATTTGTGAAAACTAACAATATATCAAGGTTTTTCTTCATAACTTTGTTTGCCCTTGTCAAAATTTTCTCTAATTTGTAAGTAACTCAGACCCTGGTAGCATAAGTCTAATTTGCAAATTTCATTCAAATCGGCGCATTAGTTCTGAAAATACATCAAAAAAACTTTCTGAACAGGGTTATTTCTTCCTACGACTACTTCTTTCTCCACTATCCTTAGACGGATATCACTGAAATTTACAATGGTATGGTCTATTAATGTAGTCAACCAATATAATTAATTTAAACAAAATTGCTTTACCAATTTTCCAATTAAACCCGAAAAACTATGTAAAAAAACACGACAAAACTTTATGGTCGCCCCTGTTTTTCCTTAATAACTTCGCTGCCCCTCAGTCGATTTTGCTGAAATGCAATACCAAAACCACTATAGCAATAACCAAGTAGCAGTCTAAATTTCATCAAAATTGGATAACGCGTTTTTAAGTTATTTTGTCAACGGACGGACGATAGTACCTAACATGGAGCATTAATATAGGGAATTTTTTTCAGAATTTTGGCTCATTTTCAAAACCCAATTACCCCAATTTGTTCTGCCAGAATTTCACAATTTTTTTTCTAAGTATTCTATAAGATGTCACCTTTTCAGCGCGCTATAATATAACTTGATAGGACTACTAAAGTTATACGATTCTAAAGCCAACTATTGGAAAAAAAACGCCACGAACTTTCTGCTTAACTGAATATTTTAAGGTTTTTCTCTCCATAACTTCGTTTCTTCTTTCTCAAATTGGCCCAAATTCACAGGTAGGCTGGCGTCTAATAGTATAAATACGTTTCGTAAATTTGATTCAAATTCGTATATAACTTTTTAAAATACATTGGATAAACTTTATGAACGGGCTTATTTTAGGATACAACTATTTCTTTCTCCACTATCCTTAGACCGATTTGACTGAAAATTAATTCGGTATCGTCTATTTATGCAGTTAACCTACATAATTAATTTGAACAAAATCGGGTCACAAATTTTCCAATTACATCCGAAGAACCATAACCAAAAAAACGACAAAACTTTCTGGTCACTATGGTTTTCCCTTTATAACTTTGCCCCCCGTGGATCGATTTGGCTCAAATGCAATACCAAACCAAATTAAGGAATAAGCAACTCAAATTATAAATTTCATCAAAATCGGATAACGAGTTTTCGAGTTATCTTGTCTACGGACGGACGGACGGACGGACGGACATGCAAAAATCGATATAACTTTTGATTCCCTACACAACCATACCCTTGAAATTTTTCTGCGGTGATTATTTCTATGTGTTACACACTTAGTGACAAAACTAATATACCCTCTGGTAGTACCTACCATAGGGCATAAACACCCAGTCTTGTTGTTATAGGTATACTTTCACTTAAAAAGTCATTTTTTTTGGGATCATAAATTTGAAAATTTTGCATTTTTAACTTTTATTTTTCCTTCTCGCATAAGATCGAGCTAGTCATGATATCAATTTGCAAACATAAATAGACTTCCTAACTCATAAAGAATACCCTCTATGTAAAAAGGAACATTTTTTCCCAATTTTTTTTCCTTTACCAAATTGATTGAAATTTATGCCACTTTGGCTTTGACAGATTCCTATAACATAAAAACTTTTCTGTAGAATTTTTTGTTTGCTCAAAAAAAGAATCATTTACATATGCCAACTAAAATCATAAATTCTTATCGAATATTGCCAAATATTAATAAAAGGAAAACTTTTTAAGAATTTTACAATCAAACAGAATTAATTCTTTTAAGTATAGAAAATCATATATTTTATCGTGAAAAAAGAAAAAGGAGTTCTTGCATTAATTTTAGATAAATAATTTTAAGTATATGAATAAAGATTTTCTTTTGCCGGAAGTCTACACTATGTCTCTATTGTATTTTTTCAAAATCTATAATAAAGTAAAGAAATATTGTTGACGCACGAAATAAGTTTTAATTAACTCTTTTCGATAAGTTTCTATTTCGGTAAGATCATTTTCAATGCTTCCTTCTATTCCAAAGAAAACTCACACGGGTATATAAAGTCCAGAGCAAGTCATTAAAAGTTTTCTATAATTGTATAACATTTTTGTCTTTTAGAACTTAAAATTATTTTCCCCAAAAAAAAGGTGATCAATAAATTTCTTATAGACACGAAATAATTACTTTTCAACATTTTTATTTGATATACAAAATGTCCTGTTATTATTTTTCTTTCGTTGGTTGATTTAATATTGATTGCTTTAATTATATTTCAATTATAATTAAGTTCAGTTATTATAAAGTGCTTGTACAAAAAAGATCGGAAAGATAGACTAACAAACAGACATTTAGTTTGAAAGATATGTGATAAGCCAATGAAATGAGAATTTGGGGGTGTCTGGTGTCTCCATCTGGCTGTGTATCAGTGTATAAATACGGTTTAAAAAGTTTCTCTTAAATAGGAAACTGGAATGAAACTTGGCGGAAACTGGCAAATTAATCCCATTTGACTCTGTCAGAAAAAAGAATTGCATAGTCATAAATAAAATAAGTCCAACAAAAAATCATTAAATATATAAAAATTTTATTTTAATATTCCAAAAGCATTTTTTTATAATAATCCAAAATTTTCTTGAAAAATTTTATATCTCTCAAAATAGCGTCACTAAATCTGAAATTATTCCATCATAAATAAATTTTAATAGTTTTTAGTGTCATTCGCGAGGATATTTACTCTAAAAATGGGGTTATTTCATTTCATGCGATATACATGAACGCGACTATAATTCCCCCAAATAACTATGTAGTTTTCAAGATAGTTTCATTTAATTCGTGGACACCAGTTACATTTTATGGCGTATGCAAAACCATACTTGTATATTTTTTATGATAATAGAACGGTCATAATAATTTAATTTAATAGACACCAATTTCTGTACATTTCAGTGTATTAAAAATAATTTCTTACGAATTCTTAAGAAATCAAGTCAAGGATTTTCTTATTCATAAAAATTAAGTATTTTTCATGAAATATACAAACGATATAGGACCATATAACAAGCGTTTGGAAAGAAAAAAAATCAATGGAATATTATAAATAACATGTCAGCCAGGAAATTTAAATAAGATCCTTTAAACTGATCTAAATGAAAGTGGAAGATCGAGGAAAATACCTATGATGAAATCGAGTAAATGTGATTCAATAAAGATTCTCTGTTTTGTAGACACAGGAATATCGATTTCTTACAGAAAGAATGATTTTTAGTGTATTTCTTGGCATCAAGTCAACATAATATTGTCAATGTTTTCATGTCCACTATAATTGCAATACGGTTCCTAGTTCTTTGTCCAATTTTCGCAGCAATTCAGGAACGAACTGTGACACTACCAATGGATACTGAAATTTCAAGTTATTTCTTAAAATCTCACATAAATTTAATTCCAATTAAGTATTTTTTAAAAATTTGTAATTATAGCAAAATGTCCTTCTTGCAATTTTCTCATTTTCCCGGACACATAGTCGATTAAACACCTTATCTAAAGTGTTAATTAGAGAAAATTAAAATATTTTATGTTCATCTTTTTAGGCTTTTAATTGTCTTAAAATCGGGGAAAAAATTTCTTACCCATATTATCATTTTCTTTATATTTTCATGAACATTCCTCTATTCTTCATCCACGAAAGAAAAACAATTTCCATTTTCGAGCTAATAAAAGTTTCATTGCGACGCCGTGTAAATTTATTATCATGGAACAATGAAAATTAAGTTTAATGGATTCCAAATGAGTTTCTAAAGTAAGAAAGGGAATTTTTTCTTTTTGTTATTTTCATAAAACTTTATAATTATAAAACTGGTAGTTTTTATTAAATGATTTATTTGATATTCAACAAGTTTTTTTTTGTATAAAATATTGGCTTTGTTATAAATTTTCCGAGGAAATAATTTTTCGAAATTTTTTGGTCGTGTTTTATAAGATTTCAAATTTTACATACATTTTCTTATATAAATAGAAGTGCATAATTTTCTATAAAAGAAAAATAAAAGTTAAACTTGATTAGAAGTAAAATTTTCCCGTGTTCTTCCTTCCGTTTAAGCAGAAAATGTAAATATGAGAAATTCTGTAAGACTATAGTAATTAGCGAAGTTTTATTGGTTAATAATGAAAAGTAATTTTTGAGATAACGTAATATAATGAATAATAAATTACTTGGAAATTTGTAAGAATTCAGAAAATGTCTTCCCAAATAGATTTTGCAAAGCAGGATAAATTTCTTTTCAAATATAAGTATAGTAAAATTTCATATGAGATCCAAACTTCGAAATACAGTACCATACTTTTGGAATATAGTATTTAACATCTTAAAAATCAAATTAATGACTGAAGCTGGATCAAAAGAAGAAGGTTCTTATAATCGATTCCGATTGGAACAGGAATAAAGTGTACACCATAATATGGGATATTATCGGGTTATTATCTCTTAAGAAAGTACGTTAAAAGATTAGATTTGGTACATCGATCTTTGCCGATATAGTGGAGACGTAGGTGCGACTGAAAACAGCACCACTTCCTGCTATGTAGCTGCTTTTTCGCCAACTAAGTCGGTCGATATGGGTAGTTTAATTAAAGGAAGATGAAGTGCTTCGAAGAGGAATAAGATACTTTACTATCCGGTAATATTCTTGTTCTTATAGGGATCACAATGGTCTCATAAGGTGTCTAGTCTTGTACGCAAGTACGCGTACTTTACTTTTAACCTAACCTAGCTTCTTAAAGCAACTTACCTACTACACATGGGTTTCATATAGACTTTCATTGTACAAGTAAATTTACTGGTTTGAAGTGTTCAAAGAGAATTGATTTTCTACCGTTCTGCTTTTTATTATTTTCAAGCTGTTTGAAAAGGAAAAGTTTAGTTGAATTTTTATGCTGATTTCTTTTAACTTATACATAAAAGACGTGTCAAGATTATTGACAGAAAATCTTTTCGGAAAAGTCTTGTATTCTTTCATGAAAATTCTATTGTAAAACGAATTTTTTTTGTATAAAATTTAAACATTTTTCTATTAAAAAGTCTTTTCCGAAAGAGGAAAATAGTAATTTTATCAAAAGAACTTTGTTTAACAAGATAAGATTCTTTTGAATCTATTTTATCAACCCTTTTTCCAACTTTATATGAACGTTCATAGTTCTTAACGTTTTTTTTCTTTTATCGATAAATTTTCCTATCTTCATTCATATTGAAATGAAAATATGCATAGAGATAAATTCCGAACATTTTTTCTGATATTTTTATCTACTTATATCATAGTAGTGATGTCCTTCGACATTAGTCAGTTTTTGTTTTGGTATCTATCCTTAAAGAATCTTGTAAAATGTCTTTCAACAGACCGAAACTAGTCGATTTAATACTTTAGTGTGTCCATTTTTTTGGTGTCCAATATTTTATTTTACTTTCCCGACAAAACGAATGCTTTTAGGTAAAGTATTACATTCGTACGAAAACCCATCTTTTTTCTAGAAGGAATACGTGCAAAATTCGTTTCTTAAAAAAATTAGTTCTATCTCCGTCCGTCCGCTTCTTTAAATCGGTTATAAAATTTGAACGACTAGTCCCATTTTCATCAAACTTTCACAGTTTGTGGATTTTGTAATGTTAGATGATATTAGTTTTTGGGTGAAATTGCAACACTAGTTAGTAACATTTTACGTATTTCAACTTATCTAGTGTCGGTTTTCGTCAGAATTTCAGTAAGATTTGTAGGATTTGGGGAAGCTAAACTACTAGATCGAATTAGACGAAATTCACGCACCTAAATATTCGGACTTAAAGCAGACCTGGTTAAGTTTTAAAACGAATTTTAAGACGCGGGGCGGAAGCAAGATGAGAGAAGCAGAATGGATCGCAAGCGAAGCAAGGCGTGAGCGGGATAAAAGTAGGACCAGTGAGTTTTGGAAGGAGGTCGCAATGGGATATTTAATGACATTTTCGAAAAAGTTCCATATCGGCCAGGCCGAAATAGAACAAAGTGTGTTTTGTTCATTTTTTTGTATTCTTTTCTTATATCTACACTTTTCTATCAGAAAAGAAATCTAAAGGAAATAAATTTGCAATGTTTAATTTTTGTAAATTGAGGTTGTACACTATTTCAAAGTGAAACAAAATCTATGTGTGGACATCATTATTCTTTCTCTAGAAAAAATCGGGTACTGGATATTCTAAAAAAATTATAGTTTCAAAGGATGCTTCTTTTTAAAGTTTCAATCATTTGGCAAGGACCTAATAAAAAGTTTAAATGGCATTCATTTTTCTTATAAAATGAATGTTGATTTAAGGAAAATCTATGTCTTTAATTTATTGTTAATTAATAATAATTTATTTATGAACGCACTAAATAGTGGCGACCTAATATTATTACGAAAAACTACCCAAATGAAGTTTTCTTATTTTCGTGTTATTCTATTTATAGTAATTGTTTTATCACCTCGACTAATAGAATCAAAATTTATTAATTTACTATTAAATCAATAAAAGTGTGTAGCCGCGGATCTTTATAAGAACATATTATTAAATAAGGAAATGTAGTATGTACACATGTTTGTAAAGGACGAGTCACCCTTTTTTCGGCTATTAATACTTCTTTATGGAATTTGAAAGCAATTTAAATATATGCTTAAGGGATTACTATGCACGAAACCAAATTACTAATTTTATAATTTAGTTACTATAATATTGATTGGAAGACGTTTGAATTTGACTAAAATTAGTCTAATTTCTTTGAATAATTTTCCATTGAAAAATTAAATTTTAAATGCCATTATTATAGTTTATGATATTGCCAAGAATTTGGCCATAATTGGGACTTTTTATAAACTCATTCGAATCATTAAAAAAATTTCAAAAAATCTTTGTATCATTTGTAAAGAAAATACATTTCCCTTTAACCACCTACAAAATCTACTGCAAAATAACCACCCACTATTTTCTCATTAAATTTTCCTGATCAAAAAGTTTGTTTTTTTTCCTCAAAATGTCGTGTTTTTTTATGGTGAATTTGATCTCATTTCATGGGAAATTTTGCGAGTGATGGAATGAAAATTTTCTAAATTGACGAATTTTTCAATATATTCATAATATAGTAAAAGGGCGAGATCCCATCTGTTGTTGGCGGAATTTAAAAAGAATTTTTTTTTGTTTATATGTTACAAAAACCTCACAAGAAAATTTCCTTGGAAAATGCTAACATCAAAAGAATAAGAATGGAAATATGAAAACCATTTCTAAAAAAAAAAATTTATGAAAAATTCACGGGAATAATCTGAATATAAGAATTCGGGGAAAATCAATTATCACATCTAAGTTCAAACACCGGAAAAATCTCTTTCATTTTTCCCTTAAGAAATTTCATATTTTTTGGGGGTGCCCTATGTATTCCTGTGTTTCTATTTGATTGGTTTATTATTATTTTAAAAAAAACGTCTTTTATTACCTGTTTATTTATCGAAGTGATAATAATTTGTTTTTAACGCATTTAACTTTTTTTTGGGAGAAATCCTGTGTGGGTCCTTCAATTTTATTTTTCTATTTTTAAAGAAAATATCTTCCATAAATAATTCGTGCTGCTTCCAAGAAGTTCTATTTTTAGGCGTTATATAAAGTTTATGAACTTCTTCAATTAAAGTTCAAATATAAAAACGCATAAAAGTTATTTGCGTCTAAAATTTATAATAATATTAAAATATGGAGATCGAATTTAGAAAATCTAAGTTTCTCCTTGGAAACAAACTTCGATATTGGATCAGTTTAAACTATGAGCACGATGATTAAATATCATAGAAGGGCGTAGAGTGTGTGTGTGTAGGATAATCTAGATTTCTGGAAGAATTAGCCTTATGTGGGATTTTTTATTTTGAATGTGGGATAGTATATATGCTAACAGTAGATCCCATCAGGTTCTGTCATATTTTTTAAAAATGCATCCCCAGGGTTAAATAGGGATAGATTATTTCGGTGTACGCAACATTTATATTCCAAGAAGAGGTTCAAGTATAGTACGGACGGTGTAGGTAGAAAAAATCCTATTACGACAATATTTCGCTTCTCAGAAGTGTTTATAGCATCTGATTGTTACAGATTCAAGAAATTTGGGTTAAGAAAATTTTGTTTCTGGATCGAAAATATTAAAGATTATGTTTTCCGGGCCTTGTAAAAGAAAGGGAAACCAAAATTCGTATTTTTTTTCCTCTAACGTTTTTATTAAAAATTAATGAGTATTCGTCTGAATATAAAAAATTTAGATTTCAAGAAAAAATTCAACAATTGAAGTTTAATATTTAATGACCCGTTTTTTCGATAAAATAATGTGTTCTCAAAAACAAGGATAGATATTTATTCCATAGTAAAGTTTAATTCAATCCTTTCCATCATTCCTTTTTTCCATCGAAAATTTATAACTCAGAATTTCCGAACAAAAAGTTTTGAAAACAACTTTCCATTCAAAAAGTTGAAATTAATTAAAATAACACTTTTAAAAGCTCACAAAAATTTGAATTTAAAGTTTATAGTATTTCAAATTTATGATAAAAGTTGTAATGTCTTTAAGCGAATATAAATACAAAATATTTATCATATTCAGAACCATTCAGGGCAGTTTAAAATATATTCCTTATTCGTCCTCATATATGTTATATCCGAAACACCATGTTATTGCTTTATTCTTAAGAATGGGTTTCCTACAATACCAGCTTTTACTCATTTGCATTCATGCTGGAACACTTTAAATATAGTTGCTGCTTTATAGAATAAACTATGGGAAACCATGATAACACATATTTTGTATTCATTTATTTTGTGGGGGAGATCAAAATATTATTACAAAATAATTTGTTGTTAAATTTAAAAATGGGTTCCGAATTCCCTTTGGATGTATCCTGTTTTAATTCGTAACAATTTATTGGAATTAATTCCTACTCTTTTCATTACAGGACATTATTTCTTTCAAGAATTTATGTTTTTACTAATTATTTTTGTTTTCTACAAAAACTGAGAATCAATTAATATCACGCTGTTAATTTAACAATTTGACTCGTCGTTATTATTGCACTGAATTCAAAATATCGAGGACCTAAAGTAACAACGACGAAAAGCAATTTCCCAACTGTCAGTTCCAGTTATACAATCTTTTCGTTGTATTTTCTTCATATACTAACGGTGACATGGGTTTTGTTGGGCGTTTTATTGGTTTGATTATTAAGTTAAATTTATAAAGAAAAGGTATTATATTATTTACGCAGCATGAAACATAAGATTTTCAATTCAATTTTATGATTAAAATACGTTTTTCATTAACAGGTAAATGATGTTCGCTATTTCATTGATTTTTTATTGATTCGTTTCTGATTAAAAAGGAAGAGCAAACAAATTCTATTTAAAAGATATGAAAAACTTGAAAAAAGCTTAAATGATTTTTCATTGCTATTCATAAATTTAAATTCATTTTGAAGTAATAAACCATGTTGGATTAAAATTAAATGCATTCTACCAGGAATCGACTAGGAAAACATTTGAACCAAAGAAATAACTGAGGTGTGGAATGCATTTAAAACATAATTTCAATGAAATTCAAATCCTTGTTCATCAGATTTAAATCTTGGAGCAAAAAGCACTATGCTAAACATGAATAGAGTTCGAACTATATTTATTTGAAGTGTACAAGCGATGGTCTACAAGTATAGCCACAAAACAGGAGCACGCACATGAAAATTAACTTGTTAGAATCATCATCATCATCAACTAGAAAACAGAACAACTTAATTGTTAATATAAATTGAACTTTTTTTTTAAAAAATGGTAAAAGGTGCAATAGTCTTATGTGAATCCATCACGAAGGAGTAATTTCTCAAAACATTTAACAAGAAAGAAAAAAATAAATTTTTCAGGCGCCTTTTTATAATTGACTTTCATAAATTTTCTAACCAATTTTCATACATAAATCTTTCAGATGCATCAGTTTGTCGCCTAATCTTTGGAAATAAATGTTAGTTGTTTACCACACAATTGAAATTGATCCTTTTTACATCTAAATTCTAAACGCAGAAACTAATTTAATATATTACAAACTCAAATTAGAAATGTTTAATAGGACACAGTATGCTCTTTTATAGTATTCAGTCATAATCTTATGATTCATTTAATAAATGTTGAGAAAACAGCAAGTAATACCCCTAAACAAACGTAAGAATTTCAGTTTGTATTTCATATATATTTGGCATTTGATGTTGTACAACTACATCTTTTTTAATAAACCCGTCTGGCGCCATATGAACTTTATTATCACCAGGTCATTGATGGTGGATGAAATGCATATCATGTATGGGAAATTCTTGATGAAACGTATTCGACTTGGAGATGAATATTTCTCCAAACAAATTATATACTATCATATTTAGAATAATAAAAAAAGTTGAAAAGATTATTTAAAAAGTATTGCTTTTGGAGGAATATGATTTTGTATGTGGTTTGATTTTAAATCTTTTATAGTAATTTCATTTTCCTTCAAAGAACTAACATTCAAAAGCGTTTTATATCAATCTAATGACATTATTTTAAATTTAACTTTTCTCAATCAAAAATGTCATGTTTCATGAAAATTTAAATGAATTCACATGTAAAGAAAATTAACTCATAGAAAATCAGCAGTTCTTGAAACTAAGTTTTATCCTATATGGAATATTGATCGTTTAACCTCATCCTTTAAGAAAGTGACGAACTTAATTGCTTGTGCATATAAATTCATGTCGGTATAAAAAGAGCATATACGTAGGTTTCCCATGTTTTCCATGAGAAGTCTAGAATTAACTTCAATATATCAAAGTTAACACATGCAACCAGTGTTGAAAGCGCTATATTTAAAGATTTACGTAGAACGGAAATTATATAAGAAGGATGTATATATAGAAAGTGGGTGTGTGTGGTAATGTAAAATGGGATACATTCTAAACCTAATTGCATTTAAAGCAGAAAAATATTAAAAGCTCGTTTGACAGTAACGCCTGAGAAGATTTCAATTTTTGTGTATTTAAAAACTCTTTCAACTTTTGCTGGTGCCGAACTTTGCTTTTAATAGTTTTACAAAGTATGAAACATGTTTTTAAATTTTCTCATATTAAATATTGTTGGTTCACTGACCTATGAAATATGGTCGTTTACTTTAGTTGCTATGGAGTATAGTTTAGTTGAGTTCTGTTCTCAAAAATGAAAGTCACGTATGAGCTGTTTTTTGTCTATTGTTATTGAGGTTTTCAAATATTCCTTATTTAAAATTTACTTTTACTTCACAAAAATTGTGTTAGCAAAACATCTAAAATTTCATTTAAAACCTAGAATGAGTTGCGTTTTGAAGTCAAAGAAACTAATTCTTATCTCAATTTCAAAGAAACACCTCTTTTAGAATATAAAGTTGGAAATTTTCTTGCATAAATCGGTTTTAATGGTATAACATTTTCTTTTTTTTGATAATTTATTGGCACGTGCCATTTCGTCTTACGATGGATAATGACTATAAAAGGAATAGAAATCTCTTTGGAGAAATATCCCTCAGGATAATTTTCTTTAAATTATTAGAATTTCATGTTTTCAAACTGAAATTGAGAAGAACAGTCAAATAATTCTAGCATTGATTAGATTAGAATTTTTTGTTAATGAGAACACGTGTATAATAACTTTCATTTTGAAACTTAAGATTATGTTCTTTTCTATCGCCAAAGTATATTAAATTCCATTCTACTTGAATTGGTGGTAAATTTGGGAGACAGATGAATAAATACATCGTGACATTTTTAAGACAAATAAAAAGAAAATACCCTTTAAAACTGGCTCATGGGTAGAATGAACTGAATTTGGTAACCCAACCGAGCAAAGACGTGTATTATAAAAAATGCTATATACAAAATGGGATCCATATCAGTTTAAGTTTTATAACCATTGACCGCATTGAACAAATTTTGGGTGAAAACATTCAATTCTTATCGTGCTAAGTAAAATCCCATAAATTCCTATTCGCATAATCAGTTTCGGATTGCATTTGGATAATATAATGAAGTAATGGAAATGTCAGTTCGCACCCTTCAATTATATAAGGTACAAACATTGAAATTCCCTCTCCTTAATGCGACCACTTTTCGCCCCTCCTTTAACAAATAAGAAATTTCATTCGAATCATCAAACTAACAATTTATATGGTAACACAGAAATTTATTTTCGATACTTTTCAAACATCTCAAATTCTCAATTGTCCTGCCCTGGAAAAGAAAAAATGAAATTGTGACTAAATAGGCTAGGATTTCATATGAATGCGGTTGAATAACATCAATCGAAGAAATGATTCACTGCACTGCCATTCATAATGGGAATTGAATCCCAGTGATGCAATTTGAAGATAACATTTATTTTTTGTATGATGATAGTAAAAGGATTTTTTCATCCCTCCTTAAATAAATCGATTTATGGTATAGTGGCAATGCGCTAATAGTGCCTGCAACCATATTGAGGGATTCATATGTATGACTAAAAATAAGGATTTGCACTCTTAATTTTATATTTTTATTTTTATTTTTTCATAACGGAAAAGGAAATATTTTTATATTGAAATATTTCAATGTTTGTTTGTATTGCAACATGTTTCGATCGCAAATTGTTGTTATTATTATTTCAGCTAAAATAAATGTCCTATAATGGTTCAGTTAAAATCGGTTGTAGAAAATTTCCATCAACCTATTTATGAAGATAATCAAGTTAAAGACCTGTAAATTACAAAATTGTCTTTTTGTTATAATATGAAGTTTCTCGTGTCCCAACAATTAAGTAGGTTTTGAGAACTACATAACATTATACCTTGAATTATTAACCATGATAATAATCACCAGACATATGAATACGACCATATATTGTTAAAATTCCACTCATGAAATCATCATCCCACGTCAACAGGTATCGATGCAACTTTTAGTACCAACATTTTGTCCAGGTTTTTCACTACACGGTTGGGAATATGGAAATATTTTATAAACCTTGATTTGGCTTAATGAAGTTTTAAACTATTTCCGAGAATAATAAAGTTGCTTAACCGTTTTTAAATTCCTGCAATATAATATAGCAGTAAGACTGCTAGTAAAATTTTAAAATGTGGTAAGATTTGCCTTTTGACGAAAGAACTTAATTCTGTATGATTAAATGTCAATTTAACTAACACCAGTCGTACATGGTTTATTTTATAGCATTTTAAAGAAGCTTAATTTAAATCTTTATAAGCTTGGAAAACTGTTTCATAAATTAGTTTAAAAATGAAAGTCTTCCTGGTTTTAATTAAACTAAACTAAACTAAATTTTTTTTGCTGGATCTATGTGGTATATAATACGATTTTGACTTAAAACTAAATCCAAAATTTCTAATCGTGTAGGATTTATTGGAATAAATTTACGTACTAGTTACAGAATATATTTTGATCGATTTTAAATTTTTTTTGTATTGAAAATATCAATTTTCAAAATTGATTAAAAACTGGCTGGTTTGAATTTTTCAATTTTTCTTTCTTCCTTCTCAACACTATTTAAATGAGAACACGAAAATGATATAACAACTACGATAATATAGGCTTTTAACTTTGTATATGACTGAATTCGAAAATTTACGACCTTATGTGTTTTAATGAAGGAAATTCTTGGCATGTTCATGTTAAATATTACTCGGAATGGAAATTTATGAATGTTTATAACTTAATTTTTTGATATTGTATTTTTGGGGATTCATTAAAGACCTTATACGAAATATACAAATATGTGACCACACCAAAATTTGATCTGATAAAACCATATCAAATGGAAATTTATTTATGAGCTAGATAACAATTTATCCTTCATTCTCATAGTCGGTGTATAGAATGGGTAACAGAGAATATCTATGCTTTCAACAACAAATTGTTATCTCGTAAGTTCTTAAGATAGATATTTGAAACTGAATAGTTTAGTGTCCTCATTTATTATTGTTTCGTGTTTTTTTCTTCCTGGTCGAACAGAAGATGAACACTGTTTGTCTTGTCTTCTAGAATGTGATATATGATTTTAATATAAATTTTATATCCTTGAATCTTTACTGTACGAGTTTTTGGTCTTATTGCAATTTTTTTTTTGTTCTATGAAATTTATAAAAAATGAGTAAAACTTTCCATATCCAAAATCAGTTACCAATTTTAATTGAAAATTATCAAGAAAATTAAAAGTTTTCACATATATCTAGAATAGTCTAAATTCGAGTACATCCTATAATGACCTCGAATTTTGAAATATATATATTAAATTGTCTCGAACTAAACCGAGAAGATGGGAAATCAAGCTTTTTTGCAATTGCTTTAAGGATATTCTTAAGACAGTATGAAAGCAAGTGATTTTCATTTTCTTCGAATCGAGACGATTAAAGTTATTATGGAAACAATTTTACGATCAGTTTTATTATCAGTTTGTAGGATAATTTAATTGGCTTTACTAGAACATTAAAAGAGACAAAAAAAAACAATCTTTTATCTAAAATTTTATGTTGTTAGAAACTTTCCGTCTCGTCATATAAAATTGAATACTTTTATAGACTTTTCTTTTTAATCTAGTCAAAATTAGTCATTTCAGATTTCTTTCTTTATTAGTTTTAATATTATTGTTTAATAAAAAAATAATTTTCTTTATAATTTTCTTCATGAGAAACAATTTCCAATAAAATGAAAATTTTATTCATAAAAGACATTTTAAATTAAAATTCGAAAATAGTGGAATTTTAGTTGAAACGAAACTTTTCAAATATAAAATATCAAATTTTCCTGTTTTTCCATATATACATTTGTGTTGTTTTTTAATTTCTTAAATTTCCAATTAAAATTCAATTTTGAAATTGTTAAAAGTGTTTTAAAGAAAGCTCAAAATGTAAATACTTCAGTTTTCTCACGACACAATAACGAATCTCTAGTTACGAAGTAAATTTTAGAGAAACTATTCTGGAATATTTTTGGACAAGAAAGAAAGTAGATGGAATATTCTTTCTGCTAAAAAGAAAAGAATCCAATTTTAGAAGATATCTAGTTTCATATAGATGAATTTCATTGTTGTCATGGATTTTGGATGATTTGTCTTCAATTCCATAGTGATGAGATTAATTGAAATTCTTTTCATTCTTTATTTTAAATCTTGTTTTTGGTTTTTCATTTTGGATATATAGTTGTCAAAAGTCGAAAGTTGTCTATATTTATTCACTGAATTATCTACAAAATATGTTTTCAATCTTAATTTCCTTTTTATCGTCAAGTATGTAGTATCCTTATCGATTTAATATGGAATATTATATTCTCTGAACACAGGTCAACTTCGCTGTGTGCTTTTTAAAAAGTTGCATATTCTAAATCTCGAATTTTTCTTATTATATCCAATGGATTTTCCCAAGTTTTTCTCTTGGATATAATAAAATATTGTTCACCCTTTTTTTCTTAGTCAAGCATATATGTTGAGTGAGATATTCTACAATTTTTCAAAAATGGTCAAACAGAAAAAAATTGAACACTAAGATTGTTGACGAAAGAAAATTAGAATTTTTCCCATTTCAAATATATTTAAATCGTGTGAATATTTACTAAGAAAATATTTGCAAAGATTTGATGACTTTTTAAGGGCGGTGAAGTCAAGAAATATAGGACTTTATGATGTGATCTGAATATTGAAAAATTATTAAAATCGACAACATACATCGTAGATTATGTAGAAAAACGTGCAGATCCTATCATATTTGAAAAGTTTTTTACAATTTTAAAATAAATTTCTAAAAAAATGAGTTCTTATTAATTGTTTCGGCATAAATGATTTTAAAAGCTCTTGCACGAAAATGTTATAGTCCTTTTATAGGTGCATGATTGTTCTCATATCACTACAGTCTAGACTACTTTTATATGCTACTGAGTTGTTATTCAGAAATATGAGATGAGTCTCCCAAAAAGGCATTCAAATAGATAATATTCTATTAAAATCTTCACAGAACTGTGTTAAAAGATTTTTCATATACCAGGAATTTTAGTTAGTTTAATTTTCATTGAAGTTTTTGTTCTTAGATCTAAATTAATAATTTCAAGTCAATCGTTGTTTCTTCTTGTTTAAAAGGAAAATCTTGTTATGAATTCCAGTTCGTTTGTTTGACTTGAAGTGTAATTATTCGTTTTTGGGGAGTAACCCTCCAAAACAAAAAAAGAAAAATCCCCCCTACAAATTCTTCGGTTGATATATTTTGCATATTTTAACTTTGTATAAAAAAACACAAAAGAAAAATTAAATCCTCCAACCCTGAAGGTAATGAAGAAAAAAAAAGTCCTGAAGAAAGTTCCTTTAATAAAATTTCATTTTCTTTACAATTTATTCTCTAATTAGATTGATTGAAAACCATTTTATGTTTTTGTAGGATGGGGATATTATAATCCTCATTTTATAATTTAAAACTACATTTTTAAGGTACGAGATGATGTAATTATGCTTTTGTAAGAAATTCATAAAGATATAGTTTAGCAACAATAATTTAAACTTTAATTACTAGTTTGAAATAAATTATAATTAATCATAGTTTGTCTCCAGTCTGCACTATATTTTATATTCGTTTAATGATTATAAATTCTTACCCAACTAACATTTTCAGAATCTGCTACGTATCAGCGACTTGTTGCCACTACACGATTAAATACGTGAATTTTAATGACTTTCAAGTTATGCCAGCGCGAACTTACCCTTAGTGACTTTAAAACATAAACTTCGAGGACCCTTTCTTGTGTATTTAATCTAAACTGAAAATCAATCACTACCAAATAATAACGAACCAAAAGGTAAAATCGTTCCATTTTTAATCGTGTAGTGACAAAAACGTGCCAGTGACTGGAAATGCTAGCTGGGTAGTTTAATTTGAAAATGGAAGTTATTTCATTTTCCTTTTTTTTCCTTTTAAATTTTAAAAAGAAAGAAGACGTTCCCACGCATCTATTTCAAAGGTATTTCATATTTTCGGAAAATTATTTGAAAAGTTTTTGACATACAAAACCTACTCAAAAACCTTTTCTTTAATAAAATACAAATGCAAAAAAATGTTGTTCCATTTACTTTTTAGCAGGAAATTTGATTTAAAAAAGTTCAGCACAAGTTTGGTATTCGCTATAAATAATTCGGTATCCAATTTGTGGTTGAAAAACAAATAAATTCACAAAAAAAGCCGAGTATAAAAAGCTTCTCTCATCATAAATAATCACACTTTCCACCATTTTTATGTCAACGAAAATTTGCATATTTGTTCTCATTTGATGACGTTTTACGAATAGTACCCATATATATGACTCTGACCGGTAAACCGTGGAAAACCTAACGAAATTTATTGAATGATGTTCCGGTTTTGAGTATATATACAAGTAGAAGGTGGCGTTTCCAAAAATTGTGTTTAAATTGCAGGTTCTTTTATTTTAGTTCGACCTACTTTAAAATGTTTGGCAGTATTTTTATTTGTTTTATGGAATGTATTTTAGTTCTATATATAACGACGAATCTTTAAATCACGTAGTATTGTAAATCAAAGTAAAATAAAAGTTGGACAGAAACCTTTGAAATATCGGGCATTCGAAGTTAAACAAATAACCAAGAGAAACACTTTCAAGTTGAATTCTTAATAAAGTTTTTATTCTGGCAATATTCGAATTTTCTTTAAGAATTCTTCTAACATAAAATAAAATATTTAATTAAAGTCGTTTCTAGAAAATTTTCTATATAAGAAATATAATTATGTCACATATAAATCCAGAGAAAATCTTCCTAAAAAATTCGTTCTGTTACTTTTCATTACGATTTAATTCAATTTTACGATATTACATTCTGAATAAATTTTTATCATTTTTCTTGGAATCCTTTAAAGTACTTGAACCTTAACTCCTTTGGTACCTATTCAATTCCTAATAAAGCACATCATCCTGATTAAATTTTATGGCGCCATATAGACGACTTCATATAAAAAATTGGTTTAGAAATATTACTCTTTAACCATTCCCTATCCAACTTCCTCCAGCTTTAATGTAATATTTTCATTAAAATGTACATGCATCAGGTGGCAGGGAGTGAATTGGCTAACTTTTTATTATCTTTTTCTTTTTTCTGACTTCTTATTTTATACAGAAAAATTTGCATATGAATTTTTTTCTTTTTTCCATCATAATTTTTTTTGATAGTTCTGTTAAAATAACGACTCCCAATAATGTTCGCTACACTTTTCTGTATTGTATAGACTCCTTATATGTGTAGTACATCGAAGGATAAAAACATTTTCCAAGTAAAACATGTCAAAAGTTAAGTGCTTGGGGAAGATGGTGGATTAAAAAAATTCATATATGTACATAGTACCACCATTAGAATGTGGTGATATAAAAAATAGAAATACAAAACTTAAAAGCCATAGAAAATGTGGCGACTTGGGTGTTACTTTATAAAATGAAACTAAACTCTTTTATTCTGGACTTTTATATATATAAGAAGTTGTTAAACGTTGCAATAAATGTTTATCAGCAATAAAATTGCAGAATTTTGTTTTACTGCGATGGAACAATATCACCCATGCTTTCATCCCTATAACTGAAATATTCTATAAAAATAGCTAGAATGTAATAAAATAATAGGTTCTGGGTTATTTCTGAAATTGACGACTTTAACTAGTGATTATGTTACTCTTGGGTATATAATTTCTGCTTTACGGTTCCCATATACTCGACGACATGATTTCATATTAATAAAGTATCCAACTTGTTTTTTTTTCAATTATTACCTTAGTTTACGTACGTCCTTAATCAAAATAATTGCTGAGGTAGTTTTGGGAATGAAAATCTATATAGAATTGTTTATTTTGCAATTTTCTTAATCCCACCGTGAATTTCATACACGCATTTCTTTGTCAGCAGTCAAATGAAGTTCTTATACCTATAATTATATTTAATACAACTTATATAGTCAACTTTACTTTGTAATATTTATCATGTCTTTTGTGAGGATTGTAATTAAGTCAAAATGAGAATATTCACCATATAAATACGAATTATATAGACCACATGTGCTGCCACCTATTACCAAATGAATAAAACATAAATTTCAATTATTCAAGCATCTGTACTTGTTCATATGTTTCCGTTTTCAAATAGATAAAAAGGAGCTGTTCTAAATTGTAGTAGTTAAACAAATAAACGGTGTGAATGGGGTGCAAATATACAGGGTTCCATAAGTAAAATGATATTTCTCTTGGTGGGTTTCGATAATTCCTATAAAATGGAAATGGAAAAATTATACATATATTCCGTTAAAATTAAGTCTTCCTATATACTTAAAACTGTATTGTGCAAAATTTGTGATTGCTAATATAACAAAACTTAGTATAGACATAGATGATTCGGGAGTTTAAAGTTAAAAGACATGGCAGATGACATAGTTCACACATTAATTTTCTTGTTTAGAAAAAGCACGATTTTTCATTTTATTATACTCTATCGGAACAGCTACACAATAAGGAAAAACATACTATTTTCAAAATTGCTTAGAAAAACAAGAAACTTATTTCTAAAGTCTTCAAAAGGATGAGAATTAAAGATGATTTGCATAAAATAGGGTTCGTTAAAAGTCTAACTAGAATAGAGTTTTTTGGGTGAAATTCATAATGAAGTTCATTTATTTTATTTGAAGGTATTTTCATTTCAGGGAAAATTACAGGAAAAACCTAATGTAATGAAAATGATGACATTACATTAATGAGATTATTAACATACTCATAATTACTAAGAAATATTTTTCCAATTATATTTATGGTATTAATGGTTCAAAGCTTGATAGAATTTTCTTTGGAAGTTTTGAAATGGGATTTTCCGAAATATACAGAAGAAAAGGTGAGTAATCCAATGAAGAAACTGTTTAACATATGAAATTAGAGCAATTCTTTTAAATTTTTGTGTAATTATTAGTTTTGAATTTCCACTTAGAAAATTATGGTTTATGTATTTCCATTGTAATCTTCATATCCGACTAAACGAATTGAGTTCCTCATCTGCAGTTTTTAATATAGAAAAAATGCGAAAGCCTTTTATTATAAATTGTTGAAAATATTTTTTTATGGAAAATTCATATGAATGCATTGTTTGCAAGCATTTTCATGGAAAGTGGATTAAAAATAGTTATACTATAATTTTCTAGAACACACAAAAATCTACCCAAATTAACGCTCAAGAATTGGGTTCATGACGGTGAATGAACTTTAACTTAAATTAATTATTTTAAAACTTTGTGTCAGTAAAATGTTATCTAGATTAGTAAATTTCAATACGTATTGCGTAAAGCATAAAATAGTTCACATAACATAAATATTTCAAGTTTATTTTTCTTGTATTTTCTGAAACAAATTTAATTAAATAATCAATAAAAAATTGAAAAGTGTGTATGAAGTTTTTAAATGAACTTTTTAATGAAAATTCAATCGATTTTTGTTAAGAAAACTTCTATACTATTTCTAGAAAAATAAACTAACTGACTTAAAATTGAATTCAGATCAGATGCTAAAATTTTAAAACATTTTTAAAGTTAATTTTAAAACATTATAAACTAAATTGTGTTTTCCGTTGAAATGGTCGACTTCGTATGATGGTTGTCGGATAAGGGAGGAGGAAAGAATTATATTTCTTTATTTATTATGATAAAAGCTGTTTCCTAAAAGCTGTAGTTTCGAAAATATTTTCAAAAGATTTTAATTCTAATTTCCTATACTCCCTCATACTCCAAAATTATTTATCCCCTTAATATCATGTCTAAATGAACATCAGAAAAAAGTTTGAAAATGGTGAAATCGCCAGACAATTTATAAAGTCAGTATTTCCTTTCGAACCAAATATTATCCTAGACATGTTTGCTATTCGGGTTTCCCTAACATTCATATATGTTTCAAGTAAAACATGCGAAGAACTAAATTCATCAGGTCAAAATCATAGACAGTCATGTATATGAAATATTTTCCGGCCATGAAAGATTTTAATATAATGATTATAACAGACGTAAAAACGCCTTATAATTTGATGCAAGTATTCCTAAGTATATGTTGTGCTTATACTAATAGAATTAAAAAAAAGGTTACTTGTGTAAGATTATAATTTGAGAAAGTAAATTTCAATTTACTTAGAAACTCTTTCATTGGTTAATTACTTCGTTTACTTGAAACTCACGCATTACCAAATTCAAAGATTGATTTGAAATAGATTTGAAACCAGCTTAAATTGATAGACGCTTGCGAGGAAATTTTGTTTCTAGATTAGGTTTCGGCTCTGTTCGTACTCTATTTCACATTTGTAAGTCGATCTGAAGTCGATCTAGGCTTATTTGCAAATTTCAATCAAATTGCAATTACATCATGTAAATGTAGTAATAGTCGACTTTCGTTCCGAAAAGTTATTTTCTTATTATTGCTGGACATAAAAGAAGACGAATCATTTTTGTCGGAATCTTCTACTAGTTTTTAAGGGATATCAAATAGGTGATGAGAAATTTTCTAAAATAATTATATTATAGAATAAGAAATAAATGACAAGGATCAATATTTGGTTACATCTTTTATTCGCTTTTACTATTTTTTTCTCTTATGTGGTATGAGTATGTATGCGTAGACACAATTTCATCTATGGATTAAGGTAAATATTTCACATATACTTCCTATGTTATAAATTGCGAAAACCTGGAATTTTTCTCATACATGAC
The DNA here is from genome assembly GCA_963422695.1 of Xylophagus ater. NCBI lineage: Eukaryota > Metazoa > Arthropoda > Insecta > Diptera > Xylophagidae > Xylophagus > Xylophagus ater. The sequence goes on along the minus strand of OY730486.1, from coordinate 5,241,434 downwards.
GACTATTTAAATTAGATGTGAATAAAATTCATTCAAAAAAACTCGTACGTACAATTTTCTCATGTCTTTCAACGTAATTCAATTTATATCGTTTTAGAGTAAATATATATATTTGTTTTAGCTTTATATATACTTGTTTTTTTTGTCTCAGTTAATTTGAATTTTAAATTTTCACCAACGAATAAGTCAGGAAAATTGGAAAAAGAAATACAAACTAACAAGAACAGTTAACAAGACATATTTTCCACTCTAGATATTTTTCATGGCATAATTTAATTTCCCATAGAAAATGGTGAACACGAAAAAAAAAGTGAATTGAATTTTCTATAGATGAGATGATTTGTTATTCGTTTTTAATCTAATTTCTATTGAAATAAAAAATTAAAGAAAATGTATTCGCGCTTCATATTGTAGAATGACAAGATTCTACATAAGCAGGTATTGGTTATATTTCAAGACTAAAACCTAATCCATCTCACACATGTAGCCAGGATCGCAGATATGTTTTTCTCTAACTAAAGGAAGAGATAGAGACAGCTAGCTATAGCTCTGGTAGACTAAATTCCGCCATCACTTAGTACGGTTCGCTCCTGATCGTTTGTGAAAGCGCTAGGACTTGTTAGTTCTATAAATGTCAATTAGTAGGGTACCGAACCTAGTTCTTAAATATATTAGGGGTTATTTCTTTATTGTTAACATTTTTGAAAATGTTATAAAGAAATGATTAATAATCTTAACAAGAATGGGAAATTAATAACTCTTCTATCATAATAAAATGATATTGCCTTTCATATCATATTTACAGATAAGAGTTTTCTTTAAAATTCATTTCCTATTCATTAATTCGAATTCTATATTCAACTTAATAAATCAAAATATAAATTCCAAGGCGTTTAAGGTGAATAACAAAAAAAGAAAAGAAATTTGAACATTAACTCAATAATGAGCCACCGAATATCGATTAACCATTATTACAAAGTATTACAGCCTAATGGTTTCGTATTTTTTTCTTGTTCCTTTACAAGCCACCAATTTGTTTGTTCCACAATGATATTATATAATAACTTGATATAGCGAATTCATTTTCCGAAAATCTTCCCAATAAATTTTCACCCAACATTTCCAAAAAAGGACTTGTGTGAAAGAAGAATATTTTCTGAAGGAAAATATAATTATGGTTCATTGGTTTCGAGTTTTCTGTTAAAGAAAAAGAACTTGTGCTTTTCCTTCAGAAAAATTTATCGATGTTCAATAATACGTGGAATTTTTATATAGAAAATTGAAGTACATTTTCCGGAACAAATTAATGAATAGCGAATAAAAATTAATGGAACATTTAAAACTCATGTATTAATTCAATTTTAAGAATTTTCTATATTTAGAAATACTTAGAAGTTAATTAGCAAAAGTTGACTGACACTTAATTTAGATCACACATTGTTATATATCTTAACCTAATTATCACCTGAATACGATGATGTCTACTATTTCACTACTATTAGACATGTCCGAAAAAAACAAAACAAACTATCTAAATAAATAAACTAAAATCTAGGCTAACAACTTAATTCGTCCTTAAATGTGTAGAAATCCCCAATTAATTTCAAGCTTATACACGCAATGTGGTTCTGAAAATGTTCTCCTTTCTCTATGATAATTCAAATCAGGAATATAATTCGAAATGAAAAATTCACATTAAATCAAAATTCCCTAAATCAACAAAATCACCTTCCTGAAGGGATTTTCTGTAAGAAACTGATATAATTTTTTGGAATATATTGAAAAGGAATTCTCTTGTAAGAGATTGGGAAAACATTTTTGGTGGTCAAATTTACAATTAAAAGTTGATGAAAGAAAATTTAGTCCAAAAAGAAAAGAAAATATCCTTAAAATAGTGACGTAACGTTGGAAAAAATTCTTCTTCGGAGATATTGGGCCCAATTTCAGTGTATATCCCTTTTTAGATGTCTAAAAAAATTTGCAAGGCAGTCGTCGCGTTTCTATAAAATATAATATTTATAAAAAATATTTTATATTAGCGAAAAGGACCACGAACCATTTCTCCTTCCCACCATTTCATTTATTCCAGGAACATAAAACTCAAATAGACTTGTAAACTAGTGTAAATTGGTTCTAGAAAATCGCTTTAAATGACAAAATTTTTAAGTCTCTTTGATATTTTCTTCTTATTTGTATATTATTGTTTTTTGGATAAGAATTTAACAAAGAACATCACTTGATTTCCATTAGCATTCATCGTAACAAATTTTCGACAATAACCTAAATGCCCTTGGCAATATATATGTAGAGTAGATACTTGTGGGTGCGAGTACCGCGAATAATTTCTTATAAATTACTTGGGTATGGTTGGGATGGATTATTTTATGATTTTAAAATGCCTTCTAACCCTGAAGAAGATTTAACAATTCACAAAAATTTGAATTGCAAAGAAAAAATCTCCGACAATGAACAATTTGAACCAAGAAGTTAACCTAACAAATGATGGGACTTCTAAAATGCTAATGAGGATATAAAAGTTAGAGACCGTTTTTAACAGATTGTGTGACAAGTCATTGGAAATGTATTGCAGGAAAAGTCATCATTTTCAGGATAATTATGCATAAAAGTTGGATGGGTATTAAGTGAAACTTATCAATTTATGAAACATTAAAGAAATCATGGTTATGGAAAATTTCTTAGGATTTAAAAATATGTCATTTTAATTGTAGATTTGATGTCAAATGACCCATAATGTGTGCATTTATTTAAGATTAATTGATATTTTAGGAGGATAATAAAAATCTCGAGAAAATTGCAAACCATTTCCCAGCAATATAATCGAAGGCTAAAATCTTTAAGTAAATACATGTTTGGATTCAATTATTTGATCCCATTTAGATAAATCCTTATATGATTGTAGTTTTTTTAGCATTTTTGAGTCAATAGGTTAGTCTCAAGCCTTACATGTGGTTCTATATTTTGATTTATTTTTGTGATAATGCTTAGAAATTCACATGAAATTGATTGTAAGGTTTAAGTTTCGCACAACACACACAAAATTTTATTTGGTACATAAATCTGGTCTAATAATGAAATGGGTTTATTAGTCTTCTATCGTTACTTCGTACATTTTTTAAATCTTTAATTAACGTAAACTCAATTTTGATACGATTCTTTCCTGTGCCTTTCTATCTAAAAAACTTGTTTTAATTAAAATTTCCTGTGATTTATCTTACTTTCAATTTCTTCTCAAGACAATAAAAGGTCTATAGAAACGACTAAAAGGCAAAAAATAAGAAACATAAAGTAACTGAAAATCGGCCTATAGCCGACTTTTTCGTTGCCCATGGTGGACATGGGGTAGAATAACAGCCAAAACTAATAATATTTTAAGGTTTTTTCTGTATAACTATTTTCTCCTTCTTTAAATTTCGCTTAGCAGGTAGCCTGTGGCCTATTAGCATAAATATCTTCTGCAAATTTTATTCAAATAGATGTATTAGTTTTTAAAGGACATCAAAAAGACTTTATGAACAGGCCTTTCCTATAACTATTTCTTTCTCCACTCTCCTTGGACCGATTTTACTCTAGTGACAAAACTAACATACCCTCTCGCAGACCCTCTCGCAGACCCTACCATAGGGTAGAACAACAATCTGATTTAATAAATGCTTTTCAATTTGTCTCCTTGGAACACTTATTACTTTAATAACCACAACAATATTGCCAAGAATATAGTCTCACTTAATTTTCATTATGCCATGATATTAGTCTTGTTTTTTTGGAATTATCATGTTCGGAATAGCATCTATAGCTTCTTCCAATCCCCATTTTCACAAAAAAAGAAAAATTCCCTCAAACGGACTTATATAAGGTTTATATTTGTCTATTTCGCCTTTGGACAAAAGTTTTTCAATTAATTTTCTGCTGTGTTCTTATTTTTATGGTGAAGAAAAGAGGAGAGTACGATATCTTGTTTTCCTCCTTGAAGCATACTTTACAAAGTTTTGTTCTGGTGGGATTTTTTAGGATCGTTTTTTCATTTTCTTTTCAAAATAATTAAAATTTAAGCTGGTATTTGGCAAAAATGATAATTGATTGAAGATCAATATATCTATGGAAAGCTCCAATTTAAATCGAGTAAAAGATGTGATTAATAATAGACGGTGATCTTAGTATCAAATGGACCTCTGTCAAAATTTGAATCCTTTCTTTTTTTTGTATTTTTGCTAAAATACAAATGACATAATTATTCTGGGATATATTTGAATATATATTTTGGGTCAACAATCTCGATTTAGATTCTTTATTGCCGGAAAATGTTGACATAATGGATCATGATTAAATCATATTATCAAAAAAAAAGAATATATCAATGAGTTTGCAAAGGATGTTAAAGATTATCCCAATCATGAAGAAGTGATCGACCTTATTTTATTTTATTTACTGGTTTTTAAGCTAGAAAGTGATGGCGTCAAACATTCAGTAAACAACACAATAAGCTCATCAAATTGATTGAAATGGGTGAAACCCCCTGAGTAAGTTAATACTATTCACCCTTAGGGCTCGTCTTACTTTTTCTTTTTTTGAATATTCATTTTCTGGGTATTATAAGCAAACAAAGTATTAAGTTCGGAGATGAAAGGCAAGTGTAGGCATGAAATTGGATATTGATTATGAAAGCTTTTATGGTAGTGTATTTATAATGTGATCCGAAAAATGAACTTTAACCATAGGGAACTGTATATAAATTATATTAATAATATTTTGTATCATTTTATATGGACAAAATACCTAAAATTGATCACATACGTCATTATAGAATATTTCGTTTCGTTTGTACAATATAAGCACAGTGGAAGTTTTATACAGTCAGACTGCACTTTATATAAAATTTATGTCTATAAGTCTCCTTCATAAAAATTGGATTCAATATTTTTAACTCTTTTAGATGATATACTGAAATACTATTTCATAAGATTTATCATAGTTTTATATTTAAGAAATGGTAGTAAAAAGGAATCCATTAATCGTGCAGATTTAAAATAGTACTTTATTGGCTGTTATGTTCATATTGAAGCGAACTCATTCAGTAATATATTCTTACATTGCGTATCACTTTTAAACTCCATTAACCTTAGAACCTTACAAACTTCCCCATGGTCTCGAGTGAAACAATCTAAGTTAATTCTATAAAAACTAAAAATTGGTTCTATGCTATTCTTATTTGTTCACATTTTCATATTTTCATAAAATCATTATATAATAAAATTATTTTCCCTTACAACAAATAACCAGAAATAATTTTGATTTTGATATAATTTTCTCATAGAAATTTTCACATATTTGAAAGTTTTTGTCTAAGCTTTATTTGTTTAAAATACAATAGTTATTATTATTATTTGGGTAACCCATAATTTATATGGATGGATACACCACAAACCTTCCAGGATATAAAGGGAGATGTACATATTTGTCTAGCCAGAGGGATTCTTACATAAAGGAGGACCAAGCAAAGAAAACTTTTGTCAGTGAAATGAGTCTGGTGAAGGACATTCTATGAAGTTTTCGGTGAGAATAATATAATATTATATGAAACTTTTGTAACACTCTAAAATTTAAGAAAATCCATATTTGATAAGTGTTCACATGGGTTAAGTGTAATTTTAGTAGACAGTGTTCTTTTTTTTAATAATTTGATATTAATATTTTTAATATCATATTTGAATGTGCTCAATATTTTCGATAAACAATAATTTTTGTAATTTCCCGATGGCTGTGGTTTTAAATCGATAAACAATACAAAATATTTTGCACATTTATTATTGGTTATTGATGCATGTATTGAACAAATAATCCGATTACTAGTATGATCCTATTTTCACAAGAATCCGGTTAAAAGTTACATACGTTTATTTTCTAATAATTATTGTGCGAGGAACATTATCTGATAACATTCAATAATGTAAATGAATTGAAAAGTCTATTGGTGTTCATTCTATTGAGATTTTAAAACAATAAATGTCCAAGAGGAGACGTATGAACAATATCAGTATATATATAGTAAAGTAATAGAAAGCTTGAAAATGGTAATAATTTTGATACCATAAATAGTTTTTCAAAGATTCTGAAAATCCTTCCCATCCATGATCACCATGATAATATCTTTCAAACTCCTTCAATTCTCATCAGAAAATTGTATGGAAAGCTTAGTTAGAGAAATAACGAATATTAGATTTGTCACCACATTTGTAACATATTTAAATAATCATCGTAGAAAGGGTACAGTTGCGTAGAGAATCAAAAGTTATATCGATTTCTTCATGTCCGTCCGTCTGTCCGTATACAAGATAACTGCAAAATGCGTTCTCCGATTTTGATGCAATTTGCAATGTGACTATATTTTTTATTGTATTTGAACTTGGTGTGATTTAAACAAAGAGCTGAGTTATATATTTTATTGTTTTGAGTTGATTGCTTTCAAGTTTAGGAACAAGTTATTTGCAGTTTAAGTAGTCAAACAAAGTACAGTGTCTTCTTGAATTTGAAGTGATCCTTATTTAATTAAAAAGAAATTCATTCTATTTGTGAAAACAAAGAAAAAATTTAATAACTTCTTTTAAGTATTTTTGATTGAAATAAAAATTAAAACAAAAATCGCTTGGTCAATTGTTTATAAAGTGATAATTAAATTGAAAATATTGTTGCCAAGTTTCTGGTTTGTTTGTCGAATCTAATTCCTAGCCAAAAATTCAAAAGAAAACTTTTCTCTACTAATATGGACATTTATTTTTTGATGATAAAAGTTTTCCCGAATAAAACTTTCTATAAGAAAATTGTTGACCGTGCTTTTAAAATATTGCTTGTTATTAATTTTTTTTTTTTTCGATAAAAAATCATAAAAGTTTTCTTTGATGTTTCAACAATTTCTCTTCAGGATTTTTATATTTTCTTTTATACCGATTTATGTATATGAAATATTTTTTCCAATTTCTTGAAAGAAGATTTATACTAACTTGGAAAAAAAAACCAAATGGAAATTAAATGGCTTGCAATAGTTCAAAAATTGCTTTTTTAATTGTAATTCGGTATTTAAATAAAAAAAATAACAAAAAAGTCGAGTAAATTTTACTTAACCACTAAAACCGTACTGAATTAAGTTCTTAAAGAACAAATCAGTCATGAATAATGATAATAACAAAATTCTCAGGAATTTAAACTTTCTTATAGTTAACAAACAAGGAAGAAATTCATCATTCCTTGAGGCAAAAAGAACCGTAGAGAACAAGAAGAATGGAAACATTATTATTAACATCTTAGAAAAGTCGTATCTTTGTTGGCAGTTTATGTAGATTGACTTGTTTCAAAAACCAAGACATTTTGCAAGCATAGACTATTCTTTCGCAATGGTTCCCGTATTTATTTCCTGAAGGATTCAAATAATAAAAAAAGACAATAAAGATAAAACTTTTTTGGTGATGATGATGAAGTCTATTCTCAAAATTTAAATGAAAAGTTTATTTGGTTTTCAAATTCTCATTTTTCACGGGGAAAATACATGAATGACGAGACGAAGTTTGTTTATCTTTTTTTTCCCAAGTAAAAATGCTGATTGTTGCCGAAATTGTTTTATAATTGTTGGAATACTATACTTGAAGATTTCAACTTTATGATTTTCTAGTATTATTAATATAATTCAAAAAATTTAAATATTTCAAATAACTAAATTTTCCATTTTCCATTTTCCAGCAAAACAGTTTTCTTGATGTACTTTTTTTTGGTAATATTTCTTTTTTTAAAAAAACTGAATAAATTCCATTCAATTGAAACGAATTTTTACACTGGATTTCTCACTAAAAATTTTTTCCCTCAATGGTGCAGCATTATAACCTTCTCAGTACCATGATGTTAAACTTTCACGACCTCAAGAAGAACTTTTGCAGGTTATCCAAATATATCCAATTCGCATCTGTTATTTTTTCAGTCAATATCATTCGTCTTAGGGTTTCATCCCCTAAGTTATGATACTATATACTATTTTGTTATAGGTTAAAGAGATGTTAGGGGATAAACTGAAATATGCAATTCTGCACTTGATGGAATTGTTATCGCGTGTTAGACTTGCAAATTTATTCAATTGATGTTGGTCGTCGAAGGTATATACCTATGTATAGGATGTTTTTCTTCCGACTTTAATATTTTTTCTATTTTATTATGAGAAAAGCTTCTTGTAACACAATCAGGAATATTTGAATAGCATTATCACAAAATGGGAAACATGGGAATTTTCTTTTTAACGATAAAAGGTTGATTTAAACTCTTTTTGTTTTTTTTACAGACAAAGACGGATTAAAACATTTTCTAGAAACAATTTATTATTAAATTTTCGTATGTTTATTATGTGTGAAAAGGTGTTACAGGTTTTTTAATAATTCCATTACGTCTACAGAATATAATGAAGAGATATTACTTTGTTTTACGAGTTTTTAAATTTCAAAATTATGACAACTTTTGTTGATTCTACATTATGATCCTAATATGTAGACTTTTGTATGCAAGTGGATGCCATTTTCTGTTAAAACAAAAGTTTTCATCTTATGGAAACAAATCAAAAGTCGATTATCATATGGAATCTTTATAAACGAATCTGTTTATTAAATTACACCTAAATATATAGTAGATATATATAGAATAGTTTTCTATATTCTATTCCTTTGGATTTGAACATGAACATCATTATTATTCTAGTTTTTTGATAAAAATTCTAATTAGTATTGTTTATCGAATTTGAACTCAGATAAAACTCCGAAATTTCGCTTACAGTCTCTTACAGGACTCACACAATTAATATATATTCGTTTGATATTCATTTATATGCTTTTACTTAAGTCATTAATTCGTAACCGAAAAAAGGCAATTTTTATGCCGTCATTTCCAGAAACTAGAAATTTTTCATAGTGGAAAAATAAATTAACATTGCTTGTGATCGTTTTGGATTTCTTCTGAATTTCTATAGTAAATTTAAATTAAATATTTCAAAACTTTTTCTTAGATTTGTGGGAAAATATGATGTTTTTCAAATTTTGCCATTTGAAGAAAATACTTAAACCTTTTCTCTGTTAAAAAATGCCAAGAAATTGGTTCCAATATCCCATATTTGATCGAAATTTCAGATTTAATGTTATCTTATTTCAATTCTTGCCCACAAAAAAGGAAGAAGAAAACTAACAACCTGAAAGCCTTTCGTAATTTTTTTTTAAAGGCCCTCAACAAATTCAGGTTCTGTAAGAGAAGGATATTTTCCTTCGGGAAATGGTGAAGAAAATGATTTCAGTTCATTGCTTCTGGTAAATAATGAATTATTTTAGGAATGGAATGCTCAATTGTATTGAAAGCTTTTTTATTTATATGTTTTGCATACAAATGTTTTACGAAAAACCAAAATTTTGAAAGGCTTCGTTAATTTAGTTAGAATAAATACAAACGACTAAAAGTGAGGAAATTTGAAGAAAGAAAAATCAACCATTGAGCGTTTAACACGCAACTTCAAATTAAGTTGCTTGAACGTGAATGAACGCAAACTTTAATTGTTTGTATAAATTTAGAACTACGATAGATACAATGGAAAGGTTTATAGGTGAAAGCACGAACCTTAATTTTGACTTATAAATAATCAGATACGTTAACTATTTTGGACATGTACTACATTTCTTTTTGAAAGGTTTGGAATATCGAATTTGAGATTCAGTTGATAAATTATCGATTTTGAAATTTTTTGTTTGTTTTTAAAGTAATTGCGAAAGATAAAAAATAAAGCTGAAATATTTTAGAAGCGGTTTTTTTTTGCTTTTTTAGATAAACCTCAAGCCAGACAAGAAGACATCAGTCACTTGATATAGAAAGCAATTCATTCGATTTTATACTTTATCTTACGAATGAACCTAATCTTGTAAATACTTCAAAAAATAAAAGTTCAATATTTGATTTCCCATGGGAACTCGATAACATATGAAAATGGTAATCGAAAGAGTTTTTCAGTATTAAATACACATTTCCATACAAATACGAATAATACGTTGAACTTTTTTTTTCGTTCTTTTGGGGGTTATATTTGGATATCGGATATATAGTATCTTTCTCGTCATTCCAATGAGATGATTCCTGAGAATTTTAGAAAGTGAATTCATTATAAGAAACTCTGAACAAAAAGTTATTGAGTATAAAGAGTTTTTTTTTCTAAAATAAAAATTTAGATACTAAAATCGATATTAAAAGAGTAAAAGGATGTAAATAATTTGTTGAAGTGGATTCCAAAAATGTACATTATAAAGTGAATTATATAACTTTTCATTTATTCGTTTTATAGAGATGGATACACAAAAGGAATAGCACTATACACAACGGGTTCTATCTCAATTGTTAAGTAAATAACACTCTATTTCAATTTCAATTAAATTTTAATTATTTGTACAGACAAGTGCGAGTACATTTTAATTGGAATTTTAGTAAAATCATACAAATAGAATTAATGAATCCTTTTTTTTAAAATCAGATTTTAATTCAAATCCTTTTTGATTTTGGTGAAAAAAAGCCTTTAAAAATATTGAATTAGATTTTATTTCATTCAATTTTACTTTAAAGAATTTAACTTTAACATATCTTTGAAGAACAAATAAAACACGAACATTTCAATAGGATAATTTTTAAAGTTATTTTTATTTTATATAGAATAGAAAGAAAACTTTTAGATTTCATAGAATTTTCCACTAATAAAATTCTAAGCACATCCGATATGACAATAAAATGTCATTCGATTTTTCTTTGCTTTGCAAGGATATAGAAGATTCTTGAAAAAATGAAGAAATGTTGGTTAAATTTAGTTGAACCTTTTTATAGAATACAGTAAAGAAATGGAAATAAACACAGTTTGGAGTTGAATTTTATACTATCAACTTATAGGATCAACTTTTCTAGGATTAGACACAAATTTGAGTAACTAATTCGGAGGTATTTCAAGTAGATGCACGGATTTATAAACCGAACATAGATGAAATATAGTCCGTTGAGAAAGGGATTAAATACTTAATCAATTAATGTATTTAGTGTATTACTGGAGATAGATCATGAAATTAAAATCCCTGTATGGAAAAATGGAAAAATAAATACGAATAGTCCTTTCTATCCGCTTTCTGATATATCAATAATTTTCGCTTTGTTAAATTTTATTTCGGTTTTGTTAAATTATTAGGAAATATTTTCAAAATCACATTAATATCGATTTGAAATGAAAATCATAGTCCTTTAGATTCAAAACTGAACAATCTAAAAATCATTGACCGTTACAAATGATATGAAATGATAGAAACTCCGGCAAAAAAGCTTTAAAAATACAAGCTTTTCCGTATTATTAGTCTCCAGAAATTTTATGAACAGGAAAATGTAATCACCTTCTGAAATAGAGTGTACTCGTTATAATGAACGAAAATCCTGTTGTATAATGAAAATGGTTCTTCTGTTTCTCAAAATGACGAATTTATTCCTGTGTTCCTATTAATTTGTATCCAAAATATCGAATAAAATATTATCAATAAATCCTATATATTCGATGTGGTGTGGTTTATACCGTGCTATGGAACGTGTGTTGCCGTGGTTTAAATGTGAAAATATTATGTTGGTTTTTTTGGTAAAAATTAACTTTTCCATTTTGGCAGTTTTCTGCATGTGTGTTCTATCGTCGATTAAACATGTGCTTCATCAGTTCTTACCACATTTCATAAAACTATATAATATCTGAACCAAAAATGTTAACAAAGTATTTTTTATATCGATGCAGGAATTACTACGTCAGCTTTCGTTTACTCTGTTATTATACTTTAATGGGATAAGCAGGAACAACTATTTCTATTTTATCAGGAAAATGGGTTTAGAGATAGCAAATTAGAGGATTTGAAGGTTTTGCAATGATAAACTTCTGTTTAGCTAATTACTTTTATTGAATTTCCAATTAAAATTTAAACAATTTTGTAATATATATTTTTAAATCATGTTTTTCAGAAAAAGAAGCAAGTAAATCAATTTTTAATTCCCTTTTAGTAAATCTGTTCAAAAATTATCTCTAATTTAATTTCGAAGAAATTTTATTAAAATACTTCCTTTTCAGTTCATTAAATATGACACAAATTTTATGTAAAATCCTTTTATGTTGAATATCTTAAACTAAACAATTTTTAGAAGATATTTAATTGAATTTTGTGTATTTATGGAATCACAAGTTTTACCACTTTTCAAGAGGACAAAGTCTCAATTCTTAATCAACGATTCCGACTACTTCAAATTAAGGTAAATTAAATTTCAAATAACTTTTCAATATAATATGAAAAGGTCTGGTCTTTCATACCCTTCGAAAAATCGATATAAAGATTCTTGGGAATTATAAATGTAATTCCATTAAGTCCTCATAAACAAGAATATTTGAATAATCCAAGAGTTGGGATCACAATTTTATTGTTTACTCGAATTTAAGGTTGCGCAAGAAGGTATTTATTGAATAGGATTGAAAAGGAGAGATGTATCCTATTTAAATAGAATATTTAATTTTTGGATTTGCAATTGCAAGAAAAAGAAATTTTCCTCGACAAATATTTCCCTTCATCTGTTAAAGGAGTTTTTTCAATCCATTTGAACGAAGATATTATCAAACAATTTACTGAAATCCATGTATCAAATATCATGTGCGAAATAAGGAAAATACAACACAAAATCCTGGTCCAATGGAGAAATATTTGAAATGTTCTTTCTCTTATTTAATATAGTATCGAATTTTGCTAATCTTGAAAGTTTACTATTTCAATGTATTCTCATAAAGAGTTTTCACGGAAAATCAGTACATAATATTTGATGGAATGGAATGTCATCAATTTCTTATCATCGGATTTTCCACCTGTAAATATATGAAATGAATTCTTTGAATATTTTCTTATATTTACATGTCGTCGACTGGAAATGCTCGAATCTCGTTCATATAAAATAGTATTTATATACATTTTCCTTTTGAGGTCGTATAAAAATATTTTCTTGCGATCTGATTTGAATTTTAAATTTCCGGACACGTAGTTTTTTGCAGAAGAATGGAAAAAAATGTGATAAGATGCCATGGCAATCATATTTTCAATTTATTGAGAGTTTTGTTTCTTTTGGATTTGTTGATATTAAAATCGATTTGTTTTTTTCTAAGATTTCATTATAATCAGTGCTCGAATTTGATTTCGAAATTAATTCGGTTTTTTTCAAATGTGAATCAAAATCCAAAGACTTTTGGAATTCATTTTATAGCCAAATATTGATAATTTATATTCTGTATGGATAAATATCGATTTTATTTTGAAATTCTTAAATTTAGAAAGATTTTTAACTCTTAAAACAAAAGGAATAGACGTATCTAAATCTTTATAAATTTGCATTAAAAGAACATTTTCAGTATCTTTAATTCAGCTTGAAAATAAAATTATTATGAGGCCTTTATATTATAAAAATATCTAAAGAACGAGACAACTGGAACATTATTATTTTGTACTCCATCGTTTTTGCCCCTTGTATTATATGCTGTAGAAGTCTTCAATTCCATGTAGAACTTTTTATCCTTTTCTATATTAAATACATTTTTCATATTGTGGCATATTCATTGCTCCATCATTTTTAATAGTGCTCTAAGACTTCTTGTTTTCTTAGAAAAGACTCAGAACTAGTTTATATTAATTTTATGAAACAACGACATGATAAATGCAATTTAAGAATGGAATAGCTGGGCGCTTGCTATCGAAGAATAGAACAATGAGCATTATTTTAAAGAAAAATATATATCGATTTTATTGACTTTTTAAATAAAAATGGAATAATATATTAGTTTATGGCTAGTAAAATTTGGTCTGGTGTACATTCCCGGACCCAACAATAAAATTATTGTCATATATTTGCAATCAGTCAGTATAAATTCTTAATTGGGCCTAGCGAGAAGAACAGCGAGCATGCATTAAATCACTAGTAATAACATAAATATAAGAAAATAAATTATAAAATAACATTTATAAATAAATAAGAAATGTTGATAGTTGTTGTTGGGTCCTGCAATGTAAAAAAGACACGTAAAATCCTTCTAACTATATTTGAAATTGTATGAAATTTTGTTTTGTACTTCATACCTGTGTTAACGGAGAAAAAAAATAACAGTCGAATGCCCGACTGTAGTAAATGTAGACGACTCTGCTTTAAGGCAGCTCACTGTGAAGGTAGGATACCCTTAATGATCAGGTAACACAGAAACTGGTTAGTTGTATATCCTTGGGGCTTGCGAGTCAGTTCGTCGATTATGGTCGAAGAGTATAGCCACTCACAATGTGGTATAAAAACTGTTCCAGCAAGTGTGTTAGTGTCGAGATAGACTGGGTGATTTCCTACTTGGGGCCCGGCGGTTAGTTGGCCGCCAACAATGAAGAAGAAGTTAAGTAAATTAGAGTAGATAAGATCATGTACACCGTGACGTTAACGGATGTTAACACCTGCTTTTTTTGTTTAAATGTATTTCTAAGCAAATTCTACAGAATGGTTTAGTCCATGATTCTAAATAAAAAAAAATCAGTTTTAGTCCTTCGAAAATACAATTCCAGGAAGAAATAAGTATATTGTGACGTGCCACCCGTTCGGTTCGATGTTATGAAATTGATAACACTTTTATTTATGTGAATTTTAGTGTATAACTTTATTAATAATTATTTCTGCTTTAACAATTAGTCTTAAAAATATTTGTCCTTCAATAATTAATTATTAGAATTAATTTATCACAGTTTTTTAAAAGTTCACTATTTCAATAATTGATCACAATTATTACTTTTAAATTCAAAGTTTCTGTTCTGCTCTCGGCTTAATATTTGAAACACATGATCTGAATTTCGAATGTCAATTGATGAGTGGACCATTCTTTTCGCCTATTTATAGTAAAAGTGGCCCATCCTGAATCTACTAGAAAAATCATATTATATTGTGATTACAGTTCGATTTTTGCCGGCTTATACTATGTGGCAACACTCTCGAATGTTCTTGAACTGTCATTATTGTTTTGTTTATTCTGAGAAATGTCATTGTCAATGTTGTTGTTAGACAAAAAAAATAGTGTTGTGTTTTTCTGGAAGCATTCGAATTTCTTTTTCATAAATAAAGAAAATAGAATGCTTCCAGCAATTTCTAGTGTAGTGCAATATTTTTGATACAACAAGAACCCATAAAATTATGTTACTCAAATATTTATTTAATTACGATCAAAAGGGCAGTTTATTTTTTATTTTTATGTTTGCAAAGAAAATGTGGGATATAATCTTAAAAGTACGTAATAGGATTTTCTAAGGAGTTTTTTTTTAAACACCCTTTATTAATGTTTGGTTTCTTTTTAGAAATATTTTTCTTTTAATTTTCATGACCTTTTAAAAAAGGTTATTCAATGGAAAGGTGTTTTCTTTTAATGACTAATTTAATTTTAATTACTTTTAACGGTTTGGTTTATCGTCAATGAATATAAATTTCTTAGGAAAGACTTAAAAAGTCCTTTTTTACTGAATTAAACACTGTTTAGATCCGCATTGTTTCAAAACTTTATGAATACCTTTATGGTCAGAAATTTCTAACCAGGATTTTGTGATATGGTACGATTTTCGTTTTAATCTTAGAACCTTAAATTGAATGTTCGTTTCGTTTCGTTTGTCAATAGGTATGGAAAAACGTGAAAGTAGACGAAACGAAACGAAAAAGTCGAAGAAATTACAACTTTTTATGAAGATGTTAACCTCAAAATAGTATTATTATATTGTAAGTCTGATTAACAATGGATTTTTACAAATTTTTTTTTTTGAATTAAGGTCAACAAGTCAAAAAATACAAACTTATACTAAAAATGGAATAATTTATTTAAAAAATATAAAATCTTTCTGAATTAAATTACAAAAACGAAACGAAACTATGTGTCAACTTATCCGCGTGATGGAGTCTTTCTGACCGAAATGGTTCGGAACGAAACGAAAACATTCTGTCTTGGCCTTAAGTTACTATCGATTTAAGGAAAAACAGAATTCTTTTTTCAAACTCATTTCAATGAATCAAAACACTTGAAAATTTCCATCGATAATTTAATCCATTAATTTTAAGTTGACTTTTTATCAAATTGAAATTTTCATTTTATCATCTCCTCCAATATCCAAGAATTGATTTTGAAAGATTTAGTCAAAGTCTTCCGTAATTATCCCTGACAATTAATCTAATCATGAAATAAATGAATCGAACCGAAATTAATTAAGAGGCCGTGAGAAAGGTCTGCTTAGAGTTTGATGTATACATTATTCTTGGTTAGATTGTGAAATCTTTGAAAATACCATTGAAGGACCAAAAAGGTATATTAAGAAACGTTTTTTACTTTGTTAGATACATATTGACTTACTGCTTGAAGAGTAAGAGGTTTGCCTACGGAAAAAAGGTGATAGAAATTAATGATTATAGGAAATTCACTTGAAAAAATAAAGTTATGCAAACATAAAGCTTCAAAGGACATTTTTAATGGTCGAATTTTTTCGCTTTTATTTTTTTTTTAAACGAAATTATGCTTGTATAAATATTCTTCTAATAAATTAAATTATATCTCATTTATATAAATGTTTAAATTGTATTTCGACATCCTTTTGAACATTCGATTTGGGTATTTTCGATAGTCCTTGTTCATATGTACAATCTACATATTTTCAATTTGATTTTATTTGTACTCATAGTTGGATACAATATTGTGCCTATAGAAACCGAAATCCGAAGGCAATTAATTTCATGGTTGTTGAATATCAAATGAAATCAAATATCATATCAATGAGTTTTTGGATTTTTTTTAGTATACTGTATACTGAATTCATTATAATATTATTTGAATGTGAAATTTTGATTTCGAATTGGAAGTTTATATAATCAATGATTGTTTTTCATCGATTTCTCCCGGACAAAATTTATTTCATATAAATACAGCTCATTTATAAGTTTGGTACTACACCAAGTCGAAGTCTAATTATAACTTCAATAAAATCAAACCGAAAATGGCAACGAAAAAATATATTGATATTTGTTCTTATAATAGTTTGTTTGGGAATGGACGAAGTATGAGTAATTATAAAGTATGCCAACTTCCTATCACTGCTGTGACGAGAATGTTTTCACCGATTTCGACTGTAAATTTTCAAATAATTTTCTATCCAATGCTGACATAGATAGCTACATATTGTACGTATGGGTGAAAGAGAAACATGATTTAAATTTACACTTCCAAATTGTAAACAAACAAATTCAAGCTGTGAATTTATATGCCTATCCACAAATACTAGAAAAATAAGAGTTTTAAGAGTGTGTGAGGTCATACCATGTGCTCTTTTAAAAAAAATTCATTCTCTTT
This sequence comes from Xylophagus ater, assembly GCA_963422695.1. NCBI lineage: Eukaryota > Metazoa > Arthropoda > Insecta > Diptera > Xylophagidae > Xylophagus > Xylophagus ater. The sequence goes on along the minus strand of OY730486.1, from coordinate 5,223,964 downwards.
CTTCCTGATAGAATTTGCCTTTGAAAACTGTCCGTGCTCTCTTTTGTACATGTTGTACTTTATTCTGATTCGTATAATTGTTGCTTTGCTAACTTTGCGTACTGTAATGTGATTTCAGTTTAAGAAAATACAAGAATGGTAAATTTATTTAAATTTTTGGTGAATTTCTTATATCGATAAAAACAATTGTTTCAAGCATATAGTATTGATACAGTGCTGAACGTGATAGTATATATTGTGACATGTTATTCTTTCGGTTCGATGTTATTAGAATGATAACACTTTTTATTTATGTGAATTTATTGTATAAACTTTATTTGTACTTATTTCTGCTTAACAATTAGTCTTAAAAATATTTGTCTTTCAATAATTTAATTATTACAATTAATTTATCACAGTTTTAGAGCTTCACTATTTTAATTACTTTCACAAAAATAATCACGTTTCCAATCTCTGTTTTGTATAATCTCTGACGATGCTTTTCACTTCAACTGATCGATTAAGATTGATTTCAGGCTCGACCCTACGGCTGTTTTTATATCAAATTGGTGTATTTCGCGAACTTTCTCAAAAAGACTGGTCGTTTGGCTGTCTAAAACTAGGTGGCATTTTCTCGAAAGCTCTACAAATTCTTGAATATTTCCAAGAATTGTTTTTGTCGTGTGGTGTTTTTTTGTGTTAGTTGTTTTACTTAGAATACTTGTATTGTGACAATGTTTTATTGTTATTGTTTGATGATTTTATGAATCACCAAGTATCCTAAGTAAAATATAGTGCAATATTATCTATTATTTCGACCTTTTAACCAATTACTATAAGATGTCCACTCCTTACCCATAAAACATTGTAAACGTACGTTACCATGTAATACCACAATTAATATCTGACCATAATTTTTATCTATATCATAGTACTAAAAAACTACATCCAATAATCGGCTGGGAATCAATATTCAAACCCATATTTTTCATCAACATTTGAAGCGTTTTGTATGTATTCGATTTCGTATGGAAAGCACTTCTAAGATGTATCCTTGTTTTTTTTTCCTGGGAACAATTTTCTAAAGATGTTATTATCGTTTTTTTATGTGGTTGTCAGAATGTTACGGATCACGACTAAAATTTCTAAATGGGATTGAATTTCTTTTGGTATATAGTAGTCAAAAAATTTAAAATGAACCTACTGGGAATAACTTGGGATCCAAAAATTGTTATTAGGTCTAATAATTTTTCCTACGTGAAATGAATTCGAATTCATATGCTCAATTATATAGGTATATATTATATCGGTTTCAAAAGAAAACCTATAAAGATATATTATTGAAGAATTTATTAAAAATAAAATGTCGCATTTTATAGAATGTTAAAATTCGGTTTTTTTATTCGGAAGTCTTCTAAGGTTTTTACTGTAATATATTTTTTGAAGAAGAACAATTTTATTATATCCTAAAAACGTAAATTATTCATTGGGACTCGATGGATCTTGATAGAGTTCGAATATTTTTCGTATGTGTTTTTGTTTTTTTTGTGTGTACTAAACTATATTGGAAAAGGTTTTTGGCTTTGTAAAGCTCTACGAAAATAACAAATCTAACATTATCGAAAAAACATAGAATATCTAAAGGAAAGATAACGTTTGTAAATAGAACCACAAATATCTTGGAATTTCCTTGTTATAAGGAGTTTTATTTCAAATGAATGGACAAATATATTGACCAAAAAGGATTGCAATCATTTGATTTTTTTTTCGGTAGACGATTTTCTTTGTGGAAAATTAGAAATAAAAAGTGATATTCAAGATAAATTTTTGTTGAGATCAGATTTTACCTGGAATTTTAGAACTATATACATTAAAACTTGCATCAAAATTTTTAGGATGTGAAAAAATAATTTTTCATTTAATTGAAAATAGGTTTTGTCTATATCCTCCTTGACTGTTCGGCAAGTAATCTTCCTATGTAGAAATTGTTTACACATTCCTTTTAATCAAATCATATTTTAAAATTTAATATAAATCTTCATTGTTAGATCCATTAATTTTTAGAGTGAAATTCAGGGGCTTGTTCTTATAAAACATGTGAACGTAACTATGTACATATACCAAATCTTCATTAGAAAAACGATAGTATCTAAAAATCTTCCTTGTACACAATAGAATTGTGTATATACTGTTTTGTAACACATTCAGATTGGTTATCATAAAGCTTTAAAGTAAATTATTTATATACATAGCTACAGCCTATAAATCATGTCCATCAGAAACGGGGCCTCTATACTTAGCATTATTTAATTTTAATTGTCCACATGAATATTTAAGTCTTCTATACAATACCCAGTTTCGGTTTGGGACATTGAAAGTTGACATATTTTATGAAAGATGACTTAAAATCCTCCCTTATTTTGACTGACAATGTTGATACATCCAAAATTGAAATGAAGATTTAGTTAAAATTTCAGTTATATATTTTAGCTTGAATACATTTTAATTGAAAATTGAATTAAATTGCTTAAAAGTATAGAAAATTGAATTACAACATTTTTAAATTAATATTTTTTTGTAATTTAATAAATTATTTCTGTTTTAAACGTGATTTTATAAGGAATTGATTAAAAATAATGATTAATATATTTGTTTGTTGAAATAATTACTTTATAAATATTTCAAAGAAATTAATTAAATAAATTTCTTGATTGGAAATTTGTTGATAATAATAACGTTAATTGGAAATTAGTTTGGATATGAAAAGGATATTTGGTGTAATATTGTCGGATTGAGTAAATTAATATTCCTCTTTTTTTTAATAATCCAAATAATTAATTTTAAATTTAAATAATTCCACTCAAATGTTATATAATGTATTTTTATGCCCTATGGTAGGTACTACCAGAGGGCATATTAGTTTTGTCACTAAGTGTGTAACACATAGAAATAATGATCGGAGAAAAATTTCAAGGGTATGGTTGTGTAGGGAATCAAAAGTTATATCGATTTATGCATGTCCGTCCGTCCGTCCGTCCGTAGACAAGATAACTCAAAAACGCGTTATCCGATTTTGATGAAATTTATAATTTGAGTTGCTTATTCCTTAACTTGGTTTAGTATTGCATTTGAGCCAAATCGATCCACGGGGGGCAAAGTTATAAAGGAAAAACCAGGGTGACCAGAAAGTTTTGTCGTTTTTTTGGTTATGGTTTTTCCGATGTAATTGGAAAATTTGTGACCCGATTTTGTACAAATTAATTATGTAGGTTAACTGCATAAATAGACGATACCGAATTAATTTTCAGTCAAATCGGTGCAAGGATAGTGGAGAAAGAAATAGTTGTAGCTTCAAATAAGCCTGTTCATAAAGTTTTTCCAATGTATTTTAAAAAGTTATATACGGATTTGAATCAAATTTATGAAACGTGTTTATACTATTAGACGCCACCCTACCTGTGAATTTGGGCCAATATGAGAATGAGGAAACAAAGTTATGGAGAGAAAAACCTTAAAATATTCAGTTAAGCAGAAACTTCGTGGCGTTTTTTTCCAATAGTTGGCTTTAGAATCGTATAACTTTAGTAGTTCTAATCCTATCAAGTTATATTCTAGCGCGCTGAAAAGGTAACATTTTATAGAATACTTAGAAAAAAAAATTGTGAAATTCTGGCAGAACAAATTGGGGTAATTGGGTTTTGAAAATGAGCCAAAATTCTGAAAAAAATTCCCTATATTAATGCTCCATGTTTGGTACTACCGTCCGTCCGTTGACAAAATAACTCAAAAACGCGTTATCCAATTTTGATGAAATTTAGAATGCTACTTGGTTATTGCTATAGTGGTTTTGGTATTGCATTTCAGCAAAATCGACTGAGGGGCAGCGAAGTTATTAAGCAAAAACAGGGACGATCATAAAGTTTTGTCGTTTTTTTTCTACGGCTTTTCGGGTTTAATTGGAAAATTGGTAAAGCAATTTTGTTTAAATTAATTATTTTGGTTGACTACATTAATAGACCATGCCATTGTAAATTTCAGTGATATCGGTCTAAGGATAGTGGAGAAAGAAGTAGTCGTAGGAAGAAATAACCCTGTTCAGAAAGTTTTTTTGATGTATTTTCAGAACTAATACACCGATTTGAATGAAATTTGCAAATTAGACTTATGCTACCAGGGTCTGAGTTACTTACAAATGAGAGAAAATTTTGGCAAGGGCAAACAAAGTTATGAAGAAAAACCTTGATATATTGTTAGTTTTCACAATTTTTTTTTCCCATTTCTACCATAGGGCATCAAAAAATCGGCTATAGGCCGATTTTAAATTTCTTTATGTTTTTGTTATAAATTCTATTTAGAAGTTATTTCTGAAAATATTCCAAAGATATACAAATAGGTCCGAATAAATATTGTACGCTTGTTCAATAATAATTTTTAATCTAAAAAGCACTTTAATTCCCGAAACCCGAATCCGAACCTGAACCCGCTCCGGTTCAAAAAAATTTTTTAAATTATGTGAACCCGAAACCGAACCCAATCAAAAATTTGTTTCGGGTTCAATTTTTAATGGCAATTATCATCTAAGCGTATCTCTTAGAATTTTGATCAGAAATTATTTTTTTCTGGGAAAAAACATTAACCCGAATCCGAACCCGAACCCGAACCAAAAATTTACAAGGTTCTGCTTTAATTACATAAAATTTGTCCAAAATAATTCAGAAAGAAATAATTGATATAAATGAATCTTTTTTTCGTATTTAATTATTATTTCTTTCCATATAGCTGTAAGAGTATAAATAATTTTCTGGTTAAATTTGAACAAGTTCTTTCTCTGACAACAATTATTATAAATATACTAAAATTATAGTGGATCCACCTTGACTATCGTGCGAAGATATCATTTATTGAAATCTATTAATCAAATACTTTACCAAAAGAAAGGAAAAACAAATTGAGGTATTTTATTGATTATCAATCAATCGTGTTTAGGCATGAAACCAGAACGGCAACTTTATTCTAAATAATTATTTATATACGAATTTGAAGAAAAGCTTATCCAAGAAAGGTTTTAGCGAAAGCTATTTATTTATCGTGAACATAAGACAATTTTGAAATTAATAAACAACTTTACTGTCATTCTTCGATGGAATGAATAATATTGGAAAATAGAAATTGTACACTAAAATTTTCATTATTTTAATGAAATTTATTTAAAAGAAAAATGGTGGACTAATATTCTAATAAATTAATTAGAAAATCTCGAATTTCATTTTTCCAGATATACGTGTCGAATGTAATCGTATAATTTTGGAAATATTAACAAAAGCAATATAAGGAATTTTCATTAAAATTTCACCCTATTAAATTTCTATAATGTAAGCCTCTTATGAAAGATTATGGGATATTTTCTAATTTTGATAGTTTCGAGAATAATGTCACATTTCATAACAAACTCTATTAAAAATATAATTCCATTAAAAGCATAAGAAAATTTGAAGATAATAGTAAACCACCCTAAAATGCATTTAGTTTGTACAATTTTACTAAATTCGAATTGCAATCACGTACGAATATAAATTTATTATTTATTGTGGAACCATTGCCGAACACTAAAGGCTGAATTATAATAGGAAGAGCTAAGCATAGTCGAACCTACGGAAATCGATTCGTGTGCCGCATTTTGTTATGTTTAAGGAATGCAAGCCAATTCGTACAATCCATACGAAAATTTTGACAGTTGAATTACATTTTCCTCTAATATAATAGGAAAAAGTCAGATTATAAAGCTCAGATTTGTAGGAAAAGACAATATAGAAAATCTATTTGTTGAAAAAATTTCCTTGAAACAAGGCTGTTGGAAAGAAATTGTAAAAGTAAAATCGTATTTTGTGAAAATTAAGAAAAAGCAAAAAAAAATATTTCTGCACTAACTTTTTCGAAGCGAAGTCACTTTTTACAAAAAAGCCCTGTAATAAAAAAAAATATTTTTAAATTTCGAAAAACAATCTAAGAAATACAGAATTCTTTAACGACGTACTGTCAAATGTTTATTTCCGCTTATGCACATTATAATCGGTTGAATGGATTTAGCGTACATTCGTTCAGTTTTGTGTTGTCTTTTCCTAGGGTTGGGCCTGCCTATTATAATTTCGGCTTAATATCTTCTTGTAATTTTCTTGTTTAGAATTGCTTGAAATAAGATTTCTAATCCTTAGATGGGGACGAAGAAAATTCTTCTATAAGAATGTCTTAATGTAAAAGTATTTTTCTTGTTTTCAAATGGAATTGATTCAAATTAATTTTGATTAAAATCTTCAAAATTTAAACAAGTTTCGAATTTACAAATAAAAAAGAAATTTCCAATTAAATATGTGCTTCAAAAGTATCCAACTTCGTAATTGAAATAGCCTATCAACAAACACAAGGAATTTAATTTCACTCTGGCTTTGTAATAAGGGTCAGACTTTCTTTTTTTTTAATCAAAAATTGTATTTAAAGAAAAACCCGGGATTTTTCTCATTTCAAATAATATTTGCGGACTTTTTTTCTCTTTGAAAATTGAAGTAGGTACAGTGTATGTCCTTTTTAATTCAAATTTTAATTAAAAATGTAATTAAATAACATTTGAAAAGTAATTATATGAAAATATAATTAAAATTATGTGATTTCAAATTAAAGTACATATAAAAATATATTTTTACACCATTTTCTTTTTTTTGATTTTAACTTAATGAACCCCCGAAAAACCGCTAAATTATTAAACTATATACTCGACACCCTAATAAATTTGTAATGCAGAAAATGGATTCACAGTTTATCACTAGCAGGGTTTGCAATGTGTTACCAAATTATCAGAGTCCTCATCTCCACGATACTTCTGCTATATAGCGTATTGATACAAAAGGGTGGATGAAAGACCAGGCTATGAAGAACTGCTGTGTCTATACATATATATCGATTCAAATAGTAGTGGTTAAAAGTTGTGCCACATGGTACATAAACTGGTTGTATCGATTTCTTGTCCGGAAACGCCTTATTCGAGATGCATTTTATTAACAATAGTGTAATGATTTTATATTTGGTGTGAGAAGGTTAGTTATGAAATGGAATCAAGTTGCTACATTTTTAGCAAAGCTAGTATCAAACTTGAATAATTATAGGTGTTTCATTTTTGGCTGAAATACGAACGGTTACGATATTTTTTATACCCGCTCATTAACGTAATGTTTATTTATCGATGTTAATTTTTAACACACTTATTCAATGTTATATTTGAAACATAGATGGCAATAATGGATACATTTATTTATTTATCTTAATTTTTCAATTTTACCTGATTTCGGCCATTTTTGTTTTTTATTTTTGTTTTTTAAAACGGAATTTTGTTTAAAAGCTTAAATGTTTATCTTCCAAAATACCATTAGTATAATACAACTGAAGTTAACTGCGTTTTCCAGTATATTTAAGTAGTGGCAAGATCTGGAGTAAAAGTTTGTAAGTAGATATAGATTATAAATATCGCTTTTTTGAGAAAGTTAAATAGTAGTCGTTACAAATTCCCAAAAAACGACACCTTTTTGATTTGATTCATTTTGGAATTCTAATCAATAGTATCAATTTCCTACAAATTTTCTCTCTTATGCAATTCGAGAGTTAGGAGTGAAACAAAGTACTATTGACACCATATTGACATGGTTCTTTCTTTTAATTTTCTCGTTTGATGGAGCAGAAAATCCAAACGATTATTCTTTGTTCTTTGTTGATAATGGATATTTTTGTTGTCAATCAATAATTGGATTAGAAGATACAAGAATTCTCATAAAATAGACAATTTTTTGGTATTTGTTTTCTAATACTTGACACTAGTTAGTATTTATTTGTTTCATCTAATTATTGGCCAAATATATAAATTAAAGTCTTTAGGCTGTAATCTTGAAAACACTTTTGTTTGGATAAAGTAAATCGATTCATTAATTCCCTAAACAGGACTTGTTTGCTAGCATTCTGATGCATTTCAAGTCCATTGCATAATTTCACTATTTCGTATTTCAACTAAATAATGAGAAAAGACCATGGAACAAGAATTTCGTATAGAACTAATACTTCACACTTTACATGCGGACATTTACTGTCCATTATCTAAATATATTCACCACAGCAGATCTCCATTTCTATCTTCTACATTCTTCAAATAGGCTTATTTACAGATGTTTTCATTGTAAAATTTCCCAACAAATAAAAACATAAATTTTATAAATTCGATATTTACGATGTTCATCTTCCCGACCCATCTGGGGTCGGGAAAATGAATCTCATAAAGAATATTTTCCTGCTATTATCTTATATAAAATATAGCTTGCTTTTTTTCCCTGTTTTCCATTTCAAAATTTATCTTCCGTGTTTTTCTTTTTCTTTGCATTCTATATTTTCATGAACAATATTTTGAACACTATAAATGATTCTACTATATTTAGTAGTCATATATATACTAGAAAGCTTTCATTCTTAGAACGGCCGGCGTTTATCAAAATTAGTTCAGATGGGTTCTCTTTCATGGTCATATCGTTTATCTTCATTTATTAAAAGAATTTTCCCAAATACTTGATGTTGTATGCTTTAACTAAATGAAATATAGGAAGAAAATAGAAAGAAACGCTATAAATACTTGTATATATGAAAAAAAAATATTTAGTGTTTGGCAAATCATCCAACTTTCCTATATTAAATTTTTAGATTTTCTTCCATTTTCGAGGGAATAAAGAAAGTTGCTGTGTATAAAATTATACAGTAACTGTGTTTTATTCATCGGGGTCAGCGTCAGGGTCTGCTTCATAACATGCAAAAGCAACAACAACATAACCCAAAAATTTATCAAGTTCAGTGCCTGAGACCCCTAAAGATTTAGTAACCTAAAATTGCAAGAGATGGCGCAGCCATCGTTTTTCATATACTGTGGATTTAAATGTCATAAGCACTTCCATAAATTCGTGAAAAAAATGATTTTTTAATATCATTCAATTAAGATTTTTGAAAATTTGCTAGTATTTATTTGATTTACGCATAATTTATTTAAAAAATGATAGAAAAAGTTGAATTTTTTACAAAGAAAAATTTTTTTTTCTCCTCGATACCTACATCGTTTTTTTCCAAATAGGCGCTAACCCCGATGAATAAAACACAGCTAATGTTTAATTCCTGTAAGGACGTCCATATTTCCTTTTAAGACTGAGTGTTAAATTTTTGTACATAGTTCTACTTAAATCATAGATTAATAATACATTCAATTTATTCTTCTTGTGTACTAATATACGTACACATTATAGAAGTTTTTATTTCTTTCACAACAGAGCTCTTTGGGCATCTACGTACATTAGTCTATGATTAAAGCATAAGAAAGTTTAAACAACGAAATAATATTTATTTCAAGATTTTTCTTCGGTATGTACTGAATATTAATTTTACGTAATAATATAAATTACACGAATTAATAATAAAGAAATAAGAATAATTTTTGTTTCATTAATCAATTAATTAAATGTAAAAAAAACAAAAATTTTCTTTTGATATATTAAAAATTTTATTCAATTTTAGATTTAAGTGACTTTTTAAGAACAATATTAGGCTCGATTAATTATCATTTGGACGTGTTCTTTATAATCATTCATAATAGCAGGATATTTTTTATTGTGATCCTTCAAGTATTATATACATATATATATTGATATAATTTAATTTTTTTGATGGGAAATCTTGATTTATAATCCTTTTCTTATGAACCTAGTCAATTTTTCCATATTCAACAATAAATTTTCACAATTTACAAAAGTAATTTGTACAATTATTTTAAATGAGGAAACAAGGATGTTGTAAAATTCATAAATTATACATTTCAACACCATATAACGAACACCATGATGTCAGTGAAAAATGCAGATAAATTCAAAACTTTTCGACCGACTATGGAAGTAAAAGTTTTGACATCAAATTCAAATAAAATTTGTAGCCAATTTTATTCTTATAAAGCTCATTGGAAATTTGAATTATTTTTTATTTTTTGTTCAGAAAAGACATATAAAAAAAATATAATTTTTAAATAAATTTCTTTCATGAAAAATTGTTCGCCAAATTTTGTGAGTTTCTTCTACTAGTGACCACTCTTCTATAAATTTTAGTTTCTATTTTAATTTGTATCTTTAATTCCTTTCAAAAATATTTGAAAATTATCATAATAATTGCCACTTTAAAGTTTTCGTGGCGAAGTATCGCAATAGGAAGACGAGTTCAAAACTTTCGAAATGCCAATTTTAAACTCAATATTAAGGTATTTCCTGAATCATGTTCATTATGTATAAAATAAGCTTAAAATGGAATAAGTATTTTTTCGTGAATTCGTGCTTTTTATAAATGCCAACGAATTTTCCACAAAAGTTTTTAGTCACGAGAAACAAGGCAATATTGATAATATCAATAAAATTAAAATATGTTATAAATAGACCTAAAAGTATACAATATCCCAAATTTACGTGCGCTAATTAAAACCTAGAAAATTTGATATATTTCTTCAGAATTAAATCGAAGCGAAAAACATATTTATGCCCTATGGTAGTTACTACCAGAGGGTATATTAGTTTTGTCACTAAGTGTGTAACACATAGAAATAATAATCGGAGAAAAATTTCAAGGGTATGGTTGTGTAGGGAATCAAAAGTTATATCGATTTATGCATGTCCGTCCGTCCGTCCGTAGACAAAATAACTCAAAAACGCGTTATCCGATTTTGATGAAATATATAATTTGAGTTGCTTATTCCTTATCTTGGTTTGGTATTGCATTTGAAACAAATCGATCCATGGGGGCCAAAGTTATAAAGGAAAAACCAGAGTGACCAGAAAGTTTTGTCGTTTTTTTGGTTATTGTTTTTCAGATGCAATTGGAAAATTTGTGACCCGATTTTGTTCAAATTAATTATGTAGGTTAACTGCATAAATAGACGATACCGAATTAATTTTCAGTCAAATCGGTCCAAGGATAGTGGAGAAAGAAATAGTTGTAGCCTAAAATGAGCCTGTTCAAAAAGTTTTTCCGATATATTTTAAAAAGCTATATACCGATTTGAATCAAATTTACGAAACGTGTTTATACTATTAGACTCCAGCCTACCTGTGAATTTGGGCCAATTTGAGAATGAAGAATCGAAGTTATGGAGAGAAAAACCTTAAAATATTCAGTTAAGCAGAAAGTTCGTGGCGTTTTTTTTCCAATAGTTGGCTTTAGAATCGTATAACTTTAGTAGTTCTAATCCTATCAAGTTATATTATAGCACGCTGAAAAGGTGACATCTTATAAAATATTTATGAAAAAAATTGTGAAATTCAGGCAGAACAAATTGGGGTAATTGGGTTTTGAAAATGAGCCGAAATTCTGAAAAAAATTCCCTATATTAATGCTCCATGTTTGGTACTATCGTCCGTCCGTCGACATAATAACTCAAAAATGCGTTATCCAATATTGTTGAAATTTAGAATGCTACTTGGTTATTGCTATAGTGGTTTTGGTATTGCATTTCAGCATAATCGACTGAGGGGCAGCGAAGTTATTAAGGAAAAACAGGGGCGACCATAAAGTTTTGTCGTTTTTTTTTATATAGTTTTTCGGGTTTAATTGGAAAATTGGTATAGCAATTTTGTTTAAATTAATTATATTGGTTGACAACATTAATGGACCATACCATTGTAAATTTCAGTGATATCGGTCTAAGGATAGTGGAGAAAGAAGTAGTCGTAGGAAGAAATAACCTTGTTCAGAAAGTTTTTCTGATGTATTTTCAGAACTAATGCACCGATTTGAATGAAATTTTGCAAATTAGACTTATGCTACCAGGGTCTGAGTTACTTGCAAATTAGAGAAAATTTTGAGAAGGGCAAACAAAATTATGACGAAAAACCTTTGTTGTGAAAACACGTGCACACAAAATGCTAAGTCCAAAATGATATAAAAATATCGTTTTGGTAAAAAAAAGATCGTTTTACACGATCGTAAAATTTGAGTGGACTACGTTTTCTAAGAAACGCAAATTTTATGTTTGAAGAAAAACGTGCAAGTCTAAAATACTTTCTCATGACCATCTAGGATATCGAAATATATTTTCAAATATGATGTCCTAGAAATAGACTCTTTTACAACGTGGCAATAAAATTTCAGAAAATAATGTTTAAAAAAGGCGCATGTTCTTTGTGATCGCTTGAATGCAAAGAAATAGGCAAATCTTTTAAAACTCTTTGCCATCATAAAAATGGTATTTATGGATGCAAAGATCCCTTTTTCCAAGGAATCAGGATTTTACGATCACGGTGAAAATTGTAAAAAATGCCTGTTATGCATTTGTTCTTACCGCTCGAATAAACGAATCTTTTAAAGTATGTGATGTAAACATATATGGAAAGGATTTGTTTTTCTTACATCTTCACAAAAAATACATATCCCTACCCAAGCCTAGCCATTTAAAGGCTAGAATTTTTATATAAAAAGGCTGAGTTGACGGAAAATTAGTTAGTTGTCAATTACACCGTTAATAGTACTTTTGCCCCCCACCAGTGGTAAGGTATAAGGGAAGATCAAAATAAAAAAGTGAAAAAAGAAGTACCAAAATACAAGTTTCAATAAGTTCAATAAATTACATATTCATACAAAGAATTTTAAAATAAAACGAATAAAATATAGTTTTACTACTAAATCTCAACACCAACGTATCCCATTGTGTATACCACACTTTCCAAAACAAAATACACAACACCTTGATATATTGTTAGTTTTCACAATTTTTCTCTCCTATTTCTACCATAGGGCATCAAAAAATCGGCTATAGGACGATTTTAAATTACTTTATGTTTTTGAATTGAAATTGAGAAAATCAAAATTTTGTAATAAATTATTCGAATCTAAATATATCACGTTCCAAAATAATTACCGGAAATATTTGCTTATTGCGTTTTTATGTAACAACTTAATTTCTTTTCATCTTCATGATTTAACTGTGAAAAGTTCTCTTAAAATTCTTAACCATAAAATCTTAAAATTAAATAAATGAATGGCCTTTTGCATAAATTAAAATCCCACCCAATTTATGGAAATCATATTATTCATTCAGAAACTTTGAGGCCTATAAAAGTTAGTTTGCAAATAGTTTTTCCTAAACAATTTTAAAAATACATTTTCCTAAAGGTATACATAATAAAAGTCTTACATATTCCAGGAAATTAATGTGAGAACTAAATCACCTGCTATGTTTTCTATAGATTTTGAGAACAAATCCAAATACCATCGAATCACAAATAACTACTTATCCGGAAATAAACTTTTATATATTTTGCATTTGAAGTAATTATCGAAACCTCAAAAATCACCTCATTCATGTCCTTATTGGCACCCCATTGTATATAAAGTTTAAAGCGAGATCCGTGCCTGATTTTCCAATGACTATGTAGAACTTTACGATGTAACCGACGGTACCTGCAATTTTAACAGGAACACATATGTTTAACTAATTGAAATTTATGTTTTATTTATTTCTCAACATATGTGGTATCTATGAAATTCGTATTTATTGCAAATATATAAAATTAAAGTCAATTAAAAAGATCGGAAAATATAGTATAAAATAATGATAGAGAAGAGTTGTCAACGCTGAGTTTATTAGTTATTAAAATTATAATAATATTTCTTAATAAAAGGTAATAACAGGTGAATATTTTACTAGAGAATTTTGTATAGAGAAATAAACTATATAATCAGGAATGCTTCAATCTTGAGAGTATTAGAAAACGTATTATTTAATTTCTTTCAATTATATCTTTTAGAATTTGTTTTTCTTCAAAGAAAACAGTTTCAAATATTGCTAATATAATGTGAAAAAATGGCATGGATATTTTAATAGGACTAAACAGGGTTATAAATTCGCCAAATTGTCTGAAAGTTAATTTTAAGATGCTACATTTTTCTCAAAAAGTGTTGCATTCTTTGTTGAAACATTTTTATCTTGAAAAGGAAGTCAAGGATTTAATCAGTTAAAGCTTTCACGGAATATGAGACAAATTAAAATGTTATACTCAAGTTTCATTTCACTCATTCTTATGGAGAATGGAAGAATCTGGCCAAAGCAATGCCATTTAAGGTATAAAAGCCAAGATACCATAGTATAGTATATACAACATATAATACAGGATCTTTGATAAAAGTGTTTCGAAATGAGTGGTCGTTAATACTATATTTGACTACTATAGGAAGCTATTGTCTATTTAGAATCATGAAATTTGGTCAGAACGAATTATTCTATGCTAACCAATTTAATAATCTCTTTAGAAAGAATTTGATCGAAAGTCAATAGTCAGAATTATTGATTTCAAATAGGAAATTGAAATCAATTAATTGTCTGTGCGGTACTTCAATATTTTTTGAATGCTTCTAAAACAGGTAAACCACTGTCCAGGAGGATTTTTCATGAATTTTCTTTTTCCAGTTTTTCCAGTTGAGTACGTGCTTTGAAAGTTGATTGTTCTGGCCAACTGAAGAAGCCCCAACTGAATCTCCAGAGATGAAAACTGGCTTTATCTGAACGCCATTTAATGGATTCATTGAAATTTTTTCGTATATTCTGTTAAAGCTTTATCAACCATCGGCAACAAATATGTAAATTTTCGAAGCATAAAAGTGTTTGTCGTTGTTATGTTTATTTATGTTTTTCTATGCCACAAATTGTGGGCCGAATTATTCATATTCCGAAATTATTTCCAATGTTTTCTTATTTTGATTTATTGATTTGAATTTTCTAATTTTTTCTCATATTTTTGGAAGTTTCTTGATTTCAACAATAATAATATTTTCAGTTTTTGAAAACAAATTGAATTGAATTTATTCGTTTTGTGCTTTAATAATTCGGAGTGATTTTCTTCCTATGAAATAAAGGCTTTATAAATAGAGGAGAAGTAAAGTAAATTGTGAACTATCAAAGTTAGGAATCTAACCTGATACCTTACAAGGTACACTAGTACAAGGTTTATACTGATGGATAGACAAATTTCTACACACTCAAAAATTCGGTGTTTCCACCACACCGAATTAGTGTTGAATGGAATCCATCCGATTTCGGTTTGTATTTACTGGAGTTTTATTATTAAATTATAGGAATTGTAATGCTTTTTCGATACGATTTACTCTCAATTGAATTTCATGATTCCACTCCTGCATTTGTTAATTCGCGAGTAATATTTCGAATATTAATAAAAAGTTTTTCTTACACCCCAAACAAATCGATGAAAACTAGAAAACTAGAGGACAAATTTTCCTTATCAAAACATAGAATAAACACTAACTTAATGAAATCTTTACTAAATTAGAACTCTTCAAACTTTGATGAAATTCTAAGCTCAAAGAAATTTCTGTACTCCCGAGTTATAATCATATTAACGTCATCCACATCAGACGACTATACAAAACTTTTCATGTAACTTAATATGCTTGAAAATATTTTCTGTAATTTAATTAATTACATAAAAATATCATAATAAATTTAAACGAAAGTTTTAGTTGATGAAAATTAGTTAAAATTTTCCTCTTCAAGACGTTATATAAGTAAACATTAATTAATTACTTTAAATATTGTATAATTGGTTATTAAAAACCATATTTTTAAACTAGTAGTTTTCAAAGATTATTTCAAATTTTCTATAATACACTTCTTTGAAAGAAAATTTGTCAAAACTCTATTCAAGGGTTTATAAAAGCGCAATATGACAAATCATTTTTGTAGTTCAAGATTTTCAGAAACATTTTAATTTCCATAATAATCCAAATGATGTCTCAAGTATTATGCGGTCTTTGCAACAAGTTGTCTGGACTACAAGCATATGCATCACTAACGATGTGCTAAGTGAATAAAATCCCAAATAAACTTAGAAAATGTAAATTTACAAATTTTCTTTATAAAAAAAGAAAACCGAATAGGAGAACCGAAATTTTAAATAAATTACCTTTACATAATTTTAGAATTTAGTTCTCTAAAGTCTTATCGAAACAAAGTCTAATCATTTTTCATTATAATCTTTAAAGTTTAATGTCCATTTTCATAAAATATGAATATGTATTTAAGTATTCATATCACAGCAGAGCGTTCCTCTTTTTGCCATCGTCAAAAAAGCCATTTAATCCTTGTAAATATTTTCCAAATAAATATCACACGATATGCATTTTAAAAACATTATAAATCAAAAAAAAGAAAGGAAAATTATAATTTTCTTTGATAAACAAACTTTTGGGAGGGAAAAAACTTTGTGGTTTAAACATTTTGAAAAATTGTTGAACACCTCCGGAAATTATTAAAGGAGTGAAGTAAAAGACTTAAGTTCCTTCGAATGAAAGACCATGTAGATAGTTTATACAGTATACCTAAAATTAAAGTTTACACGATTAGAAATATGGGAGTATTTTTTAAACCTGATTTCATTTACTAGAATTTTGAACCAATATTTATAGGTGTTTTGGTTTAAATAGTTAATACAAATTATTGTCTTTACAATTGAAAGGTTTTGCAATTACAATATGTTGAATAACTGTTGTATTCTTTGAATAATAAGAATTTATAGAAAAAGTCAAATTGAGCAGATTATAAGTACATTGTAGTAGGATCGAGTTTGTTTAGATCTCGTTTTTAGAAACTGATGATGGTTCAAATCCAGATCTCGAGTTCTTAACAATTTTTATTTCTTCTCTTTGCCTTCGGTTTTAAATTAAAACAAACACCAGTTTGAAAAGTAAACCCAAATTTCCATTCATGCATTTAGCCTTGAAATGGAACATCTTGTGTCCATATAAGATACCTAATCTGAACTGAGGTTAATAATTTTCATAACATCTAGAGAACATCATTTGCAAATTAGAATCACCTGTCTACTCTATAAAAATTTCAAGTAATATTAGTTAAGTTTGTCAATATTCAGGTAAATTGATTTATGGCAGCAATGATATTCAATTGTATGCAATTTTATTATTGTTAAAATTTTTTTACTATGCTTATTAATAGAAAACTCTTTATTCCTGTCTCTTTTCACATAAATTTGTCTAATTTTGATATTTCATTTCTATTAGAAATCCTTTCTAGATAGTATGGAAAGGATTACAAGGCTTTGTAACATATTGGAAAGGACTAAAGACTATTTTAAAAGTGTTTTTCTTTTCCGTGGAGACCTTTCTTTGGAAAAATTGAAATTGAATTTAAGTTAGAAACAATTTTTGAAACTGTGTCAATTCAAAAAATTCTCGATTCTTTTTACCTACAGTAAAGTTTTCATTATTATAAGAATGATAATCGATATTTATGCTAAACGTGAATGTTCTAAACATTTTCCTAGCCTATAAAAATCACGTACTATTAATATTGAGAATGAAAAGTCTTTGTTCGATTTTCATTGAGTGTTTTTTCTATTTCGCATTGAGTTTCATAAACTTCTTCTTCTTATTCCTATAGCAGCACATCCCGTGGTTCGGGCCTTGGTCTTGTCATAAACAGACATAATTAATTAAGTATTTTTTTATATACAACAAAATTTCATGTCAAAGCAAGCAAATTTTGCGTGTATTGTCAAACAAAACAAACAAAAACCAACGAATCAATAAAACCTAAATAAAATAGAAAAGTTTATATGAAATTGCCATTTTAAAAGCCTGGAAAATTAAGTTACAAGTCAATTAAATTATCCTAAAATAAGTAATAAAATGAATCGTTAAATTGTTTCAATAAAAAAAGGAAAACAGTTTAATAAAACACCAGAGAAATTGACGCCTTGTCGTCCTTTGATCACAACTATTCTTGAACATTAGAAGTCAGAGACACATTAATGGCTTCAGCGGTTTATTCATCGCCATTTATTTGAATCTATGAAAAAGTTATATCCTTGATTATTTCTTCAGTTCAGTCATAAAATAGTTTTCCTTTTTTACTCCTTTTTAATTTTATTACAGATGTTTTGAATTTGAAATTGATGATTTATGTTCGAGAATAAAAATAATTTTATCGATATTTGTGGAATAATTCAATTTGTTTGCTTTTTTTCGCGATAATAAAATTCTCCATAAAAGTGTCAAATATAGTTTTTATTATGGAACATTAAAATTATAATTCATCACATTAGTTTAAAACCATTATTTTTGGTGAAAAAAGAGTTATAATAGCATTATTTTATGAATGCAATTTAATATAAGAAATTTCGAAATATGAAAAATCTTATTTATATTCATAGAACTGGCGAATATTAAAAATTATTTATGGAGATGTATATATCATGTCCAAGAAGACAAGACAAACAGCTAGAGTATTCTGTTCCATTATGTGACACAAAAAGAAAAAAGTTAACGAGGACATACTAAACTATCCATCCAGTCTATCTTTAGAATTCATGAGATAACAGTTTTCTGGATTCGAATTACAATATACTAAAGCTAGTAAAATGGACGACAAATTGTTATCATCCTCATAAATAAACTTTCATTTGATACGGTGTATCTCTGGAAAATTAGTGTGTTTTCATATAAATTTTCTTGTGTAAGGCTTTTCATGTGATTGTGTTTTTCATAAATTCTAGTTACTTTAAATGGGTTCTAAACGTATGTTTTCACTAATATAAAAACATAAATGAAAAATATTGTCAAATTATATAGCCTTTCTATTCAAAATTAATATTCCATCGTGTTGTGTGACTTCTAACATATACGTACAAGTACTATCTGAATATTACAAATTCCAAAGAATATAGCCATCTGAAAACTTCAGTATCTCGGACTCAATATCTAAGATAGATGGGCGATGTTCACGTAGCAAAATTAATGTTATTCTCATGTATTCACAAAGATGCAAAAAATTCTATATTTAATGGCAAAGTGCTAATTTTCTTATATATATCGGTTATCACGTTCAATATGTTTTGAAAGAGGATGAAGAATAGTAATATCAAATTTCTCGATTTTAAACCTTCTATGGCAAATACTTCTAATCTACTCCCAATGAGAGAGCAGATTGAAAATAATTAGTTCAAATGGAATAAATTTTGATTCTTACTCTATATATATGCTTCAAGGCATTATTAAAGAGCGTAAGTACGAAGTCATGAAATAAATTGCATTTTGATCACCCCAAAAAGAAAATTGCAGTTAATTAATGTTATTCCGGTCCTATTACTTGGATAATAATGTCGAAAAGCAATTATTTTCTGTTGTATTAATCCGAGATATGCATCCCTTATCTACTTTTAAGAATAGGGATGAAAATAGTCTAGTTAGTAATACATCAGGTTACGATTCTGATTAAAATTTCAATAACTATTTTCTATTTTCTTCAAGTGAAGTAAGTTTTCCATTTGTTTTCACCAAACACTTTATATTTTATTTTAAAGAATTAATTTTTGTTTAACAATTTGATACGTTCCATCGATTATGCATGGAATAACTAATCGGTAAGGTAATCTTACCGTTTTCTTAAAAATTTCTCACAGCTTATTTGATTTTCTAAACTTCTTAAATATTTGATCTATGGTTCAATGAATTAAAACAGCATAACTTGCATCCGACTCGTATTCCTATATAAGAAGATTATACGATAGAATAACTTACAAATAGAACACCAAGTCTTTGGTTCAAGTTACTCTGATAGAAAAGTTGTTGCTTGAATTTTAGAATTGCAAATTTTCGTAGTGCAACTATAGTAATATAAAGGAAAATGTATTTTTTTTATGTAGAACTTCCTAAAGACCGTTAAGGTGATTTCGTTTTTTTTCCATTTTCATCAGCTTTCAGGTACTATATATAAGGAAATTTAATGTAGAAATTTTTCTCTGAAAGGACATAATCGGATTAGAATGTTTTTTATATAAATCGAAAAAAATAGATTTTACTCGCCAAGGTAAAACGATATTGAATGACACTTCGCAAATATAAAACACTAATGAAAAAGTAAATTGTATCTTATTGAAATACACTATTTTATGTCTAAAGCTAGTATCAGACTACATGGCAAAGTGCCATGTTTATGGCATATTTTCTGACATTTTTCTACCATGTAGTCTGATTGACACATTTTTCACGTCATGCGAATGGCTCGTGCCATGTTCTACCATATAAAAATGGTCGTATTGCCATGTAGTGTGATATGATTAAAAATTGTGCTACCATGTGAAGAAACGGCATATGGCACTATATGGCAGGAGATTTCCGCATGGCAGGTCGGCAAAAACTAGACTGCCATATAAATACATATGACACAATATTTTTTTACTTATTTTCACACATAATTCGAATTTAAGTTTGTGATAATGTGAATATATTTGCATTTCATTGTGGCGCAGGTAATTATTGCATTAAAACAATAATATTAATATTTATCAAATTTGCCATGTAGTGTGATAGGCTATGTGCCAAATAATTGTATGGCATGAATTTGTGCCATGCAATAGGTGCCATACACATGGCACTTTGTCATGTAGTCTAATACTAGCTTAAGGGGTGTTGGAAAAAAAATTAGGTATTACGAAACAAATTATGAAGCAGGAGTAGTTAACTTTAATATTTCAGTTTTAAAGTTCCTTTTTACTTTCCCGATAAACGAATGTTTTTTAGGAAAATACTGTAATCGTGCGAAAACCTAACTTTTGATCTAGAAGGGCTAGGAAGATGAAAATAAGTGCAAAATCTGTTTCATGGAAAATAATTAGCCCCATGTCCGTCCGTCCGCCCGTCCGTCCGCTTCTTTAAATAGTTAATAAAATCTAAATCGATGGTCGGATTTTCATGAAGTTTTCACCATTTTGGCGTTGCATCAAATGGCAGATGATGTTAGATTCTGGGCGAAAGAATTTTAAAGAAACCACTTTGAAACAAATAAGCCCATAAATTATTAAAATCAATCAATATTATGAAAAATTATTTTAAAATATATCACCTTAACTTTATTATTGCTTTGAAGAAGTTTTCGATATCGCGAAAAGTTTTACAGCGACTAAAAAATTGTCTTGTAAAATTTCTCCAAATTTAATGTTATTGATGAGAAAATTTATCTTATATAATTTGTGTAATAAATAAATTTTCGAAACACAATAAATAAACTTAATTAATAAAAGAATAAATGAATAATAGTTCTATTGTTAAATTGTATTTTTATGCCATAAAAATATTTTTCATTTAGAAGAACCACAAAATAATATTGTATATAAATCATTTTTATATATTAAAAAATATTATATAATTTATTTTGTAGGATCTAATGATACTGACTGGGTTCCAAATTTACTATAATTCAAATTTTGTCGAAAACATTAATGCTAATTCTTATACAATATATTGAAAAAATTCATCTCATGATGAAAAGTGTAATGAATTTTGAATTTTTGTAAGACTAAGTTGGACCGAAAGAGGTCATAAATCGAAGACAAAATCTTTTTTTTTCTTCAAAATTCATAACCAATTTAATTTTTTTCGAAATCACTTCAAATCTATTTTTGAAATGTCATAAGTTTCATATTGTGAAAATTTTGTAATTGCAATGGAAAATGAAAAAAGAGAACATAATAGATAAGAATAATTTGACGCCTTTATAACGACACCAATAAAATGTATTCAATTGAGTATTTCCTTTCAAAATAAATTCGTTTTATGAAGAAAATATTAGAAATATTTTGAATGGCATTTTATTGAGGTAAATTTTAGAAAAACCCTGTATTACATTCCCGTAATTCATTTTTCTAAGAAATTTTTGATATCTCGAGTCCGGTTGCTACTAATTAAAATTCGGAGAACAATTGAACAATTTCACAAAACCAACTAACAGTGAATTCATTTCGATTACCATTTCGAGTAAAACGAATTTCAGAACAAAATTTTCGTTTTTCATTTCGATTGAATTTCAGAACACCGATTTTCATTTTCACCATTCCATTTCACAAAAAGTGAAATGCAAAACATGGGTGAAAGTTAGGGTATAATGATGAATTCATTCGCTTATGTCCAGCAAAATTATAGGTGGTTTAACATACCAGCAAATTTTTCTCATTCGAAATTTATTAATTAGTAACCGGAAATCATTACTGCAAAGACTTTTGTTTATATTTTATGATTTTTCTTACGACTTACTCATTTGAAATTGTGAAATATCAAATCTTCAAAATTGTTCAATACTTAAAAATTGTTGTTAATTTAAAATTTGAAAGTCACACTATTTACATTTTCAAAAAGAATTACAAAACACAAATCTATTAAAATATATTTATTATCTAAGATAAACCCACCTGAATATAGTGGCAGAAAGTAAGCCACAAAATTCTGCCAAAATATGTTGAAAGTCTAAAAGTTACGAAAAGCTTAACAAGAGATCATATTTTATGGTTAAAAGGAGAGCCTGTGTTGAGGGAGTTGTCTTTAAACTGTCGCATTTTCTATATTTTAATAAGCAAGGTCGCAAAGATCTCATTAGGATATATTTTGAGAATTTCCATTCATATTCTTTCAAAGTCTTTAAAGGGAGGATGAGAGCTTTAAGCTTTATACTTCATAGTTCGGAATGGAAAATAAGTTTACACATATATTTATGAAAATAAATTAAAAAAACATCAACACATAAAATATATATAATTTAAAGAAAATCTTAAATGATGTAAATTTTGGAATTCAAACAGTATCTTGTCAACTTCTCATGTTTTTGTGGATGCATGATAAAGCTGATTCGGACATCTCGTATAGACCAATAACCGTTTTGGAGTAGAATTTGTCCCTTTTTTATATAAAAATCGATTAAACTATCTTGTATTACAAATTGGTGCCAAGTCAAGCAGTGACAAAAAATGAAATTCTATAAAATATTCTCAATAAATTGAGCAAAAATAATTTAATATTTGAATTTTAAAATTCCACGTTTTTTTCATTGCACTTCCAGAATAAATTTTTCTTGTATTTTTACTGTATGATAAGTTTTCACTGAGAAATTTTTCTATTAAACAAGCAATCCTTTAAAATTCCAACATTTTATTTCGAGTATTTTGACTAGTTGAATAGTTTTTTTTTCTTTTCCGAATTAATTAAATTGTATTGAAATTATGAAACGAACAAATTTTCCGGGACCATCATCATCATCAAGAGCGGGTTTAAATCAAAAATCTCAACAACTTGATAACAAAAACCAAAAAGAACAAAATGAATATTTTCAAACGAACGCATTGCTTATTTCAGGACTTCTTCCTTTAATATCAAAAGCTGGTATGTGATTTCTAGAAGGTACAAGTTTATGTTTAATTAGAAAACGCAATTAAAAAATTGTATATTGGGAATATTTTCGAAATTATCATTTTATTATTGGTTTTTGACATTTAAATAGCCAAGGTAATTTCCTACGAAGTAAATTCTTTAAAAAAATGTTTTCTAATTGTAGCGTAAACGTACCTTTGGTAGTATTTATGGTAACATTTATATTTAACTCTTTCACATTGGGACATCTTTGTTTATGGAGTTCAACTTAGGTGACACGACTAAAACGGAGAAAGACGTCCGAATGTTGAAAGAATGAAGATAAATAATAACTTTAATTTTTTTTATTGAAGAACGTGAAGCAGCTCGTAGATGGTTGAAGAGATTATATACCATGAATGGATCTGAACGAGACCGAGCTATCAGAAATGATTATGTCTGGTTTATGTTGGTCCAATTAGAAAATGGCACCATAACTTTACCGTTTATAAAACCTCCGCCGGAAGGTCGTCTTAAGCCAGTCTCGAATTCAGTTGTATGTTCGAATATTTATTTATATTTATATGTATAATAATATTTTTTGTTGATTTATTTATTTTTATTTATTTCCAAAAACAAAAATAAAAATATAGAATAAAGAACTATATGAAAAAATTTTGGAGGCCGCCAATAAAAAAGCACCTTATTTAGATAATTTATCTGAATCTAAAGAAATCGTTGGTGATAAAAATAAGAAAAAATCTTTATTAATGAAACCATCAGAGTTTCAAGAAAATCAGCCGACACCACGTTATGGATTTTTTGTGTATGGAAGTTGCTTTAGTAATCAAAATGATTAAAAAACGGATTTATTTGAAGTTCCTTATGTAAATCATTGTTTATTCACAGAATTTTATTTTGTACTAATAAAATTTGTTATAATCAATCATTTTGGACTATTTGTAAATGTATGAAATCTATTTTAAATTCCGCTTTCAAGGATTCTTTTTGTTTTTACATTGGGAAGTCTTCCTTCACTTTCCAAACTGTGAAAGTCTCGTAAATAGGATTATGAAAGACTTCTAAACTCAGGAAATTACTATTAAAAAGTTTTTGATTTCATTATAAAGTTTCATAAAAATATTAATAGTACAAATCTACAAAAGGTACTATAAGAGTTATTATACGAAGGCTACTAGTTAACGATATCATCTTTCATCTATCCGTGAAGCAACAATATTTAATATTGCAAACATTTTAAAATATTTTTCATATTAATTACCTTTTGTGAAATAAAAAATAAACTTTATGCACTAAGGAAAAGTATAAAGAATTGAATAGAAAAAATCTACTCAAGCGTCACTGTCAAACGAGCTTTTAATATTTTTCACTCAAAAATGCAATTATTCCAACGTTTAACTTGTATAGTACTATTTTATACTATATACAATGATATCATACCATTTTATTCGGATATGAAAGAGTACGAGGAAAATTAGATTACGTGTCATATTTACAAAAAGCTCCTAAAATGTTGCACTTTCAACAGTATTTCATGTCATTTAGATGTTTTGAAAATCGTATGAGATTCAAAATGATTTAATATGGTTCAGGAACTCAAAGTAATTAAGTTAATTATAAAATGTCATGAGGCAAGTTTCTATAGTTTATTTACATACAATCCTTTAATTAAGTTATATGTAGAGGAACTTAATTTATATGTTGGATGTGGATTTCATTCAAATAGTTTGCAATTTATAAGATTAATAAGTTTTTAGACTGTGAGAAGCTAATGTGTTTTCATAAGTAGATGAATTGAAATACTCGCGTATATCATATTTAAATATGTTCCAAAAACAAAATTGATTTGATTGTTACACAAAATTCATATCAAAATAATAAATAAAAGGAAGACTTTGCACTTTATTTGGAATTAATCCAAAAAAAAGGAATAAAAAGATTAATAACAGAAGCAACATCAGTCAGAATAAAAACAATGCTTTTTTTTGGCAAAGTTCAATTCAAATCCTTTCCAAATTTATCCTTTTCTACCCGATAGTATATGGCTAATATTTTTGAAAGATATGCGTCTAGTCCTATACATTATACTAGTTTTGCCGGCAGTAATGGTTGAAGATTTACTTTGAATGCCGAAGCAATAAACGGCATAAGCTTACTGAATTACATCAACCCAATCTATATAATAGTCTTTCTAATTCATTCATCCGCCAACAATCTCACCATTATACGTAGTGTGTGTACGAATATTTTTGTTCTTGTTCTGGCGATAATAAAGTGTAGTTATATGGCGCCAGACGGCTTTATTAGAAAAAGCCTCAAAGGCAATACGATATTGGGCTGACAGTTTAACATTGGGTTGAAATTTTGTTTCGATATTTATCTAGTTGCAATTGTTTTCCAGAAATATACTAAACCGAATCATTAGTACCTATATTTCATAACATAACTGTCAACTAACATTCCGGGTTTTACTATGTAGTTAAACACTTTGAAGTTGGAGTTGTAACAGATTAAATAAATTTCTATGTTTGGAATTTAATTCAAAAAGCTATCAAGTTTTAATTGGTTATCTAAAATTATGAAAGATTTTGAAGGATTACACCAAAAATTGAAATTTTTTTTAAGATTCATAAATAAATCATCTTGAAAATTAGTTATTAAATTTTCTGAAAACTAATTATAAAAACGCGCCCGGATTTCTTATTATTTCCTTGTTAAAATTGTTGAGGAATTATACCTTCGTGATGGACTCCAGCCAGTTTGCACCTTTTATACGAAAGCTTTAATTTATAGAAATAAATAAGTTGTTCTGTGTACTCTTGGTGATGATGATGATAATTCTAACAACTCAATTTACATGTGCGTGCTCCTGTTTTGTGGCTATATAGACTATCGCTTGTACACTTCAATTATAGTTTCGATTCTATTCATGTTGAGTACTCTGCATTTTGTATCATGATTTAAATTATGCAAATCTGATGAACACGCATTTGAATTTCGGCGTAATAATGTTTTAACTGCATTCTACACCTCAGTTATTCCTTTGATTTAAATCCTTTATTAGTCGATTTCTGGTCGAATGCATTTAATTTTAGTGCCATATGGTTCATTACTTTTAAATGAGTTTAAATTTATCAAAGTAATTTTTACAACCATTTAAAATTATTCATAAAAATATATTTGTTGCCAAACATATGTCAGGTCAGGATAAGTATAGAATAAATATAAGAAGAAGCACGAATACGAATTCCTTCAGGTCCTCATATTTCAAGTTGGGTGCAACAATTCAAACTGTTAACAGCATGCTATTAATTGATTCTCCAGTCTTGTAGGAAACAATCTAATTAAAACTGGAATTGTTTACAAAAAAAAAACGTTAATAAGTGGGAGTTGGAAGTAATTGTTGTTGTTGGTTATGAAACCCATTTACTTATCCTTTTATTTTAGTGGTAAGAAATTATTTTCTATTTTGATGTCTTCACAATATAAATGAATATAAATATGTGTTATCATCGTTTCCCATTGTTTATTCTACAAATCAGCAACTATATTTAAAGTGTTCCAGCATGAATGCAAATTAGTAAAAGCTTTTTCTATAGGAAATTTGTTTTCAAGAAGAAAAACAACATTGTGTTTTGCTTATTTATGAGCGTAAAAAAAGGAATGCACTTTAACTCCCAAATGGCTCTGAATATAATGAATTTTTTCGCTGTTTATATTTACTTAAAGATATAACAACTTTTACCACAAATTTTATATATTAAAATTAAATTAATATTTTTTGGAATTTTTCAAAAATATTCTTCTAACTTTTTTAATGGAAAACTTCTTATTTTCTTTTAAAATCCTTGGCTACAGATTTAAACAACTATTTCTTTTTTTTTTTAAATCAATTTTTCAAAGGATTAAATAAAATTTGACCATTTTAAAAGGATTCCGTTCATGTTTTCGACTCCGAAAAAAAACAATTTTATACAAAAAATAAAATAAATATTTCGGATTCAATTCGTGACGATTCTTATGGAGACTTTAGTATATACTATATAAAATCCAAATCTTTTATTTTTACCACCAAAAAAACCAAAAAATTGGGTATTCATTAATTTTTAAAGAAGCTTTAATTCAACTAAGGAAATTTTGTTGTTTTCTCCCAGTTTTTAGGCCCTAAAATCATGATCTTGAATATATTTTCAATATAAAAATTATTTTAACCTAAATTCCATGAATCTGTAACAAACAGATGCTGTAAACACTTCTCAGAAATGTGTTTTCCGTCTATACTTATTTATTTCTGCATTATTTTGTATCTGAAAACTGTAACCGACAATATATATGAATTTTTCATTTTTTTTGCTCTTCATCTTGCCAACATCGATCGCTATATTTAACCCTGGGGATGTATTATGGCAAATGTATTCTTTAGAGCTCATTCCATATTCGTTATATTGTATATCATAATATCCAGTGGGATATTTTCCTAATGTGATCCACATCTACACCCTTCAACATAGAAATCCAAGTTAAGCTTTATTTATTATACCACACATACACACACACTCAAAGACTACATTCATCTAAGATCTTTTCATCTCCTTTACTTAGATTTGGTTGTATCTGCAGAGGATAGAATCTGACTTAGGTTTTCTATTTGGAACTTTTTTCTTTGGGATTTAATCTTTCTTATAAACAAATTTGTTAAATATTTTGGAAGCATTAATTAAAGAGTATTTAAATTTATGGTTTGGCAAATATTGAGAGATATACCTGAAGAGGGAAGAAATTATAGGAACTTGTTCTTACATAATATATTCAAAAAAAGGGAAACTAATCATATTATATCAATTATTAACACTTCTATAGTTTCATATCATACCTTTAGGAAGTTGGTTAGTACATAAATGAAACTTTTTCCACCATATTCAAATTTCAATGATAATTGATTTTCCCAAGAATATTTTCCATTGATTTTAACAAAAAAGAGAGCAAAAAAACACTGTATGAACATTTTTCTCTTTCAACTTTTGATTTTGCTAGGAAATTTTTTTTGCGAACTTAAAAATGTTTGGAAAATTTTAAGATTTTCTTTCCACACTTAACAATTTCCAGATGAAGAAATTTATGAAAATTTTTCATAAAATAAAAATATATGACAGTCAGGAAAATCGTTTGATGAAGAAAAAAACATAAATCGTAGATTTCAAAAGAATGAAAATAAAATCAAGTATCCTAAGGTACCAATGATGGTACTGGTTTCTGTTAAGTAAGGTTTTTCCCGAAGCCATATTGTAGAAGTTCATATTCGTAGAAATTTTTACCAAAAAGGAAATTCAAATCCTATTAAGGCAAGCGTTGGGCATAAATATACAAAAAAAAAATTTCTTTTATTATCCAATTGAAGAAATATGCAAATTTCTCTTGGGAACTAATTTTGTCAATTCTTCAAAAAAATTGAGAAGGAACACTGAACCAAATTCGATTTTAAAAATGAAGCTTCTTTAATGTCATGACATTATACATACATGTAACTTATATAAATTATAAAATTAAAAATCCATTTGGATTGAACATGCCCTTTTACTTTATTTCTATGTTTCAAAAAAAAAAGAAAACATGAATCTCATATGCATGACATGTAAATCCCTTAGACGTATATAATCCCTTTTATATGAACTCGATTGGATATTATTCCACATCATTCAAAAAATTGTCTTTAAAGTCCATTGGGAATTATCAATAATGAAAAATAAGAGGGTGTTTCGAACAAGACTCATCCATTATAGACTTTAATTACAATATATTCTTTGCTTAATAATAAAAGTACGTGTAATCAAAGATATTAGTTTTCTTTAAGAACATTTCAATTAAATTATTAGCAACATTTTCAATTAATGACATAATCTGGTGAATTGGATAAATATCCATTAATTATATTTAATAGATAAGGTGATGAAAAAATTAGATTTTATACACTTAAAATGTTTTCTGCTAATTTTTACATTATGTAATTTGTAGGTCGATCATTTTATATCCAGTTCCGAGTGGAGAAAAGGTGGCTTTTTCTTCAGCAAACTGCTAAAGATACTACTATTTTGTTTCTCTAGAAATTTAATCTTCTGTTGAGATTTCGTTATAACTGTGGTCCATCTCTTTTGTAAAACTTCAATGTAACAATAGTTACATTTCTTGTTGAAGAAACAACTCGTTTTACTACAATGTCGTCCTTCAGAAAACATTCTTTAGAATTGAAAATATTGAACGAAATATATCCTTTCATTTTTGTGCAAGATTTTTATGAATAGATTTTCTGCCAATAAATATCTTGACACGTTCTTCAACCATGAACGAAAGTAGCAATAATGTTGCTATTGTTTCTTTTCAAAACACTTGAAAATAAAGTCAAATGATAGACATAGATGTAAGAAAGTCACTTGAAATCTTCAAACGAATCCATATAGAAGACAATTGGATCAAAATTTTGAAGAACTTTAGACCATGAAATCAACTTCTTAACCGATTGTCAAGAAAAAGTTAGAACAATTTCAATGAAAGGATTTTTCGTTGAATTTATATTATTCGATGGCAAAAAAATGCTATTTGCAAAGTTTCTTCTAACCTTAAAGGTATTCTAAATTTAAAAATCCTTTAACAAATTAGTTAAATTATATAAAGAAATTTATATTAAACTTTTAGAGCTCAGACACATATGCTTTGATGAATTTCTGTCTGTACTGGGCATTGTAACAAAATGCCAAAACTGTTACCACATAATACTCGACTTGATTTCAGTGAACAAAACCGTATAATGGACATTCGAAAATTTCATTTAAAAATCAACTAAAATATCTGCTTGTTTTTTTTTAATAATATTTTTTGAATGTAATAAAAAATGGGCAGAAAAATAATTTAAAAATTCAATTAAATGCCAGAGTATTCAATTAAAAGTTCGAAAAAGCGCCCAGAATCATTGTAAACACAGCAATATAAAAAATAAATTAACTCGAATTCATTCGAGCGGGATATAGAAATTGAGCTGGGATATTTTATTTGAGTCCAATTTTTATATGAAAATGAAAAAAAGGATTAAACTCTGCATGATTTTCTTCATACCCACATGTGACCACCAACTCTTTCATTTTATACTGCAATCTTTTTGTGCAATTAAAATTTGCCATTTGCCTGCTGTTCTCGCGAAAAAATTTTTTTTTTTGGATTTTTCCAGCAGTATGTTTCACTTGTGAAAACAATTAAAATTAAAGGACAATATTTTGTTCACTAAATTGGCAAACTACGAAAAAAATATGTTGCAAAATATAAAATTGGCTGAAATTCAAAAGGTCTTATAATAGAAACTATTGCAGGACTGAAATCATAGTGAATGTCATCGTATTGTAGTGATTTTGTATTAGAATGTAGAATAATTAATTAACGTAATTGTAATAATATTTGGCCAATTAATTTGATAAATTATTTAAAGCTAAAAATTCAATAACTCCTTTTAGATATTTCATAAGAATTTTGAACAATGATTTCCCATTTGCCTTTGTAAAACTGACACAACTACTTTCATTAATAAGGAAGGAAAAGAACCGGAAAATCTCTTTTCAAATAGTGTTGACTTCCTTATTATGGAAAACTATGCACTTTGCATATTCTACAATATTTACTCAGAAATTACGAAAACAAAAGTGCAGGAAAAATATTAACTTAAATAGAAGCAATTTCCCTTTAATTTTTTTTAATAGATACACAAGTACATCGGTTTAAAATGTGTCCTTTTTATTTCTTAATTCATTTTCTTCATTTCTAAACCTTCATCCATTTTCTCTTGACTTCCTATTATCATATATTGGTATTTAGAAAGTCATTTCTTATATTTACTTTTTATGCGTAGTCATTCTTTTGAAAGTTTCCTTTTAACTCATTCAGTAGAAATTGATTTTTCTCGTAATGGATTTGTCAAAGATCAAGCTAGTCTTGATATCAATTTGCAATTATAATAGACTTCCCATATAGACTTTCTTAAGTACCAATAATAAAAAGAAACATATATTCTTACTCAGTTCTTTTACAATATTGATTGAAACTTATATCACTTTAACTTTTAGTTTTCCTACGGGATATGAAAACTTTTCTTTTGAAAAAAATCGAAGAGCTTTATTGTAGACTTTTCTTAAAAATTATTTACATATATTAACTCATAAATTTTTATGGAATAATGCCAAACATTATTAAAATTTAAACTATAAGAAACTTTCCGATAAGAATGAATATGTTTGCATTAATTTTATATAAAAGGATTATAATTTTTTTAAGTATTATCAAGTTTTAGTCGCAGACTTCGAGTTTGAAATTAGAAGCCAAAAAAAATGCATGAAACTCTGAAACATGTAAGTATAAGAAACAGTTAAAGGGACTAAAGGAATAGAATTCCAGTATATTTATTATCTTCATTAAATCTGAAATTATTCCGAAAATATCCAAAATTCTCTAAAAAATTTTTCCAAAATGTTATTAGCCACAAAATTGAAGCCAACGAATCTAGAGAGTCATTATAATGGGATTTGCATACACTCAACGAAAATTTTCAGCACAAATAAGCTGTAATATAAATTTAATTTAATCTTCCAAAAGCACATACGATTTCTGATAATAGAATAATCATAATATTTAGTATACTTCTAAGTATATGTCTTTAAAAAACAATTTCTTAAAAATTTCCATTTTTATTTGCACAAACTGTGAAAATTGCAGTTAAGAATTTTCTTCTTCAGGAAGAATGCAATGTACTGCAAGATTTCCTGGGAAAATGTTATTAAAAAAAACTGTTTGTGATAAATATGATAATTCCAATGCAACTCTTGCAACAGGTGGATTTGGGAAATTGTCAGAGGAAGAAATTAAAAACAAATACGTTGACCCGGAAAGTAGATAAAATATTTAAATTTCTAAATGTTTCTTTTCAAGTGAAATGAAGGCAAATTTACATTTAAATAAGATCATTTAAATTCAATTTTGTGAAATAGGAAACATAATGAAAATCCTGTAGAGTAAAATGTTTCATGTGCTGATTTTCGATTAATGTTTTACCTGAATGAAAAAAAAATGTTAATAAAAATTATTAAAAGGATCAAAATATATATTAAAAAATTTTCCACATCATAGAATACATAATATATAAGGGTTCTGAAACCCCCTTTTAAAATAAGTCTATTACTAATAATAATTACATTTCATTTTCCAATAAAATATAAATTTTAGTTAGTTCCTTAGAAAGGGATCTTTCTCTTGATATTCATATCTTAATTTAACATTTGAAGGCTTTCCTTAATTCACTAATTAAAATAATTATTAAAGGTCGAAAACCATATGCAATATAAAATGAAATATAGGTACCTAGCAGATCTATCTAAATTCTCATCTTTCCATTTATAGACCTATAACACTAAAAATGACATAATTTAAACACTGTCATTTAATCAAACTCTCATCTAAAATGTATGAATCCTTCGATTATGATTTTATGATGAAAAGTTATTATATATACACTTTCAGATAGATGAATAAATTGGATATATGTGTGTACGACAAATATGAAACTTCAAAGAGAATAGAAATTGAGTTTTGGGCACTGAATATCTACCATGGAAACATGAAGAACTTTTGCCATCATTAAAATTTTCATGACATATCTTTATTACTTTATATGTGGCATATATAGGATACCAAGGACGATGGAAAACTAGATGTTGGAGAGTTAAAAATTATTTACATTTATCATATTTATTCAGTGACTTAAGAACTGGATGGTATCATGAGAGATACGTTAACTCCATGCATTCCTTGGGGTTTTCGGCGGCCAAAAATTTATCAGTGAATTTTATTTATATTATTTCATTGGCAAGTATAAGTTGGAAAACTGTTAAAGCGCATATTAAAATTGTAAACCAGAAAGAAAATATGCTGGGCTATACAGATTCAAGACTACATCATAATTATATTGTTATCCTATATTTATCCTCGATTTAAAATTATTTACATCCTAATTAACTATGAAGGATACATATCAGAATAAGTGAGTGCAGAAATGGGATGGAAACATTTTTAAATTTCATCATTTTCAAAGTACACCCAACTCTTCTATAAAACGGTTACCTACAGCACAGTTTCGATCTAACACGGAACAAGAATCAAGAAAAATTGCGACAACCCTTGTTCCCATTTTCTTCTTCAGTAGAAACCTATTTAGCGTGTTATACGAGGGTTGGGTATACTTTACTGAAAAAGTTTTAAAAGAAACATTTGTAATGAAAAATTTCTTAGTCAATAAATATGGAAATGCCATTTCATATCATTTACTTACGACGTCAATTATGTTATTACAACATCGCTTTTTTATCGATAGAAGAAATTATGCAGTCGTTTTGGCAAATTGAACACTATAAGGCTGCTCTCTCAAAATTCTCTGTTGAAGACCAAGCTTGTGAGGATCACTATGTTCAAACGCATACTAGAAATAATTGTGGCCGATATGTTGTGAAATTGCCTTTTAAAAGGTCACCAGCTATACTTGGAACGTCGTTGGAAGTAGCACAGAAACGATTTTTTAACTTAGAAAAGAAATTCGATAAAAATAGATCCTTGCAAAGGGATTATTCTGCATTTCTTCATGAATATTTAGCAATGCAGCATATGGAGGAAGTTCCTGAAACTATGGTTAAATTAATTCAACATAAGTACTTCCTACCTCATCATCCGGTCATTAATGAAAATAGCTCATCCACCAAACTTCGTGTTGTGTTTGATGGTTCATCAAAATCTAGTACTGGTTTTTCAATTAATGATTGTTTACTGGTCCATTCAAAATGATATTTTTACGATTTTGTTCCGATTTCGACTACATCGGTATGTTTTAACTGCTGATATTGTCAAAATGTACCGACAATTCAACGTTGCTGCTGATGATAGTAATTTTCAATTTATTTTGTGGAGAAACTCCACATGTGAGGACGTGAAATTCTATCGATTACGAACCGTAACATACGGCACTGCTTCTGCTTCATTTTTGGCTATCAGAAGCTTGGTACAATTAGCCATTGATGAACAACATAAACATCCAGTTGCTTCAAAAATTGTTCAGAGGGATTTCTATGTAGACAATCTTATGACAGGAGCAGATACTATAGAAGAATTGGTACAAATTAAATCGGAAGTATCATTATTGCTTCAAAAGGGCTACCTTCCACTCAGAAAATGGTGTTCCAATTCAGAAAAGGTCATTGCTAACGTAGCACAAGAAGATAGAGAAAAGTATATGGAAATGGATTGTAACGCTGTAGTCAAAACATTAGGTATGATATGGAATCCTAAATCAG
Source organism: Xylophagus ater (assembly GCA_963422695.1). NCBI lineage: Eukaryota > Metazoa > Arthropoda > Insecta > Diptera > Xylophagidae > Xylophagus > Xylophagus ater. The sequence goes on along the minus strand of OY730486.1, from coordinate 5,189,342 downwards.
ATGCTTTTCTTTATTCTTATTTAGATAATAGCAAAACAGATAGAGTCACAAAGCGAAATGTTCTGTCTCAAATTGGAGAATTTTTCGATCCACTTGGACTAATAAGTCCACTAGTTTTATCAGCAAAAATATTCTTGCAACAGTTGTGGAAATTTAAATTACATTGGGATGAAAGTTTGCCTCAACAATTATCAACTTATTGGAATTCATTTGTAACTGATTTGCATTTCTTAAGGGAGGTGGTCATTAAAAGGTATGTTACTGAGTCGCAAGCGGTTTCAACTGAAATTCATGCTTTCTGTGATGCAAGTGAGAAGGCATACGGAGCATGCATTTATTTGCGTACTATTGGTGTTAATGGAAAGGTTATGGTTTCGTTGCTTTGCGCAAAATCGAGAGTAGCACCACTGCGGATAATATCATTACCTCGTCTTGAACCCTGTGGCGCACTACTATTAGCAGAGTTATTGCATCGCGTCACTGCTATTTTTGAAGGCAAAGAACTGAAAGTATGTTGCTGGGCAGATTCAACAATAGTTCTTTCTTGGTTAAGCTCTGAGTCATACTTGTTTAAATCATTCGTAGCCAATAGGACCACAAAAATTCAAGAATTAAAATCAGATTGTAAATGGAATCACGTGCCCACAGATCAGAATCCGGCTGATATTGTTTCTCGTGGAGCAACTGCTAAAGAATTATCAAGTTCATCGCTATGGTTTTCTGGTCCAGCCTTCCTTCACTTATCAGAAAATTCTTGGCCGGCATCATATATAAATCCAATTCAAGATTTGCCGGAAATGAAATCACAACTGTTTTCGTGTTTGGCCTCATCAAACAAAATAGATTTAATCGCAATTAACAAATTTGTTAACTCTTATTTTCGTATACTGCTAGTATTTGCTATTGTTCGCAGATTTATTCAACATAAAATAGAAAGAAATTCTGGACCTATATCGACAATCGAACTCGACCTCGCTCTGAAATCTATCGTTAGAAATTTACAAATGGTGTATTTTGCAAAGGACTATTCAAAACTACAAGCAGATCAACAAATTCCTCGTGACAGTCGACTTGCCAACTTAAATCCCTTTTTAGATACTGATGGATTAATTCGAGTTGGCGGCCGGATCAAATATTCAAAACTTAATTATGACGCCAAACATCAGATGGTGCTTCCTCAGAAGCACCCATTCGTCTACGCTCTCATTTCACACCATCACATAAAGTATCATCATTGTGCATGTCAAACTTTACTTAACATTCTGAGACAACGATTCTGGATTTTATCAGGAAGATACGCAATCAACAAGATTATAAGAAAGTGTCTTATTTGTATACGAACACGTCCAATTCTACAGTTTCAAATAATGGGAAACTTGCCACCTGATCGAGTTATTCCAAATGATGGATTCTTAATATTTTTTAAGAATTTCTTATTATCGAAAATTTGTAGAAAAAAAAAGGAATTTTGTCTTGAACCCTTTTATTGAAACAAAACTATTACAACGAATGAATTTTTATACAAAAGAAAACATATTTTGAAAAGAAGACAAACTAGATCAAAAAAAAGAAAGAAATAAAAATGATTGTTACAGTAGTAAAATTTACATGAATAAAATAATTAAATAGTATGCCAAGTTCTTAACAGATCCTGAAGATTTTCGAAAGACGAAGTTAAGTAAATATTTTGGTATTTACCTGTTTCCATATATATATAACATATATAGGCTTAAAACGCTTATTCTAATATTCAATTTATCATTCAGAAAAGTCGTTTCAAATAATTTTTCATTTGAATTTTGAAAAGAAAATTTTTGAATCCTTCTTTACTTAAATATAAAATAATTTAATTGAAAAGGTTGAAATATAAATCAAAATATTATAAAATATTGAAAGGAAAAAGAATCCAATTTTGAAAATATAAAATCCCTAAAATTTACTTATATATCCGTATTTGTTTATCGCACAACATTTCTGTGGTGCTTTATTTCGCGGGATATATTTTCGTTTTGAGGGAAAAAAACTCCATTCTTCCGCATAGATACTTTTTATTTAGATCAAAAAGTCCTCAGGGCTTGATTTCATAAAAGGGATGTTAATTCCATTTTTGTCAGAAAAATTGTTGTTGCAATGTTGCCTAGGTCGATTTGTATTTTTATGTTTTTTTTCGCAGTACATAGTTCATTTCATAGGGTTTAAATGGAAATTACCCTTATCTTTTTCAGACAAAAAGGGAAAAATGCCACTGCATTTATTCGGGACTATTTTAATAAGATAAAAAGGATATTATTTCAAAATTATATATTTTTTTTTACTACACTTTAGAGACCTAAGCGTATGTGTTTGGTACACATTTTTTCTTCCTTTTTTGGGATAGAATTGTTCGGTGAATAAATTTTAAGTTTACTTCGATAGAAAATTCTTATATATATATTTTGTGATCGAAAATGAATTTCTGTAGAATTAACTTTTATTCCATTTCATTAAAAGTTGAACTTTCTTATGGCAAAAAAGTGATAGTTTGCTAAAATTTGAAAAATAAAGTCTCCATAAAGGACGAGAGACTTTTTATGCAAATAATTTTTCTTAAATAATAAGAACACTTTACAAAAATTAGATGCTTGTTAGGAAAAGTTTCGATTACTAAATTTTAATGTTTTTAGTGTATACTTAAATGGATTTCAAACTACTATATAAAAATTAGTAATAATTAAAAAATAATATTTTCCATTATGTTCAATTTATAGCCCATGTTAAGGTAATTTTTAAAAGTTAGGATTTTGTTTGCAAGAACCATTTCTTTTGAAGAATAATGAATAAAATCTTTGAGTTAATTAGTTGAAAGTTAAGTTACACAAAAACCCAATTTTCCTTACAAAATTTAGGCGTCATTAATCAATAAGGGTAAACTATCACATTAAACAAAAAAATAATTAAATATCTTACGATTCAGAGATTATGTTTTTGTTAATACTAAATTAATATCCAAGAATAATTTCTTCATTTAACTTTCTTCATATGAAACTAATCCTCAGACATATCACATTCACAAGTTTTAGAAGTCTTTTCAAAGATTTTCTAATATCCTATGTTAATTATCTCCAAGGCAAATATAAATTCCATTAACTTTTTTGTTTTTGTTATTGTTCATTTAAGAAGAAGTTAAATATTTACCAAAGCATTAGACCTGAAACTGATATATGGTAGATAAACGATAGTGTGTGTCATAAAATTGTTGTATTATACAAAAACCACAAGAAAAACGTTTTTTTTTCATATTAAAATTTATACAATCCTATACCAAATGACTATGATCTACACTTTAAACAGAACCATTTATTTCAGTGCGGAAAAGGAACTTAATTAGACCAGAATTTCTTCAGTTCAATTCCCATGAAATTATATTTCATCGGTTTGTTACAATTGTCTGCAATTGAATTTATGGATTATTGCTCATCGAATTATAAAAATAAACCCAGAAATATATTAATTTGTAGCATAAAATGGTTTATTCTACATCATCCTATTCTGTTATTTTTAATTAAGAAATTTTATTAATATCGCCGTTTAATGGAGTTAAAAACTAAATTAAATTAGAAGAATATGTATATGTATCTTTTAGTGATTTGTTCTGAATTCGAATGTAGTAAATATGATTTTGATATTCTAATTGAATCCAAAATTGTTTAAAAGAGGAAATTAGTTAATACCGAAAGCTTCTGTTGCTGAAATATCAACAAAAAATCGATGTGGTTTCTAATAAATCAGATTTATAATTATTGCATTCTGAAGAATTAAAATCGTTATTGACATCTTCTAGTGGACATTCTAAATTAAAATCCATATGTTTTTTTAAAAACACCTCTTTTCAAAAGATTTCATAAGGAAATTCCTTAAAATTTCACTTCAAATAGAAGCATATACCATTTAGCTATCCTGAGATATTTTCGGTATAAAAAACCTTTGGGCATCTGCCATTGGAAATAACATGGGTTTCGGTGTAAATGTAGAACTTCACTGTCAACTTGGGCAGGCATTTTGAGGTTTTGTTTTGCGTTCATGTTTAAACACAAAAAGTGTCTGGAACAGATTTTCAGAAAATTTCTATTTAGACTGTGTGAGATAAATATTTTGAAATGAAAATATACTTTAAAATTCATTTCAATTAGTAGTCTTTTCTGTTGAAATAACTTAAACTTTTCATTTATTCACGTGTGGTAAATTTTTTTAAATTTATTTATGTTAGATAATAATTACATAATAAAACATGATGAATGTTCTCCCAAATGGATTTTCAATAAAATTTCATAAGAAGACTATTGAACGAACCATATTCATGTAAACCGTAATAACCTATGACCACTATTTCATTTTAAATTATACCTCATTGTTGTGGTGTCTCTTATAATATCCGAGAAACGAGCAAGGGTAACCTTATAGAAACGGAAACATACTTTGTATGGAACTTCTTCAAAGTTTAAGTTAACAATATCAATGTGAAAGCATCTACAAGAAGACAAAGTACCATAATAAAGAGCATCCATTAAACTTGTCGGTAGAAAGAATACTTCTTCTTTTAGTCTTATGCAATTTAATATCATGTTTTTTTCATACAATCTAAAAGGATTTATTTCCCTAATATCATGTATTGTAAAAGTGTAATTTAATCCAATGGAAGATGTTTCTTGATACTATTTTTCTGGATGCAGGTTTTGCGATTATATTGAATCGATTTTTTCTAAAACGAATAAATTTTCATAATATTTACGTTAAATATACACAATTTGAAGAGAATCTTATTGTTAACCAAACTATTTGAATCGTTCTTATTGGAAGACCAAAAACCCGATTGTTTGTATACATTTTGGTAACAAAAAACCGCATTTAAGAAACTTCGATTTATATTATTGTAGAATCTACTTCCTTATTTATACACATACTAAATAGGGTTTGACCTAAAATCAGACAAAGATACACATTTATTTAAGAAATCAATCAATATCTTGATTCAGATCTAAAACTTTGGCCATTATTGAACGGTCAAACAAATTAAAATAAAAAATTTAGAAAAACAATTTTGTATAATTAGAAAATATTTAAGAAATCTGTTATTTTATAATAACCCTTTTGAAAATTAAAATATTTTAAAATAAATATTATAAAATAATATCCGTAAAAATTTTAAATCTTAAAAGAAAAAATAATAAATGTCCGAATTGTTAGTTTTCTAGTTTGTTTTTATTTTCAAAGTAAATAGAAGTCAGTCCCGGCTTTAGGCATCGCAAAATAAATAGGAAAAATGTCCCATTAAGGAACATAAATAAAAATTAAAAAACATGAAAATAAGAAAATTGTTTATTTACCATAACCCTAAAGAATGAAATTTTGGGGGAAAAATGAAAATTTTAAAAAGTCAAGGCATCTTATTACATGAAAAGCGAATGAATCTTAAAAATTAAGAAAAAATGTATGTACATAAAAAAAAGGAAATTCCTAACATCTTCCAAAAAATGTACGAATGGAAGAGAAAAAGCTTTCTTCTGACGAAGAAGAAGTAAACAACTCAAGCCAAAGCAATTTTAATGCGACATCGCCTGTGGAGTTGTACAAATCACTTTCTGAGTTACTTTCACTGCTTTCACTTAAATGGGTATTTCTACAATACAAAAAAGAAAAAGATATACTAAGTTTTTTTTGGTACTAGAAAATGAAATGAGAAGGCGGAAGGAATTGGATGTGGAAAATAGATGAATGTTTTTTCATGGTTTGGAGGGATTTCTTATTGCTGTCTTCTTAACCACATGAAAAAACATCCTTAAGAGTTAAGAAATGAAAAGAATAAAAAAAAAGTCCCTTTGATTTTGGTTATTTTGCCTTCTAGCTTTTCTGACTTTATGTTTGTGTATTTTGGAAAATATTGACACATTCAAGAGATTGCCAACAATAAATGTTCTTATTTGTACTTTATTATAACTTTAAAGAAAACAAAATTATATAGTTTTAAAGGAATCTACATATGTCAAACTATTGATTAATAAGTTTGGACTCATTTGTGCATAGAGCCAATTCGAGAATAGGCATTATTAAACGTTAGTCCAAGCAGTTTTCGAATCTTTATATTACCCGTTTTACTACCATGGTTAGAGCGATACTTGAATATGCTAGTCAGGTATGGTTTCCGTACCAGAAAGTTCATATTAATAGGTTGGAGTCTGTACAAAGCAGATTAATACGATTGAGCTTAAGAAACCTTCCGTGGAATAAACCATTCCTATTGCACCCATACCAAGACAAATTAAAATTAATGTTTTTTTTATTTTCTAGAAAAGCGGCTCCTAGTAGTTTTCAATTTCTAAATTTTGAATGAGGATATTGATTTTCTCTTCCTTTGTGAGGTTTGTGGAATTATTCCGAACTATACAGCATAAAATTGAGTACGGTAGAAACAAACCGATCAAATACTTCCATTTTTGTTTGAGCAAAATAGATTTTTAAGAAAACTGCTATATAATAATGAATTTTGAGTCTTGGTAGGATGGCATCCATGAAAACTAATCCTGTTTCCATTGAAAAAAAGTGATTGTCCAATTTTGAAAAATTTCAAAGTGAAGATTAAAATTCTAGTTTATTTTCCATTTACAACGAAATTCTGCTCAATCGGAAAATACTTACTAAGAAAATTTTGTTAAAAATAACGAAACTAATTTTCCTGAATAAACATTAAAGAAAAACAAAGTACATATTGGCAATTTTTCTTTTGATACATTTTAAATAACAATTTCGTAAAGAAATATTATTTAATGGGGGAAGAATTTCTTTCAACTGGTATTTCGATATCTTCAAGGCTAAAAATGCACTGAACTGTAATCAATTGAGAATTGATTGAATTGATTTGATTCTCGAATAAAAAAGAAAATCAAGTTTGAAGAAATTCTGGTTTTAAAAAGTTACCCCACTTATTCTGTTTTTAGAAAAGTTCTAACCGAAATATTTTTTTCTGCTTAGTCATAAGTTTTCTCAAAAAGGAAAAGTGAAGGAAAAGTCATATTAAAACACTACTAAACATTTTTCATTCTTGTTTTTTTTTACTTTTAAGAGTAATCCTAGGAATAAAAGACTTTATGCGTAAGATTATGCACCAAAAATTGTAATAGTATGTCTTATAGTGAAGGCTTTAAAGTGAATATCTTGAAAGTCATTTATATGAAATCTTGACAAATTACTTTTACTAGCAACATGTGCTTTGCTTGATGTATGAGATGACACCAAAAATTGTATTATAAGATTCTCTAGAAAGCTGGTGAGGTAAATGAAATTCTGATATATTTTACCTTATATTATACGTTTTTGGACGTAATTTAGGAATGGTAATAGGATAAAGAGCGGAACTAAATAGGACCAGGAGTTTAATGGGACATAAATACATTTATGCAGATCTCTCTTTCCGAATGGTAATGTCACCTTTCGTTTCATTTGATCTTATAGTTTAGAAATAAGGTTGATCTGAATGGCATAGTAATCTTTTACAATATCGTGCAAGCAACAAAGTTTTACGCAATAATAAACGTTTTCTTTTTAGAGGAAATATCGAAAACAAAATAAATGGCCAATTTAGCTCCAACAATTTTAATCCGTAAAAATTTTGAATTAATATAAATTAGATATGAATTACAATAATAAATATTCTTCGAAATGTTATATTCTAAAATCCTTCAGGCTTCGATTCCCTTCCATTTTATTAAACAAATAATGATTATAATCGAAACCAATAATGCCCATGTTGCGTCCTTTCATAAAACACCAACCGAAAAACACATCCATATTTAATGTTCCATGTTCGATTATTTTCTGGGAGGTTTTGGTTGATAATGTTGTTTTTTTTGTTGATTATTTCCGATACAAAACTTTTAATCTCGACATTAATTAGCAAATATGTATCGGTTTGGTCGGAAATGATTTATAATTCACCATTTAAATCAATTCTTATTTCCAGAAGCCATTAAAATTGATATATTTATATATATCCGAAAATATTCTTCTTTTTTGCACATTATGGAAACACATTTGATCTTGGGGTGTATTTGATTTAAAGATTTACTTATCTCCTGTAAATTATGAAATCTCATCAACTAAAATTTTCTCTCCACAAAGTGCAAGAATTAAAATTACTAATTTAAAAATCTATTTAATTTCTAATTATTATTTCAATTATTTTGCACCAGCAATTGTGATAAAGGAAAAATTGTACCAAATCATTGCAGACTTTAGTTAAGAGCGTTAATATGTTCAATAAACTTTCTTTCAATTTTCCTGACTTGCAGTTTTTATGCCCTATGGTAGGTACTACCAGAGGGTATATTACTTTTGTCACTAAGTGTGTAACCCATAGAAATAATCATCGCAAAAAAGTTTCAAGGGTATGGTTGTGTAGGGAATCAAAAGTTATATCGATTTATGCATGTCCGTCCGTCCGTCCGTCCGTAGACAAAATAACTCAAAAACGCGTTATCCAATTTTGATGAAATTTATAACATGAGTTGCTTATTCCTTAACTTGGTTTGGTATTGCATTTGAGCCAAATCGATCCACGGGGGACAAAGTTATAAAGGAAAAACCAGAGTGACCAGAAAGTTTTGTCGTTTTTTTGGTTATTGTTTTTCGGATGTAATTGGAAAATCTGTAACCCGATTTTGTTTAAATTAATCATGTAGGTTAACTGCATAAATGGACGATACTGAATTAATTTTCAGTCAAATCGGTCCAAGGATAGTGGAGAAAGAAATAGTTGTAGCCTAAAATGAGCCTGTTCAAAAAGTTTTTCCGATACATTTTTAAAAGTTATATACCGATTTGAATCAAATTTACAAAACGTGTTTATACTATTAAGCGCCAGCCTACCTGTGAATTTGGCCCAATTTGAGAATGAAGAAACGGAGTTATGAAGAGAAAAACCTTAAAATATTCAGTTAAGCAGAAAGTTCGTGGCGTTTTTTTTCCAATAGTTGGCTTTAGAATCGTATAACTTTAGTAGTTCTAATCCTATCAAATTATGTTATAGCGCGCTGAAAAGGTGACATCTTATAAAATATTTATGAAAAAAATTGTGAAATTCAGGCAGAACAAATTGGGGTAATTGGGTTTTGAAAATGAGCCGAAATTCTGAAAAAAATTCCCTATATTAATGCTCCATGTTAGGTACTATCGTCCGTCCGTCGACATAATAACTCAAAAACGCGTTATCTAATATTGTTGAAATTTATGCTGCTTGGTTATTGCTATAGTGGTTTTGGTATTGCATTTCAGCAAAATCGACCAAGGGGCAGCGAAGTTATTAAGGAAAAACAGGGGCGACCATAAAGTTTTGTCGTTTTTTTTTATATAGTTTTTCGGGTTTAATTGGAAAATTGGTAAAGCAATTTTGTTTAAATTAATTATATTGGTTGACTACATTAATAGACCATGCCATTGTAAATTTCAGTGATATCGGTCTAAGGATAGTGGAGAAAGAAGTAGTCGTAGGAAGAAATAACCCTGTTCAGAAAGTTTTTTTGATGTATTTTCAGAACTAATGCACCGATTTGAATGAAATTTGCAAATTAGACTTATGCTATCAAGGTCTGAGTTACTTGCAAATTAGAGAAAATTTTGAAAAGGGCAAACAAAGTTATGACGAAAAACCTTGATATATTGTTAGTTTTCACAATTTTTCTCTCCCATTTCTACCATAGGGCATCAAAAAATCGGCTATAGGCCGATTTTAAATTACTTTATGTTTTTTTTATAAAACTGATAGAAAATTTCTGTGAGTACGAAATTCGAACTCATCATGACTTTATAGTTTTGGGAAATAATTTTTTCAATAAAACATGAATTTTACTAAATGAAATTGATAAAAAAGAAAATACCAAGAATTGGTTAACATGATGACTTTTAAGGTCAATAAACGTTTAATAATAAACTTGAAAAGCTTAAGAAATTTCCATTTTCCATTTTCAATTAAAAATTACTTTAATAATCTTATTTAAAATTTCAATTTGTGTGATAAAAGCGCTATTAAATATATGTAATTATCCCAATTACATATGGAAATTGGAAAAACGTTCTTCTTTCACGTAATTACATATTCCCGTTTTTTTTTGTACAATAAAAGGTGTCCCTTATGGTTTCTTTGAAAGTAAAATTTAAAATCTTGATATGAAAAAGTAATCACACTTTCTTGATTAATCGAATTTGCTAAAAAGATCTAATTAATGAGAAGAGATAAAATACAATATACAGGAACCGTCTATATGAAACTCTCTGTGGAATAATAATAAGTATGTTAATTCTTATATTCGAGGGAGATTAGATCCCTCATAGTTGCCTTTGAAATCAATTGGAAACCAAAATATAGACAAATTTCATTGTGAATTGGTATTCAACTTTAGTCTTCATGTATGATTCGAAAAAGGCCGTCCACATATGTATAAATATAGTTGTTGCACACATTCAGTTTATTATTTTTTTTTTAGATGCGAAACTTGAAAATTTTCATAAAGTTTATCTGAAATATTCACCTTAAATTTGAAAATATTTTCAATATTACAATTATGTCACTATGGAAATGTTTGAGACACCAAAATATATCCCACCTACAATAACATTCCCAAATATTGAACGAGTAAAGGCGGCATATCATATTTCGAGGTGAAATACTTGTAGAACGCATTTTCGATAGAAATCCCATGAGTTTTCGCTTATATCCTATCCTATAACAAATTTGAAATTTGAATATTCAAAAAGATCACATATAGAATTTCCGCTTATTTTAATCACTTTTTGAAAAATGTATTTTAGGTGATAGGTCAAGGATAAAGTCTGTTAGTTCTCAGATAATGCATGTAAAATGTAAAAATTTATTTTTGTTTTGTAAAATGATATCAACTCGTTTTTTATTGGATGTATTTATCGTGTTGAATTCGAAAGAATTCAGAGTAGAAAGTTATCATAACTAAACAACTTTAACTCTTTTTTTATATTAAAGTTAATTATAAACTTTAATTCAGTTTTATAATCGCTTTCACCGTTTTAGATCTTCTTTATAACAAACTTCTGTTCCCATATACGATAGTTTGACTACGAATCAAGTTCAATTCATACATTTCTTCAGATCAAAAGAGATGGTATTCATTTCTAGAAAGTTATTTCTACTAACTTCAATAAAGATTTTTTGAGCTTTGAGTAAATCTACTTACATAAAATTGTATATTCTTTGTTGTTTAAGGTCATAATCATGCCCGATGTATATTACCATATAATATTTCATTTAGGATAGACAGAAAGGCAGAAGGACCGCGGCCTCTAATATATATAAATTTTACCCATAGATGTTCGAAATGAAATGTATCTCAAGAAACTTAAGTTTTATATGAAAAATTCAAGAGAAAATTCGATTGAAATTTTTTTGCAAATATATTTTCTTTTAAATAAAAATAAAAAAACTGACATGAAGAAAACATTAGGTAATGGAAAAGAAAACAACTCAACATAAATTTCATATCCTGTTCTTGGGAATCCCATAAAGGAACAAATCCTCTTCCTGTTTACAACTAACAAACATCCGTCTTACAAGCTACAAGAGATGGGTTTCTGTTCCGGATGTTGTTAAAAATCTTCAAAATCACAAATAAAAATATTTCCTTTTTTTCTACAACGCTATTCATTTCAATATTAAAATATACTACAGGTATCTTGAATTTTTCAGGAATTTTAAAAATACATTTTTATGGCAAAAAACCAAACATCTTATTTTCCACAAGATTTTGGAAAATTTGTATTTTAAATGTTAGAAAATTAAAATAAATTAATAATCAGTTTCCAGGTTTTTATGATCTTGTCCTTTTTGTCCTTCTATACAGTCTTTAAATCAATACGAATTTCTTTCATCATGTTGATATTATTGCAATCAAATGTCCTATCAATATGAAAATCTACCTTAAGGATCAGTTTTTATATCATTTAACAATGAAAATGAGACAATGAAAAGGTATTTTATTAAAGGACATTCACACCAATGAAAGGGATGTATAAATTTAAGGAGCTTACAACTGTCATGTGCGACATAAATGGTGTCTTTTCGACCAATTTAAAAAGATATTATTTTCAGGGTTCTTATTTCAATAATTATTTTATTTGTTTCTATTAAATGAAACGATGACACTATACAACTTAATTAAATATAGCGTAAGTAAATCTCTAACCACTTTAATTTTACAATGCAACATCCTTCTCTTTAGAAAAAGGATAAAATAAACTTTATCCACTTGATTTTTTTAAAACTACATACTTTAATATTAGTTCATCAAAACTTTTCACTTTCTTATACTTTCACCAACTTGGCATTTTGGTAGGATTTTTTAGTAACTTTCCATTTTTTAAACTTTATAAGAAAATTCTACTTGAAAAGTTGCGTATAAGAAAGATTTGTTATATAAAACAAGTTTCTTTATTTTGTTTACTTTACTACTTAGTTCTTACCATAGTCCGGTTGCTTTTCGTATTTTGTTACTTTTTTCAGTTAAGAGCACTTCCTCGGGCTCAATTAAGTGAATCGAATATACTGAAAGCGCATACAAATTTTATAAAGAAGATAATTTCATTTCATCCCTTTATATATACCACCCACAAAATATACTACTATATAAATGGAAGTAGGATATGAGCTCAGATAAGAAGGAAAAAATGTATACAAAGTTATAAAGGATATTCCTCTAACGGTATAGTAGGCGATATACGACCAACATGATGACACGTCTATTTTGAAAAGGATTTTTCCAAACAGTAATTCCAGTTGCTGTATCATGAATACAGACTTTTTATCTAAGTGATTAGATGACCAAATTATTGAATTAAATTTTCTGCACATATAAGATGAGAACAGGATTCAAATCGCATAGACAATGGCCAACCATATTGAATTAAAGCATTTTTTCTATGTGATGCTTTTAAATTGAAATTTTCATTAAATCAAAGAGATTTATAAGTATTTATTCGATTAAATTTTCATTTAAATTGAAAGATTTATTTTATTGCATATATTTTATATTGGTTTCCTTTTTTAGTTATTTTGTATATAAATTAAATAATTTAAAAAAAAAATTAAATTAAATTTATTTGAAACCTGTGTCTTGCAAAATGTATCTTGAAACATACATCTTGCATCTTGCATACTGCATCTTATATTTTTCCTCCCACTCCAAACATTTTTTTCATATATTTCTGATGCAAAGGAATTTTCAGCCAGTATCTGTTTAGCTGGCGAGTAGATTGGTTGCATGTTATTTTGATTCTTCGCCGAGTTTTTTTATATTATTCTTTGGTTAATTTTGTGTGAATAAAAACTTTTTAAAGTTTCTAGCAATATTTTCTTATATATCGATTGGCAGAAAATTATTGATATAGACTCAAGGTTCGCCTGAATCCAAGCTCTACAAATATACTGTATATAAAAAAAACTAATTTATTCAATCTTCAAAGAACTTTGTGACGTTTTACAACATAAAAAACATTCTGGCTATATAAATTTAAGACCACCATTTATGATTCCCTTTAAATCACAATTTTGTCAATCCTTCGAAGCATAGATAACGCAGAAGATCACATCCCCTGACAAGAAAAAAGTCCCCTGTTTTTCATTCAACTTAATCAAATACCTCCGGGTTGAATTTTGCATCAAATTTGAAGAATTTTAACAAAATTTTAAGGCAATATCCGGTTTTGTTTGAAACCTTAGTTGTATTTTCTTTTTCTTTTGCTTTTTTTTATTTTGGGATGGGATGGATTGTAACAAGGGGGGTTGCACATATTAGGGGTTTTCTGTCGAAGAAGCAAATCCCCTGATGACCTATTTAGCATATCTTCTTCCTTGCGAGGAGAAGATATGAGATGGTGCAGCAATGTGAGCAGCTAAAAGGCTGCACGCCTAGCTGATCGCACTAGCTAGCTCGCCGGAGGGGTGGGTCGCTGCTCACCACCATCTGTCATCGCGTTACACATAAATTATATGCGTGCAAGATGTATGAAGACGTCGTTAAGACTTTATTGTGATAGCGCGAGCTATCAAGCAAGGAAATTCGGTTTTTGCGAGAAAAGAACCGAATAAGGGGGATGTTCGTTAATTTGCTGGTCACCTAAACTTGACCAGCCATCCGCGAAAGCCTTGCGAGGCATGTCGGGGCCGATTGGCAAAGGTGTTAATGCCAACCGGACTTTGGGGCACTACCCTCCCACATGGATCGACAGCAGAATGCCGATCCCCGTATGTCCATGCTCGCCCCTACAAATGAGCATGGACCCTTATTTTTTTATGCTTTCCCCTCACATCACCCTACCCGTGCATACCTCTCTCTCTCTCTCCTCGTTTCTATTATTCGCTGCTCAACATTCTAACAAGATCCGTCTAATTAAAATTCTTTCCGTTCTCTTTATTTTCATAACACCTTGTCCGTCAAAACCCCATCGATGAACGAAATAACGACAAATTCAGGAAGTAAGGAACGACGTAAAACTAAAAAAAAAACTTTGCTTTTCTCTTTCTTTCTAATGACATTTATTCAAGTGCCCTTTCTTTGAAGCGTACACTATTTCTTACCATGTAATGTTTTCCTTAAAATTACAATATCATGATATTATGGATAAGTTAAAGCAAAAGAACTTCAAAAAAAAAACTTCCTTTTTTTCGAATCACTCAGATATTTGACCTCTTTTTTTTTTTGATACCGATTATATGGAAAATTTTAAATTCTGTCCTTCCTTTGCCTTATCTTATAAGTATATATATATATCTATATATATATATTTCTCTTAATCTATTCCATAAAAAAAAATTTGGTTTATACAACAAAAAAATTAATTTTCAATTTTTGTTTATAGTAACAGTATTCTATAATAGGCTGTATTCGAAATGATCAAAGTTATTATCAAAATTAGAGAAATTTTCCTGTATTCACTATAAATGAAGACAGCTGATTTTATAAAATACTTGGTTATATAAACATTTATATAAGAAATTTTATTGATTTTGTTCTTTTGTTTAAAAATTTATTTAATTCTGTTATGCAATAATTCAAAAAAATGTTGAGCGTTTTCCTTTCTCCATCTTATATGTTTTAATAAAGAAATTCGCGTCGAATTCGTTGTAATTCTGACTAATTCTTTTGGTTTTTGCTTCACGTATTTTTCCCTTTTTCAAATTTATAGATGATACATATTTATTTGCATGATTTTGACTAACTTTTGAAAACGGTCAACATGATGACCAAACTTGATGAATTCCCTCCATTTTTGTTTCTGTCTTTAACATTTCCAACCAGCTTCCTTTTAAAATCTCCAACCCGACTTCATAGGTTAACATTTCGAAACCGACTTTCGTTCCTCCCAAAAAAACTTTTTCATTTTTCTCATCTCCTGTCCGCAAAATTTCTTTTTCAGTTTGGATAAAAAAACCGGTTTTTCTAGTTCTCAATTTTTATCCTGCCTATCGGAATGCGACACGTTCATTTTTTTCTTCCATTTTCCTTTGGTCCATTCTTTCGTTCTCTCGCGGGGGGGGGGGCTCTTTCAGCTTATTTCCACCACGGATATGAGGTGGAAGAGAATGTTCTGGAAAGAATTTTTTTAAACCATGCAAAGCTGACCACGCTAATATTTAAATAGTGTTGCCGTGTAGGCGTAAAATTATAGGTAAGCGTGTTGCATTAGCCGCACGTTACAGGATCTGTTTGAATTCTTTCCATTCAGAAATTTTTAGAAAGGATAACCGAATTCAGTTGAAGGACTCAAACTGGAAACCTTTGCATTGAGACGGAATGGTTAGGAAAATAAGCCTAATTTGAATTTTCTACCCTATTTTGGCAAGTACTTTTATGACAAATTTACAATTAACATCCTTTTTTTCTTCTTATTGAAGAATGTTATCCCTTTTGGGCAAAGTTTGGATAAGGCATGACACCATGAATGGGTTTATTGATTTTTATTTTTCGGTAGCTTTTTGAATTTCTTATTACAAAATTGAATTTCAGAATAATTAAAATTCGAATCAGAAAAAATTATTTGAAAATTTCCACTAAAATATTATTTAAAATTTTAAAACAAATCATTTAAGTTTTAATTCAAATTTTAATGTAATTAAAATTGGAGGACTAAATTCGGGAGTAATTGAGTTTTACGATTTTTAGACTAGAAAAAAAAAACAGATATTGCCCGAAAAATTGTTTTCTTCTACTAAATAATTTCACCAATTTTCTTTTCGCTGGTCCTCATTAATTTTTATTCAGTTCTAGAATACGAAATGAATATTTATACCATTTTGCTCTAAAAAACAAGAACAAAACAACCACAACCAAAAATGGTATAAAATTCGCTCGTGTTTTGTTCATATTTTGTTTCGGGAAAGTTGTTTATCTTCTAACTTTGGTCCTTAATTTTTAATTAAGTGCACAACAGGTAAATTCAGCATAATTTCCAACACATGCCGTTATAAAAAATCTGAACATAAATTTCAATTAATGTTCGAGAGGAGAAACAAACTAGAAGAATTAGTATTCATAAAATGGAAAATAAAAGAAAAATCGTTTAGAATTTTGGCTAGTGTAGAAAAAAGGTTGATGGAAATTTCTAAAATTATTGATGGGCGATTTATAAGGAAATTTCCCTTTTTTGGAGCTCATTAATTACGGTCGAGTAAATTTCAAATTTGTTTTATCGAAACTTTTTCTTCCGATAAAATTACTTTGAATCGTAGAAGAAGTTTTAGGGATTTTCAAAGAAAATTTGGTTGTTTCTTGATTGTTAGAATTATATGAAATTCAATTTGAAATTGAAATTAATTTTGTACAACAATTAGAAATGAGACAAACCATATAAAAAATAAATTCGTATACAAGAAATGAATAACTTTTGTGGTTTGAATTGGGTTTGAGTTGTGCATACACCCAATTTTTAGTTGAAAATATTAGGTGTATTTTTCACACAGCCCTGTTCCGGATTGAAGCAGCAGGAGAAACAAACACGACAGAAATGAGAACAAGAAAAAGCTTAAATTTTGAACTTAAATATCGAACACAAACAAGAAAATCAGAATATCTTCTGTGGAAAATAGTTGAAGGTAAGAAAAACAAATTAAGAAAATGTAATTTTATAAAAAGTATGGGTCGATTTAAAAGGTTTCTGTTTTTCATGTGTTCAAACAAAAATTGCCATTACGGGGACATCATTCAAATATGAAGAAGCACAAAACAGAGCAAGCTACACCAACTAAAACTGAGTATAGAAATTGATGTGACTCTCTAAGTACACTCTTCACGTGATTACTAACAATTATGACTGCACTCAATATCATGAATTTTCTATCCATTTCCGTAAATTTTACCCTCTTTTCCACATAACATAGTAAATATTCTTTAGAAAATCTCCAATTCAGACTAGGTGACAGAAATCAAATCACTTCCATTGAAAAAAAAAGAGGAAATGTTACCCCAAAAAGGGAAATACTATATATGAATTTCATTTTGGAAAGTGTGAAGTATAGACTCCATCAATAAAGAACGCAATTCAAAGAAGGGTTTCATTAACAATGGTGCTTTTTTGTACAGAAGGGAAAGTTTTTCGTGGTCGTTAATCCTTAAAAATTGTAAACAATAATAATAAGCCTTTACTCCTACTATTGAATTCTATTTTATTTTTCTTCCTGAAATCTAGAAAAATGTATGATAATCAAGAGAAATGAATGCATCAACAGATATTTTCAATACCTTTACATATATAAGAATCTGAATAATAGAAGAAAAGTTATATCATTTTTATCGTTGGATACGCATTTAATATACGTTTTTCTACCGGTTTTCACTTGAACAAGTTCTATGAGTTAAAACTCATCAACAATGATTTAAAAAAGGAAAATGAAATATACAAAAGCTTATTTATTTCGCCCAAACGAGTACAGTAATAATTAAATGAAATTCTGTGACGTTTTAAAAATGAGAATATCCAAATTTGTAAAGCATCCCCATTTCTCATATTTCTAAAAAAAGAAGGAAAAAAAGAAAGAAAAAAATTCTATTAAAAAACTTATCTCATATCCTGTATATTAAGACGCATCCTTATTAAGTCCTTAAGCAAACAAAATGAATTCCATTAAAGTTAGATTTTTGGGAGAATAAAAAAATCAAATTTCTTTTTTTTTCGGATATCCACCAAAAAAATGGGGAAAATTTTAAAAGGAGTAAAAAGGGGACATTTCGAAGGGTAATCTGATGAAGACGGAAAAAATGTTCATAAAACATCGGGATGAAGAATTTCTGTTTACTATTTGGAATTAACGTTCAACGTGTGTGTGCATTAGGGATGCTTCTTTATTTTATTCCACGATATAAAATTCTCATTTTCACTTCAGTTTCTTTTTTTTTATCATTAACGCTTGAGCGGTGCAAATGAAAAATTAAAATGATGTAAAACATAAAAAGGGTTCAGTCTAAAATGTTTGATGAAAATACATGAGAAAAAGTGGTACTTAAGTTTAACACTCTCTGTAGACTATAATTTCTTATCATTTTCCCTTTTCCAAGATGGAACTATACATGCTTTTCGTCTAAAATGTTTTCACTGGTCGCAACAAGTTTCCTATTCTGGTAATTAAATTTAATACAAAAACCACTTAAGAAGTGTAAAAAGTATTAAAGTTTATTCTTTTCCTCTTTTTTTTGGTAGAATTTTATACAACAATTTAAAATGAAATAGTTCTTTAAATATACTTAAAATATTTTCTCATTTAAAAATATGTACTATAATACTGAATTTATTCTGGTGTGAAACTTTCAGGTCAGAATTACATGTAGATCCTTTTTTATGAGACCTTAATCTACTTTAGGGTATTAAATCGGATTGTACCAACGAGATATACAGTTCCTCAGAGTATATTTCGGACATTTACTTATATTGAATATATTATATGAGGATGTGGTTTACCACTCCCAAAGCTTTCGGAATTAAGGATCTATTTTCATCTCAAGGTGTATGCTGGCATATTATACATTGTCGAATCAGGTATAATCCTGATATCATATATAGAAAAAGGATAAGTAGAATGTGTTGGTCTCTTCTTTGTTGTGGGTAAATTGAAAACGATCTGAATCTAGAAAACTTTTCTTGGATTAATCTCAGAGGAGTTATTAAAATGATAAAAATTAATTATATACATATCCTTAAATTCATTTTCTTTTGTGTTATCCCTGTTAATTATTTGTGTTCTACATATTTATACTTTCTGAATGGAACAATATCATGTTTCCTCCCTCAATTATCTTCACAAAATTACGATTACAAGGTAGATAGAATTCATCTGAGATTAGCTACTGAAATATGACAAGAATATTAAAATTCTGAATAAAGCAAAATTTTCTTCATATTGCACTATAAAAATCACTACACAAATTTATTACTTTTCTGAGTTTTTCTTAATAAAAGAAAAACCCAGAAAACACGAGAATAATTTATTTGTAAACAAACAAAACGATTTCCGCGAAATGTCAAACGCAATATTTATATCTCAAGACTATTCGGGAAATATCGCCATCTAATATACAAAAGATCTTTTTTTAGAAATAAATAATAAATCAACGGCACAAACCTAAACAATGATTAGAACTTTCGGGAAGTATTTTTTGTGTATTGAATAAGTATTTTCGGGAAGTATTTTTTTTTTTGTGTATTGAATAAGAATTTTCGAGATCTTCTTTGTGTAAACGTTGCCATCTAGTTTTTAGAAAGCCAAACGACCAGGCTTTTCGAGAATATTCCGAAACACACCAATTTTATATAAAAGCAGACCTAGAGTCGAGGCTAGAATCAATTCGAATCAGAAAGCCGAACTGTGAACTTGAAATATTCGGAGTAAAACTAAAGCTTTGATCTTAAAAGTAATTAAAATAGTGAAGCTCTAAAACTGTGATAAATAATTGTAATAATTAAATTATTAAAAGGCAAATATTTTTAAGACTAATTGTTAAGCAGAAATAAGTACAAATAATGTTTATACACTAAATTCACATAAATAAAAAGTGTTATCATTCTAATAACATCGAACCGAAAGACTAACACGTCACTTTGGTGTCAGAAGTGGGATTATTTATTGTGAATCAGTGCGGGAAAGACAATTGTGCTAAATTTGCTGCAAGTAAATTTGAAATTAAACTAGAAACTTCTGTGGGAAAAATTTCGAAGAAATTCGTTATTAAGAAATTTGAGTGTATAATAATTTCACGGTGTGAGAAATTTCAGGGGCGTACAAGAAATTTTGTGAGTTGTATAAAAATTTCGATTGTGCGAAATTTGAGGCTATACGTCGGGTATCGTGTGAAAATTTCGATTGTACGAGAAATTTCGTGGAAATTTAGATTATACTAGGAAATTTCGTAGTATTTAGATACTGTGCGAGAAGTTTCGATAGAACAATAGAATTTCGTGAACAATTAAAAATATTTGAACGATGGAAAGTAAATTATTAGATAGTTTGAGTACATTAGAACTATCCACAGTTCTGCGTGTGTGGAAGTCAGTTTCCACGGGAACTAAACCAGAAAAGAAGAAAAGAGTAATCGCTGAATGTGCAATAAGAGGGCTAGACAGTAGCACATTCGACTTTAATGAAATTCTGAAAGAGGGAAACCAAGAAGAAAACACGAACGAGGACAATGACATGTCCGATTTCAGTGAAGAGGGTGCAAAATCAGCGGAAAGTGATAAGTTCGAGAAGTTTATGACCCTGCTGATGAATAAAATGGATTCTTTACAAGGCGAAATGAAAACAAATGCTTCTAGTCTTCAAACCAAAATGGATTCAACTGCTTCTAGTTTACAAGGCGAATGAAAATCAACTGCTTCTAGTTTACAAGGCGAATTAAAATCAACTGCTTCTAGTCTGCAAAGTGAGATGCAATCCAATACAGCAAGTCTCGAAAATAAGATTGCATACATATCTGATATGCAGAGCAAAATGGAATCCAGCATGGGTGAATTAAAAAATCAGGTGGAATCCAGTGTTGCGAACTTTGAAAATAAAATTAGTACAGAAGTCTCTACAGTTCGCACAGAAGTAAGTAAAGTTGAACAAAAATTGGAAGACAAAATAACTACAGAAGTTACTACAGTTCGCGCCAAAGTAAGCAACGTAGAACAAAAATTGGAACAAAAAGTGGCAGAAATAGAAACAAAAATGGCTGACATCAAAGAAAATAAACCAAATATTGAGTCATCAGGTGAAAGGATGAAGCCACCAATATTTGACGGCAAAACTTCATGGCCAGTATACAAATGACAGTTTGAAGCGGCTGCTGGTGCAAACAACTGGTCCGATAAAGAAAAAGCCAGAGCATTAATTCTGGCTCTACGGGGAAACTCAGCCGATTTATTGCGGACAATCTCACCGGAAAATGAGAAAAATTACAATTACATTGTAATGCAATTGGATAATCGATTTGGGGACAACCACATGAAGGATGTATACCGGATCGAACTCATCAACAGAACGCAGAAATCTGCGGAAACGCTTCAAGAATTAGCGGCGGAGATCGAACGTCTAGTATACATGTCCTATCCCGATTACCCTGTGGAGATGCGGTGCGAGATGGCGGGAGAAAAATTCGTTAGCGCCATACGGGATACGGACATACAAAATAGCGTCCGGGTTAGCGGAAAGCGAACGCTACAAGAAGTATTGGCGTTCGCTTTGACATTAGAAGGTGCGAAGAAAGCTACGAGATCATTCCCACGGATCAGGACTGCTACAGTTGCTGAAGGGTCGCCGCAACTGGTTATGAAAGACCTCAGGCAGCAGATAAAGGAAGTACTGCGTTCAATCCAGAAAGAAGGGGACAGAAACACGCGCAGGAAAATCACATGCTGGGGCTGCGGAAAAGAGGGGCATGTACAACATAAGTGCCCGAAGCAAACAACAAAACAAAAAGGTTCGGGAAACGAAACGGAGCTAACTTAAAGGCGGACAAGTTAGCTCAAAAGAATAATGCCCCCAGCATCGTTGTATCTGTCTCGCTTATGCAACACAACAACAACAGTCTAACGGTACAGGCTGTAATTGCTGGTCATCATTGCAGAATTATCATAGATACAGGCGCAAGTAAATCCATCATTAACAAGAGACTAATCAATCATAAACACATCAGTGAAAGCAGTAACAGGGTGCTTCAAACCGTTACGGGTGAATCATCTCCGATTCTTGGGGAAGTCGATCTAGCATTGGAGCTAGATGGGTATGTGTTCCGGCATACATTTTTGGTGGCTGATATAATGGACGTTTGTATCATGGGCCTGGACTTCATGAAAAAGAATGGAGTGAGAGTGAATGTTGAAGAGGAAGTTCTGCGATGTGGAAATATTAATTTCTCGCTAACGTTGGAGGAAGCAGATTCCAGTGCCAAAGTAAAAATTCTACAAGACCAAACAATAGCGGCAAATACTGAAGCTGTTGTAGAGGCGAGACTGGTCAATGGTACTGGGAGGCCAGCAATACAAATAATAGAACCGGACAGTCAAAACTTAAAGGATGGACTAATGATAGCGCGAACAATAGTGAAAGTGAACGAAAAAGGGACAATTCCAGTCAGAGTGGCGAACTTTTCAAAAATTAACAAGAAATTGAAAAAGGGAACCATTGTCGGCAGTGCTGAAGGGGTTTCGTCAATAACAAATGAGGACTGCAGAGACAAAGAAACTCAACGGGTTCTTCCGGAAGCTTTGAAACCAATTGTCTCTGATATCACTAAAAGAGTATCAGAGTCGGAAGCAGTTAAGGCTACAGGTTTATTGAAGGAGTTTGAAGATGTCTTTGTATGCAGTAAAGGGGACTTCGGACGAACGGACCAAGTAAAACATAGAATTAATACCGGCAATGCAGATCCTATTCGTCAACCGCCAAGGAGACTACCATTAGCCAAACAAACAGAGGTTGCTGACATGATCGAGGAAATGCATCAGGAGGGAGTAATTGAACCATCAAACAGTCCATGGGCATCTCCGGTAGTCCTAGTACGGAAAAAGGATGGGACTACAAGATTTTGCGTAGATTACCGAAGACTGAATGACGTAACTAAGAAGGACAGTTACCCTCTTCCCCGCATAGACGACACGTTAGATACACTCTCAGGAGCAACACTTGATTTAAAAAGTGGCTATTGGCAAGTTGGAATTGAACCGGAAGACAGAGAAAAGACAGCGTTCACAGTAGGAACAGGCTTATGGCAATTCACGGTGATGCCATTTGGATTATGTAATGCACCGGCAACATTCGAACGACTGATGGAACATGTCCTACGGGGCTTAACATGGAAGACATGCCTGGTATACTTGGACGATATCATCGTAATCGGGAAAACTTTTGATGAACATCTCCAGCGATTACGAGAAGTATTTGGACGTCTTCGTGCAGCTAATTTGAAGTTAAGTCCGAAGAAGTGCGAACTATTTCAACATGAGGTGAAATACTTAGGACATGTTGTGTCTGCAGAAGGAATTGCCACCGATGAAGACAAGATAAAATCAGTTCAACAATGGCCAGTACCAAAAGATAAGCATGAAATCCGGTCATACTTAGGCTTGTGTACTTACTACCGACGTTTCATAAAGAATTTTGCTAATATAGCCGGTTGTTTACATAAGCTAACGGATAAGGGAAACCCATACGAGTGGACCGAAGAATGCCAGTCAGCTTTCGAGGAGTTGAAACATAGACTATGTTCTGCTCCGATATTGGCGTATCCAAAATTTGGAGAAAGATTTATAGTGGATACGGATGCCAGCAATATCGGAATTGGAGGGGTACTCTCTCAACAGATCGAAGGTGAAGAAAAAGTGATCGCATACTTCAGTAGGAAACTTTCCAAACAAGAGGTAAACTACTGCGTCACCCGGAAAGAACTCTTCGCAGTAGTTGAAACTGTTAGGCATTTCAACAAATACCTCTACGGGCAGGAGTTCCTACTTCGAACCGACCATGCGGCACTTAAATGGTTGCTACAATTTAAAAATCCAGAAGGTCAAGTGGCAAGATGGATTGAGCGACTACAAGGGTACCACTTCAAGACAGAACATCAAAAGGGGACATCGCATGGTAATGCTGACGCTTTATCTAGAAGACCATGCGGCGAGAATTTTAAGCACTGTGGCAGGCTAGATGAAAAGGAAATAGTCATGGTCAAGACAACAAGAATAGGTAATGATGACGAGACTAGTATCAGAAATGAACAGCTAAAGGACAAAGATATTGGACCAATCCTTGAATGGAAAGAACAGGGTCAGCGTCCGGGACGGAGCGATATTGCAGCTTATAGTAGTACGACAAAGAGTTATTGGGCTCAGTGGGACTCGCTGGAAATAGAAAATGGCGTTCTCAGTAGAAGATGGGAATCTTCTGATGGTAGAGATACACTAATGCAGTTGATTGTGCCCAAGTCCAAAGTACATGAGCTACTTGGTGAAGTACATGGTGGGACTTCAGGGGGACATCTGGGAGTCAACAAAACATTAGAAAAAGTACGAGAACGATTCTATTGGATAAATTGCCGAGCTGATGTTGAAAGTTGGTGTCGAAAATGTGACACATGTGTAGCGAGCAAAGGACCACAGAGACGAACTAGGGCAGCAATGAAGCAATATAACGTTGGCGCTCCATTTGAACGAATCGCAATTGATGTAGCTGGACCATTTCCTCAGTCTAAACAAGGGAACCGATACGTGTTGGTTGTCATCGACTATTTCAGCAAATGGCCGGAAGTGTATGCCATTCCGAATCAAGAAGCTACCACAGTGGCAGGAGTGATAATTGAAAACTGGATAAGTCGATACGGGGTTCCACTAGAACTACACTCGGACCAAGGGCGGAACTTCGAGTCAGCGGTATTCCAGGAAGTATGCCAATTGCTGGGAATACATAAAACCAGAACAACACCCCTGCACCCGCAATCTGATGGTATGGTGGAACGTTTCAACCGAATCCTGGAGGAACATTTATCAAAGGTGGTAACATCAGACCAAAGTGAATGGGACAAACACATTCCATTGTTCCTAATGGCATATAGAACTGCAGAACACGACAGCACAAAACATACTCCATCGGAAATATTGTTTGGACGCAATATACGGCTTCCTGTGGATATAATGTTTGGTAGACCCGAATGTGAGAAATTGGAAGTTAGTGACTACACCGATAAACTGAGGGATCGTCTAGACGAGATACATCACATAACAAGGGATCGGATAAAAATTGCTAGCGACCGAATGAAAATAAGGTACGACATTGCTACGAACAGCTGTGGATTCCAGGATGGTGACTTGGTATGGCTTTACAATCCACAACGGAAAAAGGGAATGTCACCTAAGTTTATGCCAAAATTGGAGGGTCCATACACCGTCATAAAAAGGATAAATGACGTCGTATATCGCATCCGAAGATCTCCAAGGGCTAAAATGAAAGTGGTTCATCTAAATCGGCTAGCAAAGTATCACGGGACGGCTTCAGAAGATTCTGTTCGGGACGAACAGATTTAAGGAGGGGGTAGTGCACTATAAAAATCACTACACAAATTTATTACTTTTCTGAGTTTTTCTTAATAAAAGAAAAACCCAGAAAACACGAGAATAATTTATTTGTAAACAAACAAAACGATTTCCGCGAAATGTCAAACGCAATATTTATATCTCAAGACTATTCAGGAAATATCGCCATCTAATATACAAAAGATCTTTTTTTAGAAATAAATAATAAATCAACGGCACAAACCTAAACAATGATTAGAACTTTCGGGAAGTATTTTTTGTGTATTGAATAAGTATTTTCGGGAAGTATTTTTTTTTTGTGTATTGAATAAGAATTTTCGAGATCTTCTTTGTGTAAACGTTGCCATCTAGTTTTTAGAAAGCCAAACGACCAGGCTTTTAGAGAATATTCCGAAACACACCAATTTTATATAAAAGCAGCCCTAGAGTCGAGGCTAGAATCAATTCAAATCAGGAAGCCGAACTGTGAACTTGAAATATTCGGAGTAAAACTAAAGCTTTGATCTTAAAAGTAATTAAAATAGTGAAGCTCTAAAACTGTGATAAATAATTGTAATAATTAAATTATTAAAAGACAAATATTTTTAAGACTAATTGTTAAGCAGAAATAAGTACAAATAAAGTTTATACACTAAATTCACATAAATAAAAAGTGTTATCATTCTAATAACATCGAACCGAAAGACTAACACGTCACAATATGTCATAATTTCAACAAATTAATATCTGCATTAAACAGGTTTGTTATACTCATGAGTTTGCATATACGTGCATGACCAACGTTAATTCTATAAAATTTAATATTGCACTACACATCACTAGAAATTGCTGGAAATATTTTTATTTAATTTATAAATCAAAAATATTTCCAGAAAACTCCAAAATTAAATTGTTCACACGACCGGAACAATAGCAATGACTCATGTCATAAAAAAAAGCACATACAAAAGATATTTTTTTTAGAAGTAAATAATAATAGATCATTGGCACAAACCTAAACAATGATTAGAACTTTCTAGAACTATTCTTTGTGTATTGAATAAGAATTTTCGGGAAACTATTCTTTGTGTATTGAATAAGAATTTTCGGGAAACATTCTTTGTGTAAACGTTGCCATCTAACTTTTAGAAAGCCAAACGACCAGGCTTTTCGAGAATATTCCGAAACACACCAATTTTATATAAAAGCAGACCTAGAGTCGAGGCTAGAATCAATTCAGATCAGAACTTCAAACTGTGAACTTGAAACATTTGGAGTAAAACTAAAGCTTTGATCTTAAAAGTAATTAAAATAGTGAAGCTCTAAAACTGTGATAAATAATTGTAATAATTAAATTATTGAAAGACAAATATTTTTAAGACTAATTGTTAAGCAGAAATAAGTACAAATAAAGTTTATACACTAAATTCACATAAATAAAAAGTGTTATCATTCTAATAACATCGAACCGAAAGACCAACACGTCACAATATTATATGACATGGATGGAACAAACTGTGATTAAAGCATGGTAGTTTGTATACCAAAAATAGTGGTAAATACAAATTATGAGATTACGAACAGTTGTAAAACTAATTTCATTCAGGAACTACGAGTAGTTTGGTCTTCGGAAGCAGTCTTATATATGATGTAATATCAATCATAAAATGAAGATCTAAAACTAGTAATATAAAAAACCTTGATTATGTAGTTTTCCATGAAAATTGCACCTGAGGCATTTATAACCTTTTATATATTATTAGAACGTATATAAAACATAAATAAAAAATATGAAATTATTAATAGTTCATTCTAAAAACTAATTTACATCAACATGTTCACATCACTGATTTGCTTTCTGGACAATCACTGTCCAAAATTATTTTCAAAATCCTGGGAAAGGAAACTATTCAAATCATATTTACTTGTTTCAAAATAAAGTAAGAAATTTGTTATTTTACAGTTCTTTAAGTTTTCCTTTTACAATATGGAACTCTGCAAAATATCTCTACCAAATCTTAAGCGACCATCAACGACAAATTTTCCATTCTTCTTGTGCTTCGTAGTTTTCCACAATTTCGATTGTTTTTTCTTGAAAGATGATGAAAAGTTTTGATACTGAATACAAAAATAAATCCGTTTCGGGATTATTTTGTATAAATAAATATTTTATTTTTCCAGTATCAATTTTTTCACCGGATTTTTAGATTGTTATTGCAATCACTATACCCTATAAAGAAACAATTTATAAAACTATAGGAATGGAAAAGTTATTTTCGTTTTTCGTTTGAGAAATTGTGTTAAACTTTCTCAACCGATATGAAACTTTTGGTAAGAAAAACTATCAAAAATTCAACATATCCCGAGTTTAATTCAGAAAAGTTGTGATGAAACTTTTAATTTTTCTTTTTTCGTCAAACATTTGTAGAAAATGTTTGCTTTTTTTTTATAAAGTTTTAGTATCAATGGTAAACAGTTTGACTTGTGTTATTTGAAAATCAGATCCATTGCAGTTTTAACCAGAAAACGTGTATAAAGGAAGTTTTTATAATTTCTGACAAAACAGAACAATATACATTTAGGAGGAACTAGCGATTTTAAAGGTTCACCGCGGACGAAGTATTGGATTTGCTGAAAATTAATTCGTATTGCTGGTAAATATCGAAAAGGATTTGTTATACATATATCAAAAATGGAAATATTTCTATTTCAGTCACTATCCTTTCCTTTTGGATTAAATTTACCATTTTTTTAATTCTTCTAACAATTTTTGCTTGAAAATTCGATAATTCGATAATTTTTATCTTATGGTCAAATTGTTATATTAACTTCGTCTATATTAAATCTAGAAATACTAAGAAAATCCCAGGAATAAGAAGAAAGTATTCATATTCAAAACTTAAATCAATTGGAAAGAATTTTTCCATTATGGTTAAATAGATTTTTCCTTTAAAAAAAAACTTTATTTGTATCGAATGTTGTTGAAATAATTTTAGCGAGAATTTTCTTTCTGGATTGAAAATTCGATATAGAAGTTTTCGAGTAATGTATTTGTTTAATTTGAAATTTTCTTTATCAGAAAAGCTTTTTATAACTATATCATATTTTCTTCAACATATTATTTTAATTGCTAATTTAAATTAGTGTTCTAATTCGTGCAGAATTCTCTAAAATCATTTAAGCTCTTCGAATTAAAATTATTTATTTCTAGTTTAAAAGTCATATTTCGGAAATAATTGCGTAAAATAACAAAATTTTTTAAGTGTTTTGTACATAATACTTATCCAAAAAGCTATAGGAAAATAAGAGTATCTCATCGAAATAAAATACGATGAATTTCCATATCAATTTTGTACTTGTTTTGTATACAACTAATAGCAACTCGGAAAAACTTGAGGGAAAAATTACTACGCTTAATAGTTAGAAGTACGTACTTAATTCATTAAAATCTTGAAATGTTTTGAATCGAGCGATTCTTTTAATCAGAGATAATCGGATTATAAAAATATCTTATTTATCCAAAGTTATATGATGTATAATTTTTATTATGATTTTACAAAAACCTAAAAAGAAACATATTCCATGATGAAAATATCCATAAAAATTTCTTGATTCTTAAATGCATTCTAGATAATAGTCCTTAAATATCAATTTTCAAGTCCTTTTTGTATCATCTATAAATTTCCATCTAAAAAAAAAAAAACATAGACAAAATATTGGAACCCTAAAAAATTGTGAAGAGATATAAATAAAAGGAAGAAATGGATGGGCAATGATGATGGTTTTGAAGTAAAACATCGATTTGAATACTTTTGAGTGGATGTTAAAGTACAACAGCAACCCTCTTCATATCGTGTTCTGAATCCATCGTTTACAAGTGCATCCATGGTGATGGTCTTCTAAAGATGATTCCATTTCTGAAATATGAAGGAAAAAGGAAACGAATTCATAACAGGATATAAAATGGGAAGAAATTCTAGTGAATGAAAAAAGAAAATCACAAAAAATAAGATGGGAAATTCCTTACTGATATATCAAATATTTTCTTAATATTATATCTAATGTTTTCAGAGTAGTATATCAACATATCTTTTAAAAAATAATTCTTATACAAATGATTTTTTTAAATATTATTTATCAAAAACTATGTTATCAAAAATCGAGTGTTTATATTCTTTATTCTCATCCAAGTTATCCTAGAATATTGGACCAAAACTAAAACGTACATTTGTGGTTTTCATGTTGTGTTAGAAAGGTCTTCTATTTCTGTAGTTTCTTCACCTTTTTATTGCAGATACCACAAAACCTTCTTCATTTAAATATTATGAAAAGTGTTATACTATATATCTTCAATTTCATAAAGGACAAACTTTTTATTAACTTATTAATAAAATTTTTTCTTTTGGTATGACCTGTCGTCGCTTAAAAGCAATTTTCCAACTGTCAAATACAGTGTAGAAGGGTATATGTCGTAATTCTTTCCGGTGACATGGGTGGGTTGGTTTTCTAGAAAAGGTATACGAACAAATATATAAATACCCTGAAGATCGGTTTAACACTTACTATTTGAGTTATATATTCGGAAAGGAATGTTATTAAACCTTTCATTTGTTGAATTTGTGATTAGTTATTAAAATTATCATGACTTTTCGAACTAGAAGTTTCTGTAATTGAATTTATAATAAAGTAAGTTTGTGAAAGCATCAAACTAAAGTAAACTGTATTGTCTAGTATTTTTTTTATGTAATCTTGGCACCTGTCCACCCTTAAAAAATGTACAATATAGTGCCAATAGTTCTGATAACAATTGAAGCTATGCCCTTTTTTCAATGGCAGAAATGACGTAAAATATTTGGAAGATTCCCAAGAAAAAAATAAAGGCCATCATTTTTTAAATGAAGATAATAATGCAGTAACACTTTATATTTTCCGGAATAGACTGAAGTTTTTCTTTTCCAATGTATATTTTTTTTTCTTATAAAAGCTATAAAACCATCTTCCACCTTAGTTATTTAAGAAATTTCTTCAAAATCTTTGTACCAAATGCCTATTCGCTAAGTTTGAAAACAGTTCTTTAGGAAGCGAATGCAATAAATAACAGAAATTCTCTGTATTCCCTCTACATCATTTCATCAAATTGTAACATTAAGAGGCCAATGTACTATAAGACTTATAGAGGAAAACACATATGTTGATATGGAATTAATGTGCGATTTACAGGCGCCAGACAAAATCATTTATGATATCCTTATTTCAAATGCATATGACTTGGTTCTTAATAAGGATAACAAAAGATAATATACCAGTATTATGGATAATTATAAGGCAACGTGTTAATGATTACTAATTGAGTATGATGTGTGTAATTTATTGTTATAAATTTTATGAAGTTAAAATACGTATGTAACATAATATTGTGTAGGATAAAATATTAACAGATAATTTATATAGGTGGAAAACTTATGTACTATTTTAGTATAATTCTAAGAATGTACTTAAAGGATTTATTATTTATTTACTGGAACTAAGTTTTCCCGACTAGGTGGAGGAATTGACATTAAAAGAAACTTCAAATGGTTCTCGCAACCCTTTTGTGTGGGATTAGCAGAATAATCGACTATGGTGAGTCCAATTTTTATTGTAAATAAAAGGAAATATATACTTGCGTATTTCACTAAATGAAGAACTTTTCATAATAGGTTTAAGTTGTGATAAATAGAACTATCCACCATATAATTAATTTGAATATCAGAAAGATATAACAAATTTAACATCAAATAAGAGAGAAAACAATCTTCTTCCTCTGATATTTTAACAAGTGGATGCTCAAGCTATAGACACAAAAACAAATAAGAAGCAATAAACCAAAGTCTTATATAATTGAAGTGGAATCTCTGACATCAAGATGAAAATAATGAAAAATATCTTTTGAATTTACTGCTCGATCAAACGTGGGAATTGGAAGAGAAAACCATTTCAATCTGGTGTTATTTTATTTCTTTCTTATAATGACAACCAAATTATTGTTTTTTTTTCGTCTAGAAAATTTAAAGATAAATATTTACTAGAATGAAAATTCAAGTCCTATAAAATAATAACAATTCATTAATATTGAAAAACAGAAAAAATCAAATTAAATTCTAGAAGAAAAGTAATGAATTTTTCATTAAAATCTTTAAAAAATTGTACATAAAATTTCGGACAAAAAAAAAACCCGAACTCTTATGGAAACTAACTTTTCTTCAAATATTTCTTCAAGTTGAAAATTGAAATATGAAAAGACGCTTCAGTAAATTTTAATGGGTAACCGGGCAACCGTATCCCTAGTAAAAGACGAAAATTCCTGAGTAAATGTAGTACGCACTTGGGTTTCCCTTTTCAATCTTATAAACGATATTTCACTGAATGGAATGAAATTGTAAAAGGTTTTACATTTATTTTCCATTCGTAGGATACGTATATAAAACGGAAAATAGGTAAATTACAATAAACACTTCAGAAAAATTAGTTCTTTTTATCCTAGAACGATTCTCTAAAGAAATGATTGAAGACGTTTGAATATTAAATTATATTCACAAGCATCTTTAATGTAAATAAGTAACTGCTTATTTTTAGAAAATACGTTAAAAACGTATAATAATATGAATTTTGAAATTGTTGAAATCCTGTTTTGTAAGGTTTCTGCCACAAGTGGAAATATAAAAAGGGAACATAGCAGTGACTACCACGGGCAATGTAGGATTTTCTTCACATCTTGGTCGTACTACATATTGAACAGATTTTGTATGATGAGTTTCTTTAGATTATCCTATTTTTATGCCCTATGGTAGGTACTACCAGAGGGTATATTAGTTTTGTCACTAAGTGTGTAACACATAGAAATAATAATCGGAGAAAAATTTCAAAGGTATGGTTGTGTAGGCAATCAAAAGTTATATCGATTTATGCATGTCCGTCCGTCCGTCCGTCCGTCCGTCCGTAGACAAGATAACTCAAAAACTCGTTATCCGATTTTGATAAAATTTATAATTTGAGTTGCTTATTCCTTAACTTAGTTTGGTATTGCATTTGAGCCAAATCGATCCACGGGGGGCAAAGTTATAAAGGAAAAACCAGGGTGACCAGAAAGTTTTGTCGTTTTTTTCGTTATGGTTTTTCGGATGTAATTGGAAAATTTGTCACCCGATTTTGTTCAAATTAATTATATAGGTTAACTGCATAAATAGACGATACCGAGTTAATTTTCAGTCAAATCGGTTTAAGGATACTGGAGAAAGAAATAGTTGTAGCCTAAAATAAGCCTGTTCATAAAGTTTTTCCAATGTATTTTAAAAAGTTATATACGGATTTGAATCAAATTTACGACACGTGTTTATACTATTAGACGCCAGCCTACCTGTGAATTTGGGCCAATTTGAGAATGAAGAAACGAAGTTATGGAGAGAAAAACCTTAAAATATTCAATTAAGCAGAAAGTTCGTGGCGTTTTTTTTCCAATAGTTGGCTTTAGAATCGTATAACTTTAGTAGTTCTAATCCTATCAAGTTATGTTATAGCGCGCTGAAAAGGTGACATCTTATAGAATACATAGAAAAAAAGATTGTGAAATTCTGGCAGAACAAATTGGGGTAATTGGGTTTTGAAAATGAGCCAAAATTCTGAAAAAAATTCCCTATATTAATGCTCCATGTTTGGTACTACCGTCCGTCCGTTGACAAAATAACTCAAAAACGCGTTATCCAATTTTGATGAAATTTAGAATGCTACTTGGTTATTGCTATAGTGGATTTGGTATTGCATTTCAGCAAAATCGACTGAGGGGCAGCGAAGTTATTAAGCAGAAACAAGAGTGACCATAAAGTTTTGTCGTTTTTATGCCCTATGGTAGCTACTACCAGAGGGTATATTAGTTTTGTCACTAAGTGTGTAACGCATAGAAATAATCATCGCAGAAAAATTTCAAGGGTATGGCTGTGCAGGGAATCAAAAGTTATATCGATTTATGCATGTCCGTCCGTCCGTCCGTCCGTCCGTCCGTCTGTGGACAAGATAACTCAAAAACGCGTTATCCGATTTTGTTGAAATTCAGAAAGTAAGTTGGTTATTCCTTAACTGCCTTTGGTATTGCATTTGAGCAAAATCGATCCACGGGCAGCAAAGTTATAAAGGAAAAACCAGGGTGACCAGAAAGTTTTGTCGTTTTTTTGGTTATGGTTTTTCGGATGTAATTGGAAAATTTGTCAATCGATTTTGTTTGAATTAATTACATAGGTTAACTACATAAATATATGATACCATGTTAAATTTCAATCAAATCGATGCAAGGGTAGTGGAGAAAGAAATAGTTGTAGCCTAAAATAAGCCTGTTCATAAAGTTTTCCCGATGTATTTTAAAAAGTTATATACCGATTTCAATCAAATTTACGAAACGTGTTTATGCTATTAGAGTCCAGCACACCTGTGAATTTGAGCCAATTTGAGAATGTAGAAACGAAGTTATAGAGAAAAAACCTTGAAATTTTGAGTTAAGTAGAAAGTTCGTGGCGTTTTTTTTTCCAATAGATGGCTTTAGAGTCGTATAACTTTAGTAGTTATAATCCTATCAAGTTATGTTATAGCGCGCTTAAAAGGTGATATTTTATAGAATATTTATGAAAATTGTGAAATTCAGGCAGAACTAATTGGGGTAATTGGGTTTTGAAAATGAGCCAAAATTCTTAAAAAAATTCCCTATATTAATGCTCCATGTTAGGTACTACCGTCCGTTCGTGGACAAGATAACTCAAAAACGCGTTATCCAATTTTGATGAAATTTAGAATGCTACTTGGTTATTGCTATAGTGGATTTGGTATTGCATTTCGGCAAAATCGATCCACGGGCAGCAAAGTTATAAAGGAAAAACCAGGGTGACCATAAAGTTTTGTCGTTTTTTTCATATAGTTTTTCGTATTTAATTGGAAAATTTGTAAAACAATTTTGTTTAAATTAATTATATTGGTTGACTACATAAGTAGACGATACCATTGTAAATTTCAGTGATATCAGTCTAAGGATAGTGGAAAAATAAATAGTTGTAGGAGGAAATAAGCCTGTTCAGAAAGTTTTTTTGATGTACATTCAGAACTAATACACCGATTTGAATAAAATTTGCAAATTGGACTTATACTACCAGGGTCTGGGTTACTTACAAATTAGAGAAAATTTTGAAAAGGGCAAAAAAAGTTATGAAGAAAAAACCTTGATATATTGTTAGTTTTCATAATTTTTCTCTCCCATTTCTACCATAGGGCATCAAAAAATCGGCTATGGGCCGATTTTTAATTACTTTATGTTTTTTATATAGTTTTTCGTATTTAATTGGAAAATTTGTAAAGCAATTTCGTTTAAATTAATTTTATTGGTTGACTACATAAATAGACGATACCATTGTAAATTTCAGTGATATCAGTCTAAGGATAGTGGAGAAATAAATAGTTGTAGGAGGAAATAAGCCTGTTCAGAAAGTTTTTTTGATGTACATTCGGAACTAATATACCGATTTGAATAAAATTTGCAAATTGGACTTATACTACCAGGGTCTGGGTTACCTACAAATTAGAGAAAATTTTGAATCGGCTATGGGCCGATTTTTAATTACTTTATGTTTTTTTTACTAGTATTCATTGGTGAATTAATATAAAGTTAAATATTGCTCTCCATAAATTTTCATGAACTTCACAAAAGTTCATTTCATAAAGCGTAACATATAACGAAAATGAAAAAAAACATGGTTTCATTTCATAATTTATCCTCATTCTTCAGTTTAAAGGTTCTCGTTGGATCGTCGAAAAAGCCGTATGCGGACAAGAAATCTATACAGCCAGTTTGTGTAACATATGGAAATTTAACCACTTTTTGAATCCAGTTGTAAGAGTCTAGTCTGGAATATTATCATCCATCCTTTTTTGGTCGGACATATTAAATATAAATGTATTATATACGATATAGTATATTCTAAGCGTGGAAGAGATGAGCATCGTGTTTCTTTGGGTAACACATTGCACATCGTACAAGTGATAAACTGTGAACTCATTTTCTTCATTACAAATTTATAAGGATGTCAAATATTATATATTTGGTAATTTAGTGGTTCTATAGGAGTTCATTAATTTAGAAGAAAATGTAAAGCGAAATGACATACAGTGATTAGCATATGTTTAATTTTCAATAAAGATTATTTGGAATTTAAAACGAAAATGTGATAAAGGATGGGAAATTCTTCCATTTCACACAAATATGATAAAAGAAGAACCAGAACAAATTTCAAATTAATATTCGTACGTGATTGCAATTTGAATTGAGTGCATTTGTCTAAGCAATGTGCATTATGGGTGGTGATTTTTATCTGAATTGTTATCTTCCAATTCTAATGGAATTACATTTTGAATGGACATTTTTTTTGCTTTCAAATTATTATAGAATAAAACGGAAGATTATCCTGTAATTGTCTTCTAACCGATGGGATTTAGAGATCGTAATAGTAGAACAAATTTTAATCAAATAAAATTTAGATACTTTATATAAGGAGGTAACATATGAATTAAAGGATTTGTAAGAGTTAAGGCTATTCATGGATTATGACATATTTTTAAATGACAGCTATTGTGTTTGAGAGGGTTTGTGACAAGCTAAGATAATCAGCAAGTCATTTCTAATTCAACTGAAAATAAACAATTTTTTATTGTACTCAGAATATCGATTTACGGGCCAACGAAACAGCATTCCAGCGAAATTTACTTTTTTATTTTAGCTTGTTTGGCATTGCTCCACATGCTCCATCTTGAAGATCAGCGGAAATGGTTGGATGACTGCATTTCTTCGAAAGAGTAGCAATTCTTTCAGCGCGGAATCCGTGCTCTGTCTACATATAATCTACAGTCGTAATTATTATTATTATGACGGGGTTTAGAATAGGTTTATTGATAACGGAAACTTACATAATCACAAAAATGGGAGTTTGCTATTACAAATAACACAGAGGAATTTTCATTGCAGTTATGAAAATGCTTTGATTGAAATCCATTCAATCGAAATATGAGCTCGAAAAAAAATATCATTATTAGAAAATTCAGTATCTAATTATTTTTATTCTGTGATCTGATTCTAATCCATCATGATATTAATTTATGTTTCGATAGATTTTCATTTCACTAATGAGAAAAAAATGAATCGAATTTTCTGGTTTATCAAAAAATTTCTTTTTACACACACAAAGAAAGAAAAATACATAATAATCTGGTTCGATTGGTTCCAGTAAAAATTTGATTATAATTGTCTGATTAGGGAAGCTGTCAATATTCATTTATATTATATTCATATTATTTATATTCATTTATATTGAGACCGAATGATAAGTATTGTGTTGAATGGACTAAATCAAAAATTTCAATCTACAAATCGACTTTTTGAATATTAAAATGAAAATTTTAACAATCAAAGAATATCGATAGTACGGAACACGTATTTCCTAACGTTCTACATCTCGGATTTCTTAGTAGTCTACTTTTTCATATTTCATTCAAACGCACTGGTTTGCAATTTCTTTATATTATAGAAAGAATAGCTTTCCAGTTTCTACAAGGATAATAAATGATTCACAGGTCCCATATCTAAGGGAGGATAATATTCCTGAATAGAAAAAAGAATGTAATCAATGTTTAGTGTATTTTTTTTTTTATGGAATATTAATATTTGCATGAATTCTTCGTTTAGAGAGAAAATAACTTCAATATCCAACAATTTCATTTGAAATTCCATTTTATGCAGTTTAGTATTTGCCTGAATCGTGTGTTCTAGTTCTATAATTATTTGCATCGTGTCTACAGCCTCTAACTAAAGATAATCCAATCAGTATCGATTTTTATTTGAAATGCACACAAAATTTTCGAATATCGTTTTTAATCCAGTGGTAATTATTTTGTTTCCATAACAAATATATAAAACAAGAAATTTTTTTTAAATGCGTGTGATTAGAGTTTTCCAATTAAAATTTCGAATAAATGAAATCGATATAAAATTTTGGTGAAATCGCTTTCAAAACCAAATAATTCCGTTGGACATCAAATGATATAAAAATTGTGAGACATAGTTATTTTATCAGCATTAGGGTACGAAGGGAATAAGTTCGTGGATTACACCAGAACAGATCGGAAATATTTTTATTCCACATTGTGTTAGGTGTCTATATGAAAACTTACAAGTTTTAGTATCTTTGGAATTATAGTATAAGTCACACTGATTCCATTTCCATGTTTTAAAAGCAGTTCAGAGAACTTTTTAATAACTTTCTTTGTTGCAAAGATATAAAGCCCAGTGCTGCTCCCAATACTAAAACTAGTACACAAAATTGAAGTCTTGAAGCTTTCGTAAAACTCTTGTCTATAATATCTTATTTCAATTTAATAAAATTCACTTAACTTGAAAGGATATTTATTTTTGGAACATTTTATAACAATTTTATTTTTTCTAAACTCTTATTAAAGGAGTTTAGAATTGTGAACATTCTATCACATTTACGAAATTCTTTTTCGTGACTTTAGAATTTATCCCTTAAGAAGATATAATACCAAAATATTAGTATCCGAAATCCCCAATAGGTTAATTTTTGGGTAGTATATCAAAAGAAACTCAATTCCATTTGGAAAATTTTTGTCATGATCGGTAACATATTGACAAAAATAAACCCCATAAAATTGTTCTCAAGAAAATAATACAACATCTTATAAGTTTCTTCTATGAAATTGGATCCATAAAAAGGTTTAAAGGTTGATCATAATCATCTAGTTTGAACGGATATTGATTCTGGTCGATTATTGGGTATATTTTAGAAGTACTTATGGTATATAGATAATCATTAAGGTTAGATATTAAGTGGATAATTACACCTTTTAACAACGTATGTTTTCAATGATCCTTTAAGGATAATACAATCATGTGCTGAGAAACCTTGTAATAATTGATCAAAAGGTCAAGTATAAATGGGCGAACGTGTGTAGTACGTATCATCTTTAAATATATTTAAGAACCTTGTACGTCATTTTGAAAAGAATATCTTTATTTCAGTGTTTTTTGATTTGAATTTGTAAATATGTATTTTACTAATGATTTCCATGGAAAGTTGCATTAAAATATTACATATAAATTATAGGCTCTTTGAATGGAAACCTAACTGAAATTTTAAAAGAAGTGCAGAACTGCTCAGTTGGGACAACCCAAAAGCTTATTGCCATAAAGAAAAATTTATGTTTTGAAAACTCAACTTAAGTTGTTTCAATAAAAGTCTATACTATAGAAACTCATTTCTAACAGTTGAAACTTCAGTTGCCGCAAGAAAAGTCCAGTTCTTATAACTCAAATTCGTGAATTTGAAATTATTTTAAAATCGAAATTTTTACTTATTATGCCAAAATCACACTGCAAGTTGGGTAAAAACGCAGTAAATCCCAGGATGATCTAAGAAGCATATATACTTCCTTGCGAGGACAAGATATGAGATGGTGCAGCGACTGTGAGCAACTGAAAGGCTGCGCGCAAAGCTGAGTTGAGCTTGCTAGCTCACCGGAGGAGTGGGTCCTTGTTCACCACCGTCTATCGTCAATATTATACATGATTTATTGTGCGTGCAAAGGTATTTTAATGTCGTGAAAACTTTATGGAGATAGCGTGAGCTAGCAAGCAAGGTTTTGGAGGAAAAACTGAATAAAAGGGAGAGTTCCTTAGCGTTTTTTTCCCCGAAACTGACCAACTTCACTGGATTGCCTTCGTGACGCATGCCCGGACCGATTGGTAAGGTGGAATACCAATCATCGCTTTGATTTGTCAACAAATTTTTTTCTTTCCCCGCGTTACAGATTCCACTAAATACTTATTTTTGTTATTGAGATTGTTATTAAAACTTCCACTTGATAGCCAAAGAAAATCATATATCGATTATTTTATTTATTTTCTTCTGGAAATTTGTCCACCACCATCAAAATAGTTATATGCATCCTGTTCCATTTTATTTATGTTCAGATTTGTGTGGACTTCAAAAACATTCTAAAAATCATCGTGTTACAATTTTTAAAGAATATTTTCTCTGATAAAACAAAATATTCGAAT
Source organism: Xylophagus ater (assembly GCA_963422695.1). Taxonomy (NCBI): domain Eukaryota; kingdom Metazoa; phylum Arthropoda; class Insecta; order Diptera; family Xylophagidae; genus Xylophagus; species Xylophagus ater. The sequence continues at coordinate 5,149,621 of OY730486.1, read as the reverse complement.
AGTTATTGATATGATATTTGATTTTATTTGATATTCACCGGTTTTTCAATATATACGAAAATAATTGGTTTCGGGCTTCAATTTGATTTTTTTTTCAGTTACTGTGACAACATTTATAATGTGTCCAACAAAATTTTGGATGTGATACAAATCTTGTCTCATATTAGAAATCAATCAAATCGATTGGAAAAACAAGGGAAAACTTTATTGATAACATCAAAGTCAAATGTTATCATAATAACAATTACTTTGAACACTAAATAAATCGAATTAGTTCTAATTAAAATTTTTATTATTACACTAGATAAACATATCCTATTTCTTAGTGTAATAAAAGTTATTCCAAAGTGTCGTCCATTTATTTTCATATAATTCCGAAAGTATCAATCCATATCGACTTCGGAAGTTTTTATAATACTGCACTACACATCACTAGAAATTGCCGGAAATATTTTGATTTCTTTATTAAATACATTCAAATCAAAATATTTCCAGAAAGCTCCAAAATTAAATTGTTTACACGACCGAGACAATACAATACACTTCTCCGAAATAATGTAAACAATAGCAATGAATCATGGTCAGAAACAAAAAAATTCTCAAAAGTATTCACATACAAGAGCTTTCTAGAAATATTGCCATCTAGTTTTTAGAAAGCCAAACGACCAGGCTTTTCGAGAAATTTCCCCTAGACACGCCAATTTTGTATAAAAGCAGCCGTAGGGTCAAGTCTAGAATCAATTCAAATCAGAAGTCCAAGCTGTATATTTCAAACATTCGGAGTAAAACAGAAGCTTTGATTTTAAAAGTAATTGTGATCAATTATTAAAATAGTGAATCTCTAAAAATGTGATAAATTGATTCTAATAATTAAATGATTGAAAGTCAAATATTTTTAAGACTAATAGTAACGCAGAAATAATTATAAATAAACTTTATACACTAAATTCACATAAATAAAAAGTGTTATCATTTTAAATAACATCGAACCGAACGGGTAGCACGTCATAATACAAAACTTCGAAATATCGATATTAAAAATATTATTATCTCGATGGGATTTTCGTCTAAATATCTTTATTTTGTATTACTTATCGAAACTGTGTGTCCGGAAATTTAAAATTCAAATCAGAACATGTAAATATTTTTATTCTGATAAAAAATTTATATGAAAACAAAAGAAAATTTATATATATTTTATTTTGAGACGATGTAAATTTTGGTGAAAATATTCAAAGAATTTTCACTTCCCAAGTGAAAATATGATAAGCGCCAAAAATTTGCCAACATTTTGGGCAAAAAATGGGAAAAACACATATTTTCAAGAGATTTTTACATTTCACACCTTCTTAAGACTTATATATTACAAAACATATCCTTCGAGGCTTGAAATAATAAATGAAAGGATGAATTTTTGAAATATTTTATTTAAAACAAAACAAACAAGAAAAGGATTTAGATCGTATTTTATTATTTTGTACTTAGATCTCGTCATGGCTTCAATAAATACTATATTATATATATTTGAGAGAACAAAAGTGGAATAGAAAAGGTTTTGTAAAGAAAATTATTAAGAATTTAAGGAGCAACGAAAACAGGGTTATTTATGTCGATTGTATATTTTCTTGAAAAAAATACGTAAAGAAATTCTTTCTATTTTAATCAAGAACCAAGTTTTCGATTAGATCCTTTCTTATATAGGCGAAAACTCGGCCAGTTTCATAAAATATCATAATTTTCATTCGAACAAAAACATAAATGTTAATATCATCTTTCCTCTTTTCGGATATGGAAGTAAATTTCATTCGAGATGGAAAATATTTTTTTTGTGGTAAAAGTTAAGAAATCATAGTGCTATATGAACGCTCGTGGTCATGAATTATGAGGTGAAGAATTGACGTGAAACTTAATAACAAAAAAAAGGAAAACTTTTCATCCTGTTTCTAGTTAAGTCGTTTTCATTTAGATAAGCATGGCATGTATACTAAAAAGAAATTCTGATAGATAGTCTTATAAGCTAAGACGATAGACTATATAAGAACAAGGTTAAGTGCTTCTATCATAACTAAAGTTAAACTGAAAAAGTATAGAAGGAAAAGTTAGTTGGAAATATTTTCATATTAATGAAAATGAAGTTTTATGAACTTCTCGTAGTTAATTTAAATGAAGTTCCAATAAAAGTTTGTAATTTAAATAATTGGAAATTGAACAGTTTTGAATTAGGAAGTCTTGAAAGATAAGAGTTTTAGAGATTGTTATCATTTTATGTATTTTTCCTGTAGTTTTCTTTACAAATTCAGAATAAAAATACTTTCTTTATTATCAAACAAGAACCATCTATTATTAAATTACAGTTCTATAACATAATTGTGTTCCGTCATCCACCGTCCTCCATTTGTTACACATTTCATTTCTAATCTAATCACTTAAATTGCAAGCCTGCAGTATAAGTGATAAGTCAAAAAAAGGGGTTCCAGCATCATCTTGAAATTGTTCATATCGTCTTGGGAGTGTCTGACAATAAAATTACAATTTCGTATTTATAAAAAATAAAAAAACCTCAAATATTATACAAAAAAATAATGTTTTATAGCACTTTAATATTCCTATAGTCATTCGTATTTTTGTCCTTTAAAAATGGGGTCTACAAAATTGTGATTGCAAATATATCAGAAGTCTTTCAAGATTTTTAGGGGTACAATAACATTTGAAAATTTCCAGATCAATTCATTGTAAACCCTAAAATAAAAACTAGTACAGTTAGTAAGTACTTCGTTAGAATATAGTTCCAAAAAAAAGGGAAGAATTGTATATGAAATACTTCTATTTTATTTCCCTTGGAAGTTTCTTCCATCTGTTAAAGAAAGTTTTTTTTTCGAAAACGTGTAATTACACGTACAAAACAAGATTAAAAGAAATACTTCAGAAGTCTCGAAGCCTGTTAAGATAGATACTGAGGCCAACTTTCCTAATCATTTATATGCAAAAAAGAAGTAGAACATGTTACATTGGAACTATTCTTTCTTCATTAGATACCTGTGCATTCTGTGTACTTCCTATATGCATAGAGAAAGTAGAAATTATAAACGACCTAAAATTTAAAATTTATGAAAAGCAAACAATTTTCTTCCGGAAAAGTATTTTTCCAAAGATTTATTCATCTGAAAATCTAAAAAAAGGCCTCTTTTTGAGAAAATATTCAAATCGAAAATATAAATAATTCCTAAAAAAAAAGTAAAATGATTGAATGGCAATTTGTTGAATTTGAATTTATTTTTCTTTTATATATAAGATAATCGGAAAATGGTTTTTCAATGTTTTCCGTGTAAATTTATGCGATGGGAAAAATGAGGTCATAATATTGAAAAATTATTTTTTCCTGAACTCAGGAAAATTTCCATTTAATGGTTTCCCATATATTTCTTTTCACGAAAAGAAAATTTTGAAATAAAAATTTATATCGATGAGTTTCCATAATATTAAATTAAATAAATTTAATAGAAAACAAATGGCAAGCGTTTTTGACTTCAAAATAATTAACAACATTTTATTGTATCGTAAAATTTCATTACATACACTAACATATTCAAAAAAAAACAAATTGAAGTTTTTACCACAAAATTTTCCAACAATTTACCATCTAACTCCTTTTCATTTTGCTTATACTTATATGTAAAGAAAGGGTTTAGGAAGTCATTTCCCACAAAATTTTCATTGTGATCTACTCTACACCAAACTTTGGAGCCATTCTTCTTTTGAGATGTTTGCATAAAATGTGGTGAAACCCGATGAAGTCATAATGGAAAATCCTGAAAAATGCATGAAATTCAACAATTGGTTTTAACAAAAACGAATAAAATTGGTTTGTAAACTATTGTAACACACATTTCATCACTTTAACCAAAGATATGAATAAAGAGAAGATGTGGAAAGTTTATAAACGCTTTTATTTAACATAAGTAATTTAACATACATTAGGTTTTATGGAAAGAGCTCACAGCTCCTAAAAGTTCTTTCCATACGATCTAATGTAGTTCACTCATGTTAAATGAAAGCTATTTAGAATTTGACATATCTGTACTCATTTACATCTTTGCACATAACACACCTAAACATATTTGTATGACCTATGGTAGGTACTTATTTAATTTTGTCCCTACATTTGTAATGCATAGCAGTAATCAGCGGACAAGGATTTTAAGGCTACAGATGTGTAGAGAATCACGAAGGCTATAGGGATTTCTGCATGTCCGTCCATCTCTATGTGTACAGATAACTCAATAATGCGTTATTTGAGTTTGATTAGATATACAATGTCAGTTTGTTATTCCTTATCTCGATTTGGTATTGCATTTTAGCAAAATCGATCAAGAGGAGCGAAATTATAAACCAAAAAGTTGGGTGATCAGAAAGTTTTGTCGTTTTTTAAATCATTTTTATCGGATTTAATTGAATATTCGTAGAGCAATGTTGTTCAATGTTATTCATATATATTGATTACATAGATAGGCGAGAAAATCTTAAATTTTAATAAAATCGGTTCAAGGATATAGAAGAAAAACAGCCTGCTTATAACATTTTTTCGACGTATTTTAAGAACTAATACACCAATTAGAAGATATTTATGCTATTAGGCCCCAGACTAACTTTGAATTTGAGGTAGATGATGCAAAGTTATGGAGAAAAAAACCTTGAAAGAGTATTAGATTTGGTTGCTTTTTATCGGTTAATTTATTGAACTAAAGATTTGTTAACTACCAGCCTCATTTCTACCATAAGGCATCATCAAATCGGCTACAGCCCAATTTTGAATTACGATATGTTCAATAAGTATTTTCATCATTTTATGGAGACTTCTTAGATTCAATTCAATTCCTGAAATTCTCAATAATCTTCTCATTGGATAAATATGAATATACAATACATATTCTATCCTTTCTCACTTATATAAAAAGAGGATAAATTTTTCCAATTTGTATTTAAAAGCTTGTACGGATCACGTTTTCATATGTTAAGGAAATCTCAAGGGAAATTAACTATTGAACTTTATTCTTCAAGTATTTACAAGATTACGAAGATTCATAAATTTATGAATTACTCTTTCTTAATTTGATTATTTCATTTTCATTGGACTAAAACTGAACTTTAAATTCTTTATTCAGTATTATCACAGAGTATATAAACAGAGGAATTTTTATATATAAAATTTGTGTACGCTGTGTTTTCCTATCCGTGTGTAAAAAAAATCCCTAAAGTTAACATAGTAGAACGCGTGATTTTTATTGGAGGAATGGGACGCGATCTTCATTGTGATTTATTCCCCCAAAAAATTTCTGAAACATTTTGAAGCACCTATTAACTACAAAAGAGCATGGCTGGTTTTCAAAAGCAAAAAAAATATGGTCTTATACAGGGTGACACAAAATGAACGTTTTGTATTATTTAGGAGCCATTAAGTCCCTTGCAGTATGCGCTGTTGTTTCATCTTGTTGGAACCAAATCGTGGTTTTCTACAGCTGGCCTAAAAATTTCCCAACATCTTCCGATATTGAGCACTATTAATGGAAACTGCAACACCGTCTTTATTTTCGAAGGAATTTGGACCAGTGATCCTCTCAGACGATACACCGCACCAAACAGTACACATAAGTGGGTGTAACTGTCGTTGATGAAATGCTCTTGGATTCTCTGTAGCCCATATCCTGCAGTTCTGCTTGTTTATGAAACCGTTGAATTGGAAATGGGCTTCAATGCTCATTATCAAATTGTTAAAACAATGGACCGTTCATGTTCAAAATAAAGTTGGATGATTTTGGTTCGTTGCTCGATTATGTATTGTTCCATTTCACATTCCCCATTACAAAATCCTGTAATAACATTTTTAAAAAAATTTAACAAAAAATTATCAATAATTCACTTTACAACATTTTGCGCCACCCTGTCTTTCCTTTTATTTGATCTATATTTCTTTTAAATGCAATCTCAAAGACGAGGGGGACAACGTTTGCGGAGACAGGTGTGTGATTTTTTGGCAATATGAAAATATTTTTGGTGATTTGATTCCATGAAAAATATATTTCAATATAATTTCTGGTAGAGTTTCTGGACAAGTGATGTTTTAAGGCAGAGGGGAACACATTTTTTAGAAATACTCTTTTTGTGTTGTATTATCACAGATTGTGTGGTTTTTTTTAAAGAAATTTTAAAATCAATGTGCCGATCTGTGAATACATTTTCTATAAAACAAAATTAAGAAAGGTCAGTTTTTTAAGCGATTTTATGATTTTTGTTTTTTTTGCTAGCTAAAAATTTTTTTAGGGAATGCATATAAATTGCAATATCGGGAAATATATAGTAAATATTTTTCTTAAGGCTTATGAGGAAAATCTCGGAGGAGTTACAAAGGGGGGCTTGAAAGCTTATTTCAGAAAACCGCATTTATAATCTCAAATATACATCGGACATAATTCTGACCTGAGGCAATCTTATTAAGATTTTTAAGCCGGACATTCTGACGTACACGGCAAAGTTCAATTTCCCACCGCTTTAGCGCTGGAGGCAATCTAATTTACGAACTTTTTATATAGAGGTCACACGCAATTACAATGTTCAGCAAAGTTGTGGAGCATTTCATGGCGACTATTTCTTTCGAAGACCATATAGTTCTATCTCTCACCGCTTTGGCGCTGGAGTCAATAAAATTTGGGAACTTCGTATATACACGTCGCACACGATTACAATGTTTGGCAAAGTTATGGAGGTTTTCATGGGGATAATATCTCTCGAAGACCAGATAGTTCCATGAGTCACCACTTTGACGCTGGAGTCAATAAAATCTTTGGATCGTTTTATATAGGGTTAACCGCGATTACAATGTTTTGAAGTTTTCATTTCGCACTATTTCTGCCGAAGACCATATAGTTCTATCTTCCACCGCTTTGGCGCTGGTGTCAATAGAAACTTGAACTTTTTATATGGAGGGCAAACGCGATTACAATGTTCAGCTAAGTTGTGGAGGTTTTTACGGGAATTTTTTCTGTCGAAGATAAAATGGTTCTATCTCGCACCACTTTGGTGCTGCGGTTGTCGAGGTTTTTGCCTTTACGTAATATATGTTTGACGGGAGCTATTTTACCAATCGGGGAAATGGGATCAATTTAATGTCTTCATTCGAGGTGTTGCGTCGTAAATAATGTGCTTTCTGAATAGCGACCTAAGATACGAAATATATCTCCAGTGGTGTTACGGGAACAGGGTAAAAGATCTATAATGTTACGAATTGAGATGATACGCTCGAATAAATTTAGTTAATTTACAGTGATCTGTAAATGAAATTTCTAGGAGGCCGTCTTAGGACGGGTAACCCCCTAGTTATATATATAAAAGGCTAGTCCTTCCTTCTGTCCGTCCTATTTTGTCTGGAAAGAAACGGCGTTGAGCAAAAAAAAAAAAAACGCTTGTTGATATGTTGTAGAGAATTACTTGAAACGTGGAGAAATTTTGTTTCCGGGGAGGTTGGGGGTCGCAGGAGTTACAAAGGGGGGCTTCAAAGCTTATTTCGGAAAACCTCATTTATTATTTGAAATATACATCGGACATGATTCTGACCTGAGGCAATCTGATTAAGATTCTTATGCCGGACATTCTCACGTACACGGCAAAGTTCCATTTCCCACCGCTTTAGCGCTGGAGGCAATACAAATTTACGCACTTTTTATATAGAGGTCACATGCAATTACAATGTTCAGCAAAGTTGTGGAGCATTTCATGGCGACTATTTCTTTCGAAGACCATATAGTTCTATCTCTCACCACTTTGGAGCTGGAGTCATTAAAATTTTGGAACTTCGTAGTTAGAGGTCACACACAATTATGATGTTCAGCAAAGTTATGGTGGTTTTCATGCGGATTATTTCTGTCGCAGACGATATAGTTTCAGCTCTCACCGCTTTCGCGCTGAAGTCAATATAAATTTTTCAAGTTCGTATTTAGAGGCCACACACGATTGCAATGTTCAGCAAAGTTGTGGAGGTTTTCATGGGGACTATTTATTTCGAAGGGCATATAGTTCTATCTCTCACCGCTTTGGCGCTGGAGTCAATAAAATTTTGGAACTTTTTATATACAGGTCACGAGCGATTACAATGTTCAGCATATTTTCGGAGGTTTTCATGGGTATTTTTTCTGTCGAAGGTAAAATAGTTCTATCTCTCACCACTATGGCGCTGCGGTTGTTTATGCCCCTACTCTATAGAGGTTTTTGCCTTAGTAATATATGTTTGACGGGAGCTATTTTACCAACCGGGAAATGGGATCAATTTAATGTCTTCACTCGGGGTGTTGCGGGGCAAATATCGACTTAAGACATGAAATATATCGCCAGAGGTGCTACGAGAACGGGGTAAAAGATCCATTATGTTGCGAATTAATACGCTTCGCTTGAATATATTTTTTAATTTACGGTGATTTGTAAACCGAAATTTTTAGGAGGCCGTCTTAGGACGGGTTTCAACCTAGTTGTATTATATTTTTGGAATTAAAATATTGATCGACATTAAATAATCGAACATTATATTTTTAAACAAATTCATGGACTTTTTCTTTAGACTTTAATGAAACATTTTAAATTTAATTTTTCTTAATTTTTGTATACAAACAAATGGAATACTTTTCGCCTCGATATACACGGTATTTCGTAATTACACTTTATTTTCTATTTTTTTAAATTACTAGTCTTCTTTTTTTAAAGGAATTTTTAAAAAATTTTTCTCTTTAATGTTTCTCTAAATTATATAAATTTGTTTTTGAATTAAAATTGTTGCTATTCATTAACTTGTTACAACAAATTTACTACAATTTACAAAACACATTCCACAAATTAATGAACATCTTCGATAAATTTTATCGAAACGCAAAAATATTCAAGTAAAACACAATTTTTGGAAGCAAATGAAGCATACCACTATTTTATTATAATATACAATAAGATAATGTACAATTTTCTTTCTTCTAAAGAAAAGGCCTATCGGGGAAAATGACTGATGAGAAGGAAAATTTTCCAATTATTTCAATGAAACTTGTAAATATCGCTGTATTAGACTTCGAAAACAAAAGTATAGAATGATTTTTGGGATGGGGCAGGTAGAAGCTTAATTGAATGCAGCACGTTTTAGAATAATGGTTAATCGATATTTGGTGGCTCATTATTTATTTAAAATAGAATTTTGGTTTTTCTTCTTTATAATATCGGCATTAAGATGATTATAATAAAAAAAAATTTTTAAATAATACTTATTCATATAGGTAAATACTTAAACAGGATATTGTTCTATGGTGCGCTAATTATTTTGTTTACATCAAAAATATCATGTATTTCATAACTGAATAAAGCTTTCCTCTTTCATGAATTTAATTCTAACATAAATTAAATTAAAAATTAATAAAAGAAAATATTTTAAGTTGAAAATACGTCTTCATTACTTTTTTTCTTTTTTGTTGGTATTATAATTTCCCTGCGTCTTATCATCTGTATGAGAGGAGATTTAAAATTTAAATTCGCTTAAAAAAAACGAAAACATATAGTAATGTAAAATCGGTCTGGAGCCGATGGAAGAAATTGGACTCGTAGTTACTAAATCTATAAATCAATGAATTAACTGTGAGAAAAAATAACCAAAACTAATAATATTTCATGGTTTCATCTTTTTCAAAATTGTTCTAATTCACAGGTAGCTTAAGGCCTTCTAATAGCATAAATATCTTCTGCAAATCTTATTCAAATCGGTGTATTAGTCTTTAAAATACATCGAAAAAATTTTATAAACCGGATTATTTCTTTCTCCATAATTCTTGAATCGATTTTACTGAAATTTAACATGTTATCGCTTGTTTATGTATTCAATGTACATAAATAATCTAAACAAAATTACTCTACAAATTTTCAAATTAAACCCGAAAAACCATTCAAAAAAACTACATAACTTTCTCGTCACCCTAGTTTTTGCTTCGTAACTTCGCTACCCGTCGGCTGATTTTGCTCAAATCCAATTTCCAACTAAGCTAAGGAAGAATCAAATCCCATTGTAAATTGCATCCAAATCAAATAACATGTTTTTGAGTTATCTTGTATATGGACGGACGGACGGGCGGATGGACATGAACACAACAATACCCTTGAAACCTTTCTACGATGATTAATTCTATCCGTTACAAAGGTGACACAACTAATATATCCTCCGATAGTATCTACATACAAATAAAACCTAATATTTTACTTTTTAACTTATATGAAATGGATTATACCAAAAAGAAGAAATTCTTTATTTTTATATTATAAGTTTCTTTTGAAGTATTTGATACGCGGTATGTAATATGGGAACAATTTCCTATTTACATATTTTCACCTATGTGACAGATGGATGTGAAATATTTACCTTAATCCAAAAGATATTATGTCTATATTCAAGTGGAATAATCTCCTTGAGATAAATCTGGAAACTTAATCAAATACTTCCATTCTAAAGACATTTTTATCCGCATATTTATGTAAATACGAGCACCATAATACTCGATTTTATTATATACTTAAATATATATCGATTTTGTATCATACGTGAATAAAGTAATATTTTTAAAAATAAATTACATACATATAAAATAGAAATTCCCGATATTAACTAAATTAGATTTCTTTGATAAATTTAATTTCGAAAGTTTTAAATTAATTTTATTTAAATAAAAAGTAGATCTTTATCTTTGCTTCTTGAAAATCGGATCGTCCGGGTCATGATTTGATAGTTTTAGGAAATATTTTAATTATTCCAGAAATCTAAAAATAACATAGTTCTTTTTGTCTCGACATAGCCCCATTGGTTAAGACCATTGATTGGAACAGAATTTCGGAGTGAGTCTAGTCAGGTCCAACAGTATATTTTCTCAATTTCGTTTTTAAAATAAAATACCTTTACTATATATTGTCAGTTTCACTCACAAAGTCATTTCTTATTTCGTCATTTCAGTATTTTAACTTGCTTTTTAATCTTGAGAAAAGACTAAAGTATGTTTTCGCAGCCACGCAGAACTTCAAATCAGAAATTGAGTTTAAGTTAAACTGGACAAAAAAACAAATTTGAATCTTAGAACATGAGGAACTAACAATTTTTTACCAGAAAAAAAACTTTCCATTATAATTCAAATTACATTACATAATGAAATTATCATTGCGTGTCTTTCGAAATTATAAAAATTGTTTCATGTAATGGAGCATTCTACACTATCGGTAATTCACATTTATATTCGCTTTCCAGTACTATGTACTATTTATATTCAAGAACTGCCTCATTTTGAGTAAAAAAAAGAGCAAAGCAAACCATAGCAGTGAATATACACTTTACTCTATTCCGGCCTGACGTCTATGGAACTTTCACGACAATGTTACTGAATATTTATTGCGCTCTCGTTTGAAACCCCGTTCAACTCGCGCTCGTTTTGTCGGGAAAGTTAAAAAAGAAAGTTTTCTTTAACACTTATATTATTCCAAGCTCTTTCACAATCTCAACACAAGTTCTCAAACCATATTTCTTCATAATTTTAACACAATGAAAATTCCTTAAAATGGATTTGAACTGAATTCATTTGAATTTGAGTTGTTTTCACTTCTATTCATAATTTTCAGACCCCAATTTATGGAAATCATCCTTTTGTGGCATATATTTGAATTGTTTTTCTAAAGATTTTCCAAAATAATTGTTTTCCTATACAATAGAAGCAGTGTTCCGTGCTTTTATTCAACAATTAAAGCGTGAACTGAATCATCTGCCATGTAAATGTCTTTTAGAAACAAAAGTCTTCATCTTGCTTTCCATAGAATAGGCATATTTTAAAGTATATAACGTAATTCATTTTTAAGATAATTGGGTTTTAAAACTAAGTAAGATAATTATCGAATTCTTTGGAAATATATAGTAAATTTACTAACCACAAATTTCGATCAATCTTTTGTTTCTACTTCAAATGGCGCAGAATTGAGTATATGCCTTTATATGATTTGATATCACAAAACTAAAGACCTCCGAATCAATAAAACCCAATTTGGTGCTAGTAGAATTAAAACGCTAAGCAATATACAATATAAATTAAATTCTGTTTGCTAAAATATTGGATAGGGATGAGATGAAGCATTTTATAACATAAAAAAGCTTTAAAGATCGTAATTTTATTTAATAAATTTCATTAGGTTTTCCACTATTGCCGGTCCACTAACCTACCATTAACAACCATTCGCTACCACAAACAAATATGCAAATTTTTGTTGACATAAAATTGGTTGGGTTATTGATGGAGATATAGTATATGGTGGACCTATATCCTTTTTTAGGTGCATTTATTTATTTTTCGACCACAAATTTTATATAGAATTTTTTTAATGAAAGTTATGTAAACTTCTACTAAAATTTAAAATTGTGTTATACTAGAGCCACACATATGTTTAAGATAACATGATTTAAGAATACATGCAGTATACCATATGTTCGTCACTTTATACCATTTCCAAAAATGAAGTATAAATATCATAACGAAATGGTATCAGCTATACTCTAGGATTGATATCGTAGTATGAATACTACAATAAATGTGTGTCTCTCATATAACACAATATTATTTGAAATGTTTTTTTTTTTTTTAAATATTTTGCCAATATGTAAATATTATTTTTTCTACAAAGTTTAAAAGTAATTTGAATTAAAGTGATTACTAATTTAGTTAGATATGTGTTCAAAAAAGTTGATAATTAAAAGCTTTTTCGAGATGTACAAATTGTCAAACTTCGGTGTTGGTATTCGTCAAGTAAATTCTTCTTTATGAAAAAATATAAATTTTCAAACACTAAATGGAAACTTTTTCAATAGAAAATTTTCATTTGTTCAATCTTCATCGATAAGTTTAAGTTAAGTAATGAAATATTTTAGTTAAAAATATCTTAACGAAATTAAACTTATACAAAAACTACAAGTTTTTCATGTAATTCAACATGCTTGGAAAAAGTTTTGGTGATATAATTTTATTAAATAAATAAACAACAAAAATATATTATTCAAAAGTTTTCATGGAAATCTACAGAAATAGTATTAAATTTCAAATTTTGCGGTAAAACTATTTTCTACCTGTTTTTCTTAATTGTAGAAAATTTTATAGAAAATTTTCATATTGACAAAATAATAGAACTATAAGAATTAATTAATTAAAATGAGAGAGAAAAAAAAACTAATTAAAAGTTTACAATTTAAAGTGTCGCTTAGTAACTTTTACATATCGTTAAAAATACCCGAAAATTTCTTTCTATAATTCGTAATTTTAAATATGTAATTTGAAAAACAAAAAAAAGGAATATCATGAAGGAGTTTTTCTCCTAATTTGTTGTAAAATCCACGCCTGTTTGAATTGCTCCTCTTGTTTGCATCTAATGAGGATATAATTGGAATTTTTGGACAACTTTTTCCCAGAGTCAAAAACAATGACAGTTGCTATTTTTTAATTAATTTGAGGAAAATCGAATTTATTCTAAAGACGACTCCAGACAGTCTGATTTTGTTCCAAGGGGTTTTGAACCAATTTTTTAAATATTGTAAAATACTCTTTGTTGCAACATGATAAAGGAAAATACACATCTCTCTCTATATTGAACATTGTAAATCGATAGTGTAGATTCATCTTAAGCCAAGACTTAGGTTGCTATGTTTTACCTGAACCTTTAAAGACACTTTTAAGAACATTCCCCATATAGATTGCGATCGAAGTGGCTAAATAATACCTGAAACTTACCTTCTCTATTCGTTATTACAGTTCCTAAAATATTTTTTTAAAATATCTGATAAATAATCACTCCATTAAAAGCTTCTAGTCCATTTTAACAGCATGAATATTTTAATATCTATCATAACACTCTTCTTGGCACATCTTCGTTAAAAATTCATTTAATCCTCGTAAATATTTGGCAAGTAAATATCACTCGAAATGCATTTAAAATCATTATTAATTAAAAAAAAAAACTGAAGAAAAATTCTAATTTTCTTTCGTAAACAATCTTTATGTCAGAACATTTTCCTTTTAAAGACGAAAATAGTTTGAAAAATTGCGTGTATATGGAAAACTTCAGCAAATATTAGACGATGGAAAGAAGAAATCTTTTAGATACATTTCAGAAATTAATCCAAGAGAAAAACCTTATGAAAATCTATTTGGCAAGAGATAAAGAAAGGTTGGTATATAATGCAGAAATGTGGACACACGACAAAGTCTACCCTAGGCAAAGAGAATATTATCTCAAATAGGCGTGTAATTTATAAGAAGAAGAATGGTACTACAGGTAGAACGTAGGTAATCGCATTAAGATTGAAATCTTTGTGTAAAGAACATCTTATAGGAAATTGATACTAGCTAGCTTAGTATCTGGCCAATAAATAACTTTTTTTTGGTGTAGTATTACACGTGTATCATATTATCTAAATACACTAATAACTTTGATTTTCTTTTTACCTTCTGATATCTTTCCAGAATTAAAGGAATTTCAATTAATCATATCACCATGGAAGTTCAATAGAAATCAAGCATGACAACAATAAAGTGTATCTCGATCTCATAGAAATATTGTATTTAATATAATAAAGGCGGAAATTTTTCCATTTCTTTCACTAGATTTGTCTAACTTTTTTTTTGTGTATTTTGTAGAAGCAAAATTGTTCCGAATAGTTTGTATAGAAAATGAAATACTTCTCATTCGTTTTGTAAGTCCTTTATCAATTGTATTTGTCGTGATAAGATTAAAGAATTTAAGGAATAAAGAGCGAAACCTTTTTCCTTTTTTTTTGGAAAATATATTTTTTCCCTTTTTTTAAACAGTTTTCTTTTGAAATACTAAAGACAACAATTTCGAAATGGAATTTTAATTTGAAATCTACGATATCACAGGGTGACAGACGACAATAATAAAAACGAAAATTATGTGTTTTATTGGAAAAGTTTAAGTTTATAAACTTTTTCTCCTTTGATAGAATAAAATCAAAATTAAAGAAGTCGAATGATAATAATTTTGTTAATTTGATAAGCAGTTAAAATAAACTTTATTAATAAATAAAATAATTAAATTATTAAACAATAAAAATGATCATAAAATAAAACTAGGAACATTAATTTTGATTCCATTAAATGGCGTTGAAATTTACTATGAAAATAATCATGTTTATAGCATTTTCTATATAAAACGGGAAAAACCTCTTTTTTTTGTTGGAAAATTGCAACATTAATTACAAGCGAATTAAATGTTTTTTTTAAAACTGGTAATAAAATGAGTCACAAAATTATTAATTTAATAAAAACTTAGCTCTAAAAGTAATATTATAACGAAGTGAAATTGATTTTCTTTCGCTTGCCTTAGAAAATTCTCCATAATTTTAACTCTAGGATAAGTAATTGCCGCTATTGACAGGTCATAAAGTTATTTTTGATTACATCTTCAGATACAAATAGTTTCATTTTTTTATTAAAACTTTTAAATGAGTAATTTTTTAGTTTTCTGAAAAGGAAAAACTATTCAAGGAATGTATGGAAGACGCAGAATCTGTCCAGTTTCCACTGTCTGAAGTCATGACATAAAAATTTAGGTCCGAATTAAATTGACTAGAATGAAGAGGAAATTGTTTTCAATCTCATAAATAAATCCCTTATGGGTTTATCTGATGCTGAAAAATTTGTATAACTAGATTTAATAATAACATTTTATTGTAACACGACTATCCAGTTTTATTACATTTATTTCAAATGGCCTTAATTAATCTCTTTAATATGAAGTTTAAACACAAAATATTGTATTCTTTAAAATATATTCATAAATTTCCATTCTGAGTAATATTTAACATGAACATGCTAAGAATTTCCTTCATTAAAACAAAAAGTCATAAATGTTCACGTTTTAATCGTACACACACATACGTTTAATATAAAATCACCCTTTTCAGGTTGTAATTTCAATGCCCGCAAAGCACAATATATAGAGGAAAAAAAGGAAAATGGAAAATCCAAACCAGACAGTTCATAATCAACTTTAAAACTCATATTTTCAAACCCTTTCAAAAAACGAGACCGAAAGTTAAAATCCATATACACACAACGACGTATGCTAGAACACGTAATCTAAATGATGCGAGTTTAGTCCGATAAATCCTTTACCAAAATCCTGTACTAAATTTCTGATGAATCAGTACCTGTTGACGTGCAATGGTGATTTAGTTAGCTACATATGGTATTCGTAGATGTGGTTATTATTATCATAGTAAATAATTGAAATTACAATGTGGCAGACTTCGGGAGATCTATCGAATTATTGGGATAACAAGATATTCTATAATATGGCAATAATTTTGTAATTTCTCGAATTTTTTCTGGTTCATTCATTTTTATAAATAGAATGGTGTGGGATGAATATGATTATTACAAAGTTTTGCAGAAATATTTGAAGTATTTTCATTGTCTCAGTTTTCTTCAGTAATAAAAACATGCTCACATATTTGTTCAATATGGAACTCAATTTGTATTCGGGAAACATGCAAATATTATTTGTCCTCTCAAAAAACAAATAGAAAATAAAAATGCTTATTAAGGAAAATACTTTAATATTGTTGCAGGTATTATTAGCGCATTGCGACTATCATAAAATGATGTTTGAAGATCCTATGGAAAATCATTTTTCTGTTAAATTCGCGAAAAAAACGCGAATATTATTTTCAAATTGCATCACTCGAATTCAATTCCTATTATTTATGAGCAACATTGAAGTGAATCATTATTCCATTGATTTTATTCGACCCCATTTAAGTCCAGATCATATTAGTCACAATTTCATTACCATTTTGGACTATTTAGGGTGATATAATTGGAAATTTGAGATGCTTCCACAATGTTCAAGTCCATTTTCTTCCATTTTCTTGAAATCTGAAGAATATGCATTTTATTTTTCCTAATTTGCTTCAGGGTTTTACTTTTAAAATTGTTTTTGAATTTAAATTACAAAGAAACTTCATATAAACTTCTTGCCTAATAAAATAGAAGGTTTTATAAAAATTCTTAATTAAATTCAACTAGAATCATTTCCTTCTTTGCGATATAATATTTTCGAGATTCATCAAAATATACACCAAAAAACTATTTCTATATTATACTGTAATCCTTTTTTGGGAATACCTTTCTCAGTCATTTTGGATCACGAAAAATAATCAAATACCTATGTCCTTGAATAACGTATTTTACGGATATTTATATTAACATTCAAATACCAAAAATAAGATTGGAAATCTTGTATTTCATGCCGGATAAATAATGAAATACCTTTCCTTTATGAATAACTAAAATCAAACTAATGAAACGCCCAACAAAACCCATGTCACCGTTAATATGAAGAAAATACAGCAAAAAGGTTGTATTACTGAAACTGACAATTGGGAAATTTGCCTTTAATCGTTGTTATTTCAGATCCTCGATAATTTTTGAGTTCAGTACAAGAATAATAACGATTCAAACTGTTAAATTAACAGCGTGATATTAATTGATTCTCAGTCTTAATTGAAACTAAAGGAATTAATAAAAGCATGAATTGTTGAAAGAAATAATGTCCTGTAATGAGAAAAGTAAATTCTGACCAAGTGAAATTGGAACCCATTTTTAAATTGAATAAGAAATTATTTGGTAATTATATTTTTATATCCGCAAAAAATAAATGAATTACAAATATGTGTTATCATAGTTTCCCATTGTTTATTCTATAAACCAGCAACTATTTAAAGTGTTCCAGCATGAATGCAAATGAGTAAAAGCTGTAATGTAGGAGAAACCTAATCTCATGAACAGTAACAACATTGTATTTCGCATATTTATGAGCACAAAAAAGGAATATACTTGATCCTGCGAAGAAGTCTGAATATGATACAGTTTCGAAATTTTTTCTCATAGGTTAATAATACAAACAGGTCCTGAAAAATTTTTATAGGATTCATTATCTAATATCTGTTCTTTTTAAATATTTATACCAAATCTAAAATTATATGAAGTTGAAGTCTATTTTAATTTCGAGAATATTATCATTATACTATTTTTAATATAATTAAATTATATTCAACACAAAATGTAGGACCACTTCATTTTGATGATACCAAAAATCTTAGTTTTAAGAATTTTCTTTAAAGAAATCATTCGTTCTAATAAATTGTAGTCCTTTTTTTAGACTACGATACTGAATGAAGTTCATAAAAAGTTCAAGTAAATAAATTTTATTAATTAAATCGCTACAAAAAGTAGGTCTCTCGCGATTCGCGAACAATTAAATTTTTAAAATTTGAAAATATCTTTTTTAATGAAAAGAAGTGGAAACCTGAAAATTTGCATTTAAATAAGATTGTTCAAATTGATTTATGTATCTACACGAAAAAAGGATATTTCCCTTATAAATGTATGTGTAGAATTTATTACGGCCTGATTTTCGATTAGAATCTTAGCTTGGAGG
The DNA here is from genome assembly GCA_963422695.1 of Xylophagus ater. Classification (NCBI taxonomy): domain Eukaryota; kingdom Metazoa; phylum Arthropoda; class Insecta; order Diptera; family Xylophagidae; genus Xylophagus; species Xylophagus ater. The sequence continues at coordinate 5,131,072 of OY730486.1, read as the reverse complement.
TTGCTGCAAAAATTTAAATGAAATTTAATAAATGTCTTTCGATCAAAATGTTATTGTTCCGGAATAAGTATGAAGCATTTTCCAATTTTTGATAATATATTCATACTGATGTGGTGTAGAGCATTTACATATCCTGTTTCAGTAGAACTATTATAGCACAAATTAATCCTTAAATTTATAATTCTGAAGTATACTTCGTCGTCTTTATTATTTAGTTGACTTCGCTGCAAAGAGCTAGTTGTTATACTAACTTAAGAGTTAGTTGCGACAGCGTATTTAACTTTAAATTTCTCTTTGACGCCTTAGTTCATAAAGACAATTAGACTTTGGGCCCAATTAAGCGGTGGTCCAAGAAGTTTCCTAGTATGGCACTAATAGCCTTTATATCACTTTCGCAAGACCAATTATGGAATATTCCAGTCAAGTGTGGTCACTGCACCACTAAGTTCATGTCAATAGGCTGGAATCCATTCAACATAGATTTTTACGTTTTACCTTACTGTGTAACAAGGGGGTTGCACATACTTGGGGTTTGTTCGAAAGAAGCAAATCCCCTGATGACCTATTTAGCATATCTTCTTCCTTGCGAGGAGAAGATATGAGATGGTGCAGCAATGTGAGCAGCTAAAAGGCTGCACGCCTAGCTGATCGCACTAGCTAGCTCGCCGGAGGGGTGGGTCGCTGCTCACCACCATCTGTCATCGCGTTACACATAAATTATATGCGTGCAAGAGGTATGAAAACGTCGTTAAGACTTTATAGTGATAGCGCGAGCTATCAAGCAAGGAAATTCGGTTTTTGCGAGAAAAAACCGAATAAGGGGGGATGTTTGTTAATTTGCTGGTCACCGAAACTTGACTAGCCATCCGCGAAAGCCTTGCGAGGCATGTCGGGGCCGATTGGCAAAGGTGTTAATGCCAACCGGACTTTGGGGCACTACCCTCCCACATGGATCGACAGCAGAATGCCGATCCCCGTATGTCCATGCTCGCCCCTACAAATGAGCATGGACCCTTCTTTTTTTAATTCATGTCCTCTTCAATCCCCCCCCTATTCCATCTCTCTCTCTCTCTCTACAAAAATCTCTATCTAATGCTCAACATAATAAAGCCTATTCGTAACTATTATTATTTTAAATCCCTTAATTATTTCCTTTGAATGTTTTAAAATCAAAGAAGAGAAAACCAAAAAAACAAAAAAAACGCTCCCATTTCTTTCAAATTACAATCATGTTTTTATTTACTTTTAGGCTTCTTTAGTTTATCCTTTCTTCTCTTTTTCCTCCTTTTACAATTTTGGTACAATATGCTTGTTAGTTTTAAACATCTAAATTTAAATTCTTCTATCCTTTGTTTTTTTTTTCTTTCTTACATTTGATCAATTATTTTCTAAAACAATTTTCTCAGAAAACTTTAACAATTTCCCCTCTCTTTTTTTTTTCTTTTGGTCTTAATTAAATTTAAGAGTTTACAAAATTTTGTACTAATATTTAATTAATATAGTTATATTATTTATGTCTTTATTATCAATGTTTTTGCGTTTTTCTTTTCTTTTTTTTTTCTTTTTTTTAAAAAAAAAAACTTACTGTGCGTTCATTTCTCGTTCGTGATGAGCTGCATTATTATTATTTTAGGTACATACCAGAATGTAGTCGCTTCCAATTTCATTATGACGAATGCTGAGTATACGCCTTACGGAAACCCATCGGGATGAAGGTTAATTAAGTTCATTACCCCCATGCGGTGTTTCTTTTCCAATATCATGTTTTTGATGAATTATGAAGATCGTATAACCACGTAGAAAGATGAATATTGTGCAACCTTCTCTCTTTTCTAGATGGTTGTCTTAAAGAAAATAAAAAAAAACCTAAATTCTTCCATAGCGATGCCATGGAACTCTTCTTTTCATAAAATCATGATAGCAAATTTTTGGTTTCAAAATGTTATGATTGAACATTTTGATTCATTTTTTTTTTTCAATTTCAATCAATTTTCATTATAAATTCATTTCCTATAAACACATTTGTTATTAGCATAATTTTTGATTATTAAAATTAATTATGTTTATAAATTTATTACACTAACGTGTAATCATCCAGTTCGGTTCAACTTCAAAAGTCAAAAGAGCCTGACATTAAAAATAACTATTTTATTCACTTAATGATTATCATACATGTAATTGTTTTCTTTTTTTTTCTTCCCTTTATCCCTTTTTTTTTTCTTTTTCTTTTCCCTTTTTAATATATTTCTTGTTTTTAAATTAAATATATTTATATTTTATCATCGTTAATCATAAATGGCTATATATGCATTTATGTTAATTACTTTTTATACTCACTGTGTTCTATGGTTTAATATTTTGATCGGAATATGTAATATCTTCGCCTGACCACATCTCGAGATTTGGAGGACTTTTCGGCGGGCTACTTTATTACATTTATAAATAGTTTGATTTTTGTTTTTTTTTTTCCATTCAAAATTCTTTTATAATAATATAAATAAGTTTCGTAAAAACTCTATTAATTCACTTATAGCCCAATTACTTTCATTTGATTTAAATTTTTCATTCTTAAATTCCTTTCTTTTTTTTTTTTTTGAACAAACACACATTCTTTTCTTTATTAATATTAATATTTTTAAAACACCAGCCTATTTGTTATGTAATTTATGAATTTTCATTATATGGTAGTAAAAAAAATATAATTAATTAAATAAAATCCTTTGTAATTGAATGTAGCTTTTTTTTTCTTCTTTGTTTCTGGCTTGAAATAACTTTTTTTTATGGTTTGGCAAATTAAAAATTTTATACTTTCAATTTACAACAATCAAATTGAACTAATTTTGTGCTTTTCTATTTTGAAACAAAAAAAACAAAGTTATGTTAACCAAAACAGAATATTTTGGGTTTTATAAAAAGTTTCGCCATCCTTTCTGAAACACATCGCCATTTTTCTCTTCTTTTTTTTTCACGGAATTACTTTTAAGTTTGGAGTTCTAATCAAAATTCTTCCCTTTTTTATCTAATAAAAGAAAATGAACAGTTTTTTTTTTCTTTAAATACTTTTCAGTTTTTCCCTTTCTTTAAATTTACAAGAAAAAAGTTCCGCCCTTTCCATTATTCCTTTTTTTTTTTTTCAAACAACTTCAAACCCGACTTTGATCATCGACTTTCTGGAACAGACTGTTTTCAATTTTTGCATTTCCCATCTCCTGTTCGCAAAATTTCTTTTTCTGTTTGGATAAAAAAAACCGGTTTTTCTACTTTCAATCTTTATCCGGCCTATCAGATTACGCCACGTTCATTTTTTTCCATTTTCTTTCGGTCCATTCGTTCGTTCTCTCGCGGGGGGGAACTCTTTCAGCTTATTTCCACCACGGATATGAGGTGAAAAGAATTTTCTGGAAAGAATTTTTTTGAAGACCATGCGGTTTTCGCAAAAGCTGACCACGCTGATATTTAAATAGTGTTGCCGTGTAGGCTTAAAATTATAAGTAAGCGTGTTGCGTTAGCCGCACGTTACAACTGAACCTGCCATGGAAAGATCCCTCATTGTTATCACTTTACAGTAATAGCCTAAAATTGTAAAGTTTTCATTCTCTGGGAAAGAGTCGAGAGGTGGTAGATGTGATCTTCAGAGCTGAAACGAAATTCCCCGATATTTAAATATAAATGAAAATACTAAAAGTAGCCAATTTTAGAAATAGATTCACACTCCATCCTTGTTTACTTATCACCAGCTTAAATAGAATTCTTGTAAAGAAATCAATTGAAAATAAATTCTCTTCTAAAAACATCTTGAGATATGACTTGGTGAAAGCGATGCTAATTGTAAAATTGCCAAAAATTATCCTCAGATCTTTTATACAAGATTACAAATGAAAATTGCCTTTATCTTTCTGTCAGAAAATAAAAAAAGAAGATGAATAATAGGGAGTAGAAATTTCTGCACAAAATTCCCTGGCATGTATTCAGGGACTATTTTAAGATAAACAGGATATTGCTTTAAAATTATATTATTGACTACACTTTAGAACTGTGTTTGAAATGGGGGAACTAATTCCGAAAGGTTCGGGGAATAAATTTTAAGGGTGAAAATCTAGTACAATGGAAACATATATCTGTTTGATCGTAGATGGATTGTTTCAGTGTCATGAAAATGTTTTTCGATATTCAAAAGTTTTTAAATATTTTTTAATTTTTAATATTTTATTTACACTGAAAAAAACATCAGATTCAACCTTAGCCCTATTAATTAAAAGAATGTCTAATAAAAAAGTGAAAATAATAAAATTATTTTTTTACAAGCAAATGATTGTCAATAAGGCCATTTTAAAAAGTATAGCCATTTATTTCTTTTCAAAATGTAATTATCTCAATATCAAGCCAAAAGAAGCCTTAGGACTTATAAAAATCACTTTTAAAGTTCCTTTAATACAGTGCAAAGAAGAAAAATTAACCACAAACTGAAGTATCCATCCCCATCTAAAAAAAAACTCTAGATGAATCTTTAAATTTTTCCTTTTGCTTCTAAAGAAATTATTTCCATCTTTCATTTCTTAACCACATAATGGGCACAATGAAAATACAATTCTAAATGGTTATAAATAAAAAGAAAATTAGAAGAAAATATAAAAAAGGAACTACTTTGAACTTTTGGAATTTTATGGCTTGCAGTTATTTAATAAAGAAAGAAGTAATGGAGTTGTGTTGGTCTTCATGTTGAAGTATATTTGCAAAACATCGACAGATTTAAAGAACAGAATAAACTTTACCTAAAATCTTTAAAGGGACGTTTTTTCACTCAATTTTTAAAGTATTTTATGCATTAATTGAAGTATGCATAAGTCACTGAAACCGAAATTTCTTAATAAAACGTCCCACATCGTAAACAAATATACCTAATCCCAGATTGTATTTAATTAAAAAGCCCGAACACTTGTAAAAATGTAAGCTATTCAATAACAGTAAATCAAACAAAGGGATTAACTAATTTTGCATCCACAAAATGCAAGAATTCACACCAATCCTATTCAATTATTTCAATTTATTTTCATTTTGGATAAAAGCCAGGCCCTTTTTGCCATTCGTTTTAATTCCTTCTAATGAGATCCCTTTTGAAGCGAATGTAAACAAAATTTTAACAAAATTGCACGTGACCTGTTTTGATGCAACACATTTCATGCAGAAGGATATTTAGTCCGGAAAATATATTATATATATATATATATATATATATATATATATAGTAAAAAGAATGTACAAAAAATTAAGTAAGTAATACGTTGAATGAAAGATATCCTCTAAAAGAATAGCTATTCAGTGAAGAAAATCTGAAGAAATTAACAATATTACAATTTTTGTGTAATCGTTTTGCAAACAGTTCCCTTCAAATAATGATGGAAACTAGTTTATTGAAACAGAACAGGAGAAATGTGTGCACGTTTGTTTATCCTGATGACACTCCTGCTTGTATGGAATTACAGTGCATGTGACCATTTTTAGGGAAAACTCACTCTAGGAATGATTTCTATTATTTACAGGCCAAAAAAACTATATATTTAACTTACAATAATATTTATTCATTATATCTTGAAGGATATCAGTTAAATGTGAATTATTTTCCGATGCAGACGTTTTTTATAGGTTTTGGGAATATATATCAGATGAATTAAATATTTCGTAATTTTATTTCTTTTCAAAAGTGTTTATCCATTGTCAATATTCCAAGAATCGTTTGAATGCTTGTGGTTTTTCAAGAATTGATGAATGTATCAAAATCTGGACCGAACTCATTTTTCCCAAATTTTAAGAAAAGAAAAATTCTTCCGGCTAAATATTTTGATTTAGTTACTGAAGTGTAGGCAAAGAAAAATAAATTATGAAGAATTGAGATCTGGATTTTAATCAGAATCTCATCAGTTCCTAGAAACGAGGTCTAAACGAACTCGACCATTTCACACTGTCGATACTTATAATATTAACAATTTGCCTATTCTTTAGATAGATTCTATTGATTCAGTAGAGGTTGGGTCATTTTAATAATATACCTTAATTAAGCTCAGAAATTGGTAAGCCCTTTTGAATTCCTTTTTTTACATTACACGAATCCTTCTTTCTTTATTATTGTCGTTGATTTACTAACCATTATGGATATCAGCTCTAAGGTTTTCATATTTTGTTATTTGTTACTTTTCGGAAATGGATTTTCATATATTTATGTTTTGATTGAAATATCAACAATCGAAATATATGTATTTATAATATATAGTATGAATAAGTACCAAGATATTTCTTCGACAACATAAAATAAAGGAAACATAAAATCTATAAATAAAAGAATAGAAGTGAATTGTTTGGTTTTCAATTCAAAAAGAAAATTCCTTTTTATTGGAGAAATATTACATACTTTTTGTTTTATTACTAGATTTTTAGTACATATTATTTTTCCAATTCGAAAAAAGATATATTAAAATTTTGATGATTTGAAGACATGAAATCAAAATTTAATTTCTTATGGATAGACCGTAATAAGGACAAACGATAAAACTGAATTCAATTTCTCGTCCTAAGATGAGAATGATAATTTAATGAAGAGTTAATTAAACTTGTATTGTTCATTTCCAGTTTATTAAATTATGACTTATTCCCAAGATCTTAACTTTTTTAACTGTTACATGCTTTATGATCTTCAACACTATGTAATATTATGTCGTTCATTGTCCTACATAATTCCTATCCAGAAAAGCTTTTAACTTCTATGCGAAGTATATAAGATTCTGGAATCATGATCTCCACGTTTTATAAGATTCTAAACTGTTTGCAATCATTTTTATTGAATGTATGTCGTCTGTCTGTCCGTCCGTCTGTCGTATACAAGATTGCCGCCGTGTTTTTGAAGCAATTTCCATGAAAATTGGTAGGAACGGGTTTTTCCTCATGAGAACCATTCTGTCAGAAGTTGGGTTCGATCGATCTAAAACTCCGGGTAGCCGCCGAACAAAAGTTCGGTTTTTGTGTTTTTACATGGTATTGTAACACTATTTATGGACCAATTTCAATGAAATTTGGTATGAGACACTTCTTCAATGAAGGAACAATTGTGTCCAAAAATCAATTGAATTCGATTACAACTTCGGGTAGCTGCCGAACAAAATTCAGATTTTTTGTATGAAATGATACAATTTTCAAAATTTGCCTATATATTTTCGTCATAATTTGCATTTAGGACAACTCACAAACGTATTACCAGATTTTTAGAAGGTAACGTGATTTGAACATACGTATAGAAGTTTCAACAAAAATCCTTTTTGTTTTATAAACCTTATTAACATATTCATTTAACCAGAACTCATAAAAACGACAATATTCTACATTGACATAAAAACAAATACCCTTCCACCAAACCCCAAAAAAGCTTCTATGATAATCATGGGAATTTCTGGAATGGATGTAATTTTTGAATGGTTTATTTTTATTGAGTTATTCTTAAGGGAATCATAATTTTGTTATGTCTTCTATAGAGTTTCGTATTTCTTAAAGAAGGTGTAGAATTTTCAGTATAAGAACTTTTTTATTATCAAATTCCTGTAAAATTTTGGTGACCTAAAATACACGAAAAGTCCTTCATTATTAAAGAGAAAGTTGTTTTTTGATGACATTTAAGGACTTTTAGTACTAAAATTTGATCTGTGGTTGTTTAGTGAAGACATTAAACTACATTAAAAATGTAATAAGAATGTGAATCTGTTGTATTGACTACAAATTGAAGACACCAATGTTTGTTACTTTAAAAAAACTTTTGTAAGGAATTTGTATCTGAAATTATTGCATAAAATCACTAAACCATATCAATAACAACATACTACTTTGATTTCTAACTTACAAAAAACAAACATAATTCACCATAATTCATCAAAGTATTTCATATGTTTCCTTGTAAATCTTATGGTCAACAATTTTTATCCTTTTCTCTATATTGAGCCTTTTTAATTAATTATCCCAATTACGGAGGGAAAAATCTTTTGATATCCCTTTTTTTGGATAATTAATATTGGTCAAAGAAAAGGCGTCATTTTAATATTTTATTTCACAAAGTAAATTTTGTAAAATAGTACAAAAATTTAATTTGTCTAAAATAATTAATGAGAACGTAATTTAAAGTTATAAAAAGCTTATTTGGAAAATGAAATATCGGTTTCTTTAAGTCTTTATGGTTTAAATTGTAATTAGAAGAAAAATTGCCTTTAAAAACCATATTACATAACAAATGTGATGAATGTATATGGCTAATAATCCTAATTTTAATCAAGGATCATCCAAATAGGACCGTTAGTAGTAGAGTTTGGAGCCTGAGATTTTCGAAAAACGTAGTGTAAATGTGTTCTTGGATATCAAATCTAATTGAATTAAATGAAAATAGGATTTTAAGTTATTTCAAAGGAAAGACTTTTCCAAAAGCATAAAAGGAGTTCAATTATTTTTCTTAAGAAATACGGTTTTATTGTCAAAATTATGACTTTAGGCAATTGTTATTCAGAACGTGATTTACATGAAACTTTTAGTAATTAAGAATTGTAATTAATTGTCGCTTTGAAGATAATTTCTTTCTAATGTGTAAAACTGTTCTAATATCCTTTATGAATTTTTTTTTGTTGGTAAATTCCTCCCACTATATTTTTATCTTACGGTTGTGTCACAATAAAAACGTCAGAACCATATAAATACAAGAAGACAACGTGTTATAATGCAAAAGGAACTATAACCTTATAAAAAGGGTGTTCTTATTTGTAAAGAAGAACAAAAAATATACTATCTTATATAAATTCCCTATTTTATATTTGTGATAAAAGGAAGTTTTCTTCTTGCAAAACAAAAACAACACGCAACTAGCAAGTGAATCTCTGTTGAGAAGAACCCATATCAAATATATTATAACCCTTTCGTTTTATAATAGAAGTAAACATTTAAAAAAGAAAAAAGCATTACGGGAGATGCTTTTGCGTAAAGCGTACACAATAAGCTTGAGATCATGCTGTCAAACAAAATGTTAAGGATTAGTTGAAAAGGCACGTGCTTTTAAACATTTTCAAGGAATTTAAAACTGGATCCAAACATAGGTAATGTCAATAAAATGTTTAATCATGAAACATTTAATATTTGAAAAACAGTACCGGTATTTATATGATAACAACAATAGCAAATATATGAGGCTATATAAAGGAAGAAGTTATCATGTACCATCAGGTATTTATTTAACTACGGAAAGGGTTAAAAATCAATAAGTTTTGAACATATGAATTGAAAATACATCGCAATTGTATTCTTTTAAATTGAACTGAATTATTTTCCGAAATCATTTTTGTTCATAAAATGAATTTATACATGGTTTTCGTTAAGTACATGATTTTTTTGGATTCCTTGGACAAAACAATATGAACAAATCGGTGTCTAGGTTCGATAATTTGGTACCTTTCAGTCACATCCGTATTCTATTGTTGAAATCTCTAGAAGAAGAAAAAAAACACAAAATTTGAAATATAAAAGCGATACCCTTTTTTCCATATACAACATTTTTGCTGTAAATCCTGTGATTTATGGAAAATTCGCCCTTTTCACATTTCTTTTTTCATTCATGCTCGATAAAAAAAGGAGAAAATGAAAACATGTACCAAACGTTTTATGGGATCTAGCCAAACTGTCCACTTGAATTCAATGAAAACAAACATTTGCGATATATGGACGTTCTCTGCTTGAAATGAATAGTCTTGTAGGTTCAATAATGGAAATCATCAGACTAAGCTTTCTATTTTGTATATTCAACATAAAACTTCCTATAAAAACGTTATAATAAATGTTGTTACTTTAAAGAGCTCTAATTATGTTCATCTATCGTATTTTACACCACGAATATGTTTTCCATGAAGTAAAGAATCAGGTAGATCAAGTCTGATGCCATATTTATTGATACGAGAATTTACTGAAATCAATCCAAAATTTGCTAGTCTATTTATACACCATATTTAGTATCATTTTCTTTCTAAAAATTCCGTTGTAATTGTTCTATGTCCCATAAATAAGATAAAATCTAATAAGAAGAACAGAAAATTTTATCTTCCCTTCAGGGTGTACTATTTTCCTTGCCTTTTTTCTCATTTTTCTTTTTAAAAGGGAATAGACTAATTTAAATATTTTCCATATAGAACTGAAATGGTAAAAGTTGCCATCAGTTAACCACATCCGAAATGATCTTCGAAATGGATGGATTAACTGTGACAAAACTTAAATCAGAAATGATAACAGGAATAAAATTGTAATTGACTTGAACAAATCTCCTAAACAAAGTTTTCTTTCCTTAGTTTTGTCCATTTTTTTTCGGTTTAATTAAAAAGGATAATCATTTCTTAAATATTTGTGAAATTTTAAACCAAATAAAAAATGAGTTGCATACAATTATGAGGAAATAAGGAAATGGGGAAAAAGATTTTCATTTTAAAGATATTTATAAAAAGTTTTCCCTTTTTTTTGGATTTTATTTAATTAAGAATAATAGAATATTATGAAATTGAAAGATTCCATGGAACTTTTTAAACATACCAAAAATATTTCATTGTAATTTAGTCATAAATTTCATACAATATCGTTTTTTTTTGGCATATAAAACTATTTTTACAAGATCTACATTTGAATATATAAAGAATGTTAAAATCCATTTCTAGTTCATCCTTTATATCAACATTCAGTTTTATTGTATAAAAGGAATTCTTGCTTTTACCATTTCCATACGCGAGTATCAACGTTTCTAGTTCAATTTCATATTGCAACTTTGTATGTGAATTATTAATAAAAATAAAAATGTGAATTCCTCCAAAAAATGTGCAGACAAATTTTCATAGATTTTCTCTACCCTCCCAAAAAAAGGACTTACAAAAGTTTTTATATGAAACTTTAGGAAACTGCTATGGCTTCTATAGTCTTTCTTGAAAACAGTGTAGGCGCGCATATACAAAAATCTATTTATGTTTTCAACGAAAAAGAAACGACTTTTCATCTGCATGGCGTAGTTTAAACTATTTGCATTTCCTATATAAATCCTTTTATGGTACACTATCATGACTCTTATGTCGTTTACTTAGTAAAATTAGATTACAAGTTTGTACAGCATATTGAAAGAAAAAATGAAAATAAGATAGTTGATTTATATGTAATGTTATACTTTAGTTTGGGTAAACAGTTTCTAAAGAAAAAAACTATTCGATTTTAGTAGGTTAATAGGACATTTGAAAGAGAATCAATATAGAACATTGAAACCACTTTATATCTTGAAAATAGAAAAATTGTCCTATTGAAGGTTTTCTAAAATTCTATTAATCATACGAATTGGGGACGTATATTCTTGGAACTACTAAATCTTATTACATTTTATATTTCATGTTGTTTAAAGGGCAATAGCTAATCGACTTCATCCGCCTTATTTAAGTTCTATCTTTAATAGTACAATAATAATATCCATTTTAACAGTTCTCTGCTAATACATGGGAAACCTTATCAGAGGTTCAAACTATATTACTTATATTTGATTGGAAAATTATATATTGTACAAGTCTCTTCCAAAATCCTAAAAAAAAGCTATCACAATTTAATTCGAATTATTAAATTTATTATCAAAATACAAATTATTATTATTGAAAATTTTCGTGACATTTATGGCAAATTAAAAATACTAAATATGATAAATCTTCAAGTTCCATTTCATATTTTCCAGTAAACATTTAATGGAAACCAATCCAATAAAAGTAATTTTCATTATTAAACGATCTAATTCAATGGTTTTTATATAAGGAAAGGATGTACATACAGGGAAAATTGGGCAATTTTCTTTTCCATAAAATATAAGGTAAACCACACAAACATAAACTGCTATAAAATAAAAATTTTGGGCTCAGTATATGAGACCAATAAAAATTCCTTTCTCAAAGGATTTATGATCTTCATTAACAATATAAAAGACCTACCAATTTAGGTTGTATAATAACACCAACTAGAAGATATGATTTCGGCATACAAAATAACCATACGACTTATTTGAAGACATATATTCATTCGGATTGAAAAAAAGTCCAATGGAGACTCTAAAAATTGGACATAAATTCAGTCGACATAAACATAGACTTTTTTTGAGGAAGACTTTTTTCCAGACTTATTTTTGACGTATTAAAATTAAAAATGGTAACAATGAATTTAATGTATACGAATGTATGTAATTGCAATAGGTTTTTCCTGATATTTCAGATATTTTTAATTTGTAGAAATTTTTTTTTTTTTTAAAATTGATTTGGCGCCTTTATACGACAGCAATAAAATGTTTACAATTTAGTTAATTTCATTTCAAAATAAATTTGGTTTGAAATTAGTATCATTTTATAATAAAAGTACTAGAAATACTCGTGGGATAGATTTTAGAACGAATCTTTATTGCATTACGTACCGTAATGCATTTTCCGAGAAATTTTTGATATCTCGAGTCTGGTTTCTACTAATTACAATTCCGGAAAGGATTGATATTTATAAAATTTCGAAAACTTTTTTCAAAATAATTTTTTTTATGAGAAAATTTTAGAAATATTAATGACTTTAGTTGAATCCTTTCTTTTCTAAAAAAATATTCATTCACTCTTGTCAACCGTAATGCATTTTTAGTTGGAACAACATATATAAAATATTTTTATAATAAATTTATGCAGCAAAAATTTCATTGTTTCTTCGTCAACGGCCTTTTTACAAATAAAATGTCAGGACATCAACTGCCCAGCTACAAATTTAATGCCTTCAAAATGGCGTCCGTAGACTAAAATTAAGTCTTGAAATAAGTCCAATGGAGTTGCTGGGTTATGTTTTCTAACAGTCAGAGTTTAGAAAACATTCTTTAATTAAGAAATATAACAATTAACCTTATCTTATCGACAAGTTAATATTCTGAAAATTGGGTAATTTAAATTTTCTATGATAATTTAGTATAGGCGCGGCCAACCCAAATGATCTTGCGGGCCACTTTGGAAATGCATCATAACTCCGCGGGCCACATATAAATTTATATATCCCCATATTAGATTTAGATACACTATAGACATTTTTTTGGAGTCCAAAATTGAAACATAATGTGTTATTATTATTGTGTTTACTATTATTCTTATTTGTGAACATAGATAATATAATAATAATGATACTAAACGTACATTGTAAAGAAAAGGATATTTATTTTACTAGTGCGATGTTTGTTTCTCCACTCTTTACTTAGATTTTGCAAATCGATCTCAATTTAGGTATTTACACATCGTAATTGGTGTTTCAGGTTAGCGTCCGTTATGTTTGAGCGTGTTTTGTGGTTGGTCAATTTCATTTTCGAAAAAAACGATTCGTAAGTTGAACCAAAAGCGCTAACAACTTTTTGTGCCAGATTCCTCAAATTTGAAGACGTACTGTTTGCCGAGATAGACTTGGATTCGAAAAGAGTTTACTTTTATCAGGCAAAATATCCTTCACAAATATCCTTCCTGCAGCCACAGCACACAAAATGAAACCAAATTTTCACTTGAAACTGAGAGCCTGCTCTGCTCTTCTATCAACAATCAACTGTGCACGCGCATCATGACTTCGCAGAATATAATTTATTTATTCTGCAAACTGTAAACTCATGAATAAAACTGGCAATATCTGCCCTATATTCGCAAGACTATTATTTTAAAATCAAAGTAAATTTTTTCTCATAATTTCGACAGTTAATTTTTGAATATATGGATGGACAAATAATGTATTTTCTTAATACATTGGTTTTCACTACTTTGGCCATTTTAAAATAAATATATTTTGTAAAAGTGTGATGAATCTCGGGGGCCAGAAAAATGTTCCGGCGGGCCACATGTGGCCCGCGGGAGGCCGGTTGGCCGTGCCTGATTTAGTATGATTAGAAATTTTATAGTTTTATTATATAAATAATAAAAGTTTCTATCTAGAAGAAAATTTTAACTAGTTATTTTCTCTTCCTTTCATCATAAGTGATCTTAGATATTAGATTGGTCCTTGGCCGCGATTTGTAGTAATTTTCTACTGTTTCCCTAACGTTGCCCTTCTAGTCCTTTAAGTTCTTCATATTGAACGCTTGACATTCTTTTTGTATATTTATTATTTGGTTTGGATTCAATTCGTATGTTGAGTAATATTACTGGATTATCTCAAGTGCATCCTTTTGCATATCATCCACTTATAGGGAGAATGGATAAATGAACATTTTTCACAAATTATACAAGTACGTACTTATAAACAGTTAAATTAAAATTATGGTAATATATAAAAGACGTTCGAATTAATTGAAAAAAAAAATAATTTTCTTTAGTTGTATGGAATTTAAAATTGAATTACATCATTAGTAACGATTTAATGAAACATTAAATTTACGTTAGCAAACGTTCAAGAGGTAAAACTATAACATAACTTTTGCAACGAACATATTATCGTCAAAAAATTCGAGACTTTAGAGAGGATGTGTAGAGGAAGTCTTGATAAGTGCTCCTTTCTACAAGTTGAAAAGTTAATGAGTTCTTGAAAATTATCCCAAAAGTACTTAGTATTTTCTAGTGTTTTTAATTTGAAATCAAAATCGAATTTTAGTTTTTTCTCTTCATATAAATCTGGGAATATTAACTTTTACTTTATTTAGTATTATTTAGTAGAAATAGTCGTTTTTAGTATGAAACTTTTATCCAATGTATATATTTATATATCAAATATTTTCCATTTATAACAATTATATCGATTAAAACAAAAACAACTTCATATCGTCCCAATAAGGGTATTATTTGATTCTCATCTTGTTATTAGTGCAATGCTTCTGTATAGACATCATCTACTTTATGCTCAGGTTTCAAAACAGGTACATTAAACTACCGTGGTATTGAAATATGATCTAAAAAACATATTTATGATATAATTCTCTTGGGCTTTTAGTTATACCATGTATAATGAAGGTTGAAATTTGAACATCCTAAGAGTTCTATATTAGAAATAACTGAATAATATATTCTAGGTGAAAGGTCAAGGGTAAGGTGTATTAGTCTCCAAATAATGTCAGAATTTCCATATAAACCAAATTTCTAAATTTCTAGGAGGACTTTTATGTCAATTTTATCTTTCACATAAAATGGCTTAAAATGAAATGACAGTGAGAAATGATTAAAGTTGGTGATATTATATAATTTTATTCTGTTATGTATACTTCTATATTTTCATATACAATTTTGTATTCCAAACGTTATCTTGGTAATTCATTTGAACAGTAATTCAAGCAGATAATCTGCAATTGGTGTTGGATAATCTACAGTCACCCCTTCAAGCTCAAACCAAACAAAAAAGGGGCAAATTTTTATAAGGGAACTATGATGGAGACTGGTATTATGAAAGTGTACCTAAATAATATAGTCACGTACTGGAACTACCTGTAGAACGTGCGTATATGTGTCTATATTTATCGAATATAAATTATATTCGACTTTATAGTATACATTTCATCAAAATCAATATGTTACTCGATACATGCCTCTTGATTAGTTTTTATTAGGTTTGAATTTTTGTTATAATCATTATTTTTTTCGTTGTGGATATTACTGAACCAAATTATTATTTATGTAATCAATTTGTTTTTGAAATATCAAGTTAATTTATTCCATATTTAATATTTTATTCAATAAATAATTTTGTTTTAATTCTGTTTTCAATAAAATCAGTTTTAATTAGATATTTCTGATATAAGTACTACTGAATTCAAAAAATTTCGGAACACAGTGCTCTTCGATTATCGTGGGAGTTGTCAGAAGTTTATTCCAAGTTATGTATTTAAAAAGACTAACTATATATATGATTTTAGTTTGATGTGTTTTTTGTATGAAGCAATTCATAGAAAACGACTAGAATTATAGCAAGTAAATATCTATTCTAAACATGGTTTTTTCCCTTAATAAATACATACAATCCCATAAGTAGTGTATCTATTTGATATGCCAGCCAGGTGACTTTTTAATAAATTGAGACCGCCTATTGAGTGGACACCGTTTTTATACCGTAAGAAAAGCAAAAGAAAATTCTCTGAAGGAACTAAAAGCTGGTCCCAACATTGAGCTTCAGTCCCTCTTTGAAAACCGTTAAGAACGCTGGTACAAAATTTTTCTATCCTCAGGGGAGTACTTTGAAGGGGACAAAATAAATTTTGAAAAATAAGTAAATAGTTTAGTGTTTTATTTAATAAGGTTTAAATTTTTTCTTAACTCATTATTATATGATCGAAATTTGCGGGTTTATTATGAATATGGATCCTTCATGTTTGATGTACTTTCATAAATGTCAACATTTTAACAATATTTAAAAATAAAAATTTTTTTTAATGTTTTTACCTTCAAAAAGCTTTGATCTTTCCAAATTTAATTTACCATACCTGCTTTTTTGTAACTTGTCCTGTCATATTTTCATATGCCATTAAAATTTTGTATTTTAATTAAATAAAAAAATAAAATGTATGCTAAAATATTATACATTTTCTTTTTTACCTTTCAAAATAATATTCAAGAAAATTTATGTTTGAAATTTCACCTTAATTGAGTTGTTTTCCAAAATTCAATTTGCGTAGAAAAAGCTTTTCAATTTTCATTATTTTAAATGTAGTTTTATTCAAAAATATAACAAAATTAATTAAAAATATTATTCTACACAATCTAATTACTATTTTTGTGATTCAATTGATTTTTCTTCTTGTTGGTGTTTTTTTTTTACAAAGTGAAAATGTTTATTGATTGTATTTTGAGAAAACTTAATTAAAAATATGTCAAATAAAATTTTAGAGGAATAAAACTTTTCTTTATAAACTTTTTAAATATTACCAAACATAATATTTGAAATGAAAAATCTTTATCGAAAATGAATTTTAAATTTTCAGAATAGAATATCGTGATTGAAACCCCAATTTGTGTTGCACCTTTCTGCAGGAGTTAGTAGGACATTTTCTATGTGAATACCTTCTTCAGAACGAGACTTATTAAAAAAAGGAGAAGTTAGCCAAACTGCAGCTAGCCAGTATGTTGTCCTGCATTAGAAAGATAAGTTTGTTCTGGAGGGGGAGCTGGCCTCAAAAAGTATCAATGAGGAGATACAATGTACTCACGTGTAAAACTCCACAAACAATATAATACAATACAATACTACTAAGTACTAGAATTTGTTTATTAATAGTAAAATAAGTAAACATCTGATTTACTTGGAAAAAATTTATATTTATCTCTGTTGCACTAACACAATGTCCTCTAAAAGAAAATGATAAATAGCTAAAGAGAAGAGGCTTTGAATTTATATATATTTTTATTGAGAAAAATCACACATGGATTGTAAATAAAAACCAGGGCGGCAACAAAATGTCGTATAATTGTAAAAATAAGTGCAAGATCACGGATCAGTTTTCACCTCTTCTTAGGAAGTGATTTTAGTGTTTACTTATGCTGTACTTTAGTTGCCTAATTGAGTGAAAATTTCTGTTTCCAAAAAGTCCAGACCTTTCATTCTTATTCTATTCAAAAACTTATATGAAAACCGCCAGTCTTATATTAAATAGTTTCTCTTTAATTTTTAGTTATTGATTTTCTTGAGCTAAATTTAAAAATAATATTTACTTTAAGTTGTTGAATAGATTTTGTATGGAATTTTATTTAAGGAAAAAAAAAATATATAAATTCAATTTAATTAATGAAATTCAAATTAATATACATTTTATATAAATTTTAAATAAAGACATTTCTGTTTACATAAATTCCTTTAACTATGAATTTAATCAATATTTATTTTGCAGTATTTTTAATCTGCGAATCGCGAATAATTAAATTACCAACTAATTAACATTAATTATGTATGGAAACCCTATCGTACATTTAATAATTATATCAAAAAAGTTTCTAATTTAATAAATTATATTAAATTTTGTTAATGAATATGCTTTAGAGTAGTACAATGGAAAATTCATTACACATCTAATTAATTTCAATGGTTTTTCACTTTTCATTTTCCGATTTAAATTTTCCAAACAGTCATCTTTAATTTCAAGAACACGAATGACGCCAATCTTTGATATGTTCTGATCTTTGAGAATTAAGTGATACATGATTTGAATCGCATATCCCACAAAATGGATACAAACTTCTAATTAAAGTGTTTCGTTAGAATATTGGTTGTGGTTGAGGTTAAATATTTGTATTTGAGAATATATAATAAATATTATTTCATAAAATTTTTTTTTATTTTCCATTCAAAGCAAGACAACAAAAATGTCTAAGATTCTACAAATTTAAGAAAAATATCTAGGAAAAGAAAATTTGTATCCTGTTCAGAGAATAGAGAAAAAGTATGGATTGTAATCTTAAATCGACATCCTGTTTACAACTAACAAACATCCTCTTTATGATGTTCTTATAATTTCCTTTTTGCTTAAACAATATTCAAATCTGCGACCGAAAAAGAGTTTGGGTATTTCATGTTTTTATCAACAAAATGAAAAATTATTTTTTATCAAAAATATTCGGAAATTAAATTTAATATTTGCGCGATGACGTATGAGAAAGAATTCATAAATTTAGTATATAAGAGATATTCCAACTTTTTCATAGATTTCCATTGTATTCTCGTCTAAGAATCTTTTCGTAATAATCTACAAAGGAAGAAAATGGTGACCTGTCTTCTTATTTTCTAAATCCTTAACATTTATAATAAAAGTCTTTTTCAATATGTCATCATATTGTCTGCAATTTAATACTCTCTCACCTTTGTATATGGGATTACCAGAATGTCTTTTTCTATAAGATAATTCGATTTTCAGAGCAATTTTTACATCTCCGACAAGGAAGTATATAAACGCACAATGAAAATGCTTTTTTTATATTGTATAGAAAATTCACACCATCAAAAAAAAGTAATTATGAAAAGAAGCTTATCTTTAAGTTTGATTTCTTATAAAAATCTTCTATTTATTTTAATGATACACGTTTATTTTTATGATACACGTTTAAAATTAGTTAAACTCTACTTTTTAAATACAAATTGTATAAAAACTAAACTAAATTGAATTAGCAAAAATTTAAGAAATTCATTTTTAAGACTATTTTATCCGAGAACTAAGTAGTTTTCATTGTCAGGTTTTGTTGTGTATTCAACTATTTAGTTCTAGTGTTGCTTTTATACTAGAAAAACACATTCTTTCTGCTTACTTAGTTCATTGAAAGGAATATACTAAGGCAGTTTTTCCCTCTTTCATTTTTAAGAAACTAACCTAAACGTCTAAAAATAAGAAAAGTTACACCGAGTTTGTGATAAGAATAGAAAAATCTATACAATGTTATCAAAGCTTTTCATTGAAACTATTTCCTTGTAGGTCTTAAAAACACCCGTATATTAAGTATAAGACATGGACTTTACTTAGTAACTGTTTTGGATCGACTTTTTCTTTTATTAGGTAAAGCGGAAAGTAATGACAATTCTTTTTAAGGCGACAAAAAATTTATTTAAACAAAAATTGTACCATGTTATTCTCTTAAATATTCTCCATTGTTATCTATGATGCTTCCTCGACAGAATAGGCAGTTTTTTAAAAACTCTTTCGTAAAATTCTGATGGTTTTTCATTAAAATATGACCCCAAGTGGATTCAGACTTGTTCAACAATTGTACATTTTTTATTTCGAAGCAAATGTTCCACCATCTTAAGAAGGTTACTCACTTTTCTCATCCATAGTAACGATACTTCTCAAAAACGTATCGGTTTCACGTCTGGACAATAAAGATGAACAGATGGTTGGTTATTCTTTGTTCTAAAGCGGTTGGAGAAAATTAGTGCGCCATCCAAATTCCTTATCTATTTCTACTGAGATTTTTTAAATGACCCTTCACTGTTGACAACTGAGGTCTTGTTACAATTCCTTGATTATTTTACGTAGATCGGACTGCACTAATGAGTTTCGAGTGTCTACATTGATTTTAAGAGTCTCCCTGATTTTGGTTTGTCTTTTAACTCCCTGTCACCACATTTGAACCATCTACAGTACGGCATTTCTTTTCTTATATATTACTAATTAAATTACAATTTACAGAATTAGATTTTTATTTTATATACAAATCGTTTTGAATTAAAAGCTTTGTTTCGGTGTTTCCCTAACAGAAAATTTCATTAAGTATATAAGATTTACTTGTTGAATTTAATTTTTAAATAAAGACATATCCTAACAGAATAATAAAACATTCAATTTTGAATGTATTTAGTTCAGTTTTAATTAAATTGTTTTGAAATGAAGAAAATTAATCAAAGAAATCTGAATTAGTTGAAAATTTCATTAAAAAAACTCGAATTACTCATTTAAATGAACATTTATAAAGATTTGAAGATGCAGAACAGAATTTTAGTTTGTTATAACAAGCATAACGTCTTTAATTGATAAGAAGAGACTAATTCAACATTAATTCCGTATGCTTATGCATAAATTGAAACACGTACTATGGATATTTTGACGTAAAAATGGGACCAAGCATTGCAAACGATTTGCCTCGAATTGAAAGAACCAAGGAATGGAGCAGTCAGATACGTTGCTATAACGTCTACAATAACGTCATAATATCAACAAGGGTATACAAGATATATTTTAGCTCAGTCTTAAATACTGTACTTTAAGGACATCAATTTTATGAGTTCTACTGCTTCAAATAAATCTCCCCTTTTGTCATTTAAACTACCCCAAGGGTGAATTTTATCAAACATCAACTATTTCATTCGGAGGCAATATCCGGTTCATTTTGAAATTTTTTGTTTTTAGGTGCAATACGTTGGGTCTATTTGACTTTCCTCTATTTCTAATTCTAAATTCGTTATTTAACTGAATATTGAAATGAAAATCGCTTTTTAATACGGAAAGGAATCATGGAAGATGAGGCTAATTTAAAGTCTCCCCTATTTTCCAATTTTTCAATACAAATTAAAAATTAACTTAATTAATTTGGATGAGGAGTCGATAAATACCTGTGTGATTTTGAAAATTCTTCATGTCATTAAATAGTTTTCAGATTCAAATTTTGCACTCATTTATTTTCCATTTAAAACTTTATACATTTTAAATTTCAAACTAAAACAATGCTAGAATTCCGGAATAACATTTCTTTTTCTCACTAAATCAGTTCCACAATATCGTATTCTATTCTCGAAATAAAAATTTATTTCCACTCTATTAAAAAACAGAAACAAGAAATGACTGAAAATCGTATAAATTCGCTCACGTTTTATATACTTTGTTGCAGGAAAATTGCTATCTACTAACTCTAGTCCTTAATTTTTAATTAAGTGCACACCAGGTAAATTCTGAAAAATTTCCACCACATGCTGCTTTAGAATAACACAAATTTCAATTAAAACCCAAGAAGAAAAAAAAACTTTAAAAGAATTTCGAAACGTATAGATTGGAATTTGAGCTGGAAATAGGTTTAAAGGATTTTTTTTAGATAAAGGATCCTCATACATATACAATTTTTTGAATATTTTATTTTCATGGTTTCATTAAAACACGTCGAATAAATAAATTTAAGGCAAACAAAGAAGGTTTCTTTCAAATTTTTGTTTTTAACTGGACTTAAGTATTTAATTATTAAATAAATTTTCTTTATGTTAAGGATTTTTAGAAATAATTTCATATTTTCTAATGATCTTATGGAACAACAATTTTTGAACTTAACCTTAATGGCTTCAATTCTGATCAAATTTAATATGAATAGCTATTTGCCATTTGCTATATGCTACATGTTTCTTTAGACTACAGAAAAAAGTTAGTGGTCAGAACGCGGTTGGCGTTGAGAAGCTATTAAATATTTTTAAGAAAGTTGAAGGGATTTCTTTTGGATTCTGAAGTCAATAGGAGTATTCATGAAAACGCGTAAATCCCTCGTAAATCGTGTAAACTACATAATTTTCCCACCTCGTAAATGAAATGTCAAAATTGCTATGGAAACTCCAATACACAAACCTGGGAAATTTCCGCGACAATTTTGGTGCGTAAATAACCTGGTAAACTTACACATATGTTACTTCAGCAATTACTATAGGAGGAAAAAAGAGTTGTCTTGGACAACTAAAGAAATACTACTAATTTTTTGTTAAAAATATCGGAGTTAAGTCGTAACTAATCAAATTTAACAATTAAATTGACAAAATTATATTAATTTTATTTTATTTATACTTTAAGGTGCGTTCATGCAACACTCCTCGGAAAAACATACATTTACGCTATCGGTAAAATTCCCACGTTTCATGAATACCCTTAATGTATAAAATATTCCAAACCATAAAATGAAGGAAGGACTTTCTGACGAAGACAAAACTAAGTGATACGTAAATCTTTTTGTTATTAAACAAAATTATTCTATTAAAAGTTATCAAATTCAAGAGAACTTAGAAATTTTTGTTCACATAATAGAATTGTCTTCTGAACGGATCATATGAAGAACTAAGTATTTTAGCTATTCTGATCAAACCACAAAACTATTTTGGTCAATACTAGCAATTATTTTTAAATTAGAACTAAAACTTTCCATAGAATTGGCTTTCAAGCTAATTTAAGTAAAATTTAAAACAAAATTCATGATTGGAAACTCAAAGAAGCGGCATATACAAGCTTAAAAGGATTATATGGTATACGATATTTTATTGAAAAAAAAACTCCTTACTACATCTGCCAATTTTCTCATTATTTGGGATTTCTGGTGATGAGGAAATTCTAAGGATTTCAGGTATTTCTATTTATTTATAACTAACAAAATTAAAATAAGATGATAGAAATCAACTGAAAATTATGAATTCTCCTCTTTCAAAAAGTGTCAAATACAGACCAAGATTAAGTTGAAGTTAAAATTTCACTAAGAAATTTGAAAGAATGCCAAAATACTACTCCCATTGTAAACATACTTGTTTAATGAAATAACAGAAAATTTTTCAAATCATAAACTCTTCCGCATTTTTTTTTACAGTTTCACCTCATTTAAAATATTTTAGACTTTTTGTTGTTTGGTTTTCATTAGAGAACAACTTCTAATTATTTTCATTACATTATTCGTGACCTACAATTTAATTTTCCATTATGTGGACATTTCAAAAGGACTGATCCACCTCCATGAAAACTCTAAATGAAAATTTTCGCATTCCCAGGTGTGATGTAATTACAAAGAAAAATTTTAACAAAATTATATTTATTGTTGTACAGCATGCTAACAAGTAAATTGTTATGAAAAACAAAAATGAGGAACCAACAAAATAACTCCTGCAGTGAATGGGTTCTGTGAACAGGTTTCAAAGAAAAATAATTAATTTTTAATTACGAACTGAATTTTCATCTAATTTAGTTCCTTTTCTTTCGTAAGGATATAATTGTCCTGGACAAAAGACAATATTTTTCATACCGTACAAGTTTTTAATATCCAATTTTAATCATGTAGTCTGGTTAAATCTTTCTCGTTACCATATGCCCTTAAAATTACTAACCGCATTCGACATTAGATTATTGTTCCTATGACTCAGATGTACATGACCAAAATTTCCATAATTTCTAGAAATTTAATATTATATTTAATATGTGTGAGAAACATGAAAGAATTACATGATATACAAAATCTACATGATCCAGGACTATACTATTTTCGATATACCAAAATTGTGGTGAATGTAAATACTAAGATACAATAATGGTTGTACGAAAACTAATTTTGAACTAAACTGCATGTGTGAACATATTTTATTGATCCTCGTGTATATTCATATAGCACATCGATTATAAAATTAGGAACAAAAGGGTTTCCTGTATGTAGTAATATTCGTTTTATGAAAACCATAACCCAACTAAATACTAATCCAGAATTGAAATTCGGATAAACTTTATGCTAAAGAATATATCTTTAGAGTTATTAGATAAAAGTTTGTTTTATTGTTCGATACTCACGTGGATAACTAATTACAAAACTCGTGCGAAAATTATAGAAGAATTTATTTAGAAAATAGACTTTATTTATTAAATGTATTATTTTATTTATGGAAAATGGAAAATTAAGAGAAGAAATAGAAGATATTTAGTATGAATCGAAGTATTAAAGTGTATTCTTAAAATCATGCCAAGGTATTTTGTATTTGAAAATTAATTATGGTAAAGTGAGTCAAAATATGTATTCTGATACATGTATCTGGTAACATGCATCTTGAACCATGCCAGTGTTGTTTTTGTATGAAACTACACTCGTCAGATGTGACTCTTCTATACTTTCAATCGCTAGGAGTGAGATATAAGAATTTTCTTTAAAAAAGCTTGAATTCTTTTCAATTTGATTTTATTCCAAAAAACTGAACTAATTTAGGAAAGGTTTTACTTTAATATCAAACAAAAAAATACTTCCTGAGGTAAAAAATCT
The DNA here is from genome assembly GCA_963422695.1 of Xylophagus ater. Lineage (NCBI taxonomy): Eukaryota > Metazoa > Arthropoda > Insecta > Diptera > Xylophagidae > Xylophagus > Xylophagus ater. The sequence goes on along the minus strand of OY730486.1, from coordinate 5,106,563 downwards.
TGCAGACGATGAACAAGACAAGATATTGAATGTTTTAAATCTGAAATCAATTGGAAGTAATTTCTTCATCATGGTTCAATAAACTTTTTCTAAAGAAAAACTTCATTTGAATTAAATATTATTGAATTTGATTTGAAGAAGGATCTAGTGTTCCTAAATATTTCACATTTTATATATTTCTCCTTTTTTAAGGAAAAAACTTTAAACTTTAAATAAAAAGTTTTCTTATTAGTATTAAAAATCAGAAGTGAGAATATTATTCAAATATCCCCATAAAAATGGATAATCGAAAGAACTTTGACTTACATAAATACATACACATTCATTGCATATTTTTCCCTTTCCAATAATCCTAATTCAATCCGAAATCTGAAGTCAAATTGTCTTGTAAACGAATGCAAAAAACAGGAGGTGATGAATGCCCTTAAGTGACAAAATCCTTAGATCTTTTTTCCTATCATCCTTCCTTTTTAGCCTTGTCTAAAGAGTCATTCGTGCAATTTCATTAACAGTCACCATAATAAAATTTTGATTCATTCGAAGCATGAGTACACCGCGAATCATTTGTGTTTTTCCTTGGGGGAATGGTTTGATTTTAAAATTCCTTCTTAGTTTTACGAAAGTTTAACAATTCGAAATAATTTGAATTGTGAAAACCAAAAACTCCAGCCTATGAAGGTTTATTACCAAGAATTTGAGTTGAAATTGGAATTTCTTAAATGCTAATAAGGATATGGAATGGCCTCCGGCAGTGGTGTTTTCTTTTTTTGTCTTGAATGAATCATAAGGAAATGCCTATAACAGATTGTATCGTTGGAAATGTATTTAAAATGTCAAATTTTCCTACGTAAAATTACACATACAATTTAAAGGGAACTAACAAAAGCTTAATACCTTACAAAAAGTTATGTAAATAAATACTGGTTATGGAAAATTTCGTGGAATTCAAAAATCCCGAATAAAAGTTTGAATCAATGGGTTATAAGAGGTGTGTACTAAATTGAAATTTCTCAAAGACAACTAAAAAATCAATGTTCTATATTTTCCGTATTTAGAAAGATTTTTAATTAATTTTCTAAATCTTAAGGAAGTGAAGTCTTTTGAAAATTTTGTTCTGTCTTTTTTCGAAATATTCTTCTCAACATAATTTGAAATCAAAAAAAAATAGATTTTTTTAATGAAGAGAAAAGGACTTTTATTAAAAATTCATTCTTTCCTGTAAAAGATTTTTAAGTTCGCTTTATTACGAGTACAATGCATATAAATATTTGTTTATAACATTTGTTAGCTGAAAAATATTGGCACAAGAGATTCCTATTAAATGATAACATTCAACAAAATTTCATATATGTCAATTTTGTGTGCCGAAAATGTATAATCTAGAAATTTTAAATAAAGCTAATGTTTATCCCTTAACTAATCCCTTAAGAAAGATGAGGTGGTCGAATTTCCCATTTACATTTTATTTTGTTTTGTTTCATTTTAAGCCCAAAATTGTATAGCGCTAAATATTCCGTAAACAATGTAGCAGTTTCATCAAATTGATTGAAATTGGTTCAGCCTTGGGTATGTTAATATCATTCTCCCTAGGGGCTCATTGGAGTTCATTATGAAAGCATTATAGCCAACAAATGTATTAAACTAGAATTCTTAAATTATATAATCAAAAAAATTAGATAAAATTCTTTCGGAATGAAGAAATTGAAATTGAATAAAAATTGTATCCTTCTTACTATTACTGTTACTATTACTATTTTTTCAATTCCTTGAACGTTATATTGTGCAGTGCAGTTTATATCACGAAAATTGAAGCAAAATGTAACCCTATAGAATTTATGGATACCACCGAACTAAAGGTGATGTGTAAAGCTGCATTTTTGAAAATTTATGCGCCCAACATGAAAGTAAACAAACATATAGTAATATTTTTCCTGAATATTGAACCACCTTCTTTTGTACTTTGAAATATCATTTTTCTATTCAAAACTCAATTTCAGGAAATGGAAAATTCAATTTGAACTTTATATATAGACGAAATTTCGAACTCAAATATCCAATTTTATTTTACGTTTTGTGTCAATTTGGAATTTAAGAAATAAAGTAGTTTATTTATAAAATATTTCTATTTATGATGCAGTTGCAGAAATCGTATATTTGGCAGGAAATTTCTCGATCTTTCAAGTTTCCACGATATTTTATCAATAATATAAGCGTTGGTATATTAATTTTCAAAATAAAGATACAAGGATCAATTATTAAGTAACTAACTGTTCTGGTAAAAAGTGCAGATCTTTTTTCTTATTAGAAAAACTTTTATACAAATCAAAACTCAAAATAATTTTGCCCCAAAAATCTAAAAGATAAAAAAAAATCTTTAACTTTTTCTACCATAATTTATTCTTTCAACAACTGGACAAGAATTACCGCAGTATAAACAATTTCATTAGCAAGTGAATTTGAAATTTACATAAGGCTTCATGACATCTTGCAAAAAAGTCGTTTGTGAATATAACTATGAAAATTGTGGTAATACATCTTACTGGCGCCGTAAACAATTCTCCCAAAAACATCAAAATCTTATACCAAATGGTTTTTGCGGTCATTTCGACAAGATGTTTCTACAATAAACTCACCCATTTTCAATCCAACAGGATTTTAAGGATAACAGTTTGAGTTTGATCATGGATTTTTATAGTAGTTTTTTTTTGGTTTTATTCTATTTGAGTTGCGATTGGAATTTTTGTATACGCGAACATTTAACAACAGAAACTCAAGAGGACCGCAATTGACATAATTTTTTTTTTATATAAAGGGAAGCGAATTTTCATTCCAATTTAATGGATTTCATAAAAATCCCGCAACGATTTCATAAACTTTTCCACTACAAAACAAACCAACTTTTTGTATATATAGTTACAAAAAGGATCAAAAATTACATTTTACTTTTAGTTTTTCATTATTTCTTTTTTGTTTAATTGAAAATTGTTTCTGACACTCAGTTTTTGGTGTTTTTCTCTTTTTGAAAATTGTGGTGAAATCGAAATCAATTTATTTTTGAAAATAATTGACTCCTAGTTAAACTGAAAAGGCTTTTAAAATTTGTATTACAATTTCAATTGTAATATTTTCAGCTTCAGCAAAAGAAAATTTTTGTAATTTTTATTTCGTAAAATTGTTAAAGCTCAATTAAAATACACTACCAGTGTAGAACACTAGAAATATGTTATCGTATTATAAATATTGTATTTGTTTCTAAAGGAATTAAGGATTTTGACTTTAGTATACCTCCTTTTGGTCCATACTATAGTAATAATCCTCCAAAATGAATCCTGCAACATGCATCTTGTACCATGTATCAAATCAAAATTTGTCTTTTAACTTTCACTTTGAGTCTACATCTACATTTACATCTATGTATGTACATCTCAAGAGAACTTTAAAATCAGTAGCCTAACACACTTTTTTGGCTATGAAAACTATCTGCTTTTTTGTTGAAATAAGAATTGACCAAGAAATCGTATAATACCATTTTGTATGAGTTAGTCTCCTTTTCTTCTTTTTTTGCTTGGAAAGATTTGCATCTATCATATAAAAAGTTTTATTCAAGAATCATTTCTCCTCGTAAGCAGTAATAAACTTTTCTTTGGCGCCAGATGAGTTTATCAAAACTGTTTTTTTCTTCTTTCTGAAATTTGAAACATGTTTCCTAATAAAACATGGAACATAAATAATATCATATATTAATATATTATCAACCAATTTAATTTGCGGAGTAATAAATTATGATTATGTTGAAGAATCCTCAAGAAAAATAGCAAACAAGCCTAGAGAAGAAGGTTGCGCCTGAAATTTAACCATTAATCATAATAAAAAATTGGAATCAAATCGAAGCAAAACATAAAAGTCGTAAGTCAATCAAAATGTCATATTTTTTATATTTTATTTGGTGTAAATATTATATTTTGGGGCCTTTATATATGGCTAATATGGTTTTAATATTATGTCATTAGAAAGATTTAGTTATAGATGATGAAAAGATTTAATAAATTTCGTGATATATTCTTGGATTTATCATAAAATTCATTTCTCTTGAACTACGTACTAAATCCATATTATGCTTTAATCGGAAAACCTTAACATTTTCATATCATATTTATTTATAAAATTTTCTTCTTAATTGAATTTCCGTTTCACATCGAAAATGATGTTGCGTTTTTTGAAACAATAAATCTGAAATAGAATACCATAACCGAAAAGTATTACTCAAGACCTGTCACTAGATTTAGAAAATTTCACATAGGTACTTTTCGTTTTTTTTACGGAAAATTATATGTTCATATATAATCGAAAAAGGGAAAAGAAAATGCGTGTAAAATGCCTCCAAAAATTTGTTTCCATATCATATCCGATTCAGTTTTCCATAAATAACTTTGAGGGTAAATATTTTCTTGTTATTTCTTTGACGTAAGTATGAGGAAAATTTCTCAAACTCCCTTTATCTCAAAAAAGAAAATATTACAACACTAAAAGCTTTTCGTAATTTAGACTACAAATAGAAAGGTTTTCAACACTTTGAGTTTCCCTTATAAACGAATAGAAATGTTTTTCATCAAGATGGAATATGATTTTGATAGTTTGTTGTTTTGAAAAATAATGAATTATTGGGTAAGGAGGGTAAAAAAACACGAAAGCTCAATATTAAAACAAAGCTTTCCTTATAGTTTGTACTTCGAGTAAATATAATAAACAAAATAAGAAATATTTAAAGAAACTAAATAAATAATAATAACTTAATAAAAAAGAAATACTCTGTTAGTTATTTCTTGAAAATATTATAGTGTGATCGTGTTAAGGTATTTAATAACACGCACTTTTAACAGCATCAACAAATTCAAACCTAAAAAAAATCAAACCTAAACCTTTTTTGAAGCATTTTTACACGCACCTCAAAATTAAGTTCCCTGAATTTCAAGGAAGACGTATTATATACATACTTAATTGTTCATGTAAGTCTTTTGTAATTTAGTGGGAAGGCTTATAGGGAACAGCACGAACAGCAATTTCAAGAATATCAACGGAATACAAACTCATAGATTAAAAATACTACAGGAGGTGTAAGCTTGACGATTTTGTACCTGTCACATATGTAATTTTGAATATGTTTTAATATTTGAATATGTTAGTTATGTATACCTGTTTGGAATTTACTAAATTTAATCTGAGTTAATTTATGGATACGTCAGAAAGTTATGTATGATTATGAATTTGTGAAGTTGAAACAATAAATAAACTAAAAGTGAAGAAAGGCGTAATTTATAAATACCTAACAAATTTCTATACACGACTTTTTGAAGGCCCAAAGGGTTAGAAAATACTTATGAGAACAGGTCACCACATTTGTAATCTGAAACTATTTTAAGAATAATTGTTCTAGATGGTCACAATAAGGTAATTTGAAATTTAGCAGCCCCTATTTTTGTTACAAAAAATATAGGCTTATTATATGTTGTGGAACACTGTATTTGAGATGTTCAGTATGAAAAAATTACTAGATATGTCTTATTAAGATATCATTGGGTCATTAGGAGAAAAAAATTTTATAACAAAGGAGGTTAGTTCTTCATATCCACCGAGATACTGGGTATTAAGTAGTAAGTACACTTATAATTATATAAATGTAAATAACTGTTAAACTCTTTTCGGTAGAAGAACAAATTTAGGATATAATTTAATAATATTTGCTCTTATTTTAAAAACTGTTTGTATCAATACGGGCAAAATTTCCTTTACCAAAACGTCAGGTTTCTTCTTCAAGGTCCTTCTTCTGCGAGCAATAAAAGACTAGGATATTCATATTTCTCAATATAAACACTGAACCACTTAATTACCTACGAAATTTAGCTGCAAAAATGTTGCGAAACTTTTACCAGGTAAAGATCAAAAGAATCATGATGAAAGATTGGTTCATTTCTGGCACTATATTAAGTTGTATAAATTTTTCATCAAATCATCTAATAAAATTAAAAGCTTATACTTAATATATTATTTTTATAAGTCAATAATTTCAAATTTAAATACAAATTAGAGTAAATCCGATTTACTTAAAATATTCCATGTTAAAATCATTAAGTGTTGAAAATCCGTTTCTAAAGAAGCTAATATTAAAATCTACTATGTTTTTCTTTTGTAAATCCAAAAGCTTCCTAACAATAGGAAAATAGGGGAAAATAGCTGCCATAATCTCGTAAATATATGTATTTTTGTTGGACTTTCAAGAATAATAAAAAAATTTTCCAGAAAAAATCCGCCGACACTATAGGATTTCTTTATTGGACTTGCTGTCAAATCAAGAATTTAATATTATTGTGAGAAAAACAACATAAGGAAAATATTAACATGGATTTAAAAGAAAAAAATGAAAATCCTTGAATAAAATTGAGTTGAACATGTTTAAAAATTTATTATTGCCTTTTTGGACACCAAGAATAAGATTTATTTGATGAGTTCAATCCTAAATCTCAATCACTTTAAGACAATTCATAATAAATGTACATAATTTTAGGAAGCTTCAGAATAGCTATTAGAATTTGAGAACATTTCTAAAATCTAATCAATTTTATATTTGTTTAAATTAAAATGTTGAGATTCTGTTATTTTCACAAATTGTCAATATTGGACACAAAAAACGATTTGAAAATTGAAAAGGGATTAAGCGAGTTCGTGCTTTTCATTTATTCAATAGAATTTATTCATGTATTTATTTATTTGTATTAAATGGAAAAAAAACGCGGTTTAGAGATGAATTTACTAGGTCCTCTGAAGTATCATGTAAACAACAATCTATTTCAATTTAATTTCAATTATTTCCAGTGAAATTATATTTTAATTTGAAATTTTAATAAAATGCTTTAAACATTTATTTTTCAAATTAAATGAAATGCTTGATTGTTTTCTATTGAAAAATTATTATAATTTAAAATTATATTGTAGGCAAAATGTGAAATAAATGATTGTCTATGGCTGAGAATCAGGATTTGCATTGAAGATTTAAACGTTCTAAGAACTTTTGCAGCACAGTGACTTTAAGTTTATAGCATTTATTTTGTCTGTTTTGTCTTGATGAAAACCGAATAATAGGTGTGATACTTTTCCTGGTGGAGATTTGTTTAAGAAGCATATTTTTATGCCCTATGGTAGGTACTACCAGAGGGTATATTAGTTTTGTCACTGAGTGTGTAACGCATTGAAATAATCATCGTAGAAAAATTTCAAGGGTATGGTTGTGTAGGGAATCAAAAGTTATATGGATTTATGCATGTCTGTCCGTCCGTCTGTCCGTGGACAAGATAACTCAAAAACACGTGATCCAATTTGGGCGAAATTTAGAATGTTACTTGGTTATTGCTATAGTGGAATACTTAAATGCCTAAAACTCCAACAATGTTAAATAATTAATGAAAACTTAAAGACCTTAGACTAAATACAAATAAAATCTATTTTATTCATGAAAATATTTCCAATTTTCTTTGATATAACTTTTTATTCTTATTTGTATTCACATTTATATCGGTTTTGAAAATTAGAAAACATACTAAAAACTATATAATCTAAAAATCATAGACCGTTACAAATATGTACAGACCGCAGAAAGTTTTAAAACTTAAGTTCTTCTGATTTTGGCTTTCTTTTTGTCAATAATGTTCATTTTATGAACTTTCTAGTCATTTAACGCGAAATATATGAAAGGAAATAATGTCCGAATAAAAATCAGAAATTCCAATATAAAAAAGACTTTTCTGTTCTTCAATAACATGGTAGTAGACAGCAAAATTAATGAACAGGAAAATGTAATCACCTTCTAAAATAGTATAACGAGGAAAATTTCACCATAATTGGAATAATATGAAAATGTTTTCTTTTTCCAAATTCTAGAATTTGTGGATTTTGAGAAATATTTTATATTATTTCAAAATTTTCTTTGTTTTCATTGTCCTTTTTTGATTGAAAATTACCAAAACCCGAAATCATTTTATGATAAAATTTTTCTTCTTCAGTTTTAATATTAAGCAAACTCATTTCAACATCTATTTGCATATATAAATCTTCCATAAAATTTACAGTGAACCCTCTCTTGAGTGGACAATCAATGAAGAGAAACATTTGGAATACGCAAATTGGATAAGTCTAGAGGTAAAGGAGGATTAGCATTTATATACTTGATGCTCAAAGGGACGAATAGATATTCATTTAATGCAGGTGTAGGATAGGGAAGAGTTAAACTGTAAATATACCATTTTAATTTTGAGATATTTCAAATCTTTGACTGTTTACCATAATTAGCATTTGGGAACAAACTTCTTTGTAAAGAACTGAAAATTCTCATGGGAAATAAAGCGAATGAATAGTAAAATTACTTTCCCTTGGGGCCGAAATATAGTCATTGTAAATTGTATGTCTGTTAGACTATATACAAAAATTTTGAAGTATTGATTTGGAAATAATTTTTGAAGTTGAAAAACCCCCAAAAAAAATGGATATTGTCAGACGTCCTTCTTTACAATGAATGAAGAACATCCTGGATAAAGAATAGTATTCCCATGTTATTGATTACATATCATCAAAGCGCCGAATTGTCAACTCCCCTTCAAATAATTTTTCACTTATCCTTTCGCTGCAGGCATGCAGTCTAACTGATTAGATTCTAAGTGAATTTTGTATAACAAAAGCATTTTAAAGGAAAATATTACAATATTGTTAAGCAATTATACTCTATAAAGACTTCTTAAAAATTATTTCCTATCACAAAATTAAAGTTGAATCACTCTTTTCTTCGAATTCTCTAAAGCCGTGTTACAGCGTGGTCAGTAATTCCAAAATATTTCATTTATTTTCATTCGCTTTTCACAATTTCAAAATAAAAAACATACAGTAACTTTAAATCAGCCTATAGCCGATTTTTTGATGACCTATGGTAAAAATGGGGCAGAAAAACTGTCAAAACTAACATTATTTCAAGATTTTTTCTTTATAACTTTGTTCCTTCTTTTCAAAATTTCTTCCAGTTTACTATTACTAAGTAGCACAACTATTATCAAATGCATTTTCATCCTTTTCAGAATCTTCGAAAAAAATTTTGAACTATTTTTTGGCTACATATCATATTCTTGGTTAGATTATAAATTGAAACCACTTAACTTAGGAAATATTTTCGTTATTAAGTTTTACGTCAATTTTTCACCTCATAATTCACAGCCATGAATCTTTTTAGCTTCTATACCACAAAATTTATCATCTTGTAAGAATTACGTTTTTCCAGAAAGACGACCTTAGGAGAGACAGAAAGAAAATTAAGATTTATGCTATTTTATGGGAAAAATATGCTTTCTGTAAAAATTGTCGTGTTTTTATATAATTTTTGTTTCAATTTAATAGAATATAAAAGTTAAGTTTTCCAATGATTAATATCTATGAAATTTTATAACACCTGTGAAATAGGAATTCTTCCCTTAAAGCTGGGACTAAATGAAGAGAAATTAAAGACGGGAACGTGAAAAATTATGTAGATTAAATTGAGGGGAAAATGAAAATCATAATGAGAAAGTTCTGGTAATTAGCTAAGTGCATGTTGAAGACGAATAAATTTCAGAGTAAAAATATTGGTCTATTTTTCATTTAATAAATTTTCTTACAAAGTATAGTTTTCCATATTTCAAATGTGAATATCACGATCAGTTCTACTGGAATATCTTCTATTGATATTAAGATATTGAAATTGTGAACATTTCTTTAAGCATTTATCATAACACGGAAAATAGTTAAAAAGGTTTTGCATTACGTAAAAGAACTTATGTGAAAATGAAATTTTTTGTTCCATAAACGAAATTCAAAGCTTTGTCATATATATCCAAGGATAATAAGTGAAAGATCTCGTTTTACATTTTAGCTTATGTAGATTTTTAATATATAAAATGAATTTTTACCTTGGATCCATAATTTTACAATTTAAGCCCAGCTATGAAGTCATAAATTCAATAGAGTCTATTCACATTTTCGGTTGCCATTTCTCATCCTTTATTATGACTATATTTTATATACCCTACGTCTTCTTTGGGGTTTCTCTAAACTCTAGCGAAAAATATCACTATGAAATAGCAAAAGTGATACATGAAATTGTAGCCCTGCTTACGTATATGCATTATTAAATAAAATGTAATAAAACTGGAAAATGGTTGGATCTGAACTATTAAACAAAAGTTAACAATGACTATCATTTCAAAAGAACAATGCACCATGGTGCTTAGCATTGTTATTATGATGTTTTCTGGTCTGAGAAAATAGTGATTTATAGCGGTTTTATTTGGAAAAATGTTGAAATACTTGTATGTATTTATATAGGAAAAAAAGTGTAGTGAGGAACTTTATAACGTCGTTATATAGCCAGCTGAGCTACGCGCTTTGGGTTTTATACAATTGTTCGAAATCAGTCTCTAATTTCAAAAATTTCATCTCAAAGGATTGTTTAGTGTTTTGAAGAGCGAGTTAAATTTTTCATTGCTTCATAATTCCACTTTAAAGAACTGTATTATAGACTTGAGTGATTTTTTGACGACTGTTTATGTGGTCTCAGTTTTATTATTCACATTAGGTAAATTTTCCTTTGAGAAAATATCCTTTATATTAACTTTTCGCCTATTTTTTTTAAACATTCATATTATACCATTTAGAAAATTTTGTTCTAACATTAATTTTTAAATTTTTAATCAAAGTAGAATTTTTTGCGAGAAAAAACTAAACACTTAGTCTATGTTTTTCTGTATTTATGGCATTATATAGAAAATGGTTTTTTTATTAAGACTTTGTGGATAAGATCGCAATTCTATGACAATAAAATGCTTAATAAATAATTTCCTTCTGAAAAATTATATTGAATTTATTTATAGTACTTTTAAAAGTCTTCTTTTATGATGATTTTAAAATGTTCTTTAATATAAAAACAACATCTTCTTCTATCTCCGTAGAAACGATAATATAAAAAGAACTAATTCTATTTTCATAAATCTGGATATATGCCACACCCTCACTGACTTGTTAGAAAACCGTATTTTATATTATTCAACAATATACTATTTTCAAGACAGTTTGATTCAATGATAGAAATAAATCACAGACTGATCCTGTTTCTCAATAGATCTAAAAGCAACAAATATTGCAATAAAGTGTAATTCGATTCTGTTCTATAAATCTTTTGAATAAAGATGTTGGTGCGGTTCTCATCGATTTACTTTTACTGATATTGCCACCCACTTATATACATATATACTATATAAGGAAACTTTTGAAAATATCATTGAATAAAGATTTTCTAATTCGTGTTTCTAGGATAAGGTATCTTGTTATACACGTTTATATAGAGTGTATTTTATATTGTAATATAATATGGAGAAAGGTAAAATATGTTAACAAATCTTTGTTCAAAAAAGAGATATACTCAGCGAAAATCAAAGTACAAGTAATTTTGGTTTGAAACAAGTGAACCACAATAAAATACCATCCTGTTCTGAGACATAAAAAAACAATTCAAGATGTCATAAAGGTGCATCATTATCTGGAAAATATATTTTCTCTTTGAAGTAAGAATAAAATATTATTTTTTCCTTAACAAATCCTTTTTCTTTTTAATGCGCGTTGTTTTCTCTCAATATTTTATTGAACATTATACTCGATAAAATTTTATTCATATACGAAATCGAGATTAGTTTGAACCTTCATAATCAGTATTAAGTTCTTATAATTTTGATTTAATGGAAATTGAGAAAAGAGCCAATTTTCCAGCTCTTGCTGCTAATGCGTTACTGCAAATCAATTAATCTTTTATATCAGTGAACCAAAATTTTAGAAAATTCAAGAAATTATTAATTTGAATATGTAGCTAATATTTTTGTTGAATTTCTTATTTATGTATCTACCAATTATAGTTAGTTGGTTCAACCAATAATGTTGATAAGCTGAGGCTCAACCAATTTTCGGCTTCCATTACTGGTGTATTAGTACAAATCAACTAATCCTCTTTTCTTCAGTGTACATTTTAACACGAAAGTGTTTTAATAACGAACTAATAATATGGAATATATGCTTTTATTCTGAATAAAAATTCCATTTTACAATTTTCCAACTCTTAAGAAAAGGAAGAACATTATATTTGGTGAATCTTTAAGCTTTTTTAAAGATTGTAATGTAGCGGTAAATGCGAATTAATGAGTTGTAAACGATTAGAAAAATATTCAAAACCAAATGAATATTTAAAAATGCGATATTTATTTGAATGAACTTGTACAAAATGCGAGAATTGAATGAAAAATTATATAAAACAAAATAACATATTAAAAAACAATGAATACTAGATTTAAATTTAACAAAAAAAGTCGGTTCAAAATTACAGCAGTATTTTATGCAAGGTATATTCTTGCAGTTTTAAATCTAAACATTCCGCCCCACTTGAAAGGATCCACTTTCAATGTTGTTCAGTTTCTTCAGTTTGCCTTGGAAGCAAACATATATTATAGATGGCTCTAGTAAAAGTTCCACCGGTAGTTTGAACTGCTACTTCGACGTTTTTCTTTGGAAGATGCCATTTCGATTTTTGTTGTAAGTGATTGAAATAATCACGCTGCCAGCATTTCCAAAATTGTTGTTGCAAAAATTGTAGTGTTTGATATCTATTTAGACGATGTATGTTTAAGTCGAGAATATTTGGCTCATTAAACGAATTGAGTGGTGATCCGATCAAGAAGTGCCCAGGTGTGAGTGCTTCTAGGTCATTAGGATCGTTAGACATAGGTGAAATTGGACGTGAATTCATAATTGCTTCGATTTGGCACAGTAGAGTTGAGAATTCCTCAGATGTTAAAACAGCGTTTCGTGTCATTTTAATTAAATACTGCTTAGCGACCTTTACAGCTGCCTCCCATAGTCCACCGAAATGGGGAGATCGAGGTGGGATAAATTTCCACTCCATTCCTTCTTGTAGACATGAATTGCTGACAATGTCGTTATGCGTTTGACTAAGGAAGAGCTATCGTAACTCGCGAAGACTGTTATTAGCGCTCGTGAAGTTAGTAGCATTATCAGAATATATTTTACTGCATTTACCGCGGCGGGATATAAAACGTTTTAGCGGCAGTAAAAAGGCATTAGTTGTAAGTTCTGATACCAATTCAAGGTGTGAGGCCTTCGTTGAGAAGCATATGAATACTGCAACATACGATTTTATTGGTGATCTGCTACGAATTTTTTGAGTGATGTAGAATGGATCACAATAGTCTATTCCAACGACAGAAAATGGTCGTGAAGATTTAATGCGATCAGGAGGAAGGTCCCCCATTATGTGTCTGCTGATCAAAGGTCGAGTTCTGAAACATAGGATACATCTGTGAATAATTTTCTTGAGTGCATTTTTTCCGTTCATAATCCAAAAGCGTTGGCGCGGAATATTCAAAAGAGTTTGACAACCAGCATGTAAGTGTGTATTATGAAGATGATGGATCAAGGCAGTAGTAAATGGGTGCGATTGAGGTAGGAGCATCGGATGTTTCTTGTCAAAAATTAAATTCGAATGTGATAATCTGCCTCCTACTCTAAGTATACCTTCATCGTCTATAAATGGTGACAAATTTCGTAAACGGCTTGTATGTTTCACAGATTTCTTCTGACACAAACTCTGATAATCTTCCTTGAAATAAATTCGTTGAATATTTAGCACAATCATATTCAAGCTTTCATTTAGTTCTTGTGGACTTATTGGACCATGATATTTGATATGAATCTGTCCCTTTAGTTTAGATATGAAGCCACGAACGTATGCAAATACTAGAAGTAAACGAAAATATGAATTAATAAATTTGTTATTTATTATAAGATCTTCCAAATTGTCAGCTGAAGTGATGAATGAAAAGCTAATCGCTTTCATTTCTGGTAGTTTATCATTATTGAATCCCTTTTGAAGTGGCTAATCTGAATAGTGCTGCCGCAGAAATGACGGTCCATTGAACCAAAGTGCTGAATTCTTAAGTTGACTAGGTTGTAAGCCTCGAGAGACATGGTCAGCAGGATTATTTTCCCACAAAACGTGATTCCACGTGTATGATTCTGTCAGATGTTGGATTTTGGCAACCCTATTGGCGACAAAAGTGGTGAGTTGATATGACGCAGTCCCGATCCATGCCAATACGATTGTGGAATCCGACCAGCAGAATACCTTATTGATCTCTATATGAGTAGATTCCAACGTTCTCACTAGAAGTTCAGATAGAAGAAGAGCCGCGCACAGCTCCAGTCTCGGAAGAGACGTTTGTCGAAGCGGTGCAATTCTTGATTTCGCACATAAAAGATAAGAATTGTAATTTCCTGATAAATCTATGCTTCGAAGATATAAGCAAGCTCCATACTCCTTTTCACTAGCGTCCGCAAAACCATGAAGTTCTAGATTTGATCCAGGTACAACTGCATATCGAGGAACTCCAAGATCATTTAGAAGCTCTAATTTCTGTTGAAATGAAGTCCACTGATTCTGCAATTGCTCAGGCAAACTTTCGTCCCAAGCAAGTTGAATTTTCCACAAATGTTGCAAGAATATTTTTGCCAAAACTATCACAGGATTTATAAGCCCGAGTGCGTCAAAAAATTTAGCAACTTCCGAAAGAATGGAACGCTTGGTGAATGATTGACTCTTTGTGCCCTTTTGAGAGTACACGAATGAAAAGTTGTCCGTGGTAGGATTCCATATTAATCCTAAGGCCTTTATAACTTTATCGTTATTGATTAGCATGAATTTCTCTCGATCTTCTTGAGGTGTATGAGAAAGAATATATATACATATATATATATATATTTAAGTGGAAATTTACCAAGCAGCAACAACGATGTTACTTGAATCTTAATTTCCTCAAGTTCTAATAAAGAATCTGCACCAGTCATCAAATTGTGAACATAGAAATCACTGCGAAGAACTCTTGATGCATTGGGAAACCTACTTGATTCATCCTGTGCCAATTGTATAAGCGAGCGAATAGCGAGATAGGTAGCAGGTGCAGTACCATATGTAACTGTAGATAGTTGATATATCTTGATTGTATCTTCAGGATGGCTTCTCCAAAGAATGCATTGAAACTTTCGATCACGAATATCAACCTGAATTTGGCGATACATTTTCACAATGTCTGCAGTAAGTACGTATCGATATAGTCGAAAGCGTAAAATTATTGAAAATAGATCATCTTGTATAGTTGGTCCCACCATCAGAATGTCATTAAAAGAATTGCCTGTAGTCGTTTTACAGGAATCATCAAGAACAACACCAAGTTTTGTACTGCTACTCTCTTCTTTAAAAACTGGATGATGTTGTAAAAAGTAAAATGGTGACTGAAGACTCTCATGTGATATTTCCTCTAAATGATTTAATTGTTTATATTCTTCAATAAACTGATTGTAATCATGTTTCAATTGATGTGATTTATTTAACCTCTTCTCAATATTGTAGAAACGTTTAAGAGCGATCGAATAAGAATCTCTTAAAATGCTTGGAGCCTTGCGAAAGGGTAAACGAACAATATAACGCCCTGATTCAGATCGTTTGACTGTCTGCTTGAAAAAGTCTTCACAAGCAATTTCTTCAGGTGAATTCCTAATTTCAGGACCCTTAGGATTTTCTAATTGCCAAAATTTAGAAACGATTTTGCTTGTTTCCTCATCTGGATCTACATTACTAAGTAGACTAGTGCAAAGTGAATTATTGTTTGGTGTTGAAATAGTACCTGAAACGATCCATCCAAGAAGAGTTTTTTGCAGAACTGGAAGGTTTTTTCCGAGCTTTATTTGTCTAATACAGAGCAGATCGAAAAATAAGCTCGCTCCTATAAGTAGATCAATCCCATGCGGTTGATCGAAAGTTGGGTCTGCTAGTCTTATATTTTTAGGTATGTTCCAATCCGCAATATCAAAGTAATGATGAGGCTGATTACCAGTAATCCTTTTGAGGATCACAGCATCCAAATTTGCTGAATAATTATTTTGCTGAGATTTTATCGATATAGTGGTGCGATATTTTGCATTTACACTGGCATTTCCTATACCAGAAATTGGAAGCTCGGATCTTTTCTTATCAATACCCAGTTGCTGAACGAGTCGATCTGATATGAAGTTAAGTTGAGATGCTGAATCTAGAAGTGCTCTACATGTTACCAAAGAACCTCTGGAGTCTAGAATATCTACACGAGCTGTAGCTAAAAGAATATGTTTGACTTGTGATGCCTTTTGTAATATTGCTTAAGTGGAGCTACAAAGAACATTATTTGATGATATTGCATTAGGATCGAATTTACCTGTATTGTTATGACGATCAATAGTATTTTGAAGTGGTGCTGTAATATTTTGAACTGCGAGTGATCGAGTTCCAAACGAATTATTACCTCTTGTTTGGTTTAATGTGGCATCAACATTCATGTGCAATAAAGTGTGATGATTTTTAGAACATTGTTGACACTTGCTGGATTTGCATGTGTGTATCATATGTCCAGGTTTAAGACAGTTGATACATAGTTTGAGCCTCTTCACTTCTTGAAGTCTAGAGATTGGAGTCAAACTTACGAATGTTGGGCATCGAAAAGGCGAATGTTGACCTTGCGAACAGAAAATGCAAGAATTTGTAGATACTGTTGAAGTAGCTGCTATGACAAATGCTGATTTTGATGCTTTCCACTTCGAACTCGAGATTTGGTTGTGGGATTTGCCAGCTCGCAATGGTTGTAAATGTTGTCCATGATTGGCTTCAATGATTTCCATAGTCAGACATCTCCTTTCTAGAAATTTCGAAAAATCTTCATATGGTGGAAAATAACAAAAATCATCTTCGGTATTTGTATTTTGTTCATCTGATTGGCTTGCTTGTGATGATTTAGATGCCACTTCTTCTTCCCACTTGTTGAAAGTAGTAGCATCTAACTTACTGACAACGAAATGGAGTAGAATTGTATCTGCAATCTGTTCCTTGTTGCCTAAAGAAAGTAAGGATCTCATATTTGAATTAATCATATCATTTATTTCACGTAAGTTTTTGGAATCAAATTTAGATATGCCCTGTAACTTGAAAAGTTCGTTTAGATGTGCTTGAACAATATACCTTCTATTGTTGTAACGTGCTTTCAACCATGCTAATGCTTTATGATAATTTTCAGATGTATTTTCCATACCTTTAATTCCATCAGAAGCCTTTTCGGAAAGGCATTTTCTCAGATGCTGGAATTTCTCAGAGTCACTAAGAGTTTGATTTTTATGAACTAGATCAGTAAAAATTCCAATGAAATCAAGCCAGTCAATAGGAGATCCAGAAAAAGTTGGCAATTCTATTTGCGGCAAATTGATTCTTGTAGATAATGTGTGTGGTGATGCAATTAAACCAGGATTTGCTGCTTTCTTATTAATTAGGCACAATAATTTTGATTTAATGTTAAAATAATTATCTTCAAATGCGTTGGTCTCTGTAGAAACTTCATCGGAAGGTTCAAGCTGCTCCAATTCTTCTTGTATTGCATTGAAACTTTTGAAGTAACCTTCCAACAGACCCAATTTTGTTTTAATTTCAAATTCGGTTGCACTATCTCCATACTTTTGGAGATATGTCTGCATTTTTGTCATCCGACCTTTAAGACTTCCACGCTTTACCTTTAAGCCTTTAATAGGTTCCATTTTTTCTCTGAATTTCAGTTTTTGATATGAATGGCTTAGGATGGATGATAAAAACTATAAAATATGCAAAACCGTACCGAAATACCGTCACCGACACCAAAGTTTTTACAAGTTCAATTTATGTTCGAAACTGCGTGTACAAATTCGCAAAATGTTTTGTATAAGTGTTACCGATTGTATCCGGTGTCGAAGGACCAATGTTGAATCTTTAAGCCTTTTTAAAGATTGTAATGTAGCGATAAATGCGAATTAATGAGTTGTAAACGATTAGAAAAATATTCAAAACCAAATGAATATTTAAAAATGCGATATTTATTTGAATGAACTAGATTGTACAAAATGCGAGAATTGAATGAAAAATTATATAAAACAAAATAACATATTAAAAAACAATGAATACTAGATTTAAATTTAACAAAAAAAGTCGGTTCAAAATTACAGCAGTATTTTATGCAAGGTATATTCTTGCAGTTTTAAATCTAAACAATATTTTTAATTAAAATAATAAATTAGTAGAAAATGAACATTTTCACTCCTTAATTTGAACTTATCTTCTTTTTTTTCAATAAAAAACACGAAAGCATTTTTTATTTTTGGCAGAAGGTTGGTTTGAAAAAGAAAATCCATGATAAGAAAAAATTCTATAAAGATTTAAATTTCCAGTTAATTACAAACAAAAGGTGTTTTTCCCAGAAATCATTTTGGAAAAATTACTTTTGTAAACTTGAGTTTAGTATAAAAAGCTTATATAAAAAAAAAATAAAAATTCCTAATTGGAAATTTTCTGGAGAGTTAATGAAGTGTTTTTTTACTTCATTAGAATTTTCGTTTTCTGTTTGTTTTTCATTTTAACAAATTTTTTCTCGTTTTTTTTTTATTCTAAAAAGGTTTTCCAAGAAAATAATTACCTGTAAGGTGTTTTCTTTTCACGACTAATATTATTTTAATTACGTTTTTTTTTTTCTAACGTCAGAGTAAAGTATAAAAATGAATAAAAATTGGTCAACTGAAGAATAGAGATTCTTTTTTCAAATGAAATACTTAAGAGCCGATTCTATAATAGCAAAGAAAAATGGTTCTATTATGTTTACTAATCCAATAAAAAGCTTTTTGGTTTTCCAATTTTCCTTGTTTAGTTTGTTCATATAGAAAATTTTGTAAAATTTATATTTTCATATAGATTCAACAAGTTATGCAAATTGTAATCTAATTTTACTGAAGAAAAATTATTAAGATAAGACTGTCCATTGTATGAAGAAACAATTTAAGTTTTCAGATGAGCCTCATTCGGAGTGCACGATCTCTTGGTTATCCATAAAAACTATAAACCAACAATTCTTTTTTGGAAATTTTTTTCTTCATGCTTCAACTTGGATTCTATATAATTTGAATTCAGGATGTGGATTCAAATTTAAATTTCAAGAACAAAGAAGTGAGTACTTTTCTTTGGTTATATGTTTCTGAGATTTTCTTGAAATTTTCGGGATTTTTTTTCTTCTATGAAAGAATAATTCTTATTTGCATTCTGATGAGCGAAATATTTTATTATGGCAATGAAGCAAATAGATATACCAATTGAAAATGTGGTTCTTACGGAGTTTTTATGTAAACAAAAGTTTAATCGACTTAAATTGTTAGCACAATTCTATAGAGGTATAGAAATATCAGGTTGTACAAAGTAGAATTCCTGTAACGTTATCCTAATTTATAGTGTTATGACTAGATGAGGACTATTAGGCAAGTTTTTTTTATATAGTAATGGTAATACGTAGAAGAAGAGTATATATCGCATTTATAGTACAATATTTGAATAAAATGATGAATATTTTCAATAAAACTCATTTTCAGAATTTTTTTGATATTCACAATATGAAAATCGTATTTAAAATTAATGAATTTGTAATTATTTATAATATATTATTTATAAAATTTGAATGTAATAAATAAAAGAACGCAATGTATAATTTAAATGTAGAAATAAAATTAAAAAGTACAAAAAGATTTGCTTTGAAAATGACCAGGAAACACCATACTAAATCTATTGAAATTAATTGAAAGAAATTGTAGCCACTGTAATCTGTGTCTAACAAACATTTTATAGGACTGTGAAAGTGGGAAATTGCAAATAAAATTCAATCAAATGATACTGGTACTATTGTACTGTAACATTCTTCCAAAGAACGCCTCAAACATCCAATAAACTCTTGATTTCCTTTGATATATATATATATATATATATATTCCATATATTCCATTAATTGATTCTTAAATATTCAATGAAAGTCGGTGGTAATCATTCCAATGATTAATACAATCCTAAGTTAGTTGAATCGTAATGAATTAAGGGTCACGATTAAAAGTTTCATTAGATAGCAGCATACATATTACTCCTGATGGAATTTTCTATTAAAGAAACTTTGAAAAAATAAAACAAAGTTTTTAAAAGAATGTTATTTAAATAATGGGTGGTGATGGGTGTAAGCGGATTTAAATATATTACTTTTTTACAAAGATGTCAAGATATCAAATTGAATCTGAATGATTTCTTCGTCGTTCATTTTTATAGCATATTTGGTATTTGCCTTACAATGTTGTTTATTCGAAAGACTTTCATTGTCATTAGACTTTTCAGTAATATTTTGGATTAGATCAATGCAATTGCAGTGTTTTAAACGGGAAATTGAAAGGAAACTGAAATGCGAAGACAATCAATTTCATGATTGGTGAACTAAATCAAATAAGAATATAAAATCAATAAATTTTGCATACAAATTTCCATATACAATTGGAAATCATATACATATAATAAATAATTATATTATATAAATAGAGTTCCTAGGTTCTTACATTTGAAGTCTGAAATATATTAATAGTATTTGTTTTAAAAGAACCTGTGTTTACAGTCTTTTACACAAATTCTATAAACGAGGAGGCATGCTTTGCAGCACTCCAATGCCGACAAAAATGTATACAGAAAGAATTCTATATTTCTAGTCTCTGTGTTTTCACCTATATTTGATTGAATTGTGAAAAAAGTTAAATAAATTATCTTTTCAACATAATCTAAGAAAATTAAAAATCTTTAGTGTGATCCCGTTTATAATTCAAATGTAAATCATCATAGATATTTCTCTTATTTGTAAATTCAAATAATTTACATTTTAACTCTTTTCATCTTTTTTGTCCGCTGAAAATATTTGACATCGAATTATCAAAATACAATTTCTTATTAGAACTTTTGAGTGACAATCGAAAATCTTTATATCCTTTTCGCCCTATTTAAATAATTTGCATTTCAAATAAGCACACCCGAATTGTGTCATCTGCTTTTGACACGTTCCACATTAGTCATACAGAATATACTCACATCTTTGGAAAGGAATTCCTTTTCATATAGAGTCGATATGATTTCATATGTAAATTGGACCCCTTTCAAACAGTTCGATAAGAAACAATTTAATGGATTCATCGTTACAAATTCAGATGACAATATCCGAAAGGGGTTCAGGAATATAATAAATCATGTTAAACATTGAAATTGAATAAAATTGATAACTCTATAAAAAAAATTATCATAAATTTACTACAAGATTTCTTTAGCTATGTTTAATTAAGTATTCAACCCTAAACTGAAGATCAAGTGTTGTTAAAACTATAATGATGATACATATCACACACATATTTATTAGTTTAATTGACCCTTGAATAAATTATGATAAAATGTCATGTACAGAATAATCCTTAAGATGATTATTAAACATAAGATTACCATACATAAGATGATGTTCTTACCACACCTTTTATCAATAACAAAATTTAAGAACTTCATAATCATATCTCATATTCATTCGAAGTGGATATTGTTAATTATCTTTTCAGAGTAATCCAAAATGTTAATATGTTTGTTTCTTTAAATGATAACATTTTCTTCTTGAGATTTAATTGAATGTGACCCATTATCATTCATCATCCATCATCATCGATTCCAAATCCAACAATTTATATTGACAAATTTCTTAGTGAAGTTGAATTGGTGATCAAAATCAAGAAATTCGAAATATTTCTAGATCTTAATTTCCTTATTGAAATATTTATATTGTAAAAAAATGTTCTTAACGTCTAAGGTGAACTTTAAGTCTACCTGAATCTGTTATAAAATAAAGGAATCTTTGATGAAGTTGTTCTAGTCCACATTTCCACTATATAGCTCCCTATCGACCATGCATTTTTCTCTTGGAAGACTAATACATCTAATTTTATTCTTAAACGATAAAATACAATAGGAACTAGTTTCTAGATAGACACAAATATCTTGAAATATTTTTGGTTAAGAGTTTCCATTTCAAACTGAATGATCAAACATAAGTGGACCGAAAGGATTGCAATCATTTTCTTTTCTTTTGTCGAGAAAATTTTGTATGTCAAAGTGATTCTTTGTCAGAAGCCACAATGGAAATAAAAAAGTGTTTTAGTTTGAAATACAGTTCACCTGGAATTTAAAATGTTCAAATATTTTCGATTCACATAGAAAGAAAGAAATTTATTTGTTTTTCCCCTAAAACAATTTTATTAGATTTTGGGAAATTCTTCTGGTTTGAAAATCCTTTCCGGAAAATTTATTTTTGTAATATTTTTTTAGAATACAAAACACTAAACGAATAATTAAAAATTTGTTTTTTTTTAAATAAGAAAATACTTAAATTACTTTTATTCAAATTTTATTAAAAATCCATTAAAAAAGAGGAAACATATCACATACTAACAATGCGAATAAATTTCAAAGGTTTGGGTCTATGAATTTTACGATTTTATTAAAATAAAATCTACATATCAAAAGGTATCTGAATTTATTTTTAATAAAATATATTCAAATCATCAAGAGGGATACAATAACACTATAGAAAGGATTATAATATTCAGTATAACAATTGAATTGGTTATCATAAAGGTTTACTATATAAAATGGATATCCCTTTCCAACAATACGAATCTACCCGAAATGGGAAGTGATTTATACCATTTTAATTGGTAATACGAACAAAATACGATATCCATATTGTATAAAGCTGATTTTGAACTCATTTTGTCAGAATTTGGGGTGTTCAGACTATTATATAAATTATGAGTTAGATTACTATGACGTCCTTTTAGTAAAATAATGATTTCGAGTTGAAATCTTATTTAATTGCATTGTTTTTGGCTAGAGTAAAAATATATGTTTTTTTTGGATGCCTATAGCGGGTATTACCATAGAAATTATACTTAAATGATATTCATTGAAATCGGTTCTTAAATTCATTGAAAATATTTATTTGAAAATTATTATCCAAAAATTGCTATTAACTTTAAATATAAATCATTTTCGACTAACATAATTTGTAGTGGGGAGTTTATTATGCAACATAATTGCTAATTTCGAATTGTTATGAAATATATAAGTGAGTTATATTTATGTTCACAAAATTGTTTCAAAACTAATGGTTTGATTTTAATGATAAAATCCTTTTATATGAAAGTTTTATTGAAATAAATGTGGACTTTTACAATTGTTCTTGAAAAAATCTAACAATATTCTTTGAAAATGCTTCTTCCTTGCATATTCAAGATAATTGTTCTAATTTTGTTTGAGAAACATTAAGAAAATTTAGATACAATGGAATGAATTTTGTTGACAATTTAAATACACTTTTAGGGTAATTGAGTTAAGATAAAACCAAAACCGAAATCGCTTAATGACGCAGCAACAACATGTTGTGGTTGGTGGACATTTGTAAATTCCCAAAGCCCGATAAATGATATTTCTTTTCTTTATAGATATTGAAAGTATTGTGCATTAAAGTATTAAAAAAGAGCCAATTATTACTAGTGACTACATGCATGTTCGCTCAGCATGTTAATCGCATTGATGACAAATATATTGCACATTTATTTACTTAAGTGGAAATTGAATGTAATGCACATTTATTTATTTTTAAAGCTGATAAAAAATCTTTATTTGATTTTATATATATGGTATTATAATAATCAGAAAATATATCATTCATCGGTTGTTGGTAATTTTGGTTTTGAAGCATAACGTAGTATACCTATCGACGAGTAATGTCGTAATATTTTTGTACGAATTACTATTAAAAAGCGTATAAGCAAGACATTTTTAAAGTCTTATTTCAAATGAAATTTTGAGAATTTTATAAGATCGAAGAATACTGGAACTACAAAAATGTAACATATTTTCAACAATTTCTTTCATATAATTTTTATCTTCTGAGCATCATGGGAAGTTGGAAGAACGATTTAAAAATCGATTTATTGAATTGTTTTCATTTTATTAGTAGATATAATAAAGAAATTGTTACCATACTTAATTAGTATACAAATTCTTTACACCTTTATATGATGTTCTAAAAGGGGTAGTATTTTGATCCGACTGTCCTAATTTTTGCAATAAGAAATGTTTCTAAATAGCAGGTAAAAATGGCGCAAAATGTACTCAATTCTTATTAAAATACCTAAAGCAATATTGTAAAAATGATATCTTCCATAGGAACACCCTATGAAATCCTTAGATGCTAAAATAACTAAATTTCAATTTGCGACTAATACACAATTCATGCATATATGCAAATATTCTTATCAAAAATAAAAAAAACTTCATTTTCCATTTATAGCAATATCATCTTTTAGCTACAGTATTAATAAATCCTTCAATATTCCTGAAAATTGAAAAATCATTCTTTTGAATAAGAAATCCATAATACGAGTTAAGGGAATGAGACATTAAATAGGGTAATATTCAAGTTAAAGAGTAAAATTCAATTTTATCAAATATTATATAAAACGAAAATGATTTATTGTGTATATTCTCTAACCTCAAATTCCAAAAAACCAATAATTATTGATAGGATAATATTATGCAGACAGCTATTTTGGTGTAGTCTACCAAAAATTTTCCATCATTTTCATGATGAGTTGACAGTTTCATGTCAGAGAAATTTTAATCACATCTCTGGAAAATATGTATATGAGAAGACAAGTCCCACCCGGAAAAACAGAAAGACCCAATGCTGTGGTATTGCCTATTTAAGCTTTTTTTTAAACCAAAAATTGGTAGTATATAACTTTTTACGCTCGAGACTTTAAAATCATATATTTTTTGACTACTTATGTTTCTCATATATGAACCAAATTCGATTTTTGGTATTTTTTGTCATTAGCGAAATGAATCTAGCAAATCATGATACATAAATTAATATCATTAGAATCGGATGATAGAGAGACAATATTTGATATTGATGTTCTAATGATGTTATATAAAATAAAGTTAATTAAAAATCGAGTTATATCGGAATGAAATGAAAATTTTGTATTAAATTCGTGCAAAGAATTTCAGTTTGTTATATTAAAGATACTCCCTTCTTTCGAAAATATGGTCTAGGTTTGGAATTTATTTGCAATTGATGTTTGGATTTTGCCAGAGCTTCTTGAGAACATACTAAAAAAATCGTCCTTCACTATCAAGTGTTAATATCAGTACGTTAGTTAAAATACATTTAATATTTAAATCTTAGGACGAGACTGTTCCTTTATGGTAAACGGCGAATATACCGATGGGCACCATATGAAATTACACCCGGTTTTGACCTTTTCACACTGATATTTCACTAATTATTCTCGCTCGACTACTTTCTGCGGCGGTTAATGATCGACTATTTTTCAATGGTAAGGGATATATAAATTTCTGTGTTGCCATAATCACCAACTGTATCCTATTTTGACGATGTAGCCGCCTTAAAGCAGGAATGTCTCATATAATTACTACAGTCGGGGCTTTCGACTGTACTTGATCCTCCCTCGTTAACGTCGATATTTTTTTATCATAATAGGTCTGTTTTATTTGCTACTTGTTCTGGGATAGAGCAAATTTTTACATTGAAAACAAAAACAACAAAAGAACAAATCCTACACTACTTTCAGAGCAGGTGTAAACTATTGCATCTGAATTAGTTCAGTTTTCTACCAAAAAAAGCGTATTAGCTAAACGTTTCTCATTTAATTACAATATGGTTGCTAAGCAGCGCTACAAACATTTGAATTAGAGCTTTCTCCTACTCCTGCTCGTTTTATTTGCCATTTACTCTGCTCCAGGGCAGGGTACGGCAAATAAAACAGACCTATTGTTATTTCGGATGGATGGAGTACAATTATAAAATTGACTTCGATAGAGTGCTTCAATATGCTCATTGCGTGTTTGAAAATTCACAGATAATTAAAAATTATCAAAAAAAAATAAAGGAAAAAACGTACTAAACACTTAAGACCATCCTTTCTCGATTGACGCAAACTTATAAAAGTTATATCATAAAAGTTGACCCAAATAACTTATATAAATGAATCCTTTTTACGTATTTCTTTATATTTAATTATGTTCTTCCAAGTTTCCTGTACGCATTAACAATTTTTAGGTTAGAACATTCAATTCATAGCAATCATCATAAATACAAAAATTAGTTGATCCCAAGGTAATACTGAATATCGTGAATATCGTGCGAAGACAACATTTAATGAATTCTATTAATCACATACTTTGCGAAAAAGAAAAAAGGAAGAAAACCACCAAAAATGTAGGTCTTTCTATCGATTATTAATCAATTGTGTTATGTTCTAATGTTTCGGCATGTTTCTAACAAGGAAGACAACATTCTTTCAAGTATGTCAGAATTGTGTGTGTTTTCATTAGTGCATGGTAGTTTGCCTGATTGACGTTAAACTTTCGATCAAATTACAGTCAGCAAAATTATATTAACTCGTATTTTCATTTGCTTCTTTGAGCAGATTCTCGCCTTTGAACAATAGTTCTTTAGGTAAAAGCTAAAATTTGTTTTAACGCTTTGTGCTTTAAATGGGAATGACGTTCCACTATTCCTTAAAATAAGATTATTTTCTTTGAAATCTTTTTACATTATAAATTTTTCGCCTAACAGCACTTTAATTCTATCGATGCTATTCGCTTCGGGTTTTAGATCAATCACACTCAAAAATTAATTGGAATTTAAATAAAATTTCTAAATAATTTAATAAAAGAAAATATGTAATTAAAATACCTTAAATTATTAACAGAAATATCGCCAGTGTCTAATCTTTGCCAGCTAAAAACAAAAAAAAAACTTGTTCATCTTTCGTCAGATAAGTAGAGCCTCCGAAGACTATGCATATTTGCGATCAAATTGCTTTCCACAGTTGCTTTTTTGAAAATATACATCTGTGTTTTCATGAAAGGCGTGCAATGCCCAAATATGCCCATATTTGCATTAATGAAAAGAGCTGGTATAAAAATATGTCTATGGAAAATATTTTTATGAGGAAAACCATACAAACACATACAAATCAAGAAAAAGAAATTAATTAGAAAAGTTTCATGTTTTTTTTGGGAAAATAATTTTTTCAACAATCTCCAGAAATTAGTTTAGGATGTCTATTTGGAAAGTTTTTCAAGCAGACGTATTTAATATGAATAAAAAGACTTAGTTTGATTAACACAATTTTCTTATTTTATAGATTGATCGAATAAATTGATAAAAGAGGAAATAAATAATATAAGAAATGGACTAAAGTTGGATAATTTCTTGAAAGAAAAAGTGTTTTAGATATGGTTTTTTTCCATATGCCATAAAATTTCCTAGATTGGAAAGCATGGTTGTTCTACTGTGAAAATTAATTATTATTTATTCCATTATATATATATATATAGTCGAATCTCTGTTATCTGGAAATCTCTACTAAGTAGAAAAATCTACGATTTTACATTGAAGATATTATAATATTATTCCCTTAGCACTTTAAAATCTGGTGTATCGATGTATCTACAAAAACAAAGGCACCTTTTATTTATTTATATTTTCGGGATAAATTCTATTAAGCTCTATATTGCGGAATATTTCACTCTAATAATCGGGAAACTTATTCAGAATAATGCAAAAATGTTGTGCAATTGTAGGTTCCTATATCAAAAAGGGAGCACATCATTCGCAATTGTGGTTACTGTATTAAAGCTTATCCGAACTCAAATAGTTTTGTGTTCAATTTCGTTAGTAGAAATATTTTACACTTTTACGCTGAACCTAACAATGGGGTAATGAATTACTAAAGTGTAACGGTGTAAAAATATGACAGTTGTATAATTTGTTCTTGCATAGTAAAAATTTTTGACACTTTCACAATTTTCCAACGATACAAGATCAGATACAGCCGAAATTGAGTTCCCCAAATATGTATTTCTATTATCCGGAAAATCCTGTCACCGGATTATAATTCTTCTCCAGCATTCCGATTAAAAGAAATTTAACTGTATCTTCACATTCATAGCTAATACAAAATTCAATTCACACCAACTATTTGATATAGATCGTGATAATCAGAAATTTTATAGCCTATAACGCTATCTATAACTCCTTAGATTTAATGAAAATTTTATCGCTTTAATGTTGTTTGCTGAAAATTCTTCTAATTTCGAAGAGATTATGTAACATTTTCCATTTTATTTTATTCTCATAATATCTGGAACAATCTCATATTTCACAAATGAGGTCCATTAGAAATGTAATTCTATTAAAATTTGTGATACAAGCCACCAACCACCATTTCTTCCATTCAGTTTTATGTAATTGCATTTAATTCCAATTGCAGTCACGTACAAATTTTATTTTAACGAACAATTTCTAGAATAGTTCATCTATTATCTTTTGTAGTAAAATTCAAAGAAAAAAATTAAAGCTTATTCTGAGGAATTTTAAATTTTGATTAAAAATTTCTGAAACGATTTTAAAAGGCAATTGAAAAAAGTATGAAATTGTCTCAAATATTTATATATAACCAACACCAACGGAGCTACGAAGGCACTATCGAACATTTCGTTTGCGTTATACACTTATTGAAGATAATAATTAAACTATAGAAATGATATTTGTTTTTTCAACAAAACCATACAAATGCTAATTATTTGCAAAGAAGCAGAATTTTGTATTTATCATCTGACATTCTAAAGGATATATTTCTTTTAGTATTTGTCTCGCCATAGTAATAAATAGAGTCATTTCATATTGATTCATTTTGTTGTCTATAATTTCCAAAAGCAAATTCAATATTTTTTTTTGCAGAAACAACCATTTTCTTTCTTCATTGATGGTATTTTTTCTCTTTCATAATACTTATCCAAATACCAACTAATGCTGTACTAGCTTCCTGCATATACTATTTAAATCCCTTGCAAAATGGTTTTATCCTGTTCTTTTTTTCTTATTTGTCGAACAATGCAATGGGAATAATCACGAGTCGTTTGTTGTCATTCGATTGTATTTCAAGTTCATTACAAATTTCTTGTTGTCTATTACAAAATAAATAGAAGTAAAACTGGGAAAATGGAAAAGGGATTTCTTTTTATCTGTCCGTGATAGATTTCATTCTTTTCTTGTGTAAGAATGGTGATGGTATCGTACGACAAAAAAAAGTGTCGCGGAATATTTTAACGAGATCACGTGCCATTAGATCCTGTATGATATTATTAACATTTGAAGGGTGTAATCTAAAAATTGTATAAATAAGAGTTACTTATACACTAGATAGAGAAATAATATTATATGTTGGGTGTTTGATGGACATTTTAATATGATACTAATCTTTGAACAAAAAAAACTACTGAAATAACATTGACACGCTTCGAAACATATTATTGCTAAATAATTGCTAAATCACAGCTCTTTAAGAATTAGTGAGCTGAAGCTGCGTTTTAAATGCTTAAAAATATGAACAAATGTTGCTTGGGTACAATAGTGTGTTCTACAGAAAATATTATTAATGACCGCAATTATACTGGAAATTTGAATCAAAGACTTACCTTTTTATTTGCCAAAAGTTCATTCATATTTTTTTTCATTAAATTATACATTTCTCAAAAAAAAAATGTGTATACTTATTTAAAGATCTTTCCCAACAGAAGAAGCCGACTCATAAATTTTCATAAACTTGGTATTTATGTATTTTTCACTATCTCTATTTCCTTCAATTGGGTGGGCCAAAAACTCAGCGTGTTTTTTCATGTGAATTATAAACTTTATTAAGCAACATATTGTATGACTTTTTACTATTTTCTTGTCAGAGCTATAATCCCGTCATTGTAGATTTTCTTGGCTTTCTAACAGAAAACACGAAACAAGTCATTTTCACAGGCTCCTTTTGAACTCAAATTAACACCGTTTAAGGAGTCCTACAAAGTCCGAAACGAATAATATAGTCTATAGTGTAAGATCAGGAGTGGAATCATGTATTTCGATTAACACTAAATCGTATCGTAAAAGCATTGATGCAAATTAAGTTACACGATTTCACTCCAGAATTACACGACGGATGCATCAGAAGTTTCCATTCATTTTATTGACGAGTGATGAAAATTATATGTGGTCTAGCCTTATCATGGATTGATCAATACCGTCATCTATCAATTCTAGATCATTCTGTTTGATTTATGTTTCAACAATTAATTGTTAATCCTGAACAATCTCTCGTGCCGTAAAATGCTGGATCATGCTTTTTGATTGATGTTTGAACAATTATATTCAAGTTCATGAAATTAAGATTCTGAACAATCTCTCGTGCACATTGGATTCGTAATCAAAAAAGCTACTTTCTGGCACATCCAATGGCAGAAAGAATATATTGAAGATATTTCATTTACTTAAAAAACTTCCTTTATGCTTTCTTTCCCCTGTAAATTAATCTTATTACATATTTTCTTTTTTTTCACCCGAATTTGTATTTTCCATGAACCATATTTTGAGCAATATAAATTGTTCTATATTAGCGCAGTTATAGTGACTTGTATAGCCTTTCATTTTTTAAACGTCAGGCGTTTATCAAAATTAGTTCAGACTGAATTTTTGTTTTTATTCATATCGTTTGTCTTCATTTATTAAGAAGGCACCTTAAAATATGTTCGTACTTCTTTTCTTTTTCAAAACTAAACTAAATAAAACCAAAATCTCAACATAAATATCGTGCATTTATTTCAAGATTACTGAATATTAAGTTTACGTAATATAAAATTTTAAATGTATTTTGTCTTTATCACTAGATTATTTAAAATATTTGAAGATTCACTGGAAAGATTTATAGGCGACAAATTAACCATGTAAGCTTCTTCCATCATTGTTTTTAAATGTTCATACAAGTAATAAAATAAATCATAAACTTCTCAATATAAGATGTCTTTCTGTTCCCAATTTTCCCCGTCTATATAGTTTATATGTCATCTTCACCACAATATTATGTCGTATATATTTTTAACATCATATAATTTCTAACAATAAATTCCACACATCATGCTCAATTTGTAATAATTAACACGTTGCCTTATAATCATCCATAACGCTAGGATATTATGTGTTGTTATCCTTTCTTAAGAACCAAATCATATAAACATTTGAAATAAGGATTTTCTAAATGATTTTGTTTGGCGCCTGGGAATCGTTAGGAACCTTCACATATGTACTTTTCATAAGCTTCCATTGTACATTCGTCTATTAATCTTATATTATGATGAAAGGAAACCAGACAATTCAAGAAATAACCGTTTATTTTCTTTTAGTTCTAAACTTATTCAGTAGGCAATTATGAGAAATAATTTGAAGAAAAGGAAAATCCTCTTAGAAAACTCCACTTGAAATATGTTATTGTACTAAAAGTATTTTGCTGCATTATTATCTCAACTTAATATTTCAAAGTATACTTTGTAGTTTATTGGAAAACTTCCAAAATATGGCTTCAATTTTAATATCATTTAAAAAGGCGACAAACTTCCAATTAATTCAGTTTTTTTGGCATCCAAAAGAAGTATTTATCTGGATCTGAAAAATATAATCAAATATTTAATTTTATATTATTTTTTAAATGTAAATTTTTCGGTATATAAAAATTATTATAGGGAATCATTTTTAAAGATGTTATTATATTCAGAAGAGACTTTACAAAATTGTTTTGTGTATGGACAGCATATAAATGGGTGCCAAGGAACTGATACTACTTATTTTAAGATACTATAAAAACTATTTTTCGTTGTTAAAAGAAAAAACTATCGGTAGTTAGGAAAATATTAAAAAATCCTGTAAGTATACTTATATAAACTTTCCACCTCCACGTCTAATATAGCCTTCCTTTCTATGTCATTTCCTTTCATCAAGCTACCTTCCTTTATTTCGTTCATATCTTTCTTCAAATACAAAAATTAAAAAGCATCTTTACAGACCATCTTTATGAATCCACTCGAATCAAAATATCGAGGGTTGCTGTTGTATTACTTTAACATCTATTCAAGAGTATATATTCAAATTGATGTATTACAACAAACCATCCTCCATCATCCAGTTTGTCCTTCTTTTACCCATCAAATTTTTGAAAGATTAGGAATATTTATTCCGAGTTTTAAATTCAGCAGGAAGGCCATCCTTTTTGATTCTGAAAAATTGAGAATTAAAGAGTGGTGTTATTGTGAGTATCCTGGGAAATTTTTTTTGTTTTTGATCGATAAAATTATTTTCTAGAATATTCAATGAAAATATTTATGATTTGAACAAGATTAGGCTGAAGGTTGTGAAGAATTTCTACTAATCGGATTATGTATGATTTCATCTGAAGAATTGTTCGATTGGAAATAATTTGGAAAATTTCATGAAGGTAGTCAAGTAAATTCGACTAAATCTAGTAAACAAGTTAATCATTTCATTAAGTTCTTATACAAAACTAATATACAACCAAAATTGAATTAGTTTTTGGAAATATTATATCTTGAAGAGTTACTATTGTTTTTCCAGAATACTTCAAAAACTTATATAATAAGATAAAGTAATAAGAAAGTAAGTAATAAGATAAAGTAATTTATAAGATAATAATAATAGCAATTAAAATATTATTCGAAACGATAACATTTCAATGCTAAGAAATAACCTTTTCCTGTAATTTATAATGAAAAATCTATTTCAATTAATTTTAAGCACATTTAAACGTTTTTCTATTAAATAGATTTCCTTAACAAATACAATAGTCACAAATGAATTTAAAGGATTAGTACAATAAATATTTTAATTGGGTTTTAAAGTTTTAGTTCATTTGATCTAAAAGCATGAAGGATTCTTTTTTTAATTTATAAATTTGAAAAGTTTTATTTAACATTTAAATAAAATCAATTAACAAAGTTACAATTGAAATTCGTAATTTATATCTTGAGTTGCTAGTTCGAATTACAAATGTATCACACTTCTAAGTAATGTTAACAAGTCCAAACTGTGAACAATTGAAATAACATTTATTTGGAAAATGGTGCATTTGATTTGTGCTGAAAATTTTCCGGATGCATTTTCGATTTTGTTTCATACAAACTTTCACGTGGTTATTTTCTTTGGTGGAGTTTTAAAACTTATCAAAACACAAAAACGAAAAACTTGCAAGTTCTTCGATCAATTCTTATCGTTGAAAATATTTACTCTGGTTCTCTGAATCGAATCCGATGGGAAATAAAAAGTTTATGTTTGAATATAAAAATATTATAAGAACAAATTGAATTGAACAGTTTTCTATTTATTTACTGTTTAGAACTTTCTTTTCGAAAAGGAAAAAGAATGCAAAAATTGTCATTGATTCAAAATAGAATTTCGCATTAACAAATTGTTTCCATTTATTTTGAAATAAACAATTTCACACTAAACGATTTTATTTATGTTTTTTTTACAAAACTTTCCAAGAAAGAAATATGAAAATCTAATAAAATTTTCTTGAAAGTTAAAGCACTTTTTAAATTTTCTGTTTACTTTTCATAATGATGTAGACTTTAATGAACCGCTCTAATTTCTAAGTATTCTTTTTCATAACACCTAATTTTATGAATAAATTTAATTTTCATTGTTGACATTTCTTCTGAAAATTTGACCCAAACTAACAAAAAAAAAGGAAATTCCTTTTAAAATTTCCACTTCCCTAATTTCGATGACTTACAAAAATTGTTGTTTACTTTAAGAAAATGTAACGTGCAGCTAATGCAACACGCTTACATTTAATTTTAAGCCTACACGGCAAGACCATTTGAATAATAGCGTGGTCAGCTTTTACAAAACCGCATGGTCTTTTCTAAAAATTCTTCTAGAAATTTCTTTTCACCCCATATCCGTGGTGAAAATAAGCTGACAAAAAGTCTCCTCCCTTCTTTCTCCCCCCCCCCGCGAACGAGAAACGAAAATTGCATCGAAAGAAAATGAATAAAAAAATGAACGTGGCATGATCTGATAGGCGGATAAAAAAATATGAAATTAGAAAAACCGGTTTTTTTTTTATCCAAACAGAAATTTTGGAACAGGAGATGAGGGATTTAAAAAAAAAGTCAGTCAGCATTTAGAGTCTGGTCAAAGAAGTTTTTTTTAGGTCTGGTCCGAAAGTCAATATTATAAAAAAAAAAAAAAAGTCGATGTTTTAAAAAAAAGTCTTTTGAAACGTAAGAGAGTGTATGGTTTAAGCTTTGGAAGAA
Organism: Xylophagus ater; assembly: GCA_963422695.1. NCBI lineage: Eukaryota > Metazoa > Arthropoda > Insecta > Diptera > Xylophagidae > Xylophagus > Xylophagus ater. The sequence goes on along the minus strand of OY730486.1, from coordinate 5,072,263 downwards.
ATCAGACCAATTGCAAAATTTTTATATTTTCGAAAAACACAAAAAAAAAAAAAAAAAATGATGGTGAGGGCATCAAAAGATGGGTCGGGATCAAGACCTTAAATAAGAAGTCAAAAAAAAGAAAAAGAAAGAAAAATTATTGTGATCAAATAGTATAGAGAAAGTGGTCGGATAAAGACAAAAAAAAAAAAAAAAATTTAATATTTGGGATGTGTAACCTTAGATAAAGTGCAAGAAATCATAGGAAAATAAATAGAATCGATAGTATTGGTTAATGTAATTACGTTTTTTTTTTTTTTTTTTATTTTAAGAGAAAAAGTTCGGTAATACAAAGAAACGAATAATAAAAAAAGAAAAAAAAAAATTCGAGGAATTTTGGTGAATAATTCTGACAAAAAAAAATAATTAGTTCGGAAGTGAAAGCCTCATGGCAGCGTGAAAAAAAAAAGAGAAAAAAAAAATTTCAAATTTTGTTAGGTTAGGTCAGTTCATCATGAGGAATTCAAAATTAGCAATCTTGTGCTTCAATACCAAAATGGAGGCGGGAAAACAAAATCATATAAAAAAAAATCTTTTTGTTTCCTATGGTTCTGCCAAGATTCAGTCGATTTGATAACCATCAAACGCGCTATATATAACCGGCGGCTTTTCAAATTTTCATTCATCGATCAATTAGAAAAATTTCGCTCATCTTTAAAATATCACGTTTTCACACTTGCATATCATTGCAAAGTTTGTTTTCTTCATCTATAAATTGCATTACGCACCATATACTGATGCAAAATTCATTAAAATGGAAACCAACAAAAATTAAGGAAACAACAATTATATACATAGGACTCATAGTAACAAGGTCCCAAACAACAAATATAGAACAACATAATAGTAAAAGTTTTCACATCAAATAAAAGAAAGAAGAAAAAAAAAAAAACCCAACAATTTGGAGGATCGTCTATAAATTTAACATAAGATATATGAGTTTTTTTTTTTGGAAATTTGTGAAATTTATTTTCAGTTTAAAGAAAAAAAAAGAAATCTATATTTACATATCAAATTTTTTTGCTTTAAAATTGAATTTTTCTAGAACAAGGTGTTTCATGGGGGCCCCGATGCAACAGCGTGAGTTCCTTTAAATTAAATTTTTATATACATTTAAATATTATTCACATATATATATGTATTTCATTTTGAGGATTTCTAACTATTTGTTTTGGTTTTTTTTTGAAGTAAATATTAAATATTTCATAATGAGTTAGAATCACTAGTTTTATTATGGAGATTCATTTGTCTTTTTTTAATTCGCTGTAAAAACCAGTTTTTTTTTACTCGAAAAAGGAAAATGAAAATTGATAAAAGGGGAGGAAATTCAAAGATTTTGTTTTTGTATGTAGTTTTAAGGTAAATAAACAAAAGAAAAAAAAAGGAATAAAGATGCAAATTCGTTTCTTTTGACTCAACAAGAAAATTTATATTTGATCTTCATTTTCAGATGATCGATACATAGGTCATTCATTAAGAGAGAGATGAATTGAAGGAGAGGGGGCCGAAGTAAGGCATAATCCCAAAAAAGGGTCCATACTCAATTGCAGGGGCGAGTATGGACATACGGGGATCGGCATTCTGCTGTCGATCCAAGAGGGAGGGTAGTGCCCCAAAGACCGACTTGGCAACAACACCTTTGCCAATCGGCCCCGACATGCCTCGCAAGGCTTTCGCGGGTAGCTGGTCAAGTTCGGTGACCAGCAAATTAACGAACATCCCCCTTATTCGGTTTTTATCTCGCGAAAACCGAATTTCCTTGCTTGATAGCTCGCGCTATCACCATAAAGTCTCAACGACGTTTTCATACCTCTTGCACGCATATAATTTATGTGTAACGCGATGGCAGATGGTGGTGAGCAGCGACCCACCCCTCCGGCGAGCTAGCTAGTGGGTTCAGCTAGGCGTGCAGCCTTTTAGCTGCTCACATTGCTGCACCATCTCATATCTTCTCCTCGCAAGGAAGAAGATATGCAACATAGGTCATCCGGGGATTTGCTCCTTCGACAGGAAGCCCCTAAATATGTGCAACCCTCTTGTTACATATATGGCGCCCAACGCATTCGTTGTTCGCTCGGCGAATTCGCTTCATTTTTGTTTGCCATTTGTATTTTCAACTTCGGTTGAAATTACAAATGGAGTTCAAACAAAATTGTTTTGACACATTTTCGAACGAGTTGATGTTTGGAAATGGTGTTTTGGTTGTTACCTTTAGGTAAACCAATAATTTCGGAAAACAAATTTTTATTTTAGTTTAAAAATTTGAAAAATTTTGACTCAAACTTTTTTCGAAAAACTTTCGAAACACCCTGTCTTCACGTTTAAAAATTTTCAATCTTTTTTTTTATTAGTCAAAATTTTTTTTCTGAAGGTGTGTTCACATCATCGAAATTTTTAAACGAAGTTTTGGTGTGAACATAATTTCGGTTGTTCGTTAATTTGTGCTATTCGTGATTGCGTTTATATTGAGTCCAACTGTCGTCATGTTTTATTTACGGTTGCGTAGTAGCAGTACTTCGGTTTTTTTTTATTGAATATTCCGCTTGCCGCAAAAGCGTTTGAAATATGGATTACGTGCTACATGAATATTGTAGTCATTGCAACGCTTCACGTTTCAATGCAGTTGAGACTCCGGGAAATGAAATAGATGCGGATGTATGAGCTTTAGTGTGCCTTTTCGCACATTCTCGTGCTTAATTAAGCCCACGAATAATGCGGTGAGGACACGAGAGTCATGCAACCGCACCAAACATAGTGATCCGGGATTGTGCCAGTCGTTTGGATCGGATCACATGCTACAGGCTTGGTTGCCATTGCAGGTGTCCGATCACTCGACTTGGTACCGTTCGCGGGTCACCCATCAACATCCACATTTTCGTTTCGTGAGTGTGTGTCGGGTTTATGTTTTCTTCGTGTCGCCCACTTGTTTCGTCTCTCTCTCTCGCTCTTACGTTATTACGTTTGATTTAGTTCATAAATTGATTTGTGCGGAGTTTATATGTTAGTTTAGTTTTCTTACCTTCTCGAGAAATTCACGTTGAAAGATTTCATTTTCTTCTTCGGTTGTTTTCTCGATTCGGCTAGCTTTAGTTACTTTATTTAGTTCTTTTGTGCGGAGTTTATATGAGAAAATAGTTTTCTTATTTTCACGAGGAATTCACGATTGAAAGATTTCATTTTCTTCTTCGGTTGTTTTCTCGATACGGTTAGATTTAGTTTTATTAGATTTAGTTTGGTTTATTTAGTTCAGTTTATTATAGTTTTATTATTATTTTTTGGTTAAGTTTTCGGATTAGTTTATTGGTTTAGGTTTCTTGAATTTAATTATTATTTGAACATTTTTATTTTTATTTACTTTTTATAAAATATATTTTGGTGGGGGAGTTTCTTTTATTATTATTATTTTTTTTTATATATAATTTTTTTTATTACTTTTATCATTGCATTTTTTTTTTCTATTATTACTTTTGTCCTTGTTCGGTCCGATTTTCTTTTGTCCCTAAAAATTCCGTAAGAAGGAATAGATTTTTGAATACCCGATTTGACTTTTGAAATACTGAGTTTCTGGCTATTAATCTTTGCTTAAACAAAACCATGACTACTATGAATGCAAATTCTGCTGCAACTGACTGTTACGATGCTCGCATCGAGAAGTGGAACTTTTCGTTCAGTGGCGAGATCGCTAGTATGCCTGTGGAGGACTTCATATTCCGAATCGAAATATTACAATCAAAATATGATATAAGTTGGAATGCCATTTGTAACCAAATATTTACCCTGCTCACTGGTAAAGCAGAGCAGTGGTACTGGCACCTTCTTAAGCGAGAGCCATCCATTGATTGGACCGGAATAAAGTCAGCTTTCTACAACATTATGGCGATCTCGACACTGACAATGACATCTTGCTACTCATGCTGCAAAGAAAACAAACTACTACCGAATGTTTTAATGATTTTTACGATTCGATCATGTCTATGAACCATCGTTTAACAGTTCCAAAGACTGATACTGAGTTGACCCAAATCATGCGCAGCAACCTTAAAGATAGCGTAGCAAATCTCATTTTCACAATGACGACTCCCACTTTAAGTTGTCTTCAACAAGTTTGTCGCAAAGCAGAATGTCATCTCTCTGTTAGGGAATCTCAAAAACCTGTCTGTCAGAATCGACCGAGTATAACGAACGCGTCATCTGAAATTGCTAAGGCTAGAGTTATACCACCGGTTGAAGAATTTAATGCCGCTATTGTTCATTTGCCTAGTAAAAACTTCGAACCGAACAAGACTTTTAACATTAATATTCCGCGTCAACAGTTAGTCAGAACAGAGTTTCCAATAGTAAATGTTAATCAGGCTTATCAACGCGATTTGTTAAGTAAAGGATATAAAGTCAATGTGGTTGGAAATGGTTGTTCAATGGTTGTATGTTGGAACTGTGACAATGTTGGTCATGAATTCTTTGAATGTATAACACCACAAAGGTCCTTATTTTGTTATCAATGTGGTAAGAAGAATGTTTCGTTTCCATTGTGTCCTAAATGCCATCCAGAAAATATTCAACAGCAAGGCATTGGCAATGACACTAATGAACCAACCATCACGGAACCAACATTGAACTTTGAACGATCATCTCCACCAACACATTTGCCAGATGACAAAATCTTAAAACCGAAAACACCAAATAACATCTTGTCCGATAAAAACAAACTGGAACAGACAAATAAAACATTACTTCAACGTCAAATGGAATATGACGAAGCTAGGAATAGAATAATCGGTGCTCGACTAAACCCGAGTAGAATCAGTAGGTTTAGAGAAAGATGTAAGCAAAATAAGTTGTTGGGTAAAACAGTGGAATCTGCTTTTATGAAACGTAAACATGACGATCGACCATATGCTAAGGTGGAAATCGACGGGGAATCCCTTTTTGGCCTTTTGGACAGTGGTGTAAGTGTGTCCTGTCTAGGCGCTGGCGCTTTAGATTTCCTCGAACGTCATAAAATTTTAATTACTGGTCGTCCCACCACAGTCAAAACGGCTGATGGTAAAGCTCAACCTGTGCATGGGCAAATAGCAATTCCAATTACCTACAACAACATTACAAAAACACTTTCTCTATACATCGTACCAGGACTTACCCAAAATCTATATCTAGGTGTAGATTTTTGGAAAGAATTCGATATAGACTATATTTTCTAAAAACGAAACTTTAGATTGTTTGTCAATTGACGATCCCAACACGCACGCGCTAAATTCGGAACAACGCGCGCGTCTTGAAAGCATCTTAACTTTATTTCCTTCTTTCAACCAAGTCGGTTTAGGAAAAACACATTTAGAAGAACATGTTATTGAGGTAGAAAACGCGGAGCCTGTGAAGCAACGCCACTACCCTGTTTCTCCTGCGGTGCAAGCCCTCATGTATGCTGAGTTGGACCGTATGTTGGAATTGGGTGTTATCGAAGGAAGTGTCAGCGCGTGGAACTCTCCTGTAGTCTTGGTGCGCAAACCTGGAAAGGTTCGCCTCTGCCTCGACTCCAGGAAAGTGAACACCCTTACAAAAAAGACGCATACCCACTTCCACATATAGAAGGCCTTCTCAGTAGGCTTGAGAAGACGTGTTTCATTTCAAGTATTGATTTGAAGGACGCCTTTTGGCAGATACCGTTGGAGAAGCAGAGTAGGGAAAAAACTGCTTTCACAGTACCTGGTAGACCGTTATACCAGTTTACAGTGATGCCATTCGGGCTCTGTAATGCTCCTCAAAGAATGTGTAGACTGATGGACAAAACAATTCCAGTCGAGTTAAGAGAAAACTGTTTCGTCTATTTGGACGATCTGTTAGTAGTTTCTGAGGATTTTGATTCTCACGTGAAACTTTTGGCAACCATTGCACGTTGCTTGTCCACTGCTGGACTTACGATAAATTTGGAGAAAAGCAAATTTTGCATGAGAGAAGTTAGATATTTCGGTTACATCGTTGGAAACGGATGTTTAAAGACCGACTCAAATAAAGTATCTGCAATTTTTGACTTTCCTGCACCTACCACTCCAAAACAGGTTCGTCGATTTTTGGGCATGACAGGATGGTATAGGCGGTTTATTGCTAATTATGCCTCCTTGTCTTCTCCAATTACTGACTGCCTAAAGAAGAGCGCCAAGTTTGTTTGGACAGCGGAAGCTCAAGTAGCGTTTGAAGCCTTGAAATCTTCATTAACTACGGCCCCGGTATTGGCCAACCCTGATTACACCAAACCTTTTATTATACAATGCGACGCGAGTAAGACCGGTGTCGGAGGTGTTTTGCTGCAAGGCGACGACGAAGGCAATGAGAAACCCATCGCCTATATTTCTCAAAAGCTGAATTCTGCACAACGCAACTACAGCGTGACGGAGCTGGAATGTTTCGCTGCGGTGCTGAGCGTTAAAAAGTTCAGAGCCTACGTCGAAGGTTTGCCGTTCAAAATAATCACCGACCATGCGAGTTTAAAATGGCTCATGAGTCAGCGCGACTTGAGTGGACGTTTGGCTCGATGGAGCTTAAAGCTTCAAGCCTTTGATTTCGCGATTGAACATAGGAAAGGTTCAGAAAATGTGGTGCCAGATGCGCTTTCACGTGTTTACGTGGACGCGATTTCGGAAATAGTTTCGGCACCTAGCATAAACTTGAATTCTGAAGCCTTTAAATCAAAGGAATATCTCGACCTGATCGATACAGTGCAGAGCAACGCGGAAAGGCTGCCTGACACGCAAGTGTCAGATGGCTACGTGTATTTCAGAACAAGCTTTAGCACTGGCAATATCTTTCAGGAAGATCGATCGTGGAAGCTTTGGGTTCCATCTAGCCTTACGGACGAGCTAGTTCGCCTGGCGCATGATCCTCCACAAGCTGCGCACGGCGCTATTACCAAAACCTTATATCGTTTGCGGCAAAGATACTTCTGGCCTGGTATGGCTAGCGAAGTACGTAAATATATCGCGAGTTGCATCGTATGTAAAGAGTCTAAAGCTCCAAATAGTGTGTTGAGGCCGCCAATGGGCAAGCAAATTGAAGTTGATAGACCATTCCAGTACCTATATGTTGACCTGTTAGGACCCTACCCTCGGTCTAAGCATGGTAACACCACTCTCCTAGTTGTTTTGGACAAATTTTCGAAATTTGTTTTGTTCAAGACACTACGTAAGGCGTCTGCCGTGCAGATCACCGATTTCTTGGAGGAAAGCGTCTTCAATTTATTCGGCGTACCCGAGATTATATTTTCAGACAATGGACCGCAATTTATATCAAAAGAATTTCGCAAATTAGTTGAAGCGTATGGTGTGAAACACAATCGTACAGCTATCTACTCACCACAAGCTAACGCATCGGAACGTGTAAACCGTTCATTACTGGCGGCTATCCGCTCTTATGTTGGCACCGATCATAGGGATTGGGATCAGAATTTGGGAAGCATCGGCTGTGCTCTTCGGAGTACAATCCATGCTTCTACGGGGATTGATCCATATTTTCTTGTGTTCGGTTCCCACATGATCACACATGGCTCGACCTATGAACTGATGCGGAAGTTAAATGGTTTGAATGATGGTGAATTGGTTGTGTCCTCAAAAAAAGACCAGCTTGAGCTAATTCGCGAACGCGTCAAAAATAATTTGTCGAAAGCTCACCAACATCATGAGCGGATTTATAATCGTCGAACCCGGGTAAAGAGATTTATTGTCGGACAAGAAGCCTACCGAAGAAATTTCACGCTTAGTGACTTCGCAAAAAATGTCAATGCTAAGCTAAATCGTAAATTTCTGAAGTGTCGGATTGTTCGTGCGATTGGCGATTCCCTCTACGAGGTCGAGGATTTGCAGGGTAGAACCATAGGGATTTACCATGCCAAAGACTTGAGGCAATAGGAGGAAAGAACAGATACCCACTGCCGCGGGTTATGACGGATCATTTCCTTTTCTTTCTTTCGTTTTCGGTTGCCCGGCTAGCTCAGTCGGAGAGCAACGGAGACTCTTTTGGGTGTGGTCGAGCCCCACGTTGGGCAGTGCAAGATTTCACGTACCACTCCAACCACCCGCACGCTTTTCAGTTACGTCCGGGTTGATAGATCAATCCCTGACGTATCTGTGTTGTAACGTGCAGCTAATGCAACACGCTTACATTTAATTTTAAGCCTACACGGCAACACCATTTGAATAATAGCGTGGTCAGCTTTTACAAAACCGCATGGTCTTTTCTAAAAATTCTTCTAGAAATTTCTTTTCACCCCATATCCGTGGTGAAAATAAGCTGACAAAAAGTCTCCTCCCTTCTTTCTCCCCCCCCCCCCGTGAACGAGAAACGAAAATTGCATCGAAAGAAAATGAATAAAAAAATGAACGTGGCATGATCTGATAGGCGGATAAAAAAATATGAAATTAGAAAAACCGGTTTTTTTTTTATCCAAACAGAAATTTTGGAACAGGAGATGAGGGATTTAAAAAAAAAGTCAGTCAGCATTTAGAGTCTGGTCAAAGAAGTTTTTTTTAGGTCTGGTCCGAAAGTCAATATTATAAAAAAAAAAAAAGTCGATGTTTTAAAAAAAAGTCTTTTGAAACGTAAGAGAGTGTATGGTTTAAGCTTTGGAAGAAATCAGACCAATTGCAAAATTTTTATATTTTCGAAAAACACAAAAAAAAAAAAAAAAAAAATGATGGTGAGGGCATCAAAAGATGGGTCGGGATCAAGACCTTAAATAAGAAGTCAAAAAAAAGAAAAAGAAAGAAAAATTATTGTGATCAAATAGTATAGAGAAAGTGGTCGGATAAAGACAAAAAAAAAAAAAAAAAAATTTAATATTTGGGATGTGTAACCTTAGATAAAGTGCAAGAAATCATAGGAAAATAAATAGAATCGATAGTATTGGTTAATGTAATTACGTTTTTTTTTTTTTTTTTTATTTTAAGAGAAAAAGTTCGGTAATACAAAGAAACGAATAATAAAAAAAGAAAAAAAAAAAATTCGAGGAATTTTGGTGAATAATTCTGACAAAAAAAAATAATTAGTTCGGAAGTGAAAGCCTCATGGCAGCGTGAAAAAAAAAAAGAGAAAAAAAAAATTTCAAATTTTGTTAGGTTAGGTCAGTTCATCATGAGGAATTCAAAATTAGCAATCTTGTGCTTCAATACCAAAATGGAGGCGGGAAAACAAAATCATATAAAAAAAAATCTTTTTGTTTCCTATGGTTCTGCCAAGATTCAGTCGATTTGATAACCATCAAACGCGCTATATATAACCGGCGGCTTTTCAAATTTTCATTCATCGATCATTAGAAAAATTTCGCTCATCTTTAAAATATCACGTTTTCACACTTGCATATCATTGCAAAGTTTGTTTTCTTCATCTATAAATTGCATTACGCACCATATACTGATGCAAAATTCATTAAAATGGAAACCAACAAAAATTAAGGAAACAACAATTATATACATAGGACTCATAGTAACAAGGTCCCAAACAACAAATATAGAACAACATAATAGTAAAAGTTTTCACATCAAATAAAAGAAAGAAGAAAAAAAAAAAAACCCAACAATTTGGAGGATCGTCTATAAATTTAACATAAGATATATGAGTTTTTTTTTTTGGAAATTTGTGAAATTTATTTTCAGTTTAAAGAAAAAAAAAGAAATCTATATTTACATATCAAATTTTTTTGCTTTAAAATTGAATTTTTCTAGAACAAGGTGTTTCATGGGGGCCCCGATGCAACAGCGTGAGTTCCTTTAAATTAAATTTTTATATACATTTAAATATTATTCACATATATATATGTATTTCATTTTGAGGATTTCTAACTATTTGTTTTGGTTTTTTTTTGAAGTAAATATTAAATATTTCATAATGAGTTAGAATCACTAGTTTTATTATGGAGATTCATTTGTCTTTTTTTAATTCGCTGTAAAAACCAGTTTTTTTTTACTCGAAAAAGGAAAATGAAAATTGATAAAAGGGGAGGAAATTCAAAGATTTTGTTTTTGTATGTAGTTTTAAGGTAAATAAACAAAAGAAAAAAAAAGGAATAAAGATGCAAATTCGTTTCTTTTGACTCAACAAGAAAATTTATATTTGATCTTCATTTTCAGATGATCGATACATAGGTCATTCATTAAGAGAGAGATGAATTGAAGGAGAGGGGGCCGAAGTAAGGCATAATCCCAAAAAAGGGTCCATACTCAATTGCAGGGGCGAGTATGGACATACGGGGATCGGCATTCTGCTGTCGATCCAAGAGGGAGGGTAGTGCCCCAAAGACCGACTTGGCAACAACACCTTTGCCAATCGGCCCCGACATGCCTCGCAAGGCTTTCGCGGGTAGCTGGTCAAGTTCGGTGACCAGCAAATTAACGAACATCCCCCTTATTCGGTTTTTATCTCGCGAAAACCGAATTTCCTTGCTTGATAGCTCGCGCTATCACCATAAAGTCTCAACGACGTTTTCATACCTCTTGCACGCATATAATTTATGTGTAACGCGATGGCAGATGGTGGTGAGCAGCGACCCACCCCTCCGGCGAGCTAGCTAGTGCGATCAGCTAGGCGTGCAGCCTTTTAGCTGCTCACATTGCTGCACCATCTCATATCTTCTCCTCGCAAGGAAGAAGATATGCTACATAGGTCATCCGGGGATTTGCTCCTTCGACAGGAAGCCCCTAAATATGTGCAACCCCCTTGTTACAAAAAAGCTTTACTAAACAGAGCTTTTTAACTTAAAGGGAAAAAAGGCAAAATACTAGCCGTACTCCCTTACCGATGTAAATCTTAGTGTTCTGCTATATCTGTTTTATGATTCGATACGAAATCACACAATTCTGCAACGATTCACAGCGTTTTACAATAGTAAGAGAGTTGTCATAGTATGAAAACCCACCTACAAGGGTTATTTTCAAAATTAAAAATGTACCTAGTATAAACCGTCTTTTTTTACAATGAAGGAGAATTAATATTTGACTATGTGAAAACTCGAAAGGGTCATTTTAATAATTTTCATTTATTAATTTAAATTACCAATTTAAACATAATTAAAATTGAAATTCAATATTAATATTATTTGTAGTAAAAATAAGAACATGAATTTCATTTTAATTGCTTTCATCGAAAATATTACAAAACTAGGTGGTAATCCGTCCTAAGACGGCCCCCTAAAAACTTCAGTTTACAAATCACCGTAAATTAACAAAATATATTCAAGCGAAGCGTATTAATTCGCAACATAATGTATCTTTTACCCCGTTCTCGTAGCACCTCTGGCGATATATTTCATGTCTTAAGTCGATCTATTAAGAATGTACAGTATTTACCCCGTAACACCCCGAACGAAGACATTAAATTGATTCCATTTCCCCGGTTGGTAACATATATTACTAAAGCAAAAACCTCTATACAGTAGGGGCGTAAACAACCGCAGCGCCAAAGTGTAGAAAGATAAAAATATTTTATCTTCGACAGAAAAAATCCCCATGAAAACCTCCGAAATTTTGCTGAACATTGTAATCGCGTGTGACCTCTATATACAAAGTTCAAAAGTTTCTACTGACTCCAGCACCAAAGCGGTGAATGGCAGAACTATATTGTCTTCGGCAGAAATAGTGCCAATGAAAACTTCCACAACTTTGCCGAACACTGTAATAGTGTGTGACGTCTATATACCAAGTTCCGAAATTGTATTAACTTTAGCGCCAAAGCGGTGAGAGATAAAACTGTTTGGTCTTCGGCGGAAATAATCCCCATGAAAACCTGCACAACTTTGCCGAACATTGTAATCGTGTGTGACGTGTATATACGAAGTTACAAAATTTGTGCTAATTCCAGCGCCAAAATGGTAAGAGATAGAACTACATGGTCTTCGGCAGAAATAGTGGCAAAGGAAAACTTCTACAATTTTGCTGAGCATTGTAATCGCGGTTACCCCCATATAAAACCATCCAAAGATTTTATTGACTCCAGCGCCAAAGCGGTGAGAGATAGAACTATATGGTCTTCTAAAGAAATAGTCACCATGAAATGCTCCACAACCTTGCTGAACATTGTAATTGTGTGTGACCTCTATATAAAAAGTTCGTAAATTTGTATTGCCTCCAGCGCCAAAGCGCTGGGAAATGGAACTTTGCCGTGTACGTTAGAATGTCCGGCATAAAAATCTTAATAAGATTCCCTCAGGTCAGAATCATGTCCGATGTATATTTCAGATTATAAATGAGGTTTTCCGAAATAAGCTTCCAAGCCCCCCCCTTGTAACTCCTCCGACCCCCAACCTCCCCGGAAACAAAATTTCTCCACGTTTCAAGTAATTCTCTACGACATATCAAAAAGTGTTTATGCCCTATGGTAGGTACTACCAGAGGGTATATTAGTTTTGTCACTAAGTGTGTAACGCATAGAAATAATCACCGCAGAAAAATTTCAAGGGCATGGTTGCGTAGAGAATCAAAAGTTATATCGATTTATGCATGTCCGTCCGTCCGTCCGTCCGTCTGTGGACAAGATAACTCAAAAACGCGTTATCCGATTTTGTTGAAATTTAGAAAGTAAGTTGGTTATTCCTTAACTGCATTTGGTATTGCATTTGAGCAAAATCGATCCACGGGCAGCAAAGTCATGAAGGAAAAACCAGGGTGACCAGAAAGTTTTGTCGTTTTTTTGGTTATGGTTTTTCGGATGTAATTGGAAAATTTGTCAATCGATTTTGTTTAAATTAATTACATAGGTTAACTACATAAATATATGATACCATGTTAAATTTCAATAAAATCGATGCAAGGGTAGTGGAGAAAGAAATAGTTGTAGCCCAAAATAAGCCTGTTCATAAAGTTTTCCCGATGTATTTTAAAAAGTTATATACCGATTTCAATCAAATTTACGAAACGTGTTTATGCTATTAGAGTCCAGCACACCTGTGAATTTGAGCCAATTTGAGAATGTAGAAACGAAGTTATAGAGAAAAAACCTTGAAATTTTGAGTTAAGTAGAAAGTTCGTGGCGTTTTTTGTCCAATAGATGGCTTTAGAGTCGTATAACTTTAGTAGTTATAATCCTATCAAGTTATGTTATAGCGCGCTTAAAAGGTGATATTTTATAGAATATCTATAAAAAAAATTGTGAAATTCAGGCAGAACTAATTGGGGTAATTGGGTTTTGAAAATGAGCCAAAATTCTGAAAAAAATTCCCCATATTAATGCTCCATGTTAGGTACTACCGTCCATCCGTGGACAAGATAACTCAAAAACGCGTTATCCAATTTTGATGAAATTTAGAATGTTACTTGGTTATTGCTATAGTGGATTTGATATTGCATTTCAGCAAAATCGACTAAGGGGGAGCGAAGTTATTAAGCAAAAACAAGGGTGACCATAAAGTTTTGTCGTTTTTTTTACATAGTTTTTCGTATTTAATTGGAAAATTTGTAAAGCAATTTTGTTTAAATTAATTATATTGGTTGACTACATAAATAGACGATACCGTTGTAAATTTCAGTGATATCAGTCTAAGGATAGTGGAGAAATAAATAGTTGTAGGAGGAAATAAGCCTGTTCAGAAAGTTTTTTTGATGTACATTTAGAACTAATACACCTATTTGAATAAAATTTGCAAATTGGCCGATTTTAAATTACTTTAAGGTTTTTTTTTTTTTTGCTCAACGCCGTTTCTTTCCGGACAAAATAGGACGGACAGAAGGAATAACTAGCCTTTTATATATATAATGAATTCAATTACTTTTATTTACGTTTTAAATAATATTTATAAAAAAGATTTTCAATTTAGTTTATATAATATGATTTAATAATTGTTTGCCATTGTATTACGATTTATGTAGAAATAATAACAAATTCTATAAAAACATAGAAAATATTTGAATTTAAGCAAATATGATAAATAAATTAAATATCTAAAGTAATTTATGAAATCATTTACTTCAAATAGAAAATTTTACGAAATGTTATGTGTTTCAATAAATTTTCATCAATAAATAATGTATTGACTATTTTCAGGCACTCATAAAAGAAATAAAACAAACGTACAAGCAAAGAAAATTATATTCTTTGATTCTGTATCTCGTATCAATGCAAATCTTTAAATCGCTATCACTGACAGCAGTGTTAATTGTTAGATGCCGTGTTTTTTTAGGAAAAATAAGCATGGTTTCCATACATTTTATTTTTGGGCAAATGTACAATCGTTTCTGAAACATTTTTTTGTATCCAGATTTTTCATCTAACAAGTATGATACAATTGGTTTAATTTCAAACCTGAATTTATTATAATTTGTATTCCTTTCATTCCTTTAAAACCAGGGACCAAAACCGTTGAAAATTTTGTCATGGTTCATGGATTTTTAAACATACACGTAGTGTTTCCAAGTGTATGAGGGAGTATGGTTTATTTTTAAAATGGAAACGATAATGAAGTATGTTGCCTATAATTTGTTCACTATTATTCAAATCGAATTTTAACACAATTTTACTATTACTTGGGTTGAAGTACAAGTTACTAATTGCTACAATGGTTTGAGTTTGAACAATCTGTTGCTTTTATATATATATGTCTATACATGTATTTACATTTTCTCAAAATTTAAAAATATTTTTTTAGGTTTGAATCCTTTTATTATCCATCAAACTAATCCGGAAAACCGAACAGATTTTGGTTTTGTAAATGGTTTCTATAATTCTTAATTGCTGTTTCTAGTGGTAGTTCGATTTCTTGAAATAATCCATGATTTGCTTGTTGTGATGAATTTTTATGAGACGTTTTCCGTCCCTCTTTTTAAAACATAGGACGTAGGAGTTATTTCGTAATTTTCCCATTCTTATCTTTAATAACAATTTAACTACGACATTGTTTTATAATAAATTCCATTTCGTTAGAACTTTTCTTTGTAATTACATCACACCTCGAATCAAATGAGTTTTCGTTTAGAATTCGTACAAACTAAATGACACTTTTGTGTATTCTCGTGAAGTTGGATGTCCTACTTGATTAGAATTTCTACAAAGTGAAAATTATATAAAATTAAATTTTAGACTAGGTCACGAATAATTTAATGAAAATAATTAGAAGTAATTTTTTTTTATGAAAACAAAAAAGCAATTCAAGCATTGTAATCTTGTTAATGAGGTGTAACTGTTATGAAAATGTAGAAGAGTTCTTGATTTGAATAAGAAAAATTCCTTTAAAAAAATGAAATTTCAATTTTCTTAAAGTTAAAGTTGTATTGAAAATAAAGGTTTCGCTTCTAATCGAACTTCTTCTTGAATAATAATAATAATAATAATAATAATAATTTTGAATTTTGAAATTTGGTTTTATAAACAATAAATAAATTTTAACTATTTTATAGCTTATAACTTCCTAAAGCAAATTACTTTTGGATATAATTAATTTTGATATTTTAATAACTCCCTGAGGCTAAAACAAGAAAAGTTTTATAGATTTCTATAACCAATTTATGTATAATAGGATTTATCAACTAAAAAGACTAACTAAACTGAACTAAGTTACAAATTACCACCGAATTTAGTTTCATAATATTATTATATAGTAGCAAACACCTTGTGCTCCTATTTTGAACGTAAATAGATTCTTAATACTATAAGATAATATATGAGGTTGTAGTTTAACTAAATTCTCGGCATTTTCAGAGTGTCATAGTGTGGATAATATATTCGTGTTTTATATTATAATGTTAGGATAGTATCGAAATGTACGACAATCCCTCTGGGGGATATATTATCTTGTGGGTACAATCCTATTTAATACCCTAAAGTAGATTAAGGTCTCATAAAAAAGTATCTACATTATAATTCCCACCTGAACTAAAACCTAGGTATGTATCTAATGGAAATAAATCTAGGACACATTAAGTATTACGTAGGATATGGTCAAGTACAATGTATACTTTGTGTTGTAATACAAAATATATTAAAGTATGGTAAATTCAAATATTTTAGACACTGATTTAGAAAGTGTTTGTATTTGTTTTTGTCATAAGGAGTACGCTTTTTTTTGTGAGAAAAAGAAAATTCATTTGATTTGATTAGAATTGTTGTGTGTGATCTAGTTGTCAATCTCATTTTAATCCATTTTTAGCCATAGTCTCTAAAATACATAATCTAAGAAAAAGGGGTGTAGCTTTACTATACCTGCGTTCATTATGGGTCAATATACAAAAAGTTTTTTACTAAAAAGATCCTCAGTTGATTATAGCAGAGCTAAATAAATTGTCTTTTATCTTTCTGTTCCCATCAAGCAGCACAGATGACATATTCTTAACTAATCTTATGAGACTATCTACCATATTATGATATAAAATAAAGCATCGGAAGAAAATGCGTTGATTTGGCTTGCTATGAACTGACGAGAGATTAGACGCGATCCGTTGACCTCTTAACCAATTCCTCCTTTGGAGATGAAAGAAACAAAAAATTTCTGACAAAATGGGGAAAGAAAATTAATATTTTTGATTAAAAGGAAAAAATAACCTTTAATTATAATTTCAGCAAACGAGAGTGCATAAATATCCTTACAGAATAAGTGCTAAAAAGGGAGGAATGGGAGAAAAAACAACAGCAACAAAGTGTCATATAATTCTAAAAATAAACGCATGGTCGGTCACTCGTCAATTTTCACATCTTCTTAGCGAATCACTTTACTGTTTACTTATACTATGGCTTGGATATGGAATTATGAGCAGTTTTCCAACTACATATGTATTAATTTGATAGTTTTGGTATGAATTTTTCCTTATCACTATCACAACCATTAAACCATTTGTGGACAAAATGATTCTATATACAAAAATAAAAACATGTCCTTTGGACTTTGAAGTGTTTCATATTTGATTATCTCAGCTGAACCGTTTTGATGTGCAATATTTCCTTTTTTTGTATATTTAAATTAATAATGTTCCAATATACTCAAAATCTTTCATACTCACGACAGTAATATGAACACAATAAAATCCTCATTCAAAAAATGAAGTTCTGAAAATTTTATATGAAGATCCTTTGTAAAATTTCAATTCAAACTGGTTACGATGGATAATTTCATTTTTTGGGCTTCACTAAATATGCTTTTTCGTTTATAATAAAATACTTGATATACTAAAAAGAGATTTGCAGAACAGCCACAGCAGACTTTGTTAGTCGTTTCATTCAAGAGCCTGGAAAATTTAATAATAATAAAATTATAAAAAAATGCAATTTTATTCAAGTGTTCATTTATTAACGACGAAGTTTCTGAATAATTTTAATTTTAGAAAATTAAAATTTAACTTTTACAACCAATTATTTCATGTCCAAAAAAAGGGAGCCTCTATCTGTTAACGACACTGTAGTAGAAAAAATTTAAAATTTAAAACCTTGTAATCTAGTGGCGCCAAAAAAAATCTGACAGATAAAAGAAAACACGAGAAATTTTATTCTTCGACAAAATTTGGAAGTCAAATAATAAATAAATAATTAAATAAATTATTATCCTGAGAAATATAAAATAATTGGTCTAAAGATTTGAGCAGCGAACTAAAGGTAATAATATGAATATTTAAAAAAAGCAAAACAAATGTAATATGTTCCATTTTAGATAGTTTAAAGTGTAATTTTATGTCAATAAAAAAAAACTATTAAAACTTGAATTTCGCTTCTCATTGCTACACGACCTAATAAGAATCCGGTCGGCAACAAATCTTTAAAATATCTTTAAATATTTCAACAAATCTAAAAATGAGTGAAATAAAAGATAAAGATGAAGGCAGTAAATTTAATTGCCAACTTTGTACGAAACCCGATAGTTTGAGTGACATGGTGCAGTGTGACAAATGTGAAAAATGGTTTCATTTTGTGTGTGTCAACGTCACCAACGAAATTCAGAACTCAAACTGGGTTTGTACATTCTGTAAGGAAGCTCCCGACGTAAAACAAGCTAGAATTGATATTGAACGCCGAGGTGAGCAAAACTCCAATAAAAACAAGCAATTAGATCTTTCAGAGAAAAGTTTAAAATCTAATGCTTCTTCCCAACGTAAAAAACGAATTCATATTGAATTACAACGGCTTGAAGAAGAAAAATTGTTGCAAGATCAATGTCTAAAGAAACAGCAGCAATATATAAATGAAGAAAAGTTGTTGCAAGATCAATGTCTAAAGAAACAGCAGCAATATATAAACAAAAAGTATGAACTTCTTCATCTATGCGAAGATGATAGCCCCAGTGACAATGAAGATGATGAAGAATTAAAATATGCTCAAAAAATACGTGCTCAGGCTTGGATAAACTCAACTGGTCATCAACCAAACAAATTTGGAAACGGAAATTTATGTAATAATAATGCTAATGCAACTGAGATGATTCAACCGCAATATGTAGCTCCATTAACCATAAATTATCAACCAAATGAGAAACAAATACCAGTTCCGACAAGCATGCCTGCCAATAATAGTGATGCAATGAAGAATATTCAACAATCAAATCATCATAATTGTCATCAATTGACGGAAGTGTTAACGCTTAACTCTAATCAGTTAGCTGCAAGGCAAGTAGTTTCAAAAGATTTACCAATTTTCAGTGGTAGACCAGAAGAGTGGCCACTGTTCATCAGCTGCTACAATAATAGTACAACAATATGTGGCTATTCAAACGCTGAGAATTTAGCAAGACTTCAAAGATGTTTAAAAGGAAAAGCATTGGAGTCCGTAAGATGCTGGTTGCTTTTACCATCTGCTGTGTCAAAAGTAATTGACACTTTAAAACTTTTATTTGGGCGTCCTGAACTAATTATTAATACGCTGTTAACTAAGATAAAATGTGAACCACCACCAAAGGATGATAAATTCGACGCAATAATTAGTTACGCTCTCTCCGTGCGGAATTTGTGTGCTACTATGGAGGCTTCAGAACTTACAGCTCATTTAAATAATCCTATTTTGTTACAGGAGTTGGTAGATAAGTTACCACCGCAAATTAAATTTAATTGGGCAATGTTTTCACGAGATACAGTGAATCCAAACATATATGTGTTCAGTGAATGGTTGTTTACGGTGGCAGAAGCAATTAGCAGAGTTACTATTACACCAATAAAAGAGCAACTACCTGAAGTTCGACGAGAACGTCATTCTGCCAAATCAAATGCGTTTATACACACTCATGTCGCCGATGTCGTTGAAACAGGTAAATGCTGGACTTGTTCCGAAGACGACCAATTGGAAGACTGCACTATATTTAAAAACTTGAGTCGCTCTGATAAGTGGAAGGTTATTAATGAAAATAAACTATGTCGTTCCTGTTTACAAAACCATAACTCTTCAGTATGTAATGATGTCAAACCATGCCAAAAGGATGGCTGTACTGCAAAACATCATCCATTACTTCATAATAGCAAGACAAAACAAGTTGAAAGGTCTCAACCGAATATTAACGTGCATCAAAATCAGAACAAATCAGTTTTCTTCCGAATCGTTCCAGTGACATTATATGGTGCCAACAATAAGTCAGTCAAGACTTTCGCTTTTCTTGATGAAGGTTGATCCTTAACAATAATTGATGAAGACATTGCAAATGAGCTACAGCTTGATGGTACTCCTGAGAGGTTATGTCTGAAATGGACCTCGGATGCCGTTCGAGTTGAAAATAATTCTAAAAGAGTATGTCTCGAATTATCCCGACAAGAAGCCAAAAGCCAAAGATATCGTCTTTCAGATGTTCGTACTGTAAGAAATTTAGTTCTTCCAATTCAGTCAATATCGACCAAAGAACTAGTCAATGAATATCCTTATCTGAAGAATGTACCTCTCAGTTCATATCAAAACGGAAATCCACGAATCTTAATAGGTGTTGATAACTGGAAGCTTGCATCTCCACTCGAAGTTAAAGAAGGGAAATGGAAACAATGTATCCCTATTTTAAAATCAATCCAGAAGAAATGCACTTTCAAAATGTACTCAGTTAATTGCATTGAATCGGAGAAAATTTCCTTAAAGAATTATATATGTTGGGGGAAAAGTTTCGGGAAAGCGTGAGAAAAATAAAACGTAGAAAAATTGGTTGATTGTTTTTGAAAATTGTTTCCATTAACATTTATGTACTTTTGGATACGCTCAAACTTCCTTTGAAATAATTTTTTTAATTTCATAAAATGAATAGTTTATAAACTCCAAAAAAAATAATATCCTTTCGATACAATTTTCGCGGAAAAGTCGAAATTTTTCCAGTTAAGCTTTTTTCAATATAGTTATATATATTTTTTTTTTTCATTCCACATATTATGTACAAACATGTTGACTTTTTCTTTGATTGAGGTAAAAGTTTATAATAAAATCCGATTATCACATAAAAATAAAATTCGATTAAACTCATCCCTTAAGGTGAGAAGATTAAATGAAGACAATATGATGACATATTAAAAAAGAATTCATTTTCTTTGGAAGTAGATACAAGTGACTTTCAGATAGAAGAATCTATATTTGTATAAGGATTTCTTATATCCTCATGAAAATTATATACAAGCAATTTTGAATGATTTTTTTTCCAAAATTTTTCTTTCATAATAAAATGCTTATATAAAACTTGAGAACTTTTTATTTTGACTACCATATTCAAAGATATTGCAAGAAGAAAACCAAGAACGATTTTTTTTTCTTCATTTTAAAGATTTTATAACAACATCCGGAACAGAAGCCCATCTTTGGTTGCCTATGGGCGGATGTTTGTAAGTTGTAAACAGGAAGTCAATTTATGCTTAACATCGCATCTCTTCTTTTTCAGATTCCTGGAACAGGATAGGCGATTTCTGTTAAGTTGTTTTTCTTTCCTTTAGAATATGTTTTTCTGTTTATATTATTTTTTTTTTTCGTTTTAAAACTTTTTTTGTAAAGATCTCAATTCATATACTCTCAAGTTATGTTGGGATTACTTGATAGTGGCGCCTTGAACTATAATAGTACTCTATGTCAGAAGCATGCTCTTCAAACTTTTTATGGAGTCTTTCGAGTATTATAGATATTGAATGTGTAACTTTAAAGGATTTTCCTTTCAATATTGCATTTATATGTTAGATTCGATAAATCAGTGATAAATCAGAAATGTATTGAACTATTGAAAACGACTAAAAGCTGTCATTTCAATATTGTTTTACACAAATTTACATGTCAGCGAATTTATTATCTTGTGATTAGATATTTTGAATCGAAAGTAAAATTTCTAAATAGTGAAAATATGCTTAAATTTGGTATAGGTCAAAAAATTATTATGAATTTGATAGAATACGAAATAAAATTATGTCTAAATGTCTTTTCTTAAAGATTTTGGGAGGAATCAATTTATCCTGACCTCATAAAAACACGTTTACAGGTTCGATTATCCGAAATCAATATTTCAATATGTTTTAATTCTAGGAATATGTTAAAATTATGACGTTGTAACTATGTAAGCTCTGTAGCTAATTACAAAATATGAATTTATGTAGGATTTATTAAATTTAATTAATACGATGCTTTAATTTAAAGTATTATTTATTATTTCCTACAGATTTATTTTATACAAAAAACTTAATACTAACACTTCACATAACTTCAAATAACTTGTAATACAAGCACGTCTTTACGTCTTGAGTCGCGTCTTCAAACTGTCCTGGTGCGTCAGTTTTTTCTCACATCCACACGGCCATCCTGCGTGTTCTCAGCCCCTGAGGACTCCATATTCCATGGCTTCATCAAATCCGCAGATGAAGTTGTTAGTTTAGAGCCTTCTCCTTTTCCTAATTTCCTTACTTTGTATCGATCATGCCCTCGTACTTCTTCAACTATATACGGCCCTAAAAATTTTCCATGCAATTTCAGTCCGCTGCCAAACTGCGTCCGCTTTATCGCCACAGTGTCGCCTACCTGATACACAGTAGCCTTTTTGCGAGATTTATCATATTGTCGTTTCTGCAACTTCTGAAATTCACCAATCTTGTGTCTAATAGTTTCTCTTAATTTTTCGCGTGCAGCATCAAACGATGATACCCATTCTTCCTGTAGTGATGAACCAATTTCTATGTCTTCTATGTCGCGTAGCTTAACACCAACCAATGCTTCGTGCGGTGAGGTATTTATCGTTTTTTGCAATGATGAATTGAGACATCGTTGCACACGATCCACGAAACGATACCATTTCGAGGGGTCATCTATGGATAGTTTAGCAAGAACACATATGATGATTTGATTGACCCTCTCGACCTGACCGTTACCTCTAGGTATCCCTGTAGTAACTAATACGTGCTCGATGTTTTTATCTTTACAATATTGCTGGAATTCTTGCGACGTATATGCCGTACCTCGATCCGAAATTATACGTCTGGGATATCCAAAAGTCTTTGCTTGTACTTCAAGACGATCAACTACCTCTTTAGTATTGGTTGTTTTTGTCGGATACAACCAAGAAAATTTAGAGAATCCGTCTGTAACCACCACAATGTATTTGTAACCTTTCGTTGTCGTTGTTGACATTGGACCTAAATGGTCAATGTGGTATGTATCCAACGGTACATCACCCTTGGGTATCGGATACAACTCGCCTTCTGCTTTACCACGTTTTCTTTCTATCAATATACATTGTAGGCATTCTTGAATGTGTTTTCCTATTTTCTCTTTTAATTTTGGTATGTAATATTCTTGTTCGATTAGATCTTGAGTCTTTTGAATACCAAAATGGCCCTTGTCGTGAAATCTTCGAATGACATCCTTTTGCATATTGTCAGGAACAACCACTACATTACTTCCATCCACATACTTCATTAAAACATTGTTTTGCATCACATAATCGTCATATGGTTCCTTTTCTAAAATCTTCTTTATTTCCACGAGTTTTTCGTCTTTATTCTGATTAGAACTCAGCATTGAATTAAGAGTATCGTCGATTATCAACACTGCATTTCTGCTTAGGGCATCTACATGTTTCATTCTATTGGCACTTCGGTGCTCGATCTCATATGCATATTCTTCCAGAGAAAGAGTCCACCTTGCTACCCGTGTAGGAATTTCTCGTTTGTTCACCGTTTTTTGAAAAGCTGAACAATCTGTCAATATTTTGAATTTAATTCCTAGTAGGTATGACCTAAATTTTTTTACCGCCGACACGACTGCCAATACTTCCAGTTCATATGAGTGATAATTCCGTTCCGCTGCCGTTAACGTTTTACTCCAGTAGTAGACAGCATGTAGCTCATTTTCTTGTTCGTCTCGTTGTAGTAACACTGCTCCTAATCCATCTAAGCTCGCATCTGTATGCAATTCCGTCACTGACTCTGGATTGTATATTCGCAACACTGGCTCCTGTGTTAAAATTTGTTTCAATCCTTCAAACGCTTGTTGTTGTTTTTTACCAAAGTCAAATGTAACATCTTTTTTTAGAAGATGAGTGAGAGGAGCGGCTATTTTAGCATACTCCGGAACGAACTTCCGAAAATATCCCGACAGGCCTAAAAATCCTTGCAACTGCTTCACATTCATCGGAGTTGGAAATCTTCGCACCGCTTTAATCTTTGATGGAGATGGATGAATACAGGAATCGCGTATTAAATACCCCAAATACTCCACTTTTCGTTTCAAGAATTGGCATTTATCCCATCTAATCTGCAGTCCGTTCTTTGCAGCAATGTCTAAGACAGTTTTTAATTTCTCCAAACCCTCTGCTTCATTGTTCGACGGAATAATTATATCATCAACATATCTGATCACAATATTTTTATCTATAGCTTCTTTAAATACGTCATTAATAAAGCGACCGAAACTAGCAGGACTGTTACACAGCCCGAACGGCGTTTTTACAAATTCGTACTGTTCGTCAGATGTTAAAAAAGCAGTGTATTTCTGACTTTCCGGCGCGACTGGCACGTGAAAAAAGCCGTTCTTCAAATCTATCGTGGTGAACACTTTAGCTGAAACTAAATTATCTAATTGTTCTTCAATTAGTGGCATCGGATATCTGTCTTTACATACTTTCTTGTTCAATTGTCTGTAATCTATACACACTCGATAACCGCCATCTTTTTTCCGGACAATTACTACCGGACTTGCAAACTCCGAATCACTAGGGACAATAATGCCCTCCTTTAGCCAATCTTTTACCTGTTTGTCCAATATATTTTTCTCTAATGGAGCCAATCTACGTGGTCTTTGATAAATTGGAGTCTCATCACTCAATATTATTTTTGTTTGAACACTACTTTTAACTGTTTTTAACGGCTTGTAATTTTTAATTAATTCTTTTACAATTTCTTCATAACCCTTATCTACATCTATTTCGTTTTGGTCATTTATTGTATTCACTCTTAAAATTTCATTGTTTTCCTTATTCTCACTATCGTCTTTTACTGCTTCTAGAAATATGACTTTACCTGCTTTAACCGTAATCTCACATTCGTTCAAAAGTTCGTTACCCAATATAATTTTAGCAGGCATAGCTTTTAACGGCATCACATATAAAGTAGAATGGTATGCTTTATTTCCAATGATTATATCTTCATTGACTTTTCCTTTTGGATAAACTTTAACTGCGCCTAGTCCTGTGAATGACTTTGTTGTAGTTTCCCAATCTTGAAATCCGATTTCATTGTAAGCATCTACACGTATTAAATTCACATCACTTCCTGTATCTACTAATGATTCAATCATGACCCCGCGAATTTCTATTTTCACCATGTTAGGGTTTTTGGAATACACACAATTTATTTGCGGCTCTTTTTTAATTCGCTGACACTGTGTTGAAATATGTCCAAACTGTTGACATTTAAAACATTTAGGTCCGCGTTTTATTTCAGGACATCCTTTAGAGTCATGTCCCACCACTCTGCAATTACAACATCTTGACGTTCGCTGTTTAACGTTCTCAGAATTTTGTTGCTTACTATCTTTTGATGTTTTTTCCTCCTCTTGTGGTCTTCTGTTTGAATACACTTTGTTAACTTTATTTGTAGCTTTTTCATATTCGTCGAGCCTCATTTTTAATTCATCTTCGTCACGTATGCCTCTGAACATTATTTTTGAATTTTCATTCCCTTCAATTCCGTCAATAACGTAGCTTATTAAAGCATCAGGTTCTAAGTTTATTTTATTAGCTATAAGTTTCATGTCATAGTAGTATTCACGATACGTTTCCTGAGGTTTCTTCTTCCTGCTTCTCAACTTTTCGTGTACATCTCTACTATTTATTTTAGTTCTAAATTCATTTAATAATTTTATTTTAAATATTTCCCAACTTGTCACGCCCAATTCGCTCCTAATAAATTTCTTTGCAGCACCTGTCAATAATTTTTTTCCATACACCAACAATTCACTATTTGACCATCTAATTACTTTGTTCTTCTCTTCTATATCATCAATCCACTTTTCTATGGGAATTTCACCATCACCACTAAATGATTCGAGTGAATCTTCCACATCTCGAAAAATGAATTGTCGTGATTTTGGCAATGAATTACAAGCAACCGATTCGCTTTCTAATGTACTTGCAGCCTCATCTTCACCGTTTTCGTTTCCTTGTTGATTCTGGTTCTGTGCTATTAAATTCATCAATCTGTGTTTTAGGACTGCTTTACTTCCGCTTATTTCTTTCTGTCTTTTGGTTAGCTCTTCTATTAATTGCGTCGCAGTCATTTTATCGATACTGTCCAGCGTTAAATATTCATCTAAATCATCTACTTGCGACATCTTAATAATGTTATTTCAATTCGTGCTATACTTCTTACAAAAATTATTAAGAAAACTTTTGCTCCAAATAATGAATAGTCAAATTTGCACAAAACTGTACGTCGTTAACCCAAAAAAAAAACAACCTTTTTATTTTATTATGTTCTCAAATAAAACAAGAAAATACGCGTCGTCGCGGTACACTCCAAAAAATATTTGTCGTCACTTCTTTAAGTGTGTACCTACTTTTTATTTTCTTTTTTTTTTCAAAAACTAAAATCCTTTTTTCTGCAAAAAATTCAAATTCTTTTATTGCCCGTTTATGAGACACGATCCTTTTTTTTTCTTTTCTTTTAATGTTTTCAACAAAAACGAGAAAATACGCGTCGGTGCGGTACACTTTACAAGATATTTGTGTTCACCTCTTAAATGTGTATTTTTCTAAGTAAAAGTAATATCCTTTTTTCTTCAAAAAATTAAAATTCTTTTACTGCCCACCTATAAAACACGATCCTTTTTTTCTTTTATTTTATTTTTTTTTTTTTTTAAGAAAACAATATTAAACGCGCGTCGCTTCTTTTCTTTATTTCGATAAAAAAAAACTAAAAACTCGCGTCACTTTTATTTATCTTTGTTGAGCCCCCAAATGTAGGATTTATTAAATTTAATTAATACGATGCTTTAATTTAAAGTATTATTTATTATTTCCTATAGATTTATTTTATACAAAAAACTTAATACTAACACTTCACATAACTTCAAATAACTTGTAATACAAGCACGTCTTTACGTCTTGAGTCGCGTCTTCAAACTGTCCTGGTCCGTCAGTTTTTTCTCACATCCACATTTATTAATTACTATATAAATTATCAGAGCATCTTTATTGCTTGTTTGTGGTTATACAGTGCTTCTGGAATTAAAGATGACTAGCCTTTAAGTTAAACGTTCCTGTAGTTCTATTCTAATTGACATGATAGTGTAAGTTATAAAAAAATGGAAAACATATTCAACTTGTTATATTCATTTATAACCGAAGGACATATTTTACAAATTATATCATTTTTAAATTAACAAATTTTACTATAGTAAATTTCTTAATGCAATTATTTATGTAAAAGAGATTTCTATATGGAATTATTGTTAATTTTAAATATACGCAAAACATATCATCATTATTCTCATTTTAAATGCAAGTTAAAAATATTGTAAATAATATTCATTGCCATTAAAAATTCACTAATTTAATGAAACAATTTAAAAAAGCTATGGAAAATTCGAAAATTTACGTTTACGAGTACGTAAAAGGACCCTAATTTAAATTTAATTTAATTTTTCAATTCAGCCTTTTTTTGGAATAAACAAATTGAAATTCAATAATATTATATAATATTATTTATTGAAGGCAATACTCCCAACGAGATGTTTTTGAGAGAACTTGTGTGATTGGAAAAAAACTATCTTTAAAAGTTATAATCATGAAATTTTTTATACATTTATTAATCTTTTAATTGAAATATTCCCAAAAAGAACAAAAATTGTTTAGTGCGTGCTTTGTACGTTCCTCGGAGTGATGTCCTGATACACTCTTAACTAGGATACACAGGATTCAGGTCATCTGAAACTAGAAAAAATATTCCTAAATTTATAAGAATGTGGTGAGAACTACCCTAATAGCATGGAAGTACTCCTTGACGTACGTCGCGAAGTACAGAAGAGTATTAATACTTTCCTATCGAAATAATTTAGGATTTTTGGAAAATATTCGTTATTTACTTGATATATATGAATTGTACATATATTTTATCGCATTCTGACTAATTATTACATGTATGTTTTGTCTCTCTCGAACTAATGGAGATTTGATCAGAAAGTTTGGCTAGTTTATTTGCTTTAGGTAGTATTTTTTTTTTCAAAGAGATAAGAATTAGATTAGTGCTTCCCAACGTAAGAATTTTAGATAGAATAAAGAAAAATGGCGAAATGTGTGTTCAATATTTTTATATAATTAATTATTCAAATCATTTCATCCTTTCGAAAGTTGTAAAAAATTGTAGTAGGTATTTTTTATCAGTTCTTAAGGTGAAGGTGTAGACCAAATTTTAACTAAATCGGCCAAATGGTTGTCAATTCGGAAAACAGCTTTGTTCGTGGAATAATACTATTTTGTGGGTTTTCGCAATTTATTTATAGAATTTAGTAAGCATTTTCTCAAAACTATAAATTTTCGGACAATATAAAAAATCGATTTTTTGAAAGTTCTAAACGACAATATTGCCTTAAGAACTTCTTATACAAAAACAAAACTTTATTTGAAAACTTGTTATGTTCCACAGAAAATATTGTTGTTAAATTTATTCCAATAATTGAAAAGAAAAATATATAATTACCATAAAAATATTTTGAATTTAGTGAAAATTTATATTTTAAAATTTTGTTTTAAATTTTTGAAAATTTTCAAGTAACTTATTCGACATTAATTTTACATTAAAAATTTATATAACTAAAACTTCAACTACTTTCCGTTTCAAATATGTTATTATTATTATTAAAATTTGAATTTTCCCTGAAAGTTTTTCTGTCTAGAAAATGATTTTCCAATTATTAAAATGTACACAAATTTATTTTCCATAATTTTAAAAGTACTTTTGTTTCTGTGAAAAACTTTGTTAGTTGAATGTTATTTTCCGTTTTCGAAAAAATAATTTTGAGAACGTTATTGAAGTTGTTTGAGTTTAGAAAAGAACAAATCGGATTCTACCACCAATCTACTATAAGAAAAGTTTTCAATTCTTTTAATATATCGATTTTAATTTTCTATAATTTTTAAATAAAAACTCGTTTTGGAATGCATTTTCAATACTTAAATGAAAAATTGAAAAGTTTTTCAATAAACTTTTCTGGAAGAAGTTCAATTTTGAAAGTTTCAAAATTATTCAGAAAGTGTTTTATAAAATGATTTTCATTTAAAATATCGTAAAAATTTCCAGTCAATCAAAAATATGTATCGAATGTTTGAATGAAAGTATTTTTAATTTATTTTTAGGTTAAAATGAATTGGCGTTTTAAAAAAAGGAATAGAAATTAGATGAGAATTTACATATTAAAGTATGTATGAAAAAACTCCAATGAAAGTGTATTTAAAATAGGAAAGCATTTCATTAGAACTTTATTCCGAATGGACACATTTTTTCATACAAAATATGTTGAAAAATTCTCTCATAAGAAATAATTAATAAATTTTTGTTCGAAGAATTTTATCCCCAAAATATATGTTCTTAATTTAGCTTAATCAATTGGCACATGGAAACATGATTATGATCAAATTCTAATACCATAAAATCCCAGATTATTTGTATCGCAAAATAAAACTAAACAACAAGACAATCCACAGGTAGTTTAGTAGGTGACTAAATTACTTGCATTTCCATAACTAGACCATCCCCATTTTATATAGTCTTTCATTCTTTCTAGCCTCATAAAAATTTCCTCCTTTGAAGGGTGACAGTAGATTATCCAACAGCAATTGCAGATTATCTTCTCGAATTACCTTTCAAATGCATTGGCAAGATAACGTTTGGAATACGAAAATGTATCGGCATGGTAAAAACATTTCGATCAACCCAAGCCAGGATAAAATTATATTACATAAGAATATATTATATAGAGTTCACCCTCCCGACATTAATTTATACACCAAAATTTTTCTATGATGTTTTTGTTTGAAGAACTGACTTTATTCATTTCGTATTGTATAATTCCCTTCTAAGTCATTTTGGATATATACGAAAAGGAATAAGTCCTAGGAAAACAGAAATGATTTTTTATATCTCGTATTTAGGTTGTTAAAATCGTTTTACAGTAGAAAAGATAACTTGAAAACAACACTACATAATAGAGAGACTAACACATTCTATCCTTGACCTATCACCTTAAATGCATTATTTATCGAACAGGATGTGACTTAAATTAGGAATTTTAGGAAAGAAATTTGTTTTCTTTTTATATAATCCTTTTGAAATGATTTCGTTTCCTTATGGAACACCTTGTATTTTCGTAGTGTCATGGAAGAGAATTTTATATATGATCCTTTTCCAAACAAAATTAGATGTTCAAATTTCAAGGCAATTCTATCGTAAAAACGTTTTATATATTTGGTTGAAATTCTACGCCATGATTATACAATATAGTATACCGCTGCCTTGAAATTTGATATGGATTACAAAATTGTTTATATCACCAGGAAAGATGATTCTGCTTCAAAAGGTATGATATTATTATTACGGATATGAAAGTGACAAAAATGTTTGGGCTGGATATCAAATTTTGAGTGATTTTGAATGTTTGTTTATTCTAGAATACTATAAAATTTCGAAGAAGCTAATAATTCCTTGAATTGTGCATTTAATTAAATATATTTAAACAAATAAATTGTTCGACATAGTTTCCTGGGATATCTTATTTTGTATTCTTTAAAATGTACTCTCATTTGATCCTTAACTTAAACTTATAGCAGTTCCCATTGAGAAGTTTTATTAAATTAGAAAAAATGATCAAAGCTTGTATTTATCAAATAATTTTCCATGTCCTTTATTATCCATTTTGGATAAATTTTTCTAATAATACATAATTATATAAGATGAACCCAGATAAATAATTTCAGATGAATTATGTACATTTTGGTTCATTTTTCCTTGTGTCGCTTTCCCGAAATTAACCAAATTAAAATCTCTTCAGAAAAATTATGTAACAAATCAGTCTTCTAAATTTCATTATAATCAGTTGAGAGGTTTCCAAGATGAAAATAAGTCTCAGATTTAATAAATCACGATCTCAGGTCAATACCAAAAACAATTGGGATCTATTTCTTATAATAACCGACTAGTTTCCCAAATTTCGGTTTTATCGTTGAATGCGTCGTTTGAGATATATCATGTAAACTTAATTTTAACAGATGAGACAGACAAATAGATAGACAGACCGACGATCAGACATTTTCTAAAATAAGTTTTTAACATCAAATAATGTAAATCCAACAATATGTGGCGGTCACAATTGACTCCCATCATAAGGATTCAAAATAGGAATCATTTTACTGGATTCCAGAATTAAATGGAATTGCAGTTACTGTAGTTATTGAATTATTGAGAAAGTCTTGTGAATCTCGTTAATAGAATTTATGATTTTTTATGTTATACGAGTACTAAATCTACAACATGTCAAAAGTTAATTTTAAATTTTCGTTTACAACTGTAATTTCGAATAGAATGCTTCGTTAAACAAATAATGTTTTATGTAGCTCTGCAGTTACATATGTTGTTACCGTATATTAAATCATTATTAAAATTCTTTGAAAGCTGTTACAATTCTTAATTTAAATTTGTTTCGGTACAAATAGTTCTAATGTAGAACTCAATAAAATTTGTAGTTTACTAAAAGTATAATTAAGAAAATTTCATTGAAAAGCTTTTCTTTAGTTTTTCAATAATATGAAAATTAAACATATGTGGAACGCGTGTTCTTTATAAATATTTCGAAATATGAAACTTTTGAAAAGTTTTTCCAACTATATTAAACAAAATTTTATAAAGGCCAATCTCCACACAGCCGACATCCTATTCTGATAAAAGTAAGGGATGCACTTATGCAAAATTTAGTTAAACAGAAAGGGAGAAACAATCATCCTACGAATTTTGTCGTCTTTTGCAGTTAAAATTTCCCCATCTGATTCTTCATCTGCCAGATGATTCCCCTCAATCGCAGAAGAACTTGTTTATCTGATTTGCATACTCTCACAATAATAATACACGATATCGGCGCACACTACCAAATTTTCTTATAGGAAGTTTTTCTATGACGAAATGATTTTGATGAAATACGCAAGTTAAATTTTTAACTTCTATTTGAAGTATATAAAAAATAAAAAAATTTGTTTTGCAAATCTCCACGTTTTATAAGATTCTAAATGGTTTGCAGTCATTTTTATCCAATGTCTGTCTGTCTGTGTATCACAACAAATGTTGTGATTAACTAAGGACCACGTTCGCTCTGAATTTCCATATTCCTACAGTTTTCTCTTAGAAAGGCTTTCGGAAGCTAACGTGATTTGAACATACGTATAGAAGTCTCGTCGTTTTGCATTACAGTTTGTTTTTAGATGTGATAGGAATTTAAGCCTTATGATAAAGGCTGAAACACAATTTGGTACTACATTTTCCTATAAAATTGAAGGGAATGTCTTTAATTTTCCCATAATATTATAAATTGTGTGGGGAGAGACCCTGATGTTTTTATTCGATCAATCCTAGCGTAAATTGCAAAAGTCCATCTGTTTCTACTTTTCTGATTTTTCTCGTCAGAATAGGATGTCGGCTGTGTGGAGATCCGCCTTAATACTTTTGAAAACTCTATTTTGAGTTTTAATTACAAGTTATTCATATTTGTCGTTCTGATAGCAAAAAAGCTTTAAATTTGAATGTTTGAAATGTATATGAAAACATGTAATCTTAAGAACTAATATTGTATTTAGTTAGTTATTTAGTATGCCTGTTTGGATGGGAAATAGGAAAAATGTATGTAGCCTTAATGGGAATGGAGTGAATACAGGATGGATTTTATTTCAAACTTATTTACTATAATTCGCTAAAAAATACTATTCGAATTTAGATTTCCCTAGGGAATAACAATTTTCGATTGGAATGAAATTTCGTTATACAAATAACATATTATTGATTTTAGTACCTTCCATGCAGGTCCGTACCAAGCGTAAATGCTGTCCCCTTCGCAAGTTCTAATCATTTTATTCTTTATCATGCACGCCAGTAAAAGTCATGAATCAAAAAAAACAAGATTACGCATTTCATATTGAAATTTATGATATATTAGGATCCTTGTTGCACATGATTTTTTATTTATTTTAGTTTGTTAATTAGTTAGTTGATAAGTTAGTTGACGAGAGAACGCAATCTCAGGAATTTGTTGAGTGTACAATAATGCCTTGCCCATTGGCCCAACGGGTAGTATTGGTATGAATAATATGATTTCATTTTTCGTTCAGCCTATTGCTTCCTAACATTTTTTTCATGCAAACTTAACGCTCCACGCAGCTTAAGTATACTACGTAATATTCTAACAACGGCCCTGTTTTTATGTTTAAGAAACTTTCAGTCAAAATTAGAACTCACAAATTTTCATTAAATAGACTGAATGTGGTAATATAGATATATAACCGGCACATGTTTAATTGCTTGTACCTTAATTAAGATATTTAATATGTTCTAAATCAAAAGAACTACTAAACATTTGTTATTTTTATCACTATAGTTTTATCATAACTCCTTCTAACAGTTCAACATATAAGTAAAAGGATATCGATTGAAAGTGTAAACATTTTCACCCATTTTTATTCTTGTGGTATAATGGAAAAATATTGTATATAACATAATGTAGCATGATATACACCTGAACCGGTAGGCTTTGTATATATGCTACATAATATTCTTTATTAAAAGCATAAATCCTTTAGGATAGGAATTTTTATTGCCAAAAGCAGTTTATATTTTGTGGTTTTTATATGTGTTTTTCCTTTATAGAACTCATTTTTTTTTCGTTTTGAAATTCATTGAATATGATCGTTTGTTAAAGTAAATTGCTTTTATTGGATTTTTATGATAGCTTCTATTAGATCTTCACTGGAAGATGGAAAAGAAAATACTGGAAATTTATAATGTTTTGAAATAAATGCGAGTAAAAGAAATTTTCGATAATAATAATTTGTATTTTGGTAATAAATTTGAAAAGAAAAATAAGAATTTTTTCTTAAGGAAACATTGTTACGATATTTTGTAAATATTATAAATGGTTTTCGAGATCTTTCTCTTTAAAATTTTACATAAAATATTTACATTCAAATACTATTACTTTATTTCAGTACTTTCAAAAAATGTAAATGTTAAATTTACTGATATCAAATCAAAGCTTGAACCTATTCTAGTTATTTTAACAATATAAAACAATAATCAAATACATTATTCTACTTCTTGTAGACCAAATATACAATACAATTTGTAATCCAATTTTACTAACTAAACGAGATACATTTAAACATATTTATAGTGAATGCAAGCAACTTAAGCTTGACTTTGTAGATGAAAACTTTGCTTTACTTGCAACAAAAGCAAAAGTAAATATATTCACATATGTACCTATGGAGCCAAATCTAATAATGTAACCTAAATTTACCTAAGAGAAAAAAAGAACAATATCCTTCTCTATATTGGAAAGAAAATCCTTTAAATAATAACTTTAACTATTTTTTTTAGGTAATCTATTCCACATATACTGTACCACAAAATGAATGTTCCTGTAGTATGGAATTAGATCTTATATTTTAATAAAAAGTCCTACAAGCTTATTACTTGTATATCCTGACAGCGTTTTAAAAATGTAGTCGGAAAATATTTCAGTGTCATTTTCTTCAGTATTTTTAATAATAATAATATTTTTAAATAATGTACAATGAAATATTATTGTTTGTGAAGAAATCCTTGTTTTATTTGATTAAACATACTCGGAGTAGTATTAAAAAGCTTTATGAATACATTCTCTATTTTAAGAAATCCAGTTTAATTTTAATAAAAATTTAATGAAGCTATTATTAAATGTCCCTTTTGAAGAAAAACTTTTTCAATTAATTCTTAAGTGTCATCTACTAATTTCTTCGTTTCCCAGGCATCACATCAAAGAGTTATTAGAAGCAGAAATTGTATGAATTTAAATTAATTATTTCTTAAATTTTTAATATCCTTTCTTCTGAACATATATTTTCGATTCAAATTTTTTAAATGAAGAACTTATATTTTTGTGCTAAATTCAAAGTTTGAATTTAAATTGCAAAATTTTCATTCAAACCCAATGTTTACAGTTTTTACAATTCAATGTAAGAAGGATGTACTGATAATAAATCACAATCCTTGCAGGATAGATTTCTAAAAATGAAGTTTTTTTTGCACAAAAGTTGAGAGATTCCATCAAAACAGCACAGATGTGACAAAAAGATAGACATACAGAAAACGATTCGTTACCCCAATGAAATCGAAATTCTTTTATATCATCTACACATCTTTATTTACATATATTTCTTATCGATTGGATTTTCAAAAGAATTGAATATAAACAAGTGTGATTGACAAGATGCAATTTCATATTGAATATGAAATTGAAATTCCACAAATCCCAGTCTATCTTCTCTTACTCCACAATTGGATTATTATTTAAATGTGTGTTTTTATTTCCTTGTATAATTACAGTTTTTATTGACATTTTCTCTATTTGCTTCCATTTTAAATACATTTAAAGTCTTTGAAAGCACGTACCTCTATCCATAGTGAATCCCTTTTTATTTGACAGCATGATATCCAGATTAGTGTACCTTTTACCCAAAAGAAACAAAAGCTTCTTTTTGTAACTTTTCTATAGAAAAGCATTACATCAAAAGGAATCATCACGAAAGAGTAATATTTTTCGTATTCAGTTACTTACTGCTCTTTTTCGATAATTCTTTCAAGAATCAATTTTCATATGAAACAGAGCTGTTTGGAGCCAATGTTTAAACAAACTTCTTACGTTTAAACAGGTACCCTTCTACTATATACATTTTTGTAGTTTTATTTTCCACATTTTGTATTTATGCTTCTGTAATTGACATTTATTTTGTGGCATGAGTTAAAATTGGGAACATAGAAATGCAACTTACACAGGGTCTATATTAGCCAATATTTCTGGTATACCAATTGGCTTACCAGAAATAAAATACTACCAGTTTTTTTTACGTGGACCAATACTGGTATACCAATTCAGTATCTGACGTACCGTTGAACCGAGAACAGAAAATCAAAATAGCCAAAATATTGGCTTTAAAGTGTTGAATACAATTCTGTGGCAATATCTTCCCATGCCCTTTTTTTAAAATCAATTTTTCTATATTTTTCTTCTTTTTCTCGAAACATATTTATCAATTTGATAATTTCACTCCGCCAAAATTTAGTTTCCGCCATTTTATTAAATGCAAATGTCAAAAATTGGTATACCAGCGCTATCTACGAAAATGGTATACCAGAATTGTCATACCAGAAAAATTGGTATTCCAGCAGGGTCTACACTAGCTTTTTAACAGAAATATTGGCTAAAGTAGACCCTGCGTTAGGGAACCAAATGTTTTCAAAGGATTTTCTACGTCTATTTTTCCGCAAGTTGAGAAAAAAAAGGAAAAATTTTATACAAATCACGTTTTGATCACACTGAGAAAATACAAGAGCCGAAAGGGAAATTTATATACATTGGAGAATAATTTTGCATAGAAATTCAGTTGTTTTAAGGTAGACCCAAATCAGGATTGTTTGGGGTAGACGAATATATTTTTATGAACAATGATAATGCAAGGTATTTGTATAATTATCTGTTATGAAACGCCACCAAATATGTTTTGTTGAATATGCCCAAGTGATCTTCTTCCAATGGCTGCTGGTTGACGACTGAGAAACAAGCCAAAGGCGAATAGTAAAGTTCTCTTGTTTTCCTCCAAATGTGCGTGTATATGTCCATGTGTATCACCAGTGGTACTGAAGCCGTTGTTAACCATTTTCGGGATTACTGCAAGTAGTTCTAAACAAGGATAAAAACTTGTTGTTTGAAAAATGTTTATTGTCTTTTAGTTTTATTGTTTAATTTTGTAAAACAGACGCCTTAATATGGTTTTATATTCTATAGAAACTAAAGTAAAGTTTTGACAAGTATACTTATTTTATACTACAAAATTTTAATTCATTTTTTTACACTTACTCCAACTAATATTTTCCATGATACCTTATTATGTAAATTGGTTCGCGTATGTTGACTATATCAGTGGGGTTAACCTTCCACCACCTACAGAAACCTTCTAACAGATGATATTTTCATAAGAAAATCCTATAGATTTCTTTCGCGAAACCCAAGGCTTCCGCAGAACATGGGAAGAATACCTATGAACTATATTATTAGCTGTGTACCCAGCAATTTCACATAACTATGTCGTTTTACTATTACAACAGCTTGGTGTGTAAATTATATTATCTTAGAAACTATTTTTTCTTTTCTATCAAGTTTTATATATACTCGTACAGGCGTTAGTTGGTTTAATCATCTGAAAGTTTATCTCTGTTTAAATTGTGCTCTTATCGTAATGATAAGGTCTTTTTATCATACTTATCAATTGGCTATATGGCTTCAGTTTCTGAAACAACGAACAAAAATAGTATATTTTTAGTAACCGAATGGTGATTTTCATTTAAGTTAAAATGATTTTTAGAAATGTTTTAAGTGTTTTAATAATCCTAATAACTTGTTTAAATCTTACGAATTCTTCGAAAATCTTAGGATTATTCACATCACCGAGCAAATCTCATCTTATAATTCATATGGGAGTAATAAAAGGATTAATTGAAAAAGGTCATGATGTAACTGTGGTAACAACTATTCCGCTCAGTGATCCTAATCCTAAATATCAACATATATACTTGAATACGAACAATGATGGATCTTCAAGTGATTTTGTTAAAAATATCACAAATAATCCTTCAACTCGTTTTAGTGCGATAAGTAACATGTTACATATACCTACATTAATTTTCGAGAATGTAAATACCTCACTGAATAATCCCAAATTGCAAAAACTAATGATCAAAGATTCATTTGATCTAATTTTACTTGGATATTATTTAAAAGATTTCCAGTTAGGTGTTGCTGCACACTTCAAGTGTCCGGTTATTGTAATTTTCATGATACAGCCAATACTTCCAATTAAAAATATGATTGGGATTACACACGAAACTTCGTATGTGCCAAATGTTTTCTTAGGATTAAAACAACCGATGCGATTTGTTGATCGAATTAAGAATTTCTTACTATGTACATTCGAAAAAATTGTGATGTGGTTTTTAAATATGCAAATGGAGTCATATTATATGTAAATCATAATTTTATTGTACATTATATTCAATGAATTAATATCTTATTATATTAGCTCAAATTTCCCTCCGAATAAATATCCATCTCTAGATGAAATGCGAAAAAATGTGTCATTAGTTTTAGTTAATCATCATTTCAGTCAAGGACCAATTCGACCGTATCTTCCTGCCCTTGTGGACATAGGAGGAATTCAAATAAAGAGCAAACCTGACCCACTTCCAAAAGTAATTACATACTATATATATTGAAGTACAATTATTTTAATAAATTTTAATTTTTACAGGACCTTCAACAGGCTCTTGACTCAGCCAAAGATGGTGCAATTTATTTCAGCTTAGGTTCAAATGTTCGGAGCTCTGAATTAAATACGAATGTAATAAAAACGATGTACAATGTTTTATCTAATTTCAAACAAACAGTGATATGGAAATGGGAAAGCGATAAAGTGCCTGGAAATGCTGGCAATATTGTTTTTAAAAAATGGTTGCCTCAAGATGATGTTCTCGCTCATCCGAATGTGAAACTTTTCATATCGCATGGAGGACAAGGAAGTGTTATGGAATCTTTATATCATGGTGTTCCAATTCTTGGTCTTCCAATTTTTGCAGATCAATTCGGTAACATTAAATATGTGAAAAATTCCAATTTCGGATTAGGGTTGGATCACCAAACATTGACAGAGAAAGTTTTTGCTAAAACTATTAAAGAAGTTTTAGAAAATCGCAAATATAAAAATGCTGTAAGGGAATTTTCCAAGTTGTTTCGAGACAGACCACAAACTGCATCGGAAACCGCAACATTTTGGGTTGAATACGTGATCCGACACAAAGGTGCTCCACATTTACAAAGTCCTTCAGTTCATATGAACTATTTTCAGTTACAAAATTTAGACGTGATTGCTTTTCTAATAATTGTAATTTATTTAAGTTGGAAAATAATTGTATTTGTTATTAAGTTTGTATTTAGAAAAATATTTAAACGAAGTTCTAAA
This sequence comes from Xylophagus ater, assembly GCA_963422695.1. NCBI lineage: Eukaryota > Metazoa > Arthropoda > Insecta > Diptera > Xylophagidae > Xylophagus > Xylophagus ater. Next base: position 5,033,544 of record OY730486.1, on the reverse strand, counting down.
AAACCTCCTACAAAAGAGAAACATAAAACTGATTAAAAGATTTTAAAGTAGCATAGCCATTTAACTCATAGCTGGCAACTTATGTTGTTGCTACTTGGGAGATACTCGATCTAAAGCGTAAAGCTAGATCAATCTTTATAAAAGTTTTAATAAAACTATGAAAAGAAATTGCGAAAAAAATATATATTGTCCATAGTTTAAAAATAAAACTTGAATAGTCGCAGATTCTTTACCAACGAAATTGCAAATAATTAAGGTTACTAATAAAATGATGCAATATAAAAAGATTCGCATTTTTTTCTTATATTTGTGTATCAAAAAATAACACCCCTGGTATTGGAAAAATGGCAAAAAAATGTTTATTATAAGTTCTTCTAAGCTTCATACTTGTTTCGAAAGCAAACAAAACAACAAAAACCCCATTCTGCATTTTTTACATGAATGGCAGTAATATATTAAACTGGAATTCCAACCGAAAAAATTGATACAAATACTAATTCCAGATTGCTTGTTGTATCTGAATCATTTTTATACCTGTAATCCTCAGAAAATTCCCGTCATGGACATTTGAGATGAACCCTATATTAATTGAATTCCTAGTAGACGTATTTTTGGATTTGTTATGCATTGAGGTCGTTTATATTGTATTTATATGTTTCTTGGATAGAACTTGTTCAGTTAGGTTGAGTGGACACAATTTGTAAATTTGAATTAGAAAATATTAAGTCAACACAAAAAGGGTGATACTTTTTTGACGGGACTATTAAAGTTAAGTTTCGTTATTTTGGATGAAAAATGAAATTACTGAATTAAAGTTCTTGGTGAAGGTTTATTAATTTCGGCCAGAAGAATAAAATAAATTCCCTTTAAATGTTTGGTCGTCCGTTGGAAAAGGTTCTGCCAGTCGTGACGTGCTTGTTTGTTTGCTGCCATTTGTCCAACGAAGAGAAAAAGAATGCAGTTTGGGTTTTATGCATGTTAATAGAAAGATTGTATCAAAACTTCCTTATAGCTTTATGATATTGTGACGTGCTACCCTTTCGGTTCGATGTTATTAAAATGATAACACTTTTTATTTATGTGAATTTAGTGTATAACTTTATTTATAATTATTTCTGTTTTAGCAATTAGTTTTAAAAATATTTGTCCTTCAATAATTAATTACTAGAATTAATTTATCACAGTTTTTAATAATTGATCACAATTACTTTTAAATTCAAAGCTTCTGTTCTGCTCTTGGCTTAATATTTGAAACACACGATCTGAATTTCTAATGTCAATTGATGAGTGCATCATTCTTTTCGCCTATTTATAGTAAAAATGTCCTATCCTGAATCTACTAGAAAAATCTTATTATGTTGTTATTATTTGTTCGATTCTCGCCGACTCTCGAATGATCTATAAATTCTAAATATTTCTAGGAATTATTGTTTTGTTTGTGACATTCGAGAAACGTCATCATTGTTTTGTTTACATTATTTCGGTCGTGTGTTGTGGATTTGGTGTTTTCTGGAAATATTTTGATTTATTTAATAAATAAAAGAAATCGAAATATTTTCAGCAATTTCTAGTGATGTGTAGTGCAATATTAACCCATAACTTCCATTTCTTATAAAAATGGTGCAAAAGAAAATACATTTGATTTTTTGTAATCTTAATATTTTATTATTTAATCATTTTTAACAGTTTTTTTTCTTATTTGTTTTAGCATTCGACATTTTAGAACTTCGCTTAAAAAGTTTTCTAAATATAAATTTAATAACAAAAGCAATTATTTTCAAACTTAAACAAATTAAAATTATTAGAAAAGCGATCACATCTAAATTTTGTAACTGAAAATAGTTCATATGAACCGAAGGACTTTGTAAATGTGGAGCACCTTTGTGTCGGATCACGTATTCAACCCAAAATGTTGCAGGTTCCGATGCAGTTTGTGGTCTGTCTCGATACAACTTGGAAAATTCCCTTACAGAATTTTTATATTTTCGATTTTCTAAAACTTCTTTTATAGTTTTGGAAAAACCTTCCTCTGTCAAAGATGATCTAATGATCTATGATCTAATCCTAATCCGAAATTTGAGCTTTTAACAATAATGACATTTTTAAATTGATCACCAAACATGGGAAAACAAATAATTGGAACACCATGATATGAAGACTCCATTAAACTTCCTTGACCTCCATGCGATACGAAAAGTTTCACATTCGGATGAGCGAGAATATCATCATGTGGAAACCATTTTTAAAAAACAATATTTCCGTCATTTCCAGGCACTTCATCGCTTTCCCATTTCCATATCACTGTTTGTTTGAGATTAGATAAAAGATTGTACATAGTTTTTATCACATTTGAATTTAATTCCTAGTTCCGAGCATTTGAACCTAAGCTGAAATAAATTAAACCATCTTTGGCAGAATCAAGAATTTCTGGAATGTCGTGTAAAATGTGAAAATTATAAATGCAATATAATAATATTTCAGTTTCTTGTATAATATATGATTACTTACGGGAGGATCAGGTTTGCTCTTTATTTGAATTTCTCCAATGTCTACAAGGGCAGGAAGATTAGACCGAATTGGTCGTTGACTGGAATGAGGATTAACCAAAACTAATGACACATTTTTTCGTGCTTGATCTCAAGATGGATATTTACTCTGTGGCAAATTCGGACTAAAATAATCGCAAATAATGTTATTCAATATAATAAATTATAAATTTTAATGATTTACTTGTAGTATGGCTCACTTTTCATAGGTATTAAGCAAAACATAATAAAATCCAAAATAAGAAATTCTTAATCTTATCGATTAAACCCATCGGTTGTTTTAAACCTAAGAAAGCCTGTGGAACATAGGATGGTTCTTGAGTGACACCAATCATATAATAAATGGAAAGAATCGGTTCTGATGTGTAAATTACAATTACTGGACATTTAAAATGTGAAGCAACACCGAATTTAAAGTCACTGAAACGATATCCAACTATAGCGTGATTCATTCTTTACTTTTTTTTTAAAATAAAAATAAAACACTTAGAATTGAATGCAAATATCAAATCTTTATAATCAACTTTAAGCACATAGTATGGCAATTAATGTTTGAAAATAATTTCCTACAAATGTTGGCCGGCACTACGTTTCAGCGCGGCCAGTCTGGCGGTCCAATTTTCGATCACTCTCTCAAGCATTTCGACCGGAATCTCATGAATGACACGTGTAATGTTCGCTTCCAATGCTTCAATTGTCACTGGTTTATAGGCAAAGACTTTTGACTTTACATAGCCCCAAAGAAAAAAGTCCAAAGGTGTGATATCACAATGGTAGCTCTTGAAACTCTTGTGGATGCTCATCATCCCAAATACGGCAATTTTGCTAATTAACGTAGCCATTAAGCCAGAAATGAGCCTCATCACTGAACAAAATTTGGCTTGAAAATTCCGGATTTTCTTCGATGCGTTCAAGCGCCCATTCAGCAAACAAATGACGAAAATGAAAGTCAGTCGATGAATTGCCATACAATACTGAACAAATCAGAATGACACTAGTCACCCGTGATCTGTCAAAAAAACCCTATTGAAAAAAAGTAAGGTTTGAATCGCACTGTAGAACTAAATCAAATGATTCCTTTTCCATGCTTTTTGCATTTTCGGATGATTTACCGAAATATTTACATTTTCTATAACTCTTGTAGTAAAATTAAACATTTGACTAAACTTTTTCAAATGTACCCGGAGGATTATTTGTTATATTTTTACCATTTCTCGTGATATTTCAGGAACTTCTATTAAAAGGTGTTAATATTTCGGATTAGGATCACTGAGAGGAACATTAGTAACGACAGTTACACCATGTCCTTTTTCTACTAATCCTTTTACTACGGACATGTGATTCACTTGGAGTTGGGAAGAATCCTAAAATTCTTGCCGAATTAACACAAGTTAAATAAGAAAAAGCGTAACACTTAAAACACGAAAAATATTGCGCTTCAAATCTACATATATACACCAGAAATTACAAAATATGGCAAATTCATGATATAAGCGGCTTGTTTTGTAAGAGTCCTTTGATATAAGCGACCTCATTGAAGTATTTATAATTCAAGCGACTTCAAAACGACTAAGAAAAAAGTATACAATATTGAAATTATTGATTTCTTAATTCTATAAATTTAAAATTATTGATATTTATTCTGCAAAAACCAAAAAAAAGGATTATTTGACCTTATTGACTCTAAAATTACTAAATCGGGCAAGTTAAAAAATAAACGTTTTGTACTTTTATATTTACCATTTTCATTAAGGAATTTTATGTTTCTATATTCCTGAAAATCCTGTCATGATGATGATTTCATATTTGAAATATATTTTCCATTGGTTATGTATAGAAGCTATATTCTTAGTCTATGGCAGAAGTTTAAAAAGAGCTAAACTGCAAGTCAGGAAAATTGAAAGAATTTTAATGTAACACGTAAAGGTTCTTACTCCATTAGAATCAACATTATGTGACCTGTAATAAATGATAATGCAACATAACTGCAATATAACTAACATAGAAATCATGATTCATTAGTTCTATATAAATGTTTGATTTACTAAATTCAAAATATGTACTCATATAGTGTATAGAAATGGAAGAGTATATTAATAATACATCGACTTTGAAAATATCCGTCACTCGATTTACAAGCAAATTGAATTTAATTTATAAATGAAAGCTAAATAAAGGATATGATTACAAATCAAATTATATTAGAAGTATACAATCCATTGGCGGCTTGTGTGTCTTGACTATTTACGGAAGTAAAGTGTCTAATAAAAAGGACATTCGATAGTTTAATAGACAAATGCATTCAAATTTCTACTTCACCCTAGAGACATTGTAATGGAAGTCGTAACCAAGTTTTATGTGTTTGGTTTCTCATAAGTCTGTTTCGATAGTTTAGTGAATCCTTGCAGCTTTCCTTACGCTTTCTAAGATGAACAATGGAAAATGTTTTTCTATGAACTGCTTCCACAAATATTTATCAACGAAAATATGGAGCTGATATAACAATATCGAAAACCATGACAAACTTATAGAAATTTTGAATGTTTTGAAGCCCTATGCCAGAAATGAGATTAAAAAACAGCCAAAGCTAATAATAACATAATTGCATAACTTTGTTTCCTCAAATCGGTATATTAGTTTTTAAAGTACATCAAAAAGATTTGTGAACAGGTTCCGGTTTTTTTAAATATAAGAAAGTAAATGTAGTTTTATTTGTTGGGTTTAGCTCCATCAGCCCTTAAGATAGAGCCGCGCCTGATACAATGATATACAATGACACTATTTAGAGAAAGAGCACCCAAGCCAAGTGAATAAAATTCCATTCGATTTTTAATTAAAATCATGTAGTTGATTTTAAATAAAATGGAAATCAATATTTAAGGACTTGCGTGTCCATAACAATTTATGTTGTCAGAAAATAATTCTTTCCTTTTTTGAAATATGTATATTTCTATTGAAAAAGAAAATTGTTTGGAAAAGTTTTATTGATTTTATAACAAATTATATAGTTCCAAAAAGATTTTGGAAATTTTAATGCGTGGTCGAATTTTTTTTTGTGGTTTCGCAAAATTATTTAAAAATGTTCCACTTTTTAGTTTTTCAGGATAGTTCACAATTCGATTTATGAAATTTAAATGGATTTTAAGGAACCGCAAAAAATAGAACAAACAAATGAACACTAAGCTATTATACTTGGTTTCAACTCACTGTTGATCGCGGCCAAAAAGTCGGTAGACATGCTAGCTAACGAAGGAGGGAGTATAGCTCAGATAATCTTTATGCTGACATCAACATACAAATTAAGGATACATTGATAGGATACATGCTACATTGAGGACATGGATTATCAAAAAGGTTCTGACCAAGGCTGTTCTCATAACAATCTAATAGTCTAATAGTCTAATATTATTATTAATTGGGATAGGAACAACCTCGTAACCAGCACTGAATATCGGGGGGGGGGGGGCAAACGGGATCGTATCATATATATATATATATATATATTCTTCAATTTTTCTTGGGTGTTCATAGGCGTGGATAGGAACAAATTATGTATACTTTAGTTTTTATGATAATTTCAGATCACTGTTTGCTAAGGGCGCTAGCTAAAAAGATAGGATTGACACAGAATGATCTTTATGCCGGTATAACTGAAGACTGAAGATAAAACTCAGAATCATTAAAATTATTTCAAATAGTTTATTGAAAATACAAATTTCTTATGAATTCATAAAAACATAATTACTTGGGAATAGAAGTCTTTGAATATTGACAAGTTTTTTGTGATATCAAATTCATTTCTAGTTCGCTAGAAAAAGCTTGCAACGTGGGCTAACAGCATTACTTCATGCCTTACCATATGAAAGTTCATTTAAGCACAATTCATAAAAGAGGAAAAATGTTATCCACATTAAAAATTTTCCTTGACATCAAAATAACAATAAAAACATATAGTAACTTAAAATCGGCCTATAGCCGATTTTTTGATGCCCTATGGTAGAAATAGGACAGAAAAACAGTCAAATCTAACAGTATATCAAGGTTTTTTCTTCATAACTTTGTTTCCTCTTTCCAAAATTTCCTCTCATTCGCAGGTAACCTAGACCCTAATAGGATAAATCCAATCCGCAAATCAGTATGTTAGTTTTTAAAGTACATCAAAAAAACTTTATGGACAAACTTATTTTCTCCTGGGATTATTTCTTTCTCCACTATGCTTGGACCGATCTTGTTTAATAACCTCCCTTCCCTTCGGTCGATTTTGCTGAAATGCAATACCAAATCCACTATAGCAATAACCAAGTAGCATTCTACATTTCATCAAAATTGGATAACGTGTTTTTGAGTTATTTTGTCAACGGACGGACGGTACTACCTAACATGGAGGTAATATAGGGAATTTTTTTCAGAATTTTGGCTCATTTTCAAAACCCAATTACCCCAATTAGTTCTGCCCGAATTTCATAATTTATTTCATAAATATTCTATAAAATATCACCTTTTAAGCGCGCTATAATATAACTTGATAGGATTAGAACTACTAAAGTTATAGGACTCTAAAGCCATCTATTGGAAATAAAACGCCACGAACTTTCCACTTAACTCAATATTTCAAGGTTTTTTTCTCCATAACTTCGTTTCTACATTCTCGAATTGGCTCAAATTCACAGGTATGCTGGACTCTAATAGCATAAACACGTTTCGTAAATTTTATTGAAATCGGTATATAACTTTTTAAATTACATTGGAAAAACTTTATGAACAGGCTTATTTTAAGCTACAACTATTTCTTTCCCCACTATCCTAGGATCGACTTGACTGAAATTTAACATGGTATCGTCAATTTATGTAGTTAACCTATACAATTAATGTAAACAAAATTGATTCACAAATTTTCCAATTACATCCGTAAAACCATAACCAAAAAAACGACAAAACTTTCTGGTCACCCTGGTTTTTCCTTTATAACTTGGCCCCCCGTGTATCGATTTTGCTCAAATGCAATACCAAACCCAGTCAAGGAATAAGCAACTCATATTATAAATTTCATCAAAATCGGATAACGCGGTTTTGAGTTATCTTGTCTACGGACGGACGGACGGATACAGTGTAAGCATACAGTGTTCAAATCATAGAGTTATATTAACTAGAGATATTAATTTTCTGTCTCACGTGGTATAAAACTTTGTATGGAAAACAAAAACAACGCAAATTTTAAATGCTAACTGAGAGGAAACCAGGTTAAATTATTATATCGTATTGGTTGAGCGGCGAGTCTCCGAAACTAGGAAAACTTGGGCTTCTATCGTTTGGAGTAAGCGAGCGAGAAAATAAAATAGTGACCATTTCTCCTCCATAATTTTGTTTGAAAACGAGGGATACGAAATCTCCAGTTAATATATCTCTATAATTCAAGTGTTCTGAAATGCAAAAAGAGTTCTTAATCATAGATATTTGTGGAACCGTTCTTTTCGAATACCTGCACATAAAGTCACAAATTGCGACTTTGACACCGTCTCTAATTCAACTGCTTTAAACGTTTCCTTCACATGACAACTTTCGATCGGAAATTTTGAGAATCACCTTATCATGTCTTTTTTTCATATTTTGGTCTTCTTGAAATCTTCGCTTCAAATTAATTAATTGTGAAAATGCGATTATAAAGTTTTTAAGAATTCATTCTTTCTTCGTCTCCGTGAAAAAAAAGATATGAATTAATAACTTTTTTTAAATAAAAAATTGGTAGGAAATAGGGTTTCTCATTTCCCGGCAAATAATGAATCCCAGGAAACGAGAGAATTTCGAAGATATTCCCGAGATTCCCGGGAAAACCGGGTTGTAATATTTACTGATTAAAAAAATTTGTTAATTTAAAAAACAATTAAAATATTCATTTCGTTTTTCATTAAAACAAAAAACTTAATTACTAATACAACCAAAAATAGTTATTTATCCGAAGAGTTCTTAAAATGAATTCTGAGACAAACTACCGCATTAACTGAATTGTCGTTGGGTCAAGTACATATCTGCGATTACGGGTGCTTGTTATGCCCTATGGTAGGTACTACCAGAGGGTATATTAGTTTTGTCACTAAGTGTGTAACACATAGAAATAATGATCGGAGAAAAATTTCAAGGGTATGGTTGTGTAGGGAATCAAAAGTTATATCGATTTATGCATGTCCGTCCGTCCGCCCGTCCGTCCGTAGACAACATAACTCAAAAACGCGTTATCCGATTTTGATGAAATTTATAATTTGAGTTGCTTATTCCTTAACTTGGTTTGGTATTGTATTTGAGCCAAATCGATCCACGGGGGGCAAAGTTATAAAGGAAAACCAGGGTGACCAGAAAGTTTTGTCGTTTTTTTGGTTATGGTTTTTCGGATGTAATTGGAAAATTTGTGACCCGATTTTGCACAAATTAATTATGTAGGTTAACTGCATAAATAGACGATACCAAATTAATTTTCAGTCAAATCGGTCCAAGGATAGTGGAGAAAGAAATAGTTGTAGCCTAAAATAAGCCTGTTCATAAAGTTTTTCCAATGTATTTTAAAAAGTTATATACGGATTTGAATCAAATTTACGAAACGTGTTTATACTATTCGACGCCACCCTACCTGTGAATTTGGGCCAATTTTAGAATGAAGAAACAAAGTTATGGAGAGAAAAACCTTAAATTATTCAGTTAAGCAGAAAGTTCGTGGCGTTTTTTTTTTCCAATAGTTGGCTTTAGAATCGTATAACTTTAGTAGTTCTAATCCTATCAAGTTATATTATAGCGCGCTGAAAAGGTAACACTTTATAGAATACTTAGAAAAAAAATTGTGAAATTCTGGCAGAACAAATTGGGGTAATTGGGTTTTGAAAATGAGCCAAAATTCTGAAAAAAATTCCCTATATTAATGCTCCATATTTGGTATTACCGTCCGCCCGTTGACAAAATAACTCAAAAACGCGTTATCCAATTTTGATGAAATTTAGAATGCTACTTGGTTATTGCTATAATGGTTTTGGTATTGCATTTCAGCAAAATCAGCTGAGGTGCAGCGAAGTTATTAAGGAAAAACAGGGGCGACCATAAAGTTTTGTCGTTTTTTTTCTATAGCTTTTCGGGTTTAATTGGAAAATTGGTAAAGCAATTTTGTTTAAATTAATTATATTGGTTGACTACATTAATAGACCATGGCATTGTAAATTTCAGTGATATCGGTCTAAGGATAGTGGAGAAAGAAGTAGTCGTAGGAAGAAATATCCCTGTTCAGATTTGAATGAAATTTGCAAATTAGACTTATGCTACCAGGGTCTGAGTTACTTACAAATTAGAGAAAATTTTGACTAGGGCAAACAAAGTTATGACGAAAAACCTTGATATATTGTTAGTTTTCACAATTTTTCTCTCCCATTTCTACCATAGGGCATCAAAAAATCGGCTATAGGCCGATTTTAAATTACTTTATGTTCCATTCATTTAAAGTTAAGCAAAATTTTTGATTTGCTTTCAAAATATTTGAAAAATTACATTTAAGTTCTGATTTGATTTCGGCATAATAGTTAAATATAAGATTCATTATGTGCGAAGGATTTTTAGGAAGAAAATATCCCTTCGCAGAAATAGACTCACGAATAAACGTGCTTTTCGAAATAACATTATTGGAAATTCCATCTACAGTTGCTAGTTTTGCAAGGATTTCTTCCAATGATTTTGTGTTTACATATTTTAAAATGGCATTTTGATTTCCTGAAATAGAGATGTGTCCGGGGATGACATACTTGACGCGTTGAATTTATTGTTCTTGGTAACCAAATCTATTTCATGTTTGATATGCTAATGATGATTCATTCCACTTGTGGAACCTCCCTTTCTCATAATCATTCGATTAAATTTATTGCATTTTGCTTTATCCTTATTAGTAGAATCAATCGTAAAATAAAATCTCCAAGTTCTTTCTGTTGACGTTTTTTTTTCTTTAATAAGCCTTTAATATTTTAAATTTCATATCAATAAAAAAATAAATAATTGATATTGAAATTTAATTAAATTTACTTTAATTCACAAAGAAACTGCAATCTGTAACATAGGGGTTTACATATAATTACAGTGTGACCCAAAAGGCACACGGTGCAGCGCAAGCAAACGACTGAAGGCGGCACGGCCAGCTTATTGCGCTAGTTAGCCCGCCATTGGGCCTGGTTCCTCATTTGCCACCATCCATCATCGCGTGTACATATAAATTATATGCGTGCCGATAAATTTGTATATATCGTAAAGACTTTATGATGATAGCGTAAGCTATCAAGCCCTATCAGACCTTCTCAGATCACTAGCGGAATGGGAACAAAAATGCTTAAAATAAAATAAAAAAAAATTATGTGTGACTAATGTCAGGAAGAAAAAAAAGAGATGGCAAGATATTATAGGATAGGTTAATTTTTGATTGAAAACCCACGAAACGGAATTCAATTAAAATGATAGACTGGCGGACATAAGATTCTAACGAGGGGTCCATCCGAAGCAAATTTTTCCTGTGGTGTTGGCAGATATTTTTGCCAACACCGGGGCCCTCATCCCACCCAAAGGGCTAATCACACATACTACCCTTTGTAGATCGCATCCGGCCCTGGAAATATGCGTGAAGATTACGATCCCCACAACCTGTAAAAAATGAAAAAACCAGTAAATTCCTTACGCCCCATGATCCTCGTCCGTCACTGCTTACACTCATAATTTTTTTAAGAATCCATTTCATCCATTATTGCATCAAACTTCATAAGATGATGAAAATCGAAAACGGAAAACAACTATGAGAAAAGTAATTTTTTAAAAAAGGAAAACCAAGCAAAGAAATCAAACACATGATATTTCATTAACGATATGTTGTTTTATTTTAATTTTTAAAGACAAATGAAAACAAACCAATATGCAATAAATATAAAATACATAAATATATAAATAAATTAGAGCTAAAGAAAAAAAAATTTAGATATATAAGAAAATTTAATTGTTTATTCTTAAATTAAATAAATTTATACTCATTCGAAAAAGAAATTATGTAATTTGGCCAAAGTTTTAGAATAATTTCAATTTAAAAGTAATTTAGAAAACTATAAAATAGAGGAAAACCCAAAAGAAAATTAGACTTTAAATATAGTGTCGAGGGAAAAAATGTATGAAATAATAAAATTTTGAAAACACTTACGGTATCGCGCTTTCCAAAAAGGACCTCCTGGAGAACTGTATCTGTTTGAAAAAAAAACAACGGAAATATATGGCACTATGGATGCTCCTTTACTGTTAGAAAAGATGCCGCTATACATTAATATACGTTCCTTGAGGCCAGTGGGCTTATTTAAAATTATGTACCGCAGAACGTATTACGGGGAAAATGAACCAGTTTCTCGAATGCTACGTGCAGGTAATACAAATGCTCCTAGTTTCGATTTCTGTCTTAGCAAAGTCAATTTCAAGACACTCTTATATATGTTAATTCTAACGATTGAAATAAGCAATTAAAAAAAAAATCTCTTAAGTCTCTTAATTCGTTAGTATTTCTTAAACATTTCTACTTTAAGACAAAAAAAAAACAATTAAATTGGATCAAATAAATGTTTAAATAGTTCTAGTTTTAAAGTTTAATTTTTGAAAATAAATAACTTAATTAATAAATAAATTTAATTTCCTGGCAGGACCACAAATTTCAGTTGAACATCTTGTAATGTAATAAATATTTCTAATTTGAACAAATTTTAGAAATTTTCTTTCGTTACAAAAACTTCAGCTATGGGAATCGTTATTGAACTCCAAAATGTCAAACCAAAGATCCTATAATAGGATCTTTGGTTTAACATTTTCGCTAATTGAGTTGAGTTTTGATTTAGATACGGACTCGACTTAGACTCGACGAGTTTTAAAAATTTTGGACTCGTTCTCGCCGAGTCCTAAAAACCCGAGTTTTCAGAAACCCTATTTGTTATATTTTTTTGATCCGTAGCTGCAAAGCGTATGTGGAATGCAATATGCGATTCGTTGTTGTAATCCATTGTTGAAAATTTTTCAAAAGAATTTACTTTTTTTTTCTGTCTTCAAAAATTTTTTCTTAAATTATTGCCAAAACCTAAAAAACTCTTAATTTTTAGAAAAAAGAAACGGAAATAAAGATTTTCTGAAAACAACTGTTTCAGATTTTTTTATTAGAATTTGTTTAATTATGTCCATGTTTGTGTGGCCTATAGTAGGTACTACTAAAGGGTATATTAGTTTTAACACTACATTTGTAACGTATAGAAATGGAGAAGGAAATAATTCTAGGAGAAAATAAGTTTGTCCATAAAGTTTTTTTGAAGTCCTTTGGCAGAAATGGGTTACAGAAACAGCCAAAACTAATTATATTTCAAAGTTTTTTCTGCATAACTTTGTTTCCTGTTTTTCAAATTTGCTCTAATTTGCAGGTAGTCTGGGATCTAATGACTTAAATATCTTCTGCAAATTTTATTCAATTCGGTATATTGCTTTTTAAAGCACATCCCCAAATATCTGGCCTCCTTGGTTTTTGCTTAATAGCTTCGCTCCCTCTTCGTTGACTTCGCTGAAAAGTAGTATCAAATCGAGTTAAGGAATAACCAACTCATATTGTAAATTTTATCAGAATTGGAAAACTCGTTTTTTAGTTATCTTATACGCGGACGGACGGACGAACGAATATGCACAAATCGACATATCTCTTGATTTTTTACATATCTATAGTCTTGAAACCCATATCCAATGACTACCTACCATTGGACATAAAATGGTAAAATCTGGGACAAGAAATGAAAATATACACGTTGCTTTTGCATAACCAAAGATGGGTGGATAAGGTGTTAGATAGCCAAGCGGTATAGTTTCTGTTTAGGTGGATGGAGCAAATTGCCGTGATAGTGTTGCTATCTCATGTTTTTTTCTTTTTTTAGTTTGTTTTATTCTTCCGCGACATAAAATTTCCATAAAAATTTTGTTTGTGACTATGGAGTATATGTCATAGTTCAAATTTGTTCGTTTCTTATGCAGCTTGAAAATGTAATTATAGAACATAATTTTAGCAGGATGATATGGTTAGAAATAGTTGACACATTCATTACGAATTATAGTTGGTATGATATTAAGTTAAGTTTTATGGTTAAAGACTGGAAATCATGACAGGACAAAAGTAAGTCACCATGACGCAAGGATTTCATTTGTTTTAAACGATTTTTGTTAAATCATGTCAGAGTTTGTTTAGGTACTAAGAATGAAATTATATACCATAATTAATATATTGTATTATAAATAAAACAAAGGAGAAAAAAGAGAATGTTGTAGCGTAACGAAGTGAAAAAGTATATACCTTTTATGGTATAAATTCTTAAAGAAAAGATTTCTGCATCAAATCAAAAGTGATCAAAGTGTTCTTGATTTATTGTATCTTGGAAAAATTCTGAAAATATTTGGGAATATATCAGAAATCAGAAATTGTAGACAGGTCTAAAAAGTGTTTCTTTTCGTAGTTTCGGTGATAAGTCATTAGGCATAAATCATGGGCTAGACCTTCCTGGATATATTACAGAATTACATAATTTCAATACATATTCATATATACACCTCCGGTATAATAATCATGAATAGGATAGAAACTTAATACTTGTGTTAAGAAAAATACGTCACTATGATTTTGCTCTTTTGAATCCTAATTTATTAGGTATTCATAGCTTTCAAAACAGCCGAAATTGCTTCCAAAAACACGTTAAATTAAAACACTTTTCAATTCATACAATTCTTAATGGGATAGAATCCTTCCTATGGGTAAGATGAAATAGATTCATATTAAAAAGAAGATTCCCGCCCTTTATTTGGACGTATTTTAAGTAAAAAAGGGTTTTTTTTCGATTTAATACAATTGCATTAAGAGAATGAGTTATTTTATTTGTAAAAAGTGAAATAATTTCCCTAACCATTTTCTTTCAGATTTTGGCCATCATAGCGAACTTTAGATATTCTTACTATAAATTATACTCTTATCTTGAAAGCTCGTATTTTTTGGGGTTGATTTATTAAATTTTAATTGTCGACACTGTTCTTGTTGGTTGGTTGGCCATATTCTGAATAATAAGGCGGAACAAGTAACACCAAAAGGCAGAAGATTATTTTGCCTAAAGAGAGAGAATTTTTAGACACAATCCTTTGGGATTAATAAACTTGGTTTTTTTTTTTTTTTTTTAGAATTATTTTTGTTGAAGATACTAAAATTAAAATTGTATCTAAAGAGTTTTGTTTGAGCACATTTTGAATTTTAAATTAGTAAAATATTAACGAATACTTTTAAATTGATTTTCATGAAAACAATGTATTTTTTTTTTCTTTTTAATGGAAATTCAGTTTGAAAAGTTATTTCAGCAAATATTTACAAGGAAATCAGAATTTCTATCTGAGATCAGAAAAGTTTTCAATTATAAAATTATATTATAAAACATACTTGTGTTAATTGATGCTAATGATGCCAATGACTTAAATACTACTGGACTAGGATTCGCTTACTCACTCGTGGCTAAAAGTTTCTCAGGGCGCAGAAACCTTTTCTTTTACCCTAAATTTTTAAAACACCAAATAAAATTCACATTAATTTTTAAACACCGAAAAATTAAAATTAAAAATTAAACTTTTTGTATATGAATTATTAATAAAAATGCAAAATAAATTATAAAAACCAAGAAACTATTAATTTTTTTCCTTTTGACAATACGTCAATACGCCACAAGTATATTACTATGTATAAATCCATATCATAAAATGAATGTGATACCTGGAATTGAAGTTGAGAAACGGGATATTTGGTTTGATTTACGTGGTTGCAATTCTCAGGCAGTTATCAAAGTGTTCATCCAACATGTTGGTTCTAATTTTACACTTAATATGTTTCATTCTTCACTTAAGCCACCAGTTGACAAAGAACAGAACAGTGTAGCTGAGCGAGCAACGCAAACAGAAAGAGAATTTTCTGCATAGCAGAAGAGCTTTCTGTTCTGGTTCTGTTTCTGTTGTTTGTCACTTGGCAGCAAACACACAAATCATTCCTCAGAAAAATGGACATGCTTCAGTAACTTTGAATATTTTCGGGCCGCATTGATACTTTCCTTGGGCTGCATGCGGCCTGCAGGCCGCGGGTTGGACAGCCTTGCTCTAAACCCTACCTACGTAAAGGTAATATTTATATAATATTTATAATTAACCTTTTCAATACATTCCTACATGATTTCTTTGATTCTGTCAATGGAAATTTGTTTAAACTAGCTATTGTTGCTAATGAACCATTATTAACGTTTGGCGGTCGACCAAGTGGATCCAATCTGATAAATACATTTTGATGACTTCCATATGCTACTGTCGTAAAACTTGTACTGTAAACAGAATCACATAAATATATTGCAGATATATGGATGTGTGTGTTATCTATAGTATTTAAAGTATGTATTTTGAAAAAGATATTAAAAATGGAGTACACCTAAACGTACATTTTACACACCTGTCACATGAAAAGGAGTTCAACTCTTTCGTGAACTATATATAAACGAGTCGAAAGAAAAATATATACAAAAGACGGGTGAAAATAAGAAGCTCCTTTGAAAGCACAGACAAAACAAAAAAAAAGGAAATATCATGTATACGAGGTTAAAGGACAAGAATGAAATACATATTTTCACGAACTCATTTGAATTTTAAATTTCTGCTCACGAAAAGGCGATATGAGAAGCAAAAAAAAAAATCAACGAAACATATTTTCCAGTCCAGATATCCTGAAATATTTTCACGGGATAACAAACATAACATATATCGTTCATTCCTTGTTGTTGAGAAGAAAAAAAAATATGTATGCGAAACTAAATACGTTCGACTTCATCACCAATCTTTGATATGTTTAGTTCTTCCTCTTTTTGAAGGTGGTTACATTTAACAGTTGATGAAATATAGTACAGGAAACCATATCGATGATAACATATGTGTTTAAGTGTATGTTCACTTACTGTAACGAATCTTGGCGAATTTGTTTTCTAGCACGAACATACATAGCGCTTGCAATCAATCCAACAACTAATACTAAATCCATTGCACATGCTGCAGCTCCCAACAATGCTGGTCCTTGTGATGGTGCATGTGCTGGAGCTGGTGATTGATTACGAGCCGGATATATTCCTGAAAGAAAAGAAATAAGATGAAAAATAAAGAGAATGTCTGGACATCTTCGCAATATGGAAAGAGAATATAATATACTCCATTTCCCAGAATGGTATATATGCGAATCAATTATATAGAATAATTGAGGATTGGTTTGCTGGATGTTTTTGGGTTGGGTTCTCTTTACGAAAAAGGAAAAAAAAGGAAAAAAAAAACTTTATTAACCGTTTAGGCAAATTATGTTACGTCTGAATATTAATTTCGTGTCATTTGTTCGGGGTGGACCCTGAACGTGCATATTAATTATAATTGGCACTTGCTCTGATATATTACCAATGCATGGTAAATGTACTATAAATGTTTCTGTATTTTGTGGTACAAGTCCTTTAGGTGGTATGCTCAGTTCGGGAGCAAGTAAGGCATCATGTTGAGTTTCATATTCAATTGAAATTGTATAGGGTAGCTGTCGGAAAAGAATTTAAATGAAAATTAAATTTTCTTCCAACATGAAATTTCCATTTTTAGATATTGGACGAAAATCCAATTCTAATAAAAGGTTTCAGTTTTAAAAATGGATTTCATCACAGTATCCTTTCTTATATCACCCGTTGTTAGGCGGTTTTTCATGTTTCATAATTGGATACATTGCGAAAGTTGAGGCAGTTTTTGTTTTGTTTTTGTTGTTTGCCCGTTTTCGTTTTGTAGGGCTTATGGTTTTTGTATTCATGAATGTTGACAGTTGATTGGTGAAAGAGTTTGAAACTTTCATTTATGTTGACACCTTGATTAATTCGATTTTAGTTGAAATTGATTGGAGCTTATAGAAAGAATGAAATTCAATTACTTTGAAAAATATAATAAGAAACTTTTCAGTTTGATTTGAATTAGAGTTTACGAATAATCTTATAAAAAGAGTACAAAGAAATGTGTAGGGGATTTTTTGTTGTGCATCTATTTGGGAACTTGAAGATCAAATATTTCCAAATTTTTTTTGGGAAAGCTGTCACCAATATCAGGATATTTTTTCAGAATTTTATGATAGATCTGTTATTTTTGTACTCTTTTGATGATGGAAGACATTTTAGACACTCCATACTTTTCTATTACCGGAAAGGCAACAAACAACCTAACAATACAATAAGAACTGACATTGCAGCTTCGGATTATCATTTATTTAGGTCTTTAGAAATTCTCTTAACGGCGAGAACTGCTCAACTCTTTGGACGAAATTATTGACATTGGATTTCTTGTTCCAAAAATTATGTATTAAGATCGGAAAGGGTTAAAGAAGTTGTTTCTAAATTTTGAAAGAATGTTTTCACACGAATTAAAATAAATTAGTAAATCGTATTGAAGGAATATTTTCCTGCAATTCATTACTTTGTTATTTTATGTAATTAAATAACAAAAAACTATCAAAATAGCAATGAAGAAAATCCTAGAGTGACAGTTTTTACCCTCATAATTAAATTTTAATTAAATATTACACATAAAAAAAAATTACCCAATTTATCTAAAAAGCTATTCAATATTTTCTAATCGAAAATCTAAAGTTCTAAAAATTCATTAATCGTCTAACTTTTCTTAAAGAAAGCTGCGGGCCACCATTATTTGACTATATACTAATTAATATTAGATCAATACCAAGATAAACTTGGTTAATCGTGAATTTTATGAAAAATGAATGAAGATTAACGAAATAATCTTTCAAATCAACTTAAATTACACTTCCTTTAATTCAACGGAAAAAGAAGTAGAAGAAGTAGAAGCATAATGATATCAGATAAAATTGAATTTTTGCAAATAAAAGTTCTTTAGCATAATCTTTGGAAACATAACCACTAACCTAATAGCAGACGAAGGAAATTATTTAACCAATATTCCAACGACCTATACTTTAGATTTTGTTTCGATCAAATAAATTATTGGATAATATGGAAACCCGACCTATTTTTAGATTATGTCACTAAAATATTAACCTGTTTTTTCTTTCCTTTACCACGAAGAAATGTTATGTATAAATACAAGGTCTAGTCCAAAGTAATCAGAACTTTTTGAATCTAGCGCCCCTAGTGGCGCCATCTATATGCCGACTGGTGCAATAGAATCTGCTATCCTTTATCGACTTCCTGTGAGAATTTCATGACATTTCATCTATTGAAAGTGAAGTTATTGCGTTTTAAGTGCAGTATGTTTGTGTCATCGGTGCGAAAATGAGCTTCGACGACCAAAAATTGCTCAGAATTCAACATTCGAAGGACATCATTAAAGAGGTCAAAAAGGACAAAAACTTCCTTTATAACATTGTGACTGGTGACGAAACGTGGTGTTTTCAATATGATCCCGAAACGAAACGCCAGAGTGCTGAATGGAAGGCGCCGGACGAGCCGAAACCCAAAAAATCGCGCCTGGAGAAGTCAAAAGTGAAGACAATGCTGATTTGTTTTTATGATTCCAAGGGTATTGTCCACAAAGAATTTGTTCCACCTGGTCAAAACGTTAATGCGATATTCTACCTAGGAGTTTTGAAGCGTTTGGTGCGCCGTATTCGACGTGTTCGGCCCGAATATCGCGAAGATGGAAGTTGGCGTTTGTTGCACGATAATGCGCCGTCTCATCGATCGACGCTTGTGACCGATTATCTCACCAAAAATCACATTTTAACCATCAACCACTCCCCGTATTCACCGGATATGGCACCGTGCGACTTCTACCTTTTCGGAAAAATGCATTTGCCGATGAAAGGAAAGCGTTATACAGACGTAGAGGCCATTCAAAAGGCTTGCACCGGCATACTGGAGGCCATACAGGCCAACGAGCTAAAACACTCGTTCGACATGCTTTTGGACCGTGCAAAAAGCTGTATTGAAGCAGAAGGAGACTATTTTGAATAAAATCAATTGATTTTGCCGAAAAAACCATTTGTTCTGTTTTTTTTTTAAAGTCCTGATTACTTTGGACTCTACCTTGTATATAGGCTTTTCTATCCAATTATAATCCAATTTTAAATGTTTGTTTACTTTAGGACCATTTCGAAATTGACATCGACATCGGGCAAAAAACAACTACTACTTACCCATTAATTTCATGACCAAAAAAAAAGAAGAAATTCAGAAGGAAAAATGAAAATGATAGAAAAAAATTTATTGATCATCACTATTGACCACCACTAAATAGGTCAGTGGTTCCCAACCTTTTTTTTACCAGGGACCACTATGATATTTTTGTTTTTAGCAGGGACCACAAGGTTTTAAGAATAGTAAACTGTATTAATATTTTATTTTAATAGACCTTTTTTGAAACTTCAACATATTCGCTTAATTTAAGTAAGATGTACATAATTAAAAAAACACAAAAAAAAAATTAGATGTCAAAAATCCTCAATGTGATCTTTGAGCTCGCATCTCCTTTACTAGCTGTGGAATCCTTGGGCTGATATTATTGCTCAAAACTACACGCATGTCAGCACTTGCCTTCAATTGATTACGAGACTTGTTCTTAATTGCAAGCAAAGCAGAAAAGCCTTGTTCGCATAAATAAGTCGTGGAGAAGAGCGTCAGATAGCGGAAGGCAATGTTGCTAGTTTTAATATATGAAACTGCCTTTTTGCACCAAAACTCCTCAAGTGAGACAGATTCAAATATTTCCTTGCAGTTTCTATTATTTTGTAATTCAATCAGCGTTGCTTGGACTTCTTCAGCAACCTCCCCAACATTAATACCAAAATGCTTGGATACCTTTCGATTCTGTTTCATCATATTCCGGGAAGTATCGATTTAATTCATCGGCCAGTACTTTCAGTTGTATTGTGATATTCTCGTGTATATTCGTACTCATCATATCGTATTTTTGGTTATCTATAAGTGCTTTTAATGTGGTAAATGCAGAAATTTTTTTTTGGCCAAATTTGCCCATCCATAATTGAAGTTTGCAAATAAAAGCGAGAAGTTTATCTTCGAAAATTAATATGTTTGCAACGCCTTTTAAATTTCTGTTTCCGGAACCTTGCAACTTCAAGCTTAAGTTGTTTAAATTTGTGAAAATATCCGCAAGATAAGCCTACTGCATGTCATATTTCAAATCTGATAACTGTTCTAGCAAATCTTTCATATTTTTCTTAGCTAGAAACAGCTTAACTTTGCTCTTAATTCATACAACCTTCCCATCATTTTACTTTTTGACAGCCAACGCATTTTAGTGTGAAAAAGAAGGGTCTCATGATCAGAGTCAATTTCATCGCATAGTTTTTTTTAAAAAGGCGTGTATTTAAAGCGCCGCTTTTGATAACATTGAACACTTTTATGGCTAATTGCATTGTATTAGCAAGACATTTTGGAAGAGTCTTTGAATGCCCGATCGGGACCCTAACTTAGCTGGAACTTCATCCCTACAGAATCAACATGTTTCACGGACCATTTTTAAGGTCTCGCGGACCAACTGTGGTCCGCGGACCAGCGGTTGGGGACCAGTGAAATAGGTGGTGGGCCATGTTACATATACTTACACATTTTTATAATTTAAAATAATTTTATCATTTTCACGTTCATTTCGTTATTCCGTTAGACGTGACCCGTAATTTTTGTACTTCTTTCCAAATAATTCCAATATTTTCTACGCATTTTCTTTTGAAGATCCTGAAAAAAAAGGAAAATAAATATAAGATAAGTTATTTCCATTTATTTTGTTGGGTTTGAATCTGTTTAAAGGACGTCAAGATTGGTCGTATATGATACAGAAAAGTCCCGGAATATTTTTATTTAATACGTTTTACGAGATAATAAATAAAATTAGTGGGAAATACTAAAAAAAAAGGACTCTACTATTTTTTTAGAGGTCACGTAATAAAAGTTTATGCAATATACTTTAATGCCAGAAGTTCTCTTTTATTTAACTAAAAAAAAATATAGTTTTTTGAATAAACTTTCGAAAAATTTGAAGATAATACCTTTTGGTAGCTCAAAATTTTGAAATTAAATCCGTAAAAGATTTCATCTAACTAAATTGTGTAATATCACAAAATTTCATTAAAATCGAATTAAAATAGAAAAGTTTTTCGTTTTAATAAATTGTTTTCTTAAACAAGATTTTCTTGAGATTTATGAAAATTCGAAAACAAAGACTTTCAATATCAAATTTAAGAAATTACGAAAATCTTTTGTTTGACAAATTTTATGGTAAATTTTAATAAGACATTAAGCTACTTTGGGAAAATTTATTTTATTGTGAAATTATCTTGAGACAAAAATAAACGACGTATCTTTTCTTGTTTCACCTTCTAACTATATATACTAGATTTCTATATATAAGCTTCTATCATCCCTTAAGTGGCTCAAGAGACTGTGAAAAACTGCAATCAAATTTACAACCGTTTTGGGGGTTACTTAAAAGAAAATCTCATTAAAAATAAACTCTTTTCATCATTTTTTTTTTGCATTCTTATATATTTTGCCCATCAACAAAAAGACTGAGATTTTACTGGAGCCATTATGATTCTAGTATTTTTGAGCTATAATGAGCGACGACTTCTTATCAATTCGAAAAACCGAATAAGAGGAATTTTTTCAATTTTATCTAGTTTAACAATTCTTATCATTTTGAAAAATTATATCAGAAGAGAAATGAAAAGACGCGAAGAAAATCATTTCATTAGAAATAGAAAATTTGAATCCTTTTTACCTTTAAAAAAAATTCAGTTTTGTATATGAAATTTTAAATGAAAATGCTTTTGCTTTGTTTTTTTTTAAGGGCGAATTTCATAGATTCTGATTTTTGGGGTGGTAATAATAATAAAGACATATCTTTATATTCACTGTTTTACAATGGGGAGTAAAAAAAAACAAACATTTTTTTTTAAAAGTTCATTGAGTTTTAAAAACAAACTCAGCACTGATTGAGATTCCGAGATTTCCATTCTTTCTATACATTCCCATGGGAGATTCCACAGACTTTTCTATGTTTATTTTGTATGAAAATATGAGATAGAAATTATGGAGATTCATATATATATATATATATATATATATTGTAGTTCATTGAGTCTATATAGTTCTATATAAGGGAAACGCGCTAAAAGGATAATTAAGGCAGACATCCTTTCAAATGGTTAATCGATATCTTCTTACATTTATAATTTATATTGTATGAGGGTTGTTTGTGCGCTGTGATATTATGAATGTTCATTCAAATACAAGGGATTGAATGTTTTCATATACAACCCTTCTTCCTTTTAGGTTAGTATTACCTGGAAAGTATATATACATATATATATATGTAGACAATTTAGGTATTTATCTACTACTAAAGTTTCCGATGTAGTGCAATTCGTCCTTTGAATTATTAACCATTATTACTCGGTGTGATGATCGATTGAATTTTATGTAGAACTTATTCAAAAAAATTCATATTCAAATGAGTGATTTTCTAGGACATACATATAAGTTTATTGGATTGAATCATAATTATATTGATCCTTCCTGTTGTGTGGTGATGACTTTAAAATGATTGGAAATAGATTTATATTACTATATTTTTGCAGAATAGTGATTGAAACTGGATGGTGGTTAAAAATTCAGGACATGACTTATTATCAATATTTTATGATTTGTAATATATGAATTGGAAAATTTTTATATTTCCATGAATTTTATCTTTTATAGAAAATTTGATTCAAAAAAAAAATGTTTCTAAGAATTTTTTTTTTGTCAATATGTTTTTCATTGGTTAGGTCATAGAATAAAAATGCCTAAAAAGGTCAAAACCATTATTCCCAAAATAATATATAACTCCTATAACTTCCTAACTCTTTGACTGATGATCTTTTATACCAGAATAATGAAGAAAAACACAAACTAGAACCGCCTACAAGATTCTATTTGTACGTGAGTAGCTTAAAATGAAAGAAAAAGGAAATACAAGTATATATCCCATCCAAAACGGAATATATCAAAAGAATTCTTAATAAATTTTCTGGTATCATCTTAAGTATCCTACAAGGAAACCCGTATGTACATATATATATATTATTGTCCGCGTGTATCGAGCCTTTACGATGTATCGCAAAACTATAAGTGAAAAATATACCCGCAAGAAAAATGATATAAAAATACGACGACGAGGAAGAAAAACTGAATACAGGATAGGAAGATTCACTATATATAAAATTAGAAGATGAGTTCCTCTTGAGAGAATTTCATCCATCTATGTCTTGATTTTTTTTATTTTTTGTTTTTTGTAATGTTGTAGAATTTTTTTCACCGGTAAGACGAAGACCAATGAATCTAAAGAATCTCTTTAAAAAAAAGAAAGGACGAATAGGATATAATATGGGATGGGTGTCATAATTTTTGATTTATGATGTTTTATTATTAAAATGAAATTTGAGGTGATAGCGTTTCTTAAGGACTTCGAAGTACATAGCATAGATTTGTATATTTTTCTTTAAAAAAAATCCATGTAATCCGATTTTCCTTATTGTATTATATATCCTTGGTGTAATTTATAACAATTTATAAACACTAATGAAAACTAAATTTAATTCCGATATACATTGTGAACATACATTATTTTGAGAACGTTTTAAATTCTTAATGAATTTATTTGTTCTATCCTCAAATAATTTGAATGTGGCCTTAATACCATCTTCCTTTATTATCACTTAAGATTTTGCACTAGCATTATTAAATCCGTTAATCCATTTCGGCTTCACTAAAATTTAGTTTCTTCTTCTTTTTTTTTTAATTCCGCGGTTTTTAATCACGCCAAACCATTTCTAGGCCAATAAATCGCGAAACACAAAATTCAATATAAGGATTTTGGAAAATAAATTCGAACGATAAAAATAATTCAAGTATATAGAAGAAATTTTGAAATTACGTCTCTATCCAAAGGAAATTCACGTTGAACTGATTGCATTCGTAAAGTTTATAAGAACTTTTTTGTTTTTTCAATTTTCATAAAAATTCCATAAATGAATTCCTCTCGATAGGGGACCTGGTGTGGTTATTTTTAATAATGGGGATAATATATTTTCCCTTTGTGGTCACATGCGCTGTAATTTAATTCATGTCAGAAGGAGTCATCAGGATAAAGAAGCTTTGCGCAGTTTTCTCCAGTTCTACTTTTATATATCCATAGTTATCTTTTCGGTCCCCTTTTGAATTGTTGCAAAACTCTCATGTGGGGTAAATACTTCAGATACAAAAAAAACCAACAAAGATTGTTCTTTTTCTGGATTTTAATTTGGATGTATTCCCTTTTTCTCTTTTGTAATGTGACTCATGTTGCGTGTCAATCTTATCTCAAAGGAACAGGATATGTTGCAGGACTTAAGCATTTGCATTACCTTTTAAGGCACCCCATATATACATTTTTCTTTGGTTTATTGTTCTTAGCCGAGAAGATTGGAGTATATGTGTATTGAGATCTCTCATACAATATGCTTCTGTCTATTTACACCGGTGGTGCATCAGGTCTGGTCACGTGCATTTGTAATACGATTTGTTTTATATATATATTGTGTATTATATTGAAGGGAAATCTATCTCACAAGGATGAATTAAAAAATGATGAAAATAAATGGGAATAAAGGGTCTATAGTTTTTTTGAGAATGGTTAAATGGATTGCAATGCAGGTTGTGAATTCTTGCACTTCGTGGATGCAAAATTAGTTGATCCCTTTATTTGATTTACTGATATCGAAGAGCTTACAAGTGTGACAAGTAAAGTATTTGCGATTATAAAAATATTATAGATATTAATATGATGTGGGAAGTTTAATAAAGAAATTTGAATATCTTTTACTGTAATAATATAAAATTTTTTATGTCCTTGCGGAAAGGATAATTGATTTAAATGTTCAATTATATATCATTAATGACACGACCGTTGAATATTTCCTAATTAATGTCGAGATTAAAAGTTTTAACATCAAGAGATATTCAACAAAACGCAGAAACATTCTACTATATTCTTGAAAAATATTATCAAAACGACATGAATATATAGGATGTCGGATTTGGGTTGGAATTTGTGTGGTTTCGATTATAATTATTGTTTGTTTAATAAAAAAAAGTAGGACGGACTGGTATTGTTCATTCAACATTATTTGATAATCAATATTTTCTACAGGCCGAAGGGTTTTCAATAATATTATTATTTGGGATTTTCATGTAAATACCAGAATATATTATATTCGTGAAAATTTTAACAGAATATTTTGATTATATTAAACATATTGTTTTGTCGGTCAGGTCCATGTAACATGTCGAAAAACAATGTTCGAGATTTTTATCGGTTCATTTAAAATGACAATAAAAGTCAATTGAGTTTTCTAAAGCTTATTTTTTCAAATTAAAAACTCATGTAATATTTTCAATAATTCCATATATAAAATTGACGAAATCAATATTTTTCTTTAAAAAGACATTCTTCTAAAATAAGTTCGTTGGTATTTAATATTTTTAAATCACATCATAAAATATGTCAGAAGTATCACTCACTGACATCATTTCAGAGTTCTATATATTCACATAAATTATATGCAAGTGCATCTTATGACACAATTTTTGCTGCCATCTCATCCATCAAAACATGTGCAATAACAGATGCTATCACAAGCAACTTGTCAAGATTTCATATGGAATGAATTACAAAACGTATAGACTTTGTGTCATTAGTTAGAAACCTTTTAGTCTACGATATGAAATCAGAATTTTTGATGCATTATGTTTCGCATAAGGCACACAAAACATCTTAAACATTGTTTTTAGTTTAATCTCTTAAAATTAATACGAAAACTTTATTTTAAAGAATGTTACAGAGATGTACTTAATGGGATTGTATAACATTTTAAGATTTGCAGGTTTCTTTATTCGAACTTCTTTTTGTAGAATCATGATCATGATTAAATTTCAATGCATTTTGAGCCTACAAGTTTGATGTTAAATTGAAAGAACATTTTCCAGAAAAGAAGCATTTCCTTCAAGGAATCATCTAAGTTGAGAAATTAGTAGTTGTTCAATCCCTATTTTTTTTAATTTTAGTTGACAACTTGTTACAATTTGTTGTTTAAAAAATTAATTTTCTCGAATTTTCTTTATCGATATTAATTTAAATTTAAGAACTTTAATTTCTGGATTTTGGAAATTTTCCGATATTTTGCTAAAAACAGGGATAAATGGGCACCTAAGTCTAAATATAGTTCTAGTTACCCAATATACAGTATGTACATAAACGCTATTCCTTCTTCTATTTATGTCTTGTAGATACAATTTGTTTACAAAGATGTTTAATGTTTAAACACATTTTAGGTACACGCCATATAAATAGCGGCAATAGTATTACACAAAAACTGTTGGACGACGAAGAGCAATCAAGTTCCTTTCTTTTCCTTGTCAAATAGCTTTAAGACAAAACATACATATATAAATATAACCCAAGTCAAAGAAAGATCCTTTTTATTTATAACCGTTAAGGATATGTATTTTTATTGCTGTTATGTGGTTGAGAAGTGAAAGACGGAAATGAATAGGGAATTCCTTTACTCGCGAAAGACGAAAAACAAACTGAAAACATTCATCTCAATTTCTAATATTACACAGAAAAAAGAAAACTTTGGATGGGGGAGGACATTGGAGTTTGAAAGCATTGAAAGAAACTCAAAAAGTGATTTGTATAACTCCCAAGGCATATAAAAAATTTGTTTTGGTTTGAGATGTTTACTTCTTCTCGAATAAGAAATCTTTTGCTGGATGACGTTTATTTTCTCGTATAGTTCGCGTTGAGTTTTTACAAATACATTTTCTTAATTTTTATATAAAGATGATTCGAGTTTTTTACTTAAAAATGTTATCCTTTTTAAAGAGTTATTATCAAGAGCTCATTTTTATGGTAGGTACTACAAAAATTTAGCGAAGTTCTTAAGCAAAAACCAGAAAGTATTATTATTTATTTATAATTTTTCAGATTTAATCGGAAAATTTGTAAAGCAATTTTGTTTAAATTATTTAGATACGTTGACTACATAAGTGGTCGATAATGTGTCAAATTTCAATAAAATCGGTCTAAGGATAATGGAGAAAGAAATAGTCGTAGGAAAAAGTAAGTAAAGTTTTTTGATGCACTTTCAAAACTAATATACCGATTTGAATAAAATTTAGAGAAGATATACTTATGCTATTAGACCCCAGGCTACTTGCGAATTAGAGCAAATTTAAAAGAGGGGCAAAAAATCCTTGAAATAATATTAGTTTGGCCGTTTTTCTCTCCCATTTCCACCACAGGGCATCAAAAAGTCGGTTATAAGCCGATCTAATTACTATGTTTTATTTCATATTTTTAATAAGACATTTTTCTTATTTATTTATGTCCGTTGAAGAAAAATATGATTTTAAAAAATAATTAATATGTACTTAAAATCAGAAATTCTTTTTCGGGGAAATATCAAATTACACATAATTTTTTATTTTCATCCAACAAGTGAAAATTAATTTTCTTTTGGGAAAGCTAAAATTTCATGCTCAAATTTTTATTACCATTCTGTAATAATAATAGCTTCATTTCAACACAGAATATATTAAACGTGAAATTATTTGTGAAACAAGATCTCTTATTCAATTCATCTTTGTGTCCATAATCTGGAACACTTACAAACCATTAAATTTGAATGCATTCCGCCAATAAAACTAATTGCACGCATTTAATAGTCAGCCCTTTGTGATATTTGATCCTTTTCTGTCTAGAAAAACAGAATTTGAATACATTTAAATAGTTTTGTGTGTATGGATTAGTCTGGCGCCTAATCTTATTATGACCTTATGAAAAGAAGAGTTTGAAATACTGCAAAAGTGTTGCAAAATAATACAATATCAAAGTATGTAGCTCCTAGCACAGTCTGTAAAGGAATTAAATATATTTTCAAAACCATTCAATATGGAAGGACTAGTTAATTATGATTTGGTACTTTTTTAATTGTACAAAATATTGTGACGTGCTATTCTTTCGGTTCGATGTTATTGAAATGATAACACTTTTTATTTATGTGAATATAGTGTATAAAGATAAATGGGGTAAGGATTAACAGTCATGTAATCAAACTACAGCTTTTTTTGTAAATTTAGCCGACGTTTCGGACTTTTTTTCCGTCCTTCTTCAGGGCTTTATTCTGGAATTGGAGATTATAAATATATTTAACATTAAATTTAATTGAAGCTTACACTAATCTTTCTTAAACTTTGTGTAGTTTTTTGTCATTGTTAAAAATTTTTTAAACTAATATAATTATAATCATTAAAAAACATTTAAACAGAATCCCAAAAATACTTTAAAACAAA
This sequence comes from Xylophagus ater, assembly GCA_963422695.1. NCBI lineage: Eukaryota > Metazoa > Arthropoda > Insecta > Diptera > Xylophagidae > Xylophagus > Xylophagus ater. The sequence goes on along the minus strand of OY730486.1, from coordinate 5,004,482 downwards.
AAAAGAGAAACAACAAAAAAAGAGAATTATGATATAAATTTGACATCTGGAATGCAACAGTTTTTCCCAAAACAAAAAAAAAAAAAATAAATTTTTTAAAAAATTGTTTTCCCTTTGTGTTTCCTTTGGTCTAAAGCCTCAAGCACATAGTAAATAGTAAATATGGTTGACTGATGAGCAGTTGATAAACGAAATTATTTGCTGTTCTTTTGATCGAATACTCTGGAATAAATATTACTAACATTCGAAGATTCCTTGCTTTTAAAATTAACACAATTATCAGTTGTTTTAATGTAAAGTTCCTCTAGGAACATACGTTTTTTGTAGATGTCATTTCTTGTAAGAATGTTGAAATTATTGAAATCAAAGGCATGTCCGTGTCGGAGTGCATGGAATGCCAAAGCACTTTTTTCTTCTTGTTTATTGGATATAGTTTTTTGTTTACAAAAACATATATTACAAACAGATTTTCGGTACCCCTATGGGCAGTTCGATATCTCCTATTTTAGTTGAAATCCTTTTGGATGAAATGTTAGATGACGTGAAGAAGGAGGTGGAAATGAAGTTCAATTTTTCCATACAGATTCTAAAAAAGTATGTAGATGATATATTTCTAGTACTACCGTATACAATGGTAGATAAGGTACTGGCTATATTTAATTCCATCGAACCCAGACTTCAATTCACTGTGGAGTATGAAAAGAACAATATGTTGCCTTTCTTGGATGTTGTAGTGATAAGAGATCATGAACACTCAGAGTTTAAGACCAATTGGTATATGAAGACGATCTCATCTGGCAGATTACTCAATTTTCATTCACTACACCCGTTTAATCAACGCATAGGCACTGCTGTCGGTTTAATTAACAGAGTTTTCAAACTTAGTCATCAAATGTTTGATCAATCGAATTGTGAGAAAATCAGAACATTACTGGGGTTAAATGATTTTCCCTTACGTTTGATCAATAGACTCATTGACAAAGTGAAGATTAAAAGATCTATGATTAGCCCCCAACCATTTGATGCTAATTCAACCTCTACCAACAACGTTGTTGAACCACGAAAATACTGCGCCCTAACCTACATACCGAATATCTCGGAAAGGATTGCCAAATCGATTGCTACGAAAATTGACAGCATACATATTGGTATGAAAAATTTCAGCAACATTGGGGATTTGTTTAGTAACCTAAAAGACAGCACCCCAAGAAACATGCTTTCTAATGTAGTTTATTCTATCCCGTGTTCTGATTGTCCTAAAACGTACATTGGGACTACCGCACAACTTATTAAAACGAGACTATCTCAGCATGCTAAAACTATATCCAATAAACAAGAAGAAAAAAGTGCTTTGGCATTCCATGTACTCCGACACGGACATGCCTTTGATTTCAATAATTTCAACATTCTTACAAGAAATGACATCTACAAAAAACGTATGTTCCTAGAGGAACTCTACATTAAAACAACTGATAATTGTGTTAATTTTAAAAGCAAGGAATCTTCGAATGTTAGTAATATTTATTCCAGAGTATTCGATCAAAAGAACAGCAAATAATTTCGTTTATCAACTGCTCATCAGTCAACCATATTTACTATTTACTATGTGCTTGAGGCTTTAGACCAAAGGAAACACAAAGGGAAAACAATTTTTTAAAAAATTTATTTTTTTTTTTTTTGTTTTGGGAAAAACTGTTGCATTCCAGATGTCAAATTTATATCATAATTCTCTTTTTTTGTTGTTTCTCTTTTTTTGTTTTAAAGTATTTTTGGGATTCTGTTTAAATGTTTTTTAATGATTATAATTATATTAGTTTAAAAAATTTTTAACAATGACAAAAAACTACACAAAGTTTAAGAAAGATTAGTGTAAGCTTCAATTAAATTTAATGTTAAATATATTTATAATCTCCAATTCCAGAATAAAGCCCTGAAGAAGGACGGAAAAAAAGTCCGAAACGTCGGCTAAATTTACAAAAAAAGCTGTAGTTCGATTACATGACTGTTAATCCTTACCCCATTTATCTAAAACATCATCACAGTCGATAAACTCATTATCATAGTGTATAAAGTTTATTTATAATTATTTCTGCGTTACAATTAGCCTTAAAAATATTTGTCTTTCAATAATTTAATTATTACAAATATTTATCACAGTTTATAAAAATACACCACAATCGCTATCTTTAATAATGATCACAAATCGCCGTTGTAATCGCTTCCACAAAAATAATCACGTTTTCAATCTCTTATGATTCAATCACGTTCGAAGCTTAGACGTCAACTGTTTGATTAAGATTGATTTCAGGCTCGACCCTACAGCTGCTTTTATATCAAATTGGTGTATTTCGCGAACTTTCTTGAAAAGACTGGTCGTTTGGCTGTCTAAAACTAGATGGCATTTTCTCGAAAGCTCTACAAATTTTGAATATTTCCAAGAATTGTTTTTTTGTTCGTGTGGTGTTTTTGTGTTAGTTGTTTTACTTAGAATACTTGTATTGTGACAATGTTTTATTGTTATTGTTTGATGATTTTATGAATCACCAAGTATTCTAAGTAAAATATAGTGCACTACCCCCTTCTTAAATCTGTTCGTCCCGAACAGAATCTTTTGGACTCGTGCCGCGATTCTTCGCTAACTGATTTGAATGAATCACCTTCATTTTTATTTTTGATGATTTTCGCTTTCGCCATACCACGTCCAAAGAGTTCATCTCGTTGGTGCAGTCACTATCTTTTAATTCGTTGTTTGCAGGTTCCTCAAATACTTTGTCCACCGGAACCCGTATATGCTGTCGAGATGATCTTTCCGGTGGAGTCTGTCTGGTGCTATCCTGTTCACTCGTGTCTTGCTTGAGTTCAGCGTCTACATATTGCCCCACTGCAGTTTCAGTTTCCTTTTGATGTCCTACAATTTTTGTGCAGGTGTCACAATTCCTGCACCAGTTTTTGACATCAGCTCGCCAGTGTACCCAGTAAAATCGTTCTCACACCTTCGCTAATGTTCTGTTGACTCCCAAATGTCCCCCTGAAGTTCCAGCATGTACTTCACCAAGTACCTCATGTACTTTGGACTTAGGCACGATCAACTGCATTAGTTTGGATTTTCCATCAGGAGAATCCCATTTTCTCCTTAGAACGCCATTTTCTATAATATCGCTCCATTTTGGACGCTGACCCCTTTTCTTCCACTTAAGGATTGGTCCAACATCTTCATCCTTTAGCTGCGCGTTTCGGATGCTCGACATGTCATCGCCTCCAATCCTTAATGTACGGATAGCTACTACCTTTTTCACATTCCTGCAGTCCTTACTCGTTTCCTCAAAAACCCCTTCAGCATCTACGACACTGGATTTGCTTCTTTTCCTTCTATTTTTACTTTTTGACAACTCCGTGTCTTGAGTTGTCAGTCCAATGTCGTCCGTCCGTTTCATTTCCACAGCAGCATTTGCATCTGACGTAACTTGTTGGTCTCGTAGATTTGATTTGGTGTCACTGGAATCTGCTTCCTCCAACGTTAGCGGGAACTCAATATTTCCACATCGCAATAACCTATCTTCAATGCTTACACTCACTCCATTCTGCTTCATGAAGTCCAGGCCCATGATACAATCGTCTATTATATCAGCCACCAAAAACGTATGTCGAAACACATACTCATCTAGCCCCAATGCTAGAATCACTTCACCCAGAATCGGAGATGATTCCCCTGTAACCGTTTGAAGAACACTGTTACTGCTTCTGCTCATGTGTTTCCTACTAATGAGCTTCCTGTTCACGATGGATCTACTTGCACCCATATCTACGATGATCCTGCATCGATGACCAGCAATTACTCCTTGCGTCGTTAATCTGTCGTTACTCTGTTGTAGGAGAGAGACTGATACCATAATCGGTGCTTTTGTCTGGTTGGGGCACTGCCGCTCTAAATGTCCTTCTTTACCGCAGCCCCAGCATTTCAGTCTTCTTTTAGTATCGTTCAATTCCAATTCCTGGATAGCTTGTTGCATATTCGCCTTTATCTTTTCAGTTAGTTGGTCTATCGCTAGCTCTGTTGAGTCTTCATCAATCATAGCAGCTCGTACCATTGGAACCGCCCTTGTTGCTCTCTTTGCAGCTTCCAATGTCAACGCTACAGCCAACACATCGTGCAACATGCGCTTTCCACTAATCCGGACATTGAACTGAATGTCTGCATCCCGAATGGCATTGGTGAATCTTTCTGCAGCCAAGTCATTCTGCAGCTCCAGGGGATAATCGGGGTATGACAAGTATACCAACCGCTCAATATCTGCTGACAACTCCTGAAGTGTCTCTCCAGCTTCTTGCATTCTGTTGACGAGCTCCATTCGGTATACGTCCTTCATGTGGTTATCCCCATATCGAATGTCCAATTGTGTTACAATGTAATTGTAATTTTTCTCATTTTCCGGTGAGATTGTCCGCAATAAATCGGCTGCGTTACCCCGTAGAGCCAGAATTAATGCTGTGGCTTTTTCTTTATCGGACCAGTTGTTCGCACCAGCAGCCGCTTCAAACTGTCGTTTGTATACTGGCCATGAAGTTTTGCCGTCAAATATTGGTGGCTTCATCCTTTTACCTGATGACTCAATATTTGGTTTATTTTCTTTGATGTCAGCCATTTTCGCTTCCATTTCTGCTACTTTTTGTTCCAATTTCTGGTCCAATTTTTGTTCTATGTTGCTTACTTCCGCGCGAACTGTAGTTATTTTGTCTTCCAATTTCTGTTCAACTTTACTTACTTCTGTGCGAACTGTAGAGACTTCTGTAGTAATTTTGTCTTCTAAGTTCGCAACACTGGATTCAACTTGAGATTTTAATTCATCCATACTAGACTCCATTTTGGTTTCTAGTCCAGAAACGCTCGACTTGATTTTACTTTCAAGACTTGCAGAAGTCGAATCTATTTTATTCTGTAAACTCGAAGCAGTTTAATCCATTTTGGTTTGAAGACTAGAAGCATTTGTTTTCATTTCGCCTTGTAAAGAATCCATTTTATTCATCAGCAGGGTCATAAACTTCTCGAACTTATCACTTTCCGCTGATTTTGCACCCTCTTCACTGAAATCGGACTTGTCATTGTCCTCGTTCGTGTTTTCTTCTTGGTTTCCCTCTTTCAGAATTTCACTAAAGTCGAATGTGCTACTGTCTAGTCCTCTTATTGCACATTCAGCGGTTACTCTTTTCTTCTTTTCTGGTTTAGTTCCCGTGGAAACTGACTTCCATACACGCAGAACTGTGGATAGTTCTGATGTACTTAAGCTGTCTAATAGTTTACTTTCCATTGTTCAAATATTTTTAATTGTTCACGAAATTCTATGTTCTATAGAAACTTCTCGCACAGTATCTAAATACCACGAAATTTCCTAGCATAATCTTAATTTCCACGAAATTTCTTGTACAATCGAAATTTTCACACAATACACGACGTATAACCTCAAATTTCGCACATTCGAAACTTTTATACAACTCACAAAATTTCTTGTACGCCCCTGAAATTTCTCACACCGTGGAATTATTATACACTCAAATTTCTTAATAACGAATTTCTTCGAAATTTTTCCCACAGAAGTTTCTAGTTTAATTTCGAATTTTCTTGCAGAAAATATAGCAGAATTGTCTTTCCCGCACTGATTCACAATAAATAATTCTACTTCTGACACCAATGCTGACACGTGCTATTCTTTCGGTTCGATGTTATTGAAATGATAACACTTTTTATTTATGTGAATATAGTGTATAAAGTTTATTTATAATTATTTCTGCGTTACAATTAGCCTTAAAAATATTTGTCTTTCAATAATTTAATTATTACAATTATTTATCACAGTTTATAAAAATACACCACAATGGCTATCTTTAATAATGATCACAAATCGCCGTTGTAATCGCTTCCACAAAAATAATCACGTTTTCAATCTCTTATGATTCAATCACGTTCGAAGCTTAGACGTCAACTGTTTGATTAAGATTGATTTCAGGCTCGACCCTACAGCTGCTTTTATATCAAATTGGTGTATTTCGCGAACTTTCTTGAAAAGACTGGTCGTTTGGCTGTCTAAAACTAGATGGCATTTTCTCGAAAGCTCTACAAATTTTGAATATTTCCAAGAATTGTTTTTTTGTTCGTGTGGTGTTTTTGTGTTAGTTGTTTTACTTAGAATACTTGTATTGTGACAATGTTTTATTGTTATTGTTTGATGATTTTATGAATCACCAAGTATTCTAAGTAAAATATAGTGCAATATCATCTTCTGTCAGCATTTAAAGGTTTTTATCACCTGCTTTTTGAAGTGAAATACTTCTATGGGGGCGTTTAGCACGATTTGTCACGATTTTGTCTAACGAAACGTTACATTACATAATATCTCATTATATGGACGTCCTAGATGATTACAATGTTCAACAATATTGTGGAGGTTATGATTAGAATTATTTTCGTTGAAGACGAAATAGTTCTATCTATCACCGTATTAGCGCTGTAGTCGATACAAATTTTTGAAATTTTTTAAAACTTTTTATGTAGAGGTCGTACACGATTGAAATGTTCGGCAAAGTTGTAGAGGTTTTTATGGCGAGTAATTCCGTTGAAGACACAATAGTTCTATCTCCCACCACTTCGGCGCTATATTCAATAACAATTTTTGAACTTTGACGAAACGTTACATTACAAAATATCTTGTTATATCGACGTCCTAGATGATTACAATGCTCGGCAATATTGTGGAGATTATAATGGGTAATATTTCCGTCACAGACCAAATAGTTCTATCTGCCACCATATTGTCGCTGTGGTCGATAAAAATTTTTGAAATTTTTTGTGAACTTTTTATACAGAGGTCGTACACGATTGAAATGTTCGGCAAAGTTGTAGAGGTTTTTATGGCGAGTAATTCCGTTGAAGACACAATAGTTCTATCTCCCACCACTTCGGCGCTGTATTCAATAACAATTTTTGAACTTTGACGAAACGTTACATTACAAAATATCTTGTTATATGGACGTCCTAGACGATTACAATCTTCGGCATTATTATGGAGGTTATAATGAGTAATATTTCCGTCACAGACCAAATAGTTCTATCTCCCACCACTTCGGCGCTGTATTCAATAACAATTTAACGAAGCGTTACATTGCAAAATATCTTATTATATGGACGTCTTAGAAGAGTACAATGTTCGGCAATATTGTGGAGGTTATAATGAGTAATATTTCCGTCACAGACCAAATAGTTCTATCTGCCACCATATTGGCGCTGTAGTCGATATCAATTTTTGAAATTTTTTCTGAACTTTTTATATAGAGGTCGTACACGATTGAAATGTTCGACAAAGTTGTGGATGTTTTTATGAGGATTATTTCCGTCGAAGACACAATAGTTCTTTCTCCCACCACTTCGGCGCTGTATTCAATAACAATTTGGCGAAACGTTACATTACAAAATATCTTATTATATGGACGTCCTAGACGATTACAATCTTCGGCAATATTGTGGAAGTTATAATGAGGAATATTTCCGTGGAAGACCAACAAGTTCTATCTGCCACCGAATTGGCGCTGTGGTCGATACAAATTTTTTAACTTTTTATATGGAAAAAATCATGGAACGCTAACTTTGTAACGCAGCGTCTCATATCACATCAGTGTAAGCTGACTAACAATCGCGTCGTTTCCGTGCATAAGGCTAGCGCATTCGAATATTGCATAGCGGAAAGCGATCAGCGCATCATGCATACATTAACGGGCATTGCTTCTTACTACAGCTACAATGACCCCGGGTAAGAAACGTTTGCGAATCGACAATTCTGATCAATCACAACACGCTGACAATGCTTTCACGCGAACGCCTATGACTGGTGCATAACGGATGCGGGCATGTACGGCTAGGCAACTTGCTAAACAAACGGAACAAATGCAACTCGCTGCGAAACCAGAAAGAAAAGCTTCTATTTCACTTCTGCAGTGTGGTCAAAAGCACACTTCCTTTTTTTTTAAGAATAATGGGCTTGCTTGCAGATTTGGTATACATAAAAGTAAGTCTTATGGTAAACTCTGTTTGTGGTGTACACAAAGGATATAGATTCTAATATAAATTGAGGTTTGTGAAATGCAAACCATAAATTGGTTTATCATAACCGAAATGTTTATAAGCGATGGTGTTTTTGGTAATGCAATAAGAAACATTTTAACAGTTTGATTAACAATAAGATTCTATTCAAATTGTACATCTTTAAGTTCAATATTATGAAATCAAATTAAATCTAATTAGAATTTATATGCTTTACTAAAAACCCATTCAATACAATTACTAAACTTTCATCCATAAAAATAGTATCAAGAAACATCTTCCATTGGATTAAATTACACCTTTATACAATACATAATATTAAGGATATAAATCCTTTTAGATTGTATGACAAAAAAATGGTATTAAATGGTACAAGACTTAAAGAAGAAGTATTCTTTCTACCAAGAAATTTAATGGATACTCTTTGTTACGGTACTTTGTCTTCTTGGAGATTCCTTCACATTGATATTGTTAACTTAAACTTTGAAGAAGGTACCTAAAAAGTATATTTCCGTTTCTATAAGGCTATAAGGCTACCCTTGGTCATTTCTTGGATATTATAAGAGATACCACAACAATGAGGTACAATGAAGTAGTGGTCATAGGTTATTACGGTTTTCATGAATATCGTTTGTGTTCTTTCGTTTTATGGATTTTTTTTCTATATAAAATTTTTATTGGAAATCTATTTGGGATAATCGTAATATATGAAATGATGACCAATTTGTCATGTTTTTATGAAGCAATTATTAGTTAATAGGATGCTTCATAAATTGGAGTACAATAAGTGTTATACAAGATTAATAGTAATAAATTATGTATTTCAATTACTTCTTTCGTCATTTGGTTATTTTAGTCTGGTGTGGGATCACACTTCAAACTTTCAACATTTGTTGTCAGATGACACAAGGAATTTCATTGGAAAAACCCAAATGAAATAATTAAATATCATTCAAATTAAAACCGACCGAATGTTATTCTAATTTGTGAAGGTTTTAAAGATTCCTAAACATTTTGTGGTCCAGACACAATTTGTGTTCTAATATAACCGAAAACAAAACCCTCCAAAAAATACCTGTCCGCAGTTGACAGTAAAATTTCAAATATAAAACCCATGTTATTTAGATTGGCAGGTTTTTTTTTGAAAATTTTATCTAAGATTTTATGTACTAAAATCTGGATACAATTCCTTCTTTCGGGTAAATGATATCTATTTGATATTCAAGTTTAAATGAACTTCAAGTTCTGCAATATTCATGGTCAATAATAAAATCTCGCTTGTTTTGCTGGTTTTCATGTCCTACGGAAATGGGGATTTCATGTTCATGGGGAAGGCAGATAAATTCGAGGTATGCATATAAAGTAAAAGAGTATTTTGATTAAGGACATTCACGTGTAGAGAGCTGTAAAATGATATCTATTCGGTTTCGATGAAAATTTATATCCTTTGGCGTCAGGTCTTGATAGTTGTTTATATCGAAACCAAAAAACTAAAAAAAGAAAATTGTTGACCAGATTGCTTTTGATATTCTATGATTTTGTAATTTATTTTTCTTAGGAAACAAAATAAAGGGAAGTAATTTGATAGAAACGATCATTCACTTTGACATTCTAGAGGTTCAAATCTTTTTATCGCGAACTTCCTGATGTAACTTTGAAGTGTAAATAAATATCAGATTACTTGTTTCTTTGGGTATAAAAATAATTGAGTTATATTTAAATTTTTGGATTTTGTTTTAAAGAAATTTATTAAATTTAATTAAAAATTTCATATTTTATTCTAAAATTAAATTTATATACATTAATGTGCATTCTTGTTTTGTAATAATTAATTCGATGAGCAATAATTATAAATCCAGTTGCACTAATTGTAACTAATTGCTGGCTTTTGCCATTATTTCGGAAAACCGATGAAATGTAAATTTATGGGAATTGAACTGGAGAAATTCCGTTCTAAATTAAACCCATCTCCACTTTAGAATTAAAATGGATGGTTTTAAATGTTGTATAGTTACGTATATATGATTTGTTATTATCCATTTTGATGTACTTGAATCGAACTAAATTTAAAGAATTTTAAGATTGTGAAATAGAGATGGAAATTCGATAGGAATTAACTAAATCATTTTATAATAAAATTTGAATTAATTGCTTTTGAGTTGAAGTAATATTTTTGTTAGTTAATCCTTTGAGATGGAATAAATTGACCAACGGATATATGACCACGTTTTTATTAACTCGCTTCTTTGTTTGTTTGTCCAGTACAAATCTTGCAATCGATTTTTAACTAACTTCCCGACTAACTAGATATTTGAAACTTTTAGAATAGCTCAGAACACGATGACATTGCATTCTTTTAATACTTTTAGCCATCTTTAAGCAAAATTCAATTCATTTTCAGTAAATTTTGTTTTGTATGGAAAGTTAGTCCGGAAAAAGAAAATTTTTAAAAAGTATTTATTAAAACGTAGAATTGTCAAGTTTATATGATTCAACAGAAATTTTAAAAACATGGTATATAAAAAGTTCTCCTTATTTTGAAATTATTTTATTATTACTATATCAAAACCTCGATTTTCATCGTTTCGATTTTCGTTCTTTTCGAAGTTCAGAAATTTTCATAAATTTTCGTGGTTTCAATTAAATTCATTTAAAAAACAACAGTTGATGATCACTTAACAAGGCTTGGGTAAGTTAAAATGCTTGATCATTTAACGTAACGTATCAGCACCTAATGGAAGAATTGTCTCTAGTATATCGACAATCGACTCCAGTGTAAACTGTCAGCAACTAACCAAATTAAAGGATTTCTTACAGATGTGATTCATCATGACATCATGAAGGCCTCATACTTCCTTGGTCACTCGGCAAAAGGACCTGGAACTTGGCTGGAATATTCTGCCAGACCCACCATATAGCCCTGATACTGCAGCGTTAGTATAATATCTGTTTCACACTTTGCAAAACTCTTTGGCTCGGATAACTTTTACGTCTGACGAGAGTTTGAAAGTGTGCCTGTAAGAATATTTTGATGACAAAGACTAGAAATTTTAAGAAGCGAGCATCATGAAATTGCCTGAAAGATGGGCACACATTCTTGAACGAAATGGCCAATATATCAGAGAACAAAGTGTTTCCATGGTCTACCTAATACAAAACTAAGAAAAGAAAGTCCTACTAAAACAAAATTTTATCTATATTTGTTCTGATAATTATTTCTATTAAACGAAAATTATAAAATTCTAGTTAAATTGAAAATTGTTATTATTTGTTTAGAATTTATTAAACAGAGTATCTTATATGTATAAATAAGAAAGATCTTTTTGACATAGATCGTTAATCTTTTCATTCTAATGTCTTAGCAAATATATTCAAAAGTTCTACCCTGAAATGAACAGCAAGCAAAATAATATTAGTTTAGTAGAAAAAGTTAATGGAGTTTATTTTTGTCTTAGATATTCTTAACACAGGATATTACAAAATCCCCATGAAAAGGCTGAGAAAACTTTCATGTGTGATATATGTATGTGTGCTTATGACATGTTGAGAGAATTATTATCAACAGGAACAGAGTCGAGAAGAAAATTATCTTTTCCTTTTTGTTTCTAATTTGTGGAAATAAAAGGACTAATATTATTGTAATCGTTAGAAGGCAAATGAAGAATTTATTCTTGTATTAATAATCCACAAATCGAATAATTTTAAGGATTTATAAATATAGCAACGAATTTGTTCTTCTAGAAACGAAATTCTTTAACAAGAAAATCATAAAATACTTTCCTTAATTTCCATATAATTTAGCGTAAGTAAAAGATAATTTGTAAAATGTAAATTATTACATGAGGCATTGTAAATCAAGTTGAAAATCCACAGAAAGAGAAACTTTAAAGTATTACTGTCAACTATTATAATTAGCTAAAAAGTTCTGTTCCTTGTTTCTTATCATAAGAAGAGAGTTTCTCATAAACAAAAGCATGATTCTAGTAGTCATAATCCGAAAAGTATAGAAACTTTGTCTTATATGATGCACATTTAAGAAACTTCTTCTCATTACAAGTATTTACTAGATATCTTGATATATACTCAACCAAAGGGTTTTTCAATAAGAACATTTTTTCTTCAATAGGATTATATTTGCTTATGATGACAGTTTTCTTATTCAGTTTGTTGGCATAATTGCAGTAGAAGATCTACACTTTATTATCATGAATTTAATTTCGCTAAAAATTATTCAAATACATTATAAAAATGGGCAATCCTTGACAACCACATTTCGTAAATTCGTGAATATTTTCAGTCGTTATTATCATCCATCACAGAGGCTGCAATTAAGAATTTAATGGAATTTGGTATCAAGAAACACATCAAAACCAAATTTAATAGATTGTCTAATTTCGCTTAAGGGTAATGTCAATTGGTCAAGAAGATCATGTGACTTAATACCGTTTATAAGGTTTATAAGAATAATTCAAGAACAATTGTAGAACTCAATTAGATAGAGCCAAAAATATACAGAAATCTGATCGAAAATTGTATCAAAAGAATCGATGTCTGCAAACGTAGTCATGGTGGATATTTATCAGACATTGTTTTCCATTCATAAATTGTAGAGTCTCTACCATATATATCAATAAAGAAGTTCTTATTGAAAAACCCTAAATATACAACAAACTTTATAGTAGTAACAATTTGAAATAGTTAACGTTAATATGAATTACACAGTAAAGTGTAAATTGGATCGTTGAAAACTTTTCTATCATAACGTATAAATTTTGTAAAGTGTTTATTTTTCTTGTCTTTAAGAAGATGCAGCTTTTATTTAGTAAAATAAACTTCGAGAATAATGTACTTAGAAATATTTTTAAATTAATTTTGTTTTTATTTAGTATGGATAATCATCATAAGTATTTGAAATGACGTAGTTTCGGTGTAGACAGTGTTGTGAATTGATCCACTTCTTAAGGACAAGCAATTGAAAATATTAGGTAGTTATTCAGTTAATACCACTAATTTAATGTCTTGATCAGAATTAGTGAAAATTGGAATTCAATATTTTTGGTATGGATAATTTATTAATCGATTTACGCCAGTGAGTTTAAACTAATATCCTTTCTAGAATAGGAAAATTCATTAGAACGTTGCGATAGGACTTTTAGAGATAAAAAAATCATGGTACCTTTTAATAGTTATTTTCCTTTGAGTAATTCATAAGTATAACATAGTATTTTGATTTAAATGTTATCTCAAAATATTTAAATATTTCTCTGAAGTTCCACCAAAAGAACTCAACCCGGATTTATTTACAAAATTATATTTCTGCTCCTTTTTACTTTGATTTATATTTAAACTCTTTCAATTAAATTAGTACGAATTTATCAAGGATCACGAAAAATGCTTCAAAATTGAGTATCATAATTTATAAATACAAAATCCAAATGAAAAATAATAAAACGACATTTTCAGATGATAAATTGAATATTATATGAAATATTTAAGATGATTTGATCCTTGTATATAATATATTAGGGCAAAACTCTTTACTATAGAAATCTCCCGCATTTGTGGAATAAAAAAAAAGTGACATCGTATTAGCATAATTGACGACATGGATTTTATAGTATGTAAACCGAAAAAATACCTTCCTTTCGAGACGATATATATAAAAAGGTATATCTTTTGAAATTTATCAGATTTCCGATCTTGATGTTGTGAATTTATTGACTGGAATACTTTCTATATAGTCGGATTTGTTGACTTTCTAGAAATCTTCTTCTTACGATCTTTGTGATATACTCTTTTAAATATGATGAAGTTTTTTAAAGTCTTCTTCTCTACATCAGGTATCTATTGGGTGAATGATAAATTTTAAGGATCTCTTGAATTCTCTATCGTTCATGTTTATTTATTTTATGTCTTAAATCATTTGTTTCGCAAGGAAGAATTGAATATATGTGAAATTTTCTATGCTTACACATCTCATAAAACAATGATAGAGGACAACACAATTTTGTTCCTGAGATTTGGCCTTTGAACTTGTTGAACCATTTTCAACATCCTATTTATGTAATATTATATTATTTTTATTATACAAGTATGTATTCATGTTTCATTTTGTTTTATAATTTTCTAGTATGTTTTTTTGGTTTTAAATTACGCGAAAAAATCCAAAAACAGCATCGAAACAGATTTAAACTTAAGCTGAGTCTATGTATATAGTGTTATTGTCGTTATTTACAATGTAAAAGCTTTAAATATATTTTTCTTTTTACACATGTATCCTCTTTTTTTCTATATATAATCCTGGTTGCCCTGGAAATGTCCTATATGTTGTTTTCAATTCTGAAGAGACATTAAATTTAATTCTGTTATAGAACGTTTTTTTCCGTATTTAATATTATGTGATTTATTTATGTTTTTCTTGTGTATAAGGATATTTTTTTTTTTAAGGAACCGCATGTTGAAAAAATGTAATAGAATTTATTTACTTTTTATACTTTGATGATAAGAAAACAGAACATAATAAAATTGGAAAAACATTATTCAATTTCTTAAGAAATCGAGGAGAAATCGCAAGTAGAAGTACAAGTACAAGTACAATACACGAACAATACCTTTCGTTTTATAATTAAAAACACCTAGATTTATTCTTTGTAGGTTAAAGCTTAAGTTATAGGATGATCGTTAGAATGAAAAGAATTGTGGAATAACTGAAAACTGGCTGTTTTTTCTGATTTTGCCTGAAATACGGTTATGTCAGTGAAATTTAGTACTAATTCTCAACTTTGAGCTGAAAAATAAACGAAAAAGTTCAATGAAGTAACATTCATTGGAATGAATGGAAATTGAAACACTGAAACAGCTGATCAAGAAAAATATTTTTCGTCATTGAAATTATAAAAATTTATTTATAAAACTATTTCCCCATAATGCTTTTGTAAAATTATATCGTCCTATAACTACTCCCTTAGAAAGGAAATTATTGTAAATAATGTAAAAATCAGTAAACATTTTTTATATAACCTTTTCGACTAGAATTATTATTCAAGAAAAGAAAGTTTGCAGCTCAAATAAAAGAACACCCAGTCTTGTTTTTATAGGTATATTTTCACTTAAAAAGTCACTTTTTTGGGATCATAAATTTGAAAATTTTGCTTTTTTAACTTTTATTTTTCCTTCTCGCATAAGATGGAGCTAGTCATGATATCAATTTGCAAACATAATAGACTTCCTAACTCATAAAGAATATCCTCTATGTAAAAAATTTAAAAATTTCCCTATTTTTTTTCTTTAACAAATTGATTGAAATTTATGCCACTTTTGCTTTTACAGAATCCTATAACATAAAAACTTTTCTGTAGACTTTTTTTGCTCGAAGAAGAATCATTTACATATGCCAACAAAATCATAAATTCTTATGGAATATTGCCAAATATTAATAAAAGGAAAACTTTTTAAGAATTTTACAATCAAACAGAATTAATTCTTTTAAGGAAAGGAAATCATATATTTTATGGTGAAAAAAAAGAAGGAATTTTTGCATTAATTTTAGATAAATAATTTTGAGTATATGAATTTTTTTAGTTGCTAAGAATGAAGATTTTCTTTTGTCGGAAGTACACACTATGTCTCTATGGTTTCTTTACAAAATCTATAATAATGTAAAGAAATATTGTTGACGCACGAAATAAGTTTTAATTAACTCTTTTCGATAAGATTCTATTTCAGTAAGATCCTTTTCAATGATTCCTTCTAGTCCGAAGAAAACCCCACACGGGTATATAAAGTCCAAATCATTAAAAGTTTTCTAATTGTATAATATTTTTGTCTTTTAAAACTTAAAATTATTTTCCCCAAAAAAAAAGTGACCTATAAATTTGTTATAGACAAGAAATAATTACTTTTCAACATTTGTATTTGATATACAAAATGTCCTGTTATTACTTTTCTTTCGTTGGTTGATTTAATATTGATTGCTTTAATTATATTTCAATTATGATTAAGTTCAGTTATTATAAAGTGTTTGTACAAAAAAATCGGAAAACAGACAAACAAACAGACATTTAGTTTGCAAGATATGTGACAAGCGAGTGAAATGAGAATTTGGGGGTGTTTGGTGTTTCCATCTGGTGTGTTTGAGTGTATAAAGACGGTATAAAAAGTTTTTCCTAAATAGGAAACTGGACTGAAACTTGGCGGAAACTGGGGAGTTCCTCCTATTTGACTCTGTCAGAAAAAAGAATTTCATAGTCATAAATAAAATAAGTCCAACAAAAAATCATTAAATATATAAAAATTTTATTTTAATATTCCAAAAGCATTTTTTTTATCTTAATCCAAAAATTTCTTGAAAATTTTAATATCTTCAAAATAGCGTCACTAAATCTGAAATTATTCCATCATAAATAAATTTTAATAGTTTTTAGTGTTATTCGCGAGAAAATTTACTCTAAAAATGAGGTCATTTCATTATCATGCGATATACATGAACGCGAATATAATTCCCCCAAATAACTATGTAGTTTTCAAGATAGTTTCATTTAATTCGCGGACACCAGTTACATTTTATGGCGGGTGGAAAACCATATAAATCTTTATGATAATAGAACGGTCATAATAATTTAATCTAATAGACACCAATTTCTATACATTTCAGTGTATTAAAAATAATTTCTTACGAATTCTTAAGAAGTGAAGTCAAGGATTTTCTTATTCATAAAAATTAAGTGTTTTTCATGAAATATAGAAATGATATAGGACCATATAACAAGCGTTTGGAAAGAAAAAAATGAATGGAATATTATAAATAATATGTCAGCCAGGAAATTTAAATACGATTCTTTAAACTGATTTAAATGAAAGTGGAAAATCGAGAAAAATACCTATTATGAAATCGAGTAAATGTAATTCAATAAAGATTCTCTGTTTTGTAGACACAGTAATATCGATTTTTTACAGAAAGAATGATTTTAAGTGTATTTCTTGGCATCAAGTCAACACAATATTGTCAATGTTTTCATGTTCACTATAATTACAATACCGTTCCTAATTCCTTGTCCAATTCTCGCAGCAATATAGGAAGGAACTGTGACACTACCAATGGATACTGAAATTTCAAGTTATTTCTTTAAATCTCACATAAATTTAATTCATATTAAGTATTTTTTAAAAATTTTTAATTAGAACAAAATGTCCTTCTTGCAATTTTCTCATTTTCCCGGACACAGAGTCGATTAAACTCCTTATCTAAAGTGTTAATTAGAGAAAATTAAAATATTTTATGTTCATCTTTTTAGGCTTTAATTGTCTTAAAATCGGGGGAAAAATTTCTTACCCATATTATCGTTTTCTTTATATTTCCATGAACATTCTTCTATTCTTCATCCACGAAAGAAAAACAATTTCCATTTTTGAGCTAATAAAAGTTTCATTGCGACGCCGTGTAAATTTATTATCATGGAACAATGAAAATTAAGTTTAATGGATTCCAAATAAGTTTCTAAAGTAAGAAAGGGAATTTTTTCTTTTTGTTATTTTCATAAAACTTTATAATTATAAAACTGGTAGTTTTTATTAAATGATTTGTTTGATATTCAACAAGTTTTTTTTTTGTATAAAATATTGGCTTTGTTATAAATTTTCCGAGGAAATAATTTTTCGAAATTTTTTGGTCATGTTTTATAAAATTTTAAATTTCACATACATTTTCTTATAAAATAGAAGTGCATAATTTTCTATAAAAGAAAAATAAAAGTTAAACTTGATTTGAAGTAGAGTTTTCCGATGTTCTTCCTTCCGTTTAAGCAGAAAATGTAAATATGAGAAGTTTTCTGAGACTATAGTAATTAGCGAAGTTTTATTGGTTAATAATGAAAAGTAATTTTTGAGATAAAGTAATAGAATGAATAATAAATTACTTAAAAATTTGTAAAAATTCGGAAAACATGTTCCCAAATAGATTTTGCAAAGCAGGATAAATTTCTTTTCAAATATAAGTATAGTAAAATATCATATGAGATCCAAACTTCGAAATGCAATACCATACTTTTGGAATATAGTAGTTAACATCTTATAATCGATTCCGATTGGAACAGGAATAAGGTGAACACCCTAATATGGGATATTATCGGGTTATTATCTCTTAAGAAACCATGGTAAAAGATTAGATTTGGTACAAAGCGATCTATGTCGATACTGTGCATACATAGGTGCGGCTGAAAAAAGCACCACTTCCTGCTGTGTAGCTGCTTTTTTGCCAACTAAGTCGGTCGATATGAGTTGTTTAATTAAAGGAAGATGAAATACTTCGAAGAGGAATAGAATACTTTTCTGTTTTCTATGAGGTAATTCTAGGTCTTGTAGGGATCACAATGGTCTCATAAGGTGTCTAGTCCTGTAGGCAAGTACACGTACTCTACTTAACCTAACCTAGCTTCTTAAGGCAACTTACCTACTACATATGGGCTTCATTATACTTTCATTGTAAAAGTAAATTTACTGGTTTGAAATGTTCAAAGAGAAGTGATTTTCTAACGTTCTACTTTTTACGATTTTCAAGCTTTTTGAAAAGGAAAAGTTTAGTTGAATTTTTATACTGATTTCTTTTATCATATATATAAAAGAAGTGTCAAGATTATTGGCAGAAAATCTTTTCGGAAAATCTTGTATTCTTTCAAGAAAACTCTATTGTAAAACGATTTTTTTTTGGATGAAATTTAAACATTTTTCTGTTAAAAAGTCTTTTCCGAAAGAGCAAAATAGTAATTCTATCAAAAGAACTTTGTTTAACAACATAAGATTCTTTTGAATCTATTTTATCAACCCTTTTTTCCAACTTTATATGAACGTTCATAGTTCTTAACGTTTTTTTTCTTTTATCGATAAATTTTCCTATAGTCATTCATATTGAAATGAAAATATCCATTGAGATAAATTTCATACATTTTTGTGATATTTTTATCTACTTATATCATAGTAGTGATGTCCTTCGACACAAGTCAATTTTTGTTTTGGTATCTATCCTTAAAGAATCATGTAAAATGTCTTTTAACAGACCGAAACTAGTCGATTTAATACTTTACTGTGTCCTTTTTTTTGGTGTCCAACATTTTTTTTTAACTTTCCCGACAAAACGAATGCTTTTAGGTAAAGTATTACATTCGTACGAAAATCTAAAATATGTGCAAAATTTATTTCTTAAAAAATTTAGTTCTATCTCCATCCATCTGCTTCTTTAAATCGGTTATAAAATCTGAACGGCTAGTTCAATTTTCATGAAACTTTCACAGTGGGTTATAATATCAGATGATATTGGTCTTTGGGCGAAATTGCAATACCAGTTGGTAACATTTTACGTATTTCAACTTATCTAGAGTCGGTTTTCGTCAGAATTTCAGTATAGCAACACTTTTTTTTGTACGATTTGTGGTAGGTAAAATACTAGATCGAATAAGACGAAATTCACCCACCTAAATATTCGGACTTAAAGCAGACTTTGTAAAGTTTTAAAACGAATTTTAAGGAAGACACGGGACGGAAACAAGATGAGAAAGGCAGAATGGATTGGAAGCGAAACAGGGCGTGAGCAGGACCAGTGAGTTTTGAAAGGAGATCCCAATGGGATATTTAATCACATTTTGGAGAAAGTTCTATAGCGCCCAGCTGAAATAGAGTAAAGGGTAAATTCTTTTCTATAAGAAAACGAAATCTGCAATGTTTGATTTTTGTAAATTGTGGTTGTTCACTATTTCAAAGTGAAACAAAATCTTTGTGTAGACGTCATTATTCTTTCTATAGGAAAAATCGGATACAGGATATTCTATAAAAATCATAGTTTCAAAGATTGCTTCTTTTTAAAGTTTCAATCATTTGGGAAGGACCTAATAAAAAGTTTAAATGGCATTCATTTTTCTCATAAAATAAAAGTTGATTTACGAAAAATCTAGGTCTTCAATTTATTGTTAATTAATAACAATTTATTTATGAACGTCCTTGCTAGTGGTGACCTAATATTATTATAAAACTAACCAAATGTAGTTTTCTTATTTTCGTGTTAGTCTATTTGTAGTAATTGTTTTATCACCTCAACTAACATAATTAAAATTTATTAATTTACTATTAACATATTAACATATTAAACATGTTATTAAAGAAGGAAATGTAGTATTTACATATGTTTGTAAAGGACGAGTCACCCTTTTTTCGGCTCTTAATACTTCTTTATGGAATTTAAAAGCAATTTAAATATATGCTTAAGGGATTACTATGCACGAAACTAAATTACTAATTTTATAATTTATTTATTATAATATTCATTGGAAGACGTTTGAATTTGACTAAAATTAGTCTAATTTCTTTGAATAATTTTCCATTGAAAAATTAAATTTTAAATACCATTAATATAGTTTATGATATTTCCAAGAATTTGGCCATAATTTGGACTTTTTATAAACTCATTCGAATCTTTCAAAAAATTTCAAAAATTTTTTGTATCTTTTGTAAAGAAAATACATTTCTGTTTAACCACCTACAAAATCTATTGCAAAATAACCACCCGCTGATTTTTATATTTTCATATTAAATTTTCCTGATCCAAAAGTTTGTTTTTTTTCTCAAAATGTCGTGTTTTTTTATGGTGGATTTGATCTTATTTCCTTTTCATGGGAAATTTTGCGAGTGATGGAATGAAAATTTTCTAAATTGACAAATGTTTCAATATACAAGTATTCATAATATAGTAAAAGCCGACATCTCATCTGTTGTTGGCCGAATTTAAAAAGAATTTTTTTTATTTATATGTTACAAAAACCACACAAGAAAATTTTCTTGGAAAATGCTAACATCAAAGGAATAAGAATGGAAATATGAAAAACAGTTCTAAAAAAAAAAAATCAATGAAAAATTCACGGGAATAATTTGAATACAAGAATTCGGGGAAAATCAATTATCACATCTAAGTTCAAACACCGGAAAAATCTCTTTCATTTTTCCCTTAAAAAATTTCATATTTTTTGGGGGTGCGCTATGTATTCCTGTGTTTCTATTTTATTGGTTTATTATTATTTAAAAAAAAACGTCTTTTATTACCTGTTTATTTATCGAAGTGATAATAATTTGTTTTTAACGCATTTAACTTTTTTTGGGAGAAATCCTGTGTGGGTCCTTCAATTTTATTTTTCTATTTTTAAAGAAAATATCTTCCATAAATAATTCGTGCTGTTTCCAAGAAGTTCTATATTTAGGCGTTATACAAAGTTTATAAACTTCTTCAATGAAAGTTCAAATATAAAAACGCATAAAAGTTATTTGCGTCCAAAATTTATAATAATATTAAAATATGGAGATCGAATTTAGAAAACCTAAGTTTCTCCTTGGAAACAAACTTCGATATTGGATCAGTTTAAATTATGAGCACGACGATTAAATATCATAAAGGGGCGTGGAGTGTGTGTGTGTAGGATAATCTAGATTTCTGGAAGAATTAGCCTTATGTGGGATTTTTTATTTTGAATGTGGGATAGTATAACATATATGCCAACAGTATATCCCATCAGGTTCTGTCATATTTTTTAAAAATACATCCCCAGGGTTAAATAGGGATAGATTCTTTCTATGTACACAACATTTATATTCCAAGTAGAAGTTCAAGTACAGTACGGACAATGTAGGTAGAAAAAAAAATCTTATTATGAAAAGATTGCGCTTCTGAGAAGTGTTTATAGCAGCTGTTTGTTACAGATTCAAGAAATTTGGGTTAAGAAAATTTTGTTTCTGGATCGAAAATATTAAAGATCATGTTTTCGAGGCCTTGTAAAAGAAAGGAAAACCAAAATTCGTATTTTTTTTCTATAACATTTTTATTAAAAATTAATGAGTATTCGTGTGAATATAAAAAATTTAGATTTCAAGAAAAAATTCAAGGATTCAAGTTTAATATTTAATGTAACGTTTTTTCGATAAAATAATGTGTTCTCAAAAACAAGGATATTAAAGTTTAATTCAATCTTTTCCAGGATTTCTTTTTTCCATAGAAAAATTATATCTCAGAATTTCCAAACAGAAATTGTTTCATACAATTTTTCATTAAAAAAGTTGAAATTAATAAAAATAACATTTTTAAAAGTTAACAAAACTTTGAATTTAACTTTTATAGTATTTAAAATTTATGATAAAAGTTGTAATGTCTTTAAGCGAATATAAAAACACAAAAATATTTATCATATTCAGAGCCATTCTAGGAGTTTAAAATGCTTTCTTTCTTCGTCCTCATAAATATCCGAAACACAGTGTTATTGCTATTGTTCTTAAGAATTGCTTTCCTACAGTAGAAGCTTTTACTCATTTGCATTCATGCTGGAACACTTTAAATAGTTGCTGGTTTATAGAATAAACAATGGGAAACCATGATAACACATATTTTGTATTCATTTATTTTGCGGGGGAGATCAAAATATTATTACAAAATAATTTGTTATTAAATTTAAAAATGGGTTCCGATTTCCCTTTGGATATATCCTGTTTTAATTCGTACCAGTTTATTGGAATTAATTCCTACTCTTTTCATTACAGGACATTATTTATTTCAAGAATTTATGTCCTTATTAATTAATTCAGTTTTATACAAAAACTGAGAATCAATTAATATCACGCTGTTAATTTAACAGTTTGACTCGTCGTTATTATTGCACTGAATTCAAAATATCGGGAACCTAAAATAACAACGACGAAAAGCAATTTCCCAACTGTCAGTTCCAGTTATACAATCTTTTTGTTGTATTTTCTTCATATACTAATGGTGACATGGGTTTTGTTGGGCGTTTTATTGGTTTGATTATTATGTTAAATTCATTAAGAAAAGGTATTATATTATGTACCCGGCATGAAACATAAGATTTTCATTCCAATTTTATCTTCAAAAATACGTTTTTCATGAACAGGTAAATGATGTTCGCTATTTCATTGATTTTTATTGATCTGATTAAAATAAGAACAAACAAATTCTATTTAAAAGACATTAGTGTCGTTATGAAAAACTTGAAAAAAGCTTAAATAATTTTATGATTTTTCATTGCTATTCATAAATTTAAATGCATTTTGAAGTAATAAACCATGCTGGATTAAAATTAAATGCATTCTATCAAGAATCGGGTAGGAAAACATTTGAACCAAAGAAATAACTGAGGTGTGGAATGAATTTAAAACATATTTACAATGAAATTCAAATGCTTGTTCATCAGATTTGCATAATTTAAATCGTGGAACAAAATGCACTATGCTAAACATGAATAGAATTCGAACTATACATAATATAATTGAAGTGTACAAGCGATAGTCTATAGCCACAAAACAGGAGAACGCACATGAAAATTGGGTTGTTAGAATCATCATCATCATCAACTAGAAAACAGAACAACTTAATTATAATTGACTTTCATAATTTTCTAACCAATTTTCAAATGAAGCAGAAAGGGAAAATACATAAATCTTTCAGATTCATCAGTTTGTCGCCTAATCTTTGGAAATAAATGTTAGTTGTTTACCACACAATTAGAAATTGATCCTTTTTACATGTAAACACAGAAACTAATTTAATTTATCACAAACTCAAATTAGAAATGTTTAATAGGACACAGTATGCTCTTTTATAGTATTCAGTCATATTTAGTCATAATCTTATGATTCATTTAATAAATATTGATAAAACAGCAAGTAAGAACCCTAAACAAACGTAAGAATTTCAGTTCGTATTTCATATAAATTTGGCATTTGATGTTGTACAACAACATCCTTCTTAATAAACCCGTCTGGCGCCATATGAACTTTATTATCCCCAGGACATTGATGGTGGATGAAATGCATGTATGGGAAATTCTTGATGAAACGTATTCGACTTGGAGACGAATATTTCTCCAAAAAAATTGTATACCACTAGGAGGAGTCCATAGTAATCAGGACTTTTTGAATCTAGCGCCGCTAGTGGCGCCATCTATATGCCGACTGGTGCGTTAGAATCTGCTATCCTTTATCGACTTCCTGTGAGAATTTCATGACATTTCATCTATTGAAAGTGAAGTTATTGCGTTTTAACTGCAGTATGTTTGTGTCATCGGTGCGAAAATGAGCTTCGACGACCAAAAATTGCTCAGAATTCAACATTCGAAGGACATCATTAAAGAGGTCAAAAAGGACAAAAACTTCCTTTATAACATTGTGACTGGTGACGAAACGTGGTGTTTTCAATATGATCCCGAAACGAAACGCCAGAGTGTTGAATGGAAGGCGCCGGACGAGCCGAAACCCAAAAAATCGCGCCTGGAGAAGTCAAAAGTGAAGACAATGCTGATTTGTTTTTATGATTCCAAGGGTATCGTCCACAAAGAATTTGTTCCACCCGGTCAAAACGTTAATGCGGTATTCTACCTAGGAGTTTTGAAGCGTTTGGTGCGCCGTATTCAACGTGTTCGGCCCGAATATCGTGAAGATGGAAGAAGGCGTTTGTTGCACGATAATGCGCCGTCTCATCGATTGGTGCTTGTGACCGATTATCTCACCAAAAATCACATTTTAACCATCAACCACTCCCCGTATTCACCGGATATGGCACCGTGCGACTTCTACCTTTTCGGAAAAATGCATTTGCCGATGAAAGGAAAGCTTTATGCAGACGTAGAGGCCATTCAAAAGGCTTGCACCGGCATACTGGCGGCCATACAGGCCAACGAGCTAAAACACTCGTTCGACATGCTTTTGGACCGTGCAAAAAGCTGTATTGAAGCAGAAGGAGACTATTTTGAATAAAATCAATTGATTTTGCCGAAAAAACCATTCGTTCTGTTTTTTTTTTAAAAGTCCTGATTACTTTGGACGCCTCCTTCTATCATTTTTAGAATAGTGAAAAAAGTTGAAAAGATTATTTAAAAAGTATTGCTTTTGGAGGAATATGATTTTGTATCTGGTTTGATTTTAAATCTTTTATAGTAATTTAATTTTCAACGTTCAAAAGCGTTTCATATCAATCTAATAACATTATTTTAAATTTAATTTTTCTCAATCAAAAATGTCATTTTTCATGAAAATTTAAATGAATTCACATGCAAAGAAAATTAACTTATAGAAAATCAGCAATTCTTGGAACTAAGTTTTATCCCATATGGAATATTGATCGTTTAACCTCATCCTTTAAAAAAGTGACGAACTTAATTGCTTGTGCATATAAATTTATGTCGGTATAAAAGAGCATATATGTACGTTTTTCATGTTTTTCATAAGAAGTCTAGAGTTAACTTCAAAATATCAAAATTAACACATTCAACCAGTGTTGAAAGCGCCATATTTACGTAGGACGAAAATATATTAAAAGGATGTATATATAGAAAATGTGTGTGCGGTAATGTCAAATAGGATACATTCTAAACCTAATTGCATTTAAAGCGGAGAAATATTAAAAGCTCGTTTGACAGTAACGCTTGAGAAGATTTCAATTTTTGTGTATTTAAAAACTCTTTCAACTTTTGTTGGTGCCCAACTTTGCTTTTAATAGTTTTACAAAGTATGAAATATGTTTTTAAATTTTTCATATTAAATATTGTTGGTTCACTGATCTATGAAATATGGTCGTTTACTTTAGTTGCTATGGAGTGTAGTTTAGTTGAGTTCTGTTCTTAAAAATGCATGTTACGTATGAGCTATTCTTCGTCTCTTGTTATTTAAGGTACATAATTTTCCATTGTTTTCAAATATTCCTTATTTAAAATTCACTTTTACTTCACGAAAATTGTGTTAACAAAACATCTAAAATTTCATTTAAAACCTAGAATGAGTTGTATTTTGAAGTCAAAGAAACTAATTCTTATCTCAATTTCAAAGAAACACCTCTTCTAGAACATAAAGTTGGAAATTTTCTTTCATAAATCGGTTTTAATGGTATGACATTTTCTTTTTTTTGATAATTCATTGGCACGTGCCATTTTGTCATACCGTAAGGATGGATAATGACTATTAAAGAAATAGAAATCTCTTTGGAAAAATATCCCTCAGGATCATTTTCTTTAGATTATTAGAATTTCATGTTTCCAAACTGAAATTGAGAAGAACAAAAAATAATTCTAGCTTTGATTAGATTAGGATTTTTGTTAATGAGAACACGTGTATAATAACTTTCATTTTGAAACTTAAGATTATGTTCTTTTCTATGGCCAAAGTATATTAAATTCTAATCTACTTGAATTGGTGCTAAATTTGGGAGACAAATGAATAAATGCATCGTGACATTTTTAAGATAAATAGAAAGAAAATACCCCTGACAAATGGGTAATGGGTAGAATGAACTGAATTTGGTAACCCAGTTGAGCAAAGACGTGTATTATAAAAAAATGCTATATACAAAATGGGATCCATATCAGTTCAAGTTTCATAACCATTGACCGCATTGAACAAATTTTCGGTGAAAACATTCAATTCTTAACGTGCTAAGTAAAAGCCCATAAATTCTTATTCGCATAATCAGTTTCGGATTGCATTTGGATAATATAATGAAGTAATGGAAATGTCAGTTCGCACCCTTCAATTATATAAGGTAAAAACATTGAAATTCCCTCTCTATAACGCGACCATTTTTCAACCCTCCTTTAACGAATAAGAAATTTCATTCGAATCATCAAACTAACAATTTATATGGTGACACAGACATTTATTTTCGATAATTTTCAAACATCTCAAATTCTCAATTGTGCGGACCTGGAAAAAAAAATGAAATTGTGACTAAATAGACTAGGATTTCATAAGAATGGGGTTGAATAACGTCAATCGAAGAAATGATTCACTGCACTCCCATTCATAATGGGAATTGAATCCCAGTGATGCAATTTGAAGATAACATTTATTTTTTGTATGATGATAGTAAAAGGATTTTTTCATCCCTCCTTAAATAAATCGATTTATGGTATAGTGGCAATGCGCTAATAGTGCCTGCAACCGCATATTGAGAGATTCATATGTATGACTAAAAATAAGGATTTGCACTCTTAATTTTATATTTTTATTTTTTCATAACGGAAAAGAAAATATTTTTATATTGAAATATTTCAATGTTTGTTTGTATTGCAACTTGTTTCGATCGCAAAGCTAAAATAAATGTCCTATAATGGTTCAGTTAAAGTCGGTTGTAGAAAATTTCTATCACTCTATTTATGAAGATAATCAAGTTAAAGACCTGTAAATTACAAAATTGTCTTTTTGTTATAATATGAAGTTTCTCGTGTCCCAACAATTAAATAGGTTTTGAGAACTTCACCACGTTATACCTTAAATTATTTACGATGATAATAATCACCAGACATATGAGTACGACCATGTAATGTTAAAATTCCACTTACAAAATCACAATCATACATACGTCAACGGGTATCGATACACCTTTTAGCACCAAAATTTTGTCCAGGTTTTTCATTACACGGTTAGAAATATGGAAATATTTTTTAAACCTTAATTTGGCTTAGTGAAATTTTAAACTATTTCCGAGAATAATAAAGTTGCTTAACCGTTATTAAATTCCTGCAATATAATATAGCAGTAAGAGTGCTAGTAAAATTTTAAATTGTCTTAAGATTTCCGTTTTGACGAAAGAACTTAATTCTGTATGATTAAATGTCTATTTAACTAATACCAGTCGCACATGGTTTATTTTATAGCATTTTAAAAAAGCTTAATTTAAATCTTCAAAAGTTGGTAAAACTGTTTCATAAATTAGTTTAAAAATGAAACTCTTCTTGGTTTTAATTAAACTAAACTAAACTTTTTTTGCTGGCTCTATATATAATAAGATTGTTATTTAAAAGTAAATCCAAAATTTCTAATCGTGTAGGATTTATTGGAACAAATTTACGTACTAGTTACAGCATATATGTATTTTGATAGATTTTTAATTTTTTTTTGTATTGTAAATATGAATTTTCCAAATTGATTAAGAACTGTCTGGTTTGGATTTTTCAATTTTCCTTTCTTCCTTCTCAACAGTATTTAAATGAGAACACGAAAATGATATAATAACTACGATAATATAGGCTTTTAACTTTGTATATGACTGAATTCGAAAATTTACGACCTTATGTGTTTTAATGAAGGAAATTCTTGGCATGTTCATGTTAAATATTACTCGGAATGGAAATTTATGAATGTTTATAACTTAATTTTTTGATACTGTATTTTTGAGGATTCATTAAAGACCTTATGCGAAATATACAAATATATATGTGACCACACCAAAATTTGATCTGATAAAACCATATCAAATGGAAATTTATTTATGAGCTAGATAACAATTTATCCTTCATTCTAGTCGATGTATACAAAGGGCAACAGAGGATATGCTTTCAACAACAAATTGTTATCTCGTAAGTTCTTAAGATAGATATTTGAAACTGAACAGTTTAGTGTCCTCATTTATTATTGTTTCGAGTTTTTTTTTCCTGGTCGAACAGAAGATGAACAGTGTTTATCTTGTCTTCTAGAATGTGATATATGTCTTTTAATATAAATTTTATATCGTACAATCTTTACTGTACAAGGTTTTGGTCTTATTACAATTTTTTTTGTTCTATGAAATATATAAAAAATCAGTAAAACTTTCCATATCCAAATTCAGTTACCAATTTCAATTGAAAATCATAAAGAAAATTAAAAGTTTTCACAGATATATCTAGAATAGTCTAAATTCGAGTACATCCTATAAAAACCTCGAATTTTGAAATATTTATATTAATATGTCTCGAACTAAATCGAGAAGATGGGAAATCAAGCTTTTTTGCAACTGTTTTAAGGATATTCTTAAGACAGTATGAAAGAAAGTGATTTTCATTTTCTTCGAATCGAGACGATTAAAGTTTTTATGGAAACAATTTTACGATCAGTTTTATTGTCAGTTTTTAGGATAATTTAATTGGCTTTATATTAAATCACTAGAATATTAAAAGAGCCAAAAAAACAATGTTTTATATAAAATTTTATGTTGTTCGGAATTTTCCGTCTCGTGATATAAAATTGATTAGTTTTATAGACTTTTCTTTTTAAGCTAGTCAAAATTAGACATTTCAGATTTCTTTCTTTATTCGTTTTATTATTATTGTTTAATAAATTAATATTTTTTATTAACTAATAAAATTCATTTTGAGGGTTCATCAAGCCAAAAAGAAATATTTGAATTATTTTCATTATAATTTTATTAAAAAAATTTACTTTATAACTTTCTTCATGAGAAACAATTTCCAATAAACTGAAAATTTCATTCATAAAAGACATTTTAAATTAAAATTCGAAAATAGTGGAATTTTAGTTGAAATGAAACTTTTCCAATATAAAATATAAAATTTTCCGGTTTTTCCATGTATACATTTGTGTTGTTGTTGTCTGTCATTCACTGATTCTTAAATTTCCAATTAAAATTCAATTTTGAAATTGTTAAAAGTGTTTTAAAGAAAGCTCAAAATGTAAATACTTCAGTTTTCTCACGACACAATAACGAATCTCTAGTTACAAAGTAAATTTTAGAGGAACTATTCCGGAAAATTTTTGGACAAGAAAGAAAGTAGATGGAATTTTCTTTCTCCTAAGAAAAAAGAATCCAATTTTAGAAGATATCTAGTTTCATATAGATGAATTTCATTGTTGTCATGGATTTTGGATGATTGTCTTCAATTCCATAGTGATGAGATTAATTGAAATTCTTTTCATTCTTTATTTGAAATCTTGTTTTTGGTTTTTCATTTTGGATATATAGTGGTCAAAAGTCGAAAGTTGTCTATATTTATTCACTGAATTATCTACAAAATATGCTTTCAATCTTAATTTCCTTTTTATAGTCAAGTATGTAGCATCCTTATCGATTTAACATGGAATATTATATTCTCTAGCCACAGGTCAACTTCGCTGTGTGCTTTTTAAAAAGTTGCATATTCTAAATCTCGAATTTTTCTTATTATATCCAATGGATTTTCCCAAGTTTTTCTCTTGGATATAATAAAATATTGTTCACCCATTTTTTCTTAGTCAAGCATATATGTTGAGTGAGATATTCTACAATTTTTCAAAAATGGTCAAACAGAAAAAAATTGAACACTAAGATTGTTGACGAAAGAAAATTAGAATTTTTCCCATTTCAAATATATTTAAATCGTGTGAATATTTACTAAGAAAATATTTGCAAAGATTTGATGACTTTTTAAGGGTGGTGAAGTCAAGAAATATAGGACTTTATGATGTGATCTGAATATTGAAAAATTATTAAAATCGACAACATACATCGTAGATTATGTAGAAAAACGTGCAGATCCTATCATATTTGAAAAGTTTTTTACAATTTTAAAATAAATTTCTAAAAAAATGAGTTCTTATTAATTGTTTCGGCATAAATGATTTTAAAAGCTCTTGCACGAAAATGTTATAGTCCTTTTATAGGCGCATGATTGTTCTCATATCACTACAGTCTAGACTACTTTTATATGCTACTGAGTTGTTATTCAGAAATATGAGATGAGTCTCCCAAAAAGGCATTCAAATAGATAATATTCTATTAAAATCTTCACAGAACTGTGTTAAAAGATTTTTCATATACCAGGAATTTTAGTTAGTTTAATTTTCATTGAAGTTTTTGTTCTTAGATCTAAATTAATAATTTCAAGTCAATCGTTGTTTCTTCTTGTTTAAAAGGAAAATCTTGTTATGAATTCCAGTTCGTTTGTTTGACTTGAAGTGTAATTATTCGTTTTTGGGGAGTAACCCTCCAAAACAAAAAAAGAAAAATCCCCCCTACAAATTCTTCGGTTGATATATTTTGCATATTTTAACTTTGTATAAAAAAACACAAAAGAAAAATTAAATCCTCCAACCCTGAAGGTAATGAAGAAAAAAAAAGTCCTGAAGAAAGTTCCTTTAATAAAATTTCATTTTCTTTACAATTTATTCTCTAATTAGATTGATTGAAAACCATTTTATGTTTTTGTAGGATGGGGATATTATAATCCTCATTTTATAATTTAAAACTACATTTTTAAGGTACGAGATGATGTAATTATGCTTTTGTAAGAAATTCATAAAGATATAGTTTAGCAACAATAATTTAAACTTTAATTACTAGTTTGAAATAAATTATAATTAATCATAGTTTGTCTCCAGTCTGCACTATATTTTATATTCGTTTAATGATTATAAATTCTTACCCAACTAACATTTTCAGAATCTGCTACGTATCAGCGACTTGTTGCCACTACACGATTAAATACGTGAATTTTAATGACTTTCAAGTTATGCCAGCGCGAACTTACCCTTAGTGACTTTAAAACATAAACTTCGAGGACCCTTTCTTGTGTATTTAATCTAAACTGAAAATCAATCACTACCAAATAATAACGAACCAAAAGGTAAAATCGTTCCATTTTTAATCGTGTAGTGACAAAAACGTGCCAGTGACTGGAAATGCTAGCTGGGTAGTTTAATTTGAAAATGGAAGTTATTTCATTTTCCTTTTTTTTCCTTTTAAATTTTAAAAAGAAAGAAGACGTTCCCACGCATCTATTTCAAAGGTATTTCATATTTTCGGAAAATTATTTGAAAAGTTTTTGACATACAAAACCTACTCAAAAACCTTTTCTTTAATAAAATACAAATGCAAAAAAATGTTGTTCCATTTACTTTTTAGCAGGAAATTTGATTTAAAAAAGTTCAGCACAAGTTTGGTATTCGCTATAAATAATTCGGTATCCAATTTGTGGTTGAAAAACAAATAAATTCACAAAAAAAGCCGAGTATAAAAAGCTTCTCTCATCATAAATAATCACACTTTCCACCATTTTTATGTCAACGAAAATTTGCATATTTGTTCTCATTTGATGACGTTTTACGAATAGTACCCATATATATGACTCTGACCGGTAAACCGTGGAAAACCTAACGAAATTTATTGAATGATGTTCCGGTTTTGAGTATATATACAAGTAGAAGGTGGCGTTTCCAAAAATTGTGTTTAAATTGCAGGTTCTTTTATTTTAGTTCGACCTACTTTAAAATGTTTGGCAGTATTTTTATTTGTTTTATGGAATGTATTTTAGTTCTATATATAACGACGAATCTTTAAATCACGTAGTATTGTAAATCAAAGTAAAATAAAAGTTGGACAGAAACCTTTGAAATATCGGGCATTCGAAGTTAAACAAATAACCAAGAGAAACACTTTCAAGTTGAATTCTTAATAAAGTTTTTATTCTGGCAATATTCGAATTTTCTTTAAGAATTCTTCTAACATAAAATAAAATATTTAATTAAAGTCGTTTCTAGAAAATTTTCTATATAAGAAATATAATTATGTCACATATAAATCCAGAGAAAATCTTCCTAAAAAATTCGTTCTGTTACTTTTCATTACGATTTAATTCAATTTTACGATATTACATTCTGAATAAATTTTTATCATTTTTCTTGGAATCCTTTAAAGTACTTGAACCTTAACTCCTTTGGTACCTATTCAATTCCTAATAAAGCACATCATCCTGATTAAATTTTATGGCGCCATATAGACGACTTCATATAAAAAATTGGTTTAGAAATATTACTCTTTAACCATTCCCTATCCAACTTCCTCCAGCTTTAATGTAATATTTTCATTAAAATGTACATGCATCAGGTGGCAGGGAGTGAATTGGCTAACTTTTTATTATCTTTTTCTTTTTTCTGACTTCTTATTTTATACAGAAAAATTTGCATATGAATTTTTTTCTTTTTTCCATCATAATTTTTTTTGATAGTTCTGTTAAAATAACGACTCCCAATAATGTTCGCTACACTTTTCTGTATTGTATAGACTCCTTATATGTGTAGTACATCGAAGGATAAAAACATTTTCCAAGTAAAACATGTCAAAAGTTAAGTGCTTGGGGAAGATGGTGGATTAAAAAAATTCATATATGTACATAGTACCACCATTAGAATGTGGTGATATAAAAAATAGAAATACAAAACTTAAAAGCCATAGAAAATGTGGCGACTTGGGTGTTACTTTATAAAATGAAACTAAACTCTTTTATTCTGGACTTTTATATATATAAGAAGTTGTTAAACGTTGCAATAAATGTTTATCAGCAATAAAATTGCAGAATTTTGTTTTACTGCGATGGAACAATATCACCCATGCTTTCATCCCTATAACTGAAATATTCTATAAAAATAGCTAGAATGTAATAAAATAATAGGTTCTGGGTTATTTCTGAAATTGACGACTTTAACTAGTGATTATGTTACTCTTGGGTATATAATTTCTGCTTTACGGTTCCCATATACTCGACGACATGATTTCATATTAATAAAGTATCCAACTTGTTTTTTTTTCAATTATTACCTTAGTTTACGTACGTCCTTAATCAAAATAATTGCTGAGGTAGTTTTGGGAATGAAAATCTATATAGAATTGTTTATTTTGCAATTTTCTTAATCCCACCGTGAATTTCATACACGCATTTCTTTGTCAGCAGTCAAATGAAGTTCTTATACCTATAATTATATTTAATACAACTTATATAGTCAACTTTACTTTGTAATATTTATCATGTCTTTTGTGAGGATTGTAATTAAGTCAAAATGAGAATATTCACCATATAAATACGAATTATATAGACCACATGTGCTGCCACCTATTACCAAATGAATAAAACATAAATTTCAATTATTCAAGCATCTGTACTTGTTCATATGTTTCCGTTTTCAAATAGATAAAAAGGAGCTGTTCTAAATTGTAGTAGTTAAACAAATAAACGGTGTGAATGGGGTGCAAATATACAGGGTTCCATAAGTAAAATGATATTTCTCTTGGTGGGTTTCGATAATTCCTATAAAATGGAAATGGAAAAATTATACATATATTCCGTTAAAATTAAGTCTTCCTATATACTTAAAACTGTATTGTGCAAAATTTGTGATTGCTAATATAACAAAACTTAGTATAGACATAGATGATTCGGGAGTTTAAAGTTAAAAGACATGGCAGATGACATAGTTCACACATTAATTTTCTTGTTTAGAAAAAGCACGATTTTTCATTTTATTATACTCTATCGGAACAGCTACACAATAAGGAAAAACATACTATTTTCAAAATTGCTTAGAAAAACAAGAAACTTATTTCTAAAGTCTTCAAAAGGATGAGAATTAAAGATGATTTGCATAAAATAGGGTTCGTTAAAAGTCTAACTAGAATAGAGTTTTTTGGGTGAAATTCATAATGAAGTTCATTTATTTTATTTGAAGGTATTTTCATTTCAGGGAAAATTACAGGAAAAACCTAATGTAATGAAAATGATGACATTACATTAATGAGATTATTAACATACTCATAATGGCTAAGAAATATTTTTCCAATTATATTTATGGTATTAATGGTTCAAAGCTTGATAGAATTTTCTTTGGAAGTTTTGAAATGGGATTTTCCGAAATATACAGAAGAAAAGGTGAGTAATCCAATGAAGAAACTGTTTAACATATGAAATTAGAACAATTCTTTTAAATTTTTGTGTAATTATTAGTTTTGAATTTCCACTTAGAAAATTATGGTTTATGTATTTCCATTGTAATCTTCATATCCGACTAAACGAATTGAGTTCCTCATCTGCAGTTTTTAATATAGAAAAAATGCGAAAGCCTTTTATTATAAATTGTTGAAAATATTTTTTTATGGAAAATTCATATGAATGCATTGTTTGCAAGCATTTTCATGGAAAGTGGATTAAAAATAGTTATACTATAATTTTCTAGAACACACAAAAATCTACCCAAATTAACGCTCAAGAATTGGGTTCATGACGGTGAATGAACTTTAACTTAAATTAATTATTTTAAAACTTTGTGTCAGTAAAATGTTATCTAGATTAGTAAATTTCAATACGTATTGCGTAAAGCATAAAATAGTTCACATAACATAAATATTTCAAGTTTATTTTTCTTGTATTTTCTGAAACAAATTTAATTAAATAATCAATAAAAAATTGAAAAGTGTGTATGAAGTTTTTAAATGAACTTTTTAATGAAAATTCAATCGATTTTTGTTAAGAAAACTTCTATACTATTTCTAGAAAAATAAACTAACTGACTTAAAATTGAATTCAGATCAGATGCTAAAATTTTAAAACATTTTTAAAGTTAATTTTAAAACATTATAAACTAAATTGTGTTTTCCGTTGAAATGGTCGACTTCGTATGATGGTTGTCGGATAAGGGAGGAGGAAAGAATTATATTTCTTTATTTATTATGATAAAAGCTGTTTCCTAAAAGCTGTAGTTTCGAAAATATTTTCAAAAGATTTTAATTCTAATTTCCTATACTCCCTCATACTCCAAAATTATTTATCCCCTTAATATCATGTCTAAATGAACATCAGAAAAAAGTTTGAAAATGGTGAAATCGCCAGACAATTTATAAAGTCAGTATTTCCTTTCGAACCAAATATTATCCTAGACATGTTTGCTATTCGGGTTTCCCTAACATTCATATATGTTTCAAGTAAAACATGCGAAGAACTAAATTCATCAGGTCAAAATCATAGACAGTCATGTATATGAAATATTTTCCGGCCATGAAAGATTTTAATATAATGATTATAACAGACGTAAAAACGCCTTATAATTTGATGCAAGTATTCCTAAGTATATGTTGTGCTTATACTAATAGAATTAAAAAAAAGGTTACTTGTGTAAGATTATAATTTGAGAAAGTAAATTTCAATTTACTTAGAAACTCTTTCATTGGTTAATTACTTCGTTTACTTGAAACTCACGCATTACCAAATTCAAAGATTGATTTGAAATAGATTTGAAACCAGCTTAAATTGATAGACGCTTGCGAGGAAATTTTGTTTCTAGATTAGGTTTCGGCTCTGTTCGTACTCTATTTCACATTTGTAAGTCGATCTGAAGTCGATCTAGGCTTATTTGCAAATTTCAATCAAATTGCAATTACATCATGTAAATGTAGTAATAGTCGACTTTCGTTCCGAAAAGTTATTTTCTTATTATTGCTGGACATAAAAGAAGACGAATCATTTTTGTCGGAATCTTCTACTAGTTTTTAAGGGATATCAAATAGGTGATGAGAAATTTTCTAAAATAATTATATTATAGAATAAGAAATAAATGACAAGGATCAATATTTGGTTACATCTTTTATTCGCTTTTACTATTTTTTTCTCTTATGTGGTATGAGTATGTATGCGTAGACACAATTTCATCTATGGATTAAGGTAAATATTTCACATATACTTCCTATGTTATAAATTGCGAAAACCTGGAATTTTTCTCATACATGACGACTATTTAAATTAGATGTGAATAAAATTCATTCAAAAAAACTCGTACGTACAATTTTCTCATGTCTTTCAACGTAATTCAATTTATATCGTTTTAGAGTAAATATATATATTTGTTTTAGCTTTATATATACTTGTTTTTTTTGTCTCAGTTAATTTGAATTTTAAATTTTCACCAACGAATAAGTCAGGAAAATTGGAAAAAGAAATACAAACTAACAAGAACAGTTAACAAGACATATTTTCCACTCTAGATATTTTTCATGGCATAATTTAATTTCCCATAGAAAATGGTGAACACGAAAAAAAAAGTGAATTGAATTTTCTATAGATGAGATGATTTGTTATTCGTTTTGAATCTAATTTCTATTGAAATAAAAAATTAAAGAAAATGTATTCGCGCTTCATATTGTAGAATGACAAGATTCTACATAAGCAGGTATTGGTTATATTTCAAGACTAAAACCTAATCCATCTCACACATGTAGCCAGGATCGCAGATATGTTTTTCTCTAACTAAAGGAAGAGATAGAGACAGCTAGCTATAGCTCTGGTAGACTAAATTCCGCCATCACTTAGTACGGTTCGCTCCTGATCGTTTGTGAAAGCGCTAGGACTTGTTAGTTCTATAAATGTCAATTAGTAGGGTACCGAACCTAGTTCTTAAATATATTAGGGGTTATTTCTTTATTGTTAACATTTTTGAAAATGTTATAAAGAAATGATTAATAATCTTAACATGAAGGGGAAATTAATAACTCTTCTATCATAATAAAATGATATTTCCTTTTATATCATATTTATAGATAAGAGTTTTCTTTAAAATTCATTTCCTATTCATTAATTCGAATTCTATATTCAACTTAATAAATCAAAATATAAATTCCAAGGCGTTTAAGGTGAATAACAAAAAAAGAAAAGAAATTTGAACATTAACTCAATAATGAGCCACCGAATATCGATTAACCATTATTACAAAGTATTACAGCCTAATGGTTTCGTATTTTTTTCTTGTTCCTTTACAAGCCACCAATTTGTTTGTTCCACAATGATATTATATAATAACTTGATATAGCGAATTCATTTTCCGAAAATCTTCCCAATAAATTTTCACCCAACATTTCCAAAAAAGGACTTGTGTGAAAGAAGAATATTTTCTGAAGGAAAATATAATTATGGTTCATTGGTTTCGAGTTTTCTGTTAAAGAAAAAGAACTTGTGCTTTTCCTTCAGAAAAATTTATCGATGTTCAATAATACGTGGAATTTTTATATAGAAAATTGAAGTACATTTTCCGGAACAAATTAATGAATAGCGAATAAAAATTAATGGAACATTTAAAACTCATGTATTAATTCAATTTTAAGAATTTTCTATATTTAGAAATACTTAGAAGTTAATTAGCAAAAGTTGACTGACACTTAATTTAGATCACACATTGTTATATATCTTAACCTAATTATCACCTGAATACGATGATGTCTACTATTTCACTACTATTAGACATGTCCGAAAAAAACAAAACAAACTATCTAAATAAATACACTAAAATCTAGGCTAACAACTTAATTCGTCCTTAAATGTGTAGAAATCCCCAATTAATTTCAAGCTTATACACGCAATGTGGTTCTGAAAATGTTCTCCTTTCTCTATGATAATTCAAATCAGGAATATAATTCGAAATGAAAAATTCACATTAAATCAAAATTCCCTAAATCAACAAAATCACCTTCCTGAAGGGATTTTCTGTAAGAAACTGATATAATTTTTTGGAATATATTGAAAAGGAATTCTCTTGTAAGAGATTGGGAAAACATTTTTGGTGGTCAAATTTACAATTAAAAGTTGATGAAAGAAAATTTAGTCCAAAAAGAAAAGAAAATATCCTTAAAATAGTGACGTAACGTTGGAAAAAATTCTTCTTCGGAGATATTGGGCCCAATTTCAGTGTATATCCCTTTTTAGATGTCTAAAAAAATTTGCAAGGCAGTCGTCGCGTTTCTATAAAATATAATATTTATAAAAAATATTTTATATTAGCGAAAAGGACCACGAACCATTTCTCCTTCCCACCATTTCATTTATTCCAGGAACATAAAACTCAAATAGACTTGTAAACTAGTGTAAATTGGTTCTAGAAAATCGCTTTAAATGACAAAATTTTTAAGTCTCTTTGATATTTTCTTCTTATTTGTATATTATTGTTTTTTGGATAAGAATTTAACAAAGAACATCACTTGATTTCCATTAGCATTCATCGTAACAAATTTTCGACAATAACCTAAATGCCCTTGGCAATATATATGTAGAGTAGATACTTGTGGGTGCGAGTACCGCGAATAATTTCTTATAAATTACTTGGGTATGGTTGGGATGGATTATTTTATGATTTTAAAATGCCTTCTAACCCTGAAGAAGATTTAACAATTCACAAAAATTTGAATTGCAAAGAAAAAATCTCCGACAATGAACAATTTGAACCAAGAAGTTAACCTAACAAATGATGGGACTTCTAAAATGCTAATGAGGATATAAAAGTTAGAGACCGTTTTTAACAGATTGTGTGACAAGTCATTGGAAATGTATTGCAGGAAAAGTCATCATTTTCAGGATAATTATGCATAAAAGTTGGATGGGTATTAAGTGAAACTTATCAATTTATGAAACATTAAAGAAATCATGGTTATGGAAAATTTCTTAGGATTTAAAAATATGTCATTTTAATTGTAGATTTGATGTCAAATGACCCATAATGTGTGCATTTATTTAAGATTAATTGATATTTTAGGAGGATAATAAAAATCTCGAGAAAATTGCAAACCATTTCCCAGCAATATAATCGAAGGCTAAAATCTTTAAGTAAATACATGTTTGGATTCAATTATTTGATCCCATTTAGATAAATCCTTATATGATTGTAGTTTTTTTAGCATTTTTGAGTCAATAGGTTAGTCTCAAGCCTTACATGTGGTTCTATATTTTGATTTATTTTTGTGATAATGCTTAGAAATTCACATGAAATTGATTGTAAGGTTTAAGTTCCGCACAACACACACAAAATTTTATTTGGTACATAAATCTGGTCTAATAATGAAATGGGTTTATTAGTCTTCTATCGTTACTTCGTACATTTTTTAAATCTTTAATTAACGTAAACTCAATTTTGATACGATTCTTTCCTGTGCCTTTCTATCTAAAAAACTTGTTTTAATTAAAATTTCCTGTGATTTATCTTACTTTCAATTTCTTCTCAAGACAATAAAAGGTCTATAGAAACGACTAAAAGGCAAAAAATAAGAAACATAAAGTAACTGAAAATCGGCCTATAGCCGACTTTTTCGTTGCCCATGGTGGACATGGGGTAGAATAACAGCCAAAACTAATAATATTTTAAGGTTTTTTCTGTATAACTATTTTCTCCTTCTTTAAATTTCGCTTAGCAGGTAGCCTGTGGCCTATTAGCATAAATATCTTCTGCAAATTTTATTCAAATAGATGTATTAGTTTTTAAAGGACATCAAAAAGACTTTATGAACAGGCCTTTCCTATAACTATTTCTTTCTCCACTCTCCTTGGACCGATTTTACTCTAGTGACAAAACTAACATACCCTCTCGCAGACCCTACCATAGGGTAGAACAACAATCTGATTTAATAAATGCTTTTCAATTTGTCTCCTTGGAACACTTATTACTTTAATAACCACAACAATATTGCCAAGAATATAGTCTCACTTAATTTTCATTATGCCATGATATTAGTCTTGTTTTTTTGGAATTATCATGTTCGGAATAGCATCTATAGCTTCTTCCAATCCCCATTTTCACAAAAAAAGAAAAATTCCCTCAAACGGACTTATATAAGGTTTATATTTGTCTATTTCGCCTTTGGACAAAAGTTTTTCAATTAATTTTCTGCTGTGTTCTTATTTTTATGGTGAAGAAAAGAGGAGAGTACGATATCTTGTTTTCCTCCTTGAAGCATACTTTACAAAGTTTTGTTCTGGTGGGATTTTTTAGGATCGTTTTTTCATTTTCTTTTCAAAATAATTAAAATTTAAGCTGGTATTTGGCAAAAATGATAATTGATTGAAGATCAATATATCTATGGAAAGCTCCAATTTAAATCGAGTAAAAGATGTGATTAATAATAGACGGTGATCTTAGTATCAAATGGACCTCTGTCAAAATTTGAATCCTTTCTTTTTTTTGTATTTTTTCTAAAATACAAATGACATAATTATTCTGGGATATATTTGAATATATATTTTGGGTCAACAATCTCGATTTAGATTCTTTATTGCCGGAAAATGTTGACATAATGGATCATGATTAAATCATATTATCAAAAAAAAAGAATATATCAATGAGTTTGCAAAGGATGTTAAAGATTATCCCAATCATGAAGAAGTGATCGACCTTATTTTATTTTATTTACTGGTTTTTAAGCTAGAAAGTGATGGCGTCAAACATTCAGTAAACAACACAATAAGCTCATCAAATTGATTGAAATGGGTGAAACCCCCTGAGTAAGTTAATACTATTCACCCTTAGGGCTCGTCTTACTTTTTCTTTTTTTGAATATTCATTTTCTGGGTATTATAAGCAAACAAAGTATTAAGTTCGGAGATGAAAGGCAAGTGTAGGCATGAAATTGGATATTGATTATGAAAGCTTTTATGGTAGTGTATTTATAATGTGATCCGAAAAATGAACTTTAACCATAGGGAACTGTATATAAATTATATTAATAATATTTTGTATCATTTTATATGGACAAAATACCTAAAATTGATCACATACGTCATTATAGAATATTTCGTTTCGTTTGTACAATATAAGCACAGTGGAAGTTTTATACAGTCAGACTGCACTTTATATAAAATTTATGTCTATAAGTCTCCTTCATAAAAATTGGATTCAATATTTTTAACTCTTTTAGATGATATACTGAAATACTATTTCATAAGATTTATCATAGTTTTATATTTAAGAAATGGTAGTAAAAAGGAATCCATTAATCGTGCAGATTTAAAATAGTACTTTATTGGCTGTTATGTTCATATTGAAGCGAACTCATTCAGTAATATATTCTTACATTGCGTATCACTTTTAAACTCCATTAACCTTAGAACCTTACAAACTTCCCCATGGTCTCGAGTGAAACAATCTAAGTTAATTCTATAAAAACTAAAAATTGGTTCTATGCTATTCTTATTTGTTCACATTTTCATATTTTCATAAAATCATTATATAATAAAATTATTTTCCCTTACAACAAATAACCAGAAATAATTTTGATTTTGATATAATTTTCTCATAGAAATTTTCACATATTTGAAAGTTTTTGTCTAAGCTTTATTTGTTTAAAATACAATAGTTATTATTATTATTTGGGTAACCCATAATTTATATGGATGGATACACCACAAACCTTCCAGGATATAAAGGGAGATGTAC
This sequence comes from Xylophagus ater, assembly GCA_963422695.1. Lineage (NCBI taxonomy): Eukaryota > Metazoa > Arthropoda > Insecta > Diptera > Xylophagidae > Xylophagus > Xylophagus ater. The sequence goes on along the minus strand of OY730486.1, from coordinate 4,962,601 downwards.
ATATTTGTCTAGCCAGAGGGATTCTTACATAAAGGAGGACCAAGCAAAGAAAACTTTTGTCAGTGAAATGAGTCTGGTGAAGGACATTCTATGAAGTTTTCGGTGAGAATAATATAATATTATATGAAACTTTTGTAACACTCTAAAATTTAAGAAAATCCATATTTGATAAGTGTTCACATGGGTTAAGTGTAATTTTAGTAGACAGTGTTCTTTTTTTTAATAATTTGATATTAATATTTTTAATATCATATTTGAATGTGCTCAATATTTTCGATAAACAATAATTTTTGTAATTTCCCGATGGCTGTGGTTTTAAATCGATAAACAATACAAAATATTTTGCACATTTATTATTGGTTATTGATGCATGTATTGAACAAATAATCCGATTACTAGTATGATCCTATTTTCACCAGAATCCGGTTAAAAGTTACATACGTTTATTTTCTAATAATTATTGTGCGAGGAACATTATCTGATAACATTCAATAATGTAAATGAATTGAAAAGTCTAGCCCTTTTGTTGTTCATTCAATTGAAATTTTAAAACAATAAATGTCCAAAAGGAGACGAATGAACAATATCAGTATATATATAGTAAAGTAATAGAAAGCTTGAAAATGGTAATAATTTTGATACCATAAATAGTTTTTCAAAGATTCTGAAAATCCTTCCCATCCATGATCACCATGATAATATCTTTCAAACTCCTTCAATTCTCATCAGAAAATTGTATGGAAAGCTTAGTTAGAGAAATAACGAATATTAGATTTGTCACCACATTTGTAACATATTTAAATAATCATCGTAGAAAGGGTACAGTTGCGTAGAGAATCAAAAGTTATATCGATTTCTTCATGTCCGTCCGTCTGTCCGTATACAAGATAACTGCAAAATGCGTTCTCCGATTTTGATGCAATTTGCAATGTGACTATATTTTTTATTGTATTTGAACTTGGTGTGATTTAAACAAAGAGCTGAGTTATATATTTTATTGTTTTGAGTTGATTGCTTTCAAGTTTAGGAACAAGTTATTTGCAGTTTAAGTAGTCAAACAAAGTACAGTGTCTTCTTGAATTTGAAGTGATCCTTATTTAATTAAAAAGAAATTCATTCTATTTGTGAAAACAAAGAAAAAATTTAATAACTTCTTTTAAGTATTTTTGATTGAAATAAAAATTAAAACAAAAATCGCTTGGTCAATTGTTTATAAAGTGATAATTAAATTGAAAATATTGTTGCCAAGTTTCTGGTTTGTTTGTCGAATCTAATTCCTAGCCAAAAATTCAAAAGAAAACTTTTCTCTACTAATATGGACATTTATTTTTTGATGATAAAAGTTTTCCCGAATAAAACTTTCTATAAGAAAATTGTTGACCGTGCTTTTAAAATATTGCTTGTTATTAATTTTTTTTTTTTTCGATAAAAAATCATAAAAGTTTTCTTTGATGTTTCAACAATTTCTCTTCAGGATTTTTATATTTTCTTTTATACCGATTTATGTATATGAAATATTTTTTCCAATTTCTTGAAAGAAGATTTATACTAACTTGGAAAAAAAAACCAAATGGAAATTAAATGGCTTGCAATAGTTCAAAAATTGCTTTTTTAATTGTAATTCGGTATTTAAATAAAAAAAATAACAAAAAAGTCGAGTAAATTTTACTTAACCACTAAAACCGTACTGAATTAAGTTCTTAAAGAACAAATCAGTCATGAATAATGATAATAACAAAATTCTCAGGAATTTAAACTTTCTTATAGTTAACAAACAAGGAAGAAATTCATCATTCCTTGAGGCAAAAAGAACCGTAGAGAACAAGAAGAATGGAAACATTATTATTAACATCTTAGAAAAGTCGTATCTTTGTTGGCAGTTTATGTAGATTGACTTGTTTCAAAAACCAAGACATTTTGCAAGCATAGACTATTCTTTCGCAATGGTTCCCGTATTTATTTCCTGAAGGATTCAAATAATAAAAAAAGACAATAAAGATAAAACTTTTTTGGTGATGATGATGAAGTCTATTCTCAAAATTTAAATGAAAAGTTTATTTGGTTTTCAAATTCTCATTTTTCACGGGGAAAATACATGAATGACGAGACGAAGTTTGTTTATCTTTTTTTTCCCAAGTAAAAATGCTGATTGTTGCCGAAATTGTTTTATAATTGTTGGAATACTATACTTGAAGATTTCAACTTTATGATTTTCTAGTATTATATTAATAATTCAAAAAATTTAAATATTTCAAATAACTAAATTTTCCATTTTCCATTTTCCAGCAAAACAGTTTTCTTGATGTACTTTTTATTGGTAATATTTCTTTTTTTAAAAAAACTGAATAAATTCCATTCAATTGAAACGAATTTTTACACTGGATTTCTCACTAAAAATTTTTTCCCTCAACGGTGCAGCATTATAACCTTCTCAGTACCATGATGTTAAACTTTCACGACCTCAAGAAGAACTTTTGCAGGTTATCCAAATATATCCAATTCGCATCTGTTATTTTTTCAGTCAATATCATTCGTCTTAGGGTTTCATCCCCTAAGTTATGATACTATATACTATTTTGTTATAGGTTAAAGAGATGTTAGGGGATAAACTGAAATATGCAATTCTGCACTTGATGGAATTGTTATCGCGTGTTAGACTTGCAAATTTATTCAATTGATGTTGGTCGTCGAAGGTATATACCTATGTATAGGATGTTTTTCTTCCGACTTTAATATTTTTTCTATTTTATTATGAGAAAAGCTTCTTGTAACACAATCAGGAATATTTGAATAGCATTATCACAAAATGGGAAACATGGGAATTTTCTTTTTAACGATAAAAGGTTGATTTAAACTCTTTTTGTTTTTTTTACAGACAAAGACGGATTAAAACATTTTCTAGAAACAATTTATTATTAAATTTTCGTATGTTTATTATGTGTGAAAAGGTGTTACAGGTTTTTTAATAATTCCATTACGTCTACAGAATATAATGAAGAGATATTACTTTGTTTTACGAGTTTTTAAATTTCAAAATTATGACAACTTTTGTTGATTCTACATTATGATCCTAATATGTAGACTTTTGTATGCAAGTGGATGCCATTTTCTGTTAAAACAAAAGTTTTCATCTTATGGAAACAAATCAAAAGTCGATTATCATATGGAATCTTTATAAACGAATCTGTTTATTAAATTACACCTAAATATATAGTAGATATATATAGAATAGTTTTCTATATTCTATTCCTTTGGATTTGAACATGAACATCATTATTATTCTAGTTTTTTGATAAAAATTCTAATTAGTATTGTTTATCGAATTTGAACTCAGATAAAACTCCGAAATTTCGCTTACAGTCTCTTACAGGACTCACACAATTAATATATATTCGTTTGATATTCATTTATATGCTTTTACTTAAGTCATTAATTCGTAACCGAAAAAAGGCAATTTTTATGCCGTCATTTCCAGAAACTAGAAATTTTTCATAGTGGAAAAATAAATTAACATTGCTTGTGATCGTTTTGGATTTCTTCTGAATTTCTATAGTAAATTTAAATTAAATATTTCAAAACTTTTTCTTAGATTTGTGGGAAAATATGATGTTTTTCAAATTTTGCCATTTGAAGAAAATACTTAAACCTTTTCTCTGTTAAAAAATGCCAAGAAATTGGTTCCAATATCCCATATTTGATCGAAATTTCAGATTTAATGTTATCTTATTTCAATTCTTGCCCACAAAAAAGGAAGAAGAAAACTAACAACCTGAAAGCCTTTCGTAATTTTTTTTTAAAGGCCCTCAACAAATTCAGGTTCTGTAAGAGAAGGATATTTTCCTTCGGGAAATGGTGAAGAAAATGATTTCAGTTCATTGCTTCTGGTAAATAATGAATTATTTTAGGAATGGAATGCTCAATTGTATTGAAAGCTTTTTTATTTATATGTTTTGCATACAAATGTTTTACGAAAAACCAAAATTTTGAAAGGCTTCGTTAATTTAGTTAGAATAAATACAAACGACTAAAAGTGAGGAAATTTGAAGAAAGAAAAATCAACCATTGAGCGTTTAACACGCGACTTCAAATTAAGTTGCTTGAACGCGAATGAACGCAAACTTTAATTGTTTGTATAAATTTAGAACTACAATAGATACAATGGAAAGGTTTATAGGTGAAAGCACGAACCTTAATTTTGACTTATAAATAATCAGATACGTTAACTATTTTGGACATGTACTACATTTCTTTTTGAAAGGTTTGGAATATCGAATTTGAGATTCAGTTGATAAATTATCGATTTTGAAATTTTTTGTTTGTTTTTAAAGTAATTGCGAAAGATAAAAAATAAAGCTGAAATATTTTAGAAGCGGTTTTTTTTTGCTTTTTTAGATAAACCTCAAGCCAGACAAGAAGACATCAGTCACTTGATATAGAAAGCAATTCATTCGATTTTATACTTTATCGTACGAATGAACCTAATCTTGTAAATACTTCAAAAAATAAAAGTTCAATATTTGATTTCCCATGGGAACTCGATAACATATGAAAATGGTAATCGAAAGAGTTTTTCAGTATTAAATACACATTTCCATACAAATACGAATAATACGTTGAACTTTTTTTTTCGTTCTTTTGGGGGTTATATTTGGATATCGGATATATAGTATCTTTCTCGTCATTCCAATGAGATGATTCCTGAGAATTTTAGAAAGTGAATTCATTATAAGAAACTCTGAACAAAAAGTTATTGAGTATAAAGAGTTTTTTTTTCTAAAATAAAAATTTAGATACTAAAATCGATATTAAAAGAGTAAAAGGATGTAAATAATTTGTTGAAGTGGATTCCAAAAATGTACATTATAAAGTGAATTATATAACTTTTCATTTATTCGTTTTATAGAGATGGATACACAAAAGGAATAGCACTATACACAACGGGTTCTATCTCAATTGTTAAGTAAATAACACTCTATTTCAATTTCAATTAAATTTTAATTATTTGTACAGACAAGTGCGAGTTCATTTTAATTGGAATTTTAGTAAAATCATACAAATAGAATTAATGAATCCTTTTTTTTAAAATCAGATTTTAATTCAAATCCTTTTTGATTTTGGTGAAAAAAAGCCTTTAAAAATATTGAATTAGATTTTATTTCATTCAATTTTACTTTAAAGAATTTAACTTTAACATATCTTTGAAGAACAAATAAAACACGAACATTTCAATAGGATAATTTTTAAAGTTATTTTTATTTTATATAGAATAGAAAGAAAACTTTTAGATTTCATAGAATTTTCCACTAATAAAATTCTAAGCACATCCGATATGACAATAAAATGTCATTCGATTTTTCTTTGCTTTGCAAGGATATAGAAGATTCTTGAAAAAATGAAGAAATGTTGGTTAAATTTAGTTGAACCTTTTTATAGAATACAGTAAAGAAATGGAAATAAACACAGTTTGGAGTTGAATTTTATACTATCAACTTATAGGATCAACTTTTCTAGGATTAGACACAAATTTGAGTAACTAATTCGGAGGTATTTCAAGTAGATGCACGGATTTATAAACCGAACATAGATGAAATATAGTCCGTTGAGAAAGGGATTAAATACTTAATCAATTAATGTATTTAGTGTATTACTGGAGATAGATCATGAAATTAAAATCCCTGTATGGAAAAATGGAAAAATAAATACGAATAGTCCTTTCTATCCGCTTTCTGATATATCAATAATTTTCGCTTTGTTAAATTTTATTTCGGTTTTGTTAAATTATTAGGAAATATTTTCAAAATCACATTAATATCGATTTGAAATGAAAATCATAGTCCTTTAGATTCAAAATTGAACAATCTAAAAATCATTGACCGTTACAAATGATATGAAATGATAGAAACTCCGGCAAAAAAGCTTTAAAAATACAAGCTTTTCCGTATTATTAGTCTCCAGAAATTTTATGAACAGGAAAATGTAATCATCTTCTAAAATAGAGTGTACTCGTTATAATGAACGAAAATCCTGTTGTATAATGAAAATGGTTCTTCTGTTTCTCAAAATGACGAATTTATTCCTGTGTTCCTATTAATTTGTATCCAAAATATCGAATAAAATATTATCAATAAATCCTATATATTCGATGTGGTGTGGTTTATACCGTGCTATGGAACGTGTGTTGCCGTGGTTTAAATGTGAAAATATTATGTTGGTTTTTTTGGTAAAAATTAACTTTTCCATTTTGGCAGTTTTCTGCATGTGTGTTCTATCGTCGATTAAACATGTGCTTCATCAGTTCTTACCACATTTCATAAAACTATATAATATCTGAACCAAAAATGTTAACAAAGTATTTTTTATATCGATGCAGGAATTACTACGTCAGCTTTCGTTTACTCTGTTATTATACTTTAATGGGATAAGCAGGAACAACTATTTCTATTTTATCAGGAAAATGGGTTTAGAGATAGCAAATTAGAGGATTTGAAGGTTTTGCAATGATAAACTTCTGTTTAGCTAATTACTTTTATTGAATTTCCAATTAAAATTTAAACAATTTTGTAATATATATTTTTAAATCATGTTTTTCAGAAAAAGAAGCAAGTAAATCAATTTTTAATTCCCTTTTAGTAAATCTGTTCAAAAATTATCTCTAATTTAATTTCGAAGAAATTTTATTAAAATACTTCCTTTTCAGTTCATTAAATATGACACAAATTTTATGTAAAATCCTTTTATGTTCAATATCTTAAACTAAACAATTTTTAGAAGATATTTAATTGAATTTTGTGTATTTATGGAATCACAAGTTTTACCACTTTTCAAGAGGACAAAGTCTCAATTCTTAATCAACGATTCCGACTACTTCAAATTAAGGTAAATTAAATTTCAAATAACTTTTCAATATAATATGAAAAGGTCTGGTCTTTCATACCCTTCGAAAAATCGATATAAAGATTCTTGGGAATTATAAATGTAATTCCATTAAGTCCTCATAAACAAGAATATTTGAATAATCCAAGAGTTGGGATCACAATTTTATTGTTTACTCGAATTTAAGGTTGCGCAAGAAGGTATTTATTGAATAGGATTGAAAAGGAGAGATGTATCCTATTTAAATAGAATATTTAATTTTTGGATTTGCAATTGCAAGAAAAAGAAATTTTCCTCGACAAATATTTCCCTTCATCTGTTAAAGGAGTTTTTTCAATCCATTTGAACGAAGATATTATCAAACAATTTACTGAAATCCATGTATCAAATATCATGTGCGAAATAAGGAAAATACAACACAAAATCCTGGTCCAATGGAGAAATATTTGAAATGTTCTTTCTCTTATTTAATATAGTATCGAATTTTGCTAATCTTGAAAGTTTACTATTTCAATGTATTCTCATAAAGAGTTTTCACGGAAAATCAGTACATAATATTTGATGGAATGGAATGTCATCAATTTCTTATCATCGGATTTTTCACCTGTAAATATATGAAATGAATTCTTTGAATATTTTCTTATATTTACATGTCGTCGACTGGAAATGCTCGAATCTCGTTCATATAAAATAGTATTTATATACATTTTCCTTTTGAGGTCGTATAAAAATATTTTCTTGCGATCTGATTTGAATTTTAAATTTCCGGACACGTAGTTTTTTGCAGAAGAATGGAAAAAAATGTGATAAGATGCCATGGCAATCATATTTTCAATTTATTGAGAGTTTTGTTTCTTTTGGATTTGTTGATATTAAAATCGATTTGTTTTTTTCTAAGATTTCATTATAGTCAGTGCTCGAATTTGATTTCGAAATTAATTCGGTTTTTTTCAAATGTGAATCAAAATCCAAAGACTTTTGGAATTCATTTTATAGCCAAATATTGATAATTTATATTCTGTATGGATAAATATCGATTTTGTTTTGAAATTCTTAAATTTAGAAAGATTTTTAACTCTTAAAAAAAAAGGAATAGACGTATCTAAATCTTTATAAATTTGCATTAAAAGAACATTTTCAGTATCTTTAATTCAGCTTGAAAATAAAATTATTATGAGGCCTTTATATTATAAAAATATCTAAAGAACGAGACAACTGGAACATTATTATTTTGTACTCCATCGTTTTTGCCCCTTGTATTATATGCTGTAGAAGTCTTCAATTCCATGTAGAACTTTTTATCCTTTTCTATATTAAATACATTTTTCATATTGTGGCATATTCATTGCTCCATCATTTTTAATAGTGCTCTAAGACTTCTTGTTTTCTTAGAAAAGACTCAGAACTAGTTTATATTAATTTTATGAAACAACGACATGATAAATGCAATTTAAGAATGGAATAGCTGGGCGCTTGCTATCGAAGAATAGAACAATGAGCATTATTTTAAAGAAAAATATATATCGATTTTATTGACTTTTTAAATAAATATGGAATAATATATTAGTTTATGGCTAGTAAAATTTGGTCTGGTGTACATTCCCGGACCCAACAATAAAATTATTGTCATATATTTGCAATCAGTCAGTATAAATTCTTAATTGGGCCTAGCGAGAAGAACAGCGAGCATGCATTAAATCACTATTAATAACATGAAAATAAAAAAATAAATTATAAAATAACATTTATAAATAAATAAGAAATGTTGATAGTTGTTGTTGGGTCCTGCAATGTAAAAAAGACACGTAAAATCCTTCTAACTATATTTGAAATTGTATGAAATTTTGTTTTGTACTTCATACCTGTGTTAACGGAGAAAAAAAATAACAGTCGAATGCCCGACTGTAGTAAATGTAGACGACTCTGCTTTAAGGCAGCTCACTGTGAAGGTAGGATACCCTTAATGATCAGGTAACACAGAAACTGGTTAGTTGGTATATCCTTGGGGCTTGCGAGTCAGTTCGTCGATTATGGTCGAAGAGTATAGCCACTCACAATGTGGTATAAAAACTGTTCCAGCAAGTGTGTTAGTGTCGAGATAGACTGGGTGATTTCCTACTTGGGGCCCGGCGGTTAGTTGGCCGCCAACAATGAAGAAGAAGTTAAGTAAATTAGAGTAGATAAGATCATGTACACCGTGACGTTAACGGATGTTAACACCTGCTTTTTTTGTTTAAATGTATTTCTAAGCAAATTCTACAGAATGGTTTAGTCCATGATTCTAAATAAAAAAAAATCAGTTTTAGTCCTTCGAAAATACAATTCCAGGAAGAAATAAGTATATTGTGACGTGCCACCCGTTCGGTTCGATGTTATGAAATTGATAACACTTTTATTTATGTGAATTTTAGTGTATAACTTTATTAATAATTATTTCTGCTTTAACAATTAGTCTTAAAAATATTTGTCCTTCAATAATTAATTATTAGAATTAATTTATCACAGTTTTTTAAAAGTTCACTATTTCAATAATTGATCACAATTATTACTTTTAAATTCAAAGTTTCTGTTCTGCTCTCGGCTTAATATTTGAAACACATGATCTGAATTTCGAATGTCAATTGATGAGTGGACCATTCTTTTCGCCTATTTATAGTAAAAGTGGCCCATCCTGAATCTACTAGAAAAATCATATTATATTGTGATTACAGTTCGATTTTTGCCGGCTTATACTATGTGGCAACACTCTCGAATGTTCTTGAACTGTCATTATTGTTTTGTTTATTCTGAGAAATGTCATTGTCAATGTTGTTGTTAGACAAAAAAAATAGTGTTGTGTTTTTCTGGAAGCATTCGAATTTCTTTTTCATAAATAAAGAAAATAGAATGCTTCCAGCAATTTCTAGTGTAGTGCAATATTTTTGATACAACAAGAACCCATAAAATTATGTTACTCAAATATTTATTTAATTACGATCAAAAGGGCAGTTTATTTTTTATTTTTATGTTTGCAAAGAAAATGTGGGATATAATCTTAAAAGTACGTAATAGGATTTTCTAAGGAGTTTTTTTTTAAACACCCTTTATTAATGTTTGGTTTCTTTTTAGAAATATTTTTCTTTTAATTTTCATGACCTTTTAAAAAAGGTTATTCAATGGAAAGGTGTTTTCTTTTAATGACTAATTTAATTTTAATTACTTTTAACGGTTTGGTTTATCGTCAATGAATATAAATTTCTTAGGAAAGACTTAAAAAGTCCTTTTTTACTGAATTAAACACTGTTTAGATCCGCATTGTTTCAAAACTTTATGAATACCTTTATGGTCAGAAATTTCTAACCAGGATTTTGTGATATGGTACGATTTTCGTTTTAATCTTAGAACCTTAAATTGAATGTTCGTTTCGTTTCGTTTGTCAATAGGTATGGAAAAACGTGAAAGTAGACGAAACGAAACGAAAAAGTCGAAGAAATTACAACTTTTTATGAAGATGTTAACCTCAAAATAGTATTATTATATTGTAAGTCTGATTAACAATGGATTTTTACAAATTTTTTTTTTTGAATTAAGGTCAACAAGTCAAAAAATACAAACTTATACTAAAAATGGAATAATTTATTTAAAAAATATAAAATCTTTCTGAATTAAATTACAAAAACGAAACGAAACTATGTGTCAACTTATCCGCGTGATGGAGTCTTTCTGACCGAAATGGTTCGGAACGAAACGAAAACATTCTGTCTTGGCCTTAAGTTACTATCGATTTAAGGAAAAACAGAATTCTTTTTTCAAACTCATTTCAATGAATCAAAACACTTGAAAATTTCCATCGATAATTTAATCCATTAATTTTAAGTTGACTTTTTATCAAATTGAAATTTTCATTTTATCATCTCCTCCAATATCCAAGAATTGATTTTGAAAGATTTAGTCAAAGTCTTCCGTAATTATCCCTGACAATTAATCTAATCATGAAATAAATGAATCGAACCGAAATTAATTAAGAGGCCGTGAGAAAGGTCTGCTTAGAGTTTGATGTATACATTATTCTTGGTTAGATTGTGAAATCTTTGAAAATACCATTGAAGGACCAAAAAGGTATATTAAGAAACGTTTTTTACTTTGTTAGATACATATTGACTTACTGCTTGAAGAGTAAGAGGTTTGCCTACGGAAAAAAGGTGATAGAAATTAATGATTATAGGAAATTCACTTGAAAAAATAAAGTTATGCAAACATAAAGCTTCAAAGGACATTTTTAATGGTCGAATTTTTTCGCTTTTATTTTTTTTTTTAAACGAAATTATGCTTGTATAAATATTCTTCTAATAAATTCAATTATATCTCATTTATATAAATGTTTAAATTGTATTTCGACATCCTTTTGAACATTCGATTTGGGTATTTTCGATAGTCCTTGTTCATATGTACAATCTACATATTTTCAATTTGATTTTATTTGTACTCATAGTTGGATACAATATTGTGCCTATAGAAACCGAAATCCGAAGGCAATTAATTTCATGGTTGTTGAATATCAAATGAAATCAAATATCATATCAATGAGTTTTTGGATTTTTTTTAATATACTGTATACTGAATTCATTATAATATTATTTGAATGTGAAATTTTGATTTCGAATTGGAAGTTTATATAATCAATGATTGTTTTTCATCGATTTCTCCCGGACAAAATTTATTTCATATAAATACAGCTCATTTATAAGTTTGGTACTACACCAAGTCGAAGTCTAATTATAACTTCAATAAAATCAAACCGAAAATGGCAACGAAAAAATATATTGATATTTGTTCTTATAATAGTTTGTTTGGGAATGGACGAAGTATGAGTAATTATAAAGTATGCCAACTTCCTATCACTGCTGTGACGAGAATGTTTTCACCGATTTCGACTGTAAATTTTCAAATAATTTTCTATCCAATGCTGACATAGATAGCTACATATTGTACGTATGGGTGAAAGAGAAACATGATTTAAATTTACACTTCCAAATTGTAAACAAACAAATTCAAGCTGTGAATTTTTATGCCTATCCACAAATACTAGAAAAATAAGAGTTTTAAGAGTGTGTGAGGTCATACCATGTGCTCTTTTAAAAAAAATTCATTCTCTTTCTTCCTGATAGAATTTGCCTTTGAAAACTGTCCGTGCTCTCTTTTGTACATGTTGTACTTTATTCTGATTCGTATAATTGTTGCTTTGCTAACTTTGTGTACTGTAATGTGATTTCAGTTTAAGAAAATACAAGAATGGTAAATTTATTTAAATTTTTGGTGAATTTCTTATATCGATAAAAACAATTTTTTCAAGCATATAGTATTGATACAGTGCTGAACGTGATAGTATATATTGTGACGTGTTATTCTTTCGGTTCGATGTTATTAGAATGATAACACTTTTTATTTATGTGAATTTAGTGTATAAACTTTATTTGTACTTATTTCTGCTTAACAATTAGTCTTAAAAAATATTTGTCTTTCAATAATTTAATTATTACAATTAATTTATCACAGTTTTAGAGCTTCACTATTTTAATTACTTTCACAAAAATAATCACGTTTGCAATCTCTGTTTTGTATAATCTCTGACGAAGCTTTTCACTTCAACTGATCGATTAAGATTGATTTCAGGCTCGACCCTACGGCTGTTTTTATATCAAATTGGTGTATTTCGCGAACTTTCTCAAAAAGACTGGTCGTTTGGCTGTCTAAAACTAGGTGGCATTTTCTCGAAAGCTCTACAAATTCTTGAATATTTCCAAGAATTGTTTTTGTCGTGTGGTGTTTTTTTGTGTTAGTTGTTTTACTTAGAATACTTGTATTGTGACAATGTTTTATTGTTATTGTTTGATGATTTTATGAATCACCAAGTATCCTAAGTAAAATATAGTGCAATATTATCTATTATTTCGACCTTTTAACCAATTACTATAAGATGTCCACTCCTTACCCATAAAACATTGTAAACGTACGTTACCATGTAATACCACAATTAATATCTGACCATAATTTTTATCTATATCATAGTACTAAAAAACTACATCCAATAATCGGCTGGGAATCAATATTCAAACCCATATTTTTCATCAACATTTGAAGCGTTTTGTATGTATTCGATTTCGTATGGAAAGCACTTCTAAGATGTATCCTTGTTTTTTTTTCCTGGGAACAATTTTCTAAAGATGTTATTATCGTTTTTTTATGTGGTTGTCAGCATGTTACGGATCACGACTAAAATTTCTAAATGGGATTGAATTTCTTTTGGTATATAGTAGTCAAAAAATTTAAAATGAACCTACTGGGAATAACTTGGGATCCAAAAATTGTTATTAGGTCTAATAATTTTTCCTATGTGAAATGAATTCGAATTCATATGCTCAATTATATAGGTATATATTATATCGGTTTCAAAAGAAAACCTATAAAGATATATTATTGAAGAATTTATTAAAAATAAAATGTCGCATTTTATAGAATGTTAAAATTCGGTTTTTTTATTCGGAAGTCTTCTAAGGTTTTTACTGTAATATATTTTTTGAAGAAGAACAATTTTATTATATCCTAAAAACGTAAATTATTCATTGGGACTCGATGGATCTTGATAGAGTTCGAATATTTTTCGTATGTGCTTTTGTTTTTTTTGTGTGTACTAAACTATATTGGAAAAGGTTTTTGGCTTTGTAAAGCTCTACGAAAATAACAAATCTAACATTATCGAAAAAACATAGAATATCTAAAGGAAAGATAACGTTTGTAAATAGAACCACAAATATCTTGGAATTTCCTTGTTATAAGGAGTTTTATTTCAAATGAATGGACAAATATATTGACCAAAAAGGATTGCAATCATTTGATTTTTTTTTCGGTAGACGATTTTCTTTGTGGAAAATTAGAAATAAAAAGTGATATTCAAGATAAATTTTTGTTGAGATCAGATTTTACCTGGAATTTTAGAACTATATACATTAAAACTTGCATCAAAATTTTTAGGATGTGAAAAAATAATTTTTCATTTAATTGAAAATAGGTTTTGTCTATATCCTCCTTGACTGTTCGGCAAGTAATCTTCCTATGTAGAAATTGTTTACACATTCCTTTTAATCAAATCATATTTTAAAATTTAATATAAATCTTCATTGTTAGATCCATTAATTTTTAGAGTGAAATTTAGGGGCTTGTTCTTATAAAACATGTGAACGTAACTATGTACATATACCAAATCTTCATTAGAAAAACGATAGTATCTAAAAATCTTCCTTGTACACAATAGAATTGTGTATATACTGTTTTGTAACACATTCAGATTGGTTATCATAAAGCTTTAAAGTAAATTATTTATATACATAGCTACAGCCTATAAATCATGTCCATCAGAAACGGGGCCTCTATACTTTGCATTATTCAATTTTAATTGTCAACATGAACATTTAAATCTTGTATACAATACCCAGTTTCGGTTTGGGACATTGAAAGTTGACATATTTTATGAAAGATGACTTAAAATCCTCCCTTATTTTGACTGACAATGTTGATACATCCAAAATGAAGATTTAGTTAAAATTTCATTAATTTATTTTAGCTTGAATACATTTTAATTGAAAATTGAATTAAATTGCTTAAAAGTATAGAAAATTGAATTACAACATTTTTAAATTAATATTTTTTTGTAATTTAATAAATTATTTCTGTTTTAAACGTGATTTTATAAGGAATTGATTAAAAATAATGATTAATATATTTGTTTGTTGAAATAATTACTTTATAATTATTTCAAAGAAATTAATTAAAAAAATTTCGTGATTGGAAATTTGTTGATAATATAAACGTTAATTGGAAATTAGTTTGGATAGAAAAGGATATTTTGTGTAATATATTGTCGGATTGAGTAAATTATTATTCCTCCTTTTTTAATGATCCAAATAATTTTAAATTTAATCAATTCCACTCAAATGTTATATAATGTATTTTGTTGTTATAAATTCTATTTAGAAGTTATTTCTGAAACTATTTCAATGATATACAAATAGGTCCAAATGAATGTTGTACGCTTGTTCAATAATAATTTTTAATCTAAAAACTACTTTAATTACATAAAATTTGACCGAAATAATTCAGAAAGAAATAATTGATATAAATGAATACTTTTTTCGTATTTAATTATTATTTCTTTCCATATAGCTGTAAGAGTAACATATAAATAATTTTCTGGTTAAATTTGAACAAGTTCTTTCTCTGACAACAATTATTATAAATATACTAAAATTATAGTGGATCCACCTTGACTATCGTGCGAAGATATCATTTCTTGAAATCTATTAATCAAATACTTTACCAAAAGAAAGGAAAAACAAATTGAGGTATTTTATTGATTATCAATCCATTGTGTTTAGACATAAAACCAGAAAGGCAACTTTATTCTAAATAATTATTTATATCCGAATTTGAAGAAAAGCTGATACAAGGAAGGTTTTAGCGAAAGCTATTTATTTAGCGTGAATATAAGATAATTTTGAAATGAATAGACAACTTTACTGTCATTTCTAGATGGAAGGAATAATATTGGAAAATAGAAATTGTAGACCAAAATTTTCATTATTTTAATGAAATTTACTTATAAGAAAAATTGGAAAATTTCGAATTTTATTCGTCCAGATTTACGTGTCGGATATAATCGTATAATTTTGGAAATAATAGCAAAAGCAAGGCCAGGAATTTTCAATAAGATTTCACCCTATTAAATTTCTATAATGTAAGCCTCTTATGAGAGATTATGGGATATTTTCTAATTTTGATAGTTTCGAGAATAATGTCACATTTCATAACAAACTCTATTAAAAATATAATTCCATTAAAATTATAAGAAAATTTGAAGATAATAGGAAACCACCCTAAAATGCATTTAGTTTGTGCAATTTAACTAAATTCGAATTGCAATCACGTACGAATATTAATTTATTATTTATTGTGGAACAATTGCCGAACACTAAAGGCTGAATAAATAATAGGAAGAGCTAAGCATAGTCGAACCTACGGAAATCGATTCGTATGCCGCATTTTGTTATGTTTAAGGAATGCAAGCCAATTCGTACAATCCATACGAAAATTTTGACAGTTGAATTACAGTTTCTTCTAATATAATAAGAAAAAGTCATATAATAAAGTTCAGATTTGTAGGAAAAAACAATATAGCAATTGGATTTGTGAAACGAGGTTGTTGGACAGAAATTGTAAAAGTAAAATTTTATTTATATTTTTATATTTTGTTAAAATTAAGAAAAAGCAAAAAAAAAAATATTTCTGCACTAACCTTTTCGTAGTTAAAGTCACTTTTTAAAAGAAAGTCCTGTAAACAAATTTTTTTTATATTACGAAAAACAATCTAAGAAATACAGAATTCTTTAACGACGTACTGTCAAATGCTTATTTCCGCTTATGCACATTATAATCGGTTGAATGGATTTAGCGTATATTCGTTCAGTTTTGTATTGTCTTTTCCTAGGGTTGGGCCTGCCTATTATAATTTCGGCTTAATATCTTCTTGTAATTTTCCTGTTTAGAATTGCTTGAAATAAGATTTCTAATCCTTAGATGGGGACGAAGAAAATTCTTCTATAAGAATGTCTTAATGTAAAAGTATTTTTCTTGATTTCAAATGGAATTGATTCAAGTTAATTTTGATTAAAATCTTTAAAATTTAAACATTTTTCGAATTTACAAATAAAAAGGAATTTTCAATTAAATATGTGCTTCAAAAGTATCCAACTTCGTAATTGAAGTAGCCTATCAACAAACACAAGGAATTTAATTTCACTCTGGATTTGTGATAAGGGTCAGACTATTTTTTTTTATCATAAATTGCATTTAAAGAAAACGCGGAATTTTTCTCATTTCAAATAATATTTGCGGACTTTTTTTCTCTTTGAAAATTGAAGTAGGTACAGTGTATGTCCTTTTTAATTCAAATTTTAATTAAAAATGTAATTAAATAACATTTGAAAAGTAATTATATGAAAATATAATTAAAATTATGTGATTTCAAATTAAAGTATATATAAAAATATATTTTTACACCATTTTTTTTTTCGATTTTAACTTAATGAACCCCCGAAAAACCGTTAAATTACCAAACTATATACTCGACACCCTAATAAATTTGTAGTGCAGAAAATGGATTCACAGTTTATCACTAGTAGGGTTTGCAATGTGTTACCAAAATATCAGAGTCCTCATCTCCACGATACTTTTGCTATATGTTTAGCGTATTGATACAAAAAGGTGGATGAAAGACCAGACTATGTACAACAGCTCTGTATATATATCAATTCAAATAGTAGTGGTTAAAAGTTGTACCACATGGTACACAAACTGGTTCTATCGATTTCTGGTCCGGATACGCCTTATTCGAGATGCATTTTATTAACAATAGTGTAATGATTTTATATTTGGTGTGAGAAGGTTTGTTATGAAATGGAATCATGCTCCTACATTTTTATGACGCTTGTTCTTTCCATAGCTAGTTTCAAACTTGAATGATTATAGGTATTTTATTTTAGGCTGAAATACGAACGGTTACGATTTTTTTTATACCCGCTCATTAACGCAATATTTATTTATTGTTGTTAGTTTTTAACACACTTATTCAATGCTATATTTGAAACATAGATGGCAATAATGGATACATTTATTTATTTTTCTTGATTTTTCATTTGTACCTGATTTCGGCCTTTATTATGCCCTATGGTAGGTACTACCAGAGGGTATATTAGTTTTGTCACTAAGTGTGTAACACATAGAAATAATCATCGGAGAAAAATTTCGAGGGTATGGTTGTGTAGGGAATCAAAAGTTATATCGATTTATGCATGTCCGTCCGTCCGTCCGTCCGTCCGTAGACAAGATAACTCAAAAACGCGTTATCCGATTTTGATGAAATTTATAATATGAGTTGCTTGTTCCTTAACTTGGTTTGGTATTGCATTTGAGCCAAATCGATCCACGAGGGGAAAAGTTATAAAGGAAAAACCAGGGTGACCAGAAAGTTTTGTCGTTTTTTTGGTTATGGTTTTTCGGATGTAATTGGAAAATTTGTCAATGGATTTTTTTTACATTAATTATATAGGTTAACTACATAAATAGACGATACCATGTTAAATTTCAGTCAAATCGATCCAAGGATAGTGGAGAAAGAAATAGTTGTAGCCTAAAATAAGCCTGTTCATAAAGTTTTTCCGATGTATTTTAAAAAGTTATATACCGATTTCAATCAAATTTACGAAATTTGTTTATGCTATTAGAGTCCAGCATACCTGTGAATTTGAGCCAATTCGAGAATGTAGAAACGAAGTTATGGAGAAAAAGACCTTGAAATTTTGAGTTAAGTAGAAAGTTCGTGGCGTTTTTTTTCCAATAGATGGCTTTAGAGTCGTATAACTTTAGCAGTTATAATCCTATCAAGTTATGTTATAGCGCGCTTAAAAGGTGATATTTTATTATAGAATATTTAAGTAAAAAATTGTGAAATTCAGGCAGAACTAATTGGGGTAATTGGGATTTGAAAATGAGCCAAAATTCTGAAAAAAATTCCCTATATTAATGCTCCATGTTAGGTACTACCGTCCGACCGTGGACAAGATAACTCAAAAACGCGTTATCCAATTTTGATGAAATTTAGAATACTACTTGGTTATTGCTATAGTGGGTTTGTTATTACATTTCAGCAAAATCGACTGAGGGGCAGCGAAGTTATTAAGCAAAAACAGGGGTGACCATAAAGTTTTGTCGTTTTTTTTATATAGTTTTTCGGATTTAATTGGAAAATTTGTAAAGCAATTTTGTTTAAATTAATTATATTGGTTAACTACATAAATAGACCATGCCATTGTAAATTTCAGTGATATCAGTCTAAGGATAGTGGAGAAATAAATAGTTGTAAGAGGAAATAAGCCTGTTCAGAAAGTTTTTTTGATGTACAATCAGAACTAATACACCGATTTGAATAAAATTTGCAAATTGGACTTATACTACCAGGGTCTGGGTTAATTACAAATTAGAGAAAATTTTGAAAAGGGCAAAAAAAGTTATGTAGAAAAAACCTTGATATATTGTTAGTTTTCACAATTTTTCTCTCCCATTTCTACCATAGGGCATCAAAAAGTCGACTATAGGCCGATTTTAAATTACTTTATGTTTTTTTATTAATTTTATTTTTTAGAACGAAATTTTGTTTAAAAGCTTAAATATTCATATTGAAAAATACTATTAGTATAATACAACTGAAGTTAGCTACGTTTTTCAGTATATTTCAGTAGTGGCAATATCTGGAGTAAAAATTTATAAGTAGATATAGATTATAAAATATCGCTTTTATGAGAAAGTTAAATAGTAGTCGATAAAAATTCCCAAAAAACCACACCTTTTTGATTTGATTCATTTTGGAATTCTAATCAATAGTATCAATTTCCTAAATATTTACTTCCTTATGCAATTCGAGAGTTAGGAGTGAAACAAAGTACTATTGACACCATATTGACATGGTTCTTTCTTTTAATTTTCTCGTTTGATGGAGCAGAAAATCCAAACGATTATTCTTTGTTCTTTGTTGATAATGGATATTTTTGTTGTCAATCAATAATTGGATTAGAAGATCCAAGAATTCTCATAAAATAGACAACTTTACGGTATGTTTTTTTCCTATACTTGACGGTAGTTAGTATTTATTTGTTTAATCTAATTGTTGGCCAACTATACAAATTAAAGTCTTTATGCTGTAATCTTGAAAATACTTTAATTTGGATAAATTAAATCGATTCATTAATTTTCTATGACTTATTTGCTAGCATTCTGATGCATTTCAAGTTCATTGCTTATTTTCACTATTTATTCAAATAAATAATGAAATAAGACCAATTTCGTATAGAACCTAATACTTCAGACTTTTCATGCGGACATTTACTGTCCATTATTTAAGTATATTCACCAACGAAGATCTCCTTTTCTATCTTACACATTCTTCACATAGGCTTATTTACAGATGTTTTCATTGTAAAATTTCCCAACAAATAAAAACATAAATTTTATAAATTCGATATTTACGATGTTCATCTTCCCGACCCATCTTGGGTCGGGAAAATGAATCTCATAAAGAATATTTGCTATTATCTTATATAAAATATAGCTTGTTTTTTTTTCCTATTTTCCATTTCAAAATTTATCTTCCGTGTTTTTCTCTTTTTATTTTGTTCCTATATTTTCATGAACAATATTTTGAACAGTGTAAGTGATTCTACTATATTTAGTAGTCATATACATATATATAGTAGAAAGCTTTCATTCTTGGAAAGGCCGCCGTTTATCAAAATTAGTTCAGATGGGTTGTCTTTCATGGTCATATCGTATATCTTCATTTATTAAAAGAACTTTCCCAAATACTTGATGTTGTATACTTTAACTAAATGAAATATAGGAAGAAAATAGAAAGAAACGCTAGAAATTTATATGAAAAAAAAATATTTAGTGTTTGGCAAATCATCCAACTTTCCTGTATTAAATTTTTAGATTTTCTTCCGTTTTCGAGGGAATATAGAAAACCGGTGTTTCTGAAAATATACAATGTTTTATTCCTGAAAAGATGTATTTCCTTTTAAAACTGAGTGTTACATTTTTGTACATATTTCTACTTAAATCATACATTAATATAAAAAGATTTCCAACGACTATAAAGCGCGACCCAAGTAAAAGTGCAAACTTTAAAATTAAATAAAAAAAAACGGTTTTATATTCCTTCAAAGTTCTTTTTTTATTTGAAAGAACAATCCTTGCGGTTAAGTATGGAAAATGATTTCATTTAAATGACTGCCGCGGCTGGCCTTGCAGTAGGCCATTCGGTCGGTCCACTTTCGGAGCACATTTTCGATTCTTTGGGGCCCTATGGCGGCAATGGCTGCTTCAATATTCAACTTCAAATGGTCAATTGTGTCTAAATGGTCTGCATAACATTTGTCTTTCACGGCTCCATACAAGTAAAAGTCCAACGGTGTCAAATCACAGCTTCTTGGTGGCCAATTGACATCACCATTTCGACTAATTATGCAGCCATCAAATTGTTGACGCACTTTGGCAATAATTGAACTTTGTAAGGCCACAAACCGAGATCTTTACGCAGAATTTGTTGAACAGAAGACCGACTGATGTTCAATTCTGATGCACGATGGCGAATCGATGTTCTCGGTTGGCGGCGCACACTCTCGGCCACTGCAGTGATATTTTTAGTTGAACGAACAGGACGAACACGGGAATTGGCTGCCAGTTTCACGAACTTTTTTCACAAACTTCTTTACACCATTGATTGAAGGCCCATTTTTTTACCAAATTTTGTACGACATTTCTTGTGATTTCGTACACCGCAAATATGGAACTAAATTTCTGTCACAGGGAGACTGACATTAGTATTGCCAGAGCGAAAATAACCGCGACTTCAAATTTGAACCGATAGTTGGGACACGGTGTACATTCAATTGATTCTTCTTGTGTACTAATATACGTACACATTGTAGACTTTCTATTTCTTTCAGAATCAAGCTCTTTTGACATTTGAATATATATTAGTCTATGACTAAAGTATAAGAAAGTTAAAACAACGAAATAATATTCATTTGAAGATTTTTGTTCAATACGTACTGAATATTAATTTTACGTAATAATATAAATTACACGAATTAATAATAAAGAAATGAGAATAATTTTTGTTTCATTAATCAATTAATTAAAACTTCTTTTGATATATTAAAACTCAGTGAAAAATGCAGATAAATTCAGAACTTTTCAACCGACTATAGAAGAGAAAGTTTTGACATCAAATTCAAATAAAATTTGTAGCCAATTTTATTGTTATAAAACTCCTGGGAAATTTGAATTAGTTTTCATTTTTTGTTTAGAAAAGACATATAAAAAAAATATAATTTTTAAATAAATTTCTTTCATGAAAAATTGTTGGCCAAATTTTTTTGAATTTCTTCTACCAGTGACCACTCTTCTATAAATTTTAGTTTCAATTTTAATTCGAATCTTTAACTCCTTCAAAAATATTTGAAAATTATCATAATAATTCCCACTTTAAAGTTTTCGTAGCGAAATATCGCAATAGGAAAAAGAGTTCAAAACTTTCGAAATACCAATTTTAAACTCAATATTAAGGTATTTCCTGAATCATGTTCATTATGTATAAAATAAGCTTAAAATGGAATAAGTATTTTGGCGTGAATTCGTGCTTTTTATGAATGCCAACGAATTTTCCACAAAAGTTTTTAATCTCGAGAAATAAGGCAATGTTGATTTTGTCAATAAAATTAAAATATGTTATAAATAGACCTAAAAGTATACAATATCCCAAATTTACGTGTGCTAATTAAAACCTAAAAAATTTGATATATTTCTTCAGAATTAAATCGAAGCGAAAAACATGTTTTTGAGTTAAAATTGAGAAAACCAAAATTTTGTAATAAATTATTCGAATATAAATATATCACGTTCCAAAATAATTACCGAAATTATTTTCTTATTGCGTTTTTATCTAACAACTTAGTTTGTTTGAATCTTCATGATTTAAATGTGAAAAGTTCTCTTAAAATTCTTCACCATAAAATCTTAAAATTAAGAAAATAAATAGCTTTTGCATAAATTCAAATCCCACACAATTTATGGAAATCATATTATTTATTCTGAATCTTTGAAGCCTATAAAAGTTAGTACATACATTTTCCTGAAGGTATACATAATATAAGTCTTACATATTCCATAAAATTAATGTGAGAGCTAAATCACTTGCTATGTTTTCTAGAGATTTTGAAAACAAATCCAAATACCATCAAATCAAAAATAACTACTTATCCAGAAACAAACTTTTATATATTTTGCATTTGAAGTAATTATCGAAACCTCAAAAATCACCTCATTCATGTCCTTATTGGCACCCCATTGTATATATGTTTAAAGCGAGATCCGTGCCTGATTTTCCAATGACTATGTAGAAACTTTACGATGTAAGCGACGGTACCTACAATTTTAATAGTGAACACATATGTTTAACTAATTGAAATTTATGTTTTATTTATTTCTCAACATATGTGCTATCTATGAAATTCGTATTTATTGCAAATATATACACTTAAAGATAATTATAAAGCTTGGAAAATATGGTATAAAAAAATGATATGCAAGAGTTGTCAACGCTGGGTTTATTAGCTATTAAAATTATAATAATATTTCCTAGTGTAATGTACTAACAGGTGAATATTTCAGTATACAATTTTGCATAGAGAAATAAACTATATAATTAGAAAGGCTTTAATCTTGAGAGTATTAGAAAAGTATTATTATTATTTCTTTCAATTATATCTTTTAGAATTTGTTTTTCTTCAAAGAAAACAGTTTCAAATATTGCTAATATAATGGAAAAAATGGCATGGATATTTTAATAGGACTAAACAGGATTATAAACTTGCCAAATTGTCTGAAAGTTATTTTTAAGATGCTACATTTTTCTCAAGAATTGTTGCATTCTTTGTTGAAACATTTTTGTCTTGAAAAGAAAGTCAAGAATTTAATACGATATTAGTTAAAGCTTTCACGGAATATGAAAGAAATTCAAATGTTATCCTCAAGTTTTATTTCACTCATTCTCATGGGGAATGCAAGAATCTGGCCAATGCATTGTAATTTAAGGTATAAAAGCAAAGATGCTATATTATAGTATATACAACATATAATATACGATCTTTGATAAAAGTGTTTCAAACTGACTGGTTGTTAAAACTATATTCGACTACTATAAGCTATTGAACCTATTGTCTATTTAGAATCATAAATTTTGGTAAGAACGAATTATTCTATGCTAAGCAATTCAATAAGCTTATTAGAAAGCATTTGATCGAAAGTCAATAGTCAGAATTACTGATTTCACATAGGAAATTGAAATCAGTTAATTGTTTGTGCGGTACTTCAATATTTTTTTTCAATGCTTCTAAAACAGTTAAACAACTGTCCAGGAGGATTTTCGTGAATTTTCTTTTTCCAGTTTTTTAAAGGACTTATGATTACGTGTTTTGAGAGTTGATTGTTATGGCTAACTGAAGAAGCCCAAACCCAATCTCTAGAGATGAAAGCTGACTTTATCTGAAAGCCATTCAATAGATTCTTGAAATTTCTTTTCGTATACTATGTTAAAGCTTTATCAACGATCGGCAACAAATATGTAAATTTTTCAGAGCATAAAAGTGTTTGTCGTTATTATGTTTATTTATATTATTCTATACCACAAATTGTGGACCGAATTATTCATGTTACGAAATTATTCCCAACGTTTTCTATTTGATTTATTGATTTGAATTTTCTAATTTTTTTCTCATATTTTTGGACGTTTCTTGATTAATAAAAATATTGTGACTTGCTACCCGTTCGGTTCGATGTTATTGAAATGATAACACTTTTTATTTATGTGAATTTAGTGTATAAAGTTTATTTATAATTATTTCTGCGTTACAATTAGTCTTAAAAATATTTGTCTTTCAATAATTTAATTATTACAAATTATTTATCACAGTTTATAAAAATACACAATCACTATTTTAATAATTGATCACAAATCGCCCTTGTAATCGCTTTCCACAAATAATCACGTTTCAAATCTCTGTTTTTAATCTCGGATGAAGTTTAGACTTCAACTGTCTGATTAAGATTGATTCTCAGACTCAATCCTCAGCTGCTTTTATACCTAATTGGTGTGTCTCGGGAAATTTCTCGAAAATTCTGGTACCGTTTGGCTTTCTAAAAACTAGATGGCAATATTTCTCGAAAGCGCTTGTATTGTGAATATTTCTGAGAGTTATTGTTTTGTTTGTGACAATGTGTTGTGTTAGTTATTTTTTTTCTTGTTTCATAGAATATTTGATGATTTCATGAATCATCAAATATTCTAACTCGTGTAATATAGTGCAATATTTTCAGTTGTTGAACACAAATTGAATTGAATTTATTCGTTTTGTGATTTAATAATTCGGAGTGATTTTCTTTCTATGAAATAAAGGCTTTATAAATAGAGGAGAGGTAAAGTAAATTGTGAACTATCACAGTTAGGAATCCAACCTGATAATACCTTACAAGGTACACTAGTACAAGATTTATACTGATGGATAGACAAATGTCTATACACTCAAAATTTGGTGTTTCCACCACACCGAATTAGTCTTGAATGGAATCCATCCGATTTCGGTTTGTATTTACTGGAATTTTATTATTAAATTATAGGAATTGTAATGCTTTATCGATACGATTTACTCTCAATTGAATTTCATGATTCCACTCCTGCATTTGTTAATTCGCGAATAATATTTCGAATATTAATAAAAAGTTTTTCTTACACCTCAAACAAATCGATGAAAACTATAAAACTAGAGGACAAATTTTCAACACAAACTTAATGAAATCTTTAGTAAATTGGAACTCTTCAAACTTTGACGAAATTCTAAGTTCAAAGAAATTTCTGTACTCCGGAGTTATAATCATATTAACGTCATCCACATCAAAAGACTGGACAAAACTTTTCATGTAACTTAATAAGCTTGAAAATATTTTATGTAATTTAATTAATTACATAAATATATCATAATGAATTTATATGAAAGTTTTAGTTGATGAAAATTAGTTAAAATTTTTCTCTTCAAGACGTAATATAAGTAAACATTATTTAATTACTTTAGATATAGTGTAATTGGTTATTAAAAACCATATTTTTAAACTAGTAGTTTTCAAAGCTTATTTCAAATTTTCTATAATACACTTCTTTGAAAGAGAATTTATCAAAACTCTATTCAAAGGTTTATAAAAGCGCAATATGACAAATCATTTTTGTAGTTGAAGATTTTCAGAAACATTATAATTTCCATAATAATACAAATGATGTCTCAAGTATTATGCGGTCTTTGCAACAAGTTGTCTGGACTATAAGCATATGCACCACTAACGATGTGCTAAGTGAATAAAATCCCAAATAAACTTAGAAAATGTAAATTTACAAATTTTCTTTATAAAAAAAGAAAACCGAATAGGAGAACCGAAATTTTAAATAAATTACCTTTACATAATTTTAGAATTTAGTTCTCTAAAGTCTTATCGAAACAAAGTCTAATCATTTTTCATTATAATCTTTAAAGTTTAATGTCCATTTTCATAAAATATGAATATGTATTTATGTATTCATATCAGAGCAGAGCCTTCCTCTTTTTGCCATCGTCAAAAAAGCCAATTAATCCTTGTAAATATTTTCCAAGTAAATATCACACGATATGCATTTTAAAAATATCATAAATCAAAAAAAGAACAAAGGAAAATTCTAATTTTCTTTGATAAACAAACTTTTAAGAGAGAAAAAACTTTGTGGTTTAAACATTTTGAAAAATTGTTGAAAACCTCCGAAAATTATTAAAGGAGTGAATGAAAGACCATGGAGATAGCTTATACTACAAGTATATACCTAAAATTGAAGTTTACACGGTTAGAAATAGTATTTTTTAAACTTGATTTCATTTACTAGAATTTTGAAACAATATTTATAAGCGTTGTAGTTTAAATAGTTAATACAAATTATTGTCTTTGTAATTGAAAGGTTTTGCAATTACAGTATTTTGAATAACTGTTGAATTCTTTGAATAATTAGAATTTATAGAAAAAGTCAAATTGAGCAGATTATAAGTACATTGTGGTTTGATCGAGTCTGTTTAGATCTCGTTTTTAGAAACTGATGACGGTTCAAATCCAGATCTCGAGTTCTTCACAATTTTTATTTCTTCTCTTTGCCTTAAAACAAACACTAATTTGAAAAGTAAACCCAAATTTCCATTCATGCATTTAGTCTTGAAATGGACAATCTTGTGTCCATATAAGATACCTAATCTGAACTGAGGTGGATAATTTTCATAATACCTAGAGAACATCATTTGCAAATTAGAATCTGCTGTCTACTCTATAAAAATTGAAAGTAATATTAGTTAAGTTTGTCAATATTCAGGAAAATTGATTTATGGCAGCAATGATATTCAACTGTAAGCAATTTTATTATTCTTAAAATTTTTTTACTATGCTTATTAAAAGAAAACTCTTTATTCTTGTCTCTTTTCACATAAATGTGTCTAATTTTGATATTTCATTTCTATTAGGAATCCTTTCTAGATAGTATGGCAGGAATTACAAGGCTTTGTAACATATTGGAAAGGACTAAAGACTATTTTAAAAGTGTTTTTCTTTTCCGTGGAGACCTTTCTTTGGAAAAATTGAAATTGAATTTAAGTTAGAAACAATTTTTGAAACTGTGTCAATTCAAAAAATTCTCGATTCTTTTTACCTACAGTAAAGTTTTCATTATTATAAGAATGATAATCGATATTTATGCTAAACGTGAATGTTCTTAACATTTTCCTAGCCTATAAAAATCACGTACTATTAATATTGAGAATGAAAAGTCTTTGTTCGATTTTCATTGAGTGTTTTTTCTATTTCGCATTGAGTTTCATAAACTTCTTCTTCTTATTCCTATAGCAGCACATCCCGTGGTTCGGGCCTTGGTCTTCTCATAAACAGACATAATTAATTAAGTATTTTTTTTATATACATATAAAACAAAATTTCACGTCAAAGCAAGCAAATTTTGCGTGTATTTTCAAACAAAACAAACAAAAACCAACGAATCAATAAAACCTAAATAAAATAGGAAAGTTTATATGAAATTGCCATTTTAAAAGCCTGGAAAATTAAGTTACAAGTCAATTAAATTATCCTAAAATAAGTAATAAAATGAATCGTTAAATTGTTTCAATAAAAAAAGGAAAAAACTTTAATAAAACACCAAAAACAATTGACGCCTTGTCGTCCTTTTATCACAACTATTCTTGAACATTAGAAGCCAGAGACACATTAATGGCTTCAGCGGTTTATTGATGGCCATTTATTTGAACGTATGAAAAAGTTATATCCTTGATTATTTCTTCAGTTCGGTCATAAAATAATTTTCATTTTTTACTCCTTTTTAATTTTATTGAAGATTTTTTGAATTTGAAATTGATGATTTATGTTCCAGAATAAAAATAATTTTATCGATATTTGTGGAATAATTCAATTTGTTTGCTTTTTTTCGCGATAATAAAATTCTCCATAAAAGTGTCAAATATAGTTTTTATTATGGAACATTAAAATTATAATTCATCACATTAGTTTAAAACCATTATTTTTGGTGAAAAAAGAGTTATAATAGCATTGTTTTATGAATGCAATTTAATATGAGAAATTTCGAAATATGAAAAATCTTATTTATATTCATTATAGTCTTATTGATTTTTACTTCACATACATTTTATATAGAACTGGCAATTATTAAAAATTATCTATGGAGATGTATATATCATGTCCAAGAAGACAAGACAAACAGCTAGAGTATTGTATTCCATTATGTAAAATAAAAAGAAAAAAGTTAACGAGGACATACTAAACTATCCATCCAGTCTATCTTTAGAATTCATGAGATAACATTTTTCTGGATTGGAATTACAATATACTAAAGCTAGTAAAATGGACGACAAATTTTTATCATCCTCATAAATAAACTTCCATTTGATACGGTTTATCTCTGGAAAATTAGTGTGTTTTCATATAAATTTTCTTGTGTATGGCATTTCATGTGATTGTGTTTTTCATAAATTCTAGTTACTTTAAATGGTTCTAAACGTATGTTTTCAGTAATATAAAAAAAGAAATGAAAAATATTGTTAAACTATATATCCTTTCCATTCAAAATTAATATTCCATCTTGTTTTGTGACTTCTAACATATACGTACAAGGAATAACTGAATATTACAAATTTCAAAGAATATAGCCATCTGAAAACTTCAATATTTGGGACTCAATATCTAAGATAGATGGGCGAAGTTCGCGTGGCAAAATGAATGTTATTCACATATGCTTTAAGTATGCAAAAAATTCTGTATTTTATGGCAAAATGCTACTTTACTAATTTATATCGGTTATCAGGCTCAATACATTTTGAAAAGGATGAAGAAACCATCTCATAGTAGTAATATCAAATGAAATTTCTCGATTTTAAATTTTCTGTAAGAGGACAAATGCTTCCAATCTACTCCCAATGAGAAAGGAGATTGAAAATAATTAGTTCAAATGGAATACATTTTGATTCTTACTCTATAAACAATATATGCTTCAAGGCATTATTAAAGAGCGTAAGTACGAAGTCATGAAAGAAATAGCATTTTCAACACACCAAAAGGAAAATTGCAATTAATTAATGTTATTCCGGTCCTATTAGTTGGACAAAAATGTTGAAAAGCAATTATTTTCTGTTGTATTAATTTGAAATATGCATCCCTTATCTACTTTTAAGAATAGGGATGAAAATAGTCTTGTTAGTAATACATCAGGTTATGATTCTGATTAACATTTCAATAACTATTTTCTATTTACTTGAAGTGAGATAAGTTTTCCATTTATTTTCACTAAACACTTTGTATTTTATTTTAAAGAATTAATTTTTGTTTAACAATTTGATACGTTCCATCGATTATGCATGGAATAACTAATCGGTAAGGTAATCTTACCGTTTTCTTATAAATTTCTCACAGCTTGTTTGATTTTCTAAACTTCTTAAATATTTGATCTGGTTCAATGAATTAAAACAGCAAGCTATTGCACAACTTGCATCCGACTTATATGCCTGTATAAGAAGATTATACGATAGAATAACTTACAAATAGAAGACCTAGTCTTTGGTTCAAGTTACTCTGATAGAAAAGTTGTCGTTTGAATTTTGGAATTGCAAATTTTCGTAGTACAACTTTAGTTATATAAAGGAAAGTGTGTTTTTTTTATGTAGAACTTTCTAAAGACCGTTAAGGTGATTTCGTTTTTCATTTTCCATTTTCATCAGCCTTCAGGTACTATATAAGGAAATTTAATGCAGAATTTTTTCTCTGAAAGGACATAATCTGATTAGAATGTTTTTATATAAATCGAAAAAAAAAAAAAATAGATTTCACTTGCCAAGGCAAAACGATATTGAATGACACTTCGTAAATATAAACACAAAATAAAGAAATGAAAGTTACTCTGTGGTCATATTCATCTCTGTCAGGTGCAATCAAACGCCCAATAATTGTTTCCTGAATGATAAAGAAAAACCATTTTAAATTAAACATTTAACTTCCTTTGAATTTTCCGATAAAACTGGTGAAAATTCTTCGAAACTTGGCAGTGCAGGCGCATTAGCGCTTACATCCAACAGGATAACTCTCAGTGTAGTACTGTTATGATTTGTTCCTGAAGTATACAAAATTTCAGTTATTTTTAATAATAAAATATATTTTTACTTTCTTAGACTTTAAAAACAAAGCAAAACAAGTTTTTTTGAGGTCCCCTGAATCGTAAATGATAAATCGGAAAGGACTCTGAAAAAAACATGTTTCTAATAATATGCCTAAGAAAGTTGAGTTGTTGGCATACCAGCTATTTTTATATACTATTTACTTACTTCCATTTCCATTGAAATTATCTTCAATATTAACATTAATATTATGTTCAACAATTCCATTATCTCTATCTAATTGTTCATTTTGTAATTTCACCATAATCAATCCAGTTTTAATATTAATTTCAAAAAATTTTCTTAATTCTGGATCACGAGAATAATCGATCATGTATTGTAAGATATTGTGAGGTTCTGAAGAAAAAGAAAAAAAACATAAAAAGTTATCAGTGATCTCAGGATTGTGTTAGTAAATCCCCCAATAACATTTTTGAATATTTTTTTAGTACTCAAAGCGCTTTTACAAGCTAGTAGCTATTTTTTTTGCTGTGATTAAGCGATTTCTTAGCAATGATACTTGTGTTCCCTAATAGTCAAAATAAATTTACCATCTCTGTCCTTGTCCGCAGCTAAAATAACACCAACAACATGTCCTGTTGTTGAATTTTCATATATTTCAATTGGATTTTTAAATTTCTTAACAATTGGATTTTTATTATTGATATCAATGATTCGAGTTTGTATCTGAAAGAAAATTAATTTTGTTTGAAAAGTGGTAAATCTTTTTATGATCATAAAAATATCTCGAACACGTCAGTAGTCACTAAGTTCACCATCAGTTATGTGAATTGTAAAATTTAGATAGAATATTTTTGGATCATCACATTCAATAACAGCATATTCACTGACTTTTACAGCTCCAGTTTCCGGATTAATTGAAATAAGATCATTCGGTGTGCTGGTATCATTTGGTCTACAAAAATTTTATATAAAAATTAAAACTAAATATTTTGATAGAACATAAAATCACAGAATTTCATATTTGATTTTATTGAATTCAGGTCCATCAATATCTTCAGCAAATATTGTTCCTTAATAGAGTTTATTAATAATAAATTAAATTAATGAAAATAAAAATTTTGCGTTTTCTTTTTAACAACTAAAGTTTTACATATTGCTTCCTCGATAACAATTCTATCGGTAACCAAGGTATTATGTTTAAATCTAGGTGGATTATCATTAACATCGCTTATATGAACTATTAAATAGCCTAACCAAAAAAAAAAAGCGAGAAATTTTCCGAATATTCTGTACGACAAAAATCTTAAATACCTGTTACAGTTCCATTATTTACTACTTGATTTAAATCTGTTACTAATATTGACAAGTAAATAACTTCATACATTTCATAATCAATTTGTTTTTTAAAGGTTGGATTAACTTTTAAATGACCATAAACTTCCCGATTCGATACGGAATGAAGTTCAATTATAAAACAAGCTTCTCTTGGCTAGAAAAATTAAAGTAAATTAAATTTGAAATAGAAAACAAATAATAATAAATACCATTCGAATTTCAGGCGTTTCATAGTTAATGTCATTAATATTAATAGTTAACTGAGCAAATGCATTATTTCTCTTTTCTCCAGGATCTGTAGCCTTAATTTGAATTATTTATATTTTTGAAAATAATTTGAAAAAACATACACACATAAAATATGTATAATTAAAAGAAAATCTTAAATAATGTAAATTTTGGAATTCAAACAGTATCTCGTCAACTTCTCATATTTTTGTGGATGCATGATAAAGCTGATTCGGACATCTCGTATAGAGCAATAACGGTTTTGGAGTAGAATATGTCCTTTTTTTATATAAAAATCGATTAAACATTCTTGTATTACAAATTGGTGCCAAGTCAAGCAGTGACAAAAACATGAAATTCTATAAAATATTCTCAATAAATTGAGCAAAAATAATTTATGTTAATATTTGAATTTTAAAATTCCATGTTTTTTCATTGCAATTCCAGAATAAATTTTTGTTGTATTTTTACTGTATGATAACTTTTCACTGAGAAATTTTTCTATTAAATAAGCAATCCTTTAAAATTCCATCATTTTATTTCGAGTATTTTGAATAGTTGAATGTTTTTTTTTCTTTTTCGAGTTATTTAAATTGTATTGAAATTATGAAACGAACAAATTTTCCGGGACCATCATCATCATCAAGAGCGGGTTTAAATCAAAAATTTCAACAACTTGATAGCAAAAACCAAAAAGAACAAAATGAATATTTTCAAACGAACGCATTGCTTATTTCAGGACTTCTTCCTTTAATATCAAAAGCTGGTATGTGATTTCTAGAAGGTACAAGTTTATGTTTAATTAGAAAACGCAATTAAAAAATTGTATATTGGGAATATTTTCGAAATTATCATTTTATTATTGGTTTTTGACATTTAAATAGCCAAGGTAATTTCCTACGAAGTAAATTCTTTAAAAAAATGTTTTCTAATTGTAGCGTAAACGTACCTTTGGTAGTATTTATGGTAAAATTTATATTTAACTCTTTCACATTGGGACATCTTTGTTTATGGAGTTCAACTTAGGTGACACGACTAAAACGGAGAAAGACGTCCGAATGTTGAAAGAATGAAGATTAATAATAATTTTAATTATTTTTTTATTGAAGAACGTGAAGCAGCTCGTAGATGGTTGAAGAGATTATATACCATGAATGGGTCTGAAAAAGACCGAGCTACTAGAAATGATTATGTCTGGTTTATGTTGGTCCAATTAGAAAATGGCACCATAACTTTGCCGTTTATAAAACCTCCGCCGGAAGGTCGTCTTAGGCCAGTCTCGAATTCAGTTGTATGTTCGAATATTTATTTATATTTATATGTATAATAATATTTTTTGTTGATTTATTTATTTTTATTTATTTCCAAAAACAAAAATAAAAATATAGAATAAAGAACTATATGAAAAAATTTTGGAGGCCGCCAATAAAAAAGCACCTTATTTAGATAATTTATCTGAATCTAAAGAAATCGTTGGTGATAAAAATAAGAAAAAATCTTTATTAATGAAACCATCAGAGTTTCAAGAAAATCAGCCGACACCACGTTATGGATTTTTTGTGTATGGAAGTTGCTTTAGCAATCAAAATGATTAAAAAACGGATTTATTTGAAGTTCCTTATGTAAATCATTGTTTATTCACAGAATTTTATTTTGTACTAATAAAATTTGTTATAATCAATCATTTTGGACTATTTGTAAATGTATGAAATCTATTTTAAATTCCGCTTTCAAGGATTCTTTTTGTTTTTACATTGGGAAGTCTTCCTTCACTTTCCAAACTGTGAAGGTCTCGTAAATAGGATTATGAAAGACTTCTAAACTCAGGAAATTACTATTAAAAAGTTTTTGATTTCATTATAAAGTTTCATAAAAATATTAATAGTACAAATCTACAAAAGGTACTATAAGAGTTATTATACGAAGGCTACTAGTTAACGATATCATCTTTCATCTATCCGTGAAGCAACAATATTTAATATTGCAAACATTTTAAAATATTTTTCATATTAATTACCTTTTGTGAAATAAAAAAATAAACTTTATGCACTAAGGAAAAGTATAAAGAATTGAATAGAAAAAATCTACTCAAGCGTCACTGTCAAACGAGCTTTTAATATTTTTCACTCAAAAATGCAATTATTCCAACGTTTAACTTGTATAGTACTATTTTATACTATATACAATGATATCATACCATTTTATTCGGATATGAAAGAGTACGAGGAAAATTAGATTACGTGTCATATTTACAAAAAGCTCCTAAAATGTTGCACTTTCAACAGTATTGCATGTCATTTAGATGTTTTGAAAATCGTATGAGATTCAAAATGATTTAATATGGTTCAGGAACTCAAAGTAATTAAGTTAATTATAAAATGTCATGAGGCAAGTTTCTATAGCTTATTACATACAATCCTTTAATTAAGTTATTTGTAGAGGAACTTAACTTATATGCTGGAAGTGGATTTCATTCAAATAGTTTGCAATTTATAAGATTAATAAGTTTTTAGACTGTGAGAAGCTAATGTGTTTTCATAAGTAGATGAATTGAAATACTCGCGTATATCATATTTAAATATGTTCCAAAAACAAAATTGATTTGATTGTTACACAAAATTCATATCAAAATAATAAATAAAAGGAAGACTTTGCACTTTATTTGGAATTAATCCAAAAAAAAGGAATAAAAAGATTAATAACAGAAGCAACATCAGTCAGAATAAAAACAATGCTTTTTTTTGGCAAAGTTCAATTCAAATCCTTTCCAAATTTATCCTTTTCTACCCGATAGTATATGGCTAATATTTTTGAAAGATATGCGTCTAGTCCTATACATTATACTAGTTTTGCCGGCAGTAATGGTTGAAGATTTACTTTGAATGCCGAAGCAATAAACGGCATAAGCTTACTGAATTACATCAACCCAATCTATATAGTCTTTCTAATTCATTCATCCGCCAACAATCTCACCATTGTACATAGTGCGTGTACGAATATTTTTGTTCTTGTTCTGGCGATAATAAAGTAGTTATATGGCGACAGACGGGTTTATTAGAAAAAGCCTCAAAAGCTATGTAATAATGGGCTGACAGTTTAACATTGGGTTGAAGTTTTGTTTCCATATTTATCTAGTTACAATTGTTTTCCAGAAATATACTAAACCGAATCATTAGTACCTATATTTCATAACATAACTGTCAACTAACATTCCGGGTTTTACTATGTAGTTAAACACTTTGAAGTTGGAGTTGTAACAGATTAAATAAATTTCTATGTTTGGAATTTAATTCAAAAAGCTATCAAGTTTTAATTGGTTATCTAAAATTATGAAAGATTTTGAAGGATTACACCAAAAATTGAAATTTTTTTTAAGATTCATAAATAAATCATCTTGAAAATTAGTTATTAAATTTTCTGAAAACTAATTATAAAAACGCGCCCGGATTTCTTATTATTTCCTTGTTAAAATTGTTGAGGAATTATACCTTCGTGATGGACTCCAGCCAGTTTGCACCTTTTATACGAAAGCTTTAATTTATAGAAATAAATAAGTTGTTCTGTGTACTCTTGGTGATGATGATGATAATTCTAACAACTCAATTTACATGTGCGTGCTCCTGTTTTGTGGCTATATAGACTATCGCTTGTACACTTCAATTATAGTTTCGATTCTATTCATGTTGAGTACTCTGCATTTTGTATCATGATTTAAATTATGCAAATCTGATGAACACGCATTTGAATTTCGGCGTAATAATGTTTTAACTGCATTCTACACCTCAGTTATTCCTTTGATTTAAATCCTTTATTAGTCGATTTCTGGTCGAATGCATTTAATTTTAGTGCCATATGGTTCATTACTTTTAAATGAGTTTAAATTTATCAAAGTAATTTTTACAACCATTTAAAATTATTCATAAAAATATATTTGTTGCCAAACATATGTCAGGTCAGGATAAGTATAGAATAAATATAAGAAGAAGCACGAATACGAATTCCTTCAGGTCCTCATATTTCAAGTTGGGTGCAACAATTCAAACTGTTAACAGCATGCTATTAATTGATTCTCCAGTCTTGTAGGAAACAATCTAATTAAAACTGGAATTGTTTACAAAAAAAAACGTTAATAAGTGGGAGTTGGAAGTAATTGTTGTTGTTGGTTATGAAACCCATTTACTTATCCTTTTATTTTAGTGGTAAGAAATTATTTTCTATTTTGATGTCTTCACAATATAAATGAATATAAATATGTGTTATCATCGTTTCCCATTGTTTATTCTACAAATCAGCAACTATATTTAAAGTGTTCCAGCATGAATGCAAATTAGTAAAAGCTTTTTCTATAGGAAATTTGTTTTCAAGAAGAAAAACAACATTGTGTTTTGCTTATTTATGAGCGTAAAAAAAGGAATGCACTTTAACTCCCAAATGGCTCTGAATATAATGAATTTTTTCGCTGTTTATATTTACTTAAAGATATAACAACTTTTACCACAAATTTTATATATTAAAATTAAATTAATATTTTTTGGAATTTTTCAAAAATATTCTTCTAACTTTTTTAATGGAAAACTTCTTATTTTCTTTTAAAATCCTTGGCTACAGATTTAAACAACTATTTCTTTTTTTTTTTAAATCAATTTTTCAAAGGATTAAATAAAATTTGACCATTTTAAAAGGATTCCGTTCATGTTTTCGACTCCGAAAAAAAACAATTTTATACAAAAAATAAAATAAATATTTCGGATTCAATTCGTGACGATTCTTATGGAGACTTTAGTATATACTATATAAAATCCAAATCTTTTATTTTTACCACCAAAAAAACCAAAAAATTGGGTATTCATTAATTTTTAAAGAAGCTTTAATTCAACTAAGGAAATTTTGTTGTTTTCTCCCAGTTTTTAGGCCCTAAAATCATGATCTTGAATATATTTTCAATATAAAAATTATTTTAACCTAAATTCCATGAATCTGTAACAAACAGATGCTGTAAACACTTCTCAGAAATGTGTTTTCCGTCTATACTTATTTATTTCTGCATTATTTTGTATCTGAAAACTGTAACCGACAATATATATGAATTTTTCATTTTTTTTGCTCTTCATCTTGCCAACATCGATCGCTATATTTAACCCTGGGGATGTATTATGGCAAATGTATTCTTTAGAGCTCATTCCATATTCGTTATATTGTATATCATAATATCCAGTGGGATATTTTCCTAATGTGATCCACATCTACACCCTTCAACATAGAAATCCAAGTTAAGCTTTATTTATCATACCACACATACACACACACTCAAAGACTACATTCATCTAAGATCTTTTCATCTCCTTTACTTAGATTTGGTTGTATCTGCAGAGGATAGAATCTGACTTAGGTTTTCTATTTGGAACTTTTTTCTTTGGGATTTAATCTTTCTTATAAACAAATTTGTTAAATATTTTGGAAGCATTAATTAAAGAGTATTTAAATTTATGGTTTGGCAAATATTGAGAGATATACCTGAAGAGGGAAGAAATTATAGGAACTTGTTCTTACATAATATATTCAAAAAAAGGGAAACTAATCATATTATATCAATTATTAACACTTCTATAGTTTCATATCATACCTTTAGGAAGTTGGTTAGTACATAAATGAAACTTTTTCCACCATATTCAAATTTCAATGATAATTGATTTTCCCAAGAATATTTTCCATTGATTTTAACAAAAAAGAGAGCAAAAAAACACTGTATGAACATTTTTCTCTTTCAACTTTTGATTTTGCTAGGAAATTTTTTTTGCGAACTTAAAAATGTTTGGAAAATTTTAAGATTTTCTTTCCACACTTAACAATTTCCAGATGAAGAAATTTATGAAAATTTTTCATAAAATAAAAATATATGACAGTCAGGAAAATCGTTTGATGAAGAAAAAAACATAAATCGTAGATTTCAAAAGAATGAAAATAAAATCAAGTATCCTAAGGTACCAATGATGGTACTGGTTTCTGTTAAGTAAGGTTTTTCCCGAAGCCATATTGTAGAAGTTCATATTCGTAGAAATTTTTACCAAAAAGGAAATTCAAATCCTATTAAGGCAAGCGTTGGGCATAAATATACAAAAAAAAAATTTCTTTTATTATCCAATTGAAGAAATATGCAAATTTCTCTTGGGAACTAATTTTGTCAATTCTTCAAAAAAATTGAGAAGGAACACTGAACCAAATTCGATTTTAAAAATGAAGCTTCTTTAATGTCATGACATTATACATACATGTAACTTACATAAATTATAAAATTAAAAATCCATTTGGATTGAACATGCCCTTTTACTTTATTTCTATGTTTCAAAAAAAAAAGAAAACATGAATCTCATATGCATGACATGTAAATCCCTTAGACGTATATAATCCCTTTTATATGAACTCGATTGGATATTATTCCACATCATTCAAAAAATTGTCTTTAAAGTCCATTGGGAATTACCAATAATGAAAAATAAGAGGGTGTTTCGAACAAGACTCATCCATTATAGACTTTAATTACAATATATTCTTTGCTTAATAATAAAAGTACGTGTAATCAAAGATATTAGTTTTCTTTAAGAACATTTCAATTAAATTATTAGCAACATTTTCAATTAATGACATAATCTGGTGAATTGGATAAATATCCATTAATTATATTTAATAGATAAGGTGATGAAAAAATTAGATTTTATACACTTAAAATGTTTTCTGCTAATTTTTACATTATGTAATTTGTAGGTCGATCATTTTATATCCAGTTCCGAGTGGAGAAAAGGTGGCTTTTTCTTCAGCAAACTGCTAAAGATACTACTATTTTGTTTCTCTAGAAATTTAATCTTCTGTTGAGATTTCGTTATAACTGTGGTCCATCTCTTTTGTAAAACTTCAATGTAACAATAGTTACATTTCTTGTTGAAGAAACAACTCGTTTTACTACAATGTCGTCCTTCAGAAAACATTCTTTAGAATTGAAAATATTGAACGAAATATATCCTTTCATTTTTGTGCAAGATTTTTATGAATAGATTTTCTGCCAATAAATATCTTGACACGTTCTTCAACCATGAACGAAAGTAGCAATAATGTTGCTATTGTTTCTTTTCAAAACACTTGAAAATAAAGTCAAATGATAGACATAGATGTAAGAAAGTCACTTGAAATCTTCAAACGAATCCATATAGAAGACAATTGGATCAAAATTTTGAAGAACTTTAGACCATGAAATCAACTTCTTAACCGATTGTCAAGAAAAAGTTAGAACAATTTCAATGAAAGGATTTTTCGTTGAATTTATATTATTCGATGGCAAAAAAATGCTATTTGCAAAGTTTCTTCTAACCTTAAAGGTATTCTAAATTTAAAAATCCTTTAACAAATTAGTTAAATTATATAAAGAAATTTATATTAAACTTTTAGAGCTCAGACACATATGCTTTGATGAATTTCTGTCTGTACTGGGCATTGTAACAAAATGCCAAAACTGTTACCACATAATACTCGACTTGATTTCAGTGAACAAAACCGTATAATGGACATTCGAAAATTTCATTTAAAAATCAACTAAAATATCTGCTTGTTTTTTTTTAATAATATTTTTTGAATGTAATAAAAAATGGGCAGAAAAATAATTTAAAAATTCAATTAAATGCCAGAGTATTCAATTAAAAGCTCGAAAAAGCGCCCAGAATCATTGTAAACACAGCAATATAAAAAATAAATTAACTCGAATTCATTCGAGCGGGATATAGAAATTGAGCTGGGATATTTTATTTGAGTCCAATTTTTATATGAAAATGAAAAAAAGGATTAAACTCTGCATGATTTTCTTCATACCCACATGTGACCACCAACTCTTTCATTTTATACTGCAATCTTTTTGTGCAATTAAAATTTGCCATTTGCCTGCTGTTCTCGCGAAAAAATTTTTTTTTTTGGATTTTTCCAGCAGTATGTTTCACTTGTGAAAACAATTAAAATTAAAGGACAATATTTTGTTCACTAAATTGGCAAACTACGAAAAAAATATGTTGCAAAATATAAAATTGGCTGAAATTCAAAAGGTCTTATAATAGAAACTATTGCAGGACTGAAATCATAGTGAATGTCATCGTATTGTAGTGATTTTGTATTAGAATGTAGAATAATTAATTAACGTAATTGTAATAATATTTGGCCAATTAATTTGATAAATTATTTAAAGCTAAAAATTCAATAACTCCTTTTAGATATTTCATAAGAATTTTGAACAATGATTTCCCATTTGCCTTTGTAAAACTGACACAACTACTTTCATTAATAAGGAAGGAAAAGAACCGGAAAATCTCTTTTCAAATAGTGTTGACTTCCTTATTATGGAAAACTATGCACTTTGCATATTCTACAATATTTACTCAGAAATTACGAAAACGAAAGTGCAGGAAAAATATTAACTTAAATAGAAGCAATTTCCCTTTAATTTTTTTTAATAGATACACAAGTACATCGGTTTAAAATGTGTCCTTTTTATTTCTTAATTCATTTTCTTCATTTCTAAACCTTCATCCATTTTCTCTTGACTTCCTATTATCATATATTGGTATTTAGAAAGTCATTTCTTATATTTACTTTTTATGCGTAGTCATTCTTTTGAAAGTTTCCTTTTAACTCATTCAGTAGAAATTGATTTTTCTCGTAATGGATTTGTCAAAGATCAAGCTAGTCTTGATATCAATTTGCAATTATAATAGACTTCCCATATAGACTTTCTTAAGTACCAATAATAAAAAGAAACATATATTCTTACTCAGTTCTTTTACAATATTGATTGAAACTTATATCACTTTAACTTTTAGTTTTCCTACGGGATATGAAAACTTTTCTTTTGAAAAAAATCGAAGAGCTTTATTGTAGACTTTTCTTAAAAATTATTTACATATATTAACTCATAAATTTTTATGGAATAATGCCAAACATTATTAAAATTTAAACTATAAGAAACTTTCCGATAAGAATGAATATGTTTGCATTAATTTTATATAAAAGGATTATAATTTTTTTAAGTATTATCAAGTTTTAGTCGCAGACTTCGAGTTTGAAATTAGAAGCCAAAAAAAATGCATGAAACTCTGAAACATGTAAGTATAAGAAACAGTTAAAGGGACTAAAGGAATAGAATTCCAGTATATTTATTATCTTCATTAAATCTGAAATTATTCCGAAAATATCCAAAATTCTCTAAAAAATTTTTCCAAAATGTTATTAGCCACAAAATTGAAGCTAACGAATCTAGAGAGTCATTATAATGGGATTTGCATACACTCAACGAAAATTTTCAGCACAAATAAGCTGTAATATAAATTTAATTTAATCTTCCAAAAGCACATACGATTTCTGATAATAGAATAATCATAATATTTAGTATACTTCTAAGTATATGTCTTTAAAAAACAATTTCTTAAAAATTTCCATTTTTATTTGCACAAACTGTGAAAATTGCAGTTAAGAATTTTCTTCTTCAGGAAGAATGCAATGTACTGCAAGATTTCCTGGGAAAATGTTATTAAAAAAAACTGTTTGTGATAAATATGATAATTCCAATGCAACTCTTGCAACAGGTGGATTTGGGAAATTGTCAGAGGAAGAAATTAAAAACAAATACGTTGACCCGGAAAGTAGATAAAATATTTAAATTTCTAAATGTTTCTTTTCAAGTGAAATGAAGGCAAATTTACATTTAAATAAGATCATTTAAATTCAATTTTGTGAAATAGGAAACATAATGAAAATCCTGTAGAGTAAAATGTTTCATGTGCTGATTTTCGATTAATGTTTTACCTGAATGAAAAAAAAATGTTAATAAAAATTATTAAAAGGATCAAAATATATATTAAAAAATTTTCCACATCATAGAATACATAATATATAAGGGTTCTGAAACCCCCTTTTAAAATAAGTCTATTACTAATAATAATTACATTTCATTTTCCAATAAAATATAAATTTTAGTTAGTTCCTTAGAAAGGGATCTTTCTCTTGATATTCATATCTTAATTTAACATTTGAAGGCTTTCCTTAATTCACTAATTAAAATAATTATTAAAGGTCGAAAACCATATGCAATATAAAATGAAATATAGGTACCTAGCAGATCTATCTAAATTCTCATCTTTCCATTTATAGACCTATAACACTAAAAATGACATAATTTAAACACTGTCATTTAATCAAACTCTCATCTAAAATGTATGAATCCTTCGATTATGATTTTATGATGAAAAGTTATTATATATACACTTTCAGATAGATGAATAAATTGGATATATGTGTGTACGACAAATATGAAACTTCAAAGAGAATAGAAATTGAGTTTTGGGCACTGAATATCTACCATGGAAACATGAAGAAATTTTGCCATCATTAAAATTTTTATGACATATCTTTATTACTTTATATGTGGCATATATAGGATACCAAGGACGATTGGGAACTTGATGTTGGAGAGTTAAAAATTATTTATATTTTTCATATTTATTCAGTGACTTAAGAACTGGATGGTATCATGAGAGATACGTTAACTCCATGCATTCCTTGGGGTTTTCGGCGGCCAAAAATTTATCAGTGAATTTTATTTATATTATTTCATTGGCAAGTATAAGTTGGAAAACTGTTAAAGCGCATATTAAAATTGTAAACCAGAAAGAAAATATGCTGGGCTATACAGATTCAAGACTACATCATAATTATATTGTTATCCTATATTTATCCTCGATTTAAAATTATTTACATCCTAATTAACTATGAAGGATACATATCAGAATAAGTGAGTGCAGAAATGGGATGGAAACATTTTTAAATTTCATCATTTTCAAAGTACACCCAACTCTTCTATAAAACGGTTACCTACAGCACAGTTTCGATCTAACACGGAACAAGAATCAAGAAAAATTGCGACAACCCTTGTTCCCATTTTCTTCTTCAGTAGAAACCTATTTAGCGTGTTATACGAGGGTTGGGTATACTTTACTGAAAAAGTTTTAAAAGAAACATTTGTAATGAAAAATTTCTTAGTCAATAAATATGGAAATGCCATTTCATATCATTTACTTACGACGTCAATTATGTTATTACAACATCGCTTTTTTATCGATAGAAGAAATTATGCAGTCGTTTTGGCAAATTGAACACTATAAGGCTGCTCTCTCAAAATTCTCTGTTGAAGACCAAGCTTGTGAGGATCACTATGTTCAAACGCATACTAGAAATAATTGTGGCCGATATGTTGTGAAATTGCCTTTTAAAAGGTCACCAGCTATACTTGGAACGTCGTTGGAAGTAGCACAGAAACGATTTTTTAACTTAGAAAAGAAATTCGATAAAAATAGATCCTTGCAAAGGGATTATTCTGCATTTCTTCATGAATATTTAGCAATGCAGCATATGGAGGAAGTTCCTGAAACTATGGTTAAATTAATTCAACATAAGTACTTCCTACCTCATCATCCGGTCATTAATGAAAATAGCTCATCCACCAAACTTCGTGTTGTGTTTGATGGTTCATCAAAATCTAGTACTGGTTTTTCAATTAATGATTGTTTACTGGTCCATTCAAAATGATATTTTTACGATTTTGTTCCGATTTCGACTACATCGGTATGTTTTAACTGCTGATATTGTCAAAATGTACCGACAATTCAACGTTGCTGCTGATGATAGTAATTTTCAATTTATTTTGTGGAGAAACTCCACATGTGAGGACGTGAAATTCTATCGATTACGAACCGTAACATACGGCACTGCTTCTGCTTCATTTTTGGCTATCAGAAGCTTGGTACAATTAGCCATTGATGAACAACATAAACATCCAGTTGCTTCAAAAATTGTTCAGAGGGATTTCTATGTAGACAATCTTATGACAGGAGCAGATACTATAGAAGAATTGGTACAAATTAAATCGGAAGTATCATTATTGCTTCAAAAGGGCTACCTTCCACTCAGAAAATGGTGTTCCAATTCAGAAAAGGTCATTGCTAACGTAGCACAAGAAGATAGAGAAAAGTATATGGAAATGGATTGTAACGCTGTAGTCAAAACATTAGGTATGATATGGAATCCTAAATCAGATGCTTTTCTTTATTCTTATTTAGATAATAGCAAAACAGATAGAGTCACAAAGCGAAATGTTCTGTCTCAAATTGGAGAATTTTTCGATCCACTTGGACTAATAAGTCCACTAGTTTTATCAGCAAAAATATTCTTGCAACAGTTGTGGAAATTTAAATTACATTGGGATGAAAGTTTGCCTCAACAATTATCAACTTATTGGAATTCATTTGTAACTGATTTGCATTTCTTAAGGGAGGTGGTCATTAAAAGGTATGTTACTGAGTCGCAAGCGGTTTCAACTGAAATTCATGCTTTCTGTGATGCAAGTGAGAAGGCATACGGAGCATGCATTTATTTGCGTACTATTGGTGTTAATGGAAAGGTTATGGTTTCGTTGCTTTGCGCAAAATCGAGAGTAGCACCACTGCGGATAATATCATTACCTCGTCTTGAACCCTGTGGCGCACTACTATTAGCAGAGTTATTGCATCGCGTCACTGCTATTTTTGAAGGCAAAGAACTGAAAGTATGTTGCTGGGCAGATTCAACAATAGTTCTTTCTTGGTTAAGCTCTGAGTCATACTTGTTTAAATCATTCGTAGCCAATAGGACCACAAAAATTCAAGAATTAAAATCAGATTGTAAATGGAATCACGTGCCCACAGATCAGAATCCGGCTGATATTGTTTCTCGTGGAGCAACTGCTAAAGAATTATCAAGTTCATCGCTATGGTTTTCTGGTCCAGCCTTCCTTCACTTATCAGAAAATTCTTGGCCGGCATCATATATAAATCCAATTCA
The DNA here is from genome assembly GCA_963422695.1 of Xylophagus ater. Taxonomy (NCBI): domain Eukaryota; kingdom Metazoa; phylum Arthropoda; class Insecta; order Diptera; family Xylophagidae; genus Xylophagus; species Xylophagus ater. Next base: position 4,917,860 of record OY730486.1, on the reverse strand, counting down.
AGATTTGCCGGAAATGAAATCACAACTGTTTTCGTGTTTGGCCTCATCAAACAAAATAGATTTAATCGCAATTAACAAATTTGTTAACTCTTATTTTCGTATACTGCTAGTATTTGCTATTGTTCGCAGATTTATTCAACATAAAATAGAAAGAAATTCTGGACCTATATCGACAATCGAACTCGACCTCGCTCTGAAATCTATCGTTAGAAATTTACAAATGGTGTATTTTGCAAAGGACTATTCAAAACTACAAGCAGATCAACAAATTCCTCGTGACAGTCGACTTGCCAACTTAAATCCCTTTTTAGATACTGATGGATTAATTCGAGTTGGCGGCCGGATCAAATATTCAAAACTTAATTATGACGCCAAACATCAGATGGTGCTTCCTCAGAAGCACCCATTCGTCTACGCTCTCATTTCACACCATCACATAAAGTATCATCATTGTGCATGTCAAACTTTACTTAACATTCTGAGACAACGATTCTGGATTTTATCAGGAAGATACGCAATCAACAAGATTATAAGAAAGTGTCTTATTTGTATACGAACACGTCCAATTCTACAGTTTCAAATAATGGGAAACTTGCCACCTGATCGAGTTATTCCAAATGATGGATTCTTAATATTTTTTAAGAATTTCTTATTATCGAAAATTTGTAGAAAAAAAAAGGAATTTTGTCTTGAACCCTTTTATTGAAACAAAACTATTACAACGAATGAATTTTTATACAAAAGAAAACATATTTTGAAAAGAAGACAAACTAGATCAAAAAAAAGAAAGAAATAAAAATGATTGTTACAGTAGTAAAATTTACATGAATAAAATAATTAAATAGTATGCCAAGTTCTTAACAGATCCTGAAGATTTTCGAAAGACGAAGTTAAGTAAATATTTTGGTATTTATCTGTTTCCATATATATATAACATATATAGGCTTAAAACGCTTATTCTAATATTCAATTTATCATTCAGAAAAGTCGTTTCAAATAATTTTTCATTTGAATTTTGAAAAGAAAATTTTTGAATCCTTCTTTACTTAAATATAAAATAATTTAATTGAAAAGGTTGAAATATAAATCAAAATATTATAAAATATTGAAAGGAAAAAGAATCCAATTTTGAAAATATAAAATCCCTAAACTTTACTTATATATCCGTATTTGTTTATCGCACAACATTTCTGTGGTGCTTTATTTCGCGGGATATATTTTCGTTTTGAGGGAAAAAAACTCCATTCTTCCGCATAGATACTTTTTATTTAGATCAAAAAGTCCTCAGGGCTTGATTTCATAAAAGGGATGTTAATTCCATTTTTGTCAGAAAAATTGTTGTTGCAATGTTGCCTAGGTCGATTTGTATTTTTATGTTTTTTTTCGCAGTACATAGTTCATTTCATAGGGTTTAAATGGAAATTACCCTTATCTTTTTCAGACAAAAAGGGAAAAATGCCACTGCATTTATTCGTGACTATTTTTATAAGATAAAAAGGATATTATTTCAAAATTATATATTTTTTTTTACTACACTTTAGAGACCTAAGCGTATGTGTTTGGTACACATTTTTTCTTCCTTTTTTGGGATAGAATTGTTCGGTGAATAAATTTTAAGTTTACTTCGATAGAAAATTCTTATATATATATTTTGTGATCGAAAATGAATTTCTGTAGAATTAACTTTTATTCCATTTCATTAAAAGTTGAACTTTCTTATGGCAAAAAAGTGATAGTTTGCTAAAATTTGAAAAATAAAGTCTCCATAAAGGACGAGAGACTTTTTATGCAAATAATTTTTCTTAAATAATAAGAACACTTTACAAAAATTAGATGCTTGTTAGGAAAAGTTTCGATTACTAAATTTTAATGTTTTTAGTGTATACTTAAATGGATTTCAAACTACTATATAAAAATTAGTAATAATTAAAAAATAATATTTTCCATTATGTTCAATTTATAGCCCATGTTAAGGTAATTTTTAAAAGTTAGGATTTTGTTTGCAAGAACCATTTCTTTTGAAGAATAATGAATAAAATCTTTGAGTTAATTAGTTGAAAGTTAAGTTACACAAAAACCCAATTTTCCTTACAAAATTTAGGCGTCATTAATCAATAAGGGTAAACTATCACATTAAACAAAAAAATAATTAAATATCTTACGATTCAGAGATTATGTTTTTGTTAATACTAAATTAATATCCAAGAATAATTTCTTCATTTAACTTTCTTCATATGAAACTAATCCTCAGACATATCACATTCACAAGTTTTAGAAGTCTTTTCAAAGATTTTCTAATATCCTATGTTAATTATCTCCAAGGCAAATATAAATTCCATTAACTTTTTTGTTTTTGTTATTGTTCATTTAAGAAGAAGTTAAATATTTACCAAAGCATTAGACCTGAAACTGATATATGGTAGATAAACGATAGTGTGTGTCATAAAATTGTTGTATTATACAAAAACCACAAGAAAAACGTTTTTTTTTCATATTAAAATTTATACAATCCTATACCAAATGACTATGATCTACACTTTAAACAGAACCATTTATTTCAGTGCGGAAAAGGAACTTAATTAGACCAGAATTTCTTCAGTTCAATTCCCATGAAATTATATTTCATCGGTTTGTTACAATTGTCTGCAATTGAATTTATGGATTATTGCTCATCGAATTATAAAAATAAACCCAGAAATATATTAATTTGTAGCATAAAATGGTTTATTCTACATCATTCTATTCTGTTATTTTTAATTAAGAAATTTTATTAATATCGCCGTTTAATGGAGTTAAAAACTAAATTAAATTAGAAGAATATGTATATGTATCTTTTAGTGATTTGTTCTGAATTCGAATGTAGTAAATATGATTTTGATATTCTAATTGAATCCAAAATTGTTTAAAAGAGGAAATTAGTTAATACCGAAAGCTTCTGTTGCTGAAATATCAACAAAAAATCGATGTGGTTTCTAATAAATCAGATTTATAATTATTGCATTCTGAAGAATTAAAATCGTTATTGACATCTTCTTGTGGACATTCTAAATTAAAATCCATATGTTTTTTTAAAAACACCTCTTTTCAAAAGATTTCATAAGGAAATTCCTTAAAATTTCACTTCAAATAGAAGCATATACCATTTAGCTATCCTGAGATATTTTCGGTATAAAAAACCTTTGGGCATCTGCCATTGGAAATAACATGGGTTTCGGTGTAAATGTAGAACTTCACTGTCAACTTGGGCAGGCATTTTGAGGTTTTGTTTTGCGTTCATGTTTAAACACAAAAAGTGTCTGGAACAGATTTTCAGAAAATTTCTATTTAGACTGTGTGAGATAAATATTTTGAAATGAAAATATACTTTAAAATTCATTTCAATTAGTAGTCTTTTCTGTTGAAATAACTTAAACTTTTCATTTATTCACGTGTGGTAAATTTTTTTAAATTTATTTATGTTAGATAATAATTACATAATAAAACATGATGAATGTTCTCCCAAATGGATTTTCAATAAAATTTCATAAGAAGACTATTGAACGAACCATATTCATGTAAACCGTAATAACCTATGACCACTATTTCATTTTAAATTATACCTCATTGTTGTGGTGTCTCTTATAATATCCGAGAAACGAGCAAGGGTAACCTTATAGAAACGGAAACATACTTTGTATGGAACTTCTTCAAAGTTTAAGTTAACAATATCAATGTGAAAGCATCTACAAGAAGACAAAGTACCATAATAAAGAGCATCCATTAAACTTGTCGGTAGAAAGAATACTTCTTCTTTTAGTCTTATGCAATTTAATATCATGTTTTTTTCATACAATCTAAAAGGATTTATTTCCCTAATATCATGTATTGTAAAAGTGTAATTTAATCCAATGGAAGATGTTTCTTGATACTATTTTTCTGGATGCAGGTTTTGCGATTATATTGAATCGATTTTTTCTAAAACGAATAAATTTTCATAATATTTACGTTAAAGATACACAATTTGAAGAGAATCTTATTGTTAACCAAACTATTTGAATCGTTCTTATTGGAAGACCAAAAACCCGATTGTTTGTATACATTTTGGTAACAAAAAACCGCATTTAAGAAACTTCGATTTATATTATTGTAGAATCTACTTCCTTATTTATACACATACTAAATAGGGTTTGACCTAAAATCAGACAAAGATACACATTTATTTAAGAAATCAATCAATATCTTGATTCAGATCTAAAACTTTGGCCATTATTGAACGGTCAAACAAATTAAAATAAAAAATTTAGAAAAACAATTTTGTATAATTAGAAAATATTTAAGAAATCTGTTATTTTATAATAACCCTTTTGAAAATTAAAATATTTTAAAATAAATATTATAAAATAATATCCTTAAAAATTTTAAATCTTAAAAGAAAAAATAATAAATGTCCGAATTGTTAGTTTTCTAGTTTGTTTTTATTTTCAAAGTAAATAGAAGTCAGTCCCGGCTTTAGGCATCGCAAAATAAATAGGAAAAATGTCCCATTAAGGAACATAAATAAAAATTAAAAAACATGAAAATAAGAAAATTGTTTATTTACCATAACCCTAAAGAATGAAATTTTGGGGGAAAAATGAAAATTTTAAAAAGTCAAGGCATCTTATTACATGAAAAGCGAATGAATCTTAAAAATTAAGAAAAAATGTATGTACATAAAAAAAAGGAAATTCCTAACATCTTCCAAAAAATGTACGAATGGAAGAGAAAAAGCTTTCTTCTGACGAAGAAGAAGTAAACAACTCAAGCCAAAGCAATTTTAATGCGACATCGCCTGTGGAGTTGTACAAATCACTTTCTGAGTTACTTTCACTGCTTTCACTTAAATGGGTATTTCTACAATACAAAAAAGAAAAAGATATACTAAGTTTTTTTTGGTACTAGAAAATGAAATGAGAAGGCGGAAGGAATTGGATGTGGAAAATAGATGAATGTTTTTTCATGGTTTGGAGGGATTTCTTATTGCTGTCTTCTTAACCACATGAAAAAACATCCTTAAGAGTTAAGAAATGAAAAGAATAAAAAAAAAGTCCCTTTGATTTTGGTTATTTTGCCTTCTAGCTTTTCTGACTTTATGTTTGTGTATTTTGGAAAATATTGACACATTCAAGAGATTGCCAACAATAAATGTTCTTATTTGTACTTTATTATAACTTTAAAGAAAACAAAATTATATAGTTTTAAAGGAATCTACATATGTCAAACTATTGATTAATAAGTTTGGACTCATTTGTGCATAGAGCCAATTCGAGAATAGGCATTATTAAACGTTAGTCCAAGCAGTTTTCGAATCTTTATATTACCCGTTTTACTACCATGGTTAGAGCGATACTTGAATATGCTAGTCAGGTATGGTTTCCGTACCAGAAAGTTCATATTAATAGGTTGGAGTCTGTACAAAGCAGATTAATACGATTGAGCTTAAGAAACCTTCCGTGGAATAAACCATTCCTATTGCACCCATACCAAGACAAATTAAAATTAATGTTTTTTTTATTTTCTAGAAAAGCGGCTCCTAGTAGTTTTCAATTTCTAAATTTTGAATGAGGATATTGATTTTCTCTTCCTTTGTGAGGTTTGTGGAATTATTCCGAACTATACAGCATAAAATTGAGTACGGTAGAAACAAACCGATCAAATACTTCCATTTTTGTTTGAGCAAAATAGATTTTTAAGAAAACTGCTATATAATAATGAATTTTGAGTCTTGGTAGGATGGCATCCATGAAAACTAATCCTGTTTCCATTGAAAAAAAGTGATTGTCCAATTTTGAAAAATTTCAAAGTGAAGATTAAAATTCTAGTTTATTTTCCATTTACAACGAAATTCTGCTCAATCGGAAAATACTTACTAAGAAAATTTTGTTAAAAATAACGAAACTAATTTTCCTGAATAAACATTAAAGAAAAACAAAGTACATATTGGCAATTTTTCTTTTGATACATTTTAAATAACAATTTCGTAAAGAAATATTATTTAATGGGGGAAGAATTTCTTTCAACTGGTATTTCGATATCTTCAAGGCTAAAAATGCACTGAACTGTAATCAATTGAGAATTCATTGAATTGATTTGATTCTCGAATAAAAAAGAAAATCAAGTTTGAAGAAATTCTGGTTTTAAAAAGTTACCCCACTTATTCTGTTTTTAGAAAAGTTCTAACCGAAATATTTTTTTCTGCTTAGTCATAAGTTTTCTCAAAAAGGAAAAGTGAAGGAAAAGTCATATTAAAACACTACTAAACATTTTTCATTCTTGTTTTTTTTTACTTTTAAGAGTAATCCTAGGAATAAAAGACTTTATGCGTAAGATTATGCACCAAAAATTGTAATAGTATGTCTTATAGTGAAGGCTTTAAAGTGAATATCTTGAAAGTCATTTATATGAAATCTTGACAAATTACTTTTACTAGCAACATGTGCTTTGCTTGATGTATGAGATGACACCAAAAATTGTATTATAAGATTCTCTAGAAAGCTGGTGAGGTAAATGAAATTCTGATATATTTTACCTTATATTATACGTTTTTGGACGTGATTTAGGAATGGTAATAGGATAAAGAGCGGAACTAAATAGGACCAGGAGTTTAATGGGACATAAATACATTTATGCAGATCTCTCTTTCCGAATGGTAATGTCACCTTTCGTTTCATTTGATCTTATAGTTTAGAAATAAGGTTGATCTGAATGGCATAGTAATCTTTTACAATATCGTGCAAGCAACAAAGTTTTACGCAATAATAAACGTTTTCTTTTTAGAGGAAATATCGAAAACAAAATAAATGGCCAATTTAGCTCCAACAATTTTAATCCGTAAAAATTTTGAATTAATATAAATTAGATATGAATTACAATAATAAATATTCTTCGAAATGTTATATTCTAAAATCCTTCAGGCTTCGATTCCCTTCCATTTTATTAAACAAATAATGATTATAATCGAAACCAATAATTCCCATGTTGCGTCCTTTCATAAAACACCAACCGAAAAACACATCCATATTTAATGTTCCAAGTTCGATTATTTTCTGGGAGGTTTCGGTTGATCATGTTGTTCTTTTTGTTGATTATTTCCGATACAAAACTTTTAATCTCGACATTAATTAGCAAATCTGTATCGTTTTGGTCGGAAATGATTTATAATTCACCATTTAAATCAATTCTTATTTCCACAAAGACATTAAAATTGATATATATGTTTCCGACAATATTCTTCTTTTTCGCACATTATAGAAACACATTTGATCTTGGGGTGTATTTGATTTAAAGATTTACTTATCTCCTGTAAATTATGAAATCTCATCAACTAAAATTTTCTATCCACAAAGTGCAAGAATTAAAATTACTAATTTAAAAATCTATTTAATTTCTAATTATTATTTCAATTATTTTGCACCAGCAATTGTGATAAAGGAAAAATTGTACCAAATCATTACAGACTATAGTTAAGAGCGTTAATATGTTCAATAAACTTTCTTTCAATTTTCCTGACTTGCAGTTTTTATGCCCTATGGTAGGTACTACCAGAGGGTATATTAGTTTTGTCACTAAGTGTGTAACACATAGAAATAATAATCGGAGAAAAATTTCAAGGGTATGGTTATGTAGGGAATCAAAAGTTATATCGATTTATGCATGTCCGTCCGTCCGTCCGTCGGTCCGTCCGTAGACAAAATAACTCAAAAACGCGTTATCCGATTTTGATGAAATATATAATTTGAGTTGCTTATTCCTTAACTTGGTTTGGTATTTCATTTGAGCCAAATCGATCCACGGGGGGCAAAGTTATAAAGGAAAAACCAGAGTGACCAGAAAGTTTTTTCGTTTTTTTGGTTATTGTTTTTCAGATGTAATTGGAAAATTTGTAACCCGATTTTGTTTAAATTAATTATGTAGGTGGACTGCATAAATAGACGATACCGAATTAATTTTCAGTCAAATCGGTCCAAGGATAGTGGAGAAAGAAATAGTTGTAGGCTAAAATGAGCCTGTTCAAAAAGTTTTTCCGATATATTTTAAAAAGTTATATACCGATTTGAATCAAATTTACGAAACGTGTTTATACTATTAGACTCCAGCCTACCTGCCAATTTGAGAATGAAGAAACGGAGTTATGGAGAAAAAAACCTTAAAATATTCAGTTAAGCAGAAAGTTCGTGGCGTTTTTTTCCAATAGTTGGCTTTAGAATCGTATAACTTTAGTAGTTCTAATCCTATCAAGTTATATTATAGCGCGCTGAAAGGTGACATCTTATAAAATATTTATGAAAAAAATTGTGAAATTCAGGCAGAACAAATTGGGGTAATTGGGTTTTGAAAATGAGCCGAAATTCTGAAAAAAATTCCCTATATTAATGCTCCATGTTAGGTACTATCGTCCGTCCGTCGACATAATAACTCAAAAACGCGTTATCCAATAATGTTGAAATTTAGAATGCTACTTGGTTATTGCTATAGTGATTTGGGTATTGCATTTCAGCAAAATCGACTGAGGGGCAGCGAAGTTATTAAGGAAAAACAGGGGCGACCATAAAGTTTTGTCGTTTTTTTTTATATAGTTTTTCGGGTTTAATTGTAAAATTGTAAAGCAATTTTGTTTAAATTAATTATGTTGGTTGACAACATTAATAGACCATACCATTGTAAATTTCAGTGATATCGGTCTAAGGATAGTGGAGAAAGAAGTAGTCGTAGGAAGAAATAACCCTGTTAAGAAAGTTTTTTTGATGTATTTTCAGAACTAATGCACCGATTTGAATGAAATTTGCAAATTAGACTTATGCTATCAAGGTCTGAGTTACTTGCACATTAGGGAAAATTTTGGAAAGGTCAAACAAAGTTATGACGAAAAACCTTGATATATTGTTAGTTTTCACAATTTTTCTCTCCCATTTCTACCATAGGGCATCAAAAAATCGGCTATAGGCCGATTTTAAATTACTTTATGTTTTTTTTTATAAAACTGATAGAAAATTTCTGTGAGTACGAAATACGAACTCATCATGACTTGATAGTTTTGGAAAAATATTTTTTCCATAAAACATGAATTTTAATTAATGAAATTGATAAAAAGAAAATACCAAGAATTGGTCAACATGATGACTTTTAAGGTCAATAAACGTTTAATAATAAAGTTGAAAAGCTAAAGCAATTTCCATTTTCCATTTTCAGGTCAAAATTACTTTAATAATCTTATTTAAAATTCCAATTTGTGTGATAAAAGCGCTATTAAATATATGTAATTATCCCAATTACATATGGAAATTGGAAAAACGTTCTTCTTTCACGTAATTACATATTCCCGTTTTTTTTGTACAATAAAAGGTGTCTCTTATGGTTTCTTTGAAAGTGAAATTTAAAATCTTTGTATGAAAAAGTAATCACACTCTGTTAATTAATCGAATTTGTTAAAAAGGATCTAATTAATGAGAAGACACGAAGTACAATATACAGGAACCGTCTATATGAAACTCTCCCTGGAATAATAATAAGTATGTTAATTCTTATATTCGAGGGAGACTAGATCCCTCATAGTTGCATTTGAAATCAATTTGAAACCTAAATATAGACAAATTTCGTGTCAACATTTTTGTGTTCAATTCGGAATATGAAACAACAGACGTCACATCTGGTAGAACATTTTCCAGCAGACAGAAATTTCCAAAATATGCATTCTATATTTATTATTTATTTACTAAAATTATTAAATTTGATAACAAATTTAAACTTCTTTAAAAAATAAGTTCGGAATTGAAGCAGTTAATAGGATCAGTAGAGTTTACTAATAATATTCATCCAACATCGATATGAAAATGGTAAATTCCACGTTACCAGAAATCCCCAGAATACACCAGAGATTTTATCATAAAGTCCTGTTTTCCGATGATTTTTCTTTTTTTTATAATGTCCACATAGTCTGACTAGGAAGCTTACAAGTGGATTTAGTGTATACAGTGATGCAGACATGGTGAATTGGTATTCAACTTTAGTATTCATGTGCGATTTTGATTTGCACAAGGCCGTCCATATATGTAAAAATATAGTTATTGTACACACTCAGTTTTTTATTTCTTTTTAGATGCGAAATCTGAAAATTTCCATAAATATTCACCTTAAATTTAAAAATATTTTCGATATTACAATTATTTCACTATGGAAATGTATGAGCCTCCAAAATATATCCCACCTACCATTAAATTACCAAATATTGAACGAGTAAAGGCGGCATATCATATTTCGAGGTGAAATAGAACGCATTTTCGATAGAAATCCCATGAGATTTCGCTTATATCCTATCCTATAACAAATTTGAAATTGGAATATTCAAGGAGATCACATATAAAATTTCCGCTTATTTTAGTCACTTTTTGAAAAATGTATTTTAGGTGAGAGGTCAAGGATAAAGTATGTTAGTTCTCAGATAATGGATGTAAAATGTAAAAATTTATTTTTGTTTTGTAAAATGATATCAACTCGTTTTATTTGATGTATTTATCCTTTTAAATTCGAAAGAATTCAGAGTAGAATTTTATCATAATTAAAAGACAACTTTAGCTCATTTTTTTATATTAAAGTTTAATATAAACTTTAATTCAGTTTTAAAATCGCTTTTACGGTTCTAAATCTTCTTTATAACAAAGTGTTGTTCCCATATACGATAGTTTGACTATGAGTCAAGTTCAATTCATACATTTCTTCAGATCAGAAAATATGGTGCTCATTTCTAGAAAGTTATTTACATAAAATTGTATTCTTTGGTAAAGTTCACATAGTAAGCAGGCCCGTAAGTAGCATAAATTATGGTGTATCGTTATACAATTGTATAATTTGGTGTTTTCTGCATAAAATCTAAAAATACTGAATCATACAACGATCCAACGATATACCACGTTTTACAACGACAAGGGAATACCCATAATATGTATCAAGGGAATTGTTTCAACAATAAAGTAGTCTTATCGCATGCTTACAAAATGTTATGTATCCCAAGTGTCCTCTACAATTTGTTGATGATATATGAAATTCAGTTTATTCATTTTAAATAAATATTTAGAAAATAATTTTACATAAAAATCAATTAATTGGAAAGCAATTATCATTATTTTTTCTGTTTTATCTCAAATTTTATAAATATACGAAAACTATGGAAATATTTAGGTATGTATATATCCAGAAGCCAGAAGCTTACAAATTTGAATTGATTCCAAAGACAAAGAAGTGGGATGTACAACTTTGTCGTATACACAGATGTCTGCCATGCAAATCTCGGTAACATTGTTTAAGGTCAGAATCATGCCCGATGTATATTATAATATTTCATTTAGTTAACGATAGGACAGACAGAAAGACAGAAGGACTATGTCCTCTAATATATATAAATTTTACCCATAGATGTTCGAAATGAAACGTATCTCAAGAAACTTGAGTTGAGTATATTTTCGATATAGTATTGAATTTTATATGAAAAATTCAAGAGAAAATTCGATTGAAATTTTTTTGCAAATATATTTTCTTTTAAACAAAAATAAAAAAATTGACATGAAGAAAACATTAGGTAAAGGAAAAGAAAGCAACTCAACATAAATTTCATATCCTGTTCTTGGGAATCCCATAAAGGAACAAATCGGCTTCCTGTTTATAACTAACAAACATCCGTCTTAGAAGCTACAAGAGATGGGTTTCTGTTCCGGATGTTGTTAAATATCTTCAAAATCACAAATAAAAATATTTCCTTTTTTTCTACAACGCTGTTCATTTCAATATTGAAATATACTAAAGGTATCTTGAATTTTTCAGGAATTTTTCAGGAATTTTAAAAATGCTGTTTTATGGCAAAAAACAAAACATCTTATTTTCCACAAGATTTCGGAAAATTTGTATTTTAAATATTAGAAAATTAAAGTGAATTAATAATTAATTTCTACGTTTTTATGATCTTGTCCTCTTTGTCCTTCTATACAGTCTTTAAATGAATACGAATTTCTTTCATAATGCTAATATTATTGCAATCAAACGTCCTATCAATATGAAAATCTACCTTAATGATCAGTTTTTATATCATTTAATAATGAAAATGAGACAATGAAAAGGTATTTTATAAAAGGATATTCACACCAATGAAAGAGATGTATAAATAAAAGGAGCTTACAGCTGTCATGTATGAACTGAATGGTGTCCTTTCGACCAATTTAAAATATATTACTTTCAGCGTTCTTATTTCAATAATTATTTTATTTGTTTCTATTAAATGAAGCGATGAAACTATACAACTTAATTAAATACAGCTTAAGTAAATCTCTAACCACTTTAATTTTAAAATGCAACATCATTCTCTTTAGAAAAAGTAAAAACACTGAACTACATAAAATAAACTTTATCCACTTGAATTTTTTAAAACGACATATTTTAATATTAGTTCATCAAAAAAGAAGGATTTCCTTTTTCACTTTCTCATACTTTGACCAATTTGGTATTTTGGTAGGATTTTTTAGTAACTTTCCATTTTTTAAACTTTATAAGAAAATTCAACTTGAAAAGTTGCGTATAAGAAAGTTTTGTTATATAAAAAAAAAGTTTCTTTATTTTGTTTACTTTACTACTTAGTTCTTACTTCTGTTGTTTTCGTATTTTGTTACTTTTTCAGTTAAGAGCACTTCTTCGGGATCAATTAGGTGAATCGAATATACTGAAAGCGCATACAAATTTTTTAAAGAAGATAATTTCATTTCATCCCTTCATATATACCACCCACAAAATATACTACTATATAAATAGAGGTAGAATATAAACTGAGATAAGAAGGAAAAAATGAATACAAAGTTATAAAGGATATTCCTTTAGCGATATAGTAGACGATATACGACAAACATGATGACACGTCTATTTTGAAACGGATTTTTCCAAACATTAATTCCAGTTGTTGTATCATAAATACAGACTTTTTATCTAAGTGATTAGATGACCAATTTATTGAATTAAATTTTCTACACATATAAGATGAGAACAGGATACAAATCGCATAGACAATGGCCAATCATGTTGAATTACAAGCATTCTTTTCTATGTGATGCTTTAAAATTGAAACTTTCATTCAATCAAAGAGATTTATAAGTATTTATTCGATTAAATTTTCATTTAAATTAAAAGATTTATTTTATTGTATATATTTTATATCGGTTTCCTTTTTTTTAGTATTTTATATATAAATTAAATAATTTAAAAAAAGAAATTTATTTGAAACATGTGTTTTGCAGAATGTATCTTGAAACATACATCTTGCATCTTGCATACTGCATCTTATATTTTCCCACTCCAAACATTTTTTTCATATATTTCTGATGCAAAGGAATTTTCAGCCAGTATCTGTTTAGTTGGCGAGTAGACTGGTTGCATGTTATTTTGATTCTACGCCGAGTTTTTTTTTATATTATTCTTTGGTTAATTTTGTGTGAATAAAAACTTTTTAAAATTTCTAGCAAAATTTTCTGATATATAGATTGGCAGAAAATTATTGATGAAGACTACTTAAATGTTCGCCTGAATCCAAGGTCTACAAATATACTGTATACAAAAAACTAATTTACTTGTATTCAATATTCAAGGAACTTTGTGACGTTTTACAAGATAAAAAACATTCTGGCTATATAAATTTAAGAAACCCATTTATGATTCTCTTTAAATCACAATTTTGTCAATCCTTCGAAGCATAGATAACTCAGAAGATCACATCCCCTTATAAGAAAAAAGTCCCCTGTTTTTCATTCAACTTAATCAAATACCTCGGGGTTGAATTTTGTATCAAATTTGAAGAATTTAAACAAAATTTTAAGGCAATATCCGGTTTTGTTTAAAACTTTAGTAGTATTTTCTTTTTCTTTTATTTTTTGTTTTCAGATGGGATGGATCTGTTTGACTTCTTTCCGTTAACAAATTTTTAGAAAGGATAAACGAATTCAGTTGAAGGACTCAAATTGGAAACCTTTGCATTGAGACGGAATGGTAAGGAAAATAAGCCTAATTTGAATTTTCTACCCTATTTTGGTAAGTACTTTTATGACAAATTTACAATTAACATCCTTTTTCTTTCTTCTTATTCAAGAATATTATTCCTTTTGGGCAAATTTTGGATAAACCACAAAGCCATGAATGAGTTTATTGATTTTTATTTTTCGGTGGCTTCTTGAATTTATTATTAGAATAGAAAAGTTAAATATCTGTACAAAATTGAATTTCAGAATAATTAAGATTAGAATTAGAAAAAATTATTTGAAAATTTCCACTAAAATATCCTTTAAAATTTTAAAACAAATCGTTTAAGTTTTAATTAAAATTTTAATGTACTTAAAATTGGAGGACTAAATTCGGAAGTAATTGAGTTTGATTATTTTTAGACTAGAAAAAAAAGCAGATTTTGCCCGAAAAATAGTTTTTTTCTACTAAATAGTTTCACCAATTTTCTTTTCGCTGGTCCTCATTAATTTTTATCCAGTTCTAGAATACGAAATGAGAATTTATACCATTTCTCTGTAAAAAACGAGTATAAAACAACCACAACCAAAAATGGTATAAAATTCGCTCGTGTTTTGTTCAAATTTTTTTTGGGAAAGTTGTTTATCTTCTAACTTTGGTCCTTAATTTTTAATTAAGTGCACAACAGGTAAATTCAGCACCACATGCCGTTATAAAAATTTTGAACGTAAATTTCAATTAATGTTCGAGAGTGAAAACAAACCAGAAGAATTTGTATTCATAAAATGGAAAATAAAAGGAAAATCGTTTAGAATTTTGGCAAGAAAAGGTTGATGGAAATTTCTAAAATTATTGATGGGCGATTTATAAGAAAATTTCCTGTTTTCTTTTTGGTGCTCATTAATTACGGTCGAGCAAATTTCAAATTTGTTTTATCGAAACTTTTTCTTCCGATAAAATTACTTTGAATTGTAGAAAAAGTTTTAGGGATTTTCAAAGAAAATTTGGTTGTTTCTTGATTGTTAAAATTATATGAAATCCAATTTGAAATTTGAATTAATTTTGTATAACAATTAGAAATGAGACAAACCATATAAAAAGTAAATTCGTATACAAGAAATGAATAAATTCTGTAGTTTGAATTGGGTTTCGGTTGTACATACTCCCAATTTTTAGTTGAAAATATTAGATGCATTTTTCACACAGCCCTGCTCCGGATTAAAGCAACAGGAGAAATAAAAACGACGAAGGAATGAGAACAAGAGAAAACTTAAATTTTAAAATTAAGCGTCGAACACAAACAAGAAAATCAGGATTTCTTCTGTGGAAAATAGTTGAAGATAAAAAAACGAAACGAAAATGTAATTTTACAAAAAGTATGAGTCGATTTGAAAGGTTTGTCTTTTTCATATGTACAAACAAAAATCGTCATTACGGGGACAGCATTCATTTATGAAAAAGCACAGAACAAAGCAAGCTACACCAACTGAAACTGAGTGTAGAAATTGATGTTGTATTAAATGTAAAATTTTGGTCTATTCTGAAATAACTAGTGTTCATATTTAAAAACCGTTAATTTAAATAAGTGACTCTCTAAGTACGTGATTACTAACAATTATGACTGCACTCAATATCATGAATCTTCTATCCATTTCCGTAAATTTTACCCTCTTTTCCACATAACATAGTAAATATTCTTTAGAAAATCTCCCGTTCAGACTAGGTGACAGAAATCAAATCAATTCCGTTTAAAAAAAGGAAATGTTACCCCAAAAAGGGAAATACTATATAGTATATGAATTTCATGTTGAAAAGTGTGAAGCACAGACTCCATCAATAAAGAACGCAATTCAAAGAAGGTTTTCATTAACAATGGTTGAGTTTTGTACACAAGGGAAAGTTTTTCTTTATCGTTAATCCTTAAAAATTGTAAACAATAATAATAAGCCTTTACTCCCACTATTGAACTCTATTTTTTTTTCTTCCTGAAATCTACAACAATGTATGATAATCAAGAGAAATGAATGCATCAACAGATATTTTCAATACCTTTAGTTATATAAGAATCTGAATAATAGAAGAAAAGTTATATCATTTTTATCGTTGGATACGCATTTAATATACGTTTTTCTACCGGTTTTCACTTGAACAAGTTCTATGAGTTAAAACTCATCAACAATGATTTAAAAAAAGGAAAATGAAATATACAAAAGCTTATTTATTTCGCCCAAACGAGTACAGTAATAATTAAATGAACTTCTCTGACGTTTTAAAAATGGGCATATCCAAATTTGTGAAGCATCCCCATTTCTCATATCTCTAAGAGAAAAAAGGAAAAAAAAGGAAGAAAAAAATTCTATTAAAAAACTTATCTCATATCCTGTATATTAAGGCGCATCGTTATTAAGTCCTTAAGCAAACAAAATGAATTCCATTAAAGTTAGATTTTTGGGAGAATAAAAAAATTAAATTTCTTTTTTTTTTGGATATCCACCAAAAAAAATGGGGAAAATTTTAAAAGGAATAAAAAGGGAACCTTTCGAAGGGTAATCTGATGAAGATGGAAAAAAACCTTCATGAAACATCGGGATGAAGAATTTCTTTTTACTATTTGGAATTAACGTTCAACGTGTGCATTAGGGTTTATTCCAAGTTATACAAACTTTTCATTTTCACTTCAGTTTCTTTTTTTTATCATTAACACTTGGTGCCAATGAAAAATTAAAGTGATGTAATGAATAAAAAGGGTTCAGTTTAAAATGTTTGATAAAAATACATGAGAAAAAGTGGTACTTTAGATTAACACTCTCTCTATCTAGACTATAATTGCTTATCATTTTCCCTTTTCCAAGATGGAACTATACATGCTTTTCGTCTAAAATGTTTTCACTGGTCGCAACAAGTTTCCTATTCTGTTAATTAAATTTATTACAAAAGAAAGAAATTAACACTTAAGAAGTGTAGAAAGAATTAAAGTTTATTTTTTTCCTTTTTTTTGGTAGAATTTTATACAACAATTTAAAATGAAATAGTTCTTTAAATATACTTAAAATATTTTCTCATTTAAAAATATGTACTATAATACTGAATTTATTCTGGTGTGAAACTTTCAGGTCAGAATTACATGTAGATCCTTTTTTATGAGACCTTAATCTACTTTAGGGTATTAAATGGGATTGCACCCACGAGATATACAGTTTCCCAGAGTATATTTCTGACATTTACGTATATTGAATACATTATATGAGGATGTGGATTACCACTACCAAAGCTTTCGGAATTAAGAATCTATTTTTATCTCAAGGTATACGCTGGCATATTATTATACATTGTCGAATCAGGTGTAATCCTAATATCATATATAGAAAAGAATACATAGAATTAGTTGGTGTCTTTTTTGGTTTTGGGTAAATTGAAAACGATCTGAATCTAGAAAACTTTTCTTGGATTAATCTCAGAGGAGTTATTAAAATGATAAAAATTAATTATATATATATATCCTTAAATTCATTTTCTTTTGTGTTATCCTTGTTAATTATTTGTGTTCTATATATTTATACTTTCTGAATAGAACAATATCATGTTTCCTCCCTCAATTATCTTCACAAAGTTACGATTACAAGGTAGATAGAATTCATCTGAGATAAGCTACTGAAATATGACAAGAATATTAAAATTCTGAATAAAGCAAAATTTTCTTCATATGTCATAATTTCAACAAATTAATATCTGCATTAGACAGGTTTGTTATACTCGTGAGTTTGCATATACGTGCATGACCAACGTTAATTCTATAGAATTTAATATTATATAACATGGCTGGAACAAACTGTGATTACACCATGGTAGTTTCTGTACCAAAAATGGTTATGAGATTACGAAGAGTTGTAAAACTAATTTCATTCAGGAACTACGAGTAGTTTGGTCTTTGGAAGCGGTCATATATATGATGAAATATCAATCATAAAATGAAGATCTAAAACTAGTAATAAAGAAAACTTTCATTATGTAGTTTTCCATGAAAATTGCACCTGAGGCAGTTATAACCTTTTACATACATAGAACATATATAAAACCTAAATAAAAAATACAAAATTATTAAGAGTTCAATCTAAAACATACTAATTTACATCAACATGTTCACGACATTGATTTTCTTTCTGGACAATCATACTGTCCAAAATTATTTTCAAAATCCTGAGAAAGGAAACTATTCAACTCATATTTACTTGTTTAAAAATAAAGTAAACAATTTGTTATTCTACAGTTCTTTAAGTTTTCCTTTTACTATATGGAACTCTACAGAATATCTCCAACAAATCTTAAGCGACCATCAACGACAAATTTTCCATTCTTCTTTTGCTTCGAAGTTTTCCACAATTTCGACTGAAAGATGATGAAAAGTTTAGATATTGAATACAAAAATAAATCCGTTTCGTGAAGCAATTTTATTATTTTGTACTTAAATACTTGTAGTTTATTTTTCCAGTATCAATTTTTTCACCGGATTCCGACAAAATTTCCAAGTAAACATTGTCAATTATGTTGCGGTTCTCTCTATTTTTTAGATTGTTATTGCAATCACTATACCCAATAAAGAAACAATTTATAAAATTATATGAATGGAAAACTTATTTTCATTTTCATTTTACTTTTGAGAAAATGTGTTAAACTTTATCAAAGCAAAATCTGAACCGATATGAAACTTTTGGTAGGAAAAACTATCGAAAATTCAACATATCCAAAGTTTAATTCAGAAAAGTTGTGATGAAACTTTTATTTTTCTTTTTTCGTCAAACATTTGTTGAAAATTTTGGCTTTTTATGCCCTATGGTAGGTACTACCAGAGGGTATATTAGTTTTGTCACTAAGTGTGTAACACATAGAAATAATAATCGGAGAAAAATTTCAAGGGTATGGCTGTGTAGGGAATCAAAAGTTATATTGATTTATGCATGTCCGTCCGTCCGTCCGTCCGTAGACAAGATAACTCAAAAACGCGATTTTGATGAAATTTATAATTTGAGTTGCTTATTCCTTAACTTAGTTTGGTATTGCATTTGAGCCAAATCGATCCACGGGGGGCAAAGTTATAAAGGAAAAACCAGGGTGACCAGAAAGTTTTGTCGTTTTTTTGGTTATGGTTTTTCGGATGTAATTGGAAAATTTGTGACCCGATTTTGCACAAATTAATTATGTAGGTTAACTGCATAAATAGACGATACCGAATTAATTTTCAGTCAAATCGGTCCAAGGATAGTGGAGAAAGAAATAGTTGTAGCCTAAAATAAGCCTGTTCATAAAGTTTTTCCAATGTATTTTAAAAAGTTATGTACGGATTTGAATCAAATTTACGAAACGTGTTTATACTGTTCGACTGCAGCCTACCTGTGAATTTGGGCCAATTTGAGAATGAAGAAACGAAGTTATGGAGAGAAAAACCTTAAAATATTCAGTTAAGCAGAAAGTTCGTGGCGTTTTTTTTTCCAATAGTTGGCTTTAGAATCGTATAACTTTAGTAGTTCTAATCCTATCAAGTTATATTATAGCGCACTGAAAAGGTGACATCTTATAGAATACTTATAAAAAAAAAATTGTAAAATTCTGGCAGAACAAATTGGGGTAATTGGGTTTTGAAAATGAGCCAAAATTCTGAAAAAAATTCCCTATATTAATGCTCCATGTTTGGTACTACCGTCCGTCCGTTGACAAAATAACTTAAAAACGCGTTATCCAATTTTGATGACATTTAGAATGCTACTTGGTTATTGCTATAGTGGTTTTGGTATTGCATTTCAGCAAAATCGACTGAGGGGCAGCGAAGTTATTAAGCAGAAACAAGAGTGACCATAAAGTTTTGTCGTTTTTTTATATAGTTTTTCGTATTTAATTGGAAAATTAGTAAAGCAATATTTTTTAAATTAATTATATTGGTTGACTACATTAATAGACGATACCGTTGAAAATTTCAGTGATATCGGTCTAAGGATAGTGGAGAAAGAAGTAGTCGTAGGAAGAAATAACCCTGTTCAGAAAGTTTTTTTGATGTATTTTCAGAACTAATGCACCGATTTGAATGAAATTTGCAAATTAGACTTATGCTACCAGGGTCTGAGTTACTTACAAATTAGAGAAAATTTTGACAAGGGCAAACAAAGTTATGAAGAAAAACCTTGATATATTGTTAGTTTTCACAATTTTTCTCTCCCATTTCTACCATAGGGCATCAAAAAATCAGCTATAGGCCGATTTTAAATTACTTTATGTTTTTTTATAAAGTTTTAGTATCAATGGTAAACAGTTTGACTTGTGTTATTTGCAAATCAGATCCGTTGCAGTTTTAACCAGAAAAAGTGTATAATGGAAGTTTTTATAATTTCTGACAAAACAGAACAATATACATTTAGAAGGAACTAGCGATTTTCTAGGTTCACCGCAGACAAAGTATTGGATTATCTAAAAATTAAATCGTTTTGCAGGTAAATATCGAAAAGGATTTGTTATACATATATCAAAAATAGAAATATTTCTATTTCAGTCACTATGTTTTCATTTTTGATTAAATTTTTTAATGGAAATTCGATAATTCTATAATTTTTATCTTAATGACTAATTCTAATATTAATTTCGTCTATATTAAATCAAGAAATACTAAGAAATTCCAAGGAATAAGAAGAAAATATTCATATTTAAATCTTAAATAAATTGCAAAGAATTTTTCCATTACGGTTGAATAGATTTTTCCTTAAAAAAAACTATATTTGTATCGAATTTTGTTGAAATAATTTTAGCGAGAATTTTCTTTCTGGATTGAAAATTCGATATACAAGTTTTCGAGTAATATATTTCTGAATTTCAAAATGTTTCTTATAAGAAAAGCTTTTTATATCTATATCATATTTTCTTTAAAATATGATTTTAATTGCTAATTTAAATTAGTATTTTAATTTGTACACAATTATCTAAAATCCTTTAAGCTCTTAGAATTAAAATTATTTATTTCTACTTTAAAAGTCATATTTCGAAAGTAATTGCGTAAAATAACAAAATTTTTTAAGTGTTTTGTACATAATATTTATCCAAAAAGCTATAGGAAAATAAGAGTATCATGGAGATAAAATACCATGAATTTTCGTATCTATTTTGTACTTGTTTTGTATATAACTAATAGCAACTGTGAAAAACTTGAGTGAAAAATTACTATGCTTAATAGTTAGAAGTACGTACTTAATTCATTAAAATCTTGAAATGTTTTGAATCGAGCGATTCTTTTAATCAGAGATAATCGGATTATGAAAATATCTTATTTATCCAAAGTTATATGATATATGACTTTTATTATGATTTTATAAAAACCTAAAAACAAACATATTCCGTGATGAAAATATCGATCAAAATTTCGAGATTCTTAAATGCATTCTTGACAATAGTCTTTAATTCTCAATTTTCAAGACAAAATATTGGATCCCTAAAAAATTGTGAAAAGATATGAATAAAAGGAAGAAATGAATGCGCAATGATGATGGTTTTGAAGTAAAATATCGATTTGAATACTTTTGAGTGGATGCTAAAGTACAACAGCAACCCTCTTTATATCGTGTTCTGAATTCATCGTTTACAAGTGGATCCATGGTGATGGTCTTCTAAAGATGACTCCATTTCTGAAATATGAAGGAAATAGAGAACGAATTTATAACAGGATATAAAATGGCAAGAAATTCTAGTGAATGAAAAAAGAAAATCACAAAAAATAAGATGGGAAAATCCTTACTGATATATCAAATATTTTCTTAATATTATGTCTAATGTTTTCAGAGTAGTATATCAACATATCGTTTAAAAAATGATTCTTATACGAATGATTGTTTTAAATATTATTTATCAAAAACAAAGTTATTTAAAATCGAGTGTTTATATTCTTTATTTTCATCCGAGTTATCCTAGAATAGTGGACCAAAACTAAAACATACATTTGTGGTTTTCATGTTGTGTTACAAAGGTCTACTGTTTCTGTAGTTTCTTCACCTTTTTTGCAGATACCACGAAACCTTCTTCATTTAAATATTATGAAAAGTGTTATACTATATATCTTCAATTTCATAAAGGACAAACTTTTCTATTTATTTATTTATTAATTTATTAATAATTTTTTTTCTTTTGGTATGACCTGTCGTCGCTTAAAAGCAATTTTCCAACTGTCCAATACAGTATAGAAGGGTATATGTCGTAGTTCTTTCCGGTGACATGGGTGGGTTGGTTTTCTAGAAAAGCTATACGAACAAATATATAAATACCTTGAAGATCGGTTTAACACTTACTATTTGAGTTATATTTTCGGAAAGGAATGTTATTAAACCTTTCATTTGTTGAATTTGTGGTTAGTTATTAAAATAATCATGACTTTTTGAACTAGAAGTTTCTGTAATTGATTTTATAATAAAGTAAGTTTGTAAAAGCTTCAAACTAAAGTAAACTGCAATGTCTAGTATTTTTGTTTAAATAATATTGACCCCTGTCCACCCTTAAAAAATGTGCAACATAGTGACAATAGTTCTGATAAAAATTGAAGCTATGCCCTTTTCCCAATGGAAGATCGTAAAATATTTATTAAATATTTATTTACAACATTCCCAAGAAAAAAATAAAGGCAATGATATTTTAAATGAAGATAATAATGCAGTAACACTTTATATTTACCGCAATAGACTGAAGTTTTTCTTTTCCAATGTATATCTCTTTTTTTTTTTTTATAAAAGCTATAAAATCATCTTCTATATCCACCTTAGTTATTTAAGAAATTTCTTCAAAATCTTTGTACCAAATGCCTACTCGCTAAGTTTGAAAACAGTTCTGTAGGAAGTCAATGCAATAAATAACAGAAATTGTCTTTACTCCCCCTACATCATTTCCTCAGATTGTAACACTAAGAGGCCAATGTACTATAAGGCTTATAGAGGAAAACACATATGCTGATATGGAAGCGATTTACAGGCGCCAGACAAAATCATTTATGATATCCTTATTTCAAATGTATATGACTTGGTTCTTAACAAGGATAACAACAGATAATATACCAGTATTATGGATGATTACAAGGCAACGTGTTAATGATTACTAATTGAGTATGATGTGTGTAATTTGTTGTTATAAATTTTATGATGTTAAAATATATATCTAACATAATATTGTGTGGCACAAAATATTAAGAAATAAATTATATAGGTGGAAAAAGTACGTGCTATTTCAGGAGAATTATAAGAATGTACTTAAAGGATTTATTATTTATTTACTGGAACTAACTTTTCCCGACTAGGTGGAGGAATTAACATTAAAAGAAACTTCAAATTTTCCTCGCAACCCTTTTGTGTGGCGTTAGCAGAATAATCGACTGTGGTGAGTAAATATTTTATTGGAAATAAAAGGATATATATTCTTCCGTATTTCACTAAATGAAGAACTTTTCATAATACATTTAAGTTGTGATAAATAAAACTATCTACTATATAATTAATTTGAATATCAGGAAGATATAACAAATTTAACATCAAATCAGATAGAAAACAATCTTCTTCCTCTGATATTTTAACAAGTGGATGTTCAAGCGATAGACACAAAAACAAATAAGAACCAATAAACCAGTGTCTTATATAATTGAAGAGGAATCTCTGACATCAAGACGAAAATAATGAAAAATATTGTTTGAATTTTCTGCTCCATCAAACGTGGAAATTGGAAGAGAAAACCATTTCAATCTGGTGTTATTTTATTTCTTTCTTAAAATGACAACCAAATTATTGTATTTTTTACAAAATTTAAAGAAAAATATTTATTAGAATGAAAATTCAAGTCCTGTAAAATAACAACAATTCATTAATATTGAAAAAATAAGCAAATTAAATTCTAGAAGAAAAGTAATGAATTCTCCATTAAAATCTTTAAAAAATTGTACATAAAATTTCGGACAAAAAAAAACCCGAACTCTTATGGAAACTAACTTTTCTTCAAATATTTCTTCAAGTTGAAAATTGAAATATGAAAAAACGCTTCAGTGGATTTTAATAGGTAACCGGGCAACCGTATCCCTAGTAAAAGACGAAAATTCCTGAGTAAATGTAGTACGCACTTGGGTTTCCCTTTTCAAACTTATAAACTTTTCACTGAATGGAATGAAATTGCAAAAGGTTTTAGATTTCTCTTCCATTCGGAGGATACGTGTATAAAACGGAAAATAGGTACCTTAAAATAAATAAACACTTCAGAAAAATTAGTTCTTTTTATCCTAGAACGATTCTCTAAAGAAATGATTGAAGACGTTTGAATATTAAATTATATTCACAAGCATCTAATGTAAATAAGTAACTGCTTATTTTTAGAAATTCCGGTAAAAGTTGGGAAAAATAATATAAATAATACAAATTTTGTAATTGTATTTTAGCTGAAATCCGGTCTTTTAAGGTTTCTGCAACAAATGGCAATATAAAAAGGGAACATAACAGTGACTACCGCTAGTAATGTACGATTTTCTTCACATCTTGGTCGTACTAAATATTGAACCGGTTTTGTATGATGAGTTTCTTTAGACTATACTATTTTTTTTTTACTATTATTCATTGGTGAATTAAAATAAAGTTAAATATTGCTCTCCATAAATTTTCATGAACTTCACAAAACTTTATTTCATAAAGCGTAACATATAACGAAAATGAAAAAAAAAATATGGTTTCATTTCATAATTTATTCTCATTCTTCAGTTTAAAGGTTCTCGTTGGATCGTCGAAAAAGCCGTATGCGGACAAGAAATCGATACAGCCAGTTTGTGTAACATGTGGAAATTTAACCACTTTTTGAATGCAGTTGTAAGAGTCTAGTCTGGAATATTATCATCCATCCTTTTTTGGTCGAACATATTAAATATAAATGTATGTGTCATATAGTATAGTATAAGTGTGGAAGAGATGAGCATCGTGTTTTTTGGTAACATATTGCACATCGTACAAGTGATAAACTGTGAATTCATTTTCTTCATTACAAATTTATAAGGATGTCAAATATTATATAGTTTGGTAATTTAGCGGTTCTATAGGAGTTCATTAATTTAGAAGAAAATGTAAAGCGAAATGACATTCAGTGATTAGCATATGTTTAATTTTCAATAAAGATTATTTGGAATTTAAAACGAAAATGTGATAAAGGAAGAGAAATTCTTTCATTTCATATGTTACAATATGATAAAAGAAGTACCAGAACAAACTTCAAGTTAATATTGTAACGTGTAGCTAATACAGCACACTTACTTATAATTTTAAGCCTACACGGCAACCCTATTTGAAAATTAGCGTGGTCAGTTTTTGCAAAAAACGCATGGTTTGCAAAATTATTTCCAGAACTTTCTTTCCACCTCATATCCGTGGTGGAAATAAACTGATAAAAGAGCCCCCCTCCCCCCAGCGAACGAAAACGAAAGAATGGACCAAAAAGGAAAATGAGAAAAATTGAACGTGGCGAAATCTGATAGGCGGATAAAAATTAAAAGATTAGAAAAACCGGTTTTTTTTATCCCAAACAAGAAATTCTTTTGGAACAGGAGATGGAAGAATGCAAAAATTTGAAAAGACAGTCTTGTTTGAAACGTAGAGAAGTCTGGTCTGATTCATGGAAGACGAAAGTGAGTTTTTTTTTTTAAACAGCAAGAAGATAGGTTGACTGATGAAAAAAAAAGGTGAAAGATTTTATTTAGGAATTTTGAATTGAGTGAAAAAAAAAAAGAAAGAAAGATTCAATAATTTTGTTCAAAAACCGGAAATTAACTCAAAACATCAATGAAACAAAAAAAAAAAGAAAAATAAAAGTTTTTTTAATAAAAGTTGGTTTTCTCTTCGGAAAAATTTCAGTGTTTCGAGAAATTTAAAAGAAGCGTTTTTTTTTGGTTTTATTAAATGAAAAGAAAAAAAAAGAATCAAGGGAAAATGGTTAAAAGGTTAGAAATAAAAGAATTTTTTTTTTATTTTCTCAAGTAAATTTGAATTTAATTTAATGTAATACAAATATGGAAAAATTAATAATAACCTAGTTTTAAAAAAAAAAAAAAAAAAAGCGAGAAGGAAATTATAATAAAAGTTAAAAATTAAAAAAACAAAAAAAAGGGAGAAAATTAAATAAATTAAAACGTGTAACAAATAATCACAGGTTAATTTGGATACCAAGACCCGATGCAGATAAAAGGAGTGCAAATGGAACAGCAAGAACTTTTTTAATTAAAACTTATCAATACATTTCTTTAATTACTCAATTTCTATTCTATTGTAGTAAAACAAAAAAAAAAAAAAAATTTATAAAAAAAAAAGAAGCGGATAAGAAATCTGTGATTGTAAACAGGTTTTGGAGGCAAACCAGCGTCCACAAGTCATCTCAGCAGCAGCACGCAGCTTGAATTAATCTGCCAAAAGTTTTATCTTTTTTGTTGAGAATCATAAGGCCTCAACCCTTACAAACATTGGGGCAAAATAAGGAACGACTACCACTTTAACCGAGCTCACGATGCGCAGGGGTATATTTTCCCGCAGTGTGTTATATATATATTTTACTAATTCATTACTGGAATAATCAATGACATCATCAAAATGGGGCAACCGAGGAACACCATTTTGATAAATTGGAGAGTTGTAATTATGGGACAATCCATGGAGACGACGTACATCACTTTTATTAAGGTTTTTATACAATATATCAGCACTTTATCAAAAATTTACTAATTAACCTGAGACTACAAAGAAAAGGTATTTTACTTCTACATTGTATATATATATACTCTTTTATATATACATATATGAAAAAAAAAAAGGAAAGTAAATTACATTGAAACAAACTAAATAAAAAAATTAGCTATGAGTACACATTTATATTACAAATAAAATAAGAATGTATTAGGAATGCGTTTAATAATTTAAGAAAAGAGGCAAAGGGGCAAAAGAAAAGAAAAAAAAAAAAAGTAATAGTGAAAAAGGAAAAAACGTTTTTTTTTGTGTTAAGGAAACTGAAATGAGTTCGGATTAAACGGGTTTTAATTGAGTTTCCATAGTATAGTAAATTTCATTTCGTTCATAAAGTTTTAAATTTGGAATTGGAAGCTGAAAAGTAACATTTTTATTTTTTTTTGTTTCATAAATTTTGAATTTGCCATAGAATTGGAAAGAGACAGAAGAACAAAGTTGGAAGAGAAAGGAAAGTTTCTTTTTAAATTGAATTGGAATCAATATTAATGCAAAATTGATGTAAAGCATAACTGAATTGAGATTCGAACATTGACTCAAGATTAAATAGTAATTATTAAGTTAGAACGTAAACGCTATATGTAAATGTTAGAATCAGTTATTGGATGCCAAACAATAATTTCTTGAAATACACATCATTTTTTTTGTAACGTAAATTGTCTTTTAGTATAAAAAACCAAACAAGAAAAAACAAAAAAAAAAAGAAAAGGGGGGAAATGGAACTAACTCTCTTAGAGAATAATGTGTAGAGTGGAGTGATCGGATAGTAGATGGCGGGAGAGAGGGAGGAATGAGGGTTTGACGCGGATGAGACGTAGGAAAAAAAAAAAGGGTCCATACTCAAGTGCAGGGGCGAGTATGGACATACGGGGATCGGCATTCTGCTGTCGATCCAAGAGGGAGGGTAGTGCCCCAAAGACCGACTTGGCAACAACACCTTTGCCAATCGACCCCGACATGCCTCGCAAGGCTTTCGTGAATAGCTGGTCAAGTTCGGTGACCAGCAAATAAACGAACATCCCCCTTATTCGGTTTTTATCTCGCGAAAACCGAATTTCCTTGCTTGATAGCTCGCGCTATCACCATAAAGTCTCAACGACGTTTTCATACCTTTTGCACGCATATAAATTATGTGTAACGCGATGGCAGATGGTGGTGAGCAGCGACCCACCCCTCCGGCGAGCTAGCTAGTGCGATCAGCTAGGCGTGCAGCCTTTTAGCTGCTCACATTGCTGCACCATCTCATATCTTCTCCTCGCAAGGAAGAAGATATGCTATATAGGTCATCTGGGGATTTGCTCCTTTCAACGGGAATCCCAATAATATGTGCAACCCCCTTGTTACATATATGGCGCCCAACGGATTCGTTGTTCGCTCGGCGAATTCGCTTCATTTTGTTTGCCATTTGTATTTTCAACTTCGGTCGAAATTACAAATGGAGTTCAAACAAAATTGTTTTGACACATTTTCGAACGAGTTGATGTTTGAAAATGGTGTTTTGGTTGTTACCGTATGGTAAACCAAGCTTTTCAGAAAAAACAAATTTTTTTTTGAAAAAAAATTTGAAAAATTTTGACTCAAACTTTTTTTCGAAAAACTTTCGAAACACCCTGTACTTTTTTAAATATTTTTCGATCTTTTTTTTATTAGTCAAATTTTTTTTTCTGAAGGTGTGTTCACACCATCAAAATTTTTAAACGAAGTTTTGGTGTGAACATAATTTCGGTTGTTCGTTTGTTTGTGCTATTCGCGATTGCGTTTATATTGAGTCCAACTGTCGTCATGTTTTATTTACGGTTGCGTAGTAGCAGTACTTCGGTTTTTTTTATTGAATATTCCGCTTGCCGCAAAAGCGTTTGAAATATGGATTACGTGCTACATGAATGTTGTAGTCATTGCAACGCTTCACGTTTCAATGCAGTTGAGACTCCGGGAAATGAAATAGATGCGGATGTATGAGCTTTAGTGTGCCTTTTCGCACATTCTCGTGCTTAATTAAGCCCACGAATAATGCGGTGAGGACACGAGAGTCATGCAACCACATCAGACATAGTGATTCGGAATTGTGCCAGTCGTTTGGATCGGATCACATGCTACAGGCTTGGTTGCCATTGCAGGTGTCCGATCACTCGACTTGGTACCATTCGCGGGTCACCAATCAACATCCAATTTTCGTTTTGGGAGTGCATGTCGGGTTTATGTTTTCTTCGTGTCGTCACTTGTTTCGTCTCTCTCTCTCGCTCTTACGTCATTACGTTTGATTTAGTTTGGAAATTGTTTTGTGCGGAGTTTATATGAGAAATTAGTTTTCTTATCTTTACGAGGAATTCACGTTGAAGGATTTTATTTTCATCTTCGGTTGTTTTCTCGATTCGGCTAGTTTTAGTTAGTTTATTTAGTCTTTTGCGGAGTTTATATGAGAAATTAGTTTTCTTATGTTCACGAGGAATTCACGATTGAAAGATTTCATTTTCTTCTTCGGTTGTTTTCTCGATACGGTTAGATTTAGTTTTATTAGCTTTAGTTTAGTTTATTTAGTTCAGTTTATTATAGTTTTTTTATTATTTTTTTTTTGGTTAAGTTTTCGGTTTAGTTTATTGGTTTAGGTTTATTAGATTTAATTATTATTTGAACATTTTTTTTATTATTTTCATTTTCTTTTATAAAATATATTTTGGTGGGGGAGTTTTTTTTTATTATTATTAATTTTTTTTATAAAATTTTTTTTATTATCACTGTTTTTTCTTATTGTTGCATTTTTTTTCATTACTTTTGTCCTTGTTCTGTCCGGTTTTTTTTTGGTCACGTAAAAGATCCTGTGAGAAGAAATAAATCTCAAATACCTGATTAGACTTTTGAAATACTGAGTTTCTGGCTTTGTTTTGAGAATTTGATTTTGTGCGGTAGTAATTTTGATTTTGGGAATTAAGGTGTGTTTGCAAAATGGAGAACACAAATACAGGTACAACACCAAAAACCAACTCTACAGTTGTACCAAATGCGTCACCGGAGCCAACTACCAATGCTCAGGGTGCTGCAGTGGATGTATTGACAGGTCGAGATGATTCTCGAGTTACTCGAGGGCATTCACAGCTTTCGTTGGATTTTGCATCAGCTTCAAAATCAGTGGCTTCTGCTACAATGACGACTCGCAGTCGTAGTGGCAGAGGAAGAGGTGCGGCAAACCCAACTATCACACGATGGGGTTCTAGTGATGGCGCCTCTTTCCTCTCTCCGTCAGATCCAAGTGCCTCAACTGAAAATATAGGCACTATGATCGAAGCGGCTGTGAGCAGTCAGATGGCTAAGATCCAGAGCGAGTTGCTCAACCAAATTAAAAGAATGACCTTAAATGCACCACCGCAAACACAATGTTCAGTTGCTCCGCCCAAAATCGTTGACCAGTCTGCTAACTTCAATCTTTTGAACGAAAATTATAGTTTGAATGTTCCCCAGAGACGAAGTCAACCAGTATTAAACCAGAATGTAAACATACCACCTCCTTTATATAGTGCCAATGACCAAAATCCTAATTACAATGTGAATGCTATCTTAGCTTCAAACAATGGTCACCACGTCGACCCCAGTCAGGATCCGAATCCACGCCCGCCTTTTTACCCAAATAACAATCAAAGGCGTAGCCCAAGTAGGAATTCAAATCTTAACTCAGGCACGAATCGTAATGGTCAGGAAGTTCGTCACGCTAGTTTACGACATGATACCCGAATCGACAAATGGGGATTCAGGTTCAGTGGAAAGGCTCAAGATATGTCAGTGGAAGAGTTCATATTCCGCATAGAAACCATGCAATCGCGTGGGGATAATTCGTGGTACGCCATTTGTACCCAATTTCATACCCTGCTCTCCGATAAGGCTGAGCAGTGGTATTGGCGACTATTGAAAAGAGAACCCCACATCGATTGGCATGGCCTAAAGGCGGCCCTCCGACATCAATTCAAGAGCCTGGACACTGACCATGAAATCATGCGTCGGATGTTACAAAGAAAACAATCCAACAGTGAAACTTTTGATGATTTTTACGATTCGGTTATGTCTTTATACCATCGGTTAAGAATTCCTATGACGGAAATAGAATTGGCGGACATTATGAGAGAGAACGTCAAAGATAAGATCGCAAATCTTATTTTCGGAATGCCTGCAATGAGTCTGAGTCGCTTTCAGGAAGTATGCCGCAAAGCGGAACGCCATCTTTCTGACAGAGAACCAAGACGAACTTGGCAAAACCCAACACGGCCCATCCATGAATTAGATGATCTTGACGAACGTAATCTCTCATATGGACCTGATTCGGCAAATACTGGGATTGACTTGGACTATGATAAACTTAGACCCACAAAAGAAATATTGCACACCACTGATTTTCGTCAGAATGTAAACGGTCAGGAATTCAGTACAAATAACTTACCTGCTAGATCAAACTTTATGCCAGACTCTCGATTCGGACAAGAAAATGATTCTCATCTCCCATACCAAGATTTCAAAAATGTTGGCGACCCAAGAAATTATGCGTATAACCACCAACAATACACCAGAGGTGGCCAAACTTTTCCTCACGAACCGGTATCGAATCACTATAATATTAATTCATCCCATTTCGGTGGTAGCTTACCATATCAACCTACCGAAATCGATAGTAGCATTCGAGGTTATGTGAGCGAGAATATGTGGTCAAATGGAATGCAAGATCATTTAGAGGCTGTAGATGCTAATGGTAGATCACGGTTCAAGTGTTGGAACTGTGACAATATTGGTCATGGTTTTTTCGAGTGTACAATACCACAACGGTCCTTCTTTTGCTATCGTTGTGGTAGAAAAGATGTGTCGTTACCAATGTGCCCAAAATGTAATCCGGGAAACGCACAGAGGCACCGAGAGACGCACGGGAATCCCCGGTTGCCAATAATGCCCCCGGACCAAACAAAATAGAACCAACCTTGAGTCCGAATCTATCATTACAACCAAATTCTCCGTCTGTCACTAAAATTCTAAAACGAGAAACGTCAACTAAAATCCCATCGAATAATAATATACTGGAAAGGTCAAACAAAACATTACATCAACGTCAAATGGAATATGACGAAGCTAGGAACAGAATAATCGGTGCTCTACTAAACCCGAGTAGAATCAGTAGGTTTAGGGAAAGATGTAAGCAAAAGAAGTTGTTAGGTAAAACGGTGTAATCTGCTTTTGTGAAACGTAAACATGATGATCGACCATATGCTAAGGTGGAAATCGATGGCGAATCCCTTTTTGGCCTATTGGACAGTGGCGCAAGTGTGTCCTGTCTAGGCGCTGGCGCTTTAGATTTCCTCGAACGTCATAAAATTTTAGTTACTGGTCGTCCCACCACAGTCAAAACGGCTGATGGTAAAGCTCAACCTGTGCATGGGCAAATAGCAATTCCAATTACCTACAACAACATTACAAAAACACTTTCTCTATACATCGTACCAGGACTTACCCAAAATCTATATCTAGGTGTAGATTTTTGGAAAGAATTCGATATAGCTCCGACTATATTTTCTAAAAACGAAACTTTAGATTGTTTGTCAATTGACGATCCCAACACACACGCGCTAAATTCGGAACAACGCGCGCGTCTTGAAAGCATCTTAACTTTATTTCCTTCCTTCAACCAAGTCGGTTTAGGAAAAACACATTTAGAAGAACATGTTTTTGAGGTAGAAAACGCGGAGCCTGTGAAGCAACGCCACTACCCTGTTTCCCCTGCGGTGCAAGCCCTCATGTATGCTGAGTTGGACCGTATGTTGGAATTGGGTGTTATCGAAGAAAGTGTCAGCGCGTGGAACTCTCCTGTAGTCTTGGTGCGCAAACCTGGAAAGGTTCGCCTCTGCCTCGACTCCAGGAAGGTGAACACCCTTACGAAAAAAGACGCATACCCACTTCCACATATAGAAGGCCTTCTCAGTAGACTTGAGAAGACGTGTTTCATTTCAAGTATTGATTTGAAGGACGCCTTTTGGCAGATACCGTTGGAAAAGCAGAGTAGGGAAAAAACTGCTTTCACAGTGCCTGGTAGACCGTTATACCAGTTTACAGTGATGCCATTCGGGCTCTGTAATGCTCCTCAAAGAATGTGTAGACTGATGGACAAAACAATTCCAGTCGAGTTAAGAGAAAACTGTTTCGTCTATTTGGACGATCTGTTAGTAGTTTCTGAGGATTTTGATTCTCACGTAAAACTTTTGGCAACCATTGCACGTTGCTTGTCCACTGCTGGACTTACGATAAATTTGGAGAAAAGCAAATTTTGCATGAGAGAAGTTAAATATTTGGGTTACATCGTTGGAAACGGATGTTTAAAGACCGACTCAAATAAGGTATCTGCAATTTTTGACTTTCCTGCACCTACCACTCCAAAACAGGTTCGTCGATTTTTGGGTATGACAGGATGGTATAGGCGGTTTATTGCCAATTATGCCTCCTTGTCGTCTCCAATCACTGACTGCCTAAAGAAGAGTGCCAAGTTTGTTTGGACAGCGGAAGCTCAAGTAGCGTTTGAAGCCTTGAAATCTTCATTAACTACGGCCCCGGTATTGGCCAACCCTGATTACACCAAACCCTTTATTATACAGTGCGACGCGAGTAAGACCGGTGTCGGAGGTGTTTTGCTGCAGTGCGACGACGAAGGCAATGAGAAACCCATCGCCTATATTTCTCAAAAACTGAACTCTGCACAACGCAACTACAGCGTGACGGAGCTGGAATGCTTCGCTGCGGTGTTGAGCGTTAAAAAGTTCAGAGCCTACGTCGAAGGTTTGCCGTTCAAAATAATCACCGACCATGCGAGTTTAAAATGGCTCATGAGTCAGCGCGACTTGAGTGGACGTTTGGCTCGATGGAGCTTAAAGCTTCAAGCCTTTGATTTCGCGATTGAACATAGGAAAGGTTCAGAAAATGTGGTGCCCGATGCGCTTTCACGTGTTTACGTGGACGCGATTTCGGAAATAGTTTCGGCACCTAGCATAAACTTGAATTCTGAAGCCTTTAAATCAAAGGAATATCTCGACCTGATCGATACAGTGCAGAGCAACGCGGAAAGGCTGCCTGACACGCAAGTGTCAGATGGCTACGTGTATTTCAGAACAAGCTTTAGCACTGGCAATATCTTTCAGGAAGATCGATCGTGGAAGCTTTGGGTTCCGTCTAGCCTTGCGGACGAGCTAGTTCGCCTGGCGCATGATCCTCCACAAGCTGCGCACGGCGGTATTACCAAAACCTTATATCGTTTGCGGCAAAGATACTTCTGGCCTGGTATGGCTAGCGAAGTACGTAAATATATCGCGAGTTGCATCGTATGTAAAGAGTCTAAGGCTCCAAATAGTGTGTTGAGGCCGCCAATGGGCAAACAAATTGAAGTTGACAGACCATTCCAGTACCTATATGTTGACCTGTTAGGACCCTATCCTCGGTCTAAGCATGGTAACACCACTCTCCTGGTTGTTTTGGACAAATTTTCGAAATTTGTTTTGTTCAGGACGCTACGTAAGGCATCTGCCGTGCAGATCACCGATTTCTTGGAGGAAAGCGTCTTCAATTTATTCGGCGTACCCGAGATTATATTTTCAGACAATGGACCGCAATTTATATCAAAAGAATTTCGCAAATTAGTTGAAGCGTATGGTGTGAAACACAATCGTACAGCTATCTACTCACCACAAGCTAACGCATCGGAACGTGTAAACCGTTCATTACTGGCGGCCATCCGCTCTTATGTTGGCACCGATCATAGGGATTGGGATCAAAATTTGGGAAGCATCGGCTGTGCTCTTCGGAGTACAATCCATGCTTCTACGGGGATTGATCCATATTTTCTTGTGTTCGGTTCCCACATGATCACACATGGCTCGACCTATGAACTGATGCGGAAGTTAAATGGTTTGAATGATGGTGAATTGGTTGTGTCCTCGAAAAAAGACCAGCTTGAACTAATTCGCGAACGCGTCAAAAATAATTTGTCGAAAGCTCACCAACATCATGAGCGGATTTATAATGGTCGAACCCGAGTAAAGAGATTTATTGTCGGACAAGAAGTCTACCGAAGAAATTTCACGCTTAGTGACTTCGCAAAAAATGTCAATGCTAAGCTAAATCGTAAATTTCTGAAGTGTCGGATTGTTCGTGCGATTGGCGATTCCCTCTACGAGGTCGAGGATTTGCAGGGTAGAACCATAGGGGTTTACCATGCCAAAGACTTGAGGCAATAGGAGAAAAGAACCGACGTCTACTGCCGCGGTTTACGACAGACCATTCTCTTTTCTTTTCTTTCGTTTTCTGTTGCCCGGCTAGCTCAGTCGGAGAGCAACGGAGACTCTTTTGGG
Source organism: Xylophagus ater (assembly GCA_963422695.1). Classification (NCBI taxonomy): domain Eukaryota; kingdom Metazoa; phylum Arthropoda; class Insecta; order Diptera; family Xylophagidae; genus Xylophagus; species Xylophagus ater. The sequence continues at coordinate 4,882,723 of OY730486.1, read as the reverse complement.
TATGGTCGAGCCCCACGTTGGGCAGTGCAAGATTTCACGTACCACTTCAACCACCTACACGCTTTTCAGTTACGTCCGGGTTGATAGATCAATCCCTGACGTATCTGTGTTGTAACGTGTAGCTAATACAGCACACTTACTTATAATTTTAAGCCTACACGGCAACCCTATTTGAAAACTAGCGTGGTCAGTTTTTGCAAAAAACGCATGGTTTGCAAAATTATTTCCAGAACTTTCTTTCCACCTCATATCCGTGGTGGAAATAAACTGATAAAAGAGCCCCCCTCCCCCCAGCGAACGAAAACGAAAGAATGGACCAAAAAGGAAAATGAGAAAAATTGAACGTGGCGAAATCTGATAGGCGGATAAAAATTAAAAGATTAGAAAAACCGGTTTTTTTTATCCCAAACAAGAAATTCTTTTGGAACAGGAGATGGAAGAATGCAAAAATTTGAAAAGACAGTCTTGTTTGAAACGTAGAGAAGTCTGGTCTGATTCATGGAAGACGAAAGTGAGTTTTTTTTTTTAAACAGCAAGAAGATAGGTTGACTGATGAAAAAAAAAAAGGTGAAAGATTTTATTTAGGAATTTTGAATTGAGTGAAAAAAAAAAAGAAAGAAAGATTCAATAATTTTGTTCAAAAACCGGAAATTAACTCAAAACATCAATGAAACAAAAAAAAAAAGAAAAATAAAAGTTTTTTTAATAAAAGTTGGTTTTCTCTTCGGAAAAATTTCAGTGTTTCGAGAAATTTAAAAGAAGCGTTTTTTTTTGGTTTTATTAAATGAAAAGAAAAAAAAAGAATCAAGGGAAAATGGTTAAAAGGTTAGAAATAAAAGAATTTTTTTTTTATTTTCTCAAGTAAATTTGAATTTAATTTAATGTAATACAAATATGGAAAAATTAATAATAACCTAGTTTTAAAAAAAAAAAAAAAAAAAAGCGAGAAGGAAATTATAATAAAAGTTAAAAATTAAAAAAACAAAAAAAAGGGAGAAAATTAAATAAATTAAAACGTGTAACAAATAATCACAGGTTAATTTGGATACCAAGACCCGATGCAGATAAAAGGAGTGCAAATGGAACAGCAAGAACTTTTTTAATTAAAACTTATCAATACATTTCTTTAATTACTCAATTTCTATTCTATTGTAGTAAAACAAAAAAAAAAAAAAATTTATAAAAAAAAAAAGAAGCGGATAAGAAATCTGTGATTGTAAACAGGTTTTGGAGGCAAACCAGCGTCCACAAGTCATCTCAGCAGCAGCACGCAGCTTGAATTAATCTGCCAAAAGTTTTATCTTTTTTGTTGAGAATCATAAGGCCTCAACCCTTACAAACATTGGGGCAAAATAAGGAACGACTACCACTTTAACCGAGCTCACGATGCGCAGGGGTATATTTTCCCGCAGTGTGTTATATATATATTTTACTAATTCATTACTGGAATAATCAATGACATCATCAAAATGGGGCAACCGAGGAACACCATTTTGATAAATTGGAGAGTTGTAATTATGGGACAATCCATGGAGACGACGTACATCACTTTTATTAAGGTTTTTATACAATATATCAGCACTTTATCCAAAATTTACTAATTAACCTGAGACTACAAAGAAAAGGTATTTTACTTCTACATTGTATATATATATACTCTTTTATATATACATATATGAAAAAAAAAAAAGGAAAGTAAATTACATTGAAACAAACTAAATAAAAAAATTAGCTATAAGTACACATTTATATTACAAATAAAATAAGAATGTATTAGGAATGCGTTTAATAATTTAAGAAAAGAGGCAAAGGGGCAAAAGAAAAGAAAAAAAAAAAAGTAAAACGTATTTTTTTGTGTTAAGGAAACTGAAATGAGTTCGGATTAAACGGGTTTTAATTGAGTTTCCATAGTATAGTAAATTTCATTTCGTTCATAAAGTTTTAAATTTGGAATTGGAAGCTGAAAAGTAACATTTTTATTTTTTTTTGTTTCATAAATTTTGAATTTGCCATAGAATTGGAAAGAGACAGAAGAACAAAGTTGGAAGAGAAAGGAAAGTTTCTTTTTAAATTGAATTGGAATCAATATTAATGCAAAATTGATGTAAAGCATAACTGAATTGAGATTCGAACATTGACTCAAGATTAAATAGTAATTATTAAGTTAGAACGTAAACGCTATATGTAAATGTTAGAATCAGTTATTGGATGCCAAACAATAATTTCTTGAAATACACATCATTTTTTTTGTAACGTAAATTGTCTTTTAGTATAAAAAACCAAACAAGAAAAAACAAAAAAAAAAAGAAAAGGGGGGAAATGGAACTAACTCTCTTAGAGAATAATGTGTAGAGTGGAGTGATCGGATAGTAGATGGCGGGAGAGAGGGAGGAATGAGGGTTTGACGCGGATGAGACGTAGGAAAAAAAAAAAAGGGTCCATACTCAAGTGCAGGGGCGAGTATGGACATACGGGGATCGGCATTCTGCTGTCGATCCAAGAGGGAGGGTAGTGCCCCAAAGACCGACTTCGCAACAACACCTTTGCCAATCGGCCCCGACATGCCTCGCAAGGCTTTCGTGAATAGCTGGTCAAGTTCGGTGACCAGCAAATAAACGAACATCCCCCTTATTCGGTTTTTATCTCGCGAAAACCGAATTTCCTTGCTTGATAGCTCGCGCTATCACCATAAAGTCTCAACGACGTTTTCATACCTTTTGCACGCATATAAATTATGTGTAACGCGATGGCAGATGGTGGTGAGCAGCGACCCACCCCTCCGGCGAGCTAGCTAGTGCGATCAGCTAGGCGTGCAGCCTTTTAGCTGCTCACATTGCTGCACCATCTCATATCTTCTCCTCGCAAGGAAGAAGATATGCTATATAGGTCATCTGGGGATTTGCTCCTTTCAACGGGAATCCCAATAATATGTGCAACCCCCTTGTTACAATATTCGTACGTGATTGCAATTTGAATTGAGTGCATTTGTCTAAACAATATGCATTATGGGTGGAGATTTTCATCTGAATTGTTATCTTCCAATTCTAATGGAATTACATTTTGAATGGACGTTTTTTTTGTTTTCAAATTATTATAGAATAAAATGGAAGATTATCTTGTAATTCTCTTCTAACCGGTGGGATTAAGATATCATAATAGTAGAACAAATTTTAATCAAATAAAATTTAGATACTTTATATTAGGAGGTAACATATGACTTGAAGGATTTGTAAAAGATGACGCCAATTTTGGTTTAGACATATTTTTAAATGACAGCTATTTTGTATGAGAGAGTTTTTGACAAGCTAAGATATTCGGCAAGTCTTTTCTAATTCAAGTGAGAATAAACAAGTGTGCTCAGAATGTCGACTTACGGGCCAACGAAACAGCATTCCAGCGAAGTTTACTTTTTTGTTTTAACTTGAAGGAAAATGCAACTGGAGCACATCGATGGATGGGAACAGCTTATGGGGAACGTGTTCCATCTATTTTTACTTACGAATTTTGCTTTTAGCAATTCAAGGATGGCAATTTTCGTATGGATGATAAAGAGCATTGGAACCCGCCAAAAAAGTTTAAAAACGAAGAACGAAGATTGATGTCAAACGCAAGAACAGCATATTTAAACGTTAGTCAGATAACGATTTCCAGACATTTGAATGCCATGGAAAAGATTCAAAAGGAAGACAAGTTAGTGCCATATGAACTGAAAGGAAGAGAGTTTAGAATTCGTTTGGCCATGTGCAAAATATTGCTTGATAAGTTGAAAATAAAATCAATTTTGCAGGTCCAGGAAATATTCGAAGCGCCTGGCTGGGAGATACTATCCCACACACCGTATTCATCAGATATCGCTCTCTCTCTGATTACCATTTGTTTCGGTCGATGCAACATGGTTTTACTGATACACACATGTTCCATCTTAAAGAACTGCGGAAATGGCTTCATGACTGGATTGCTACGAAAGACTAACAATTCTTTCCGCGTGGAATCCGTGTCCTGTCTACATATAATCTACAGTCGTAATTATTATCATGAGGGTTTCTAGCATGGGTTTATTAGAACAGGTTTATTGATAACGGAAAGTTATATAACCACAAAAATGGGAGTTTGCTATGACAAATAACACAGAGGAATTTTCATAGCAGTTATGAAAATGCTTTGACTGAAATCCATCAAATGGAAATATGAGTTTGAAAAAAAATATCATTTTTGGAATATTCAGTATCTAATTATTTTTCGAGGTATTTTGTGATCTGATTCCAATCCATCATGATATTAATTTATGTTCCGATAGATTTTCATTTCACTAATGAGAAAAAAATCAATCAAATTTTCTCCTTTATCAAAAGTTTTCTTTTTTCACACACAAAAAAAGCAAAAATACATAATAATCTGGTTCGGTTGGTTCCAGTAAGAATTTGATTAAAATTGTCTGATTAGGGAAGCTGTCAATATTCATGAGACCGAATGATAAATATTGTGTTGAATAGACTAAATCAAAAATTTCAATCTACAAATCGACTTTTTGAATATTAAAATGAAAATTTTAACAATCTAAAGAATTTCTATAGTACTGAACTCGTATTTCCTAACGTTCTAGATCTCGGATTTCTTATTAGTCTACTTTTTCATATTTCATTCAAACGCACTGGTTTGCAATTTCTTTATATTATAGAAAGAATAATTTACCAATTTATACAAGGATAATAAATGATTCACAGGTCTCATATCTAAAAGAGGATAAGATTCCTGAATAGAAAAAAGGATATAATCAATGTTTATTGTTTTTTTTGTTATGTAATATTTACATTTGCATGAATTCTTCGTTGAGAGAGAAAATAACTACAATATCCAACAAATTCATTTGAAATTCCATTTTATGCAGTTTAATATTTGCCTGAATCGTGTGTTCTAGTTCTATAATTATTTGCATCGTGTCTACAGCCTCTAACTAAAGATAATCCAATCAGTATCGATTTTTATTTGAAATGCACACAAAATAGTCAAATATCGTTTTAATCTAGTGGTAATTATTTTGTTTCCATAACAAATGTATAAAACAAGAGATTTTTTTAAAACTTTTTGATTAGAGTTTTCCAATTAAAATTTCGAATAAATGTAATCGATATAAAATTTTGGTGAAATCGCTTTCAAAACAAAATAGTTCGGTTGGACATCAAATGATATAAAAATTGTGAGAAATAGTTATTTTATCAGCATTAGGATACGAAGGGAATAAGTTCATGAATTACACCATAACAGGTCGGAAATATTTTTATTCCACATTGTGTTGGGTGTCTATATGAAAACTTACAAGTTTCAATATCTTTGTTCTAAAATAACCGTTTCTGGAATATGGAGAAGATCACTTTATAAGTCACACTGATTCCATTTCCATGTTTTAAAAACAGGTTAGAGAACTTTTCGATAACTTTCTTTGTTCCAAAGATAGAAAGCCCAGTGTTGCTTCCAATACTAAAACTAGTACAAAAGAGCGAGTTTTAATACTATAGATCTTATATATAAATGATTGTATATTATGTCTAATAAGTACACAAAATTGATGTCTTGAAGCTTTCGTAAAACTTTTGTCTATAATATCTTATTTTAATTTAATAAAATTCACTTAACTTGAAAGGATATTTATTTTTGGAACATTTTATAACAATTTTATTTCTTCTAAACTCTTATTAAAGGAGTTTAGAATTGTGAACATTTTATCACATTTACCAAATTCTTTTTTCGTGACTTTTTGAAAAAAATTACTTTGGAATTTATCGCTTAAGAAGATATAATACCAAAATATTATTATATTATTATATTATATCATTATTATCTGAAATTCCCAATAGGTTAATTTTTGGGTAGTATATCAAAAGAAATTCAATTCCATTTGGAAAATTTTTGTCATGATCGGTAACATGTTGACAAAAAGGAACCCCATAAAATTGTTCTCAAGAAAATGATACAACATCTTATAAACTTCTTCTATGAAATTGGATCCATAAAAAGGTTTAAAGGTTGCTCATAATCATATAGTTTGAACGGATATTGATTCTGGTCGATTATTGGGTATATTTTTGAAGTACTTATGGTATATAGAAATTTATTAAGGTTAGATATTAAGTGGATAATTACACCTTTTAACAACGTATGTTTTGAATGATCCTATAAGGATAATACAGTCATGTGCATGAGACATCTTGTAATAATTGATCAAAAGGTCAAGTATAAATTGGCGAACGTGTGTAGTCCGTATCATCTTTAAATATATTTAAGGAAATTTTATGTCATTTTGAAAAGTATATCTTTATTTCAGTGTTTGTGATTTGAATTTGTGAATATGTATTTTACTAATGATTTCCATATAAAGTTGCATTAAAATATTACATATAAATTATAGGCTCTTTTAACGGCAATTTATTTCTCCTAACTGAAATTTTATTTTTCACTAATGAAGCATTTTTAGTAGTTATAACAAAAGAAGTGCCGAACTGATCAGTTGGGACAACCCAAAAGCTTATTGCCATAAACAAAATTTTATGTTTTGAAAACTCAACTTAAGTTATTTCAATAATATTGCACTATAAAATTCTGGAAATGTCCTATTTCTTTATAAAGCAAAAGAAATCGAAACGTTTCTAGAAAAACACTACACAAATTTATTATTATTAAACACCACACGACCGAAAGAATAACCATGACGTTTCTCTTTCTTGTCAAATAATAGAAAAACACGTTTACACGGAAACTTCTCGAGTTTAGAACAATGAGTATGTAAGAAAGAACAACATTCAAACTAGAAGTTTCTAGCAGATGCAGGATGAGGCACTTTTACTATAAATACGGAGGAAAAATGATGCAATAAAACCAGTCTTAATCAGACAGTTGAAGTCTAAGCTTCGTCCGGGATTTGAAACATGATTATTTGTGGAAAGCGATTATAAGGGTGATTTGAATATAAAAGTAAAAATAGTGACTGTGTATTTAAATAAGCTGTGATAAATTAATTGTAATAATTAAATTATTGATAAACAAATATTTTTAAGACAATTAACGCAGAAATAATTATAATAAAGTTTATACACTAAATTCACATAAATAAAAAGTGTTATCAATTTCATAACATCGAGCAAAACGGGTAGCACGTCACAATATTATAGAAACTCATTTCTAACAGTTCAAACTTCAGTTGCCGCAAGAAAAGTCCAGTTGTTATAACTCAAATTCGTGAATTTAAAATTCTTTTAAAATCGAAATATTTACTTATTATGAATAAAATTTGAGTTGGGACAACCGAGTTATATCGAATATATTAGTTAAGAATGCCGGTGTAGTTCAGTTCTTTAAAAGTTCAGTTGGGAGAATTGAATTATCAAATCATGTACGACATATGATCAACTAACGAACATTTTCATTATAATTCCAGCAAATACTTACTTTTGTTATTGAGGTTGTTATTAAAACTTCCACTTGACAGCCAAATAAAATCATATATCGATTATTTTGGGTATATCCTTGTGGAAATTGGTCCACCACCATCAAAATAGTTAGATGCATCCTGTTTCATTTTATTTATGTATTTTCAAATTAGTATGGACTTCAAAAATATACTAAGAATCATCGTGTATAAATTCATGTTGGAAAATTAATATTTTTAAATAATATTTTCTCTGATAAAACAAAATATTCGAATACTTATTGATATGATATTTGGTTTTATTTGATATTCACCGATTTTTCAATATATACGAAAATAATTGGTTTCGGGCTTTAATTTGATTTTATTTTCAGTTTCTGTGACAATATTTATTATGTGTCCAACAAATTTTTTGGATATGATACAAATTTTGTCTCATATTAGGAATCAATCAAATCGATTTGAAAAACAAGGAAAAACTTTATTGAAAACATCAAAGTCAAATGTTATGATAACAAAAATTACTTTGAACACTAAATAAATTGAAGTAGTTATAACTAAAATTCTTGTTATTACAGTAGATAAACATATCCCATTTATCTTAGTGTTTAAGAAATAAAAGTTATTTCCAAACTGTCGTCCATTTATTTTCATATAATTGTCAAAGTATCAATCCATATCGACTTCGGAAGTTTTTATAATACAAAACTTCGAAATATCGATATTAAAAATATTATTGTCTCGATGGGATTTTCATCTAGATATCTTTATTTTGTATTACTTATCGAAACTATGTGTCCGGAAATTTAAAATTCAAATCAGAACATGTAAATATTTTTATTCTGATAAAAAATTTATATGAAAACAAAACATTCCCAAGAAAATTTATATGTATTTTATTTTGAGACGATGTAAATTTTGGTGAAAATATTCAAACAATTTTTACCTGCCAAGTGAAAATATGGTAAGCGCCAAAAATTTGCCAGCATTTTGGGCAAAAAATGGGAAAAACACCAATTTTCAACAGATTTGTACATTTCACACCTTCTTAAGTCTTATATATTTCAAAACATATCCTTCGAGGCTTGAAATAATAAATGAAAGGATGAATATTTGAAATATTTTATTTAAAAGAAACAAACAAGAAAAGGATTTAGAACGTATTTTATCATTTTCTACTTAGATCTCATCATGGCTTCAATAAATACTATATTATATATATTTGAGAGAAAAAAAAGGAAAAGGAGAAAAGGATTTGTAAAGAAAATTATTAGGAATTTAAGAAACAACGAAAAAAGGGTTACTTATGTCGATTGTATATTTTTGTGAAAAAAATACGGAAAGAAATTCTTTCTATTTTAATCAAGAACTGAGTTTTCGATTAGATCCTTTCTTGTATACACGAAAACTCGACCAGATTCGTAAAATATCATAATTTTCATTCGAACAAAAACATAAATCTTAATATCATCTTTCCTCTTTTCGGATATAGAACTAAATTTCTTTCAAGATGGAAAGTATTTTTTTTTTTTTGTTAAAGTTAAGGAATCATAGAGCGATATGAACGCTCGTGGTCATGAATTATGAGGTGAAGAATTGACGTAAAACTTAATAACAAAAAAAAAGGAAAAACTTTTCATCCTGTTTCTAGTTAAGTGGTTTTCATTTATATAAGCATGGCATGTATACTTAAAAGAAATTCTGATAGATAGTCTTAGAAGCTAAGACGATAGACTATATAAGAACAAGGTAAAGTGGTTCTACCATAACTAAAGTTAAACTGAAAAAGTATAGAAGGAAAAGTTAGTTGGAAATATTTTCATATTAATGAAAATGAAGTTTTATGATCTTCTCGTAGTTAATTTAAATGAAGTTACAATTAAAGTTTGTAATTTAAATAATTGGAAATTGAACAGTTTTGAATTAGGAAGTCTTGAAAGAGAATGTTATCATTTTATGTATTTTTCCTGTAGTTTTCTTTACAAATTCAGAATAAAAATACTTTCTTTATTATCAAACAAGAACCATCTATTATTAAATTACAGTTCTATAACATAATTGTGTTCCGTCATCCACCGTCCTCCATTTGTTACACATTTCATTTCTAATCTAATCACTTAAATTGCAAGCCTGCAGTATAAGTGATAAGTCAAAAAAAGGGGTTCCAGCATCATCTTGAAATTGTTCATATCGTCTTGGGAGTGTCTGACAATAAAATTACAATTTCGTATTTATAAAAAATAAAAAAACCTCAAATATTATACAAAAAAATAATGTTTTATAGCACTTTAATATTCCTATAGTCATTCGTATTTTTGTCCTTTAAAAATGGGGTCTACAAAATTGTGATTGCAAATATATCAGAAGTCTTTCAAGATTTTTAGGGGTACAATAAAATTTGAAAATTTCCAGATCAATTCATTGTAAACCCTTTAAAAAAACTAGTACAGTGGGTAAGTACTTCGTTAGAATATAGTTCCAAAAAAAAGGGAAGAATTGTATATGAAACACTTCCATTTTATTTCCCTTGAGAGTTTCTTCCATCTGTTTGAGGAAATTCTGTACTCGAAAACGTGTAATTACACGAAACAAAATTACAAGAAATACTTCAGAAGTCTCGAAGCCTGCTAAGATAGATACTGAGGCCAACTTTCTTAATTATTTATGTTCAAAAAAGAAGTAAACATGTTACGTTGGAACTATTCTTTCTTCATTAGATACCTGTGCATTCGGTGTACTTCCTATATTTATATATGTGTAGAGAAAGTAAAAATTATAGACGACCTAAAAATTAAAATTTATGAAAAGCAAACAATTTTCTTCCGGAAAAGTATTTTTCCAAAGATTTATTCATCTGAAAATCTTAAATAAGGCCTCTTTTTGAGAAAATATTCAAATCAAAAATATGAATAATTCCTAAAAAAAAAGAAAAATGATTGAATGGCAATTTGTTGAATTTGAATTTATTTTTCTTTTATAAATAAGATAATCGGAAAATGGTTCTTCAATGTTTTCCGTGTAAAGTTATTCGATAGGAAAAAAAATGAGGTCATAATATTGAAAAATTATTTTTTTCTGAACTCAGGAAAATTTCCATTTAATGGTTTCCCATATTTTTCTTTTGACTACTATTTAAAAGAAAATTTTGAAATAAAAATGTATGTCGAAGAGTTTTCATAATATTAAATTAAATAAATTTAATAGAAAACAAATACGTTTTTAACTTCAAAATAATTAGCAGCATTTTATTATATCGTAAAATTTCATTACCAACACTAAAATATTCCAATAGCAACAAATCGAAATTTTTACCACAAAGTTTACTAACAAATTACCATCTAACTCCTTTTCACTTTGCTTATATATGAAAAGAAAGAGTTTAGGAAGTCATTTCCCACAAAATTTTCATTGTGATCTACTCTACACCAAACTTTGGTGATATTCTTCCTTTGAGATGTTTGCATAAAATGTGGTGAAACCCGATGAAGTCATAATGCAAAATCCTGACACATGCAGGAAGTTCAACAATTGATTTGAACAAAAACGAATAAAATTGGTTTGTAAACTATTGGAACACACATTTCATCACTTTAACCAAATATATGAATAAAGAGAAGATGTGGAAAGTTTATAAACGCTTTTATTTAACATAAGTAATTTAACATACATTAGGTTTTATGGAAAGAGCTCACAGCTCCTAAAAGTTCTTTCCATACGATCTAATGTAGTTCACTCATGTTAAATGAAATCTATTTAGAATTTGACATATCTGTACTCATTTACATCTTTGCACATAACACACCTAAACATATTTGTATGACCTATGGTAGGTACTTATTTAATTTTGTCCCTACATTTGTAATGCATAGAAATAATCAGCGGACAAGGATTTTAAGGCTACAGATGTGTAGAGAATCACAAAGGCTATAGGGATTTCTGCATGTCCGTCCATCTCTATGTGTACAGATAACTCAATAACGCGTTATTTGATTTTGATTAGATATACAATGTCAGTTTGTTATTCCTTATCTCGATTTGGTATTGCATTTTAGCAAAATCGATCAAAGGGAGCGAAATTATAAACCAAAAAGTTGGGTGATCAGAAAGTTTTGTAGTTTTTTAAATCATTTTTATCGGATTTAATTGAATATTCGTAGAGCAATGTTGTTCAATGTTATTCATATATATTGATTACATAGATAGGCGAGAAAATGTTAAATTTTAATAAAATCGGTTCAAGGATATAGAAGAAAAACAGCCTGCTTATAACATTTTTTCGACGTATTTTAAGAACTAATACACCAATTAGAAGATATTTATGCTATTAGGCCCCAGACGAACTTTGAATTTGAGGTAGATGATGCAAAGTTATGGAGAAAAAACCTTGAAAGAATATTAGATTTGGTTGCTTTTTATCGGTTAATTTATTGAACTAAAGATTTGTTAACTACCAGCCCCATTTCTACCATAAGGCATCAAAAAATCGGCTACAGCTCAATTTTGAATTACGATATGTTCAATAAGTATTTTCATCATTTTATGGAGACTTCTTAGATTCAATTCAATTCCTGAAATTCTCAATAATCTTCTCATTGGATAAATATGAATATACAATACATATTCTATCCTTTCTAACTTATATAAAAAGAGGATAAATTTTTGCAATTTGTATTTAAAAGCTTGTACGGATCACGTTTTTCATATGTTAAGGACATCCCATGGGAAATCAACTATTGAACTTTATTCTTCAAGTATTTACAGGATTAGAATGATTCATAAATTTATGAATTACTCTCAGTTAATTTGATTATTTCATCTTTAGTGGACTAAAACTGAACTTTAAATGCTTTACTCAATATTATTATCAGGATAAAAATCGTGATAAAATTGTTCCATTCAATTAAAGATGATAACTTTTGTCGTATAGAATTAGTGATGATATGTAAGTCCATCATTCAGGCTTATTGGTTCGTTCTTAGTGAAATTTATCTCAGTTTTTAATTGATTAGAGTTTATTTTAAATTTTGTGTTTTATTACAACAGCTTAAACAATTATTTCTCAAACACCCTGTATTTTTTAATATAAAATTCAATTTACAACCAATTATTTATATTATTAATATTGTTTATAATTTAAATAGAAGAAGTTTGTTACGTAAACAAATTGACATATTGATCAACTTTCTTATACACAATTTTCAAAGTTAATTTCTTTGGGTACTATGGAAGATAATAGAAGGCTTTTCTTAAGAGAATATCTGGAAGTTGGTTCTACGTTAAAAATGTAAAATGTGACATAATAGAAATTAGAAGAGGTCACCCAACTTCATGTTAATACAGAAGAACCTCTTTTAACCGGAATTCTTGGGACCGAACATAATCTGATACACCGAATTTTTCGGATAATATCTGTATATAAAGAGGCCAACACAAAAATTTACCTCTCTTTTATTCGTATTCTAATAAAAGATGTATATATATAAGATATATATATATATCGATGGAAAGCTATTGTTGAGGAGAAGTATTTAAACACAAAAAGTATGTTGATATATGGTCGTTGAGCCAAGTTGATCAGGTGATAGTTCCCATATATTTATATGGGAACAGCAACAAAATATATGGCACACAGAGCTATTGTGTGCTATACGAATTTGTGTAATGAGGTAATGGAAAGAACTGAAATGGTTTAGAAGGTTTTTGATTCAGAAATATACAGAAAACAGCTGTTTAGTTTTCTGGACCAAATTCAAGAAAACAATTGAGAAAAGCATTGATGTTTGGAATTTTAAATAAATAATTGTGAGAATAAGAATATCATATTGAAATTCACAAGTTTAACTTGTGATTATTGCAATCGAAATTTTAATTTTAATTTTATTAGGTCGAATTTCCACCAATGGGCGGTACTAGTAGAAATACATATTCTACAATGACAGAAAACAAACATATCTAGATTAGATTTATATTTTTCTGGATAACTTTTCTGGATATTTGAGTAGAATAGAATTAATTTGGAAAGTGGAAACAAATATAAAATTATGTGGTTGGTGCAAAATGTAAATTTTCCGATAGAAGTGTAGAAATAAAAAATTTTCTAATAAAAAAAGTTCGACGGAATTTTTAACGAAATTCATATATTACTTCTCGCAACTATTATTTAGATCGATCAACGAAATCTCATCTTATTGTGTAAATAAGATGGCACGTATTTCATGAACTCCACAAGATATACTGTTATTAAGAATTGTAATTTGATTGAGTCTAAATCGTATCGAAAAAATATTGCCTATATACTTTTTCGATACGATAAAATCGATAAAATCCACTCTTTTTTTAAAATTTAATATAGTTGTATTTAAAGTATAAGAAAGTAAACATCAATCAGTTTTTTCTGATGAAAGCCTAACATATCTGCTTTCATAAATCGTATAAAGTACCATAATTAATTCACAATACTATCTTTAAGTAATTGAACTTATAACATAAGAATACAAAATGTTCTATGAGTGAAAATCATATTTTTAGTTCTTAGAAATCGTTGGATCTCGTCAAACCTAAGAATTTTATTTAAGTTTTTTTTTAAACTGCGGTTTTCTTAAATTCAGAATTTTACAATAAAATATTTGGGAAGATGAATTTCCAGTTTTATTTTATTCAAATTTTCCTTCTAATATTTCTAATTTCAAAATGTGAATCTGCACGAATTTTGGGGCTATTTATAACGCCATCAAAATCTCATTTAATAATATATTTACCAGTGATTAAAGGTCTTGTTGAAAATGGTCATGATGTAACAGTTGTAACTTCACTTCCATTAAGTGATAAAAATCCAAAATATCGTCATATTCAATTGAATATGTTTAACGAATCGAAACAACCCACTCAAGTAATTACGAATGGTAAAGCAAATAGTTTATTAGAAATAATTCGTATGAATGGTATTTTTGAGAAACTCATTGAATATTCAAATACATCATTAAATGATCCACAAATGAAAAACCTAATGGAAAAGGAATCATTCGATTTAGTAACTTTAGGCTATGTTATGAATGAATTGTTATTGGGTGTTTCTGGTCATTTCAAATGTCCAGTTGTCTTGATTTGGTCTATTCAACCAACTCTTGTGATCAATAAGCTTGCTGGTAATCCACGTGAATTATCATCAGTTCCGATATTATTTTCTGGGCTTGTACAACCGATGGGATTTTGTAGTTTTAATAATTCGAATTTTCTTCCAGTTTACATTTCCCAGAATCATCTGGATATCCATCATTCGATAAAATTAGAAAAAATGTTTCATTAATTCTGATTAATCGACATTTTAGTCAAGGGCTTATAATACCTTATGTTCCTGCAATGATTGATATTGGCGGAATACAAATTAAAACCGAACTTGATCCTCTTCCAAAGGTAAAACAATTTTTTTGTCTGAAAAACTCATTTTAATTACTATATTATTTTTTTGTTTTGCCAGGATATAAAAACTTTCCTTGATAGTGCAAATGATGGAGCGATCTTTTTTAGTCTAGGTACAAATGTTCAAAGTTCTGATTTCGATGAGAATAAGATCAAAATAATTTATAATGTTTTATCAAAATTAAAGCAAAAAATCTTATGGAAATGGGATAATGAAAAATTACCGGGAAATGCAAAAAATATTCTCTTCAAAAAATGGCTACCACAAAATGAAATTCTAGCACATTCGAATACGAAACTTTTCATAACTCATGGCGGTCTGGGAAGTATTATTGAAGCTGAATATCATGCTATTCCAATGGTTGGTCTACCAATTTTCGGTGATCAAATGGTCAATATTCGATCAGTTGCTGCGGCCGGAATTGGTTTGAATCTAAATCATGAAACATTAACTGAAGATGAATTTCGAAATTCAATTTTAAATATTATTGGAAATTCAATTTATAAAGAAAAAATCAGTTATTTATCAAATCTATATAAAGATCGTCCAATGACATCAAAAGAGACTGCAATGTACTGGATTGAGTATGTGATTCTTTATCGCGGAGCGCCACATTTACAAAGTCCAACGGTTCATATGACTGCGATCGAATATTATAATTTAGATGTTTTTGGGTTTTTTAGTATTATTTTGTATGTTATTTTTAAAATATTTGTGATTTTATTGCGTTTTTTGAAAAACTGTGTTTTTAGAAAACAACATTCAAATAAGAATAAATCAGAATAAATCTTTATTTTATGGTATTTATTTCGGAATTTCCTATCCGGGGTACTACACATGTCCACACAATCGTTTGAGGTATTTTAAAAAATAGCTTATTACCAAAACTAAAACTGCATATTTAAAACACTGCTAATAAACATTCGTTTGAATATTAAATATTCAAAACAGCATATTTCAAAATGAATGTTAAATCTTGTCTTCACTTTTGGATTAGATCGCAACTAAATCATCGCATAGAAATAACTACCTTCTTAAATCATGCCTTAATCAAACATCCAAAAAAATCCGGGCCAAATATTAGAGCCCCAAAAAAAAAAAATGGGGAAAAAATATGACTTTTTGATTGACTTACGACTTGTACGTTTCTATTCGATTTGATTCCCATTCCTCATTATGATTAATGGGTTTTCTGTTGTAGCTTCTAGGCTTTACGGGTATTCGGATTTCTCATGATTCTCACCAAAATAATCACAATTTATTACTTTATTCAAACCCTGATTGATATAATGTTCGTAAAAACATACAAGGTCGAGTCCAAAGTAAACAGGACTTTAAAAAAAAAACAGAAGAAGTGGTTTTTTCGGCAAAATCAATTGATTTTATTCAAAATAGCCTCCTTCTGCTTCAATACAGCTTTTTGCACGGTCCAAAAGCATGTCAAACGAGTGTTTTAGCTCGTTGGCCTGTATGGCCGCCAGTATGCCGGTGCAAGCCTTTTGAATGGCCTCTACGTCTGCATAACGCTTTCCTTTCATCGGCAAATGCATTTTGTGGAACAAATTCTTTGTGGACAATACCCTTGGAATCATAAAAACAAATCAGCATTGTCTTCACTTTTGACTTCTCCAGGCGCGATTTTTTGGGTTTCGGCTCGTCCGGCGCCTTCCATTCAGCACTCTGGCGTTTCGTTTCGGGATCATATTGAAAACACCACGTTTCGTCACCAGTCACAATGTTATAAAGGAAGTTTTTGTCCTTTTTGACCTCTTTAATGACGTCCTTCGAATGTTGAATTCTGAGCAATTTTTGATCGTCAGTCAATTTGTGCGGAACAAACCGTGCACACACCTTTTGTAAACCCAAATGTTGGGTCAAAATGTGATAAATCGATGTTTTGGAGATGTTCAATTCCATTTCCATGAATTTCAATGATGATTTCGGCTGATTTTTGATGATCACGGATTTTGGTTGGCCCACATGTTGATCGTCATTTATGTCCTCACGACCACTTTGAAAATGTTGAAACCACTCGTGCACTCTGCTACGGGATAGGCAATCATCGCCATAAACTTGTTTCATCAATTGAAACGTTTCGGTAAAAGTTTTACCAATTTTAAAACAAAATTTAATGTTGGCTCTTTGTTCGAAGCTCGTTTTCGCACCGATGACACAAACATACTGACACTTAAATCGCAATAACTTCACTTTCAATAGATGAAATGTCATGAAATTCTCACAGGAAGTCGATAAAGGATAGCAGATTCTAACGCAGTCGACATATAGATGGCGCCACTAGGGGCGCTAGATTCAAAAAGTCCTGTTTACTTTGGAAAACTCCTTGTATAATGTGATATTTTCCTTTATTAAGATATATGTAGAAGTAAATAAAAAGGATACATATATCGCATATGTATATAGAAGTCATATTTTCATAAAGTCATTTGGCGCCAGACGAACTCTATTATTTCCTATATGTACATGGATGAAATGAACAAATCCTATCCGATGCAAATCTTTTGAGCATAAAAAATAATGTTTCTTTAAAAAACTATATGCTCTATGGTATTTCAAAGCGTTATTATATTGTTTCTTTTACACTTCATATTTCAACGAAAATATCGACAAACTTTTTATTAGCAAATATTTTTGGCAATTCTTTTGAAGATAATCATCTTTTTGCTAGACACAGAAAATGTTGCTCTTATATAAAAATAATTGACATGAAAATATTTACTTGTTTCTCCCAAGTGTTTCTTTATAGTCAAACTAAATTGGATAATAGGATCGATAGTAAATGCTTTGAAATTTCCAATTAAAAAAGAACTGTCTAGAACTTTAAGTACGACAGATATGCGCTACTATAAGGGATATAGTAGAGTCTGTAAGACATACGTTTCTTTGGGAGTTGTATTCTTCAATTTTCTATATTGGTTGGACAAGATTTTGGTAGAGTAATTGATCGGCCAGGTATACAGTGTATCTATTAATTAGTTTCATTGGTATACTTAAGTACGTAATTACTACTCCCAAATTGGCTCATATTACATTTTGCTTATCGATTTTTAATCAATAATTTTATACTACATAAAAAGATATCTCGAGGCTGAATAAATTTAAATAATTTTTAATAAGTATAAGAATATCTCGAAAGTATCATCATAGAACTTTGGTTTAGAAACGCTTCAGGGATGACCCTTAAAAAATAACCATAACAACAAAATTAATTGAAAAACTTTTGTGCAAAAGGATAAGAGTGGACCTTTCAGTCCAGTTTTTTGGAAACTTTTTTCTATGAATGAGAAGACAAGCTCTAAAACAAGAATAGAATCTAATCTAAATCAACTAAAGCTATACGGTTGGTAATTGTGGTAGCTATTTATTAAAGTAAAAGGTTTTGTTTTAAAATTGGATAATTTTTTTTTTGTTTCTGTAAAGGAAAAAACCATTTCAATATTTTATGGGAAATTTAATTAGAATATATTTTTGGAAAATTTTCTATTTAATTAAATAGGTCAACTACAAATTGTATTTTAAAGGCAAATGTGATGTCTACTTGTACACGCATATATTCCAGTGGCGTATTACATCGTAGATGGCATTTGCCTAGGCTGCGCAATTTTAGGGGCATCAAACCTGCAAAGTAATTTTTACTACCCATTAGATTTCTAGGAAGAAATAAATCTTAGTGTGTAATGTAAAGCCCAAGACAGATTGTTTTCATTTCGTTCCGTATCGTTTCGATTCGGCCCGCTACAACACGCTATGTTTACGTTTTCATGCGAATAAGTAAATGCGTAGTTTCGCTTCATTTTTGTAATATAATTCAGAAATATTTAAAATTTCTTCAATAAATTATTCCATTTTTAGTACAAGTTGAGGGGGTATCTTGAGTTGTCAGTCCAATGTCGTCCATCCGTTTCACTTCTACAACAGCATTCGCATCTGACGTAACTGGTTGGTCTCGTAGTTTTGATTTGCTGCCACTGGAATCTGCTTCCTCCAACGTTAGCGGGAACTCAATATTTCCACATCGCAATAACCTATCTTCAATGTTTACGCTCACTCCATTCTGCTTCATCAAGTCCAGGCCCATGATGCAATCGTCCATTATATCAGCCACCAAAAATGTATGTCGAAACACATACTCATCTAGCCCAATGCTAGAATCACTTCACTTAGAATCGCAGAAGATTCCCCTGTAACCGTTTGAAGAACACTGTTACTGCTTCTGCTCATGTGTTTCCTACTAATGAGCTTCCTGTTCACGATGGATCTACTTGCACCCGTATCTACGATGATCCTGCATCGGTGACCAGCAATTACTCCTTGCGTCGTTAATCTGTCATTCTTCTGTTGTAGGAGAGAGACTGATACCATAATTGGTGCTTTTGCCTGGTTGGGGCACTGCCGCTCTAAATGTCCTTCTTTACCGCAGCCCCAGCATTCCAGTCTTCTTTTAGTATCGTTCAATTCCAATTCCTGGATAGCTTGTTGCACATCCGCCTTTATCTTTTCGGTTAACTGGTCTATCGTTAGTTCTGTTGTGTCTTCATCAACCATAGCAGCTCGTACCATTGGAACCGCCCTTGTTGCTCTCTTTGCAGCTTCCAATGTCAACGCTACAGCCAACACATCGTGCAACATGCGCTTTCCACTAATCCGGACCTTGAACTGAATGTCTGCATCCCGAATGGCATTAGTGAATCTTTCTACAGCCAAGTCATTCTGCAGTTCCAGGGGATAATCGGGGTATGACAAGTACACAAACCGCTCAATATCTGCTGACAACTCCTGAAGTGTCTCTCCAGGTTCTTGCATTCTGTTGACGAGCTCCATTCGGTATACGTCCTTCATGTGGTTATCCCCATATCGAATGTCCAATTGTGTTACAATGTAATTGTAATTTTTTTCATTTTCCGGTGAGATTGTCCGCAATAAATCGGCTGAGTTACCCCGTAGAGCCAGGATTAATGCTGTGGTTTTTTCGTTACTGGACCAGCCGTTCGCACCAGCAGCCGCTTCAAACTGTCGTTTGTATACTGGCCATGAAGTTTTACCGTCAAATATTGGTGGCTTCATCCTTTTACCTGATGACTCAATATTTGGTTTGGATTCATTTATTTCGGCTACTTTTGCTTCTATTTCTGCCACTTTTTATTCCAATTTCTGGTCCAATTTCTGCTCAACGTTGCTGACTTCAGTAGTTATTTTGTTCTCTAGATCTGTAGTATTGCTTTTCATTTTATCTTCCAATCTCTGCTCAACTTGGCTTACTTCTGTGCGAACTGTAGAGACTTCTGTAGTAATTTTGTCTTCTAAGTTCGCAACACTGGATTCAACTTGAGATTTTAATTCACCCATACTAGACTCCATTTTGGTTTCTAGTCCAGAAACGCTTGCTTTAATTTCATTTTCAAGACTAGAAACAGTTGACTCCATTTTATTCTCGAGACTAGAAGCAGTTGATTCCATTTTGGTTTGAAGACTAGAAGCAGTTGAATCCATTTTGGTTTGAAGACTAGAAGCAGTTGAATCCATTTTATTCATCAGCAGGGTCATAAACTTCTCGAACTTATCACTTTCCGCTGATTTTGCACCCTCTTCACTGAAATCGAACTTGTCATTGTCCTCGTTCGTGTTTTCTTCTTGGTTTCCCTCTTTCAGAATTTCACTAAAGTCGAATGTGCTACTGTCTAGTTCTCTTGCTACACATTCAGCGATTACTCTTTTCTTTTTGTCTGTTTTACTTCACTTGGAAGATAAATCCCACGCACACAGAACTGTGGATAGTTCTGATGTACTCAAATTGTCTAATAATTTACTTTCCATTGTTCAAATATTTTTAATTGTTCACGAAATTCTTATGTTCTATCGAAACTTCTCGCACAGTATCTAAATACCACGAAATTTCCTTGTATAATCTTAATTTCCATGAAATTTCTCGTACAATCGAAATTTTCACACGATACACGACGTATAACCTTAAATTTCGCACAATCGAAACTCATACAAAAGTACACAAAATTTCTTGTACGCCCCTGAAATTTCTCACACCGTTGAAATTATTATACACTCAAATTTCTTAATAACGAATTTCTTCGAAATTTTTCCCACAGAAGTTTCTAGTTTAATTTCGAATTTTCTGACAGAAATTTTTAGCACAATTGTCTTTTCCGCACTGATTCACAATAAATAATCCCACTTCTGACACCAATGTGACGTGCTACCCGTTCGGTTCGATGTTATTAAAATGATAACACTTTTTATTTATGTGAATTTAGTGTATAAAGTTTATTTATAATTATTTCTGCATTACAATTAGTCTTAAAAATATTTGTCTTTCAATAATTTAATTATTACAAATTATTTATCACAGTTTTAATAAAAATACACAATCACTGTTTAAATAATTGATCACAAATCGCCCTTGTAATCGCTTCCACAAATTAATCACGTTTCCAATCTCTGTTTTGTATAATCTGACTTCAACTGACTATGTTTCGACGATGTTTCCCCTTATATACCCATCGGTCTAAATTCGAGAAGTTTCATCGAAACGTGTTGAAATTATTTGACGAGAAGCTTCTCAATTTCTTCATTGAAATGTGTTGAAAAAGCTTTTTCCTGATATTTCTCGAGAAGATCGTTTGTTTGTGTTCTACGTTTTTGTGTTAGTTATTTTTTTCTTGTTTCATAGAATATTTGATGATTTCATGAATCATCAAATATTCTAATTCATGAAATATAGTGCAATATAATAATACTACTTTGAAGTTAACGTTTTCGTAAAAAGCTGAAATTTGTTAAACTCTTTCGACTCGTTTCGTTGCGATTAGGACAGGTAACGGTAAATTCTGTCTACTTTTCTGTTTTTCAATACATTTTGACATATCTAAGTTTTGGGAGGCGGAGCTAATCGAAACGAAATGAAACATTCTATCTGGACCTTAAATTATGTCACATATTTTTAATTTTCAGTCATTTTTCATTTAGAAAAATATCAGTTTGCTACAAAATCATTTCTGATATCTGCTTTATTAAGGATTACATAAATTTCCTCCTTATACTAAGCGCGCTACTGCGTATAGTATATTGCGGGAAGGGAAACATTTCACAATGTGTAATTATAAATTCACCAAAATTCCGAATTATCGAACCACAAATTGGCGATACTTTTTTATATAACAAACAAATAGTATTTTCGCGTCCACCAAAAAACCTGTCCAATTATATTTTCATATTTTTAACCAATATTATATTTTAATTTGATGTGAATTCATTATATTTTTGGTTTGTTCCAATTTTTGGATGGATTTCACATTTAAATTTCATGTATTTTTTGGTGGTGAAGTAACGAGAATAATTGTATTATATTTTTGGAATTAAAGTACTGATCGACATTAAATAGTCGAACATTATATTTTCAAACAAATTCATGGACTTTTTCTTTAGACTTTAATGAAACATTTTAAATTTAATTTTTCTTAATTTTTGTATACAAAGAAATGGAATATAGTGCTTTTCGCCCGGATATACACGGTATTTCGTAATTACACTTTATTTTCTATTTTTTAAATTACTAGTCTTCTTTTTTAAAAGGAATTTTTAAAAATTTTTTCTCTTTAATGTTTTTGGAAATTATATAAATTTTGTGTTGAATTAAAATTTTTGCTATTCATTAACTTGTTACGACAAATTTACTACAATTTACAAAACACATTCCACAAATTAATGAACATCTTCGAGTAAAACACAATTTTTGGAAGCAAATTAAGCATGCCACTATTTGATTATAATATACTGGTGTACAATTTTCTTTCGTCTAAAGAAAAGGCCTATCGGGGAAAAATACTGATGAGAAGGAAAATTTTCCAAATATTTCAATGAAAAACTTGTAAATATCGCTGTATTAGACTTCAAGAACAAAAGTATAGAATGATTTTTGGGATGGGGCAAGTAGAAGCTTAACTGAATTCAGGACGTTTTAGAATAATGGTTAATCGATATTTCGTGGCTCATTGTTTATTTAAAATAGAATTTTTGTTTTTCTTCTTTACAATATCGGCATTAAGATGATTATAATAATACAAATGTTTTAAATAATACTTATTCATATAGGTAAATACTTAAACAGGATATTGTTCTATGGTGCGCTAATTTTGTTTATATTAAAGATGTCATGTATTTCGTAAGTGAATAAAGCTTTCCTCTTTCATAAATTTAATTCCAACATAAATTAAAAAAAAAAATTAATAGAAGAAAATATTTTAAGTTGAAAATACGTCTTCATAACTTTTCTTTTTTTTTGGTAATATAATTTCCCTGCGTCTTATCATCTGTATGAGAGAAGATTTAAAATTTAAATTCGCTTTAAAAAGAAAAGAAAACATATAGTAATGTAAAATCGGTCTGGAGCCCATGTTTTGATGCCTTATGGTAGAAATTGGACTCGTAGTTATTAAATCTATAAATCAATGAATTAACTGTGAGAAAAAACAACCAAAACTAATAATATTTCATGGTTTTGTCTCCTTCAAACTCGTTCTTATTTGCAGGTACCCTAAGGCCTTCTAATAGCATAAATATCTTCTGCAAATCTTATTCAAATCGGTGTATTATGTTTTAAAATACAACGAAAAAATTTTATACACAGGATTATTTTTTCCTACAACTATTTCTTTCTCAATAATTCTTGGACCGATTTGACTGAAATTTAATTTGTTATCGCTTGTTTATGTAGTCAATGTACATAAATAATTGAAACAAAACTGCTCTACAAATTTTCAAATTAAACCCGAAAAACAATTAAATATACATAACTTTCTGGTCACCCTAGCTTTTGCTTCATAATTTCGCTACCCGTCGGCTGATTTTGCTAAAATCCAATTTCCAACTAAGATAAGGAAGAATCAACTCGCATTGTAAATTCCATCAAAATCAAATAACACGTTTTTGAGTTATCTTGTATATGGACAGACGAACGGACGGATGGAGATGTACACAACAATACCCTTGAAACGTTTCTACGTCGATTAATTCTATCCGTTACAAAGGTAGTGAGTGACACAACTAATATACCCTCCGGTAGTATCTACCATAGAGCATATAAATAAAACCTAATATTTATATGTCTATTTTACTTTTTAACTTATATGAAATGTATTATACCAAAAAGAAGAGATTCTGTATTTTTATATTATAAGTTTCTTTTGAAGTATTTGATACGCGGTATATAATATGGGAACAATTTTCTATTTACATATTTTCACCTCTGTGACAGATGGATGTGAAATATTTACCTTAATCCAAAAGATATGATGTCTATATTCAGGTGGAATAATCTCCTTGGGATAAACCTAGAAAATTAATCAAATACTTCTATTCTAAGGAAATTTTTATCCGTATATTTATGTAAATACGAGTACTATAATACTCGAACTTATTACATACTTAAATATATATCGATTTTGTATCATATGTGAATAAAGTAATATTTTTAAGAATAAATTACACAATATTAACTAAATTCGATTTTTTTGATAAATATAATTTCGAAACGTTTAAATTAATTTTATTTAAATATAAAGTAGATCCTTATCTTTCCTTCTTGGAAAACGGATCGTCCGTGTCATAATTTGATAGTTTTAGGAAATATTTTAGTTATTCCTGATCCTCAAGGATTAGATTTTGTTGAGAAATATTTTTAGAAATCTAAAAATAACATAGTTTTTTTTGTCCCGTCATATCCCCATTTGTTAAGACCGTTAATGGGAACAGAATTTCGGAGTTAGTACAGCCAGGTCCAACAATTTTTTTGACAATTTCTTTTTTAAAAAAAAAAGCCTTTACTGTATATTGTCAGTTTCACTCACAGAGTCTTTTCTTATTTCATCATTTCAGTATTTTAACTTGCTTTTTAATCTTGAGAAAAAGTTAAAGTATGTTTTCGCAGCCACGCAGAACTTCAAATCACAAATTGAGTTTAATTTGAACTGGACAAAAAAACAAATTTAAATCTTAGAACATGAGTAACTAACAATTTTCTACCAGAAAAAAAACTTTCCATTATAATTCAAATTACATTACATAATGAAATTATCATTGCGTGTCTTTCGAAATTATAAAACTTGTTTCATGTAATTGAGTACTCTACACTATCGGTAATTCACATTTATATTCGCTTTTCAGTACTAGGTACTATTTATATTCAAGAATTTTCTCATTTTCAGTAAAAAAAAAGAGAAAAGCAAGCCATAGGAATGAATTTACACTTTACTCTATTCCGGCCTGGCACCTATGGAACTTTCACGACAATGTTATTGAATATTTATTGAGCCCTGGTTTCAAACCCGTTCAGCTCTCGCGCCCATCCTATGTTTTTCGCGCTTTCCCATTTCTCCAGTTCGCTTCTCTTATCCCGCATCCATCCCGTCGGTGCAAAATTTAACCAGCTCTACCCTAAGTTCAGCTTTGGATAAGTTGAAACACCTAAACTGTCAAATTGAAATCATACCACAAATTTTGCATGCGCCAATGTTTCTATTACAATAGTTTTGTGCCAGATATGAATTTCGTTGAAAATTGAATCAGATCTGAGTTGGCTTATAATATAAAAACTGTGAAAATTTCATCAAAGCTGCACAACGAGTGCAAAAATGGTTATATTTGGAGAAAAAGTGTTCTTAAGTTAGGTTCAAGTACATAAACTATATGAATTTTGTCGAAATCAGCCCAACGGTTAGTCCTGCAACGCAGTTACAAAATTTTGTAATTCTTTAACATAAAGCGTATATATAAGTTGGCTAAAAAACTAATATTATCTAACATTAGGTGCAACACACAAACTGAAAATTTAATGAAAACTAAACGAACTGTAGGTTCAAACAGAATGACGTATCTACGACGGATTCATGACGCATTAAAATTTTAAATATATACATTTTCAATTAGACCACACAGATCGCTATGGATCCACGACTGACTATTTTTAATATAATCTGAAAACCAAAACTGTGGAATCCGCTGTAGATACGTCATTCTGTTTCCACTATAAACGTTTAGATTTTATTAACGATCTAAAGAAGCGGACGGACGGAATTAGAGCTAATTATCTCAGATGAAACAGATTTTGCATTTATTCCCATCTTTTTACACCTTCGCACGAATGTAATACTTTATCTTCGTTTTGTTGGGAAAGTTAAAAAAGAAAGTTTTCATTGACACTTGTTTTATTCCATGCTCCCCGACAGTCTCAACACACGTTCACAAACCCTATTTCTTTATATGGTAATTTTAACAAAATGGAAATTCCTTAAAATGGATTTGAACTGAATTCATTCCAAACTGAGTTGTTTTCACTTCTATTCATAATTTTCAGACCCCAATTTATGGAAATCATCCTTTTGTGGCATATTCTTGAATTGTTTTTCTAAAGATTTTCCAAAATAATTTTTTTCCTATACAATGGAAGCAGTGTTCCGTGCTTTTATTCAACAAGGAAATTAAAGTGTGAACTGAATCATCTGCCATGTAAATGTCTTTTAGAAACAAAAGTCTTCATCTTGCTTTCCATAGAATAGGCATATTTTAAAGTATATAGGGTAATTCCTTTTTAAGATAATTGGGGTTTAAAACTAAGTAAGATAATTATCAAATTATTTTGAAATATAAATTTTCTAACCACAAATTTCGATCAATCTTATGTTTTTACTTCAACGTCCATAATTGAATATATGCCTTTATATAATTTGATATCACGAAACTAAAGACTTCCGAATCAATAAAACCCAATTTGGTGCTAGTAGAATTAAAACGCTAAGCAATATACTATATAAATTAAATTCTCTTTGCTAAACTATAAGATAGGAAAAATCCTTTGGGATGAAGCATTTTGTAACATAAAAAACCTTTAAGGATCGTTATTTTACTCAATAAATTTCATTATGTTTTTCGCTATTGCCGGTCCACTAACCCACCATTATCAACCATTCGTTACCACAAACAAATATGCAAATTTTTGTTGACATAAATTTGGTTGGGTTATTGATGGTGATACTGTATATGGTGGACCTACATCTTTTTTAGGTGTATTTATTAATTTTTCGATCACAAATTTTATATTGAATTTTTTTAATGAAAGTTATATAAACTTGTACTAAAATTTAAAATTGTGTTATACTGGAGACACACATATCTTATAGATACCATGATTTAAGAATACCATGCAGAATACTATATGTGTGTCACTTTATACCATTTTAAAAAATGAAGTATGAATATGATAATGAAATGGTGTCAGCTATATTCTAGTATTGATACCGTAGTATAAATACTACAATATATGTGTGTCTCTCATATAAAACAGTATTATTTGAAATGTTTGTCAATATGTAAATATTATTTTTCCTACAAAATTTAAAAGTAATTTGAATTAAAATGATTTCTAATTTAGTTAAAAGTTGATAATTAAAAGCTTTTTCGAGATGTACAATAAGAAAATTGTCAAACTTCGGTGTTGTTATTCGTCAAGTAAATTCTTCTTTATGAAAAAATATAAATCTTCAAACACTAAATGGAAACTTTTTCAATAGAAAATTTTCATTTGTTCCATCTTCTTCGAAAAGTTTAAATTAAGTAATGAAATATTTTAGTTAAAAATATCTTAACGAAATTAAACTTATACAAAAACTACAAGTTTTTCATGTAATTCAATATGCTCGGAAAAATTGTTGGTGATATAATTTTATTAAATAAATAAACAACAAAAATATATTACTAAAAAGTTTTCATGGAAATCAACAGAAATAGTGTTAAATTTCAAATTTTGTGGTAAAACTATTTTCTACCTGTATTTCTTAATTGTAGAAAATTTTATAGAAAATTTTGACATTGACAAAATAATAGAACTATAAGAATTAATTAATTAAAATGAAGGAGAAAGAAAAAACTGATTAAAAGTTTACAATTTTAAGTGTCGCTTAGTAACTTTTACATATCATAAAAAATACCCGAAAATTTCTTTCTAAAATTCGCAATTTTAAATATGTAATTTGAAAAACCAAAAAAAGGAATATCCTGAATGAATTTTTCTCCTAATTTGTTGTAAAATCCACGCCTGTTTGAATTGCTCCTCTTGTTTGCATCTAATGAGGATATAATTGGAATTTTTGGACAACTTTTTCCCAGAGTCAGAAACAATGACTATAGCTATCTTTTAATTAATTTAAGGAAAATCGAATTAATTTATTTTAAAGACAACTCCAGAGATTCTGATTTTGTTGTAAAAGGTTTTGAACCAGTTTTTTAAATATTGTTAAATACTCTTTGTTGCCACATAATCAAGCAAAACGTACATCTGTCTCTATATTGAACATTGTAAATCGATAGTCTAGATTCATCTTAAGCCAAGACTTAGGTTCCTATGTTTTACCTGAACCTTGACAGCCACTTTTAAGAAAATTCCCAATATAGATTGCGATCGAAGTGGCTAAATAATACCTCAAACTTACCTTCATATTCGTTATTACAGTTCCTAAAATATTTTTTCAAAATATCTGATAAATATTCACTCCATTAAAAGCTTCTTGTCCATTTTAACCGCATGAATATTTTAATATCTAGGATCATAACACCCTTTTTGGCACATCATCCTTAAAAATTCATTTAATCCTGGTAAATATTTTCCAAGTAAATATCACACAAAATGCATTTAAAATCATCATTAATTAAAAAAAAAAAAACCGAAGAAAAATTCTAATTTTCTTTCGTAAACAATCTTCATATCAGAACATTTTCCTTTTAAAGACGACAATAGTTTCAAAAATTGTGTGTATATGGAAAACTTCAGCAAATATTAGACGATGGAAAGAAGAAACCTTTTAGATACATTTTAGAAAATAATCCAAGAAAAAACCTTATGAAAATCTATTTGGCAAGAGATAAAGAAAGGATGGTATATAATGCGGAAATGTGGACACACGACAAAGTCTACCCTGGGCAAAGAGAATATTATCTCAAATAGGTGTGTAATTTATAAGAAGAATAATGGTACTACAGGTAGAATGTAGGTAATCGCATTAAGATTGAAATCTTTGTGTAAAGAACATCTTATAGGAAATTGATACTAGCTAGCTTAGTGTCTGGTCAATAAATTACTTTTTTTTAGTGTAGTATTACACGTGTATCATATTATCTAAATATACTAATAACTTGGATTTTTTTTCACCTTTTGATGTCTTTTCCAGAATTAAAGGAATTTCAATTAATCATATCACCATGGAAGTTCAATAGAAATCATCCATGACAACAATAAAATGTATCTCGATCTCATAATAATATTGTATTTAATAAAATAAAGGCGGAAATTTTTCCATTTCCTTCACTAGATTTGTCTAACTTTTTTTTGTGTATTTTGTAGAAAGAAAATTGTTCCGGATAGTTTGTATAGAAAATGGAATATTTCTCATTCGCTTTGTAGGTCCTTTATCAATTGTATTTGTCGTGAAAAGATTGAAGAATTTAAGGAATAAAGAGCGAAACCTTTTTCCTCTTTCTTTTTAAAACAGTTTTCTTTTGAAATACGAAAGACAACAATTTCGAAATGGAATTTTAATTGGAAACGTAAGATATCACAGGATGACAGACGACAATAATAAAAAAGAAAATTATGTGTTTTATTGGAAAAGTTTAAGTTTATAAACTTTTTCTTCTTTGATAGAATAAAATCAAAATTAAAGAAGTCAAATGATAATAATTTTGTTAATTTGATAAGCAGTTAAAATAAACTTTATTAATAAATAAAATAATTAAATTATTAAACAATAAAAATAATCATAAAATAAAACTAGAAACATTAATTTTGATTCCATTGAAAGACGTTAAAATTTACTACGAGAATAAAGCGTTTTCTATATAAAACGGGAAAAACGTCTTTTTTTGTCGGAAAATTGTAACATTAATTACAAGCCAATTGAATGTTCTTTTTAAAACCGTTAATAAAATGAATCACAAAATTATTAATTCAATAGAAGCTTAGCTCTAAAAGTAATGTTATAACGAAGTGGAATTGATTTTCTTTCGCTTGCCTTAGAAAATTCTCCATAATTTTAACTCTAAGATAAGTAGTTGCCTCTATTCACAGGTCATAAAGTTATTTTTGATTACATCTTCAGATACAAATATTTTCATTTTTTTTATTAAAACTTTTACATCAGTAATTTTTTAGTTTTCTGAAAAGGAAAAACTATTCAAGGAATGTATGGAAGACGCATAATCTGTCCAGTTTCCACTGTCTGAAGTCATGACATAAAAATTTAGGTACCGAATTAATTTGACTAGAATGAAAAACAAATTGTTATCAATCTCATAAATAAATTTCTTATGGGTTTATCTGATGCTGAAAAATTTGTATAACTACATTTAATAATAACACTTTATTGTAACACAACTATCCAGTTTTATTTCAAATGTATTTAATTAATCCCTTTAATATAAAGTTTAAACATAAAATATTGTATTCTTTAAAATATATTCATAAATTTCCATTCTGAGTAATATTTAACATGAACATGCTAAGAATTTCCTTCATTAAAACAAAAACTCATAAATTTTCACGTTTTAATTGTACACACACATACTTTTAATATAAAATCACCCTTTTCAGGTTGTAATTTAAATGCCAAAAAAGCACAATATAGAGGAAAAACAAAGGAAAATGGAAAATCCAAACCAGACAGTTCATAATCAACTTTAAAAATCATATTTTCAATCCCTTTCAAAAAACGAGACTGAAAGTTAAAATCCATATACACACAACAAAGTATGCTAGAACACGTAATCTAAATGTCGCGAGTTTAGTCCGATAAATCCTTTAGCAAAATCCTGTACTAAATTTCTGATGAATCAATACCTGTTGACGTACAATGGTGATTTAGTTAGCTACATATGATATTCGCATATGTAGTTATTATTATCATGGTAAATAATTGCAATTACAATGTGGTAGAGTTCGGGATATCTATCGAATTGTTGGGATAACAAGATATTCTATAATATGGCAATAATTTTGTAATTTCTCGTATTTTTTCAGGTTCATTCATTTTTTAAACAGGATGATGTGGGATGAATATGATTATTACAAAAGTTTGCAGAACTATTTTAAGTATTTTTATTGTCTCAGTTTTCTTTAGTAATAAAAACATGTTCACATATTTGTTCAATATGGAACTCAATTTGTATTCGGGAAACATGCAAATATTATTTGTGCTCTCAAAAAACAAATAGAAAATAAAAATGCTTATTAAGGAAAATACTTGAATATTGTTGCAGGTATTATTAGCGCATTGCGACTATCATGAAATGATGTTTGAAGATCCTGTTGAAAATCCTTTTACTGTTAAATTCGCGAAAAAAGAACGGGAATATTATTTTCAAATTGCATCACTCGGATTAAATTCCTATTATGAGCAACATCGAAGTGAATCATTTCTCCATTGATTTTATTCGACCCCATTTAAGTCCAGATCATATCAGTCATAATTTCATTAGTATTTTGGATTATTCAGGGTGATAGAATTGGAAATTCGAGATGTTTTCACAATGTTCAAGCCAATTTTCTTCTATTTTACTTAAATCTGAAGAATATCTATTTGATTTTTCCTAGCTTCAGGGTTTTACTTTTAAAATTGTTTTTGAATTTAAATACAAAGAAAATTCATATAAACTTCTTGCCTAATAAAAGGGAAGGTTTTATACAAATTCTTAATTAAATTCGACTAGAATCATTTCCTTCTTTGCGAAATAACATTTTCGAGAATCATCAAAACTATTTCTATATTATACTGTAATCCTTTTTTTGGAAAACCTTTCTCAGTCATTTTGGATCACGAAAAAATAATCAAATACCTATGTCCTTGAAGAACCTATTTCACGGATTTTTATATTAACATTCAAATACCCAAAATAAGATTGGAAATCTTGTGTTTCATGCCGGATAAATAATGAAATACCTTTCCTTTATGAATAACCAAAATTAAACTAATAAAACGACCAACAAAACCCATGTCACCGTTAATATAAAGAAAATATAGCAAAAAGGTTGAATTACTGAAACTGACAATTGGGAAATTTGCCTTTAATCGTTCCTATTTCAGATCCCCGATAATTTTTGAGTTCAGTACAAGAATAATAACGATTCAAACTGTTAAATTAACAGCGTGATATTAATTGATTCTCAGTCTTTATAGAAAATAAAGGAATTAATAGAAGCATGAATTGTTGAAAGAAATAATGTCCTGTAATGAGAAAAGTTAATTCTGACCAAGTGAAATTGGAACCCATTTTTAAATTGAATAAGAAATTATTTTGTAATAATATTTTGATGTCCGCGAAAAATAAATGAATTACAAATATGTGTTATCATGGTTTCCCATTGTTTATTCTATAAACCAGCAGCTATTTAAAGTGTTCCATTTTTTTATCAAATTTAAAATGATATGAAGTTGAAGTCTATTTTAATCTCGAGAATATTATCATTATACTATTTTTAATATAATAAAATTATATTCAACACAAAATGGAGGACCACTTCATTTTAATAATACCAAAAATCTGAGTCTTGAGAATTTTCTTTGTAGAAGTCATTTGTTTTAATAAATTGTAGTCCTATTTTTATTCATAAAAAGTTCAAGTGAGTAAATTTTATATATTAAATCGCTACAAAAATTAAGTCTATCGCTATTCCCGAATAATTAAATTTTTAAAAATAAAAAATATCTTTTTATTGAAAAGAAGTGGAAACCTGAAAATTTGCATTTAAATAAGATTGTTCAAATTGATTTATGTACCTACACGGAAAAAGGATATTTCCCTTATAAATATATGTGTAGAATTTATTACGGCCTGATTTTCGATTAGAGTTTTACCTTCGAGGTTGCTGGAAAAATTTAAATAAAAATTAATAAATGTCTTTTGATCAAAATGTTATTGTTCCGGAATAAGTATGAAGCAGTTTTCAATTTTTGATAATATATTGATATTGATGTGGTGTGGAGCATTTACATATCCTGCTTCAGTAGAACTTTTATGGCACAAAAAATTAATCCTTATACGTCCTCATTCTGAAATATACTTCGTCGTCTTTATTATTTAGTTGACTTCGCTGCAAAGAGCTAGTTGTTATACTAACTTAAGAGTTACTTGCGACAGCGTATTTAACTTTAAATTTCTCTTTGACGCCTTAGTTCATAAAGACAATTAGAGTTTGGACCCAATTAAGCGGTGGTCCAAGAAGTTTCCCAGTATGCCACTATGGAATATTCCAGTCAAGTGTGGTCACTGCACCACTAAGTTCATGTCAATAGGCTGGAATCCATTCAACATAGATTTTTACGTTTTACCTTACTGAACCTGCCATGGAAAGATCCCTCATTGTTATCACTTTACAGTAATGGGCTAAAATTGTTAAGTTTTCATTGTCTGGGAAAGCGTCGAGAGGAGCTAGATGTGCTCTTCAAAGCAGAAACGAACTTCCCCGATTTTTAAATATAAATGAAAATATTAAATGTAGCCAATTTTAGAAAAAGATTTATACTCGATCCTTATCACCACCTTGAATAGCATTATTGTTAAGAAATCAAATGAAAATAAATTCTCTTCTAAAAATATTTTGAGATATAACTTCGTAAAAGCGATGCTAATTGTAAAATTGCCAAAAATTATCCTCAGATCTTTTATATAAGGTTTTAAATGAAAATTGCCTTTATCTTTCCGTCAGACAAAAAGGATGAATAATAGGGAGTAGAAATTTCTGCACAAAATTCCCTGGCATTTATTCAGGGACTATTTTAAGATAAACAGGATATTGCTTTAAAATTATATTATTGACTACACTTTAGAACTGTGTTTGAAATGGGGGAACTAATTCCGAAAGATTCGGTGAATAAATTTTAAGGGTTAAAATCTAGTACAATGGAAACACACAGATATCTGTTTGATCGTAATTGGCTTCTTTTATAATAAACTTCTATTTGATAAAAATTAGACATTTCAGTGTCATGAAAATATTTTTGGATATTCAAAAGTTTTCCAACATTTTCTAATTTTTAATATTTTATTGACACTGAAAAAGAACATCGGATGAACCTTTAGGCCTATTAAGAAACAGAATGTCTTATAAAAAACATAAAAATAGTAAAATTATTTGTTTACAAGCAACGATTGTCATTAAGGCCATTATTTCTTTTCCAAAAGTAATCATCTCAATATCAAGCCAAAAGAAGCCTTTGGACTTATAAAAATCACTTTTAAAGTTCCTTTCATTCAGTGAAAGGAAGAAAAATGAACCCCAAACTGTAGTATCCATCTCCATTTAAAAAAGAAAAACAGATGAATCTTAAATTTTTCTTTTTGCTTCTAAGGAAATTATTTCCATCTTTCATTTCTTAACCACATAATGGGCACAATGAAAATACAATTCTAAATGGTTATAAATAAAAAGAAAATTAGAAGAAAATATAAAAAACGAACTACTTTGAACTTTAGGAATTGTTTGGCTTGCAGTTATTTAATAAAGAAAGAAGGAATGGAGTTGTATTGGTCTTCATCTTGAAGCATATTTGGAAAACATTGACGGATTTAAAGAACAGAATAAACTTTACCTAAAATCTTTAAAGGGACGCTTTGCCGTTACTCAATTTTTAAAGCATTTTATTCATTAATTGAAGTATGCATAAGTCACTAAAACCGAAATTTCTTAGTAAAACGTCCCACATCGTAAACAAATATATCTAATCCTAGATTGTATTTAATTTAAAACCCCGAACACTTATAAAAATGTAAGCTATTCAATAACAGTAAATCAAACAAAGGGATTAACTAATTCTGCATCCACCAAATGCAAGAATTCACACCAACCCTATTCAATAATTTCAATTTATTTTCATTTTGGATAAAAGCCAGGCCCTTTTTGCCATTCATTCTAATTCTTTCTAATGAGATCCCTTTTGAAGCAAATGTAAACAAAATTTTAACAAAAATGCACGTGACCTGTTTTGATGCAACATATTTCATGAAGAAGGATATTTAGTCCGGAAAATATATTATATAAAGGGTGTCTCCATAATAGCGCCAGTTTTAAATGTCGTGCTATTTTCGTTTCAGTAAGTTTACAGTACTGAAAACTTCACATCTGTCATCTACCATTGTTGCTGTTAATAGTCCTGGAACTCTGCGACATTATTATTGACAATTTGTCAAGTTTCGAGCGCCTACTGTTGTCAAAAAGACATTTCCACAAAGTTCAAATTGTGCGTTTCTTTCGGAGCAATTTTTATCTAATTAATTATTAAATTCCCTACCAAATGAGGTATAATTCATACCTGTAGGACCCAGAATACCTGACATATACGTATACCTTCATACAAGAGAATTCTTGTGTTTCATGTCCTAAAAAGGAATATATTTGAAAACGGTGAATGGCATTTAATTTCTTATTAAATTGATCGTCGAATGAGGTATGGGTAGTCTTTATAAGATGCAGAATACCCGAGATATACACAAACTTCAGTTACGCAAATTAAATCTTGCACTTTTATTTGGGACACCCTATATATCTATCTATATATTAAGAAGAATGAAAAAAAAATTAAGTACGTTCGTTGAATGAAAGATTTCCTCTAAAAGAATCACTATTCTGTGAAGAACATCCAAAGAAATGAACAATATTGTATATAGTAAATTTTTTTGTGCAATTGTTTTGCAAACAGTTCCCTTCAAATAATGAGGAAAACTAGTTTATTGACACAGAACAGGAGAAATGTGTGCACACTTGTTTATCCTGATGGCACTCCTGCTTGTATGGAATTACAGTGCATGTGAATATTTGTAGGGAAAGCTCGCTCTAGAAATTATTTCTATTATTTACAGGTCAATATAAAAAACTATATATATAACTTACAATAATATTTATTCATTATATCTTGAAGGGTATCAGTTAAACGTGAATTACATTCCGATGCAGACGTTTTTTTTATAGGTTTTGGGAATATGTATCAGATGAATTAAATATTAAGTACTTTTATTTCTTTTCAAAAGTGTTTATCCATTGTGAATATTCCAAGAATCCTTTGAATGCTTGTGGTTTTTCAAGAATTGATGAATGTATGAAAAACTCTGGACCGAACTCATTTTTCCCAAATTTTAAGAAAAGAAAAATTCTTCCGGCTAAATATTTTGATTTAGTTACTGAAGTGTAGGCAAAGAAAAATAAATTATGAAGAATTGAGATCTGGATTTCAATCAGAATCTCATCAGTTTCTAGAAACGAGGTCTAAACGAACTCGACCATTTCACGCTGTCGATACTTATAACCTTGCCAATTTACCTATTCTTTAGATTCTATTGATTCAGTGGAGTTTGGGCCATTTTAGTAATATACTTTAATTAAGCTGAGAAATTGGTAAGCCCTTTTGAATTCCTTTTTTTTACACTACACGAATCTTTCCTGTAAGGAATTTAAATTACTTAAAAAATATTATTGTTGTTAATTTATTAATCATGAAAATAATATACACCTTACCAGCATCGATTTACACCGCATTCGAATTGCACGATTTCGATCTCATACGGTTGATGAAATGAGGAAAAACTTTCATTTACACAGCACTATTTCAGTTGAACATAAAACTTTTTCTTATTTTCTTTTTCGAATATTTTATTGTGGATTTGATTTACATGCTTTCAATTTACATGGTTTTCTGAGGAACTTATCTTCAGGGTAAATCGGGGAATAGGTGTATTAAATTTATTTAGATCTGAATCGAAGCAGAATTCCTTATATGTCAATAAATCAATTTCAAGCAATCCATTATTATAAGCAATATCCTATACGAAATAAAAGCTACTTTTATTATATATCGTCATCAGTATATAGTTCGAATAGTTCATATAATCAAATTCCTTCACCTCTGCATCCAATCATCATAATATAGTATCAAATCTACTCTATACAAGTATAACAATTGTATTTACTAGACAATGATCCTAGATTTTATCGAATAATGGTTGCTAGTGGAATTCAATAAATTCAAGTACATAACGTACCTATCGCATAGAAACGGCATGAATATATAGAGACGGTACTCAAAATATCAAAGGGGTTATGGATATCAGCTTTAAGGTTTTCATATTTTGTTATTTGTATTTTCTTACTTTTCGGAAATGGATTTTCATATATTTATGTTTTGATTGAAATATCAACAATCGAAATAAATGTATTTATAATATATAGTATGAATAAGTACCAAGATATTTCTTCGACAACACAAAATAAAGAAAACATAAAATCTATAAATAAAAGAATTGTTTGGTTTTCAATTCAAAAAGAAAATTCCTTTTTATTAAAGAAATATTACATACTTTTTGTTCTATTACTAGATTTTTAGTACATATTATTTTTCCAATTCGAAAAAAGATATATTAAAATTTTGATGATTTGAAGACATGAAATCAAAATTTAATGTCTTATGGACAGACCGTAATAAGGAGAAACGATAAAAATGAATTCAATTTCAAGTCCAAAGATGAGAATGATAATTTAATGAAGAGTTAATTAAACTTGTATTGTTCATTTCCAGTTTATTAAATTATGACTTATTCCCAAGATCTTAACATCCTTAACTGTTACATGCTTTATGATCTTCAACACTATGTAATATTATGTCGTTTATTGTCCTTCATAATTCCTATCCAGAAAAGCTTTCAACATGTATTTTTTTTTATGCTAACAATAATTCTTTTTGTTTTATTTACCTTATTAACATATTCATTTAACCCGAACTCATAAAAAACGACAATATTCTACATTGACATAAAAACAAATACCCTTCCACCAAACCCCAAAAAAGCTTCTATGATAATCATGGGAATTTCTGGAATGGATGTAATTTTTGGATGGTTTATTTTTATTGAGTTATTCTTAAGGGAATCATAATTTTCTTATGTATTTTATAGAGTTTCGTATTACTTAAGGAAGGTGAAGAATTTTCAGTATAAGAACTTTTTTATTATCAAATTCCTGTAAAATTTCGATGACCTAAAATACACGAAATATCCTTCATTATTAAAGAGAAAGATGTTTGTTGATGATATTTAAGGACTTTTAGTATTAAAATTTGATCTGTGATTGTTTAGTGAAGACATTAAACTACATTAAAAATGCAATAAGAATGTGAATCTGTTGTATTGAGTATAAATTGAAGACACCAATGTTTGTTACTTTAAGAAAAACTTTTGTAATGAATTTGTAATTGAAATTATTCCATAAAATCACTAATCCATATCAATAACAACATACTACTTTGATTTCTAACTTACAAAAAACAAACATAATTCACCATAATTCATCAAAGTATCTCACATGATTCCTTGTAAATGGTATGGTCAACAATTTTTATTCTTTTCTCTGTATTGAGCCTTTTTAATTAATTATCCCAATTACGGAGGGAAAAATCTTTTGATATCCCTTTTTTTGGATAATTAATATTGGTCAAAGAAAAGGCGTCATTTTAAGTAATTTTGTAAAATAGTACAAAAATTTAATTTGTCTAAAATAATTAATGAGAACGTAATTTAAAGTTATAAAAAGCTTGTTTGGAAAATAAAATATCGGTTTCTTTAAGTCTTTATGGTTTAAATTTTAATTAGAAGAAAAATTGCCTGTAAAAACCATATTAATATGGGCTATAACAAATGTGATGGATATATATGGCTAATAATCCTAATTTTATTCAAGGATTATCCAAATAGGACCGATAGTAGTATAGTTTGGAGCCTGAGATATTCGAAAAACTTAGTGTAAAAGTGTTCTTCGATGTCAATTCTAAGTGACTTAAATGAAAATAGGTTTTTACGTTATTTCAAAGGAACGTCGTTCCCAAAAGCATAAAAGAAGTTCAATTATTTTCTCAAGAAATACGACTCTATTGACAAAATTATGACTTTAGGCAATTGTTATTCAGAACGTGATTTACATGAAACTTTTAGTAATTAAGAATTGTAATTAATTGTCGCTTTGAGGATAATTTCTTTCTAATGTATAGAACTGTTCTAATATCCTTTATGATTTTTTTTTGTTAAATTCCTCCCACTGTATTCTTATCTTACGGTTGTGTCACAATAAAATCGTCAGAACCATATAAATACAAAAAGGCAAAGTGTTATAATGCAAAAGGAACTATAACCTTTTAAAAAGGGTGTTCTTATTTGTAAAGAAGAAAAAAAAAATATAGTATCTTATATAAATTCCCTATTTTATATTTGTGATAAAAGGAAGTTTTCTTTCTTTCTCTGTTGAGAAGAACCCATATCAAATATATTATAACCCTTTCGTTTTATAATAGAAGTAAACATTTAAAAAAGAAAAAAGCATTACGGGAGATGCTTTTGCGTAAAGCTGTCAAACAAAATGTTAAGGATTAGTTGAAAAGGCACGTGCTTTTAAACATTTTAAAGGAATTTAAAACTGGACCCAAACATAGGTAATGTCAATAAAATGTTTAATCATGAAACATTTAATATTTGAAAAACAGTACCGGTATTTATATGATAACAACAATACCAAATATATGAGGCTATATAAAGGAAGAAGTTATCATGTACCATCAGGTATTTATTTAACTACTGAAAGGGTTAAAAATCAATGAGTTTTGAACACATGAATTAGAAAAAAAATACAATTGCGATGGAGACTTTTAAATTGAAACTGAATTATTTTCCGAAATCATTTTTGTTCATAAAATGGATTTATACATGGTTTTCGTTATGTACATGTTTTTTTGGATTCCTTGAACAAAACAAAATAAACAAATCGGTGTCTAGGTTCGATAATTTGGTACCTTTCAGTCACATCCGTATTCTATTGTTGAAATCTACAGAAGACAAAAAAAACACAAAATCTGAAATATAAAAGCGATACCCTTTTTTCCATATACTACAGTTTTCCTGTAAATCCTGTGATTTATGGAAAATTCAACCTTTTCAAATTTCTTTTTTCATTCATGCTCGATAAAAAAAGGAGAAAATGAAAACATGTACCTAACGTTTTATGGGATCTAGCCAAACTGTCCACTTGAATTCAATGAAAACAAACATTTGCGATATATGGACGTTCTCTGTTTGAAATGAATAGTCTTGTAGGTTCAATAATGGAAATCATCAGACTAAGCTTTGTATATTCAACATAAAATTTCCTATAAAAAATTTATAATAAATGGTGTTACTTTAAAGAGTTCTAATTATGTTCATCTATCGTATTTTACACCACGAATATGTTTTCCATGAAGTAAAGAATCAGGTAGATCCAGACGGATGCCATATTTATTGATACAAGAATTTATTGAAATCAATCCAAAATTTGATAGTCTATTTATATACACCATATTTAGTATCATTTTCTTTCTAAAAATTCCGTTGTAATTGTTTAATGTCCCATAAATAAGATAAAATCTAACAAGAAGAACAGAAAATTTTATCTTCCCTTCAGGGTGTACTTTTTTCCTTGCCTTTTTTCTCATTTTTCTTTTCAAAAGGGAATAAACTAATTTAAATATTTTCCACATAGAACTGAAATGGTAAAAGTTTTCATCAGTTAACCACAACCGAAATGATCTTCGAAATGGATGGATTAACTGTGACAAAACTTAAATCAGAAATGATAACAGGAATAAAATTGTTTTTGACTTGAACAAATCTCCTAAACAAATTTTTCTTTCCTTAGTTTGGTCTCTTTTTTTCCTTTTTGGATAAATTAAAATAATAATCATTTCTTAAAGATTTGTGAAATTAAAAATCTACGATTTTAAACCAAATAAAAAATGAGTTGCATAAAATTATGAGGAAATAAGGAAATGGGGAAAAGATTTTCATTTTAAAGATATTTATAAAAAGTTTTCCCTTTTTTTTGTATTTTATTTCATTGAGAATGAAATATGAATTTTAATAGAATATTATGAAATTGAAAGATTTCGTGGAACTTTTTAAAAATACCAAAAATATTTCATTGTAATTTAGTCATAAATTTCATACAATATCGTTTTTTTTTGGCATATAAAACTATTTTTGCAAGATCTACATTTGAATATATAAAGAATGTTAAAATCCATTTTTAGTTCATACTTTTCAGTTTTATTGTATACAAGGAATTATTGGTTTTACTATTTCCATACACGAGTATCAACGTTTTTAATTCAAATTGATATTGCAGCTTTGTATGTGAATTATTAATAAAAATAAAAATGTGATTTCCTCCAAAAAATGTGCAGATAACTTTTCAAAGATTTTCTCTACCCTCCCAAAAAAAAGGATTTGCAAAAGTTTTTATATGAAACTTTAGGAAACTGCTATGGCTTCTATAGAATTTCTTGAAAACAGTGTAGGCGCGCACATACAACTTTTTCAACTAAAAAAAATCGACTTTTCATCTGCATAGCGTAGTTTAAACTGTTTGCATTTCCTATATAAATCCTTTTATGGTACACTATCATGACTCTTATGTCGTTTACTCAGTAAAAGTTTGTACAGCATATTGAAAGACAAAATGAAAATAAGATATTTGATTAATATGTAATGTTATACTTTAGTTTTGGGTTAACAGTTTTTAAAGAAAAAAAACTATTCGATTTTAGTAGGTTAATAGGACATTTGAAAAAGGATCAATATAGAACATTGAAACCAATTTATATCTTGAAACTAGAAAAATTGTTCTATTGAAAGTTTTCCCAAATTCTATTAATCATACGAAATTTTAAATTTCATGTTGTTTAAAGGGCAATAATCATCTGACTTCATTCGCCTTATTTAACTTCTATCTTTTATAGTACAATAATTATATCCATTTGAACAGTTCTCTGTTAATACATGGGAAACCTTATCAGAGATTCAAACCATACTATTTATATTTCATTGGAAGATTATATATTGTACACGTCTCTTCCAAAATCCTAAAAAAAAGCTATCACAATTTAATCCGAATTATTAAATTTATTATCAAAATACAAATTATTATTATTGAAAATTTTCGTGACATTTATGGCAAATTAAAAATACTAAATATGATAAATCTTCAAGTTCCATTTCATATTTTCCAGTAAACATTTAATGGAAACCAATCCAATAAAAGTAATTTTCATTATTAAACGATCTAATTCAATGGTTTTTATATAAGGAAAGGATGTACATACAGGGAAAATTGGGCAATTTTCTTTTCCATAAAATATAAGGTAAACCACACAAACATAAACTGCTATAAAATAAAAATTTTGGGCTCAGTATATGAGACCAATAAAAATTCCTTTCTCAAAGGATTTATGATCTTCATTAACAATATAAAAGGCCTACCAATTTAGGTTGTATAATAACACCAACTAGAAGATATGATTTCGGCATACAAAATAACCATACGACTTATTTGAAGACATATATTCATTCGGATTGAAAAAAAGTCCAATGGAGACTCTAAAAATTGGACATAAATTCAGTCGACATAAACATAGACTTTTTTTGAGGAAGACTTTTTTCCAGACTTATTTTTGACGTATTAAAATTAAAAATGGTAACAATGAATTGAATGTATACGAATGTATGTAATTGCAATAGGTTTTTCCTGATATTTCAGATATTTTTAATTTGTAGAAATTTTTTTTTTTAAAAAAATTGATTTGGCGCCTTTATACGACAGCAATAAAATGTTTACAATTTAGTTAATTTCATTTCAAAATAAATTTGGTTTGAAATTAGTATCATTTTATAATAAAAGTACTAGAAATACTCGTGGGATAGATTTTAGAACGAATCTTTATTGCATTACGTACCGTAATGCATTTTCCGAGAAATTTTTGATATCTCGAGTCTGGTTTCTACTAATTACAATTCCGGAAAGGATTGATTTTTTTTTAATGTTTTTGCCTTCAAAAAGCTTTGATCTTTCCAAATTTAATTTACCATACCTGCTTTTTTGTAACTTGTCCTGTCATATTTTCATATGCCATTAAAATTTTGTATTTTAATTAAATAAAAAAATAAAATGTATGCTATAAAGTTTTTTTTACCTTTGAAAATAATGTACAAGAAAATTTATGTTTGAAATTTCACCTTAATTGAGTTGTTTTCCAAAATTTAATTTGCGTAGAAAAAGCTTTTCAATTTTCATTATTTTAAATGTAATTTTATTCAAAAATATAACAAAATTAATTAAAAATATTATTCTACACAATTTAATTACTATTTTGGTGAATCAATTGATTTTTCTTCTTGCTGGTGTTTTTTTTTTACAAAGTGAAAATGTTTATTGATTGTATTTTGAGAAAACTTAATTAAAAATATGTCAA
Source organism: Xylophagus ater (assembly GCA_963422695.1). Classification (NCBI taxonomy): domain Eukaryota; kingdom Metazoa; phylum Arthropoda; class Insecta; order Diptera; family Xylophagidae; genus Xylophagus; species Xylophagus ater. Next base: position 4,839,498 of record OY730486.1, on the reverse strand, counting down.
ATAAAATTTTAGAGGAATAAAACTTTTCTTTATAAACTTTTTAAATATTACCAAACATAATATTTGAAATGAAAAATCTTTATCGAAAATGAATTTTAAATTTTCAGAATAGAATATCGTGATTGAAACCCCAATTTGTGTTGCACCTTTCTGCAGGAGTTAGTAGGACATTTTCTATGTGAATACCTTCTTCAGAACGAGACTTATTAAAAAAAGGAGAAGTTAGCCAAACTGCTGCTAGCCAGTATGTTGTCCTGTATTAGAAAGATAAGTCTGTTCTGGAGCGGGAGCTGGCCTCAAAAAGTATCAATGAGGAGGTACAATGTACTCACGTGTAAAACTCCACAAACAATTTAATACAATACAATACTACTAAGTACTAGAATTTGTTTATTAATAGTAAAATAAGTAAACATCTGATTTACTTGGAAAACATTTATATTTATCTCTGTTGCACTAACACAATGTCCTCTAAAAGAAAATGATAAATAGCTAAAGAGAAGAGGCTTTGAATTTATATATATTTTTATTGAGTAAAATCACACATGGATTGTAAATAAAAACCAGGGCGGCAACAAAATATCGTATAATACTAAAAATAAACACAAGATCACTGGTCAGTTTTCACCTTTTCTTAGGAAGTGATTTTAGTGTTTACTTATGCTGTGCTTTAGTTGCCTAAGAAAGTACATATAAATTTATAAATTGAGTGAATATTTCCGTTTTCAGAAAGTCCAGACCTTTCATTCTTATTCTATACAAAAACTTCTTTGAAAACCGCCAGTCTTCTTCAGTGTTATATTAAATAGTTTCTCTTTAATTTTTAGTTATTGATTTTCTTGAGGTAAATTTAAAAATAATATTTACTTTAAGTTGTTGAATTGATTTTGTATTGAATTTTATTTAAAGAAAAAGAAAACGCAAATATAAATGCAATTTAAGTAATGAAATTCAAATTATTATATATTTTATATAAATTGAAAGCCATTTTCTTTTTACATAAATTTTCTTTTACTATGAATTTAATCAATATTTATTTTGCAGTATTTTTAATTTGCATATAAAATGAGAATGATGATACGTTTCGCGAATAATTAAATTATCAATTAATTAACATTAATTATGTATGGAAACCCTATCGCACATTTAATAATTATATTAAAAAAGTTTCTAATTTAATAAATTATATTAAATTTTGTTAATGAATATGCTTTAGAGTAGTACAATGGAAAATTCATTACACAACTAATTAATTTCAATGGTTTTTCATTTCAATACATTTTCCTATTTACATTTTCCAAATAGTCGTCTTTAATTTCAACAACACGAATGACCACAATGTTTGATATGTTCTGATCTTTGAGAATTAAGCGATACATGATTTGAATCGCATATCCCACAAAATGGATACAAACTTCTAATTAAAGTGTTTGGTTAAAATATCGGTTGTGGTTGAGATTAAATATTTGCATTTGAGAATATATAATAAATATTGTTTCATCAAAGTTTTTTTTTATTTTCCAATCAAAACAAGACAACAAAAATGTCTAAGATTCTACAAATTTAAGAAAAATATCTAGGAAAAGAAAATTTATATCCTGTTCAGAGAATAGAGAAAAAATATGGATTGTAATCTTAAATCGACATCCTGTTTACAACTAACAAACATCCTCTTTATGATGTTCTTATAATTTCCTTTCTGCTTAAACAATATTCAAATCTGTGACCTGAAGAGAGTTTGGGTATTTCATGTTTTTATCAACAAAATGAAAAATTAGTTTTTATCAAAAATATCGAAAATTTAATATTACCGCCATGACGTATGAGGAAGAATTCTCGTCTAAGAATCTTTTCGTAATAATCTACAAAGGAAGAAAATGATGACCTGTCTTCTTATTTTCTAAATCCTTAACATTTATAATAAAAGTCTTTTTCAATATGTCATCATATTGTCTGCAATTTAATACTCTCTCACCTTTGCATATGGGATTATCAGAATGTCCTTTTCTTTATGATAATTCGATTTTCAGATCAATTTTTACATCTCCGACAAGGAAGTATATAAACGCACAATGAAAATACTTTTTATATATTGTATAGAAAATTCACACCATGAAAAAAAGAAGTAATTATGAAAAGAAGCTTATCTTTAAGTTCATATATATGTAGTTTAATTTCTTATAAAAATCTTCTACTTATTTCAAGGATTTGTTATGAGACTTCATTTTATGTTAGAAAAATTTTCATAACGTTTAAAATTAATTAAAATCTACTTTTTAAATACAAATTGTATAAAAACTAAACTAAATTGAATTAGAACAAATTTAAGAAATTCATTTTTAAGACTATTTTATCCGAGATTCTAAGAAGTTTTCATTGTCAGGTGTTATTGTGTATTCAACTATTTAGTTCTTGTTTTGCTTTTATACTACACTACTGCTCTTTAGAAAAACACATTCTTTCTGCTTACTTAGTTTATTGAAAGGAATATACTAAAGTAGTTTTTCCTTCTTTCATTTTGAAGAAACTAACCCGAAGGAAGTTTCTAAAAATAAGAAAACTTACACCGAGTTGGTGATAAGAATAGAAAAATCTATACAATGTTATCAAAGCTTTTTATTGAAACTATTTCCTTGTAGGTCTTAAAAACAACCGTATAAAAATATAAGACATGGACTTTACTTAGTAACTGTTTTGGGTGGAGTTTTTCCTTTTTTAGGTAAAGCGGAAAGTAATGACAATTCTTTTTAATGCGACAAAAAAATTTATTTAAGCAAAAATTGTACAATGTTATTCTCTTAAATATTTTCCATTATCTATAATCCTTCCTCGACAGAATAGGTAGTTTTTTAATAACTCTTTCCTAAACTTCTGATAGTTTTTCATTAACATATGATATATGATATGATATGATATGATACAAGTGGTTTCGGACTTGTTCAACAATTGTACATTTTTATTTCGAAGCACATGTCCAACATCTCATCCTTAATAACGATACTTCTCAGAAACAAATCGGTTTCACGTCTGGACAATAAAGATGAATAGATGGTTATTCTTTGTTCTAAAGCCGTTGGAGAAAATTCGTGCGGCATCCAAATTCCTAATCTATTTTTACTGAGATTTTTTAAATGATCCTTCACTGTTGACCCAAGGACAATTGAGGTCTTGTGATAATTTTTTGATTGTTTTACGTAGATCGGACTACACCAATGAGTTTAGAGTGTCAACATTGATCTTAAGAGTCTCTTTGCTTTTGGCTTGTCTTTTAACTCCCTGTCACCACTTTTGAACCATCTACAGCACGGCATTTCTTTTCTTATATATTAGTATTTAAATTGCAATTGACAGAATTAGATTTTTATTTTAATCGTTTTGAATTAAAATCTTTGTTTCGGTGTTATTTATTCTCTAACAGAAAATTTCATAAAGTATATAAGATTTACTTGTTGAATTTAATTTTTAAAGACAGACATATCCTAACAGAATAATAAAATATTCAATTTTGAATATATTTAATTCAGTTTTAATTAATTTGTATTGAAAATGAAGAAAATTATTCAAAGAAATCTGAATTAGTTGAAAATTTCATTAAAAAACTCGAATTACCCATTTAAATGAACATTGATAAAGATTGGAAGATTCACAACAGAATTTTAGTTCGTTATAACAAGCATAACGTCTTTAATTGATAAGAAGAGACTGATTCAACATTAATTCCGTATGCTTATACATAAATTGAAACACGTACTATGGATATTTTGTCGTAAAAAAGGGACCAATCATCGCAGACGATTTGCATCGAATTGAAAGAACCAAGCAATGGAGGAGTCGGAGACGTTCTTATAACGTCTACAATAACGTTATAATATCAACAAGGATATACATGATATATTTTATCTCAGTCTTAAATACTGTACTTTAAGGACATAAATTTTATGAGTTCTACTGCTTCAAATAAAACTCCCCTTTTCGTCATTTAAACTACGCCAAGGGTGAATTTTATCAAACATCAACTATTTCATTCGGAAGCAATATCCGGCTCATTTTGAAATTTTTTGTCTTTAGGTGCAGTGCGTTAGATCTATTTGACTTTCCTCTATTTTCAATTTTAAATTCGTTATTGAACTGAATATTGAAATGAATATCGCTTTTTAATACGGAAAGGAGTCATGGAAGATGAGGCTAATTTAAAGTCCCCCCTATTTTCCCATTTTTCAGGACAAATTTAAATTAACTTAATTAATTTGGATAGGTAATCGATGAATAACTTTGTGATTTAAAAAATTCCTCAAATCATTAAATTGTTTTCAGATTCAAATTTTGTCATCATTTATTTTCCATTTAAAATTTTATATATTTCAAATTTCAAACTAAAACAATGTTAAAATTCTGGAATAACATTTCTTTTCCTCACTGAATCAGTTCCACAGTATTGTATTCTATTCTCGAAATGAAAATTTATTTCCATTCTATTAAAAAAGAAAAACAAGAAGCAACTGAAAATCGTACAATATTCGCTCACGTTTTATATACTTTGTTGCAGGAAAATTGCTATCTACTAACTCTAGTCCTTAATTTTTAATTAAGTGCACACCAGGTAAATTCTGAACAATTTCCACCACATGCTGCTTTAGAATAACATAAATTTCAATTAAAACCCAAGAAGAAAAAAAACTTTAAAAGAATTTCGAAACGTATAGATTAGAATTTGAGCTGGAAATAGGTTTCAAGGATTTTTTTCGGATAAACGAACTTCATACATATACAATTTTTTGAATATTTTACTTTCATGGTTTCATTAAAACAGGTCGAATAAATAAATTTAAGCTAAACAAAAAAGGTTTCTTTTAAATTTTTGTTTTTAACTGGACTTAATTATTTAATTATTAAACAAATTTTCGTTATTTTAAGAATTTTTAAAAATAATTTCATATTTTTCAATGATCTTATGGAACAACGTTTTTCAAGTTTACCTTAAGCTTAGAATTTAAAAACTTTAATTCTGATCAAATTTAATGTGAATACCTATTTGCTATTTGCTATAAACTACACGCTTCTTTAGACTACACTTAAAGAAAAAAGTTAGAAGACGATTGGCGTTGAGAAGCTATTATGTCCATTTTAAAAAAAGTTGAAGAGTTCTGGATTTTGAAATCAATATATAAAATGTTCCAAGCCATGAAATGAAGGACTTTCTGATGAAGACAAGACTAAGTGATATGTAAATCCTTTTGTTATTAAAAAAAAAACATAAAGTAATTTAAAATCGGCCTATTGCCGATTTTTTGATGCCCTATGGTAGAAATGGGAGAGAAAAATTGTGAAAACTAACAATATATCAAGGTTTTTCTTCATAACTTTGTTTGCCCTTGTCAAAATTTTCTCTAATTTGTAAGTAACTCAGACCCTGGTAGCATAAGTCTAATTTGCACATTTCATTCAAATCGGCGCATTAGTTCTGAAAATACATCAAAAAAACTTTCTGAACAGGGTTATTTCTTCCTACGACTACTTCTTTCTCCACTATCCTTAGACCGATATCACTGAAATTTACAATGGTATGGTCTATTAATGTAGTCAACCAATATAATTAATTTAAACAAAATTGCTTTACCAATTTTCCAATTAAACCCGAAAAACTATGTAAACGACAAAACGACAAAACTTTATGGTCGCCCCTGTTTTTCCTTAATAACTTCGCTGCCCCTCAGTCGATTTTGCTGAAATGCAATACCAAAACCACTATAGCAATAACCAAGTAGCATTCTAAATTTCATCAAAATTGGATAACGCGTTTTTGAGTTATTTTGTCCACGGACGGACGGTAGTACCTAACATGGAGCTTTAATATAGGGAATTTTTTTTAAGAATTTGGCTCATTTTCAAAACCCAATTACCCCAATTTGTTCTGCCTGAATTTCACAATTTTTTTCATAAATATTCTATAAAATATCGCCTTTTAAGCGCGCTATAACATAACTTGATAGGATTAGAACTACTAAAGTTATACGATTCTAAAGCCAACTATTGGAAAAAAAAGCCACGAACTTTCTGCTTAATTGAATATTTTAAGGTTTTTCTCTCCATAACTTCGTTTCTTCTTACTCAAATTGGCCCAAATTCACAGGTAGGCTGGCGTCTAATAGTGTAAATACGTTTCGTAAATTTGATTTAAATCCGTATATAAATTTTTAAAATACATTGGATAAACTTTATGAACGGGCTTATTTTAGGCTACAACTATTTCTTTCTCCACTATCCTTAGACCGATTTGACTGAAAATTAATTTGGTATCGTCTATTTATGCAGTTAACCTACATAATTAATTTGAACAAAATCGGGTAACAAATTTTCCAATTACATCCGAAAAACCATAACCAAAAAAACGACAAAACTTTCTGGTCACCCTGGTTTTTCCTTTATAACTTTGCTCCCCGTAGATCGATTTGGCTCAAATGCAATACCAAACCAAGTTAAGGAATAAGCAACTCAAATTATAAATTTCATCAAAATCGGATGACGAGTTTTCGAGTTATCTTGTCTACGGACGGACGGACGGACGGACGGACGGACATGCAAAAATCGATATAACTTTTGATTCCCTACACAACCATACCCTTGAAATTTTTCTGCGGTGATTATTTCTATATATTACACACTTAGTGACAAAACTAATATACCCTCTGGTAGTACCTACCATAGGGCATAAAAAATGTATTCTATTACGAGTTATCAAATTGAAGAGAACTTAGAAAATTGTTTCAAATTATAGAATTGTCTTCTGAACGGATCATTTGAAGAACTAAGTATTTTAGCTATTCTTATCAAAACACAAAACTATTTTTAAATTAGAGCTAAAACTTTGCATAAAATTGGCTTTCAAGCTAATTTAAGTAAAATTTAAAACAAAATTCATGATTGGAAACTCAAAGAAGCGGCATATACAAGCTTAAAAGGATTGTATATGTTATTTTACTGAAAAAAAAACTCCTTACTAAATCAGTCAATTTTCTCATAATTTGGAATTTGTGGTGATGAGGAAATTGTAAGGATTTCTGGTATTTCTATTCATTTATAACTAAGAAAAGTAAAATAAGGTGGTAGAAATCAACTGAAATTTATGAATTCTTCTCTATCAAAAAGTGTCAAGTACAGGCCAAGATTAAGTTGAACTTAAAATTTCACTCAGAAATTTGAAAGAATATTTTGTCGTATAATAACTATTGGAAAATTGAAATCTTGTACCTACTCCCATTGTAAACATACTTGTTTAATGAAATAACAGAAAATTTTTCCATGCTTACAAAAACTCGAAATCAAATCATAAACTCTTCCGCATTGTTTTTTCAATTTCACCTCATTTAAAATATTTTAGACTTTCTGTTGTTTGGTTTTCTTTAGAGAATAACTTCTAATTATTTTCATTACATTATTCGTGACCTACAATTTAATTTTCCATCATGTGAAAATTTCAAAAGGACATGAAAGCTCTAAATGAAAATTTTCGCATTCCCAGGTGTGATGTAATTACAAAGAAAAATTGTAACAAAATTATTTTTATTGTTGTACAGCATGCTAACAAGTAAATTCTTATGAAAGACAAAAATTAGAAACCAACAAAATAACTCCTGCAATGAATGGGTTCTGTGAACAGGTTTCTAAGAAAAATAATTAATTTTTAATTACGAACTGAATTTTCATCTAATTTAACCCATTTTCTTTCGTAAGGATATATTTGTCCTGGATAGAAGACAATGCTTTTCATACCATACAATATTTTAATATCCAATTTTAATCTTGTAGTCTGGTTAAATCTTTCTCGTTACCATATGCCCTTAAAATTACTATCTGCATTCGACATTAGATTATTGTTCATATGACTCGGATGTACATGACCAAAATTTCCATAATTTCTAGAAATTTAATATTATGTTTAATATGTGCGAGAAACATGAAAGAATTACACGATATACATAATCCACATGATCCAGGACTATAGTATTTTCTATATACCAAAATTGTGGTGAATATAAATAATAAGATAGAATAATGGTTCTACGAAACTCTATAGTTAAAAACTAATTCTGAACTAAACTGCATGTGTGAACATATTTTATTGATCCTCGTGTAAATTCATATAGCACATCGATTATAAAATTAGGAACAAAAGGGTTTCCTGTATGTAGTAATAATAGTTTTATGAAAACCATAACCCAACTAAATACTAATCCAGAATTGAAATTCGGATAAACTTTATGCTAAAGAATATATGTAAGAGTTATTAGATAAAAGTTTGTTTTGTTGTTCGATACTCACGTGGATAACTAATTACAAAACTCGTGCGAAAATTATAGAAAAATTTATTTAGAAAATAGAATGGATTATTTTATTTATGGAAAATGGAAAATTAAGAGAAATAAATAGAAGTTATTTAGTATGAATGGAAATATTAAAGTGTAATCATATAAAATGAATTTGTATCATTTTCTTAAAATCGTACAAAAGTATTTTGCATTTGAAAATTAATTATGGTAAACTGAGTCAAAATATGTATCCTGATACATGTATCTGGTAACATGCATCTTGAATCATGTGAGTGTTGTTTTTGTATAAAACTATACTCGTTAGATGTGACTCTCTATACTTTCAATCGCTGGGGGTGAGATATAATAATTTTCTTTAAAAAAGCTTGAATTCTCTTCAATCTGATTTTATTCCAAAAAACTGAACTAATTTAGGAAAGTTGTTACTTTAATATCAAATAAAAAAATACTTCCTGAGATCAAAAATCTTGCAGACGATGAACCAGACAAGATATTGAATGTTTTAAATCTGAAATCAATTGGAAGTAATTTCTTCATCATGGTTCAATAAACTTTTTCTAAAGAAAAACTTCATTTGTATTAAATATTATTGAATTTGATTTGAAGAAGGATCTAGTGTTCCTAAATATTTCACATTTTATATATTTCGCCTTTTTCAAGGAAAAAACTTTAAACTTTAAATAAAAAGTTTTCTTATTAGTATCAAAAATCAGAAGTGAGAATATTATTCAAATATCCCCATAAAAATGGATAATCGAAAGAACTTTGACTTACATAAATACATACACATTCATTGCATATTTTTCCCTTTCCAATAATCCTAATTCAATCCGAAATCAGAAGTCAAATTGTCTTGTAAACGAATGCAAAAAACAGGAGGTGATGAATGCCCTTAAGTGACAAAATCCTTAGGTCTTTTTTCCTATCATCCTTCCTTTTTAGCCTTGTCTAAAGAGTCATTCGTGCAATTTCATTAGCAGTCACCATAATAAAATTTTGATTCATTCGAAGCATGAGTACACCGCGAATCATTTGTGTTTTTCCTTGGGGGAATGGTTTGATTTTAAAATTCCTTCTTAGTTTTACGAAAGTTTAACAATTCGAAATAATTTGAATTGTAAAATCCAAATCTCAAGCCTATGAAGATTTATTACCAAGAATTTGAATTAAAATCGGAATTTCTTAAATGCTAATAAGGATATCGAATGGCCTCCGGCAGTGGTGTTTTCTTTCTTTGTCTTGAATGAATCATAAAGAAATGCCTATAACAGATTGTATCGTGTGAAATGTATTTAAAATGTCAAATTTTCCCACGTAAAATTACACATACAATTTAAAGGGGAATAACAAAAGTTTAATACCTTACAAAAAGTTATGTAAATATATAGTGGTGATAGAAAATTTCGTGGAATTCAAAAATCCCGAATAATATTTTGAATCAATGGGTTATAAGAAGTTTGTACTAAATTGAAATTTCTCAAAGACAACTAAAAATTAATATTCTATATTTTCCGTATTTAGAAAGATTTTTAATTAATTTTCTAAATCTTAAGGAAGTGAAGTCTTTTGAAAATTGTGTTCTGTCTTTTTTCGAAATATTCTTCTCAACATAATTTGAAATCAATAAAAAATAGATTTTTTTAATGAAGAGAAAAGGACTTTTATTAAAAATTCATTGTTTTCTGTAAAAGACTTTTATGTTCGCTTTATTATGAGGAGAATGTATATAAATATTTGTTTGCAACGTTTTTTAGCCGAAAAATATTGGCACAAGGGATCCCTATTAAATCATAATATTCAACAAAATTTCATATACTATATGTCCCTTTTGTATGCCGAAAACGTATAATCTAAAGCTAATGTTTATCCCTTAACTAATCCCTTAAGAAAGATGAGGTGGTCGACTTTCCCATTTATATTTTATTTTGTTTTGTTTCATTTTAAGCCCAAAATTGTATAGCGTTAAATATTCAATAAACAATGCAGTAGTCTCACCAAATTCATTGAAATTGGTTCACCCTTGGGTACGTTAATATCATTCTCCCTAGGGGCTCGTTGGAGTTCATTATGAAAGCATTATAACCAACAAAAGTATTAAATTAGAATTCTTAAATTATATAATCAGAAAAATTAGATAAAATTATTTCGCGATAAAGAAATTGAAATTTAATAAAAAATGTATCCTTTTTACTGACTTTTTTCCAATATCTTTCAATTCCTTGAATGTTATTTTGTACAGTGCAGTTTTATAGAGAAAATTGAAACCAAAATGTAACCTTATAGAATTTATGGATACCACCGAACTAAAGGTGTTGTGTAAAGCTGCAATTTTGAGTTATATTTGTTTTATAACAAAATTTATGCGCCCAACATGAAAGTAAACAAACATATAGTAATATTTTTCCTGAATATTGAACCACCTTCTTTTGTACTTTGAAATATCATTTTTCTATTCAAAACTCAATTTCAGGAAAAGGAAAATCCAATTTGATTTTTATATATAGACGAAATTTAAAACTCAAATATTCAATTTTATTTTACCTTTTTTGTCGATTTGAAATTTAAAAATAAAGGAGTTTATTTATAAAATATTTCTATTTATGATGCAGTTGCAGAAATCGTATATTTGCCAGGAAATTTCTCGATCTTTTAAGTTTCCACGATATTTTATCAATAATATAAGCGTTGGTATATTAATCTTCAAAATAAAGATACAAGGATCAATTATTAAGTAACTAACTGTTCTGGTAAAAAGTGTAGATCCTTTTTCTTATTAAAAAAACTTTTATTCAAATCAAAACTCAAAATAATTTTGCTCCAAAATCAAAAAGATAAAAAGAAACTTTAACTTTTTCTACCATAATTTATTCTTTCAACAACTGGACAAGAATTACCGCAGTATAAACAATTTCATTAGTAAGTGAATTTGAAATTTACATAAGGCTTCATGACATCTTGCAAAAAAGTCGTTTGTGAATATAACTATGAAAATTGTGGTAATACATCTTACTGGTGCCGTAAACAATTCTCCCAAAAACATCAAAATCTTATACCAAATGGTTTTTGCGGTCATTTCGACAAGATGTTTCTACAATAATCTCACCCATTTTCAATCCAACAGGATTTTAAGGATAACAGTTTGAGTTTGATCATTGATTTTTAAAGTAGTTTTTTTCGGTTTTATTTTATTTGAGTTGCGATTGGAATTTTTGTATACGCGAACATTTTATAACAGAAACTCAAGAGGACAGCAATTGACATCATTTTTTTTGTATATAAAGGGAAGAGAATTTTTATTCCAATTTAATAGATTTCATAAAAATCCCGAAGTTTCATAAACTTTTCCACCATAAAAAAACCAATTTTTTGTATATATAGTTACAAAATGGATCAAAAATTGCATTTTGCTTTTAGTTTTTTCATTATTTTTTTTTTGTTTAATTGAAAATTGTTTCTGACACTCAATTTTCGGTGTTTTTTTCTTTTTGAAAATAGTGGTGAAATAGAAATCAATATGATTTTGAAAATAATTGACTCCTAGTTAAGCTGAAAAGGCTTTTAAAATTTGTATTACAATTTCAATTGCAATATTTTCAGCTTCAGCAAAAGAAAATTTTTGTAGTTTTTATTTCGTGAAATTGTTAAAGCTTAATTAAAATACACTACCAGTTTAGAACACTAGAAATACGTTATCGTATTATAAATATTTGTTTCTTAAGGAATGAAGGATTTTGCCTTTAGTATACCTCTTTTTGGTCCATACTATAGTACTAATCCTCCAAAATGAATCCTGCAACATGCATCTTGTACCACGAATCAAATCAAAATTTGTCTTTTAACTTTCACTTTCACTCTACATGTACATTTACATCTATGTATTGTATATCTCAAGAGAACTTTAAAATCAGTAGCCTAACACACTTTTTTGTCTATGAAAACTGTCGGCTTTTTTGTTGAAATAAGAATTGACCAAGAAATCGTATAATATCATTTTGTAAGAGATAGTTTCCTTTTTTTTTTTTTTGCTTGGAAAGATTTGCATCTATCAGATAAAAAGTTTTATTGAAGATTCATTTCTCCTCGTAAGAAGTAATAAACTTTTCTTTGGCGCCAGATGAGTTTATCAAAACTTTTTTTTCTTCTTTCTGAAATTTGAAACATGTTTCTTAATAAAACAAGGAACATAAATAATGTAATATATTAATATATTATCAACCAATTTAATTTGCGAAGTAATAAATTATGATTATGTTGAAGAATCCTCAAGAAAAATAGCAAACAAGCAGCCTAGAGAAGAAGGTTGCGTCTGAAATTTAACCATTAATCATAATAAAAAATTGGAATCAAATCGAAGCAAAACATAAAAGTCGTAAGTCAATCAAAATGTCATATTTTTTATATTTTATTTGGTGTGAATATTATATTTTGGGGCCTTTATACATGGCTAATATTGTTTTAATATTATGTCATTAGAAAGATTTTGTTATAGATGATGAAAAGATTTAATAAATTTTGTGATATATTCTCGGATTTATCATAAAAATTCATTTCTCTTGAACTACGTACTAAATCCATATTAAGCTTTAATCGGAAAACCTTAACATTTTCATATCATATTTATTTATAAAATTTTCTTCTTAATTGAATTTCCCTTTCACATCGAAAATGATGTTGCGTTTTTTGAAACAATAAATCTGAAATAGAATACCATAACGGAAAAGTATTACTCAAGACCTGTCACTAGATTTAGTAAATTTATTACGGAAAATTATATGTTCATATATAACCGAAAAAGGGAAAAGAAAATCCGTGTAAAATGCCTCCAAAAATTTGTTTCCATATCATATCCGATTCAGTTTTCCATAAATAACTTTGAGGGTAAATATTTTCTTGTTATTTCTTTGACGTAAGTATGAGGAAAATTTCTCAAACTCCCTTTATCTCAAAAAAGAAAATATTACAACACTAAAAGCTTTTCGTAATTTAGACTACAAATAGAAAGGTTTTCAACACTTTGAGTTTCCCTTATAAACGAATAGAAATGTTTTTCATCAAGATGGAATATGATTTTGATAGTTTGTTGTTTTGAAAAATAATGAATTATTGGGTAAGGAGGGTAAAAAAACACGAAAGCTCAATATTAAAACAAAGCTTTCCTTATAGTTTGTACTTCGAGTAAATATAATAAACAAAATAAGAAATATTTAAAGAAACTAAATAAATAATAATAACTTAATAAAAAAGAAATACTCTGTTAGTTATTTCTTGAAAATATTATAGTGTGATCGTGTTAAGGTATTTAATAACACGCACTTTTAACAGCATCAACAAATTCAAACCTAAAAAAAATCAAACCTAAACCTTTTTTGAAGCATTTTTACACGCACCTCAAAATTAAGTTCCCTGAATTTCAAGGAAGACGTATTATATACATACTTAATTGTTCATGTAAGTCTTTTGTAATTTAGTGGGAAGGCTTATAGGGAACAGCACGAACAGCAATTTCAAGAATATCAACGGAATACAAACTCATAGATTAAAAATACTACAGGAGGTGTAAGCTTGACGATTTTGTACCTGTCACATATGTAATTTTGAATATGTTTTAATATTTGAATATGTTAGTTATGTATACCTGTTTGGAATTTACTAAATTTAATCTGAGTTAATTTATGGATACGTCAGAAAGTTATGTATGATTATGAATTTGTGAAGTTGAAACAATAAATAAACTAAAAGTGAAGAAAGGCGTAATTTATAAATACCTAACAAATTTCTATACACGACTTTTTGAAGGCCCAAAGGGTTAGAAAATACTTATGAGAACAGGTCACCACATTTGTAATCTGAAACTATTTTAAGAATAATTGTTCTAGATGGTCACAATAAGGTAATTTGAAATTTAACGGCCCTTATTTTTGTTACAAAAAATATAGGCTTATTATATGTTGTGGAACACTGTATTTGAGATGTTCAGTATGAAAAAATTACTAGATATGTCTTATTAAGATATCATTGGGTCATTAGGAGAAAAAAATTTTATAACAAAGGAGGTTAGTTCTTGATATCCACCGAGACACTGGGCATTAAGTAGTAAGTACAATTATAATTATATAAATGTAAATAACTGTTAAACTCTTTTCGGTATAAGAACAAATTTAGGATATAATTTAATAATATTTGCTCTTATTTTAAAAACTGTTAGTATCAATACGGTCAAAATTTCCTTTACCAAAACGTCAGGTTTCTTCTTCAAGGTCCTTCTTCTGCGAGCAATAAAAGACTAGGATATTCATATTTCTCAATATAAACACTGAACCACTTAATTACCTACGAAATTTAGCTGCAAAAATGTTGCGAAACTTTTACCAGGTAAAGATCAAAAGAATCATGATGAAAGATTGGTTCATTTCTGGCACTATATTAAGTTGTATAAATTTTTCATCAAATCATCTAATAAAATTAAAAGCTTATACTTAATATGTTATTTTTATAAGTCAATAATTTCAAATTTAAATACAAATTAGAGTAAATCCGATTTACTTAAAATATTCCATGTTAAAATCATTAAGTGTTGAAAATCCGTTTCTAAAGAAGCTAATATTAAAATCTACTATGTTTTTCTTTTGTAAATCCAAAAGCTTCCTAACAATAGGAAAATAGGGAAAATAGCTGCCATAATCTCGTAAATATACGTATTTTTGTTGGACTTTCAAGAATAATAAAACAATTTTCCAGAAAAAATTCGTCGACATTATTGGACTTGCTTAAATCAAGAATTTAATATTATTGTGAGAAAAACAAGATAAGGAAAATATTAACATGGATTTAAAAGAAAAAAAAAAGAAAATTCTTGAATCAAATTGAGTTGAACATGCTTAAAAATTTATTATTGCCTTTTTGGACACCAAGAATAAGATTTGTTTGATAAGTTCTATCCCAAATCTCAATCACTTTAAGACAATTCATAATACATGTACTTAATTTTAGGAAACTTCGGAATAGCTTTTAGAATTTGGGAACATTTCTCAAATCTAATCAATTTTATATTTGTTTAAATTAAAATGTTGAGATTCTGTTATTTTCACAAATTGTCAATATTGGACACAAAAAACCGATTTGAAAATTAAAAAGGGATTAAGCGAGTTCGTGCTTTTCATTTATTCAATGGAATTTATTCTTTTATTTATTTATTTGTATTAAATGGAAAAAAACGCGGTTTAGAGATGAATTTTCTAGGTCCTCTGAAGTATCAAGTAAACAAAAATCTATTTCAATTTAACTTCAATTATTTCCAATGAAATTATATTTTAATTTGAAATTTTAATAAAATGCTTTAAACATTTATTTTTCAAATTAAATAAAATGCTTGATTGTTTTCTATTGAAAAATTAAATAAAATTTAAAATTATATTGTAGGCAAAATGTGAAATAAAAAATTGTCTAGGGCTGAGAATCAGGATTCGGCGAGAAGACAGCATGCAGAACTTGGTTTGCATTGGAAATTTAAACCTTCTAAGAACTTTTGTAGCGCACTGACTTTAGGTTTAGAGCATTTATTTTGTCCGTTTTGTCTTGATGAAAACCAAATAATGGATGTGATATTTTTCCTGGTCCAGATTTGTTTAAGAAGCATATTTTTTATGAATAGCTTCATCGCACCTAACTGCGAAAATCACCGAAAGCCACTGAATTCAATGTTATTTGTTTGTATTACTTAAATGCCTACAACTCCAACAATATTAAATAAATAATGAAAGCTTAAGGACCTTAGAGTAAATACAAATAAAATCTATTTTATTGGTTTTAAACTATTTTATTCATGAAAATATTTCAAATTTTCTTTGATATAACTTTTTATTCTTATTTTTATTCACATTTATATCGGTTTTGAAAATTACAAAACATACTAAAGACTATATAATCTAAAAATCATAGACCGTTACAAATATGTACAGACCGCAGAAAGTTTTAAAACTTAAGTTCTTCCGATTTTGGCTTTCTTTTTGTCAATAATGTTAATTTTATGAACTTTCCAGTCATTTAACTCGAAATATATGAAAGGAAATAATGTCGGAATAAAAATCAGAAGCTCGAATATAAAAAAGACTTTTCTGTTCTTCAATAGCATGGTAGTAGACAGCAAAATTAATGAACAGGAAAATGTAATCACCTTCTAAACTAGTATAACGAGGAAAATTTCACCATAATTGGAATAATATGAAAATGTTTTCTTTTTCCAAATTCTAGAATTTGTGGATTTTGGGAAATATTTTTTATTATTTCAAAACTTTCCTTGTTTTTATTGTCCTCACTTCATTAAAAATTACCAAAACCCGAAATCATTTTATGATAACATTTTTCTTCTTCAGTTTTAATATTAAGCAAACTCATTTCAACATTTTTTACATATATAAATCTTCAATATGAGTTACAGTGAACCCTCTCTTGAGTGGACAATCAATGATGAGTAACATTTTGTATACGCAAATAAGATATGTCTATAGTTAAAGATGGATTGGCATTTATATGTTTGATGCTCAAATAGACGAATAGATATCCATTTAATGCATGTGTAGGTTAGGGAAGAGTTAAACTGTAGATATACCATTTCAATTTTGAGATACTTAAAATTTTTGTCAATTTACCATAATTAGCATTTGGGAACAAACTTCTTTGTAAAGAACTGAAAATTCTCATGGGAAATAAAGCGAATGAATAGTAAAATTACTTTCCCTTGGGGACAAAATAAAGTCATTGTAAATTGTATGTCTGTTAGACTATATACAAAAATTTTGAAGTATTGATTTGGAAATAATTTTTGAAGTTGAAAAACCCCCAAAAAAAATGGATATTGTCAGACGTCCTTCTTTACAATGAATGAAGAACATCCTGGATAAAGAATAGTATTCCAATGTTATTGATTACATATCATCAAAGCGCCGAATTGTCAACTCCCCCTCAAATAATTTTTCACTTATCCTTTCGCTGCAGGCATGCAGTCTAACTGATTAGATTCTAAGTGAATTTTGTATAACAAAAGCATTTTAAAGGAAAATATTACAATATTGTTAAGCAATTATACTCTATAAAGACTTGTTAAAAATTATTTCCTATCATAAAATTAAAGTTGAATCACTCTTTTCTTCGAATTCTCTAAATCCGTGTTACAGCGTGGTCAGTAATTCCAAAATATTTCATTTATTTTCATTGGTTGTTCCACAATTTCAAAATAAAAAATATACAGTAACTTAAAATCGGCCTAATCGATAACCTAGAACCTAATGGCGTAAGTTTAATCTGTAAATTTTATTCAAATCGTTGTATTAGATTTTAAAGTACATCAAAAAAACTTTATAAAGAGGGTTATTTTCTCCTAGGATTATTTCTTTCTCCTTTATCCTTGGAGCGATTTGATTGAGATTTAAGGTGGTATCGTATATTTATGTAGTTAACCTACATAATTAATTTCAACCAAATTGATACGCAAATTTTCCAATTAAATCCGAAAAACCATTAACAAAAAAAAGGCAAAACTCACTGGTCACCCTGGATTTTCTCTGCTCCCTCTGAATCGATTTTGCTCAAATGCAATACCAAACCAAGTTAAGGAATAAGCAACTCACAATGTAAATTTCGTCATAATCGGATGACCGATTTTGGAGTTATCTTGTATAGGGACGGACGGACGGATGGACATGCATAGATCGATATAACTTTAAATTCCTGACACAACCATACCTTTAAAACCTTTCTACGACGAGTATTTCGATGTGTTACAAATGGAGTGACAAAACTAATATACCCTCTGGTAGTATCTACCATAAGGCATAACTATTACTATATAGCACAACTGTCATAAAATACATTTTCATCCTTTTCAGAATCTTCGAAAAAAAATCGAACTATTTTTGGGTACACATCATGTTCATGGTTAGATTATAAATTGAAACCACTTAACTTAGGAAATATTTTCGTTATTAAGTTTTACGTCAATTTTTCACCTCATAACTCACAGCCATGAAGCTTTTTAGCTTCTATAGCACAAAATTTATCATCTTGTAAGAATAACGTTTTTCCAGAAGGACGACCATAGGAGAGACAGAAAAAAAATTAAGATTTATGCTATTTTATGGGAATAATATGCTTTCTATAAAAATTGTCGTGTTTTTATATAATTTTTGTTTCAATTTAATAGAATATAAAAGTTAAGTTTTCCAATGATTAATATCTAGGAAGTTTTATATCACCTGTGAAATAGGATTTCTTCCCTTAAAGCTGGGACTAAATGAAGAGAAATTAAAGACAGGAACGTGGAAAATTATGTAGATTAAATTGAGGGGGAAATGAAAATCATAATGAGAAAGTTCTGGTAATTAGCTAAGTGCATGTTGGAGAAGAATAAATTTCAGAGCAAACATATTGGTCAATTTTTCATTTAATAAATTTTCTTACAAAGTATAGTTTTCCATATTTCAAATGTGAATATCACGATCAGTTCTACTGGAATATCTTCTAGTGATATTAAGATATTGAAATTCTGCACATTTCTTTAAGCATTTATCATAACACGAAAAATAGCTAAAAAGGTTTTGGATTACGTAAAAGAACTTATGTGAAAATTAAATTTTTTGTTCCATAAACGAAACTTAAAGCTTTGCCATATACAAGTATATCCAAGGATAATAAGTGAAAGATCTCGTTTTACACTTTAGGTTATGTAGATTTTTAATATATAAAATGAATTTTTACCTTGGATCCATAATTTTACAATTTAAGCCCAGCTATGAAGTCATAAATTCAATAGAGTCTATTCACATTTTCGGTTGCCATTTCTCATCCTTTATTATGACTATATTTTATATAGCCTACGTCTTCTCTGGGGTTTCTCTAAACTCTAGCGAAAAATATCACTATGAAATACCAAAAGTGATAAATGAAATTGTAGCCTTGCTTTCGTATATGCATTATCAAATAAAATGTAATAAAAGTGGAAAATGGTTGGATCTGAACTATTAAACAAAAGGCAACAACGACTATCATTTCAAAGGAACAATGCACTATGGTGCTTAGCATTGTTATTATGATGTTTTCTGGTCTCAGAAAAATAGTGATTTATAGCGGTTTTTTTTGGAAAAATGTTGAAA
Organism: Xylophagus ater; assembly: GCA_963422695.1. Lineage (NCBI taxonomy): Eukaryota > Metazoa > Arthropoda > Insecta > Diptera > Xylophagidae > Xylophagus > Xylophagus ater. The sequence goes on along the minus strand of OY730486.1, from coordinate 4,820,024 downwards.
TACTTGTATGTACTTATATAGGAAAAAAAGTGTAGTGAGAGACTTTATAACGTCGTTATATAGCCAGCTGAACTACGTGCTTTGTATTTTATGCAATTGTTCAAAATCAGTCTCTAATGTTAAAAATTTCATCTCAAAGGATTGTTTAATGAAAAATTTAACTCAAAATGAAAGCTTTTTTTTCACTATGTATACTTTTGATAAGTGAGTTAAATTTTTCTTTGCTTCATAATTCCACTTTAAAGAACTGTATTACAGACTTAAGTGATTTTTTGAGGACTGTTAAATGTGGTCTCAGTTTTAATATTTATATTAGCTAAATTTTCCTTTGAGAAAATATCCTTTATATTAACTTTTCGCCTATTTTTTTTAAACATTCATATTATACCATTTACAAAATTTTTTTCTTACATTAAGTTTTAAATTTTTAATCAAAGTAGAATTTTTTGCGAGAAAAAACTAAACACTTAGTCTATGTTTTTCTGTATTTATGGAATTATATAGAAAGTGTTTTTTTTATTAAGACTTTGTGGATAAGATCGCAATTCTATGACAAAAAAATGCTTAATAATTAATTTCCTTCAGAAAAATTATTGAATTATTGAATTATTGAATTTATTTATATTTAGTACTTTTAAAAGTCTTCGATGATTTTAAAATGTCCTTCAATATAAAAAAAAATTTTCATCTATCTCCATAGATACGATAATATAAAAAGAACTAATTCTATTTTCATAAATCTGGATATATGCCACACCCTCACTGACTTGTTAGGTATTTTATATTATTCAACAATATACTATTTTCAAGAAAGTTTGATTTAATGATAGAAATAAATCACAGACTGATCCTGTTTCTCAAAAGATCTAAACGCAACAAATAATGCAATAAAGTGTAATTCGATTCTGTTCTATAAATCTTTTGAATAAAGAAGTTGGTGCGGTTCTCATCGATTTATTTTTACTGATATTGCCACCCACTTATATACATATATACTATATAAGGAAACTTTTGAAAATATCATTGAATAAAGATTTTCTATTTCGTGTTTCTAGGATAAGGTATCTTGTTATACAAATTTGCATCCTAAGAAAATATTGTTGTAGGAATTTTTCCTTTATTCCACCCATTTTACACAAGAACATTTAGAAATTGGATATCATACTTATTTCACGTTTATATAGAGTGTATTTTATATTGTAATTTAATATCGAGAAAGGTGAAATATGTTAACAAATCTTTGTTCAGAAAAGAGATATACTCAGCGAAAATCAAAGTGCAAGTAATTTTCGATTGAACCAAGTGAACCACAATAAAATACCATCGTTTCCTTAGACATAAAAAAACAATTCAAGATGTCATAAAGGTGCATCATTATCTGGAAAATCTATTTTCTTTTTGAAGTCAGTTTAAATTGAATTTCTGGGAAATTTAACATTTAACCCTTAAGGTGATATCTTAGAGGCATTATTGAATCTCAAAAGTTGTTATTGAAATCGAATACATACACTTAAAAAAAGAAATTAGTGAATATATTTTTAGAAGTTTCAACTATTTCATTTGTTGAAATGTCTATTTTACAGATTATTAAGACTAACCAAATTAGTTAATTTTATTATTTTGAATTAGTTGACTTTAATAGTTTATTTAAACTAATTTAACTCAATCTTTTACTGTCAGAAAATATCTTTCCAAGTTCAAAAGAACCGTCCATGTTCGAATGAATAAATAAGAAACTTTAATTTAAGTTTTGGTGAGCCTCATTTTTCAAAATTAATAAAATATTATTTTTTACTTAACAAATCCTTTTTCTTTTTAATGCGATTTATTTCCTTTCAATATTTTATTGAACATTATACTCAATAAAATTTTATTCATATAAGAAATCGAGATTAGTTTGAACCTTAAAAACAAGTATTAAGTTCTTATAATTTTGATTTAATGAAAATTGAGAAAACAGCCATTTTTCGAGCTCTGGCTGCTAATGCATTACTAGAAATCAATTAATCTTTTAGTTCAGTAAATCAAAGTTTTAGAAAATTCAAGAAATTATTAATTTGAATATGTAGCTAATATTTCGACCGATTTTCTTATTAATGAATCTACCAATTACAGTTATTTGATTGAACCAATACTGTTAATAAGCTGAGACTCAACTAATTTTCGGCTTCCATTTCTGGTGTATTATTTCAAATCAACTAATCCTCTTTTCTTCAGTGTACATTTTAACACGAAAGTGTTTTAATAACGAACTAATAATATGGAATATATGCTTTTATACTGAATAAATGATTTCAATTTAATAGAAAATTCAATTTTACAATGTTCCAACTCTTAAGAAAAGGAAGAACATTTATTTTTTAATTCAAATAATAAATTAGTAGAAAATGAACATTTTCACACCTTAATTTGAAATTCACAATTATCTTCTTTTTTTTCCCAATAAAAAACACGAAAACATTTTTTATTTTTGGGAGGTCCTCTCCCCTAAAAAAAAGGTTGATTTGAAAAAGAAAATCCATGATAAGAAAAAATTCTATAAAGATTTTAATTTTTAGTTAATTACAAACAAAAGGTGTTTTTCCCAGAAATCATTTTGGAAAAATTACTTTTGTAAACTTGAGTTTAGTCTAAAAAGCTTATATAAAAAAAAAATAAAAATTCCTAATTGGAAATTTTCTGGAGAGTTAATGAAGTGTTTTTTTACTTCATTTGAATTTTCGTTTTCTGTTTGTTTTTCTTTTTATGAAATTTTTTCTCGTTTTTTTTTCATTCTAAAAAGGTTTTCCAAGAAAATAATTACCTGTAAGGTGTTTTCTTTTCACGACTAATATTATTTTAATTACGTTTTTTTTTTCTAACGTCAATGTAAAGAATAAAAATGAATAAAAATTTGTCAACTGAAGAATAGGGATTCATTTTCCAAATGAAATACTTAAGAGCCGATTCTATAATAGCAAAGAAAAATGGTTCTATTATGTTAACTAATCTAATAAAAAGTTTTTTTGGTTTTCGTTTCAAGAAAAAAAAAACAGCAAATTTTCCAATTTTCCTTGTTTAGTTTGTTGATGTAGAACATTTTTGTAAAATTTATATTTTCTTATAGATTCAACAAGTTATGCAAATTGCAATCTAATTTTACTGAAGAAAAATTATTAAGATAAGACTGTCCATTGTTTGAAGAAACAATTTAAGTTTTCAATGCAGATGAGCCTCATTCGGAGTGCACGATCTCTTGGTTATCCACAAAAACTATAAACCAACAATTCTTTTTTGGAAATTTCTTTCTTCATGCTTCAACTTGGATTTTATATAATTTGAATTCAGGATGTCGATTCAAATTTAAATTTCAAGAACAAAAAAGTCAGTAATTTTCTTTGGTTATATGTTTCTGAGATTTTCTTGAAATTTTCAGGATATTTTTTCGTCTATGAAAGAAGAATTCTTATTTGCATTCTGATGAGCGAAATATTTTATTATGGCAATGAAGCAAATATATATTCCAATTGAAAATGTGGTTCTTATTGAGTTTTTATGTAAACAAAAGTTTAATCGACTTAAGTTGTTAGCACAATTCTATATTATTATAGAAATAGCAGATTGTCCAAAGTGGAATTTCTGTAACTTTATCCTAATTTATAGTGTCATTAGAATCATGACTGGTTGAGGATTATTAGGAAAGTTTTTTTTGTATAGTAATGGTAATACGTAGAAGAAGAGTATATATCGCATTTATAGTACAATATTTGAATAAAATGATCAATATTTTCAATAAAACTCATTTTCAGAATTTTTTTGATATTCACAATATGAAGATGGTATTTAAAATTAATAAATTTGTAATTAATTATAATATATTATTTATAAAATTTGAATGTAATGGATAAAAGCACTCAACGTATAATTTAAATGTGGAAATAAAATTGAAAAGTACAAAAAGAATTGCTTTGAAAATGACAAGAAAACACCATACTAAATCCATTGAAATTAATTTAAAGAAATTGTAGCCACTGTAATCTGTGTCTAACAAACATTTTATAAGACTGTGAAAGTGGGAAATTGAAAATAAAATTCAATCAAATGATACTGGTACTTTTGTGCTGTAATATTCTTCCAAAGAGCGCCTCAAACACCGAATAAGCTCTTGATTTCCTTTGATCTATATATATATATATTCCATAAATTGATTCTTAAATATTCAATGAAAGTCGGTGGTAATCATTCCAATGATTAATACAATCCTAAGTTAGTTGAATCGTAATTAATTAAGGGTCATGATTAAAAGTTTCATTAGATTGCAGCACACATATTACACCTGATGGAATTTTCTATTAAAGAAACTTTGAAAAACTGAAACAAAGTTTTTAAAAGAATGTTATTCAAATAATGGGTGGTAATGGGTGTAAATGGATTTAAATATATTAGTTTTTTACAAAGACTTCAAGACATCAAATTGAATCTGAATGATTTCTTCGTCGTTCATTTTTTATAGCATATTTGGTATTTCCCTTACAATGTCCTTTATTTGAAAGATTTTCATTGGCATTAGCCTTTCAGTAATATTCTGGATTAGATCAATACAATTGTTGTGTTTGAAACGCGAAATTGAAAGGAAACTGAAATGCGAACCAAATGTGAACTAAATCAAATAATAATATAAAATCAATAAATTTTGCACACATATTTCCATATACAATTGGAAATCATGTTTTTGATTCTCGAATTTCATCAAAAAGTATTAAATAAATAGAGTTCCCAGCTTGGGTTCTGATTTTGTTACATTTGCAGTCTGAGAAACATGCCACCTCAGTAATAGTAAATATTTGTTAAAAAAAGGCTCTGTCTGATCTAAAAGTGGATGCACGTATTTACAGTATATTTTCACAAACACTATTAAAGAACGAGAAGGGATGCTTTTCAACGCTTCTATATTTCTGAGAAATAAATAAATCATCTTTCCAATATAATCTAAGAAAATTTCGAATAATTCTAATTTTGGGTTTATCCATTTATATTTGTAAATCTATAATGTGATCCCGTTTATAATACAAATGGAAATCATCTGAGATATTTCTTCTATTTGTAAATTCAAATAATTTACATTTTAACTCTTTTTCTTGCTTTTTGTCCGCTGAAAATATTTGACATCGAAATTTCGAAATACAATTTCTTATTAGAACTTTTGAATGACAATCGAAAATCTTTATATCCTTTTTGCCCTATTTAAATAATTTGCATTTCAAATAAGCACACCCGAATAGTGTCATCTGCTTTTGACACGTTCCACATTAGTCATTCGGAATATACTCACATCTTTAGAAAGGAATTCCTTTTCATATAGAGTCGATATGATTTCATATGTAAATTGGATCCCTTTCAAACAGTTCGATAAGAAGCAATTTAATGGATTCATCGTTACAAATTCAGACGACAATATCCAAAAGGGGTTCAGAAATATAATAAATCATGTTAAGCATTGAAATTGAATAAAATTGATAACTTTATAAAATAAAATTATCATAAATTTACTAAAAGATTTCTTTAGCTATGTATAATTAAGTATTCAACCCAAAAGTGAAGATCAAGTGTTGTTAAAACTATAATGATGATACATATCACACATATTTATTAGTTTAATTGACCCTTGAATAAATTATGATAAAATGTCATGCACAGAATAATCCTTAAGATGATTATTAAACATAAGATTACCATACATAAGATGATGTTCTTACCACACCTTATATGCTTAGGAACTTCATAATCATATCTCATATTCATAGTTCGAAGTGAATATTGTTAATTATCTTTTCAAAGTTATCTAAAATGTTAATATGTTTTGTTTCTTTAAATGACAACATTTTCTTCTTTTTGTTTGATGAGATTTAATTGAATGTGACCCGTTATCATTCATCATCCATCATCATCGATTCGAAATCCAACAATTTATATTGACAATTTCTAAATGAATTTGAATTGGTAATCAAAATCAAAAATTCGAAATATTTCTAGATCTTAATTTCCTACTGAACTATTTATAATGTAAAAAAAAAAATGTTTTTAATGTCTAAGGTGAACTTTAAGTCTACCGGAATATGTTATAAAGTAAAGGAATCTTTGATGAAGTTGTTCTAGTCCACATTTCTACTATCTAGCTCCCTATCCACCATACATTTTTCTCATGGAAAACTAATAAATCTAATTTTATTCTTAAAAGATAAAATATAATAGGAACTAGTTTCTAGATAGCCACAAATATCTTGACATATTTTTGGTTAAGAGTTTCCATTTCAAAATGAATGATCAGATATAAGTGGACCGAAAGGATTGCAATTATTTTCTTTTCTTTTGTCGAGAAAATTTTGTATGTCAAAGTGATTCTTTGTCAGAAGCCACAATGGAAATAAAAAAGTGTTTTAGTTTGAAATACAATTCACCTGGAATTTAAAATGTTCAAATATTTTCCGATTCACATATGTAAGCGGAAAACAAACGACTGGCAACACTAAATTAAGCCAGAATGGAACGAAGAGGACATCTTCTATTCATTAGCTTTTAGTCTTGTCTGACCTTTTGAACGAACCGAACGATGAACGGCGAACGTCAATTTTCTTAATCTCTAACATTTTAACTGTATTAAACTCATTATTTTATTTGTATAACTTGAAGTCTAAATATATTAATTTTAAACTATAATTCGGACTTTAATTTTACACATAGAAAGAAAGAAATTTATTTGTTTTTCCTCGAAAGCAATTTTTTTAGATTTTGAGAAAATTATTGTGGTTTCATGAAATATTTGAAAATCCTTTCCGGAAAATTTATTTTTCTAATATTTTTTTAGAATATAGAGACTTAACAAATAATTAAAAAGCTGTTTTTTAACATAAGAAAATACTGAAATTGTTTTTATTCAAATTTTATAAAAAATCCATTTAAAAAGAGGAAACATGTCACATACTAACAATGCGAATAAATTTCAAAGGGTTGGGTCTATGAATTTTCGGATTTTATTGAAATAAAATCTACATATCAAAAGGTATCTGAATTTATTTTTAATAAAATATATTCAAATCATCAAGAGGGATACAATATCACTATAGAAAGGATTATAATGTTCGGTATACCAATCAGATTGGTTACCTGTGTAAAATGGATATCCCTTTCCAACAATATGAATCTACCCGAAATGGGCGGTGATTTATACCATTTTAATTGTTAATACGGACAAAATACGATATCTATATTCTATAAAGCTGGTTTTGAATTCATTTTGTCAGAATTTGGGGTGTTCAGACTATTATATAAATTATGAGTGAGATTGCTATGACGTCCTTTTGGTAAAATAATGATTTCTAGTTTAAATCTTATTTAATTGCAATGTTTTTGGGTGAATGAAAAATATATGGTTTTTTGAATACTTATAGTAGGTATTACCATAGAAATTATACTTAAATGATATTCATTGAAACCCGTTCTTAAATTCATTGAAAATATTTATTTGAAAATTATTATCAAAAAATTGCTATTAACTTTCAATATAAATCATTTCCAAGTAACATAATTTGTAGTGGGAAGTTTATTATGTAGCATAATTGCTAATTTTGAATTATTATGAATATATAAGTGGGTAATATTAATGTTCACAAAATTGTTTCAAAACTAATGGTTTGATTTTAATGATAAAATCCTTTTGTTCGAAAGTTTTATTGAAATAAATGTAGACTTTTACGATTGTTATTGAAAAAATCTAACAATATTCTTTGAAAATGCTGCTTCCTTGCATATTCAAGATAATTGTTCTAATTTTTTTTGAGAAACATTAAGAAAATTTAGATGCAGAGTAATCGATTTTGTTGACAATTTATATACACTTTTAGGGTAATTGAGTTAAGATAAAATTTCTAGTATGTTGCACGTTACACCCCAAAACCGAAATCGCTTAATGAGCAGCCACAATGCGTTATGGACATTTGTAAACTCCCAAAGACCGATGAATGATATTTCTTTTCTTTAAAGATATTGATAGTATTGTGCATTAAAGTATTAAAAAAGAGCCAATTATTACTAGTAACTACATGCATATTCGCTCAGCATGTTAGTCGCATTGATGACAAATATATTGCACATTTATTTACTTAAGTGGAAATTTAATGTAATGGACATTTATTTTTTTTTAATGCTGACAAAAAATCTTCTTTTTCTTATATATATGGTATTATAATTATCAGAAAATATATCATTCATCGGTTGTTGGTAATTTACGAATATCCACAACATGGTGCAGCGGTTTTTCCTTTCGTTTTCATATATACCTATCGTATACCTATCGACGAATAATTTGGTAATATTTTTGTACGAATTACTATTGAAAAGCGTAGAAGCAAGACATTTTTAAAGTCTTATTTCAAATGAAATTTTAGAATTTTATAAAATCAATGAATACTAGAACTACAAAAATGTAACACATTTTCAACAATTTCTTGCATATAATTTTTAGCTTCTGAGCATCATGAGAATTTGGAAGAACGATTTAAAAATCGATTTATTGAATTGTTTTCATTTTATTAGTAGATATAATAAAGAAATTGTTATCATACTTAATTAGTATACAAATTCTTTATACATTTATATGATGTTCTAAAAGGGGTAGTATTTTGATCAAATTGTCCTAGGTTTTTTAATAAGAAATGTTTCTAAATACTAAGTAAAAATGGCGCAAAATGTTCTCAATTCTTATTAAATTATAATATTATATCTAAAATAATATCCTCAAAATGACATCTTCCATAGGAACACCCTATAAAATCCGTATATGCTAAAATACCTAAATTTCAATGTGCGAACAATACACAATTCATGCATATATGCAAATATTCTTATCAAAAAGAAAAAAGCATAATATTTTCCATTTATAGCAATATCATCTTTTAGCTACAGTATTAATAAATCCTTCAATATTCCTGAAAATTGAAAAATCATTCTTTTGAATAAGAAATCCATAATACGAGTTGAGGGAATGAGACATTAAATAGGGTAATATTCAAGTTAAAGAGTTAAATCCAATTTTATCAAACATTATATAAAACGAATATGATTTATTGTGTATATTCTCTAACCTCAAATTCCAAAAAACCAATAATTATTGATAGGATAATATTATGCAGACAGATATTTTGGTGTAGTCTACCAAAAATTTTCCATCATTTTCATGATGAGAAATTTTAATCAAATCTCTGGAAAATATGTATATGAGATGACAAGTCCCACCCGGAAAAACGGAAAGACCCAATGCAGTGGTATTGTTGTCTATAAGCTTTTTTTTATCCAAAAATAGGCAGTATATAACTTTTTACGCTCGAGACTTTAAAATCATATATTTCTTGACTACTCATGTTTCTCATATATGAACCAAATTTGGTTTTTGGTATTTTTTGTCATTAGCGAAATGAATCTATCAAATCATGAAACATAAATTAATATCATGATAGATTAGAATCGGATGATAGAGAGCCAATATTAGATATTGATGTTCTAATGATGTTATATAAAATGAAGTTAATAAAAAATCGAGTTAAATGGGAATGAAATGGAAATTTTGTATTAAATTCGTGAAAAGAACTTCAGTTTGTAGTGTAATCACCAATTGTATCCTATTTCGACGATAAAGATGCCTTAAAGCAGGAAGGTCTCATAAAACTACTGCAGTCGGGGCTTTCGACTGTACTTGATCCTCTCTCGTTAATGTCGATATTTTTTTTATGATATTGTTATTTCGGATGGATAGACTACAATTATAGAATTAAATTTGATAGGCTGATTCAATATACTCATTGCGTGTTTAAAAATTCACAGATAATTAAAAATGATCAAAAAGAAGAAGGAAAAAACATACTAAACACTTAAGACCATCCTTTCTTGATTGACGCAAACTTATAAAAGTTATATCATAAAATTTGACCCAAATAACTTATATAAATGAATCCTTTTTCCGTATTTCTTTATATTTAATTATATTCTTCCAATTTTCCTGTACGCATTAACAATTTTTAGGTTAGAACATTCAATTCATAGCAATCATCATAAATACAAAAATTAGTTGATCCCAAGGTAATACTGAATATCGTGCGAAGACAGCATTTAATGAATTCTATTAATCACATACTTTGGAAAAAAGAAAAAAGGAAGAAAACCACCAAAAATGTAGGTCTTTCTATCGATTATTAATCAATTGTTATGTTCTAATGATTCGGCATGTTTCTAACAAGAAAGACAACATTCTTTCAAGTATATCAGAATTGTGGGTGTTTTCATTAGTGCATGGTTGTTTGCCTGATTGACATTAAACTTTCGTTCAAATTACAAACAGCTAATTTGTATTAACTCGAATTTTTATTTGCTTTTTTGAGCAGATTCTCGCCTTTGAACAATAGTTCTTTAGGTAAAAGCTAAAATTTGTTTTAACGCTTTGTGCTGTAAATGGGAATGACGTTCCACTATTCCTTAAAATAAGATTTTTTTCTTTGAAATCTTTTTACATTATAAATTTTTCGTCTAACAGCACTTTAATTCTATCGATGCTATTCGCCTCGGGTTTTAGATCAATCATACTCAAAAATTAATTGAAATTTAAATAGAATTTTTTAATAATTTAATAAAAGAAAAGATGTAAAAATACCTTAAATTATTAACAGATATGTCTCCAGTTCTTTACCCATTAGCGCCCACTGTTCTCATTTGAGGACAGGTCATGTTTTGACCTGTAGATCAGTCCTATCGCGTGTTGTGCACTATTCTGTATTGTTTCAGTTGCCATCTATCTGCCCAAGTATTTATATGCGGGAACATGGGAAATTCGGGCAAAAAACTCCATTCCTTACTTTAAGGTGGTCTAGTTGAAAAAATATGTCGAGATAACAAACTTAAATCAAATAAAAATAATTTGGGCGCTAATGGGCTAAATCTTCCGTTTTTTGCCAAATAAACACAAAACTAATTCTTCTTCTTTCGTCAGATATGGAAGCGTAGGCATCGAAGCGTATGCATATTTGCGATCATTTTCTTTGCATAGTTACTTTTTTGAAAATATACGTATGTGTTTTTATGCAATGCCCAAATATGCCCATATTTGCACTAATGAAAAGAGCTTGTATAAAAATATGCCTATGGAAAATATTTTTATGAGGAAAACCATGCACATATACAAATCAAGAAAAAGAAATTAATTAGAAAAGTTTCATGTTCTTTTTGGGAAAATAAGTTTTTCAACAATCTCCAGAAATTAGTTTAGGATGTCTATTTGGAAAGTTTTTCAAGCAGACGTATTTAATGTGAATAAAAAGACATGGTTTGATTAACACAATTTTCTTATTTTATATATTGATCGAATAAATTGATAAAAGAGGAAATAAATAATATAAGAAATGGACTAAAGTTGGATAATTTCTTGAAGGAAAAAAGTGTTTTAGATATGGTTTTTTTCATATGAAATAAAATTTCTTACATTGGAAAGCATGGTTGTTCTACAGTCGAAATTAATTACTATTTATTCTATTATACAGTCGAATCTCTGTTATCTGGAAATCTCTACTAAGTAGAAAAATCTACGATTTTGCATCGAAGATATTATAATAACATAAAGTAATTAAAAATCGGCCCATAGCCGATTTTTTGATGCCCTATGGTAGAAATGGGAGAGAAAAATTGTGAAAACTAACAATATATCAAGGTTTTTTCTTCATAACTTTTTTTGCCCTTTTCAAAATTTTCTCTAATTTGTAAGTAACCCAGACCCTGGTAGCATAAGTCCAATTTGCAAATTTTATTCAAATCGGTGTATTAGTTCTGAATGTACATCAAAAAAACTTTCTGAACAGGCTTATTTCCTCCTACAACTATTTATTTCTCCACTATCCTTAGACTGATATCACTGAAATTTACAATGGTATCGTCTATTAATGTAGTCAACTAATATAATTAATTTAAACAAAATTGCTTTACCAATTTTCCAATTAAATACGAAAAACTGTATAAAAAAACGACAAAACTTTATGGTCACTCTTGTTTTTGCTTAATAACTTCGCTGCCCCTCAGTCGATTTTGCTGAAATGCAATACAAAATCGACTATAGCAATAACCAAGTAGCATTCTAAATTTCATGAAAATTAGATAACGCGTTTTTGAGTTATCTTGTCCACGGACGGACGGTAGTACCTAACATGGAGCATTAATATAGGGAATTTTTTTTAAGAATTTTGGCTCATTTTCAAAACCCAATTACCCCAATTAGTTCTGCCTGAATTTCACAATTTTTTTCTTAAATATTCTACAAAATGTCACCTTTTAAGCGCGCTACAACATAACTTGATAGGCTTATAACTACTAAAGTTATACGACTCTAAAGCCATCTATTGGAAAAAAACGCCGCGAACTTTCTACTTAACTCAAAATTTCAAGGTTTTTTTCTCTATAACTTCGTTTCTACACTCTCAAATTGGCTCAAATTCACAGGTGCGCTGGACTCTAATAGCATAAACACGTTTCGTAAATTTGATTGAAATCGGTGTATAACTTTTAAAAATACATCGGGAAAACTTTATGAACAGGCTTATTTTAGGCTACAACTATTTCTTTCTCCACTATCCTTGGATCGATATGACTATTTATGTAGTCAACCTATGTAATTAATTTAAACAAAATCGATTAACAAATTTTCCAATTACATCCGAAAAACCATAACCAAAAAAACGACAAAACTTTCTGGTCACCCTGGTTTTTCCTTTATAACTTTCCTCTGCGTGGATCGATTTTGCTCAAATGCAATACCAAACGCTGTTAGAGAATAACCAACTTACATTCTAAATTTCAACAAAATCGAATAACGCGTTTTTGAGTTATCTTGTCCACAGACGGACGGACGGACGGACGGACGGACATGCATAAATCGATATAACTTTTGATTCCCTGCACAACCATACCCTTGAAATTTTTCTGCGATGATTATTTCTATGCGTTACACACTTAGTGACAAAACTAATATACCCTCTGGTAGTACCTACCATAGGGCATAAATATTCCCTTACCATTTTAAAATCTGGTGTATCGATGTATCGACAAAACCAAAGGCACCTTATATTTATTTATATTTTCGAGATAAATTCTATTAAGCTCTATTATGCAGAATATTTCACTCTAATATTCGGAAAACTTATTCAGAATAATACAAATCAAAAAATCGTGGGTCTTGTTGTGCAATTGTATGTTCTTATATCAAAAAGGGAACGCATCTTCGTAATTGTGGTTACTATATTTAAGCTTACCGAAATCAAATAGTTTTTGTATTCAATTTCATTAGTAGAAATATTTTACACTTTTACGCTGAACCTAACAATGGGGTAATGGATTGCTAAAGTGTAACGGTGTAAAGCTATGACAATTGTACATTTTGTGCTTGCATAGTAAAAATATTTCACACTTTCACAACTTTCCAACGACAGAACATTAGATACAGCGGAAATTGAGTTCTCCAAATATGCTTTTCTATTATCCGGAAAATTTTGTTCACCGATCATTCCGATTAAAATAAATTTAACTGTATCTTCACATTCATAGCTAATACAAAATTAAATTCAAGCCAACTATTTGATATGGAATATGATAATCAAACATTTTATAGCCTATAAAGCTATCTATAACTCCTTAGATTTAATTAAAATTTTATCGTTTTAATGCTGTTTGGTGTAAATTCTTCTAATTTCGAAGAGATTATGTAACACTTTCCATTTTATTTTCTTCTATTAATATCTGCCACAATCTCATATTTCACAAACGAGGTTCATTAAAAATGTAATTCCATTAAAATTTGTAAAAAAAAAATCATCTAAATACAAGCCACTAACCAGCATTTCTTCCATTTAGTTTTATGTAATTGCATTTAATTCCAATTGCAGTCACGTACAAATATTAATTTAACGAACAATTTCTAGAATACTTCATCTATTATCTTTTGTAGTAAAATTCAAACAAGAAAATTAAAGCTTATTCTGAGGAATTTTCAACTTTGATTAATAATTTTCTGAAACGATTTTAAAAGGCAATTGAAAAAAAGTATGAAATTGTCTCAAATATTTCTATATAAGCAAAACCAACGGGGCTACGAAGGCACTATCGAACATTTCGTTTGCGTTACACACTTATTGAAGATAACTAAACTATAGAAATGATATTTGTTTTTTTAACAAAACCATACAAATGCTAATTATTTGGAAAGAAGCAGAATTTTGTATTTATCATCTGACATTCTAAAGGATATATTTCTTTTAGTGTTTGTCTCGCTATATTAATAAATAGAGTCATTTCATATTGATTCATTTTGTTGTCTGTCTATAATTTCCAAAAGCAAATTCAATATATTTTTTTGCAGAAACAGCCATTTTCTTTCTTCATTGATGGTATTTTTGCTCTTTCATAATACTTATCCAAATACCAACTAATGCTGTACTAGCTTCCTGCATATACTATTTAAATCCCTTACAAAATGGTTTTATCCTGTTCTTTTTTTCTTATTTGTCGAACAATGCAATGGGAATAATCACGAGTCGTTTGTTGTCATTCGATTGTATTTCAAGTTCATTACAAATTTCTTGTTGTGTATTACAAAATAAATAGAAGTAAAACTGGGAAAATGGAAAAGGGATTTCTTTTTATCTGTCCGTGCTAGATTTCATCCTCTTCTTGTGTAAGAATGGTAATGGTATCGTACGAGAACAAAAAAAGTGTCGCGGAATATTTTAACGAGCTCACGTGCCATTAGATCCTGTATGATATTATTAACATTTGAAGGGTGTAATCTAAATATCGTATAAATAAGAGTTACTTTTACACTATATAGAGAAATAATATTAGATGTTGGGTGTTTGATGGACATTTTAATATGATACTAATCTTTGAACAAAAACAATTACTGAAATAACTCTGAGACGCTTAGAAACATATTATTGCTAAATAATTGCTAAATCACAGCTTTTTAAGAACTACTGAGCTGAAGCTGCGTTTTAAATGCTAAAAAATATGAACAAATGTTGCTTCATTCATATTTTGTTTCATTAAATTATATATTTTCTAAAAAAAATTTCTTCACTTATTTAAAGATATTTCCAAACAGAAGAAGCTGACTCATACATTTTCATAAACTTTGTTCTTCACTATCTCTATTTCCTTTGATTCGATGGGCTATAAAGACATTGTGCTTTTTTCATATGAACCCGAAACATTATTAAGCAAAATATTGAATGATTTTTACCATTTTCTTGTAAGAGCTATTACCCCGTTACTGTAGAATTTCTGGGTTTTCTGAGAGAAAACACGAAACAAGTCATTTTCACAGGCTTCTTTTGAACTCCAATTAACACCATTTAAGGAATCCTGCAGTGTGCGATAAAAAGAATATAGTCTATAGTGTAAAATCAGAAGTGGAATCATGTATTTCGATTAAGATTAAATCATATCGTAAAAGCATTGATGCAAATCAAGTTACACGATTCCATTCCAGAATTACACGGCGGATGCATCAGAAGCTTGCACAATTTCTTTGATTAGTGACGAAAATTGTATGTGGTCTAGCGTTATCATGAGGGATAGATCAATTTTGCTATTCACCAATTCTGGACCATTCTGTTTGATTGATGTTTGATCAATTATATTCAAATTCATTAAATTAAGATTCTGAACAATCTCTCGTGCCGTAAAATGCTGATTGGATTCGTAATAACTTTCTGGCACATCCAGAAAGAATATATTGAAGATATTTCATCTACTTATACTTTCTTTCCCCTGTAAATTAATCTTATTACACATTTTCTTTTTTCACCCGAATTTGTATTTTCCATGAACCATATTTTGAGCAATATAAATTGTTCTATATTAGCGCAGTTATAGTGACTTTTATAGGCTTTCATTTTTTAAACGTCAGGCGTTTATCAAAATTAGTTCAGACTGAATTTTTGTTTTTATTCATATCGTTTGTCTTCATTTATTAAGAAGGCACCTTAAAATATGTTCGTACTTCTTTTCTTTTTCAAAACTAAACTAAATAAAACCAAAATCTCAACATAAATATCGTGCATTTATTTCAAGATTACTGAATATTAAGTTTACGTAATATAAAATTGTAAATGTATTTTGTCTTTATCACTAGATTATTTAAAATATTTGAAGATTCACTGGAAAGATTTATAGGCGACAAATTAACCATGTAAGCTTCTTCCATCATTATTTTTAAATGTTCATACAAGTAATAAAATAAATCATAAACTTCTCAATATAAGATGTCTTTCTGTTCCCAATTTTCCCCGTCTATATAGTTTATATGTCATCTTCACCACAATATTATGTCGGATATATTTTTAACATCATATAATTTCTGACAATAAATTCCACACATCATGCTCAATTTGTAATAATTAACACGTTGCCTTATAATCATCCATAACGCTAGGATATTATGTGTTGTTATCCTTTCTTAAGAACCAAATCATATAAACATTTGAAATAAGGATTTTCTAAATGATTTTGTTTGGCGCCTGGGAATCGTTAGGAACCTTCACATATGTACTTTTCATAAGCTTCCATTGTACATTCGTCTACTAATCTTATATTATGATGAAAGGAAACTAGACAATTCAAGAAATAACCGTTTATTTTCTTTTAGTTCTAAACTTATTCAGTAGGCAATTATGAAAAATAATTTGAAGAAAAGGAAAACCCTTTTAGAAAACTCCATTTGAAATATTGTACCAAAATTATTTTGCTGCATTATTATCTCAACTTAATATTTCAAAGTATATCTTGTAGTTTATTGGAAAACTTCCAGAATATGGTTGCAATTTTAATATCATTTAAAAAGGCGACAAACTTCGAATTAATTCAGTTTTTTTGGCATCCAAAAAAAGTATTTATCTGGATCTAAAAAATATAATAAAATATTTAATTTCATATTATTTTTAAATGAAAATTTTTCGTTATATAAAAACAATTCCACATAAATTAAAGATGTTATTATATTCATAAGAGACTGTATAAAATTGTTTTGTGTATTGTCAGCATATAAATGGGTGCCAAGAAACTGGTACTAGTTATTTTAAGATACTATAAAAACTATTTTTCATTGTTAAAAGAAAAAACTATCGATAGTTAGGAAAATATAAAAAATCCTATAAGTATACTTATATAAACTTTCCACCTGCACGTCTAGTATAATCTTCCTTTCTATGTCATTTCTTTTCATAAAGCTACCTTCCTTTATTTCGTTCATATCTGTCTTCGAATAAAAAAATTTAAAAGCATCTTTACATACCATCTTTATGAACCCACTCGAATCAAAACATCGAGGGTTGCTGTTGTATTACTTTAACATCTATTCAAGAGTATATATTCAAATTGATGTATTACAACAAATCATCCTTCATCATCCAGTTAGTCCTTCTTTTACCCATCAAATTTTTGAAAGATTAGGAATATTTTCCGAGTTTTAAATTCAGCAGGAAGGACATCCTTTTTGATTCTGAAAAATTGAGAATTAAAGAGTGGTGTTATTGTGAGTAAGCTGGGAAACATTTTTTTGTTTTTGATCGATAAAATTATTTTCTAGAATATTCAATGAAAATGTTTATGATTTGAACAAGATTAGGCTGAAGGTTGGGAAGAATTTCTACTAATCGGATTATGTATGATTTCATCTCAAGAATTGTTCGAATGGACATAATTTGGAAAATTTCATGAAGTTAGTGAAGTACATTCGACTAAATCTAGTAAACAAGTTAATCTTTTCATTAAATTCTTATACAAAACTAATGTACAACCAAAATTGAATTGGTTTTTCGAGATATTCTATCTTGAACAGTTACTATTGTTTTTTCAGAATACTTCAAAAACTTATATAATATAATATAAGATAAAGTATTTTATAAGATAATAATAATACCAATTAAAATATTATTCGAAACGATAACATTTCAATGCTAAGAAATAACCTTTTCCTGTAATTTATAATGAAAAATCTATTTCAATTAATTTTAAGCACATTTAAACGTTTTTCTGTTTAATAGATTTCCTTAACAAATACAATAGTCACAAATGAATTTAAAGGATTAGCACAATAAATATTTTAATTGGGTTTTAAAGTTTCAGTTCATTTGATCTAAAAGCATGAAGGATTCTTTTTTTAATTTATAAATTTGAAAAGTTTTATTTAACATTTAAATAAAATCAATTAACAAAGTTACAATTGAAATTCGTAATTTATATCTTGAGTTGCTAGTTCGAATTACAAATGTATCACACTTTTAAGTAATGTTAACAAGTCCAAACTGTGAACAATTGAAATAACATTTATGTGGAAAATGGTGCATTTGATTTGTACTGAAAATTTTCCGGATGCATTTTCGATTTTGTTTCATACAAACTTTCACGTGGTTATTTTTATTTGGTGGAGTTTTAAAATTTTCCTGAAAAAAAGAAGAAAAACTTACAAGTTCTTCGATCAATTCTTACCATTGAAAATATTTCGCTTTGGTTTTCTGAATCGAATCCGATGGCAAATAAAAAGTATATGTTTGAATATAAAAATATTATAAGAACAAATTGAATTGAACAGTTTTCTATTTATTTACTGTTTAGAACTTTCTTTTTGAAAAGGAAAGAATGGGAAAATTGTCATTGATTCAAAATAGAACTTCCCGTTAACAAATTGTTTCCATTTATTTTGAAATAAACAATTTCATACTAAACGATTTAATTTATGTTTTTTTTTTACAAAACTTTCCAAGAAAGATATATGAAAATGTAATAAAATTTTCTAAATTTTCTTAAAAGTTAAAATTCTTTTTGAATTTTCTGTTTACTTTTCATAATGATGTAGACTTTATTGAACCGCTCTAATTTCTAAGTATTCTTTTTCAAACACCTAATTTTATGAATAAATTTAATTTTCGTTGTTGACATTTCTTCTGAAATTTTGACCTAAACTAACAAAAACCAAAAGGAAATTCCTTTTTAAATTTCCACTTCCTTAATTTCGATGACTTCTAAAAATTGTTGTTTACTTTAAGAAAAAGCTTTACTAAACAGAGCTTTTTAACTTAAAAGGAAAAAAGGCAAAATACTAGCCGTATTCCCTTAACGATGTTAATTTTAGTGTTCTGTTGTATCTGTTTTAAGATTTGATAGGGAATCATACAATTTTGCAACGATACACCGCGTTTTACAATCGTAAGCGAATTTTCATAGTATGAAAACCATCCTACAAGGGTTATTTTCAAAATAAAAAATGTTCGTACCATATACCTTCTTTTTTTTACAATGAAGGAGAATTAATATTTGACTATGTGTAACCTCGAACGGATTATTTTAATAATTTTCATTTAATAATTTAAATTAACAATTTAAACATAATTAAAATTGAAATTCAATATTAATATTATTTGTAGTAAAAATAAGAACATGAATTTCATTTTAATTGTTTTCATCGATATGTTTCAAAAATATTACAAAATGAATTCAATTACTTTTATTTACATTTTAAATATTTTTATATTTATACAAAAGATTTTAAATTTAGTTTATATAATATGATTTATTAATTGTTTGCAATTGTAATACGGTTTATGTAGAGATAATAACAAATTTTATAAAAACATAGAAAGTATTTGAATTTAAGCAAATATGATAAATAAATAAAATATCTAAATTAATTTATAAAATCATTTACTTATAAAATAAACTATTAAAAAGTTACGTATAATTATATATGTATATTTGTTTAGGCTCAGGTTCCAATCTACCCTTCAAATAGAAAATTTTACGAAATGCATACTTACGTGTTTCAATAAATTTTCATCAATAAATAACATATTGACTATTTTCAGCACTCATGAAAGAAATAAAACAAACCTGCAAGCAAAGAAAATTATATTCTTTGATTCTTTATCTTGTATCAATTGAAATCTTTAAATCTCTATTACTGATAGAAGTGTTAATTGTTAGATGGCGTGTTTTTTTTAGGAAAAATAAGCACGGTTACCATACATTTTATGGGTTCCTTCAAATAATTTCAGTGATAAAAACATCCGGAATTCAAAGTCATAAGAACATAGATTTAAAAAATCATTTTTTTGAGAAAGTGAAATAGTGGCCGATAGAATTCCCAGAAATACACATCAAGTTTTAAAAAACTGTTCTACAACCATGAAAGTACAAAATTTCAAAATCAATCCAAAATGTAATCGTATCGTATTTTTGGGCAAATGTAAATTCGTTCCAGAAACATTTTTTTTGTATCCAGATTTTTCATCTAAAAAGTATGATACAATTGGTTTGAATTTATTATAATTTGTATTCCTTTCATTCCTTTAAAAGCAGGGACCAAAATCGTTGAAAATTTTGTCATGGTTCATGGATTTTTAAACATACACGTAGTGTTTCCAAGTGTATGAGGGAGTATGGTTTATTTTTAAAATGGAAACATTACTGAAGTATGTTGCCTATAATTTCTTTACTATTATTCAAAACGAATTTTAACACAATTTTACTATTACTTGGGTTGAAGTACAATTACTAATTGGTACAATGTTTTGAATTTGAACAATCTGTTGCTTAAATACATAAATATTCATTTATCCCAAAATTTAAAAATATTTTCTTAGGTTTGAATCCTTTTATTATCCATCAAACTAATCCGGAAAACCGAACTGATTTTGGTTTTGTACATGATTTCTCTAATTCTTAATTGCTGTTTCTAGTGGTAGTTCGATTTCTTGAAATAATCCATGATTTGCTTGTTGCGATGAATTTTTATGAGACGTTTTCCGTCCCTCTTTTTAAAACATAGGACGTAGGAGTTATTTCGTAATTTTCCCATTCTTATCTTTAATAACAATTTAACTACGACATTGTTTTATAATAAATTCCATTTCGTTAGAACTTTTCTTTGTAATTACATCACACCTCGAATCAAATGAGTTTTCGTTTAGAATTCGTACAAACTAAATGACACTTTTGTGTATTCTCGTGAAGTTGGATGTCCTACTTGATTAGAATTTCTACAAAGTGAAAATGATATAAAATTAAATTTTAGACTAGGTCCCGAATAATTTAATGAAAATAATTAGAAGTAATTTTTTTTATGAAAACAAAAAAGCAATTCAAGCATTGTAATCTTGTTAATGAGGTGTAACTGTTATGAAAATGTAGAAGAGTTCTTGATTTGAATAAGAAAAATTCCTTTAAAAAAATGAAATTTCAATTTTCTTAAAGTTAAAGTTGTATTGAAAATAAAGGTTTTGCTTCTAATCGAACTTCTTCTTGAATAATAATAATAATAATAATAATAATGATTTTGAATTTTGAAATTTGGTTTTATAAACAATAAATAAATTTTAACTATTTTATAGCTTATAACTTACTAAAGCAAATTACTTTTAGATATAATTAATTTTGATATTTTAATAACTCCCTGAGGCTAAACCAAGAAAAGTTTTATAGATTCTATAACCACTTTGTGTATAATAGCATTTATCAACTAAAAAGACTAACTAAACTGAACTAAGTTACAAATTACCACCGAATTTAGTTTAATAATATTATTATATAGTAGCACACACCTTGTGCTCCTATTTTGAAGGTAAATAGATTCTAAATACTATAAGATAATATATGAGGTTGTAGTTTAACTAAATTCTCAACATTTTCAGAGTGTCATTGTGTGGGTAATATATTTGTGTTTTATATTATAATGTTAGGATAGTATCGATATGTACAACAATCTCTCTGGGGGATATATTATCTCGTGGGTACAATCCTATTTAATACCCTAAAGTAGATTAAGGTCTCATAAAAAGTATCTACATTATAATTCCCACCTGAACTAAAATTAAAACTTAGGCATGTATCTAATGGAAATAATTCTAGGACACATTAAGTATTACGTAGGATATGGTCAAGTACAATGTATACTTTGTGTTTTAATACAAAACATATTAAAGTATGGTAAATTTAAATATTTTAGACACTAATTTAGAAAATATTTATATTTGTTTTTGTCATAAAGAGAACACTTTTCTTTTGTGCGAAAAAAGAAAATTCATTTGATTTGATTAGAATTGTTGTGTGTGATCTAGTTGTCAATCTCATTTTAATCCATTTTTAACCATAGTCTGTAAAAAAATGGGTGAAGATTTTCCTGCCTTCATTATGGGTCAATAAGCAAAAGGTGTTTTACAAAATTGTCCTTTATCTTCCTGTTCCCATCCAAGCAGCACACATGACATACTCTTAACTAATCTTATGAGACTATCTACCATATTAGATATAAAATAAAGCATCGTAAAAAATGCGTTGATTGGGCTAACTATGAACTGACGAAGGATTGGACGGGATCCGTAGACCTCTTAACCAATACCCCCTTTGGAAATTAAAGCAACAAAAAAATTTCCGAAAAAATAGGGAAAGAAAATTAATATTTTTGATTAAAAGCGAAAAATAACTTTTAATTATAATTTCAGCAAACGAGAGAGCATAAATATTCTTACAGAATTGGTGCTAAGAAGGGAGGAATGGGAGAAAAAACAACAGCAACAAACTCTCATATAATTCTAAAAATAAACGCATGGTCGGTTACTCATCAATTTTCACATCTTTTTAGAAAATCACTTAACTGTTTACTTATACAGCAGCTTGGGTATGGAATTATGAGCAGTTTTCCAACTACATATGTATTAATTTGATAGTTTTGCCTTTAATTACTACAAAATAAAGTTTGGATATGAATTTTTCCTTATCACTATCGCAACCATTAAACCATTTCTGGAAAAAATGATTCTCTATACAAAAATAAAAACATGTCCTTTGAACTTTGAAGTGTTTCATATTTGATTATCTCAGCAGAACCGTTTTGATGTGCAATATTTTCTATTTTTTTTTTTGTATATTTAATTTAATAATGTTCCAATATACTCAAAATGTTTCATACTCACGACAATAATATGAACACAATAAAATCCTCATTCAAAAAATGAAGTTCTGAAAATTTTATATGAAGATCCTTTGTAAAATTTCAATTCAAAATGGTTACCATGGAATATTTCATTTTTTGGGCTTCAGTGAATATGCTTTTTCGTTTATATTAAAATACTTGACATGTTAAAATGAGATTTGCAGAACAGCCACAGCAGACTTTGTTAGTCGTTTCATTCAAGATCCTGGAAAATTTAATAATAATAAAATTATAAAAAATGAAATTTTATTCAAATGTTCAGTTATTAACGTCGAAGTTTCTGAATAATTCTAATTTTAGAAAATTAAAACTTAACTTTTACAACCAATTATTTCATGTCCAAAAAAAGGGAGTCCCTATCTAAATCTCATTGTATTTCTATTCTCATTAAAAATTGTTTAATTAAATTTAAATTAATTGGAATTGAATATTTTTCTTTCTTTTTTTTAATTCAGCATCAAGTATGTTTCCTTTACATAAGTTAATATCTAATAGCATATAAAGTCTCATTGATTTAATGAAATTTCCTGTTTTCAATTTATAGCAAAATAACACAGAAATAGAGTTTTTGACTTGATCGGTCATCAAATAGATTTCTGTTTGTGGTAGAGATATTTAATTCAGTAAACTTTCATCTACCTAGACCAGGCAATATAAAGGAAAGAAGAAATTCCTACATCCGAAGAAAGTTCATTCTTCAATCAAGATGGTGTTGTATCTTTATTTTTGTATTTTATCACAACGATATTGCATACAAGTATATAACGATTGTAGAAATAAAAACAAAAGATACTGTAACTTTGTATCCATATTTTATAATCAATCCAGAAGAAATGCACTTTCAAAATGTACTCAGTTAATTTCATTAGATCACAGAAAATTTCCTGAATGAATTATATATGTCACGGGAAAAGTTTCGGGGAGCGTGAGAAAAAAAAACCGTAGAAAAATAGGTTAATTGTTTTTAAAATTTGTGTCCTTTAACATTTATATACTTTTGAATATGCTCAAACTTCTTTTTGAAATAACTTTTCCATTCAAAATGAGATAAAGTCAGAATGTGTAACTTATAAGCCACAACAAATTTATTTTTATTAGTTTTAACATATTTACGCCAACCGAAGTAGTCGATTAGCCAATTTTGGTCTACTATGAAGACTTTGTAGGCCAGATTTTGTAGGCCAGATTTGACAATCTTCTCTTGTGTTTTTTGAGCATTTCCTTGCAACATTTCATACGATTTTTTGTACATATCGGTCACACTGTTGGGAAGCTAGCCAGCATACATTTTCCTTACAATTCAATTTTAATGCTAAATTGTATGTATTTGTTTCATATCAAATGATGGCTTTATTTGACGGTAGCAGTTGCCGGACGACTTCTCAAAAATCATCACTGAAACCCCACGTTTATTTGGGATTTCTTGGATCCAGTTACGGTGCTTCAATATTGAAAGTGATAACCAGTCATTCCATATATTGCATTAGAAACTCAACTCACTTTTCATCGTTTCTTCAAATTTTACGAAAATGATGTTGATACTGGTTACACTAGAAATGTCCGATTCCCGAAACTTTTGCAGAAATCTGGGTAATATCTTTTTAGTTATATCTGCATTAATTGTTTCATTTAATCTATATTAATTTCATAAAATGAATAGTTTATGAACTCAAAAAAAATATATATCCTTTTGATACGATTTTTGCTGAAAAGACGAGATTTTTCCAGTTAAGCTTCTTTTCAATATATTTATATCTATTTCCTTTCTTCCTTCCACATTTTATGTACAAATATGTTGACGTTTTCTTTGATTGAGGTAAAAGTTTATCATAAGATCCGATTATCACATAGAAATAAAATTCGATTAAACTAATCCCATAAGGTGAGAAGATTAAATGAAGACAATGTGATGACATATTAAAAAGGAATTCATTTTCTTTGGAAGTAGATACAAGTGACTTTCAGATAGAAGCATATATATTTGTATAAGGATTTCTTATATCCTCATGAAAATTGTATACAAGCAATTTTGAATGATTTTTTTTTCAAAATTTTTCTTCCATAATAAAATGCTTTCATAAAACTTATATTAATTTATAACCGAAGAACATACTATGCAAATTATATCATTTTTAAATTACCAAATTATACTATAGTAAATTTCTTAATGCAATTATTTATGTAAAAGAGAATCCTATATGGAATTAATAATTTAAAATATACGCAAAACATATCAACATTATTCTCATTTTAAATGCAAATTAAAAATACTGTAAATAATATTGATTGCCATTGAAAATTCACTAATTTAATAAAATAATTTAAAAGAGCTATGGAAAATTCGAAAATTTACGTAAACGGACCCTAATTTAAAATTAATTTAATTTTTCAATTCAGCCGTTTTTTGGAATAAATAAATTGAAATTCAATAATATTATATAATATTATTTATTTAAGGCAATACGCCCAACGAGATGTTTTTGAGAGGACTTTTGTGATTGGAGAAAAATCTATATTTTAAAGTTATAATCATGAAATTTTTTATACATTTATTAATCTTTTAACTGAAATATTCACAAAAAGAACAAAAATTGTTTAGTCCACGCTTTTGTACGTTCCGTGGAGTGATGTCCTGATACACTCTTAACTAGGATACACAGGATTCAGGTCATCAAACTAGAAAAACAAAAATATTCCTAAATTTATAGGAATGTGGTGAGAACTACCGTACCATGGAAGTACTCCTTGACGTATGTCGCAAAGTAGAGAAAAGTATTAATACTTTCCTATCGAAATAATTTAGGATTTTTGAAAAATATTCGTTATTTACTTGATATATATGAATTGTACATATATTTTATCGAATTCTGACTAATTATTACATGTATGTTTTGTCTCCCTCGCACTAATGGAGATTTGATCAGAAATTTCAGCTGGCTTATCTGCTTTAGATAGTATTTTTCTTTTTAATGAGATAAGAATTAGATTAGTGCTTCCCAAAGTAAGAATTTTAAATAGAATAAAGAAAAATTACCAAAAAGCTTATTAATAAAATTGAAACGTATTTTCAATATTGTAATATTATTAATTATTCAAAATATTTCATCTTTTCGGAAGTTGTAAAACATTGTATATATTTCTTATCAGTTCTTAAGGTGTAGGTGTAGACCAAATTTTAACTCAATCGGCCTAATACTTGTCAATTCGGAAAACATAATAAGTTTTGGTTGGTTTTCGCAATTTACCTATAAAAATTAGTAAGAAATTTCTCAAAACTATAAATTTTTGGGCAATTTAAAAAATCGATTTTTTGAAAGTTCTAAACGGCAATATTGCCTTAAGAACTTTTCATACAAAAACAAAATTTTATTTGAAAACTTGTTATTTTCCACAAAAAACATTGAACTAATTTTTTGTTAAGTTTATTCCAATAATTAAAAAGAAAAATCTATAATTACCATAGAAATATTTTGAATTAAGTGAAAATTTATATTTACAAGTTTTGTTTTAAATTTTTGAAAATTTTCAAGTAACTTATTCGACATAAATTTTACGTTAAAAATGTATATAACTAAAACTTCAACTACTTTTCGTTTCAAATATGTTATTATTATTATTATTAAAATTTTTCTCTCTAGAAAATGATTTTCCAATTATTTAAATGTACACAAATTTATTTTCCATAATTTTAAAATTACTTTTGTTTCTGTGAAAAACTTTGTAAGTTGAATGTTACTTTCCGTTTTCGAAAAAATAATTTTGAGAACGTTATTGAAGTTGTTTGAGTTTAGAAAAGAACAAATCGGATTCTACCACCAAAAACCAATCTACTTTATGGCCAACATGTGTCACTCTCATATATAAAAAGTTTTCAATTCTTTTAATATATCGACTTTAATTCTCTATAACTTTTAAACAAAAAACTCGTTTTGGAATGCATTTTCAATACTTAAATGAAAAATTGAAAAGTTTTTCAATAAACTTTTCGAAAGTTTCAAAATTATTCAGAAATTGTTTTATAAAATGATTTTCATTTAAAATATCATAAAAATTTCCAGTCAATCAAAAATATGTATCGATTGTTTGAATGGAAGTATTTTTAATTTATTTTTAGGTTAAAACGAGTTTGGGTTTTAAAAAAAGGAATAGAAGTAAAATGAGAATTTACATATTAAAGTATGTATGAAAAAACTCCAATAAAAATAGTACACCATTTCGTTACAATTTTATTCCGAGTGGACACACTTTTTTCATACAAAACATGTTGAAAAATTTTGGAACAAGAAATAAATAATAAATTTTTGTTCCAAGAATTTTATCCCCAAAAAATAGATTCTTAATTTAACTTAATCAATTGGCACATGGAAACATGATTATGATCAAATTCTAATACGATAAAATCCCAGATTATTTGTATCGCAAAATAAATTTAGACAACAAGACAATCCACAGGTAGTTTAGTACGTGACTAAATTACTTGCATTTCCATAACTAGACCATCCCCACTTTATATAGTCTCTCAAATTAGAGTGTTTCGGAAAGTGCTCGAAAGGTCTGGTCGTTGGCTTTCTAAAAACTAGATGGCAACTCTGGAAAGCTCTTGTATTGTGAATATTGTTTTTTTTACGTTATTCGGAGAAGTGTATTGTATTGTCTCGGTCGTGTAAACAACTTAATTTGGTGCTTTCTGGAAATATTTTGATTTTCTTTTATTTAATAAATAAATCAGAATATTTCCAGCAATTTCTAGTGCATCTTCTTTTTGTTTTTGTTTAGTGTTTAGTGCACTACCCTCTCCTTAAATCTGTTCGTCCCGAACAGAATCTTCCGGACTCGTCCCATGATATTTCGCTAATCGGTTTAAATAAACCACTTTCATTTTTGCCCTTGGAGATCTTCGGATGCGATATACGACGTCATTTATCCTTTTTATGACGGTATATGGACCCTCCCATTTCGGCATGAATTTAGGTGACATTCCCTTTTTCCGTTGTGGATTGTAGAGCCATACCAAGTCACCATCCTGGAATCCACAGCTGTTCGTAGCAATGTCGTACCTTATTTTCATCCGATCGCTAGTAATTTTTATCCGATCCCTTGTAAGGTGATGTATCTCATCTAGACGATCCCTCAGTTTATCGGTGTAGTCACTAACTTCCATTTTGTCACATTCTGGTCTACCAAACATTATATCCACAGGAAGCCGTATATTGCGTCCAAACAATATTTCCGATGGAGTATGTTTTGTACTGTCGTGGTCTGCAGTTCTATATGCCATTAGGAGCAATGGAATGTGTTTGTCCCATTCCCTTTGGTCTGATGTTACCACCTTTGATAAATGTTCCTCCAGAGTTCGGTTGAAACGTTCCACCATACCATCAGATTGCGGGTGCAGGGGTGTTGTTCTGGTTTTATGTATTCCCAACAATTGGCATACTTCCTGGAATACAGTTGACTCAAAGTGCCGCCCTTGGTCCGAGTGTAGTTCTAGTGGAACCCCGTATCCACTTAGCCTGTTTTCAATTATCACTCCTGCCACTGTGGTAGCTTCTTGATTCGGAATGGCGTACATTTCCGGCCATTTGCTGAAATAGTCGATGACAACCAACACGTATCGGTTCCCTTGTTTAGACTGAGGAAATGGTCCAGCTACATCAATTGCGATTCGTTCAAATGGAGCGCCAACGTTATATTGCTTCATTGCTGCCCTAGTTCGTCTCTGTGGTCCTTTGCTCGCTGCACATGTGTCACATTTTCGACACCAACTTTCAACATCAGTTCGGCAATTTACCCAATAGAATCGTTCTCGTACTTTTTCTAATGTTTTGTTGACTCTCAGATGTCCCCCTGAAGTTCCACCATGTACTTCACCAAGTACCTCATGTACTTTGGACTTGGGCACAATCAACTGCATTAGTGTAGCTCTACCATCAGAAGATTCCCATCTGCTACTGAGAACGCCATTTTCTATTTCCAGCGAGTCCCACTGAGCCCAATAACTCTTCGTTGTACTACTATAAGCTGCAATATCGCTCCGTCCCGGACGCTGATCTTGTTCTTTCCATTCAAGGATTGGTCCAATATCTTTGTCCTTTAGCTGTTCATTTCTGATGCTAGTCTCGTCATCATTACCTATTCTTGTTGTCTTGACCATGACTATTTCCTTCTCATCTAGCCTACCACAGTGCTTACAATTCTCGCCGCATGGTCTTCTAGATAAGGCGTCAGCATTACCATGCGAAGTCCCCTTTCGATGTTCTGTCTTAAAGTGGTCCCCTGGTAGTCGCTCAATCCATCTTGCCACTTGACCCTCTGGATTCTTAAATTGTAGCAACCATTTAAGTGCCGCATGGTCGGTTCGAAGTATTTCGAGGTATTTGTTGAAATGCCTGACAGTTTCAACTACTGCCAAGAGTTCTTTCTGGGAGACGCAGTAGTTTACCTCTTGCTTGGAAAGTTTCCTACTGAAGTATGCGATCACTTTTTCTTCACCTTCGATCCGTTGAGAGAGTACCCCTCCAATTCCGATATTGCTGGCATCCGTATCCACTATAAATCTTTCTCCAAATTTTGGATACGCCAATATCGGAGCAGAACATAGTCGTTGTTTCAACTCCTCGAAGGCTAACTGGCATTCTTTGGTCCACTCGTATGGTTTTCCCTTATCCGTTAGCTTGTGTAGACAACCGGCTATATTAGCAAAATTCTTTATGAAACGTCGGTAGTAAGTACACAAGCCTAAGTATGACCGGATTTCATGCTTATCTTTTGGTACTGGCCATTGTTGAACTGCTTTTATCTTGTCTTCATCGGTGGAAATTCCTTCTGCAGACACAACATGTCCTAAGTATTTCACCTCGTGTTGAAATAGTTCGCACTTCTTTGGGCTTAACTTCAAATTAGCTGCACGAAGACGTCCAAATACTTCTCGTAATCGGTGGAGATGTTCATCAAAAGTTTTTCCGATTACGATGATATCGTCCAAGTATACAAGGTACGTCTTCCATGTTAAGCCCCATAGGACATGTTCCATCAGTTGTTCGAATGTTGCCGGTGCATTACATAATCCAAATGGCATCACTGTGAATTGCCATAAGCCTGTTCCTACTGTGAACGCTGTCTTTTCTCTGTCTTCCGGTTCAATTCCAACTTGCCAATAGCCACTTTTTAGATCAAGTGTTGAAAACCAAGTTGCTCCTGAGAGTGTATCTAACGTGTCGTCTATGCGGGGAAGAGGGTAACTGTCCTTCTTAGTTACGTCATTCAGTCTTCGGTAATCTACGCAAAATCTTGTAGTCCCATCCTTTTTCCGTACGAGGACTACCGGAGATGCCCATGGACTGTTTGATGGTTCAATTACTTCCTCCTGATGCATTTCCTCGATCATGTCAGCAACCTCTGTTTGTTTGGCTAACGGTAGTCTCCTTGGCGGTTGGCGAATAGGATCTGCATTGCCGGTATTAATTCTATGTTTCACTTGGTCCGTTCGTCCAAAGTCCCCTTTACTGCATACGAAGACATCTTTAAACTCCTTCAGTAAACCTGTAGCCTTAACTGCTTGCGACTCTGATACTCTTTTAGTGATATCAGAGACAAGTGGTTTCAAGGCTTCCCGTTGAGTTTCTTTATCTCTGCAGTCCTCATTTGTTATTGACGAAACCCCCTCAGCACTGCCGACAATGGTTCCCTTTTTCAGTTTCTTGTTAATTTTTGAAAAGTTCGCCACTCTGACTGGAATTGTCCCTTTTTCGTTCACTTTCACTATTGTTCGCGCTATTATTAGTCCATCCTTTAAGTTTTGAATGTCAGGTTCTATAATTTGTATTGCCGGCCTCCCAGTACAATCGACCAGTCTCGCCTCTACAACAGCTTCAGTATTTGCTGCAATTGTTTGGTCTTGTAGAATTTCTACTTTGGCACTGGAACCTGCTTCCTCCAACGTTAGCGAGAAATCAATATTTCCACATCGCAGAACTTCCTCTTCAACATTTACACTCACTCCATTATTTTTCATGAAGTCCAGGCCCATTATATCAGCCACCAAAAATGTATGTCGGAACACATACCCATCTAGCTCCAATGCTAGATCGACTTCCCCAAGAATCGGAGATGATTCACCCGTAACGGTTTGAAGCACCCTGTTACTGCTTTCACTGATGTGTTTATGATTGATGAGTCTCCTGTTAATGATGGATTTACTTGCGCCTGTATCTATGATAATTCTGCACTGATGACCAGCAATTACACCCTGTACCGTTAGACTGTTGTTGCTGTGTTGCATAAGCGAGACAGATAAAACGATGCTGGGGGCATTATTCTTTTAAGCTAACTTGTCCCCCTTTAAGTTAGCTCCGTTTCGTTTCCCGAACCTATTTGTTTTGTTGTTTGGTTCGGGCACTTATGTTGTACATGCCCCTCTTTCCCGCAGCCCCATCCAACTGTCGTTTGTATACTGGCCATGAAGTTTTGCCGTCAAATATTGGTGGCTTCATCCTTCTACCCGATGACTCAATATTTGGTTTGGATTCCATTATTTCGGCTACCTTTGCTTCTAGTTCTGCTACTTTCTGTTCAACGTTGCTGACTTCGGTAGTTATTCTTTCTTCCAATTTCTTCTCAACTTTGTTTACTTCGGTGGTAATTTTGTTCTCTAGGTCTGTAGTATTGCTTTTCATTTTATCTTCCAGGCTCGGATTCCACTTGGGTTTTTAACTCGCCCATACTGGACTCCATTTTGGTTTCTAGTCCAGAAACGCTTGACTTAATTTCGCTTTCATTTCATTCTGCATATCAGATACATTCGTAATTTTATTTTCAAGACTTGCAGAAGTCGAATCTATTTTATTCTCGAGTCCGGAAATATTTGATTGTAGACTGGAAGCATTTGTTTTCATTTCTTCTTGTAAACTGGACGCATTTGTTTTCATTTCGCCTTGCAGACTAGAAGCAGTTGAGTCCATTTTGGTTTGAAGATTACTTTCAAGAGTCGCGATCATAGCCATAAGCTTCTCGAAGTTATCATTTTCTGTTGATTTTGCACCCTCTTCACTGAAATCGAACTTGTCACTGTCCTCGTTCGTGTTTTCTTCTTGGTTCCCCTCTTTCAGAATTTCACTAAAGTCGAATGTGCTACTGTCTAGTTCTCTTGCTACACATTCAGCGATTACTCTTTTCCTTTTATCTGTTTTACTTCCCTTGGAAGATAAATCCCACGCACACAGAACTGTGGATAGTTCTGATGTACTCAAATTGCCTAATAATTTACTTTCCATTGTTCAAATATTTTTAATTGTTCACTTAACACGAAATTCTTATGTTCTATCGAAACTTCTCGCACTGTATCTAAATACCACGAAATTTCCTAGTATAATCTTAATTTCCACGAAATTTCTCGTACAATCGAAATTTTCACACGATACACGACGTATAACCTCAACTTTCGCACAATCGAAATTTTTATACAACTCATACAAAAGTACACAAAATTTCTTGTACGCCCCTGAAATTTCTCACACAGTTGAAATTATTATACACTCAAATTTCTTAATAACGAATTTCTTCGAAATTTTTCCCACAGAAGTTTCTAGTTTAATTTCGAATTTTCTTGCAGAAATTTTTAGCACAATTGTCTTTTCCGCACTGATTCACAATAAATAATTTCACTTCTGACACCAATGTGAGGTGCTACCCGTTCGGTTCGATGTTATTAAAATGATAACACTTTTTATTTATGTGAATTTAGTGTATAGGCTTTATTTATAATTATTTCTGCGTTAACAATTAGTGTTAAAAATATTTGTCCATCAATAATTAATTATTATTACTGATTTATCACAGTTTATTTAAAAATACACAATTTCAATAATTGATCACAATTGTTACTTTTAAAATTCGAAGTTTCTGTTCTGCGCCAGGCTTTAGAATATTTGAAATACACAGCTCGATTTCTTGATTTTAATTGAATTGAAGACCCGACCCTCAGCTGCTTTTATACCAAATTAGAGTGTTTCGGAAAGTGCTCGAAAGGTCTGGTCGTTGGCTTTCTAAAAACTAGATGGCAACTTCTGGAAAGCTCTTGTATTGTGAATATTGTTTTGTTTACGTTATTCGGAGAAGTGTATTGTATTGTCTCGGTCGTGTAAACAACTTAATTTGGTGCTTTCTGGAAATATTTTGATTGTCTTTTATTTAATAAATAAATCAGAATATTTCCAGCAATTTCTAGTGCTTCTTTTTTTTGTTTTTGTTTAGTGTTTAGTGCAGTACATACGAAAAGGAATAAGTCCTAGAAAAAAAGAAATGAATTTTTCATATCTCATATATAGTTTGTTAATATCATTTTACAGTAGAAAAGATAACTTAAAAACAACACTACATCCATTATTTAGAGAGACTAACACATTTTATCCTTGACCTATCACCTTAAAGGCATTATTTATCGAACAGGATGTGACTTAAATTAGGAATTGTAGGAAAGAAATTTGTTTTCTTTTTATATAATCCTTTTGATATTATTTCGTTTCCTTATGGAACACCTTGTATTTTCGTATTGTTATAGAAAAAAGTTTTATATGTGATCCTTTTCCAAAAAAAAATTAGATGTTCAAATTTCAAGGCAATTCTATCGTAAAAACGTTTCATATATTTACGATTATGCAATATAATATACCTCTGTCTTGAAATTTGATATAGATTATAAAATTGTTTATATGACCAGGATAGATGATACTGCTTCAAAAGGTATGATATTATTATTACGGATATTAAAGCGACAAAAATTTTTGGGCTGGATATCAAATTTTGAGTGATTTTGAATTGTTGTATATTGAAGCATTCTATAAAAGTTCGAAGAAGTTTTCGTTATCCATTTAATTAAATATATTTAAACTTATAAATTGTTCGACATAATTTCCTGGGATATCTTGTTTTGTACTCTTTAAAATGTATTCTCATTTGATCCTTAACTTAAACTTATAGCAGGTCCCATCGAGAAGTTTTATTAAATTAGAGAAACTGATCAAAGCTTGTATTTATCAAATATTTTTCCATGTCCTTTATTATCCTTTTTGGATAAGTATTTCTAATAATATATAATTACATAAGATGAACCCAGATAAATAATTTTAGTTGAATTATGTACATTTTGGTTCATTTTTATTGTGTCCCTTTCCCGAAATTCACAAAATTAAAATCTCTTCAGAAAAATAATCTAACAAATAAGTCTTCTAAATTTCATTATATTCAGTTAAAAGGTTTCCAAGATGAAAATAAGTCTCAGATTTTATAAATCTTAGGTCAATACCAAAATCAATTGGGATCTATTTCTCATAATAACCGACTAGTTTCCCAAATTTCGGTTTCATCGTCGAATGCGCCGTTTGAGATATGTTATATAAACTTAATTTTAACACATGAGACAGACAAGTAGATAGACAGCCCGACGATCGGACATTTGCTAAAACAAGGTTTTCCAACATCAAGACGTGTAGATCAAACAATATACAGCGGTCACAATTTTCTCCCATCACAAGGATTCGCATTCTATGGGAAAAATTCAAAATAGGAATCATTTTACTGGATTCCAGAATTAAATGGAATTGTAGTTATTGAGTTATTCAGAAAGTCTTGTGATTCTCGTTAATAGAGTTTATGAAGTCTTATATCATACGAGTAAAGTAAAATCTACAACGTGTCAAAAGTTAATTTGAAATTTTCGTTTACAACTGGAATTTCGAATTGAATGCTTCGTTAAACAAATAATGTTTTATGTAGCTCTGCAGTTACATATTTTGTTACCATATATTAAATCATTATTAAAATTCCTTGAACGCTGTTACAATTCTTAATTTAAATTTGTGTCTGTACAAATAGTTCTAATGTAAAACTCAATAAAATTTGTAGTTTACTAAAAATATAATTAAGCAAATTTCATTGAAAAGTTTTTTTTTAGATTTTCAATAATATGAAAATTAAACATATGTGGAACGCGTGTTCTTTATAAATATTTCGAAATATGAAACTTATGAAAAGTTTTTCTAACTATATTTAACAACATTTTATAATACTTTTGAAAATTCTGTTTTAAGTTTTAATTACAGGTTATTCATATTTGTCGTTCTGATAGCAAAAAAGCTTTAAATTTGAATGTTTGAAATATATATGAAAACGTGTAATCTTAAGAACTAATATTGTATTTAGTTAGTTATTTAGTATGCCTGTTTGAATGGGAAATAGGAAAAATGTATGTAGCCTTAATGGGAATGGAGTGAATACAGGATGGATTTTATTTCAAACTTATTTGCTATAATTCGCTAAAAAATACTATTCGAATTTAGATTTCCTTAGGGAATAAAAATGTTCGATGGGAATGAAATTTCGTTATACAAATAACATAATATTGATTTTAATACCTTCCATGCAGGTCCGTAACAAGCGTAAATTCTTTATCATGCACGCCAGTAATAATCATGAATCAAAAACGAAAAGATTACGCATTTCATATTGAAATTTGTGACATATTAGAATCCTTGTTGCACATGATTTTTTCTTTATTTTAGTTTGTTAATTAGTTAGTTGACAAGTTAGTTGACGAGAGAATGCATCTCAGGAATTTTTTGAGTGTACAATGATTCGTTGCCCATTGACCTAACGGGTAGTATTGGTATGAATAATATGATGTAATTTTCGTTCAGCATATTGCTTCCTAAAATTTTTTTTTTTACCGCTCCACGCAACTTAAGTATACTACGTAATATTCTAACAACGGCCCTGGTTTTATGTTTAAGAAACTTTCAGGCAAAATTAGAACTCACAAATTTTCATTAAATAGACTAAACGTGGCAATATAGATATATAACCGGAACATGTTTAATTGCTTCTACCTTAATTAATATATTTAATATGTTCTAAATCAAAAGAACTACTAAACATTTGTTATTTTTATCGCTATAGTTTTATCATCTATTATATAACTCCTTCTAACAGTTCAACATATAAGTAAAAGGATATCGATTGAAAGTGTAAACATTTTCACCCATTTTTATTCTTGTGATATAATGGAAAAGTATTGAATATAACATAATGTAGTATGATATACACCTGAACCGGTAGGCTTTGTATACATGCTACATAATATTCTTTATTAAAAGCATAAATCCTTTAGGATAGGAATTTTTATTGCCACAAGCAGTTTATATTTTGTGGGTTTTATATGTGTTTTTCCTTTATAGAACTAATTTTTTTTTCTTTTTGAAATTCATTGAATATGTTCGTTTGTTAAAGTAAATTGCTTTTATTGGATTTTTATGATAGCCGCTATTAGATATTCACTGGCAGTTGGAAAAGAAAATGCTTGAAATTTATAATGTGTTGGTATTTCTTATTTTGAAATAAATGCCACTAAAAGAAATTTTCGATAATAATAATTTGTATTTTGGTAATAAATTTGAAAATAAAAAAAGAATTTTTTTTAAAGGAAACATTTCTACGATATTTTGTAAATATTATAAATGGTTTTCAAGATCTTTCTCTTTAAAATTTTGCATAAAATATTTACATTAAAATACTATTACTTTATTTCAGTACTTTCAAAAAATTTAAATGTTAAATTTACTGATACCGAATCAAAGCTTGAACCTATTCTAGTTACTGTAACAATATAAAACAAGAATTAATACAATAGAATAGTTTTAACGGACGATTAGAGAGAAAAAAAAGGCTAATAATTTTATTTCAGACAATTTTGTTAGTTTATGGCTTTATTGCCTTTTTATTTTATTTTATTTTGTTTTGTTTGATCTTTTCGTTTATTTTTTTTTTTACGTTTCACGTTCTTTCGGTTCGACTTTTATTTTTTATTTATTAATTTATTATTTTATTTTTTAAATCTTTATTTTTTCGATTTTATCGTTTTTTTTCCTGTTCTTGTCTTTTGTTTAGTTTTTTTTTGAATTTTGATTTATTGCTAGTGTATCATGGCTCCCGTTTGTCAAATCAATAACTGTATTCAAAAATCGTCTTTCCCATTAATTACATGTTCCGGAATTAGCGAAAAGTATTTTCATCCAAAATGCGTGGGATTAAATATTTCTATTGGTGATAGGATTATTTCCTCTTCTTCAGGTTTGCAGTGTTACTGCCCTGAATGTCGTAAATTCTCCGGTAGTGTATTGGCATCTAAAATAATGAATATTGGTTAGGAATTGACTTCGTAGACAGGGCTACGAAATTCAATGACATCTCCAAAAATTTGGATTCAATACGTATTATTTCTGATTTGATAAAATTGTTCCCTTGTATTTCTGATGCCACCACTTCAACAGATAGTATCGTCGTCCCTGCGTTTTCCCTCACTACGTCGAAATTTGCTTCCTGTTCTGGTTCTATGTTACCAGTTCCTGAATCTTTGCCACTACCGATCGGTCATGATTTGGCTGGTCGTCCTTACGTTGAAGTGCAAACAGAACTATCTGTCTCACTTGCCAATAAAATTGGTACTCGTACGTGGAACCAGAAACGCAACGCATCTAGCGGAAAATCTTCACCTAAAAGGCCACGAATAACCAGCCCTGTCACTAGTAACTCCTACGTGACGAGGAATTCTACTAATGTCTATTCTTCCAATTTACGTAATAATCTTGTTTCGTCTGATATTCCGTTGGTTATCTCTCCCATTCTGAAAACTGTGGCTGCGCCCAAAATAGTTTTCCGGCCAACAGAGGCATTTGTTAAGGAATTTTTTCGAAATGGATCTAAAAATGTTGTAACTCAAAATAATAAAGTACTCCGTCATTCAAAAAACTAAAGTGCTTGTCTCTGTACTATCAAAATATACGGGGACTTCGCACAGACACGCGATTTTTTGCTTGCAAGTCATTCATCCACGCATGATGTTATTGCCCTAACCGAAACATGGCTTAACTGTGGTTTTGACAACCAGGAGTTATTTTCTTCGGATTTTGAGATGTTTCGGAAAGAACGATACTTGACTGACTTAAAATCTCTGAGTGGAGGAGTTCTTATTGCCTTTCCCAATACGTTTGAATGTTCCAACCTGCCTATTCCTATTATAGGGAATCTTGAGTTCACCTGTGTAAAGGTTTCATAGCAAATTGCTACTTACCACCTACTAGTTCCGGTGAACTTCACCAGCTTACAACCGATATCATTAATTATGTAACCAGCCTCATGGAACCTAAGGATAATTTCGTATTTCTTGGCGACTTCGATCTTCCTGCACTGGAATGGTGCAGAACTAAAGAAGAAATTTTCTATATGCCGTCGAATGGTAATGCTGAATCCGTAATTTTTATTGACAACTTGACGGCTTGTGGCTTGCAGCAAATTGGCGGAGTACTTAGTTATCAGAATAGGCAGCTCGATCTTGTCTTTTCCTCTGACGCAGCTAATTGTGTTGTACGTCACAGTTCTGTTAACCTTTGCAAGGTGGATGCGTACCATCCACCTTTGTGCTTGATCTTCTCTCAGGAAATCCACACAAATTGTACTAAGATGGAACATGTTTATAGTTTCAATTTTCCTAAAACTGGTTTTGAACTTCTCAACAACCTTCTTAATAAGGTTAATTTTGACGTCATTGTTAGTGATGAAAATATGGAGCTATGTATTACACTTCTTCGTGAAGAAGAAGTGCAATTTTATAAAGAAGTATTTTATTAAAGATTGAAACGATTAATATCGAAATATAGAAATTCATATTTTAAATAAGTTACCTAAATTCCAGTTCTTACTGTGTTGGCTTTCTGTCGTTTCAATCGTCGGCCCAATCGAAGGTTACTGGTCTAAAAATAAAATAAATATTAATATTTGCTTTCCTACATTATCATTCTGACTTACCCACAATGGTTCAGTTCATGTAGAATCACTTGCTAAAAATATAAATCAAGACGCTGACGGGATATCCGTACGAGAGTCGAAAGATCCATATATTACATACAAGACTCATTAAATTCAAACACGCAGTGGGGTCGAAGAGAAATCATTCTTAGATTATTTCTTGACTTGAAAGAAAAAGCCCAAGTCAAGTACGATATAGACCGACGCGAAACAATCAAATGCCGAATACACTATGAATAGGCCAACATGAAGGACTTTACATATAATACTAATAATAATAATAATAATGATAATACTAATAATTATAATAATAATAATGATAATACTAACAATAATAATAATAATAATAATAATATTAATAATGATAATAATAATACTAATAATAATAATAATAATAATAATAATAATAATAATAATAATAATGCTAATAATAATCTGATCGAATTTACTTGTCTCTCCAAAGCAATCGGAAACCTATGCGCAATTTGTTAGGCCGATTTAGAGCATGCCCGCGAAACCGAATGGTATACATATATACTATGTACAAATATATTTCGAACGGAAGGAGACCATTTACACATTTGTTGCCTATTTTCCCTGACAAAACATATAGAACAATATGACTCGCTGGCAAGATGATAAAACAATGTGGTTCGCGCTGTAGGTATAAGTTCTTTAAATACAAAAATAAATACCGGGTTGCGTAAAATAAACATTGTGCTTTCAAATTGGATTTTATTCACAATTTGATAATGACCGATGAATCGATGGCTGTTTTAACGAATTTAACAATGTTCATTTCGCGTCACCCAGTACACTTGCAGTCATAAGTTAGAATTTTCCAAGCGTACAGTGTCGGAAAAAATTGGAGGCACCGAAATTGGACTCAGGATATTAATCAAAGTCATGGTAGTTGACCCCAGCAAATATATGAAACGGTGGAATATGACCGATTCTGGAGAATTTATAATTTAATCGCATTTCGAAATGGATGTGGATAAAGCCCAATCCTGATCTGGTAGAATAATTTCGTATATGTCAACGAACATGTTCAATTAGAGCTCATTACAAGGCGTTGTGTTGTAAAAAGAAAGTTGGCCGGGGAAAATATACGAGATTGCAGACAACCGGAAATTAGTTGGGAAAAGATGTGTACTTTTTTATGACAAATGAAAATAACGCAAACAACGCAAACAATTCGCTAATGAAAGGTATGAGCAAACTCCGCATTCTAAAGTTTTCAACACGTTTCGACAACTGTGAAACGTTATATACCAGAAACATGATCCAAATACTTTGGCCATCCATGCATAGACTGAATCTGAATTTGAATAGAGCTTCAATAAATTTGAATGATCATAAGCCAATGTAGTTTAAAGGCAGAAGAACATTGTCTTATAATCATTCCTATGTAATTTCGGCAATAGAAAACTTGATGTGTTGATTATTTTGTCTTTCACTTAATATCAATTGACTTAAATAATTAATACGTCTATCCAGACTTTCAAGACGCTGTTTAAATTTTTGATTTTGTAATGTGAGGTCACGATTTAGTTTTTTATATTTCTCCATTTTTTCAACAAAAAGACAAACTGTTGAAATTCGGATGCAGTTCTATCCCTTGTAATATGCATTTGGCTTTATAATACAAATTGTTCAGAACTACTGAACATGTTTAATCATGATCGCATACATACAGGCACAGGGCAGAGATGCAACTAGATTGTATCATGATCTCACACACATGAATGCAATGTAGAAATAGTAATCATCACGATCTCATACACAGTTGGAGAAAACCAAGAGAGGCGAATGGTGTTCATAACAAAAGGACAAGAGAAATAAACTATGGATATGCAGCCGGTATTCATTCGTCAAGAGACACTCAACAGAAGCAGTTCATATTAGACTCAATCGTCAAGAAACATTCAACAGAAGCAGTTCATAATAGATTCATTCAAGTTTATACAGTTGGCATTTTGTCAATAAATCTATACAAGTCAAAGTTATTCATTGTTCTACCCCAAACAATTATTTGTGCCTCCTGTGAGGAACAAGTGAATTTACGAAATATTGGTGGTTTTTAGTGAATTTTTCGTGAGAAATTTTTCAAATTTCTATAATTGGTTTTTTTCATGTTATTGGCCTTTTAAGTAGCTTAGCGCTTACCAAGCGCTCCTTTGTTGGTATTTTCCTTGTTGGAGTTTTTTTGCAAATAAATTCGCGTAATATTAGTGGTTTTGGGTACTTTTGGGTACTTTTTTGCAAAAAAATGTACGAAATATTGATGGCTTTTAGTGAAATTTTCGTGTGAATTCTTGGAAATTTCGACCGAGCTACTTTCCGTTCACAATACACGCTATGTAAAGTGTCTAAATGTTGGAGCTCAAATTGAACGTAGTCGCTAAAATTTCCCGACATACACGAAATTATTCTTTCCGTCGCTCGTTGTCGATTTTGGCCTAACTTATTTACCTGGGATTGAGCCCCACGAGTCCATTTCATTAATTTTCATTTTCGAGAAAACTCTCCAGACTCGTGTCTGAGTTCGGCCGATTTGTATTTCACATTTATAAATCGGTGCAAACTGTCATATTCAACAGTTGTATACATTAATTTTAGCCCAGGATCACAACCTATGACTTTGTTGTAAGATCCTGAGTCGAATTTTTTGCGAATTATTACCAATCTTGCAACTTCCCTTGCTTCTATTATATCGATAGAAGCTGCCTGCGATTTCTTCCAACGAAAGAGAAACGAAATCGCTGCTCCATCTGTATGCATGGAGAAATCGAACTTAAGATTACATGTTTCCAATTTTTGGTAGTAAAAAAACTTACTCCATATTTCTCGTCTTACCGGCTCGAATAATTTCCACGTTGTATTGTCACCCTGCAATCCTACTGAGCACAGTAGCCTATAGAAGGATTGCGAGTCATACTGAACATGTTTTCTCCCTTTTTTGAAAATAGAGAAAATGCGAAAATTTCTTATCTCCTGCCGTTCGAAATACGGTTGTAACCGGTACAAAAATGGTATATATGTATGCCATTGGCTTTTCATATTTGTAAAACTGCCCGCATGCGTCAGGACATCAGTAAGAGACCTAAAAAAACCGTATCTCTGACTGCTTTCATCATTGAACAGATAGACCAATGTTATATCGTGCATGGATGCATTGCCGGTGCTGATGTAGTCAATGGTGCTACTGTTGATGATGTCAGTGATTTTAAAGTTGATGATGTAAGTACTAGTGCACTTAGAGTTGGTTGCAGTCTGCTGCCTGTAAGCGAGGTATCCGTTTCAGTCGCGCTTTCGTAGAGGCTGGAATCGTTTTCGTTCAAAGACTTTAAAGAAGCGACTTTCCTTTGGTATGATAGCCTCTTTCTCCTTCCTTTAATGGCATCTCTTGTTTTTGTCGTCTTGGTTAAAAGGAAGCCGATGAGCCCATCACCTCCATAGCCAGCCTCCTCCTTTGCGAAATCGTTTACCTCATCTACTGTCCATTTCTTGCGTGCGTTACTGCTCTCTGCTCTCAATTCTGCGTTGTATTCAACATTATGTGTTCTTTGCATGTGTAAGCGCATGCCCGTGAATGTTTGTGAAGCCTTTCACAGTAAGTTAGGATTTTAGTTCCCCAAAATTGCTATGCGTTTGGTTGTGCGTATATCAATATCAATATTACTGTCTGTCACTGTTATAATTTTTTCCTTGATGAAGTCTGTCACAGTAAGCTTGAAATTTAGTTCACCAAAATCAATACACGTTTGGTTGTGCGTATATCTGAATTTAGTTCACTAAAATTAATATTAAAATTAATACACGTTTGGTTGTGCGTATATCTGACACTAGTTTTCAATTGAATTGTTATTGTAAAAGTAGTTTTTTTTTCTAATTTAAATATGTTTTTATTGTTATAATTACAAAAAAACACAATACAAAATGTCGAGTTTAATTTGAACAGGATATATTACATCTGAACTTCAATTTGATGAGTTTCTACTTCTTCCTGAAGGTCCTGGAACAATATCGCCTTCATCCATTTTTATTTTCGTATTGTTTCAATTGCTTTTTAATCGATTTAAATAAAAAAAGGAA
Organism: Xylophagus ater; assembly: GCA_963422695.1. Classification (NCBI taxonomy): domain Eukaryota; kingdom Metazoa; phylum Arthropoda; class Insecta; order Diptera; family Xylophagidae; genus Xylophagus; species Xylophagus ater. The sequence continues at coordinate 4,777,024 of OY730486.1, read as the reverse complement.
GTGTGCTTTTGACCACACTGTAGAAGTGAAATAGAAGCTTTTCTTTATGGCTTGTCCGCGAGTTGCATTTGTTCCGTTTGTTAAGCAAGTTACCTAGCCCTACAAGCCCGCATCCGTTTACCACCAGTCATACCCGTACTCGTCGAAGCCTTGTCAGCGAGTTGCATTTGTTCCGCTTGTTGAGCAAGTTGCCTAACCCTACATGCCCGCATCCGTTCTGCGCCAGTCATACCCGTACTCGTCGAAGCCTTGTCAGCGACTTGTTTCTGTTCCGCTTGTTGAGCAACTTGCCTAGCCCTACATGCCCGTATCCGTTCTGCACCAGTCATACCCGTACTCGTCGAAGCCTTGTCAGCGAGTTGCATTTGTTTCGTTTGTTTAGCAAGTTGCCTAGCCCCACATGCCCGCATCCGTTCTGCACCAGTCATACCCATACTCGTCGATGCCTTGTCGGCGAGTTGCATTTGTTCCGCTTGTTGAGCAAGTTGCCTAGCCCAAAATGCCCGCGTCCGCTCGGTACCAGTCCTAGCCATACCTGTCGAAGACTTACTCGTCGAAGCCTTGTCAACGAGTTGCTTTTGTTCCGCTTGTTGAGCAAGTTGCCTAACCCTACATGCCCGCATCCGTTCTGCACTAGTCATAGCTGTACTCGTCCAAGACTTGTCGGCGAGTTGCTTTTGTTCGGCTTGTTGAGCAACTTGCCTAGCCCTACATGCCCGTATCCGTTCTGCACCAGTCATACCCGTACTCGTCGAAGCCTTGTCAGCGAGTTGCATTTGTTTCGTTTGTTTAGCAAGTTGCCTAGCCCCACATGCCCGCATCCGTTCTGCACCAGTCATACCCATACTCGTCGATGCCTTGTCGGCGAGTTGCATTTGTTCCGCTTGTTGAGCAAGTTGCCTAGCCCAAAATGCCCGCGTCCGCTCGGTACCAGTCCTAGCCATACCTGTCGAAGATTTACTCGTCGAAGCCTTGTCAACGAGTTGCTTTTGTTCCGCTTGTTGAGCAAGTTGCCTAACCCTACATGCCCGCATCCGTTCTGCACTAGTCATAGCTGTACTCGTCGAAGACTTGTCGGCGAGTTGTTTTTGTTCCGCTTGTTGAGCAAGTTGCCTAGCCCTACATGCTCGCATTCGTTCTGCACCAGTCATACCCGTACTCGTCGAAGCCTTGTCAGCGAGTTGCATTTGTTTCGTTTGTTTAGCAAGTTGCCTAGCCCTACATGCCCGCATCCGTTCTGCACCAGTCATACCCGTACTCTTCGAAGCCTTGTCAGCGAGTTGCAATTGTTCCGCTTGTTGAGCAAGTTACCTAGCCCAAAATGCCCGCGTCCGCTCGGTTCCAGTCCTAGCCGTACCTGTCGAAGACTTACTCGTCGCAGCCTTGTAAACGAGTTGCTTTTGTTCCGCTTGTTGAGCAAGTTGCCTAGCCCTAAATGACCGCATCCGTACTGCACCAGTCATATTCGTAATAGTCGAAGCCTTGTCAGCGAGTTGTTTTTGTTCTGCTTGTTGAGCAAGTTGCCTAGCCCTACATGCCCGCATCCGTTCTGCACCAGTCATACCCGTACTCGTCGAAGACTTGTCAGCGAGTTGTTTTTGTTCCGCTTGTTGAGCAAGTTGCCTAGCCCTACATGCCCGCATCCGTTCTACACCAGTCATACCCCTACTCGTCGAAACCTTGTCAGCGAGTTGCATTTGTTCCGTTTGTTTAGCAAGTTGCCTAGCCCTACATGCCCGCATCCGTTCTGCACCAGTCATACCCGTACTCGTCGAAGTCTTGTCAGCGAGTTGCATTTATTCCGCTTGTTGAGCAAGTTGCCTTGGATTGAGTGAATTTACGAAATATTTGTGTTTTTTAGTGAATTTTTCGTGTGAATTCTTGGAAATTTCTATTCTAGGATTTTCGTCTTGTTCTAAAGTTTTCAGCACCTTTCGACAACTGTGCAACGTTATGTACCGGAAACATGCTCCAAATGCTTTGGAATGCATAGACTAAATCTGAATTTCAATAGAGTTTCAATAAATTTGAATGATCATAAGACAATGTAGTTTAAGGGCAGAAGAACATTGACTTATAATCATTCCTATATGGTTTTCACCTTTCTTCTCTATTTAAATTCTGATGCAGTTCTATGCCTTGTAATATGCATTTGCCTTTATAATACATATTATTGGCCGCATTTATGTCCCGATTCCACACAGTCTTACAGTTTGGGTTTCTGCAAACAGCAAAACGGTGTGGTGATCGGGAAATATTGAGATTTTCAAAACATTTGGAACACAGTTTCGTCGATCTAACCTCATCAACAGATATAACGTCGCATAGTGTTTTAAGATGTTTCAACACTAGACGATGCGGAGTTCGACCATATCCTTTCATAGGAGAATTTGCCGCAATTGTCGACCTCTCCATAAAATATAGTACACTTCCGTTCCCACGAAGTTCTCCGCTACCGCACGCTCAGGTTTCTACATCATATATTTCTGAAACTTCAACCGAGCTACTTTCCGGTCACAATACACGCTTTGTAAAGTGTGTAAATGTTGGAGCTCAAATTGAATGTAGTCGCTAAAATTTCCCGACATACACGAAATTATTCTTCCCGTCGCTCGTTGCCGATATTCTCGTGGCTTATTTACCTGGGATTGAGTCCCACCAGTCCATTTCATTAATTTTTGTTTTCGCGAAAACTCTCCAGACTCGTGTCTGAATTGCGCCGATTTGTATTTCACATTTATAAATCGGTCCAAACTGTCATATGCAACAGTTGTTTACATTAATTTTAGCCCAGGATCACAACTTACTACTTTGTTGTAAGATCCTGAGTCGAATTTTTCGCGAATTATTACCAATCTTGCAACTTCCCTTGCTTCTATTATATCGATAGAAGCTGCTTCTGATTTCTTCCGACGGAAGAGAAACGAAATCGCTACTCTATCTGTATGCATGGAGAAATCGAACTTAAGTTTACATGTTTCCAATTTTTGGTAGTTAAAAAACTTACCCCATATTTCTCTTCTTACCGGCTCGAATAATTTCCACGTTGTTTTGTCACCCTGCAATCCTACTGAGCACAGTAGCCTATAGAAGGATTGCGAATCATACTGAACATGTTTTCTCCTTTTTTTTAAAATAGAGAAAATGCGAAAATTTCTTATCTCCTGCCGAAATACGGTTGTAAGCGGTACAAAAATGGTATATATGTATGCCATTTGCTTTTCATATATGTAAATCTGCCCGCATGCGTCAGGACATCAGTAAGAGACCTAACAAAACCGTATCAGCCTTTTGTTGACTACTTTCATCATTGAACAGATAGTGCAATGTTGAAAAGCAGTCTCTCTCCGGGAGAGATGTCCGGAAAAATGTCCGAACCCTGCGATACATATCCATGCTAATGTAGTTTTTCAAGCATGTTTCATATGTATCGCATGCGGAGACAAACAAATTCGACCGAATGTTCCATCATATTGACGGAAACCCTGACGCATTTGATTATACGCGGGTCATATTGCGTACTATCTTGGGCTTCGATCTTTCAAGGCATAGAAATAATCCAAGAATCTGGGTTTCTCTTCTATACCCACACTGGGATTTGAACTTAATTGAGTCATCAGGGAATAATGTATGTACAATATATGGATGTTTCGACCATCCACATAGATATTTCATCAACATCTTGATTTATTTTTTCAGCCAGCGCGTTGCTCTCAGAAATGCCGGCAAAGTCACATTTAATTGTGAACCCTTCGTAACCTTTATCTTCCGGCGGACGCAGCCTTTTCATTACGACTGGAAAAAAGGTTAAAAATTATAAAGAAACGTAAACTAACGACGATTTTTTGCTGCCCTATGGCAGAAATAGGACTCTATGAAGAAAAAAAAAACAATCTGTTCAGAACTACTGAACTTTTGTTTAATCATCATCGCATGCATACAGGCACAGGGCAGAGCTACAAACAGATTGTATCACGATCTCACACACATGAACGCAATGTAGAAATATTAAACATCACAATATCATACACAGCTGCAAAAAACCAAGAGAGGCGAATGGTGTTCAAAAGAAAAGGACAACAGAAATAAACGGTGGATATGCAGCCGGTATTCATTCGTCAAGAAACATTCAACAGAAGCAGTTCATATTAGATTCATTCGTCAAGAAACATTCAACAGAAGCAGTTCATATTAGATTCATTCGTCAAGAAACATCCAACAGAAGCAGTTCATATTAGATTCATTCAAGTTTATACAGTTGGCATTTTATCAATAAATCTATACAAGTCAAAGTTATTAATTGTTCTACCCCAAACAATTATTAGTGCCTCCTGTGAGGATTGAGTGAATTTACGAAATATTTGTGTTTATTACTGAATTTTTCGTGTGAATTCTTGGAAATTTATATTCTTGGGTTTTTCGTGTTATTTTAAAGTTTTCAACACCTTTCGACAACTGTGCAACGTTATATACCAGAAACATGCTCCAAATGTGGCAATGTGGTTTAAAGGCAGAAGAACATTGACTTATAATCATTCCTATATGGTATTTCACCTTTGTTCTCTATTGAAATTCGGATGCAGTTCTATGCCTTGTAATATGCATTTGCCTTTATAATACATATTATTGGCCGCATTTATGTTCCGATTCCACACAGTCTTACAGTTTGGGTTTCTGCAAACTGCAAAACGGTGTGGTGATCGGGAAATATTGAGATTTTCAAAACATTTGGAGCACAGTTTCGTCGATCTAACCTCATCAACAGATATAACGTCGCATAGTGTTTTAAGATGTTTCAACACTAGACGATGCGGAGTTCGACCATATCCTTTCATAGGAGAATTTGCCGCAATTGTCGACCTCTTCATGAAAAATAGTACACTTCCGTTCCCACGAAGTTCTCCGCTACCGTACGCTCAGTTTTCTACATCTTATATTTCTGAAACTTCAACCGAGCTACTTTCCGTTCACAATACACGCTTTGTAAAGTGTGTAAATGTTGGAGCTAAAATTTCCTGATATACACGAAATTATTCTTCCCGTCGCTCGTTGCCGATTTTCTCGTAGCTTATTTACCTGGGATTGAGCCCCACCAGTCCATTTCATTAATTTTTGTTTTCGCGAAAACTCTCCAGATTCGTGTCTGAATTGCGCCGATTTGTATTTCACATTTATAAATCGGTCCTAACTGTCATATTCAACAGTTGTATACATTAATTTTAGCCCAGGATCACAACCTATGACTTTGTTGTAAGATCCTGAGTCGAATTTTTCGCGAATTATTACCAATCTTGCAACTTCCCTTGCTTCTATTATATCGATAGAAGCTGCCTCCGATTTCTTCCGACGAAAGAGAAACGTAATCGCTACTCCATCTGTATGCATGGAGAAATCGAACTTAAGATTACATGTTTCCAATTTTTGGTAGTTAAAAAACTTACCCCATATTTCTCTTCTTACCGGCTCGAATAATTTCCACGTTGTTTTGTCACCCTGCAATCCTACTGAGCACAGTAGCCTATAGAAGGATTGCGAGTCATACTGAACATGTTTTCTCCCTTTTTTGAAAATAGAGAAAATGCGAAAATTTCTTATCTCCTGCCGTTCGAAATACGGTTGTAACCGGTACAAAAATGGTATATATGTATGCCATTGGCTTTTCATATTTGTAAATCTGCCCGCATGCGTCAGGACATCAGTAAGAGACCTAAAAAAACCGTATCAGCGTTTTGTTGACTGCTTTCATCATTGAACAGATAGTCCAATGTTATATCGTGCATGGATGCATTGCCGGTGCTGATGTAGTCAATGGTGCTACTGTTGATGATGTCAGTGATTTTAAAGTTGATGATGTAAGTACTAGTGCACTTAGAGTTGGTTGCAGTCTGCTGCCTGTAAGCGAGGTATCCGTTTCAGTCGCGCTTTCGTAGAGGCTGGAATCGTTTTCGTTCATAGACTTTAAAGAAGCGACTTTCCTTTGGTATGATAGCCTCTTTCTCCTTCCTTTAATGGCATCTCTTGTTTTTGTCGTCTTGGTTAAAAGGAAGCCGATGAGCCCATCACCTCCATAGCCAGCCTCCTCCTTTGCGAAATCGTTTACCTCATCTACTGTCCATTTCTTGCGTGCGTTACTGCTCTCTGCTCTCAATTCTGCGTTGTATTCAACATTATGTGTTCTTTGCATGTGTAAGCGCATGCCCGTGAATGTTTGTGAAGCCTTTCACAGTAAGTTAGGATTTTAGTTCCCCAAAATTGCTATGCGTTTGGTTGTGCGTATATCAATATCAATATTACTGTCTGTCACTGTTATAATTTTTTCCTTGATGAAGTCTGTCACAGTAAGCTTGAAATTTAGTTCACCAAAATCAATACACGTTTGGTTGTGCGTATATCTGAATTTAGTTCACTAAAATTAATATTAAAATTAATACACGTTTGGTTGTGCGTATATCTGACACTAGTTTTCAATTGAATTGTTATTGTAAAAGTAGTTTTTTTTTCTAATTTAAATATGTTTTTATTGTTATAATTACAAAAAAACACAATACAAAATGTCGAGTTTAATTTGAACAGGATATATTACATCTGAACTTCAATTTGATGAGTTTCTACTTCTTCCTGAAGGTCCTGGAACAATATCGCCTTCATCCATTTTTATTTTCGTGTTGTTTCAATTGCTTTTTAATCGATTTAAATAAAACAAAGGAAGTGTGCTTTTGACCACACTGTAAAAGTGAAATAGAAGCTTTTCTTTATGGTTTGTCAGCGAGTTGCATTTGTTCCGTTTGTTTAGCAAGTTACCTAGCCCTACATGCCCGCATCCGTTTAGCACCAGTCATACCCGTACTCGTCGAAGCCTTATCAGCGAGTTGCATTTGTTCCGCTTGTTGAGCAAGTTGCCTAGCCCTACATGCCCGCATCCGTTCTGCCCCAATCATACCCGTACTTGTCGAAGCCTTATCAGCGAGTTGCATTTGTTCCGTTTGTTGAGCAAGTTGCCTTGGATTGAGTGAATTTACGAAATATTGGTGTTTTGTAGTGAATTTTTCGTGTGAATTCTTGGAAATTTCTATTCTAGGGTTTTCGTCTTGTTCTAAAGTTTTCAACACCTTTCGACAACTGTGCAACGTTATATACCGGAAACATGCTCCAAATGCTTTGGCATGCATAGACTAAATCTGAATTTCAATAGAGTTTCAATAAATTTGAATGATCATAAGCCAATGTAGTTTAAAGGCAGAAGAACATTGACTTATAATCATTCCTATATGGTTTTCACCTTTGTTCTCTATTGAAATTCGGATGCCTTGTAATATGCATTTGCCTTTATAATACATATTATTGGCCGTATTTATGTCCCGATTCCACACAGTCTTACAGTTTGGGTTTCTGCAAGCAGCAAAACGGTGTGGTGATCGGGAAATATTGAGATTTTCAAAAGATTTGGAGCACAGTTTCGTCGATCTAAACTTATCAACAGATATAACGTCGCATAGTGTTTTAAGATGTTTCAACACTAGACGATGCGGAGTTCGACCATATCCTTTCATAGGAGAATTTGCCGCAATTGTCGACCTCTTCATAAAAAATAGTACACTTCCGTTCTCACGAAGTTCTCCGCTACCGTACGCTCAGTTTTCTACATCATATATTTCTGAAACTTCAACCGAGCTACTTTCCGTTCACAATACACGCTTTGTAAGGTGTGTAAATGTTGGAGCTAAAATTTCCTGATATACACGAAATTATTCTTCCCGTCGCTCGTTGCCGATTTTCTCGTAGCTCATTTACCTGGGATTGAGCCCCACCAGTCCATTTCATTAATTTTTGTTTTCGCGAAAACTCTCCAGACTCGCGTCTGAATTGCGCCGATTTGTATTTCACATTTATAAATCGGTCCAAACTGTCATATGCAACAGTTGTATACATCAATTTTAGCCCAGGATCACAACCTATGACTTTGTTGTAAGATCCTGAGTCGAATTTTTCGCGAATTATTACCAATCTTGCAACTTCCCTTGCTTCTATTATATCGATAGAAGCTGCCTCCGATTTCTTCTGACGGAAGAGAAACGAAATCGCTACTCTATCTGTATGCATGGAGAAATCGAACTTAAGTTTACATGTTTCCAATTTTTGGTAGTTAAAAAACTTACCCCATATTTCTCTTCTTACCGGCTCGAATAATTTCCACGTTGTTTTGTCACCCTGCAATCCTACTGAGCACAGTAGCCTATAGAAGGATTGCGAGTCATACTGAACATGTTTTCTCCCTTTTTTGTAAATAGAGAAAATGCGAAAATTTCTTATCTCCTGCCGTTCGCAATACGGTTGTAACCGGTACAAAAATGGTATATATGTATGCCATTGGCTTTTCATATTTGTAAATCTGCCCGCATGCGTCAGGACATCAGTAAGAGACCTAAAAAAACCGTATCAGCGTTTTGTTGACTGCTTTCATCATTGAACAGATAGTCCAGTGTTATATCGTGCATGGATGCATTGCCGGTGCTGATGTAGTCAATGGTGCTACTGTTGATGATGTCAGTGATTTTAAAGTTGATGATGTAAGTACTAGTGCACTTAGAGTTGGTTGCAGTCTGCTGCCTGTAAGCGAGGTATCCGTTTCAGTCGCGCTTTCGTAGAGGCTGGAATCGTTTTCGTTCATAGACTTTAAAGAAGCGACTTTCCTTTGGTATGATAGCCTCTTTCTCCTTCCTTTAATGGCATCTCTTGTTTTTGTCGTCTTGGTTAAAAGGAAGCCGATGAGCCCATCACCTCCATAGCCAGCCTCCTCCTTTGCGAAATCGTTTACCTCATCTACTGTCCATTTCTTGCGTGCGTTACTGCTCTCTGCTCTCAATTCTGCGTTGTATTCAACATTATGTGTTCTTTGCATGTGTAAGCGCATGCCCGCGAATGTTTGTGAAGCCTTTCACAGTAAGTTAGGATTTTAGTTCCCCAAAATTGCTATGCGTTTGGTTGTGCGTATATCAATATCAATATTACTGTCTGTCACTGTTATAATTTTTTCCTTGATGAAGTCTGTCACAGTAAGCTTGAAATTTAGTTCACCAAAATCAATACACGTTTGGTTGTGCGTATATCTGAATTTAGTTCACTAAAATTAATATTAAAATTAATACACGTTTGGTTGTGCGTATATCTGACACTAGTTTTCAATTGAATTGTTATTGTAAAAGTAGTTTTTTTTTCTAATTTAAATATGTTTTTATTGTTATAATTACAAAAAAACACAATACAAAATGTCGAGTTTAATTTGAACAGGATATATTACATCTGAACTTCAATTTGATGAGTTTCTACTTCTTCCTGAAGGTCCTGGAACAATATCGCCTTCATCCATTTTTATTTTCGTGTTGTTTCAATTGCTTTTTAATCGATTTAAATAAAACAAAGGAAGTGTGCTTTTGACCACACTGTAAAAGTGAAATAGAAGCTTTTCTTTATGGTTTGTCAGCGAGTTGCATTTGTTCCGTTTGTTTAGCAAGTTACCTAGCCCTACATGCCCGCATCCGTTTAGCACCAGTCATACCCGTACTCGTCGAAGCCTTATCAGCGAGTTGCATTTGTTCCGCTTGTTGAGCAAGTTGCCTAGCCCTACATGCCCGCATCCGTTCTGCCCCAATCATACCCGTACTTGTCGAAGCCTTATCAGCGAGTTGCATTTGTTCCGTTTGTTGAGCAAGTTGCCTTGGATTGAGTGAATTTACGAAATATTGGTGTTTTGTAGTGAATTTTTCGTGTGAATTCTTGGAAATTTCTATTCTAGGGTTTTCGTCTTGTTCTAAAGTTTTCAACACCTTTCGACAACTGTGCAACGTTATATACCGGAAACATGCTCCAAATGCTTTGGCATGCATAGACTAAATCTGAATTTCAATAGAGTTTCAATAAATTTGAATGATCATAAGCCAATGTAGTTTAAAGGCAGAAGAACATTGACTTATAATCATTCCTATATGGTTTTCACCTTTGTTCTCTATTGAAATTCGGATGCCTTGTAATATGCATTTGCCTTTATAATACATATTATTGGCCGCATTTATGTTCCGATTCAACACAGTCTTACAGTTTGGGTTTCTGCAAACTGCAAAACGGTGTGGTGATCGGGAAATATTGAGATTTTCAAAAGATTTGGAGCACAGTTTCGTCGATCTAAACTTATCAACAGATATAACGTCGCATAGTGTTTTAAGATGTTTCAACACTAGACGATGCGGAGTTCGACCATATCCTTTCATATGAGAATTTGCCGCAATTGTCGACCTCTTCATAAAAAATAGTACACTTCCGTTCCCACGAAGTTCTCCGCTACCGCACGCTCAGTTTTCTACATCATATATTTGTGAAACTTCAACCGAGCTACTTTCCGTTCACAATACACGCTTTGTAAAGTGTGTAAATGTTGGAGCTAAAATTTCCTGATATACACGAAATTATTCTTCCCGTCGCTCGTTGTCGATTTTCTCGTAGCTTATTTACCTGGGATTGAGCCCCACCAGTCCATTTCATTAATTTTTGTTTTCGCGAAAACTCTCCAGACTCGTGTCTGAATTGCGCCGATTTGTATTTCACATTTATAAATCGGTCCAAACTATCATATGCAACAGTTGTATACATTAATTTTAGCCCAGGATCACAACCTATGACTTTGTTGTAAGATCCTGAGTCGAATTTTTCGCGAATTATTACCAATCTTGCAACTTCCCTTGCTTCTATTATATCGATAGAAGCTGCCTCCGATTTCTTCCGACGAAAGAGAAACGTAATCGCTACTCCATCTGTATGCATGGAGAAATCGAACTTAAGATTACATGTTTCCAATTTTTGGTAGTTAAAAAACTTACCCCATATTTCTCTTCTTACCGGCTCGAATAATTTCCACGTTGTTTTGTCACCCTGCAATCCTACTGAGCACAGTAGCCTATAGAAGGATTGCGAGTCATACTGAACATGTTTTCTCCCTTTTTTGAAAATAGAGAAAATGCAAAAATTTCTTATCTCCTGCCGTTCGAAATACGGTTGTAACCGGTACAAAAATGGTATATATGTATGCCATTGGCTTTTCATATTTGTAAATCTGCCCGCATGCGTCAGGACATCAGTAAGAGACCTAACAAAACCGTATCAGCCTTTTGTTGACTACTTTCATCATTGAACAGATAGTCCAATGTTATATCGTGCATGGATGCATTGCCGGTGCTGATGTAGTCAATGGTGCTACTGTTGATGATGTCAGTGATTTTAAAGTTGATGATGTAAGTACTAGTGCACTTAGAGTTGGTTGCAGTCTGCTGCCTGTAAGCGAGGTATCCGTTTCAGTCGCGCTTTCGTAGAGGCTGGAATCGTTTTCGTTCATAGACTTTAAAGAAGCGACTTTCCTTTGGTATGATAGCCTCTTTCTCCTTCCTTTAATGGCATCTCTTGTTTTTGTCGTCTTGGTTAAAAGGAAGCCGATGAGCCCATCACCTCCATAGCCAGCCTCCTCCTTTGCGAAATCGTTTACCTCATCTACTGTCCATTTCTTGCGTGCGTTACTGCTCTCTGCTCTCAATTCTGCGTTGTATTCAACATTATGTGTTCTTTGCATGTGTAAGCGCATGCCCGTGAATGTTTGTGAAGCCTTTCACAGTAAGTTAGGATTTTAGTTCCCCAAAATTGCTATGCGTTTGGTTGTGCGTATATCAATATCAATATTACTGTCTGTCACTGTTATAATTTTTTCCTTGATGAAGTCTGTCACAGTAAGCTTGAAATTTAGTTCACCAAAATCAATACACGTTTGGTTGTGCGTATATCTGAATTTAGTTCACTAAAATTAATATTAAAATTAATACACGTTTGGTTGTGCGTATATCTGACACTAGTTTTCAATTGAATTGTTATTGTAAAAGTAGTTTTTTTTTCTAATTTAAATATGTTTTTATTGTTATAATTACAAAAAAACACAATACAAAATGTCGAGTTTAATTTGAACAGGATATATTACATCTGAACTTCAATTTGATGAGTTTATAGGGATTTACCTGAACTATTCTGTAGGAAATAATTCAATTCTTTCGCTCCCTATGAGCGATGGATTGATTTCATTTAAATTTAATGAAAGAGTAAATTTAAATTTTAAATTATAAAAGTATCTTATTTATTTATTATTATTATTATTAATTAAATGTTACAATTTATTTCAAATAAGTAATGTTAGTCACAGAAAAAAAAGATTTAAAAAATAATTATTTTATCCCAAAATTAGGTTCTTGTCGTTTGAAAATTGTTTGAAAACTGATTTTCCAAAATGATTTTTATTTTTATGATTTTTCATACAGCCTACCTAATTAGTAAGAAAAATCATTTCAATTAAGGCTACTGAATATTAAAAGAAAAAAAGAAACGCAACAAGTATTTTTTCTGAAAATATAAACAAGTAGTTTTCTACCAAATTAGTAGTAGTTAAAAGCCGCCACAGTACTCCCCCTCCAGTGAATCGCTAATGAACGTTAACCATTCCACCGAGTTGGAGGCTTGGAAATGCGTCCGGATCGTGTTTGGGTCGGGTCAGTTTTTTCATCTAGGAACGTAACTTTTTTTTTAACCTTTTCGGTTGGTTCCGTAGGGCTCTCGATGGTAGGCTTATTAACAGCTTCAAAACTTTCGCTAAAGAAAGGTTTTAATCTATTAATTGAAACAGTTTTTTGGGCATTTTTGATTTGAACTGTAAAATATTTGTCATTTCGATTAATAACCTTAAAAGGTCCTTCGTAGGGTGGTTGTAGCGAGGCTCGAACCGCGTCTGTTCTTACAAAAACATGGGAACAGTTAGTTAAATCTTTGAAAACAAAAACTTGGCTGTGTCCGTGTCGTGACGGTGGGGTTGGTCGAATGGTGTCGAAATGATTTCTAATTTGTCGAACGAATTCGGACTGGGATATGTGTTTTTGTGTAGTTTGTAGAAAATCTCCCGGTAAGCGTATATTTGTACCGTACACTAATTCAGCTGACGTAGCGTTGAAATCTTCTCGATAAACTGTCCTCAAACCAAGTAATACTGATGGTAGAGACTTGGTCCATTGTCGATCCCCCACACACATAATGGCTGCTTTTAGTGTTCGGTGCCACCTCTCAATCATGCCGTTACACGCTGGATTGTAAGCCGTAGTACGACTGCGTGTGAATCCCAGAAGGTTCGACAGTTCAGAGAAAAGTTCGGATTCGAACTGTGAGCCGCGATCTGTGGTGATGGTTGATGGTACACCATAACGACATATCCAATGGTTATAGATGGCATTGGCCACTGTTTCGGTTTTGATATCTGGGGTTGGTATAGCCTCAGGCCAGCGAGTAAAACGGTCGATTAAAGTCACACAGTATCTGTTATTTTCTGATGGAGGCAGTGGACCTATTATGTCCAGATGAATTTTGTCGAATCGATTTTCAACCAGAGGAAAATTGCCAATTGGACTTTTGACGTGCCTAGATATCTTTACTTTTTGGCAAGCTAAACAGGATTTGGCCCAGGAACTGACTTCCTTTTTGATTGAAGTCCAGATAAAGTTTTTAACAACTGCTTTTACGGTTGATCGGATGCTTGGGTGGGCCAGATTATGGATACCATTGAACACAATTCGACGAAATTTGGGTGGGACGTATGGTCTAACGTTTCCTGTGGAAGTATCACAAAGGATTTTGATATCGGAACCGAAAACAGGAAATGGTTTGAACTTAAGATTATGTTCGTTTTCCATTAGTGTTTGCAGTTCAGAGTCCCCAATTTGGGCTTCCGCCATCAGTGCATAGTTAATGCTTTCGCACACGGAAAACTCGGAAACTCTAGAGAGTGTGTCGGCCACAATGTTGTCACGTCCAGATATATGTTTGATATCTGTGGTGTATTGAGCAATCAGATCGAGATGCCTACATTGTCGCGGAGATGCCTTGTCTAGATTTTGTTGTAAGGCGTAAATGAGGGGTTTGTGGTCAGTGAAAAGAGTGAAAGCACGTCCCTCTATCCAATGTTTAAAATGCTTGATGGCTGCATAAACTGCCAACAGTTCACGGTCGTAAGTGCTATAGCGTTTTTGTGTGTCAGTTAATTTTCTTGAGAAAAAGCTAAGAGGTTGCCACGCTTTTGACACTTGTTGCTGTAAAACAGCACCAATCGCAGTATCAGAAGCGTCGACCATTATCGCTAGTGTTGCACTTAGTGAAGGATGTGCAAGATGTGTTACCTCGCACAACCGTGTTTTGGTTAATTCGAATTGTTGTCTGGATGAATCTGTCCAGGTGATTTTCCGTTGGTCATTTTTTTTACTACCCTTGAGGAAATCGTTAAGGAATGCTTGCTCGGTTGCAGCTTGGGGAATGTAAATTCTATAGAAATTTATCATCCCCAAATATCGACGCAATTCCTTAACAGTTTCTGGTAGCTTGAAATTAGCGATAGCTTCAATTTTGCCTTTAGCGGGTTTAATTCCGAAGGCCGAAATATCGTGTCCGAGGAAAGTGATGACTGGGACAGCGAAGGTGCACTTACTTGAGTTAATGACGAGGCCTGCATCCTTAAGCCGTTGAAAAACGGTTTCCAAATGTTTAACGTGCTCTGCCATATCACTGGAGGCAATGAGTATATCGTCAATATAGGGAAAACAAAAATTTAAACCGCGTAAAACAGAATGCATGAACCGCTGGAAAGTTTGAGCAGCGTTACGCAAACCGAAAGTCATGCGCGTGAATTCAAATAATCCGAACGATGTGTTTATTGCCGTCTTCGGGATATCCTCATCACTAATCGGTATCTGGTGGTATGCTTTAACCAAATCCAGTGATGAAAATATAGTACAACCATCGAGTTGTTGCGAAAAGTCCGTTATATACGGAATTGGATAACGATCGGGCTTGGTGATGAAATTAAGAGCACGATAGTCGCCGCAAGGTCTCCAGTCGCCATTTTTTTTCATAACAAGATGTAATGGGCTCGACCAATCGCTACTTGATGGTCGACAAATGCCTTGTTCCAACATTATTGCAAATTCTTGCTTCGCAATGTTGGCTCTTTCTGGGTTCAAACGTCTACAACGAGCGACACATGGAGGGCCTGAGGTGACTATGGAATGAGCAACGTGGTGTTTCAGTTGATTTAACATCGGCGCTTCGACGGTGATGGATTTAAATTTTTGTAACAATTTATAAAGTTCGGGGGAACAAGAACCAGCGGAAATTGTGGTGAGTGAGTAGGAAGGTCCTTTTATCATTTTGGTAATGACTTCCAACTTGGTAAGAGGATCTATTAGTTTTTTCTTTTTAAGGTCTATCAAAAGTCCGAAATGATTAATAAAATCCGCCCCAATGATTGGCTTGCCGACATTTGCGATAATAAAACGCCATTGAAAATTTCTGCGTAAACCTAAATCCACAGTTAATACTCTATGGCCGAAAGTCTCTATGATTGTTGAATTCGCTGCGAACAGGTTAAAGTCGCTTCTATTGGAGGTGTCTTTGTAGGTAGGAGGTACGACAGACACATCTGCGCCTGAGTCTACTAAAAATTGTAATTTGGTAGTTGGATCAATTAAAATAAGGCGATGACTATTAAAGCCAGAATCGCTGGCCATCGGCAGCGTAGCTGAACTTAGTTTTTCGAAACGTTTGATGTTTGGGACTGTTCGAAATTGCATGGTTGAATGCATTTACGAGCCTCCGTTTTAAATTTATAATGATACCAACATAAATCATATTTCTTGGGAACGGAACTTGACCGCGAACGTGAACGGTTTCGTTGCGTAATTGGCTTGCTTAAGAGATTGATTCGTTGGGTTAAGGAGACAACTTGATCGCGTAATGATTTTATTTCCGCGGAAATTTGATCAAATGGTGCTGACGAGGATGAAGACGGATTATTTGAAATTGCGTATAAATTAGCTGTTTGATTTATTTCAGCTATTTTATCCGCAGTATTGGCTAATTTGTCTAATGAGGTGTCGTCAATACTTGATAATATTTCTTGGGCATGTGCGGGCAAACGTTGCATCCACAAGTTCTGTAATAAGGCGTCTTGCACTTTACCGCCGCCTAAAGTTTGCATCTCGCGCAAAAGTTGAGATGGTTTCTTATCACCTAATTGCAAACCCCTTAAAAGCCTATCAATCTTGGTACGCGCTGACTCACCAAGTCTTTCAATAATAGTTATTTTCAAATCCTCGTATGTATTTGTGGCCGGAGGGTTAATAACTTTCTCGCGGACACATTTTATGGTTTCCGCATCGAGTGCTGCCAGAAGATACCCGTACTTGGTACCGTCTTGAGATATTCCCCCGATGCGGAACTGTGCTTCCAATTGGGTAAACCAGATCTCAGGGTCTTCCCGATTGAAAGTTGGTGGTTTAATAGCAACTCGGTACATACGAGTAACGTCTTCTGATTGGGCTGGAGGAGACGAACTGGCGGCTTCGGCTACCGACATGGTAACGAAACTTAAACGGAAGAATACAATATAAACACGAAAAAGAAAAAAGAGAAAAATAAGACAGAAAACCCTGGTTAAAACGTTTCTTACGATCAAAAGAGAAAAAAGTTTAAATGCTTTGAAGCAGACACACTCAGTAACATCAATTGAAATGATTTGTACACATATAGTTTTTAGGTTTGTAACAAAATCAACAAAAAATAAAAATTAAATTGTTATTTTATATTAAATAATTATTATTCATTAAGGTAAAATAAAGTACGACCTTAATAAATTCTTTCTGTTTTTGTTCTTTATTCTTTCTTCTTTTAATGAATGTCTCTGCTAGCCTCTTCCTGGGGCCCTTTTTTCTTAGTCGTTGGTTTGGTTAGCCTCTTCTTAGGGCTCTGATGTATTCGTTGTACTCTAAAAAACTTTATTGATCGATGTTTCTGCTAGCCTCTTCTTTGGGCCCTTTTTCTTTATTGGTTGTTTGGTGTTAGCCTCTTCTTAGGGCTCTAAAGCATTCTTTCTAGATTGGAAAAAAAAAATGCCTGGTGCAGCCTCACACCAGAAGAAAATAGGCTTTGTCCACATTAATTCCAATCTAGAGTGGTACGGTTAATATGATTTGCGTCTTATTTTATGCAAAAGGACATGTTTGATATTTGATTTTTAATGTCTTTGTAAAATTGTGTAAACGCAAGAAAAAGAAAATATGTTTCACTTTTTGTTAAATTAATTTTTATAATTAATTATTTTTATTTTGGTAACGCACTCTCACTTTCACGTGAATAAAATTACGGATTATATAATTATATAATTATTTTCTTTTGTAAAAAACCTTTTTTGATAAATTTTCACTAACTTTTAATCATTTAAGTTTTTTATTTTTAACGTGGGGTACAAAAATATTGTCGGGGTCACCATTTATAGGGATTTACCTGAACTATTCTGTAGGAAATAATTCAATTCTTTCGCTCCCTATGAGCGATGGATTGATTTCATTTAAATTTAATGAAAGAGTAAATTTAAATTTTAAATTATAAAAGTATCTTATTTATTTATTATTATTATTATTAATTAAATGTTACAATTTATTTCAAATAAGTAATGTTAGTCACAGAAAAAAAAGATTTAAAAAATAATTATTTTATCCCAAAATTAGGTTCTTGTCGTTTGAAAATTGTTTGAAAACTGATTTTCCAAAATGATTTTTATTTTTATGATTTTTCATACAGCCTACCTAATTAGTAAGAAAAATCATTTCAATTAAGGCTACTGAATATTAAAAGAAAAAAAGAAACGCAACAAGTATTTTTTCTGAAAATATAAACAAGTAGTTTTCTACCAAATTAGTAGTAGTTAAAAGCCGCCACAAGTTTCTACTTCTTCCTGAAGGTCCTGGAACAATATCGCCTTCATCCATTTTTATTTTCGTGTTGTTTCAATTGCTTTTTAATCGATTTAAATAAAAAAAAGGAAGTGTGCTTTTGACCACACTGTAAAAGTGAAATAGAAGCTTTTCTTTATGGTTTGTCAGCGAGTTGCATTTGTTCCGTTTGTTTAGCAAGTTACCTAGCCCTACATGCCCGCATCCGTTTAGCACCAGTCATACCCGTACTCGTCGAAGCCTTATCAGCGAGTTGCATTTGTTCCGCTTGTTGAGCAAGTTGCCTAGCCCTACATGCCCGCATCCGTTCTGCCCCAATCATACCCGTACTTGTCGCAGCCTTATCAGCGAGTTGTATTTGTTCCGTTTGTTGAGCAAGTTGCCTTGGATTGAGTGAATTTACGAAATATTGGTGTTTTGTAGTGAATTTTTCGTGTGAATTCTTGGAAATTTCTATTCTAGGGTTTTCGTCTTGTTCTAAAGTTTTCAACACCTTTCGAAAACTGTGCAACATTATATACCGGAAACATGCTCCAAATGCTTTGGCATGCATAGACTAAATCTGAATTTCAATAGAGTTTCAATAAATTTGAATGATCATAAGCCAATGTAGTTTAAAGGCAGAAGAACATTGACTTATAATCATTCCTATATGGTTTTCACCTTTGTTCTCTATTGAAATTCGGATGCCTTGTAATATGCATTTGCCTGTATAATACATATTATTGGCCGCATTTATGTCCCGATTCCACACAGTCTTACAGTTTGG
Organism: Xylophagus ater; assembly: GCA_963422695.1. Classification (NCBI taxonomy): domain Eukaryota; kingdom Metazoa; phylum Arthropoda; class Insecta; order Diptera; family Xylophagidae; genus Xylophagus; species Xylophagus ater. The sequence goes on along the minus strand of OY730486.1, from coordinate 4,758,403 downwards.
GTTTCTGCAAGCAGCAAAACGGTGTGGTGATCGGGAAATATTGAGATTTTCAAAAGATTTGGAGCACAGTTTCGTCGATCTAAACGTCGCATAGTGTTTTAAGATGTTTCAACACTAGACGATGCGGAGTTCGACCATATCCTTTCATAGGAGAATTTGCCGCAATTGTCGACCTCTTCATAAAAAATAGTACACTTCCGTTCCCACGAAGTTCTCCGCTACCGTACGCTCAGTTTTCTACATCATATATTTCTGAAACTTCAACCGAGCTACTTTCCGTTCACAATACACGCTTTGTAAGGTGTGTAAATGTTGGAGCTAAAATTTCCTGATATACACGAAATTATTCTTCCCATCGCTCGTTGCCGATTTTCTCGTAGCTCATTTACCTGGGATTGAGCCCCACCAGTCCATTTCATTAATTTTTGTTTTCGCGAAAACTCTCCAGACTCGTGTCTGAATTGCGCCGATTTGTATTTCACATTTATAAATCGGTCCAAACTGTCATATGCAACAGTTGTATACATTAGTTTTAGCCCAGGATCACAACCTATGACTTTGTTGTAAGATCCTGAGTCGAATTTTTCGCGAATTATTACCAATCTTGCAACTTCCCTTGCTTCTATTATATCGATGGAAGCTGCCTCCGATTTCTTCTGACGGAAGAGAAACGAAATCGCTACTCCATCTCTATGCATGGAGAAATCGAACTTAAGATTACATATTTCCAATTTTTGGTAGTTAAAAAACTTACCCTATATTTCTCTTCTTACCGGCTCGAATAATTTCCACGTTGTTTTGTCACCCTGCAATCCTACTGAGCACAGTAGCCTATAGAAGGATTGCGAGTCATACTGAACATGTTTTCTCCCTTTTTTGAAAATAGAGAAAATGCGAAAATTTCTTATCTCCTGCCGTTCGCAATACGGTTGTAACCGGTACAAAAATGGTATATATGTATGCCATTGGCTTTTCATATTTGTAAATCTGCCCGCATGCGTCAGGACATCAGTAAGAGACCTAAAAAAACCGTATCAGCGTTTTGTTGACTGCTTTCATCATTGAACAGATAGTCCAGTGTTATATCGTGCATGGATGCATTGCCGGTGCTGATGTAGTCAATGGTGCTACTGTTGATGATGTCAGTGATTTTAAAGTTGATGATGTAAGTACTAGTGCACTTAGAGTTGGTTGCAGTCTGCTGCCTGTAAGCGAGGTATCCGTTTCAGTCGCGCTTTCGTAGAGGCTGGAATCGTTTTCGTTCATAGACTTTAAAGAAGCGACTTTCCTTTGGTATGATAGCCTCTTTCTCCTTCCTTTAATGGCATCTCTTGTTTTTGTCGTCTTGGTTAAAAGGAAGCCGATGAGCCCATCACCTCCATAGCCAGCCTCCTCCTTTGCGAAATCGTTTACCTCATCTACTGTCCATTTCTTGCGTGCGTTACTGCTCTCTGCTCTCAATTCTGCGTTGTATTCAACATTATGTGTTCTTTGCATGTGTAAACGCATGCCCGCGAATGTTTGTGAAGCCTTTCACAGTAAGTTAGGATTTTAGTTCCCCAAAATTGCTATGCGTTTGGTTGTGCGTATATCAATATCAATATTACTGTCTGTCACTGTTATAATTTTTTCCTTGATGAAGTCTGTCACAGTAAGCTTGAAATTTAGTTCACCAAAATCAATACACGTTTGGTTGTGCGTATATCTGAATTTAGTTCACTAAAATTAATATTAAAATTAATACACGTTTGGTTGTGCGTATATCTGACACTAGTTTTCAATTGAATTGTTATTGTAAAAGTAGTTTTTTTTCTAATTTATATATGTTTTTATTGTTATAATTACAAAAAAACACAATACAAAATGTCGAGTTTAATTTGAACAGGATATATTACATCTGAACTTCAATTTGATGAGTTTCTACTTCTTCCTGAAGGTCCTGGAACAATATCGCCTTCATCCATTTTTATTTTCGTATTGTTTCAATTGCTTTTTAATCGATTTAAATAAAAAAAAGGAAGTGTGCTTTTGACCACACTGTAGAAGTGAAATAGAATCTTTTCTTTATGGTTTGTCAGCGAGTTGCATTTGTTCCGTTTGTTTAGCAAGTTACCTATCCCTACATGCCCGCATCCGTTTAGCACTAGTCATACCCGTACTCGTCGAAGCCTTGTCAGCGAGTTGCATTTGTTCCCCTTGTTGAGCAAGTTACGTAGCCCTAAATGCCCGCGTCCGCTCTGTACCAGTCCTAGCCGTACCTGTCGAAGACTCACTCGTCGAAGCCTTGTCAACGAGTTGCTTTTGTTCCGCTTGTTGAGCAAGTTGCCTAACCCTACATGCCCGCATCCGTTCTGCACCAGTCATATCCGTACTCGTCGAAGCCTTGTCAGCGACTTGTTTCTATTCCGCTTGTTGAGCAACTTGCCTAGCCCTACATGCCCGCATCCGTTCTGCACCAGTCAAACCCGTACTCGTCGAAGCCTTGTCAGCGAGTTGCATTTGTTCCGTTTGTTTAGCAAGTTGCCTAAACCTACATGCACGGATCCGTTCTGGACCAGTCATACCCGTACTCGTCGAAGCCTTGTCAGCGAGTTGCATTTCTTCCGCTTGTTGAGCAAGTTACGTAGCCCTAAATGCCCGCGTCCGCTCTGTACCAGTCCTAGCCGTACCTGTCGAAGACTTACTCGTCGAAGCCTTGTCAACGAATTGTTTTTGTTCCGCTTGTTGAGCAAGTTGCCTAGCCCTACATGCCCGCATCCGTTCTGCACCAGTCATACCCCTACTGGTCGAAGCCTTGTCAGCGAAATGCATTTGTTTCGTTTGTTTAGCAAGTTGCCTAGCCGTACATGCCCGCATCCGTTCTGCACCAGTCATACCCGTACTCGTCGAAGTCTTGTCAGCGAGTTGCATTTGTTCCGTTTGTTCAGCAAGTTGCCTAGCCCTAAATGCCCGCATCCGTTCTGCACCAGTCATACCCGTACTTGTAGAAGCCTCGTCAGCGAGTTGCTCTTGTTCAGCTTGTTGAAAAAGTTGCCTAACCCTACATGCCTACATCCGTTCTGCACCAGTCATAGTCGTACTCGTCAAAACCTTGTCAGCGGGTTGTTTTTGTTCCGCTTGTTGAGCAAGTAGCCAAGCCCTACATGCCCGATTCCGTTCTGCACCAGTCTTACGCGTACTCCTCGAAGCCTTGTCAGCGAGTCGCATTTGTTCCGTTTGTTTAGCAAGTTGCCTAGCCTTACATGCCCGAATCCGTTCTGCACCGGTCATACCTGTGCTCGTCGAAGCCTTGTCAGCGAGTTGCATTTGTTCCGTTTGTTTAGCAAGTTACCTAGCCCTACATGCCCGCATCCGTTTAGCGCCAGTCATACCCGTACTCGTCGAAGCCTTGTCAACGGGTTGCTTTTGTTCCGCTTGTTGAGCAAGTTGCCTAACCCTACATGCCCGCATCCGTTTAGCACCAGTCATACCCGTACTCGTCGATGCCTTATCAGCGAGTTGCATTTGTTCCGCTTGTTGAGCAAATTGCCTAGCCCTACATGCCCGCATCCGTTCTGCCCCAATCATACCCGTACTTGTCGAAGCCTTATCAGCGAGTTGCATTTGTTCCGTTTGTTGAGCAAGTTGCCTTGGATTGAGTGAATTTACGAAATATTGGTGTTTTGTAGTGAATTTTTCGTGTGAATTCTTGGAAATTTCTATTCTAGGGTTTACGTCTTGTTCTAAAATTTTCAACACCTTTCGACAACTGTGCAACGTTATATACCGGAAACATGCTCCAAATGCTTTGGCATGCATAGACTAAATCTGAATTTCAATAGAGTTTCAATAAATTTGAATGATCATAAGCCAATGTAGTTTAAAGGCAGAAGAACATTGACTTATAATCATTCCTATATGGTTTTCACCTTTGTTCTCTATTGAAATTCGGATGCCTTGTAATATGCATTTGCCTTTATAATACATATTATTGGCCGCATTTATGTCCCGATTCCACACAGTCTTACAGTTTGGGTTTCTGCAAGCAGCAAAACGGTGTGGTGATCGGGAAATATTGAGATTTTCAAAAGATTTGGAGCACAGTTTCGTCGATCTAAACTTATCAACAGATATAACGCATAGTGTTTTAAGATGTTTCAACACTAGACGATGCGGAGTTCGACCATATCCTTTCATATGAGAATTTGCCGCAATTGTCGACCTCTTCATAAAAAATAGTACACTTCCGTTCCCACGAAGTTCTCCGCTACCGTACGCTCAGTTTTCTACATCATATATTTGTGAAACTTCAACCGAGCTACTTTCCGTTCACAATACACGCTTTGTAAAGTGTGTAAATGTTGGAGCTAAAATTTCCCGACATACACGAAATTATTCTTCCCGTCGCTCGTTGCCGATATTCTCGTAGCTTATTTACCTGGGATTGAGTCCCACCAGTCCATTTCATTAATTTTTGTTTTCGCGAAAACTCTCCAGACTCGTGTCTGAATTGCGCCGATTTGTATTTCACATTTATAAATCGGTCCAAACTGTCATATGCAACAGTTGTATACATTAATTTTAGCCCAGGATCACAACCTACGACTTTGTTGTAAGATCCTGAGTCGAATTTTTCGCGAATTATTACCAATCTTGCAACTTCCCTTGCTTCTATTATATCGATAGAAGCTGCTTCCGATTTCTTCCGACGGAAGAGAAACGAAATCGCTACTCTATCTGTATGCATGGAGAAATCGAACTTAAGTTTACATGTTTCCAATTTTTGGTAGTTAAAAAACTTACCCCATATTTCTCTTCTTACCGGCTCGAATAATTTCCACGTTGTTTTGTCACCCTGCAATCCTACTGAGCACAGTAGCCTATAGAAGGATTGCGAATCATACTGAACATGTTTTCTCCTTTTTTTGAAAATAGAGAAAATGCGAAAATTTCTTATCTCCTGCCGAAATACGGTTGTAAGCGGTACAAAAATGGTATATATGTATGCCATTTGCTTTTCATATTTGTAAATCTGCCCGCATGCGTCAGGACATCAGTAAGAGACCTAACAAAACCGTATCAGCCTTTTGTTGACTACTTTCATCATTGAACAGATAGTGCAATGTCGAAAAGCAGTCTCTCTCCGGGAGAGATGTCCGGAAAAATGTCCGAACCCTGCGATACATATCCATGCTAATGTAGTTTTTCAAGCATGTTTCATATGTATCGCATGCGGAGACAAACAAATTCGACCGAATGTTCCATCATATTGACGGAAACCCTGACGCATTTGATTATACGCCGGTCATATTGCGTACTATCTTGGGCTTCGATCTTTCAAGGCATAGAAATAATCCAAGAATCTGGGTTTCTCTTCTATACCCACACTGGGATTTGAACTTAATTGAGTCATCAGGGAATAATGTATGTACAATATATGGATGTTTCGACCATCCACATAGATATTTCATCAACATCTTGATTTATTTTTTCAGCCAGCGCGTTGCTCTCAGAAATGCCGGCAAAGTCACATTTAATTGTGAACCCTTCGTAACCTTTATCTTCCGGCGGACGCAGCCTTTTCATTACGACTGGAAAAAAGGTTAAAAATTATAAAGAAACGTAAACTAACGACGATTTTTTGCTGCCCTATGGCAGAAATAGGACTCTATGAAGAAAAAAAAAACAATCTGTTCAGAACTACTGAACTTTTGTTTAATCATCATCGCATGCATACAGGCACAGGGCAGAGCTACAAACAGATTGTATCACGATCTCACACACATGAACGCAATGTAGAAATATTAAACATCACAATATCATACACAGCTGCAAAAAACCAAGAGAGGCGAATGGTGTTCAAAAGAAAAGGACAACAGAAATAAACGGTGGATATGCAGCCGGTATTCATTCGTCAAGAAACATTCAACAGAAGCAGTTCATATTAGATTCATTCGTCAAGAAACATTCAACAGAAGCAGTTCATATTAGATTCATTCGTCAAGAAACATCCAACAGAAGCAGTTCATATTAGATTCATTCAAGTTTATACAGTTGGCATTTTATCAATAAATCTATACAAGTCAAAGTTATTAATTGTTCTACCCCAAACAATTATTAGTGCCTCCTGTGAGGATTGAGTGAATTTACGAAATATTTGTGTTTATTACTGAATTTTTCGTGTGAATTCTTGGAAATTTCTATTCTTGGGTTTTTCGTGTTATTTTAAAGTTTTCAACACCTTTCGACAACTGTGCAACGTTATATACCAGAAACATGCTCCAAATGTGGCAATGTGGTTTAAAGGCAGAAGAACATTGACTTATAATCATTCCTATATGGTATTTCACCTTTGTTCTCTATTGAAATTCGGATGCAGTTCTATGCCTTGTAATATGCATTTGCCTTTATAATACATATTATTGGCCGCATTTATGTTCCGATTCCACACAGTCTTACAGTTTGGGTTTCTGCAAACTGCAAAACGGTGTGGTGATCGGGAAATATTGAGATTTTCAAAACATTTGGAGCACAGTTTCGTCGATCTAACCTCATCAACAGATATAACGTCGCATAGTGTTTTAAGATGTTTCAACACTAGACGATGCGGAGTTCGACCATATCCTTTCATAGGAGAATTTGCCGCAATTGTCGACCTCTTCATGAAAAGTAGTACACTTCCGTTTCCACGAAGTTCTCCGCTACCGTACGCTCAGTTTTCTACATCTTATATTTCTGAAACTTCAACCGAGCTACTTTCCGTTCACAATACACGCTTTGTAAAGTGTGTAAATGTTGGAGCTAAAATTTCCTGATATACACGAAATTATTCTTCCCGTCGCTCGTTGCCGATTTTCTCGCTTATTTACCTGGGATTGAGCCCCACCAGTCCATTTCATTAATTTTTGTTTTCGCGAAAACTCTCCAGACTCGTGTCTGAATTGCGCCGATTTGTATTTCACATTTATAAATCGGTCCAAACTGTCATATTCAACAGTTGTATACATTAATTTTAGCCCAGGATCACAACCTATGACTTTGTTGTAAGATCCTGAGTCGAATTTTTCGCGAATTATTACCAATCTTGCAACTTCCCTTGCTTCTATTATATCGATAGAAGCTGCCTCCGATTTCTTCCGACGAAAGAGAAACGTAATCGCTACTCCATCTGTATGCATGGAGAAATCGAACTTAAGATTACATGTTTCCAATTTTTGGTAGTTAAAAAACTTACCCCATATTTCTCTTCTTACCGGCTCGAATAATTTCCACGTTGTTTTGTCACCCTGCAATCCTACTGAGCACAGTAGCCTATAGAAGGATTGCGAGTCATACTGAACATGTTTTCTCCCTTTTTTGAAAATAGAGAAAATGCGAAAATTTCTTATCTCCTGCCGTTCGAAATACGGTTGTAACCGGTACAAAAATGGTATATATGTATGCCATTGGCTTTTCATATTTGTAAATCTGCCCGCATGCGTCAGGACATCAGTAAGAGACCTAAAAAAACCGTATCAGCGTTTTGTTGACTGCTTTCATCATTGAACAGATAGTCCAATGTTATATCGTGCATGGATGCATTGCCGGTGCTGATGTAGTCAATGGTGCTACTGTTGATGATGTCAGTGATTTTAAAGTTGATGATGTAAGTACTAGTGCACTTAGAGTTGGTTGCAGTCTGCTGCCTGTAAGCGAGGTATCCGTTTCAGTCGCGCTTTCGTAGAGGCTGGAATCGTTTTCGTTCATAGACTTTAAAGAAGCGACTTTCCTTTGGTATGATAGCCTCTTTCTCCTTCCTTTAATGGCATCTCTTGTTTTTGTCGTCTTGGTTAAAAGGAAGCCGATGAGCCCATCACCTCCATAGCCAGCCTCCTCCTTTGCGAAATCGTTTACCTCATCTACTGTCCATTTCTTGCGTGCGTTACTGCTCTCTGCTCTCAATTCTGCGTTGTATTCAACATTATGTGTTCTTTGCATGTGTAAGCGCATGCCCGTGAATGTTTGTGAAGCCTTTCACAGTAAGTTAGGATTTTAGTTCCCCAAAATTGCTATGCGTTTGGTTGTGCGTATATCAATATCAATATTACTGTCTGTCACTGTTATAATTTTTTCCTTGATGAAGTCTGTCACAGTAAGCTTGAAATTTAGTTCACCAAAATCAATACACGTTTGGTTGTGCGTATATCTGAATTTAGTTCACTAAAATTAATATTAAAATTAATACACGTTTGGTTGTGCGTATATCTGACACTAGTTTTCAATTGAATTGTTATTGTAAAAGTAGTTTTTTTTTCTAATTTAAATATGTTTTTATTGTTATAATTACAAAAAAACACAATACAAAATGTCGAGTTTAATTTGAACAGGATATATTACATCTGAACTTCAATTTGATGAGTTTATAGGGATTTACCTGAACTATTCTGTAGGAAATAATTCAATTCTTTCGCTCCCTATGAGCGATGGATTGATTTCATTTAAATTTAATGAAAGAGTAAATTTAAATTTTAAATTATAAAAGTATCTTATTTATTTATTATTATTATTATTAATTAAATGTTACAATTTATTTCAAATAAGTAATGTTAGTCACAGAAAAAAAAGATTTAAAAAATAATTATTTTATCCCAAAATTAGGTTCTTGTCGTTTGAAAATTGTTTGAAAACTGATTTTCCAAAATGATTTTTATTTTTATGATTTTTCATACAGCCTACCTAATTAGTAAGAAAAATCATTTCAATTAAGGCTACTGAATATTAAAAGAAAGAAAGAAACGCAACAAGTATTTTTTCTGAAAATATAAACAAGTAGTTTTCTACCAAATTAGTAGTAGTTAAAAGCCGCCACAGTACTCCCCCTCCAGTGAATCGCTAATGAACGTTAACCATTCCACCGAGTTGGAGGCTTGGAAATGCGTCCGGATCGTGTTTGGGTCGGGTCAGTTTTTTCATCTAGGAACGTAACTTTTTTTTTAACCTTTTCGGTTGGTTCCGTAGGGCTCTCGATGGTAGGCTTATTAACAGCTTCAAAACTTTCGCTAAAGAAAGGTTTTAATCTATTAATTGAAACAGTTTTTTGGGCATTTTTGATTTGAACTGTAAAATATTTGTCATTTCGATTAATAACCTTAAAAGGTCCTTCGTAGGGTGGTTGTAGCGAGGCTCGAACCGCGTCTGTTCTTACAAAAACATGGGAACAGTTAGTTAAATCTTTGAAAACAAAAACTTGGCTGTGTCCGTGTCGTGACGGTGGGGTTGGTCGAATGGTGTCGAAATGATTTCTAATTTGTCGAACGAATTCGGACTGGGATATGTGTTTTTGTGTAGTTTGTAGAAAATCTCCCGGTAAGCGTATATTTGTACCGTACACTAATTCAGCTGACGTAGCGTTGAAATCTTCTCGATAAACTGTCCTCAAACCAAGTAATACTGATGGTAGAGACTTGGTCCATTGTCGATCCCCCACACACATAATGGCTGCTTTTAGTGTTCGGTGCCACCTCTCAATCATGCCGTTACACGCTGGATTGTAAGCCGTAGTACGACTGCGTGTGAATCCCAGAAGGTTCGACAGTTCAGAGAAAAGTTCGGATTCGAACTGTGAGCCGCGATCTGTGGTGATGGTTGATGGTACACCATAACGACATATCCAATGGTTATAGATGGCATTGGCCACTGTTTCGGTTTTGATATCTGGGGTTGGTATAGCCTCAGGCCAGCGAGTAAAACGGTCGATTAAAGTCACACAGTATCTGTTATTTTCTGATGGAGGCAGTGGACCTATTATGTCCAGATGAATTTTGTCGAATCGATTTTCAACCAGAGGAAAATTGCCAATTGGACTTTTGACGTGCCTAGATATCTTTACTTTTTGGCAAGCTAAACAGGATTTGGCCCAGGAACTGACTTCCTTTTTGATTGAAGTCCAGATAAAGTTTTTAACAACTGCTTTTACGGTTGATCGGATGCTTGGGTGGGCCAGATTATGGATACCATTGAACACAATTCGACGAAATTTGGGTGGGACGTATGGTCTAACGTTTCCTGTGGAAGTATCACAAAGGATTTTGATATCGGAACCGAAAACAGAAAATGGTTTGAACTTAAGATTATGTTCGTTTTCCATTAGTGTTTGCAGTTCAGAGTCCCCAATTTGGGCTTCCGCCATCAGTGCATAGTTAATGCTTTCGCACACGGAAAACTCGGAAACTCTAGAGAGTGTGTCGGCCACAATGTTGTCACGTCCAGATATATGTTTGATATCTGTGGTGTATTGAGCAATCAGATCGAGATGCCTACATTGTCGCGGAGATGCCTTGTCTAGATTTTGTTGTAAGGCGTAAATGAGGGGTTTGTGGTCAGTGAAAAGAGTGAAAGCACGTCCCTCTATCCAATGTTTAAAATGCTTGATGGCTGCATAAACTGCCAACAGTTCACGGTCGTAAGTGCTATAGCGTTTTTGTGTGTCAGTTAATTTTCTTGAGAAAAAGCTAAGAGGTTGCCACGCTTTTGACACTTGTTGCTGTCATTTTTTTTACTACCCTTGAGGAAATCGTTAAGCAATGCTTGCTCGGTTGCAGCTTGGGGAATGTAAATTCTATAGAAATTTATCATCCCCAAATATCGACGCAATTCCTTAACAGTTTCTGGTAGCTTGAAATTAGCGATAGCTTCAATTTTGCCTTTAGCGGGTTTAATTCCGAAGGCCGAAATATCGTGTCCGAGGAAAGTGATGACTGGGACAGCGAAGGTGCACTTACTTGAGTTAATGACGAGGCCTGCATCCTTAAGCCGTTGAAAAACGGTTTCCAAATGTTTAACGTGCTCTGCCATATCACTGGAGGCAATGAGTATATCGTCAATGTAGGGAAAACAAAAATTTAAACCGCGTAAAACAGAATGCATGAACCGCTGGAAAGTTTGAGCAGCGTTACGCAAACCGAAAGTCATGCGCGTGAATTCAAATAATCCGAACGGTGTGCTTATTGCCGTCTTCGGGATATCCTCATCACTAATCGGTATCTGGTGGTATGCTTTAACCAAATCCAGTGATGAAAATATAGTACAACCATCGAGTTGTTGCGAAAAGTCCGTTATATACGGAATTGGATAACGATCGGGCTTGCTGATGAAATTAAGAGCACGATAGTCGCCGCAAGGTCTCCAGTCGCCATTTTTTTTCATAACAAGATGTAATGGGCTCGACCAATCGCTACTTGATGGTCGACAAATGCCTTGTTCCAACATTATTGCAAATTCTTGCTTCGCAATGTTGGCTCTTTCTGGGTTCAAACGTCTACAACGAGCGACACATGGAGGGCCTGAGGTGACTATGGAATGAGTAACGTGGTGTTTCAGTTGATTTAACATCGACGCTTCGACGGTGATGGATTTAAATTTTTGTAACAATTTATAAAGTTCGGGGGAACAAGAACCAGCGGAAATTGTGGTGAGTGAGTAGGAAGGTCCTTTTATCATTTTGGTAATGACTTCCAACTTGTTAAGAGGATCTATTAGTTTTTTCTTTTTAAGGTCTATCAAAAGTCCGAAATGATTAATAAAATCCGCCCCAATGATTGGCTTGCCGACATTTGCGATAATAGAACGCCATTGAAAATTTCTGCGTAAACCTAAATCCACAGTTAATACTCTATGGCCGAAAGTCTCTATGATTGTTGAATTCGCTGCGAACAGGTTAAAGTCGCTTCTATTGGAGGTGTCTTTGTAGGTAGGAGGTACGACAGACACATCTGCGCCTGAGTCTACTAAAAATTGTAATTTGGTAGTTGGATCAATTAAAATAAGGCGATGACTATTAAAGCCAGAATCGCTGGCCATCGGCAGCGTAGCTGAACTTAGTTTTTCGAAACGTTTGATGTTTGGGACTGTTCGAAATTGCATGGTTGAATGCATTTACGAGCCTCCGTTTTAAATTTATAATGATACCAACATAAATCATATTTCTTGGGAACGGAACTTGACCGCGAACGTGAACGGTTTCGTTGCGTAATTGGCTTGCTTAAGAGATTGATTCGTTGGGTTAAGGAGACAACTTGATCGCGTAATGATTTTATTTCCGCGGAAATTTGATCAAATGGTGCTGACGAGGATGAAGACGGATTATTTGAAATTGCGTATAAATTAGCTGTTTGATTTATTTCAGCTATTTTATCCGCAGTATTGGCTAATTTGTCTAATGAGGTGTCGTCAATACTTGATAATATTTCTTGGGCATGTGCGGGCAAACGTTGCATCCACAAGTTCTGTAATAAGGCGTCTTGCACTTTACCGCCGCCTAAAGTTTGCATCTCGCGCAAAAGTTGAGATGGTTTCTTATCACCTAATTGCAAACCCCTTAAAAGCCTATCAATCTTGGTACGCGCTGACTCACCAAGTCTTTCAATAATAGTTATTTTCAAATCCTCGTATGTATTTGTGGCCGGAGGGTTAATAACTTTCTCGCGGACACATTTTATGGTTTCCGCATCGAGTGCTGCCAGAAGATACCCGTACTTGGTACCGTCTTGAGATATTCCCCCGATGCGGAACTGTGCTTCCAATTGGGTAAACCAGATCTCAGGGTCTTCCCGATTGAAAGTTGGTGGTTTAATAGCAACTCGGTACATACGAGTAACGTCTTCTGATTGGGCTGGAGGAGACGAACTGGCGGCTTCGGCTACCGACATGGTAACGAAACTTAAACGGAAGAATACAATATAAACACGAAAAAGAAAAAAGAGAAAAATAAGACAGAAAACCCTGGTTAAAACGTTTCTTACGATCAAAAGAGAAAAAAGTTTAAATGCTTTGAAGCAGACACACTCAGTAACATCAATTGAAATGATTTGTACACATATAGTTTTTAGGTTTGTAACAAAATCAACAAAAAATGAAAATTAAATTGTTATTTTATATTAAATAATTATTATTCATTAAGGTAAAATAAAGTACGACCTTAATAAATTCTTTCTGTTTTTGTTCTTTATTCTTTCTTCTTTTAATGAATCTCTCTGCTAGCCTCTTCCTGGGGCCCTTTTTTCTTAGTCGTTGGTTTGGTTAGCCTCTTCTTAGGGCTCTGATGTATTCGTTGTACTCTAAAAAACTTTATTGATCGATGTTTCTGCTAGCCTCTTCTTTGGGCCCTTTTTCTTTATTGGTTGTTTGGTGTTAGCCTCTTCTTAGGGCTCTAAAGCATTCTTTCTAGATTGGAAAAAAAAAATGCCTGGTGCAGCCTCACACCAGAAGAAAATAGGCTTTGTCCACATTAATTCCAATCTAGAGTGGTACGGTTAATATGATTTGCGTCTTATTTTATGCAAAAGGACACGTTTGATATTTGATTTTTAATGTCTTTGTAAAATTGTGTAAACGCAAGAAAAAGAAAATATGTTTCACTTTTTGTTAAATTAATTTTTATAATTAATTATTTTTATTTTGGTAACGCACTCTCACTTTCACGTGAATAAAATTACGGATTATATAATTATATAATTATTTTCTTTTGTAAAAAACCTTTTTTGATAAATTTTCACTAACTTTTAATCATTTAAGTTTTTTATTTTTAACGTGGGGTACAAAAATATTGTCGGGGTCACCATTTATAGGGATTTACCTGAACTATTCTGTAGGAAATAATTCAATTCTTTCGCTCCCTATGAGCGATGGATTGATTTCATTTAAATTTAATGAAAGAGTAAATTTAAATTTTAAATTATAAAAGTATCTTATTTATTTATTATTATTATTATTAATTAAATGTTACAATTTATTTCAAATAAGTAATGTTAGTCTCAGAAAAAAAAGATTTAAAAAATAATTATTTTATCCCAAAATTAGGTTCTTGTCGTTTGAAAATTGTTTGAAAACTGATCTTCCAAAATGATTTTTATTTTTATGATTTTTCATACAGCCTACCTAATTAGTAAGAAAAATCATTTCAATTAAGGCTACTGAATATTAAAAGAAAAAAAGAAACGCAACAAGTATTTTTTCTGAAAATATAAACAAGTAGTTTTCTACCAAATTAGTAGTAGTTAAAAGCCGCCACAAGTTTCTACTTCTTCCTGAAGGTCCTGGAACAATATCGCCTTCATCCATTTTTATTTTCGTGTTGTTTCAATTGCTTTTTAATCGATTTAAATAAAAAAAAGGAAGTGTGCTTTTGACCACACTGTAAAAGTGAAATAGAAGCTTTTCTTTATGGTTTGTCAGCGAGTTGCATTTGTTCCGTTTGTTTAGCAAGTTACCTAGCCCTACATGCCCGCATCCGTTTAGCACCAGTCATACCCGTACTCGTCGAAGCCTTATCAGCGAGTTGTATTTGTTCCGTTTGTTGAGCAAGTTGCCTTGGATTGAGTGAATTTACGAAATATTGGTGTTTTGTAGTGAATTTTTCGTGTGAATTCTTGGAAATTTCTATTCTAGGGTTTTCGTCTTGTTCTAAAGTTTTCAACACCTTTCGACAACTGTGCAACATTATATACCGGAAACATGCTCCAAATGCTTTGGCATGCATAGACTAAATCTGAATTTCAATAGAGTTTCAATAAATTTGAATGATCATAAGCCAATGTAGTTTAAAGGCAGAAGAACATTGACTTATAATCATTCCTATATGGTTTTCACCTTTGTTCTCTATTGAAATTCGGATGCCTTGTAATATGCATTTGCCTTTATAATACATATTATTGGCCGCATTTATGTCCCGATTCCACACAGTCTTACAGTTTGGGTTTCTGCAAGCAGCAAAACGGTGTGGTGATCGGGAAATATTGAGATTTTCAAAAGATTTGGAGCAAAGTTTCGTCGATCTAAACGTCGCATAGTGTTTTAAGATGTTTCAACACTAGACGATGCGGAGTTCGACCATATCCTTTCATAGGAGAATTTGCCGCAATTGTCGACCTCTTCATAAAAAATAGTACACTTCCGTTCCCACGAAGTTCTCCGCTACCGTACGCTCAGTTTTCTACATCATATATTTCTGAAACTTCAACCGAGCTACTTTCCGTTCACAATACACGCTTTGTAAGGTGTGTAAATGTTGGAGCTAAAATTTCCTGATATACACGAAATTATTCTTCCCGTCGCTCGTTGCCGATTTTCTCGTAGCTCATTTACCTGGGATTGAGCCCCACCAGTCCATTTCATTAATTTTTGTTTTCGCGAAAACTCTCCAGACTCGTGTCTGAATTGCGCCGATTTGTATTTCACATTTATAAATCGGTCCAAACTGTCATATGCAACAGTTGTATACATTAATTTTAGCCCAGGATCACAACCTATGACTTTGTTGTAAGATCCTGAGTCGAATTTTTCGCGAATTATTACCAATCTTGCAACTTCCCTTGCTTCTATTATATCGATAGAAGCTGCCTCCGATTTCTTCTGACGGAAGAGAAACGAAATCGCTACTCCATCTCTATGCATGGAGAAATCGAACTTAAGATTACATATTTCCAATTTTTGGTAGTTAAAAAACTTACCCTATATTTCTCTTCTTACCGGCTCGAATAATTTCCACGTTGTTTTGTCACCCTGCAATCCTACTGAGCACAGTAGCCTATAGAAGGATTGCGAGTCATACTGAACATGTTTTCTCCCTTTTTTGAAAATAGAGAAAATGCGAAAATTTCTTATCTCCTGCCGTTCGCAATACGGTTGTAACCGGTACAAAAATGGTATATATGTATGCCATTGGCTTTTCATATTTGTAAATCTGCCCGCATGCGTCAGGACATCAGTAAGAGACCTAAAAAAACCGTATCAGCGTTTTGTTGACTGCTTTCATCATTGAACAGATAGTCCAGTGTTATATCGTGCATGGATGCATTGCCGGTGCTGATGTAGTCAATGGTGCTACTGTTGATGATGTCAGTGATTTTAAAGTTGATGATGTAAGTACTAGTGCACTTAGAGTTGGTTGCAGTCTGCTGCCTGTTAGCGAGGTATCCGTTTCAGTCGCGCTTTCGTAGAGGCTGGAATCGTTTTCGTTCATAGACTTTAAAGAAGCGACTTTCCTTTGGTATGATAGCCTCTTTCTCCTTCCTTTAATGGCATCTCTTGTTTTTGTCGTCTTGGTTAAAAGGAAGCCGATGAGCCCATCACCTCCATAGCCAGCCTCCTCCTTTGCGAAATCGTTTACCTCATCTACTGTCCATTTCTTGCGTGCGTTACTGCTCTCTGCTCTCAATTCTGCGTTGTATTCAACATTATGTGTTCTTTGCATGTGTAAACGCATGCCCGCGAATGTTTGTGAAGCCTTTCACAGTAAGTTAGGATTTTAGTTCCCCAAAATTGCTATGCGTTTGGTTGTGCGTATATCAATATCAATATTACTGTCTGTCACTGTTATAATTTTTTCCTTGATGAAGTCTGTCACAGTAAGCTTGAAATTTAGTTCACCAAAATCAATACACGTTTGGTTGTGCGTATATCTGAATTTAGTTCACTAAAATTAGTATTAAAATTAATAAACGTTTGGTTGTGCGCATATCTGACACTAGTTTTCAATTGAATTGTTATTGTAAAAGTAGTTTTTTTTTCTAATTTAAATATGTTTTTATTGTTATAATTACAAAAAAACACAATACAAAATGTCGAGTTTAATTTGAACAGGATATATTACATCTGAACTTCAATTTGATGAGTTTCTACTTCTTCCTGAAGGTCCTGGAACAATATCGCCTTCATCCATTTTTATTTTCGTATTGTTTCAATTGCTTTTTAATCGATTTAAATAAAAAAAAGGAAGTGTGCTTTTGACCACACTGTAGAAGTGAAATAGAATCTTTTCTTTATGGTTTGTCAGCGAGTTGCATTTGTTCCGTTTGTTTAGCAAGTTACCTAGCCCTACATGCCCGCATCCGTTTAGCACTAGTCATACCCGTACTCGTCGAAGCCTTGTCAGCGAGTTGCATTTGTTCCCCTTGTTGAGCAAGTTACGTAGCCCTAAATGCCCGCGTCCGCTCTGTACCAGTCCTAGCCGTACCTGTCGAAGACTCACTCGTCGAAGCCTTGTCAACGAGTTGCTTTTGTTCCGCTTGTTGAGCAAGTTGCCTAACCCTACATGCCCGCATCCGTTCTGCACCAGTCATATCCGTACTCGTCGAAGCCTTGTCAGCGACTTGTTTTTATTCCGCTTGTTGAGCAACTTGCCTAGCCCTACATGCCCGCATCCGTTCTGCACCAGTCAAACCCGTACTCGTCGAAGCCTTGTCAGCGAGTTGCATTTGTTCCGTTTGTTTAGCAAGTTGCCTAAACCTACATGCCCGGATCCGTTCTGGACCAGTCAAACCCGTACTCGTCGAAGCCTTGTCAGCGAGTTGCATTTCTTCCGCTTGTTGAGCAAGTTACGTAGCCCTAAATGCCCGCGTCCGCTCTGTACCAGTCCTAGCCGTACCTGTCGAAGACTTACTCGTCGAAGCCTTGTCAACGAATTGTTTTTGTTCCGCTTGTTGAGCAAGTTGCCTAACCCTACATGCCTGCATCCGTTCTGCACCAGTCAAACCCGTACTCGTCGAAGCCTTGTCAGCGAGTTGCATTTCTTCCGCTTGTTGAGCAAGTTACGTAGCCCTAAATGCCCGCGTCCGCTCTGTACCAGTCCTAGCCGTACCTGTCGAAGACTTACTCGTCGAAGCCTTGTCAACGAATTGTTTTTGTTCCGTTTGTTGAGCAAGTTGCCTAACCCTACATGCCCGCATCCGTTCTGCACCAGTCATAGCCGTACTCGTCGAAGACTTGTCAGCGAGTTGTTTTTGTTCCGCTTGTTGAGCAAGTTGCCTAGCCCTACATTTCCGCATCCGTTCTACACCAGTCATACCCCTACTCGTCGAAACCTTGTCAGCGAGTTGCATTTGTTCCGTTTGTTTAGCAAGTTGCCTAGCCCTACATGCCCGCATCCGTTCTGCACCAGTCATAGCCGTACTCGTCGAAGCCTTGTCAGCGACTTGTTTCTATTCCGCTTGTTGAGCAACTTGCCTAGCCCTACATGCCCGCATCCGTTCTGCACCAGTCAAACCCGTACTCGTCGAAGCCTTGTCAGCGAGTTGCATTTCTTCCGCTTGTTGAGCAAGTTACGTAGCCCTAAATGCCCGCATCCGCTCTGTACCAGTCCTAGCCGTGCCTGTCGAAGACTTACTCGTCGAAGCCTTGTCAACGAATTGTTTTTGTTCCGCTTGTTGAGCAAGTTGCCTAACCCTACATGCCCGCATCCGTTCTGCACCAGTCATAGCCGTACTCGTCGAAGACTTGTCAGCGAGTTGTTTTTGTTCCGCTTGTTGAGCAAGTTGCCTAGCCCTACATGCCCGCATCCGTTCTACACCAGTCATACCCCTACTCGTCGAAACCTTGTCAGCGAGTTGCATTTGTTCCGTTTGTTTAGCAAGTTGCCTAGCCCTACATGCCCGCATCCGTTCTGCACCAGTCATAGCCGTACTCGTCGAAGCCTTGTCAGCGAGTTGTTTTTGTTCCGCTTGTTGAGCAAGTTGCCTAGCCCTACATGCCCGCATCCGTTCTGCACCAGTCATACCCCTACTGGTCGAAGCCTTGTCAGCGAATTGCATTTGTTTCGTTTGTTTAGCAAGTTGCCTAGCCGTACATGCCCGCATCCGTTCTGCACCAGTCATACCCGTACTCGTCGAAGTCTTGTCAGCGAGTTGCATTTGTTCCGTTTGTTCAGCAAGTTGCCTAGCCCTAAATGCCCGCATCCGTTCTGCACCAGTCATACCCGTACTTGTAGAAGCCTCGTCAGCGAGTTGCTCTTGTTCAGCTTGTTGAAAAAGTTGCCTAACCCTACATGCCTACATCCGTTCTGCACCAGTCATAGTCGTACTCGTCAAAACCTTGTCAGCGGGTTGTTTTTGTTCCGCTTGTTGAGCAAGTAGCCAAGCCCTACATGCCCGATTCCGTTCTGCACCAGTCTTACCCGTACTCCTCGAAGCCTTGTCAGCGAGTCGCATTTGTTCCGTTTGTTTAGCAAGTTGCCTAGCCTTACATGCCCGAATCCGTTCTGCACCGGTCATACCTGTGCTCGTCGAAGCCTTGTCAGCGAGTTGTTTTTGTTCCGTTTGTTTAGCAAGTTACCTAGCCCTACATGCCCGCATCCGTTTAGCACCAGTCATACCCGTACTCGTCGAAGCCTTGTCAACGAGTTGCTTTTGTTCCGCTTGTTGAGCAAGTTGCCTAACCGTACATGCCCGCATCCGTTTAGCACCAGTCATACCCGTACTCGTCGATGCCTTATCAGCGAGTTGCATTTGTTCCGCTTGTTGAGCAAATTGCCTAGCCCTACATGCCCGCATCCGTTCTGCCCCAATCATACCCGTACTTGTCGAAGCCTTATCAGCGAGTTGCATTTGTTCCGTTTGTTGAGCAAGTTGCCTTGGATTGAGTGAATTTACGAAATATTGGTGTTTTGTAGTGAATTTTTCGTGTGAATTCTTGGAAATTTCTATTCTAGGGTTTTCGTCTTGTTCTAAAGTTTTCAACACCTTTCGACAACTGTGCAACGTTATATACCGGAAACATGCTCCAAATGCTTTGGCATGCATAGACTAAATCTGAATTTCAATAGAGTTTCAATAAATTTGAATGATCATAAGCCAATGTAGTTTAAAGGCAGAAGAACATTGACTTATAATCATTCCTATATGGTTTTCACCTTTGTTCTCTATTGAAATTCGGATGCCTTGTAATATGCATTTGCCTTTATAATACATATTATTGGCCGCATTTATGTCCCGATTCCACACAGTCTTACAGTTTGGGTTTCTGCAAGCAGCAAAACGGTGTGGTGATCGGGAAATATTGAGATTTTCAAAAGATTTGGAGCAAAGTTTCGTCGATCTAAACGTCGCATAGTGTTTTAAGATGTTTCAACACTAGACGATGCGGAGTTCGACCATATCCTTTCATAGGAGAATTTGCCGCAATTGTCGACCTCTTCATAAAAAATAGTACACTTCCGTTCCCACGAAGTTCTCCGCTACCGTACGCTCAGTTTTCTACATCATATATTTGTGAAACTTCAACCGAGCTACTTTCCGTTCACAATACACGCTTTGTAAAGTGTGTAAATGTTGGAGCTAAAATTTCCCGACATACACGAAATTATTCTTCCCGTCGCTCGTTGCCGATATTCTCGTAGCTTATTTACCTGGGATTGAGTCCCACCAGTCCATTTCATTAATTTTTGTTTTCGCGAAAACTCTCCAGACTCGTGTCTGAATTGCGCCGATTTGTATTTCACATTTATAAATCGGTCCAAACTGTCATATGCAACAGTTGTATACATTAATTTTAGCCCAGGATCACAACCTACGACTTTGTTGTAAGATCCTGAGTCGAATTTTTCGCGAATTATTACCAATCTTGCAACTTCCCTTGCTTCTATTATATCGATAGAAGCTGCTTCCGATTTCTTCCGACGGAAGAGAAACGAAATCGCTACTCTATCTGTATGCATGGAGAAATCGAACTTAAGTTTACATGTTTCCAATTTTTGGTAGTTAAAAAACTTACCCCATATTTCTCTTCTTACCGGCTCGAATAATTTCCACGTTGTTTTGTCACCCTGCAATCCTACTGAGCACAGTAGCCTATAGAAGGATTGCGAATCATACTGAACATGTTTTCTCCTTTTTTTGAAAATAGAGAAAATGCGAAAATTTCTTATCTCCTGCCGAAATACGGTTGTAAGCGGTACAAAAATGGTATATATGTATGCCATTTGCTTTTCATATTTGTAAATCTGCCCGCATGCGTCAGGACATCAGTAAGAGACCTAACAAAACCGTATCAGCCTTTTGTTGACTACTTTCATCATTGAACAGATAGTGCAATGTTGAAAAGCAGTCTCTCTCCGGGAGAGATGTCCGGAAAAATGTCCGAACCCTGCGATACATATCCATGCTAATGTAGTTTTTCAAGCATGTTTCATATGTATCGCATGCGGAGACAAACAAATTCGACCGAATGTTCCATCATATTGACGGAAACCCTGACGCATTTGATTATACGCCGGTCATATTGCGTACTATCTTGGGCTTCGATCTTTCAAGGCATAGAAATAATCCAAGAATCTGGGTTTCTCTTCTATACCCACACTGGGATTTGAACTTAATTGAGTCATCAGGGAATAATGTATGTACAATATATGGATGTTTCGACCATCCACATAGATATTTCATCAACATCTTGATTTATTTTTTCAGCCAGCGCGTTGCTCTCAGAAATGCCGGCAAAGTCACATTTAATTGTGAACCCTTCGTAACCTTTATCTTCCGGCGGACGCAGCCTTTTCATTACGACTGGAAAAAAGGTTAAAAATTATAAAGAAACGTAAACTAACGACGATTTTTTGCTGCCCTATGGCAGAAATAGGACTCTATGAAGAAAAAAAAAACAATCTGTTCAGAACTACTGAACTTTTGTTTAATCATCATCGCATGCATACAGGCACAGGGCAGAGCTACAAACAGATTGTATCACGATCTCACACACATGAACGCAATGTAGAAATATTAAACATCACAATATCATACACAGCTGCAAAAAACCAAGAGAGGCGAATGGTGTTCAAAAGGAAAGGACAACAGAAATAAACGGTGGATATGCAGCCGGTATTCATTCGTCAAGAAACATTCAACAGAAGCAGTTCATATTAGATTCATTCGTCAAGAAACATTCAACAGAAGCAGTTCATATTAGATTCATTCGTCAAGAAACATCCAACAGAAGCAGTTCATATTAGATTCATTCAAGTTTATACAGTTGGCATTTTATCAATAAATCTATACAAGTCAAAGTTATTAATTGTTCTACCCCAAACAATTATTAGTGCCTCCTGTGAGGATTGAGTGAATTTACGAAATATTTGTGTTTATTACTGAATTTTTCGTGTGAATTCTTGGAAATTTCTATTCTTGGGTTTTTCGTGTTATTTTAAAGTTTTCAACACCTTTCGACAACTGTGCAACGTTATATACCAGAAACATGCTCCAAATGTGGCAATGTGGTTTAAAGGCAGAAGAACATTGACTTATAATCATTCCTATATGGTATTTCACCTTTGTTCTCTATTGAAATTCGGATGCAGTTCTATGCCTTGTAATATGCATTTGCCTTTATAATACATATTATTGGCCGCATTTATGTTCCGATTCCACACAGTCTTACAGTTTGGGTTTCTGCAAACTGCAAAACGGTGTGGTGATCGGGAAATATTGAGATTTTCAAAACATTTGGAGCACAGTTTCGTCGATCTAACCTCATCAACAGATATAACGTCGCATAGTGTTTTAAGATGTTTCAACACTAGACGATGCGGAGTTCGACCATATCCTTTCATAGGAGAATTTGCCGCAATTGTCGACCTCTTCATGAAAAATAGTACACTTCCGTTCCCACGAAGTTCTCCGCTACCGTACGCTCAGTTTTCTACATCATATATTTCTGAAACTTCAACCGAGCTACTTTCCGTTCACAATACACGCTTTGTAAAGTGTGTAAATGTTGGAGCTAAAATTTCCTGATATACACGAAATTATTCTTCCCGTCGCTCGTTGCCGATTTTCTCGTAGCTTATTTACCTGGGATTGAGCCCCACCAGTCCATTTCATTAATTTTTGTTTTCGCGAAAACTCTCCAGACTCGTGTCTGAATTGCGCCGATTTGTATTTCACATTTATAAATCGGTCCTAACTGTCATATTCAACAGTTGTATACATTAATTTTAGCCCAGGATTACAACCGACTTTGTTGTAAGATCCTGAGTCGAATTTTTCGCGAATTATTACCAATCTTGCAACTTCCCTTGCTTCTATTATATCGATAGAAGCTGCCTCCGATTTCTTCCGACGAAAGAGAAACGTAATCGCTACTCCATCTGTATGCATGGAGAAATCGAACTTAAGATTACATGTTTCCAATTTTTGGTAGTTAAAAAACTTACCCCATATTTCTCTTCTTACCGGCTCGAATAATTTCCACGTTGTTTTGTCACCCTGCAATCCTACTGAGCACAGTAGCCTATAGAAGGATTGCGAGTCATACTGAACATGTTTTCTCCCTTTTTTGAAAATAGAGAAAATGCGAAAATTTCTTATCTCCTGCCGTTCGAAATACGGTTGTAACCGGTACAAAAATGGTATATATGTATGCCATTGGCTTTTCATATTTGTAAATCTGCCCGCATGCGTCAGGACATCAGTAAGAGACCTAAAAAAACCGTATCAGCGTTTTGTTGACTGCTTTCATCATTGAACAGATAGTCCAATGTTATATCGTGCATGGATGCATTGCCGGTGCTGATGTAGTCAATGGTGCTACTGTTGATGATGTCAGTGATTTTAAAGTTGATGATGTAAGTACTAGTGCACTTAGAGTTGGTTGCAGTCTGCTGCCTGTAAGCGAGGTATCCGTTTCAGTCGCGCTTTCGTAGAGGCTGGAATCGTTTTCGTTCATAGACTTTAAAGAAGCGACTTTCCTTTGGTATGATAGCCTCTTTCTCCTTCCTTTAATGGCATCTCTTGTTTTTGTCGTCTTGGTTAAAAGGAAGCCGATGAGCCCATCACCTCCATAGCCAGCCTCCTCCTTTGCGAAATCGTTTACCTCATCTACTGTCCATTTCTTGCGTGCGTTACTGCTCTCTGCTCTCAATTCTGCGTTGTATTCAACATTATGTGTTCTTTGCATGTGTAAGCGCATGCCCGTGAATGTTTGTGAAGCCTTTCACAGTAAGTTAGGATTTTAGTTCCCCAAAATTGCTATGCGTTTGGTTGTGCGTATATCAATATCAATATTACTGTCTGTCACTGTTATAATTTTTTCCTTGATGAAGTCTGTCACAGTAAGCCTGAAATTTAGTTCACCAAAATCAATACACGTTTGGTTGTGCGTATATCTGAATTTAGTTCACTAAAATTAATATTAAAATTAATACACGTTTGGTTGTGCGTATATCTGACACTAGTTTTCAATTGAATTGTTATTGTAAAAGTAGTTTTTTTTTCTAATTTAAATATGTTTTTATTGTTATAATTACAAAAAAACAATACAAAATGTCGAGTTTAATTTGAACAGGATATATTACATCTGAACTTCAATTTGATGAGTTTCTACTTCTTCCTGAAGATCCTGGAACAATATCGCCTTCATCCATTTTTATTTTCGTGTTGTTTCAATTGCTTTTTAATCGATTTAAATAAAAAAAAGGAAGTGTGCTTTTGACCACACTGTAGAAGTGAAATAGAAGCTTTTCTTTATGGTTTGTCAGCGAGTTGCATTTGTTCCGTTTGTTTAGCAAGTTACCTAGCCCTAAATGCCCGCATCCGTTCTGCACCAGTCATACCCGTACTTGTAGAAGCCTCGTCAGCGAGTTGCTCTTGTTCAGCTTGTTGAAAAAGTTGCCTAACCCTACATGCCTACATCCGTTCTGCACCAGTCCTAGTCGTACTCGTCAAAACCTTGTCAGCGGGTTGTTTTTGTTCCGCTTGTTGAGCAAGTAGCCAAGCCCTACATGCCCGATTCCGTTCTGCACCAGTCTTACCCGTACTCCTCGAAGCCTTGTCAGCGAGTCGCATTTGTTCCGTTTGTTTAGCAAGTTGCCTAGCCTTACATGCCCGAATCCGTTCTGCACCGGTCATACCTGTGCTCGTCGAAGCCTTGTCAGCGAGTTGCATTTGTTCCGTTTGTTTAGCAAGTTACCTAGCCCTACATGCCCGCATCCGTTTAGCACCAGTCATACCCGTACTCGTCGAAGCCTTGTCAACGAGTTGCTTTTGTTCCGCTTGTTGAGCAAGTTGCCTAACCGTACATGCCCGCATCCGTTTAGCACCAGTCATACCCGTACTCGTCGAAGCCTTATCAGCGAGTTGCATTTGTTCCCCTTGTTGAGCAAGTTGCCTAGCCCTACATGCCCGCATCCGTTCTGCCCCAATCATACCCGTACTTGTCGAAGCCTTATCAGCGAGTTGCATTTGTTCCGTTTGTTGAGCAAGTTGCCTTGGATTGAGTGAATTTACAAAATATTGGTGTTTTGTAGTGAATTTTTCGTGTGAATTCTTGGAAATTTCTATTCTAGGGTTTTCGTCTTGTTCTAAAGTTTTCAACACCTTTCGACAACTGTGCAACGTTATATACCGGAAAGATGCTCCAAATGCTTTGGCATGCATAGACTAAATCTGAATTTCAATAGAGTTTCAATAAATTTGAATGATCAGAAGCCAATGGTAACCGGTCAATTCACAGAAAAACAATTCACAGAAAGACAATTCACAGAAAACAATTCACAGAAAAACAATTCACAGAAAAAGAATTCACTGAAAAACAATTCACAGAAAAACAATTCAGAGAAAAGCAATTTCCGGAAAAACAATTCCCGGAAAAACAATTCACAGAAAAAACCGAAAAAAATAAACTATGTTGACGGGGTTGCATTTATTCCCGATAAGTAATATAAAGAAAAATGTTATTGGTTGGGCAATAATTATTATAAGACGGAGAAATGCAAAGTTAGAATTCATACCAATAAAAGAACTGGAGAAATTATAGAAAGTACTGGTGATCATAACCATGCTGCTAATGCAAATAATGCTGGGGTAAAAAGAAGTGTTGCAGATTTGAAGGAATCAATTCACAGAAAAGTAGTTTACCGAAAAAAAAATGTCTTGACAGTCGCGGCGGCTTTGAATTGTTGTCTGTGAATTGTTTTTCTGTGAATTGTTTTCTGTGAATTGTTTTTCTGTGAACTGTCCTAGAATCTAAGCCAATGTAGTCTAAAGGCAGAAGAACATTGACTTATAAGCATTCCTATATGGTATTTCACCTTTGTTCTCCATTGAAATTCGAATGCAGTTCTATGCCTTGTGTTTTAAGATGTTTCAACACTAGACGATGCGGAGTTCGACCATATCCTTCCACAGGAGAATTTGCCGCAATTGCCGAACTCCCAATAAAAAATAGTGCGCTTCCGTTCTCCACGAATTTCTTCGCTACCGTGCGCGTAGTTTTCTGCGACATCATATATTTCTGAAACTTCAACCGAGCTACTTTCCGTTCACAATACACGCTTTGTAAAGTGTGTAAATGTTGGAGCTCAAATTGAACGTAGTCGCTAAAATTTCCCGACATACCCCAAATTATTCTTCCCGTCGCTCGTTGCCGATTTGCGCTTAGCTTATTTACCTGGGATTGAGCCCCACCAGTCCATTTCATTAATTTTTGTTTTCGCGAAAACTCTCCAGACTCGTGTCTGAATTGCGCCGATTTGTATTTCACAT
Source organism: Xylophagus ater (assembly GCA_963422695.1). Lineage (NCBI taxonomy): Eukaryota > Metazoa > Arthropoda > Insecta > Diptera > Xylophagidae > Xylophagus > Xylophagus ater. The sequence continues at coordinate 4,732,145 of OY730486.1, read as the reverse complement.
TTATAAATCGGTCCTAACTGTCATATTCAACAGTTGTATACATTAATTTTAGCCCAGGATCACAACCTACGACTTTGTTGTAAGATCCTGAGTCGAATTTTTCGCGGATTGTTGCCAATCTTGCAACTTTCCCTGCTTCCTTTCCAGTTTGAACGTTGTGCAGTGAACAACTAACTCTCATCTTAAAATTTAATTTATTTCTTGAATTTACGTCGTTTTCTGAAAATCTGTCGTTAAATAAACGTGCAAAGCGCATGTACATAATGTCTGCAAAAATTGTATCGGGATTTTTCTACAGTAAAAACACTGAATTCAACACATTTATTTCATAAAAATAGATCAGAAAAGTCAAAAAGTTTACATTTTAAAGTTTGTGATTTTTTAATTTAAAAAAAAAAGGTGGTAATATAGAAAAAAAAGAACGCATAAAAAAAAGCGTGATTTTTCGTTATCGCAAAGTTAACCACAATTAAAGAACTTTACATTTAAATCATTTTAAAGAAAACCTTGAACAGCTTTGAAAAACCGATTTTTTTTATTCGTATGGAAATGGAGGAGGATCAGCAGCAAAGAAGACCAGTTAGAACGTGGTGCGAAATCGTCACACTCCATTGCGACCGTATAAAGCAAGATTCCAGTATTGAAACTCTTGTTCTTGTCGAACAGGAGGCAGTCGCAATGGTAAATGTTATTCGATCATTTAGAACAGATGCTGGTAATCATCTCGTGGTGATCATCATCGTGGTGACGTAATAATAAATATCGTTTTCGTAATAATCGACGGCATCCCCGTAAAACTACGGTTTTTTTATGCGTTCTTTTTTTTCTATATTATCACCTTTTTTTTAAATTAAAAAATCACAAACTTTAAAATGTAAACTTTTTGACTTTTCTGATCTATTTTTATGAAATAAATGTGTTGAATTAAGTGAATTAAGTGATAAAATTTTTACAGACATTATGTGCATGCGCTTTGCACGTTTATTTAACAACAACAGATTTTCTGAAAACGACGTAAATTCAAGAAATAAATTAAATTTTAAGATGAGAGTTAGTTGTTCACTGCACAACGTTCAAACTGGAAAGGAAGCAGGGAAAGTTGCAAGATTGGCAACAATCCGCGAAAAATTCGACTCAGGATTTTACAATAAAGTCAAAGGTTGTAATCCTGGGCTAAAATTAATGTATACAACTGTTGCATGTGACAGTTTGGACCGATTTGTAAATGTGAAATACAAATCGGCCCAATTCAGACACAAGTCTGGAGAGTTTTCGCGAAAACAAAAATTAATGAAATGGACTGGTGGGGCTCAATCCCAGGTAAATAAGCTACGCGTAAATCGGCAACGAGCGACGGGAAGAATAATTTGGTGTATGCCGGGAAATTTTAACGACTACGTTCAATTTGAGCTCCAACATTTACACACTTTAGAAAGCGTGTATTGTGAACGAAAAGTAGCTCGGTTGAAGTTTCAGAAATAGATGATGTTGCAGAAAACTACGCGTACGGTAGCGAAGAAATTCGTGGGGAGCGGAAGTGCACTATTTTTTATTGGGAGTTCGGCAATTGCGGCAAATTCTCCTATGGAAGGATATGGTCGAACTCCGCATCGTCTAGTGTTGAAACATCTTAAAACACTATGCGATGTTGATGAGTTTACATCGACGAAAGTGTACTCCAAATGTTTTGAAAATCTCAATATTTCCCAATCACCACACAGTTTTACAGTTTGCAGAAACCCAAACTGTAAGGCTGTGTGGAATCGGGACATAAATGCGGCCAATAATATGTATAATAAAGGCAAATGCATATTACAAGGCATATAACTGCATCCGTATTTTCAATAGAGAACAAAGGTGAAATACCATATAGGAATGATTATAAGTCAATGTTCTTCTGCCTTAAAACTACATTGGCTTATGATCATTCAAATTTATTCAAGCTCTATTGAAATTCATTTGAATTGCCCTTAATATACTCAATGGAATAATTGAAACCCGAAAGAATAAATGCCCATCTTTGCACTCGAGCTGCTGCCATGATCGGTAAACCTTTATTTTCATCGAAAATTGTTATTAAAGGTTTATGGTCAGTCTTTAAAATGAAATAATTGCCTAACAAATAATGTTTCAATTTTGTGACGCTAAAAATAATAGCTAGTGCCTCCTTTGCCAATGTGCTATAATTTTTGTCAGACTTTGAAAGAGCTCGAGAAATAAATGCAACTGGTTTGGTTGAACCATTTGGAAATTTATGTGAAAGCACACCTGCAATTGCAATATTGCTTGCATCATAATATCAACGGTAAGTCCTTATTAAAATGAACCAAAACTTGATCCGAAGTTATTTCTCTTTTCATTAGTTCATATGTCTTTTGGCATTCATTTGTCCATTCGAAAGGAACATTTTTTTGTAGTAAATTGTACAGAGGAACCATTTTCTTGACAAATTTTGGAATAAATTTAGAATAATGATTCACCACTCCTACAAAAGCTCTCAATTCTGATATATCAGTAGGGATAGGTGCATTTAAAACATTAGAAATTCTTTCATTTGTTTTGCTCAATCCATGTTTATCAATGGTAAAACCAAGATAAGAAATTTTTTCTTGAAAGAAAACGGATTTTTATGCCCTATGGTAGGTACTACCAGAGGGTATATTAGTTTTATCACTAAGTGTGTAACACATAGAAATAATAATCGGAGAAAAATTTCAAGGGTATGGTTGTGTAGGGAATCAAAAGTTATATTGATTTATGCATGTCCGTCCGTCCGTCCGTGAAATTTTTAATTTGAGTTGCTTATTCCTTAACTTGGTTTGGTATTGCATTTGAGCCAAATCGATCCACGGGGGGCAAAGTTATAAAGGAAAAACCAGGGTGACCAGAAAGTTTTGTCGTTTTTTTGGTTATGGTTTTACGGATGTAATTGGAAAATTTGCGACCCGATTTTGTTCAAATTAATTATGTAGGTTAACTGCATAAATAGACGATACCGAATTAATTTTCAGTCAAATCGGTCCAAGGATAGTGGAGAAAGAAATAGTTGTAGCCTAAAATAAGCCTGTTCATAAAGTTTATCCAATGTATTTTAAAAAGTTATATACGGATTTGAATCAAATTTGCGAAACGTATTTATACTATTAGACGCCAGCCTACCTGTAAATTTGGGCCAATTTGAGAAAGAAGAAACGAAGTTATGGAGAGAAAAACCTTAAAATATTCAGTTAAGCAGAAAGTTCGTGGCGTTTTTTTTTCCAATAGTTGGCTTTAGAATCGTATAACTTTAGTAGTTCTAATCCTATCAAGTTATATTATAGCGCGCTGAAAAGGTGACATCTTATAGAATACTTAGAAAAAAAATTGTGAAATTCTGGCAGAACAAATTGGAGTAATTGGGTTTTGAAAATGAGCCAAAATTCTGAAAAAAATTCCCTATATTAATGCTCCATGTTTGGTACTACCGTCCGTCTGTAGACAAAATAACTCAAAAACGTGTTATCCAATTTTGTTGAAATTTAGAATGCTACTTGGTTATTGCTATAGTGGATTTGGTACTGCATTTCAGCAAAATCGACTGAGGGGCAGCGAAGTTATTAAGGAAAAACAGGGGCGACCATAAAGTTTTGTCGTTTTTTTTTACATAGTTTTTCGGGTTTAATTTGAAAATTGGTAAAGCAATTTTGTTTAAATTAATTATATTGGTTGACTACATTAATAGAGCATACCATTGTAAATTTCAGTGATATCGGTCTAAGGATAGTGGAGAAAGAAGTAGCCGTAGGAAGAAATAACCCTGTTCAGAAAGTTTTTTTGATGTATTTTCAGAACTAATGCGCCGATTTGAATGAAATTAGCAAATTAGACTTATGCTACCAGGGTCTGAGTTACTTACAAATTAGAGAAAATTTTGACAAGGGCAAACAAAGTTATGAAGAAAAACCTTGATATATTGTTAGTTTTCACAATTTTTCTCTCCCATTTCTACCATAGGGCATCAAAAAATCGGCTATAGGCCGATTTTAAATTACTTTATGTTTTTTAATTTAACTTTAAATTTGTTGATTTAAATTTGTTCAAAACTGATTTTAAATTTTTGATATGTTCGACAAAATTCTTTCCTGTTATGGTAATATCGTCTTGATAAGTGGGAATCCCACTCAATAAATTTTCAATTGTTTTTTGAAAAATTCCTGCGGCCGGTTTGATGCCGGGGTAAACGTTTGACCTTTAAAGTATCAATGTGCGTACTTAATGCGCATAAATGTTGAGAATCCTCATTTAATACAAGTTGGTTATATGCATTAGATAGGTCTAATTTAGTAAAAAGTTCACCGCCTTCAAGTGATGTAAATATTTCGTCAATGCGAGGTAGTGGATGTTTTACATCACTAAGATGTTTATTGATTGTGACCTTGTAATCGCCATATATTCGAATAGTACCATTTTGTTTGGGAACCGGGACAACTGGAGTTCCCCATTCAGAATTGTCTACTAATTCTAAAATATCATTTTTCATTAGATCTCGCAACTGTTTTTCGATATCATCTTTCCATGCGATTGGCAATGGCCTAGGTATAAAAAATATCGGTTTTGCATCATGAGAAATCTGTAAACTAATCTGTTGTCCATTCAATTTTCCAAATTCATTACTGAAAACATCACTAAATTCAGATTTTAATTGATCAACAATTATTGAATGTTTTTCTACATTTGAAACCAAATTTACTTGTTGTAGTTTAAAATGAAACGTTCGCAAGAATGTTCTACCAAGTAATGGTAATTGCGGAAATTTTATCATAGAAAAATTTACGCGTTGCACAAAATAAGTCTGGGAAATATCTGTTGGTTTTTTACGACAAAAAAACCAAATATTTGATATAACTTAACAAATGTCCTTCTTAATACCTCGATACATGATAGAAGCATCAAACTGACCAAATACTTTTATTTGTTTTCCGTTGTAATCAACATACGGCATCGAACATGGAGACAATGTTTTATCTCCGTATAAACTATAGTATAATGACACAGGAAATAATGTACATGGGGCTCCGGTGTCGCAAAAAATTTTCATCTTATTTCCATCGACCTCAACTGGAAGCAAATACACACCGTTTGATCCATTCGTGTTGACACTGAAAATAGAATAATTGAAAATATCATAATTAAAATCTTTATTAAAATTAATTTCTGAATCTGATATATAATTGAATCCCTTTTTTCCTTTTGAACTGATGCTAAATGACCCACTTTGTTGCACGTGTAGCATGTGCTGGTTTTATATTTACAATCCTTTGCTTCATGATTTGACCATCCGCACAGTGTACATTTTGCCATTTTATTGTTGTTGCTGTTTTCTTGACTTTTATTTTTGTTTTGATTAGTTTTGTTGTTATTTTTGGAAATGCATTTTTTTACAAAATTTATGTTGGAATCAGTTGGTTGCAAATTTCGTTTCCAAAATCATTGCTTTGCTCAGTGCCTTTGATATTGTTATTGTTTCGTTTTCTTCACATATTCGCTCGAAAATATTTTCTGACAAGCCAATGATAAATTTATTTAACACAAATGCATCTAAGTTTACACCAAATTTGGAATTTAACGCTGAATTTTTAACTTTCGCATACCATTGCCTAACTGTTTCTTCATTATTTTTCACAGCGCTAAAGAAGATTTTTCTTTCATTAAAAACAATTGTTGGTGGTGTATAATGTGTCTCCAAAATTTCGCACAATTCTTTAAAAGTTTTTGTTAACGGCGATGATGGACTGCACAAGTCCTATGTTAATTTATATGGTGCTGCTCCAATTGATTTTAATAAAATCATTTTCTTTTTATTTTCTTCCACACAATTTATTTCGAGAAAATGAAGGTCCAATTTGTCTTTCCACATAAACCATGATTCTTCACTTGGTTGAAATTCTGGAACATTCGAAGTGATGAAAAATGTTGGCGTTGGTGATGCCATTATATACTTGTATAAATCAATTAAATTCTTTTTTTTAAATCACTTAAATTTTTGTAAAAATATTACAAAATATTTATTTAAATTTTCTATTTAAATTTTTTCTCGTGATAGATATATTTTTTTTTATTCTCGTCGCCAATTGTTCTGTATTTGAAGTAAGTAAGAATGCTTAGATACGATTGAATTTATTAGTATACAAATTTAACATACATTACGTATTTCTATTAAGAGGTGATCATAAAATATTCAATATACATCAATTATTATTATTATTATTATTAGTATTATATGTAAAGTCCTCCATGTTGGCGTATTCCTAGTGTATTCGGCAGTTTATTGTTTCGCGTCGGTCTATATCGTACTTGATTTGGGCTTTTTCTTTCAAGTCAAAAAATAATCTAAGAATGGTTTCTCTTCGACCCCACTGCGGGTTTGAATTTAATGAGTATGTTGATGTTTCGATTCTCGTACGGATATCTCGTCAGCATCTTGAGTTATTTTTTTAGGAAGTGATTCTACATGAACTGAACCATTGTGGGTAAGTCAGAATGATAATGTAGGAAAACCAAATATTAATATTTTTTTTACTTTTAGACCAGTAACCTTCGATTGGGCCGACGATTGAAACGGCAGAAAGCCAACACAAAGTAAGAACTGGAATTTAGGTAACTTATTTAAAATATGAATTTCTATATTTCGATATTAATCGTTTCAATCTTTAATAAAATACTTCTTTATGAAATTGCACTTCTTCTTCACGAAGAAGTGTTAATTTTGATAAAGAAGTAGGAACGAAGAAAAGCGCTTTTTTATAAAATTGCACTTCTTCTTCACGAAGACACACTGCTTTGCCAACCCCCGGTCTGCGTAGGGCTACCACCTTGCCCAAACTGGAGCAAGGCATAGATCGGGAATGCTCAAATCAGTGCCTAAAAGAGTAAGTACAACAAGCCTCATTAGAAGCGGTAATAAACACTCATTGATTTCTCTTTCTAGGTGGATTTCAAATACGGTTCTTCTTTCATTGATTGCCAAGGCGAGTTAGAGTGTCAGTGTGACAGAGTGTGTGAGCCCCGGCCCATTTCGCCAAAGTGTATATTCTGCAAGTTCGTTTGGTGCAATGCCCCGTTTTGCACAATCTACTGGATTGTATTCCGTGGATACGTGATGTCATTGCTCTGTTGGTGTTTGCTTTTGAATGTTTGAAGTTCGATCCGTCATGAGCCCCAATTGTTTGATAGTGATTCTTTTGCTGGGATTGCACGATTTGGAATGATTTTCCTTATGTAAGAAACTGCCGCGTATGCGCTCGTTGAATCATCTGAGGATACATGTAAAGTTACCGTGCCACCCTGTATGTACACAATCTAGCTTAGTACTTGAAATATCATTAGCTGACCTAATGAAGTCCCGTACGTTTTCCATTTTTGCAATCCTTGTTTTGGTATAACGGTATCCCAGTCAGTGTGTTTGCATTAATATTTTCCCAGTGATGATTAAAGGTGCCAACATGCTAGTTGAGTCATGTAGCTTTGCAATGGTGCTCAAAATAGCTTGCTTGAAATCCATTTCAACCCAAAACCGTTGCGTGATCCGTGATTGAAATCCTTGCTATCTCCCGCCAACATCAGAAGGCATCGATGAGGATGCCTTAATGCTGGAATTTGTAATCTGAATTATGCATCATGCTTTCAACCATGGTGTTGAATGTAATCCAATTGTGTGCTCCGTTGCATGTCTGAATCTCCAGTGGGCGCAATCATGGATCCTGTTCCACTCGAACTGAGTTTATGTTATTGACTGTGTTTTGCGCCTCTTTTCTCAATAATTCCGAGCTTTATGCGCGATAAACAGCCTTGATGTCTGAATAAATTTGTGGCAGTTTCAAACTTTATCGTAAATTCCGACCAATTTTCATGCACTGAACATACAACTATTTGCAAATGATTCTCTTTGAACATTCTCCAGTGCTGAATCTTCGATGTCTTTCACATGAGCCATTTCTAATGCCATGAAGTCAGTAGCTACCATTCTTCTCTACAACTTCTACAGCAGATCTGAAACCAAGTGAACTGAGTACTCAAATAATACCACTGATTGATTGATATTGCCAATGTTGTTCGGTCCAATGCCAATCGGACCACCATGAAGCTGTTGGTCCGCCATAGTGTGAATTATTGGTGTGGGGATATCTCAGCCCTGTGTTGCTGCCACAACGGCCGATGCCGTAATCGCCCCGGTTGCCATTCAGGCAGTGGTCATTGTAATCGCTGCATTGTACGTGGGTGTGAAAACCATAGTCACGGCTGTTGTTGCCTTTATTGAATTTTTAGGTGTCGATTTTGCCATTTTGCGCTTTTGTTTTCTTTGCCTTTGAAGTGATAGTTATTCCAGTCGCATGGGTCCACGTTGTCCTGGTATGGTTAAATGGTCCAAGATGATCCTTGTGATCTCCCGATAGTTCATGTGTAATGTGAATGCTTACCGATATGTTTCAAGAAGCTCGTTGACTGATAGTGCGTTTTTGATCGCTCAATGTGATCAAACTCAAATAATTGAGCACCAACTTGTTTGAAAAAACAAGAATGAGAAGGGGTGCCGACAAGAAAATTTGAAGCAATGAGGCACTGTGCTACTTGAATGAACACCAATCAAAGAAAATCCCAACTAGAAGCGCTATGTGAATCGCTGAGCTATTCTAAGTGATGCCAACAAGAAAATTTGCCAATAAGGATGTGCTATGGAAAGCGCCAAACCACTTAAAAGGCCACAACACAAAAAATGCCCAGAAAATCATTAAGTTGCTTGAAAAAACACCAACAAAGGAAAATGCCAACAATGGAGCGGTTTGGGAAGCGCTAAACTGCCCAAACAGTGACCTACCCGAAAAAGTGTCAAGAAAAAATCACTGAGTTGTTAGAAAACACCCCAAAAATAGAAAATGCCAACAATGGAGCGCTATGGGAAGCGCTAAACTGTTTAAAGAGCCATCAACACGAATAAAGCCCAGAAAATCACTAGGTTGTTTGAAAAAACTCTAACACAGGAAAAGGCCAACAATGGAGAGCTATGGAAAGCGCTAAACTGCTTAAAAGGCCAATAACACAAAAAGCAACCAAGAATCGAAATTTCCAAGAATTCACACGAAAAAATTACCCAAAACCACCAATATTTCGCGAATTTATTTGCAAAAGATCTCCAACATAGTAAAATACCAACACGGGAGTGCTATGGTAAGCGCTAAGCTACTTAAAAGGCCAATAACACGAAAAAAACCAAGAATCGAAATTTGCAAGAATTCACACGAAATAAGTACCCAAAACCACTAATATTACGCGAATTTATTTGCAAAAAATCTCCAACACAGTAAAATACCAACAAGATAGCGTTATGGTAAGCGCTAAGCTACATTAAAGGCCAATAACACGAGAAAAACCAAGAATCGCAATTTCCAAGAATTCACACGAAAAATTCACTAAAAACCACCAATATTTCGTAAATTTATTTGCAAAAAATCTCCAACACAGAAAATACCAAGAAGGGAGCGCTATAGTGAGCGCTAAGCTACTTAAAAGGCCAATAACACGAAAAAAACCAAGAATCGAAATTTCCAAGAATTCACACGAAAAATTCATTAAAGACCACCAATATTTCGTAAATTTATTTGCAAAAAATCTCCAGCACAGAAAATACCAAGAAGGGAGCGCTATAGTGAGCGCTAAGCTACTTAAAAGGCCAATAACACGAAAAAAAACCAAGAATCGCAATTTCCAAGAATTCACACGAAAAATTCACTAAAAACCACCAATATTTCGTAAATTTATTTGCAAAAAATCTCCAACACAGTAAAATACCAACAAAGGAGCGCTATAGTATTCGCTAAGCTACTTGAAGCGCCAGGAACACGAAAAAACCAAGTGTAGAAATTTCCAAAATTTCACACGAAAAATTCACTAAAAACCACCAATATTTCGTAAATTCACTTGTTCCTCACAGGAGGCACCAATAATTGTTTGGGGTAGAATCGAAACCCAGAGCGAGGGACCATACAAAATGCCAAACAAGCACTTCGAAATATAATTAATTCTTCTTGTGATCAACCGATTGGTTATCCTATTTACGTTTCACCACTAACAACATCATATGCTGAAACAAACGAACAGCTATGTCGTATAATAGGAGGGTCAATTACTGTCGAGATTATTTGAAGTTTAGTTTTAGATTGCTGGAATCGAATTAGACAACGCTGTCGAGAAGGTTGCAGTAGTGGTAGTGGAGGAATTGCCTGTGATCCTACAAATGATGTTCCTGGTGTATATTTGCCACCAACAACAGCAAATAATACTCTATCTGGTACTGCCGGAACTCTTTCGTATGGTAGTCAAAGTTTATCTGGAGCTGGAACTAGAGGTAGTTTAGCCAGTATGAATAAACCAACAAGTTCAACTTTGCTAGCTGGTTTCTTAAATAGAGAAAGGGATCAAGAAAGGCAAAGTGTTGGAGATCGTTCACAAAAAAAAAATCTTCAATCACGACATCAGCTATTAGTAGTACTTCAAGAGATTTTATACTTAAAGGTTCAATGGGAAGTACAAATTCTGGTTTACGTCAATTGGCCAGTAATGATTCATGTCATACGACAAAAATTTCTAGTTCATCAGGAAATTTAGGTGCTAATATTTCCAAAGCTCATTTGAATTGTAATATAAGATTATCAACGGAAAAAGAAGAGACTTTACCTCCCGAATTAACAACTAGTCCAGGACAAAATTTAATTGAATTAAATAAAAAAGTTATAATTATCGATGGAATGGAAACTTATGATTGTTTAAATTTAGGACGAAGTATAGATGTTGTTTGGCCAAATGAATAAATGCGCCTAAATGGTGGTCGATTATCATGGCAGGATTGGTCTCTACAAGAAGGTATGGTTGGTTATGTTGTTCATTATTGGCAACCGAATCATCTAGATCAACGATTCCGTTCGAATGTCAATCGAATATTATATTTAATTGAGATTGGTGATCATTTCGGACGAGTTGGAGAGAGCGGAATTAAAGAATACAATAATATAAATAGTAGTAATATTTCAACACGATCAATTATATCAATACCAAAAACGGATACTAAATTAGAATATAAAATTGAAAATAATGATAATAATCAGCAGAATTGTGATAACAATATTCAAATTGAATCAAAATCAGATATTACAAAACGGACTGAAAAAAATCAAATTCAAGCTAGTTTCGATAATAATAATGAAGAGGATGAGGCTGATAATGAAAACAGCAATGAAAATGATTATAGTGTATAGTGTTCAATTATAATGTACTTGTCTTTTCACCTACGAGCAAAACTTATTTAATTTCAATTCAAAAAATTTTATATTTGTCAAATTAATAGAAAAGATGTAGAATTTTTTTTTTTTGTATTTTTTTGTATTTTAAATTACTATAAAAATAGTCTTGCCAAATTTTTAATTATATTTCAATAATATTATAACGTTTAATCCACACACAGTACTACAAATATTTAAAAAAAATTAGAAAATTCAATATTTATAAATAATTAAATACAAAAAAAAATTGTCTCAGAAACGTTCCCAATTGAGAAAATTTGAGATATATCCCTAGTTGAGTTCTTTCAAAATCATTGAATACGATAGCCAATTGACTATTAAATATATTTAATTAAAGTTTAATATAATAACACATTAAAACAGGCCTGGGCAATACAAATCAAAAGAAGGAGCTAATTTAAAATGTTTGAATTTACAAAGAGCCACTAAATTTTTTTTACTCAAGTTAAAACTCTAGTGTAATAAATGTCCATATAGTTTTATCTAAAAGAATTCATTCTCTTCAACGGATGCATAATTATTTAAAAATTTACTCGTTGTTTTTAACTTAATGAATTTAATTTCTTTAATTTTAATGCGAAATTTTATTTCTAGAGTTTAAACTGTGGTTTATTAAATCCAATTTGGAGCTGACTTGTAAGGACTAACTGTTATTAATTGATTTCCTGCACATTATTTAATTAAAAAACTTCTTCAGAGTTGCAGCAGAAAATTAATAAGAATACACTTGAGAGCCGGAAATTGCCGCAGGGCTGTATTAAAACAATATTCAATATTTTCAAAATTTTTACTATAAACCTAATAAACATTATAAACTCTTCCAAATTAAATCATAAACCGATAAATACTTTATTTGTTTTCAAATCTTAATTGCATTTAATTTCGACTTTTAATTAGATTTAATTATCTTCAAATTTTATGTTGAATCTTTTTCAGCTCATAAAAATTATTTAAGCTTCTGTAGATAGTAGATAAAAAATAATTAAATTAAAAAAAAAAAAAATTGAAAAAAATACAAATAGTATATTATTATTATTAATTATTATATAAATAAAATATAACAACAGAAAATTAAGCTCTCGTGTTGCCTTAAGACAATTAGACTGATTTTTTTATTGGAATCAACTTTTCATTTTAAACAAAAAGAAGAAAAAAAGAAGAAGTAAAACAACAAAAAATATCTTGGTTAAAAAAAGAACAAATAACAAATTAATCATATATATATATATTGTTTACATAATTAATGAAATTATTGTGTTTAAAAGAAAAATACTAAAATATAAAATATAAAACACGTCATTTTACATTTTAAAAAAACACAGAAAAGAAAAAAAGGAAAAATAATTAGAAATACAAAAACAGGGGAAATAAATTGGTCAGAACGAATATTTAGAGTTATTTTTTAAATTAATAAAACTATCAAAATGGAATTTTTTACATACATTAAAAAAAAAATAAAGAAATACACATATAATATCGTTCACATTTAAAATAGAAAAGGTAAAAAAATAAGCATAATAATAAAATATTTACGAGGAAATACTTTCGAAAACAATAAAACTTGTAAATGAATTAAATAATTTTAGTAATAAATTCGATCATCTAATTATTTATTTCATAAGTCGAAATTAACAGCGCTAAATGTGTCTTTTAATATACTAGGTGGGGTGAAAAGTAACCTCCTTGGGAAGCCGTTCTGCAGCGATTTCGGCCTTCAATCGCTCCAATAATGCACAGTAATACTCGCTGTTGATGGTTTTTCCTTTTTCGAGGTAGTCCACGAAGAGTATGCCATGACAATCCCAGAAAACCGACGCCATAACCTTTCCGACCCATCGAGCCTCGTGCCGGCTTCAGTCCATTGCCGGGCACTTATTCTGTTCTCTGGTGTGTAATAGTGGATCCAGGTTTCATCAACAGTTACCAATCGACGCATCAGCTAGTCCAAACACTCTTTCGAAGTGCTCTCGCATTCGTATTTTTGGTCAGGAGTGAGTATGCGCGGCACCCAGCGGCAGGATAACTTTTTCATATGCAGAATATTGCCCAAAATATGGCGTGTACGGTCAGTACTAATCTTTGTGGTATCTGCTAGCTCGTGCATCATTTCCAACACCATGTCATGTATTTTCTTGACATTGTCCTCTGCAACCGCATCGGAGGGCCTGTCGCTGCGGACTTGATCGGTAGTGAAGTTGCGGTCACCACGAAACTCTTGAAAGCAATATTTGACGGTGTAATCTGACGGAGCATTAGCCCCATCATATTTATCCAACTTTTCTTTTGTTTCCTTCGCCATTTTGCCTCTCAAAAAATAATGTTTTATGAGAGAATGAAAATCTATTTTGTCCATACTCAACATGATGCCAAACACGTCAACAACAATCGGCTGTCAAAACAAAACTAAAGACAGTATCGCACTGAAATTTGGCATGGCTGCATAAATATGAACGGGCTTCAAGGCACCATAACCTTTTTTGCAGTAGCAGCGCATTCTGGCGGTCAAGGAGGTTACTTTTCACTCCACCTAGTAACTCTAGGAAAGTCTAAGAGTATGGATTCAATAAAACTATATATGTAATATGATTACAATCTTCTTTTTTTTTCTTTTTAGTTTTTTATTGATAATTACAATTAGTATTTAATTTTTTAATTTCTTTTTCTTCAATTACAAGAAGTAAACAAAAACAAAAAAAAAAGAATATTGAATTTGCAATGAAAAAGAATTGTTATTTTATGAGACATATTTTATGAATTCTATTATATCGATAGAAGCTGCCTCCGCTTTCTTCCGACGGAAGTGAAACGAAATCACTACTCCATCTGTAAGCATGGAAAAATCGAACTTATGATTACATATCGTAGGAGAATTTGCCGCAATTGTCGAACTCCCCATAAAAAGTTTCAATTTTTGGTAATTAAAAAACTTACCCCACATTTTTTTTCTTACCGGCTCGAATAATTTCCACGTTGTTTTGTCACCCAATCCTACTAAGCACAGTAACCTATAGAAGGATTGCAAGTCATACTGAACATGTTTTCTCCCTTTTTTGAAAATAGGGAAAATGCGGAAATTTCTTATCTCCTGCCGTTCGAAATACCGTTGAAATCGGTACAAAAATAGTATATACGTATACCATTGGGTTTTCAGATTTGTAAATCTGCCCGCATGCCCCAGGACATCAGTAAGGAGACCTAACAAAACCGTATCAGCGTTTTGTTGACTGCTTTCATCATTGAACAGATAGTCCAATGTTGAAAAGCAGTCTCTCTCCGGGAGAGATGTCCTGAAAAATGTCCGAACCCTGCGATACATATGCTTGCTAATGTTGTTTTTCAAGCATGTTTCATATGTATCGCACGCGGAGACAAACAAATTCGACCGATATGATCCATCATATTGACGGAAACCCTGTCGCATTTGATTATACGCCGGTCGTATTGCGAACTGTCTTGGGCTTCGATCTTTCAAGGCAAGAATCCAACAATCTTGGTTTCTCTTCTATACCCACATTGGGATTTGAACTTAATTGAGTCATCATGGAACAATGTATGTATATGGATGCATCGACCATCCACATAGATATTTCATCAACATCTTGATTTATTTTTTCAGCAAGCGCGTTGCTATTACAAATGCCGGCAAAGCCACATTTAATTGTGAACCCCTCGTAACCTTTTTTTTCCGGCCGACGCAGCCTTTTCATTACGACTGGAAAAAAGGTTAAAAATTATAAAGAAACGTAAAGTAACGACGATTTTTTGCTGCCCCATGGCAGAAATGGGACTATGAAGAAAAAAAACAGTCGAATAAATATATTTTGCAAATTTTATTGAAATCGGTTAAATTAGTTTTTAAAATACATCGAAAAAACTCACAGAATATATATTGAAAATTCAGCTGCCATAATACGTTTTTATTGTTTATTTGTTTACAATTTTAATATCTTCCCACATATTCTCTATTGGATTTATGTCCGGCGATTGAGCGGACCACTCCATCACATTACCTTTATTGGTCTGGAACCAACAGTTGTTCTTTTTCCTCTCTGTTTGGGATCGCTATCCTGTTGAAATATTCAGAGTAACGGCATATTTTCTTCAGCAAACGGCAGCATAATGCTTTTCAGAATTTCAATGTATCCCTCTTGCGTCATAGGATGTTCTTTAATCCAATGAAACTATAATTCCATCTCGTCCGTGATTAAGTGTCCCCTTGGTATACCTTGGCACTAGTTCTTGGTGAATGGCTCATAGGATGAATAATTTGTCACCAGAATCATGCAAATTAAATTTACATTCATCGGTCCATAGAATACTTGTATTACCCCATTTTTTAATACTTTGTTCTCTATACCAATCTCGATGATCTAAAGCGAATTTCATTCTTGCTTTTTTATGTGTGTTTTGAAATGAAATGGCAGTTTCCACCATGTACATTTTTGCTGTTAATCGATTTCGTGCTGTACTTGCGGAAGTATTGAGACCTAGTGCCAAAAACGGATCTTTTTTTGATATAATTATAAAATTGCGATCAGCTGCTTTGATAGTTTTTCTTTTATTGCCTCTATTTCCCTTTTTCTTTTTGTACCGCAATGCGTTAAACATGACATTTATTGAACATTTGACGATCTGGCTTATTTCTTGATAAGTTTTGGCACTATTTCGTAAGGTTTTTAACATATTCCTTTCGGCATGTGTACAGTGTCCACTTCTTCTCATTTTATCCTAATAATATTATTTCTTTTCTTTACATTTATATATATATACTACTATATTAAATATCACAAAATTAATATTACGAAATAAAATACCAATAAAACAATCACTATTGTACGTTTTACCGACTTCACCGAACACAGTTTTCTTAGATTGTACACATATTTTCTAGGAAATCCCCGATTTTTATCAGGAACTACTTCCATAAGAAAAATAGAATAGAATTTTGGGTGTAGTTTTATAGAAGTTTTTCCATCTTTTCGCTGCGAAAATTTTTCCTATCGTTTAACAACTAAAATAAGCATTTTTCACAATGTTTGACAACAAGAGTGGAATCTGGTAATTCGATTTAGCCAAAAAAATGGAACGAGTATCTCCCTTATGAGAAAAAACATGAGATCATTAATATGCCTTTTTTTAATGAAATCTTACAAAATCAAAACCTCTTAGCAGTTGAATGCAAAAAAAACGATAAGACAGCAATAAGAAGATAAGAAACGATAAGATGAAAAATGGATACTCAAAATGAATTAAGTTCAATAAATGTAGAAAAATCAAAACGAAATGTATTTTAATTACATTGAAATGAATGTAATTCAGGTGGCAGCAAGGCATTTGTTTTATTGAAGCGAATCAAAATGATTTGCGTAGCATTATTGCACTATTTTCTGTTAACTGTTTGCTGGATAGGTTAAACTCGGGTCGATTCTTTTCATTGAAGCACCTTTTGATATACGAAATTTTTCGTTTTGTTGTCAGGTTATATAACAGAAAATTGTTAATCGGAGGATAAATTGATATTTTCATTGTTTCGAAGTATCTATTCTATTACATTTATAAAAACAATTAGGGTATTCATGATCTTTCGTAAAACCCTCGTAGTACTCGTAAATGACGTAAACTTCATATTCCGATAAGTCTCGTAAAGTTTTGTAAAATTTTTGCATGGAAAATTTAAATACGACTTCGATGCGAGATACGCGACTTTGAAGCATGTTTTTTCAGTCTTGTAATTTTTTGACATTTGATTTTGACAAGTGAAGAAATATGGAGGTAGAAATGTGTTACGTTATTTTCTCTTTAAATATTAATTGAATATATTAAATTTGTGTTTAATTTTAGGAAAATAGATTAGAAGAAAAAGGAATGTGTGAAGTGGAAACGGAAGCCAGAAACGAAAAGGTGGTCAATTGAACATACAGAAATTCTCTTAAATTGTGTTAAAGACAAAGCAGATGCATTTGAAGTAAACTCCAACTTTGAATTTAATAGGCTTTTATTTAATTTAATTTTTTCTTTTATATTTCAGAAACCAACAGCGCAAATTTTTTATTCCAAAATTCAAAAGAATATGGAAAATTTACAAGAATTTCCGTGGGATGCTCTCAAACACAAAATGCGGAACTTAAGAACAAAATACCGCAAGGCAATTGATTGGCGGAAAAATACCGGAGCTGGTTTGTTGTCAGAAAATGACGGGAAGATTGTGCGAGGGAAGATATAATGAAAATTTTGAAATTATATCAAAACTAAAATATATGCTCTTTCAGATTACATTTTAAAAATTTGCACCAACTTCGACATTATGGACGAGATCTTCGGGTCAAAGACAAAAAAAATTCACCAGTTGTCTTTGAGAGCATTCGGCAGGATATATTTTCAGAAATGGATCTTGTTGAATTGATGTATGAAGATGTGGCATCTCCACTTGCAAATCAGGAGGGTGAAACTTCGGTGGAAAATACAAACCACATTTCAAACCCTGTCGAAGAAATAATAAACAATAAGCAATGACAGCTTTGAACGCTTAAAAAAAAACAACTGTCGAAAGCGCAAAAATTAACCCTCAGAAATGGAAATAACGCCATTACTTATTTACAAAAGACAAAAGACAAAAGGGCACATACACAGCAAGCGAAGTTGGAAATAGACAGGGAAAGGCTCGAGTTGGAAAAATATATCCAAAAAGAAAAGTTGTTGATCGAAAGAGACCGGCTAGATTATGAAAAGGAAAAGGCAAAGGCAGATATCCAACTCAAAACTTTAGAAATTGAAAAAAAATTTGAATTAAAGAGCTCTCCACTGGCATCTGATGAAAAATTAAAAATTATACAATTGGAAAAAGTAACCGAATTAAAGAGGTTTGAATTAGAACTAAAATATGGAAATAAAAAACAAACTGATAAATAAAGTGCACAATTATTTTGTTTTTATTTGGTTCAAAAATATATTACTTAACCAATAAAATTTCTGAAATACTTGTAGCTTTTCTTTTTTGTTCACCTGCTTCTGTTCCACTATCATTGCAAATTTCAATTCCACTTCCGCTTTCATCATCATCTATTGAATCAGTATCAAAATTAAATTCTTCTTTTGCTTCTTTCATAATTATGTTATGTAATATGTAGCAAACAGAAATCCAAAGGCAAGCAAATCTAATACTTTCATCGCTATTTAAGCGTAGCTTCAATTCTTTCAAACTGTTAAACCGCTCTTTTAGTAAACCGAAACAGTTCTTAATTCGTACACGGTATCTGCTAAATTTTCTGTTGAAATCATTGCGACGTGATTCAGGAACTGCTCTAGAATTTGATCGGAATGAAGTAATAATAGTTTTTGTTAATTTATAATCACTGTCAGCAGCAAGCCACTCCATTCAGCTAAATAGTTCTTCCACGTTACTTTTTAAAGAAGAATTGGCAAATATTCTGCTGTCATTGACACTACCAGGGTAGCCATAACTACATGACGAATCAAGAGTTGATAATCGCAGACAGCTTGCATTTTTATTGAATATTGTTGTTTTATTGAGAAGTAAGATTCTGGATCCACGGTTGGTTTTCCTCACAATTTTATTTCAGTGCCATCCAAATAACCAATACAATAAGGAAGCTGACTGTAAGTATTGGCAAGAATATCTTGTCTGTCTTTATCATCTGGCCAAACTAAAAATTTATTCTTTAACTTCGAGATGGCTATGAAAACTCCAAAAAAAATTGCAATCTTCGCAATTGATGCTCCTTCTCCATAACATCCCAAACGGTATAACACAATAATTGTAGGGGCACAGGAATTTGTTTGGGTGAATGTGCAGCAGTAAACACTGGATCATCTTTTATTAAGTCATATATAACCTTGAACTGGTTCAAGCTAACTCCAACAATTTGCCGAAATCTGTTCTCATCTAGTAGAGGTAGCACATTGCAACACCAATCACGGGATTTTTCTACAATTTCTTTTTGAAAAGGAATACTATAGCGAAAAGAAAAGACCGCTGAGGCTGTTGTTACAAAATCGTCCATTTCTCGATCCTTTCTTCATTGTCAGAATCTGCAATAAATCAAAAAATAATTTCACGAATCTAATTTTATTTAAATATTACCAGAATCCTGCAAGGAAATTAGTTTAACAACTGTTTTATTAGTTAAACAATTAAGTAGCTTCCTTTTTTCACTTTGCTTTGGCATTTTTACGATTCTTTTCTATCAGGAACAAAATTTCAAGTTTGACAAATTTGACAAACGTCAAATTGACTAACGCATGAAAAATTTACGAAAAATTTAAATGGGTGCGTTCATGATGTCTCGTAATATTAAAATAGGAGATACGCAGAAATGAGGTATACGAAACATCATGAATATCGTAAATATGTTTGTTTGTTCGTATTTTTTGCGTTGCCACACCGTTCATCTGATTGGGATAAAACTTTACCAACCTATTGCTTGCACTTTGCGGGAAGGTTATAGGCATAATATTTTGCCGAAGTTTACCGAAGTGTGCCGAAATATTTCGAAATTTACCGAAATCTCCCAAAAATTAACGGTCTTTAAGAAAAATTGTAAAATAAGATTTTTAAACTTCGGCAAATGTCGGTAAAGTTCGGCAAATTTCGGTAAATTTCGGCACACTTCGGTAAAATTCGGTAAAATATTTAAAAAATGTATTGAAATAAAATACAATTTATATAAAAAACCAACGAATATATAATTAATATAAAATCTAATATATAGAAATATATATAAACTTATATAATTTCTTCAGCGGCAGCAACGCGCCGGGTACCAGCTAGTTTTCTATAATAATCGTAAATTCAGGTGTTAAGTACAATATTTTATGTTTACTCAAAAATTAATTACCTCATAATTTTATTGGGTGGTTGAAAGTGAAAGTCGTCGTCGCTATCGTCATTCGATTGCTTGCTTGCCCAAGCAAGCTTCGATGGCTTGCTTGCTTCGGCAACATTTAATTCGACAAAAAATCGCACCACTAGAAAACAAAATGTCGGTGAAGAAAATGCTAAAATCAGTTTATGAAATATTCAAACCATGCATTCTCAAAATTAAATGCAGTTAACTTCACTGCCTCAAATGACACACGTGCTATCTTTGATCGGAAAATTCAAATTTCGAATAATTTTTAATTTTACTATAAATACAAGTATACGAAAATAAAAAATAGGAAAAGATAAAGCTCGAATAGATGAAATTTTATTAAAATCTGAAAAAAAGTAGCACCGATTTTAAGTAAATATTATTTTTTTTTCTTCTAAAATTCAATATTTTTAAGAAAGGAATTACAAATGATATATCATTGTCAGTGGAATTCCAGAATGGAGATATAATATCTAAAAAAGAAAGTAATATGTTTTATTCTGAAGCATTAGATAAAAGAAATAAGGATAAAAAACTTGCTGTAGTTACAACCGAAAAAAATGTATATCGCGGCTATGTTGATGAAGGTTATCCTGACATATTACACAAATTTCTACAAAATATTTATATAACCTACATTCTATTTCAGGATCCAGTTCACGGTCAGATGTCTTAAACCTCTTTTAGGATTTTCTAAGAAAAATCTCTTAATTGCTATCATAATTTCGTTTACTGAAATAATCCAGGATAAATTTGATGCTTTACATATTCATTCAGTTGAATAAAAGTAATGTATAAATGCTTTTAAGTTATTTTCTCTTTATGATAAAAAAATGATAAACAAACTACTTCTAGTAAATTTTCATAACTTTTCAGCGTATTATATTTACCTTGATTTTAACGAAAATATGAACCAAGTCTATGATGTCGATCATATAGGGACATTAAATTTTGACCATTTTTTCCTATTTTGAGAAAACGTTAAATTCTAATTTAAAATGGAAAAACTAAACAGCAATATTAAGATATCTAACACAGGATGACTAACACTAAATATTGCGTGATAAAAGACATCAGAGAAATCGTAATGTCAAAGAAATTGAATACTGCCATTTATTCAACGAAGCCAAAATGAATGCAGTTTTGGTTTTATGCATCTTGCGTTTTCTGTAAGTAAGATTGTATAAAAACTTCCTTATAGTATCTTGAATTTATGATATTAAACAAATAACTTCCATTACTGATAAAAAATTTGGCAAAAGAAAATACATTTTGATTTTTTGTATTCTTAATATTTTATTTTTAGTCATTTTTAACCGTTTTCTCCTTTTTTGGTTTAGCATTCGGCATTTTAGAACTTCGTTTAAAAAGTTTTCTAAATACAAACTTAATAACAAATACAATTATTTTCCAACTTAAATAAATCACAATTATTAGAAAAGCGACCACATCTAAATTTTGTAACTGAAAATAGTTCATATGAACCGAAGGACTTTGTAAATGTGGAGCACCTTTGTGTCGGATCACGTACTCAACCCAAAATGTTGCAGTTTCCGATGCAGTTTGTGGTCTGTCTCGATACAACTCGGAAAATTCCCTTACAGCATTTTTATATTTGGGATTTTCTAAAACTTCTTTTATAGTTTTAGTAAAAACTTCCTCTGTCAATGTTTGATGATCTAATCCTAATCCGAAATTTGAGCTTTTAACAGTATTGATATTTTTAAATTGATCAGAAAACATGGGGAAACCGATAATTGGAACCTCATGATATAAGGACTCCATTAAACTGCCTTGACCTCCATGTGATATGAAAAGTTTCACATTCGGATGAGCAAGAATATCATCCTGTGGCAACCATTTTTTAAAAACAATATTTCCAGCATTTCCAGGCAGTTCATCACTTTCCCATTTCCATATCACTGTTTGTTTAAGTTTGGATAAAACATTATAGATTGTTTTTATTACATTCGAATTTAATTCAGAGCTCCGAACATTTGAACCTAAACTGAAATAAATTGCACCATCTTTGGCTGAGTCAAGAGCCTTTTGAAGGTCCTGTAAAAATTAAAATTTATTAAAATAATAGTACTTCAATATATATAGTATGTAATTACTTTTGGAAGTGGGTCAGGTTTACTCTTTATTTGAATTCCTCCAATGTCTACAAGGGCAGGAAGATACGGTCGAATTGGTCCTTGACTGAAATGATGATTAACTAAAACTAATGACACATTTTTTCGCATTTCATCTAAAGATGGATATTTATTGGGAGGGAAATTTGAGCTAATATAATAAGAAATAAATTCATTGAATATAATGTACAATAATATTATGATTTACATATAATATGACTCCATTTGCATATTTAAAAACCACATCACAATTTTTTCGAATGTACATAGTAAGAAATTCTTAATCCGATCAACAAATCCCATCGGTTGTTTTAATCCTAGGAATACATTTGGCACATACGAAGCTTCGTGTGTAATCCCAATCATATTTTTAATTGGAAGTATTGGCTGCATCATGAAAATTACAATAACCGGACACTTGAAATGTGCAGCAACACCTAACTGAAAATCATTTAGATAATATCCAAGTAAAATTAGATCAAATGATTCTTCGATCATTAGTTTTTGCATTTTTGGATCATTCAGTGAGGTATTTACATTCTCGAAAAGTATTCTAGGTACGTGTAACATGTTACTTATCGCATTAAAACGAGTTGAAGGATTATTTGTGATATTTTTAATAAAATCACTTGAAGATCCACCATTGTTCGTATTCAAGTATATATGTTGATATTTAGGATTAGGATCACTGAGCGGAATAGTTGTTACCACAGTTACATCATGACCTTTTTCAATTAATCCTTTTATTACTCCCATATGAATTATAAGATGAGATTTGCTCGGTGATGTGAATAATCCTAAGATTTTCGAAGAATTCGTAAGATTTAAACAAGTTATTAGAATTATTAAAACACTTAAAACATTTCTAAAAATCATTTTAACTTAAATGAAAATCACTATTTGGTTACTAAAAGTATACTATTTTTGTTCGTCGTTTCAGAAACTGTAGCCATATAGCCAATTGATAAGTATGATAAGGAATAATAAAAAGACTTTATCATTTTGATAAGAGCACAGTTCAAACTGAGATAAACTTTCTGATGATTAAACCATCCAACGCATGTACGAGTATATACAAGTATAAAACTTGATATAAAAGAAAAAATTGTTCTTAATATAATATAATTTACTCACCAAGGTGTTGTAATAGTGAAACGACATAGTTATTTAAAATTGCTGGGTACACACATAATAATATGGCTCATAGGTATTCTTCCCGTGTTCTGCGGAAGCCTTGGGTTTCGCGAAAGAAATCTATAGGGTTTTCTTATGAAAATATCATCAGTTAGAAGGTTTCTGCAGGTGGTGGTAGGTTGAACCCCACTGATATAGTCAACATACGCGAACCAGTTTACATAACAAGGTGTCGTGAAAATATTGTTTGGAGTAAGTGTAAAAAAATGAGTTAAAATTTTGTAGTATAAAATAAGTATACTTGTCAAAACTTTACTTTAGTTTCTATAGAATATAAAACCACATTAAGGCGACTGTTTTACAAAATTAAACTATGAAACTAAAAAACAATAAACATTTTTCAAACAACAAGTTTTTATCCTGATTTGGGCCCATCAAATACCAATTGAATTTCTATGCAATATTTTCCAATTTATATAAATTTCCCTTTAGGTTCTTGTGTTTTTACAGGGTGATCAAAACGTGATTTGTATAAAATTTGATATTAATTAATGCTTCAAAGAATTTAATTTCAGCTTGAAGCAAATATTTCCCTTTTTTTTCTCAACTTGCGGAAAAATAGACGTAGAAAATCTTTTGAAAACACTTGGTTCCCTAAGTTGCATTTCTATGTTCCCAATTTTAACTCATGCCACAATATAAATGTCAACTACAGAAGCATAAATGCAAAATGTGGAAAATGAAAGCTACAAAAATGTATATAATAGAAGGGTACCTGTTTAAACGTAAGAAGTTTGTTTAAACATTGGCTCCAAACAGCTCTGTTTCATATGAAAATTGATTCTTGAAAGAATTATCAAAAAAGAGCAGTAAGTAACTGAATACGAAAAATATTACTCTTTCGTGATGATTCCCTTTGATATAATGCTTTTCTATGAAGAAGTTACAAAAAAAGCTTGTGTTTCTTTTAGGTAAATGGCACAATAAGCTGGATATCATGTTGTCAAATAAAAAAGGATTTACTATGGATACGTGTTTTCAAAGACTTTAAATGCATTTAAAATGGACGCAAATAGAGATAATGTCAATAAAAATATTAATTATACAAGAAAATAAAAACACACATTTAAATAATAATCCAATTGCGGAGTAAGAGAAGATACACTGGGATTTGTGGAATTTCAATTTCATATTGTCAATCGCACTTATTTATATTCCATTCTTTGGAAAATCATATCGATAAGAAATATATGTAAATAAAGATGTTTAAATCGAGATTTGATCTTTTTTATTCCATATAAAAGAATTTCTATTTCATTGGGATAACGAATCGTTTTCTGTATATGATTGTTTATCTTTCTGTCACATCCGTGCTGCTTTGATGGAATCTCTCATTTTTCGTGCAAAAAAAAACTTCATTTTCAGAAATTCATCCTGCAAGGATTGTGATTTATTAACAGAACATCCTTCTTATATTGAATTGGGAAAACTGTGAACATTGGATTTGAATGAAAATTTTGCAATTTAAATTCAAACTTTGAATTTTGCAAAAAAATATAAGTTCTTCATTTAAAGAATTTGAATCGAACAAATATATGTTCAGAAGGAAGGATATTAAAATTTTAACAAATAATTAATAAAAATTCATATAATTTCTGTTCTATCAACTCTTTGATGCCAAGGAAACAAAGAAATTAGTAGATGACACTTAAGAATTAATTGAAAAAGTTTTTCTTCAAAAGGGACATTTACTTACAACTTCATTAAATTTTTATTAAAATTAAATTGGATTTCTTAAAATAGAGATTGTATTTATAAAGCTTTTTAATACTTCTCCGAGTATCTTTAATCAAATAAGACAAAATTTTTTAACAAACAATAATATTTCATTGTATATTATTTAAAAATATTATTATTATTAAAAACGCTGAAGAAAGTGAGACTGAAATATTTTCAGACTTCATTTTTAAAACGCTGTCAGGATAAACAAGTAAGAAGCTTCTAGAATTTTTTTAATAAAATATAAGAAGATAAAATTCCATCCTACAGGAACATTCATTCTGTGGTACAGTATATGTGGAATAGATTACCTAAAAAAAAAATAGTTAAAGTTATTCTTTGAAGGATTTTCTTTCCAATATAGAGAAGGAAATTGTTCCTTTTTCTATTAGGTAAATTTAGGAAAGATTTTAGATTTGGCTTCATAGGTACACATATGAATATATTTGCTTTTCTTTTGTTGCAAGTAAAGTCTAATAAAGTCTACAAAGTGAAGCTTAAATTATTTGCATTCACTATAAATAGGTTTAAATGTATCTCGTTTACTTGTATTGTATATTTGGTCTACAAGACGTAGAATAGTGTATTTAATTATTGTTTTATATTGTTACAGTAACTAGAATAGGTTCAAACTTTGATTTGGTATCGGTAAATTTGACATTTAAATTTTTTGAAAGTACTGAAATAAACTAATATTATTTTAATGTAAATATTTTATATAAAATTTTAAAGAGAAAGATCTCGAAAACCATTTATAATATTTACAAAATATTGCAATAATGTTTCCTTAAAAAAAATTCTTATTTTTCTTTTAAAATTTATTACCAAAATACAAATTATTATTATCGAAAATTTCTTTTAGTCGCATTTATTTCAAAATGAAAAATACCAAAACATTATAAATTTCGAGCATTTTCTTTTCCATCTTCCAGTGAAGATCTAATAGAGGCTATCATAAAAATCCAATAAAAGCAATTTACTTTAACAAACGATCATATTCAATGAATTTCAAAAAAAAATGAGTTCTATAAAGGAAAAACACATATAAAAACCACAAAATATAAACTGCTTGTGGCAATAAAAATTCTTATCCTAAAGGATTTATGCTTTTAATAAAGAATATTATGTAGCATATATACAAAGCCTACCGGTTCAGGTGTATATCATACTACATTATACTATATATATTTCCACAAGAATAAAAAGGGATGAAAATGTTTACACTTTCAATCGATATCCTTTTACTTGTATGTTGAACTGTTAGAAGTTATATAATAGAAATAGATGATAAAACTATAGCGATAAAAATAACAAATGTTTAGTAGTTCTTTTGATTTAGAACATATTAAATATTTTAATTAAGGTAGAAGCAATTAAACATGTTACGGTTATATATCTATATTGCCACGTTTAGTCTATTTAATGCAAATTTGTGAGTTCTAATTTTGCCTGAAAGTTTCTTAAACATAGAAACAGGGCCGTTGTTAGAGTATTACGTAGTCCCAGCGCCGTAACTAGGCAGGTAGAACAGGTGCACCCGCACAGGGCCCAGAGATCTAGGGGGCCCTAAAACGAAATTGCTAATTGAATTTTCTTTACAAAATTCGAAATTTTAAAACACAAATTTTTTACAAAAATTTTCATTCGAGATTTTAAAATAAAATATGTATTCGCAGTACAATAATTTTTTATATGATAACTATTTGAACTATAATTACTTTTTCCCAAAAAATATAGGGGCCCTAAACAAATTTTTGCACAGGGCCCTAAAAACGCTAGTTACAGCGCTGCGTAGTCCACTTCAGCTGTGTGAAAAAAATGTTAGGAAACAATAGGCTGAACGAAAGATAAAATCATATTATTCATACCAATACTACCCGTTGGGCCAATGGGCAATGCATCATTGTACAATTAAAAAATTCCTGACATACGTTCTCTCGTCAACTAACTTGTCAACTAACTAACTAACAAACTAAAATAAATAAAAAATCATGTTCAATAAGGATTCTAATATGTCACAAATTTCAATATGAAATGCGTAATCTTCTCGTTTTTGATTCACGATTATTACTGGCGTGCATGATAAAGAACAAAATGGTTAGACCTTGCGAAGGGGGAGAATTTACGCTTGGTACGGAAAAAGCATACAATAATGAGAGTTTCCAAGTTGAGCACGTCTGCAAGCGTCACCTTATTAATAGTATTTGTTAAAATGACTCTGTGTGATATAAAACGTCATGTATTTACAGTCTTTTTTACAAATACTATTAAAAATGAGGAGAGCTTCGCAGCGCTGCAAACGTCTCATCAATTTCTATAGAAATGATTACATGTAGTACGGACCTGCATGGAAGGTATTAAAATCAATATTATGTTATTTGTATAACGAAATTTCATTCCAATCGAACATTTTTATTCCCTAAGGAAATCTAAATTCGAATAGTATTTTTTAGCGAATTATAGCAAATAAGTTTGAAATAAAATCCATCCTGTATTCACTCCATTCCCATTAAGGCTACATATATGTAGAATGGCCAAGTTAAGATAGATAAGATGTAATATGTAGACTCAGTTGTATGATAAAATAAGGCCTATATAAACATAAGCTATGTAAACAAGAAGTCTACATGATAGTCTTATGTTAAGCGGATGTTGACTTCACATAAGACTAAGAAAAGGTCGAAGTAAAATATGAATCATGCAGATAAGAGGTTCACATGATAAATGTAAGAAGGAAGATGATGCGTTACGAGTCAGTCAAGAAACAACCGTGATATAAACAAGAACTAAAAAAAGAAGAAATAAAAAGAGCTAAAAAGTAAAAAATTAATAAAGCGTTTTTTTTATTTAATAGACTTATTATCGTTTTTTCCTACATATATTTTTCCTATTGCGCATTCAAACAGGCATACTAAATAACTAACTAAATACAATATTAGTTCTTAAGATTACACGTTTTCATATACATTTCAAACATTCAAATTTAAAGCTTTTTTGCTATCAGAACGACAAATATGAATAACTTGTAATTAAAACTTAAAATAGAATTTTCAAAAGTATTATAAAATTTTGTTAAGTATAGTTAGAAAAACTTTTCATAAGTTTCATATTTCGGAATATTTATAAAGAACACGCGTTCCACAAATGTTAAATTTTCATATTATTGAAAAACTAAAGAAAAACTTTTTAATGAAATTTTCTTAATTATACTTTTAGTAAACTACAAATGTTATTGAGTTCTACATTAGAACTATTTGTACAGACACAAATTTAAATTAAGAATTGTAACAGCTTTGAAGGAATTTTAATAATGATTTAATATATGGTAACAACATATGTAACTGCAGAGCTACATAAAACATTATTTGTTTAACGAAGCATTCTATTCGAAATTACAGTTGTAAACGAAAATTTAAAATTAACTTTTGACACGTTGTAGATTTAGTACTCGTATAACATAAAAAATCATAAATTCTAGTAAAATTCACAAGACTTTTTCAATAACTCAATAACTACAGTAACTATTGTACAATTCCATTTAGTTCTGGAATCCAGTAAAATAATTCCTATTTTGAATTTTTCCCATAGACTGCGAATCCTTATGATGGGAGAAAATTGTGACCGCCGCATATTTTTTGTTGTATCTACACGTTTTGATGTTGAAAAAACTTATTTTATGTCTGATCATGTCTATCTATTTGTCTGTCTCATCTGTTAAAATTAAGTTTACAAACGACTCATTCAACGATGAAACCGAAATTTAGGAAACTAGTCGGTTATTGTGAGAAATAGATCCCAATTGTTTTTGGTATTGACCTTAGATGGTGATTTATAAAATCTGAGACTTATTTTCATCTTGGAAACCTCTCAACTGATTATAATGAAATTTAGAAGACTTATTTGTTAGATAATTTTTGTGAAGAGTTTTTAATTTGTTGAATTTCGGGAAAGGGACACAATAAAAAATGAACCAAAATGTACATAATTCATCTGAAATTATTTATCTGAGTTTAGCTTATATAATTATGTATTATTAGAAAGACTTATCCCAAAAGGATAATAAAGGATATGGAAAATTATTTGATAAATGCAAGCTTTGATCAGTTTTTCTAATTTAATGAAACTTCTCGATGAGACCTGTTATAAGTTTAAGTTAAGGATCAAATGAGAATAGATTTTAAAGAGTGCAAAACAAGATATCCCAGGAAATTATGTCGAACAATTTATAAGTTTAAATAAATTTAATTAAATGCACAATGCAAGGAATTATTAGCTTCTTCGAACTTTTATAGAATGCTTCAATATACAACAATTCAAAATCACTCAAAATTTGATATCCAGCCCAAAAATTTTTGTCACTTTCATATCCGTAATAATAATATCATACCTTTCGAAGCAGTATCATCTATCCTGGTTATATAAACAATTTTGTAATCCATATCAAATTTCAAGGCAGCGGTATACTCTATTGTATAATCGTGGCGTAGAATTTCAACTAAATATATAAAACGTTTTTACGATAGAATTGCCTTGAAATTTGAACATCCAATTTTTTTTTTTTGAAAAGGATCATATATAAAATTCTCTTCTATAACAATACGAAAATACAAGGTATTCCATAAAGAAACGAAATAATATCAAAAGGATTATATAAAAAGAAAACAAATTTCTTTCCTAAAATTCCTAATTTAAGTCACATCCTGTTCGATAAATAATGCCTTTAAGGTGATAGGTCAAGGATAGAATGTGTTAGTCTGTCTATATAATGGATGTAGTGTCGGTTTTAAGTTATCTTTTCAACTGTAAAATGATAATAACCTAAAAATGAGATATGAAAAAATTATTTCTGTTTTCCTAGGACTTATTCCTTTTCGTATATATTCACTTTGAAATGAATAAAGTCAGTTGTTAAAACAAAATCATCACAGAAAAATTTTGGCAGATAAATTAATGTTGAGAGGGTGGTGAACTCTATATAATATAATCTTATATAATATAATTTTATCCTGGCTTGGGATTATATGTTGATCAAAATGTTTTTACCATGCCAATACATTTTCGTATTCCAAACGTTATCTTAGCAATTCATTTGAAAGGTAATTCGAGAAGATAATCTGCAATTGCTGTTGGATAATCTACTGTCACCCTACAAAGGAGCAAATTTTTATGAGACTAGCAAGAATGAAAGACTATATAAAATGGGGATGGTATAGTTATGGAAATGCAAGTAATTTAGTCACGTACTAAACTACCTGTGGATTGTCTTGTTGTCTAGTTTTATTTTGCGATACAAATAATCTGGGATTTTGTGGTATTAGAATTTGATCATCATGTTTCCATGTGCCAATTGATTAAGTTAAATTAAGAACCTATTCTTTGGGGATAGCATTCTTGGAACAAAAATTTATTATTTATTTCTTGTTCCAGAATTTGTCTACATGTTTTGTAGGAAAAAAATATGTCCATTCGGAATAAAGTTCTAATGAAATGTTTTCCTGTTTTAAATACATTTTTATTGGAGTTTTTTCATACATACTTTAATATGTAAATTCTCATTTAATTTCTATTCCTTTTTTTAAAACACAAATTCGTTTTAACCTAAAAATAAATTAAAAATACTTCCATTCAAACAATCGATACATATTTTTGATTGACTGGAAATTTTTACGATATTTTAAATACTTTCAAAATTGAACTTCTTTCAGAAAAGTTTATTGAAAAACTTTTCAATTTTTCATTTAAGTATTGAAAATGCATTCCAAAACGAGTTCTTTGTTTAAAAGTTATAGAAATTAAAGTCGATGTATTAAAAGAATTGAAAACTTTTCATATATGAGAGTGACACATTTTGGCCATAAAGTAGACTGGTTTTTGGTGGTAGAATCCGATTTGTTCTTTTCTAAACTCAAGCAACTGCAATAACGTTCTCAAAATTATTTTTTCGAAAACGGAAAATAACATTCAACTTACAAAGTTTTTCACAGAAACAAAAGTAATTTTAAAATTATGGAAAATAAATTTGTATACATTCTAATAATTGGAAAATCATTTTCTAGACAGAAAAACTTTCAGGGAAAATTCAAATTTTAATAATAATAATAACATATTTGAAATAAAAAGTAGTTGAAGTTTTAGTTATATACATTTTTAACGTAAAATTAATGTCGTATAAGTTATTTGAAAATTTTCAAAAATTTAAAACTAAACTTGAAAATATAAATTTTCACTAAATTTAAAATATTTTTATGGTAATTATAGATTTTTCTTTTTAATTATTGGAATAAACTTAACAAAAAATTGGTACAATGTTTTTTGTGGAAAATAAGAAGTTTTCAAATAAAATTTTGTTTTTGTATGACAAGTTCTTAAGGCAATATTGTCGTTTAGAACTTTCAAAAAATCGATTTTTTAAATTGTCCGAAAATTTATAGTTTTGAGAAAATGCTTACTAAATTTTATAAATAAGTTGCGAAAGCCCACAAAAAAGTATTATTCCACGAACAAAAACTCATTATGTTTTCCGAATTGACAAGTATTAGGCCGATCGAGTTAAAATTTGGTCTACACCTTCACCTTAAGAACTGATAACAAACACCTACTACATTTTTTTACAACTTCCGAAAGGATGAAATGTTTTGAATAATTAATAATATTACAATATTGAAAATACTTTTCGCCAATTTTGTTTATTCTATTTAAAATTTTTACTTTGAGAAGCACTGATCTAATTCTTATCTCTTAAAAAAAAATACTATCTAAAGCAAATAAAACAGCCAAAATTTCTGATCAAATCTCCATTAGTACAAGGGAGACAAAACATACATGTAATAATTAGTCAGAATGCGATAAAATATATGTACAATTCATATATATCTAGTAAATAACGAATATTTTTCAAAAATCCTAAAATATTTCGATAGGAAAGTTTTAATACTCTTCTGTACTTCGCGACGTACGTCAAGGAGTACATACTTCCATACTATTAGGGTAGTTCTCACCACATTCTTATAAATTTAGGAATGTTTTTGTTTTTCAAGACTCAGATGACCTGAATCCTGTGTATCATAGTTAAGAGTGTTTCAGTACATCACTCCAAGGGTACGTACAAAGCATGTACTAAACAATTTTTGTTCCTTTTGTGAATATTTCAGTTAAAAGATTAATAAATGTATAAAAAATTTCATGATTATAACTTTAAAAGATAGTTTTTTTCCAATCACAAAAGTTCTCTCAAAAACATCTCGTTGGGAGTATTGCCTTAAATAAATAGGGTCCTTTTGCGTACTCATATATAATGAAACTTAAATTTTCGAATTTTCCATAGCTCTTTTAAACAGTTTGATTAAATTAGTGAATTTTTAATGGCAATCAATATTATTTACAGTATTTTTAACTTGCATTTAAAATGAGAATAATGATGATATGTTTTGCTTATATTTAAAATTAACAATAATTCCATACAGAAATCTCTTTTAAATAAATAATTGCATTAAGAAATTTACTATAGTAAAATTTGTAAATTTAAAAATGATATAATTTGTAAAATATGTCCTTATGGTTATAAATTAATATAAGAAGTTGAATATGTTTTCCATTTTTTTATAACTTACACTATCATGTTAATTATAATAGAACTACAGGAACGTTTAACTTAAAGGTTAGTCATCTTTAATTTCAGAAGCTGTATTGTCCACTAACAAACAATAAA
Source organism: Xylophagus ater (assembly GCA_963422695.1). Lineage (NCBI taxonomy): Eukaryota > Metazoa > Arthropoda > Insecta > Diptera > Xylophagidae > Xylophagus > Xylophagus ater. The sequence continues at coordinate 4,699,186 of OY730486.1, read as the reverse complement.
GATGTCTGATAATTTATATAATAATTAATTCTCTAGTCAATATCATAAATACATATTTTGTAATTAGTTACAGAACTTACATAGTTACAACGTCATGATTTTAATATATCTCTATAATTAAAACATATTGAAATATTGATTTATGATAATCGAACTTGTAAACGTGCGTTTATGAGGTCAGGGTAACTTGATTACTCCCAAAATCTTTAAGGAAAAGACATTTACATATAATTTTATTCTATCAAGTTCAAAATAATTTTCTATAATCTATTCTAAATTTAAGCATATTTTCACCATTTAGAAATTTGACTTTTGATTCAACGTATCTAATCACAAGATAATAAATTTGCTGACATGTAAATTTGTATAAAATAATATTGAAATCACAGCTTTCAGTCGTTTTCAATAGTTCAATAAATTTATGATTTATCACTGATTTATCGAATCCAACATATATACACAGTCAATATCTATAATACTCGAAAGACTCCATAACAAATATGAAGAGCCTGTTTCTGACATAGAGTACTATTATAGTTCAAGGCGCCACTATCAAGTAATTCCAACACAACTTGAGAGTATATGAATTGAGAGGTTTACTAAAAAATTTGAAAACGAAAAAAAAAACAGAATATAAAAAGAAAAACATATTCTAAAGGAAAGAAAAACAACTTAACAGAAATTTCATATCCTGTTCCAGGAATCTGAAAAAGAAGAGATGCGATGTTAAGCATAAATTGACTTCCTGTTTACAACTTACAAACATCCGCCCATAGGCAATCAAAGATGGGCTTCTGTTCCGGATGTTGTTATAAAATCTTTAAAATGAAGAAAAAAAATCTTTCTTTCTTGGTTTTTTTCATGCAATATCTTTGAATATGGTAGTCAAAATCAAAAGTTCTCAAGTTTTATATAAGCATTTTATTATGGAAGAAAATTTTGCAAAAAAAATCATTCAAAATTGCTTGTATACAATTTTCATTAGGATATAAGAAATCCTTATACAAATATATATTCTTCTATCTGAAAATCAGATGTATCTACTTCCAAAGAAAATGAATTCCTTTTTAATATGTCATCATATTGTCTTCATTTAATCTTCTCACCTTATAGGATTAGTTTAATCAATTTTTCTTTCTATGTGATAATCGGATCTTATGATAAACTCTTACCTCAATCAAAGAAAAAGTCAACATATTTGTACATAATATGTGGAATGAAAAAAAATAGATATAATTATATTGAAAAGAAGCTTAACTGGAAAGATCTCTTCTTTTCAGCAAAAATCGTATCAAAAGGATATTATTTTTTTTTAGAGATCATAAACTATTCATTTTATGAAATTAATAAAAATTAAATGAAACAATTCAATTAATGCAGATATAACTATAAAGATATTACCCAGATTTCTGCAAAAGTTTCGGGAATCGGACATTTCTAGTGTAACCAGTATCAACATCATTTTCGTAAAATTTGACGAAACGATGAAAAGTCACTTGAGTTTCAACCGCAATATATGGAATGACTGACTATCGCTTTCGGGAGTTTCAGTGATGATTTTTATGAAGTCGTCCGGGAACTGCTACCTTGAAATAAAGTCATCCTTTGGTATCGACATGAAAGAAATACATACAATTTAACATTAAAATTGGGCTGTAAGGAAATGTATGCTGGCTAGCTTCCCAACAATTTAACCGATGCTGACAAAAAAAATCGTATCAAATGTTGCAAGGAAATCCTCAAAAACCTAAAGAGAAGATTGTCAAATCTGGCCTACAAAGTCTTCATAGGCGACCAAAATTGGCTAATCGGCTATTTCGGTTGGCATAAGTATGCTAAAACTAATAAAAATAAATCTCATTTTGAATGTAAAAATTATTTCGCAAAAAAAGTTGGAGCCTATCCAAAAGTTTATAAATGTTAAAGGAAACAATTTTCAAAAACAATTAACCAATTTTTTTACGTTTTCTTTCTCACACTTTCCCCAAACTTTTCCCGCAACATATATAATTCTTTAAGGAAATTTTCTCCGATTCAATGCAATTAACTGAGTACATTTTCAAAGTGCATTTCTTCTGGATTGATTATAAAATATGGATACAAAGTTACAATATCTTTTGTTTTTATCTCTACAATCGTTATATTTGCGACATCGTTGTAATAAAACACAAAAATAAAGATACAACATCTTCTTGATAGAAGAATGGACTTTCTTCGGATGTAAAAATTTCTTCTTTCCTTTATATTGTCTGGTCTAGGTAGATGAAAGTTTGCTGAATTAAATATCTCTCCCACAAAACAGAAATCTATTTGATGACCGATCAAGTTAAAAGCTCCATTTCTGTGTTATTTTCCTATAAATTGAAAACAGGAAATTTTATTAAGTCAATGAGACTTTATATACTATTAGATATTGACTTATGTAAAGAAAACATACTTGATTTGATGCTGAAATAAAAAAAAAGACAGAAAAATATTCAATTCCAATTAATTTAAATTGAATTAAACAATTTTTAATGAGAATAGAAATACAATGAGATTTTGATAGGGACTCCCTTTTTTGGACATGAAATAATTGTTTGTAAAAGTTAAATTTTTATTTTCTAAAATTAAAATTATTCAGAAACTTGGTCGTTAATAAATGAACACTTGAATAAAATTTCATTTTTTTTAATTTTATTAATATAAAATTTTCCACGATCTTGAATGAAACGACTAACAAAGTCTGTAGTGGCTATTCTGCAAATCTCTTTTTAGTATATCAAGTATTTTATTATAAACGAAAAAGCATATTTAGTGAAGCCCAAAAAATGAAATATTCCATGGTAACCAGTTTGAATTGAAATTTTCCAAAGGATCTTCATATAACATTTTCAGAACTTCATTTTTTGAATGAGAATTTTATTGTGTTCATATTAATGTCGTGAGTATCAAACATTTTGAGTATATTGGAACATTATTAAATTAAATATACAAAAAAAAAATAGACAATATTGCACATCAAAACGGTTCAGCTGAGATAATCAAATATGAAACACTTCAAAGTTCAAAGGACATGTTTTTTCAGAGAATCATTTTTTCCACAAATGGTTTAATGGTTGCGATAATGATAGGCACAAATTCATATCAAACTATATTTTGCAGTAATTAAAGGCAAAACTATCAAATGAATACATATGTAGTTGGAAAACTGCTCATAATTCCACACCCAAGCCGCAGTATAAGTAAACAATAAAGTAATTTTCTAAGAAAATGTGAAAATTGATGAGTGACCGACCATGCGTTTATTTTTAGAATTATATGACACATTGTTGCTGTTGTTTTTTATCCCATTCCTCCCTTCTTAGCACCAATTCTGTAACAATATTTACGCTCTCTCGTTCGCTGAAATTATAATTAAATGTTTATTAATTAATGGTTTATATCATAATAGATAGTCTCATACGATTAGTTAAGACTGCTGCTTGGATGGGAACAGAAAGATAAAATACAATTTTGTTATTTAGCTGTGCTACAATCAACTAAGGATCTTTTTAGTAAAAAACCCTTTGCATATTGACCCATAATGAACGCAGGTAAAACTACACCCATTTTGCTTAGATTATGTATTTTACAGACTGGCTAAAAATGGATTAAAATGTAATTCAAAACTACATATATTCGAAGAGTAAAATTGTATGTAATGAAAATAACGAAAACAATTCTAATCAAATCACATATACTTTCTGTTTTCTCACAAAAGAAAACTATCCTCTTTATGGCAAAATGAAATATGGGAAGTTATGACAACTTTCTAAATTAGTGTCTAAAATATTTAAATTTACCATAATTTAATATACATATTTTGTATTAAAACACAAAGTATACACTGTACTTGACCACATCCTACGTAATACTTAATGTGTCCTAGATTTATTTCCATTAGATACATACCTAAGTTTTAGTTCAGGTGGGAATTATAATGTAGATACTTTTTTATACGACCTTAATCTACTTTAGGGTATTAAATAGGATTGTACCCACGAGATAATATATCCCCCAGAGGGATTGACATACATTTCGATACTATCCTAATATTATAATATAAAACACGAATATATTACCCACACAATGACACTCTGAAAATGTCGAGAATTTAGTTAAACTAGAACCTCATATATTATCTTACAGTATTAAGAATCTATTTACGTTCAAAATAGGAGCACAAGGTGTTTGCTACTATATAATAATATTATGAAACTAAATTCGGTGGTAATTTCTAACTTAGTTCAGTTTAGTTAGTCTTTTTAGTTGATAAATGCTATTATACAAAAAGTGGTTATAGAAATCTATAAAACTTTTCTTGGTTTAGCCTCAGGGAGTTATTAAAATATCGAAATTAATTATATCCAAAAGTAATTTGCTTTAGTAAGTTAGCAGCTATAAAATAGTTAAAATTTATTAATTGTTTATAAAACCAAATTTCAAAATTCAAAATCATTATTATTTTTATTATTATTATTCAAGAAGAAGTTCGATTAGAAACAAAACCTTTATTTTAAATATAACTTTAAGAAAATTGAAATGACATTTTTTTAAGGAATTTTTCTTATTCAAATCAAGAAATCTTCTACATTTTCATAACAGTTACACCTCATTAAAAACATTATAATGCTTGAATTGTTTTTTTGTTTTCATCAAAAAAGAAAAATAATTTCTAATTATTTTCATTAAATTATTCGGGACCTAGTCTAAAATTTAATTTTATATTGTATAATTTTCACTTTGTAGAAATTCTATTCAAGTAGGACATCCAACTTCACGAGAATACACAAAAGTGTCATTTAGTTTGTACGAATTCTAAATGAAAATTCATTTAATTCGAGGTGTGATGTAATTACAAAGAAAAATTCGAACGAAATGAAATTTATTATAATAAAGTGTCGTAGCTAAATTGTTATGAAAGACAAGAATGAGAAAATTACAAGATAACTCCTACAGTGTGTTTTAAAAACAGGGACGGAAAATGTTTTGAGCCGTCTCATAAAAAATCATCCTAGGATGCAAATCCTGGATTATTTCAAGAAATCGAACTACCACCAGAAACAGCAATTTAAAAGTATAGAAACCATGCACAAAACCAAAATCAAATCGGTTTTCCGGATTAGTTTGATGGATGATAAAAGGATTCAAACCTAAGAGAATATTTTTAAATTTTGGGTTAAATGAATATTTATGTACATATATAAGCAACAGATTGTTCAAATTCAAACCATTGTGGCAATTAGTAACATGAACTTCGACCCAAGTAATAGTAAAATGATATTAAAATTCGTTTTGAATAATAGCAAAGCAATTATAGGTAATATACTTCAGTAACGTTTCCATTTTAAAAATAAACCATACCCCCTCATACACTTAGAAGCACAATGTGTATTTTTAAAAATCCATAAACCATGACAAACGGTTTCGGTCCCTGGTTTTAAAGGAATGAAAGGAATACAAATTAAAACAAATTCAGGTTTGAAATTAGACCAATTGTATCGTACTTTTGAGATGAAAAATCTGGATACAAAAAAATGTTTCTGGAACGAATGTACATTTGCTCAAAAATACGATACGATTACATTATGGATTGATTTTGAAATTTTGTACTTTCATAGATGTAGAAGGTAGAACAGTTTTTTTTAAACTTGATGTGTATTTCCGGGAATATTCAGCACTGTTACGATGTTGTGTTTTTTTGGGAATTCTATCGGCCACTATGTCACTTTCTCAAAAAAATGATTTTTTAAATCTATGTTCTTATGACTTTTAATTCCAGATGTTGTTATCACTGAAATTATTTGAAGGAAAGCATAAAATGTATGGTAACCGTGCTTATTTTTACTAAAAAAAAGCACGCCATCTAACAAATAATATTGCTATCAGTGATAGCGATTTAAAGGTTTCCATTGACACAAGGTAAAGAATCAAAGAATATAATTTTCTTTGCTTGTACGTTTATTTTATTTCTTTTATGAGTGCCTGAAAATAGTCAATATATTATTTATTGATGAAAATTTTTTGAAGCACATAAGTATGCATTTCGTAAGATTTTCTATTTGAAGGGTAGATTGGAACCTGAGCCTGAACAAATATACTATACATATATAATTATAGTATATGTAATTTTTTAATAGTTTATTTTATAAGTAAATGATTTCATAAATTAATTTAGATATTTTATTTATTTATCATATTTGCTTAAATTCAAATATTTTCTATGTTTTTATAGAATTTGTTATTATCTCTACATAAACCGTATTACAATGGCAAACAATTAATAAATCATATTATATAAACTAAATTGAAAATCTTTTGTATAAATATTATTTAAAACGTAAATAAAAGTAATTGAATTCATTTTGTAATATTTTTGAAACATATCGATGAAAGCAATTAAAATGAAATTCAATTTATGTTCTTATTTTTACTACAAATAATATTAATATTGAATTTCAATTTTAATTATGTTTAAATTGGTAATTTAAATTAATAAATGAAAATTATTAAAATGATCCTTTCGAGTTTTCACATAGTCAAATATTAATTCTCCTTCATTGTAAAAAAAGAAGGTATATAGTACGATCATTTTTTATTTTGAAAATAACCCACCAACAACCCAAGTTTTAATACTATGAGAATTCTCTTACCATTGTAAAACGCGGTGTATCGTTGCAGAGTTGTGTGATTCCGTATCGAATCATAAAACAGATACAACAGAACACTAAGATTTACATCGGTAAGGGAGTACGACTAGTATTTTGCCTTTTTTCCTTTTAAGTTAAAAAGCTCTGGTTAGTAAGGCTTTTTCTTCAAGTAAACAACAATTTTTGTAAGTCATCGAAATTAAGGAAGTGGAAATTTTAAAAGGAATTTTTTGATTTTCCATTTTTGTTAGTTTAGGTCAAAATTTCAGAAGAAATGTCGACAATGAAAATTAAATTTATTCATAAAATTAGGTGTTATGAAAAAGAATACTTAGAAATTAGAGCGGTTCATTAAAGTCTACATCATTATGAAAAGTAAACAGAAAATTTAAAAGAATTTTAACTTTTAAGAAAATTTAGAAAATTTTATTGGATTTTCATATTTTCTGTCTTGGAAAGTTTTGTAAAAAAAACATAAATAAAATCGTTTAGTATGAAATTGTTTATTTCAAAATAAATGGAAACAATTTGTAAACGCGAAATTCTATTTTGAATCAATGACAATTTTTCCATTCTTTTTCTTTTTCGAAATGAAAGTTCTAAACAGTAAATAAATAGAAAACTATTCGATTCAATTTGTTCTTATAATATTTTTATATTCAAACATAAACTTTTTATTTTCCATCGGATTCGATTCAGAGAACCAAAGTAAATATTTTCAATGGTAAGAATTGATCGAAGAACTTGTAAAATTTTCAGCACAAATCAAATGCACCATTTTCCAAATAAATGTTATTTCAATTGTTCACAGTTTGGACTTGTTAACATTACTTAGAAGTGTGATACATTTGTAATTCGAACTAGCAACTCAAGATATAAATTACGAATTTCAATTGTAACTTTGTTAATTGATTTTATTTAAATGTTAAATAAAACTTTTCAAATTTATAAATTAAAAAAAGAATCCTTCATGCTTTTAGATCAAATGAACTGAAACTTTAAAACCCAATTAAAATATTTATTGTACTAATCCTTTAAATTCATTTGTGACTATTGTATTTGTTAAGGAAATCTATTTAATAGAAAAACGTTTAAATGTGCTTAAAATTAATTGAAATAGATTTTTCATTATAAATTACAGGAAAAGGTTATTTCTTAGCATTGAAATGTTATCGTTTCAAATAATATTTTAATTGGTATTATTATTATCTTATAAATTACTTTATCTTATATTATATTATATAAGATTTTGAAGTATTCTGAAAATACAATAGTAACTTTTTAAGATATAATATTTCGAAAAACTATAAGAACTTAATGAAAACTTTAACTTGTTTACTAGATTTGGTCGAATGTACTTGACAACCTTCATGAAATTTTCCAAATTATTTCCAATCGAACAATTCTTCAGATGAAATCATACATAATCCGATTAGTAGAAATTCTTCCCAACCTTCAGCCTAATCTTGTTCAACTCATAAACATTTTCATTGAATATTCTAGAAAATAATTTGATCGATCAAAAATAAAAAAATTTTTTCCCAGCATACTCACAATAACACCACTCTTTAATTCTCAATTTTTCGGAATCAAAAACGCTCTTCTTCCTGCTGAATTTAAAAATCGGAAAATATTCCTAATCTTTCAAAAATTTAATGGATAAAAGAAGGACTAACTGGATGATGAAGGATGATTTGTTGTAATACATCAATTTGAATTTATACTTTTGAATCGATGTTAAAGTAATACAACAGCAACCCTCGATATTTTGATTCGAGTGGATTCATAAAGATGGTCTGTAAAGATGCTTTCAAATTTTTTTATTTGAAGACAGATATGAACGAAATAAAAGAAGGAAGCTTCATGAAAAGAAATGACATAGAAAGGAAGACTATCCTAGACGTGAAGGTGGAAAGTTTATATAAGTATACTTATAGGATTTTTTTTATATTTTCCTAACTATCGATAGTTTTTTCATTTAACAATGAAAAATAGTTTTTATAGTATCATAAAATAACAAGTATGAGTTTCTTGGCACCCATTTATATGCTGTCGATACACAAAACAATTTTATATAGTCTCTTATGAATATAATAACATCTTTAATTTATATGGAATCATTTTTATATAAAAACTTAAAAATAATATAAAATTTAATATTTTATTATATTTTTTAGATGCAGATAAATACTTCTTTTGGATGCCAAAAAAATTGAATTAATTCGAAGTTTGTCGCCTTTTTAAATGATATTAAAATTGAAACCATATTTTGGAGCTTTTCCAATAAACTACAAAGTATACTTTGAAATATTAAGTTGAGATAATAATGCAACAAAATACTTTTAGTACAATTTCAAGTGTAGTTTTCTAAAAGGGTTTCCATTCCATTATTTCTTATAATTACCTACTGAATAAGGTTAGAACTAAAAGAAAAAATGGTTATTTCTTGAATTGTCTATTTTCCTCCTACATCCTTTCAGCATAATATAACATTAATAGGCGAATGTAGTATAGAAGCTTATGAAGGAGTACATATGTGAAGGTTCCTAACGATACCCAGGCGCCAAACAAAATCATTTATAAAATCCTTATTTCAAAAGTTTATATGATTTGGTCCTTAAGAAAGGATAACAACATATAATATCCTAGCATTATGGATGATTATAAGGCAACGTGTTAATTATTACAAATTGAGCATGATGTGTGGAATTTATTGTTAGAAATTATATGATGTTAAAAATATATACGACATAATATTGTGGTGAAGATGACACATAAACTATATAGACGGGGAAAATTGTGAACGGAAAGACATCTTATATTGAGAAGTTTATGATTTAGTTTATTGCTTGTGTGAACATTTAAAAACAATGATGGAAGAAGCGTACATGGTTTAATCTGTCGCCTATAAATCTTTTCCAGTGAATCTTCAAATATTTTAAATAATCGATTGATAAAGACAAAATACATTTAGTATTTTATTTTACATAAAATTAATATTCAGTAATCTTGCACGATATTTATGTTGAGATTTTGGTTTTATTTACTTTAGTTTTGGGAAAAAAAGAAGTATGAGCATATTTTAAGATGTCTTCTTAATAAATGAAGACAAACGATATGAATAAAAACAAAAATTCCGTATGAACTAATTTTGATAAAAGCCTGATGTTTAAAATATGAAAGCCTATACAAGTCACTATAACTGCGCTAATATAGATCAATTTATATTGCTCAAAATATGGTTCAAGAAAAATACAAATTCGGGTGAAAAAAAAGAAAATATGTAAAAAGATTAATTTACAGGGGAAAGAAAGTATAAAGGAAGTTTTTTAAGTAGATGAAATATCTTCAATATATTCTTTCTGCCATTAGATGTGCCAGAAATATATTTGCTATTTTGATTACGAATCCAATATGCACGAGATATTGTTCAGAATCCTAATTTAACGAATTTGAATATAATTGTTCAAGCATCAATCAAACATAATGATCCAGAATTGGTGAATCGCAAAATTGATCTATCCACCGTGATAAGGCTAGACCACATATAATTTTCGTCACTTGTCAAAAAAATTGTGCTAGCTTGGATGGAAACTTCTGTCGTATAATTCTGGAGTGAAATCGTGTAACTTGATTTGCATCAATGCTTTTACGATATGATTTAATCTTAATCGAAATACATGATTGCACTCCTGATTTTACACTATAGACTAAATTATTTGTTTCGGACACTGTAGGATTCCTTAAATGGTGTTAATTTGAGCTCAAATTAAGCCTGTGAATATGACTTGTTTCGTGTTTTCTCTCATTAAGGACATAACATAAGAAGTTTCGGCGCATCAAATGGTCAAGTGGCTTCAGTTCTTGAGTCAATTTGATCTTGTAAGGGTATAAACTAAGATCTTTTCGCAAAATACGCCACAATGACGTTTGAGATATGCCCAATTTTTGAGAACGACGTGAAATGGACTGATTTGGCTCGTTTTGAATTGATTCAATTACCGCTGCGATATTTTCATTGCTGCGAGCGGTACGACGTCTCGTTGGCACTGGAACAATAGTAAAAATGTTGATTCGAATTTATCCACTATAGCACGCACAGCCTGTCGGGTGGGACGATTATTACTGCCGAAAATTGGAGTAAGTCCTCTTAAAGTTGCGACCACCGACTCGGAATTTCGGTAGTAATTTTTAATAATTTCAAAGCGTTGCTCGTTCGTGAACTTTACCGTGATGAAAATGTTGACTTTAATCTACGTTTTGACATTGACAGGTCAATATTAATGTTTAAGGGTGCGTTCATATAAAGATACAAAATTGGTATGTCCCTATTAAAATACCCTATATACGTGAACAAATTTTTTTTTGAGAAATACATAATTTAATGAAATAAAATATGGATGCACTTCTGGCACATAAAAAGGTATGTTTTTGATTCAAATTTCCAATATAAATAAGACCTTTAATTATGATCATTTAATCTAATATATTTCGTATAGAATACGCTATTGTACTCAAGTAACATTTTTCATCATATTTTTTAGCATTTAAAACGCAGCTACAGTAGTTCATAGAAAGCTGTGATTAGCAATTATTTAGCAATAATATGTTTCTAAGTGTGTCAATGTTATTTCAGTACTTTTTTTTCTTGAAAGATTAGTATCATATTAAAATGTCCATCAAATACCCAACATCTAATATTATTTCTCTATATAGTGTAAAAGTAACTCTATTTATACGATTTTTAGATTCCACCCTTCAAATGTAAATAATATTATACAGGATATAATGGCACGTGATCTCGTTAAAATATTCCGCGACACTTTTTTTTCTCGTACGATACCATCACCTTTCTTACACAAGAAGAGGATGAAATCTATCACGGACAGATAAAATGAAATCCCTTTTCCATTTTCCCAGTTTTACTTCTATTTATTTTGTAATACACAACAAGAAATTTGTAATGAACTTGAAATGCAGTCGAATGACAACAAAAGACTCATGATTATTCCTATTGCAACGTTCGACAAATAAGAAAAAATAAACAGGATAAAAGCATTTTGTAAGGGATTTAAATAGTATATGCAGAAAGCTATTGCAGCATTAGTTGGTATTTGGATAAGTATTATCAAAGAGAAAAAATACCATCAATGATGAAAGAAAATGGTTGTTTCTGCAAAAACCAAAATTATTGAATTTGCTTATGGAAATTATAGACAGACAACAAACTGAATCAATATGAAATGACCCTATTTATTAATATGGCGAGACAAATACTAAAAGAAATATATCCTTTAGAATGTCAGATGATAAATAAAAAATTCTGCTTCTTTGCAAATAATTAGCATTTGTATGGTTTTGTTGAAAAAACAAATATTATTTCTATCTATAACAGGTCAATTGAAAAGTCCCCGGCCTACCATAGTAAAACACATTTTTTGGCAAAATTCGTTTTTTTTATTCAAACTAATTCCCTTCAAGGGTGATACGCTGATTATAGCGACCCTCCAACTTTTCGATACCATTTTTGTAGTACAATTTGTCCTTCGCTTCAAAATAGGCCTCAGTTTCGGCGATCACCTCTTCATTCGACGAAAATTTCTTCCCAGCAAGCATTCTTTTGAGATCTGAGTTAGTTTAGTTATTGGTGCCTGTTCTGATATCCGACGTTACGTTAGTTTTATTCGATATTCCTCATTGGCTACTCGATATTTCATTTTTGCTGTTCTGGAATACGCAACGTTTCATTTCAGTTCAACGCGTGGCAACGTATTCGATTTTTGATGTTCTGATATTCGCTGGGAAGTCGATTTTCAGGTTAAATTAATCACGTCAGTTTTCGCGCGTTCGAATGAATATTTTTGTATGAATTTCCTTTATTTCTAAACCCACCCAGACTATGCACCATAATATCAACATTTAATCTCATTTTGGGCCTGAAATGGCTTTTATGAAGAATATATTCATAAAAAAAAATGTTTTTTTTTTTTATTTTTAAATTTTTTAATGATTAGTGAATGGAAAAAATGTTACAAAAATATAATTTATATTTTGAAATAAACATTGCTGAAAAATATATGAAATTTATTTTAATAATGACCAGAACTTTATTTTGTAATGCATTTATTGGTGAAATGACTTACAAAAAACACAACCAGCTGATTTTTGACATGCGATGATTGCCGTTTTTTTAAATGGGAAACGTAGTTTTTCAGAACACTGATCGCGTTGCTAATCGAATCGAACGCGTTACGTTTACTCACCTAACGCCGTAACACAGAACAAGTGTGATTATCTTCAATAAGTGTATAACGCAAACGAAATGTTCGATAGTGTCTTCGTAGCTCCGTTGGTGTTGGTTATATAGAAATATTTGAGACAATTTCATACTTTTTCCAAATGCCTTTTAAAATCATTTCAGAAATTTTTAATCAAAAATTAAAATTCCTCAGAATAAGCTTTAATTTTCTTGTTTTAATTTTACTACAAAAGATAATAAATGAACTATTCTAGAAATTGTTAGTTAAATTAATATTTGTACGTGACTGCAATTGGAATTAAATGCAAAAATAAATGGAAGAAATGGTGGGTGGTGGCTTCTATCTAGATGATTGTTTTTTACAAATTTTAATGGAATTACATTTTTAATGGACCTCATTTGTGAAATATGAGATTGTCCAGATATTATGAGAAGAAAATAAAATGGAAAATGTTACATAATCACTTCGAAATTACACCAAAGAGCAATGAAACGATAAAATTTTAATTAACTCTAAGGAGTTATAGATAGTTTTATAGGCTATAAAATTTTTGTTTATCATATTCCATATCAAATATAGTTGGTTTGAATTTAATTTTTTATTAGCTATGAATGTGCAGATATAGATAAATTTCTTTTAATCGGAATGAAGGATCATAGTCCGGTGAACAAAATTTTCCGAAAAATAGAAATACATATTTGGAGAACTCAATTTCCGCTGTATCTGATCTTGTATCGTTGGAAAATTGTGAAAGTGTGAAAAATTTTTACTATGCAAGAACAAATTGTACAACTGTCATATTTTTACACCGTTACACTTTCGCAATCCATCAACCCTATTGTTAGGATCAGTGTAAAAGTTTAAATGTTTAAAGTATTTCTACTAATGAAATTGAATACAAAAACTTTTGATTTCGGATAAGCGTTAATACAGTAACCAGAATTGCGAAAGGTGCGTTCCCGCTTTTATAGAAGAACATACAATTGCATAACTAGACCCAGGCTGATTTTATTTGTATTATTCTGAATAAGTTTTCCGAATATTAGAGTGAAATATTCTGCATAATAGAGCTTTATAGGGATTTACTGGTTAAGGATTCTGTAGAATTTATACAATCCATTCGCTCCCTATTGGCGATGGATTGGTTAAATATTAATTTGGAAAATAATTTAATGTTTTTATTTTATATTATAAAGAAACTTATTTATTTTCAATTAAAGATTACAATTTATTAGAATCAAATTATGTTATCCTCGAATGAAAGTTATTAAGTTTATTTTAATTATTTAATACTTTTATAAGAAAATTAGATCCGACTCGTTTTAATAATATTTGAAAACTCTAAAACTAATTTATGTTTTTTCGTTCAGCCTACCTAATTAATAAGAAAAAATCATTTCAATTCAGGCTACTGATTTTTAATTAAAAAGAAACGCAACAAGTATTTTTTCTGAAATACAAACAAGTAGTTTTCTACAAAATTGCTAGTAGTTAAAAGCCGCCACAGCTTAATGGAATTTATCTCGAAAAAATAAATAAATATAAGGTGCCTTTGTTTTTGTCGATACATCGATACACCAGATTTTTAAATGGTAAGGGAATATTATTGTAATATCTTCGATGTAAAATCGTAGATTTTTCTACTTAGTAGAGATTTCCAGATAACAGAGATTCGACTGTATAATAGAATAAATAATAATTAATTCGCACTATAGAACAACCATGCTTTCCAATCTAAGAAATTTTATTTCATATGAAAAAAAAACCATATTTAAAACACTTTTTTCCTTCAAGAAATTATCCAACTTTAGTCCATTTCTTATATTATTTATTTTCTCTTTTATCAATTTATTCGATCAATCTATAAAATAAGAAAATTTTGTTAATCAAACTAAGTCTTTTTATTCATATTAAATACGTCTGCTTGAAAAACTTTCCAAATAGACATCCTAAACTAATTTCTAGAGATTGTTGAAAAACTTATTTTCCCAAAAAAAAAAACATGTAACTTTTCTAATTAATTTCTTTTTCTTCATTTGTATGTGTGTGTACGGTTTTTCTCGTAAAAATATTTTCCATAGACATATTTTTATACAAGCTCTTTTCATTAGTGCAATTATGGACATATTTGGGCATTGCACCCATTTCATGAAAAGACATACGTATATTTTCGAAAAAGCAACTATGGAAAGCATTTGATCGCAAATGCATAGTCTTCGGAGGCTCTACTTATATGACGAAAGAGGAAGAATTTTTTTTTGTTTTTAGCTGGAAAAAAATGGAAGGATTAAGAACTGGCGATATTTCTGTTAATAATTTAAGGTATTTTTATTACATATTTTCTTTTATTAAATTATTTAGAAATTTTATTTAAATTCTAATTAATTTTTGAGTGTGATTGATCTGAAACCCAAAGCGAATAGCATCGATAGAATTGAAGTGCTGTTAGACGAAAAATTTATAATGTAATGATTTCAAAGAAAAAAATGTTATTTTAAGGAATAGTGGAACGTCATTCCCATTTACAGCACAAAGCGTTAAAACAAATTTTAGCTTTTACCTAAACAACTATTGTTCAAAGGCGAGAATCTGCTCAAGAAAGCACATGAAATTACGAGTTAATATAACTTTGCTGACTGTAATTTGATCGAAAGTTTAACGTCAATCAGGCAAACAACCACGCACTAATGAAAACACCCACAATTCTGATATACTTGAAAGAATGTTGTCTTTCTTGTTAGAAACATGCCGAAACATTAGAACATAAAACGATTGATTAATAATCGATAGAAAGACCTACATTTTTGGTGGTTTTCTTCCATTTTTTCCCTTTTCATAAAGTATGTGATTAATAGAATTCATTAAATGTTGTCTTCGCACTATATTCAGTATTTCCTTGGGATCAACTAATTTTTGTATTTATGATGATTGCTATGAATGGAATGTTCTAGCTTAAAAATTATTAATGCGTACAGGAAAATTGGAAGAATATAATTAAATATAAAGAAATACGGAAAAAGGATTCATTTATATAAGTTATTTGGGTCAAATTTTATGATATAACTTTTATAAGTTTGCGTCAATCAAGAAAGGATGGTCTTAAGTGTTTAGTATGTCTTTTCCTTCTTCTTTTTTATAATTTCTAATTATCTGTGAATTTTCAAATACGCAATGAGTATATTGAATCAGCCTATCAAATTTAATTCTATAATTGTAGTCTATCCATCCGAAATAACAATATCATAAAAAAAATATCGACATTAACGAGGGAGGATCAAGTACAGTCGAAAGCCCCGACTGCAGTAGTTTTATGAGACCTTCCTGCTTTAAGGCATCTTTATCGTCGAAATAGGATACAATTGGTGATTACACTACAAACTGAAGTTCTTTTCACGAATTTAATACAAAATTTCCCTTTCATTCCCATATAACTCGATTTTTAATTAACTTCATTTTATATAACATCATTAAAACATCAATATCAAATATTGTCTCTGTATCATCCAATTCTAATCTATCATGATATTAATTTATGTTTCATGATTTGATAGATTCATTTCGCTAATGACAAAAAATACCCAAAATCAAATTTGGTTCATACAAGTATATGAGAAACATGAGTAGTCAAAAACTATATGATTTTAAAGTCTCGAGCGTAAAAAGTTATATAGTACCTATTTTTGGTTAAATAAAAAGCTTATATAGACAACAATACCACTGCATTGGGTCTTTTCGTTTTTCCGGGTGGGACTTGTCTTCTCATATACATATTTTCCAGAGATTTGATTAAAATTTCTCTGACATGAATCTGTCAACTCATCATGAAAATGATGGAAAATTTTTGGTAGACTACACCAAAATATCTGTCTGCATAATATTATCCTATCAATAATTATTGGTTTTTTGGAATTTGAGGTTAGAGAATATACACAATAAATCATATTCGTTTTATATAATGTTTGATAAAATTGGATTTTACTCTTTAACTTGAATATTACCCAATTTAATGTCTTATTCCCTTAACTCGTATTATGGATTTCTTATTCAAAAGAATGAGTTCTCAATTTTCAAGAAAATATTGAAGGATTTATTACTACTGTAGTTAAAAGATGATATTGCTATAAATGGAAAATATTATGTTTTTTTCTTTTTGATAAGAATATTTGCATATATGCATGAATTGCGTATTGTTTGCAAATTTAAATTTAGGTATTTTAGCATATACGGATTTTATAGGGTGTTGCTATGGAAGATGTCAGTTTGACAATATTTTTTTAGGTATTTTAAGAAGAATTGAGAACATTTTGCGGCATTTTACTTGGTATTTAGAAACATTTCTTATTGAAAAATCTAGGAAAATGTGATCAAAATACTACCCTTTTAGAACATCATATAGATGTGTAGAGAATTTGTATACTAATTAAGTACGTTAACAATTTCTTTTTTAAATCTACTAATAAAATGAAAAAAATTCAATAAATCGATTTTTACATCGTTCTGCCGACTTCTCAATATGCTCAGAAGCTAAAAATTATATGCAAGAAATTGTTGAAAATATTGTGACGCGTTACCCGTTCGGTTCAATGTTATTAAAATGATAACAGTTTTTATTTATGTGAATTTAGTGTATAAGCTTTATTTATAATTATTTCTGCAACAATAACAATTAGTTTAAAAATATTTCTCCTTCAATAATTAATTATTACAAATTATTTATCACAGTTTAAGAGATTCACTATTTTAATAATTGATCACAATTACTTTTAAATTCAAAGTCTCTGTTTTACTCCGAATATTCGAAATACACAGCTTGGCCTTTTGATTTGAATTGATTCTCAGACTCAATCCTCAGCTGCTTTTATACCTAATTGGTGTATCTCGGGAAATTTCTCGAAAAATCTGGTCGTTGGCTTTCTAAAAACTAGATGGCAATATTTCTCCAAAGCTCTTGTATTGTGAATATTTCTGAGAATTATTGTTATGTTTATGACATTTGATTTATTGTTATTGTTTACATTATTTCGGTCGTGTGGTGTAGTGGATTTGGTGTTTTCTGGAAATATTTTGATTTCCCTTTATTTAATAAAGAAATCAAAATATTTCCAGCAATTTCTAGTGATGTGTAGTGGAATATGTTACATTTTTGTAGTTCTAGTATTCTTCGATCTTATAAAATTCTAAAATTTCATTTGAAATAAGACTTTAAAAATGTCTTGCTTATACGCTTTTTAATAGTAATTCGCACAAAAATATTTCCACATTACTCGTCGATAGGTATACGTTATACTTCAAAACCAAAATTGCTGAACTGAAAAGATAAGGAAAAACCGCTGCACCGTGTTGTGGATATTCGTAAATTACCAACAACCGATGAATGATCTATTTTCTGATAATTATAATACCATATATATAAAATCAAATGAAGATTTTTTGTCAGCTTTAAAAAAAATAAACGTGCATTACATTAAATTTCCACTTAAATAAATAAATGTGCAATATATTTGTCATCAATGCGACTAACATGCTGAGCGAACATGCATGCAGTCACTAGTAATAATTGGCTGTTTTTTAATACTTTAATGCACAATACTTTCAATATCTATAAAGAAAAGAAATATCATTCATCGGTCTTTGGGAGTTTACAAATGTCCACCAGCCACAACGCGTTGTGGCTAGTCATTAAGCGATTTCGGTTTGGTTTTGTCTTAACTCAATTACCCTAAAAGTGTATATAAATTGTCAACAAAATCCATTACTTTGTAGATAAATTTTCTTAATGTTTCTCCAAAAAATTATAACAATTATCTTGAATATGCAAGGAAGAAGCATTTTCAAAGAATATTGTTAGATTTTTTCAAGAACAATTGTAAAAGTCCACATTTATTTCAATAAAACTTTCGAATAAAGGGATTTTATCATTAAAATCAAACCAGTAGTTTTGAAACAATTTTGTGAACATTAATATTACCCACTTATATATTCATAATAATTCGAAATTAGCAATTATGCTACATAATAAACTTCCCACTACATATTATGTTACTTGGAAATGATTTATATTTAAAGTTAATAGCAATTTTTGGATAACAATTTTCAAATAAATATTTTCAATGAATTTAAGAACCGATTTCAATGAATATCATTTAAGTATAATTTCTATGGTAACACCTGCTATAAGTATCGAAAAACCATATATTTTTCATTCACCCAAAAACATTGCAATTAAATAAAATTTAAACTAGAAATCATTATTTTACTAAAAGGACGTCATAGTAATCTCACTCATAATTCAGGTAGTCTGAACGCCCCAAATTCTGACAAAATGAATTCAAAATCAGCTTTATAGAATGTGGATATCGTATTTTGTACGTTTTAATAATTCCAATGGTATAAATCACCACCCATTTCGGGTAGATTCATATTGTTGGAAAGGGATATCCATTTTATATAGTAAACCTTTATGATAAGCAATCCGATTGTTATACCGAACATTATAATCCTTTCTAGTGATATTGCATCCCTCTTGATGAGTCGAATACATTTTATTAAAAATAAATTCAGATACCTTTTGATATGTAGATTTTATTTTAATAAAATCGTAAAATTTATAGACCCAGGCCCTTTAAAATTTATTCCCATTGTTAGTATGTGACGTGTTTCCTCTTTTTAAATGGATTTTTAATAAAATTTGAATGAAAACAATTTAAGTATTTTCTTATTTAAAAAAAAACAACAAATTTTTGATTATTTGTTTAGTTTTTCATGTTCTAAAAAAATATTTGAAAAATAAATTTTCCGGAAAGGATTTTCAAATATTTCATGAAACCACAATAATTTTCCCAAAATCTAATAAAATTGTTTTCGGGAAAAAAAACAAATAAATTTCTTTCTTTCTATGTGAATCGAAAATATTTGAACATTTTAAATTCCAGGTGAATTGTATTTCAAACTAAAATACTTTTTTATTTCGATTGTGGCTTCTGACAAAGAATCACTTTGACATACAAAATTGTCTCGACAAAAGAAAAGAAAATGATTGCAATCCTTTCGGTCCACTTATATCTGATCATTCATTTTGAAATGTAAACTCTTAACCAAAAATATTTCAAGATATTTGTGGCTATCTAGAAACTAGTTCCTATTGTATTTTATCTTTTAAGAATAAAATTAGATTTATTAGTTTTCCATGAGAAAAATGTATGGTCGATAAGGAGCTAGATAGTAGAAATGTGGACTAGAACAACTTCGTCAAAGAATCCTTAATTTTATAACATATTCAGGTAGACTTAAAGTTCACCTTAGACATTATAAATATAAATAGTTCAATAGGAAATTAAGATCTAGAAATATTTCGAATTTCTTTATTTTGATTACCAATTCAACTTCATTAAGAAATTTGTCAACATAAAATGTTGGATTTCGAATGGATGATGATGGATGATGAATGACAACGGGTCACATTCAATTAAATCTCATCAAACAAAAGAAAGAAAATGTTGCCATTTAAAGAAATAAAACATATTAACATTTTGGATAACTCTGAAAAGATAATCAACAATATCCACTTCGAACTATGAATATGAGATGTGATTATGAAGTTCTTAAATTTTGTTATTGATAAAAGGTGTGGTAAGAACATCATCTTATGTATGGTAATCTTATGTTTAATAATCATCTTAAGGATTATTCTGTCCATGACATTTTATCATAATTTATTCAAGGGTCAATTATACTAATAAATATGTGTGATATGCATTATTATTATAGTTTTAACAACACTTGATCTTCAGTTTTGGGCTGAATACTTAATTATACATAGCTAAAGAAATCTTTTAGTAAATTTATGATAATTTTTTTTACGAAGTTATCAATTTTATTCAATTTCAATGCTTAACATGATTTATTATATTTCTGAACCCCTTTCGGATATTGTCATCTGAATTTGTAACGATGAATCCATTAAATTGTTTCTTATCGAACTGTTTGAAAGGGATCCAATTTACATATGAAATCATATCGACTCTATATGAAAATGAAATTCCTTTCTAAAGATGTGAGTATATGACTAATATGACTAATGCGGAACGTGTCAAAAGCAGATGACACTATTCGGGTGTGCTTATTTGAAATGCAAATTATTTAAATAGGGCAAAAAGGATATAAAGATTTTCGATTGTCACTCAAAAGTTCTAATAAGAAATTGTATTTTGATAATTCGATGTCAAATATTTTCAGCGGACAAAAAAAAGAAAAAGAGGTAAAATGTTAATTATTTGAATTTACAAATAAAAGAAATATCTATGATGATTTGCATTTGTATTATAAACGGGATCACACTATGGATTAACAAATATAAAAGGATAAACCCAAAATATTTTCCCTTAAAACTTTAGAATTATTTGAAATTTTCTTAGATTATGTTGAAAAGATAATTTATTTAACTTTTTTCACAATTCAATCAAATATAGGTGAAAGCACAGAGACTAGAAATATAGAATTCTTTCTGTATACATTTTTGTCAGCATTGGAGTGCTGCAAAGCATGCCTCCTCGTTTATAGAATTTATGTAAAAGACTGTAAACACAGGTTCTTTTAAAACAAATACTATTAATATATTTCAGACTTCAAATGTAAGAACCTAGGAACTCTATTTATAATATGATTATTTATTATATGTACAAGTATATGATTTCCAATTGCATATGGAAATTTGTATGGAAAATTTATTGATTTTATATTCTTATTTGATTTAGTTCACCAATCATGAAATTGATTGTCTTCGCATTTCAGTTTCCTTTCAATTTCCCATTTCAAACACAACAATTGCATTGATCTAATCCAAAATATTACTGAAAGGCTAATGACAATGAAAATCTTTCGAATAAAGGACATTGTAAGAAAAATACCAAATATGCTATAAAAAATGAACGACGATGAAATCATTCAGATTCAATTTGATATCTTGAAATCTTTGTAAAAAAGTAATATATTTAAATCCGCTTACACCCATCACCACCCATTATTTAAATAACATTCTTTTAAAAACTTTGTTTCATTTTTTCAAAGTTTCTTTAATAGAAAATTCCATCAGGAGTAATATCTACGCTGCAATCTAATGAAACTTTTAATCATGACCCTTAATTAATTACGATTCAACTAACTTAGAATTGTATTAATCACTGCAATAATTACGACCGACTTCCATTGAATATTTAAGAATCAATTAATGGAATATTATATATATATATATAGATCGAAGGAAATCAAGAGTTAATTGGATGTTTGAGGCGTTCTTTGGAAGAATGTTACAGCACAAAAGTACCAGTATTATTTGATTGAATTTTATTTTCAATTTTCCACTTTCACAGTCCTATAAAATGTTTGTTAGACACAGATTACAGTGCCTATAATTTCTTTTAATTAATTTCAATGGATTTGGTATGGTGTTTCCTTGTCATTTTCAAAGCAAATCGTTTTATACTTATCAATTTTATTTCTACATTTAAATTATACGTTGAGTGCTTTTATCCATTGCATTCAAATTTAAGAAATAATATGTTATATTTAATTACAAATTTATTAATTTTAAATACCATCTTCATATTGTGAATATCAAAAAAATTGTGAAAATGAGTTTTAAGGAAAATATTGATCATTTTATTCAAATATCGTACTATAAATGCGATATATACTTTTTTTCTACGTATTACCATTACCACACAAAAAAAAAACCTTGCCTAATAATCCTCATCTAGTCATAGCACTATAAATTAGGATAAAGTTACAGAAATTCCACTTTTTACAATCTGCTATTTCTATAACTATATAGAACTGTGCTAACACCTTAAGTCGATTAAACTTTTGTTTACATAAAAACTCAATAAGAACCACATTTGCAATTGGTATATCTATTTGCTTCATTGCCATAATAAAATATTTCGCTCATCAGAATGCAAATAAGAATTCTTCTTTCATAGATGAAAAAAAATGCTGAAAATTTCAAGAAAATCTCAGAAACATATAACCAAAGAAAAGTACTCACTTTTTTGTTCTTGAAATTTAAATTTGAATCCACATCCTGAATTCAAATTATATAGAATCCAAGTTGAAGCATGAAGAAAAAAATTTCCAAAAAAGAATTGCTGGTTTATAGATTTTATGGATAACCAAGAGATCGTGCACTCCGAATGAGGCTCATCTGCATTGAAAACTTAAATTGTTTCTTCATACAATGGACAGTCTTATCTTAATAATTTTTCTTCAGTAAAATTAGATTACAATTTGCCTAACTTGTTGAATCTATATGAAAATATAAATTTTACAAAATTTTCTATATCAACAAACTAAACAAGGAAAATTGGAAAACCAAAAAGCTTTTTATTGGATCAGTAAACATAATAGAATCAATTTTCTTTGCTATTATAGAATCGGCTCTTAAGTATTTCATTTGAAAAAAGAATCCCTATTCTTTAGTTGACCAATTTTTATTCATTTTTATACTTTACTTTGACGTTAGAAAAAAAAAACGTAATTAAAATAATATTAGTCGTGAAAAGAAAACACCTTACAGGTAATTATTTTCTTGGAAAACCTTTTTAGAATGAAAAAAAAAACGAGAAAAAATTTGTTAAAAAGAAAAACAAACAGAAAACGAAAATTGTAATGAAGTAAAAAGACACTTCATTAACTCTCCAGAAAATTTCCAATTAGGAATTTTTTTTTTTTTTTTTTATATAAGCTTTTTATACTAAACTCAAGTTTACAAAAGTAATTTTTCCAAAATGATTTCTGGGAAAAACACCTTTTGTTTGTAATTAACTGGAAATTAAAATCTTTTTAGAATTTTTTCTTATCATGGATTTTCTTTTTCAAACCAACCTTTTTTTCTGGGGAGAGAGGACCTGCCAAAAATAAAAATTCTTTCGTGTTTTTTATTGAAAAAAAAGAAGATAATTGTGAATTTCAAATTAAGGTGTGAAAATGTTCATTTTCTACTAATTTATTATTTTAATTAAAAATATTGTTTATATTTAAAACTGCAAGAATATACCTTGCATAAAATACTGCTGTAATTTTGAACCGACTTGTTTTGTTAAATATATATCTAGTATTCATTGTTTTTTAATATGTTATTTTGTTTTATATAATTTTTCATTCAATTCTCGCATTTTGTACAATCTAGTTCATTCAAATAAATATCGCATTTTTAAATATTCATTTGGTTTTGAATATTTTTCTAATCGTTTACAACTCATTAATTCGCATTTATCGCTACATTACAATCTTTAAAAAGGCTTAAAGATTCAACATTGGTCCTTCGACACCGGATACAATCGGTAACACTTATACAAAACATTTTGCCAATTTGTACACGCAGTTTCGAACATAAATTGAACTTGTAAAAACTTTGGTGTCGGTGACGGTATTTCGGTGCGGTTTTGCATATTTTATAGTTTTTATCATCCATCCTAAGCCATTCATATCAAAAACTGAAATTCAGAGAAAAAAATGGAACCTATTAAAGGCTTAAAGGTAAAGCGTGGAAGTCTTAAAGGTCGGATGACAAAAATGCAGACATATTTGCAAAAGTATGGAGATAGTGCAACCGAATTTGAAATTAAAACAAAATTGGGTCTGTTGGAAGGTTACTTCAAAAGTTTCAATGCAATACAAGAAGAATTGGAGCAGCTTGAGCCTTCCGATGAAGTTTCTACAGAGACCGACGCATTTGAAGATAATTATTTTGACATTAAATCATAATTATTGTGCCTAATTAATAAGAAAGCACCAGCAAATCCTGGTTTTATTGCATCACCACACACATTATCTACAAGAATCAATTTGCCGCAAATAGAATTGCCAACTTTTTCTGGATCTCCTATTGACTGGCTTGATTTCATCGGCATTTTTACTGATCTAGTTCATAAAAATCAAACTCTTAGTGACTCTGAGAAATTCCAGCATCTGAGAAAATGCCTTTCCGAAAAGGCTTCTGATGGAATTAAAGGTATGGAAAATACTTCTGAAAATTATCATAAGGCATTAGCATGGTTGAAAGCACGTTACAACAATAGAAGGTATATTATTCAAGCGCATCTAAACGAACTTTTCAAGTTACAGGGCATATCTAACTTTGATTCCAAAAACTTACGTGAAATAAATGATATGATTAATTCAAATATGAGATCCTTACTTTCTTTAGGCAACAAGGAACAGATTGCAGAATCAATTCTACTCCATTTCGTTGTCAGTAAGTTAGATGCTACTACTTTCAACAAGTGGGAAGAAGAAGTGGCATCTAAATCATCACAAGCAAGCCAATCAGATGAACAAAATACAAATACCGAAGATGATTTTTGTTATTTTCCACCATATGAAGATTTTTCGAAATTTCTAGAAAGGAGATGTCAGACTATGGAAATCATTGAAGCCAATCATGGACAACATTTACAACCATTGCGAGCTGGCAAATCCCACAACCAAATCTCGAATTCGAAGTGGAAAACATCAAAATCAGCATTTGTCATAGTAGCTACTTCAACAGTATCTACAAATTCTTGCATTTTTTGTTCGCAAGGTCAACATTCGCCTTTTCGATGCCCAACATTCGTAAGTTTGACTCCAATCTCTAGACTTCAAGAAGTGAAGAGGCTCAAACTATGTATCAACTGTCTTAAACCTGGACATATGATACACACATGCAAATCCAGCAAGTGTCAACAATGTTCTAAAAATCATCACACTTTATTGCACATGAATGTTGATGCCACATTAAACCACACAAGAGGTAATAATTCGTTTGGAACTCGATCACTCGCAGTTCAAAATATTACAGCACCACTTCAAAATACTATTGATCGTCATAACAATACAGGTAAATTCGATCCTAATGCAATATCATCAAATAATGTTCTTTGTAACTCCACTCAAGAAATCTTACAAAAGGCATCACAAGTCAAACATATTCTTTTAGCTACAGCTCGTGTAGGTATTCTAGACTCCAGAGGTTCTTTGGTAACATGTAGAGCACTTCTAGATTCAGCATCTCAACTTAACTTCATATCAGATCGACTCGTTCAGCATCTGGGTATTGATAAGAAAAGATCCATGCCAGTGTAAATGCAAAACATCGCACCACTATATCGATAAAATCTCAGCAAAATAATTATTCAACAAATTTGGATGCTGTGATCCTCAAAAGGATTACTGGTAATCAGCCTCATCGTTACTTTGATATCGCGGATTGGAACATACCTAAAAATATAAGACTAGCAGACCCAACTTTCGGTCAACCGCATGGGATTGATCTACTTATAGGAGCGAGCTTATTTTTCGATCTGCTCTGTATTGGACAAATAAAGCTCGGAAAAAACCTTCCAGTTCTGCAAAAAACTCTTCTTGGATGGATCGTTTCAGGTACTATTTCAACACCAAACAATAATTCACTTTGCACTAGTCTACTTAGTAATGTAGATCCAGATGAGGAAACAAGCAAAATCGTTTCGAAATTTTGGCAATTAGAAAATCCTAAGGGTCCTGAAATTAGGAATTCACCTGAAGAAATTGCTTGTGAAGACTTTTTCAAGCAGACAGTCAAACGATCTGAGTCAGGGCGTTATATTGTTCGTTTACCCTTTCGCAAGGCTCCAAGCATTTTAAGAGATTCTTATTCGATCGCTCTTAAACGTTTCTACAATATTGAGAAGGGGTTAAATAAATCACATCAATTGAAACATGATTACAATCAGTTTATTGAAGAATATAAACAATTAAATCATTTAGAGGAAATATCACATGAGAGTCTTCAGTCACCATTTTACTTTTTACAACATCATCCAGTTTTTAAAGAAGAGAGTAGCAGTACAAAACTTGGTGTTGTTTTTGATGGTTCCTGTAAAACGACTACAGGCAATTCTCTTAATGACATTCTGATGGTGGGGCCAACTATACAAGATGATCTATTTTCAATAATTTTACGCTTTCGACTATATCGATACGTACTTACTGCAGACATTGTGAAAATGTATCGCCAAATTCAGGTTGATATTCGTGATCGAAAGTTTCAATGCATTCTTTGGAGAAGCCATTCTGAAGATACAATCAAGATATATCAACTATCTACAGTTACATATGGTACTGCACCAGCTACCTATCTCGCTATTCGCTCGCTTATACAATTGGCACAGGATGAATCAAGTAGGTTTCCCAATGCATCAAGAGTTCTTCACAGTGATTTCCATGTTCACAATTTGATGACTGGTGCAGATTCTTTATTAGAACTTGAGGAAATTAAGAATCAAGTAACATCGTTGTTGCTGCTTGGTAAATATCCACTTAAAAAATGGTGTAGCAATCATCTAGATATTCTTTCTCATACACCTCAAGAAGATCGAGAGAAATTCATGCTAATCGATAAGGATAACGTTATAAAGGCCTTAGGATTAATATGGAATCCTACCACGAACAACTTTTCATTCGTGTACTCTCAAAAGGGCACAAAGAGTCAATCATTCACCAAGCGTTCCATTCTTTCGGAAGTTGCCAAATTTTTTGACCCACTCGGGCATATAAATCCTGTGATAGTTTTGGCAAAAATATTCTTGCAACATTTGTGGAAAATTCAACTTGCTTGGGACGAAAGTTTGCCTGAGTAATTGCAGAATCAGTGGACTTCATTTCGACAGCAACTAGAGCTTCTAAATGATCTTAGAGAACTTCATGGTTTTGCGGACGCTAGTGAAAAGGCGTATGGAGCTTGCTTATATCTTCGAAGCGTAGATTTATCAGGAAATTACAAATCTTATCTTTTACGTGCGAAATCAAGAATTGCACCGCTTCGACAAACGTCTCTGGAGCTGTGCGCGGCTCTTCTTCTATCTGAACTTCTAGTGAGAACGTTGGAATCTACTCATATAGAGATCAATAAGGTATTCAACTCACCACTTTTGTCGCCAATAGGGTTGCCAAAATCCAACATCTGACAGAATCATACACGTGGAATCACGTTTTGTCGGAAAATAATCCTGCCGACCATGTCTCTCGAGGCTTACAACCTAGTCAACTTAAGAATTCAGCACTTTGGTTCAATGGATCGTCATTTCTACGGCAGCACCATTCAGATTGGCCACTTCAAAAGGGATTCAATAATGATGAACTACCAGAAATGAAAGCGACTAGCTTTTCATTCATCACTTCAGCTGACCATTTGGAAGATCTTATAATAAATAACAAATTTATTAATTCATATTTTCGTTTACTTCTAGTATTTGCATACGTTCGTCGCTTCATATCTAAACTAAAGGGACAGATTCATATCAAATATCATGGTCCAATAAGTCCACAAGAACTAAATGAAAGCTTGAATATTATTGTGCTGCATATTCAACGAATTTATTTCGAGGAAGATTATCAGAGTTTGTGTCAGAAGAAATCTGTGAAACATACAAGCCGTTTACGAAATTTGTCACCATTTATAGACGATGAAGGTATACTTAGAGTAGGAGGCAGATTATCACATTCGAATTTAATTTTTGACAAGAAACATCCGATGCTCCTACCTCAATCGCACCCATTTACTACAGCCTTGATCCATCATTTTCATAATACACACTCACATGCTGGTTGTCAAACTCTTTTGAATATTCCGCGCCAACGCTTTTGGATTATAAACGGAAGAAATGCACTCAAGAAAATTATTCACAGATGTATCCTATGTTTCAGAACTCGACCTTTGATCAACAGACACATAATGGGGGACCTTCCTCCTGATCGCATTAAATCTTCACGACCATTTTCTGTCGTTGGAATAGACTATTGTGGTCCATTCTTCAAAAAATTCGTAGCAGATCACCAATAAAATCGTATGTTGCAGTATTCATATGCTTCTCAACGAAGGCCTCACACCTTGAATTGGTATCAGAACTTACAACTAATGCCTTTTTACTGGCGCTAAAACGTTTTATATCCCGCCGCAGTAAATGCAGTAAAATATATTCTGATAATGCTACTAACTTCACGGGCGCTAATAACAGTCTTCGCGAGTTACGACAGCTCTTTCTTAGTCAAACGCATAACGACATTGTCAGCAATTCATGTCTACAAGAAGGAATAGAGTGGCAATTTATCCCACCTCGATCTCCCCATTTCGGTGGACTATGGGAGGCAGCTGTAAAGGTCGCTAAGCAGTATTTAATTAAAATGACACGAAGCGTTGTTTTAACATCTGAGGAATTCTCAACTCTACTGTGCCAAATCGAAGCGATTATGAATTCACGTTCAATTTCACCTATGTCTAACGATCCTAATGACCTAGAAGCACTCACACCTGGTCACTTCTTGATCGGATCACCACTCAATTCGTTTAATGAGCCAAATATTCTCGCTTAAACATACATCGTCTAAATAGATATCAAACACTACAATTTTTGCAACAACAATTTTGGAAACGCTGGCAGCGTGATTATTTGAATCACTTACAACAAAAATCGAAATGGCATCTTCCAGAGAAAAACATCAAAGTAGGAGCTCTAATCCTATTAAAGGACAATCTTCTTCCACCATTAAAGTGGCATCTAGGCCGAATCGTCAAAATACATCACGGAAGAGATAATCTTGTTCGAGTGGTAGCAGTTCAAACCGCCGGTGGAACTTTTACTAGAGCCATCTCCAATATATGTTTGCTTCCAAGGCAAACTGAAGAAACTGAACAACATTGAAAGTGGATCCTTTCAAGTGGGGCGGAATGTTTAGATTTAAAACTGCAAGAATATACCTTGCATAAAATACTGCTGTAATTTTGAACCGACTTTTTTTGTTAAATTTAAATCTAGTATTCATTGTTTTTTAATATGTTATTTTGTTTTATATAATTTTTCATTCAATTCTCGCATTTTGTACAATCTAGTTCATTCAAATAAATATCGCATTTTTAAATATTCATTTGGTTTTGAATATTTTTCTAATCGTTTACAACTCATTAATTCGCATTTACCGCTACATTACAATCTTTAAAAAAGCTTAAAGATTCACCAAATATAATGTTCTTCCTTTTCTTAAGAGTTGGAAAATTGTAAAATGGAATTTTTATTCCGAATAAAAGCATATATTCCATATTATTAGTTCGTTATTAAAACACTTTCGTGTTAAAATGTACACTGAAGAAAAGAGGATTAGTTGATTTGTACTAATACATTGGCTGAACCAACTAACTATAATTGGTAGATTCATAAATAAGAAATTCAACAAAAATATTAGCTACATATTCAAATTAATAATTTCTTGAATTTTCTAAAATTTTGGTTCACTGAAATAAAAGATTAATTGCTTTGCAGTAATGCATTAGCAGCAAGAGCTGGAAAATTGGCTCTTTTCTCAATTTCCATTAAATCAAAATTATAAGAACTTAATACTGATTTTTAAGGTTCAAACTAATCTCGATTTCGTATATAAATAAAATTTTATCGAGTATCATGTTCAATAAAATATTAAGAGAAAACAATGCGCTTTAAAAAAAAAAAGGATTTGTTAAGGAAAAAATAATATTTTATTAATTTTGAAAAATGAGGCTCACCGAAACTTAAATTAAAGTTTCTTATTTATTTTTTCCAACATGGACGTTTCTTTTGAACTTTGAAATATATTTTCTGGCTGTAAAAGATATTAAACTATAGTTTCAATTATAATTGAGTTAAATTAGTTTAAATAAACTATTAAAGTCAACTAATTCAAAATATTAAAATTAACTAATTTCGACAGTCTTAATAATCTGCAAAATAGACATTTCAACAAACGAAATAGTTGAAACTTCTAAAAATATATGCACTAATTTCCTTTTTTTCGGTTTAGATATTCGTATTTTATAAGAACTTTTGAGATTCAATAATGCCTCTAAGAAATCACCATAAGGGTTAAATGTTAAATTTCCCAATGAAATTCAATTTAAACTAACTTCAAAGAGAAAATATATTTTCCAGATAATGATGCACCTTTATGACATATTGAATTGTATTTCTATGTCTAAGAAAAGGATGGTATTTTATTGTGGTTCACTTGTTTCAATCCAAAATTACTTGTACTTTGATTTTCGCTGGGTTAAATTACCATATAAAATACACTCTATATAAACGTTAAATAAGTATAATATGCCATTTCCAAATGTTCTTATGTAAAATGGATGGAAGAAAGGAAAAATTCCTACAACAATATTTTCTTAGGATATACATTTGTATAACAAGATACCTTATCCTAGAAACACGAAATAGAAAATCTTTATTCAATGATATTTTCAAAAGTTTCCTTATATAGTATATATGTATATAAGTGGGTGGCAATATCAGTAAAAGTAAATCGATGAGAACCGCACCAACATCTTTATTCAAAAGATTTATAGAACAGAATCGTATTACACTTTATTGCATTATTTGTTGCTTTTAGATCTATTGAGAAACAGGATCAGTCTGTGATTTATTTCATTGAATCAAACTGTCTTGAAAATAGTATATTGTTGAATAATATAAAATACCTAACAAGTCAGTGAGGGTGTGCCATATATCCAGATTTATGAAAATAGAATTAGTTCTTTTTATATTATCGCATCTATGGAGATAGATATAGATATATTGAAGGACATTTTAAAATCGTCATAAAAGAAGACTTTTAAAAGTACTATAAATAAATTCAATATAATTTTTCAGAAGGAAATTTTTTATTAAGCATTTTATTGTCATAGAATTGCGATCTTATCCACAAAGTCTAAATAAAAAAACCACTTTCTATATAATTCCATAAATACAGAAAAACACAGACTAAGTGTTTAGTTTTTTCTCGCAAAAAATTCTACTTTGATTAAAAATTTAAAATTTAATGTAAGAAAAAGATTTTCTAAATGGTATAATATGAATGTTTAAAAAAAAAATAGGCGAAAAGTTAATATAAAAGATATTTTCTCAAAGGAAAATTTACCTGATTTAAATATTAAAACTGAGACCATTTAACAGTCGTCAAAAAATCACTCAAGTCTATAATACAGTTCTTCAAAGTGGAATTATGAAGCAAAGAAAAATTTAACTCACTTATCAAAAGTATACATAGTGGAAAAAAGGCTTTCATTTTGGGTTAAATTTTTCATTAAACAATCCTTTGAGATGAAATTTTTAACATTAGAGACTGATTTTGAACAATTGCATAAAACACAAAGCACGTAGTTCAGCTAGCTATATAACGACTTTATAAAGTGCCTCACTACACACCTTTTTTCCTATAAAAGTACATACAAGTATTTAAACATTTTTCTAAATAAAACCGCTATAAATCACTATTTTTCTGAGACCAGAAAACATCATAATAACATTGCTAAGCACCATAATGCATTGTTCCTTTGAAATGATAGTCGTTATTGCCTTTTGTTTAATAGTTCAGATCCAACCATTTTCCACTTTTATTACATTTTATTTGATAATGCATATACGTAAGCAGGGCTACAATTTCATTTATCACTTTTGGTATTTCATAGTGATATTTTTCGCTAGAGTTTAGAGGGGATATCAAATATAGTCATAATAAAGGATGAGAAATGGCAACCGAAAATGTGAATAGACTCTATTGAATTTATGACTTCATAGCTGGGCTTAAATTGTAAAATTATGGATCCAAGGTAAAAATTCATTTCATATATTAAAAATCCACATAAGCTAAAATGTAAGACGAGATCTTTCACTTATTATCCTTGGATATATATGGCAAAGCTTTGAATTTGGTTTATGGAACAAAAAATTTCATTTTCACATAAGTTCTTTTACGTAATCCAAAACCTTTTTCGCTATTTTTCGCAGAATTTCAATATCTTAATATCCCTAGAAGATATTCCAGTAGAACTGATCGTGATATTCACATTTGAAATATGGAAAACTATACTTTGTAAGAAAATTTATTAAATGAAAAATTGACCAATATTTTTACTCTGAAATTTATTCCTCTTCAACATGCACTTAGCTAATTACCATAACTAACTCATTATGATTTTCATTTCCCCCTCAATTTAATCTACATAATTTTCCACGTTCCTATTTTTAATGAAGAAATCCTATTTCACAGGTGTTATAAAATTTCCTAGATATTAATCATTGGAAAACTTAACTTTTATATTCTATTAAATTGAAACAAAAATTTTATGAAAACAAGAGAATTTTTATAGAAAGCATATTTTTCCCATAAAATAAGCATAAATCTTAATTTTTTCTATGGGGACGTTTAGCAAAAATTATGTCACAATTTTGTGTAACGAAACGTCACATTACAAAATATCTCATTATATGGACGTCCTAGACGATTACAATGTTCAGCGTTATTGTGGAGGTTATAATGAGTAATATTTCCGTCACAGACCAAATAGTTCTATCTGTCACCATATTGGCGCTGTAGTCGATATAAATTTTTGAAAATTTTTCTGAACTTTTTATATAGAGGTCGTACATGATTGAAATGTTCGACAAAGTTGTGGAGGTTATTATGGGGATTATTTCCGTCCAAGACACAATAGTTCTATCTCCCACCACTTCGGCGCTGTATTCAATAAAAATTTGACGAACCGTTATATTACAAAATATCTTACTTATATGGACGTCCTAGACGATTAAAATGTTCGGCATTATTGTGGAGGTTATAATGAGTAATATTTCCGTCACAGACGAAATAGTCCCATCCGCCACCATATTGGCGCTGTAGTCGATTTCAATTTTTGAATTATTTTGAACTTTTTATACAGAGGCCGTACACGATTGAAATGTTCGGCAAAGTTGTAGAGGTTTTTATGGCTATTAATTCCGTCGAAGACACAATAGTTCTATCTCCCAGCACTTAGGCGCTGTATTCAATAACAATTTTTGAACTTTGACGAAACATTTACATTACAAAATATCTCATTATATGGACGTCCTAGACGATTACAATGTTCGGCATTATTCTGGACGTTATAATGAGGAATATTTCCGTCGAAGACCAAATAGTTCTATCTGCCACCGTATTGGCGCTGTGGTCGATGCAAATTTTTTAACTTTTTATTTGGAAAAAATCATGGAACGCTAACTTTGTAACGCAGCGTCACATGTCACATCAGTGTAAGCTGACTAACAATAGCGACGTTTCTGTGCATATGGCTGCCGCGGAATGCGGTCAGCGCATCTTACATACATTAATGGGCATTGCTTCTTGCTACGGTTACAATGACTCCGGGTAAGAAACGTTTGCGAGTCGACAATTCTGGTCAATCACAACACGCTGACAATGCTTCCACGCGACCGCCTATGACTATTGCAGAACGGATACGGGCATGTAGGGCTAGGCAACTTGCACCACAAACGGAACAAAATCAACTCGCTGACAAGGCTTCGACGGGTACGGCTAGTAGGACTAGCCAACAACAAGCGGAACAAAAGCAACTCACTCAAAAGGCTTCAACGAGTACGTCTATTACTGGTGTAGAACGGATACGGGCATGTAGGGCTAGGTAAATTACTCAACAAGTGGAACACAAGCAACTCACTGATAAGGCTTCGACGGGTACGGCTATGACTGGTGCAGATCGGATGTGGGTATGTATGGCTAGCCAACTTGCTCAACAAGTGGAACAAAAGAAACTTGCTGACAAGGCTTCGACGAGTACGGCTATGATTGGAGCAGAACGGACGCGGGCATGTAGGGCTAGGCAACTTGCTCAACAAGTGGAACAAAAGAAACTCGCTGACAAGGCTTCGACGAGTACGGCTATGATTGGAGCAGAACCGACGCGGGCATGTAGGGCTAGGCAACTTGCTGAACAAGTGTAACACAAGCAACTAACTGACAAGGCTTCGACGAGTACGGCTATGATTGGTGCAGAACGGACGCGGGTATGTAGGGCTAGGGAACTTGCTCAACAAGCCGAATAAAACCAACTCGCTGAGAAGGCTTCGACGGGTACGGCTATGACTGGTGCAGATCGGATGTGGGCATGTAGGGCTAGGCAACTTGCTCAACAAGTGGAATACAAGCAACTCACTGACAAGGCTTCAACGAGTACGTCTATGACTGGTGAAGAACGGATACGGGCATGTAGGGCTAGGCAACTTGCCCAACAAGTGGAAGAAAAGAAACTCGCTGACAAGGCTTCGACGGGTACGGCTATGACTGGTGCACAACGGACGCGGGCATGTAGGGCTAGGCAACTTGCTCAACAAGTGGAATACAAGCAACTCACTGACAAGGCTTCAACGAGTACGTTTATGACTGGTGAAGAACGGATACGAGCACGTAGAGCTAGACAACTTGCACCACAAGCGGAAGAAAACAACTCGCTGACAAGGATTCAACGAGTACGTCTATGCCTGGTGAATATCGCATACGGGCATTTAGGGCTAGGCGACTTGCACCACAAGCGGAACAAAACCAACTCCCTGACAAGGCTTCGACGGGTACTGCTATGACTGGTGCAGATCGGATGTGGGTATGTAGGGCTAGGCAACTTACTCAACAAGTGGAACACAAGCAACTCACTGACAAGGCTACAACGAGTACGTCTATGACTGGTGAAGAACGGATACGGGCATGTAGGGCTAGGCAACTTGCCCAACAAGTGGAAGAAAAAAAACTCGCTGACAAGGCTTCGACGGGTACGGCTATGACTGGTGCACAACGGACGCGGGCATGTAGGGCTAGGCAACTTGCTCAACAAGCCGAATAAAACCAACTCGCTGACAAGGCTTCGACGGGTAGAACTATGACTGGTGCAGATCGGATGTGGGCATGTAGAGCTAAGCAACTTGCTCAACAAGTGGAATACAAGCAAGTCACGGACAAGGCTTCAACGAGTACGTTTATGACTGGTGAAGAACGGATACGAGCATGTAGAGCTAGGCAACTTGCACCACAAGCGGAAAAAAAACAACTCGCTGACAAGGATTCAACGAGTACGCTTATGACTGGTGAATAACGGAGACGGGCATGTAGGGCTAGGCAACTTGCACCACAAGCGGAACAAAACCAACTCGCTGACAAGGCTTCGGGTACGGGCATGTAGGGTTAGGCAACTTGCTCAACAAGTGGAACACAAGCAACTCACTGATAAGGCTTCGACGGGTACGGCTATGACTGGTGCAGAATGGACGCGCGCATGTAGGGCTAGGCAATTTGCTCAACGAGTGGAACAAATGCAACTGGCTGACAAGGCTTCCACGCGAACGCCTATGACTATTACAGAAGGGACGCGGGCACGTAGGGCAAGGCAACAACAAGCGGAACAAAAGCAACTGGCTGACAAGGCTTCTGAATTCTTGGAAATTTGTATTCTTAGGTTTTTCGTGTTATTCTGAAGTTTTCCACACCCTTGGACAACTGTGCAACGTTATATACCAGAAACATGCTCCAAATGCCTTGGCCATTCATGCATAGACTGAAACTGAATTTCAATAGAGCTTCAATAAATTTTTTCAACAAAAAGACAAACTTTAGAAATTCGGATGCAGTTCTATCCCTTGTAAAAGGCATTTGTCTTTATAATACAAGTGGGATTGTCAACCTGGCAATACCTTAATACTTTGTTTAAAAAAGCAATCGAGCCAGTAGTCGATTGTTCCACGTAAAAAAACAAAAAAAATTTCCAAAAGATAAACGCGGCATAATTACGCGTCAACCCAATTAAAACACACTTTTGATTATAATTAAAATATATAAATAAAGAAACTAACAAATTACATTCACAATTTTTCATATCCGTATTTTATTTTATAAGAACCTTATATTTCCCACATACATATTGGTCAGAACTACTGAACATGTTTAATCATGATGGCATGCATACAGGCACAGGGCAGAGATACAACCAGATTGTATCATGATCTCACACACATGAATGCAGTGTAGAAATATTAAACATTACGATCTCATACACAATTGGAGAAAACCAAGAGAGGTGAATGGTGTTCAAAACGAAAGGACAAGAGAAATAAACCGTGCATATGCAGTCGGTATTCATTCGTCAAAAAACACTCAACATAAGCAGTTCATATTAGATTCATTCGTCAAGAAACATTCAACAGAAGCAGTTCATATTAGATTCATTCAAGTTTATACAGTTGGCATTTTCTCAATAAATCTATACAAGTCAAAGTTATTAATTGTTCTACCCCAAACAATTATTGGTGCCTCCTGTGAGCAACAAGTGAATTTACGAAATATTGATGGTTTTTAGTGAATTTTTTGTGTGTATTCTTGGAAATTTCGATTCTTGGTTTTTTTCGTCTTATTATTGGCCCTTTAAGTAGCTTAGCGCTCACCATAGCGCTCCCTTACTGGTATTTTACTGTGTTTGAGATTTTTTGCAAATGAATTTACGAAATATTGGTGGTTTTGGGTAATTTTTTCTTGTGAATTCTTGGAAATTTCGATTCTTGTTTTTTTTTGTGTTATTGGCCTTTTAAGCAGTTTAGCGCTTTCCATAGCGCTCCATTGTTGGCATTTCCCTTTGTTGGAGTTTCTTCAAACAACTTAGTTATTTTTCATGGCATTTTTCGTGTTGGTGGCTTTTTAAACAGTTTAGCGCTTCCCATAGCGCTCCATTGTTAGCATTTTCTATTGTTGGAATGTTTTCTAACAACTCAGTCATTTCTTCGTGACATTTTTTCGCGTTAGTGGCTGTCTGGGCACCTTAGCGCTTCACAATGCGCTCCATTGTTGGCATTTTTCATGTTGTGGCCTTTTAAGTGGTTTGGCGCTTTCCATAGCACATCCTTATTGGCAATTTTCTTGTTGGCATCACTCAAAATAGCTCTGCGATTCACATAGCGCTTCTTAGTTGGGATTATCTTTGATTGGTATTCATTTCTTAATACTTTGTTTAAAAAAGCAATCGACCCAGTAGTCGATTGTTCCACGTAAAAAAACAAAACGACTCAGTAGTCGTTTTGTTAAAGAATAAAAAAAAGTAAGTCAGATGCAAATTTATTAAAAACAGAAAAAAAAGATTGAACATCGAATGAAGAAGGAAAACTCTCAAGAAAAGAATAAGGAAAATTACCAAAAGATAAACGCGGCATAATTACGCGTCAACCCAATTAAAACACACTTTTGATTATAATAAAAATAAATAAATAAAGAAACTAACAAAATTACATTCACAATTTTTCATATCCGTATTTTATTTCTTAAGAACCTTATATTTCCCACATACATATTGTTCAGAACTACTGAACATGTTTAATCATGATGGCATGCATACAGGCACAGGGCAGAGATACAACCAGATTGTATCATGATCTCACACACATGAATGCAATGTAGAAATATTAAACATTACGATCTCATACACAATTGGAGAAAACCAAGAGAGCCGAATGGTGTTCGAAACGAAAGGATAAGAGAAATAAACGGTGGATATGCAGCCGGTACTCATTCGTCAAGAAACATTCAACAGAAGCAGTTCATATTAGATTAATTCGTCAAGAAACATTCAACAGAAGCAGTTCATATTAGATTCATTCGTCAGAAAACCTTCAACAGAAGCAGTTCATATTAGATTCATTCAAGTTTATACAGTTGGCTTTTTCTCAATAAATCTATACAAGTCAAAGTTATTAATTGTTCTACCCCAAACAATTATTGGTGCCTCCTGTGAGGAACAAGTGAATTTACGAAATATTGATGGTTTTTAGTGAATTTTTTGTGTGTATTCTTGGAAATTTCGATTCTTGGTTTTTTTTCGTGTTATTATTGGCCTTTTAAGTAGCTTAGCGCTCACTATAGCGCTCCCTTGTTGGTATTTTACTGTGTTTGAGATTTTTTGCAAATAAATTTACGAAATATTGGTGGTTTTTAGTGAATTTTTCGCGCGAAATTTTTCAAATTTCTAAACTTGGTTTTTTTCATGTTATTGGCCTTTTAAGTAGCTTAGTGCTCACCATAGCGCTCCCTTACCGGTATTTTACTGTGTTTGAGATTTTTTGCAAATGAATTTACGAAATATTGGTGGTTTTGGGTAATTTTTTCTTGTGAATTCTTGGAAATTTCGATTCTTGTTTTTTTTGTGTTATTGGCCTTTTAAGCAGTTTAGCGCTTTCCATAGCGCTCCATTGTTGGCATTTCCCTTTGTTGGAGTTTCTTCAAACAACTTAGTTATTTTTCAAGGCATTTTTCGTGTTGGTGGCTTTTTAAACAGTTTAGCGCTTCCCATAGCGCTCCATTGTTGGCACTTTCTATTGTTGGGATGTTTTCTAACAACTCAGTCATTTCTTCGTGACATTTTTTCGCGTTGGTGGCTGTCTGGGCAGTTTAGCGCCTCGCAAAGCGCTCCATTGTTGGCATTTCTCCTGTTGTGGCCTTTTAAGTGGTTTGGCGCTTTCCATAGCACATCCTTATTGGCAATTTTCTTGTTGGCAACACTTAAAATATCTCTGCGATTCACATAGCGCTTCTTAGTTGGGATTTTCTTTGATTGGTGTTCATTCAAGTAGCACAGTGCTTCATTGCTTAAAATTTTCTTGGTGACACCCCTTCTCATTCTTGTTTTTTCAAACAAGTTGGTGCTCAAATATTTGAGTTTGATCACATTGTGCGTTCAAAAACGCACTGTCACTCAACGAGCTTCTTGAAACATATCGGTAAGCATTCACATTACGCGTGCACTTTCGGGAGATCACAAGGATCATCTGGGACCATTTATCCATACCAGGACAACGTGGATCCATGCGACTGGCATAACTGTCACTTCAAAGGCAAAAAAAAAGCGCAAAATGGCAAAATCGACACCCAAAAATTCAATAATTGCAACAACAGCCGCCACTATGGTGGCCCACCCACGCACAATGCAGCGGTTACAATGACCACTGCCGGAATGGCAACCGGGGGCGATTACGGCATTGGCCGTTGTGGCAGCAACACAGGCCTGAGATGTCCCCTCACCAATCATTCACACTACGGCGGATCAACAGGTTCATGGTGGTCCGATTGGCATTGGACCGAACAACATTGGCAATATCAATCAATCAGTGGTATTATTTGAGTACTCAGTTCACTTGGTTTCAGATCAGTTGCAGAAGTTGCAGAGTAGAATGGCAGCTACTGACTTCATGGCAGAAGAAATGGCTCATGTGAAAGACATCGAAGATTCAGCACTGGAGAATGTGCAAAGAGAATCATTTGCAAATAGTTGGATGTTCAGTTCATGAAAATTGGTCGCAATTTATGGGGAAGTTTGAGACTGCCACAAATTTATTCAGACATCAAGGCTGTTTATCGCGCATAAAGCTCGGAATTATTGAGAAAAGAGGCGCAAAACACAGTCAATAACATAAACTCAGTTCGAGTGGAACCGGATCTATGATTGCGCCCGCAGACATGCAACGGAGCACACAATTAGATTACATTCAACACCATGGTTGAAAGCATGATGCATAATTCAGATTACAAATTACAGCATTGAGGCATCCTCATCGATGGCTTCTGATGTTGGCGGGAGATAGCAAGGATTTCAATCACGGATCACGCAACGGTTTTGGGTTGAAATGGAATTCAAGCAAGCTATTTTGAGCAACATTGCAAAGCTACATGAACCTACTAGCATATCGGCACCTTTAATCTTCACTGGGAAAATATTAATGCAAACACACTGACTGGGATACCGTTATACCAAAACAAGGATTGCAAAAATGGAAAACGCACAGGCCTTCATTAGGTCAGCTAATGATATTTCAAGTACTAAGCTGGATTGTGTACATGCAGGGTGGCACGGTAACTTTACATGCATCCTCAGATGATTCAACGAGTGCATACGCGGCAGTTTCTTACATAAGGAAAATCATTCCAAATCGTGCAATCCCAGCAAAAGAATCACTATCAAACAATTGGGGTTCATGGCGGATCGAATTTCAAACATTCAAAAGCAAACACCAACAGAGCAATGGCATCACGTATCCACGGAATACAATCCAGTAGGTTGTGCAAAACGGGGCATTGCACCAAACGAACTTGCAGAATATACACTTTGGCGAAATGGGCCGGGGCTCACACACTCTGACACACTGACACTCTAACTCGCCTTGGCAATCAATGAAAGAAGAACCGTATTTGAAATCCACCTAGAAAGAGAAATCAATGAGTGTTTATTACCGCTTCTAATGAGGCTTGTTGTACAAACTCATTTAGGCACTGATTTAAGCATTCCCGATCTACGCCTTGCTCCAGTTTTGGCAAAGTGGTAGCCCTACGCTGACCGGGGGTTGGCAAAACAGTGTGTCTTCGTGAAGAAGAAGTGCAATTTTATAAAAAGCGCTTTTCCTCGTTCCTACTTCTTTATCAAAATTAACACTTCTTCGTGAAGAAGAAGTGCAATTTCGTAAAGAAGTATTCTATTAAAGATTGAAACGATTAATATCGAAATATAGAAATTCATATTTTAAATAAGTTACCTAAATTCCAGTTCTTACTTTGTATTTCTTTGCTTTCTGTCGTTTCAATCGTCGGCCCAATCGAAGGTTACTGGTTTAAAAGTAAAAAGAATATTAATATTTGGTTTTCCTACATTATCATTCTGACTCACCATACCCACAATGTTTCAGTTCATGTAGAATCACTTGCTAAAAAAATAAATCAAGATGCTGACGAGATATTCGTACGAGAGTCGAAACATCAACATACTAATAATAATAATAATAATACTAATAATAATATTAATACTAATATTAATAATAATACTAATAATAATGATAATAATAATAATATTACTAACGATAATAATCTGATCGAATGTGCTTGCTTCTCCAAAGAACTCGGAAACCTTTTCGGACAATAAACAAAACGCTATACGGAATTTGTTAGGCCGATTTGGGGCATGCCTGCGAAACCGAATGGTATACATATATACTATGTACAAAGATATTTCGAACGGAAGGAGACCATTTACACATTTTTTGCCTATTTTCCATGACAAAACATGTAGAACAATATGACTCCCTGGCAAGATGATAAAACAACGTGGTTCGCGCTGTAAGTATAAGTTCTTTAAATTCAAAAATATATACCGGGTTGCGTAAAATAAACATTGTTTTCAAATTGGATTTTATTCACAACTTGATAATGAGCGATAGAGCGATGGCTGTTTTAACGATTATTACAATGTTCATTTTGCGTCACCCAGTACACTTGCAATCATAAGTTAGAATTTTCTAAGCGTACAGTGTCGGAAAAAATTGGAGGCACCGAAATTGGACTCAGGATATTAATCAAAGTCATGGCAGTTGACCCCAGCAAATATATGCAACGGTAGAATATGACCGATTCTGGAGAATTTATGACTTAATCGCGCTTCGAAATGGATGTGGATAAAGCCCAATCCCGATCTGGTTGAATAATTTCGTGTATGTAAACGAACATGTTCAATTAGAGCTCATTACAAGGAGTTGTATTGTAAAAGGAAAGTTGGCCGGCAAAATATATGAGATTGCAGAAAACCGGAAATTAGTTGGAAAAGATTTGTACTTTTTCATGACAAGTGAAAATAACGCAAACAACGCGGATAATTCGCTAATGAAAGGTATGTGCAAACTCCGCATTCTAAAGTCTTCAACACCTTTCGACAACTGTGCAACGTTATATACCACAAACATGCTGCAAATGCTTTGGCCATCCATGCATAGACTGATTCTGAATTTCAATGGAGCTTCAATAAATTCGAATGATCATAAGCCAATGTAGTTTAAAGGCAGAAGAACATTGACTTATAATCATTATATGGTATTCCACCTTTGTTCTCTATTGAACTTCGAATGCAGTTCTATGCCTTGTAATTTGCATTTGCCTACATAATACATATTATTGGCCGCATTAATGTCCCGATTCCACACAGTTTTCCAGTTTGGGTTTCTGCAAATTGCAAAACGGTGTAGTGATCGGGAAATATTGAGATTTTCAAAACATTTGGAGCACAGTTTCGTCGATCTAAACTCATCAACAGATATAACGTCGCATAGCGTTTTAATATGCTAGCAAATACAGAAAGATTTGCAACACCAAAACATTTTGATTTTGAAGATTTAGAAAGAAAGTATTGGAAAAATATCACCTATATTGCACCGGGTGCTGATGTTAATGGAAGTATTACAGATCCTCATGTGAATGTATGGAATATTAATCGTTTAGGAACAATATTAGATTATGTGAATGAAGATTATTATATAATAATTCAAGGTGTCAATACAGTATTTTTATATTTTGGTATGTGGAAAACAACATTTGCATGACATACTGAAGATATGGATTTATATTCTATAAATTATTTACATTTTGGTGCACCAAAGACATGGTATGCTGTACCGCCAGAATATGCTACAAAATTAGAAAAGATCGCAAATGATTATTTTCCAGCTAGTTATGAAAATTGCCATTCATTTTTAAGACATAAAATGACATTAATGAGTCCACAAATTTTGCGAAAACATGAAATACCTTTTAGTAAGATATCACAAGAGGCTCGTGAAATAATGATAACGTTTCCATTTGGTTATCATGCTGGTTTTAATCATGGTTGTAATTGTGCTGAAGCGACAAATTTTGCAATACCTAGATGGATTGAATATGGAAAAGGAGCTTCGAAGTGTAATTGCTTGAATAATACGGTAAATTTTTCGACGTATACTTTTGTAAAAAGATTTCAACCAGATCGTTGTAATGATTGGATTGAAGGTAAAGATATTGGACCACATCCTGAAGATCCATCGAATGTTATTGCACCAGCACCTCTACCGACGCATGCAGATATATTATGCTGTAAAAATAATTGGGATGTACCCAAAATTTTAATCCAAAGAATGTAGAAACATTGTGCTCCCACCCAAAAGAAAACTTTTAAACAACGAAATCCAGATGTGGATTTTGATGAAATACAACATAATCCGAATATATCAGATGATATAAAGCATGTGCTTAGAGAATCTTTAACATTAGACGATGATGAAGAGCCTGAAAATGAAATGGAATCAGATTTTAATGATGAAGATGATTTTAAAACACGAAACAACAAACGTAAAAGTGATCCAGAATCTGATGATGATTGGCATTCAAATCTTGAAAATCGTTATAAGAAACCAGCAAAAAAACGAAAGAACCAAAGGAACCAAAAGAAAAACGTGAAAATCATCTTCGAGAAAGAAAAGATCCGATCTAGAGAAAACCGAGAAAAAACAAGACTGATTCGACTGAATCAACAAAACCAAATATCAATTCCGATTCATCAGTATTAAAGAAATCAAATGAAAAATTAATAAAACAACTTGAACATCCAGCATTAAGATTTTTTATTCCACAGAAAAAATTCGTAGGACGCATACCAACTATTAAAAAGACTGCTACAAAAATAATGGAAAGTAATAATAATTCTCCGGCAAGAAGTTGTTCACAACAAGAAATCAATGAATTGGAAGAAATAATTACAATAGCATCATCACAATCTGGTAATATAAATTCTAGTCAAGAAAGTTCTACAAAAACTATAAAATCATCATCATCATCTCAACCGATAAGTCCTGAAGTTATTGTTTGTACACCAAAGGTATATCCAAGTAATATGGAAACAACAGCATCACCGTCAACATCATCATACTCCAGGTAAAGAATTACCGCCAGTTCAATATATAAGGAAATGTGCCCTTAAATATGTGGAATTGAAAATCTTAATGCAGATGTTCAAGTTGTTTTATTAATTTTTCATTTGATTTCTTTAATACTGATGAATCGGAATTGATATTTGGTTTTGTTGATTCAGTCGAATCAGTCTTATTTTTTCTCAGTTTTCTCTGGATCGGATCTTTTCTTTTTCGAAGATGATTTTCACGTTTTTCTTTTGGTTCCTTTGGTTCTTTCGTTTTTTTTGCTGGTTTCTTATAACGATT
This sequence comes from Xylophagus ater, assembly GCA_963422695.1. NCBI lineage: Eukaryota > Metazoa > Arthropoda > Insecta > Diptera > Xylophagidae > Xylophagus > Xylophagus ater. The sequence continues at coordinate 4,654,348 of OY730486.1, read as the reverse complement.
TTCAAGATTTGAATGCCAATCAGCATCAGATTCTGGATCACTTTTACGTTTGTTGTTTCGTTTTTTAAAATCATCTTCATCATCAAAATCTGATTCCATTTCATTTTCAGGCTCTTCATCATCGTCTAATGTTAAAGATTCTCTAAGCACATGCTTTATATCATCTGATATATTCGGATTATGTTGTATTTCATCAAAATCCACATCTGGATTTCGTTGTTTAAAAGTTTTCTTTTGCGTTGGAGCACAATGTTTCTACATTCTTTAGATTAAAATTTTGGGTACATCCCAATTATTTTTACAGCATATTATATCTGCATGCGTCGGTAGAGGTGCTGGTGCAATAACTTTCGATGGATCTTCAGGATGTGGTCTAATATCTTTACCTTCAATCCAATCATTATAACGATCTGGTTGAAATCTTTTTACAAAAGTATACATCGAAAAATTTACCGTATTATTCAAGCAATTACACTTCGAAGCTCTTTTTCCATATTCAATCCATCTAGGTATTGCAAAATTTGTCGCTTCAGCACAATTAAAACCATGATTAAAACCAGCATGATAACCAAATGGAAACGTTATCATTATTTCACCAGCCTCTTGTGATATCTTACTAAAAGGTATTTCATGTTTTCGCAAAATTTGTGGACTCATTGATGTCATTTTATGTCTTAAAAATGAATGGCAATTTTCATAACTAGCTGGAAAATAATCATTTGCGATCTTTTCTAATTTTGTAGCATATTCTGGCGGTACAGCATACCATGTCTTTGGTGCACCAAAATGTAAATAATTTATAGAATATAAATCCATATCTTCAGTATGCCATGCAAATGTTGGTTTCCACATACCAAAATATAAAAATGCTGTATTGACACCTTCAATTTTTATATCATAATCTTCATTCACATAATCTAATATTGTTCCTAAACGATTAATATTACATACATTCACATCAGGATCTGTAATACTTCCATTAACACCAGCACCATAAATCGGTGCAATATAGGTGATATTTTTCCAATACTTTCTTTCTAAATCTTCAAAATCAAAATGTTTTGGTGTTGCAAATCTTTCTGTATTTGCTAGTTCACTAAATTGTTTTATATTTAAAGGTATCTCTTGAACATTAATCTGTTGATATAATCCTCGTTTGCCAGTAACAACTTGACAAAGCGGTGCTGGAATTGTTATATCCAAACTATCAATATCATAGCCATTTTTTCTTGGCATCCATTCGGGCGGTGGTACAACCTTTGCAACACCAGCTTTATGGTCTCCTTTCGATTCCATATATTGTATGAATTCGGGAAAATCATCCCACGTCGGACGAAATACCATAATGTAAGGCATTGGTTTTGAATCTGACATTTGCTTTATTATTTCTTGGTTTATTTTCTTTTAATATTCCTTTGTTTATTTATTTTTTATTTAATTTTTTCTTTTCAATGGATTATTCTTTGAAAAATATTTAATCGAATTAAAAGACACTATCGATTCATTTATTTATAAATTATAAATATTAGTAATACTAGATTAGAAATTAAAAGTAAGTGAAATATTGATGAATTAAGACTAAGTAAAACTGTAGGTTCCCTACAATATGTTTAAATTTATTAGTAAAAGGAAAAGAAAGAAAACTTTAAAGAAATTTGGAAATATTAATCAGAAATTAAATAATATCATCTATTTGTCATTATATGATAATAAAATAAATGAACCATAAAACTATCTCATTTAATCAAATACATACCTCCACCTCTTTATGCCCTATGGTAGGTACTACCAGAGGGTATATTAGTTTTGTCACTCCATTTGTAACACATCGAAATAATCGTCGTAGAAAGGTTTCAAGGGTATGGTTGTGTCAGGCATCAAAAGTTATATCGATTTAGGTATGTCCGTCCATCCGTATACAAGATAACTCAAAAACGCGTTATCCGATTTTAATGAAATTTACAATATGAATTTCTCATTTCTTAACTTGGTTTGATATTGCATTTGAGCAAAATTTGTCCAGGGGGAGGCAAGTTATTAACCAAAAACCATGGTGACCAGAAAGTTTTGCGGTTTTTTTCATGATTTTATGGATTTAATTGGAAAATTTATAAATCAATTTTATTGAAATTAATAATGTAGGTTAACTACGCAAAGACACGATACCGTGTTAAATTTCAATCAAATCGGTCTAAGGATAAAGGAGAAAGAAATAATCCTAGGAGAAAATAACCCTCTTTGTAAAGTTTTTTTTGATGTACTTTAAAAACTGATACACCGATTTAAATAAAATTTACAGATAAGACTTATGCTATCAGGGTCTAGGTTACCTGCAAATTGAAAGAAGTTTTGAGAAGAAGGAACAAAGTTATAAAGAAAAAACCTTGAAATAATGTTAGTTTTGACAGTTTTTCTGCCCCATTTCTACCATAGGGCGTCAAAAAATCGGCTGTTGGCCGATTTTAAGTTACTGTATGTTTTTATTCTCAATTTAGTAAAAATAGTACCACGCGTCTCACCACAATCATTTTGTATATTTTAGTTAAGTTTTTATTAAATGTTAAATGTAAGAATCAAATTAGTATGTGGCGATCATATTAAATTCACCACACAACATAAAACTCTTTTTATAGAGAAACATGCCAGTCTCTGTTAATTTGATGTGATATCTCTTTATCCTCCGCTAGATCGGGATAAAGAGATAAAGAGACCCGTTATTCCCATTTTCAAAAAACAAGTTAATTATATTATACTAATATTTTATATTGTAGTTTTTAAGTTCTCTTTTATATCAAACTTCGACGAAGATAGACGTCTTCATGGAATAAAATACTTATTATAATATTTAAATTTGTTCTGAATTTATAACAACAACAACAAATCACACAATACAGAACATTGTACATTCGAATTTTTCTTTTATGGGTTTACTCGAAATAGTCGCATCATTTTTGGTCCTTCGATAGCCAGATTAGAGAATTGGTACGGTTAACGATACGCTGCGCAAAGAGCTTATCACATATCACATTTCGCGTTTAGAACAGTTAATGATTTATTTCGAGTATCGGGATCAAAAATTGAACGATTTTTGAAATACTTTTAAAGTTTTTTCTCAAATATTTTACACAAAAATTTTATTACCACAAAATTATTTTTATTTTTAAAATTATATTTCTCTGCGAGAAAATTAAACCAAAATTGTAATTTAGGGTTTAGGATGATTAGTTCGGGAAAGCGAATTTAAATATCGCGTTAATTTTGTTTTTCTCTGGTCAAGTGAGTGAGTGAAACAGTGAGATAAAAATTGAAAATTTTCATTGACTTGAATCAATTAAAATGACCACTAACTCTCAATCGGAACAAGTACCTCCATCAGTGATCGAAACCAACGTTCACAGAGTCGCGGTTAAATCACCCCCTTTCAACCGAGACGACCCCGAGATCTGGTTCACCCAATTAGAAGCACAGTTTCAAATCAGTGGCGTGACGCGAGATGGTACCATGTACAGTTATTTACTAACTGCACTCAATGCCGATAGGGTTAAACAGGTTCGGGACAAACTAATAAACACTCCCCAAAACGACAAATATAATGATTTGAAAAACGCAATTATCGATAGATTAAGTGATTCTGTTCGTATCAAAATTGAAAGGCTATTAAAGGGACTACAGCTAAGTGACAAAAAACCGTCACAGTTATTACGGGAGATGCAAACACTAGCCCGGGGACAAATTCCAAACAGTATTATTACAAATACTGTGGATACAACATCCACCCCATATCCAGGAAATTCTTTGCACTATCGATGATGCTAATCTCGATAAATTGGCCCCTATTGCCCACAAAATTGCTGAGATCAACCAAGTCGCTGACTTTTGTGCCATTGAAAATAAAGCTGAGTAGAAAAATAACGTTGATCAAACGGCTACCGAAATATCATCATTGCGAGATCAGATAAATATCCTTACTAGAAAATTAGACTCTATGAGCACAAGTAACGCTCAAACCAATTCTGAAAGAGGCTCAAGGCCACGTTCTAGGTCTGCCGCACGAACTGCAAAATTCAGTACTTGCTGGTATCACTTTAAATTCAAGGCCGATGCTCGCAAATGCATTAACCCATGTGATTTTGACCAATCAACCAGCAAAACCCAACAAAAAAACTAAAATCGGCTACGCTTCTGGCGACCAGCGATCTTAGCCAATTTAGTTGTCGCCTTACGCTTTTAGATCGTCTATCTAAATTACAGTACCTGATAGACACTGGAACCGATATCTCGGTTGTGCCCCCTACTTATCGGGATAGGCACACTAAAAGCAATTTTCAGCTATTCGCAGCGAATTCAACTACTATCGATACGTTTGGCCAAAAAACCATAAATCTGGACTTAGGACTTCGTAGACGCTTTCAGTGGCGTTTCACTATTGCCAATGTCGACAAACCAATCATTGGAGCCGATTTCTTAAATCATTTCGGCCTAATTGTCGATCATAAAAGAAAAAAGCTAATCGATCCAATTACCAAACTCGCAATTTTAACGAAAATGGTAAAAGGAACTTCCTGCGCTTTGACTACCATCTCTTTTTCTTTAGACCCACAAATTTTTCATTTATTTCAAAAATTCAAAGAGGTCACTATTGAAGGGCCAAAGTTAAATGATCCCAAACATAATGTCACACACGCTATTATGACCACCGAACAGCCGTGCGTAGCGAGAGTTAGACGTTTAAACGTGGATAAATACAACGCGGCTAAACAAGCTTTTTCTGAAATGCTCGAACAGGGAATTTGTCGACCGTTTAGAAGTAATTGGTCTAGTCCACTCCACTTATCAATGAAGAAGACCGGAGAATGGCGCCCATGTGGCGATTATCGCGGTGTCAACTTCCTTACCAAACCTGACCGATACCCTATTCCGTATATCACCGATTTTGCCCTTCTGCTAGATGGATGCACGGTATTCACATCTTTGGACCTAGTTAGAGCTTACCACCAAATACCCATCAACGAACAAGATATTCCAAAAACTGCAATCTGCGCTCCTTTCGACTTATTTGAGTTTACAAGAATGACGTTCGGGTTGCGAAACGCCGCGCAAACATTCCAACGTCTGATGCATTCAGTTTTACGTGGATTAGATTTTACTTTTCCGTATATCGATGACGTATTAATAGCTTCCAAAAATATAACTGAACACCTGACGCATACAGAAATAGTTTTGCAACGTCTGAAAGAGGTGGGGTTAGTGATTAACACGAGTAAATGCACCTTTGCTGTTCCTAAAATCACTTTTCTTGGTCATGACATTTCTGCTTGCGGGATCAAGCCGTCGGAACTGAGAATTGAAGTTATAGCAAATTTCAAACAACCAGAAAGCGTTAAAGAATTGAGACGTTACTTAGGAATGCTAAACCTTTATCGAATCTTTATACCACACGCAGCTGAGGAGAAAGCTTTGTTAATCGCGTACTTGATTGGAAGTAAAAAAAACGGCAAACGCAAAATTGACTGGACCAAAGACTCGATAAAGGCATTTGAGCTTAGCAAAAAGCGTTTATGCGAAGCCACGCATCTCGCTCATCCGATTATTAATTCAACTCTAGCTGTCATGGTGGACGCGTCAGATATCACTATTGAAGCCGTCGTCCAACAACTAGTTTCTGACGTATGGCAACCATTAATTTTTTTTTCATTAAAACTAACGGAAATCCAACAACGTTATAGTGCTTATGATAGAGAACTCTTGGCTGCGTACTCAGCCATCAAACACTTCAAACACTGGCTGGAAGGCAGATGTTTTACTCTCTATACGGACCACAAGCCGCTCACTTTTGCCTTACAGCAAAATTTAGATAAAGCTCTCCCCGACAACGCCGCCATTTAGATTTAATCGCTCAATACACCACGGACATTCAACACGTCTCTCTCGGTTAGCTCAACTATCTATTCCCGAAAGCATTAACTTTGAAGAATTGGCGGAAGCACAAAAGGAAGACAACGAGTTAGAAAATACACTGCGTCCAAATTCCAAATTTAAATTACAGTTTTTACCCATCTTTGGTTCCAACAAAATGTTAGCTTGCGATATGTCAACAGGAAAGGCAAGACCCTATGTACCCGAAAGCTTTAGAAAATTAATTTTCAACAGTGTCCTCAACCTGTCACACCCAAGTATTCGCACGACTTCCAAAGAAATATCTAAAAACTTTATTTGGACTGATATCAATAAACAAACCAGGAACTGGGCAAAATCTTGTATGGCCTGCCAAAAACCCAAAGTGGGAAAACATGTCAACAGCCCGATTGGTAATTTTCAGACATCCAAAAACCGTTTCGAAAATGTACATCTGGACATCATTGGTCCACTGCCCCCTTCCGAAGATCAAAAATATTGTGTTACACTTATAGATAGATTCACTCGGTGGTCCGAAGCCATCCCATTACCAGATATTAAAAGTGAAACAGTTGCTTCAGCGGTGTTTAAACATTGGATTTGTCGTTTCGGAGTGCCGGTAACCATTACAACATATCGTGGAGTTCAATTCGAATCAGAATTATTTACTGAATTATCTAAACTCCTAGGTTTTTCGCGAACTCGTACAACAGCCTATAATCCAGCGTGTAATGGAATGATAGAGAGCATCGTAGTCTCAAAGCTGCCATAATGTGCACAGGAAATAGTCAATGGACTAAATCACTTCACACAGTACTGCTAAGATTGAGAACTGCCTTTCGCGAGGATTTCGATTCAACCTCTGCGGAATTAGTGTATGGCACCAACTTACGATTACCTGGGGATTTCCTACAAAACACAAAAAATTCAGTGCCTCAATCCGAATTCGTGCAAAAACTAAAAAAACATTTTGAACTAATTCGCCCGATTCCAAGACACACTAAGGACAACTTTTTTGTTTATAAAGAGCTACACAGTTGTACATACGTTTTTATCAGAACAGATGCATTACGTTCAGCACTTACACCACCTTACGAGGGACCTTTCCTGGTTATTCGTCCAAACGATAAGTTCTTGTTTTAGAAAGTTAAAACAAAAATAAAAGATTGAAAAACAAAAATTATGTTATAATAAAACTCAAGTGATTTTTATTCTTTTTAGTAAAATATTTTTAGTTAAAAAAACAAAATCCAAATTTATATTTTAAGGAAATACATTTTAAATTGAAAGTATAGGTGGCGTTCAAATTATTTCCAGTTGTCAAAATATTCGTATTTTGCTTATGCTAGGTGGGGTTAAAAGTAACCTCCTTGGGAGGACGTTTTGCAGCGATTTCGGCCTTCAATCGCTCCAATAATGCACAGTAATACTCGCTGTTGATGGTTTTTCCTTTTTCGTGGTAGTCCACGAAGAGTATGCCATGACAATCCCAGAAAATCGACGCCATAACCTTTCCGACCCATCGACCCTCGTGCCGGCTTCAGTCCATTGCCGGGCACTCATTCTGTTCTCTGGTGTGTAATAGTGGATCCAGGTTTCAATAACAGTTACCAATCGACGCATCAGCTAGTCCAAACACACTTTCGAAGTGCTCTCGCATTCGTGTTTTTGGTCAGAAGTGAGCATGCGCGGCACCCAGCGGCAGGATAACTTTTTCATATGCAGAATGTTGCCCAAAATATGGCGTGTGCGCTCAGTACTAATCTTTGTGGTATCTGCTAGCTCGTGCATCATTTCCAACACCATTTCATGTATTTTTTTGACATTGTCCTCTGTAACCGCATCGGAGGGCCTGCCGCTGCGGACTTGATCGGTAGTGGAGTTGCGGTCACCACGAAGCTCTTGAAACCAATATTTGACGGTGTAATCTGACGGAGCATTAGCCCCATAATATTTATCCAACTTTTCTTTTGTTTCCTTCGCCGTTTTGCCTCTCAAAAAATAATGTTTTATGAGAGAACGAAAATCGTTTTTGTCCATACTCAACATAATACCAAACACGTCAACAACAATCGGCTGTCAAAACAAAACTAAAGACAGTATCGCACTCGATTTGGCATGTCTGCCTAAATATGAACGGACTTCAAGGCACCACAACCCTTTTTGGAGTAGCAGCGCATTCTGGCGGTCAAGGAGGTTACTTTTCACGCCACCTAGTAGAAGCTGTCAAGCCGATAAAAGTTAGAGATTTGAAATAATTTTTTCTTTTATTAAAATTACTAGCCGGCCATGCGTTGCTGTGGCTCAGTCTGGTTAAATGGAAAAGAGAAAGCGCACGTTTCTAATATGTTTAATTTCACAGTGTTTGTGGGTATACAATATTTTTTGTTGTTCCATTCTCTATGCAGACTGTGCCGACTCTAGAGTACTCATCATATAATAATCCATGTGATAAGTAATCCGCGTCTAGATATAAACCGCACAATTCTAAAGATTGGCCCTGAGCTTTGTTTATGGTGATTGCAAATGCCAATCGAATTCAGAATTGGAATCTCTTAAATCGAAATGGCATTTCCGTTGGAATAATATGAATGCGGGGAATGAGGACATATTCACCTTTGAAAGCTCTGCGGTGGCAGATCGAGTGAATTGAAAAATTCGGGTGAATAATTAACCGGTTCATCTGCTTCCATAACACTGTCGACTGACTTGTATGTGACTACCTCGCTTTGAATGTTAGACTGAATAATATTGTTAAGTTCGCTGGCATCTTTGTTCTTGGCCGCAAGAATAGCTCATTTACTCATCCAATGGTGATCCTTGTAATTGGTTTCGATATTGGGGAATACTTTTTCAAATAATCCTTCTTTTGACGTCACGTCAAGAGCCTTGAGCGATTTTGTCCATTCATCCCAAATAATAGGTTTTCATTTCTAAAATACTTTTCCCATGCCGGATGCTTTTGAAATGTTGCACGTGGGAGTTTCAATAAATTGCATGTTTAATGGTAATTTCAAAGCGGAATGAGCAGTTCTTCCACCTGGTAGCAATGTCGCAGCTATTCCAGACTACGCAAGAGCAAGGGCTATGTAATTTCGGATCGAATTGCAGCCAAAATCAATCTAATTACTAACGGTTTACCAGTTCATCCTTGAGCTTCTAACAAGAAGATTTTTCGAACCACGTTATTGACAGTTTGCATTATTTGATCGTAAATGCCGGTTTACTTAAAGATTAGCACCCGTAATGTAATTTCGTTCACGACGCATTTCTACATCGAACGAAGCAGCAGCAGATCGATTCGGTGATGGCATTCCCAATTGATTGAGGGATTTGTTCGCGATTTCTCAGCACAAATCTTCAATCATATAACTCTGTTGCAGATTAAGGAGATCAGACGGCCATTTGACGTGATTTTGTTATAGAGCCTGATTAGTATATGTACGTTTAGGAATCCTCTCTTTTGCCATTCCACTGAGTAAAATTTTACTTTCACACTTTCTTTTTATTTAAATTAAAACGAAAACTACCAGTGACAGTCATTTTTTGCTCAAAATGGGGACAATTCTTAAAATTCGTCAATGTTTTTGAAAATTCAGTATTTTCAGTTTTAAGTTTTTTTTTCGTTTTAAGGTTTCCATAAAATACGTATGAAATGGCTTTCGGCTATGGGTTTACAAAATTTTACGCCTATTAGTAGAAATATAATTTGCTCGTTACATTTTAATAAAAAGGATCTAAAGCGAATAATTTAATTTTGTACGCTTAAGAGAAACTTTTTTTTTTGGAATAAATAACCCAAACATTTTTCGCAATTCTGATGTTCCAGAATACATAAGCATTAAGCCCATTTACAGTGCTGTCCCTCCGAATTGATATTTCTAACGCCGCCACTACACCCATCTGTATTTTATATAAGCTAAGCTTATTATTTTGTGTTATACTTTATTGATGTGTGCGCGAGTGAGTAAGAGTAATCACGATATACTATAATGTATATATGGATATTCCCGCTGGAAATTGACGGCTTTCTACATGCTTGCGTCTTTGTATTAGTGATGCATTTTTTGAAATGATTTTTTAAAACTCTCAGGTGTGATATAGATACAGAAAAATATGCTAATGTTCCTAAGGAATGTTCAATAAAAATTTCAAGCCAATCCATCAAGGATTTTCGGAGATTATTGATTTTGTAGAAACGTACAAAAACGATTTTATTTATATAGATAATCTACTTTAGAAAAAGAAATAAAATGACGGAGATAAAAACAGGAAAATAATTACAGAGAACTCCATCACCTGTGATTTCTTCAGTGAAATTTTAGATGTTGCATTTCATGTAAAACATATTACCCGAATTTATACAAAGTACTTATATAACCTACATTCTATTGCAGGATCCAGTTCACGGTTAGAGGTCGTAAACCTCTTTTAAGATTTTCTAAGAAAAATCTCTTATTTACTATCATAATTTCGTTAACTGATTATTTGTTATGAAATAATCCAGGAAAAATTTGATGCTTTACATATTCATTCAGTTGAATAAAAGTAATGTATAAATGCTTCTAAGTTATTTTCTTTTTATGATAAAAAAATGATAAACAAACTACTTCTAGTAAATTTTCATAACTTTTCAGCGTACCTTGATTTTAGCGAAAATATGAACCAAGTCTATGATGTCGATCATATAGGGACATTAAATTTTGACCATTTTTTTCTACTTTGAGAAAACCTTAAATATAAATTTAAAATGGAAAACCTAAACAGCAATATTAAGATATCTAACACAGGATGACTAACACTAAATATTGCGTGATAAAAGACATCAGAAAAATCGTAATGTCAAAAAAATATGATCATATGTTTATTAATATAATCCGGAAAATCAGTTCGGTAAATTTGATAGCGTTTCATTTCACGGATTGTAAAATTTTCCAAGTAATTTCTGGTTTAAATTGTATTAAAATTTGTCACGTTTAAAAAATAGCTTCAGTCGCCCCTTTTTGTTTCTTTTTACCTTTTACTCCTCGTATCTAGCTTGTTGGCCTATTGTGCTTTCTGGGTTATTCTACATTGGAAATTATTGACCTTCTTGTAAAATGCTTCTACAGTGACTAGTTGATTAGACAGTTATCAGTTCAACTGATACTCTATTTAGGCCTAAATAATTGTATTGTGTTATTTTGTTGTGTACTCTACTTCTTCTTAATAATCAAGAGTCAACCTCCATTCGCTAAATCGGTTTGCCTAACACTAAGAAGTTCCAAAATAATTAACACCCTTTTTTATTAGTAGATATATTTATTTGTTTTTCTTACGTCGGCCGAGAAAGCAGAATTAGGAACGCACTTGTTCTATGACTTAAACTTCTATAACATCAAAAAAATGTAGTAATTTATTCCTAAAATATCAGTCGATAAAAATATGTGAAAAAATCGATTTCTGAAAACCCGACAACTAGGTGTATCCCCTTAATACACTGAATCAATATGCTATCAGAATGAAAAGTATCCTACTTAAAGGAAATATTTTCAAATGCAAATTTATTAAAAATATTCAGGATTATATAGCAACAATTTGATCAATAATTATATTGCGATAAGAAATGAAACAACAAATAAAGTAGAAAATATCTATCTATTATAATAAAAAAGTATTTTCCGCATATCATTTATAAATTGTCGGTAATGTAGGCCCCCACCAGATGGATAACGTAGTTTTATTATTGCTGTCAAGCAGTGGTTCTCAAATCTTTTACTCTTTATTTTTGGAAATAACAATACTCAAATAGGAAAACATTTAATTTTTCTTTCATTATTTTTTATATTTTTGTCGCAGAATTTAAAAATTGATGTTGTAAAGAAGAAATTATCGATCTATCTACCTATCTAATACAAATAAAAAAGTTTTTTCCGCACATCATTTATAAATTTTGTAGTAAGAAAAAACTTTATAAATAATTTATAACTGAAAAAATTTTCGGCACCGACGGGGTCTGAGAACTCACCGGCATCGTTCCACTGTGTAACGCTCCTTGTCGCTGCGCTATCGAAACCAATTACTCAAGGAATTCAGATTCGTTAATATCAAATCAGAACTGAATAAATAATTATAACTGAAAAAAAATTGTTCACCAATTTTTGCATACTTTATTTAGATATTTAAAGAAAAAGAAAAATAGAATCTTATTCTACCGCTAAAGAAAATAAAAAAAAGCAAATAACAAAAGAATAATGTCCCTGATACTTTTTTTATTTTCTTGAATCAGCGAGCATGGGCGGAGCCCCCTAGTATATTTAAAAAATTATAATAAAATTTATTTTTCAGGTTCGTTTCGTTCAAATTGAACAAGCATCAAAGAAAAATCATATTTATGATAAAATCGAAGTGAAAATTCGTGATTCTTTAATAACGACATTGTAAAAAATTAAGTTTACTAATAAAATTATGCAATATAAAAAGATTCGCATTTTTTTCTTATATTTGTGTGTCAAAAAAAACCCCTGTTATTGGTAAAATGCCAAAACATGTTTATTATATGTTCTACTAAGCTTCATACTTTTTAGGCAACAAACAAAACTACAAAAAACCCATTCAGAATTCTTTACATGAATGCCAGTAACATATTAAACTGGAATTCCAACCGAGAAAACTGATAAAATACAAACTCCAGATTACTGGTATCTGAATCATTTTTACACCTGTAGTCCTAAGAAACTTCCCGTCCATACGTATTTATTCCCTAAAAATATTTGAATGGACATATGAATCGAAATGCTTGTAGACATCTTTTAATAATTTGTTTTGCATTAAGGTCTTTTATATAGCATTCATACACTTCATGGATAGAACTTGTTAAAAAAAAGTCGGTGTAAGTTAATGTCAAAAAAGCCGGTGTCGAAAAATGTAAGTTGTTTGCGAGTGAACGGTCGTAGTCGTAGTCGTAGTCAATTAGTGTCATTTCGAAATGTCATTTTGAGAAAATGCGCATTTATAGGTTAATTATTGTACTGTTATTATTAAAATTACTTTCATGAAGTCTATTTATTTTTAATATTTAATTTAGTAACAAATTTTTATATAAAAAACATATTTTATGGTTTCCCTTTTTTTTAATAAATTTATTATTTTAAAATTTTTTCGAATATAATTCAACGAATTGAATATAAACTTATTACTAAAACTATAATTTTTCTATAAATTTGCCAAATAATTAAAAAAAAGTACTGAATTCATAAAAATTTGTTTTGAATTCAAAATCAAACTGACGAAATAGAAATGACAATTAACAACTACACCCTATGACATTGGTTGAAAAAAGTTCCTTTTTTTTACACCGGTGTGATCGAGTGAACGGCAGAGTGTCGGTCTCATGACGTCATCGTAGTCGAAAAATGTTGACCAGTGAACGCAAAAGTGTAACTTTTAGTCGCTTTTAGTTACATTTAGTTGGTGAGTGAACGCAGCCCAGTTAGATTGAGTGGACACAATTTATAAATTTGAATTTGAAAATAGGTGGATATATTAAGTGAACACGAAAAGATGTTCACTGTTAAAGGTGATGTTTTGTTGACGGGACTATTTTTATGCCCTATGGTAGGTACTACCAGAGGGTATATTAGTTTTGTCACTAAGTGTGTAACGCATAGAAATAATCATCGCAGAAAAATTTCAAGGATATGGTTGTGCAGGGAATCAAAAGTTATATCGATTTATGCATGTCCGTCCGTCCGTCCGTCCGTCCGTCTGTGGACAAGATAACTCAAAAACGCGTTATCCGATTTTGTTGAAATTTAGAATGTAAGTTGGTTATTCCTTAACTGCGTTTGGTATTGTATTGGAGCAAAATCGATCCACGGGGAGCAAAGTTATAAAGGAAAAACCAGGGTGACCAGAAAGTTTTCTCGTTTTTTTGGTTATGGTTTTTCGGATGTAATTGGAAAATTTGTTAATCGATTTTGTTTAAATTAATTACATAGGTTAAGTACATAAATAGATAATACCATGTTAAATCTCAGTCAAATCGATGCGAGGATAGTGGAGAAAGAAATAGTTGTAACCTAAAATAAGCCTGTTCATAAAGTTTTCCCGATGTATTTTAAAAAGTTATATACCGATTTCAATCAAATTTACGAAACGTGTTTATGCTATTAGAGTCCAGCACACCTGTGAATTTGAGCCAATTTGAGATTGTAGAAACGAAGTTATAGAGAAAAAAACCTTGAAATTTTGAGTTAAGTAGAAAGTTCGTGGCGTTTTTTTCCAATAGATGGCTTTAGAGTCGTATAACTTTAGTAGTTATAAGCCTATCAAATTATGTTATAGCGCGCTTAAAAGGTGATGTTTTATAGAAAATTTATGAAAAAAATTGTGAAATTCAGGTAGAACTAATTGGGATAATTGGGTTTTAAAAATGAGCCAAAATTCTTTAAAAAAATTCCCTATGTTAATGCTCCATGTTAGGTACTACCGTCCGTCCGTGGACAAGATAACTCAAAAACGCGTTATCGAATTTTGATGAAATTTAGAATACTACTTGGGTATTGCTCTAGTGGATTTAGTATTGCATTTCAGCCAAATCGACTGAGGGGCAGCGAAGTTATTAAGCAGAAATAAGTGTAACCATAAAGTTTTGTCGTTTTTTTTATATAGTTTTTCGTATTTAATTGGAAAATTTGTAAAGCAATTTTGTTTAAATTAATCATATTGGTTGACTACATAAATAGACGATACCATTGTAAATTTCAGTGATATCAGTCTAAGGATAGTGGAAAAATAAATAGTTGTAGGAGGAAATAAGCCTGTTCAGAAAGTTTTTTTGATGTACATTCGGAACTAATACACCGATTTGAATAAAATTTGCAAATTGGACTTATACTACCAGGGTCTGGGTTAGTTATAAATTAGAGAAAATTTTGAAAAGGGCAAAAAAAGTTATGAAGAAAAAATCTTGATATATTGTTAGTTTTCACAATTTTTCTCTCCCATTTCTACCATAGGGCATCAAAAAATCGGCTATGGGCCGATTTTTAATTACTTTATGTTTAGAGTTTAGTTTCGTTATTTTGGATGAAAGATGAAAGTTTAGAAACACCACTAAAATTAAAGTTCTTGGTGAAGTTTTATTAATTTCGGCCAGAAGAATAAAATAAATTCCCTTTAAATGTTTGGTCGTCTGTTGGAGAAGATTCTGCCAGCTGTGACCTGTTTTATTGTTTGAAATTTAATACTACCATTTATTCAACGAAGAAAAAAAGAATGCAGTTTTGGTTTTATGTAAGCAAGATTGTATCAAAACTTCCTTATAGCTTCCTGAATTTATGATATTAAACAAATAATTTCCATTTCTGATACAAATTTTGGAAAAGAAAATACATTTTGATTTTTTGTAGTCTTAATATTTTACTTTTTAATCATTATGCCCTATGGTAGGTACTACCAGAGGGTATATTAGTTTTGTCACTAAGTGTGTAACGCATAGAAATAATCATCGCAGAAAAATTTCAAGGGTATGGTTGTGTAGGGAATCAAAAGTTATATCGATTTATGCATGTCCGTCCGTCCGTCCGTCCGTCCGTCCGTCTGTGGACAAGATAACTCAAAAACGCGTTATCCGATTTTGTTGAAATTTAGAATATAAGTTGGTTATTCCTTAACTGCGTTTGGTATTGCATTTGAGCAAAATCGATCCACGGGGAGCAAAGTTATAAAGGAAAAACCAGGTTGACCAGAAAGTTTTGTCGTTTTTTTGGTTATGGTTTTTCGGATGTAATTGGAAAATTTGTCAATCGATTTTGTTGAAATTAATTACATAGGTTAACTACATAAATAGATGATACCATGTTAAATCTCAGTCAAATCGATCCAAGGATAGTGGAGAAAGAAATATTTGTAGCCTAAAAAAAGCCTGTTCATAAAGTTTTCCCGATGTATTTTAAAAAGTTATATACCGATTTCAATCAAATTTACGCAACGTGTTTATGCTATTAGAGTCAAGCACACCTGTGAATTTGAGCCAATTTCAGAATGTAGAAACGAAGTTATAGAGAAAAAAACCTTGAAATTTTGAGTTAAGTAGAAAGTTCGTGGCGTTTTTTTTCCAATAGATGGCTTTAGAGTCGTATAACTTTAGTAGTTATAAGCCTATCTAGTTATGTTATAGCGCGCTTAAAAGGCGATATTTTATAGAATATTTATCAAAAAAATTGTGAAATTCAGGCAGAACAAATTGGGGTAATTGGGTTTTGAAAATGAGCCAAATTCTTAAAAAAAATTCCCTATATTAAAGCTCCATGTTAGGTACTACCGTCCGTCCGTGGACAAGATAACTCAAAAAAGCGTTATCCAATTTTGATGAAATTCAGAATGCTACTTGGTTATTACTATAGTGGATTTGGTATTGCATTTCAGCCAAATCGACTGAGGGGCAGCGAAGTTATTAAGCAGAAATAAGTGTAACCATAAAGTTTTGTCGTTTTTTTTATATAGTTTTTCGTATTTAATTGGAAAATTTGTAAAGCAATTTTGTTTAAATTAATCATATTGGTTGACTACATAAATAGACGATACCATTGTAAATTTCAGTGATATCAGTCTAAGGATAGTGGAGAAATAAATAGTTGTAGGAGGAAATAAGCCTGTTCAGAAAGTTTTTTTGATGTACATTCAGAACTAATACACCGATTTGAATAAAATTTGCAAATTGGACTTATACTACCAGGGTCTGGGTTACTTACAAATTAGAGAAAATTTTGAAAAGGGCAAAAAATGTTATGAAGAAAAAACCTTGATATATTGTTAGTTTTCACAATTTTTCTCTCCCATTTCTACCATAGGGCATCAAAAAATCGGCTATGGGCCGATTTTTAATTACTTTATGTTTTTTCTTCTTATTTGTTTTAACTTTCGACTTTTTAGAAATTCGTTTAAAATGTTTTCTAAATATAAATTTAATAATAAATACAAATATTTTCAAACTTAAATAAATCACAATTATTAGAAAAGCGATCATGTCGAAATTTTGTAACTGAAAATAGTTCATATGTTGAAAACCTTTCTATTTGTAGTCTAAATTACGAAAAGCTTTTAGTGTTGTAATATTTTCTTTTTTGAGAGAGAGGGAGTTTGAGAAATTTTCCTCATACTTACGTAAAAGAAATAACAAGAAAATATTTACCCTCAAAGTTATTTATGGAAAACTTAATCGGATATGATATGGAAACAAATTTTTGGAGGCATTTTACACGGATTTTTTCTCCCTTTTTCGGTTATATATCAAATTTTTATTTTTCCGTAAAAAAAAACGAAAAGTACCTATGTGAAATTTTCTAAATCTAGTGACAGGTCTTGAGTAATACTTTTCGGTTATGGTATTCTATTTCAGATTTATTGTTTCAAGAAACGCAACACCATTTTCGATGTGAAACGGAAATTCAATTAAGAAGAAAATTTTATAAATAAATATGATATGAAAATGTTAAGGTTTTCCGAGTAAAGCATAGTATGAATTTAGTACGTGGTTCAAGAGTAAAGAATTTTTATGATAAATCCAAGAATATATCACAAAATTTATTAAATCTTTTCATCATCTATGTAGGATAGCCAAGTTAAGATGGATAAGATGTAATATGTAGACTCAGTTGTATGATAAAGTAAGGCCTATATAAACATAAGCCATGTAAACAAGAAGTCTACATGATATTCTTATGTTAAGCGGATGTTGACTTAACATTAGACTAAGAAAAGGTCTAAGTAAAATATGAATCATGCAGATAAGAGGTTTGCATGATAAATGTAAGAAGTAAGATGATGCGTTACGAGTCAGTCGATGGACAACCGCGATTAAGCGAGTAATAAAAATAGCAAAAATAAGAAGAAATAAAGAGAATTAAAGAACATACATTTGCAAAGTGTTTTTATTTTATAAATTAATCATCGTTGTTTCTACATCTATAACAAAATCTTTCTAATGACATAATATTAAAACAATATTAGCCATATATAAAGGCCTAAAAATATAATATTTACACCAAATAAAATATAAAAAATATGACATTTTGATTGACTTACGACTTTTATGTTTTGCTTCGATTTGATTCCAATTTTTTATTATGATTAATGGTTAAATTTCAGGCGCAACCTTCTTCTCTAGGCTTGTTTGCTATTTTTCTTGAGGATTCTTCAACATAATCATAATTTATTACTCCGCAAATTAAATTGGTTGATAATATATTAATATATGATATTATTTATGTTCCTTGTTTTATTAACAAACATGTTTCAAATTTCAGAAAGGAGAAAAAAACAGTTTTGATAAACTCATCTGGCGCCAAACAAAAGTTTATTACTGCTTACGAGGAGAAATGATTCTTCAATAAAACTTTTTATCTGATAGATGCAAATCTTTCCAAGCAAAAAAAGAAGAAAAGGAAACTAACTCAAACAAAATGGTATTATACGATTTCTTGGTCAATTCTTATTTCAACAAAAAAGCAGATAGTTTTCATAGCCAAAAAAGTGTGTTAGGCTACTGATTTTAAAGTTCTCTTGAGATGTACATACATAGATGTAAATGTAGATGTAGACTCAAAGTGAAAGTTAAAAGACAAATTTTGATTTGATACATGGTACAAGATGCATGTTGCAGGATTCATTTTGGAGGATTATTACTATAGTATGAACCAAAATGAGGTATACTAAAGGCAAAATCCTTAATTCCTTTAGAAACAAATACAATATTTATAATACGATAACATATTTCTAGCGTTCTACACTGGTAGTGTATTTTAATTGAGCTTTAACAATTTTACGAAATAAAAATTACAAAAATTTTCTTTTGTTGAAGCTGAAAATATTACAATTGAAATTGTAATACAAATTTTAAAAGCCTTTTCAGTTTAACTAGGAGTCAATTATTTTCAAAAATAAATTGATTTCGATTTCACCACAATTTTCAAAAAGAGAAAAACACCAAAAACTGAGTGTCAGAAACAATTTTCAATTAAACAAAAAAGAAATAATGAAAAACTAAAAGTAAAATGTAATATTTGATCCTTTTTGTAACTATATATACAAAAAGTTGGTTTGTTTTGTAGTGGAAAAGTTTATGGAATTACTGCCGGATTTTTATGAAATCTATTAAATTGGAATAAAAATTCCCTTCCCTTTATATAAAAAATAAAATGATGTCAATTGCTGTCCTCTTGAGTTTCTGTTGTTAAATGCTCGCGTATGCAAAAATTCCATCGGAACTCAAATAGAATAAAACCGAAAAAAAAACAAACTACTATAAAAATCAATGATCAAACTTAAACTGTTATCCTTAAAATCCTGTTGGATTGAAAATGGGTGAGTTTATTGTAGAAACATCTTGTCGAAATGACCGCAAAAACCATTTGGTATAAGATTTTGATGTTTTTGGGAGAATTGTTTACGGCGCCAGTAAGACGTATTACCACAATTTTCATAGTTATTTTCATAAAGGACTTTTTTGCAAGATGTCGTAAAAACTTGTAAATTTCAAATTCACTTACTAATGAAATTGTTTATACTGCGGTAATTCTTGTCAAATTGTTGAAAGAATAAATTATGGTAGAAAAAGTTAAAGGTTCTCTTTCTCTTTTTTTGAATTTCGGGGGAAAATTATTTTGAGTTTTGATTTGAATAAAAGTTTTTTTAATAAAGAAAAAGGATCTACACTTTTTACCAAAACAGTTAGTTACTTAATAAATGATTGTTGTATCTCTATTTTGTATTACATTTGAAAATTTCTATACCAACGCTTATATTATTGATAAAATATCATGGAAAATTGATGCTAGATATTAATCTTGAAGGATCGATAAATTTCCTGGCAAATATACGATTTCTGCAACTGCATCATAAATAGAAATATTTTATAAATAAACTCCTTTATTTCTTAAATTCCAAGTTGACATAAAACGTAAAATAAAATTGAATATTTGAGTTCTAAATTTCTTCTATATATAAAGTTCAAATTGAATTTTCCATTTCCTGAAATTGAGTTTTGAATAGGAAAATGATATTTCAAAGTACAAAAGAAGGTGGTTCAATATTCATGAAAAATATTACTATATGTTTGTTTACTTTCATGTTGGGCGCATAAATTTTGTTATAAAACAAATATAACTCAAAATTGCAGCTTTAGACATCACCTTTAAATAGCTGGTATCCATAAATTCTATAAGGTTACATTTTGGCTTCAATTTTCTTGATAAAAACTGCAGTGCACAAAATAACATTCAAGGAATTGAAAAAATATTGGAAAAAAGTCAGTAAGAGGGATACAATTTTTATTAAATTTCAATTTGTTTATCGCGAAATAATTTTATCTAATTTTTCTGATTATATAATTTAAGAATTCTAATTTAATGCTTTTGTTGGTTATAATGCTTTCTTAATGAACTCCAAGGAGCGCCTAGGCAGAATGATATTAAGGTACCCAAGGGTGAACCAATTTCAATGAATTTGGTGAGACTACTGCATTGTTTATTGAATATTTAACGCTATACAATTTTGGGCTTAAAATGAAACAAAACAAAATAAAATATAAATGGGAAATTCGACCACCTCATCTTTTTTAAGTTAAGGGATAAACATTAGCTTTATTTAAAATTTTTAGATTATACATTTTCGGCATACAAAAGGGGCATATAGTATATGAAATTTTGTTGAATATTATGATTTAATAGGAATCCCTTGTGCCAATATTTTTCGGCTAAAAAACGTTGCAAACAAATATTTATATACATTCTCCTCATAATAAAGCGAACATAAAAAGCTTTTACAGAAAAGAATTAATTTTTAACAAAAGTCCTTTTCTCTTCATTAAAAAAATATATTTTTTATTGATTTCAAATTATGGTGAGAAGAAAATTTCGAAAAAAGGAGAGAACACAATTTTCAAAAGACTTTTGTTCCCTAAGATTTATAAAATTAATTAAAAAACTTTCTAAATACGGAAGATATATGTTAGAACATTGATTATGCCCTATGGTAGGTACTACCAGAGGGTATATTAGTTTTGTCACTAAGTGTGTAACGCATAGAAATAATCATCGCAGAAAAATTTCAAGGATATGGTTGTGCAGGGAATCAAAAGTTATATCGATTTATGCATGTCCGTCCGTCCGTCCGTCCGTCCGTCTGTGGACAAGATAACTCAAAAACGCGTTATCCGATTTTGTTGAAATTTAGAATGTAAGTTGGTTATTCCTTAACTGCGTTTGGTATTGTATTTGAGCAAAATCGATCCACGGGGAGCAAAGTTATAAAGGAAAAACCAGGGTGACCAGAAAGTTTTCTCGTTTTTTTGGTTATGGTTTTTCGGATGTAATTGGAAAATTTGTTAATCGATTTTGTTTAAATTAATTACATAGGTTAAGTACATAAATAGATAATACCATGTTAAATCTCAGTCAAATCGATGCGAGGATAGTGGAGAAAGAAATAGTTGTAACCTAAAATAAGCCTGTTCATAAAGTTTTCCCGATGTATTTTAAAAAGTTATATACCGATTTCAATCAAATTTACGAAACGTGTTTATGCTATTAGAGTCCAGCACACCTGTGAATTTGAGCCAATTTGAGATTGTAGAAACGAAGTTATAGAGAAAAAAACCTTGAAATTTTGAGTTAAGTAGAAAGTTCGTGGCGTTTTTTTCCAATAGATGGCTTTAGAGTCGTATAACTTTAGTAGTTATAAGCCTATCAAATTATGTTATAGCGCGCTTAAAAGGTGATGTTTTATTGAAAATTTATGAAAAAAATTGTGAAATTCAGGTAGAACTAATTGGGATAATTGGGTTTTAAAAATGAGCCAAAATTCTTTAAAAAAATTCCCTATGTTAATGCTCCATGTTAGGTACTACCGTCCGTCCGTGGACAAGATAACTCAAAAACGCGTTATCGAATTTTGATGAAATTTAGAATACTACTTGGTTATTGCTCTGGTGGATTTAGTATTGCATTTCAGCCAAATCGACTGAGGGGCAGCGAAGTTATTAAGCAGAAATAAGTGTGACCATAAAGTTTTGTCGTTTTTTTTATATAGTTTTTCGTATTTAATTGGAAAATTTGTAAAGCAATTTTGTTTAAATTAATCATATTGGTTGACTACATAAATAGACGATACCATTGTAAATTTCAGTGATATCAGTCTAAGGATAGTGGAGAAATAAATAGTTGTAGGAGGAAATAAGCCTGTTCAGAAAGTTTTTTTGATGTACATTCGGAACTAATACACCGATTTGAATAAAATTTGCAAATTGGACTTATACTACCAGGGTCTGGGTTACTTACAAATTAGAGAAAATTTTGAAAAGGGCAAAAAAAATTATGAAGAAAAAATCTTGATATATTGTTAGTTTTCACAATTTTTCTCTCCCATTTCTACCGTAGGGCATCAAAAAATCGGCTATGGGCCGATTTTTAATTACTTTATGTTTATGCCCTATGGTAGGTACTACCAGAGGGTATATTAGTTTTGTCACTAAGTGTGTAACGCATAGAAATAATCATCGCAGAAAAATTTCAAGGGTATGGTTGTGTAGTTAATCAAAAGTTATATCGATTTATGCATGTCCGTCCGTCCGTCCGTCCGTCCGTCCGTCCGTCCGTCCGTCCGTCCGTCCGTCCGTCCGTCTGTGGACAAGATAACTCAAAAACGCGTTATCCGATTTTGTTGAAATTTAGAATATAGGTTGGTTGTTCCTTAACTGCATTTGGTATTGCATTTGAGCAAAATCGATCCGCGGGGAGCATAGTTATAACGGAAAAACCAGGGTGACCAGAAAGTTTTGTCGTTTTTTTGGTTATGGTTTTTCGGATGTAATTGGAAAATTTGTCAATCGATTTTGTTTAAATTAATTACATAGGTTAACTACATAAATAGATGATACCATGTTAAATTTCAGTCGAATCGATCCAAGGGTAGTGGAGAAAGAAATAGTTGCAGCCTAAAAAAAGCCTGTTCATAAAGTTTTCCCGATGTATTTTAAAAAGTTATATACCGATTTCAATCAAATTTACGCGACGTGTTTATGCTATTAGAGTCAAGCACACCTGTGAATTTGAGCCAATTTGAGAATGTAGAAACGAAGTTATAGAGAGAAAAACCTCGAAATTTTGAGTTAAGTAGAAAGTTCGTGGCGTTTTTTTTCCAATAGATGGCTTTAGAGTCGTATAACTTTAGTAGTTATAAGCCTATCTAGTTATGTTACAGCGCGCTTAAAAGGCGATATTTTATAGAATATTTATGAAAAAAATTGTGAAATTCAGGCAGAACAAATTGGGGTAATTGGGTTTTGAAAATGAGCCAAATTCTTAAAAAAAATTCCCTATATTAAAGCTCCATGTTAGGTACTACCGTCCGTCCGTGGACAAGATAACTCAAAAACGCGTTATCCAATTTTGATGAAATTTAGAATGCTACTTGGTTATTGCTAAAGTGGATTTGGTATTGCATTTCAGCAAAATGGACTGAGGGGCAGCGAAGTTATTAAGCAAAAACAAGGGTGACCACAAAGTTTTGTCGTTTTTTTTATATAGTTTTTCGTAGTTAATTGGAAAATTTGTAAAGCAATTTTGTTTAAATTAATTATATTGGTTAACTACATAAATAGACGATACCGTTGTAAATTTCAGTGATATCAGTCTAAGGATAGTGGAGAAATAAATAGTTGTAGGAGGACATAAGCCTGTTCAGAAAGGTTTTTTGATGTACATTCAGAACTAATACACCGATTTGAATAAAATTTGCAAATTGGACTTATACTACCAGGGTCTGGGTTAGTTACAAATTAGAGAAAATTTTGAAAAGGGCAAAAAAAGTTATGAAGAAAAAACCTTGATATATTGTTAGTCTTCACAATTTTTCCCTACCATTTCTACCATAGGGCATCAAAAAATCGGCTAAGGGCCGATTTTTAATTACTTTATGTTTTTATTTGATATTAAAGTAACAAATTTCCTTAATTAGTTCAGTTTTTTTACATTAAATCAAATTGAAAAGAATTTAAGAATTTTTAAAGAAAATTCTTATATCTCACGCCTAGCGATTGAAATTATAGAAGAGTCACATCTGACGAGTATAGTTTCATACAAAAATAACATTGGCATGGTTCAAGATGCATGTTACCAGATACATGTATCAGAATACATATTTTGACTCAGTTTACCATAATTAATTTTCAAATACAAAATACCTTGGCATGATTTTAAGAATACACTTTAATACTTCGATTCATACTAAATATCTTCTATTTATTTCTCTTAATTTTCCATTTTCCATAAATAAAATAATCCATTCAATAAATATAGTCTATTTTCTAAATAAATTGTTCTATAATTTTCGCACGAGTTTTATAATTAGTTATCCACGTGAGTATCGAACAATAAAACAAACTTTTATCTAATAACTCTTACATATATTCTTTAGCATAAAGTTTATCCGAATTTCAATTCTGGATTAGTATTTAGTTGGGTTATGGTTTTCATAAAACGAATATTACTACATATAGGAAACCCTTTTGTTCCTAATTTTATAATCGCTATGCTATATGAGTATACACGAGGATCAATAAAATATGTTCACACATGCAGTTTAGTTCAAACTTAGTTTTTAACTATAGAGTTTCGTACAACCATTCTTCTATCTTATTATTTATATTCACCATAATTTTGGTATATAAAATAGTATAGTCCTGGATCATGTAGATTATGTATATCATGTAATTCTTTCATGTTTCTCACACATATTAAACATAATATTAAATTTCTAGAAATTATGGAAATTTTGGTCATGTACATCTGAGTCATATGAACAATAATCTAATGTCGAATGGAGATAGTAATTTTAAGGGCATATGGTAACGAGAAAGATTTAACCAGACTACAAGATTAAAATTGGATATTAAAATATTGTATGGTATGAAAAATATTGTCTTTTGTCCAGGACAATTATATCCTTACGAAAGAAAAGGAATTAAATTAGATGAAAATTCAGTTCGTAATTAAAAATTAATTATTTTTCTTAGAAACCTGTTCACAGAACCCATTTACTGCAGGAGTTATTTTGTTGGTTTCTCATTTTTGTCTTTCGTAACAATTTACTTGTTAGCATGCTGTACAACAATAAATATAATTTTGTTACAATTTTTCTTTGTAATTACATCACACCTGGAAATGCGAGTTTTCATGAAGGTGGATCAGTCCTTTTGAAATTTCCACATGATGGAAAATTAAATTGTAGGTCACGAATAATATAATGAAAATAATTAGAAGTTATTCTCTAATGAAAGCCAAACAACAAAAAGTCTAAAATATTTTAAATGAGGTAAAACTGCAAAAAAACATAAAGTAATTTAAAATCGGCCTATAGCCGTTTTTTTGATGCCCTATGGTAGAAATGGGAGAGAAAAATTGTGAAAACTAACAATATATCAAGGTTTTTCTTCATAACTTTGTTTGCCCTTTTCAAAATTTTCTCTAATTTGCAAGTAACTCAGACCCTGATAACATAAGTCTAATTTGCAAATTTCATTCAAATCGGTGCATTAGTTCTGAAAATACATCAAAAAAACTTTCTGAACAGGGTTATTTCTTCCTACGACTAATTCTTTCTCCACTATCCTTAGACCGATATCACTGAAATTTACAATGGTATCGTCTATTAATGTAGTCAACCAATATAATTAATTTAAACAAAATTGCTTTACCAATTTTCCAATTAAACCCGAAAAACTATATAAAAAAAAACGACAAAACTTTATGGTCGCTCCTGTTTTTCCTTAATAACTTCGCTGACCCTCAGTCGATTTTGCTGAAATGCAATACCAAAACCACTATAGCAATAACCAAGTAGCATTCTAAATTTCAACAATATTGGATAACGCGTTTTTGAGTTATTATGTCGACGGACGGACGATAGTACCAAACATGGAGCATTAATATAGGGAATTTTTTTCAGAATTTTGGCTCATTTTCAAAACCCAATTACCCCAATTTGTTCTGCCTGAATTTCACAATTTTTTTCATAAATATTTTATAAGATGTCTCCTTTTCAGTGCGCTATAATATAACTTGATAGGATTAGGACTACTAAAGTTATACGATTCTAAAGCCAACTATTGGGAAAAAAAACGCCACGAACTTTCTGCTTAACTGAATATTTTAAGGCTTTTCTCTCCATAACTTCGTTTCTTCATTCTCAACTTGGCCCAAATTCACAGCTAGGCTGGAGTCTAATAGTATAAACACGTTTCGTAAATTTGATTGAATTCGGTATATAACTTTTTAAAATACATCGGAAAAACTTTATGAACAGGCTTATTTTAGGCTGCAACTATTTCTTTCTCCACTATCCTTGGACCGATTTGACTGAAAATTAATTCGGTATCGTCTATTTATACAGTTAACTTACATAATTAATTTGTACAAAATCGGGTAGTACCTACCATAGGGCATAAAAATGCGGAAGAGTTTATGATTTGATTTCGAGTTTTTGTAAGCTTGGCAAAATTTTCTGTTATTTCATTGAACAAGTATATTTACAATGGGAGTAGGTAAAGGATTTCAATTTTCCAATAGGTATTATACGATAAAATATTTTGGCATTCTTTCAAATTTCTTAGTGAAATTTTTACTTGAACTTAATCTTGGTCTGTACTTGACACTTTTTGACAGAGAAGAATTTATGACTTTCAGTTGATTTCTGTGACCTTATTTTAATTTTGTTAGTTATAAATGAATAGAAATACCAGAAATCTATACAATTTCCTCATGAATCAAATCCCAAATAAGGAGAAAATTGACTGATGTAGTAAGTAGTTTTTTTTCAATAAAATAACATATATAATCCTTTTAAGCTTGTATATGCCGCTTCGTTGAATTTCCAATCATGAATTTTGTCTTAAATTTTACTAAAATTAGCTTAAAAGCCAATTCTATGAATAGTTTTAGTTCTAATTTAAAAATAATTGCTAGTATTGGCCAAAACTGACTCATGTTTTGGTCAGAATAGATAAAATACTTAGTTATTCAAATGATCCCTTCAGAAGCCAATTCTATAATTTGAAAGAATTTTCTAAGTTCTCGTGAATTTCATAACTTGTAATAGAATACATTTTTTTTAATAACTAAAAGATTTACGTATCACTTAGTCTTGTCTTCGTCAGAAAGTCCTTGAATTTCTAGCTCGGAACATTGTTTATATTGACTTCAGAAGACAGAAGAAAATCCCTTCAACTTTTTTAAAAATGGACATAATTGCGATAGCTTCTCAACCCTGTTCTGACCACTAACTTTTTTCTTTAAGTGTAGTCTAAAGAAACATGTAGCGAATAGCAAATGGCAAATAGGTATTCACATTAAATTTGATCAGAATTGAAGCCTTTAAGGTTAACTTGAAAATTGTTGTTCCATAAGATCATTGAAAAATATGAAATTATTTCTAAAAATTCTTAACATAAAGAAAATTTATTTAATAATTAAATACTTAAGTCCAGTTAAAAACCAAAATTTGAAAGAAACCTTTTTTGTTTACCTTAAATTTATTTATTCGACGTGTTTTAATGAAACCATGAAAATAAAATATTCAAAAAATTGTATATGTATGAAGATCCTTTATCTAAAAAAAAAATCCTTTAAACCTATTTCCAGCTCAAATTCCAATCTATACGTTTCGAAATTCTTTTAAAGTTTTTTTTTCTTCTTGGGTTTTAATTGAAATTTATGTTATTCTAAAGCAGGATGTGGTGGAAATTTTTCAGAATTTACCTGGTGTGCACTTAATTAAAAATTAAGGACTAGAGTTAGTAGATAGCAATTTTCCTGCAACAAAGTATATAAAACGTGAGCGAATTCTATAGGATTTTCAATTGTTTCTTGTTTTTGTTTTTTAATAGAATTGAAATAAATTTTCATTTCGAGAATAGAATACAATACTGTGGAACTGATTTAATAAGAAAAAGAAATGTTATTCCAGAATTTTAACATTGTTTTAGTTTCAAATTTGAAATGTATAAAATCTGAAATGGAAACTAAATGATGGCAAAATTTAAATCTAACAACTATTTAATGATCTGAGGAATTTTCAAAATCACACAGGTATTCCTGGATTCCTCATCCAAATTCACTAAGTTAATTTTAAATTTGGTTTGAAAAATAGGAAAATAGGGGAGACTTTAAATTAGCCTCATCTTCTATGATTCCTTTCCATATTAAAAAGCGATATTCATTTCAATATTCAGTTAAATAACAAATTGAGAATTGAAAATAGAGAAAAGTCAAATAGATCCAACGCATTGTACCTAAAAACAAAAAATTTCAAAATGAAACGGATATTGCCTCCGAATGAAATAGTTGATATTTGATCAAATTCACCCTTGGGGTAGTTTAAATTACAAAAAGGGGAGATTTATTTGAAGCAGTAGAACTCATAAAATTGATGTCCTTAAAGTACAGTATTTTAACCTAAGCTAAAATGTATCTTGTATATCCTTTTTGAAATTATAACGTTATTGTAGACGTTAAAAGAACGTGTCCGACTCCTCCATTCCTTGGTCCTTTCAATTCGATGCAAATCGTCTGCGATGATTGGTCCCTTTTTTACGCCAAAATATCCATAGTACGTGTTTCAATTTATGCATAAGCATACGGAATTAATGTTGAGTCAGTCTCTTCTTATCAATTAAAGACGTTATGCTTGTTATTACGAACTAAAATTCTTTTCTGTATCTTCAAATCTTTATAAATGTTCATTTAAATGAGTAATTCGAGTTTTTTTAATGAAATTTTCAACTAATTCAGATTTCTTTGACTAATTTTCTTCATTTCAATACAATTTAATTAAAACTCAATTAAATATATTCAAAATTGAATGTTTTATTATTCTGTGAGGATATGTCTTTCTTTAAAAATAAAAATTCAACACGTAAATCTTATATACTTAATGAAATTTTCTGTTAGAGAATAAATAACACCGAAACAAAGCTTTTAATTCAAAACGATTTGTATATAAAATAAAATCTAATTCTGTAAATTGTAATTTAATTAATAATATATAAGAAAAGAAATGCCGTGCTGTAGATGGTTCAAAAGTGGTGAGAGGGAGTTAAAAGACAAGCCAAAATCAGGGAGACTCTTAAAATCAAGGGTGACACTCTAAACTCATTGGTGGATCTACGTAAAACAATCAAGGAATTGTCACAAGACCTAAGTTGTCCATGGGTCAACAGTGAAGGATCATTTAAAAAATCTCAGTAAAAATAGATAAGGAATTTGGATACCGCACGAATTTTCTCCAACGGCTTTAGAACAAAGAATAACCAACCATCTATTCATCTTTATTGTCCAGACGTGAAACCGATCCTTTTCTGAGAAGTATCGTTACTAAGGATGTAACGTGCGGCTAACGCAACACGCTTACTTATATTTTAAGCCTACACGGCAACACTAATTTAAACATCGGCGTGGTCAGCTTTTGCGAAAACCGCATGTTTTCAAAAAATTCTTTCCAGAAAATTCTTTTCACCTCATATCCGTGGTGAAAATAAGCTGATAAAAGAGTCCCCCCGCGAGAGAACGAAAGAAGAGACCGAAAGAAGAATGGAAGAAAAATGAACGTCTCGTATTCTGATAGGCAGGATAAAGATTGAAACTAGAAAAACCGGTTTTTTTTATCCAAACAGAAAAAAAATTTTCCGAACAGGAGATGGGGAATGCAAAAAAATTGCAGAGAGTCTGGTCCAAAAAGTCGAGGATGAAAGTCAGATATCAGAATCTGAAGAATAAAAGCGGTTTGTTAAAATGATAATGTGCAATTTTTAGATTATGTGTGCGTTTTCATGTTTTTACGGTAGAAAAAAAAAAAAAAATAATAATTAAAAGAGAAAAAAGATTTTACTTGAAAAATTTGGTTTAAAACAAGAAAGAAAAATATTTGGTGAAAGTGTAAAATAACCAATTTTCCAAAATATTGGTTAAAAGGACAGAAAAAGCTGGAATTTGCGGCATGTTTCTTTGAAAGATGAAATTTTCATTGATGTTCCCGTATTTTGTTTTCTATTATTATTTTAGTTTAATAAAGGATCAACAAAAAAAAACTAAGTGCCCCGATTTCAAAAAAAAAGAAAAGAAAAAAAAAACATATATACACATATATTCTTTTGGTTAACATTAGAAAAGTAGGCATAGTTTTTTTTTTACTATAAAAATTCAAAATTTTCAAATTTGAATGTTCAATTATTTTCCGTGGTGTTTGATCCAAATGAAATAATTCTAAAAGTTATTATTTTTTTCAAAATTATTATGGAATAAAACCAAAAAGGGAAAACTTACTGGAATATAATTAATTACCAACTAAAATTTTCGTTTTTTTGTCTTCGGAAAATTTAATTAAGTGGAATACAAAGGAAAATAAAATGTTTTTGCATATTGATTATAAACAAAAAAAAAGAAAACTATTCAAGTTATAAAAATAATAATTAAAAATTTGAAAAAAAAATTCAGTTTATTTAAGCTTTTAAAAAGAAAAGAAAAATTTTGGTGATTAAATTCTTGTTTGGGTTTTTTTGACTTGGTTCGGGGTGCATATTATAAAAACTCATTATTGGAATTGTTTTACCATACGAAAAAAAAGGTGACAAAATCTGAAGAAAAATAATGCAGTCCGAAGAATATGTTTCGAAGAATTTCACATTCCAATGTGATGTGGAAGTGGTTTTCAATGAAATGAAGGCACAATATGCAACATCTTCTCGTGATACAACAAATCCACGGGCCTGAGATCTTTTGCTCAATAATTGTTTTAAGATTCAGACCCTCGTGGCACCATTTCTTTTATCCTGGACGAAACACCCTCTCATATGTTGGCAGGAAAATATTATATATATATGGAACTGGATTCAATGGCGCTTAATTTCTTCCTGCAGGGCTCATGTATAGTGATGAACGTCGCAGCAGCTAAATAAGGATCAGTTTTTTTTTGTCAAAACAATTTTTTTGAAATAAAATTAATCAAATGATTTTTTTTTAATTTCGAAGGGAAACCGCGAAATTTTATGTTCAAATGAATTCATATGATTTTTATATTTGCTTAACAGAACTCGTGCTGCAGAAAGGCCTTTTTGGGAGCTCGGGGTAAGTTTTGAAGAAAAATATATATATATTAAAAAATTCATATCTAATATTCATTCGCCTAAAGCAAGATTAAGTTTTTTATTCGGAATTAAAAATTTATTTTGGAATACATATAGTAAATTTTGAACCCACTTGGCTCATAAAGAAAAAAAAAAAATCAAGATTTAAGTTTGAATTGGCTTAATTTATAGATCTCAATCTACCATGTTTTATTGTTTTTTTTTTAAACTAACGTAAAAGAAAAAAAAAAAAAACGAAAGTAATTGAAGTTGGAAAAAATAAAATAAATAACGTTTTGGATTTTGTGCACGGTATTCAATAAATTTTTTTTTATTATTTGGATGATCAATGTTTTAGGTTCTATTTACTTAACTAAAGAAATTCAGAGAAAAAGAAGAAATTGGTGGTTTTGATTATTGAGTTCCTTTTCGATATCCATTTGCTCTTGCGGGATTTCTGCCCCATTTTATAAACCCTCCGAGATGGAGAGTAACAGTAGATAGAAATATCACCGAGAGAAGAGAGAGAGAGATGGAATGGAGGAGGAGTGAAGAGGGCATAAAAATATATACGGGTCCATGCTCATTTGTAGGGGCGAGCATGGACATACGGGGATCGACATTCTGCTGTCGGTCCATGTGGGTGGGTAGTGCCCCAAAGTCCGGTTGACATTAACACCCTTGCCAATCGGCCCCGACATGCCTCGCAAGGCTTTCGCGGATGGCTGGTCAAGTTCCGGTGACCAGCAAATTAACGAACAGTCCCCTTATTCGGTTTTTTTCTCGCAAAAAACCGAATTTCCTTGCTTGATAGCTCGCGCTATCACTATAAAGTCTTAACGACGTTTTCACACATCATGCACGCATATAAATTATGTGTAACGCGATGACAGATGGTGGTGAGCAGCGACCCACCCCTCCGGCGAGCTAGCTAGTGCGATTCAGCTAGGCGTGCAGCCTTCAGCTGCTCACATTGCTGCACCATCTCATATCTTCTCCTCGCAAGGAAGAAGATATGCTAAATAGGTCATCAGGGGATTTGCTTCTTTCCAACAAACCCCAAGTATGTGCAACCCCCTTGTTACATACATGGCGCCCAACGCTTCGTTGGTTCAGCCAGCGAATTTGTTTAATTTTGTTTGCCATTTGTCTTTTCGACTTCGGTTGAAATTACAAATGGAGTTCAAACAAAATTGTTTGACACATTTTCGAACGAGTTGATGTTTGGAAATGGTGTTTTGGTTATGGTAAACCAAGTTTTTTCAGAAAAACAAATTTTTTTTTTTTTTTTTTGAAAAATTTGAAAATTTGACTCAAACTTTTTTCGACACTTTCGAAACACCCTGTACTCTTTAAATATTTTTCATCTGTTTTTTTTTCTTGGTCAACTTTTTCTGAAGGTGTGTTCATATCATCGGAATTTCTAAACGAAGTTTTGATGTGAACATAATTTCGGATGTTCGTTTTTTGTTGGTTGTCGGAGTTGGGCTTGCTTTCCGCGATTGCAGGTCCAATGTCGTTCGTAGTTTACGGTTGTAAGTTAGAATGCTAGTCAGGTCATAGTTTTGACAAAGCGGCAACCATCTACATGTTCGTTTGTGTTTACGATCGGACTAAATTTTTTTTATTAGTCTTGAGGATTTTTTTTATATCTTCTCGGACATTGGACCAGGAAAATGTGAGTGATGTTGTGGTGTGGACTGTCGCGCATTTAATCGCATATCGTTAAATGTCATAGTACATCATACTTTATTGTGTTTGGTACGCGCGGTCTATACTGCGATATCCAGTATAACGTTTTGGGATCGAATCATGTATGAAGCCCTTTGGCCTTGTACAGTGTTAGATTCCTGCGATGAGTAACATCTAATTTTCGTGAGTGCATGTCGGGTTTGTGTTCTCTTCGTGTCGTCCACTTATTCATTTTTTCTCTCTCACTCTTATAAGTTAGATATTAAGTAATTCTAGGATTGATGGTAGGAGTAAGGTAAACAATTTTTTTTTGTATGCATAAGCGTACAAAAGCAATATAGTATTTAGTATATAATATAGTGTAGAGTATAGTAACTAGTTTGGGAAATTTATTTTTGAATATTTTCTTTTTGAATTTTGGGAATTATTTTCGTTTCTTCTCAATTTAGAATTAATTTAGGTTACATTCAGTTTGGGTAATTTTAGTTTCAGTTTTATTAATTTTAGTTTTCTATTATTTTAGGTTAACAAATTTTGTTTTGGATTTATTATTTTATTTTAGTATTTCATTCATTTTTTTATTATCTTGGTGCGGGTTCAATTTTTTTTTACTGTTATCAAATTTTTTTTTTACATAAATATTATAATTTTTTTTATTACGAAATTTTTTTTTTTTTTCATTTTGTTTTTTTGAAAAGGAAACATTCATAAAATTACCGGTTTGTTAAATTGAGGGTGTAACCGAATTTTCCTGGTACACTCTATTTACATATACAATATATTTTGTTGAAAACTTAAGGCCTGTTCACACTTGCTATCGATTTTGATTCTGACTACTAAACTCTCCTTAAAAGAAAACAATGACTACTTTGAGTTCAAATTCTGCTCGAAATGATAGTTATGATACGCGCATCGAAAAATGGGATTTTTCGTTCAGTGGCGAGATCACTAGTATGCCTGTAGAGGACTTTATATTTCGGATTGAGCTATTGCAATCGAAATGTCGTATAAGTTGGAATGCCATTTGCAACCAAATATTTACCCTGTTCACTGGTAAAGCAGAGCAGTGGTACTGGCACCTTCTTAAACGAGAACCATCTATTGATTGGACCAGAATAAAGTCAGCTCTACTGCAGCATTATGGCGATTTCGACACTGACAATGACATTTTGCTACTCATGCTGCAAAGAAAACAAAATACCAATGAATGTTTTAATGATTTTTACGATTCGGTCATGTCTATGAACCTTCGTTTAACAGTTCCAATGACGGATACTGAATTGACTCAAACCATGCGCAGCAACCTTAAAGATAGCGTAGCAAATCTCATTTTCACAATGACGACTTCCACTTTAAGTTGTCTTCAACAAGTTTGTCGCAAAGCAGAACGTCATCTCTCTGTTAGGGAAACACAAAAACCTGTCTGCCAAAATCAACCAAGTATAACGAACGCGTCATCTGAAATTGCTAAGGCTAGAGTTATACCACCGGTTAAAGAATTTAATGCTGCTATTGTTCATTTGCCTAGTAACAACTTCGAACCGAATAAGTCTTTTAACATTAATATCCCGCATCGAAAGTCAGTCAGAACAGAGTTTCCAATAGTAAATGTTAATCAGGCTTATCAACGCGATTTGTTAAGTAAAGGATATAATGTCAATGTGGTTGGAGATGGATGTTCAATGGTTGTATGTTGGAACTGTGACAATGTTGGTCATGAATTCTTTGAATGTGTAACACCACAAAGGTCTTTATTTTGCTATCAATGTGGTAAGAAGAATGTATCATTTCCATTGTGTCCTAAATGCCATTCGGGAAATATTCAACAGCAAGGCATTGGCAAATACATTATTGAACCAACCATAACGGAACCAACATTGAACTTTGAACGTTCATCTCCACCAACACATTCGCGAGATGATAAAATATTAAAGCCGGAAACGTCAAATAACATCTTGTCCGATAAAAACAAACTGGAACAGACAAATAAAACTTTACATCAACGTCAAAGTGAACAAGACATAGTTACGAATAGAGCTATTGGTACAATCTACCCTAAGAAAACTTCACGTTATATATTAAATCTCAGGGAAAAATTTAGAAAACGAAAACAATTATTTAAAGCAGTGGAATCCGCATTCGTAACATTAAAACATGATGTAAGACCATATGCGACGGTAGAAATCGACGGCGAATCCCTTTTAGGCCTTTTAGATAGTGGAGCAAGCATATCTTACTTAGGCGCTGGCGCATTAGATTTCCTACAACGTCATAAAATTTTGATTACTGGTCGTCCCACCTCAGTCAAAACGGCTGACGGTAAATCACAATCGGTACAT
Source organism: Xylophagus ater (assembly GCA_963422695.1). Taxonomy (NCBI): domain Eukaryota; kingdom Metazoa; phylum Arthropoda; class Insecta; order Diptera; family Xylophagidae; genus Xylophagus; species Xylophagus ater. The sequence continues at coordinate 4,619,266 of OY730486.1, read as the reverse complement.
GGTCAAGTTGCGATTCCAATTACCTATAATAATGTAACGAAAAGTATTTCTCTATACGTTGTACCAGGACTCACTCAAACTCTATACCTTGGTGTAGATTTTTGGAAAGAGTTCGAAATAGCTCCGTCTTTGTTCAACACCACGGAACCTTTGGATTGCTTGTCAATTGACGATCCCAACACACACGCGCTAAATTCGGAACAACGCGCGCGTCTTGAAAGCATCCTAACTTTATTTCCTTCCTTCAACTAAGTCGGTTTAGGAAAAACACATTTAGAACAACATATTATTGAGGTAGGAAACGCGGAGCCTGTGAAGCAACGCCACTACCCTGTTTCCCCTGCGGTGCAAGCCCTCATGTATGCTGAGTTGGACCGTATGTTGGAATTGGGTGTTATCGAAGAAAGTGTCAGCGCGTGGAACTCTCCTGTAGTCTTGGTGCGCAAACCTGGAAAGGTTCGCCTCTGCCTCGACTCCAGGAAGGTGAACACCCTTACGAAAAAAGACGCATACCCACTTCCACATATAGAAGGCCTTCTCAGTAGGCTTGAGAAGACGTGTTTCATTTCAAGTATTGATTTGAAGGACGCCTTTTGGCAGATACCGTTGGAGAGGCAGAGTAGGGAAAAAACTGCTTTCACAGTGCCTGGTAGACCGTTATACCAGTTTACAGTGATGCCATTCGGGCTCTGTAATGCTCCTCAAAGAATGTGTAGACTGATGGACAAAACAATTCCAGTCGAGTTAAGAGAAAACTGTTTCGTCTATTTGGACGATCTGTTAGTAGTTTCTGAGGATTTTGATTGTCACGTTAAACTTTTGGCAACCATTGCACGTTGCTTGTCTTCTGCTGGACTCACAATAAATTTGGAGAAAAGCAAATTTTGCATGAGAGAAGTTTGATATTTGGGTTACATCGTTGGTAACGGATGTTTAAAGACCGACTCAAATAAAGTATCTGCAATTTTTGACTTTCCTGCTCCTACCACTCCGAAACAGGTTCGTCGATTTTTGGGTATGACAGGATGGTATAGGCGGTTTATTGCCAATTATGCCTCCTTGTCGTCTCCAATTACTGACTGCCTAAAGAAGAGCGCCGAGTTTGTTTGGACAGCGGAAGCTCAAGTAGCGTTTGAAGCCTTGAAATCTTCATTAACTACGGCCCCGGTATTAGCCAACCCTGATCACACCAAACCCTTTATTATACAGTGCGACGCGAGTAATACCGGTGTCGGAGGTGTTTTGCTGCAAAGCGACGACGAGGGCAATGAGAAACCCATCGCCTATATTTCTCAAAAGCTGAACTCAGCACAACGCAACTACAGCGTGTCGGAATTGGAATGTTTCGCTGCGTTGTTGAGCGTTTAAAAGTTCAGAGCCTACGTCGAAGGTTTGCCGTTCAAGATAATCACCGACCATGCGAGTTTAAAATGGCTCATGAGTCAGCGCGACTTGAGTGGACGTCTGGCTCGATGGAGCTTAAAGCTTCAAGCCTTTGATTTCGCGATTGAACATAGGAAAGGTTCAGAAAATGTGGTGCCAGATGCGCTTTCACGTGTTTACGTGGACGCGATTTCGGAAATAGTTTCGGCACCTAGCATAAACTTGAATTCAGAGGCCTTCAAATCAAAGGAATATCTCGACCTGATAGATACAGTGCAAAGCAACGCGGAAAGGCTGCCTGACACGCAAGTGTCAGATGGCTACGTGTATTTCAGAACAAGCTTTAGCACTGGCAATATCTTTCAGGAAGATCGATCGTGGAAGCTTTGGGTTCCATCTAGCCTTACGGACGAGCTAGTTCGCCTAGCGCATGATCCTCCACAAGCTGCGCACGGCGGTATTACCAAAACCTTATATCGTTTGCGGCAAAGATACTTCTGGCCTGGTATGGCTAGCGAAGTACGTAAATATATCGCGAGTTGCATCGTATGTAAAGAGTCTAAGGCTCCAAATAGTGTGTTGAGGCCGCCAATGGGCAAACAAATTGAAGTTGACAGACCATTCCAGTACTTGTATGTTGACCTGTTAGGACCCTACCCTCGGTCTAAGCATGGTAACACCACTGTCCTAGTTGTTTTGGACAAATTTTCGAAATTTGTTTTGTTCAAGATACTACGTAAGGCGTCTGCCGTGCAGATCACCGATTTCTTGGAGGAAAGCGTCTTCAATTTATTCGGAGTACCCGAGATTATATTTTCAGACAATGGACCGCAATTTATATCTAAAGAATTTCGCAAATTAGTTGAAGCGTATGGTGTGAAACACAATCGTACAGCTATCTACTCACCACAAGCTAACGCATCAGAACGTGTAAACCGTTCATTACTGGCGGCCATCCGCTCTTATGTTGGCACCGATCATAGGGATTGGGATCAAAATTTGGGAAGCATTGGCTGTGCTCTTCGGAGTACAATCCATGCTTCTACGGGGATTGATCCATATTTTCTTGTGTTCGGTTCCCACATGATCACACATGGCTCGACCTATGAACTCATGCGAAAGTTAAATGGTTTGAATGATGGTGAATTGGTTGTGTCCTCGAAAATGGAGCAGCTTGAACTAATTCGCGAACGCGTCAAAAATAATTTGTCGAAAGCTCATCAACAGCATGAGCGGATTTATAATCATCGAACCCGAGTAAAGAGATTTATTGTCGGACAAGAATTCTACCGAAGAAATTTCACGCTTAGTGACTTCGCAAAAAATGTCAATGCTAAGCTAAATCGTAAATTTCTGAAGTGTCGGATTGTTCGTGCGATTGGCGATTCCCCCTATGAGGTCGAAGATTTGCAGGGTAGAACCATAGGGGTTTACCATGCCAAAGACTTGAGGCAATAGTGAGGTAAGAACCGACATCCACTGCCGCGGTTTATGACGGATCATTTCCTTTTCTTTTCTTTCGTTTTCTGGTGCCCGGCTAGCTCAGTCGGAGAGCAACGGAGACTCTTTTGGATGTGGTCGAGCCCCACGTTGGGCAGTGCAAGATTTCACGTACCACTCCAACCACCCACACGCTTTTCAGTTACGTCCGGGTTGATAGATCAATCCCTGACGTATCTGTGTTGTAACGTGCGGCTAACGCAACACGCTTACTTATATTTTAAGCCTACACGGCAACACTAATTTAAACATCGGCGTGGTCAGCTTTTGCGAAAACCGCATGTTTTCAAAAAATTCTTTGCAGAAAATTCTTTTCACCTCATATCCGTGGTGAAAATAAGCTGATAAAGAGTACCCCCGCGAGAGAACGAAAGAAGAGACCGAAAGAAGAATGGAAGAAAAATGAACGTGTCGTATTCTGATAGGCAGGATAAAGATTGAAACTAGAAAAACCGGTTTTTTTTATCCAAACAGAAAAAAAATTTTCCGAACAGGAGATGGGGAATGCAAAAAAATTGCAGAGAGTCTGGTCCAAAAAGTCGATGATGAAAGTCAGATATCAGAATCTGAAGAATAAAAGCGGTTTGTTAAAATGATAATGTTCAATTTTTAGATTATGTGTGCGTTTTCATGTTTTTACGGTAGAAAAAAAAAAAAAATAATAATTAAAAGAGAAAAAAGATTTTACTTGAAAAATTTGGTTTAAAACAAGAAAGAAAAATATTTGGTGAAAGTGTAAAATAACCAATTTTCCAAAATATTGGTTAAAAGGACAGAAAAAGCTGGAATTTGCGGCATGTTTCTTTGAAAGATGAAATTTTCATTGATGTTCCCGTATTTTGTTTTCTATTATTATTTTAGTTTAATAAAGGATCAACAAAAAAAAACTAAGTGCCCCGATTTCAAAAAAAAAGAAAAGAAAAAAAAAACATATATACACATATATTCTTTTGGTTAACATTAGAAAAGTAGGCATAGTTTTTTTTTTACTATAAAAATTCAAAATTTTCAAATTTGAATGTTCAATTATTTTCCGTGGTGTTTGATCCAAATGAAATAATTCTAAAAGTTATTATTTTTTTCAAAATTATTATGGAATAAAACCAAAAAGGGAAAACTTACTGGAATATAATTAATTACCATCTAAAATTTTCGTTTTTTTGTCTTCGGAAAATTTAATTAAGTGGAATACAAAGGAAAATAAAATGTTTTTGCATATTGATTATAATGACAGATGGTGGTGAGCAGCGACCCACCCCTCCGGCGAGCTAGCTAGTGCGATTCAGCTAGGCGTGCAGCCTTCAGCTGCTCACATTGCTGCACCATCTTATATCTTCTCCTCGCAAGGAAGAAGATATGCTAAATAGGTCATCAGGGGATTTGCTTCTTTCCAACAAACCCCAAGTATGTGCAACCCCCTTGTTACAAGGATGAGAAAAGTGAGTAACCTTCTTAAGATGGTAGAACATTTGCTTCGAAATAAAAAATGTACAATTGTTGAACAAGTCCGAAACGACTTGGAGTTATATTTTAATGAAAAACCATTAAAATTTTACGAAAGAGTTATTAAAAAACTGCCTATTCTGTCGAGGATGGATCATAGACAACAATGGAAAATATTTAAGAGAATAACATTGTACAATTTTTGTTTAAATAATTTTTTTGTCGCATTAAAAAGAATTGTCATTACTTTCCGCTTTACCTAATAAAAGAAAAAGTCCACCCAAAACATTTACTAAGTAAAGTCCATGTCTTATACTTATTATACGGGTGTTTTTAAGACCTACAAGGAAATAGTTTCAATAAAAAGCTTTGATAACATTTTATAGAGTTTTCTATTCTTATCACCAACTCAGTGTAACTTTTCTTATTTTTAGAAATGGGTTAGTTTCTTAAAAATGAAAGAAGGAAAGTATATTCCTTTCAATGACCTAAGTAAGCAGAAAGAGCAGTAGTGTAGTATAACAGCAATACAAGAAATAAATAGTTGAATACACAATAAAACCTGACAATGAAAACTTCTTAGTTCTCGGTTAAAATAGTCTTAAAAATGAATTTCTTCAATTTTTCCTAATTCAATTTAGTTTAGGTTTTATACAATTTGTATTTAAAAAGTAAATTTTAACTAATTTAAACGTTATGAAAATTTTTCTAACATAAAATGAAGTCTCATAACAAATCCTTGAAATAAGTAGAAGATTTTTATAAGAAATTAAACTACATATATATGAACTTAAAGATAAGCTTCTTTTCATAATTACTTCTTTTTTTCATGGTGTGAATTTTCTATACAATATAAAAAAAGCATTTTCATTGTGCGTTTATATACTTCCTTGTCGGAGATGTAAAAATTGATCTGAAAATCGGATTATTATAAAGAAAAAGACATTCGGATAATCCCATATACAAAGGTGAGAGAGTATTAAATAGCAAACAATATGATGGCATATTGAAAAAGACTTTTATTATAAATGTTAAGGATTTAGAAAATAAGAAGACAGGTCACCATTTTCTTCCTTTGTAGATTATTACGAAAAGATTCTTAGACGAGAATACAATGGAAATCTATGAAAAAATTGGAATATCTCTTATATACTAAATTTATGAATTCTTTCTCATACGTCATCGCGGTAATATTAAATTTTCGATATTTTTGATAAAAAATAATTTTTCATTTTGTTGATAAAAACATGAAATACCCAAACCCTTTTTAGGTCACAGATTTGAATATTGTTTAAGCAAAAAGGAAATTATAAGAACATCATAAAGAGGATGTTTGTTAGTTGTAAACAGGATGTCGATTTGATATTACAATCCATTTTTTTTATATATTCTCGGAACAGGATATGACTTTTCTTTTCTTAGATATTTCTCTTAAATTTGTAGAATCTTAGACATTTTTGTTGTCTTGTTTTGAATGGAAAATAAAAAAAAAATTTAATTAAATTATATTTATTATATATTCTCAAATACAAATATTTAACCTCAACCACAACCAATATTTTAACGAAACACTTTAATTAGAAGTTTGTATCCATTTTGTGGGATATGAGATTGAAATCATGTATGGCTTAATTCTCAAAGATCAGAACATATCAAAGATTGTGGTCATTTGTGATCTTTAAATTAAAGATGACTATTTTGAAAATTTAAATGGGAAAATGTATTAAAATGAAAAGCCATTGAAATTAATTAGGTGTGTAATGAATTTGCGATTGTACTACTCTAAAGCATATTCATTAACAAAATTTAATATAATTTATTAAATTAGAAACTTTTTTCATACAATTATTAAATGTACGGTAGGGTTTCCATAAATAATTAATGTTAATTAATTGGTAATTTAATTATTCGCGAAACGTATCATCACTCTCATTTTATATGCAAATTAACAATAATGCAAATAAATATTGATTAAATTCATAGTAAAAGAAATTTATGTAAAAAGAAATGGCTTTCAATTTATATAAAATGTATAATAATTTGAAGTTTATTATGTAAATTGAATTTATATTTGTTTTTTTTTTTTTTTAAATAAAATTCCATACAAAATCAATTCAACAACTTAAAGTAAATATTATTTTTAAATTTACCTCAAGAAAATCAATAACTAAAAATTAAAGAGAAACTGTTTAATATTCCGCTGAAGAAGACTGGCGGTTTTCATATAAGTTTTTGTATAGAATAAGAATGGAAGCTCTTTTTGGAAACGGAAATATTCACTCAATTTATAAATTTATATGTACTTTCTTAGGGAGCTAAAGCACAGCATAAGTAAACACTAAAATCACTTCCTAAACAAAAGTGAAAACTGACCCGAGACCATGCATTTATTTTTACAATTATACGACATTTTGTTCCCGCCCTGGTTTTTTTTTACAATTTTTTACAATGAATGATTCTCTCAATAAAAACATATATAATTTCATAGCCTCTTCTCTTTAGCTATTTATCATTTTCTTTTAGAGGACAATTGTGTTAGTGCAACAGAGATAAATATAAATTTGTTCCCAGTAAATCAGGTTTTTACTTATTTTACTATTAATAAACAAATTCTAGTACTTAATACTATTGTATTGTATTATATTGTTTGTGGAGTTTTACACGTGAGTACATTGTATGTCCTCATTGGTACTTTTTGAGGCTAGCTCCCTCTCCATAACAGCCTTATCTTTCTAATGAAGGACAACATACTGGTTAGCTGCAGTTTGGCTAATTTTTCCTTTTTTTGTAATAAGTCTCGTTCTGAAGAAGGTATTCACATAGAAAATGTTCTACTAACTCCTGCATAAAGGTTCAACACAAATTGGGGTTTCAATCAGGATATTCTATTATGAAAATTTAAAATTCATTTTCGATAAAGTTTTTCATTTCAAATAATATGTTTGGTATTATCAAAAAAGATGGAAGTGAAGAAAACCCGTGTTTTGATCATAGAAAAAAAGTGCTTAGTTACATGATCTTAGTTCTCCTCAGAAAGCACTGTTCCTTTAAAATGAATAATTCAAAAAAGTCTTCAAGTAAATCTTCTCAAAACAAATTAAAAAAACTGAAAACATAATCAATCCATTTTTGAGAGAGATTTTCCTCATAAGCCTTAAGAAAAATATTTACTATATATTTCCCGTTATTGCAATTTATATGCATTCCCTAAAAAAATTTTTAGCTAGCAAAAAAAACAAAAATCATAAAATCGCTTAAAAAACTGACCTTTCATAATTTTGTTTTATAGAAAATGTATTCACAGATCGGCACATTGATTTTAAAATTTCTTTAAAAAAAATCTGTGATAATACAACACAAAAAGAGTATTTCTAAAAAATGTGTTCCCCTCTGCCTTAAAATACCGCTTGTCCAGAAACTCGACCAGAAATTATATTGAAATATATTTTTCATGGAATCAAATCACCAAAAATATTTTCATATTGCCAAAAAATCAAACACCTGTCTCCGCAAACGTTATTCCCCTCGTCTTTGAGATCGCATTTAAAAGAAATATAGATCAAATAAAAGGAAAGACAGGGTGGCGCAAAATGTTGTAGAGTGAATTATTGATAATTTTTTGTTCAATTTTTTTAAAAATGTTATTACAGGATTTTGTAATGGGGAATGTGAAATGGAACAATACATAATCGAGCAACGAACCAAAATCATCCAACTTTATTTTGAACATGAACGGTCCATTGTTTTAACAATTTGATAATGAGCATTGAAGCCCATTTCCAATTCAACGGTTTCATAAACAAGCAGAACTGCAGGATATGGGCTACAGAGAATCCAAGAGCATTTCATCAACGACAGTTACACCCACTTATGTGTACTGTTTGGTGCGGTGTATCGTCTGAGAGGATCACTGGTCCAAATTCCTTCGAAAATAAAGACGGTGTTGCAGTTTCCATTAATAGTGCTCAATATCGGAAGATGTTGGGAAATTTTTAGGCCAGCTGTAGAAAACCACGATTTGGTTCCAACAAGATGAAACAACAGCGCATACTGCAAGGGACTTAATGGCTCCTAAATAATACAAAACGTTCATTTTGTGTCACCCTGTATAAGACCATATTTTTTTTGCTTTTGAAAACCAGCCATGCTCTTTTGTAGTTAATTGGTGCTTCAAAATGTTTCAGAAATTTTTTGGGGGAATAAATCACAATGAAGATCGCGTCCCATTCCTCCAATAAAAATCACGCGTTCTACTATGTTAACTTTAGGGATTTTTTTTACACACGGATAGGAAAACACAGCGTACACAAATTTTATATATAAAAATTCCTCTGTTTATATACTCTGTGGTATTATTTAAAAAGTTTATAAAGAAAAGTTTTTTTCCTCTCTAATTTTATTTGACATTTTTTTAATTAAGTTTCTTAAAATACAATCAATAAACATTTTCACCAACAAGAAGAAAAATCAATTGAATCACAAAAATAGTAATTAAATTGTGTAGAATAATATTTCTAATTAATTTTGTTACATTTTTGAATAAAATTACATTTCAAATAATGAAAATTGAAAAGCTTTTTCTACGCAAATTGAATTTTGGAAAACAACTCAATTAAGGTGAAATTTCAAACATAAATTTTCTTGTATATTATTTTCAAAGGTAAAAAAAATGTATAATATTTTAGCATGCATTTTATTTTTTTTATTTAATAATTAAAATACAAAATTTTAATGGCATATGAAAATATGGCGGGACAAGTTACAAAAAAGCAGGTAAGGAAAATTAAATTTTGAAAGATCAAAGCTTTTTGAAGATAAACCCATTAAAAATAATGTGTCTTTTTAAAACCTATTAAACACTTAACATTTATGAAAGTACATCAAATATGAAGGATTCATATGCATAATAAACCCGTAAATTTCGATAATATACTATTATGTTAAAGAAACTGTTGATGTTGAAGCTTATTAAATAAAACACTAAACTATTTACTTATTTTCCAAATTTATTTTGTCCCCTTCAAAGTACTCCCCTGAGGATAGAAAAATGTTGTACCAACTTTCTTAACGGTTTTCAAAGAAGCACTGAAGTTCAATGTTGGGACCAGCTTTTAGTTCCTTCAGAGAATTTTCTTTCATCGTTTTTACGGACTAAAACGGTGTCCACTCAATATGCAGTCTCATTCTATTAAAGAAGAATAGTCACCTGGTTGCCATATCAAATAGATACACTACTTATGGGATTGTATGTATTTATTAAGTTTTGGGGAAAAAACCATGTACAAGCATGGACTTTAGAATAGCAATTTACTTGCTATAATTCTAGTCGTTTTCTATGATTTGCTTCATACAAAAAACACATCAAACTGAAATCATATATATAGTTAGTCTTTTTAAACACATAAGTTGGAATAAACTTCTGAGAACCCCACGAAAATCCAAAAGCACTGTGTTCCAAAATTTTTTGAATTCAGTAGTACTTATATCAGAAGCAGTTAATTAAAACTGATTTTATTCAAAACAGGATTAAAACAAAATTATTTATTGAATAAAATATTAAATATGGATTAAATTAATTTGATATTTCAAAAACAAATTGACTAGATAAATAATAATTTGGTTCAGTAATATCCACAACGAAAAATACAATGACTATAACAAAAATACAAACCTAATTAAAGCTAATCCAGAGGCATGTATCGAGTAACATATTGATTTTAATGAAATGTATACTATAAAGTCGAATATAATTTATATCCGATAAATATAGACACATATACGCACGTTCTACAGGTAGTTCCAGTACGTGACTAAATTATTTAGATGCACTTTCATAATACCAGTCTCCATCATAGTTCCCTTATAAAAATTTGCCCCTATTTTTTTGTTTGGTTTGAGTTAGAAGGGGTGACTGTAGATTATCCAACACCAATTGCAGATTATCTGCTTGAATTACTGTTCAAATGAATTACCAAGATAACGTTTGGAATACAAAATTGTATATGAAAATATAGAAGTATACATAACAGAATAAAATTATATAGTATCACCCTCTTTCAACATTGGTATGCCTCATATCCAAGTTTTCAACTTTAATCATTTCTCACTGTCATTTCATTTTAAGCCCATTTTATGTAAAAGATAAAATTGACATAGAAGTCTTGCTAGAAATCTACAAATTTGGTTGATATGAAAATTCTGTCATTATTTGGAGACTAACACACTTTATCCTTGACCTTTCACCTAGAACATATAATTCATTTCTAATATAGAACTCTTAGGATGTTCAAATTTCAACGTTCATTATACATGCCTTAAATAAAAGCCCAAGAGAATTATGTCATAAATATGTTTTCTAGATCATATTTCAATACCACGGTACTTTTATGTACCTGTTTTGAAACCTGAGCATAAAGTAGATGATATATTTTTGTCTATACAGAAACATTGCATTAGTAACAAGATGAGAATCAAATAATACCCTTATTGAGACGATATGAAGTTGTTTTTGTTTTAATCGACATAATTGTTATAAATGGAAAATATTTTTAACTTTTGAGGTGATTATATTTGAGTAAAGTTTCATACTAATCACGACTAATTCTGCTAAATAATACTAAATAGAGTAAAATATTTATATGACGAGAAAAAACTAAATTCGATTTTGATTTCAAATTAAAAACACTAGAAAATGCTAAGTACTTTTGGGATAATTTTCAAGAACTCATTAACTTTTCAACTTGTAGAAAGGAGCACTTATCAAGACTTGCTATACACATCCTCTCTAAAGTCTCGAATATTTTGACGATAATATGTTCGTTGCAAAATTTCTGTCATAGTTTTACCTCTTGAACGTTTTCTAACGTAAATTTAATGTTTCATTAAATCGTTACTAATGATGTAATTCAATTTTAAATTCCATATAACTAAAGAAAATTATTTTTTTCTATATATTAGCATAATTTTAATTTAACTTTTTATAGGTACGTACTTGTAAAATTTGTAAAAATTATTCATTTATCCATTCTCCCTATAAGTGGATGACATGGGAAAGGATACAGTTGATATAATCCAGTAATATTACTCATACACATACAAATTGAATCCAAACCAAATAATAAATAAACAAAAAGAATGTCAAGCGTTCAATATGAAGAACTTAAAGGACTAGAAGTGAAACGTTAAGGAAACAGTAGAAAATTACTACAAATCGCGGCCAAGGACCAATCTAATATGTAAGATCACTTATGATGAAAAGAAGAGAAAGTAATTAGTTAAAATGTTCATGTTTATTATTTATATACCATAATAAAACTATAAAATTTTTAATCATACTAAATTATCACACAAAATTTAAATTACCCAATGTTCAGAATATTACCTTCTTGTGTACGTATCCTGTCGATAAGATAAGGTTAATTATTATATTTCTTAAATAAAAAGATTGTCTAAACTCTGACTGTTAGAAAACATAGTTTTGTATGTCGAAATCATATCTTCTAGTTGGTGTTATTATACAACCTGAATTCGTAGGCCTTTTATATTTTAATGAAGATCATAAATTCTTTGAGAAAGGAATTTTTATTGGTCTCATATACTGTAATATAGCCCAAAATTTTTATTTTATAGCAGTTTATGTTTGTGTGGTTTACCTTATATTGTATGGAGAAGAAAATTGCTCAATTTTCCCTGTATGTATATCCTTTTCTTATATAAAAACCATTGAATTAGAAAGTTTAATAATGAAATTTACTTTTATTCCATTAAATATTTACTGGAAAATATGAAATGGAACTTGAAAATTTATCATATTTAGTACTTTTTAATTTGCCATAAATGTCACGAAAATTTTTAATAATAATAATTTGTATTTTGGTAATAAATTTAATAATTCGAATTAAATTATAATAGATTGTTTTTAGAATTTTGGAAGAGACGTCTACAATATGTAATTTTCCATTGAAATATAAAAAATATAGCTTGAACCTCTGATAAGGTTTCCTATGTACCAGCAGAGAACTGTTAAAATGGATATTATTATTGCACTATTAAAGATAGAACTTAAATAAGGCGGATGTAGCCGATTGGCTATTGCCCTTTAAACAACATGAAATTTAAAATTTAATAAGATTTGTAGTTCCAAGAATATACGTCCCCAATTCGTATGATTAATAGAATTTTAGAAAACTTTCAATAGGACAATTTTTCTAGTTTCAAGATATAAAGTGATTTCATTTTTTTTATTGATCCTTTTTCAAATGTCCTATTAACCTACTAAAATCGAATAGTTTTTTTCTTTAGAAACTGTTTACCCAAACTAAAGTATAACATTACCTATTAATCAAATATCTTATTTTCATTTTTTCTTTCAATATGCTATACAAACTTTTACTGAGTAAACGACATAAGAGTCATGATAGTGTACCATAAAAGGATTTATATCGGAAAGGCAAACAGTTTAAACTACGCTATGCAGATGAAAAGTCGTTTTTTTTTTAGTTTTTTAGTTTTTTTCTTGTATGTGCACGCCTACACTTTTTTCAAGAAATATAAAAGCCATAGCAGTTTCCTAAAGTTTCATATAAAAACTTTTGCAGGTCCTTTTTTTGGGGAGATAGAGAATATCTTTGAGAAGTTGTCTGCACATTTTTTGGAGGAAATCACATTTTTATTTTTATTAATAATTCACATACAAAGTTGCAATATGAAATTGAACTAAAAACGCTGATACTCGTGTATAGAAATGGTAAAAGCAAGAATTCCTTTTATGCAATAAAACTGAATGTTGATATAAAAGATGAACTAGAAATGGATTTTAACATTCTTTATATATTCAAATGTAGATCTTGTAAAAATAGTTTTATATACCAAAAAAAAAACGATATTGTAGGAAATTTATGACTAAATTACAATGAAATATTTTGCTATGTTTAAAAAGTTCCATGGAATCTTTCAATTTCATAATATTCTTTTTAAATTGATACTACATTCTTAATTAAATAAAATACAGAAAAAAAAGGAAAACTTTTTTTAATAACATATCTTTAAAATGAAAATCCTTTTCCGCATTTCCTTATTTCATCAAAATTGTATGCAACTCATTATGCCCTGTGGTAGGTACCACCAGAGGGTATATTAGTTTTGTCACTAAGTGTGTAACACATAGAAATAATAATCGGAGAAAAATTTCAAAGGTATGGTTGTGTAGGGAATCAAAAGTTATATCGATTTATGCATGTCCGTCCGTCCGTCCGTAGACAAGATAACTCAAAAACGCGTTATACGATTTTGATGAAATTTAGAATGTAAGTTGCTTATTCCTTAGCTTGGTTTGGTATTCCATTTGAGCCAAATCGATCCACGGGGGGCAAAGTTATAAAGGAAAAATCAGGGTGACCAGAAAGTTTTGTCGTTTTTTTCGTTATGGTTTTTCGGATGTAATTGGAAAATTTGTGACCCGATTTTGTTCAAATTAATTATGTAGGTTAACTGCATAAATAGACGATACTGAGTTCATTTTCAGTCAAATCGGTCTAAGGATACTGGAGAAAGAAATAGTTGTAGCCTAAAATAAGCCTGTTAATAAAGTTTTTCCAATGTATTTTAAAAAGGTATATACGGATTTGAATCAAATTTACGAAACGTGTTTATACTATTAGACGCCAGCCTACCTGTGAATTTGGGCCAATTTGAGAATGAAGAAACGAAGTTATGGAGAGAAAAACCTTAAAATATTCAATTAAGCAGAAAGTTCGTGGCGTTTTTTTTCCAATAGTTGGCTTTAGAATCGTATAACTTTAGTAGTTCTAATCCTATCAAGTTATGTTATAGCGCGCTGAAAAGGTAACATTTTATAGAATACTTAGAAAAAAAATTGTGAAATTCTGGCAGAACAAATTGGGGTAATTGGGTTTTGAAAATGAGCCAAAATTCTGAAAAAAATTCCCTATATTAATGCTCCATGTTTGGTACTACCGTCCGTCCGTTGACAAAATAACTCAAAAACGCGTTATGCAACTTTGATGAAATTTAGAATGCTACTTGGTTATTGCTATAGTGGTTTTGGTATTGCATTTCAGCAAAATCGACTGAGGGGCAGCGCAGTTATTAAGGAAAAACAGGGGCGGCCATAAAGTTTTGTCGTTTTTTTTTATATAGTTTTTCGGGTTTAATTGGAAAATTGGTAAAGCAATTTTGTTTAAATTAATTATATTGGTTGACTACATTAATAGACCATACCATTGTAAATTTCAGTGATATCGGTCTAAGGATAGTGGAGAAATAGGTAGTCGTAGGAAGAAATAACCCTGTTCAGAAAGTTTTTTTGATGTATTTTCAGAACTAATGCACCGATTTGAATGAAATTTGCAAATTAGACTTATGCTATCAAGGTCTGAGTTACTTGCAAATTAGAGAAAATTTTGAAAAGGGCAAACAAAGTTATGACGAAAAACCTTGATATATTGTTAGTTTTCACAATTTTTCTCTCCCATTTCTACCATAGGGCATCAAAAAATCGGCTATAGGCCGATTTTACATTACTTTATGTTTTTTTATTTGGTTTAAAATCCTAGATTTTTAATTTCACAAGCATTTAAGAAATGATTATCCATTTTAATTAAATTAAAAAGAAAAAAAGGGACAAAACCAAGGAAAGAAAAGTTTGTTTAGGAGATTTGTTCAAGTCAAATACAATTTTATTCCTGTTATCATTTCTGATTTAAGTTTTGTCACAGTTAATCCATCCATTTCGAAGATCATTTCGGTTGTGGTTAACTGATGAAAACTTTTACCATTTCAGTTCTATATGGAAAATATTTAAATTGGGTTATTCCCTTTTCAAAAGAAAAATGAGAAAAAAGCAAAGAAAAAAGTACACCCTGAAGGGAAGATAAAATTTTCTGTTCTTGTTAGATTTTACCTTATTTATTGGACATAGAACAATTACAACGGAATTTTTAGGAATAAGATGATACTAAATATGGTGTATATAAATAGACTATCAAATTTTGGATTGATTTCAATAAATTCTCGTACCAATAAATATGGCATCCGTCTTGATCTACCTGATTCTTCACTTCATGGAAAACATACTCGTGCTGTAAAATACGATAAACGATCGTAATGAGAACTCTTTAAAGTAACACCGTTTATTATAAATTTTTTATAGGAAATTTTATGTTGAATATACAAAGCTTAGTCTGATGATTTCCATTATTGAAGCTACAAGACTATTCATTTCAAACAGAGAACGTCCATATATCGCAAATGTTTGTTTTCATTGAATTCAAGTGGACAGTTTGGCTAGATCCCACAAAACGTTAGGTACATGTTTTCATTTTCTTTTTTTTTTATCGAACATGAATGGAAAAAAATGTGAAAAGGGTGAATTTTCGATAAATCACAGGATTTACAGGAAAAATGTAGTATATGGAAAAAAGGGTATCGCTTTTATATTTCAGATTTTGTGTTTTTTCTTCTGTAGATTTCCACAATAGAATACGGATGTGACTGAAAGGTACCAAATTATCAAACCTAGACACCGATTTGTTTATTTTGTTTTGTCCAAGGAATCCAAAAAACCCATGTAACATACATAACGAAAACCATGTATAAATCCGTTTTATAAACAAAAGTGATTTCGGAAAAAATTTCAGTTTCAATTTAAAAGTCTCGATCGCAATTGTATTTTTTTTTTCAATTCATGTGTTCAAAACTTATTGATTTTTAACCCTTTCAGTAGTTAAATAAATACCTGATTGTACATGATAACTTCTTCCTTTATATAGCCTCATATATTTTCTACCTTTGTTATCATATAAATACCGGTACTATTTTTCAAATATTAAATATTTCATGATTACACATTTTATTGACATTACCTATGTTTAGGTCCAGTTTTAAATTCCTTTAAAATGTTTAAAAGCACGTGCGTTTTCAACTAATCCTTAACATTTTGTTTGACAGCATGATCTCAAGCTTATTGTGTACGCTTTACGCAAAAGCATCTCCCGTAATGCTTTTTTCTTTTTTAAATGTTTACTTCTATTATAAAACGAAAGGGTTATAATATATTTGATATGGGTTCTTCTCAACAGAGATTCACTTGCTAGTTGTGTGTTGTTTTTGTTTTGCAAGAAGAAAACTTCCTTTTATCACAAATATAACATAGGGAATTTATATAAGATACTATATTTTTTTTCTTCTTTACAAATAAGAACACCATTTTTATAAGGTTATAGTTCCTTTTGCATTATAACACTTTGTCTTCTTGTATTTATATGGTTCTGACGTTTTTATTGTGACACAACCGTAAGATAAGAATATAGTGGGAGGAATTTACCAAAAAAAAATTCATAAAGGATATTAGAACAGTTTTACACATTAGAAAGAAATTATCCTCAAAGCGACAATTAATTACAATTCTTAATTACTAAAAGTTTCATGTAAATCACGTTCTGAATAACAATTGCCTAAAGTCATAATTTTGTCGATAAAACCGTATTTCTTGAGAATAATAATTGAACTCTTGTGTGGTTTTTGGAAAGCCTTTCCTTTGAAATAACGTAAAAACCTATTTTCATTTAATTCACTTAGAATTGACATCGAAGAACACATTTACATTACGTTTTTCGAATATCTCAGTCTCCAAACTATACTACTATCGGTCCTATTTGGATAATCCTTGAATAAAATTAGGATTATTAGCCATATATATCCATCACATTTGTTATGGCCTATATTAATATGGTCTTTACAGCCAATTTTTCTTCTAATTAAAATTTAAACCATAAAGACTTAAAAAAACCGATATTTCATTTTCCAAACAAGCTTTTTATAACTTTAAATTACATTCTCATTAATTATTTTAGACAAATTAATTTTTTGTACTATTTTACAAAATTTACTTTGTGAAATAAAATATTAAAATGACGCCTTTTCTTTGACCAATATTAATTATCTAGAAAAAGGGATATCAAAAGATTTTTCCCTTCGTAATTGGGATAATTAATTAAAAAGGCTCAATTCAGAGAAAAGGATAAAAATTGTTGACCATAACATGTGAGATACTTTGATACTTTGAATTATCTTTGCTTTTTGTAGGTTATAAAGCAAAGTAGTATTAGCATATCGTTATTGATATGGATTAGTGATTTTATGGAATAATTTCTAATACAAATTCTTTACAAAAGTTTTTCTTAAAGTAACAAACATTGGTGGCTTCAATTTGTACTCAATACAACAGATTCACATTCTTATTGCATTTTTAATATAGTTTAATGTCTTAACTAAACAATCCAAGATCAAATTTAAGTACTAAAAGTCCTTAAATGTCATCAACAAACAACTTTCTCTTTAATAATGAAGGATATTTCGTGCATTTTAGGTCACCGAAATTTTACAGGAATTTGATAATAAAAAAGTTCTTATACTGAAAATTCTACACCTTCTTTAAGAAATACGAAACTCTTTAAAAGACATAACAAAATTATGATTCCCTTAAGAATAACTCAATAAAAGTAAACCATCCAAAAATTACATCCATTCCAGAAATTCCCTTGATTATCATAGAAGCTTTTTTGGGGTTTGGGGAAGGGTATTTATTTTTATGTCAATGTAGAATATTGTCGTTTCTTATGAGTTCTGGTTAAATGAATATGTTAATAAGGTAAATAAAACCAAAAGAATTATTGTTAGCATAAAAAGAAAAAAATACACGTTGAAAGCTTTTCTGGAAATTTTCTGGAATTATGTATGACAATAAACGACATAATATCACATAGAGTTGAAGATCATAAAGCATGTAACAGTTAAGGAAGTTAAGATCTTGGGAATAAGTCATAATTTAATAATCTGGAAGTGAACAATAAAAGTTTAATTAACTCTTCATTAAATTATCATTCTCATCTTAGGACTAGAAATTGAATTAATTTTTATCGTTTGTCCTTATTACGGTCTATCCATAAGAAATTAGATTTTGATTTCATGTCTTCAAATCATCAAAATTTTAATACATCCTTTTTCGAATTGGAAAAGTAATATGTACTAAAAATATAGTAATAAAACAAAAAGTATGTAATATTTCTTTAATAAAAATGAATTTTCTTTTTGAATTGAAAACCAAACAATTCACTTCTATTCTTTTATTTATGGATTTTATGTTTCCTTTATTTTATGTTGTCGAAATATCTTGGTACTTATTCATACTATATGTGTAAATACATATATTTCGATTGTTGATATTTCAATCAAAACATAAATATATGAAAATCCATTTCTGAAAAGTAAGAAAATACAAATAACAAAATATGAAAACCTTAAAGCTGATATCCATAACCCCTTTGATATTTTGAGTACCGTCTCTATATATTCATGCCGTTTCTATTCGATAGGTACTTTAAGTACTTGTATTTATTGAATTCCACTAGCAACCATTATTCGATAAAATCTAGGATCATTGTCTAGTATCTACAATTGTTATATAGAGTAGATTTGATACTATATTATGATAAGAAGTTTGATATACGGGGTGCAGAGGTGAAGGAATTTGATTATATGAACTATTGGAACTATATATTGATGACGATATATAATAAAAATAGCTTTCATTTCGTATAGGATATTGCTTGTAATAATGGATTCCTTGAAATTGATTAATGACTAATAAGGAATTCTATTTCAATTCATATCTAAATAAATTTAATACAGCTATTCCCCGATTAACACTGAAATTAGGTTCCTCAGAAAACCATGTAAATTGAAAACATGTAAATCAAATCAATAATAAAATATTCGGAAAAGATAATAAGAAAAAGTTTTTTGTGTTCACCTGGAATAGTTCTGTCTAAATGAAAGTTTATCCTCATTTCATCAACCGTATGAGATCGAAATCGTGCAATTCGAATGCCGTGTAAATCGATGCTGGTTAGGTGTATATTATTTTAATGGTTAGTAAATCAACGACAATAATAATGAAAGAAGGATTCGTGTAATGTAAAAAAAGGAATTCAAAAGGGCTTACCAATTTCTGAGCTTGATTAAGGTATATTACTAAGACGGCCCAAACTCTACTGAATCAATAGAATCTATCTAAAGAATAGGCAAATTGGTAAGATTATAAGTACCGACAGTGTGAAATGGTCGAGTTGGTTTAGACCTCCTTTCTAGAAACTCAGGAGATTCTGATTGAAATCCAGATCTCAATTCTTCATAATATATATTTTCTTTGCCTACACTTCACTAAGACAGTAACTAAATCAAAATATTTATCCGGAAGAATTTTTCGTTGCTTTAAATTTGGGAAAAATGAGTTCGGTCCAGATTTTATGGTACATTTCATCAATTCCTAAAAAAACACAAGCATTCAAACGATTCTTGGAATATTCACAATGGATAAACACTTTTGAAATGAAATAAAAGTACGAAATATTTAATTCATCTGATATATATTCCCAAAACCTATAAAAAAAACGTCTGCATTTGAAAGTAATTCACATTTAACTGATACCCTTCAAGATATAATGAATAAATATTATTGTAAGTTAAATATATAGTTTTTTTGTTTTGGCCTGTAAATAATAGAAATCATTCCTAGATGGAGTTTTCCCTATAAATGGTCACATGCACTGTAATTCCATACAAGCAGGAGTGTTATCAGGATAAACAAGAGTGCGCACATTTCTCCTGTTCGATTTCAATAAACTAGTTATCCTCATTATTTGAAGGGAACTGTTTGCAAAACGATTACACAAAAATTTTACTATTGTTCATTTCTTTAGATTTTCTTCACTGAATAGCGATTCTTTTACAGGATATCTTTCATTCAACGAATGTACTTAATTTTTGAAGTGAAATACTTCTATGGGGACGTTTTGCAAAAATTATGTGACGATTTTGTGTGACGAAACGTTACATTACAAAATATCTCATTATATGGACGTCCTAGACGATTACAATGTTCAACAATATTGTGGAGGTTGTGATTAGAATTATTTTCGTTGAAGACCAAATAGTTCTATCTATCACCGTATTAGCGCTGTAGTCGATACAAAGTTTTGAAATTTTTTAAAAGTTTTTATGTAGAGGTCGTCCACGATTGAAATGTTCAACAAAGTTATGGAGGTTTTTATGGGGATTATTTCCGTCGAAGACACAATAGTTCTATATCCAACCACTTCGGCGCTGTATTCAATAACAATTTGACGAAACGTTACATTACAAAATATCTTATTATATGGACGTCCTAGACGATTGCAAACTTCGGTATTATTGTGGAGGTTATAATGAGGAATATTTCCTTCTCAGACCAAATAGTTCTATCTGCCACCATATTGGCGCTGTAGTCGATATAAATTTATGAAATTTTTTTCGAACTTTTTATATAGAGGTCATACATGATTGAAATGTTCAGCAAAGTTGTAGAGGTTTTTATGGCGACTATTTCCGTCGAAGACCCAATAGTTCTATTTCCCACCATTTCGGCGCTGTATTCAATAACAATTTTTGAACTTAGATGAAACGTCACATTACAAAATACAAGTATCTTATTATATGGACGTCCTAAACGATTACAATGTTCGGCAATATTGTGGAAATTGTAATGAGTAATATTTCCGTCGAAGACCAAATAGTCCTATCTGCCACCGTATTGGCGCTGTAGTCCATACAAATTCTTCAACTTTTTATATGGAAAAAATCATGGAACGCTAACTCTGTAAAGCAGCGTGTCACATCAGTGTAAGCTGACTAACAATTGCGTCGTTTCTGTGCATAAGGCTGGCGCATACGAATATTGCATAGCGGAAAGCGGTCAGCGCATCTTACATACATTAACGGGGCATTGCTTCTTACTACGGCTACAATGACTCCGGTAAGAAACATTTGCGAGTCGACAATTCTGCTCAATCACAACACGCTGACAATGCTTCCACGAGAACGCCTATGACTATTGCAGAACGGACGCGGGCACGTAGGGGTAGGCAACAACAAGCGGAACAAAAGAAACTCGCTGACAAGGCTTCGACGAGTACGACTATGGCTGGTACAGAACGGATGCAGGCATGTAGAGCTAGGCAACTTGCACAACAAGCGGAATAAAATCAACTCGCTGACAAGGCTCCGACGGGTACGGCTACGACTGGTGCAGAATGGACGAGGGCATGTAGAGCTAGGCAATTTGATCAACAAGCGAAAAGAAAGCAACTCGTTGACAAGGCTTCGACGAGAAGGTCTTCGACAGGTACGGCTATAACTGGTACAAAGCGGACGCGGGCATTTAGGGCCAGGCAACTTGCTCAACAAATGGAACAAATGCAACTCGCTGACAAACCATAAAGAAAAGCTTCTATTTCACTTCTACAGTGTGGTCAAAAGCACACTTCCTTTTTTTGTTCATTCTTTCTAATATATATATATATAATATATTTCCCTGACTAAATATCTTTTGTAGGAAATGTGTTGCATTAAAACGTGCATTTTAGTTATAATTTTGTTTACATTCGCTTCAAAAGGGATCTCATTAGAAGGAATTAAAACGAATGGCAAAAAAGGGCCTGGTATTTATCCAAAATGAAAATAAATTGAAATTATTGAATAGGGTTGTTGTGAATTCTTACATTTTGTGGATGCAAAATTATTTAATCCCTTTGTTTGATTTACTGTTATTGTACTGTTAGTATATATAATAGCTTACATTTTTATAATTGTTCGGGGTTTTAAATTAAATGCAATCTGGGAATAGGTATATTTGTTTATGATGTGGTACGTTTTATTAAGAAATTTAGGTTTCAATTAATGAATAAAATGCTTTAAAATATGAGTAAAGAAAACGTCCCTTTAAAGATTTTAGGTAAAGTTTATTCTGTTCTTTCAATCCGTCGATGTTTTCCATATATGCTTCATGATGAAGACCAATACAACTCCATTTCTTTCTTTCTTAATTAAATAACTGCAAGCCATAAAATTCCTAAAGTTCAAAGTAGTTCCTTTTTTATATTTTCTTCTAATTTTCCTTTTATTTATAACCATTTAGAATTGTATTTTCATTGTGCCCATTATGTGGTTAAGAAATGAAAGATGGAAATAATTTCTTTAGAAGCAACAAGAAAAATTTAAAGATTCATCTGTTTTTGTTTAGATGGAGATGGTTACTTTAGTTTGGGGTTAATTTTTCTTCTTTGCACTGAATTAAAGGAACTTTAAAAATGATTTGTATAATTCCTAAGGCTTCTTTTGGCTTGATATTGAGATGATTACATTTGGAAAAGGAATAATGGAATAATTGACAATCGTTGCAATGTTTTCCATTTCCTTGTAAAAAAATAATTTTACTATTTTCATTTATTATAAGACATTCTTTTCCTAAAGGCACATCTGATGTTTTTGTTTCAGTGTAAATAAAATATTAAAATTTAGAAAATATTTGGAACCTTTTGAATATCCAAAAATATTTTCATGAGACTGAAATGTCTAACTTTTATCGAATAGAAGTTTATTGCAAAACAATCCATCTACGATCAAACTGATATACGTTTCCATTGTACTAGATTTTCACCCTTAAAATTTATTCACCGGAATTAGTTCCCCCATTTCAAACACAGTTCTAAAGTGTAGTCAATAATATAATTTTAAAGCAATATCCTGTTTATCTTAAAATAGTCCCTGAATAAATGCAAGGGAATTTTGTGCTACTCCCTATTATTCATATTTTTTTTTATTTTCTGACGGAAAGATAAAGGCAATTTCCATTTAAAACCTTATATAAAGGAGGATAGTTTTTGGCAATTTTACAATTAGTATCATCCCTTTTACCAAATCATATCTATAGATATTTTTAGAAGAGAATTTATTTTCAATCGATTTTTAACAATAATACTATTCAAGGTGGCGATAAGTAAACAGAGATGGAGTATGAATCTATTTCTAAAATTGGCTACATTTAATATTTTCATTTATATGTAAAATATCTGGCACCTCTCGACGCTTTCTCATAGAATGAAAACTTCACAAATTTTCCTTGGTGCTAACAATGCAGAATGTTTCCATGGCAGGTTCAGTAAGGAAAAACGTAAAAATCTACATTGAATGGTTTCCAGCCTATAGAAATGAACTTTGTGGTGCAGTGACCACACTAGACTGGAATATTCCATAATTGGTCTTACGACAGTGATATAAAGGCTTTTAGTGTCATACCAGGAAACTTCTTGGACCACCGCTTAATAGGGTCCAAAGTCTAATTAGCTTCATGAACTAAGGAGTCAAAGTGAAATTTAAAGTTAAGTACGCTGCCGTAAGTAACTCCTAAGTTAGTATAGCAACAAGCTCTCTGCAGCAAAGTCACCTAAATGATAAAGACGACGAAGTGTATTTCAGAATGACAAATTTAAGGATTAATTTTTGGTGCCATAAAAATTCTACTAAAACGGGCAAATATGTAAATGCTCTACACCACATCAATATGAATATATTATCAAAAATTGGAAACTGCTTCATACTTATTCCGGAACAATAACATTTTGATCGAAAGACATTTATTAATTTTTATTTAAGTTTTTCAAGCAACCTCCAAGCTAAGATTCTAATCGAAAATCAGGCCGTAATAAATTCTACACATATATTTATAAGGGAAATATCCTTTTTCCGGGTACGTACATAAATCAATTTGAACAATCTTATTTAAATGCAAATTTTCAGGTTTCGACTTCTTTTCATTAAAAAGATATTTTTAAATTTTAAAAATATAATTATTCGCGAATCGCGATAGACTTAATTTTTGTTGCGATTTAATATATAAAATTTATTCGCTTGAACTTTTCATGAATTTCAATCAGTCTCGTCGTCTAAAAAAGGACTACAATTTGTTAGAACAAATGACTTCTTCAAGGAAAATTCCCTAAACTGAGATTTTTGGTATAATTAAAATGAAGTGGTCCACATTTTGTGTTGAATAGAATTTAATTATATTAAAAATAGTATAATGATAATATTCTCGAGATTAAAATAGACTTCAACTTAATATAATTTTAGATTTGGTAAAAATATTTAAAAAGAAGGGATATTAAAGAATGAATCAGGACTTGTTTATATTATTAACCTACGAGGAAAAATTTGTAAACTGTATCATATTCAAAGTTCTTCCCAGGATCAAGTGCAATCCTTTTTCGTGCTCATAAATATGCGAAACACAATGTTATTACTCTTCATGAGATTGGGTTTTATACAGATAAAGCTTTTACTCATTTGCATTCATGCTGGAACAGTTTAAATAGTTGCTGGTTTATAGAATAAACAATGGGAAGCCATGATAATACATATTTTGTATTCATTTATTTTGCGGAGGAGATCAAAATATTATTACAAAATAATTTCTTGTTCAATTTAAAAATGGGTTCCAATTTCACTTGGACTGTAGTCAGTCGTCAGAATTTACTTTTTTCCTTATAGGACATTATTTCTTTCAACAATTCATGCTTCTATTAATTCCTTTATTTTCTACCAAAGACTGAGAATCAATTAATATCACGCTGTTAATTTAACAGTTTGAATCGTTATTATTCTTGTACTGAACTCAAAAATTATCGAGGATCTGAAATAACAACGATTAAAGGCAAATTTCCCAACTGTCAGTTTCAGTAATACAACTTTTTTGCTGTATTTTCTTCATATTAACGGTGACATGGGTTTTGTTGGGCGTTTTATTAGTTTGAGTTTGGTTATTCATAAAGGAAAGGTATTTTATTATTTATCCGGCATGAAATACAAGACTTCCAATCTTATTTTTGGTATTTGAATGTTAATATAAAAATCCGTGAAATAGGTTCTTCAAGGACATAGGTATTTGATTATTTTTTCGTGATCCAAAATGACTGAGAAAGGTATTCCCAAAAAAGGATTACAGTATAATATAGAAATAGTTTTGATGATTCTGGAAAATATTATTTCGCAAAGAAGGAAATGATTCTAGCCGAATTTAATTAAGAATTTGTATAAAACCTTCTCTCTTATTAGGCAAGAAGTTTATATGAAGTTTCTTTGTAATTTAAATTCAAAACCAATTTTAAGAGTAAAACCCTGAAGCCAATTAGGAAAAATCAAATGCATATTTTTCAGATTTCAATAAAATGGAAGAAAATTGGCTTGAACATTGTGAAAACATCTCGAATTTCCAATTATATCACCCTGAGTAATCCTAAATACTAATGAAATTGTGACTAATATGATCTGGACTTGAATGGGGTCGAATAAAATCAATGGAAAAACGATTCACTTCGATGTTGCTCATAAATAATAGGAATTGAATCCGAGTGATGCAATTTAAAAATAATATTCGCGTTTTTTTCGCGAATTTAACAGAAAAATGATTTTCCATAGGATCTTCAAACATCATTTTATGATAGTCGCAATGCGCTAATAATACCTGCAACAATATTAAAGTATTTTCCTTAATAAGCATTTTTATTTCTATTTTCTATTTGTTTTTTGAGAGAACAAATAATATTTGCATGTTTCCCGAATACAAATTGAGTTCCATATTGAGCAAATATGTGAGCATGTATTTATTACTGAAGAAAACTGAGACAATAAAAATACTTGTAATATTTCTGCAAACTTTGTAATAATCATATTCATCACACACCATCCTATTTAAAAAATGAATGAATCTGAAAAAATACGAGAAATTACAAAATTATTGCCATATTATAGAATATCTTGTTATCCCAACAATTCGAGAGATATCCCGAAGTCTACCACATTGTAATTTCAATTATTTACCATGATAATAATAACCACATATGCGAATATCATATGTAGCTAACTAAATCACCATTGCACGTCAACAGGTATTGATTAATCAGAAATTCAGTACAGGATTTTGCTAAAGGATTTATCGGACTAAACTCGCGTCATTTAGATTACGTGTTCTAGCATATGTTGTTGTGTGGATATGGATTTTAACTTTCGGTCTCCGTTTTTAAAAGGGTTTGAAAATATGAGTTTTAAAGTTGATTATGAACTGTCTGGTTTGGATTTTCCATTTTCCTTTGTTTTTCCTCTACATTGGTATTTTGGTATTTAAATTACATCCTGAAAAGGGTGATTTTATATTAAACGTATGTGTGTGTACAATTAAAACGTGAAAATTTATGACCTTTTGTTTTAATGAAGGAAATTCTTAGCATGTTCATGTTAAATATTACTCGGAATGGAAATTTTTGAATATATTTTAAAGAATACAATATTTTATGTTTAAACTTTATATTAAAGAGATTAATTAAAGATATTTGAAATAAAACTGGATAGTCGTGTTACAATAAAATGTTATTATTAAATGTAGTTATACAAATTTCTCAGCATCAGATAAACCCATAAGGAATTTATTTATGAGATTGATAACAATTTGTTTTTCATTCTAGTCAATTTAATTCGGACCTAAATTTTTATGTCATGACTTCAGACAGTGGAAACTGGACAGATTATGCGTGTTCCATACATTCCTTTTAGTTCAGTTTAGTTTAGTTTTTCCTTTTCAGAAAACTGAAAAATTTTAATGAAAAAAGAAACAATTTACATCTGAAGATGTAATCAAAAAGAACTTTATGACCTGTGAAATAGGGGCAATTACTGATCCTAGAATTAAAATGAAGGAGAATTTTCTAAGGCAAACGAAAGAAAATCAATTTCACTTCGTTATAATATTATTATTAGAGCTAAGTTTTTATTGAATTAATAATTTTGTGATTCATTTTACTACCAGTTTTTAAAAAGAACAATTAATTCGCTTGCAATTAATGTTGCAATTTTCCAAGCAAAATAAAGAGGTTTTCCCGTTTTATATAGAAAATGCTTTATTTTCGTAGTAAATTTTATCGTCTTTCAATGGAATCAAAATTAATGTTCCTAGTTTTATTTTATGATTATTTTTATTGTTTAATAATTTAATTATTTTATGTATTAATAAAATTTATTTTAATTGTTTATCAAATTAACAAAATTATTATGATTTGACTTCTTTAATTTTGATTTTATTCTATCAAAGAAGAAAAAGTTTATAAACTTAAACTTTTCCAATAAAACACATAATTTTCTTTTTTATTATTGTCGTCTGTCATCCTGTGATATCTTACATTTCCAATTAAAATTCCATTTCGAAATTGTTGTCTTTCGTATTTCAAAAGAAAACTGTTTTAAAGAAAAAAGGGAAAAAATATTTTCCAAAAAAAAGAGGAAAAAGGTTTCGCTCTTTATTCCTTAAATTCTTCAATCTTTTCATGACAAATACAATTGATGAAGGACCTACAAAGCGAATGAGAAATATTCCATTTTCTATACAAACTATCCGGAACAATTTTCCTTCTACAAAATACACAAAAAAAAGTTAGACAAATCTATTGAACGAAATGGAAAAATTTCCGCCTTTATTATATTAAATACAATATTACTATGAGATCGAGATACATTTTATTGTTGTCATTGATGATTGCTATTGAACTTCCATGGCGATATAATTAATTGAAACTCCTTTAATTCTGGAAAGACATCAAAAGGTAAAAAAAAATCAAAGTTATTAGTGTATTTAGATAATATGATACACGTGTAATACTGCACCGAAAAAAAGCTAATTTATTGACCAGACACTAAGCCAGCTAGTATCAATTTCCTATAAGATGTACTTTACCCAAAGATTTCAATCTTAATGCGATTACCTATGTTCTACCTGTAGTACCATTATTCTTCTTAATTTGTATAAGACACACCTATTTGAGATAATATTCTCTTTGCCCACGGTAGACTTTGTCGTGTGTCCACATTTTCACATTATATAACATCCTTTCTTTATCTCTTGCCAAATAGGATTTCATAAGGTTTTTCTCTTGGATTATTTTCTGAAATGTATCTAAAAGATTTCTTCTTTCCATCGTCTAATATTTGCTGAAGTTTTCCATATACACAATTTTTCAAACTATTGTCGTCTTTAAAAGGAAAATGTTCTGATATGAAGATTGTTTACGAAAGAAAATTAGAATTTTTCTTCGTTTTTTTTGTTTTTTTAATTAATAACGATTTTAAATGCATTTCGTGTGATATTTACTTAGAAAATATTTACCAGGATTAAATGAATTTTTAAGGATGATGTGACATGTGCTCCTAGATATTAAAATATTCATGTTGTTAAAATGGACAAGAAGCTTTTAATGGAGTGATTATTTGTCAGATATTTTGAAAAAATATTTTAGGAACTGTAATAACGAATATGAAGGTGAGTTTGAGGTATTATTTAGCCACTTCGATCGCAATCTATATTGGGAATTTTCTTAAAAGTGGCTGTCAAGGTTCAGGTAAAACATAGGAACTTAAGTCTTGGCTTAAGATGAATCTACGATTTACAATGTTCAATATAAAGAGAGAGATGTGCGTTTTCCTTGATTATGTTGCAACAAAGAGTATTTAACAATATTTAAAAAATTGGTTCAAAACCTTTTACAACAAAATCAGAATGTCTGGAGTCGTCTTTAAAATAAACTCGATTTACTTCAAATTAATTTAAAAATAGCAATTGTCATTGTTTTTGACTATGGGAAAAAGTTGTCCAAAAATTCCAATTATATCCTCATTACATGCAAACAGGAGGAGCAATTCAAACAGGCGTGGATTTTACAATTAATTAGGAGAAAACCTCCTTCAGGATATTCTTTTTTTTTTTCAAATTACATATTTAGAATTACAAATTATAGAAACAAATTTTCGGGTATTTTTAACGATATGTAAAAGTTACTAAGCCACACTTTAAATTGTAATCTTTTAATTTGCTTTTTTTTCTCTCTCATTTTAATTAATTAATTCTTATAGTTCTATTTCTTTGTCAATATGAAAATTTTCTATAAAATTTTCTACAATTAAGAAAAACAGGTAGAAAATAGTTTTACCACAAAATTTGAAATTTAACACTATTTTTGTTGATTTCCATGAAAACTTTTTAGTAATATATTTTTGTTGTTTATTTATTTAATAAAATTATATCACCAAGAGCTTTTCCAAGGATATTGAATTACATGAAAAACTTGTAGTTTTTGAATAAATTTAATTTCGTTAAAATATTTTTAACTAAAATATTTCATTACTTAACTTAAACTTTTCGACGAAGATTGAACAAATGAAAATTATCTATTAAAAAAGTTTCCATTTAGTGTTTGAAGATTTATATTTTTTCATAAAGAAGAATTTACTTGACGAATACCAACACCGAAGTTTAAAAAAATTATAACATTTCAAATAATACTGTTTTATATGAAAAACACACATATATTGTAGTATTCATACTACGGTATCAATACCAGAGAATAGCTGGTACCATTTCATTATCATATTTATACCTTATTTTTTGAAATTGTATAAAGTGACACACATGTGGTATACTGCATGGCCTTCTTAAATCATGGTATCTATAACATATGTGTGTCTCTAGTACAACACAATTTTAAATGTTAGTACAAGCTTTTATAACATTCATTCAAAAAATTCAATATAAAATGTGTGGTCGAAAAATAAATAAATTCACCTAAGAAAGGATATAGGTCCACCATATACTATATCACCATCAATAACCCAACCAACTTTATGTCAACAAAAATTTGCGTATTTGTTTGCGGTAACGAATGGTTGATAATGGTGGGTTAGACAATAATGAAAAACCTAATGAAATTTATTAAATAAAATTACAATCTTTAAAGCTTTTTTATGTTATAAAATGCTTCATCCCAAAGGATTTTTCCCATCTTATTGTTTAGCAAAGAGAATTTAATTTATATTGTATATTGGTTAGCGTTGTAATTGTACTAGCACCAATTTGGGTTTTATTGATTCGGAAGTCTTTAGTTTTGTGATATCAAATCATATAAAGGCATATATTCAATTATGGACGATTTGAAGTAAAAACAAAAGATTGGTCGAAATTTTTTATTAGTAAATTTATATTTCCAAAGAATTCGATAATTATCTTACTTAGTTTTAAAACCCAATTTATGCCTATTCTATGGAAAGCAAGATGAAGACTTTTGTTTCTAAAAGACATTTACATGGCAGATGATTCAGTTCACACTTTAATTTCCTTGTTGAATAAAAACACGGAACACTGCTTCTATTGTAAAAGAAAAAAATTATTTTGGAAAATCTTTAGAAAAAACAATTCAAGTATATGCCAGAAAAGGATGATTTCCATAAATGGGGGCTGAAAATTATGAATAGAAGTGAAAACAACTCAAATTGGAATGAATTCAGTTCAAATCCATTTTAAGGAATTTCCATTTTGTTAAAATTACCATATAAAGAAATAGGGTTTGTGAACGTGTGTTGAGACTGTGAAGGCGCATGGAATAATATAAGTGTTAAGGAAAACTTTCTTTTTTAACTTTCCCGACAAAACGAAGATAAAGTAACACATTCGTGCGAAGGTGTAAAAAGATGGGAATAAATGCAAAATCTGTTTCATCTGAGATAATTAGCTCTAATTCCGTCCGTCCGCTTCTTTAGATCGTTAATAAAATCTAAACGTTTATAGTGGAAACAGAATGACGTATCTACAGCGGATTCCACAGTTTTGGTTTTCAGATTATATTAAAAATAGTCCGTCGTGGATCCGTAGCGATCTGTGTGGTCTAATTGAAAATGTATATATTTAAAATTTTAATGCGTCATGAATCCGTCGTAGATACGTCATTCTGTTTGAACCTACAGTTCGTTTAGTTTTCATTAAATTTTCAGTTTGTGTGTTGCACCTAATGTTAGATAATATTAGTTTTTTAGCCAACTTATATATACGATTTATGTTAAAGAATTACAAAATTTTGTAACTGCGGTGCAGGACTAACCGTTGGGCTGATTTCGACAAAATTCATACAGTTGATGTACTTGAACCTAACTTAGAACTGCCTAAGAACACTTTTTCTCCAAATATAACCATTTTTGCACTCGTTGTGCAGCTTTGATGAAATTTTCACAGTTTTTATATTATAAGCCAACTCAGATCTGATTCAATTTTTAACAAAATTCATATCTGGCAGGACTAATTCACAAAACTATTGTAATAGAAACATTGGCGCATGCAAAATTTGTGGTATGATTTCAATTTGACAGTTTAGGTGTTTCAACTTATCCAATGCTGAACTTAGGGCAGAGCTGGTTAAATTTTGCACCGACGGGATGGATGCGGGATAAGAGAAGCGAACTGGAGAAATGGGAAAGCGCAAAAACATAGGATGGGCGAAAGAGCTGAACGGGTTTGAAACCAGGGCTCAATAAATATTCAATAACATTGTCGTGAAAGTTCCATAGGTGCCAGGCCGGAATAGAGTAAAGTGTAAATTCACTGCTATGGTTTGCTTTGGTCTTTTTTTTTACTGAAAATGAGGAAATTCTTGAATATAAATAGTACATAACACTGGAAAGCGAATATAAATGTGAATTACCGATAGTGTAGAGTACTCAATTACATGAAACAATTTTTATAATTTCGAAAGACACGCAATGATAATTTCATTATGTAATGTAATTTGAATTATAATGGAAAGTTTTTTTCTGGTACAAAATTGTTAGTTCCTCATGTTCTAAGATTCAAATTTCTTTTTTTGTCCAGTTTAGCTTAAACTCAATTTCTGATTTGAAGTGCTGCATGTGTACTGCGAAAACATACTTTAGCCTTTTCTCAAGATTAAAAAGCAAGTTAAAATACTGAAATGATGAAATAAGAAAAGACTCTGTGAGTGAAACTGACAATATATAGTAAAGGCCTGTTTTTAAAAAAAAGAAATTGAGAATAAATATTGGTGGACCTGGCTGGACTTACTCCGATCGTAATCAACGGTTTTAAAAAATGGGGCTACGGCGGGACAAAAAGAACTATGTTATTTTTAGATTTCTAAAAATATTTCTTAACAAAATCTAATCCTTGAGGATCTGGAATAATTAAAATATTTCCTAAAACTATCAAATCATGACCCGGACGATCCGTTTTCAAGAAGCAAAGATAAAGATCTACTTTATATTTAAAAGAAATTAATTTAAACGTTTCGGAATTAAATTTATCAAACAAATCGAATTTAGTTAATATTGTGTAATTTATTTTTAAAAATGTTACTTCATTCACATGTGATACAAAATCGATATATATTTAAGTATATAATAAATTCGAGTATTATAGTACTCGTATTTACATAAATATGCGGACAAAAATTTCCCTAGAATAGAAGTATTTGATTAAGTTTGAAGGCTTATCTCAAGGAGATTATTCCACTTGAATATAGACATCATATCTTTTGGATTAAGGTAAATATTTCACATACACCTGTCACAGAGGTGAAAATATGTAAATAGAAAATTGTTCCCATATTATATACCGCGTATCAAATACTTCAAAAGAAACTTATAATATAAAAATACAGAATTTCTTCTTTTTGGTATAATCCATTTCAGATAAGTTAAAAAGTAAAATAAATGTATATATTAGGTTTTATTTGTATGCCCTATCGTAGATACTATCGGAGGGTATATTAGTTGTGTCACTCACTACCTTTGTAACGGATAGAATTAATCATCGTAGAAAGGTTTGAAGGGTATTGTTGGGCTCATGTCCATCCGTCCGTCCGTCCATATACAAGATAACTCAAAAACATGTTATTTTTTTTGTTGGAATTTACAATGCGAGTTGATTCTTCCTTAGCTTAAGCTAAGATCACACACAGCAACTTTTGCATCATGGTTTTTTTGGTTGCAGCTGCAAAAGTTGCGAGTCTTATTCACACATGTATGTAAAAGTGGTGCGCAATCTGAAGTTTTTATGCTGCTGCCACTTTTAATGCTGCAACCTTAATAAAAAGAAGCAGAGGTGTTCACACATAGCATGCAGCTTTTATTGCTTGCAACATCCTTGGAGTTTTTTCGTGTATGTGTTCAAAATTTGACGTCTGGTTTTGATTTTAGCATTTAATTTATTGCAAGAAAATATGTTTTATGATGAAGAAGAACAAGATGTTGCCTGTTTAGCACTTATTTTGTTGAGAAAAGAGAGACGACGGCGTCAAAAAAGTAAAAGAAAATGCTGGGTAAAAAAACGGATAAAAGAACGTGAACAGTACGGATTTGTTCATAATTTATTACGCGAATTACCTGTTATTTTTTAAACATTTTTTGTAAATATCAGCATCTGATTTTGATTATCTTTTGGAAAAACTGAAACCCATAATAAAAAAAAAGGATATTCCCATGTGAATTTCATTACATTTTAAAAACTTATTAGAAACAATAACACTGAACTGTTAAAAGACTTGCATGCAGCATGCAACAAAAGTTTCAACCATTTTAATATTTTTTGTTGCGTATGCAACTTTGTTTTTTGCTATTCACACGTTGAAACTTTCCAGGTTGCGCGCAATATAAAAATCTAGTCATGCAGCAAAAAAGAATCGCAACTTTTTGTGTTGCAATGCTGTTCACACTATGTAGCACTCTAGTTTCGCATCTTTTTATGCTGCACTGCAACAAAAGTTGCAATGTGTGATGTTAGCTTTAGTTGGAAATTAGATTTTCGCAAAATCAGCCGACGGGTAGCGAAGTTATGAAGCAAAAACTATGGTGACCAGAAAGGTATGTAGTTTTTTAATGGTCTTTCGGGTTTAATTTGAAAATTTGTAGAGCAGTTTTGTTTAAATTATTTCTGTATATTGACCACATAAACGAGCGATAACATGTTAAATTTCAGTAAAATCGGTCCAAGAATTATGAAGAAAGAAATAGTTATAGGAAAAATAATCCCGTTTATAAAATTTTTTCGATGTATTTTAAAAACTAATACATCGATTTGAATAAGATTTGCAGAAGATATTTATGCTATTAGAAGGCCTTAGGCCACCTGCGAATTAAAACGATTTTGAAAAAGATAAAGCCATGAAATATTATTAGTTTTGGTTGTTTTTTCTGGCAGTTAATTCATTGATTTATAGATTTAATAACTACGAGTCCAATTTCTACCATAAG
Source organism: Xylophagus ater (assembly GCA_963422695.1). Classification (NCBI taxonomy): domain Eukaryota; kingdom Metazoa; phylum Arthropoda; class Insecta; order Diptera; family Xylophagidae; genus Xylophagus; species Xylophagus ater. The sequence goes on along the minus strand of OY730486.1, from coordinate 4,584,916 downwards.
GCATCAAAAAATGGGCTCCAGACCGATTTTACATTACTATATGTTTTCGTTTTTCTTTAAGCGAATTTAAATTTTAAATCTTCTCTCATACAGATGATAAGACGCATGGAAATTATAATACCAAAAAAAAGAAGAAAAGTTATGAAGACGTATTTTCAACTTAAAATATTTTCTTTTATTAATTTTTAATTTTATTTATGTTAGAATTAAATTCATGAAAGAGGAAAGCTTTATTCAGTTATGAAATACATGATATTTTTCATGTAAACAAAATAATTAGCGCACCATAGAACATTTAAGTATTTACCTATATGAATAAGTAGTATTGAAAATTTGTTTATTATTATAATCATCTTAATGCCGATATTATAAAGAAGAAAAACAAAAATTCTATGTTAAAAAATAATGAGCTACGAAATATCGATTAACCATTATTCTAAAACGTGCTGCATTCAATTAAGCTTCTACCTACCCCATCCCAAAAATCAATCTATACTTTTGTTCTTGAAGTCTAATACAACGATATTTACAAGTTTTTCATTGAAATATTTGGAAAATTTTCCTTCTCATCAGTATTTTTCCTCGATAGGCCTTTTCTTTAGAAGAAAGAAAATCGTACACCAGTATATTATAATAAAATAGTGGTATGCTTCATTTGCTTCCAAAAATTGTGTTTTACTTGAATAGTTTTGCGTTTCGATAAAATTTATCGAAGATGTTCATTAATTTGTGGAATGTGTTTTGTAAATTGTAGTAAATTTGTCGTAACAAGTTAATGAATCGCAAAAATTTTGATTCAAAAGAAAATTTATATAATTTAGAAAAACATTAAAGAGAAAAAACTAAAAAAATTCCTTTAAAAAAAGAAGACTAGTAATTTAAAAACAGAAAATAAAGTGTAATTACGAAATACCGTGTATATCGAGGCGAAAAGTATTCCATTTGTTTGTATACAAAAATTAAGAAAAATTAAATTTAAAATGTTTCACTAAAGTCTAAAGAAAAAGTCCATGAATTTGTTTGAAAATATAATGTTCGATTATTTAATGTGGATCAATATTTTAATTCCAAAAATATAATACAATTATTCTCGTTACTTCACCACCAAAAATACATGAAATTTAAATGTGAAATCCATCCAAAAATTAGAAGAAACCAAAAATATAATTAATTCACATCAAATTAAAATATAATATTGGTAAAAAATATGAAAATATAATTGGACATGTTTTTTGGTGGACGCGAAAATACTATTTGTTGGTTATATAAAAAAGTATCACCAATTTGTGGTTCGATAATTCGAAATTTTTGTGAATTTATAATTACACATTGTGAAATGTTTCCCTTCCCGGAATATACTATACGCAGTAGCGCGCGTTATGGTAGTACCATAACCGGGAATGTATCTAATCCTTAATAGGGCTGATATCCGAAATCATTTTGTAGCAAACTGATGTTTTTCTAAATGAAAAATTACTGAAAATTAAAAACATGTAACCTAGATTTTAGAATGTTTCATTTCGTTTCGATCAGCTTCGCCTCCAAAAAATTAGATATGTCAAAGTGTATGGGAAAACGGAAAAGTAGACAGAATTTACCGGTACCTGTCCTAATCGCAACGAAACGAATCGAAAGAGTTGAACAAATTTCAACTTTTTACGAAAACGTTAACTTCAAAGTAGTATTATTATATTATAAGTTTGATTATTGATGGAATTAAGGTTAACAAGTCAAAAAATATAAACTTATACTAAAAATGGAATAATTTATTGAAGAAATATTAAATATTTCTGAATTATATTACAAAAACGAAACGAAACTATGTGTCTCCTTATCCGCATGAACACGTAAACATAGCGTGTTCTAGCGGGCCGAATCGAAACGATACGGAACAAAGCGAAAAAATTCTGTCTCGAGCTTTACAATACACACTAAGATTTATTTCTTCTTAGAAATCCAATGGGTAGTAAAACTTACTTTGCAGGTTTGATGCGCCCGATGTAATACGCCACTGGAATATATGTGTGTACAAGTAAACATCACATTTGTCATTAAAATACAATTTATAGTTGAGCTTTTTAATTAAATCGAATATTTTCGAAAAATATAATTTAATTAAATTTCCCATAAAATATTGAAATGTTTTTTTTTTCTACAGAAGCAAAAAAAATCATCCAATTTTTCACAAAACCTTTTACTTTAATAAATAGCTACCACAATTACCAACCGTAAAGCTTTAGTTGATTTAGATTAGATTCCATTCTTGTTTTAGAGCTTGTTTTCTCATTCATAGAAAAAAGTTTCCAAAAAACTGGACTGAAAGGTCCACTCTTATCCTTTTGGACAAAGGTTTTTCAATTAATTTTGTTGTTATGGTTATTTTTTGAGGATTATCCCTGAAGCGTTTCCAAACCAATGTTCTATGATGATATTTTCGAGATATTCTATATACTTATTAAAAATTATTTAAATTTATTCAGCCTCGAGATACTTTTTATGTAGTATAAAATTATTGATTAAAAATCGATAAGCAAAATGTAATATGAGCCAATTTAGGAGTAGTAATTTCGTAATTAAGTATACCAATGAAATTAATTAATAGAGACACTGTATAGCTGGCCGATCAATCATTCTACCAAAATGTTGTCCAACCAATATAGAAAATTGAAGAATACAACTCCCAAAGAAACGAAATTCTTAAAAACTCTACTATATCACTTGTATTAGCGAATATGTATCGTATTTAAAGTTTTAGACAGTTCTTTTTTTAATTGGAAGTTTCTAAGCATCCACTATCGATCCTATTATCCAATTTAGTTTGACTATAAAGAAACACTTTAACTTGGGACAAACAAGTAAATATTTTCATGTCAATTATTTTTATATAATGGCAACATTTTCAAAGGATATTTTTGTGTCTAGCAAAAGGATGATTATCTTCGAAAGAATTGCCAAAATATTTGCTAATAAAAAGTTTGTCGATATTTTCGTTGAAATATGAAGTGTAATAGAAACACTATAATAACGCTTTGAAATACCATAGCGCATATATTTTTTTAAAGAAACATTATTTTTTATGCTCAAAAGATTTGCCTCGGATAGGATTGGTTCATTTCATCCATGTACATATAAGAAATAATAGAGTTCGTCTGGCGCCAAATGACTTTATTAAAATATAACTTCAATAGACATATGCGATATGTGTATCCTTTGTATTTAGTTCTACATATATTTTAATAAAGGACAATATCACATTATATTTCTTTCCGAACATTATATCAATCAGGGTTTGAATAAAGTAATAAATTGTGATTATTTTGGTGAGAATCATGAGAAATCCGAATACCCGTAAAGCCTAGAAGCTACAACAGAAAACCCATTAATCATAATGAGGAATGGGAATCAAATCGAATAGAAACGTACAAGTCATAAGTCAATCAAAAAGTCATTTTTTTCCCCATTTTTTTCTTTTGGGACTCTAATATTTGGCCCGGATTTTTTTGGATGTTTGATTAAGGCGTGATTTAAGAAGGTAGTTCTTTCTATGCGATGATTTAGTTGCGATCTAATCCAAAAGTAAAGACATTCATTTTAAAATATGCTGTTTTGAATATTTAATATTCAAACGAATGTTTATTAGCAGTGTTTTAAATATGCAGTTTTAGTTTTGGTAATAAGCTATTTTTTAAAATACCTCAAACGATTGTGTGGACATGTGTAGTACCCCGGATAGGAAATTCCGAAATAAATACCACAAAATAATGATTTATTCTGATTTATTCTTATTTGAATGTTGTTTTCTAGAAATACAGTTTTTCAAAAAACCTAACAAAATCACAAATATTTTAGAAATAACATACAAAATAATACTAAAAAACCCAAAAACATCTAAATTATAATATTCGATCGTATTCATATGAACCGTTGGACTTTGTAAATGTGTCGCTCCACGATAACGAATCACATACTCAATCCAGTACATTGCAGTCTCCTTTGAATTCATTGGACGATCTTTATATAGATTTGATAAATAACTGATTTTTTCTTTATAAATTGAATTTCCAATAATATTTAAAATTGAATTTCGAAATTCATCTTCAGTTAATATTTCATGATTTAGATTCAAACCAATTCCGGCCGCAGCAACTGATCACATATTGACCATTTGATCACCGAAAATTGGTAGACCAACCATTGGAATAGCATGATATTCAGCTTCAATAATACTTCCCAGACCGCCATGAGTTATGAAAAGTTTCATATTCGAATGTGCTAGAATTTCATTTTGTGGTAGCCACTTTTTGAAGAGAATATTTTTTGCATTTCCCGGTAATTTTTCATTATCCCATTTCCATACAATTTTTCGCTTTAATTTTGATAAAACATTATAAATTATTTTGATCTTATTCTCATCGAAGTCAGAACTTTGAACATTTGTACCTAGACTAAAAAAGATCACTCCCTCATTTGCACTATCAAGGAAAGTTTTTATATCCTGGCAAATATAGTTATTAAAATAAATTTTTCAGACAAGAAATTCATTTTACCTTTGGTAGAGGATCAAGTTCGGATTTAATTTGTATTCCGCCAATATCAATCATTGCAGGAACATAAGGTATTATAAGACCTTGACTAAAATGTCGATTAATCAGAATTAATGAAACATTTTTTCTAATTTTATCGAATGATGGATATCCAGATGATTCGGGGAAATGTAAACTGGAAGAAAATTCAAATTATTAAAACTAAAAAATTAAAATCAATTTGAACTTACTCATAACAAATTTTCGATTTTGATAAATAATTCAATTCGGAAATCTTTTCTAATGTTCCAAATACGATATTTAATATTCTATTCCAGAATCCCATCGGTTGTACAAGTCCAGAAAATAATATCGGAACTGATGATAATTCACGTGGATTACCAGCAAGATTATTGATCACAAGAGTTGGTTGAATAGCCCAAATCAAAACAACTGGACATTTGAAATGACCAGAAACACCCAATAACAATTCATTCATAACATAGCCTAAAATTACTAAATCGAATGATTCATTTTCCATTAGGTTTTTCATTTGTGGATCATTTAATGATGTATTTGAATATTCGATGAGTTTCTCAAAAATACCATTCATACGAATTATTTCTAATAAACTATTTGTTTTACCATTCGTAATTGCTTGAGTAGTTTGTTTCGATTCGTTAAACATATTCAATTGAATATGACGATATTTTGGATTTTTATCAATTAATGGAAGTGAAGTTACAACTGTCATGACCATTTTCAACAAGACCTTTAATCACTGGTAAATATATTATTAAATGAGATTTTGATGGCGTTATAAATAGACCCAAAATTCGTGCAGATTCACATTTTGAAATTAGAAATATTAGAAAGAAAATTTGAATAAAAAAAAACTGGAAATTCATCGTCCGAAATATTTTATTATAAAATGATGAATTTAAGAAAACCGCACTTTAAAAAGAACTTAAATAAAAGTCTTAAGTTTGATGAGATCGAACGATTTCTAACAACTAAAAATATGATTTTCACTGATAGAACATTTTGTATTCTTATGTTACAAGTTCAATTGCTTAAAGATAGTATTGTGAATTAATTATGGTACTTCATACGTTTTATGAAAGCAGATACATTAGACTTTCATCACAAAAAACTGGTTGATGTTCACTTTCTTATATTTTAAATACAAAGAAAACCGTCAGAATTGCTAAACGAAATGAAAAAACTGGCAGGGGACAAAGTTAATAATGAATTTATGCGGACATTGTGGTCAAGATGTCTTCCGAACAATGTAAGCGCGATTTTATCCACAAGCGACGCTGATTTGGATGGGCTAGCAAAAATGGCTGACAAAATAATGGAAGTTGGCGATTTTCGTGGCAATATTGCAACTATTTCTTCGGCATCTTCTGCAACTAACGCTACAGATGAAAGGATGAGTAGACTCGAGAAAAAAATTGATGAGTTATCTAAACATATTCGCAACATGTCCACAAAACGTTCCAGATCCCGTTCTAAAACACCAGCAAAAAAAGCAGGTGAACTAGAATCTAAACCTTACTGCTGGTATCATTTCAAATATGCTGACAAGGCTCAGAAGTGCGTTCCGCCGTGCACTTTCTCTAATACAAAAAACTAAATTTGCAGTTTCATAAGGACGATGAAACTGCCAACATCAACCGTCTTTGTGTAGCTGATATAAAATCGTCCAACAAATATTTAATTGACACCGGAGCAGACATTTCTGTACTTCCAGCGTACCTTTTTAATGCTAAAAATCCATTGGAGAAATATTTATCTGCAGCAAATGGCACGCGCATCAAGACTTTTGGGGAACGACGTATGAAACTCGATTTTGGTCTTCGTCGTGACTTCGAATGGACGTTCATCATTGCAGATGTTAAAGTTCCGATTTTGGGTGTTGACTTCTTGAATCATTATGATCTTCTAGTGGACGTAAAAAATAAAAAACTTATTGACAGAAAAACCAAATTTGTGCTCAATGTCGCAGTTGCTTCTATTTCACAACAATCACCTAAAATTTTCACTGTTACGAATATTTTCATGAAGCTGCTTGCTGAGTTTCCTGACCTAACATCCGTGAATAAGGTTCCGCCTACAGTTAACGATTCCAATATTTTCCATCACATTGAAACTAATGGATCACCGGTTTACGCTAAAGCTCGTCGTTTGACACCAGAAAGATTAAAAGCTGCTCAAGAAGAATTTAGATATTTGATTAAAATGGGTATTTGTCAACCATCAAAATCACCATGGGCTAGTCCACTACATCTTGTTAAAAAGGCTAACGGGTTGTATCGACCTTGTGGTGATTTCAGAGCATTAAATGCTAAAACTGTTCCGGATAGGTATCCAATTCCATTTATTCAAGATTTTACTCATGTTCTTGTTGGGAAAACCATTTTCTCCAAAATTGATCTTGAAAAAGCATTTCATCAGATTCCGGTAAATCCAGCTGACATACCAAAAACCGCTATAATTACACCATTTGGTCTATTCGAGTTTAAATTCATGACATTTGGACTAAGAAATGCGTCACAGACATTTCAGAGGTTCATGCAGATGGCACTGGCTGGTTTAGATTTCGTTTTTGTGTACATCGATGATATTATAATTGCATCACTGAATCTAGAAGAACACTTATGTCATTTAAAAATAGTGTTTCAACGTCTTCGTAAATTTGGCTTAAAAATTAACTTGGCTAAATGCGTATTTGGAAAACAGGAATTAAGATTTCTTGGTCATCTCGTTACATCGAGAGGCATTGAACCACTTCCTGAACGAGTCAAAGCTGTTCAAGACTTTCCATTACCAATACTTGCAAAAGAGCTTAAACGTTTTTTGGCTGCTATCAACTTTTATCGCCGTTTCATACCACATGCTGTAGATAATCAAATGATTCTCCAAGCTCTGGTTCCTGGTAACAAAAAAAATGATACAACGAAGATTATCTGGGATGATGAATCGATTGCTGCATTTGATCGTTGCAAGGCAGATCTAGTGAATGCTTCATTATTGGCTCATCCGAAACCTGATGCACCATTATCGCTTAGTGTCGATGCTTCTGATGTTGCGATTGGTGCTGTTGTTCATCAACTTGTTAAAGATTCACCTGAACCTTTGGGTTTCTTCTCGAAAAAGTTAACGGTAGCTGAGACGAAATATAGTGTTTATGACCGAGAACTGTTGGCTATGTACAGGGGTGTGAGGCATTTTCGTCATATGTTAGATGGAAGACAATTTCACATAAACACGGACCATAAACCTTTAATTTTTGCATTGAAAAAAAAGAATAATACTTCATCACCTCGTCAAGAGCGTCATTTGGACCTCGTTGGACAGTTTACAACAGATATCAGGCATATTTCCGGTGATAGCAACGTCGTTGCAGATTTCTTATCCAGAATTTGTCAGATGGATGGCAATTTTATTATTGATTACGCTATCATCGCAAACGAGCAAAAGAATGATCCAGAACTTCGTCAATTATTGGAAAGCGAAGCAAATAATTCTTTGAAACTTAGACCAATTACTTTTTCCGATTCCAAGTCAGAAGTGTATTGCGATATATCAACTGGCATAGCTCGACCTTACATTCCAAAAAAGTTTCGTGAGGCTGTCATTCAAAAACTTCATAGTCTTGCGCACCCAGGTATCAAAGCTTCGACCAAATTAATTTCGCACCGTTTTATTTGGCCCTGTATCAACAAAGATTGTGCCAAAGTCGTTCGTCGTTGTATTCCATGTCAACGTTCGAAAGTCCACAAGCACAATAAATCGCAAGTTTCAACTTATATTTTACCTGATCGTCGATTCGAACACATCAATTTGGACATAGTTGGTCCATTACCAGTATCAAATGGTCATCGTTACGTTCTTACATGTGTTGATCGTTACACAAGATGGCCTGAAGCCTTGCCATTGACTGATATTACGGCCGAACAAGTCGCATCAACACTTGTCTCGGGTTGGATTTCGCGGTATGGAGTGCCTCTTCGTATCACGACTGATCAAGGAAAGCAATTCGAATCGACACTTTTCAATGAATTATCAAAATTACTTGGTATAAAACATCTCAGAACAACTGCTTACCATCCGCAAGCAAATGGAATGATTGAGAGATGGCATCGTACTTTTAAAGCTGCCATTATGAGCTATAGTACCAGAAATTGGTACAACATTTTACCAACTATTCTTCTAGGCTTAAGGTCGACTTATAAAGAAGACTTGAAGTCTTCTCCAGCGGAGATGGTTTATGGCACTACCATTTCCTTGCCTGGTCAATTCTTTGTCCAAAATGACAAGCAAGTCATTCAATCAGATTTTGTTAAGGCACTAAAAGAGCATATGTCATTGTTGCGTCCAGTTCCAGCAGCAAATCATGCTAAACATAAGATTTTTATTGATCCAGAGTTAAAGACTTGTTCACATGCATTCGTCAGAAACGATTCAGTACGTTTATCTTTAGTTCCACCATTTGATGGGCCCTTTGAAATTGTCCGTCGGAACGAGAAGTGCTTCGACCTAATCATTAAGGGCAGAACAGTTACCATCACGATTGATCGTTTGAAAGCGGCACACACTACCGAGGATCCTTCTAACGCATTAGAGGAGGTACCGGTGGCAGTTCCTGCATCAATTCCTGTATCAATTCCAGAATCGAAGACTACGGATCCCTTCGGACAGGAGGATATGCCCGTAGCATCATCACCTAAGAGGATATTGAAGAAAGATGATTCGACTCCAAAGTTTACCAGATCCGGAAGAAGAGTTCGTTTCCCCGATCGATACAAACAATTAATTACATCGTAATTTAAATTTAAAATTGTTCAAATTTTCTTTCTAAATTAACATTACTTCAATTTTCACTAGCTTTAAATTATAATTTGATATTTGACTTTTATAATTATTAATTTTTGCTTAACTTTTAGAAGTACTATAACATATATAACATTATAATTCAATTAAATTCATTTTTATATTTTTGGAAGGAATTAATCGAATTTTTCCATAATTATTCAATTTTTAATTTTTTCTTTTTATCGCTCATTGCTCTCACTAAAGGGGGAGTGATGTGGTGTTAACGTAACTTTAAAATTTAAAAATATTTATTGTTAGTAGGCTTACCTCATATTCAAAAAAATAACTTTTAATTGTAGTAGGCGATAGCAATTGTAAAAAACTTTCGAGAAAATAAAATATCAAAAACATCGTTTTTGATTTTCAAAATTAAATAATAAGAGTTTTTGTGCTATTTTCCTACAAATTTAAAAACAAGAGTGTATTTTATCGATTTCATCGTATCGAAAAAGTACTATATAAAGGAAATATTTTTTCAATACGATTTAGACTCGATCAAATTACAATTCTTAATAACAATATATCTTGTTGAGTGCATCAAATACGTGCTATCTTATTTACACAAGAAGATGAGATTTCGTGGATCGATCTAAATCAACCACTTGTGATGTTTTTCAGTTTTGGGTTGACCCCCTGCTTATCTGATTTTGATTTTTTGCAAATTCATCAACTTCCAATGTATTTTTGACAGCTGGTACAGTGCTAATCAGTTTGAAAGGGCTAAAAGTGAGTATACCACCCCAAGATCATAAATATAATGTAAAATACTATGCAACGTTGTATATGAACAGCAAAAATTATTTACAATGAAGTAATGAGAATTATGCAATTACAATTTTTTTCGCTGACATGGACCCATGCACGTCGTCGTCGACCCTTGGGGATCGATATAGACCACTTTGGGAATCACTGATTTAAACAATAGTTACGACAAGTAATAAATGGACTTTCGTTTAAAAAAACCCCTATCGGAAAATTTACATTTTTGCGCCAACCATATAATTTTATATTCGTTTTCAGTTTCCGGATGAATTCTATTATGAGGAATATTTCACTCAAATATCCAGAAAATTTATCCAGAAAAATATAAATCTAAGCTAGAAAGAAACGCCTGTTTTCTAGCATTGTAGAATATGTATTTCTATATTATCCGAAAAATTCGGTGTATCAGATTATGTTTGGTCCAAGAATTCCGGTTAAAAGAGGTTGATTTGTATTAACATGAAATTGGGTGATTTCTTCCATTTTCTATTATGTCACATTTTACATTTGTAACGTAGAACTAACTTCCAGATATTCTCTTAATAAAAGCCTTCTGTTATCTTCCATAGTACACCAAAAAGTTAACTTTGAAGATGGTGTATAAGAAAGTTCATCAATCTGTCAATTTGTTTACGTAAAAAAATTCTTATATTGAAATTATAAACAATTTTAATAATATAAATAATTGGTTTTAAATTCAATTTTTTATTAATAAAATACAGGGTGTTGAGAAATATTTGTTTAAGTTGTAATACCATAAAACACAAATTTTAAATAAACTCTAATCAATTAAAAATTGAGATAAATATCGGTTTTTAGTCAATCACATATCCACTAAGAACGAGCAAAAAACTTAAATATCATCACTAAATCCATACGACAAAATTTATCATCTTAAATGCAATGGAACGATTTTTATTATAATAATAATATTGAGTAAAGAATTTAAAGTTCAGTTTTAGTCCAATAAAGATGAAATAATCAAATTAAGTGAGAGTAATTCATAAATTTATGTATCATCGTAATCTTGTAAATACTTGAAGAATAAAGTTCAATAGATAATTTCCCATGGGATTTCCCTAACATATGAAAAACGTGATCCGTACAAGCTTTCAAATACAAATTGGAAAAATTTATCCTCTTTTTATATAAGTTAGAAAGGATAGAATATGTATTTTATATTCATCTTTATCCAATGAGAAGATTATTGAGAATTTAAGAAATTGAATTGAATCTAAGAAGTCTCCATAAAATGATGAAAATACTTATTGAAAATATCGTAATTCAAAATTGGCCTGTAGCCGATTTTTTGATGCCTTATGGTAGAAATGAGGCTCGTAGTTAACAAATGTAATCAATAGGTCTGTTTTATTTGCCACTTGCACTGGGGTAGAGCAAATTTTTACATTGAAAACAAAAACAACAAAAGTGTAAATCCTACACTACTTTCAGACCAAGGGTAACTCTCACACCGAAATTAGTTCAGTTTTCTACCATAAAAAGTGTATTAGCTAAAAGTTTCTCATTCCACTTCAATACGGTCGGTAAAGCAGCGCTGAATTAAAGCTTTATCCTACTCCTGCTCGTTTTATTTGCCCCTTACCGTGCTCCGGTATAGGGTATGGCAAATAAAACAGACCTAATAAATTAACTCTAGGAAAAAACAACCAAAACTAATACTATTTCAAGGTTTTTTCCCCATAACTTTGCTTATTCTTCTTCATATTCAAAGTTAGTCTGGGTCCTAATAGCATAAATATCTTAAGCAAAATTTTATTCAAATTAGTGTATTAGTTTTTAAAATACATCGATAAAATGTTATAAGCATGCTGTCTTTTTTCTACATCCTTGGATCGATTTTATTGAAATTTAACATTTTCTCGCCTATCTATGTAATCAATGTATATGAATAACATTGAACAACATTGCTCTACAAATTTTCAAATTAAATCCGATAATAATGATAAAAAAAAACGACAAAACTTTCTGATCACCCCACTTTTGCTTTATAATTTCGCTCTCCCTTAATCGATTTTGCTGAAATGCAATACCAAATCGAGATAAGGAATAACAACCTCACATTTTATATTTAATCAAAATCAAATAACGCGTTATTGAGTTATCTGTACACGGAGCGGTGGACGGACATGCAGAAATCAGTATAGCCTTCGATTCTCTCCACATCTGCAGCCTTAAAATCCTTGTCCGTTTAATATTTCTATGCATTACAATTGTAGGGACAAAATTAAATAAGTACCTACCATAGGTCATACAAATATGTTTAGGTGTGTTATGTGCAGGTTATTTGATTCTTCATATTTTTGGTAATATACGAAAAACATCACATACAAAAAGCTTTGAATCTAAGTGCTAATGTGATTAAAGCAAATATATAAATGAATAAAGATATGTAAAATTCCAAATAGCTTTCATTTAACATGAGTAAACTACATTAGATCGTAGGGAAGGAACTTTTAGGAGCTATGAGCTCTTTCCATAAGACCTAATGTAATTTACTTATGTTAAATAAAAGCGGTTATAAACTTTCCAAATCTTCTCTTTATTCATATCTTTGGTTAAAGTGATGAAATGTGTGTTACAATAGTTTACAAACCAATTCTATTCGTTTTTGTTAAAATCAATTGTTGAACTTCCTGCATGTGTCAGAATTTTCCATTGTGACTTCATTGGGTTTCACCACATTTTATGCAAACATCTCAAAAGAAGAATATCACCAAAGTTTGGTGTAGAGTAGAGCACAATGAAAATTTTGTGGGAAATGAGTTCTAAAACTCTTTCTTTTCATATATAAGCAAAGTGAAAAGGAGTTAGAAGGTAATTTGTTGGAAAACTTTGTGGCAAAAACTTCGATTTGTTTTTATTGGAATATGTTAGTGTTTATAATGTAATTTTACGATAGAATAAAAGGTTGTTAATTATTTTGAAGTGAAAAACGCTTGCCATTTGTTTTCCATTAAATTTATTTAATTTAATATTATGAAAACTTCTCGACATACATTTTTACTTCAAAATTTTCTTTTAAATATTAGTCAAATGAAAAATATGGGAAACCATTAAATGGAAATTTTCCTGAGTTCAGGAAAAAATAATTTTTCAATATTATGACCTCATTTTTTTCCTATCGCATAAATTTACACGGAAAACATTGAAAAACCATTTTCTGATTATCTTATATATAAAAGAAAAATAAATTCAAATTCAACAAATTGCCATTCAATCATTTTTCTTTTTTTTTGGGAATTATTTATATTTTCGATTTGAATATTTTCTCAAAAAGAGGCCTTTTTTTATATTTTCAGATGAATAAATCTTTGGAAAAATACTTTTCCGGAAGTAAATTGTTTGCTTTTCATAAATTTTAAATTTTAGGTCGTCTATAATTTTTACTTTCTCTATACATAGATAAATATAGGAAGTACACCGAATCTACAGGCATCTAATGAAGAAAGAATAGTTCCAAAGTAATATGTTTACTTCTTTTTTGAATTTAAATGATTAAGAAAGATGGCCTCAGTTTCTTAGCAGGCTTCGAGACTTCTGACGTTTTACCTCTAATATTGTTTCGTACGTGTAATTACACGTTTTCGAATACGAAATTTTCTCTAACAGATGGAAGAAACTCCCAAGGGAAATAAAATGGAAGTATTTCATATACAATTCTTCCCTTTTTTTTGGAACTATATTCTAACGAAGTACTTACTAACTGGACTAGTTTTTTTAAGGGTTTGCAATGAATTGATCTGAAAATTTTCAAATTTTATTGTACCCTTAAAAATCTTCCGAAACTTCTGATATATTTGCAATCACAATTTTCAGACCCCATTTTTAAAGGACAAAAATACGAATAACTCTTGAGTTGTTAAAGTACTATAAAACATTATATTTTTTGTATAATATTTCAGGTTTTTTTATTTTTTATAAATACGAAATTGTAATTTTATTGTCAGACACTCCCAAGACGATATGAGCAATTTCAAGATGATGCTGGAACCCCTTTTTTTGACTTATCACTTATACAGCAGGCATGCAATTTAAGTGATTAGATTAGAAATGAAATGTGTAACAAATGGAGGACGGTGGTATGACGGAACACAGTTATTTTATTGAACTGTTATTTAATAGTAGATGGTTCTTGTTTGATAGTGGAGCAAGGATTTTTATTCTGAATTTGTAAAGAAAACTACAGGAAAAATACATAAAATGATGATATTCTCTAAAACTCTTATCTTTCAAGACTTCCTAATTCAAAACTGTTCAATTTCCAATTATTTAAATTACAAACTTTTATTGGAACTTCATTTAAATTAACTACGAGAAGTTCATAAAACTTCATTTTCATTAATATGAAAATATTTCCAACTAACTTTTCCTTCTATACTTTTTCAGTTTAACTTTAGTTATGATAGAAGCACTTAACCTTGTTCTTATATAGTCTATCGTCTTAGCTTATAAGACTATCTATCAGAATTTCTTTTTAGTATAAATGCCATTCTTATATAAATGAAAACCACTTAACTAGAAACAGGATGAAAAGTTTTCCTTTTTTTTGTTATTAAGTTTTACGTCAATTCTTCACCTCATAATTCATGACCACGAGCGTTCCTATAGCACTATGATTTCTTAACTTTTACCACAACAAAAATATTTTCCATCTCGAATGAAATTTACTTCCATATCCGAAAAGTGGAAAGATGATATTAAGATTTATGTTTTTGTTCGAATGATAATTATGATATTTTACGAATCTGGTCGAGTTTTCGTGTATACAAGAAAGGATCTAATCGAAAACTTGGTTCTTGATTAAAATAGAAAGAATTTCTTTACGTATTTTTTTCAGAAAAATATGCAATCGACATAAATAATCCTGATTTCGTAACTTCTTAAATCCCTAATAATTTTCTTTACAAATCCTTTTCTATTCCACTTTTCTTCTCTCAAATATATATAATATAGTATTTATTGAAGCCATGACGAGATCTAAGTACAAAATAATAAAATACGATCTAAATCCTTTTCTTGTTTGTTTTGTTTTAAATAAAATATTTCAAATATTCATCCTTTCATTTATTATTTCAAGCCTCGAAGGATATGTTTTGTAATATATAAGTCTTAAGAAGGTGTGAAATGTAAAAATCTCTTGAAAATATGTGTTTTTCCCATTTTTTGCCCAAAATGTTGGCAAATTTTTGGCGCTTATCATATTTTCACTTGAGTAGTGAAAATTCTTTGAATATTTTCACCAAAATTCACATCGTCTCAAAATAAAATATATATAAATTTTCTTGGGAATGTTTTCTTTTCATATATAAAATTTTTATCAGAATAAAAGTATTTACATGTTCTGATTTGAATTTTAAATTTCCGGACACATAGTTTCGATAAGTAATACAAAATAAAGATATCTAGATGAAAATCCCATCGAGACAATAATATTTTTATTATCGATATTTCGAAGTTTTGCATTATAAAAACTTCCGAAGTCGATATGGATTAATACTTTCGGAATTGTATGAAAATAAATGGACGACACTTTGGAAATAACTTTTATTTCTTGAACACTAAGATAAATCTTGAAATAGGATATGTTTATCGAGTGTAATAACAAGAATTTTAATTAGAACTACTTCGATTTATTTACTGTTGAAAGTAATTGTTATTATGATAACATTTGACTTTGATGTTATCAATAAAGTTTTCCCTTGTTTTTCAAATCGATTTGATTGATTCCTAATATGAGACAAGATTTGTATAATATCCAAAATTTTGTTGGACACATAATAAATATTGTCACAGAAACTGAAAATAAAATCAAATTGAAGCCCAAAACCAATTTTTTTCGTATGTATAGAAAAATCGGTGAATATCAAATAAAATCAAATATCATATCAATAAGTATTCGAATATTTTGTTTTATCAGAGAAAATATTATTTAAAAATTGTAATTTTCCAACATGAATTTACACACGATGATTTTTAGTATGTTTTTGAAGTACACACAAATCTGAATATAAATAAAATGAAACAGGATGCATATAACAATTTTGATGGTGGTGGACAAATTTCCAAAAGGATATACCCAAAATAATCGATATATGATTTTATTTGGCTATCAAGTGGAAGTTTTAATAACAATCTCAATAAAAAAAAGTAAGTATTTGGTGGAATTTGTAACGCGGGGAAAGAAAAAAATTACTGACAAATCAAAGTGATGATTAGTTATCCACCTTACCAGTAGGTCCGGGCATGCCTCACGAAGGCAATCCCGTGAAGTTGGTCAGTTTCGGGGACCAAAACGCTAACGAACCCTCCCTTTTAATCGGTTTTTTCGCCAAAACCGAATTTCCTTGCTTGCTAGCTCACGCTATCACCATATAATTTTCGCGACATTAAAATTCATTTGCACGCATAATTAATAAATCATGTATAATATTGATGATAGTCGGTGGTGAGCAAGGACACACCCTTCCGGTGAGCTAGCAAGCGCAACTCAGCTTGGCGTGCAGTCTGTCGGTTGCTCACAGCCACAGCATCTTCTCATATCTTCTCCTCGCAAGGAAGAAAATATGCTTCTTAGATCATCTAGGGATTTATCGCGTTTTTACTCTACTTGCAGTGTGATTTTAGCATAATAAGTAAAAATGTCGATTTTAAAAAAATTTTAAATTCGCGAATTTGAGTTATAAGAACTGGACTTTTCTTGCGGCAATTGAAGTTTGAACTGCTAGAAATAAGTTTCTATAATATAGACTTTTATTAAAACAACTTAAGTTGAATTTTCATAATATAAAATTTTGTTTATGGCCATAAGCTTTGGGGTTGCTCCAATTCTTTTGTTATAACTACTAAAAATCCTTCATTTGTGATAAATGAAATTTCAGTTAGGTTGCCATTCAAAGAGCCTATAATTTATGTGTAATATTTTCTTACTGATTTTACTTTCTTTACTTTCCATGGAAATCATTAGTAAAATACATATTTACAAATTCAAATCACAAACACTGAAATAAAGATATGCTTTTCAAAATGACATAAAATGTCCTTAAATATATTTAAAGATGATACGTACTAGATACATTCGCCCATTTATACTTGACCTTTTGATCAATTATTACAGTATGTCTCAGCACATGACTGTATTATCCTTATAGGATCATTCAAAACATACGTTATCAAAAGGTGTAATTATCCATTTAATATCTAACCTTAATAATTATGTATATACCATAAGTACTTCAAAAATGTACCCAATAATCAACCATAATCAATATCCGTTCAAACTATATGATTATGATCAACCTTTAAACCTTTTATGGATCCAATTTCATAGAAGAAACTTATAAGATGTTGTATCATTTTCTAGAGAACAATTTTATGAGGTTTCTTTTTGTCAATATGTTACCGATCATGACAAAAATTTTCCAAATGGAATTGAATTTCTTTTGATATACTACCCAAAAATTAACCTATTGGGAATTTCAGATACTAATATTTTGAAATTATATTGTGACGTGCTACTCTTTCGGTTCGATGTTATTGAAATGATAACACTTTTTATTTATGTGAATTTAGTGTATAAAGTTTATTTATAATTATTTCTGCGTTACAATTAGTCTTAAAAATATTTGTCTTTCAATAATTTAATTATTACAATTAATTTATCACAGTTTATAAAAAAAATGCACCACAATCACTATCTTAATAATTGATCACAAATCACCCTAGTAATCGCTTTCACAAAAATAATCACGTTTCCAATCTCTGTTTTGTATAATCTCTGACGAAGCTTTTCACTTCAACTGATGGATTAAGATTGATTTCAGGCTCGACCCTACAGCTGCTTTTATATCAAATTGGTGTATTTCGGGAACTTTCTCGAAAAGACTGGTCGTTTGGCTGTCTAAAACTAGATGGCATTTTCTCGAAAGCTCTACAAATTTTGAATATTTCCAAGAATTGTTTTTTTGTTCGTGTGGCGTTTTTGTGTTAGTTGTTTTACTTAGAATACTTGTATTGTGACAATGTTTTATTGTTATTGTTTGATGATTTCATGAATCACCAAGTATTCTAAGTAAAATATAGTGCAATATCTTCTTAAGGGATAAATTCCAAAGTCACGAAAAAAGAATTTGGTAGATGTGATAAAATGTTTACAATTCAGAATATTATTAAAGGAGTTTAGAAAATGTTATAAAATGTTCCAAAAATAAATAGCCTTTCAAGTTAAGTGAATTTTATTAAATTAAAATAAGATATTATAGACAAGAGTTTTACGAAAGCTTCAAGACTTCAATTTTGTGTACTTATTAGACAAAATTTCATCGTAAAATATACAATCATTTAGTTATAAGGTCTTTAGTATTAAAACTCGCTCTTTTGTACTAGTTTTAGTATCGGAAGCAGCACTGGGCTTTATATCTTTGGAACAAAAAAGTTATCGAAAAGTTCTCTAAACTGTTTTTAAAACATGGAAATGGAATCAGTATGACTTATAAAGTGATCTTCTCCATGTTCTAGAAACGGTTATTTTAATTCCAAAGATATTAAAACTTGTAAGTTTTCATATAGACACCCAGCACAATGTGGAATAAAAATATTTCCGACCTGTTCTGGTGTAATCCATGAACTTATTCCCTTCGTACCCTAATGCTGATAAAATAACTATTTCTCACAATTTTTATATCATTTGATGTCCAACCGAATTATTTGGTTTTGAAAGCGATTTCACCAAAATTTGATATCGATTTCATTTATTCGAAATTTTAATTGGAAAAGTCTAATCAAACGCATTAAAAAAATATCTCTTGTTTTATATAATTGTTATAAAAGCAAAATAATTACCACTAGATTAAAAACGATATTCGAATATTTTGTGTGCATTTCAAATAAAAATCGATACTGATTGGATTATCTTTAGTTAGAGGCTGTAGACACGATGCAAATAATTATAGAACTGGAACACACGATCCAGGCAAATATTAAACTGCATAAAATGGAATTTCAAATGAATTTGCTGGATATTGAAGTTATTTTCTCTCTAAACGAAGAATTCATGCAAATATTAATATTCCATAAACAAATATATAAAATACAATAATCATTGATTATATCCTTTTTTTGTATTCAGGAATATTATCCTCCTTTAGATATGGGACCTGTGAATCATTTATTATCCTTGTAGAAATTGGAAAATTATTCTTTCTATAATATAAAGAAATTGCAAACCAGTGCGTTTGAATGAAATATGAAAAAGTAGACTAATAAAAAATCCGAGATCTAGAACGTTAGGAAATACGAGTTCAGTACTATGGAAATTCTTTAGATTGTTAAAATTTTGATTTTAATATTCAAAAAGTCGATATGTAGATTGAAATTTTTGATTTAGTCTATTCAACACAATATTTATCATTCGGTCTCATGAATATTGACAGCTTCCCTAATCAGACAATTTTAATCAAATTCTTACTGGAACCAACCGAACCAGATTATTATGTATTTTTCTTTTTTTGGGTATGAAAAAAGAAAATTTTTGATAAACGAGAAGATGAATTTGATTTTTTTCTCATTAGTGAAATGAAAATCTATCGAAACATAAATTAATATCATGATGGATTAGAATCAGATCACAGAATACCTCGAAAAATAATTAGATACTGAATGTTCTAATAATGATATTTTTTTCTCAAGCTCATATTTCCATTTGATGGATTTCAGTCAAAGGATTTTCATAACTGCTATGAAAATTCCTCTGTGTTATTTGTCATAGCATACTCCATTTTTGTGATTATGTATCTTTCCGTTATCAGTAAACCTATTCTAATAAACCTATGCTAAAAACGCTCATGATAATAATTACGACTGTAGATTATATGCAGACATGGCATGGATTCCGCGCTGAAAGAATTGTTAGTCTTTCGAATCAATCCAGTCATGAAGCCATTTCCGTAGTTCTTCAAGATGGAGCATGTGTGTATCAGCAAGACCATGTTGCATCGACTGAAGCTAATGGTAATTAGAGAGAGAGCAATCCCTGATGAATAGGGTGTGTGGGATAGTACCTCCCAGCCAAGCGCTTCGAATATTTCCTGGATCTGCAAAATTGATTTTCTTTTGAACTTATCAAGCAATATTTTGCACGTGACCCAACGCATTCTAGAGTCTCTTTCTTTCAGTTCATATGGCACCAACTTTTCTTCTTTTTGAATCTTTTCCATGGCATTCAAATGTCTGGAAATCGTCATCTGACTAATGTTTAAATATCTTCATCCAAAAATTCCTGCAGATCTTCGTTTTAAAACTTTTTTGGCGGTTTCCAATGCTCTTTACCGTTCACACGAAAACTGCCATCCTTGAATCGTTAAAAGCAAAATTCCTAAGTAAAAATTGATGGAATACGTTCCCCATTAGCTTTTTCCATCCATCGATGTGCTCCAGTTGCATTTTCCTTCAAGTTAAAACAAAATAGTAGACTTCCCTGGAATGTTGTTTCGCTGTTGACTCGTAAGGCGACATTCTGACCACAATAAAAACTTGTTTATTTTCGCTTGAATTTAAAAGGACTTGCTGATTATCTTAGCTTGTCAAAAAATCTTTCAAACGCAATAACTGTCATTTAAAAATATGTCATAATCCAAAAATAGCGTCACCTCTTACAAATCCTTTAATTCATATGTTACCACCTA
Organism: Xylophagus ater; assembly: GCA_963422695.1. Lineage (NCBI taxonomy): Eukaryota > Metazoa > Arthropoda > Insecta > Diptera > Xylophagidae > Xylophagus > Xylophagus ater. The sequence goes on along the minus strand of OY730486.1, from coordinate 4,564,050 downwards.
ATATAAAGTATTTTAATTTTATTTGAATAAAATTTGTTCTACTATTATGATCTCTAACATAAATCCCATCGGTTAGAAGAGAATTACAAGATAATCTTCCATTTTATTCTATAATAATTTGAAAACAGAAAAAGTGTCCATTTAAAATGTAATTGCATGAAATTTGGAAGATAACAATTCAGATAAAAATCACCACCCATAATGCACATTGTTTAGATAAATGCACTCAATTCAAATTGCAATCACGTACGGATATTAACTTCTTATTTATATTGAAGAACAATTTTATTAAGTTTGTTCTAGTACTTCTTTTATCATATTTGTGTGAAATGGAGCAATTCCTCTTCCATTATCACATTTTCGCTTTAAATTCCAAATAATCTTTATTGAAAATTAAAAATCTGATAATCACTGAATGTCATTTCGCTTTAAATTTTCTTCCAAGTTAATGAACTCCTATAGAACCGCTAAATTACCAAACTATATAATATTTGACATCCTTATAAATTTGTAATGAAGAAAATGAGTTCGCAGTTTTTCACTTGTACGATGTGTTACACAAAAAACACGATGCTCATCTCTTCCACACACTTTAACTATATATACATTTATATTTAATATGTTCGACCAAAAAAGGATGGATGATAATATTCCAGACTAGACCCTTACAACTGCATTCAAAAAGTGGTTAAATCAACACATGTTACACAAACTGGCTTTATCGATTTCTTGTCCGCATAAGGCTTTTTCGACGATCCAATGGGAACCTTTAAACTGAAGAATGAGGATAAATTATGAAATGAAACCATGTTTTTTTTCATTTTCGTTATATGTTACGCTTTATGAAATGAAGTTTTGTGAAGTTCATGAAAATTTATGAAGAACAATATTTAACTTTATTTTAATTCGCCAATGAATAATAGTAAAAAAAATAGGATGGTCTAAAGAAACTCATCATACAAAATCGGTTCAATATTGTAACGTGCTAGTCTTTCGGTTCGATGTTATTAGAATTATAACACTTTTTATTTATGTGAATTTAGTGTATAAACTTTATTTGTACTTATTTCTGCGTTACAATTAGTCTTAAAAATATTTGTCTTTCAATAATTTAATTATTACAATTATTTATCACAGTTTTAGAGCTTCACTATTTTAATTACTTTCACAAAAATAATCTCGTTTCCAATCTCTGTTTTGTATAATCTCTGACGAAGCTTTTCACTTCAACTGATCGATTAAGATTGATTTCAGGCTCGACCCTACAGCCCTTTTTATATCAGATTGGTGTATTTCGCGAACTTTCTTGAAAAGACTGGTCGTTTGGCTTTCTAAAAACAGATGGCATTTTCTCGAAAGCTCTACAAATTCTTGAATATTTCCAAGAATTGTTTTTGTCGTGTGGTGTTTTTTTGTGTTAGTTATTTTACTTAGAATACTTGTATTGTGACAATATTTTATTGTTATTGTTTGATGATTTTATGAATCACCAAGTATCCTAAGTAAAATATAGTGCACTACCCCCTTCTTAAATCTGTTCGTCCCGAACAGAATCTTTTGGACTCGTGCCGCGATTCTTCGCTAACTGATTTGAATGAATCACCTTCATTTTTACTTTTGATGATTTTCGCTTTCGCCATACCACGTCCAAAGAGTTCATCTCGTTGGTGCAGTCACTATCTTGTAATTCGTTGTTTGCATACTTTGTCCACCGGAACCCGTATATGCAGTCGAGATGATCTTTCCGGTGGAGTCTGTCTGGTGCTATCCTGTTCACTCGTGTCTTGCTTGAGTTCAGCGTCAACATATTGCCCCACTGCAGTTTCAGTTTCCTTTTGATGTCCTACAATTTTTGTGCAGGTGTCACAATTCCTGCACCAGCTTTTGACATCAGCTCGCCAGTGTACCCAATAGAATCGTTCTCGCACCTTCGCTAATGTTCTGTTGACTCCCAAATGTCCCCCTGAAGTTCCAGCATGTACTTCACCAAGTACCTCATGTACTTTGGACTTAGGCACGATCAACTGCATTAGTTTGGATTTTCCATCAGGAGAATCCCATTTTCTCCTCAGAACGCCATTTTCTATCTGTAACGAGTCCCACTGAGCCAAATAACTTTTTGTCGTATCACTGCGTATTACAATATCGCTCCATTTTGGACGCTGACCCCTTTTCTTCCATTTAAGGATTGGTCCAACATCTTCATCCTTTAGCTGCGCGTTTCGGATGCTCGACATGTCATCGCCTCCAATCCTTAATGTACGGATAGCTACTACCTTTTTCACATTCCTGCAGTCCTTATTTGTTTCCTCAAAAACCCCTTCAGCATCTACGACACTGGATTTGCTTCTTTTCCTTCTATTTTTACTTTTTGACAACTCCGTGTCTTGAGTTGTCAGTCCAATGTCGTCCGTCCGTTTCATTTCTACAACAGCATTTGCATCTGACGTAACTTGTTGGTCTCGTAGATTTGATTTGGTGTCACTGGAATCTGCTTCCTCCAACGTTAGCGGGAACTCAATATTTCCACATCGCAATAACCTATCTTCAATGTTCACACTCACTCCATTCTGCTTCATGAAGTCCAGGCCCATGATGCAATCGTCCATTATATCAGCCACCAAAAACGTATGTCGAAACACATACTCATCTAGCCCCAATGCTAGAATCACTTCACCCAGAATCGGAGATGATTCCCCTGTAACCGTTTGAAGAACACTGTTACTGCTTCTGCTCATGTGTTTCCTACTAATGAGCTTCCTGTTCACCATGGATCTACTTGCACCCATATCTACGATGATCCTGCATCGATGACCAGCAATTACTCCTTGCGTCGTTAATCTGTCGTTACTCTGTTGTAGGAGAGAGACTGATACCATAATCGGTGCTTTTGTCTGGTTGGGGCACTGCCGCTCTAAATGTCCTTCTTTACCGCAGCCCCAGCATTTCAGTCTTCTTTTAGTATCGTTCAATTCCAATTCCTGGATAGCTTGTTGCACATTCGCCTTTATCTTTTCAGTTAGTTGGTCTATCGCTAGCTCTGTTGAGTCTTCATCAACCATAGCAGCTCGTACCATTGGAACCGCCCTTGTTGCTCTCTTTGCAGCTTCCAATGTCAACGCGACAGCCAACACATCGTGCAACATGCGCTTTCCACTAATCCTGACATTGAACTGAATGTCTGCATCCCGAATGGCATTGGTGACTCTTTCTGCAGCCAAGTCATTCTGCAGCTCCAGGGGATAATCGGGGTATGACAAGTATACCAACCGCTCAAAATCTGCTGACAACTCCTGAAGTGTCTCTCCAGATTCTTGCATTCTGTTGACGAGCTCCATTCGGTATACGTCCTTCATGTGGTTATCCCCATATCGAATGTCCAATTGTGTTACAATGTAATTGTAATTCTTCTCATTTTCTGGTGAGATTGTCCGCAATAAATCGGCTGCGTTACCCCGTAGAGCCAGAATTAATGCTGTGGCTTTTTCTCTATCGGACCAGCCGTTCGCACCAGCAGCCGCTTCAAACTGTCGTTTGTATACAGGCCATGAAGTTTTGCCGTCAAATATTGGTGGCTTCATCCTTTTACCTGATGACTCAATATTTGGTTTATTTTCTTTGATATCAGCCATTTTTGCTTCTATTTCTGCTACTTTTTGTTCCCTAGATCTGTAGTATTGCTTTTCATTTTATCTTCCAATCTCTGCTCAACTTTGCTTACTTCTGTGCGAACTGTAGAGACTTCTGTAGTAATTTTATTTTCAAGGTTCGCAACACTGGATTCAACTTGGGATGTTAATTCACCCATACTAGACTCCATTTTGGTTTCTAGTCCAGAAACGCTTGTTTTAATTTCATTTTCAAGACTAGAAACAGTTGATTTTAATTCGCCTTGTAAATTGGAAGCATTTGATTTCATTTCGCCTTGTAAAGAATCCATTTTATTCATCAGCAGGGTCATAAACTTCTCGAACTTATCACTTTCCGCTGATTTTGCACCCTCTTCACTGAAATCGGACTTGTCATTGTCCTCGTTCGTGTTTTCTTCTTGGTTTCCCTCTTTCAGAATTTCACTAAAGTCGATTGTGCTACTGTCTAGTTCTCTTGTTGCACATTCAGCGACTACTTTTTTCTTTTTATCTGTTTTAGTTCCCTTGGAAGGTAAATTCCACACACTCAGAACTGTGGATAGTTCTGATGTACTCAAACTATCTAATAATTTACTTTCCATTGTTCAAATATTTTTAATTGTTCACGAAATTCTTATGTTCTATAGAAACTTCTCGCACTGTATCTAAATACCACGAAATTTCGTAGTATAATCTTAATTTCCACGAAATTTCTCGTACAATTGAAATTTTCACACGATACACGACGTATAACCTCAAATTTCGCACAATCGAAACTTTTATACAACTCACAAAATTCCTTGTACGCCCCTGAAATTTCTCACACCGTGAAATTATTATACACTCAAATTTCTTAATAACGAATTTCTTCGAAATTTTTCCCACAGAAGTTTCTAGTTTAATTTCGAATTTTCTTGCAGAAAATCTAGCACACTTGTCTTTCCCGCACTGATTCACAATAAATAATCCCACTTCTGACACCAATGTAACGTGCTTGTCTTTCGGTTCGATGTTATTAGAATTATAACACTTTTTATTTATGTGAATTTAGTGTATAAACTTTATTTGTACTTATTTCTGCGTTACAATTAGTCTTAAAAATATTTGTCTTTCAATAATTTAATTATTACAATTATTTATCACAGTTTTAGAGCATCACTATTTTAATTACTTTCACAAAAATAATCTCGTTTCCAATCTCTGTTTTGTATAATCTCTGACGAAGCTTTTCACTTCAACTGATCGATTAAGATTGATTTCAGGCTCGACCCTACAGCCCTTTTTATATCAGATTGGTGTATTTCGCGAACTTTCTTGAAAAGACTGGTCGTTTGGCTTTCTAAAAACAGATGGCATTTTCTCGAAAGCTCTACAAATTCTTGAATATTTCCAAGAATTGTTTTTGTCGTGTGGTGTTTTTTTGTGTTAGTTATTTTACTTAGAATACTTGTATTGTGACAATGTTTTATTGTTATTGTTTGATGATTTTATGAATCACCAAGTATCCTAAGTAAAATATAGTGCAATATTTAGTACGACCAAGATGTGAAGAAAATCGTACGTTACCCGTGGTAGTCACTGCCCTGTTCCCTTTTTTATATTTCCACTTGTGGCAGAAACCTTACGAAACAGGATTTCAACAATTTCAAAATTCATATTACTATACGTTTTTAACGTATTTTCTAAAAATAAGCAATTACTTATTTACATTAAAGATGCTTGTGAATATAATTTAATGTTCAAACGTCTTCAATCATTTCTTTAGAGAATCGTTCTAGGATAAAAGGAACTAATTTTTCTGAAGTGTTTATTGAAAGGTACCTATTTCTCGTTTTATACACGTATCCTACGAATGGAAAAGAAATGTAAAACCTTTTGCAATTTCATTCCATTCAGTGAAATATCGTTTATAAGATTGAAAAGGGAAACCCAAGTGCGTACTACATTTACTCAGGAATTTTCGTCTTTTACTAGGGATACGGTTGCCCGGTTACCCATTAAAATCCACTGAAGCGTTTTTTCATATTTCAATTTTCAACTTGAAGAAATATTTGAAGAAAAGTTAGTTTCGATAAGAGTTCGGGTTTTTTTTATATGAAATTTTATGTAAAATTTTTTAAAGATTTTATTGGAAAATTCATTACTTTTCTTCTAGAATTTAATTTGCTTTTTTTTCCAATATTAATGAATTGTTGTTATTTTATAGGACTTGAATTTTCATTCTAATAAATACTTTTCTTTAAATTTTCTAGACGATAAAAAGTACAATAATTTGGTTGTCATTATAAGAAAGAAATAAAATAACACCAGATTGAAATGGTTTTCTCTTCCAATTTCCACGTTTGATGGAGCAGAAAATTCAAACGATATTTTTCATTATTTTCATCTTGATGTCAGAGATTCCCCTTCAATTATATAAGACATTGGTTTATTGGTTCTTATTTGTTTTTGTGTCTATAGCTTGAACATCCACTTGTTAAAATACCAGAGGAAGAAGATTGTTTTCTGTCTTATTTGATGTTAAATTTATTATGTCTTTCTGATATTGAAATTAATTATATGGTGGATAGTTTTATTTATCACAACTTAAATCTATTATGAAAACTTCTTCATTCACTGAAATACGGAAGTACATATATTCCTTTATTTCCAATAAAATATTGACTGACCACAGTCAATTATTTTGCTAACACCACACAAAAGGGTTGCGAGAGCCATTTGAAGTTTCTTTTAATGTCAATTCCACCACCTAGTCGGGAAAAGTTAGTTCCAGTAAATAAATAATAAATCCTTTAAGTACATTCTTAGAATTATACTGAAATAGTACATAATTTTGCACCTATATAATTTATCTCTTAATGTTTTGTCCCACACAATATTATATTAGATATATATTTTAACATCATAAAATTTATAACAATAAATTACACACATCATACTCAATTAGTAATCATTAACACGTTGCCTTATAATCATCCATAATACTGGTATATTATCTGTTGTTATCCAAGTCATATACATTTGAAATAAGGATATAATAAATGATTTTGTCTGGCGTCTGTAAATCGCACATTACTTCCATATCAACATATGTGTTTTCCTCTATAACCCTTATAGTACATTTGCTTCGTAATGTTACAATCTGATGAAATGATGTAGAGGGAGTAAACACAATTTCTGTTATTTATTGCATTGACTTCCTAAAGAACTGTTTTCATTTTTAGTAGCTAAAAACTTAGCGAATAGGCATTTTGCACAAAGATTTTGAAGAAATTTCTTAAATAAGTAAGATGGGTATGGAAAGCGATTTTATAGCTTTTATAAAAAAAAGGAGAGATATACATTCGAAAAGAAAAACTTCAGTCTATTGCGGAAAATATAAAGTGTTACTGCATTATTATCTTCATTTAAAATAACATTGCCTTAATTTTTTTCTTGGAAATGTTCCAAATATTTTACGATTTGCCATTGGTAAAAGGGCATAGCTTCAATTTTTATCAGAACTATTGTCATTATATTGTACATTTTTTAAAGGTGGACAGGTGCCAGGATTACATACACAAAAATACTAGACATTGCAGTTTACTTTAGTTTGAAGCTTTTGCGAACTTACTTTACTATAAAATCAATTACAGAAACTTCTAGTTCGAAAAGTCATGATTATTTTAATAACCAACCACAAATTCAACAAATAAAAGGTTTAATAACATTCCTTTCCGAAAATATAACTCGAATAGTAAGTGTTAAACCGATCTTCAGGGTATTTATATATTTGTTCGTATACCTTTTCTAGAAAACCAACCCACCCATGTCACCCGAAAGAATTACGACATATACTGTATTGGACAGTTGGAAAATTCCTTTTAAGCGACGACAGGTCATACGAAAAGAAAAAAAATTATTAATAAATTAATAAATAAATAAATAGAAAAGTTTGTCCTTTATGAAATTAGAGATATATAGTATAACACTTTTCATAATATTTAAATGAAGAAGCTTTTGTGGTATCTGCAATAAAAAGGTGAAGAAACGGAAGACCTTTGTAACGCAACATGAAAACCACAAATGTATGTTTTAGTTTTGGTTCAATATTCTTGGATAACTTGGATGAAAATAAAGAATATAAACACTCGATTTTAGATAACTTAGTTTTTGATTAATAATATTTAAAACAATCATTTGTATAAGAATTATTTTTTAAAAGATATATTGATATACTACTCTGAAAACATTAGACATAATATTAAGAAAATATTTGATATATCAGTAAGGAATTTTCCATCTTATTTTTTGTGATTTTCTTTTTTCATTCACTAGAATTTTTTCCCATTTTATATCCTGTTATGAATTCGTTTCCTTTTTCCTTCATATTTCAGAAATGGAATCATCTTTAGAAGACCATCACCATGGATCCACTTGTAAACGATGAATTCAGAACACGATATAAAGAGGGTTGCTGTTGGACTTTAACATCCACTCAAAATTATTCTAATCGATGTCTTACTTCAAAACCATCATCATTGCCCATACATTTCTTCCTTTTATTCATATCTTTTCACAATTTTTTAGGGATCCAATATTTTGTCTTGAAAATTGAGAATTAAAGACTATTGTCAAGAATGCATTTAAGAATCTCGAAATTTTGATCGATATTTTCATCACGGAATATGTTTGTTTTTAGGTTTTTATAAAATCATAATAAAAATTATACATCATATAACTTTGGATAAATAAGATATTTTCATAATCCGATTATCTCTCATTAAAAGAATCGCTCGATTCAAAACATTTCAAGATTTTAATGAATTAAGTACGCACTTCTAAATATTAAGCATCGTAATATTTCACTCAAATTTTTCACAGTTGCTATTAGTTATATACAAAACAAGTACAAAATTGATATGAAAATTTATGGTATTTTATCTCGATGAGATACTCTTATTTTCCTATAGCTTTTTGGATAAGTATCATGTACAAAACACTTAACAAAATTTTGTTATTTTACGCAATTACTTTCGAAATATGACTTTTAAAGTAGAAATAAATAATTTTAATTCGAAGAACTTAAAGGATTTTAGAGAATTCTGTACGAATTAAAATACTAATTTAAATTACCAATTAAAATTATATTTTAAAGAAAGTATGATATAGCTATAAAAAGCTTTTCTTATAAGGAAAATTTCAAATTAAAGAAATGAATTACTCGAAAACTTCTATATCGAATTTTCAATCCAGAAAGAAAATTCTCGCTAAAATTATTTCAACAACATTCGATACAAAGAATACTTTGTCTGCGGTGAACCTAGAAAATCGCTAGTTTTGTCACAAATTATAAAACTTCCATTATACACTTTTTCTGGTTAAAACTGCAAGGGATCTGATTTGCAAATAACACAAGTCAAACTGTTTACCATTGATACTAAAACTTTATAAAAAAAGCAAAAATTTTCAACAAATGTTTGACGAAAAAGGAAAAATTCAAAGTTTCATCACAACTTCTCTGAATTAAACTTGGGATATGTTAAATTTTCGATAGTTTTTCCTAACCAAAAGTTTCATATCGATTGAGAGTTTGCTTTGATAAAGTTTAACACATTTTATCAAAAAAAAAATGAAAATGAAAATAACTTTTCCATTCATATAGTTTTATAAATTCTTTCTTTATTGGGTACAGTGATTGTAATAACAATCTAAAAAATAGAGAGAACCGAAACATAATTGACACTGTTTACTTTGTAATTTTGTCGGAATCCGGTGAAAATATTGATACTGGAAAACTAAAATGTTTATATACAAAATAATAAAATTGCATCCCGAAAAGGATTTATTTTTGTATTCAATATCAAAACTTTTCATCATCTTTCAAGAAAAAACAGTCGAAATTGTGGAAAACTTCGAAGCAAAAGAAGAATGAAAAATTTGTCGTTGATGGTCGCTTAAGATTTGTTGGAGATATTCTGTAGAGTTCCATACAGTAAGAGGAAAACTTAAAGAACTGTAGAATAACAAATTTCTTAGTTTATTTTTAAACGAGTAAATATGATTTGAATAGTTTCCTTTCCCAGGATTTTCAAAATAATTTTGGACAGTGATTGTGAAAGAAAATCAATGATGTGAACATGTTGATGTAAATTAGTATATTTTAGAATGAACTATTAATAATTTCATAATATTCTAATTAGTTGCTCATATCAATTTCGCGTTTTATATACGTTCTAATAATATGTAAAAAATTATAACTGCCTCCGGTGCAGTTTTCATGGAAAACTACATAATCAAAGTTTTCTTTATTACTAGTTTTAGATCTTCATTTTATGATTGATATCACATCATATATAAGACCGCTTTCAAAGACCAAATTACTCGTAGTTCCTGAATGAAATTAGTTTTACAACTCTTCGTAATCTCATAACTTGTATTCACCACCATTTTTAGTAGAGAAGTTTGTTCCATCCATGTTACATAATATTAAATTTTATAGAATTAACGTTGGTCATGCACGTATATGCAAACTCATGAGTATAACAAATCTGTCTAATGCAGATATTAATTTGTTGAAATTATGATATATGAAGAAAATTTTGCTTTATTCAGAGTTTTAATATTCTTGTCATATTTCAGTAGCTAATCTCATATGAATTCAATCTACCTTGTAATCGTAACTTTGTGAAGATAATTGAGGGAGGAAACATGATATTGTTCTATTCAGAAAGTATAAATATATAGAACACAAATAATTAACAAGGATAACACAAAAAAAATGAATTTAAGGATATGTATATAATTAATTTTTATCATTTTAATAACTCCTTTCAGATTAATTCAAGAAAACTTCTCTAGATTCAGATCGTTTTCAATTTACCCAAAACCAAAAAAAAAGACTAACTAATTCTATATGTATTCTTTTTCTATATATGATATCAGGATTATACCTGATTCGACAATGTATAATAATATGCCAGCATACACCTTGGGATGAAAATAGATTCTTAATTCCGAAAACTTTTGGAGTGGTAATCCACAACCTCATATAATATATTCAATATAAGTAAATGTCCGAAATATACCCTGGGAAACTGTATATCTCGCGGGTGCAATCCCATTTAATACCCTAAAGTAGATTAAGGTCTCATAAAAAAGGATCTACATGTAATTCCGACCTGAAAGTTTCACACCAGAATAAATTCAGTATTATAGTACATATTTTTAAATGAGAAAATATTTTGTAAGTATATTTAAAGAACTATTTCATTTTAAATTGTTGTATAAAATTCTATCAAAAAAAAAGGAAAAAAATATCCTTTAATACTTTTTACACTTCTTAAGTGTTCATTTCTTGTTTTTATATTAATTTTAATTAACAGAATAGGAAACTTGTTGCGACCAGTGAAAACATTTTAGACGAAAAGCATGTATGTATAGTTCCATCTTGGAAAAAGGAAAATGATAAGCAATTATAGTCTAGAGAGAGTGTTAAACTTAAGTACCACTTTTTCTCATGTATTTTCATCAAATATTTTAGACTGAACCCTTTTTATTTTTTACATCACTTTAATTTTTCATTTGCACCGCTCAAGTGTTAATGATAAAAACTGAAGTAAAAATGAAAATTTTGTATATCCTGGAATAAAATAAAGAAGCATCCCTAATGCACACACAGGTTGAACGTTAATTCCAAATAGTAAAAAGAAATTATTCATCCGGATGTTTCATGAACGTTTTTTTCCATTTTCATCAGATTACCCTTCGAAATGTTCCCATTTTATTCCTTTTAAAATTTTCCCCATTTTTTGGTGGATATCCGAAAAAAAAGAAATTTGATTTTTTTATTCTCCCAAAAATTTAACTTTAATGGTATTCATTTTGTTTGCTTAAGGACTTAATAAGGATGCGCCTTAATATACGGGATATGAGATAAGTTTTTTAATAGAATTTTTTTCTCCCTTTTTTCCTTTTTTAGAGATATGAGAAATGGGGATGCTTTACAAATTTGGATATTATCATATTTAAAACGTCACAGAATTTCATTTAATTATTACTGTACTCGTTCGGGCGAAATAAATAAGCTTTTGTATATTTCATTTTCCTTTTTTTAAATCATTGTTGATGAGTTTTAACTCATAGAACTTGTTCAAGTGAAAACCGGTAGAAAAACGTATATTAAATGCGTATCCAACGATAAAAATGATATAACTTTTTTTCTATTATTCAGATTCTTATATATGTAAAGGTATTGAAAATATCTGTTGATGGATTCATTTCTCTTGATTATCATACATTTTTCTAGATTTCAGGAAGAAAAAAAAATAGAATTCAATAGTAGGAGTAAAGGCTTATTATTATTGTTTACAATTTTTAAGGATTAACGACCACGAAAAACTTTCCCTTCTGTACAAAAAAGCACCATTGTTAATGAAACCCTTCTTTGAATTGCGTTCTTTATTGATGGAGTCTATACTTCACACTTTCCAAAATGAAATTCATATATAGTATTTCCCTTTTTGGGGTAACATTTCCTCTTTTTTTTCAATGGAATTGATTTGATTTCTGTTACCTAGTCTGAATGGGAGATTTTCTAAAGAATATTTACTATGTTATGTGGTAAAATTTACGGAAATGGATAGAAAATTCATGATATTGAGAGCAGTCATAATTGTTAGTAATCACGTGAAGAGTGTGCTTAGAGAGTCACTTATTTAAATTTACGGTTTTTAAATATGAACAAAATAGGAGTGGTTTTTTCACTAGTTATTTCAGAATAGATCAAAATTTTATATTTAACACAACATCAATTTCTATACTCAGTTTTAGTTGGTGTAGCTTGCTCTGTTTTGTGCTTCTTCATATTTGAATGCTGTCCCCGTAATGGCAATTTTTGTTTGAACACATAAAAAACACAAACCTTTTAAATCGACCCATACTTTTTATAAAATTACATTTTCTTAATTTGTTTTTCTTACCTTCAACTATTTTCCACAGAAGATATTCTGATTTTCTTGTTTGTGTTCGATATTTAAGTTCAAAATTTAAGCTTTTTCTTGTTCTCATTTCTGTCGTGTTTGTTTCTCCTGCTGCTCCAATCCGGAGCAGGGCTGTGTGAAAAATACACCTAATATTTTCAACTAAAAATTGGGGTATGTACAACTCAAACCCAATTCAAACCACAAAAGTTATTCATTTCTTGTATACGAATTTATTTTTTATATGGTTTGTCTCATTTCTAATTGTTGTACAAAATTAATATCAATTTCAAATCGAATTTCATATAATTTTAACAATCAAGAAACAACCAAATTTTCTTTGAAAATCCCTAAAACTTCTTCTACAATTCTAAGTAATTTTATCGGAAGAAAAAATTTCGATAAAACAAATTTGAAATTTACTCGACCGTAATTAATGAGCTCCAAAAAGAAAAAGGAAAATTTCCTTATAAATGGCCCATCAATAATTTTAGAAATTTCCATCAACCTTTTTTCTACCCTTGCCAAAATTCTAAAGGATTTTTGTTTTCTTTTCCATTTTATGAATACTAATTCTTCTAGTTTGTTTCCCCTCTCGAACATTAATTGAAATTTATGTTCAGTTTTTTTATAAAGGCATGTGGTGGAAATTATGCTGAATTTACCTGTTGTGCACTTAATTAAAAATTAAGGACCAAAGTTAGAAGATAAACAACTTTCCCGAAACAAAATATGAACAAAACACGGGCGAATTTTATACCATTTTTGGTTGTTTTGTGCTGGTTTTTTACCGAGAAATGGTATAAATTCTCATTTCGTATTCTAGAACTGGATAAAAATTAATGAGGACCAGCGAAAATAAAATTGGTGAAACTATTTAGTAGAAAAAAACAACTTTTCGGGCAATATCTGCTTTTTTTTCTAGTCTAAAAATAATCAAACTCAATTACTCCCGAATTTAGTCCTCCAATTTTAAGTACATTAACATTTTAATTAAAACTTAAACGATTTGTTTTAAAATTTTAAAGGATATTTTAGTGGAAATTTTCAAATAATTTTTTCTAATTCTAATCTTAATTATTCTGAAATTCAATTTTGTACAGATATTTAACTTTCCTATTCTAATAATAAATTCAAGAAGCCACCGAAAAATAAAAATCAATAAACTCATTCATGGCTTCATGGTTTATCCAAAATTTGCCCAAAAGGAATAATATTCTTGAATAAGAAGAAAAAAAAAGATGTTAATTGTAAATTTGTCATAAAAGTACTTACCAAAATAGGGTAGAAAATTCAAATTAGGCTTATTCTCCTTACCATTCCGTCTCAATGCAAAGGTTTCCAATTTGAATCCTTCAACTGAATTCGGTTATCCTTTCTAAAAATTTGTGAACGGAAAAAAGTCAAACAGATCCATCCCATCTCAAAACAAAAAAAAAGAAAAAGAAAAAGGAAATTCCACTAAAGTTTCAAACCAAACCGGATATTGCCTTAAAATTTTGCTTAAATTCTTCAAATTTGATACAAAATTCAACCCGGAGGTATATGATTAAGTTGAATGAAAAACAGGGGACTTTTTTCGTGTAAGGGGATGTGATCTTCTGAGTTATCTATGCTTCCAAGGATTGACAAAATTGTGATTTAAAGGGAATCATAAATGGTGTTCTTAAATTTATATAGCCAGAATGTTTTTTATCTTGTGAAACGTCACAAAATTCTTTGTAGATTGAATAAATTAGTTTTTTTTTATATACAGTATGTTTGTAGACCTTGGATTCAGGCGAACCTTGAGTCTTCATCAATAATTTTCTGCCAATCCATATATCAGAAAATATTGTTAGAGATTTTAAAAAAGTTTTTATTCACACAAAATCAGAGTACACTAATTAAGCAAGAATAGTATAAAAAAAAACTCGGCGAAGAATCAAAATAACATGCAACCACTCTACTCGCCAACTAAACAGATACTGGCTGAAAATTCCTTTGCATCAGAGATATATGAAAAAAATGTTTGGAGTGGGAGGAAAAATATAAGATGCAGTATGCAAGATGCAAGATTTATGTTTCAAGATACATTTTGCAAGACACATGTTTCAAATAAATTTCTTTTTTAAAATTATTTAATTTATATATATAATACTAAAAAAAAGGAAACCAATATAAAATATATACAATAAAATAAATCTTTCAATTTAAATGAAAATTTAATCGAATAAATACTTATAAATCTCTTTGATTTAATGAAAGCTTCAATTTAAAAGCATCACATATTGTCTATGCGATTTGTATCCTGTTCTGATCTTATATGTGTAGAAAATTTAATTCAATAAATTGGTCATCTAATCACTTAGATAAAAAGTCTGTATTCATGATACAGCAACTATAATTACTGTTTGGAAAAATCCGTTTCAAAATAGACGTGTCATCATGTTTGTCGTATATCGTTTACTATACCGTTAGAGGAATATCCTTTATAACTCTGTATACATTTTTTCTTGCTTATCTGAGTTCATATCCTACTTCTATTTATATACTAGTATATTTTGTGGGTGGCACATATAAATGGATGAAATGAAATAATCTTCTTTATAAAATTTGTATGCGCTTTCAGTATATTCGATTCACTTAATTGAGCCCGAAGAAGTGCTTTTAACTGAAAAAAGTAACAAAATACGAAAAGCAACAGAACTACCATAAGAACTAAGTAGTAAAGTAACCAAAATAAAGAAAATTGTTTATATAACAAATCTTTCTTATACGCAACTTCTCAAGTTGAATTTTCTTGTAAAGTTTAAAAAATGGAAAGTTACTAAAAAATCCTACCAAAATGCCAAATTGGTCAAAGTATAAGAAAGTGAAAAAGTAAATTCTTCTTTTTTGATGAACTTAATATTAAAGTATGTAGTTTTAAAAAATTTAAGTGGATAAAGTTTATTTTATGTACTTCAGTGTTTTATTCTTTTTCTAAAGAGAAGAATGTTACATTTTAATATTAAAGTGGTTAGAGATTTACTTATGCTGTATTTAATTAAATTGTATAGTTTCATCGCTTCATTTAATAGAAACAAATAAAATAATTATTGAAATAAGAACCCTGAAAATAATATCTTTTTAAATTGGTTGAAAAGACACCATTCAGTTCGTACATGACAGTTGCAACAAGCTCCTTTTATTTATACATCTCTTTCATTGGTGTAAATATCCTTTTATAAAAATCCTTTACATTTCCTCATTTTCAATGCTAAATGATATAAAAACTGATCCTGAAGTTACATTTTCATATTGAAAGGACATTTGATTGCAATAATATCAACAAGATGAAAGAAATTTGTATTCATTTAAAGACTGTATAGAAGGACAAAAAGACAAGATCATAAAAACGTGGAAATTAATTATTTATTTACTTTAGTTTTCTAACATTTAAAATACAAATTTTCCAAAATCTTGTGGAATATAAGATGTTTGGTTTTTTGCCATAAAAATATATTTTTAAAATTCCTGAAAAATTCAGTATATTAGTATATTTTAATATTGAAATGAATAGCGTTGTAGAAAAAAAGGAAATATTTTAATTTGTGATTTTGAAGATTTTTAACAACATCCGGAACAGAAACCCATCTCTTGTAGCTTCTAAGATGGATGTTTGTTAGTTGTAAACAGCAAGCCGATTTGTTCCTTTATGGGATTCCCAAGAACAGGATATTAAATTTATGTTGAGTTGTTTTCGTTTCCTTTATCTAATGCTTTCTTCACGTCAATTTTTTTCTTTTTATTTAAAAGAAAATATATTTTTAAAAAAATCTTAATCGAATTTTCTCTTGAGTTTTTCATATAAAATTCAATACTATACCAAAAACATACTCAACTTAATTTTTTTGAGATACGTTTCATTTCGAACATCTATTGGTAAAATTTATATATATTAGAGGCCGCAGTCCTTCTGTCTTTCTGTCTGTCCTATCGTTAACTAAATGAAATATTATATGGTAATGTACATGGCATGATTACGACCTTAAACAATGTTATCGAGATTTTCTTGGTAGACATCTGGGCATACGGCAAAGTTGCATATCCCACTGCTTTGTCGCTGGAGTCAATTCAAATTTGTAAGCTTCTGGCTCCTGGAATATATACATACCTAAATATTTCCATAGTTTTCGTATATTTATAAAATTTGAGATACAATAGAAAAAATTATGATAATTGCTTTCCAATTAATTGATTTTTATGTACAATTATTTTTCAAATATTTATTTAAAATGAATAAACTGAATTTATTATATTATCAACAAATTGTACAGGACACTTGGGATATCTAACATTTTGTAAGCATGTGATAAGACTACTTTATTGTTGAAGCAATTCCCTTGATACGTATTATGGGTATTCTCTTATCGTTGTAAAACGTGGTATATCGTTGCATCGTTGTATGATTCAGTATTTTTCTATACAAAAAAAACCATATCAAATGTTACAATCATATAACGATATACCATAATTTATGCTAGTTACGGGCCTGCTTACTATGTGAAATTTGCCAAGGAATACAATTTTATGTAAGTAGATTTACTCAAAGATCAAAACATCTTTATGGAAGTTTGTAGAAATAACTTTCTAGAAATGAATATTTTCTACAATCTGAAAAGAATATATGAATTGAACTTGATTCGTAGTCAAACTATCGTAACATATATGGGAACAGAACTTTGTTATAAAGAAGATTTAGAACTGTAGCGATTACAAAACTGAATTAAAGTTTATATTAAACTTTATATTCAACTTTAATATAAAAAAAGAGTTAAAGTTGTCTTTTAATTAAGATAAAATTCTACTCTGAATTCTTTCGAATTTAAAAGGATAAATACATCCAATAAAAAACGAGTTGATATCATTTTACAAAATAGAAATAAATTTTTACATTTTACATCCATTATCTGCGAACTAACAGACTTTATCCTTGACCTATCACCTAAAATACATTTTTCAAAAAGTGACTAAAATAAGCGGAAAGTTTATATGTGATCTCCTCGAATACTCGAATTTCAAATTTGTTATAGGATAGGATATAAGCGAAATCTCATGGGATTTCTATTGAAAATGCGTTCTATTTCACCTCGAAATATGATATGCCGCCTTTATTCGTTCAATATTTGGTAATGCTATGGTAGGTGGGATATATTTTGGTGGCTCAAACATTTCCATAGTGATATAAATGTAATATCGAAAATATTTTTAAATTTAAGGTGAATATTTCAGATAAACTTTATGGAAATTTTCAGATTTAGCATCTAAAAAAAATAATAATAAACTGAACGTGAACAACTATATTTTTACATATATGAACGGCCTTGTTCGAATCATACATGACGTCTAAAGTTGAATACCAATTCACCATGTCTGTATCACTGTTATACACTAAATCCACTTGTAAGCTTCCTAGTCAGACTATGTA
The DNA here is from genome assembly GCA_963422695.1 of Xylophagus ater. Lineage (NCBI taxonomy): Eukaryota > Metazoa > Arthropoda > Insecta > Diptera > Xylophagidae > Xylophagus > Xylophagus ater. The sequence continues at coordinate 4,546,009 of OY730486.1, read as the reverse complement.
TACATTATAGAAAAAAAGAAGAATCATCGGAAAACAGGACTTTATGATAAAATCTCTGGTATATTCTGGGGATTTCTGGTAACGTGGAACTTACCATTTTCAACGATATTGGATGGATATTATTATTAAACTCTACTGATCCTATTAACTGCTTCAATTCCCGATCGAAGATATAATAACCGAACTTATTTTTTAAAGAAGTTTAAATTTTTTCTAAAATTTAATAATCTTAGTAAATAAATAATAAATATAGAATGCATATTTTGGAAATTTCTGTCTGCTGGAAAATGTTCTACCAGATGTGACGTCTATTGTTTCATATTCCGAATTGAACACAAAAATGTTGACACGAAATTTGTCTATATTTTAGTTTCCAATTGATTTCAAAGGCAACTATGAGGGATCTAATCTCCCTCGAATATAAGAGTTAACATACTTATTATTATTCCAGGCAGAGTTTCATATAGAGGGTTCCTGTATATTGTACTTGATGTCTTCTCATTAATTAGATCTTTTTAACAAATTCGATTAATTAACAAGAGTGTGATTACTTTTTCATACCAAGATTTTAAATTTTACTTTCAAAGAAACCATAAGAGACACCTTTTAATGTACAAAAAAAAAACGGGAATATGAAATTACGTGAAAGACGAACGTTTTTCCAATTTCGATATGTAATTGGGATAATTACATATATTTAATAGCGCTTTTATCACATAAATAGGAATTTTAAATAAGATTATTAAAGTAATTTTTAATTGAAAATGGAAAATGGAAATTTCTTCAGCTTTTCAACTTTATTATTAAACGTTTATTGACCTTAAAAGTCATCATGTTAACCAATTTTTGTTATTTTCTTTTTTATCAATTTCATTAAGCAAAATTCATATCTTATTGAAGAAATTATTTCCCAAAACTATAAAGTCATGATGAGTTCGTATTTCGTACTCATAGAAACTTTTCTATCAGTTTTCTAAAAAAAAAACTGCAAGTCAGGAAAATTGAAAGAAAGTTTTTTGAACAAATAAACGCTCTTAAATAAAGTCTGTAATGATTTAATGCAATTTTTCCTTTATCACAATTGCCGGTGCAAAATAATTGAAATAATAAAGGACATCCTTTAGTAATTAATTAGTAATTTTAATTTTTGCACTTTGTGGATATAAAATTTTAGTCGTAGATTTTGATGATATTTAATAGTTTACAGGAGATAAGTAAATCTTTAAATCAAATATACCCCAAGATTAAATGTGTTTCCAAAATGTAGAAAAAGAAGAATATTTTCGGAAATATATACATATATCAATTTTAATGGCTTTGTGGAAATGAGAATTGATTTAAATGGTGAATTATAAATCATTTCCGACCAAACCGATATATATATTTGCTAATTAATGTCGAGATTAAAAGTTTTGTATCGAAAATAATCAACAAAAAGAACAACATTATCAACCAAAACCTCCCAGAAAATAATCCAACATGGAACATTAAATATGAATGGGTTTTTCGGTTGGTGTTTTATGAAAGGACGCAACATGGGCATTATTGGTTTCGATTATAATCATTTTTTGTTTAATAAAATGGAAGGGAATCGAAGCCCAAAGGATTTTTGAATATATAATTTCGAAGAATATTGATTATTGTAATTCATATCTAATTTATATTAATTCAAAATTTTTATGGATTAAAATTGTTGGGGCTAAATTGGCCATTTATTTTGTTTTCGATATGTCCTCTAAAAAGAAAATGTTTATTATTCCGTAAAACTTTGTTGCTTGCTCGATACTGGAAAAAGATTACTATGCCATTCGGGTCACCCATATTTCCAAACTGCAAGAGCAAATGAAACGAAAGGTGACTTTAGCATTCGGAAACAGAAAGCTGCATAAATGTATTGATATACTGGTACTACTTCGTCCCGCTCTATACACTAGTCCTATTCCTAAATCATTTCAAAAAAGGTATTTTCGAAAATATATCAGAATTTCATTCACCTCACCAGTTTTATATTCACATAGATGCAAGTGAATCTTATGATACAATCTTTGGTGTCATCTCATACATCAAACAAAGTACATGTTGCTAGTAGAAGCAACTTGTCAAGATTTCATATAAATTACTTTAATTCACTTTAAAGCCTTCACTATAGGACATAATATTTTATTCCTAGGATTACTCCTAAAAGTAAAAAAAAAAGAAAATAAAAATGTTTAGTAGTGTTTTAAGATGACTTTTCCTTCACTTTTCCTTTTTGAGAAAACTTATGACTGGAGATATTTAAAGCATTCTAAGCAGAAAAAAATATTTCGGGTAAAACTCTTCTAATAATAGAATAAATGGGGTAACTTTTTAAAAACAGAATTTCTTCAAACTTGATTTTCTTTCTTATTCAAGAATCAAATCAATTCAATAAATTCTCAATTCAATTCAGTTTTTAGCCTTGAAGATATCGAAATACCAGTTGAAGGAAATTCTTCCCCCATTCAAGATTTTGTTAATATTTCTTTACGAAATTGTTATTTAAAATGTAAAAAAATTGCCAATATGGACTTTGTTTTTGTTTGATGTTTATTCAGGAAAATTAGTTTTATTATATTTAACAAAATTTTCTTAGGAAGTATTTTACGATTGAGTCAAATTTCGTTGTAATTGGAAAATAAACTAGAATTTTCATGTTCCCTTTGAAATTTTTTAAAGTTGGAGAATCACTTTTGTTTCAATGGAAACAGGATCAGTTTTCATGGATGCCATCTTACCAAGACTCAAAATTCTTTATTATATTGCAGTTTTCTTAAAAATCTATTTTGCTCAAACAAAAATTGAAATATTTGATCGGTTTGTTTCTACCGCATTCAATTTTATGCTGTATAGTTCGGAATAATTCCAGAAACCTAGAAGCGCATGTACTATTAAAGGGAGAAGAAATCAATATCCTCATTCAAAATTTTTTATTGAAAACTACTAGGAGCTGCTTTTTCAGAACATAAAAAAACCTTTAATATTAATCTGGCTTGGTATGGGTGCAATAAGAATGGTTTATTCCACGGAAGGTTTCTTAAGCTAAATCGTATTAATCTGCGTTGTACAATAATGTAATTTTGTTTTCTTTAAAGTTATTATAAAGTATGTTACAAATAAGAACATTTATTTCTGGCAATCTCTTGAATGTGTCAATATTTTCCAAAATACACAAACATAATGTCAGAAAACCAGTTAACTGCTACGATTTTCTTTGAAAAGCTAGAAGGCAAAATGTTCAAAATCAAAGGGAGTCTTTTTTTTATTCTTTTCATTTCTTAACTCTTAAGGATGTTTTTTCATGTGGTTAAGAAAACAGCAATAAGAAATCCCTCCAAACCATGAAAAAATATTCATCTATTTTCCACATCCAGTTTCTTCCGCCTTCTCATTTCATTTTCTAGTACCAAAAAAAGCTTATATATATCTTTTTCTTTTTGTATTGCAGAAATACCCATTTAAGTGAAAGCAGTGAAAGTAACTCAGATTTGTACAACTCCACAGGCGATGTCGCATTAAAATTGCCTTGGCTTGAGTTGTTTACTTCTTCTTCGTCAGAAGAAAGTTTTTTCTTTTCGATTCGTAAATTTCTGGGAAGATGTTAGGATTTTCCTTTTTTTTTTATGTTGGATACATTTTTTCTTAATTTTTAGGATACATTCGCTTTTCATGTAGTAAGATGCCTTCACTTTTTAAGATTTTCATTTTTCCCCCAAACTTTCATTCTTTAGGGTTGTGGTGAATAAACAATTTTCTTATTTTCATGTTTTTTAATTTTTATTTATGTTCCTTAATGGTACATTTTTCTTATTTATTTTGCGATGCCTAAAGCTGGGACTACCTTTTATTTCCATACGAAATAAAAACAAACTAGAAAACTAACAATTCGGACATTTGTTAGTTTTTCTTTTTAGATTTAAAAGTTTTAGGGATATTATTTTATAATAATAATTTTAATATAATTTTAGTTTCAAAAGGGTTATTATAAAATAACAGATTTCTTAAATATTTTCTAATATTCATTGATTTCTTAGATGAATATGTGACTTTGTCTGATTTTAGGGCAGACCCTATTTAGTATGTGTATAAATAAGGAATTAGATGTAGAATCTAATAATGTAAACTGAAATTTCTCAACTGCGGTTTTTTGTTTCCAAAATGTATACAAACGATCGGGTTTTGGGCTTCCAATAAGAACGATTCTAATAGTTTGGTTAACAACAAGATTCTCTTCAAATTGTGTATCTTTAAGGTAAATATTATGAAATAAAATTAAATCTAATTCAAATTTATTCGTTTTAGAAAAAATCGATTCAATATAATCACAAAACCTTTCATCCATAAAAATAGTATCAAGAAACATCTTCCATTGGATTAAATTACACCTTTACAATACATGATATTAATGAAATAAATCCTTTTAGATTGTATGAAAAAAACATGATATTAAATTGTACAAGACTAAAAGAGGAAGTATTCTTTCTTCCAAGAAGTTTAATGGATGCTCTTTATTATGGTACTTTGTCTTCTTGTAGATGCTTTCACATTGGTATTGTTAATTTAAACTTTGAAGAAGTTCCATACAAAGTATATTGCCGTTTCTATAAGGTTACCCTTGCTCGTTTCTCGGATATTATAAGAGATACCACAAAATGAGGTTTAATTTAAAATGAAATAGTGGTCATAGGTTATTACGGTTTACATGAATTTAGTTCGTTCAATAGTCTTCTTATGAAATTTTATTGGAAATCTATTTGCTCAAAGATTCATCATATTTTATTATGTAATTGTTATCTAACATAAATAAATTTAAAAACATAAAGTAATTTAAAATCGGCCTATAGCCGATTTTTTTATGCCCTATGGTAGAAATGGGAGAGAAAAATTGTGAAAACTAACAATGTATCAAAGTTTTTCTTCATAACTTTGTTTGCCCTTGTCAAAATTTTCTCTAATTTGTAAGTAACTTAGATCCTGGTAGCATAAGTCTAATTTGCAAATTTCATTCAAATCGGTGTATTAGTTCTGAAAATACATCAAAAAAACTTTCTGAACAGGGTTATTTCTTCCTACGACTACTTCTTTCTCCACTATCCTTAGACCGATATCACTGAAATTTACAATGGCATGGTCTATTAATGTAGTCAACCAATATAATTAATTTAAACAAAATTGCTTTACCAATTTTCCAATTAAACCCGAAAAGCTATATAAAAAAAACCACAAAACTTTATGGTCGCCCCTGTTCTTCCTTAATAACTTCGCTGCCCCTCAGTCGATTTTGCTGAAATGCAATACCAAAACCACTATAGCAATAACCAAGTAGCATTCTAAATTTCATCAAAATTGCATAACGCGTTTTTGAGTTATTTTGTCAACGGACGGACGGTAGTACCAAACATGGAGCATTAATATAGGGAATTTTTTTCAGAATTTTGGCTCATTTTCAAAACCCAATTACCCCAATTTGTTCTGCCGGAATTTCACAATTTTTTTTCTAAGTATTCTATAAAATGTTACCTTTTGAGCGCGCTATAATATAATTTGATAGGATTAGAACTACTAAAGTTATACGATTCTAAAGCCAACTATTGGAAAAAAACGCCACGAACTTTCTGCTTAACTGAATATTTTAAGGTTTTTCTCTCCATAACTTTGTTTCTTCATTCTCAAATTGGCCCAAATTTACAGGTAGGGTGGCGTCTAATAGTATAAACACGTTTCGAAAATTTTATTGAAATCGGTATATAACTTTTTAAAATACATCGGAAAACTTTATGAACAGGCTTATTTTAGGCTACAACTATTTCTTTCTCCACTATCCTTGGACCGACTTGACTGAAATTTAACATGGTATCGTCTATTTATGTAGTTAACCTACGTAATTAATTTAAACAAAATTGATTGGCAAATTTTCCAATTACATCCGAAAAACCATAACCAAAAAAACGACAAAACTTTCTGGTCACCCTGGTTTTTCCTTTATAACTTTGCCCCCCGTAGATCGATTTTGCTCAAATGCAATACCAAACCAAGTTAAGGAATAATTAACTCATATTATAAATTTCATCAAAATCCGATAACGTGTTTTTGAGTTATCTTGTCTACGGACGGACGGACGGACGGACGGACATGCATAAATCGATATAACTTTTGATTCCCTACATAACCATACCCTTGAAATTTTTCTCCGATCATTATTTCTATGTGTTACACACTTAGTGACAAAACTAATATACCCTCTGGTAGTACCTACCATAGGGCATAAAAATTTACCACACGTGAATAAATGAAAAGTTTAAGTCATTTCAACAGAAAAGACTACTAATTGAAATGAATTTTAGAGTATATTTTCATTTCAAAATATTTATCTTACATAGCCTAAAGAGAAATTTTCTGAAAATCTGTTCCAGACACTTTTTGTGTTTAAACATGACCGTAAAACAGAACCTCAAAATGCCTGCCCAAGTTGACAGTGAAGTTCTACATTTGCACCGAAACCCATGTTATTTCCAATGGCAGATGCCCAATGATTTTCTATATACCGAAAATAACTCAGGATAGGTAAATGCTGTATGTTTCTATTTGAAGTTCAATTTTAAGGAATTTCTTTATGAGATTTTTTGAAAAGAGGTGTTTTTAAAAAAACATATGTATTGTAACGATGATAGTCTTTCGGTTCGATGTTATTGAAATGATAACACTTTTTATTTATGTGAATATAGTGTATAAAGTTTATTTATAATTATTTCTGCGTTACAATTAGCCTTAAAAATATTTGACTTTCAATAATTTAAATATTACAATTAATTTATCACAGTTTTAGAGCTTCACTATTTTAATTACTTTTAAAAGCAACGTTCTGTTTTTACTCCGAATATTTCAAGTACACAGTTTGAGCTTCTGATCTGAATTGATTCTAACCTCGACTCTAGGGCTCTTTTTATATAAAATTGGTGTGTCTCGGAATATTCTCGAAAAGCCTGGTCGTTTTCTAAAAACTAGGTGGCAATGTTTACACAAAGAAGATTTCTAGAATATTCTTATTCAATACACGAACAATAGTTCTAGAAAGCTCTAATCATTGTTTAGGTTTGTGCCAATGATCTATTATTATTTCCTCCTAAAAATATCTTTTGTATGTGCTATTTTTATGGCATGAGTCATTGCTATTGTTATTGAGAAGTGTATTGTATTCTATCGATTGTGTAAACAATTGCATTTTGGAGTTTTCTGGAATAGATCTTTTGTACATTAGATGGCGGTATTTCCCGAATAGTCTGGAGATATAAATATTGCGTTTGACATTTCGCGGAAATCGTTTTGTTTGTTTATAAATAAATTATTCTCGTGTTTTCTGGGTTTTTCTTTTATTAAGAAAAACTCAGAAAAGTAATTAATTTGTGTTAGTGATTTTTATAGTGCACTACCCCCTCCTTAAATCTGTTCGTCCCGAACAGAATCTTCTGAAGCCGTCCCGTGATACTTTGCTAGCCGATTTAGATGAACAACTTTCATTTTTGCCCTTGGAGATCTTCGTATGCGATATACGACGTCCTTTATCCTTTTTATGACGGTATATGGACCCTCCCATTTTGGCATAAACTTAGGTGACATTCCCTTTTTCCGTTGTGGATTGTAAAGCCATACCAAGTCACCATCCTGGAATCCACAGCTGTTTGTAGCAATGTCGTACCTTATTTTCATTCGGTCGCTAGCAATTTTTATCCGATCCCTTGTTATGTGATGTATCTCGTCTAGACGATCCCTCAGTTTATCGGTGTAGTCACTAACTTCCATTTTGTCATATTCTGGTCTTCCAAACATTATATCCACAGGAAGCCGTATATTGCGTCCAAACAATATTTCCGATGGAGTATGTTTTGTGCTGTCGTGGTCTGCAGTTCTATATGCCATTAGGAACAATGGAATGTGTTTGTCCCATTCACTTTGGTCTGATGTTACCACCTTTGATAAATGTTCCTCCAGGGTTCGGTTGAAACGTTCCACCATACCATCAGATTGCGGGTGCAGGGGTGTTGTTCTGGTTTTATGTATTCCCAGCAATTGGCATACTTCCTGGAATACCGCTGACTCGAAGTTCCGCCCTTGGTCCGAGTGTAGTTCTATTGGAACCCCGTATCGACCTATCCAGTTTTCAATTATTACTCCTGCCACTGTGGTAGCTTCTTGATTCGGAATGGCGTACACTTCCGGCCATTTGCTGAAATAGTCGATGACAACCAACACGTATCGGTTCCCTTGTTTAGACTGAGGAAATGGTCCAGCTACATCAATTGCGATTCGTTCAAATGGAGCGCCAACGTTATATTGCTTCATTGCTGCTCTAGTTCGCCTCTGTGGTCCTTTGCTCGCTGCACATGTGTCACATTTTCGACACCAACTTTCAACATCAGCTCGGCAATTTATCCAATAGAATCGTTCTCGTACTTTTTCTAATGTTTTGTTGACTCCCAGATGTCCCCCTGAAGTCCCACCATGTACTTCACCAAGTACCTCATGTACTTTGGACTTGGGCACAATCAACTGCATTAGTGTATCTCTACCATCAGAAGATTCCCATCTTCTACTGAGAACGCCATTTTCTATTTCCAGGGAGTCCCACTGAGCCCAATAACTCTTTGTTGTACTACTGAAAGCCGCAATATCGCTCCGTCCCGGACGTTGACCGTGTTCTTTCCATTCAAGGATTGGTCCAATATCTTTGTCCTTTAGCTGTTCATTTCTGATACTAGTCTCGTCATCATTACCTATTCTTGTTGTCTTGACCATGACTATTTCTTTCTCATTTAGCCTACCACAGTGCTTACAATTCTCACCACATGGTCTTCTAGATAAAGCGTCAGCATTACCATGCGATGTCCCCTTTCGATGTTCTGTCCTGAAGTGGTACCCTTGTAGTCGCTCAATCCATCTTGCCACTTGACCTTCTGGATTCTTAAATTGTAGCAACCATTTAAGTGCCGCATGGTCGGTTCGAAGTAGGAACTCCTGCCCGTAGAGGTATTTGTTGAAATGCCTAACAGTTTCAACTACTGCCAAGAGTTCTTTCCGGGTGACGCAGTAGTTTACCTCTTGTTTGGAAAGTTTCCTACTGAAGTATGCGATCACTTTTTCTTCACCTTCGATCTGTTGGGAGAGTACCCCTCCAATTCCGACATTGCTAGCATCCGTATCCACGATAAATTTTTCTCCAAATTTTGGATACGCCAATATCGGAGCAGAACATAGTCTATGTTTCAACTCCTCGAAAGCTGACTGGCATTCTTCGGTCCACTCGTATGGTTTTCCCTTATCCGTTAGCTTGTGTAGACAACCGGCTATATTAGCAAAATTCTTTATGAAACGTCGGTAGTAAGTACACAAGCCTAAGTATGACCGGATTTCATGCTTATCTTTTGGTACTGGCCATTGTTGAACTGCTTTTATCTTGTCTTTATCGGTGGCAATTCCTTCTGCAGACACAACATGTCCTAAGTATTTCACCTCATGTTGAAATAGTTCGCACTTCTTCGGACTTAACTTTAAATTAGCTGCACGAAGACGTCCAAATACTTCTCGTAATCGCTGGAGATGTTCATCAAAAGTTTTTCCGATTACGATGATATCGTCCAGGTACACAAGGCACGTCTTCCATGTTAAGCCCCGTAGGACATGTTCCATCAGTCGCTCGAATGTTGCCGGTGCATTACATAATCCAAATGGCATCACTGTGAATTGCCATAAGCCTGTTCCTACTGTGAACGCTGTCTTTTCTCTGTCTTCGGGTTCAATTCCAACTTGCCAATAGCCACTTTTTAGATCAAGTGTTGAAAACCAAGTTGCTCCTGAGAGTGTATCTAACGTGTCGTCTATGCGGGGAAGAGGGTAACTGTCCTTCTTAGTTACGTCATTCAGTCTTCGGTAATCTACGCAAAATCTTGTAGTCCCATCCTTTTTCCGTACTAGGACTACCGGAGATGCCCATGGACTGTTTGATGGTTCAATTACTCCCTCTTGATGCATTTCCTCGATCATGTCAGCAACCTCTGTTTGTTTGGCTAATGGTAGTCTCCTTGGTGGTTGACGAATAGGATCTGCATTGCCGGTATTAATTCTATGTTTCACTTGGTCCGTTCGTCCAAAGTCCCCTTTACTGCATACAAAGACATCTTCAAACTCCTTCAATAAACCTGTAGCCTTAACTGCTTCCGACTCTGATACTCTTTTAGCGATATCAGAGACAAGTGGTTTCAAGGCTTCCGGAAGAACCCGTTCCTCCCGGTGAGTTTCTTTGTATCTGCAGTCCTCGTTTGTTATTGACGAAACCCCTTCAGCACTGCCGACAATGGTTCCCTTTTTCAATTTCTTGTTAATTTTTGAAAAGTTCGCCACTCTGACTGGAATTGTCCCTTTTTCGTTCACTTTTACTATTGTTCGCGCTATCATTAGTCCATCCTTTAAGTTTTGTCTGTCAGGTTCAATAATTTGTATTGCTGGCCTCCCAGTAGCATCGACCAGTCTCGCCTCTACAACAGCTTCAGTATTTGCCGCAATTGTTTGGTCTTGTAGAATTTCTACTTTGGCACTGGAACCTGCTTCCTCCAACGTTAGCGAGAAATCAATATTTCCACATCGCAGAACTTCTTCTTCAACATTTACACTCACTCCATTCTTTTTCATGAAGTCCAGGCCCATGATACAATCGTCCATTATATCAGCCACCAAAAATGTATGTCGGAACACATACCCATCTAGCTCCAATGCTAGATCGACTTCCCCAAGAATCGGAGATGATTCACCCGTAACGGTTTGAAGCACCCTGTTACTGCTTTCACTGATGTGTTTATGATTGATTAGTCTCTTGTTAATGATGGATTTACTTGCGCCCGTATCTATGATAATTCTGCACTGATGACCAGCAATTACACCCTGTACCGTTAGACTGTTGTTGTTGTGTTGCATAAGCGAGACAGATACAACGATGCTGGGGGCATTATTCTTTTGAGCTAACTTGTCCCCCTTTAAGTTAGCTCCGTTTCGTTTCCCGAACCTTTTTGTCTTGCTGTTTGGTTCGGGCACTTATGTTGCACATGCCCCTCTTTTCCGCAGCCCCAGCATGTGATTTTCCTGCGCGTGTTTCTGTCCCCTTCTTTCTGGATTGACCGCAGTACTTCTTTTATTTGCTGCCTGAGGTCTTTGATATCCAGTTGCGGTGACCCTTCAGGAACTGTAGCAGTCCTGATGCGTGGGACTGATCTCGTAGCTTTCTTCGCAACTTCTAATGTCAAAGCGAACGCCAATACTTCTTGTAGCGTTCGCTTTCCGCTAACCCGGACCCTATTTTGTATGTCCGTATCCCGTATGGCGCTAACGAATCTTTCTCCCGCCATCTCGCACCGCATTTCCACAGGGTAATCGGGATAGGACATGTATACTAGACGTTCGATCTCCGCCGCTAATTCTTGAAGCGTTTCCGCAGATTTCTGCGTCCTGTTGATGAGTTCGATCCGGTATACATCCTTCATGTGGTTGTCCCCAAACCGATTATCCAATTGCATTACAATGTAATTGTAATTTTTCTCATTTTCCGGTGAGATTGTTCGCAATAAATCGGCTGAGTTACCCCGTAGAGCCAGAATTAATGCTGTGGCTTTCTCTTTATCGGACCAGTCGTTCGCACCAGCAGCCGCTTCAAACTGTCGTTTATATACAGGCCATGAAGTTTTGCCGTCAAATATTGGTGGCTTCATCCTTTTACCTGATGACTCAATATTTGGTTTATTTTCTTTAATGTCAGCCATTTTTGCTTCTATTTCTGCTACTTTTTGTTCCAATTTCTGGTCCAATTTTTGTTCTACGTTGCTGACTTCTGTAGTTATTTTGTCTTCCAATTTCTGCTCAATCTTGCTTACTTCCGTTCGAACTGCAGAAACTTCCGTACGAACTGTAGAAACTTCTGTACTAATTTTAGTTTCAAGGTTCGCAACACTGGATTCCACCTGAATTTTTAATTCACCCATGCTGGATTCCATTTTGTTCTGCATATCAGATATGTTTGCAATCTTACTTTCAAGACTTGCAGAAGTCGAATCTATTTTACCTTGTAAATTGGAAGCATTTGTTTTCATTTCTTCTTGTAGACTAGAATCATTTGAGTCCATTTTAGTCTGAAGACCGATCATCATGGCCATAAGCGTTTGTAAATCATCCTGAACACTTGCTGTTGTTTCAGCCGCGTCTTCGTTGGTAATTTCTTTTTCGTTTCCCTCTTTCAGAATTTCACTAAAGTCGAATGTGCTGCTATCTAGTTCTCTTTCTACACATTCAGCGATTACTCTTTTCCTCTTTTCTGTTTTAGTTCCCTTGGAAGGTAAATACCACACACTCAGAACTGTGGATAGTTCTGATGTACTCAAACTATCTAATAATTTACTTTCCATTGTTCAAATATTTCTTTTTTAATTGTTCACGAAATTCTTATGTTCTATAGAAACTTCTCGCACAGTATCTAAATACCACGAAATTTCCCAGTATAATCTTAATTTCCACGAAATTTCTCGTACAATCGAAATTTTCACACGTATAACCTCAAATTTCGTACAATCGAAATTTTTATACAACTCATACAAAATTTCTTGTACGCCCCTGAAATTTCTCACACAGTCGAAATTACTATACTCAAATTTCTTAATAACGAATTTCTTCGAAATTTTCCCCACAGAAGTTTCTAGTTTAATTTCGAATTTTCTTGCAGAAAATTTTAGCAAAATTGTCTTTTCCGCACTGATTCACAATAAATAATCCCACTTCTGACACCAATGTAACGATGATAGTCTTTCGGTTCGATGTTATTGAAATGATAACACTTTTTATTTATGTGAATATAGTGTATAAAGTTTATTTATAATTATTTCTGCGTTACAATTAGCCTTAAAAATATTTGACTTTCAATAATTTAATTATTACAATTAATTTATCACAGTTTTAGAGCTTCACTATTTTAATTACTTTTAAAATCAACGTTCTGTTTTTACTCCGAATATTTCAAGTACACAGTTTGAGCTTCTGATCTGAATTCATTCTAACCTCGACTCTAGGGCTCTTTTTATATAAAATTGGTGTGTCTCGGAATATTCTCGAAAAGCCTGGTCGTTTTCTAAAAACTAGGTGGCAATGTTTACACAAAGAAGATTTCTAGAATATTCTTATTCAATACACGAACAATAGTTCTAAAAAGCTCTAATCATTGTTTAGGTTTGTGCCAATGATCTATTATTATTTCCTCCTAAAAATATCTTTCGTATGTGCTATTTTTATGGCATGAGTCATTGCTATTGTTATTGAGAAGTGTATTGTATTCTATCGATTGTGTAAACAATTGCATTTTGGAGTTTTCTGGAATAGATCTTTTGTACATTAGATGGCGGTATTTCCCGAATAGTCTGGAGATATAAATATTGCGTTTGACATTTCGCGGAAATCGTTTTGTTTGTTTATAAATAAATTATTCTCGTGTTTTCTGGGTTTTTCTTTTATTAAGAAAAACTCAGAAAAGTAATTAATTTGTGTTAGTGATTTTTATAGTGCAGTATTTTAATTTAGAATGTCCACAAGAAGGTGTCAATGACAATTTGAATTCTTCAGAATGGAATGATTATAAATCTGGTTTCTAATAAATCAGACTTATAATCATATCGATTTTATTGCTGATATTTCAGCAACAGAAGCTTTCGGTATTAACTAATTTCCTCATTTTAACAATTTTAGTTTCAATTAGAATATCAAACTCATATTTATTGAATTCAAATTCAAAAATATATATATTCTTCTAATTTAATTTAGTTTTTAACTCCATTAAATGGCGATTTTAATGACATTTCTTAAGTAAAAATAACAGAATAGATGAAGTATAATAAACCATTTTATGCTACAAATTAATATATAGTAGTTCTGGGTTGTTTTTTTTTAATTCGATGAGGAATAATCCATAAATTCAATTGCAGGCAATTGTAACAAACCGATGAAATATAATTTCATGGGAATTGAACTGAAGAAATTCTGGTCTAATTTAGCTCCTTTTCTGCACTACAATAGATGGTTCTGTTTAAAATGTAGATCATAGTCATTTGATATAGGATTGTATAAGTTTTAATATAATAAAAAACGTTTTTCTTATGGTTTTTGTATAATATTGTATAATAATTTTATGACACATACTATCGTTTATCTAGCATATATCAGTTTCAGCTCTAATTCTTTGGTAAATATTTAACTTCTTCTTAAATGAACAATAAACAAAACAAAAAAGTTAATGGAGTTTATATTTGCCTTGGAGATAATTAACAGAGGATATTAGAAAATCTCTGAAAAGACTTTTAAAACTTGTGAATGTCATATGTCTGAGGATTAGTTTCATATGAAGAAATTATTCTTGGATATTAATTTAGTATTAACAAAAACATAATCTCTGAATCGTAAGATATTTAATTATTTTTTTTTGTTTAATGTCATAGTTTACCCTTATTGATTAATAACGGCTAAATTTTTAAAGGAAAATTGGATCTTTATGTAACTTAACTTTCAACTAATTAACTCAAAGATCTTATTTAAAAAAAAAGGTTCTTACAAATAAAATCATAACTTTTAAAAATTACGTGAACATGGGCTATAAATTGAACATGATGGAAAATAATGTTTTTTAAATATTAGTAATTTTTTGAAATCCATTTAAGTCTACAATAAAAACATTAAAATTTAGTAATCGAAACTTTTCCTAACAAGCATCTAATTTTCATAGTTTTGTTATTAGTTAAAAAAGTTTGGTTGCATAAAAAGTATATTAATTCAGTCTCTCGTCCTTTATGGAGATTTTTTTTCTTCAAATTTTAACAAACTATCACTTTTTTGCCATAAGAAACTTCAACTTTTAATGAAATGGAATAAAAGTTAATTCTACAGAATTTCATTTTCGATCCCAAAATATATGTATAAGAATTTTCTATCGAAGTTAACTTTAAATTTATTCACCAAACAATCCTATCCCAAAAAGAAGGAAGAAAAAATGTCTACGAAACACATACCCTTAGGTCTCTAAAGTGTTGTCAAAAAAAAAAATATATTTTTGAAATAATATCCTGTTTATTTTATAAAAATAGTCCCGAATAAATGCAATGGCATTTTTCCCCTTTTTGTCTGAAAAAGATAAGGGTAATTTCCATTTAAACCCTATAAAATGAACTATGTACTGCAAAAAAAAAACATAAAAATACAAATCGACCTAGGCAACATTGCAACAACAATTTTTCTGACAAATTTGCAATTAACATCCCTTTTATGAAATCAGGCCCTAAGGACTTTTTGATCTAAACAAAAAGTATCTATGCGGAAGAAGAGAGTCTTTCTCCCTTAAAACGAAAATATATCCCGCGAAAAAAAGTACCACAGAAATGTTGTGCGATAAACAAATACGGATATATAAGTAAAGTATAGGGATTTTATATTTTCAAAATTGGATTTTTTTCCTTTCAATATTTTATAATATTTTGATTTATATTTCAACCTTTTCAATTAAATTATTTTATATTTAAGTAAAGAAGGATTCAAACATTTTCTTTTCAAAATTCAAATGAAAAATTATTTGAAACGACTTTTCCGAATTATAAATTGAATATTAGAATAAGCGTTTTAAGCCTATGTTATACTTGTATTGTATATGGAAACAGATAAATAAATATTTACTTAACTTCGTCTTCCGAAAATCTTCAGGATCTTTAGGGATAAAAAAGCGATGTTGTAATAACATAATTGACGGCGTAAGTAAAAGATATAAGATGGCATTCCCATATTTATTGACTAACAAATTTTTTTTATTTCTTGTACCGTGTTAGATCGAAACTGTGCTGTAAGAAACCCTGTTATAGAAGAGTTGGGCGTACTTGGAAAATGATAAATTATAAAGATTTTTCTGCACTCACTTATTCTGATATGTGTCCTTCATAGTTAATTATGATTTAAATAATTTTAAATCGACCATAAATATAGGATGATGTAGTCTAGAATCTGTATAGCCTATTTTCTTTTTGGTTTACAATTTTAATATACACTTTAACAGTTTTCCAACTTATACTTGTCAATGGAATAATATAATAAAATTTACTGATAAATGTTGGGCCGCCGAAAACACCCGCAAGGAATGCATGGAGTTAACGTATCTTTCATAATATCATCCAGTTCTTAAGTCACTGAATGAATATGAAAAATGTAAATAATTTTTAACTCTCCAACATCTAGTTTTCCATCGTCCTTGGTATCCTATATATGCCACATATAAAGTAATAAAGATGTGTCAAGAAAATTTAAATGATGGCAGAAGTTCTTCATGTTTCCATGGCATTCAGTGCCCAAAACTCAATTTCTATCCTCTTTGAAGTTTCATATTTGTCGTACACACATATATCCAATTTATTCATCTATCTGAAAGTGTATATAATAACTTTTCATCATAAAATCTTGATGGAAGGATTCATGCATTTTAGATGAGAGTTTCATTAAATGACAGTGTTTAAGTTATGTTATTTATAGTGTTATAGGTCTATAAATGGAAAGATGAGAATTCAGAGAGATCTGCTAAGTACCTATATTTCATTTTCATTTTATATTGCATATACTTTTCGACCTGTAATAATTATTTTAATTAGTGAATTAAGGAAAGCATTCAAATGTTAAATTAAGATATGAATATCAAGAGAAAGATCCCTTTCAAAGGAACTAACTAAAATTTATATTTTATTGGAAAATGAAATGTAATTATTATTAGTAATAGACTTATTTTAAAAGGGGCTTTCAGGACCCTTATATATTATGTATTTTATGATGTGGAAAATTTTTTAATATATATTTTGATCCTTTTAATAATTTTTATTAACATTTTCCTTTTTTTCACTCAGGTAAAACATTAATCGAAAATCAGCACATGAAACAATTTACTCTATATACTTAAGAAGGAAACATAATTTTCATTATGTTTCCTTGTTCACAAAATTGAATTTAAATGATCTTATTTAAATATAAATTTTCCTTCATTTCACTTGAAAAGAGACATTTAGAAATTTAAATATTTTATCTACTTTCCGGGTCAATGTATTTGTTTTTAATTTCTTCCTCTAACAATTTCCCAAATCCACCTGTTGAAAGAGTTGCATTGGAATTATCATATTTATCATAACCATTATTCCAGGAAATCTTTCAGTACATTCCATTCCTTATGAAGAAGAAAATTCTTAACTGCAATTTTCACAGTTTGTGCAAATAAAAATGGAAATTTTTAAGAAATTGTTTTTTAAAGACATATACTTAGAAGAGTACTAAATATTATGATAATTCTATTATCAGAAATCGTTTATGCTGTTGGAAGATTAAATTAAATTTATATTACAACTTATTTGTGTTTAAAATTTTCGTTGAGTTTATGCAAATCCCATGATAATAACTCTCTAGATTCGTTAGCTTCAATTTTGTGGCTAATAATATTTTGGAAATATTTTAGAGAGAATTTAGGATATTTTAGGAATAATTTCAGATCTAATGAAGATAATAAATATACTGGAATTCTATTCCTTTAGTCCCTTTAACTGTTTCTTATTCTTATATGTGTCAGGGTTTCATGCATTTTTCTTGGCTTCTAATTTCAAATTCGAAGTCTGCGACTAAAACTTGATAGTACTTAAATAAATTATAATCCTTTTATATAAAATTAATGCAAACATATTCATTCTTATCGGAAAGTTTCTTATAGTTTTCATTTTATTAATGTTTGGCATTATTCCATAAAAATTTATGAGTTAACATATGTAAATAATTTTTAAAAAAAGTCTACAATAAAGCTCTTCGATTTTTTTCAAAAGAAAACTTTTCATATCCCGTAGGAAAACTAAAAGTTAAAGTGATATAAGTTTCAATCAATATTGTAAAAGAACTGAGTAAGAATATATGTTTCTTTTTATTATTGGTACTTAAGAAAGTCTATATAGGAAGTCTATTATAATTGCAAATTGATATCATGACTAGCTTGATCTTTGCCAAATCCATTATGAGAAAAATCAATTTCTACTGAATGAGTTAAAAGGAAATTTTTGAAAAGAATGACTACGCATAAAAAGTAAGTCTAAGAAATGACTTTCTCTATACCAATATATGATAATAGGAAGTCAAGAGAAAATGGATGAAGGTTTAGAAATGAATAAAATAAATTAAGAAATAAAAAGGACACATTTTAAACTGATTTATTTGTGTTTGTATTAAAAAAAATTAAAGGGAAATTGCTTCTATTTAAGTTAATATTTTTCCTGCACTTTCGTTTTCGTAATTTCTGAGTAAATATTGTAGAATATACAAAGTTTTCCATAATAAGGAAGTTAACACTATTTGAAAAGAGATTTTCCGGTTATTTTCCTTCCTTATTAATGAAAGTAGTTGTGTCAGTTTTAAAAAGGAAAATGGGAAATCATTGTTCAAAATTCTTATGAAATATCTAAAAGAAGTTATTGAGTTTTTAGCTTTAAATAATTTATCAAATTAATTGCCCAAATATTATTACAATTACGTTAATTAATTCTTGTAAATTCTAATAAAAATCCACTACATTACGATGACATCCACTATGATTTCAGCTAATTTTATATTTGCAGCATATTTTTTTCGTAGTTTGCCAATCTAGTGAACAAAATATTGTCCTTTAATTTTAATTGTTTTCACAAGTGAATATATTGCTCGAAAAATCCAAAAAACAAACATTTTACGCGAGAACAGCAGGCAAATGGCAAATTTCAATTGCACAAAAAGATTGCAGTATAAAATGAAAGAGTTGGTGGTCACATGTGGGTATAAAGATAATCATGCAGAGTTTAATCCTTTTTTTTTCATTTTAATATAAAAATTGGCATCAAATAAAATATCCTAGCCCAATTTGTATATCCCGCTCGAATGAATTCGAGTTAATTTATTTTTTATATTGCTGTGTTAACCATGATTCTGGGCGCTTTTTCGAGCTTTTAATTGAATTTTAAAATTTTTTTTTTGCCTATTTTTTATTACATTCAAAATACATTATTAAAAATAAAAACAAGCAGATATTTCAGTTGATTTTTAAATGAAATTTTCGAATGTCCATTACATGGTTTTGTACGCTGAAATCAAGTCGAATATTATGTGATAACAGTTTTTGGCGTTTTGTTATAATATCCAGCACAGACAGAAATCATCAAAGCATATGTAGCTGAGCTCTAAAAGTTTAATATAAATTTCTTTATATAATTTAAATAATTTGTTAAAGGATTTTTAAATTTAGAATACCTTTAAGGTTAGAAGAAACTTTCCAAAGAACTTTTTTTTTGCCATCGAATAATATCCTTTAATTGAAATTGTTCGAACTTTTCCTTGACAATCAACTTCGTGATTTCATGGTCTAAAGTTCTTCCAAATTTTGATCCAATTTTCTTCTATATGGATTCGTTTGAAGATTTCAAGTGACTTTCTTACATATATGACTATTTAACTTTATTTTCAAGTGTTTTGAAAAGAAACAACTTGAATGGCAATATTATTGCTATTTTCGTTCATGGTTGAAGAACGTGTCAAGATATTTATTGGCAGAAAATCTATTCATAAAAATCTTGTACAAAAATGAAAGGATAAATTTCGTTCAATATTTTCAATTTCAAAGAATGTTTTCTGAAGGACGACATTGTAGTAAAACGAGTTTGTGTTGTTTCTTCATCAATAAATGTAACTATTGTAACATTGAAGTTTTGCAAAAGAGGTGGACAACAGTTATAACGAAATCTCAACAGAAGATTAAATTTCTAGACAAACAAAATAGTAGCATCTTTCGCAGTTTGTTGAAGAAAAACATAAGTCTTCTCCACTTAGAACTGGATATAAAATGATCGACCTACAAATTACATAATGTAAAAATTAGCAGAAAACATTTTAAGTGTATAAAATCTAATTTTTTCATCACCTTATCTATTAAATATAATTAATGGATATTTATCCAATTCACCAGATTATGTCATTAATAGAAAATGTTGCTAATAATTTAATTGAAATGTTCTTAAAGAAAACTAATATCTTTGATTAGACGTACTTTTATTATTAAGCAAAGAATATATTGTAAGTCTATAATGGATGAGTCTTGTTCAAAAAACCCTCTCATTTTTCATTATTGATAATTCCCAATGGACTTTCAAGCCAATTTTTTGAATGATGTGGAATGATATCAAATCGAGTTCATATAAAAGGGAATATATACGCCTAAGGGATTTAAATGTAATGCATATGAAATTCATGTTTTCTTTTTTTTTGGGTAACATAGAATTAAGGTAAAAGGGCATGTGCAATCCAAATAGATTTTTAATTTTATAATTTATATAAGTTACATGTATGTATAATGTCATGACCTTAAAGAAACTTCATTTTTAAAATCGAATTTGGTTCAGTGTTCCTTGTCAATTTTATTGATGTATTGACAAAATTAGTTCCCATGAGAAATTGGCATATTTCTTCAATTGGATAATATATTTATGCCCAACGCTTGCCTTAATAGGATTTGAATTTCTTTTTGGTAAAGATTTCTTCGAATATGAACTTCTATAATATGATTTCGGGAAAAGTCTTACTTCACAGAAACGAGTACCAACATTGGATGCCTTAGGATACTTGATTTTATTTTCATTCTTTTGAAATACAAGAATTATGTTTTTCTTCTTCATCAAACGATTTTCATAAATTTCTTCATCTGGAAATTGTTAAGTGTGGAAAGAAAATCTTAAAATTTTCCAAACATTTTTTTTACGTTCACAAAAAAAATTTCCCAGCAAAATCAAAAGTTGAAAGAGAAAAATGTTTATACAGTGTCTTTTTTTGCTTTCTTTTCTCCTAAAATCAATGGAAAATATTCTTGGGAAAATCAATTATCATTCAAATTTGAATATGGTGGAAAAAATTTCATTTATGTACTAACCAACTTCCTAAAGGTATGATATGAAGCTATAGAAGTGTTAATAATTGATATAATATGATTAGTTTCCCCTTTTCTGAATATATTATTTAAGAACAAGTTCCTATGATTTCTTCCCTCTTCAGGTATATCTCTCAATATTTGCTAAACCATACATTTAAATACTCTTTAATTAATTCTTCCAAAATATTTAACAAATCTGTTTATAAGAAAGACTAAACCCCAAAGAAAAAAGTTCCAATTAGAAAACCCAAGTCAGATTCTATCCTCTGCAGATATAGCCAAATCTAAGTAAAGGAAATGAAAAGATCTTAGATGAATGTAGTCTTTATGTGTGTGGGTGGATGTGTGGTATGATAAATAAAGCATAACTAGGATTTCTATGTTGAAGGGTGTAGATGTGGATCAAATTAGGAAAACATCCCATTGGATATTATGATATGCAATATAACGAATATGGAATGGGCTCTAAAGAATACATTTGCCATAATACATCCCCAGGGTTAAATATAGCGATCGATGTTGGCAAGATGAAGAGCAAAAAATTGAGAAAACTGTTTTCCGATAAAAAAAAAAATGCAGAAATAAATGAATAATATGGAAGGAAAACACATTTCTGAGAAATGTTTACAGCATCTGTTTGTTACAGATTCATGAAATTTAGGTTAAAATAATTTTTATATTGAAAATATATTCAAGATCATGCTTTTAGGGCCTAAAAACTGAGAGAAAACAACAAAAATTTCCTTCGTTGAATTAAAGCTTCTTTAAAAATTAATGAATACCCAATTTTTTTCGTTTTTTTGGTGGTAAAAATAAAAGATTTGAATTTTTTATATTATATACGAAAAATTCAGTTCCCTTAAAAATCGTCACGAATTGAATCCGAAATATTTAATTTATTTTTTGTTTAATATTTAAAATTGTTTTTTTTTCGGAGTCGAAAACATGAACGGAATCCTTTTAAAATGGTCAAATTTTCCTTTGAAAAATTGATTTAAAAAAAAATAAAAAATAGTTTTTTAAATCTGTAGCCAAGGATTTTAAAAGAAAATAAGAAGTTTTCCATTAAAAAAGTTGATGGAACATTTTTGAAAAATTCCAAAGGATTTTAATTTATTTTTAATATTTAAAATTTACGATAAAAGTTGTTATATCTTTAAGTAAATATAAACAGCGAAGAAATTCATCATAGTCGAAGCCATTTGGGAGTTAAAGTGCATTCTTTTTTTTTATGCTCATAAATATGCAAAACACAATGTTGTTTTTCTTCTTGAGAACTGATTTCCTATAGAAGAAGCTTTTACTAATTTGCATTCATGCTGGAACACTTGAAATATAGTTGCTGGTTTGTAGAATAAACAATGGGAAACCATGATAACACATATTTATATTCATTTATATTGTGGAGACATCAAAATAGAAAATAATTTCTTACCACTAAAATAAAAGGATAAGTAAATGGGTTTCATAACCAACAACAACAATTACTTCCAACTCCCACTTATTAACGTTTTTTTTTGTAAACAATTCCAGTTTTAATTAGATTGTTTCCTACAAGACTGGAGAATCAATTAATAGCATGCTGTTAACAGTTTGAATTGTTGCACCCAACTTGAAATATGAGGACCTGAAGGAATTCATATTCGTGCTTCTTCTTATATTTATTCTATACTTATCCTGACCTTACATATGTTTGGCAACAAATATATTTTTATGAATAATTTTAAATGGTTGTAAAAATTACTTTGATAAATTTAAACTCATTTAAAAGTAATGAACCATACTGCACTAAAATTAAATGCATTCGACCAGAAATCGACTAATAAATGATTTAAATCAAAGGAATAACTGAGGTGTAGAATGCAGTTAAAATATTATTACACTGAAATTCAAATGCGTGTTGATCAGATTTGCATAATTTAAATCATGATACAAAATGCAGAGTACTCAACATGAATAGAATGGAAACTATAATTGAAGTGTACAAGCGATAGTCTATATAGCCACAAAACAGGAGCACGCACATGGAAATTGAGTTGTTAGAATTATCATCATCATCACCAAGAGTACACAGAACAACTTATTTATTTCTATAAATTAAAGCTTTTGTATAAAAGGTGAAAACTGGCTGGAGTCCATTACGAAGGTATAATTCCTCAACAATTTTAACAAGGAAATAAATAAGAAATCCGTGCGCGTTTTTATAATTAGTTTTCAGAAAATTGAATAACTAATTTTCAAGATGATTTATTTATGAATCTTGAAAAATTTTCAATTTTTGGTATAATCCTTCAAAATCTTTCATAATTTTAAATAACCAATTAAAACTTAATACCTTTTTGAATTAAAATCCAAACATAGAAACTTATTTAATATGTTACAACTCCAACTTCAAAGTGTTTAACTACATAGTAAAACCCGGAAATTTAGTTGATAGTTATGTTATCCAATATACGTACTAATGATTCGGTTTAGTATATTTCTGGAAAACAATTGCAACTAGATAAATATCGAAACAAAATTTCAACCCAATGTTAAACTCTCAGCTCAATATCATATAGCCTTTGAGGCTTTTTCTAATAAACCCGTCTGGCGCCATATAACTACTTTATTATCGACAGAACAAGAACAAAAATATTCGTACACACACTACGTATGATGGTGAGATTGTTGGCGGATGAATGAATTAGAAAGAATATATAGATTGGGTTGATGTAATTCAGTAAACTTATGCCGTTTATTGCGTCGGCATTCAAAGTAAATCTTCAACCATTACTTCCGGCAAAACTAGTATAATGTATAGGGCTAGACGCTTATCTTTCAAAAAGATTAGCCATATACTAGCGGGTAGAAAAGGATAAATTTGGAAAGGATTTGAATTAAACTTTGCCAAAAAAAATACATTGTTTTTATTTTGACTGAAGTTGCTTCTGTTAATAATCTTTTTATTCCTTTTTTTTGGATTAATTCCAAATAAATTGCAAAATCTTTGTTTTATTTATTATATTCATATGAATTTCGTCTAACAATCAAATCAGTTTTGTTTTTGGAACATATTTAAATGTGATATATAAAAGTATTTCAATTCATTTACATATGAAAATACATTAGCTTCACACAGTCTAAGAACTTATTAATTATATAAATTATAAACTATTTGAATGAAATTCACATCCAACATATAAATTAAGTTCCTCTACATATAACATAATTAAAGGACTGTATGTAAATAAACTATAGAAACTTGCCTCATGACATTTATAATTAACTTAATTACTTTGAGTTCCTGAACCATATTAAATCATTTTGAATCTCATACGATTTTTAAAACATCTAAATGACATGAAATACTGTTGAAAGTTCAACATTTTAGGAGCTTTTAGTAAATATGGCACGTAATCTATTTTTCCTGGAACTCTTTCATATCCGAATAAAATGGTATGATATCATTGTATATAGTATAAAATAGTACTAGACAAGTTAAACGTTGGAATAATTGCATTTTTGAGTGCAAAATATTAAAAGCTCGATTGACAGTGACGCTTGAAGAGATTTTTTCTATTCAATTCTTTATAATTTTCCTTAGTGCATGAAGTTTAGTTTTTTATTTGACAAAAAACATTTAAAAATGTTTGCGATATAAAATATTGTTGGTTCACGGGTAGATGAAAGATGATATCGTTAACTAGTAGCCTTCGTATAATAAATCTTATAGTACCTTTTGCAGATTTGTACTATTAATATTTTTATGAAACTTTGTAATGAAATTAAAAACTTTTTAATAGTAATTTCCTGAGTTTAGAAGTTTTTCATAATCCTATTTACGAGACTTTCCCATTTTGGAAGGCGAAGGAAGACTTCCCAATGTAAAAATAATCCTTGAAAGCGGAATTTAAAATAGATTTCATACATTTACAAATAGTCCAAAATGATTGATTATAACAAATTTTATTAGTACAAAATTAAATTCTGTGAATAAACAATGATTTACATAAGGAACTTCGATTAAATCCGTTTTTTAATCATTTTGATTACTAAAGCAACTTCCATACACAAAAAATCCATAACGTGGTGTCGGCTGATTTTCTTGAAACTCTGATGGTTTCATTAATAAAGATTTTTTCTTATTTTTATCACCAACGATTTCTTTAGATTCAGATAAATTATCTAAATAAGGTGCTTTTTTATTGGCGGCCTCCAAAATTTTTTCATATAGTTCTTTATTCTATATTTTTATTTTTGTTTTTGGAAATAAATAAAAATAAATAAATCAACAAAAAATATTAATAAATGTATAAATATAAATAAATATTCGAGCATACAACTGAATTCGAGACTGGCCTAAGACGACCTTCCGGCGGAGGTTTTATAAACGGTAAAGTTATGGTGCCATTTTCTAATTGGACCAACATAAACCAGACATAATCATTTCTAGTAGCTCGGTCTTTTTCAGACCCATTCATGGTATATAATCTCTTCAACCATCTACGAGCTGCTTCACGTTCTTCAATAAAAAAAATTAAAGTTATTATTTATCTTCATTCTTTCAACATTCGGACGTCTTTCTCCGTTTTAGTCGTCTCACCTAAGTTGAACTCCATAAACAAAGATGTCCCAATGTGAAAGAGTTAAATATAAATTTTACCATAAATACTACCAAAGGTACGTTTACGCTACAATTAGAAAACGTTTTTTTTAAAGAATTTATTTCGTAGGAAATTACCTTGGCTATTTAAATGTCAAAAACCAATAATAAAATGGTAGTTTCGAAAATATTCCCAATATACAATTTTTTAATTGCGTTTTCTAATTAAACATAAACTTGTACCTTCTAGAAATCGCATACCAGCTCTTGGTATTAAAGGAAGAAGTCCTGAAATAAGCAATGCGTTCGTTTGAAAATATTCATTTTGTTCTTTTTGGTTTTTGCTATCAAGTTGTTGAAATTTTTGATTTAAACCCGCTCTTGATGATGATGATGGTCCCGGAAAATTTGTTCGTTTCATAATTTCAATACAATTTAAATAACTCGAAAAAGAAAAAAAAACATTCAACTATTCAAAATACTCGAAATAAAATGATGGAATTTTAAAGGATTGCTTATTTAATAGAAAAATTTCTCAGTGAAAAGTTATCATACAGTAAAAATACAAGAAAAATTTATTCTGGAATTGTATTGAAAAAACATGGAATTTTAAAAGTCAAATATGAAATTATTTTTGCTCAATTTATTGAGAATATTTTATAGAATTTGTCATTGCTTGACTTGGCACCAATTTGTAATACAAGAATGTTTAATTGATTTTTATATAAAAAAAGGGACAAATTCTACTTCAAATCCTTTATTGATACGAGATGTCCGAATCAGCTTTATCATGCATCCACAAAAATATGAGAAGTTGACGAGATGCTGTTTGAATTCCAAAATTTACATCATTTAAGATTTTCTTTTAATTACATATATTTTGTGTGTGAAAGTTTTTTTAAATTATTTTCAAAAATATATGTGTAAACTTATTTTCCATTCCGAACTATTAAGTATAAAGCTTAAAGCTCTCATCCTCCCTTTAAAGACTTTGAAAGAATATGAAAGGAAATTCTCAAAATATATCCTAATGAGTTCTTTGCGACCTTGCTTGTTAAAATATAGAAAATGCGACAGTTTAAAGGCAACTCCCTCAACACAGGCTCTCCTTTTAACCATAAAATACGATCTCTTGTTAAGCTTTTCGTAACTTTTAAACTTTCAAAATATTTTGGCAGAATTTTGTGGCTTACTTCCTTCCAATATATTCAGGTGGGTTTATCTTAGATAATAAATATATTTTAATAGATTTTTGTTTTGTAATTCTTTTTGAAAATGTAAATAGTGTGACTTTCAAATTTTAAATAAACAACAATTTTTAAGTATTGAACAATTTTGAAGATTTGATAAATTACAATTTCAAATTGAGTAAGTCGTAAGAAAAATCATAAAATATATACAAAAGTCTTTGCAATAATGATTTCCGGTTTCTAATTAATAAGTTTCGAATGAGAAAAAATTGCTGGTATGTTAAACCACCTATAATTTTACTGGACATAAGCGAATGAATTCATCATTATACCCTAACTTTCATCATGTTCTGCTTTTCACTTTTTGTGAAATGGAATGGTGAAAATGAAAATCGGTGTTCTGAAATTCGATCGAAATGAAAAACGAAAATTTTTTCTCTGGAATTCGTTTTACTCGAAATGGTAATCGAAATGAATTCGCTGTTAGTTGGTGTTGTGAAATTGTTCAATTGTTCCCGGAATTGTAATTAGTAGCAACCGGACTCGAGATATCAAAAATTTCTTAGAAAAATGAATTACGGGAATGTAATATAGGGTTTTTCTAAAATTTATCTCAATAAAATGCCATTCAAAATATTTCTAATATTTTCTTCATAAAACGAATTTATTTTGAAAGGAAATACTCAATTGAATACATTTTATTGGTATCGTTATAAAGGCGTCAAATTATTCTTATCTATTATGTTCTCTTTTTTCATTTTCCATTGCAATTACAAAATTTTCACAATATGAAACTTATGACATTTCAAAAATAGATTTGAAGTGATTTCGAAAAAAATTAAATTGGTTATGAATTTTGAAGAAAAAAAAAGATTTTGTCTTCGATTTATGACCTCTTTCGGTCCAACTTAGTCTTACAAAAATTCAAAATTCATTACACTTTTCATCATGAGATGAATTTTTTCAATATATTGTATAAGAATTAGCATTAATGTTTTCGACAAAATTTGAATTATAGTACCCAGTCAGTATCATTAGATCCTACAAAATAAATTATATAATATTTTTTAATATATAAAAAAGATTTATATACAATATTATTTTGTGGTTTTTCTAAATGAAAAATATTTTTATGGCATAAAAATACAATTTAACAATAGAACTATTATTCATTTATTCTTTTATTAATTAAGTTTATTTATTGTGTTTCGAAAATTTATTTATTACACAAATTATATAAGATAAATTTTCTCATCAATAACATTAAATTTGGAGAAATTTTACAAGACAATTTTTTAGTCGCTGTAAAACTTTTCGCGATATCGAAAACTTCTTCAAAGCAATAATAAAGTTAAGGTGATATATTTTAAAATAATTTTTCATAATATTGATTGATTTTAATAATTTATTGGCTTAGTTGTTTCAAAGTGGTTTCTTTAAAAAATTTTCGCTCAGAATCTAACACCATCTGGCATTTGATGCAACACCAAAATGGTGGAAGTTTCATGAAAATCCGACCATCAATTTAGATTTTATTAACTATTTAAAGAGGCGGACGGACGGACGGACGGACGGACATGGGGCTAATTATTTTCGATGAAACGGATTTTGCACTTATTTTCATCTTCCTAGCCCTTCTAGATCAAAAGTTAGGTTTTCGCACGATTACAGTACTTTCCTATAAACATTCGTTTATCGGGAAAGTAAAAAGGAACTTTTTAACTGAAATATTAAAGTTAAGTATTCCTGCTTCATAATTTGTTTCGTAATACCTAATTTCTTTTTCCAACACCTCTTAGACATAAAATAGTGTATTTCAGTAAGATACAATTTACTTTTTCAGTAGTGTTTTATATTTACGAAGTGTCATTCAATATCGTTTTGCCTTGGCAAGTAAAATCTCGATCGATTTATATAAAAAATATTCTAATCCGATTATGTCCTTTCAGAGAAAAAATTCTGCATTAAATTTCCTTATATATAGTACCTGAAAGCTGATGAAAATGGAAAATGAAAAACGAAATCACTTTAACGGTCTTTAGAAAGTTCTACATAAGAAAAAACACATTTTTCTTTATATTACGATAGTTGCACTACGAAAATTTGCAATTCTAAAATTCAAACGACAACTTTTCTATCAGAGTATCTTGAACCAAAGACCTGGTCTCCTATTTGTAAGTTATTCTATCGTATAATCTTCTTATAGAGGAATACGAGTCGGATGCAAGTTGTGCAATAACTTGCTGTTTTAATTCATTGAACCAGATCAAATATTTAAGGAGTTTAAAAATTCAAACAAGCTGTGAGAAATTTATAAGAAAATGGTAAGATTACCTTACCGATTACTTATTCCATGCATAATCGATGGAATGTATCAAATTGTTAAACAAAAATTAATTCTTTAAAATAAAATACAAAGTGTTTAGTGAAAATAAATGGAAAACTTACTTCACTTGAAGAAAATAGAAAATAGTTATTGAAATTTTAATCAGAATCGTAACCTGATGTATTACTAACAAGACTATTTTCATCCCTATTCTTAAAAGTAGATAAGGAATGCATATTTCGAATTA
The DNA here is from genome assembly GCA_963422695.1 of Xylophagus ater. Taxonomy (NCBI): domain Eukaryota; kingdom Metazoa; phylum Arthropoda; class Insecta; order Diptera; family Xylophagidae; genus Xylophagus; species Xylophagus ater. The sequence goes on along the minus strand of OY730486.1, from coordinate 4,516,621 downwards.
ATACAACAGAAAATAATTGCTTTTCAACATCTTTGTCCAACTAGTAGGACCGGGATAACATTAATTAACTACAATTTTCTTTTTGGGGTGATCAAAATGCAATTTTTTGCATGACTTCGTACTTACGCTCTTTCATAATGCCTTGAAGCATATATCGAGAGTAATAATCAAAAGGTATTCCATTTGAACTAATTATTTTCAATCTCCTTTCTCATTGGGAGTAGATTGGAAGCATTCTCGATCTTATAGACAATTTAAAATCGAGAAATTTGATATTACTATTACGAGATGGTTTCTTCATCCTCTTTCAAAACGTATTGAACCTGATAACCGATATGAATTAGTAAATTAGCACTTTGCCATTAAATATAGAATTTTTTGCATCTTTGTGAATACATGAGAATAACATCCATTTTGCTACGTGAACTTCGCCCACTTATATTAGATATTGAGTCCGAGATATTGAAGTTTTCGGATGGCTATATTCTTTGGAATTTGTTATATTCAGTTAATCCTTGCACGTATATGCTAGAAGTCACACAACACGATGGTATATTAATTTTGAATAGAAAGGCTATATAATTTGGCAATATTTTTCGTTTATGTTTTTATATTAGTGAAAACATACGTTTAGAACCATTTAAAGCGACTAGAATTTATGAAAAACACAATCACATAAAAAGCCATACACAAGAAAATTTATATGAAAACACACTAATTTTCCAGAGATAAACCGTATCAAATGAAAGTTTATTTATGAGGATGAAAACAATTTGTCGTCCATTTTACTAGCTTTAGTATATTGTAATTCGAATCCAGAAAACTGTTATCTCATGAATTCTAAAGATAGACTGGATGGATAGTTTAGTATGTCCTCGTTAACTTTTTTATTTTTATTTTACATAATGGAATAGAATACTCTAGCTGTTTGTCTTGTCTTCTTGGACATGATATATACATCTCCATAGATAATTTTTAATATTTGCCAGTTCTATATAAAATGTATGTGAAGTAAAAATCAATAAGACTATAATGAATATAAATAAGATTTTTCATATTTCGAAATTTCTCATATTAAATTGCATTGATAAAATAATGCTATTATAACTCTTTTTTCACCAAAAATAATGGTTATGCCCTATGGTAGGTACTACCAGAGGGTATATTAGTTTTGTCACTAAGTGTGTAACACATAGAAATAATGATCGGAGAAAAATTTCAAGGGTATGGTTGTGTAGGGAATCAAAAGTTATATCGATTTATGCATGTCCGTCCGTCCGTCCGTCCGTCCGTCCGTCCGTCCGTCCGTAGACAAGATAACTCAAAAACGCGCTATCTGATTTTGATGAAATTTATAATTTGAGTTGCTTATTCCTTAACTTGGTTTGGTATTGCATTTGAGCCAAATCGATCCACGGGGGGCAAAGTTATAAAGGAAAAACCAGGGTGACCAGAAAGTTTTGTCGTTTTTTTGGTTATGGTTTTTCGGATGTAATTGGAAAATTTGTGACCCGATTTTGTACAAATTAATTATGTAGGTTAACTGCATAAATAGACGATACCGAATTAATTTTCAGTCAAATCGGTTCAAGGATAGTGGAGAAAGAAATAGTTGTAGCCTAAAATAAGCCTGTTCATAAAGTTTTTCCAATGTATTTTAAAAAGTTATATACCGATTTGAATCAAATTTACGAAACGTGTTTGTACTATTAGACGCCAGCGTACCTGTGAATTTGGGCCAATTTGAGAATGAAGAAACGAAGTTATGGAGAGAAAAACCTTGAAATATTCAGTTAAGCAGAAAGTTCGTGGCGTTTTTTTTTGCAATAGTTGGCTTTAGAATCGTATAACTTTAGTAGTTCTAATCCTATCCAGTTATATTATAGCGCGCTGGAAAGGTGACATCTTATAGAATACTTAGAAAAATTGTGAAATTCTGGCAGAACAAATTGGGGTAATTGGGTTTTGAAAATGAGCCAAAATTCTGAAAAAAATTCCCTATATTAATGCTCCATGTTTGGTACTACCGTCCGACCTTTGACAAAATAACTCAAAAACGCGTTATCCAATTTTGATGAAATTTAGAACACTACTTGGTTATTGCTATAGTGGATTTGGTATTGCATTTCAGCAAAATCGACTGAGGGGCAGCGAAGTTATTAGGGAAAAACAGGGGCGACCATAAAGTTTTGTCGTTTTTTTTTATATAGTTTTTCGGGTTTAATTGGTAAATTCGTAAAGCAATTTTGTTTAAATTAATTATATTGGTTGACTACATTAATAGACCATACCATTGTCAATTTCAGTGATATCGGTCTAAGGATAGTGGAGAAAGAAGTAGTCGTAGGAAGAAATAACCCTGTTCAGAAAGTTTTTTTTATGTATTTTCAGAACTAATACACCGATTTGAATGAAATTTGCAAATTAGACTTATGCTACCAGGGTCTGAGTTACTTACAAATTAGAGAAAATTTTGAAAAGGCAAAACAAAGTTATGAAGAAAAGACCTGGAAATATTGTTAGTTTTCACAATTTTTCTCTCCCATTTCTACCATAGGGCATCAAAAAATTGGCTATAGGCCGATTTTAAATTACTTTATGTTTTTAAACTAATGTGATGAATTATAATTTTAATGTTCCATAATAAAAACTATATTTGACACTTTTATAGATAATTTTATTATCGCGAAAAAAAAGAAACAAATTGAATTATTCCACAAATATCGATAAAATTATTTTTATTCTCGAACATAAATCATCAATTTCAAATTAAAAAAATCTTTAATAAAATTAAAAAGGAGTAAATAAGGAAAACTATTTCATTACTGAACTCAAGAAATAATCAAGGATATAACTTTTTCATAGATGGCCATGAATAAACCGCTGAAGGCATTAATGTGTCTCTGACTTCTAATGTTGTGATAAAAGGACGACAAGGCGTCAATTTTTTTTGGTGTTTTATTAAAGCTTTTTCCTTTTTTTATTGAAACAAATTAACGATTCATTTTATTACTTATTTTAGGATAATTTAATTGACTTGTAACTTAATTTTCCAGGCTTTTAAAATGGCAATTTCATATAAACTTTTCTATTTTATTTAGGTTTTATTGATTCGTTGGTTTTTGTTTGTTTTGTTTGACAATACACGTAAAATTTGCTTGCTTTGACATGAAATTTTGTTTTATATGTATATAAAAAAAATACTTAATTAATTATGTCTGTTTATGAGAAGACCAAGGCCCGAACCACGGGATGTGCTGCTATAGGAATAAGAAGAAGAAGTTTATGAAACTCAATGCGAAAGAGAAAGTTTTGAATTATATACCAGCTGACTATTTTATAACTGATTTACCAAAAATATAATTCAAAATTATGAATTCATTTTAAGTAAAGTTTTGAATGTATCGAACAAAGGCTTTTCATTCTCAATATTAATAGTACGTGATTTTTATAGGCTAGGAAAATTTTTAGAACATTCACGTTTAGCATAAATATCGATTATCATTCTTATAATAATGAAAACTTTACTGTAGGTAAAAAAAATCGAGAATTTTTTGAATTGACACAGGTTCAAAAATTGTTTCTAACTTAAATTCAATTTCAATTTTACCAAAGAAAGGTCTCCAGGAAAAAGAAAAACATTATTAAAAAAGTCTTTAGTCCTTTCTAATAGGTTTCAAACCCGCGTAATCCTTTCCATACTATCTAGAAAGGATTCCTAATAGAAATGATATATGAAAATTAGACAAATTTATGTGAAAAGGGACAAGAATAAAGAGTTTTCTTTTAATAAGCCTAGTAAAAAAATTTTAACAATAATAAAATTTCATACAATTGAATATCATTGCTGCCATAAATCAATTTTCCTGAATATTGAAAAACTTAACTAATATTACTTTAAATTTTTATAGAGTAGACAGGAAATTCTAATTTTCAAATGATGTTCTCTAGATAGTATGAAAATTATCCACCTCAGTTCATATTATGTATCTTATATGGACACAAGATTTTCCATTTCCAGACTAAATGCATGAATGGAAATTTGGGTTTACTTTTCAAATTGGTGTTTGTTTTAATTTAAAACCAAAGGGAAAGAGAAGAAATAAAAATTGTGAAGAACTCGAGATCTGGATTTGAACCATAATCAGTTTTTAAAAACGAGATCTAAACAAACTAGATCAAACCACAATGTACTTATAATCTGCTCAATTTGACTTTTTCTATAAATTCTAATTATTCAAAGAATACAACAGTTATTCAAAATACTGCAATTGCAAAACCTTTCAATTGCAAAGACAATAATTTGTATTAACTATTTAAACCAAAACGCCTACAAATATTTGTTTAAAATTCTAGTAAATGAAATCAAGTTTAAAAAATACTATTTCTAACCGTGTAAACTTCAATTTTAGGTATATAGTATAAGCTATCTCCATGGTATTTCATTCGAAGGAACTTAAGTCTTTTACTTCACTCCTTTAATAATTTTCGGAGGTGGTCAACAATTTTTCAAAATGTTTAAACCACAAAGTTTTTTCTTTCTCAAAAGTTTGTTTATCAAAGAAAATTAAAATTTTCCTTTCTTTTTCTTTTTTTTTTTTTGATTTATAATGTTTTTAAAATGCATATCGTGTGATATTTACTTGGAAAATATTTACAAGGATTAAATGGCTTTTTTGACGATGGCGAAAAGAGGAACGCTCTGCTGTGATATGAATACTTAAATACATATTCATATTTTATGAAAATGGACATTAAACTTTAAAGATTATATTGAAAAATGTTTAGACTTTGTTTTCATAAGACTTTAGAGAAGCAAATGATAATTTTTTTACTGAAATAATTTTATGTAAACGTAATTTATTTACAATTTCAGTTTTCCTATTCGGTTTTCTTTTTGTATAAAGAAAATGTATACATTTGTGGCGACCGTGTATTCCTAAACAAGATACGGCGGTTCCATATTTCATAAGTCTCATGCATGAAAAGTGGTTCTAAGAAAAAAACCACTTAGTGAAATTCGGAAATTATTCGGAATCAAGAATTTTAAATCACACTACCTTTTCGTTTTGATGTGCTTTGAAAAAACAAAACTACGAGGAGATACAATTTATCCGCTATGGAGTGAGGTCGATTATATGACCTGATCGGTCGGTGTTCTTTTAAACCCAGTAAAACAAAATAAGTTTTTAAATAGTATTAAAATAAAAATTAAATGTAATATCATAAATTTGAGTTTTAATAATTAATAATCTTAATAATCTTGTTAATAATCTTCTCCGACACCCAAAAATAAAATGTATGGGCGAGTTTAAAAATACCGGGTATAAACGCATTTATCCTTTAAGCACCCATACATTTACATTTTCTAAGTTTATTTGGGATTTTATTCACTTAGCACATCGTTAGTGATGCATATGCTTGCAGTCCAGACAACTTGTTGCAAAGGCCGCATAATACTTGAGACATCATTTGGATTATTATGGAAATTATAATATTTCTGAAAATCTTCAACTACAAAAATGATTTGTCATATTGCGCTTTTATAAACCCTTGAATAGAGTTTTGACAAATTTTCTTTCAATGAGGTGTATTATAGAAAATTTGAAATAATCTTTGAAAACTACTAGTTTAAAAATATGGTTTTTAATAACCAATTACACTATATCTAAAGTAATTAATTAATGTTTACTTATATTACGTCTTGAAGAGAAAAATTTTAACTAATTTTCATCAACTAAAACTTTCATATAAATTCATTATGATATATTTCTGTAATTAATTAAATTACATAAAATATTTTCAAGCTTATTAAGTTACATGAAAAGTTTTGTCCAGTCTTTTGATGTGGATGACGTTAATATGATTATAACTCCGGAGTACAGAAATTTCTTTGAACTTAGAATTTCGTCAAAGTTTGAAGAGTTCCAATTTACTAAAGATTTCATTAAGTTTGTGTTGAAAATTTGTCCTCTAGTTTTCTAGTTTTCATCGACTTGTTTGAGGTGTAAGAAAAACTTTTTATTAACATTCGAAATATTATTCGCGAATTAACAAATGCAGGAGTGGAATCATGAAATTCAATTGAGAGTAATTCGTATCGAAAAAGCATTACAATTCCTATAATTTAATAATAAAACTCCAGTAAATACAAACCGAAATCGGATGGATTCCATTCAACACTAATTCGGTGTGGTGGAAACACCGAATTTTTGAGTGTGTAGAAATTTGTCTATCCATCAGTATAAGCCTTGTACTAGTGTACCTTGTAAGGTATCAGGTTAGATTCCTAACTTTGATAGTTCACAATTTACTTTACTTCTCCTCTATTTATAAAGCCTTTATTTCATAGAAAGAAAATCACTCCGAATTATTAAATCACAAAACGAATAAATTCAATTTAACTTGTTTTCAACAACTGAAAATATTATTATTGTTGAAATCAAGAAACTTGCAAAACTATGAGAAAAACATAAAGTAATTTAAAATCGGCCTATAGCCGATTTTTTGATGCCCTATGGTAGAAATGGGAGAGAAAAATTGTGAAAACTAACAATATATCAAGTTTTTCTTCATAACTTTGTTTGCCCTTGTCAAAATTTTCTCTAATTTGTAAGTAACTCAGACCCTGGTAGCATAAGTCTAATTTGCAAATTTCATTCAAATCGGTGCATTAGTTCTGAAAATACATCAAAAAAACTTTCTGAACAGGGTTATTTCTTCCTACGACTACTTCTTTCTCCACTATCCTTAGACCGATATCACTGAAATTTACAATGGCATGGTCTATTAATGTAGTCAACCAATATAATTAATTTAAACAAAATTGCTTTACCAATTTTCCAATTAAACCCGAAAAGCTATAGAAAAAAAACGACAAAACTTTATGGTCGCCCCTGTTTTTGCTTAATAACTTCGCTGCCCCTCAGTCGATTTTGCTGAAATGCAATACCAAAACCACTATGGCAATAACCAAGTAGCATTCTAAATTTCAACAATATTGGATAACGCGTTTTTGAGTTATTTTGTCAACGAACGGTCGGTAGTACCTAACATGGAGCATTAATATAGGGAATTTTTTTCAGAATTTTGGCTCATTTTCAAAACCCAATTACCCCAATTTGTTCTGCCAGAATTTCAAAATTTTTATTCTAAGCATTCTATAAAATGTTACCTTTTCAGCGCGCTATAACATAACTGGATAGGATTAGAACTACTAAAGTTATACGATTCTAAAGCCAACTATTGGAAAAAAAAACGCCACGAACTTTCTGCTTAACTGAATATTTTAAGGTTTTTCTCTCCATAACTTCGTTTCTTCATTCTCAAATTGGCTCAAATTCACAGGTAGGGTGGCGTCTAATAGTATAAACACGTTTCGTGAATTTGATTCAAATCCGTATATAACTTTTTAAAATACATCGGAAAAACTTTATGAACAGGCTTATTTTAGGCTACAACTATTTCTTTCTCCACTATCCTTGGACCGATTTGACTGAAAATTAATTCGGTATCGTCTATTTATGCAGTTAACCTACATATTTAATTTAAACAAAATCGGGTCACAAATTTTCCAATTACATCCGAAAAACCATAAGCAAAAAAACGACAAAACTTTCTGGTCACTCTGGGTTTTCCTTTATAACTTTGCCCCCCGTGGATCGATTTGGCTCAAATGCAATACCAAACTAAGTTTAGGAAGAATCAACTCAAATTATAAATTTCATCAAAATCGGATAACGCGTTTTTGAGTTATCTTGTCTACGGACGGACGGACGGACGGACGGACGGACGGACGGACGGACATGCATAAATCGATATAACTTTTGATTCCCTACACAACCATACCCTTGAAATTTTTCTCCGATCATTATTTCTATGTGTTACACACTTAGTGACAAAACTAATATACCCTCTGGTAGTACCTACCATAGGGCATAAAAATCAATAAATCAATAAATCAAATAAAAAAACATTGTGAATAATTTCGGAACATGAATAATTCGGTCCACAATTTGTGGTATAGAAAAACATAAATAAACATAATAACGACAACCACTTTTATGCCCTGAAAAATTTACATATTTGCTGCCGATGGTTGATAAAGCTTTAACAGAATATACGAAAAGAAATTTCAATCAATCCATTGAATGGCATTCAGATAAACTCAGCTTTCATCTCTAGAGATTGGGTTTGGGCTTCTTCAGTTGGCCATAACAATCAACTTTCAAAACACGTAATCATAAGTCCTTTAAAAAATTGGGAAAAGAAAATTCACGAAAAATCCTCCTGGAGAGTTGTTTAACTGTTTTAGCAGCATTAAAAAAATATTGAAGTACCGCACAGACAATTAATTCATTTCAATTTCCAATTTGAAATCAATAATTCTGACTATTGACTTTCGATCAAATTCTTTTTAATAAGCTTATTGAATTGTTTAGCATAGAATAACTTGTTCTGACCAAAATTTATGATTCTAAATAGACAATAGCTTCTTATAGTAGTCAAATATAGTATTAACAACCAGTCAGTGCGAAACACTTTTATATGTCGTATATACTAAACTCTAGCATTTTTGCTTTTATATCTTAAATGGCATTGCATTGGCCAGATTCTTGCATTCTCCATGAGAATGAGTGAAATTAAACTTGAGGATAACATTTGAATTTCTTTCATATTCCGTGAAAGCTTTAACTAATATCGTATTAAATCCTTGACTTCCTTTTCAAGATAAATATGTTTCAACAAAGAATGCAACACTCGTTGAGAAAAATGTAGCATCTTAAAAATAACTTTCAGACAATTTGGCGATTTTATAACCCTGTTTAGTCCTATTAAAATATCCATGCCATTTTTTCACATTATATTAGCAATATTTGAAACTGTTTTCTTTGAAGAAAAACAAATTCTAAAAGATATAATTGAAAGAAATTAAATAATACGTTTTCTGATAATCTCAAGATTGAAGCCTTTCTAATTATATAGTTTATTTCTCTATGCAAAATTGTATAATAAAATATTCACCTGTTATTACCTTTTATTAAGAAATATGATTATAATTTTAATAGCTAATAAACTCAGCATTGACAACTCTTCTCTATCATTATTTTATACTATATTTTCCGAGCTTTTTAATTAACTTTAATTTGATATATTTGCCATAAATACAGAAATAAATAAAACATACATTTCAATTAGTTAAACATATGTGTTCACTATTAAAATTGTAGGTACCGCCGCTTACATCGTAAAGTTTCTACACAGTCATTGGAAAATCAGGCACGGATCTCGCTTTAAACATATTTTCAATGGGGTGCCACTAAGGACATGAATAAGGTGATATTTGAGGTTTCGATAATTACTTCAAACGTAAAATATATAAAAGTTTGTTTCTGGATAAGTAGTTATTTCTGATTCGATTGTATTTGGATTTATTGTCAAAATCTATAGAAAACATAGCAGGTGATTTAGTTCTCACATTAATTTTATGGAATCTGTAAGACTTATATTATGTATACTTTTGGGAAAATGTATTTTGAAAATTGTTTAGGAAAAACTATTTTCAAACTAACTTTTATAGGCTTCAATGATTCAGAATAAATAATATGATTTCCATAAATTGTGTGGGATTTGAATTTATGCAAAAGCTATTTATTTTCTTAATTTTAAGATTTTATGGTGAAGAATTTTAAGAGAACTTTTCACATTTAAATCATGAAGATTCAAACAAACTAAGTTGTTAGATAAAAACGCAATAAGTAAATAATTTCGGTAATTATTTTGGAACGTGATATATTTATATTCGAATAATTTATTACAAAATTTTGGTTTTCTCAATTTTAACTCAAAAACATGTTTTTCGCTTCGATTTAATTCTGAAGAAATATATCAAATTTTTTAGGTTTTAATTAGCACACGTAAATTTGGGATATTGTATACTTTTAGGTCTATTTATAACATATTTTAATTTTATTGACAAAATCAACATTGCCTTATTTCTCGAGATTAAAAACTTTTGTGGAAAATTCGTTGGCATTCATAAAAAGCACGAATTCACGCCAAAATACTTATTCCATTTTAAGCTTATTTTATACATAATGAACATGATTCAGGAAATACCTTAATATTGAGTTTAAAATTGGCATTTCGAAAGTTTTGAACTCGTCTTCCTATAGCGATACTGCACTACGAAAACTTTAAAGTGGGAATTATTATGATAATTTTCAAATATTTTTGAAGGAGTTAAAGATTCGAATTAAAATTGAAACTAAAATTTATAGAAGAGTGGTCACTGGTAGAAGAAATTCAAAAAAATTTGGCCAACAATTTTTCATGAAAGAAATTTATTTAAAAATTATATTTTTTTTATATGTCTTTTCTAAACAAAAAATGAAAACTAATTCAAATTTCCCAGGAGTTTTATAACAATAAAATTGGCTACAAATTTTATTTGAATTTGATGTCAAAACTTTCTCTTCTATAGTCGGTTGAAAAGTTCTGAATTTATCTGCATTTTTCACTGAGTTTTAATATATCAAAAGAAGTTTTAATTAATTGATTAATGAAACAAAAATTATTCTCATTTCTTTATTATTAATTCGTGTAATTTATATTATTACGTAAAATTAATATTCAGTACGTATTGAACAAAAATCTTCAAATGAATATTATTTCGTTGTTTTAACTTTCTTATACTTTAGTCATAGACTAATATATATTCAAATGTCAAAAGAGCTTGATTCTGAAAGAAATAGAAAGTCTACAATGTGTACGTATATTAGTACACAAGAAGAATCAATTGAATGTACACCGTGTCCCAACTATCGGTTCAAATTTGAAGTCGCGGTTATTTTCGCTCTGGCAATACTAATGTCAGTCTCCCTGTGACAGAAATTTAGTTCCATATTTGCGGTGTACGAAATCACAAGAAATGTCGTACAAAATTTGGTAAAAAAATGGGCCTTCAATCAATGGTGTAAAGAAGTTTGTGAAAAAAGTTCGTGAACCTGGCAGCCAATTCCCGTGTTCGTCCTGTTCGTTCAACTAAAAATATCACTGCAGTGGCCGAGAGTGTGCGCCGCCAACCGAGAACATCGATTCGCCATCGTGCATCAGAATTGAACATCAGTCGGTCTTCTGTTCAACAAATTTTGCGTAAAGATCTCGGTTTGTGGCCTTACAAAGTTCAATTATTGCCAAAGTGCGTCAACAATTTGATGGCTGCATAATTAGTCGAAATGGTGATGTCAATTGGCCACCAAGAAGCTGTGATTTGACACCGTTGGACTTTTACTTGTATGGAGCCGTGAAAGACAAATGTTATGCAGACCATTTAGACACAATTGACCATTTGAAGTTGAATATTGAAGCAGCCATTGCCGCCATAGGGCCCCAAAGAATCGAAAATGTGCTCCGAAAGTGGACCGACCGAATGGCCTACTGCAAGGCCAGCCGCGGCAGTCATTTAAATGAAATCATTTTCCATACTTAACCGCAAGGATTGTTCTTTCAAATAAAAAAAGAACTTTGAAGGAATATAAAACCGTTTTTTTTTATTTAATTTTAAAGTTTGCACTTTTAGTTGGGTCGCGCTTTTTAGTCGTTGGAAATCTTTTTATATTAATGTATGATTTAAGTAGAAATATGTACAAAAATGTAACACTCAGTTTTAAAAGGAAATACATCTTTTCAGGAATAAAACATTGTATATTTTCAGAAACACCAGTTTTCTATATTCCCTCGAAAACGGAAGAAAATCTAAAAATTTAATACAGGAAAGTTGGATGATTTGCCAAACACTAAATATTTTTTTTTCATATAAATTTCTAGCGTTTCTTTCTATTTTCTTCCTATATTTCATTTAGTTAAAGTATACAACATCAAGTATTTGGGAAAGTTCTTTTAATAAATGAAGATAAACGATATGACCATGAAAGAGAACCCATCTGAACTAATTTTGATAAACGGCGGCCTTTCCAAGAATGAAAGCTTTCTACTATATATATGTATATGACTACTAAATATAGTAGAATCACTTACACTGTTCAAAATATTGTTCATGAAAATATAGGAACAAAATAAAAAGAGAAAAACACGGAAGATAAATTTTGAAATGGAAAATAGGAAAAAAAAACAAGCTATATTTTATATAAGATAATAGCAAATATTCTTTATGAGATTCATTTTCCCGACCCAAGATGGGTCGGGAAGATGAACATCGTAAATATCGAATTTATAAAATTTATGTTTTTATTTGTTGGGAAATTTTACAATGAAAACATCTGTAAATAAGCCTATGTGAAGAATGTGTAAGATAGAAAAGGAGATCTTCGTTGGTGAATATACTTAAATAATGGACAGTAAATGTCCGCATGAAAAGTCTGAAGTATTAGGTTCTATACGAAATTGGTCTTATTTCATTATTTATTTGAATAAATAGTGAAAATAAGCAATGAACTTGAAATGCATCAGAATGCTAGCAAATAAGTCATAGAAAATTAATGAATCGATTTAATTTATCCAAATTAAAGTATTTTCAAGATTACAGCATAAAGACTTTAATTTGTATAGTTGGCCAAGAATTAGATTAAACAAATAAATACTAACTACCGTCAAGTATAGGAAAAAAACATACCGTAAAGTTGTCTATTTTATGAGAATTCTTGGATCTTCTAATCCAATTATTGATTGACAACAAAAATATCCATTATCAACAAAGAACAAAGAATAATCGTTTGGATTTTCTGCTCCATCAAACGAGAAAATTAAAAGAAAGAACCATGTCAATATGGTGTCAATAGTACTTTGTTTCACTCCTAACTCTCGAATTGCATAAGAAAGCAAATATTTAGGAAATTGATACTATTGATTAGAGTTCCAAAATGAATCAAATCAAAAAGGTGTGGTTTTTTGGGAATTTTTATCGACTACTATTTAACTTTCTCATAAAAGCGATATTTTATAATCTATATCTACTTATAAATTTTTACTCCAGATATTGCCACTACTGAAATATACTGAAAAACGTAGCTAACTTCAGTTGTATTATACTAATAGTATTTTTCAATATGAATATTTAAGCTTTTAAACAAAATTTCGTTTTAAAAAATAAAATTAATAAAAAAACATAAAGTAATTTAAAATCGGCCTATAGTCGATTTTTTGATGCCCTATGGTAGAAATGGGAGAGAAAAATTGTGAAAACTAACAATATATCAAGGTTTTTTCTTCATAACTTTTTTTGCCCTTTTCAAAATTTTCTCTAATTTGTAATTAACCCAGACCCTGGTAGTATAAGTCCAATTTGCAAATTTTATTCAAATCGGTGTATTAGTTCTGAATGTACATCAAAAAAACTTTCTGAACAGGCTTATTTCCTCCTACAACTATTTATTTCTCCACTATCCTTAGACTGATATCACTGAAATTTACAATGGCATGGTCTATTTATGTAGTTAACCAATATAATTAATTTAAACAAAATTGCTTTACAAATTTTCCAATTAAATCCGAAAAACTATATAAAAAAAACGACAAAACTTTATGGTCACCCCTGTTTTTGCTTAATAACTTCGCTGCCCTCAGTCGATTTTGCTGAAATGTAATACCAAACCCACTATAGCAATAACCAAGTAGTATTCTAAATTTCATCAAAATTGGATAACGCGTTTTTGAGTTATCTTGTCCACGGTCGGACGGTAGTACCTAACATGGAGCATTAATATAGGGAATTTTTTTCAGAATTTTGGCTCATTTTCAAATCCCAATTACCCCAATTAGTTCTGCCTGAATTTCACAATTTTTTACTTAAATATTCTATAATAAAATATCACCTTTTAAGCGCGCTATAACATAACTTGATAGGATTATAACTGCTAAAGTTATACGACTCTAAAGCCATCTATTGGAAAAAAAACGCCACGAACTTTCTACTTAACTCAAAATTTCAAGGTCTTTTTCTCCATAACTTCGTTTCTACATTCTCGAATTGGCTCAAATTCACAGGTATGCTGGACTCCAATAGCATAAACAAATTTCGTAAATTTGATTGAAATCGGTATATAACTTTTTAAAATACATCGGAAAAACTTTATGAACAGGCTTATTTTAGGCTACAACTATTTCTTCCTCCACTATCCTTGGATCGATTTGACTGAAATTTAACATGGTATCGTCTATTTATGTAGTTAACCTATATAATTAATCTAAAAAAAATCCATTGACAAATTTTCCAATTACATCCGAAAAACCATAACCAAAAAAACGACAAAACTTTCTGGTCACCCTGGTTTTTCCTTTATAACTTTTCCCCTCGTGGATCGATTTGGCTCAAATGCAATACCAAACCAAGTTAAGGAACAAGCAACTCATATTATAAATTTCATCAAAATCGTTTTTGAGTTATCTTGTCTACGGACGGACGGACGGACGGACGGACATGCATAAATCGATATAACTTTTGATTCCCTACACAACCATACCCTTGAAATTTTTCTCCGATGATTATTTCTATGTGTTACACACTTAGTGACAAAACTAATATACCCTCTGGTAGTACCTACCATAGGGCATAATAAAGGCCGAAATCAGGTACAAATGAAAAATCAAGAAAAATAAATAAATGTATCCATTATTGCCATCTATATTTCAAATATAATATTGAATAAGTGTGTTATAAAGTAACAACGATAAATAAACATTGGTTAAATGAGCGGGTATAAAAATATCTTAACCGTTCGTAAGCCAAAAATAAAACACCTATAATATCATTCAAGTTTGTTTCTAGCTATGTCAGAATAAGCATCATAAAAATATAGCAACATAATCATCAAGGTTAGTTATGAAATGGAATCCCATTTCATAACTAACCTTCTCACACCAAATATAAAATCATTAATAAAATGCATCTCGAATAAGGCGTATCCGGACAAGAAATCGATACAACCAGTTTGTGTACCATGTGGTACAACTTTTAACCACTATTATTTGAATTGATACATATACAGAGCTGTTGTACATAGTCTGGTCTTTCATCCACCCTATTGTATCAATACGCTAAATATATAGCAGAAGTATCGTGAAGATGAGGACTCTGATATTTTGGTAACACATTGCAAACCCTACTAGTGATAAACTGTGAATCCAATTTCTGCATTACAAATTTATTAGGGTGTCGAGTATATAGTTTGGTAATTTAGCGGTTTTTCGGGGGTTCATTAAGTTAAAATCAAAAAAAAAAATGGTGTAAAAATACATTTTTATATATACTTTAATTTGAAATCACATAATTTTAATTAAATTTTCAAATAATTACTTTTCAAATGTTATTTAATTAGATTTTTAATTAAAATTTGAATTAAAAAGGACGTACACTGTACCTACTTCGATTTTGAAATAGAAAAAAGTCCGAAAATATTATTTAAAATGAGGAAAATTCCGGGTTTTTCCTTAAATGCAATTTTTGATTTAAAAAAGAAGAAAGTCTGACCCTTATCACAAAGCCAGAGTGAAATTAAATTCCTTGTGTTTTTGATAGGCTACTTCAATTACGAAGTTAGATACTTTTGAAGCACATATTTAATTGAAAATTTCTTTTTTATTTGTAAATTTGAAACTTGTTTAAATTTTGAAGATTTTAATCAAAATTAATTTGAATCAATTCCATTTCAAAACAAGAAAAATACTTTTACATTAAGACATTCTTATAAAAGAATTTTCTTCGTCCCCATCTAAGGATTAGAAATCTTATTTCAAGCAATTCTAAACAGGAAAATTACAAGAAGATATTAAGCCGAAATTATAATAGGCAGAGCCAACCCTAGGAAAAGACAACACAAGACTTAACGAATGTACGCCAAATCCATTCAACCGATTATATTGTGCATAAACGGAAATAAACATTTGACAGTACGTCGTTAAAGAATTCTGGGTTTCTTAAATTGTTTTTCGAAATATAAAAATAATTTTTTTTATTACAGGGCTTTATTTTAAAAGTGACTTCGCTCCGAAAAGGTTAGTGGAAACATTTTTTTTTTGCTTTTTCCTAATTTTAACACAATACGATTTAACTTTTACAATTTCTTTCCAACAACCTTGTTTCAAGGAAATTTTTTCAACAAATAGAATTTCTATATTGTTCTTTTCCTACAAATCAGAACTTTATTATATGACCCTTTTCCTATTATATTAGAAGAAAATGTAATTCAACTGTCAAAATTTTCGTATGGAATGTACGAATTAGCTTGCATCCCTTAAACGTGACAAAACGATAGGACGGCTAATCACATTTTAATAGCAGCATACGAAACGATTTCCGTCAGTTCGTCTATGCTCCTCCAATTATAAATCAGCCTTTAGTGTTCGGCAATTGTTCCACAATAAATAATAAATTAATATTCGTACGTGATTGCAATTCGAATTTAGTAAATTTGTGCAAACTAAATGCATTTTAGGGTGGTTTACAAGTAACTTCAAATTTTCTTATGATTTTAATGGAAGTACATTTTTAGTAGAGTTTGTTATGAAATGTGACATTATTCTCGAAACTATCAAAATTAGAAAATATCCCATAATCTTTCATAAGACGCTTACATTATAGAAATTTAATAGGTTGAAATTTTAATGAAATTTCCTTGTACTTCTTTTGCTCTTAGTTCCAAAATTATACGATTATATCCGACACGTATATCTGGACAAATAAAATTCCAGATTTGCTAATTAATTTATTAAAATATTAGTCCACCATTTTTCTTTTAAATAAATTTCTTTAAAATAATGAAAATTTCAGTGTACAATTTCTATTTTGCAATATTATTCTTTCCATCGAGGAATGACATTAAGTTGTCTATTCATTTCAAAATTATCTTACGTTCACGCTAAATAAATAGCTTTCGCTAAAACCTTTTTGCATAAGCTTTTTTTCAAATTCGGATATAAATAATTATTTAGAATAAAGTTGCCTTTGTTTTTACTTTCTTTTGGTAAAGTATTTGATTAATAGATTTCAATAAATGATATCTTCGCACGATAGTCAAGGTGGATCCACTATAATTTTAGTATATTTATAATAATTGTTGTCAGAGAAAGAACTTGTTCAAATTTAACCAGAAAATTATTTATACTCTTACAGCTGTAAGGAAAAAAATAATAATCAAATACGAAAAAAGGATTCATTTATATCAATTATTTCTTTCTGAATTATTTCGGTCAAATTTTATGTAATTAAAGTGGTTTTAAAATTATTATTGAAAAAGTTTACAACATTTATTCGGACCTATTTGTATATCATTGAAATAGTTTGAGAAATAACTTCTAAATAGAATTTATAACAACAAAATAAATTATATAACATTTTAGTGGAATTAAATTAAATTTAAAATTATTTGCATCAATAAAAAAAAAAGAAATAATAATTTACTCAATCCGAGAATATTACACCAAATATCCTTTTCATATCCAAACTAATTTCCAATTAACGTTTTATATTATCAACAAATTCCCAATCACGAAATTTGTTTAATTAATTTCTTTGAAATATTTATAAAGTAATTATTTCAACAAACAAATATATTAATCATTATTTTTAATCAATTCCTTATAAAATCACGTTTAAAACAAAACCAATTTATTAAATTACAAAAAAATATTAATTTAAAAATGTTGTAATTCAATTTTCTATATTTTTAAGCAATTTAATTCAATTTTCAATTAAAATGTATTCAAGCTAAAATAAATAAATGAAATTTTACCTAAATCTTCATTTTGGATGTATCAACATTGTCAGTCAAAATAAGGGAGGATTTTAAGTCATCTTTCATAAAATATGTCAACTTTCAATGTCCCAAACCGAAACTGGGTATTGTATAGAAGATTCAAATATTCATGTTGACAATTAAAATTAAATAATGCTAAGTATAGAGGCCCCGTTTCTGATGGACATGATTTATATGTTGTAGCTATGTATATAAATAATTTACATTAAAGCTTTATGATAACCAATCTGAATGTGTTACATAACAGTATATACACAATTCTATTGTGTACAAGGAAGATTTCTAGATACTATCGTTTTTCTAATGAAGATTTGGTATATGTACAAAGTTACATTCACATGTTTTATAGGACCAAGCCTCTAAATTTCACCCTAAAAATTAATGGATCTAACAATGAAGATTTATATTAAATTTGAAAATATGATTTAATTAAAAGGAATGTCTAAACAATTTCTACATAGGAAAATTACTTGCCGAACAGTCAAGGAGGATACAGCCAAAACCTATTTTCAATTAGATGAAAAACTATTTTTTCATATTTTTAAAACGTAGGTTAAAGTTTTCTAGGTAAATTCTAATCTCAACAAGAATTTATCCTGAATATCACTATTTATTTCTAATTTTCCACAAAGAAAATCGTGTACGAAAAAAAAACCAAATGATTACAATCCTTTTGGGTCAATATATTTGTCCATTCATTTGAAATGAGGCTCCTTATAATAAGGAAATTCCAAGATATTTGCGGTTGTGTCTACAAACGTTATCTTTCCTTTATATATACTATGTTTTTTCGATAATACTAGATTTACTATTTTCGTAGAGTTTTACACGACCAAAAACCTTTTCCAATATAGTTTAGTACACACAAAAAAACAAAAACACATACGAAAAATATTCGAACTCCATCAAGTCCATCGAGTCCCAATGAATAATTTACGTTTTTAGGATATAATAAAATTGTTCTTCTGCAAAAAATAAATTACAGTAAAAACTTTAGAAGACTTCCGAATAAAAAAAAAACGAATTTTAACATTCTATAAAATGCGACATTTTATTTTTAATAAATTCTTCAATAATATATCTTTATATGTAGGTTTTCGTTTGAGACCGATAAAATATATAGCTATATAAATTTCAGCATATGAATTCGAATTCATTTCACATAAGAAAATTATTGGACCTAATAACAATTTTTGGAACCCAAGTTATTCCCAATAGGTTCATTTTGAAAGAAAAAAGAATTCAATTCCATTTAGAAATTTTAGTCGTCATCCATAACATGTTGACAACCACATAAAAAAAGGATAATAACATCTTTAGAAAATTGTTCCCAGAAAAAAAAACAAGGATACAACATCTTAGAAGTGCTTTCCATACGAAATCGGATGCATGCAAAATGGTT
Organism: Xylophagus ater; assembly: GCA_963422695.1. Lineage (NCBI taxonomy): Eukaryota > Metazoa > Arthropoda > Insecta > Diptera > Xylophagidae > Xylophagus > Xylophagus ater. The sequence goes on along the minus strand of OY730486.1, from coordinate 4,497,448 downwards.
AAAATGTTGATGAAAAATATGGGTTTGAATATTGATTCCCAGTCGATTATTGGGTGTGGTTTTTTAGTACAATGATATATATAAAAATTAAGGTCAAATATTTATTGTGATATTACATGGTAACGTACGTTTACTATGTTTCTAAGGGTAAGGAGTGGACATCTTGTAGTAATTGTTTAAAAGGTCAAATTAACAGGTAATATATACTATCACGTTCAGCACTGTATCAATACTATATTTTAAAAAAAATTGTTTTTATCGATATAAGAAATTCACCATTTTTCACCAAATTTAAATGAATTTAGCATTTTTCTTTCTTGTATTATCTTAAACCGAAAACAAAGCAAACACACTCCAAAATATAAAAAGTTCGCAAAGTAACAATCAAAACAAAGTACAATATGTACAAAAGAGCACGGACAGTTTCCACAGGCAAATTCTATCAGGAAGAGGGAGAATGAAATTTTTTTAAAAGATCACATGGCATGACCTCACAAACTCTTAAAACTCCTATTTTTGCTAGTATTTGTGCTTTGGCATTGGCATATAAATTCACAGCTTGAATTTGTTTGCTTACAATTTGGAAGTATAAATTTAAATCATGTTTCTCTTTCACCCATACATACAATATGTAGCTATCTATGTCAGCAATGGATAGAACATTATTTGAAAATGTACAGTCAAAATCGGTCAAAACGTCGTCACAGCAGTAATAGGAAGTTGACATACTTTATAATTACTCATACTTCGTCCATTCCTATCCAAACCATTATAAGACCAAATATCAATATATTTTTCGTTGCCATTTTCGGTTTGATTTTATTGAAATTATAATTAGACTTCGACTTGGTGTAGTACCAAACATATAAATGAGCTGTATTTATATGAAATAAATTTGTCTGGGGGAAATCGATGAAACACAATCATTGATTATATAAACTTCCAATTCGAAATCAAAATTTCACATTCAAATAATATTATAATGAATTCAGTATACAGTATACTAAAAAAATATCCAAAAACTCATTGATATGATATTTGATTTCATTTGATATTCAACAACCATGAAATTAATTGCCTTCGGATTTCGGTTTCTATAGGAACAATATTGTATCCAACTATGAGTACAAATAAAATCAAATTGAAAATATGTAGATTGTACATATGAACAAGGACTATTGAAAATACCGAAATGGAATGTTCAAAAGGATGTAGAAATACAATTTAAACATTTATATAAATGAGATATAATTGAATTTATTAGAAGAATATTTATACAAGCATAATTTCGTTTAAAAAAAAATAAAAGCGAAAAAATTCGACCATTAAAAATGTCCTTTAAAGTTTTATGTTTGCATAACTTTGTTTTTTCAAGTGAATTTCCTTTAATCATTAATTTCTATCACCTTTTTTTGCGTAGGCAAAACCTCTTACTCTTCAAGCAGTAAGTCAATATGAATCTGACAAAGTAAGAAACGTTTCTTAATATACCTTTTTGGTCCTTGAATGTTATTTTCAAAGATTTCACAATCTAACCAAGGATAATGTATACATCAAACTCGAAGCAGACCTTTCTCATGGCCTGTTAATTAATTTCGGTTCGATTCATTTATTTCATAATTAGATTAATTGTTAAATATTTCAAAATCAATTCTTGGATATTGGAGAAGATGATAAAAAGAAAATTTCAATTTCATAAAAAGTCAACTTAAAATTAATGGATTGAATTATTGATGGAAATTTTCAAGTGTTTTAATTCATTGAAGTGAGTCTAAAAAAAGAATTCTGATTTTCCTTAAATCGGTAGTGACTTAAGGGCAAGACAGAATGTTTTCGTTTCGTTCCGCACCGTTTCGGTCTGGACCGCTACAACACGCGGATAAGTCGGCACATAGTTTCATTTCGGTTTTGTAATATAATTCAGAAAAGTTTTATATTTTTTCATTATATTATTCCATTTTTAGTATAAGTTTATATTTTTTGACTTTTTAACCTTAATTTCCAAACAAATTTTGTAAAAGTCCATCGTTAATCAGACTTACAATATAATAATACTATTTTGAGGTTAACGTCTTCGTAAAAAGTTGAAATTTGTTCCATTATTTCGTTTCGTTTCATCTGCTTTCCCCTTTTTCCATACATTTTTATATATAGTATTTAACTTTTGGGAGACGGGGCTGACCGAAAGGAAACGGAACATTCAATCTGAGCTTCTAAGGCCTAAGTTATAGGACGATCATTGTAATGAAGGAAATTTTGGAACTAATGAAAACCGAACGTTTTTCTTTGATTTTCTATGAAAGCTAGTTATACCTCTTTTACGAATGTCAGAGAAACTTTCAGTAAGATTTGCGTTCACAGCTAAGTCGTGTAATGGTTTCTTATAAGAGGAAAGTCGAATTCAATTTGATTATTTCTTCCTTTCCTTTTTTTACCGATGAGCCACAAATTTTACCCATTTTTTTTTTACATATATTTTTATATTATTATTATTTTCTTATTGGGACGCTGTAGTTTGAGGTTAGAATATCGACGAAAAATTTCTTATGAAGCAGCCAACTTGGCCGTTCTGCTGTGGAATGAAATGAAATTGAAACGCAGTCCACAAAACAGCTGATCAATTTAAACATGTTTCGTCGTTCAAATTATAAAAACAATTACAAAAAACAAATTGCGTGGTATACTTAAAATTTTTTATTTAAAATCTATTTACTAAACTATTTCCCACGTTTTGCATTTTTTTTTTTTAAGAAATAATCTTTGTAATATGTTAATTATTTCCTTCATTGCAACGATCGTCGTATAACTTAGACCTTAGGCCTAAGATTAAAACGAAATTCGTATCATATCACAAAATGCAAGTTCGAAATTTCGGACCATAAAGGTATTCATAAAGTTTTGAAACAAAGCGGATCTAAACAGTGTTTAATTCAAAAAAACAATAGGACTTTTTAAGTCTTTCACAAGAAATTTATATTCATTGATGATAAACAAAACCGATGAAAGTAATTAAGATGAAATTAGTCGAAAAAGAAAACACCTTTCTATTGAAAAACCTTTTTTTGAAAGCTTAGGAAAATTAAAACAAAAACATTTGTAAAAAGAAACCAAACATTAATAAAGTGTGTTTAAAAAGCACTCCTTAGAAAATCCATTTAGGTACTTTTAAGATTATATCCCACATTTTCTTTACAAAAATAAAAATAAAAAATAAACCGCCGTTTTGTTTGTAATTAAATAAATATTTGATTAATACAATTTTATGGGTTCTTGTTGTATCAAAAATATACTTATTTCTTCCTGGAATTGTATTTTCGAAGGACTAAAACTGAGTTTTGATTTATTTACAATCAAAATTTAAACCAAACAAAAATTTCATATAATTTAAAATATAGTTTGAAGGATTTTACTCGTTTGGTGTAGATTCCAAGACCCAACAATAACTATCAACATTTCTTATTTATTTATAAATGTTATTTTATAATTTATTTTTTTATTTTTGTGTTATTACTAATGATTTAATGCATGCTCGCTGTGCTTCTCGATAGGCCCACTTAAGAATTTATTCTGACTGATTGCAAATATATGACAATAATGTTATTGTTGGGTCCGGGAATGTACACCAGATCCGATTTCACTAGCCATAAACTAGTATATTATTCCATATTTATCTAAAAAGTCAATAAAATCGGTATATATTTTTCTTTCAAATAATGCTCATTGTTCTATTCTTCGATAGTAAGCGCCCAAGTATTCCATTCTTAAATTGCATTTATCATGTCGTTGTTTCATAAAATTAATATAAACTAGTTCTGAATCTTTTCTAAGAAAAGAAGAAGTCCTGGAACACTATTAAAAATTATGGAGCAATGAATATGCCACGATATGAAAAATTTTTTTAATATAGAAAGGGATAAAAAGTACTAAAAGACTTCTACAGCATATAATACAAGGAGAAAAAACGATGGAGTACAAAATAATAATGTTCTAGTTGTCTCGTCCTTTAGGTATTATCAGAATATGAAAACCTTATAATAATTCTTTTAGAGCTGAATAAAAGATACTGAAAACATTCTTTTAATGCAAATTTATGAAGATTTAGATAACTCTGTTCCTTTCTTTTAAATAGTTAAAAATCTTTCTAAATTTAAAGATTACAAAATAAAATCGATATTTATCCATACAGAATATAAATTATCAATATTTGGCTCTAAAATGAATCTCAAAAGTCTTTGGATTTTGATTCACATTTGAAAACAACCGAATTATTTTCGAAATCAAATTCGAGCACTGATTATAATGAAATCTTAGAAAAAAACACATCGATTTTAATATCAACAAATCCAAAAAAAAAACAAAACTCTCAATAAATTGAAAATATGATTCCCATGGCGTCTTATCACATTTTTTTCCATTCTTCTGCAAAAAAAACTACGTGTCCGGAAATTTAAAATTCAAATCAGATCGCATGAAAATATTTTTATACGACCTCAAAAGGAAAATGTATATAAATACTATTTTCGATGAACGAGATTCGAGCATTTCCAATCGACGACATGTAAATATGAGAAAATATTCAAAGAATTCATTTCATATATTTACAGGTGAAAAATCTGATGATAAGAAATTGATGACATTCCATTCCATCAAATATTATGTACTGATTTTCCGTCAAAACTCTTTATGAGAATACATCGAAATAGTAAACTTTCAAGATTAGCAAAATTCGATACTATATTAAATAAGAGAAAGAACATTTCAAATATTCCTCCATTGGGTCAGGATTTTCTATTGTATTTTCGTTATTTCGCACATGATATTTGATACATGGATTTCAGTAAATTGTTTGATAATATCTTCCTTCAAATGGATTGAAAAAACTCCTTTAACAGATGAAAGGAAATATTTGTCGAGGAAAATTTATTTTTCTTGCAATTCCAGATCAAAAAATTAAATATTCTATTTAAATAGGATACATCTCTCCTTTTCAATCCTATTCAATAAATACCTTTTTCGGCAACCTTAAATTCGAGTGAATAATAAACTTGTGATCCCAACTATTGGATTATTCAAATATTCTTGTTTATGAGGACTTAATGAAATTACATTTGTAATTCCCAAGAATCTTTACATCGATTTTTCGAAGGGTATGAAAGACCAGACCTTTTCATATTATATTGAAAAGTTATTTCAAATTTAATTTACCTTAATTTAAAGTAGTCGGAATCGTTGATTAAGAATTAAGACTTTGTCCTCTTGAAAAGTGGTAAAAGTTGTGATTCCATAAATACACAAAATTCAATTAAATATCTTCTAAAAATTGTTTAGTTTAAGATATTCGACAAAAAAGGATTTTACATAAAATCTGTGTAATATTTAATGAACTGAAAAGGAAGTATTTTAATAAAAGTTCTTCGAAATTAAATTAGAGATGATTTTTGAACAGATTTACTAAAATGGAAGTAAAAATTGGTTTGCTTGCTTCTGTTTCTCAAAAACAGGATTTAGAAATATATATTACAGAATTGTTTAAAATTTAATAGAAGATTCAATAAAAATAATTAGCTAAACAGAAGTTTATCATAGCAACAAATTTAAATCCTTTAATTTTCCATCTCTAAACCCATTTTCCTGATAAAAAGGAAGAGTTGTTCCTGCTTATCGCAATAAAATATAATAACAGGGTAAACGAAAGCTTACGTAGTAATTCCTGCACCGATATAAAAAATACTTTGTTAACATTTTTGGTTCTGATATTATATAGTTTCATGAAATGTGGTAAGAACTGATGAAGCACATGTTTAATCGACGATAGAACACACTGGCAGAAAACTGCCAAAATGGAAAAGTTAATTTTCACCAAAAAAACCAACATAATATTTTCACATTTAAACCACGGAAACACACGTTCCATAGCACGTTATAAACCACACCACATCGAATATATAGGATTTATTGAAAATATTTTATTCCATATTTTGGATACAAATTAATAGAAACACAGGAATAAATTCGTCATTTTGAGAAACAGAAGAACCAATTTCATTATACAACAGGATTTTCGTTCATTATAACGAGTACACTCTATTTTTGAAGGTGATTACATTTTCCTGTTCATAAAATTTCTCGAGACTTCAATTTATTCAAGAATATTTTTTAAGCTAGAAAGCTTTTTATATTCAACATTATCATTTTTATTTTGTCATATTTTTTTTCTGTTTCCTATATTTCGAGTTAAATGGCTGGAAACTTCATAACGTTGAACATTATTTTTGTTATGTCTAGAAAGAAAAAAAAAAGCGTATAATAATAGGGAAAAGCTTCTATTTTTAAAGCTTTTTTGCCGGAGTTTGTAACGGTCAATGATTTTTAGATTGTTCAATTTTGAATCTAAAAGACTATGATTTTCTTTTCAAATCGATATTAATGTGATTTTAAAAATATTTCCTAATAATTTAACAAAACCGAAATAAAATTTAACAAAGCGAAAATTATTTATATATCATAAAGCGGATAGAAAGGACTATTCGCATTTATTTTTCCATTTTTCCATACAGGGATTTTAATTTGGTGATCTATCTCTAAACTGATTGAGTATTGGATCTCTTCCTCAACGGACTATATTTCATCTATGTTCTGAATTTTTATAAATCCGTGCATCTACTTGAAATAACTACTACTTAGTTACTCAAATTCGTGTCTAATCCTAGAAAAGTTGATCTTTCGACACAAAAAAAAAACACTTTCTTCTTAGTATAAAATTCAACTCAAAATTGTGTTTATTACAATTTCTTTATTGTATTTTATAAAAAGGTTCAACTAAATTTAACCAACATTTCTTCATTTTTTCAAGAATCTTCTATATCCTTGCAAAGCAAAGAAAAATCGAATGACATTTTATTGTCATATGGGATGTGCTTAGAATTTTAGTAGTGGAAAATTCTATGAAATCTAAAAGTTTTCTTTCTATACTATATAAAATAAACACAACTTTAAAAATTATCCTATTGAAATGTTCGTATTTTATTTGTTCTTCAAACATATATTAAAGTTAAATTCTTTAAAGTAAAACTGAATGAAATAAAATCTAAATCTATATTTTTAAAGGCTTTTTTTCACTAAAAAAGAAAAAGTATTTGAATTAAAATCTGATTTTAAAAAAAGAATTCCTTAATTCTATTTGTATTATTTTACTAAAATTCCAATTAAAATATACTCGCACTTGTCTGTACAAATAATTAAAATTTAATTGAAATTAAAATAGAGTGTTATTTACTTAACAATTGAGATAGAACCCGTTGTGTATAGTGCTATTCCTTTTGTATATTCATCTGTATAAATTGAATAAATCAAAAGTTATAATGCAAATTTTTGTATTTGAACTCAGACATTCGAGATTTAGGATTCGTCAAGTGTCATCCTTAACATCCAACCAAAAGAAGAAAAAAATGTTACAACCATAATACTTTATTCTAACCATTTAAAAAAGAGTCCAATAAATATGCTTTTTGCTCTGTAGAAAATCATTTGATAGGACATCATTCTTAGGAATCCACTTCAACAAATTATTTACATCCGTCTACTCTTTTAATATCGATTTTAGTATCAAAATTTTTTATTTTAGAAAAAAAAAAACTTTATACTCAATAACTTTTTGTTCAGAGTTTCTTATAATCAATTCACTTTCTAAAATTCTCAGGAATCATCTCATTGGAATCACGACAAAGATACTATATATCCGATATCCAAATATAACCCCCAAAAGAACGTATTTGTATGGAAATGTGTATTTAATACTGAAAAACTCTTTCGATTACCATTTTCATATGTTATCGAGTTCCCATGGGAAATCAAATATTGAACTTTTATTTTCTCAAGTATTTACAAGATTACGTTCATTCGTACGATAAAGTATAAAATCGAATGAATTGCTTTCTATATCAAGTGACTGATGTCTTCTTGTCTGGCCTGAGGTTTATCTAAAAAAGCAACAAAAAAAAATAGCTTCTGAGATATTTCAGCTTTATTTTTTATCTTTAGCAATTACTTTAAAAACAAAAAAAAATTTCAAAATCGATAATTTATCAACTGAATCTCAAATTCGATATTCCAAACCTTTCAAAAAGAAATGTAGTACATGTCCAAAATAGTTAACGTATCTGATTATTTATAAGTCGAAATTAAGGTTCGTGCTTTCACCTGTAAACCTTTCCATTGTATCTATTGTAGTTCCAAATTTATACAAACAATTAAAGTTTGCGTTCATTCACGTTCAAGCAACTTAATTTGAAGTTGCGTGTTAAGCGCTCAATGGTTGATTTTTCTTTCTTCAAATTTCCTCACTTTTAGTCGTTTGTATTTATTATGCCCTATGGTAGGTACTACCAGAGGGTATATTAGTTTTGTCACTAAGTGTGTAACACATAGAAATAATAATCGGAGAAAAATTTCAAGGGTATGGTTGTGTAGGGAATCAAAAGTTATATCGATTTATGCATGTCCGTCCGTCCGTCCGTCCGTCCGTCCGTAGACAAGATAACTCAAAAACGCGCTATCTGATTTTGATGAAATTTATAATTTGAGTTGCTTATTCCTTAACTTGGTTTGGTATTGCATTTGAGCCAAATCGATCCACGGGGGGCAAAGTTATAAAGGAAAAACCAGGGTGACCAGAAAGTTTTGTCGTTTTTTTGGTTATGGTTTTTCGGATGTAATTGGAAAATTTGTGACCCGATTTTGTACAAATTAATTATGTAGGTTAACTGCATAAATAGACGATACCGAATTAATTTTCAGTCAAATCGGTCCAAGGATAGTGGAGAAAGAAATAGTTGTAGCCTAAAATAAGCCTGTTCATAAAGTTTTTCCAATGTATATTAAAAAGTTATATACCGATTTGAATCAAATTTACGAAACGTGTTTGTACTATTAGACGCCAGCGTACCTGTGAATTTGGGCCAATTTGAGAATGAAGAAACGAAGTTATGGAGAGAAAAACCTTGAAATATTCAGTTAAGCAGAAAGTTCGTGGCGTTTTTTTTTGCAATAGTTGGCTTTAGAATCGTATAACTTTAGTAGTTCTAATCCTATCCAGTTATATTATAGCGCGCTGAAAAGGTGACATCTGATAGAATACTTAGAAGAAAATTGTGAAATTCTGGCAGAACAAATTGGGGTAATTGGGTTTTGAAAATGAGCCAAAATTCTGAAAAAAATTCCCTATATTAATGCTCCATGTTTGGTACTACCGTCCGACCTTTGACCAAATAACTCAAAAACGCGTTATCCAATTTTGATGAAATTTAGAATGCTACTTGGTTATTGCTATAGTGGATTTGGTATTGCATTTCGGCAAAATCGACTGAGGGGCAGCGAAGTTATTAGGGAAAAACAGGGGCGACCATAAAGTTTTGTCGTTTTTTTTTATATAGTTTTTCGGGTTTAATTGGTAAATTGGTAAAGCAATTTTGTTTAAATTAATTATATTGGTTGACTACATTAATAGACCATACCATTGTCAATTTCAGTGATATCGGTCTAAGGATAGTGGAGAAAGAAGTAGTCGTAGGAAGAAATAACCCTGTTCAGAAAGTTTTTTTTATGTATTTTCAGAACTAATACACCGATTTGAATGAAATTTGCAAATTAGACTTATGCTACCAGGGTCTGAATTACTTACAAATTAGAGAAAATTTTGAAAAGGCAAAACAAAGTTATGAAGAAAAGACCTGGAAATATTGTTAGTTTTCACAATTTTTCTCTCCCATTTCTACCATAGGGCATCAAAAAATTGGCTATAGGCCGATTTTAAATTACTTTATGTTTCTAACTAAATTAACCAAGCCTTTCAAAATTTTGGGTTTTCGTAAAACATTTGTATGCAAATCATATAAAAAAAAAGCTTTTAATACAATTGAGCTTTCCATTCCTAGAATAATTCATTATTTACCAACGAAGCAACGAACTGATATCATTTTCTTCACCATTTCCCAAAGGAAAATATCCTTCTCTTACAGAACCTGAATGTGTTGAAGGCCTTTACAAAAAAAATTACGAAAAGCTTTCAGGTTGTTAGTTTTCTTCTTCCATTTTTGTGGGCAAGAATTGAAATAAGATAACATTAAATCTGAAATTTCGATCAAATATGTGATATTGGAACCAATTTCTTGGCATTTTTTAACAGAGAAAAGGTTTAAGTATTTTCTTCAAAATGGCAAAATTTGAAAAACATAATATTTTCCCACAAATCTAAGAAAAAGTTTTGAAATATTTAATTTAAATTTATTATAGAAATTCAGAAGAAATCCAAAACGATCACAAACAATATTAATTTATTTTTTCACTATGAAAAATTTCTAGTTTCTGAAAATGACTGCATAAAAATCGCCTTTTTTCGGTTACGGATTAATGACTTAAGTAAAAGCATATAAATTAATATCAAAAGAATATATATTAATTGTGTGAGTCCTGTAAGAGACTGTAAGTGAAATTTCAGTTTTTTTCCTGAGTACTTATTCGATAAACAATATTAATTAGAATTTTTATCAAAAAACTAGAATAATGTTGATGTTCATGTTCAAATCCAAAGGAATAGAATATAGAAAACTATTTTATATCTATCTTGTATATATTTAGATGTAATTTAATAAACAGATTCGTTTATACTGAAAAGTTTATCTGGTTTTCCACATGATAATCGACTTTTCGTTTGTTTGCATAAGATGAAAAGTTTTGCTTTAACAGAAAATGAAATTCACTTGCATACAAAAGTCTACATATTAGGAACATAATGTGGAATCAACAAAAGTTGTCATAATTTTGGAATTTAAAAACTCATAAAATAAAGTAATATCTCTTCATTATATTCTGTAGACGTAATGGAATTGTTAAAAAACCTGTAACACCTTTTCACACATAATAAACCTACGAAAAGTTAATAATAAAATGTTTCCAGAAAATGTTTGAATCCGTCTTTGTCTGTAAAAGAAACAGAAAAAATTGAAATTAACCTTTTATCGCTAAAAAGAAAATTCCCATGTTTTCCATTTTGTGATAATGTTATTCAAATATTCCTGATTGTGTTACAAGAAGTTTTTCTCGTAATCAAAATGAAAAAATATTAAAGTTGGAAGAAAAACATCCTATACATATGTATATACCTTCGACGGCGAACATCAATTGAATAAATTTGCAAGTCTAACACGCGATAACAATTCCATCAAGTGCAGAATTGCACATTTCAGTTCATCCCCTAACATCTCTTTAACCTATAACAAAATAGTATATAGTATCATAACTTAGGGGATGAAACCCTAAGACGAATGATATTGAGTTAAAAAATAACAGATACGAATTGGATATATTTGGATAATCTGCAAAAGTTCTTCTTGAGGTCGTCAAACATCATGGTACTGAGAAGGTTATAATGCTGCACCATTCAAGGAACACATTTTTAGTTAGTTTCTTTTTAGTGAGAAATCAAGTGTAAAAATTTGCTTCAATTGAATCGAATTTATTCAGTTTTTTTTGAAAAGAAATATTACAAAAAAAGTGCATCAAGAAAACTGTTTTGCTGGAAAATGGGAAATGGAAAATGGAACTTTTTATTTATTTGAAATATTTAAATTTTTTGAATTATTAATATAATACTAGAAAATCATAAAGTTGAAATCTTCAAATAGTATTCCAACAATTATAAAACAATTTCGGCTATAATCAGCATTTTTACTTGGCAAAAAAAAGATAAACAAACTTCGTCTCGTCATTCATGAATTTTCCTCGTGAAAAATGACAGTTTGAAAACCAGATAAACTTTTCATTTAAATTTTGAGAATAGACTTCATCATCATCACCAAAAAAGTTTTATCTACATTGTCTTTTTTTATTATTATTATTTGAATCCTTCAGGAAATAAATACAAGAACCACTGCGAAAGAATAGTCTAGGCTTGCAAAATGTCTTGGTTTTTGAAACAAGTCAATCTACATAAAATGCCAACAAAGATACGACTTTTCTAAGATGTTAATAATAATGTTTCCATTCTTCTTCTCTTCTCTACGGTTCTTTTTGCCTCAAGGAATGATGAATTTCTTCCTTGTTTGTTAACTATAAGAAAGTTTAAATTCCTGAGAATATTGTTATTATCATTATTCATGACTGATTTGTTCTTTAAGAACTTAATTCAGTACGGTTTTAGTGGTTAGTAAAGTAAAATTTACTCGCCTTTTTTGTTATATTTTTTTTTTATCTAAATACGGAATTACAATTAAAAAAACAATTTTGGAACTATTACAAGCCATTTAATTTCCATTTGTTTTTTTTTCAAGTTTGTATAAATCTTCTTTCAAGAAATTGGAAAATATATTTCATATACATAAATCGGTATAAAAGAAAATATAAAAATCCTGAAGAGAAATTGCTGAAACATCAAAGAAAACTTTTATGATTTTTTATCGAAAAAAAAAAAAATTAATAACAAGCAATATTTTAAAAGCACGGTCAAAAATTTTCTTATAGAAAGTTTTATTAGGGAAAACTTTTATCATCAAAAAATAACTGTCCATATTAGTAGAGGAAAGTTTTCTTTGAAGTTTTCAGCTAGCAATTAAAGTTGACAAACAAACCAGAAACTTAGCAACAATATTTTCAATTTAATTATCACTTTATAAACAATTAAACAAGCTATTTTTGTTATAATTTTTAATTCAATCAAAAATACTTAAAAGAAATTATTAGATTTTTATGTTTTCAAAAATAGAATGGAGTTCTTTTTAATTAAATAAGGATCACTTCAAATTCAAGAAGACACTGTAATTATTTTGACAACCTAAACTGCAAATTATTTGTTCCTAAACTCTAAAGCACTCAACTCAAAACAATAAAAAATATAACTCAGCTTTTTGTATAAATCACACCAAGTTCAAATACAATAAAAAAAATGTAGTCACATTGCAAATTTCATCAAAATCGGAGAACATGTTTTTCAGTTATCTTGTATACGTACAGACGGACGGACATGCAGAAATCGATATAACTTTTGATGCCCTACACAACTTTAGCCTTTCTGCAATGATTCAATGCGTTACAAATGTGGTGACAAATCTAATATTCGTTATTTCTCTAACTAAGCTTTCCATACAATTTTTTGATGAGAATTGAAGGATTTTGAAAGATCGTGGTAGCCATGCATGGGAAGGACTTTCACAATCTTCGAAAAACTATACATGGTATCAAAATTATTATAATTTCCAGGCTTTCTATGATTTTACTATATATTTACTATTGATATTGTTCATACGTCTCCTTTTAGACATTTATTGTTTTAAAATTACAATTGAATAAACAACAAAAGGGCTAGACTTTTCAATTCATTTACATTATTGAATGTTATCAGATAATGTTCCTCGCACAATAATTATTAGAAAATAAACGTATGTAAATTTAACCGGATTCTGGTGAAAATAGGATCATACTAGTAATCGGATTATTTGTTTAATACATGCATCAATAACCAATAATAAATGTGCAAAATATTGTTTATTGTATATCGAATTAAAACCGCAGACATCGGGAAATTACAAAAATTATTGTTTATCGAAAATACTGAGGAAATTCAAATATGATATTCAAAATATTAATATCAAATTACATTGTCTACTAAAATTACACTTAACCCCTTGTGAACACTTATCAAATATGGATTTTCTTAAATTTTAGAGTGTTAGAAAAGTTTCATATAATATTATAATATTCTCACCGAAAACTTCATAGAATGTCCTTCACCAGACTCATTTCACTGACAAAAGTTTTCTTTGCTTGGTCCTCCTTTATGTAAGAATCCCTTGGGCTAGACAAAAATGTACATCTCTCTTTATATCCTGGAAGGTTTGCGGTGTATCCATCCATACAAATTATGGGTTACCCAAATAATAATAATAACCTTTGTATTTTAAACAAATAAAGCTTAGACAAAAACTTTCATATATGTGAAAATTTCTATGAGAAAATTATATCAAAATCAAAATTATTTCTGGTTATTTGTTGTAAGGGAAAATAAGCAAAATTGTAATTTTATGAAAATATGAAAATGTGAACAAATAAGAATAGTATAGAACCAATTTTTAGTTGTTATAGAATTAACTTAGATTGTTTTAATCGAGACACCATAGGGAAGTTTGTAAGGTTCTAAGGTTAATGGACTTTAAAAGTGATACGCAATGTAAGAATATATTACTGAATGAGTTCGCTTCAATATGAACATAACAGCCAATAAAAGTCTGCACGATTAATGGCTTCCTTTTTACTACCATTTTTTAAATATAAAACTATTATAAATCTTATGAAATAGTACTTCAGTATATCATCTAAAAGAGTTAAAAATATTGAATCCAATTTTTATTAAGGAGACTTATAGACATAAATTTTATATAAAGTGCAGTCTGACTGTATAAAACTTCCACTGTGCTTATATTGTACAAACGAAACGAAATATTCTATAATGACGTATGTGATCAATTTAAGGTACTTTGTCAATATAAAATGATACAAAATATTATTAATATAATTTATATACAGTTTCCTATGGTTAAAATATATTTTCCGGATCACATTATAAATACACTACCATAAAAGCCTTGATAATCAATATCCAATTTCATGCCTACACTTGCCTTTCATCTCCGAACTTAATACTTTGTTTGCTTATAATACCCAGAAAATGAATATTCAAAAAAAAAGTAAGACGAGCCCCAAGGGTGAATGGTATTAACTTACTCAGGGGGTTTCACCCATTTCAATCAATTTGACGAGCTTATTGTGTTGTTTACCGAATGTTTGACGCCATCACTTTTTAGCTTAAAAACCAGTAAATAAAATAAAATAAGGTCGTTCACATCTTCATGATTAGGATAAGCTTTAACATCCTTTCCAAACTCATTGATATAGTCTTGCTTGTATAAAATCTATCTTAATTTTTTTTTTTTGATATTATGATTTAATCATGATCCATTATGTCAACATTTTCCGGCAATAAAGAATCTAAAGCGAGATTGTTGACCTAAAATATATATTCAAATATATCCCAGAATAATTATGTCATTTGTATTTTCGAAAAAATACAAAACAAAGAAAGGATTCAAATTTTGACAGAGGTCCGTTTGATACTAAGATCATCGTTTATTATTAGTCACATCTTTTACTCGATTTAAATTGGAGCATTTCATAGATATATTGATTTTCAATCAATTATCATTTTTGGCAAATACCAGCTTAAATTTTAATTATTTTGAAAAGAAAAAGAAAAAACGACCCCAAAAATTCCCACCGGAACAAAACTTTGCAAAGTATGCTTCAAGAGGAAAACAAGATAACATACTCCCCTCTTCTCTTCACCACAAAAATAAGAACACAGCAGAAAATTAATTGAAAAACTTTTGTCCAAAGGCGAAAAAGAAAAATATAAACCTTATATAAGTCTGTTTGAGGGAATTCTTCTTTTTTTGTGAAAATGGGGATTGGAAGAAGCTATAGATGCTATTCCGAACATAATAATTCCAAAAAAACAAGACTAATATTATGGCATAATGAAAATTAAGTGAGACTATATTCTTGGCAATATTGTTGTGGTTATTAAAGTGATAAGTGTTCCAAAGAGACAAATTGAAAAGCATTTATTAAATCAGATTGTTGTTCTGCCCTATGGTAGGGTCTCCAAGAGGGTATGTTAGTTTGGTCACTACAGTAAAATCGGTCCAAGGAGAGTGAAGAAAGATATATTTATAGGACAAAAAGCCTGTTCATAAAGTCTTTTTGATGTACTTTAAAAACTAATACATCTATTTGAATAGAATTTGCAGAAGATATTTATGCTAATAGGCCACAGGCTACCTGCGATTTAGAACGAATTTAAAGAAGGAGAAAATAGTTATGCAGGAAAAACCTTAAAATATTATTAGTTTTGGCTGTTATTCTGCCCCATGTCCACCATGGGCAACGAAAAAGTCTGCTATAGGCCGATTTTCAGTTACTTTCTGTTTTCTATTTTTTGCCTTTTACTCGTTTCTATAGACCTTTTATTGTCTTGAGAACAAATTGAAAATAAGATAAATCACAGGAGATTTTAATTAAAACATGTTTTTAGATAGAAAGGCACAAAAAAGGGTCGTATCAACAAATTGAGAATACGTTAATTAAAGATTTAAAAAATGTAGGAAATAACGATTGGAGACTAATAAACCCATTTCATGATTAATCTATGTTAGATTTATGTACCAAATAATATTTTTTGTGTGTTGTGCAGATATTAAACTACAGTCAATTTGCTGTAATTTCCTAAGAATTATCAAACAAAATAAAACAAAATATAGATCCACATATAAGGCTTGAGACTAACCTATTGATTCAAAAACGCTAAATAGACTTCAATCATATAAGGATTTATCTAAATGGGATCAAATAATTGAATCCAAACACGTATTTACTTAAAGATTTTAGCCTTCGATTATAATCCTAGGAAATGATTTGCAATTTTCTCAGGATTTTTCTTAGCCTTCTGAAATATCAGTTAATCTTAAATAAATGTACACATTATGTAACATTTGACATCATATAAAATTCCGTATCAAATCTACAATTAAAATGACATATTTTTAAATCCTAAGAAATTTTCCATAACCATGATTTCTTTAATGTTTCATAAGTTGTTAAGTTTCACTTAATACCCATCCAACTTTTATGCATAATTATCCTGAAAATGATGACTTTTCCTGAAATACATTTCCAATGACTTGTCACACAATCTGTTAAAAACGGCCTCTAACTTTTATATCCTCATTAGCATTTTAGAAGTCCCATCATTTGTTAGCTTGACTTCTTGGTTCAAATTGTTCATTGCCGGAGGCTTTTTCTTTGCAATTCAAATTTTTGTGTATTGTTAAATCTTCTTCAGGGTTAGAAGGCATTTTAAAATCATAAAATAATCCATCCAAACCATACCCAAGTAATTTATAAGAAATTATTCGCGGTACTCGCACCCACAAGTATCTGCACTACATATATATTGCCAATGGCATTTAGGTTATTGTCGAAAATTTGTTACGATGAATGCTAATGGAAATCAAGTGATGTTTTTTCTTGAATCCTTATCCAAAAAAAACAACAATATACAAATAAGAAAAAAATATCAAAGAGACTTAAGAATTTTGTCATTTGAAGGGATTTTCTATAACCAATTTACACTAGTTTACAAGTCTATTTGAGTTTTATGTTCTTGGAATAAATGAAATTGTGGGAAGAAGGAAAGATCCTTTTCGCTAGTATAAAATATTTTATATAAAGATTGTATTTTATAGAATCGCGACGAATGCCTTGTAAATTTATTTAGACATCGTAAAAGGGATATTCACTCAAATCGGGCCCAATATCTCTGAAAAAGAATTCTTTTCCATTGTTACGTCACTATTTTAAGGATATTTTTTTTTAATTTTTGGCCTAGATTTTCTTTCACCAACTTTTAATTGTGAATTTTCAAAATATTCTTAAAAAGTTTTTAAATAAAAATTTAAAAAAAAAAAACTTTTAACTTTAAGGGTCGACCGAAAATTTCTGGAATATCTTTTTCAAATTCTCCTAATTGATTCGAAGTTATCCACGTAAATCCCAAATAAACAGAATTTCAAGATATTTTCAATTTGTTTTAAAATTGAAATTCTTCAACTTCACCAAAATCGTAAAGGATAGAAATTATATCTATTTAATAAGAAGCGCATGTGACCACCAAAAATGTTGTCCCAATCTCTTACAAGAAAATTCTTTTCCAATATATTCCAAAAAAATATATCAGTTTCTTACAGAAAATCCCTTAAAGAAGGTGATTTTGTTGATTTAGGGAATTTTCATTTAATCTGAATTTTTCATTACGAATTATATTCCTGATTTGAATTATCATAGACAAAGGCGAACATTTTTAGAACCACATTGCGTGTATAAGCTTGAAATTAATTGGGGATTTTTACACATTTAAGGACGAATTAAGTTGTTAGCCTAGATTTTAGTTTATTTATTTAGTTAGTTTGTTTACTTTTTTTTTCTGGCATGTCTTTGAAATGAATCGTATTCAGGTGATAATTAGGTTAAGATATATTACAATGTGTGATCTAAATTAAGTGTCAGTCAAGTTTTTCTAATTAACTTCGAAGTATTCCGAAATATAGAAAATTTTTAAAATTGAATTAATACATGTGTTTGAAATGTTCCATTAATTTTTTTTTTCGCTATTCATTAATTTGTTCCGGAAAATTTACTTTAATTTTCTATATAAAAATTCCACGCATTAATGAACATCGATAAATTTTTCTAAAGGAAAAGCACAAGTTCTTTTTCTTTAACTCGAAACCAATTAACCAAGGCTACATTTTCCTTCAGAAAATATTCTTCTTTCACACAAGTCCTTTTTTGCAAATGTTGGGTGAAAATTTATTGGGAAGATTTTCGGAGAATGAATTCGCTATATCAAGTTATTATATAATAACATTGTGGAACAAACAAATTGGTGGATTGTAAAGGAACAAGAAAAAAATACGAAACCATTAGGCTGTAACACTTTGTAATAATGGTTAATCGATATTCGGTGGCTCATTATTGAGTTAATGTTCAAATTTCTTTCCTTTTTTTCTGTTATTCACCTTAAACGCCTTCGAATTTATATTTCGATTTATTAAGTTGAATATAGAATTCGAATTAATGAATGGGAAATAAATTTTAAAGAAAACTCTTATCTGTAAATATGATATAAAAGGAAATATCATTTTATTATGATAGAAGAGTTATTAATTTCCCATTCATGTTAAGATTATTAATCATTTCTTTATAACATGTTCAAGAATATTAACAATAAAGGAATAACAAAGAGTATATTTTAGAACTAGGTTCGGTACACTTTATATGTGTATCGTAGTTCTATACATTAATTGCTAATTGATATTACTAGGACTAACAGGTCCTAGCGCCCTCACAAACGATCAGGAGCGAACCGTACTAAATGATGGCGCAATTTAGTCTACCAGAGCTAACTGCCTCTATCTCTTCCTTTAATTAGAGAAAAACATATCTGCGATCCTGGCTACATGTATGAGATGGATTGGGTTTTTACTCATGAAATATAAGCAATACCTGCTAATGTAGAATTTTGTCATTCTACAATATAAAGCGTGAATACATTTCTTTAATTTTTTATAATAGAAATTATATTAAAAACAAATAACAAATCATCTCATCTATAGAAAATTCAATTCATTTTCATTTTTTGGTCTTCACCATTTTCTGTGGGAAATTAAATTATGCCATGAAAAATATCCAGAGTGGAAAATATGTCTTGTTAACTTTTCTTGTTAGTATGTATTTCTTTTTCCAATTTTCCTGACCTATTATTATTCGTTGGTGAAAATTTAAAATTCAAATTAACTGAGACAAAAAAAGCAAGTATATATAAAGCTAAAACAAATATATACATTTACTATAAAACGATATACTATAAATTGAATTACGTTGAAAGACATGAGAAAATTCTACATACGAGTTATTTGAATGAATTTTATTCACATCTAATTTAAATAGTCGTCATGTATGAGAAAAACTCCAGGTTTTTGTATTTTCCCAGCTTTTGTTACAACCTAGGAAGTGTATTTGAAATATTTACCTTAATCCATTCATGTGTCTATACATACTCGTACCACATATGAGAAAAAAATAGTAGAAGCGAATAGAAAATGTAACCAAATAATGATCCTTTATTCTATATAATATAATTATTTTAGAATATTTCTCAACACCTATTTGATATTCCTTAAAAACTAGTAGAAGAGTCCGACAAAAATGATTCGTCCTCTTTTATGCCCGGCAATAAAAAGAAAATAACTTTTCAGAACGAAAGTCGACTATTACCACATTTACATGATGTATAGTACTTGAAATTTGATTGTGATTTGCATATAAAAACAGATCGACTTCAGATCGACTTGAAAATTTAAATTAGAGTGCGACTGGAGGCGATGCCTAATCTAGAAAATAAAAATTTGTTTGCAAGCGTCTATCAATTTAAACTGATTTGAAATCGATTTCAAGTCAATCTATCAATATGGTAATGCTAAAAAACCCGGATTGAGTTTCAACTAAGCGAAGTAATTAACTAATGAAAGAATTTGTAAGTAAATTGAAATTTACTTTCTCAAAAGTAAACATTTTTTGAATTCTATTAGTATGAACACAACATATACTTAGGAATACTTGCATCAAATTATGAAGCTTTTCTATAGCTGTTATAATCATTATATTGAAATGTTTTATGGTCGCAAACTATTTCATATACATGACTGTCTATGATTTTTACCTGATGAATTTAGTTCTTCACATATTTTACTTGAAACATATATGAATGTTAGGGAAACCCGAATAGCAAACATGTCTAGGATAATATTTGGTTGGAAAGGAAATACTGCCTCTATAGATTGTCTGGCCATTTCACTATTTTCAAACCTTTTTTCTGATGTTCATTTAGACATGATATTAAAAAGGATAAATAATTTTGGAGTATTAGGGAATATAAATATAGGAAATTAAAATTAAAGTTTTTTGGAAATATTTTCAAACATACAGCATTTTAGGAAACAGCTTTAATCATAATAAATAAAAGAATATTATTCTTTCTACTTCCTTATCCGACAACCACCATACGAAGTGGACCATTTCATCAGAAAACACTATTCAGTTTCGCCAAAATACAGATAACTTTAAAAATGTTTTAAAATTTTAGCATCTGATCTGAATTCAATTTTAAGTCAGTTAGTTTATTATTCTTCGTCCAGCCACAGGAATTAGAAATAGTATAGAAGTTTTCTCAAGAAAAATCGATTGATTTTTCATTAAAAAGTTTATTTAAAAACTTCATACACACTTTTCTATTTTTTATTGATTATTTAATTAAATATGTTTTAGAAAATACAAGAAAAATAAACTAAAAAAATTTATATGAACTATTTCATGCTTTAGGCAATATGTAGTAAAATTTACTAAATTAGATAACTTTTTACTGATACAAAGTTTTAAAATAACTAATTTAAGTTAAAGTTCATTCACTGTCATGCACCCAATTCTTGAGGGTTAATTTGGGTAGATTTTTGTGTGTTCTAGAAAATTATAGTATAACTATTTTTAATCCACTTTCCATGAAAATGCTTGCAAACAATGCATTCATATGAATTTTCCATAAAAATATATTTTCAACAATTTATAATAAAAGGCTTTTGCATGTTCTGTATATTAAAAAGTACGGTTGTGGATTCTTTTAGTCGGATATCAAGATTACAATGAAAATGCATAAACCATAATTTTCTACGTGGAAAATTGAAAACTAATACTTACACAAAAATTTAAAGAAATAACTCTAATTTCGTATGTTAAACAGTTTCTTCATTGGATTACTCCCCTTTTCTTTTGTATATTTTGGAAAATCCCATTTCAAAACTTCCAAAGAAAACTCTATCAAGCTTTGAACCATTAATACCATAAATATAATTGAAAAAATATTTCTTAGTAATTATGAGTACGTTAATAATCTCATTAATGTAATGTCATCATTTTCATTACATTAGGTTTTTCCTGTAATTTTCCCCGAAATGAAAATACCTTTAAATAAAATAAATGAACTTCATTACGAATTTCACCCAAAAAATTCTATTCTAGTTAGACTTTTAACGAACCCTATTTTATGCAAATCATCTTTAATTCTCATTCTTTTGAAGACTTTAGAAATAAGTTTCTTGTTTTTCTAAGCAATTTTGAAAATAGTATGTTTTCCCTTATTGTGTAGCTATTTAGATAGAGTATAATAAACTGAAAAATCGTGCTTTTTCTAACCAAGAAAATTAATGTGTGAACTATGTCACCTGCCATGTCTTTTAACTTTAAACTCCCGAATCATCTATATACTAAGTTCAGTTATATTAACAATCACAAATTTTGCAGAATACAATTTTAAGTATATAGGAAGGCTTAATTTTAAGGGTATATATGTATAATTTCTCCATATCCATTTTATAGGAATTATCGAAACCCACCAAGAACCCTGTATATTTGCACCCCATTCACACCGTTTATTTGTTTAACTACTACAATTTAGAACAGCTCCTCTTTTTCTATTCGAAAACGGAAACATATGAACAAGCACACATGCTTGAATAGTTGAAATTTATGTTTTATTTATTTGGTAATAGGTGGCAGCACATGTGGTCGATATCATTCGTATTTATATGGTGAATATTCTCATTTTGACTTAATTACAATCCTCACAAAAGACATTATAAATATTTCAAAGTAAAGTCGGCTATATAAGTTGTATTAAATATAATTATAGGTATAAGAATTTCATTTGACTGCTGACCAAGAAATGCGTGTACGAAATTCGCGGTGGGATTAAGAAAATTGCAAAATAAACAATTCTATATAGATTTTCATTCCCAAAACTACCTCAGCAATTATTTTGATTAAGTACGTACGTAAAATAAGGTAATAATTGAAAAAAAAAACAAGTTGGATATTTTATTAATATGAAATCATGTCGTCGAGTATATGTATGTAAAAAAAAAAGAAACGGGGAACCTCAAAGCAGAAATTATATACCCAAGAGTAACATAATCACTAGTTAAAGTCGTCAATCTCAGAAATAACCCAGAACCTATTATTTTATTACATTTTAACTATTTTTATAGAATATTTCAGTTATAAGGATGAAATTGTGGGTGATATTTTTCCATCGCAGTAAAAAAAAAATCCTGCAATTTTATTGTTGATAAACATTTATTTCTACGTTTAACAACTTCTTATATATATAAAAGTCCAGAATAAAAGAGTTTAGTTTCATTTTATAAAGTAACACCCAAGTCGCCACATTGTCTATGGCTTTTAAGTTTTGTGTTTCTCTTTTTCATATCACCACACTCTAATGGTGGTACAATGTACATATATGAATTTATTTTAATCCACCATCTTCCCCAAGCACTTAACTTTTGACATGTTTATCTTGGAAAATGTTTTTATCCTTCAATGTACTACACATATAAGCTTTCTATACAATACAGAAAAGTGTAGCGAACATTATTGGGAGTCGTTATTTTAACAGAACTATCAAAAAAAATTATGATGAAAAAAAGAAAAAAATTCATATGCAAATTTTTCTGTATAAAATAAGAAAAAAAAAAAAATAAAAGAAAAAGTTAGCCAATTCACTCCCTGCCACCTGATGCATGTACATTTTAATGGAAATGTTACATTAAAGCTGGAGGAATTTTTATAGGGAATGGTTAAAGAGTAATATCTCTAAACCAATTTTTTATATGAAGTCGTCTATATGGCGCCATAGAATTTAATCAGGATGATGTGCTTTACTAGAAATTAAATAGGTACCAAAGGATTTAAGGTTCAAGTACTTTAAAGGATTCCGAGAAAAATGATAAAAATTTATTCAGAATGTAATATCGTAAAATTGAATTAAATAATAATGAAAAGTAACAGAACCAATTTATTAGGAAGATTTTCTCGGGATTTATATGTGACATAATTATATTTCTTATGTACGAAATTTTCTAAAAACGACTTTAATTAAATATTTTATTTTATGTTAGAAGAATTCTTAAGGAAAATTCAAAAACTGCCAGAAATAAAATCTTTATTAAGAATTCAACTTGAAAGTTTTTCTCTTGTTTATTTGCTTTAACTTCGAATGCCCTATATTTCAAAGATTTTTGTCCAACTTTTATTTTTCTTTGATTTACAATACTACGTGATTTAAAGATTCGTCGTTATATATAGAACCAAAATACATTCAATAAAACAAATAAAAATACTGCCAAACATTTTAAAGTAGGTCGAACTAAAGTAAAAGAACCTACAATTTAAACACAATTTTTGGAAACGCCAAAACCGGAACATTATTCAATAAATTTCGTTAGGTTTTCCACGGTTTACCGGTCAGAGTCATATACATGAGTACTATTCGTAAAACGTCATCAAACGGGAACAAATATGCAAATTTTCGTTGACATAAAAATGGTGGAAAGTGTAATTATTTATGATGAGAGAGACTTTTTATACTCGACTTTTTTGTGAATTTATTTGTTTTTCAACCACAAATTGGATACCGAATTATTTATAGCGAATACCAAACTTGTGCAGAACTTTTTTAAATCAAATTTCCTGCTAAAAAGAAAATGGAACAACATTTTTTTGCATTTGTATTTTATTGAAGAATAGGTTTTGTATGTCAAAAACTTTTCAAATAATTTTCCAAAAAAATGAAATACTTTTGAAATGGATGTGTGGGAACGTCTTCTTTCTTTTTAAAATTTAAAAGAAAAGAAAAGGGAGAATGAAATAATTTCCATTTCCAAATAAAACTACCCAGCTGGCATTTATAGTCGCTGACACGTTTTTGTCACTACAAGATTAAAAATGTGACGATTTTACCTTTTGAGTCGTTATTATTTGGGTAGTGAATGATTTTCAGTTTAGATTAAATACACAAGAAAGGGTCCTCGAAGTTTATGTTTTAAAGTCACTAAGGGTAAGTTCGCGCTGGCCTAACTTGAAAGTCATCAAAATTCACGCATTTTTTTAACCGTGTAGTTGCAACAAGTAGCTGATACGTAACGGATTCTGAAAATGTTAGTTGGGTAAGAATTTATAATCATCAAACGAATATAAAATATAGTGCAGACTTGTGACAAACTATGATAAATTATAATTTATTTCGAAATAGTAATTAAAGTTTAAATTATTGTTGCTAAACTATATCTCTCTTTATGAATTTCTTACAAAAGCATAATTAAAACATCTCGTACCTTAAAAGTGTAGTTTCAAATTATAAAATGAGGATTATAATAGCCCCATCCTACAAAAACATAAAATGGTTTTCAATCAATCTAATTAGAGAATAAATTGTAAAGAAAATGAAATTTAATTAAAGGAACTTTCTTCAGGAATTTTTTTTCTTTATTACCTTCAGGGTTGGAGGATTTAATTTTTCTTTTGTGTTTTTTTATATAAAGTTAAAATATGCAAAATATATCAACCGAAGGATTTGTAGGGGGGACTTTTCTTTTTTTGTTTTGGAGCGTTACTC
The DNA here is from genome assembly GCA_963422695.1 of Xylophagus ater. Taxonomy (NCBI): domain Eukaryota; kingdom Metazoa; phylum Arthropoda; class Insecta; order Diptera; family Xylophagidae; genus Xylophagus; species Xylophagus ater. Next base: position 4,472,280 of record OY730486.1, on the reverse strand, counting down.
CCCAAAAACGAATAATTACACTTCAAGTCAAACAAACGAACTGAAATTCATAACTAGATTTTCCTTTTAAAGAAGAAAAAACAACGATTGACTTGAAATTATTATTTTAAATCTAAGAACAAAAATTTCAATGAAAATTAAACTAACTAAAAATACTTGGTATATGAAAAATCCTTTAACACAGTTCTGTGAAGATTTTAATGGAATGTCTTTTCGGGATACTCATCTCATATTTCTGAATGACAACTCAATAGCATATAAAAGTAGTCTAGACTGTAGTGATATGAGAATAATCATGCACCTATAAAAGGACTATATCATTTTCGTGCAAGAGCTTTTAAAATCCTTTATGCCGAATCAATTAATAAATACTCATTTTTTTATAAATTCATTTTAAAATCGTAAAAAACTATTCAAATAAGATAGAATCAGCACGTTTGTCTACATAATGTACGATGTATGTTGTCGATTTTAATAATATCAATTTTTTATTATTCAGATCACACCATAAAGTCCTATATTTCTTGACTCCATCACCCTTAAAAAGTCATCACATCTTTGCAAATATTTTCTTAGTAAATATTCACACGATTTAAAAATATTTGAAATGGGTAAAATTCTAATTTTCTTTCGTCAACAATCTTAGTGTTAAATTTTTTTCTGTTTGACCACTTCGAAAAACTGTAGAAAACCTCACTCAACATATATGCTTGAAAAGGAAAAAGGGGGTGAACTATTATTTATTATATCCAAGAGAAACACTTGGGAAAATCCATTTGATATAACAAGAAAAATGCGAGATTTAGAATATGAAACTTTTTAGATGGCACACAGCGAAGTTGACCAATGGCTAAAGAATATAATATGCCATGTTAAATCGATAAGAATATGTAGTATCCTTATCGAGCATTGACCATAAAAAGGAAATTAAGATTGAAAACATATTTTGTAGATAATTCAGTGAATAAATATAGACAACTTTCGACTTTTGACAACTATATATCCAAAATAAAAAACCAAAAACAAGATTTCAAATAAAGAATGAAAAGAATTTCAATTAATCTCATCACTATGGAATTGAAGGCAATCATCCAAAATCCATGACAACAATGAAATTCATCTATATGAAACTAGATATCTTCTAAAATTGGATGCTTTTTTTTAGGAGAAAGAAAATTCCAACTACTTTCTTTCTTGTCCAAAAATTTTGCAGAATAGTTTCTCTAAAATTTACTTTGTAAATTGATTCCTTATTGTGTCGTGAGAAAACTGAAGTATTTACATTTTCAGATTTCTTTAAAACACTTTTAACAATTTCAAAATTGAATTTTAATTGTAAATTTAAGAATCACTGAATGACAGATGACAACAACACAAATGTATGAAAAACAGGAAAATTTTATATTTTATATTGGAAAAGTTTCGTTTGAACTAAAATTCCACTATTTTCGAATTTTAATTTAAAATGTCTTTTATGAATAAAATTTTCATTTTATTGGAAATTGTTTCTCATGAAGAAAATTATAAAGAAAATTTTTTTAATAAAATTATTATGAAAATAATTCAAATATTTCTTTTTATATTAAATAAAGTCAATAATTTCTTTTTGGCTTGATGAACCCTCAAAATGAATTTTATTAGTTTATAAAAAATATTAATTTAATAAACAATAATAATAAAGCTAATAAAGAAAGAAATCTGAAATGATTAATTTTGACTAGATTAAAAAGAAAAGTCCATAAAACTAATCAATTTTATATCACGAGACGGAAAATTCCGAACAACATAAAATAATAGATAAAACATTGTTTTTTTTGTCTCTTTTAATATTCTATTAAAGCCAATTAAATTATCCTAAAAACTGATAATAAAACTCATCGTAAAATTGTTTCCATAAAAACTTTAATCGTATCGATTCGAAGAAAATGAAAATCACTTTCTTTCATACTGTCTTAGGAATATCCTTAAAATAACTGCAAAAAAGCTTGATTTCCCATCTTCTCGGTTTAGTTCGAGACATATTAATATATACAAGTATATTTTAAAATCCGAGGTTTTTATAGGATGTACTCGAATTTAGACTATTCTAGATATATCTGTGAAAACTTTTAATTTTCTTGATGATTTTCAATTGAAATTGGTAACTGAATTTGGATATGGTAAGTTTTACTGATTTTTTATAAATTTCATCAACAAAAAAATTGCAATAAGACCAAAAACTCGTACAGTAAAGATTAAACGATATAAAATTTATATTAAAAGACATATATCACATTCTAGAAGACAAGACAAACAGTGTTCATCTCCTGTTCGACCAGGAAAAAAAACACGAAACAATAATAAATAAGGACACTAAACTATTCAGTTTCAAATATCTATCTTAAGAACTTACGAGATAACAATTTGTTGTTGAAAACATATATATTCTCTGTTACCCATATACACCGACTAGAATGAAGGATAAATTGTTATCTAGCTCATAAATAAGTTTCCATTTGATATGGTTTTATCAGATCAAATTTTGGTGTGGTCACATATATAGTTGTATATTTCGCAAAATGTCTTTAATGAATCCCCAAAAATACAGTATCAAAAAATTAAATTATAAACATTCATAAATTTCCATTCTGAGTAATATTTAACATGAACATGCCAAGAATTTCCTTCATTAAAACACATAAGGTCGTAAATTTTCGAATTCAGTCATATACAAAGCTAAAAGCCTATATTATCGTAGTTATTATATCATTTTCGTATTCTCATTTAAATACTGTTGAGAAGGCAGAAAGGAAAATTGAAAAATTCCAATTCAAAAAAAATTTAAAATCTATCAAAATATATGCTGTAACTAGTACGTAAGTTTGTTCCAATAAATCCTACACGATTGGAAAAATTGGGTTTACTTTTTAATCAAAATCGTATTATACAGCAAATAGATCCAGCAAGTAAAAGTTTAGTTTAGTTTAGTTTAATTAAAACCAAAAAGGCTTACATTTTTAAACTAATTTATAAAACAGTTTTACAAACTTATAAAAATTTTAATTAAGCTTCTTTAAAATGCTATAAAATAAACCATGTGCGACTGGCGTTAGTTAAATTGACATTTAATCATACAGAATTCAGTTCTTTCATCGAAAGGCGAATCTTAAGACATGTTAAAATTTTACTAGCAGTCTTACTGCTATATTAAATTGCAGGAATTCAATAACGGTTAAGCAACTTTATCATTCTCGGAAATAGTTTAAAATTTCATTATGCCAAATCAAGGCTTAAAAAATATTTCCATATTTCTGACCGTGTAGTGAAAAACCTGGACAAAATTTTAGTACTAAAAGTTGCATTGATACCTGTTGACGTATGAAGATGACTTCGTGAGTGGAATTTTAACAATATATGGTCGCATTCATATGTCTGGTGATTATTATAAATAATTCAAGGTACCATGTGATGAAGTTCTGAAAACCTATTTAATTGTTCGGAGACGAGGAACTTCATATTATAACAAAAAGACAATTTTGCAATTTATAGGTCTTAAACTTCATTATCTTCATAAATAGGGTGATGGAAATTTTCAACAATCGATTTTAACTGAAACAAAATGGGACATTTATTTTAGCTCAAATAATAATAATAATTATTTGCAATCGAAATATGTTGCAATACAAACAAACATTCAAATATTACAATATAAAAATATTTCCTTTTTCCTTATGAAAAAATAAAAATGAAACATAAAATTGAGAGTGAAAATCCTTATTTTTAGTCATACATATGAATCCCTCAATGTGGTTGCAGGCACTATTAGCGCATTGCGACTATACCATAAATCGATTTATTTAAGGAGGGATGGGAAAGTCCTTTTACTATCAGTCCATCATACAAAAAATAAATGTTATCTTCAAATTGCATCACTGGGATTCAATTCCCATTATAAATGGCAGTGCAGTGAATCATTTCTTCGATTGATGTTATTCAACCCCTTTCATAGGAAATCCTAGCCTATTTAGTCACAATTTCATTTTTTTTTTCAGGTCAGGACAATTGAGAATTTGAGATGTTTGAAGAGTATCGAAAATAAATGTTTGTGTTACCATATAAATTGTTAGTTTGATTCGAATGAAATTTCTTATACGTTAAAGGAGGGTTGAAAAATGGTCGAGTTAAGGAGAGGGAATTTCAATCTTTTTAACTTCTATAATTGAAGGGTGCGAACTGACATTTCCATTACTTCATTATATTATCCAAATGCAATCCGAAACTGATTATGCGAATAAGAATTTATGGGCTTTTACTTAGCACGTTAAGAATTGAATGTTTTCACCCAAAATTTGTTCAATGCGATCAATGGTTATGAAACTTGAACTGATATGGATCCCATTTTGTATATAGCATTTTTTTATAATACACGTCTTTGCTCAACTGGGTTACCAAATTCAGTTCATTCTACCCATTACCCATTTGTCAGGGGTATTTTCTTTTTGTTTATCTTAAAAATGTCGCGATTTATTTATTCATCTGTCTCCCAAATTTAGCACCAATTCAAGTAGAATGGAATTTAATATACTTTGGCCATAGAAAAGAACATAATCTTAAGTTTTACAATGAAAGTTATTATACACGTGTTCTCATTAACTAAAAATTCTAATCTAACCAAAGCTAGAATTAGTTTTTGTTCTTCTCAATTTCAGTTTGGAAACATGAAATTCTAATAATCTAAAGAAAATGATCCTGAGGGATATTTTTCCAACGAGATTTCTATTTCTTTAATAGTCATTATCCATCGTTACGGTATGACAAAATGGCACGTGCCAATGAATTATCAAACAAAAAAGAAAATGTCATACCATTAAAACCGATTTATGAAAGAAAATTTCCAACTTTATGTTCTACAAGAGGTGTTTCTTTGAAATTGAGATAAGAATTAGTTTCTTTGACTTCGAAACGCAACTCATTCTAGGTTTTAAATTAAATTTTAGATATTTTGTTAACACAATTTTCGTGAAGTAAAAGTAAATTTGAAATAAGGAATATTTGAAAACAACAGAAAATTGTGTACCTTAAATAACAATAAGAACAGCTCATACGTAAATTTCATTTATGAGAACAGAACTCAACTTAACTATACTCCATGGCAACTAAAGTAAACGACCATATTTCATAGAACAGTGAACCAACAATATTTAGTATGAAAAATTTAAAAACATGCTTCATACTTTGTAAAACTATTAAAAACAAAGTTCGGCACCAACAAAAGTTGAAAGAGTTTCTAAATACACAAAAATTGAAATCTTCTCAAGCGTTACTGTCAAACGAGCTTTTAATATTTTTCTGCTTTAAATGCAATTACGTTTAGAATGTATCCTATTTTACATTACCACACACACATTTTCTATATATACATCCTTTTTATATATTTTCGTCCTACGTAAATCTTTAAATATGGCGCTTTCAACACTGGTTGCGTGTGTTAACTTTGATATATTGAAGTTAATTCTACACTTCTTATGAATAACATGGAAAACGCATGTATATGCTCTTTTTATACCGCCATAAATTTATATGCACAAGTTCGTCACTTTCTTATAGGATGAGGTTAAAGGATCAATATTCCATATAGAATAAAACTTAGTTCCAAGAATTGCTGATTTTCTATGAGTTAATTTTCTTTACATGTGAATTCATTCAAATTTTCATGAAACATGACATTTTTGATTGAGAAAAGTTAAATTTTAAATAATGTCATTAGATTTGATATGAAACACTTTTGAACGTTAGTCCTTTGAAGGAAAATGAAATTACTATAAAAGATTTAAAACTAAATCAGATATAAAATGATACTCCTTCAAAAGCAATACTCTTTAAATAGTTTTTCAACTTTTTTTTATTATTCTAAATATGATAGTATTGTTAACGGCGGAAAAAAATAAGAACAGTCGAAAGCCCTGACTGTTGTAAATGTAGACATTTCTGCTTTAAGGCAGCTCACCGTCGAGGTAGGATACCCTCGGTTATAAAAAGTAACACAGAAACTGGTTAGTTGGTAGGTCCTTGCGCTTGCGAGTCAGTCAGTCGTTCAGTAATCGTCGAAAGGATTGGTCGCGCGCAATGGATATTACGACTATTCCAGCAAGTGCGTTACGCTGGAGATAGAACGGGTGTAATTCTACGTGGGGTCCGGCGGTGAGTTGGTCGCCAACAATAACGTAAAAGTGTAGTAGCAAATCAAAAAGTGAACAATTTATATAAAACTAGTAACGTTAATATTCGGATGTTAACAGTATACAATTTCTTTTGGATAAATATTTGTCTCCAAGTCGAATACGTTTCATCAAGAATTTCCCATACATGATATGCATTTCGTCCACCATCAATGTCCTGGTGATAATAAAGTTCATCTGGCGCCAGACGGGTTTATTAAAAAGGATGTTGTTGTACAACATCAAATGCCAAATATATATGAAATACGAACTGAAATTCTTACGTTTGTTTAGGGTTATTACTTGCTGTTTTCTCAACATTTATTAAATGAATCATAAGATTATGACTAAATATGACTGAATACTATAAAAGAGCATACTGTGTCCTATTAAACATTTCTAATTTGAGTTTGTGATAAATTAAATTAGTTTCTGTGCTTAGAATTTAGATGTAAAAAGGATCAAATTCTAATAATTGTGTGGTAAACAACTAACATTTATTTCCAAAGATTAGGCGACAAACTGATGCATCTGAAAGATTTATGTATTTTCCCTTCCTGCTTGATTTGAAAATTAGTTAGAAAATTTATGAAAGTCAATTATAAAAAGGCGCCAGAAAAACTTTTATTTTCTTGTTAAATCATTTGAGAAATTACTCCTTCGTGATGGATTCACATAAGCCTATTGCACCTTTTATATTTAAAAAAAATTTATATTAACAATTAAGTTGTTCTGTTTTCTAGTTGATGATGATGATGATTCTAACAACTCAATTTTCATGTGCGTGCTCCTGTTTGGTGGCTATAGACTCTATAGCCACCAAACAGGAACACGAAGTGTACAAGCGATAGGCTTTAGTATAGACTATCGCTTGTACACTTCAATTATGTATAGTTCGAAATCTATTCAAGTTTAGCATATTGGATTTTGTTCCTCGATTTTATTTATGCAACTCTGATGAACAAGCATTTGAATTTCAGTGTAATTATGTTTTAAATGCATTCCACACCTCAGTTATTTATTTAGTTCAAATGTTTCCCTAGTCGATTCCTGGTAGAATGCATTTAATTTTAATCCAACATGGTTTATTACTTCAAAATGAATTTAAATTCATGAATAGCAATGAAAAATCATGAAATTATTTAAGCTTTTTTCAAGTCTTTCATAACAACACTTATATCTTTTGAATAGAATTTGTTTGTTCTTCATTTTTAATCAGAAACGAATCAATAAAAAATCAATGAAATAGCGAACATCGTTTACCTGTTCATGAAAAACGTATTTTTGAACATAAAATTGAAATGAAAATCTTATGTTTCATGCCCGGAAAATAAAATAATACCTCTTCCTTATGAATTTAATATAATAATAAAACCAATAAAACGCCCAACAAAACCCATGTCACCATTAGTATATGAAGAAAATACAACAAAAAGATTGTATAACTGGAACTGACAGTTGGGAAATTGCTTTTCGTCCTTGTTATTTAAGGTCTCCGATATTTTGAGTTCAGTGCAGTAATAACGACGAGTCAAACTGTTAAATTAACAGCGTGATATTAATTGATTCTCAGTTTTTGTAGAAAACTGAAATAATTATTAAAAACATAAATTCTTGAAAGAAATAATGTCCTGTAATGAAAAGAGTAGGAATTAATTCCAATAAATTGTTACGAATTAAAACAGGATATATCCAAAGGGAAATCGGAACCCATTTTTAAATTTAATAACAAATTATTTTTTGATAATATTTTGATCTCCCCACAAAAATAAATGAATACAAAATATGTGTTATCATGGTTTCCCATAGTTTATTCTATAAACCAGCAACTATTTAAAGTGTTCCAGCATGAATGCAAATGACCAAAAGCTTGTACTGTAGGAAACCCATTCTTAAGAATAATAGCAACAACATTATATTTCGTATATTTATGAGGACGAAGAAGGAAGGTATTTTAAACTACCCCGAATGGCTCTGAATATGATAAATATTTTTGTGTAATTATATTCGCTTAAAGACATTACAACTTTTATCATAAATTTGAAATACTATAAACGTTAAATTCAAATTTTTGTGAGCTTTTAAAAGTGTTATTTTAATTAATTTCAACTTTTTTAATGGAAAGTTGTATAAAGGAATGTTTGTTGGGACATTCTGAGTTATAATTTTTCTATGAAAAAAGGAAATCCTGGAAAAGACTGAATTAAACTTTAATATCCTTGTCTTTGAGAACACATTATTTTATCGAAAATACCTTACATTAAATATTAAACTTCAATTCTTGAATTTTTTTTTGAAATCTAAATTTTTTATATTCACACGAATACTCATTAATTTTTAATAAAAACATTAGAGAAAAAAAATACGAATTTTGGTTTTCCTTTCTTTTGCAAAGCCCCGAAAACATGATCCTTAATATTTTCGATCCAGAAACAAAATTTTCTTAACCCAAATTTCTTGAATCTGTAACAAGCAGATGCTATAAACACTTCTCAGAAGCGAAATCTTTTCATAATACGATTTTTTTTCTACCTACAATGTCCGTGCTGTACTTGAACTTCTACTTGGAATATAAATGTTGTGAACACCAAAAGAATCTATCCCTATTTAGCCGTGGGGATGTATTTTTATAAAAATATGACAGAACCTGATGGGATCTACTGCTAGCATATGTACTATCCCACATTGAAAATAGAAAATCCCACATAAGGCTAATTCTTCCAGAAATCTAGATTATCCTACACACACACAGTCTACGCCCTTCTATGATATTTAATCATCGTGCTCATAGTTTAAACTGATCCAATATCGAAGTTTGTTTCCAAGGAGAAACTTAGATTTTCTAAATTCGATCTCCATATTTTAATATTATTATAAATTTTAGACGCAAATAACTTTTATGCGTTTTTATATTTGAACTTTAATTGAAGAAGTTCATAAACTTTATATAATGCCTAAAAATAGAACTTCTTGGAAGCAGCAGGAATTATTTATGGCAGATATTTTCTTTAAAAATAGAAAAATAAAATTGAAGGACCCACACAGGATTTCTCCCAAAAGAAGTTAAATGCGTTAAAAACAAATTATTATCACTTCGATAAATAAACAGGTAATAAAAGATTTTTTTTTAATAATAATAAACCAATAAAATAGAAACACAGGAATACATAGCGCACCCCCAAAAAATATGAAATTTCTTAAGGGAAAAATCAAAGAGATTTTTCCGGTATTTGAACTTAGATGTGATAATTGATTTTCCCCGAATTCTTGTATTCAAATTATTCCCGTGAATTTTTCATTGATTTTTTTCTTAGAAATGTTTTTCATATTTCCAGTCTTATTCTTTTGATGTTAGTAATTTCCAAAGAAATTTGCTTATGTGGTTTTTGTGACATATAAACAAAAAAAAAATTCTTTTTAAATTCCGCCAACAACAGATGAGATCTCGCCCTTTTACTACATTATGAATATATTGAAACATTCGTCAATTTAGAAAATTTTCATTTCATCACTCGCAAAATACTTAAAATTTAATTTTTCAATGGAAAATTATTCCGGGAAATTAGACTAATTTCAGTCACATTCAAACGTCTTCCAATCAATATAAATAAATTATAAAATCAGTAATTTAGTTTCGTGCATAGTAAAATGCTTTCAAATTCCATAAAGAAGTATTAATAGAAGAAAAAATGGTGACTGGTCCTTTATAAACATGTGTACATAGTACATTTCCTTCTTTAATAATATGTTTTTATAAAGATCCGCGGCTACACACTTTTACTGATTTAATAGTAAATTAATAAATTTTAATTATGTTAGTCGAGGTGATAAAATAATTACTATAAATAGACTAACACGAAAATAATAAAGCTACATTTGGTTAGTATTTCATAATTATATTAGGTCGCCAGTAGTAAGTGCGTTCATAAATAAATTATTATTAATTGACAATAACTTGAAGACATAGATTTTTCTTAAATCGACATTTATTTTATGAGAAACTCTTTACCAAATGATTGAAACATTAAAAAGAAGCAATCTTTGAAACTTTAATATTTTTTAAAAGGTCCTGTATCCGATTTTTCCTATAGAAAGAATAATGACGTCTACACATAGATTTTATTTCACTTTGAAATAGTGGACAACCACAATTTACAAAAATCAAACATTGCAAATTTATTTCCTTTAGATTTCTTTTCTGATAGAAAAGTGTATATATAAGAAAAGAATACAAAAAAATGAACAAAACACACTTTACTCTATTTCGGCCTGGCCGATGTGGAACTTTTTCGAAAATGTCATTAAATATTCCATTTCGATCTCCTTCCAGAACTCACTGGTCCTACTTCCATCCTGCTCACGCCTTGCTTCGCTTGCGATCCATTCTGATTCTCTCATCTTGCTTCCGTCCGGCGTCTTCCTTAAAATTCGTTTTAAAACTTAACCAGGTCTGCTTTAAGTCCGAATATTTAGGTGCGTGAATTTCGTCTAATTCGATCTAGTAGTTTAGCTTCACCAAATCTTACAAAAAAGTGTTGCTATACTGAAATACATTTTACAAGATTCTTTCAGGATACCGAAGCAAAAATTGACTTGTGTCGAAGGACATCACTACTGTGATATAAGTAGATAAAAATATCAGAAAAAATCTTCGAAGTTTATTTCTATGGATATTTTCATTTCGATATGAATGACGATAGGAAAATTTATTTCGATAAAAGAAAAAAAACGTTAAGAACTATGAACGTTCATATAAAGTTGGAAAAAGCGTTGATAAAATAGATTCAAAAGAATCTTTTGTTGTTAAACAGAGTTCTTTTGATAGAATTACTATTTTGCTCTTTCGGAAAAGACTTTTTTATAGAAAAATATCTAAATTTCATACAAAAAAAATCGTTTTACAATAGAGTTTTCATGAAAGAATACAAGACTTTTCCGAAAAGATTTTCTGCCAATAATTTTGACACGTCTTTTATATATAAGATAAAAGAAATCAGCATACAAATTCAACCAAACTTTTCCTTTTCAAACAGCTTGAAAATAGTAACAACTAGAACAACTTCATCAAAGCTTCCTTTAATTTATAACATATGCAGGTAGACTTAAAGTTCACCTTAGACATTAGAAACATTTTTTTAAACAATATAAATAGTTCAATAGGAAATTAATATTTAGAAACATAAAGTAATTTAAAATCGGCCTATAGCCGATTTTTTGATGCCCTATGGTAGAAATGGGAGAGAAAAATTGTGAAAACTAACAATATATTAAGGTTTTTCTTCATAACTTTGTTTGCCCTTGTCAAAATTTTCTCTGATTTGTAAGTAACTCAGACCCTGGTAGCATAAGTCGAATTTGCAAATTTCATTCAAATCGGTGCATTAGTTCTGAAAATACATCAAAAAAACTTTCTGAAGAGGGTTATTTCTTCCTACGACTACTTCTTTCTCCACTATCCTTAGACCGATATCACTGAAATTTACAGTGGCATGGTCTATTAATGTAGTCAACCAATATAATTAATTTAAACAAAATTGCTATACCAATTTTCCTATTAAACCCGAAAAACTATATAAAAAGAAACGACAAAACTTTATGGTCGCCCCTGTTTTTCCGTAATAACTTCGCTGCCCCTCAGTCGATTTTGCTGAAATGCAATACCAAAACGACTATAGCAATAACCAAGTAGCATTCTAAATTTCATCAAAATTGGATAACGCGTTTTTAAGTTATTTTGTCAACGGACGGACGGTAGTACCAAACATGGAGCATTAATATAGGGAATTTTTTTCAGAATTTTGGCTCATTTTCAAAACCCAATTACCCCAATTTGTTCCTCCAGAATTTCACAATTTTTGTTTCCAAGTATTCTATAAGATGTCACCTTTTCAGCGCGCTATAATATAACTTGATAGGATTAGAACTGCTAAAGTTATACGATTCTAAAGCCAACTATTGGAAAAAAAACGCCACGAACTTTCTGCTTAACTGAATATTTTAAGGTTTTTCTCTCCATAACTTCGTTTCTTCATACTCAAATTGGCCCAAATTCACAGGTAGGCTGGTGTCTAATAGTATAAACACGTTTCGTAAATTTGATTCAAATCCGTATATAACTTTTTAAAATACATTGGAAAAACTTTATGAACAGGCTTATTTTAGTCTACAACTATTTCTTTCTCCACTATCCTTGGACCGATTTGACTGAAAATTAATTCGGTATCGTCCATTTGTGCAGTTAACCTATATAATTAATTTGAACAAAATCGGTTCACAAATTTTCCAATTACATCCGAAAAACCATAACCAAAAAAACGACAAAACTTTCTGGTCACCCTGGTTTTTCCTTTATAACTTTGCCCCCCGTGGATCGATTTGGCTCAAATGCAATACCAAACCAAGTTAAGGAATAAGCAACTGAAATTATAAATTTCATCAAAATCGGATAACGCATTTTTGAGTTATCTTGTCTACGGACGGACGGACGGACGGACGGACGGACGGACATGCATAAATCAATATAACTTTTGATTCCCTGCACAACCATACCCTTGAAATTTTTCTCCGATTATTATTTCTATGTGTTACACACTTAGTGACAAAACTAATATACCCTCTGGTAGTAACTACCAAAGGGCATAACAAGAACGTTAGAAAATCACTTCTCTTTGAACACTTCAAACCAGTAAATTTACTCGTACAATGAAGCCCATATGTAGTAGGTAAGTTGCCTTAAGAAGCTAGGTTAGGTTAAGTAGGCGTACTTGCGTACAGAACTAGGCATCTTATGAGACCATTATGACCCCTATAAGAACAAGCATATTACGGGATAGAAAAAAGAAAAGTATCCTATTCCCCTCCGAAGCATTTCATATTCCTTTAATTAAACTACCCCATATCGACCGACTTAGTTGGCGAAAAAGCAGCTACACAGCAGGAAGTGCTGTGGTCTTCAGCCGCACGTATGTCTCCACAGTATCGGCAAAGTTCGCTTTGTACTAATTCCAATCCTTTAACGTGCTTTCTTAAGAGGCAATAACCCGATAATACCCCATATTAGGATGTCCACCTTATTCTTGTTCCAATCGATTATAAGAACCATCATCTTTTGATCCAGCTTTAGCCATAAATTTGTTTTTTAAGAAGTTAAATACTATATTACAAAAGCATGGTATTGTATTTCGAATTTTGGATCTCATATGATATTTTACTATGTATTTGAAAAGAAAGTTATCCTGCAACTATAGTGCTTTGCAAAATCTATTCGGGAACATGTTTTCTGAATTTTTTCAAATTTTTAAGTAATTTATAATTCATTCTATCACTTTACCTCAAAAATTACTTTTCATTATTAACCATATAAAACTTCGCTAATTACTATAGTCTTACAGAATTTCTCATATTTACATTTTCTGCTTAAACGGAAGGAAGAACACGGGAAAATTTTACTTCTAATCAAGTTTAACTTTTATTTTTCTTTTATAGAAAATTATGCACTTCTATTTATATAAGAAAATATATGTGAAATTTCAAATCTTATAAAACATGACCAAAAATTTTGGAAAATTATTTCCTCGGAAAATTTATAACAAAGCCAATATTTTATACAAAAAAAAAAACTTGTTGAATATCAAATAAATCATTTAATAAAAACTACCAGTTTTATAATTATAAAGTTTTAAGAAAATAACAAAAAGAAAAAATTCCCTTTCTTACTTTAGAAACTCATTTGGAATCCATTAAACTTAATTTTCATTATTCCATGATAATAAGTTTACACGGCGTCGCAATGAAACTTTTATTAGCTCGAAAATGGAAATTGTTTTTCTTTCGTGGATGAAGAATAGAGGAATGTTCATGAAAATATAAAGAAAGCGATAATATGGGTAAGAAATTTTTCCTCCGATTTTAAGACAATTAAAAGCCTAAAAAGATGAACATAAAATATTTTAATTTTCTCTAATTATCACTTTAGATAAGGTGTATAATCGACTATGTGTCCGGAAAAATGAGAAAATTGCAAGAAGGACATTTCTTTCTAATTAAAGATTTTTAAAAAATACTTAATTTGAATTAAATTTATGTGCGATTTTAAGAAATAACTTGAAATTTCAGTATCCATTGGTAGTGTCACAGTTCCTTCCTGAATTGCTGCGAAAATTGGACAAGGAATTAGGAACCGTATTGTAATTATAGTGAACATGAAAACATTGGCAATATTATATTGATTTGATGCCAAGAAATACACTAAAAATCATTCTTTCTGTAAGAAATTGATATTCCTGTGTCTACAAAACAAAGAATCTTTATTGAATCACATTTACTCGATTTTCTATTTTCATTTAAATCAGTTTAAAGGACCTTATTTAAATTTCCTGGCTGGCATGTTATTTATAATATTCCATTGATTTCTTGCTTTCCAAGCGCTTGTTATATGGTCCTATGTTGTTTGTATATTTCATGAAAAACACTTAATTTTTATGAATAAGAAAATCCTTGACTTCATTTCTTAAGAATTCGTAAGAAATTATTTTAAATACACTGAAATGTATAGAAATTGGTGTCTATTAAATTAAATTATTATGACCGTTCTATTATCATAAAAAATTATATGGTTTTGCATACGCCATAAAATGTAACTGGTGTCCGCGAATTAAATGAAACTATATTGAAAACTACATAGTTATTTGGGGGAATTATAGTCGCGTTCATGTATATCGCATGATAGTGAAATGACCTCATTTTTAGAGGAAATTTTCTCGCGAATAACACTAAAAACTATAAAAACTATTAAAATTTATTTATGATGGAATAATTTCAGATTTAGTGACGCTATTTTGGAGATATTAAAGTTTTCAAGAAATTTTTGGATTAACATAAAAAAATGCTTTTGGAATATTAAAATAAAATTTTTATATATTTTATGATTTTTTGTTGGACTTATTTTATTTATGAATATGCAATTCTTTTTCTGACAGAGTCAAATTGGAGGAATTCCCCAGTTTCCGCCGAGTTTCAGACCAGTTTCATATTTTGGAAAAACTTTTTATTCCGTGTTTATACACTGAAGCACAACCAGATGGAGACACCAGACACCCTCCAAATTCTCATTTCATTCGCTTGTCACATATCTTTCAAACATTCGATGTTTCGATCTTTTTTGTACAAACACTTTATAATAACTGAACTTAATTATAATTGAAATATATTTAAAGCAATCAATATTAAATCCACCAACGAAAGAAAAATAATAACAGGACATTTTGTATATCAAATACAAATGTTGAAAAGTAATTATTTCGTGTCTATAAGAAATTTATTGGTCACCTTTTTTTGTGGAAAATAATTTTAAGTTCTAAAAGACAAAAATGTTATACAATTATAGAAAACTTTTAATGACTTGTTCTGGACTTTATATACCCGTCTTCGGACTAGAAGGAAGCATTGAAAATGATCTTACCGAAATAGAAACTTATCGAAAAGAGTTAATTAAAACTTATTTCGTGCTACAACAATATATCTATACATTATTATAGATTTTGTAAAGAAACCATAGAGACATAGTGTGTACTTCCGACAAAAGAAAATCTTTATTCATATACTTAAAATTATTTATCTAAAATTAATGCAAAAATTCCTTCTTCTTTTTTTCATCAGAAAATGTATGATTTTCTATACTTAAAAGAATTAATTCTGTTTGATTGTAAAATTCTTAAAAGTTTTCCTTTTATTAATATTTGGCAATATTCCATAAGAATTTATGATTTTAGTTGCCATGTTGTGTAATATGGCCCTACAGACGACCCTCGTGGCTCTCTCCGTGAAATTGTTTAACAAGGAGTACTTGTGTTTTACTTGACGAACGGCCAGAACCGATTCGGTGATTCAACCCGAAGTTAATTTGACCCCAAAGATGGAGTTATGGGTCTCTCTGATGTAAATATAACGAAAAGGGGATAATGAAAATCAAACTCACTCGATCGACTGCTCTTATTCTCCCACACTCCTCCTAGTTTATCAGGCACTATGGTTTTAAAATAAAATACAATTTGTTGTTTAACACTTTATTTACTCTATTCTCTCTTTTTAGCACAAAATTTGTTTCTTCTTGGCAAACTTAATTTAACAATGTAAAAACTTTTTTCTCTTCAAACCGTTTTCTCGGTCTTATAAACTTTATTTCAATAAACTAAAATTCTTTTTAGCACAAAATTTGTTTCTTCTTGGCAAACTTAATTTAACAATGTAAAAACTTTTTTCTCTTCAAACCGTTTTCTCGGTCTTATAAACTTTATTTCAATAAACTAAAATTCTTTTTAGCACAAAATCTGTTTCTTCTTGGCAAATTTAATTTAAACGTAACGACTTTACGTTTTTTCACTACCGCGTACCGTATGTTTTTTACTAACTGAACTGCGCTGAACTGACTTTACTTTTTTTTAAAAACGTCACGACTTTACTTTTGAGTCGTTAACGGCTATCCGATATTTTTAGAACTCCCTTTTTGGATATTCAAAGCCACTATTTTTATAGGCAGAAAATTCATACTTTGTGCTCGTTATTTTCTAGGTCGCAGAACATTTACGTAATAGTTCTGGTTTACTTTTTTCTAGAATGTTTTCATTGATTTCATAATTCATGCCAATAACATGTATTACAAAATCAATGTAATTTTTTGCCGATAATGAGTTTCGAAATGCATCAAGTAATTTTAATGCATTTCGCAATTTATTATTTTTCATTCACAAAGTAGAACTTTCGCCGAAAAATGTCTAGAGTAATTTTTGGTTTGAAAATATGATTTAACATATAACTAGAAGTATGTGTAATGTTTTATTACATTACACTCCTTCATATTGCCGCAAGAAAATTATATTTACTTTTAAACAAAGAATCGAGATACTTTGTTAAAAAGGAGATATAATTTTCTTTATGTTTACATATATAAAATTGAACGATCGCCCGAATGTTGAATAAAAAGAAATAAAGTTGTTTTTTTTTTTTTTCAAAAAATTTTAACTTATTACTATATAAAAAAAATTAAATTTTAAAAAATGTAAATTTTTGTTAGGTTTACATTTTTTATAACAATAATTTTTATTACTTAATACTAAAATTTAAAAGACTTATTGTTTAAATTTGTGTTCAATTCAAATTTTCTACCGTGTGTTTTTCTTTTTCGGTTAAAAAAACATATTTTGCGAACACTGCATTATATGTTATTTAATAAAAATTTATGAATACGTATAGGTAAAGTTTGCATAAAAAAAAGTAGATCACCTTTTCAGTGATTCATAATTGATTTTTGTTTCGATATCTGTTTGGTATGGGCTGGAATAATTGGTTTTGTTTACATTTTGTTAAAAATTGTTTTAAAAGAGAATGACATATTTATTTGACTAATTTTTGGATGAAATTCTAAAATTTATAGTGTTTCGAGTTATTGGCAAAAACAAAAAAAAACATGTTATGTTATGTTATTATATTTTATAGAAATTTAAAAAATATTCAAAGAAAAACATGGATCGCGCAAAGACTAAATGTTAATTTTATAATAAAAAAGTTTTAACGATCCAAAATGTAGGTTATCATTGGTTTAAACAAGAAATTTTTCTTTTTCGCGTTTTATAATTTCTTATATTGTGGTCTAAAAGACTTGGTTCGAGCTCGCGGTGCTCAACAGGGTTGTTTTTGTAAAATAATGTTGTACTAGGCTTAGGGAACAATGAGTTTCTAGGACGTTTCTTATCTATATGGACTTTGTTTTCAAGCATTTCGTTTGTTTTTTGTTGAATTTGTTCAGTTTTCTGTTCTCTTGGTTGCTTATTGAAGGTACAAACCGTCATTTTCTCGTCAACTGGCTCGACAAAGCAACTTCCAAAATAAACTTCTTTAGAAAAGAGGGGTTTATCTTGTTTCGATTCCTTCTTTGTATGAACTGATTTAATGGAACGAATTGGAATAAGAATTTCTCTCTGAGTCTTTGTTTCATATTCCAAATCGTTTACCTTTAAATTTTGGTTCAAAGGTTTTTGTCCGTTCTTGCGGCCACTTACAATTTTAGCCTTAGGTACTGGTGTTTCAACCTGTGCCTGGGCGACATCTATATGGACCACCTCTGTGAACATTGCGGACATACCTATAAAGGATGGAATCTCAATGTTTTCCTTGTCAAGTTTTGTTTTCTTGAACGTTACGCGTTTGTTTGGTCTTTCAATAATACCATTTGGAGGCACGCAATTGAACCCTGAATTGCCATCTTTTGAATTCAGACTGGCTTTTTCCACTGCATGTTCTTTGCTTTTTGGGAGTATTTGGAGTGGAGAACTTGTACCTATATTTTGTAATGTGCCGGATGCCGATTGAACTTTAATTTTTTCTTTAATATTATTATTTTCTTCGTCTTGACTTTGCGTCGTTTTATTTATTTTCTTACATACTACTTCGGCCGGACTTATTTTAATTGGTTTGGGTACTGATCCTATAATTGAATTAGAGGGGTTCATTGCGGGTTGCTTGAGAGGAGATGAGTAATTTTTCTCCCACTGTTTTTTGGGGTAACATGTGTTTTCGTCATGTCCCGGTTGTAAACAAAAGTTGCATTTATCATTATTTCTATTATTATTATTACTATCATCGTGTGTAACCATGTGTATCTGGTTACTTATATTGTTAGGTGAAAGACAATTACACGTATTATTCGTGTGTCCGTACACACGACAAAGATCGCAGTAGGGGGTGCGCATGCGAATTCTGCATTCTTCGTAAAGATGACCAAATTTACTACAAAAACCACATTGGATCTGTTGATTTGAGTAAAGGTCATTATTAAAATTTTGGTCATTCGTATCGTTATTATTATTTTTAAAGTTGCTATTATTATAATTGTTATTATTATAACTATTATTTTTATTGTAATTACCGTTTCTATTGAAATTATTTTGATTATTTTTAAAGTTGTTGTTTCTATTATTATTCTGTTTATTACGTTTATTATTTCTATTATTCTTATTATTGTTATTATTATTATTATTATTATTACAATGTCCGGTACTATTACTTGGGAAGTTATTGTAGTGATTGTATGTAAGTAAATTCTCTCCTATATTTTCTCCAAAATTGTAATTGTAATTACAATTGTTCAATATTAATTGCTCATTTAAAAGAAAATTATTTTCATTTGTTAAACTAGGTTGAAAGTTTCCCTGTAGGTTGGGTGTAAAATTGTTAAAAGATGAGGAGGTTGCTATTGCAAATTGTTTCTCAGCCCGCTCGAGGTATTCAGCCTTTTTAATAAGCTGATCAAAATTTTTAAGTTCATGATTTAAAAAAAATATTCGGTAAGTTGGATTTAGAAGTCCAGCTTGGAATGTAAATACAGCTGTTTCTTCTAAATCCTCTATAACTGATTCATATCCCTCCGGGTGCCTCTGGATTGCTTGGTTTATGCATTCCCTTAACAAAGTTTTCATTCGCCCTGCAAATCCAGATAAAGTTTCACCCGGTAACTGACTTAAGTGTCGTAATTCGTGTAACAAGGTCGGATATGGCTTACATTCAATTAACTTTTCTTGCACATTATTTAAAAAATCAGTAAAATTTCCCGTCGGAATATTTACTAAAACAGCGGCGGCTCGACCACGGAATCTGAGGGGAAGAAGGGATACAAAAATTTTTTGCTCTTCTGCCGAAAGAATGTTATATGTTGTTCGGCAACATCCCATAAATACCGTTACCTCGGATGCTAAATTAGGTCCGAGTTCCGCGCTTAGTAAAGGAATCGAATTGCACACAAAACTGCTTATTTTTTCTAATAACATATTTGATCTTTATCTCTACTTGACTTAATATTATATCCGCCTTAAAATCTAATTGTTTTTGAAGTAGCTGTCTGCGGGGACTTGTTGTTCCAGGGAAATCGGCTTTAATAGGTGATATTGGTGTTGACTTTGAATATGTTCGACCGCTTCTAGTGCGCCCTAGTTCAACGATTCTTGGTGAAGTAAAGAAATCGTCCGGGCTAGTGTTGTCAAAAGATAATTCGTCGATTCTTTCTTCGAAAGTTCGGTCTATCTCTTCGTTTTCAACTTCCGGAGGAGAGTTTGAATCAGTCATCCGTTAGGCTATTACACTTGTAAGTTCGTATTTTCTCAGATTTTTAACGCTTAGCGCCTGAGAACTACCGTAGCTGCGCCAAATGTTGTGTAATATGGCCCTACAGACGACCCTCGTGGCTCTCTCCGTGAAATTGTTTAACAAGGAGTACTTGTGTTTTACTTGACGAACGGCCAGAACCGATTCGGTGATTCAACCCGAAGTTAATTTGACCCCAAAGATGGAGTTATGGGTCTCTCTGATGTAAATATAACGAAAAGGGGATAATGAAAATCAAACTCACTCGATCGACTGCTCTTATTCTCCCACACTCCTCCTAGTTTATCAGGCACTATGGTTTTAAAATAAAATACAATTTGTTGTTTAACACTTTATTTACTCTATTCTCTCTTTTTAGCACAAAATTTGTTTCTTCTTGGCAAACTTAATTTAACAATGTAAAAACTTTTTTCTCTTCAAACCGTTTTCTCGGTCTTATAAACTTTATTTCAATAAACTAAAATTCTTTTTAGCACAAAATTTGTTTCTTCTTGGCAAACTTAATTTAACAATGTAAAAACTTTTTTCTCTTCAAACCGTTTTCTCGGTCTTATAAACTTTATTTCAATAAACTAAAATTCTTTTTAGCACAAAATCTGTTTCTTCTTGGCAAACTTACTTTAACAATGTAAAAAACTTTTTTCCCTTCAAACCGTTTTCTCGGTCTTATAAACTTTATTTCAATAAACTAAAATTCTTTTTAGCACAAAATCTGTTTCTTCTTGGCAAATTTAATTTAAACGTAACGACTTTACGTTTTTTCACTACCGCGTACCGTATGTTTTTTACTAACTGAACTGCGCTGAACTGACTTTACTTTTTTTTAAAAACGTCACGACTTTACTTTTGAGTCGTTAACGGCTATCCGATATTTTTAGAACTCCCTTTTTGGATATTCAAAGCCACTATTTTTATAGGCAGAAAATTCATACTTTGTGCTCGTTATTTTCTAGGTCGCAGAACATTTACGTAATAGTTCTGGTTTACTTTTTTCTAGAATGTTTTCATTGATTTCATAATTCATGCCAATAACATGTATTACAAAATCAATGTAATTTTTTGCCGATAATGAGTTTCGAAATGCATCAAGTAATTTTAATGCATTTCGCAATTTATTATTTTTCATTCACAAAGTAGAACTTTCGCCGAAAAATGTCTAGAGTAATTTTTGGTTTGAAAATATGATTTAACATATAACTAGAAGTATGTGTAATGTAAATGATTTTTTTTGAGCAAAAAAAAAGTCTACAGAAAAGTTCTTATGTTATAGGAATCTGTAAAAGCCAAAGTGGCATAAATTTCAATCAATTTGTTAAAGGAAAAGAAATTGGGAAATTTTTATATTTTTTACATAGAGGGTATTCTTTATGAGTTAGGAAGTCTATTATGTTTGCAAATTGATATCATGACTAGCTCGATCTTATGCGAGAAGTAAAAATAAAAGTTAAAAAAGCAAAATTTTCAAATTTATGATCGCAAAAAAAGTGACTTTTTAAGTGAAATTATACCTATAGCAACAAGACTTGGTGTTCTTTTATTTGAGCTGCAAACTTTCTTTTCTTGAATAATAATTCTAGTCGAAAAGGTTATATAAAAAATGTTTACTGATTTTTACATTATTTACAATAATTTCCTTTCTAAGGGAGTAGTTATAGGACGATCAATAGAATGACGGAAATAATTTTACAAAAAAACATAAAGTAATTAAAAATCGGCCCATAGCCGATTTTTTGATGCCCTATGGTAGAAATGGGAGAGAAAAATTGTGAAAACTAACAATATATCAAGGTTTTTTCTTCATAACTTTTTTTGCCCTTTTCAAAATTTTCTCTAATTTGTAAGTAACCCAGACCCTGGTAGTAATAGTCCAATTTGCAAATTTTATTCAAATCGGTGTATTAGTTCTGAATGTACATCAAAAAAACTTTCTGAACAGGCTTATTTCCTCCTACAACTATTTATTTTTCCACTATCCTTAGACTGATATCAATGAAATTTACAATGGTATCGTCTATTTATGTAGTCAACCAATATAATTAATTTAAACAAAATTGTTTTACAAATTTTCCAATTAAATACGAAAAACTATATAAAAACATAAAGTAATTAAAAATCGGCCCATAGCCGATTTTTTGATGCCCTATGGTAGAAATGGGAGAGAAAAATTGTAAAAACTAACAATATATCAAGATTTTTTCTTCATAACTTTTTTTGCCCTTTTCAAAATTTTCTCTAATTTGTAGGTAACCCAGACCCTGGTAGTATAAGTCCAATTTGCAAATTTTATTCAAATCGGTGTATTAGTTCCGAATGTACATCAAAAAAACTTTATGAACAGGCTTATTTCCTCCTACAACTATTTATTTCTCCACTATCCTTAGACTGATATCACTGAAATTTGCAATCGTATCGCCTATTTATGTAGTCAACCAATATGATTAATTTAAACAAAATTGCTTTACAAATTTTCCAATTAAATACGAAAAACTATATAAAAAAAACGACAAAACTTTATGGTCACTCTTGTTTCTGCTTAATAACTTCGCTGCCCCTCAGTCGATTTTGCTGAAATGCAATACCAAATCCGTTAGAGCAATAACCAAGTAGCGTTCTAAATTTCATCTGAATTGGATAACGCGTTTTGGAGTTATCTTGTCCACGAACGGACGGTAGTACCTAACATGGAGCATTAATATAGGGAATTTTTTTAAAGAATTTTGGCTCATTTTCAAAACCCAATTACCCCAATTAGTTCTGCCTGAATTTCACAATTTTTTTCATAAATTTTCTATAAAACATCACCTTTTAAGCGCGCTATAGCATAACTTGATAGGCTTATAACTACTAAAGTTATACGACTCTAAAGCCATCTATTGGAAAAAAACGCCACGAACTTTCTACTTAACTCAAAATTTCAAGGTTTTTTCTCTATAACTTCGTTTCTACCTTCTCAAATTGGCTCAAATTCACAGGTAGGCTGGAGTCTAATAACATAAACACGTTTCGTAAATTTGATTGAAATCGGTATATAACTTTTTAAAATACATCGGGAAAACTTTATGAAGAGGCTTATTTTAGGTTACAACTATTTCTTTCTCCACTATCCTTGCATCGATTTGACTGAGATTTAACATGGTATCATCTATTTATGTACTTAACCTATGTAATTAATTTAAACAAAATCGATTGACAAATTTTCCAATTACATCCGAAAAACCATAACCAAAAAAACGACAAAACTTTCTGGTCATCCTGGTTTTTCCCTTATAACTTTGCTCCTCGTGGATCGATTTTGCTCAAATGCAATACCAAACGCAGTTAAGGAATAACCAACTTACATTCTAAATTTCAACAAAATCGGATAACGCGTTTTTGAGTTATCTTGTCCACAGACGGACGGACGGACGGACGGACGGACGGACATGCATAAATCGATATAACTTTTGATTCCCTACACAACCATACCCTTGAAATTTTTCTGCGATGATTATTTCTATGCGTTACACACTTAGTGACAAAACTAATATACCCTCTGGTAGTACCTACCATAGGGCATAAAAACGACAAAACTTTATGGTCACCCTTGTTTTTGCTTAATAACTTCGCTGCCCCTCAGTAGATTTTGCTGAAATGCAATACCAAACCCACTATAGCAATAACCAAGTAGCGTTCTAAATTTCATCAGAATTGGATAACGCGTTTTTGAGTTATCTTGTCCACGAACGGACGGTAGTACCTAACATGGAGCATTAATATAGGGAATTTTTTCCAGAATTTTGGCTCATTTTCAAAACCCAATTACCCCAATTAGTTCTGCCTGAATTTCACAATTTTTTTCATAAATTTTCTATAAAACATCACCTTTTAAGCGCGCTATAACATAACTTGATAGGCTTATAACTACTAAAGTTATACGACTCTAAAGCCATCTATTGGAAAAAAAACGCCACGAACTTTCTACTTAACTCAAAATTTCAAGGTTTTTTCTCTATAACTTCGTTTCTACATTCTCAAATTGGCTCAAATTCACAGGTGTGCTGGACTCTAATAGCATAAACACGTTTCGTAAATTTGATTGAAATCGGTATATAACTTTTTAAAATACATCGGGAAAACTTTATGAACAGGCTTATTTTAGGCTACAACTATTTCTTTCTCCACTACCCTTGCATCGATTTGACTGAAATTTAACATGGTATCATATATTTATGTAGTTAACCTATGTAATTTATTTAAACAAAATCGATTGACAAATTTTCCAATTACATCCGAAAAACCATAACCAAAAAAACGACAAAACTTTCTGGTCACCCTGGTTTTTCCTTTATAACTTTCCTCCCCGTGGATGGATTTTGCTCAAATGCAATACCAAATGCAGTTAAGGGATAGCCAACTTACATTCTAAATTTCAACAAAATCGGATAACGCGTTTTTGAGTTATCTTGTCCACAGACGGACGGACGGACGGACGGACGGACATGCATAAATCGATATAACTTTTGATTCCCTGCACAACCATACCCTTGAAATTTTTCTGCGATGATTATTTCTATGCGTTACACACTTAGTGACAAAACTAATATACCCTCCGGTAGTACCTACCATAGGGCATAAAAACGACAAAACTTTCTGGTCACCCTGGTTTTTCCTTTATAACTTTCCTCCCCGTGGATGGATTTTGCTCAAATGCAATACCAAATGCAGTTAAGGGATAGCCAACTTACATTCTAAATTTCAACAAAATCGGATAACGCGTTTTTGAGTTATCTTGTCCACAGACGGACGGACGGACGGACGGACGGACGGACGGAGGGACGGACGGACGGACATGCATAAATCGATATAACTTTTGATTCCCTGCACAACCATACCCTTGAAATTTTTCTGCGATGATTATTTCTATGCGTTACACACTTAGTGACAAAACTAATATACCCTCTGGTAGTGCCTACCATAGGGCATAAATATGGAAAAAAGTTTAATAAATAAATTTCAGCTAAAAAATATTACATATATCACGTATTTTGTTTTTATGCCCTATGGTAGGTACTACCAGAGGGTATATTAGTTTTGTCACTAAGTGTGTAACACATAGAAATAATGATCGGAGAAAAATTTCAAGGGTATGGTTGTGTAGGGAATCAAAAGTTATATCGATTTATGCATGTCCGTCCGTCCGTCCGTCCGTCCGTAGACAAGATAACTCAAAAACGCGTTATCCGATTTTGTTGAAATTTATAATTTGAGTTGCTTATTCCTTAACTTGGTTTGGTATTGCATTTGAGCCAAATCGATCCACGGGGGGCAATGTTCTAAAGGAAAAACCAGGGTGACCAGAAAGTTTTGTCGTTTTTTGGTAATGGTTTTTCGGATGTAATTGGAAAATTTGTGACCCGATTTTGTACAAATTAATTATGTAGGTTAACTGCATAAATAGACGATACCGAATTAATTTTCAGTCCAATCGGTCCAAGGATAGTGGGGAAAGAAATAGTTGTAGCTTAAAATAAGCCTGTTCATAAAGTTTTTCCAATGTATTTTAAAAAGGTATATACGGATTTGAATCAAATTTACGAAACGTGTTTATACTATTAGACGCCACCCTACCTGTGAATTTGGGCCAATTTGAGAATGAAGAAACAAAGTTATGGAGAAAAAAACCTTAAATAATTCAGTTAAGCAGAAAGTTCGTGGCGCTTTTTTTCCAATAGTTGGCTTTAGAATCGTATAACTTTAGTAGCTCTAATCCTATCAAGTTATGTTATAGCGCGCTGAAAAGGTGACATCTTATAGAATACTTAGAAAAAAAATTGTGAAATTCTGGCAGAATAAATTGGGGTAATTGGGTTTTGAAAATGAGCCAAAATTCTGAAAAAAATTCCCTATATTAATGGTCTATGTTTGGTACTAACGTCCGTCCGTTGACAAAATAACTCAAAAACGCGTTATCCAATTTGAATGAAATTTAGAATGCTACTTGGTTATTGCTATAGTGGTTTTGGTATTGCATTTCAGCAAAATCGACTGAGGGGCAGCGAAGTTATTAAGGAAAAACAGGGGCGACCATAAAGTTTTGTCGTTTTTTTTCTATAGCTTTTCGGGTTTAATTGGAAAATTGGTAAAGCAATTTTGTTTAAATTAATTATATTGGTTGACTACATTAATAGATCATACCATTGTAAATTTCAGTGATATCGGTCTAAGGATAGTGGAGAAAGAAGTAGTCGTAGGAAGAAATAACCCTGTTCAGAAAATTTTTTTGATGTATTTTCAGAACTAATGCACCGATTTGAATGAAATTTGCAAATTAGACTTATACTACCAGGGTCTGAGTTACTTACAAATTAGAGAAAATTTTGACAAGGGGAAACAAAGTTATCAAGAAAAACCTTGATATATTGTTAGTTTTCACAATTTTTCTCTCCCATTTCTACCATAGTGCATCAAAAAATCGGCTATAGGCCGATTTTAAATTACTTTATGTTTATGCCCTATGGTAGGTACTACCAGAGGGTATATTAGTTTTGTCACTAAGTGTGTAACACATAGAAATAATAATCGGAGAAAAATTTCAAAGGTATGGTTGTGTAGGGAATCAAAAGTTATATCGATTTATGCATGTCCGTCCGTCCGTCCGTCCGTCCGTCCGTAGACAAGATAACTCAAAAACGCGTTATCCGATTTTGATGAAATTTATAATTTGAGTTGCTTATTCCTTAACTTGGTTTGGTATTGCATTTGAGCCAAATCGATCCACGGGGGGCAAAGTTATAAAGGAAAAACCAGGGTGACCAGAAAGTTTTGTCGTTTTTTTCGTTATGGTTTTTCGGATGTAATTGGAAAATTTGTGACCCGATTTTGTTCAAATTAATTATGTAGGTTAACTGCATAAATAGACGATACCGAGTTAAGTTTCAGTCAAATCGGTCTAAGGATACTGGAGAAAGAAATAGTTGTATCCTAAAATAAGCCTGTTCATAAAGTTTTTCCAATGTATTTTAAAAAGTTATATACGGATGTGAATCAAATTTACGAAACGTGTTTATACTATTAGACGCCAGCCTACCTGTGAATTTGGGCCAATTTGAGAATGAAGAAACGAAGTTATGGAGAGAAAAACCTTAAAATATTCAATTAAGCAGAAAGTTCGTGGCGTTTTTTTTCCAATAGTTGGCTTTAGAATCGTATAACTTTAGTAGCTCTAATCCTATCAAGTTATGTTATAGCGCGCTGAAAAGGTGACATCTTATAGAATACTTAGAAAAAAAAATTGTGAAATTCTGGCAGAACAAATTGGGGTAATTGGGTTTTGAAAATGAGCCAAAATTCTGAAAAAAATTCCCTATATTAATGCTCCATGTTTGGTACTACCGTCCGTCCGTTGACAAAATAGCTCAAAAACGCGTTATGCAATTTTGATGAAATTTAGAATACTACTTGGTTATTGCTATAGTGGTTTTGGTATTGCATTTCAGCAAAATCGACTAAGGGGCAGCGAAGTTATTAAGGAAAAACAGGGGCGGCCATAAAGTTTTGTCGTTTTTTTTTATATAGTTTTTCGGGTTTAATTGGAAAATTGGTAAAGCAATTTTGTTTAAATTAATTATATTGGTTGACTACATTAATAGACCATACCATTATAAATTTCAGTGATATCGGTCTCAGGATAGTGGAGAAAGAAGTTGTCGTAGGAAGAAATAACCCTGTTCAGAAAGTTTTTTTGATGTATTTTCAGAACTAATACACTGATTTGAATGAAATTTGCAAATTAGACTTATGCTACCAGGGTCTGAGTTACTTACAAATTAGAGAAAATTTTGAAAAGGGCAAACAAAGTTATGAAGGAAAACCTCGATATATTGTTAGTTTTCACAATTTTTCTCTCCCATTTCTTCCATAGGGCATCAAAAAATCGGCTATAGGCCGATTTTACATTACTTTATGTTTTATAATTAGTTTTATAATTTCAATGATGAAAAATATTTTTCTTGATCAGCTGTGACAGTGTTTCAATTTTCATTCATTCGAATGAACAGCGGTCTATTTGCCGCTTTCATTGAACTTTTTCGTTCATTTTTAACCGCAAAGTTGAGAATTAGTATTAAATTTCACTGACATTCGTATATAACCGTATTTCAGGCGAAATCAGTTTTCAGTCATTCCACAATTTTTTTCATTCTAACGATCATCCTATAACTTAAGCTTTAATCTACAAAGAATAAACCTAGGTGTTTTTAATTATAAAACGAAAGGTATTGTTCGTTTATTGTACTTGTTTGAACCTTCTACTTGCGATTTCTCCTCGATTTCTTAAGAAATTGAATAATGTTTTTCAAATTTTATTACGTTCTGTTTTCTTATCATCAAAGTATAAAAAGTAAATATATTCTATTACATTTTTTCAACATGCGGTTCCTTAAAAAAAAAAATATCCTTACACACAAGAAAAACATAAATAAATCACATAATATTACATACAAAAAAAAAACGTTCTATAACAGAATTAAATTTAATGTCTCTTCAGACTTGAAAACAACATATAGGACATTTCCAGGGCAACCAGGATTATATATAGTAAAAAAGAGGATACATGTGTAAAAAAAAAATTATATTTAAAGCTTTTACATTGTAAATAACAACAATAACAATATATGTACATATACTCAGCTTAAGTTTAAATCTGTTTCGATGCTGTTTTTGGATTTTTTCGTGTAATTTAAAACCAAAAAAACATACTAGAAAATTATAAAACAAAATGAAACATGAATACATACTTATATAATAAACATAAAGTAATTAAAAATCGGCCCATAGCCGATTTTTTTATGCCCTATGGTAGAAATGGGAGAGAAAAATTGTGAAAACTAACAATATATCAAGGTTTTTTCTTCATAACTTTTTTTGCCCTTTTCAAAATTTTCTCTAATTTGTAAGTAACCCAGACCCTGGTAGTAATAGTCCAATTTGCAAATTTTATTCAAATCGGTGTATTAGTTCTGAATGTACATCAAAAAAACTTTCTGAACAGGCTTATTTCCTCCTACAACTATTTATTTTTCCACTATCCTTAAACTGATATCAATGAAATTTACAATGGTATCGTCTATTTATGTAGTCAACCAATATAATTAATTTAAACAAAATTGTTTTACAAATTTTCCAATTAAATACGAAAAACTATATAAAAAAACGACAAAACTTTATGGTCACCCTTGTTTTTGCTTAATAACTTCGCTGCCCCTCAGTAGATTTTGTTGAAATGCAATACCAAACCCACTATAGCAATAACCAAGTAGCGTTCTAAATTTCATCTGAATTGGATAACGCGTTTTGGAGTTATCTTGTCCACGAACGGACGGTAGTACCTAACATGGAGCATTAATATAGGGAATTTTTTCCAGAATTTTGGCTCATTTTCAAAACCCAATTACCCCAATTAGTTCTGCCTGAATTTCACAATTTTTTTCATAAATTTTCTATAAAACATCACCTTTTAAGCGCGCTATAACATAACTTGATAGGCTTATAACTACTAAAGTTATACGACTCTAAAGCCATCTATTGGAAAAAAAACGCCACGAACTTTCTACTTAACTCAAAATTTCAAGGTTTTTTCTCTATAACTTCGTTTCTACATTCTCAAATTGGCTCAAATTCACAGGTGTGCTGGACTCTAATAGCATAAACACGTTTCGTAAATTTGATTGAAATCGGTATATAACTTTTTAAAATACATCGGGAAAACTTTATGAACAGGCTTATTTTAGGCTACAACTATTTCTTTCTCCACTACCCTTGCATCGATTTGACTGAAATTTAACATGGTATCATATATTTATGTAGTTAACCTATGTAATTTATTTAAACAAAAACGATTGACAAATTTTCCAATTACATCCGAAAAACCATAACCAAAAAAACGACAAAACTTTCTGGTCACCCTGGTTTTTCCTTTATAACTTTCCTCCCCGTGGATGGATTTTGCTCAAATGCAATACCAAATGCAGTTAAGGGATAGCCAACTTACATTCTAAATTTCAACAAAATCGGATAACGCGTTTTTGAGTTATCTTGTCCACAGACGGACGGACGGACGGACGGACGGACATGCATAAATCGATATAACTTTTGATTCCCTGCACAACCATACCCCTGAAATTTTTCTGCGATGATTATTTCTATGCGTTACACACTTAGTGACAAAACTAATATACCCTCTGGTAGTACCTACCATAGGGCATAAAAACGACAAAACTTTCTGGTCACCCTGGTTTTTCCTTTATAACTTTCCTCCCCGTGGATGGATTTTGCTCAAATGCAATACCAAATGCAGTTAAGGGATAGCCAACTTACATTCTAAATTTCAACAAAATCGGATAACGCGTTTTTGAGTTATCTTGTCCACAGACGGACGGACGGACGGACGGACGGACGGACGGACATGCATAAATCGATATAACTTTTGATTCCCTGCACAACCATACCCTTGAAATTTTTCTGCGATGATTATTTCTATGCGTTACACACTTAGTGACAAAACTAATATACCCTCTGGTAGTACCTACCATAGGGCATAAAAATAATATAATATTATATAAATGGGATGTTGAAAATGGTTCAACAAGTTCAAAGGCCAAATCTCAGGAACAAAATTGTGTTGTCCTCTATTATTGTTTTATAAGATGTGTAAGCATAGAAAATTTCACATATATTCTTCCTTGCGAAAAAAATGATTTAAGACATAAAATAAATAAATATGAACGATAGAGAATTCAAGAGATCCTTAAAATTTATGTTTCACCCACTAGATATACCTGATGTAGAGAAGAAGGCTTTAAATATACTTCATCATATTTAAAAGAAAAAAAACAGGCGGCTTTTTATTTGAAAGTCAACAAATCCTACTATATAGAAAATATTCCAGTCAATAAATTCAGAGATTGAGAATCTGATAAATTTCAAAAGATATACCTTTTTATATATCGTCTCGAAAGGCAGGTGTTTTTTCGGTTTACGCACTATAAAATCCATGTCGTCAATTATGCTAATACGATGTCACTTTTTTTTAATTCCACAAATGCGGGAGATTTCTATAGTAAAGAGTTTTGGCCTTATATATTATACACAAGGATCAAATCATCTTAAATATTTCATATAATATTCAATTTATCATCTGAAAATGTCGTTTTAATATTTTTCATTTGGATTTTGTATTTATAAATTATGATACTCATTTCTTGAAGCATTTTTTTCTTAATCCTTGATAAATTCGTACTAATTTAATTGAAAAAGTTTAAATATAAATCAAAGTAAAAAGGAATAGAATTATAATTTTGTAAATAAATCCGGGTTGAGTTCTTTCGGTGGAACTTCAGAGAAATATTTAAATATTTTGAGATAACATTTAAATCAAAATACTATGCTATAATTATGAATTACTCCAAAGATATATAAAAGTCCTATCGCAACGTTCTAATGAATTTTCCTAATCTAGAAAGGATATTAATTTGAACTCGCTGACATAAATCGAATAATAAATTATCTATACCAAGAATATTGAATTCCAATTTTCACTAATTCTGATCAAGACATTAAATTAGTGGTATTAACTGACTAACTATCTAATATTTCCAATTGCTCATCCTCAAGAATTGGATCAATGAACAACACTGTCTGTACCGAAACTACATCATTTCAAATACTTATGATGATTGTCCATTCCAAATAAAAACAAAATTAATTTAAGAATATTTCTAAGTACATTATTTTCGAAGTTTAGTTTACTAAATAAAAGCTGCATCTTCTTAAAGACAAGAAAAATAAACACTTTACAAAATTTATACGTTATGATAGAAAAGTTTTCAACGATTAAATTTACACTTTACTGTGTAATTCATATTAACGTTAACTATTTCAAATTGTTACTACTATAAAGTTTGTTGTATATTTAGGGTTTTTCAATAAGAACTTCTTTATTGATATATATTGTAGAGACTCTACAATTTATGAATGGAAAACAATGTCTGATAAATATCCACAATGACTACGTTTGCAGACATCGATTCTTTTGATACAATTTTCGATCAGATTTCTGTATATTTTTGGCTCTATCTAATTGAGTTCTACAATTGTTCTTGAATTATTCTTATAAACCTTATAAACGGTATTAAGTCACATGATCTTGGTGACCAATTGACATTACCCTTAAGCGAAATTAGACAATCTATTAAATTTGGTTTTGATGTGTTTCTTGATACCAAATTCCATTAAATTCTTAATTGCAGCCTCTGTGATGGATGATAATAACGACTGAAAATATTCACGAATTTACGAAATGTGGTTTTCAAGGGTTGCCCATTTTTATAATGTATTTGAATAATTTTTAGCGAAATTAAATTCATGATAATAAAGTGTAGATCTTCTACTGCAATTATGCCAACAAACTGGATAAGAAAACTGTCATCATAAGCAAATATAACCCTATTGAAGAAAAACAGTTCTTAATGAAAAACCCTTTGGTTGAGTATATATCAAGATATATACTAAATATTTGCAATGAGAAGAAGTTTCTTAAATGTGCATAATATAAGACAAAGTTTCTATACTTTTCGGATTATGACTACTAGAATCATGCTTTTGTTTATGAGAAACTCTATTCTTATGATAAGAAACAAGGAACAGCACTTTTAAGCTAATTATAATAGTTGATAGTAATACTTTAAAGTTTCTCTTTCTGTGGATTTTCAACTTGATTTACAATGCCTCATGTAATAATTTACATTTCACAAATTATCTTTTACTTACGCTAAATTATATGGAAATTAAGGAAAGTATTTTATGATTTTGTTGTTAAAGAATTTCGTTTCTAGAAGAACAAATTCGTTGCTATATTTATCCTTAAAATTATTCGATTTGTGGATTATTAATACAAGTATAAATTCTTCATTTTCCTTCTAACGATTACAATAATATTAGTCCTTTTATTTCCACAAATTAGAAACAAAAAGGAAAGATAATTTTCTTCTCGACTCTGTTCCTGTTGATAATAATTCTCTCAACATGCCACAAGCAAAAATATATCATACATGAAAGTTTTCTCAGCCTTTTCATGGGGATTTTGTAATATCCTGTGTTAAGAATATCTAAGACAAATATAAACTCCATTAACTTTTTCTACTAAACTAATATTATTTTGCTTGCTGTTCATTTCAGGGTAGAACTTTTGAATATATTTGCTAAGACATTAGAATAAAAAGATTAACGATCTATGTCAAAAAGATCTTTCTTATTTATACATATAAGATACTCCATTTAATAAATTCTAAACAAATAATAACAATTTTCAATTTAACTCGAATTGTATAATTTTCGTTTAATAGAAATAATTATCAGAACAAATATAGATAAAATTTTGTTTTGGTAGGACTTTATTTTCTTAGTTTTGTATTAGGTAGACCGAAAAATTTTTTGCGGTTTTTTCTTTATATATGTACATTTTCAAACTCTCGTCAGAAGTAAAAGTTATCCAAGCCAAATAGTTTTGCAGAGGGTGAAACAGATAGTAATCTAACGCTGCAATGTCAGCAATATGGTGGGTGTGGCAGAACATCCCAACCAACTTCCAGTAACTTTTGCCGAGTGACCAAAGAAGTATGAGGCATTCATGATGTTATAATGAAACGCAACTGTAAGAAATCCTTTAATTTGGCTAGTTGCTGACAGTTTACACTAGAGTCGATTGTCGATATACTAGAGGCAATTCTTCCATTAGGTGATAGGAGCATATTAAAGATACGGATACGTTACGTTAAATGATCAACCTTTTGTACTTACCGAAGCCTTGTTAAGTGATCATCAACTGTTGTTTTAAATGAATTTAATTGAAACTACGAAAAATTTATGAAAATTTCCGAAGTTCGAAAAGGACGAAAATCGGAACGACGGAAATCGAGGTTTTGATGTAGTAATAATAAAATATATACGTTGGTCAATTAATTCCATGTCAAAGGACTAACTAACAAAAAAATCAATTCAACTCAAAAACAGTTGATTTAAATTTTATTATAAAATCATTCAGTTAATTCCTATCGAATTTCCATCTCTATTCCACTTAGAATTCTTTAATATTTAGTTCGATTCAAGTACATCAAAATAGATTCAAATTCGTACCAAAAACAAATCATATATACGTAACTACACGCCATTTAGAATCATCCATTTTAATTCTAAAGTTGAGATGGGTTTAATTTAGAACGGAATTTCTCGAGTTCAATTCCCATAAAATTACATTTCGTCGGTTTTCCGAAATAATGGCAAAAGCCAGCAATTAGTTACAATTAGTGCAACTGGATTTATGATTATTGCAAATTGAATTAATTATTACAAAACAAGAATGCAAATTAATGTATATAAATTTAATTTTAGAATAAAATTTGAAGTTTTTAATTTAATTTAATAAATTTCTTTAAAACAAAATTCAAACATGAAAATGTATCTCAATTATTTTTATACCCAAAGAAACAAGTAATCTGATATTTATTTACACTTCAAAGTTACATCGAGAAGTTTGCGATAAAAAGATTTGAACCTCTAGAATGTCAAAGTGAAGGAACTTTCTGATCATTTCTATCAAATTACTTCCCTTTAATTTGTTCCATGAGAAAAATAAATTACAAAAAGCATAGAATTTCAAATAGCAATCTGGTCAACAATTTTCTTTTTTCTTGTTTTTTGGTTTCGATATAAACAACTATCAAGACCTGATGCCAAAGGATATAAATTTTCATCGAAACCTTTTCCGAATAGATATCATTTTACAGCTCTCTACACGTGGATGTCCTTAATCAAAATACTTTTGTACTTTAGATACATACATCGAATTTATCTGCCATGTTCATGAACATGAAATTCCCATTTCCGTAGGACATAAAAACCACCAAAACAAGCGAGATTTTATTATTGGCCCTGAATATTGCAGAACTTGAAGTTCATTTAAACTTGAATATCAAATAAATATCGTTTTCCCACAAAAAGGGAATTGTATCCAGATTTTAGTACACAAAATCTTAGATAAAATTTTCAAAAAAAAACCTGCCAATCTAAATAACATGGGTTTTATATTTAAAATTTTACTGTCAACTGCGGACAGGTATTTTTTGGGGGTTTTGTTTTTGTTTATATTAGAACACAAATAGTGTCTGGACCAAAAAATGTTTAGGAACCTTCACAAAGTAGAATATTCGGTCGATTTTAATTTGAATGATATTTAATTAATTCATTTAGGTTTTTAGTCTAACAACAAATGCTGAAAGTTTGAAGTTTGATCCCACACCAGAATAAAATAACCAAATGACGAAAGAAGTAATTGAAATACATAATTTATTACTATTAATCTTGTATAACACTTATTGTACTCCAATTTATGAAGGCTCCTATTAACTAATAATTGCTTCATAAAAACATGACAAATTGGCCATCATTTCATATGTTATGATTGTCCCAAATAGATTTCCAATAAAAATTTTATATAAAAAAAAAATCCATAAAATGAAAGAACACAAACGATATTCATGAAAACCGTAATAACCTATGACCACTACTTCATTTTAAATTATACCTCATTGTTGTGGTATCTCTTATAATATCCAAGAAGCGACCAAGGCTAGACCTATAGAAACGGAAATATACTTTGTAGGTACCTTCTTCAAACTTTAAGTTAACGATATCAATGCGAAGGAATCTAAAAGAAGACAAAGTACCATAGTAAAGAGTATCCATTAAATTTCTTGGTAGAAAGAATACTTCTTTTTTTAGTCTTGTACAATTTAATACCATTTTTTTTAATACAATCTAAAAGGATTTATATCCTTAATATTATGTATTGTATAAAAGTGTAATTTAATCCAATGGAAGATGTTTCTTGATACTATTTTTATGGATGAAAGTTTAGTAATTGTTTTGAATGGGTTTTTAGTAAAACATATAAATTCGAATTAGATTTAATTTGATTTCATAATATTGAACTTAAAGATGCACAATTTGAATAGAATCTTATTGTTAACTAAACTGTTAAAATGTTTCTTATTGCATTACCAAAAACACCATCGCTTATAAACATTTTGGCTATGATAAACCAATTTATGATTTGCATTTCACAAACCTCAATTTATATTAGAATCTATATCCTTTGTGTTCACCACAAACAGAGTTTACCATAAGACTTGCTTTTGTGTATACCAAATCTGCAAACAAAGCTAATCTCCTTAAAAAAGCAGGTGATAAAAACCTTTAAATGCTGAGAGAAGGTGGTATTTTCTTTAATAAAAAAGTACCAAATCATCATTAACTAGTTCTTGTATATTTAATGGTTTTGAAAAGTATATCTAATCCCTTTACAGACTGTACCATAAACTACATGCTTTGATATCGTATTATTTTGCAACACTTTTGCAGTATTTCAAACTCTTCTTTTCATAAAGTCATAATAAGATTAGGCGCCAGACTAATCCATACACACAGAACTATTCAAATATATTCAAAATCACCAATGTTCAAATTCTGTTTTTCTAGACAGAAAAGGATCAAATATCACAAAGGGCTGACTATTAAATGCGTGCAATTAGTTTTATTGGCGGAATGCATTCAAATTTAATGGTTTGTAAATGTTCCATATTATGGCTCAAAGATGAATTGAATAAGAGATCTTGTTTCAGTAATAATTTCACGTTTAATATATTCTGTGGTAAAATGAAGCTATTATTATTATTACAACATGGTAATAAAAATTTGAGCATGAAATTTTTGCTTTCCCAAAAGAAAATTAATTTTCACTTGTTGGATGAAAATAAAAAATTATGTGTAATTTGATATTTCCCCAGAAAAAAAGTTCTGATTTTAATTATATATTAATTATTTTTTAAAATCATATTTTTCTTCAACGGACATAAATAAATAAGAAAAATGTGTTATTAAAAATATGAAATAAAACATAGTAATTAGATCGGCTTATAACTGACTTTTTGATGCCCTATGGAAATGTGGAAATGTGAGAGGAAAACGGCCAAAACTAATACTATTTCAAGGATTTCTTGCCCCTGTATTAAATTTGCTCTAATCCGCACGTAGCCTGCGTTCTAATAGCATAAATATCTTCTGCAAATTTTATTCAAATCGGTATATTAGTTTTGAAAGTGCATCAGAAAACTTTACTTACTTTTTCCTACGACTATTTCTTTCTCCATTATCCTTAGACCGACTTTATTGAAAATTAACGCATTATCGGCCACTGATGTAGTCAACGTATCTAAATAATTTAAACAAAATTGATTTACAAATTGAACTCTTAACAACAACTCTTTAAAATGCATAAAATTTTTAAGTAAAAAATTCGAATCATCTTTATAAACTCAATGCGAACTATACGAGAAAATAAACGTCATCCAGCAAAAGATTTCTTATTCGAGAAGAAGTAAACATCTCAAACCAAAACAAATTTTTTATATGCCTTGGGAGTTATACAAATCACTTTTTGAGTTTCTTTCAATGCTTTCAAACTCCAATATCCTCCCCCATCCACAGTTTTTCTTTTTTCTGTGTAATATTAGAAATTGAGATGAATGTTTTCATTTTATTTTTCGTCTTTTGCGAGGAAAGGAATTCCTTATTCATTTCCGTCTTTCACTTCTTAACCACATAACAGCAATAAAAATACATATCCTTAACGGTTATAAATAAAGAGGATCTCTCTTTGACTTGTGTTATTTTTATATATATACGTTTTGTCTTAAAGCTATTTGACAAGGAAAAGAAAGTAACTTGATTACTCTTCGTCGTCCAACAGTTTTTGTGTAATATTATTGCCGCTATTTATATGGCGTGTACCTAAAATGTGTTTAAACATAAAACATCTTTGTAAACAAATTGTATCTACAAGACATAAATAGAAGAAGGAATAGCGTTTATGTAGATACTGTATATTGGGTACCTAGTACTATATTTAGACTTAAATGCCCATTTATCCATGTTTTTAGCAAAATATCGGAAAATTTCCAAAATCCAGAAATTAAAGTTTTTAAATTTAAATTAATATCGATAAGGAAAATTCGGGAAAATTAATTTTTTAAACAACAAATTGTAACAAGTTGTCAACTAAACCTAAAAAAATAGAGATTGAACAACTACTAATTTCTCAACTTAGATGGTTCCTTCAAGGAAGTGTCTTTTCTGGAAAATGTTCTTTCAATTTAACATCAAACTTGTGATCATGATCATGATTCTACAATAAAGAAGTTCGAATAAAGAAACATGAAAATCTTAAAATGTTATACAATCCCATTAAGTACATCTCTGTAACATTCTTTATAATAAAGTTTTCGTATTAATTTTAAGAGATTAAACTAAAAACAATGTTTAAGATGTTTTGTGTGCCTTATGCGTAACATAATGCATCAAAAATTCTGATCTCATATCGTAGACTAAAAGGTTTCTAACTAATGACATAAAGTCTATACGTTTTGTAATTCATTCCATTTGAAATCTTGACAAGTTGCTTGTGATAGCATCTGTTATTGTACATGTTTTGATGGATGAGATGGCAGCAAAAATTGTGTCATAAGATGCACTTGCATATAATTTATGTGAATATATAGAACTCTGAAATGATGTCAGTGAGTGATACTTCTGACATATTTTATGACATGATTTAAAAATATTAAATGCCAGGGAGTTTAAACGAACTTATTTTAGAAGAAATTATTTTTAAAAAAAATATTGATTTCGTAAATTTTATATATGGAATTATTGAAAATATTACATTAGTTTTGGATTTGAAAAAATAAGCTTTAGAAGACTCAATTGACACATATTCAGTTCTATTGTCATTTTAAATGAATCGATAAAAATCTCGAACATTGGTTTTCGACATGTTACATGGACCTGACCGACAAAACAAGAGCGAAAACAAATCCAAAAGGATATTCTAATTTCGAAACGACATAAAAGTTGTACATAAAAAGCTAATCAGCAAAAAAACAATATGTTTAATATAATCAAAATATTCTGTTAAAATTTACACAAAAATAATATATTCTGATATATAAATGAAAATCCCAAATAATAACATTAATGAAAGCCCTACGGCCTAGAGAAAATATTGATTATCAAATAATGTTGAATGAACAATACCAGTCCGTCTTCCTTTTTTTTATTAAACAAACAATAATTATAATCGAAACCACAAACATTCCAACCCAAATCCGACATCCTATATATTCATGTCGTTATGATAATATTTTTCAAGAATATAATTGAATTTTTCTGCGTTTTATTGAATATCTTTTGATGTAAAACTTTTAATCTCGACATTAATTAGGAAATATTCAACGGTCGTGTCATTAATGATTTATAATTGAACATTTAAATCAATTATCCTTTCCGTAAGGACATTAAAAATTTTATATTATTACAATAAGAGATATTCAAATTTCTTTATTAAACTTCCCACATCATATTAATATCTATAATATTTTTATAATCCCAAATACTTTACTTGTCACACTTGTAAGCTCTTCGATATCAGTAAATCAAATAAAGGGATCAACCAATTTTGCATCCACGAAGTGCAAGAATTCACACCCTGCTTGGCAATCCATTTAACCATTCTCAAAAAAACTATAGACCCTTTATTCCCATTTATTTTCATCATTTTTTTAATTCATCCTTGTGAGATAGATTTCCCTTCAATATAATACACAATGTAAACAAATCGTATTACAAATGCACGTGACCAGATCTGATGCACCACCGGTGTAAATAGACAGAAGCATATTGTGTGACAGATCTCAATACACATATACTCCAATCTTCTCGACTAAGAACAATAAACCAAAGAAAAATGTA
Organism: Xylophagus ater; assembly: GCA_963422695.1. Lineage (NCBI taxonomy): Eukaryota > Metazoa > Arthropoda > Insecta > Diptera > Xylophagidae > Xylophagus > Xylophagus ater. The sequence continues at coordinate 4,432,033 of OY730486.1, read as the reverse complement.
TATATGGGGTGCCTTAAAAGGTAATGCAAATGCTTAAGTCCTGCAACATATTCTGTTCCTTTGAGATAAGATTGACACGCAACATGAGTCACATTACAAAACAGAAAAAGGGAATTTAAAATATAATACATTCAAATTAAAATCCAGAAAAAGAACAATCTTTGTTGGTTTTTTTTTGTATCTGAAGTATTTACCCCACATAAGAGTTTTGCAACAATTCAAAACGGGACCGAAAAGATAACTATGGATATATAAAAGGAGAACTGGAGAAAACTGCGCAAAGCTTCTTTATCCTGATGACTCCTTCTGACATGAATTAAATTACAGCGCATGTGACCACAAAGGGAAAATATATTATCCCCATTATTAAAAATAACCATACCACCCACACCAGGTCCCCTATCGAGAGAAATTCATTTATGGAATTTTTATGAAAATTGAAAAAACAAAAAAGTTCTTATAAACTTTACGAATGCAATCAGTTCAACGTGAATTTCCTTTGGATAGAGACGTAATTTCAAAATTTCTTCTAAATACTTGAATTATTTTTATCGTTCGAATTAATTTTCCAAAATCCTTATATTGAATTTTGTGTTTCGCGATTTATCGGTCTAGAAATGATTTGGCGTGATTAAAAACCGCGGAATTAAAAAAAAAAGAAGGAGAAACTAAATTTTAGTGCAACCGAAATGGATTAACGGATTTAATAATGCTACTGAAAAATCTTAAGTGATAATAAAGGAAGATGGTATTAAGGCCACATTCAAATTATTTCAGGATAGAACAAATAAATTCATTAAGAATTTAAAACGTTCTCAAAATAATGTATGTTCACAGTGTATATCGGAATTAAATTTAGTTTTCATTAGTGTTTAAAAATTGTTATAAATTACACCAAGGATATACAATACAATAACGAAAAATCGGATTACATGGATTTTTTTTTTTTTTTAATATACAAATCTATGCTATGTACTTCGAAGTCCTTAAGAAACGCAATCACTTCAAATTTCATTTTAATAATAAAACATAATAAATCAAAAATGATGACGCCCATCCCATATTATATCCTATTCGTCCTTTCTTTTTTTAAGAGATGCTTTAGATTCATTGGTCTTCGTCTTACCGGTAAAAAAAATTCTACAACATTACAAAAAACAAAAAATAAAAAAATCAAGACATAGATGGATGGAATTCTCTCAAGAGGAACTCATCTTCTAATTTTCGCATGTACTATAGTGAATGTTCCTATCCTGTATTCAGTTTGTCTTCCTCGTCGTCGTATTTTTATATCATTTTTCTTGCGGGTATATTTTTCACTTATAGTTTTGCGATACATCGTAAAGCCTCGATACACGCGGACAATAATATATATATATGTACATACGGGTTTCCTTGTAGAATATTTAAGATGATGCTAGAAAATTTATTAAGAATTCTTTTGATATATTCCGTTTTGGATGGGATATATACTTGTACTTCTATTTCCTTTTTCTTTCTTTTTAAGCTACTCACGTACAAATAGAATCTTGTAGGCGGTTCTAGTTTGTGTTTTTCTTCATTATTCTGAAATAAAATATCATCAGTCAAAGAGTTAGGAAATTATAGGAGTTATACATTATTTTGGGAATAATGGTTTTGACCTTTTTAGGCATTTCTATTCTATGACCTAACCAATGAAAAAAATATTGACAAAAAAAAATTCTTATAAACATTTTTTTTTTAGAATCGAATTTTCTTACAAGATAAAATTCATGGAAATACGAAAATTTTCCAATTCAAACATTCATATATTACAAATCATAAAATTTTTAACCACCATCCAGTTCCAATCACTATTCTGCAAGCTCTCTCGCAAAAGAAAAAAAATATAGTAATATAATTCTATTTCCAATCATTTTAAAGTCATCACCACACAACAGGAAGGATCAATAAAATTAGGATTCAATCCAGTAAACTTATATGTATGTCCTAGAAAATCACTCATTTGAATATGAATTTTTTTGAATAAGTTCTACATAAAATTCAATCGATCATCACACCGAGTAATAATGGTTAATAATTCAAACGACAAATTGCACTACATCGAAAACTTTAGTAGTAGATAAATACCTGAATTGTAAATATATATGTATATATATATTTATACACTTTCCAGGTAATACTAACCTAAAAGGAAGAAGGGTTGTGTATAAAAACATTCAATCCCTTGTATTTGAATGAACATTCATAATATCACACCGCACAAACAACCCTCATACAATATAAATTATAAATGTAGAAAGATATCGATTAACCATTTGAAAGGATTTCTGCCTTAATTATCCTTTTAGCGCGTTTCCCTTATATAGAACTATATAGACTCAGTGAACTACAATATATATATATGTATATATATGAATCTCCATAATTTCTATCTCATATTTTCATACAAAATAAACATAGAAAAGTCTGGGGAATCTCCAATGGGAATGTATAGAAAGAATGGAAATCTCGGAATCTCAATCAGTGCTGAGTTTGTTTTTGAAACTCAATGAACTTTAAAAAAAATGTTTATTTTTTTTACTCCCCATTGTAAAGCAGTGAATATAAAGATATGTCTTTATTATTATTACCACCCCAAAAATCAGAATCTATGAAATTCACCCTTAAAAAAAAGAAAAAACATTTTCATTTAAAATTTCATATACAAAACTGAATTTTTTTTTAAAGGCAAAAAGGATTCAAATTTTCTACTTTTAATGAAATAATTTTCTTCGCGTCTTTTCATTTCTCTTCTGATATAATTTTTCAAAATGATAAGAATTGTTAAACTAGATAAAATTGAAATAATTCCTTTTATTCGGTTTTTGTAAATTGATAAGAAGTCGTCGCTCATTGTAGCTCAAAAATACTAGAATCATAATGGCTCCAGTAAAATCTCTGTCTTTTTGTTGATGGGGAAAATATATAAGAATGTAAAAAAACAACGAAAAGAGTTTATTTTTAATGAGATTTTCTTTTAAGTAACCCCCAAAACGATTGTGAATTTGATTGCAGTTTTTCACAGTCTCTTGAGCCACTTAAGGGATGATAGAAGCTTATATATAGAAACGTAGTATAGATAGTTAGAAGGTGGAACAAGATAAAATATGTCGTTTATTTTTGTCTCAAGATAATTTCACAATAAAATAAATTTTCCAAAAGTAGCTTATTGTCTTATTAAAATTTACCATAAAATTTGTCAAACAAAAGATTTTCGTAATTTCTTAAATTTGATATTGAAAGTCTTTGTTTCGGAATTTTCATAAATCTCAAGAAAATCTTGTTTAAGAAAATAATTTATTAAAACGGAAAACTTTTCTGTTTTAATTCGATTTTAATCAAATTTTGTGATATTACACAATTTAGTTAGATGTAATCTTTTACGGATTTAATTTAAAAATTTTGAGCTACCAAAAGGTAGTATCAAAGATCCTATAATAGTAAGTTACTTCAAGACCTATTGAGTTCTTTTTTAGTATTTCCCATTAATTTTATTTATTATCTCCGAAAACGTATTTAATAAAAATATTCCGGGACTTTTCTGTATCCTATACGACCAATGTTGACGTCCTTTAAATAGATTCAAACCCAACAAAAATAAAAATAAATAACTTATCTTATATTTAATTTTCCTTTTTTTTACAGAATCTTCAAAAGAAAATGGGTAAAAAATATTGGAATTATTTGGAAAAAAGTACAAAAATTACGGGACACGTCTAACGGAATAACGAAATGAACGTGAAAAGGATAAAATTATTTTCAATGATAAAAATGTGTAAATATATGTAACTTGGCCCACCACCCATTTAGTGGTGATCAATAAATTATTTTCTATCATTTTCATTTTTCCTTCTGAATTTCTTCCTTGTTTTTGGTCATGAAATTATTGGGTAAGTAGTAGTTGTTTTTTGCGAGATGTCGATGTCAATTTCGAAATGGTCCTAAAGTAAACAAACATTTAAAATTGGATTATAATTGGACAGAGAAGCCTATACTTGTATATTTATACATAACATTTCTTCGTGGTAAAGAAAAGAAAAACCAGGTTAATACAAGGTGGTTTCGAAAGTAAACAGGACTTAAAAAAAAAAAAAAACAGAACAAATGGTTTTTTCGGCAAAATCAATTGATTTTATTCAAAATAGTCTCCTTCTGCTTCAATACAGCTTTTTGCACGGTCCAAAAGCATGTCGAACGAGTGTTTTAGCTCGTTGGCCTGTATGGCCGCCAGTATGCCGGTGCAAGCCTTTTGAATGGCCTCTACGTCTGCATAACGCTTTCCTTTCATCGGCAAATGCATTTTTCCGAAAAGGTAGAAGTCGCACGATGCCATATCCGGTGAATACGGGGAGTGGTTGATGGTTAAAATGTGATTTTTGGTGAGATAATCGGTCACAAGCGTCGATCGATGAGACGGCGCATTATCGTGCAACAAACGCCAACTTCCATCTTCGCGATATTCGGGCCGAACACGTCGAATACGGCGCACCAAACGCTTCAAAACTCCTAGGTAGAATACCGCATTAACGTTTTGACCGGGTGGAACAAATTCTTTGTGGACAATACCCTTGGAATCATAAAAACAAATCAGCATTGTCTTCACTTTTGACTTCTCCAGGCGCGATTTTTTGGGTTTCGGCTCGTCCGGCGCCTTCCATTCAGCACTCTGGCGTTTCGTTTTGGGATCATATTGAAAACACCACGTTTCGTCACCAGTCACAATGTTATAAAGGAAGTTTTTGTCCTTTTTGACCTCTTTAATGATGTCCTTCGAATGTTGAATTCTGAGCAATTTTTGGTCGTCAGTCAATTTGTGCGGAACAAACCGTGCACACACCTTTTGTAAACCCAAATGTTGGGTCAAAATGCGATAAATCGATGTTTTGGAGATGTTCAATTCCATTTCCATGAATTTCAATGATGATTTCGGCTGATTTTTGATGAATTCACGCACAGTTTCGATGGAATTTTCGGTGATCACGGATTTTGGTTGGCCCACATGTTGATCGTCATTTATGTCTTCACGACCACTTTGAAAACGTTGAAACCACTCGTGCACTCTGCTACGGGATAGGCAATCATCGCCATAAACTTGTTTCATCAATTGAAACGTTTCGGTAAAAGTTTTACCAATTTTAAAACAAAATTTAATGTTGGCTCTTTGTTCGAAGCACATTTTCCCACCGATGACACAAACATACTGACACTTAAAACGCAATAACTTCACTTTCAATAGATGAAATGTCATGAAATTCTCACAGGAAGTCGATAAAGGATAGCAGATTCTAACGCACCAGTCGAAATATAGATGGCGCCACTAGGGGCGCTAGATTCAAATAGTCCTGTTTACTTTGGAAAACCGCTAATCTAAAAATAGGTCGGGTTTCCATATTATCCAATAATTTATTTGATCGAAAGAAAATCTAAAGTATAGATCGTTGGAGTATTGGTTAAATAATTTCCTTCGTCTGCTTTTAGGTTAGTGGTTATGTTTCCAAAGATTATGCTAAAGAATTTTGATTTGCCAAAATACAATTTTATCTGATATCGTTATGCTTCTACTTCTTCTACTTCTTTTATTTCTTCTATTTCTTTTACTTCTTTTTCCATTGAATTAAAGGAAATGTAATTTAAGTTGATTTGAAAGATTATTTCGTTAATCTTCATTCATTTTTCATAAAATTCACGATTAACCAAGTTTATCCTGGTATTGATCTAATATTAATTAGTATATAGTCAAATAATGGTGGCCCGCAGCTTTTTTTAGAAAAGTTAGACGATTAATGAAATTTTAGAACTTTAGATTTTCGATTAGAATATATTGGATAGGTTTTTAGATAAATCAGGTAATTTTTTTTATGTGTAATATCTGTTCATGTTGATGTCCATTTTGGTGTCAAAGTCCAATATATGTCTGTCTGAAAAAAAAAGGAACTATTACTTACCTGTTCTTTAAATTTGGTAAAAATCCCCCCAAAATGTTGATGGGCAAATACTAAACGAAGAATGACGGTGATGAACTTAAAAACGTACCTGTCAGATGTTGAATGTCGAAGAAGTGTTTTACCTACTGGATTTCATGTTTTCCATGCAGTGTGGCATACTCCCGAAATCAGCGAACTGTCGGGAGTTGATTTAAAAAAAAATAAGATCAGTATTTGAAAAATAATTGGTAGATTGTTGTAGGATTAATGGATTTAACCTCGTTTTCTTTGATGGCCTTTTCCTGTGAGTTTTCTCTCAAAAGAAGATTATAAATTTCTCAGCACCTATTTTTTAAAAGAAGGTACTCGATATTTATATGGACACCATAAAATACTTAATTGTTTTAGGTTTTGATTTTTAAAAAGAAAAAAATGTATATAATTTTAATTTAATTAGCCCTCGGAAAATCAGCGAGTAAGGATAGATTTTCTTTAAGCGGAGACGACAACCTTACGATAAAGAAAACGAAATTCGATTTTTATGAACAAAATAAGCAAAAAAATTAAAAAGAATTTAAGCTGAAAAGGATTTAAAATCACATATTAAAATAATGGAATTACATACAATATTTTGTAAACAATTCTAAAGAAATTATGTGAAGATCCAAACTACTACATAAATTTGACTCAGTTCCAGTTCTCCAGAGGTCTATAAAAGGCAGAACACGACAGGATCTAGAGGTTCTTTTTTTGAAAATTTTGTCGCGTAAGGTGAAACTCTGCTCGCTTAGAAATTTTTTTTTACTTTCTTTGTTTGGAAAACCGTTGTTTTCTTTTGAAAATTTTCTTTCTTTTTTTTAACTTTCCCTTGTTGGTTTTGGATCTATTATTTATTTAAATAAGTACGAAAAGAAACAAATAAGTATTAATGGTGTAAAAATAAATAAAAGGAATAAAAAGCGTCGCAAAAAAAAAGAAAGGTGGTTCTTAGGTTGGACCACCATAAAACTGTAAGGAGAAAAAATCTGTTAACATGTTTTCGTGAAATACTCACCAGGGCATTGAACTCGAAGGTCATCCAGCGGAAGATACACACACTCACACGCATTTAAGCAACTTCTCACAGCACTAAACAGCTGAGTTTTATTTTTTTATTATTTCCATATTTTTTTGGGTTTTTGTTATTAGGTAAATAGAAAATTTTTGAAAATTTTTGTTTCATTTACTATATATTATTTTTCTTGTAAAGTGTAAATTATGAAGATGTGCTAAAGCATAATTGGAAGAAGGGGAGGGTTGATCATGTTGCGCTATGTTTGAGGAACAAACCATAAACAAATAGGATGTGAATCATATTACTTGAGTTCTTTTTTGTGCTATTGTGTTTTTTTTTGTTTATTAGCACACTATCGAGCATGTGAGTCGCTGGCCTAACTCTGGCCATTAGCCCTGAGACACCCGGCAAAAGTATGTAGGACCAGCAAACTCAGATGAAAATGCAATAACAATTATAACCCAATTGTTACATGTGGCTTTGCCGGCATTTGTAACAGCAACGCGCTTGCTGAAAAAATAAATCGAGATGTTGATAAAATATCTATGTAAATGGTCAATGCATCCATATACATACATTATTCCATGATGACTCAATTAAGTTCAAATGCCAATGTGGGTATAGAAGAGAAACCAAGATTCTTGGATTATTTCTATGCCTTGAAAGATCGAAGCCCAAGACAGTACTCAATACGACCGGCATATAATCAAATGCGTCAGGGTTTCCGTCAATATGATGGATCGTATCGATCGTATTTGTTTGTCTACGCGTGCGATACATATGAAACTTGCTTGAAAAACAACATTAGCAAGCATATGTATCGCAGGGTTCGGACATTTTTCCGAACATCTCTCCCGGAGAGAGACTGCTTTTCAAAATTGGACTATCTGTTCAATGATGAAAGCAGTCAACAAAACGCTGATACGGTTTTGTTAGTTCTCCTTACTGATGTCCTGGGGTATGCGGGCAGATTTACAAATCTGAAAACCCAATGGTATACGTATATACCACTTTTGTATCGGTTACAATGGTATTTCGAACGGCAGGAGATAAGAAATTTCCGCATTTTCCCTATTTTCACAAAAGGGAGAAAGCATGTTCAGTATGACTCGCAATCCTTCAATAGGCTACTGTGCTCAGTAGGATTGCAGGGTGACAAAACAACGTGGAAATTATTCGAGCCGGTAAGAAAAGAAATGTGGGGTAAGTTTTTTAACTACCAAAAATTGGAAACGTGTAATCATAAGTTCGATTTCTCCATGCGTACAGATGGAGTAGCGATTTCGTTTCTCTTCCGTCGGAAGAAACCGGAGGCAGCTTCTATCGATATAATAGAAGTAAGGAAAGTTGCAAGATTGGCAACAATCAGCGAAAAATTCGACTCATGATCTTACAACAAAGTCATAGGTTGTTTCGCGAAAACAAGAATTAATGAAATGGACTGGCGGGGCTCAATCCCAGGTAAATAAGCTACGCGAAACACAGCAACAAGCGACGGGAAGGATAATTTCGTGTATGTCGGGAAATTTTAGCGACTACGTTCAATTTGAGCTCCAACATTTACACACTTTACAAAGCGTGTATTATAAACGGAAAGTAGCTCGGTTGAATTTTCAGAAATATATGATGTCGCAGAAAACTACGCGTACGGTAGCGAAGAAATTCGTGGGGAACGGAAGTGTACTATTTGTTACGGGGAGTTCGACAATTGCGGCAAATTCTCCTATGAAAGGATATGGAGTCGGAAAACTTGGTGCCCAAAAGGAAAAGGGCAAAAAGAGAAAGGACGCCAAGTTTAGAGTAGAAGAGGGCAAAACGAACCCGGCGCAAGGAAAGAGCGCGGGATCTACAAAAACCACGACATTCAACCATGGAAGCTTGCTTCGGCAAGCAAGCCATCGAAGCTTGCCGCGGCAAGCAAGCAAATGGATAACAATAGCGACGACGACTTTCAATCACCCAATAAAATTATGAGGTAATTCATTTTTGAGTAAACATAAAATATTGCACTCAACACCTTAATTTACGGTTATTATAGAAAATACTTCGCAAGAATGAAAAGAACAACTGTTGATGGAGTGGTCCGCTCAATCGCCGGACATAAATCCAATAGAAAATATGTGGGAAGATATTGTGACGTGCTACCTGTTCGGTTCGATGTTATTAGAATGATAACACTTTTTATTTATATGAATTTAGTGTATAAAGTTTATTTATAATTATTTCTGCGTTACAATTAGTCTTAAAAATATTTGTCTTTTAATAATTTAATTATTACAATTAATTTATCACAGTTTATAAAAATACACTACAACCACTATTTTTAATAATTGATCACAAATCGCCCTTGTAATCGCTTCCACAAATTAATCACGTTTTCAATCTCTTATGATTCAATCACGTTCGAAGCTTAGACTTCAACTGTCTGATTAAGATTGATTCTAGACTCGACCCTACGGCTGCTTTTATACAAAATTGGTGTGTTTCGGAATATTCTCGAAAAGCCTGGTCGTTTGGCTTTCTAAAACTAGATGGCAATTCTCGAAAGTTCTTATTCAATGCACAAAAAATGCTTCTCGAAAGCTCCTGTTTGTGAATCATTGTTTTGGGTTCGTGACAATGATTTATTGTTGTTATTATTTAATTCGGAGCAGTGTATTGTATTGGCCCGGTGCTTTCTGCAAAAGATCTTTTGTCTGTTTTATTGTTATTGTTTACATTATTGAGAAGTGTATTGTATTGTCTCGGTCGTGTAAACAATTTAATTTTGGAGCTTTCTGGAAACACTTTGATTTATTTATTAAATCAAAATATTTCCGGCAATTTCTAGTGATGTGTAGTGTAATATTAAAATTGTAAACAAATAAGCGATAAAAACGTATTATGGCAGCCGAATTTTCAATATATATTCTGTGAGTTTTTTCGATGTATTTTAAGAACTAATTTAACTGATTTCAATAAAATTTGCAAAATATATTTGTATAAAATTGGCAACGTCTCATTTTTCTATAAATATATTTTCTATAAATTCAATTCATTTTATATCTCGTAAAAAACATTGTATTTTCTATTTACTTGAAAAGAATTAAACTACTGTTAATTTTATGTACAATTTTGAAAAATGAAAGAACTGTACTCTTGTACAGCACAAATAAATTTGTATTCGTATTTTAACCATCAAGAAATACAGTCGTTTTTATTAGAACCACCAAAAACCGAATCCACTTCAACTTTTTACAAAAAAATAATTATTGGTCCTTCGAGCTTTTTGTACAAATGTGAACACACATCGTTCACACACATTTCTGGTTCTTCGAGCCGGATTCTTCACATATCAAGCTAAGTATTAACTTATATGAATTTATTTTATAAAATATTTAATTTAACAATTGGCTGGCATTGTTTTCTTGAGTTATACTGTACTGTTATCGTAAGTACTAACTCTTTGTTCACCGTTGTTAACATTATAAACCTTATATAATAAATACGTGAATATAACATACATTGGAATATATAAGAAATATTTAATTTAATAAAAGATTCTCTTGTGCTACATTTAATCATTTACCATAAAGTTGTAAATTTTTGCATACATATAAAATGAATTTTTTGGTGTAATTAAAGTGATTCGATAGAATAGTGATTATACATATTGTGACGTGCTACCTGTTCGGTTCGATGTTATTAGAATGATAACACTTTTTATTTATGTGAATTTATTGTATAAAGTTTATTTATAATTATTTCTGCGTTACAATTAGTCTTAAAAATATTTGTCTTTCAATAATTTAATTATTACAATTAATTTATCACAGTTTTAGAGCTTCACTATTTTAATTACTTTTAAAATCAAAGCTTCTGTTTTACTCCGAATATTTCAAGTACACAGCTCGGCTTTCTGATTTGAATTGATTCTAGCCTCGACTCTACGGCTGCTTTTATACAAAATTGGTGTGTTTCGGAATTTTCTCGAAAAGCCTGGTCGTTTGGCTTTCTAAAACTAGATGGCAACTTTTACACAAAAAAAATACTTCTCGAAAATTCTTATTCAATACACAAAAAAAGTACTTCTCGAAAGCTCCTGTTTGTGAATCATTGTTTTGGGTTCGTGACAATGATTTATTATTTCGGAGAAATGTATTGTAATGGCTCGGAGCCTTCTGGAAAAGATCATTTGTATGTGCTCTTTTTTTTCCTTGTTTAATGACATTTGATTTATTGCTATTGTTCACATTATTGAGAAGTGTATTGTATTGTCTCGGTCGTGTAAACAATTTAATTTCGGAGCTTTCTGGAAATATTTTAATATTTGAATTTATTTAATAAAGAAATCAAAATATTTCCAGCAATTTCTAGTGATGTGTAGTGCACTACCCCCTCCTTAAATCTGTTCGCCCCGAACAGAATCTTCTGAAGTCGTCCCGTGATATTTTGCTAGCCGATTTAAATGAACCACTTTCATTTTTGCCCTTGGTGAGTTTTTTCGAGTTGTCGAGAAAAGTAGTCGACTTTTTTTACGCTGAAAAAAAAATAAAAGAAAAAATCAAATTGATAAAAATATAAAATATTAATTTTTTCTCCTTCTTGCCTAAGATTAGGTCAAGTAAGGGTTTAATTTAAGTTTTTCATAATAACAAAATTAATATAACTTTTGCGGCGCTACGGCGAAAGTAAAAAGACTGCAAATTGTGAATGACAAGATTATGGACCCAGATAACAATATGTCGAAAAAACAAAAAAAAGAAGCAATGGCTAAATTAAGATTGCCTTTTACTTATGATTTGGTTGATGACAATGGTGCGGATCCATTAGCTTCTGGATCTGGTTTAAATGATAGCTGGACTTATCCAAAATTAAATCCGAGTAATGAAGACAGCATGGACGAATCTAGTGCTCATCTGGATAACTCAAATTGGAAAAATATGTCAACGAAAAATTCCGAGAATCGTTTCAAAGTACTGGAGGAGTTAGGAGACAAGGAAGTGGACACTAACTTTAGAAGAACATCAAAAGATAAGAATAATAACAATATTAACGTTAATAACAATAATTTACATAATAATAACAAATCTGCAGATAATCTTAGGCAAAAAATAGATTGGTGTCCTCCAATTTATGTTCATGGGGGAAATGCAAGAGAGGTGATTGATTCCATTACACTTAATTACTCCAATAAAGTAAATTTAAAAGTGCAAAATACTGGAATAGGTAAATTTAAAGTTTTTGTGTCTGATTCAACGATACATAGATATATTTTGAACACTTTGATATCAGTGAAAGTGAACGGTTTCACATTCACACCAAAGGCTTTGAAGAAGGACACTCTGCTTCTAAAGGGAATTACGTCTGAGTATACTCCTGTGGAGATACTTGCAAGTATTAAGGAAAAAGCTCCAACTGTTGCAATTTTTAAAATTTCTCCTAGGGCAAATTCTCAGAAGGCCTTGTGCACAAATTGTATGCAAGAGGGACACCCAGCTAGCTATAGGGGTTGCCCGGAATACAAAAACTATTTGGAAAGAAAAGAACAGTTTAAATTGAAAATTGAAAATAAACGTAGTTTTATTAACAAATCTGTTAACAACCTAATTAACTCTAACCTAACTTTTGCCAACGTTGTTGCGCCTAAAGCCTCTGTGGGTAACCCATCAGATGGAATACTAATGAATGATTTTCTAGGTGAATCAAATGTTCTTTTTGGCATGCCATTAGCGGATCTGCTCAAAAAGCTACAAGTATTTTGGCCTAAGTATTTACAAATCAATAATCAATTCGAAAAAATGCAAGCATACCTCAGCTTTTGCTCGTCACTTGCTAAGAAATAAATGTTCAATATTAAAATATTCCTTCGGGATTGCAAGTTTTAAACTACGTGTTCTTCTTCAGCAGTTCTTTGCCTGAAACCGTAACATAAATCAATAAAAATCTAAATGATATCACTTAATTAAATAATATTTTTGATTCATGAAAGTGTTCAAATAGGAATCATTTACTCGTTTTGCATTTTATTTTTTTAAACTAAGTGATAAGTAGATAATAGTTATGTTAAAATATAAACACATGTCATGTGCCTTAATGTTTACCTTATAGTACAAATAAGCTTTCTAGTGTTAAGGTGGTAAAAAGAAAAACAGAAGGAAATTCTATTTATTTTTTATGATTAGTTGGTAACCCCAATTAAAAAGCCAGGAAATATTTTTACGGTGCAGGGATTCGGAAGCCCAGTACCGGCGGACAAGAGGAGTGAGCAAGCGGGCTCCCATCCGTCGACATCCAGCGACCGCAATGATACGGCAGTGGTCAACTTGGCTGCCGCATCAGATGTAACTACAAGCACTGAAGCTACAGAAATTGTAGACCTTATAGGAAGAAGTGAGTACCCTAAGCTTAACCCCTTCAAGAGGAGCAGTGTCATGCTAAGGTCACCGAACGGAAGAGGCAATCAGCAGGCAAAACCGGAGGCACAAATGAACTCACCGCAAATCCAACAGAGAGTCACCGTGAACTCTAAAAGCAGCGGGATTCAGAGAAGAATGAACGAGTTAAAGAAGAGCATTGTCGACCTGCAAGACTACGTTAAGGACAGGAACAACGTTCATCATGCGAATAAAAGGCTTGTAATTTCCATCAAGTCCTGCTACAATAACTTAGAGCAGGAGCACGCAGCGCACAATGGGGGAGAACGCATTGACCGCTTGAAATCCACTTCCCTGAGAAAGTTGCTCCTGAGAGTGTATCTAACGTGTCGTCTATGCGAGGAAGAGGGTAACTGTCCTTCTTAGTTACGTCATTCAGTCTTCGGTAATCTACGCAAAATCTTGTAGTCCCATCCTTTTTCCGTACTAGGACTACCGGAGATGCCCATGGACTGTTCGATGGTTCAATTACTCCTTCTTGATGCATTTCCACGATCATGTCAGCAACCTCTGTTTGTTTGGCTAATGGTAATCTCCTTGGCGGTTGACGAATAGGATCTGCATTGCCGGTATTAATTCTATGTTTTACTTGGTCCGTTCGTCCAAAGTCCCCTTTACTGCATACAAAGACATCTTCAAACTCCTTCAATAAACCTGTAGCCTTAACTGCTTCTGACTCTGATACTCTTTTAGTGATATCAGAGACAAGTGGTTTCAAGGCTTCCGGAAGAACCCGTTCCTCCCGTTGAGTTCCTTTGTCTCTGCAGTCCTCATTTGTTATTGACGAAACCCCTTCAGCACTGCCAACAATGGTTCCCTTTTTCAATTTCTTGTTACTTTTTGAAAAGTTCGCCACTCTGACTGGAATTGTCCCTTTTTCGTTCACTTTCACTATTGTTCGCGCTATCATTAGTCCATCCTTTAAGTTTTGTCTGTCAGGTTCTATAATTTGTATTGCTGGCCTCCCAGTACCATCGACCAGTCTCGCCTCTACAACAGCTTCAGTATTTGCCGCAATTGTTTGGTCTTGTAGAATTTCTACTTTGGCACTGGAACCTGCTTCCTCCAACGTTAGCGAGAAATCAATATTTCCACATCGTAGAACTTCCTCTTCAACATTTACACTCACTCCATTCTTTTTCATGAAGTCCAGGCCCATGATACAATCGTCCATTATATCAGCCACCAAAAATGTATGTCGGAACACATACCCATCTAGCTCCAATGCTAGATCGAGATGATTCACCCGTAACGGTTTGAAGCACCCTGTTACTGCTTTCACTGATGTGTTTATGATTGATTAGTCTCTTGTTAATGATGGATTTACTTGCACCCGTATCTATGATAATTCTGCACTGATGACCGGCAACTACACCCTGTACCGTTAGACTGTTGTTGTTGTGTTGCATAAGCGAGACAGATACAACGATGCTGGGGGCATTATTCTTTTGAGCTAACTTGTCCCCCTTTAAGTTAGCTCCGTTTCGTTTCCCGAACCTTTTTGTCTTGTTGTTTGGTTCGGGCACTTATGTTGTACATGCCCCTCTTTTCCGCAGCCCCAGCATGTGACTTTCCTGCGCGTGTTTCTGTCCCCTTCTTTCTGGATTGACCGCAGTACTTCCTTTATCTGCTGCCTGAGGTCTTTGATGTCCAGTTGCGGCGACCCTTCAGCAATTGTAGCAGTCCTGATCCGTGGGGCTGATCTCGTAGCTTTCTTCGCACCTTCTAATGTCAAAGCGAATGCCAATACTTCTTGTAGCGTTCGCTTTCCGCTAACCCGGACGCTATTTTGTATGCCCGTATCCCGTATGGCGCTAACAAATATTTCTCCCGCCATCTCGCACCGCATCTCCACAGGGTAATCAGGATAGGACATGTACACTAAACGTTTAATCTCCGCTGCTAACTCCTGAAGCGTTTCCTCGGATTTCTGCATTCGGTTGATAAGCTCGATCCTGTATACATCCTTCATGTGGTTGTCCCCAAACCGATTATCCAATTGCATTACAAAGTAATTGTAATTTTTCTCATCTTCCGGTGAGATTGTCCGCAATAAATCGGCTGAGTTACCCCGTAGAGCCAGAATTAATGCTGTGGCTTTTTCTACATTGGACCAGCCGTTCGCACCAGCAGCTGCTTCAAACTGTCGTTTGTATACTGGCCATGAAGTTTTGCCGTCAAATATTGGTGGCTTCATCCTTTTACCTGATGACTCAATATTTGGTTTATTTTCTTTGATATCAGCCATTTTTGCTTCTATTTCTGCCACTTTTTGTTCCAATTTCTGGTCCAATTTTTGTTCTATGTCGCTGACCTCCGCACGAACTGTTGTAACTCCCGTGGTAATTTTGTTTTCTAAGTCTGTAGTGTTGTTTTTCATTTTATCTTCCAATCTCTGCTCAACTTTGCTTACTTCTGTGCGAACTGTAGAGACTTCTGTAGTAATTTTAGTTTCAAGGTTCGCAACACTGGATTCCACCTGAGTTTTTAATTCACCCATGCTGGATTCCATCTTATTCTGCATGTCAGATACACTTGTAATCTTACTTTCAAGACTTGCAGAAGTCGAATCTATTTTACTCTGTAAACTTGAAGCAGTTGAATCCATTTTATTCTCGAGTCCGGAAATATTTGATTGTAGACTGGAAGCATTTGATTTCATTTCTTCTTGTAAACTACAAGCGGTTGATTTTAATTCGCCTTGTAGACTAGTCTGAAGACCGATCATCATGGTCATAAGTGTCTTTAAATCGTCTTGAACACTTGCTGTTGTTTTAGTCGCGTCTTCGTTGGTAATTTCTTCTTGGTTTCCCTCTTTGTTGTTGATTTCTCCTTGTTTTTCCTCTTTCAGAATTTCACTAAAGTCGAATGTGCTAATGTCTAGTTCTCTTATTGCACATTCAGCGATTACTCTTTTCTTCTTTTCTGTTTTAGTTCCCGTGGAAACTGACTTCCACACACGCAGAACTGTGGATAGTTCTGATGTACTCAAGCTGTCTAATAGTTTACTTTCCATCGTTCAAATATTTTTAATTGTTCACGAAATTCTTATGTTCTATAGAAACTTCTCGCACTGTATCTAAATACCACGAAATTTCCTAGTATAATCTTAATTTCCACGAAATTTCTCGTACAATCGAAATTTTCACACAATACACGACGTATAACCTCAAATTTCGCACAATCGAAATTTTTATACAACTCATACAAAAGTACACAAAATTTTTTGTACGCCCCTGAAATTTCTCACACCGTGAAATTATTATACTCTCAAATTTCTTAATAACGAATTTCTTCGAAATTTTCCCCACAGAAGTTTCTAGTTTAATTTCGAATTTTCTTGCAGAAAATTTAGCACAATTGTCTTTCCCGCACTGATTCACAATAAATAATTTCACTTCTGACACCAATGTGACGTGCTACTCTTTCGGTTCGATGTTATTAGAACACTTTTTATTTATGTGAATTTATTGTATAAAGTTTATTTATAAATATTTCTGGGTTACAATTAGTTTTAAAAATATTTGTCTTTCAATAATTTAATTATTACAATTTATTTATAACAGTTTTATAGCTTCACTATTTTAATTACTTTTAGAATCAAAGTTTCTGCTTTACTCCGAATGTTTCAAGTATACAGCTTGAACTTCTGATCTGAATTGATTCTAGGGTCGAGTCTACGGCTGCTTTTATACAAAATTGGTGTGTTTCGGAATTTTCTCGAAAAGCCTGGTCGTTTGGCTTTCTAAAAACTAGATTGCAATTTTTACACAAAAATTTATACAACATACAAAGCAATAATTCTCGAAAGTTCTTATTCAATACATCATTGCTTTGGTTAGTGACAATGATTTATTATTTATTTCGGAGCATTCTGGAAAAGATCTTTTGTATGACATGATTCATTGCTATTGTTCACATTATTGAGAAGTGTATTGTATTGTCTCGGTTGTGTGAACATTTTAATTTAGTGCTTTCTGGAAGCATTTTGAAGAAATCAAAATATTTCCAGCAATTTCTAGTGATGTGTAGTGCAATATTATGAAGACGTTTTTTATTTACAATGAATAAATTGCAAAGAAATTGAAATTATTTTTCTAAGTGTATCCACATGATCAATAAATTCAAAATCGAATAAAGGGGAAGTGAAACAAACCATTCCAAAGCAAGAAGAATTTACTGCTCGTTTCGAAAAGACACGTCGAAAAACATAGTGTTCAACGACTGACCAAATGGACCCAATAATTGTGCAAAATTTAATAAATTTCATCCGATTATATGCTACTAAATTAAAGTATTTAAAAGAGCGAGAAGCAAAATTTAAAAGTCGAATTTCTGAATTGGAAGGACAAACATAAGGACCAACCACATATGCTATATAATTATGTTGGGAAATTTTAGCGACTACGTTCAATTTGAGCTCCAACATTTACACACTTTACAAAGCGTGTATTGTGAGCGGAAAGTAGCTCGGTTGAAGTTTCAGAAATATATGATGTAGAAAACTGAGCGTACGGTAGCGGAGAAATTCGTGGGGAACGGAAGTGTACTATTTTTTATGGACAGGTCGACAATTGCGGCAAATTCTCCTATGAAAGGATATGGTCGAACTCCGCATCGTCTAGTGTTGAAACATCTTAAAATACTATGCGACGTTATATATGTTGATGAGTTTAGATCGACGAAACTGTGCTCCAAATGTTTTGAAAATCTCAATATTTCCCGATCACCACACCGTTTTGCAGTTTGCAGAAGCCCAAACTGTAAGACTGTGTTGAATCGGGACATAAATGCGGCCGATAATATGTATTATAAAGGCAAAAGCATATTACAAGGCATAGAACTGCATCCGAATTTCAATAGAGAACAAAGGTGAAATATCATACAGGAATGATTATAAGACAATGTTCTTCTGCCTTTAAACTGATCATGCAAATTTATTGAAGCTCTACTGAAATTCAGAATCAGTCTATGCATGGATGGCCAAAGCATTTGGAGCATGTTTATGGTATATAACTTTGCACAGTTGTCGAAAGGTGTTGAAAACTTTAGAATGCGGAGTTTGCACATACCTTTCATTAGCGAATTATCCGCGTTGTTTGTGTTATTTTCACTTGTCATAAAAAAGTACAAATCTTTTCCCAACTAATTTCCGGTTTTCTGCAATCTCATATATTTTGCCCGGCCAACTTTCCTTTTACAATACAACTCCTTGTAATGAGCTCTAATTGAACATGTTCGTTTACATACTCGAAAATTTGGACTTTTTTGTCAGTCCGACTGAAATTATGTCTTGAATTAAGTCCAATGTAGTCGTGGGGTAAGCTGTGCGAAAATTTTTCCATTCATTGTGGCAATTGACGTTGATGATGTAGCAGCTGTTGATTATATCAACATTGATGCATCTCGTCTCACCGAAGCTGAAGACATTTATTTGGACTTTTATGTGAGCGATGAAACAACTGAAATTTCATCAGACGAAGACAGTGATGTAGAAGAAGCAGAATCAGAGGTTGCAGCTGAACAAGCTTTGAATACCTTCCACGTTATAAAAAACTATGCAACTTTTCAAGGGGATGAATAGATGCTTGCTTGGGCTTTTGCATTGGTTTCAAAAATTGAATTAAAAGTTGCTAGCCAGAAAACTCGCAAAACAAAAATTTCTGAATTTTTTCATGCTTTGTAATATGTGTAAATATGTATTGTGATTAGGATATAAGGATTGGAAAGCATTCCTTTTTTATTTTCAATTTATATTTTGTTAAAAATTATATTTTTAAATAAAAGAATAAACGAAAAATCAATAATCAATAGCCCCTATAAGCCGGAAACCTATATAAGCCGGACAAAATTCCTAGTCCCGTGCGATTCCGCCTTATACAGGTTTTACTGTATTATTATTTTTTTTTTAATCAACCGCACTGTAACAAAATTAATATCCAACTGACTCTGAAAATCAGACTTCAAAATCGCCCACACGAAGTTTTCAGAAAAAGAACCCGTTGCTATTTTTTCGACTTTTCAAAAAAACCCGTTCGATATTTCGATTTTTACATTTTTCTTCAAACAAAAACTTCTCTAGTTGCAATTGTAAAAATGAAAAAAAAGCAAAAAAAATGCTTTGTATTTTTTCCCCTATTGCAACTAAAGCCATAAAAAAATTTAAAAAAATTAATAATTGTATAACAATTCAATTTTGCCATCTATTATTTTTGTAAATAAAAAAAACAAAATACAGTGGTGGCAAAACCAAACTGTTCACGTTACAATTTGAGGCGAACCCTAGATAAATTGAATTCCTAGTAGACGTATTTTTCGATTTTTTTTGCATTTTGGTCATTTATATTGTATTTATATGCTTCCTGGATAGAACTTATTCAGTTAGGTTGAGTGGACACAATTTATAAATTTGAATTAGAAAAAATTAAGTCCACACAAAAAGGGGTTCGGAGTTAAAGGTGATACTTTGTTGACGGGACTATTAAAGTTAAGTTTCGCTATTTTGAATGTAAGATGAAAGTTCGTAAACCCAACTAAAATTAAAGTTCTTGACGAAGTTTTATTAATTTCGGCCAGAAGAATAAAATAAATTCTCTTAGAATGTTGTTCATCTGTTGGAAAAGATTCTGCCAGTCGTGACGTGCTTGTTTGTTTGCTGCCGTTTGTCCAACGAAGAGAAAAAGAATGCAGTTTTGGTTTTATGCATTTTAATAGAAAGATTGTATCAAAACTTCCTTATAGCTTTATGATATTAACCCATAACTTCCATTTCTTATAAAAACGTTGCAAAAGAAAATACATTTGATTTTTTGTAATCTTAATATTTTACTTTTTAATCATTTTTAACCGTTTTTTTCTTATTCGTTTTAGCATTCGACATTTTAGAACTTCGTTTAAAAAGTTTTCTAAATATAAATTTAATAACAAAAGCAATTATTTTCAAACTTAAATAAATTAAAATTATTAGAAAAGCGATCACGTCTAAATTTTGTAACTGAAAATAGTTCATATGAACCGAAGGACTTTGTAAATGTGGAGCACCTTTGTGTCGGATCACGTATTCAACCCAAAATGTTGCAGTTTCCGATGCAGTTTGTGGTCTGTCTCGATATAGCTCAGAAAATCTCTTTACAGCCTTTATATATTTGGGATTTTCTAAAACTTCTTTAATAGTTTTAGCAAAAACTTCCTCTGTCAATGTTTGATGATCTAATCCCAAACCGAAATTTGAGCTTTTAACAGTATTGATATTTTTAAATTGATCGCCAAACATGGGAAAACCTATAATTGGCACACCATGATATAAGGACTCCATTAAACTTCCTTGACCACCATGCGATATGAAAAGTTTCACATTCGGATGAGCAAGAATATCATCTTGTGGCAACCATTTTTTAAAAACAATATTTCCGGCATTTCCAGGCACTTCATCGCTTTCCCATTTCCATATCACTGTTTGTTTGAGATTAGATAAAACATTGTACATCGTTTTTATTATATTCGAATTTAATTCCGAACTGTGAACATTTGAACCTAAACTGAAATAAATTGCACCATCTTTGGCAGAATCAAGAATTTCTTTAAGATCCTGTAAAACGTGAAAATTATAAATATAATAATATTTTAATGTATATAATATAATTACTTGCGGAAGAGGATCAGGTTTGCTCTTTATTTGAATTCCTCCAATGTCTACAAGGGCAGGAAGATAAGGCCGAATTGGTCCTTGACTGAAATGATGATTAACCAAAACTAATGATACATTTTTTCGTGCTTCATCTAAAGATGGATATTTACTCGGTGGAAAATTCGATCTAAAATAATCGCAAATAGTTTTATTGAATACAATAAATTATAAATTTAAATGAGGTACTTGTAGTATGGTTCGATTCTGATAGTTATTAACCAAAACAAAATATTTTCAAAAATCCAAAATAAGAAATTCTTAATCCTGTCGACAAACCCCATCGGTTGTTTTAAACCGAAGAATGCCTGTGGAACATAAGATGGTTCTTGAGTGACACCAATCATATAAGTAATTGAAAGAATTGGCTCCGACATCCAAATTACAATTGCTGGACATTTAAAATGTGCAGCAACACCTAATTGTAAATCGCTGAAAAAATATCCAAGTAGAACCAAGTCAAATGATTCTTCTTCCATGATTTTCTGCATTTTCGGATGATTTAACGAAATATTTACATTCTCCACAAATGTTGTAGTGAAACTGAACATTTGGATACACTTTTGAAATATATTCGGCGGATTATTTGTCATATTTTTTAAAAATTCTCGTGAAAATTCAGGAACTTCTATTAAAATGTGTCGATATTTCGGATTCGGATCACTGAGAGGAACATTTGTAACGACAGTTACATCATGTCCTTTTTCTACTAATGCTTTTACTACGGACATATGAATTATAACATGCGATTTACTTGGAGTTGCAAAGAGCCCTAAAATCCTTGCCGAATTAACACAAGTTAAATATATTATTAGAAAAATCGTAACACTCAAAAGATGTTTAAAAATCATTTTAACTAAATGAATATCACTTTGCGGGTAATCAAAACGAACTGGTTTTATTATTGGCTTAAATGACTTTTAATAACTAAGAAATGATAAAAACAAAACTCAGTATTAAATGTTATCATTTGGATAAGAAGGTTTAAACAAGTCAAGTTTGCGATAATTGTGATAATAATCGACGAATTTCATAATATTTATTTATTATTATTAGTAGTTACAAAATCCAATTTAAACCGTCTGACTATGATAATAGATTTAGAGGCAGTTCGTGAAAAGCAATAAAAATCCCGTCATGTGATCCCTTTAAAGAAACCTCATTCTTCTCACTCCTCTTCTAAATTATCTTGGCCAGCCCCTCTTTACCATTTCTCTATTAATATCTCTTTTTATATATCCCTTGATCGCCTTTTGATCATTCCTTGACTGCCACCTTCTTGAAAACCCCTTGATCTCTTCTTGACCAGGTGCCTTTAATTTTCTTTAACCGCCAATTTAAGCATTCTTTGAACCAGGGTCGAATTTCCCATTAAACTTAGGTTGCAGTCTACGGGTCCGCACCACAAAGGGGCCCACACCACAGAAAAAAAACTGTTTAAAAATTTTAATTTTGAAAAGA
The DNA here is from genome assembly GCA_963422695.1 of Xylophagus ater. Taxonomy (NCBI): domain Eukaryota; kingdom Metazoa; phylum Arthropoda; class Insecta; order Diptera; family Xylophagidae; genus Xylophagus; species Xylophagus ater. Next base: position 4,409,470 of record OY730486.1, on the reverse strand, counting down.
CTAAAATAACATTCATCACAAAATTATCGCCAGCAACAAATTTCCAAATTGTCAATTAATTATAAAATGACCAGAATATTCGCCAGATAGCAGAAAGTGCAACATTCGTTTCCTTGCGGCAGGGCTCGCACCACAAGTTCAGCATAGGGTCTACAGATCCTAAATACGCCCCTGCTTTGAACACCTCGCTGAATGCGTTTTGTTCACTCTTGTTACCATCTTCTGTTGACCACGCTCTTGCCAATCTCTTCCTACTCCTGAAAACGCATCAATGGTATGAAAAAGAAGCCTAAAACTCGGTACTTTTAGACATAATTATTTAAAATAAAAATAACTCAGTTTTAAAATTATTGTAAAAAGATGTTTAAAAGGAAACTCAGTTTTTAAAAGGGGCTTCTAACAATCCTCGACAAATTATACTATTATACTATTATTTGTGTGTTAAAAAAAACAAAGAAACATTGCAAAAATGGCACCACATGCATATAATTCTTCCTAAGTTTCTATTCATGATTTTTAAGAAAACAAATAACACAGCGAGAATCCATCCAGCACTACTTTGGTGGCAACAACATATTAAATTGAAATTCTACCAAGAAAAACCTAATTCAAATTTTCTTTTATCTGAATTACTTTTACACTTGTAGTCCTAAGAAACTTCTGGCTTAAAAATTTGTATTCCCTAAAAATATTCTGATGGACATTTTAGACGAAACCCTTTATGAATCGAATTCCTAGCAGACGTAATTTTGGATTTGTTTTGCATTTTGGTCGTTTATATTGTATTTATATGTTTCCTGGATAGAACTTGTTCAGTTAGGTTGAGTGGATACAATTTATAAATTTGAATTAGAAAAAATTAAGTCCACACAAAAAGGGGTTCGGAGTTAAAGGTGATACTTTGTTGACGGGACTATTAAAGTTAAGTTTCGCTATTTTGGATGTAAGATGAAAGTTCGTAAACCCAACTAAAATTAAAGTTCTTGTCGAAGTTTTATTAATTTCGGCCAGAAGAATAAAATAAATTCTCTTTGAATGTTTGGTCGTCTTTTGGAAAAGGTTCTACCAGTTGGGACGTGTTTGTTTGTCTCAAATTAAATACTGCCATTTATCCAACGAAGAGAAAAATACTGCAGTTTTGGTTTTATGCATCTTAACAGCAAGATTGTATCAACATTTCCTTATAGCGTCTTGAATTTATAATATTAAGCAAATAATTTCTTATAAAAACGTTGCAAAAGAAAATACATTTGATTTTTTGTAATCTTAATATTTTACTTTTTAATCATTTTTAACTGTTTCCTTTTTATTGGTTTTAGCATTCGACATTTTAGAACTTCGTTTAAAAAGTTTTCTAAAAATAAATTTAAGTCCCGGGAGACCGAGCTTTGCTCGGTAAGACAAAGTTAAAGTATGCCGAAAAATTGCGAAAAATTTAAAATATAGAAATGTGAAGGTTCCTACATATCCATATGTTTCAATTTTCGGCAATTTTTCAACAAATTTTCGGTAACCTTGATTTCGAATATTCTTTCTTTACTTCTGGTCTTAGCAGTACGGTTAGGTTGAGTTGAAGTAGTCGACTGCTCATCAAAATGTAATGGGTCGAGCAATACGTCAGAGTGCGAAGGCCCCGGTCGCGATGAAACTGGCAAGTTATACTGGAGACAGTTTGAAATAGTAATTACAATTGGCCATGAATTGTAATTCCTAATGCAGTCTGTCTCAGAGTAATTGAATCCGATTGTAATTGCAACCTGATTCGTATAATGAGGTTCAGGGAACTTTATGGTTTTGTAGTTACTATTTATCACTGCCGATAGATATCTAAAAAGTGATATTTTTATATGCATATTGAAAAACCTTACTCCCTAGCAATATTGCGAATTTTCATTAAGATCCCTTCACGTAATTCGAAGACACCAAGCGAGGGGTATCGAAGGGAAGGGGAAAAGTGAGTTCTGTATTGGGAAAATCGAAATCCCTTAGGCCTCTTAGTAATACTGTAAAGTTTCATTAAGATCGGACCACCCAATTCGAAAATACGAAGCGAGAGGTATCGAGGGGTGGGGAAAACGAATTTTCTCAGAGGTGAGACCTATCTAGATCAATTTCTGGTCCCCAAAAACCATTAACTCCCAAGTTTCGTGAAAATCGTTAGAAGGGTTTTCGAGATCGTTGTGCAAACATTCCTCGTATTATATAAGTAATAAGTAATAACAAATACAAATATTTTCAAACTTCAATAAATGACAATTATTAGAAAAGCGATCACATCTAAATTTTGTAACTGAAAATAGTTCATATGAACCGAAGGACTTTGTAAATGTGGAGCACCTTTGTGTCGGATCACATATTCAACCCAAAATGTTGCAGTTTCCGATGCAGTTTGTGGTCTGTCTCGATACAGCTCAGAAAATCTCTTTACAGCCTTTATACTTGTATATTTGGGATTTTCTAAAACTTCTTTAGTAGTTTTAGCAAAAACGTCCTCTGTCAATGTTTGATGATCTAAACCCAAACCGAAATTTGAGCTTTTAACAGTATTGATATTTTTAAATTGATCACCAAACATGGGAAAACCTATAATTGGCACACCATGATATAAGGACTCCATTAAACTTCCTTGACCTCCATGCGATATGAAAAGTTTCACATTCGGATGAGCAAGAATATCATCTTGTGACAACCATTTTTTAAAAACAATATTTCCGGCATTTCCAGGCACTTCATCGCTTTCCCATTTCCATATCACTGTTTGTTTGAGATTAGATAAAACATTGTACATCGTTTTTATTATATTCGAATTTAACTCAGAGCTCCGAACATTTGAACCTAAAGTGAAATAAATTGCACCATCTCTTTCTGGAATGTCCTGTAAAATGTGAAAATTATAAATGAAATATAATAATATTTCAGTATCTTGTATAATATATGATTACTCTCTGGAGAGGATCAGGTTTGCTCTTTATTTGAATTCCTCCAATGTCTACAAGGGCAGGAAAACTGAAATGATGATTAACTAAAACTAATGACACATTTTTTCGCATTTCATCTAAAGATGGATATTTATTCGTAGGGAAATTTGAGCTAATTTAATCGCAAATAATTTTATTCTATATAATAAATTACAAATTTTAATAATTTACTTGTAGTATGGCTCACTTTTCATAGGTATTAACCAAACCATAACATTTTCAAAAATCCAAAATAAGAAATTCTTAATCCTATCGATAAAACCCATTGGTTGTTTTAAACCTAAGAAAGCATGTGGAACATAGGATGGTTCTTGAGTGACACCTATCATATAGTTAATTGGAAGAATCGGTTCTGATGTGTAAATTACAATTGCTGGACATTTAAAATGTGAAGCAGCACCTAATTGAAAGTCACTGAAACGATATCCAACTAGAACTAAGTCAAATGATTCCTCTTCCATGCTTTTTGCATTTTCGGATGATTTAACGAAATATTTACATTTTCCATACTTCTTGTAATGAAATAACCCAATTTACTAAATATATTAAATATACCCGGACGATCACTTGTTACATTTTCTAAAAATTCTCGTAAATATTCAGGAACTTCTATTAAAATGTGTCGATATTTCGGATTCGGATCACTGAGAGGAACATTAGTAACGACAGTTACATCACGTCCCTTTTCTACTAATGCTTTTACTACGGACATATGAATTATATCATGCGATTTACTTGGAGTTGGAAAGAATCCTAAAATTCTTGCCGAATTAACACAAGTTAAATATATTATAAGAAAAAGCGTAACACTTAAAACACGAAAAATATTGTACTTTAAATCTGTATATACCAGAAATTACAAAATATGGCAAATTAATGATATAAGCGACTTGTTTTGTAAGAGTCCTTTCATATAAGCGACCTCATTGAAGTATTTATAATTCAAGTGACTTCAAAGCGACCAACAAAAAAGTGTACAAATTTAAAATTATTGATATTTATTCTGCAAAAAACAAAAAAAAAGGATTATTTGACCTTATTGACTCTAAAATTACTAAATCGGCGAAGTTAAAAAGTAAACGATTTGTACTTTTATATTTATCATTTTCATTAAGAACCCATTGCTTTTTTTCGACTTTTCAAAAAAACCCGTTCGATCTTTCGATTTTTACATTTTTCTTCAAACAAAAACTTCTCTAGTTATGCCCTATGGTAGGTACTACCAGAGGGTATATTAGTTTTGTCACTAAGTGTGTAACGCATAGAAATAATCATCGCAGAAAAATTTCAAGGGTATGGTTGTGTAGGGAATCAAAAATTATATCGATTTATGCATGTCCGTCCGTCCGTCCGTCCGTCCGTCCGTCCGTCTGTGGACAAGATAACTCAAAAACGCGTTATCCGATTTTGTTGAAATTTAGAATATAAGTTGGTTATTCCTTAACTGCAATTGGTATTGCATTTGAGCAAAATCGATCCACGGGGAGCAAAGTTATAAAGGAAAAACCAGGGTGACCAGAAAGTTTTGTCGTTTTTTTGGTTATGGTTTTTCGGATGTAATTGGAAAATTTGTCAATCGATTTTGTTTAAATTAATTACATAGGTTAACTACATAAATAGATGATACCATGTTAAATTTCAGTCAAATCGATCCAAGGATAGTGGAGAAAGAAATAGTTGTAGCCTAAAAAAAGCCTGTTCATAAAGTTTTCCCGATGTATTTTAAAAAGTTATATACCGATTTCAATCAAATTTACGCAACGTGTTTATGCTATTAGAGTCAAGCACACCTGTGAATTTGAGCCAATTTGAGAATGTAGAAACGAAGTTATAGAGAAAAAAACCTTGAAATTTTGAGTTAAGTAGAAAGTTCGTGGCGTTTTTTTTCCAATAGACGGCTTTAGAGTCGTATAACTTTAGTAGTTATAAGCCTATCTAGTTATGTTATAGCGCGCTTAAAAGGCGATATTTTATAGAATATTTATGAAAAAAATTGTGAAATTCAGGCAGAACAAATTGGGGTAATTGGGTTTTGAAAATGAGCCAAATTCTTAAAAAAAATTCCCTATATTAAAGCTCCATGTTAGGTACTACCGTCCGTCCGTGGACAAGATAACTCAAAAAAGCGTTATCCAATTTTGATGAAATTCAGAATGCTACTTGGTTATTACTATAGTGGATTTGGTATTGCATTTCAGCAAAATCGACTGAGGGGCAGCGAAGTTATTAAGCAAAAACAAGGGTGACCATAAAGTTTTGTCGTTTTTTTTATATAGTTTTTCGTAATTAATTGGAAAATTTGTAAAGAAATTTTGTTTAAATTAATTATATTGGTTGACTACATAAATAGACGATACCATTGTAAATTTCAGTGATATCAGTCTAAGGATAGTGGAGAAATAAATAGTTGTAGGAGGAAATAAGCCTGTTCAGAAAGTTTTTTTGATGTACATTCAGAACTAATACACCGATTTGAATAAAATTTGCAAATTGGACTTATACTACCAGGGTCTGGGTTACTTACAAATTAGAGAAAATTTTGAAAAGGGCAAAAAATGTTATGAAGAAAAAACCTTGATATATTGTTAGTTTTCACAATTTTTCTCTCCCATTTCTACCATAGGGCATAAAAAAATCGGCTATGGGCCGATTTTTAATTACTTTATGTTTGCAATTGTAAAAATGAAAAAAAAAACAAAAAAAATGCTTTGTATTTTTTCCAATATTGCAACTAACGCCATAAAAAAATTTAAAAACATTAAGTAATTTAAAATCGGCCTATAGCCGATTTTTTGATGCCCTATGGTAGAAATGGGAGAGAAAAATTGTGAAAACTAACAATATATCAAGGTTTTTTCTTCATAACTTTGTTTGCCCTTTTCAAAATTTTCTCTAATTTGAAAGTAACTCAGACCCTGGTAGCATAAGTCTAATTTGCAAATTTTATTTAAATCGGTGTATTAGTTCTGAAAATACATCAAAAAAAACTTTCTGAACAGGCTTATTTCGTCCTAAAACTATTTATTTCTCCACTATCCTTAGACTGATATCACTGAAATTTACAATGGTATCGTCTATTTATGTAGTCAACCAATCTAATTAATTTAAAAAATATTGCTTTACCAATTTTCCAATTAAATCCGAAAAGCTATATAAAAAAAGCGACAAAACTTTATGGTCACTCTTGTTTTTGCTTAATAACTTCGCTGCCCCTCAGTCGATTTTGCTGAAATACAATACCAAAACCACTATAACAATAGCCAAGTAGCATTCTAAATTTCATGAAAATTGGATAACCCGTTTTTGAGTTATTTTGTCCACAGACGGACGGTAGTACCAAACATGGAGCATTAATATAGGGAATTTTTTTCAGAATTTTGGCTCATTTTCAAAACTCATTTACCCCAATTTGTTCTGCCTGAATTTCACAATTTTTTTATAAATATTCCATAAGGTGCGCTATAATATAACTTGATAGGATTAGAACTACTAAAGTTACACGACTCTAAAGCATCTATTGGAAAAAAACGCCACGAACTTTCTACTTAACTCAATATTTCAAGGTTTTTTTCTCCATAACTTCGTTTCTTCATTCTCAAATTAGCTCAAATTCACAGACAAGCTGGAGTCTTATAGCATAAATACGTTTCGTAAATTTGATTCAAATCGGTATATAACTTTTTAAAATAAAACTTTATGAACAGGCTTATTTTAGGCTACAACTATTTCTTTCTCCACTACCCTTGGACCGATTTGACTGAAAATTAATTCGGTATCGTCTAATTATGTAGTTAACCTACATAATTAACTTAAACAAAATCGATTCACAAATTTTCCAATTACATCCGAAAAACCATAACCAAAAAAAACGACAAAACTTTCTGGTCACCCTGGTTTTTCCTTTATAACTTTGCCCCCCGTGGATCGATTTTGCTCAAATGCAATAGCAAACCAAGTCAAGGAATAAGCAATTTATATTATAAATTTCATCAAAATCGGATAACGCGTTTTTGAGTTATCTTGTCTACGGGCGGACGGACGGACGGACATGCATAAATCGATATAACTTTTGATTCCCTACACAACCATACCCTTGAAATTTTTCTACGACTATTATTTCTAGGTGTTACACACTTAGGCTGCATTTGTTTATTCATTCCGAAATAGGAATAGAATAGAGAGAATAATTGATAGTTTATCCGGAATTATTCGAAATGGAATGAATAAAAAAACAAAAGAGGAATAAGTGGAATAAATCATTTTTGACAGGACGCAAATGATTTTTAAAATTTTTCAATATTATTTTTGTTTAACTCCATGTCTCCTGGCGACCACTTAACTATTATATCAGAACCTTACATATTAAAATAAAACAATAAATAGACATTTTTTAACTCTTCTTAATTTAATAATTAATAAAAATATAAAAAACATCTTAACAGTTTTACTTACTCGTACTGCTTTGTTCGGCCATTTTTAAAATTTAGCCGTCATTTACAAACAAAACGAATATGTATGTTTTGTTTATTCCATTTATTCTTTTTGTACTACGTCGCGAGGTAGTACAAAAAGAATACGTTCGGAATATTCTGGAATGAATAAAAGAACAGAAATCGGATAACTCGGAACGTTCCGAATGAATAAAAAAACAGAATTTCTTGTAAAGGAACATTCCGAATGTTCGGAATGAATAAACAAACACAGCCTTAGTGACAAAACTAATATACCCTCTAGTAGTACCTACCATAGGGCATAAAAATTAATAATTGTATAGCAATTCAATTTTGCCATCTATTATTTTTGTAAATAAAAAAAAACAAAATACAGTGGTGGCAAAACCAAACTGCTCACGTTACAATTTGAGGCGAACCCTAGATAAATTGAATTCCTAGTAGACGTATTTTTCGATCTTTTTTGCATTTTGGTCGTTTATATTTTATTTATATGCTTCCTGGATAGAACTTGTTCAGTTAGGTTGAGTGGACACAATTTAAAAATTTGAATTAGAAAATAGGTGGATATATGTTATTAAGTGAACACAAAAGGGTTCACAGTTAAAAGTGAAGTTTTATTGACGGGACTATTAAAGTTAATCTTCGCTATTTCGGATGTAAGATGAAAGTTCGTAAACCCAACTAAAATTAAAATTCTTGGCGAAGTTTTATTAATTTCGGCCAGAAGAATAAAATAAATTCTCTTTGAATGTTGTTCATCTGTTGGAAAAGATTCTGCCAGTCGTGACGTGCTTGTTTGTTTGCTGCCATTTGTCCAACGAAGAGAAAAAGAATGCAGTTTTGGTTTTATACATTTTAATAGAAAGATTGTATCAAAACTTCCTTATAGCTTTATGATATTAACCCATAACTTCCATTTCTTATAAAAATGGTGCAAAAGAAAATACATTTGATTTTTTGTAATCTTAATATTTTACTTTTTAATCATTTTTAACTGTTTCCTTTTTATTTGTTTTAGCATTTGACATTTTAGAACTTCGTTTAAAAAATTTTCTAAATATAAATTTAATAACAAAAGCAATTATTTTCAAACTTAAATAAATTAAAATTATTAGAAAAGCGATCACGTCTAAATTTTGTAACTGAAAATAGTTCATATGAACCGAAGGACTTTGTAAATGTGGAGCACCTTTGTGTCGGATCACGTATTCAACCCAAAATGTTGCAGTTTCCGATGAAGTTTGTGGTCTGTCTCGATACAGCTCAGAAAATCTCTTTACAGCCTTTATATATTTGGGATTTTCTAAAACTTCTTTAATAGTTTTAGCAAAAACTTCCTCTGTCAATGTTTGATGATCTAAACCCAAACCGAAATTTGAGCTTGTAACAGTATTGATATTTTTAAATTGATCACCAAACATGGGAAAACCTATAATTGGCACACCATGATATAAGGACTCCATTAAACTTCCTTGACCACCATGCGATATGAAAAGTTTCACATTCGGATGAGCAAGAATATCATCTTGTGGCAACCATTTTTTAAAAACAATATTTCCGGCATTTCCAGGCACTTCATCGCTTTCCCATTTCCATATCACTGTTTGTTTGAGATTAGATAAAACATTGTACATCGTTTTTATTATATTCGAATTTAATTCCGAACTGTGAACATTTGAACCTAAACTGAAATAAATTGCACCATCTTTGGCAGAATCAAGAATTTCTTTAAGATCCTGTAAAACGTGAAAATTATAAATATAATAATATTTTAATCTATATAATTAAATTACTTGCGGAAGAGGATCAGGTTTGCTCTTTATTTGAATTCCTCCAATGTCTACAAGGGCAGGAAGATAAGGTTGAATTGGTCCTAGACTGAAATGATGATTAACTAAAACTAATGATACATTTTTTCGTGCTTCATCTAAAGATGGATATTTACTCGGTGGAAAATTCGATCTAATATAATCGCAAATAGTTTTATTCAATACAAAAAATTATAAATCTAAATGAGTTACTTGTAGTATGGTTCGATTCTGATAGTTATTAACCAAAACAAAATATTTTCAAAAATCCAAAATAAGAAATTCTTAATCCTGTCGATAAAACCCATCGGTTGTTTTAAACCTAAGAAAGACTGTGGAATATAAGATGGTTTTTGAGTGACACCAATCATATAATAAATAGAAAGAATCGGTTCTGATGTGTAAATTACAATTGCTGGACATTTAAAATGTGAAGCAATACCCAATTGAAAGTCACTGAAACGATATCCAAAAAGAACTAACTCAAATGATTCTTCTTCCATGATTTTTTGCATTTTCGGATGATTTAACGAAATATTTACATTTTCCATACTTCTTGTAATGAAATAGCTCAATTTACTAAATATATTAAATATACCCGGACGATTACTTGTTATATTTTCTAAAAATTCTCGTAAATATTCAGGAACTTCTATTAAAATGTGTCGATATTTCGGATTCGGATCACTGAGAGGAACATTAGTAACGACTGTTACATCGTGTCCTTTTTCTACTAATGCTTTTACTACAGACATATGAATTATATCATGCGATTTACTTGAAGTTACAAAGAATCCTAAAATTCTTGCCGAATTAATACAAGTTAAATATATTATTAGAAAAAGCGTAACACTTAAAATACGTTTAAAAATCATTTTAACTAAATGAATATCACTTTGCAGGTAATCAAAACGGACTGGTTTTATTATTGGCGTAAATGACTTTTAATAACTAAGAAATGATAAAAACAAAACTCAGTATTAAATGTTATCATTTGGATAAGGTTTAAACAAGTCAAGTTTCCGATAATTAAGATAATAAATGCATTTTATATTTATTTATTATTAATAGAAATTACAAAATCCAAGTTCAACCGTCTGACTATGATAATAGATTTAGATGCAGTACGTGAAAAGCATTGAAAATCTCGTCATTTTCTCCTACCATTTCTTTCCCCGAATTTTTGTACTGATTTTACTGAAATTTAGCGCAATATCCCCTACTTATGTATTCAATGTATGTAAATAATTTCAATAAAATTGAAGCCCAAACTTTTCAGTTAAAAGCAAAAACCATATAAAACCGACAAAACTTTCTTGTCACCCTGGTTTTTACATAATTTCCCTCCCCCTTGGCCGATTTAGCTGAAATGCAATACCAAATCGAGTTAAGAATTAACGAACTTACATTTTAATTTTTATCAAGATTGGATAACACGTTTTTGAGTTATGCTGTACACGGATGGACGAACATGAATAAATCTGGTAGTATCTACCCATAGGGCATAAAAATTAAGATTTTTTTTTCAAACTTAATTAATTTTATTAAAAATCCATTGCACCATCTAAAAATACCAAACTATCAACATTTTCAATAGCTTTATCTACATCACGTTTTTGAACAGTTTTCTTTTTTCCTTGTTCGGTATAAATAAATGATTCTCTCGATAAAGATTCAATAAATAATTCTGTAGCTTTTGTAACAAGAAAAACAGCTTCCAATGAGACAATTTGTAAATCTGGATCAAGTTTCATAATATTTCGGACTCTAGCAAATGGAAGTTTTGATAGTTTCGGTTCATTTGATTTTTCTATAGTTTTTTCTGTAAAAAAAGAAGAATATTTTCTTTTTTCTTCAAAACTTCAAGATATAAAAAATACCTTTTGTTGCACCATTTGAAGAATTTTCTGTTGTATTTTCAATTTGAGCAGAATCTTTTTCTGTTTCGATTGTTTCAAAAATATCTTCTATAATTTGTTGATTTTGATTTTCTGATGTAACTCCTTCGCCACCATTAATTTCTTGATGAGAATCATCAAGATTTTGAAAAACATCTTGGCTAGCCATTTTATTATAATCCTATTTTTAAATAAATTCTAATAAAACAATTCGTAATTGAAAAATGTGACTGATATTCTGATTTACAAAAATACCGCCATTAATAATGTCACTTTTTTTCTACGGGTACGTTCAGAAATTCTTGTATTATTTACAAATTGAAAATTTTATTTTTAATTTTCACAAAATTAAAATAGCTATCATTATCTCCTTTATTAAAAGGATATTGATATATGGTAATATAATTCTATTTTATTATTCCATAAATGTTTAATAAATTTCAAAATATTTGAAGTTTTGTTAGTTGAAATTTGTTGGTTATGTTAAGATTCCGATTGAAACAATAATTTTTGGTAAAGAAAATAATAAAAAAAAAATTAAAAATGAGTGCTCTTTTAAAAAGCACATCATCATCTTTAACAAGATTAAGGTTTTATTTTGACAATTTTTTTTTTTTTTAAAGAATATTTTACATAATAATTTTGTTTTGAAAGGTTTTTAGGTTCAGTCAATTCCATTACTTTACCGACTCGAAAATTTTCATCAACCAAATTACAAAATAAAACAGAAAAAGATGATGATAATAATAATGAACCGATTCAATTCTTTGGAAGTAATGCGGCCACATGGCGTGCCAAACAAACTAGAAGTGGTGGAGTTGATGATGTACCTTGGTATCAACCATATGTAATTTCCGGTAGTTTAGCAATCTTTTTATTGTATTTTTGCGTTTTTCGTGAAGAAAGTGATATCGATCAGAAACTAGAAGGTAGTTTATTTGATAAAGTTGAAGGTTTAGAGGAGACTGCACTTATTGTTAGTTATAAATACAATAAAGAACATGGACTTGATGTGACCGAACACGAGAAACGTTTAAAAGAACTTGAAGTCAATGTAAAAGAATTGTAGTTCTTATTTCCTAATTCATATAAGTTTGTAAAAGTATTTATCAATAAAAATTTAATAAAGTAAAAAAAAGAAATTTAAAATAGGCATACAGTCGATTATTTAGTAACCTCAGCGGTAATAATGCAAATCTATTCTGCAAATTTCATTCAAACCGGTATTATCAAATTTTGGAGTACATCGAAAGAGCTAGACAAGAAAACAGTTGAAAATTTTCTCTTCAACTATGTATATTTCTTTCTACTCTATCCTTTGGGTCGATTTTTACGAAAATTCAGCATATTATCGCCGATTTATATATAATCAATGTTTGTAATCAATTCAAAATTAATTTGGTGCCTAAGTTTTCCAATTAAATCTGAAAAATGACCAAACTATGTGGCCACTTTGCTACAAAATTATTTCTAATAACCAGTCTTCTCTTCTCATACATAATATTATGGGATAGATTAAACAAAGTACAAAATTCTGCGTGAAAATCGTCCTCCAAGTTTGTAACTTCAAAAAAATTGAGAAACCCTAAATGCATAAATTACGTAAAGCCTTATGCTGCTATCGTAATCCGAGACCGGCTAGGCGTCCCATTAAGGTTAAAAAGATTGCGGAGCACTAATCGACACATTTAGTATTTTGAGACCGTTATCTCTATGCACTTACATATGAGGCGTTCGGTAGCCAATTCGATTAAGTCCATTTTTTAAAAAAAAAACTGAGTGTCTGAAATTATTACAATATTCAGCAGCTATAAAATAAAGAACTTTTGCCTGATATTAAAAATCTCGACAAAATGGCGTGCGTGCAGTTCGAAACGTACATAAAAGAGAAAAAGCCTATCCTTAAAATGAAACACTTTCGATTTTTCTAAATTGATTATTTATTAAATATTCTTAAAATGGTGGGTAATTATTATTTAAATTTAAAGATCATTGCATATTTTCATTTTTTTTTTATGCAGATTAAACTACTCCCCAGGCAACTTGTACAATTTTTTTTTATTTTTCATTAAACTAGAAATTTCATGATGAAAAAAATTAAGTATTTTTATATTCGAAAAATATAAATTTCTACAAAATTCCTTAAATCTAATAAAAAATACGACGATGACGACGAGAAATATTAATATTAATTATTTTTATATATATATATAAAAAAAAAAAAAAATTCTTAATTCATTTTGAAGAGTTTTATCGTAATCGTAGGTCCATATGAGTGAGTAGCCAGTGTCCATCATCAAATCAATTTAAGCACGTTCACCACGAATTCTTCGTGCCAATTGAATATCTTTTGGCATAATTGTGACACGTTTAGCGTGAATAGCGCATAAATTTGTATCTTCAAAAAGTCCAACCAAATAAGCTTCACTAGCTTCCTGCAAAACCAGAAAATAATAAAAAACAGTTCCAAAGAATTTCAAAAAATATCAATTATACCTGAAGTGCTCCAATAGCGGCCGATTGAAAACGTAAATCAGTTTTAAAATCTTGAGCGATTTCTCTGACCAAACGTTGGAACGGCAATTTACGAATCAACAATTCTGTTGATTTTTGGTAACGGCGAATTTCTCGCAAAGCAACTGTACCTGGCCGATAACGATGTGGCTTCTTAACACCGCCAGTTGATGGTGCACTTTTACGTGCCGCTTTTGTAGCCAACTGTTTACGTGGTGCTTTTCCACCAGTTGATTTACGAGCAGTCTGTTTCGTACGAGCCATTCTTTACAACTATAATGGCAAAAAAAAAATAATCAAATTAATAAAATGCAATTTTTGTAATAAAATTTTATTTAAAAAAAAAAAAAAAAAAAAAAAAAAATCATCCCCCAACAAAAGAAAATTAATGAAACAAACAAAACATAACTTTTGTTTACAAACATTGGCGTGAGGTCGGGAAATGTAATCGATTTTTATTGCGACTGTGCAGTTGGGGAGACCGGCAGACGCTTTTAACTAGTATAAACTTTAACGACGTCACGAGAATGTGGGGAGAAGACATTATACAACAACAAAATGATTACGAAGAGAAAAACAACAAAATGGAGGACTAATTTTCCCGCGTCTTTAAATAAGAAATTTTTATTAAAATCTAATTTTTCTATATGAATGGCTTTTTATTTGAATCTAATTAATTAAAGTAAATAAATAAGAAAACAACAATATTTTTAAATCAAAATTTCCACGTAAATGAAATAAAAAATTATTATTATTAAATGATCAAAAATTAAGAAAGTAAAAATTAAAATGGCTTCGAATTTCATAATTTTATTTAAAACCTTCGATTTTTTGCGTCTAATTAGAAAAATATTTCATATTTTTTGGGGGAATGTTTTTTTTAATAAATTTATTAAAATTCAAAATATAAACTTAAATAGAAAAGAAAATAAGATATTTAATTACCTTTTAATTAAATTTTCACTTTATTTTAATTGAAAATAAGAAATCAAAACTTTTACACAAATTAAATTAAACAAAATGACGTGTGAAATGAAAGCACACCTGAAGACTTCCGCGCGCACAACTCGAATGAAGGGAAAGCAAAAAAAAGATCCAGTTCACGTTTTTTTAATAGAGATATATTAACTGGAAATTTCGTTTCCATCGTTTTCATACAAAATTATGCAGGAGAAATGGTCACTTATTTGGTTTACATGGCGACTTCAAAATTTACTTGAGATCGACTTTAAACTCAACTAGCATTTTTTAGGCAACACTGTAAATGGACTGAATGCTTATATTTGTAGAACATTCGAATTGCAAAAAAATGTTTGCGTTACTTATTTCAAAAATCAAATTTCTTTTAAACTGGTAGAAAATTAAATTAGTAAATATTAATTATAAACATGTATGAGCCTGCATATTTTTCTTGTGTAAACCAATAGTCGAAAGCCTTTTCAGACGTAGAGCTTCATTTCTTGGAAACTTTAAAACCAAAAAAGGGCATTTAAAAATGAAAATTCTGATCAAAAAACGACAGTCACTGGTAGTTTTTGTTTTAATTGGCTTTGTCAGGAGACTTGATTATTTTTGCGAAGATTTTTTGCAAATTTGACAGATAATTCTAATTGGTCAGCGAAATATTAAAATAACCTGCATCCGTGACAACGTTTCGCAAATATAATTTTTCATTTTCGCAGAAATGACATTAGGCAGTCAATTATTTTGAAAATAAAATGCATTTTGAATTAAAAATTCTACTAATTCCCTTTCTTCTGATATTTTATACAGTTTCATAGTTTTTGGTATTCACTTCCAAAAGAAAAACTCGTTAAAATAAATTCAAAAATCCATTTGTCAAAAATGAAAAGTAATCAACGCCGGGGCATGTTTATTTTTGACATAAGCTTCCCAAATCTGGGAAGTCTTTAAGCATTTTGATTGGTTCAACGAATTATAAAAAATAATCAAATAATTTCGCAAGATTGCGAACTGACGCGTGACGAACCTTAATGTGAATAAAAAAGAAGAGGGGTTTCGCGTTTGGATTTAGGTTCAAACTTGATTAAAAAAAAACAAATTTTTTTCTAAATTATGAATTAATATAATATCTGTTTGATTAATTATTATTAAATAAAAACTTTTTTTTATACAGCAATAATTAAAATTCCCCCATTTTAATAAAAAAAGTATGTCAAACGTACGTGTGAAAGGAAATTCCAGAAATTTTTCGATGTTGTTTGTTGTTACACCCAGAAACTAAACACTTCATTTTGCAAATTTTTAAAGTTTAATTATTTAATTTAAAAGAATTTTGTTTAGAATTCGAAACGCGCTAAAAATTAGAAATAAAAAAATGCAATTTTTTCCTATCCAAAATTGACATTTCGTTTTCAAAAGACTGCTTCGTACACAGTTATCTTAAAAACGAGGTTTAGCTTATCCTATTCTCTTTAATCAAAGTTTCAATATTGCACTATATTTTACTTAGGATACTTGGTGATTCATAAAATCATCAAACAATAACAATAAAACATTGTCACAATACAAGTATTCTAAGTAAAATAACTAACACAAAAAAACACCACACGACAAAAACAATTCTTGGAAATATTCAAGAATTTGTAGAGCTTTCGAGAAAATGCCATCTGTTTTTAGAAAGCCAAACGACCAGTCTTTTCAAGAAAGTTCGCGAAATACACCAATCTGATATAAAAACGGCTGTAGGGTCGAGCCTGAAATCAATCTTAATCGATCAGTTGAAGTGAAAAGCTTCGTCAGAGATTATACAAAACAGAGATTGAAAACGCGATTATTTTTGTGAAAGCGATTACAAGGGCAATTTGTGATCAATTATTAAGATAGCGATTGTGGTGCATTTTTATAAACTGTGATAAATAATTGTAATAATTAAATTATTAAAAGACAAATATTTTTAAGACTAATTGTTAAGCAGAAATAAGTACAAATAAAGTTTATACACTAAATTCACATAAATAAAAAGTGTTATCATTCTAATAACATCGAACCGAAAGAATAACACGTCACATTGGTGTCAGAAGTGGGATTATTTATTGTGAATCAGTGCGGAAAAGACAATTGTGCTAAAAATTTCTGCAAGAAAATTCGAAATTAAACTAGAAACTTCTGTGGGGAAAATTTCGAAGAAATTTGTTATTAAGAAATTTGAGTGTATAATAATTTCACGGTGCGAGAAATTTCAGGGGCGTACAAGAAATTTTGTGAGTTGTATAAAAATTTCGATTGTGCGAAATTTGAGGTTATACGTCGTGTATCGTGTGAAAATTTCGATTGTACGAGAAATTTCGTGGAAATTAAGATTATACTAGGAAATTTCGTAGTATTTAGATACTGTGCGAGAAGTTTCGATAGAACAATAGAATTTCGTGAACAATTAAAAATATTTGAACGATGGAAAGTAAATTATTAGATAGTTTGAGTACATCAGAACTATCCACAGTTCTGCGTGTGTGGAAGTCAGTTTCCACGGGAACTAAACCAGAAAAGAAGAAAAGAGTAATCGCTGAATGTGCAATAAGAGGACTAGACAGTAGCACATTCGACTTTAGTGAAATTCTGAAAGAGGGAAACCAAGAAGAAAACATGAACGAGGACAATGACAAGTCCGATTTCAGTGAAGAGGGTGCAAAATCAGCGGAAAGTGATAAGTTCGAGAAGTTTATGACCCTGCTGATGAATAAAATGGACTCAAATGCTTCTAGTCTTCAAACCAAAATGGATTCAACTGCTTCTAGTTTACAAGGCGAATTAAAATCAACTGCTTCTAGTTTACAAGGCGAATTAAAATCAACTGCTTCTAGTTCGCAAAGTGAGATGCAATCCAATACAGCAAGTCTCGAAAATAAGATTGCAAACATATCTGATATGCAGAACAAAATGGAATCCAGCATGGGTGAATTAAAAATTCAGGTGGAATCCAGTGTTGCGAACCTTGAAACTAAATTAGTACAGAAGTTTCTACAGTTCGTACAGAAGTTTCTGCAGTTCGAACGGAAGTAAGCAAGGTTGAGCAGAAATTGGAAGACAAAATAACTACAGAAGTTACAACAGTTCGCGCGGAAGTAAGCAACGTAGAACAAAAATTGGACCAGAAATTTGAACAAAAAGTAGCAGAAATAGAAGCAAAAATGGCTGACATCAAAGAAAATAAACCAAATATTGAGTCATCAGGTAAAAGGATGAAGCCACCAATATTTGACGGCAAAACTTCATGGCCAGTATACAAACGACAGTTTGAAGCGGCTGCTGGTGCGAACAACTGGTCCGATAAAGAAAAAGCCACAGCATTAATTCTGGCTCTACGGGGTAACGCAGCCGATTTATTGCGGACAATCTCACCAGAAAATGAGAAGAATTACAATTACATTGTAACACAATTGGACATTCGATATGGGGATAACCACATGAAGGACGTATACCGAATGGAGCTCGTCAACAGAATGCAAGAATCTGGAGAGACACTTCAGGAGTTGTCAGCAGATATTGAGCGGTTGGTATACTTGTCATACCCCGATTATCCCCTGGAGCTGCAGAATGACTTGGCTGCAGAAAGATTCACCAATGCCATTCGGGATGCAGACATTCAGTTCAAGGTCCGGATTAGTGGAAAGCGCATGTTGCACGATGTGTTGGCTGTCGCATTGACATTGGAAGCTGCAAAGAGAGCAACAAGGGCGGTTCCAATGGTACGAGCTGCTATGGTTGATGAAGACTCAACAGAGCTAGCGATAGACCAACTAACTGAAAAGATAAAGGCGAATGTGCAACAAGCTATCCAGGAATTGGAATTGAACGATACTAAAAGAAGACTGAAATGCTGGGGCTGCGGTAAAGAAGGACATTTAGAGCGGCAGTGCCCCAACCAGACAAAAGCACCGATTATGGTATCAGTCTCTCTCCTACAACAGAGTAACGACAGATTAACGACGCAAGGAGTAATTGCTGGTCATCGATGCAGGATCATCGTAGATACGGGTGCAGGTAGATCCATCGTAAACAGGAAGCTCATTAGTAGGAAACACATGAGCAGAAGCAGTAACAGTGTTCTTCAAACAGTTACAGGGGAATCATCTCCGATTCTGGGTGAAGTGATTCTAGCATTGGGGCTAGATGAGTATGTGTTTCGACATACGTTTTTGGTGGCTGATATAATGGACGATTGTATCATGGGCCTGGACTTCATGAAGCAGAATGGAGTGAGTGTGAACATTGAAGATAGGTTATTGCGATGTGGAAATATTGAGTTCCCGCTAACGTTGGAGGAAGCAGATTCCAGTGACACCAAATCAAATCTACGAGACCAACAAGTTACGTCAGATGCAAATGCTGTTGTAGAAATGAAACGGAGGGACGACATTGGACTGACAACTCAAGACACGGAGTTGTCAAAAAGTAAAAATAGAAGGAAAAGAAGCAAATCCAGTGTCGTAGATGCTGAAGGGGTTTTTGAGGAAACAAATAAGGACTGCAGGAATGTGAAAAAGGTGGTAGCTATCCGTACATTAAGGATTGGAGGCGATGACATGTCGAGCATCCGAAACGCGCAGCTAAAGGATGAAGATGTTGGACCAATCCTTAAATGGAAGAAAAGGGGTCAGCGTCCAAAATGGAGCGATATTGTAATACGCAGTGATACGACAAAAAGTTATTGGGCTCAGTGGGACTCGTTACAGATAGAAAATGGCGTTCTGAGGAGAAAATGGGATTCTCCTGATGGAAAAGCCAAACTAATGCAGTTGATCGTGCCTAAGTCCAAAGTACATGAGGTACTTGGTGAAGTACATGCTGGAACTTCAGGGGGACATTTGGGAGTCAACAGAACATTAGCGAAGGTGCGAGAACGATTCTATTGGGTACACTGGCGAGCTGATGTCAAAAGCTGGTGCAGGAATTGTGACACCTGCACAAAGATTGTAGGACATCAAAAGGAAACTGAAACTGCAGTGGGGCAATATGTTGACGCTGAACTGAAGCAAGGCACGAGTGGACAGGATAGCACCAGACAGACTCCACCGGAAAGATCATCTGGGCAGCATATACGGGTTCCGGTGGACAAAGTATTTGAGGAACCTGCAAACAACGAATTAAAAGATAGTGACTGCACCAACGAGATGAACTCTTTGGACGTGGTATGGCGAAAGCGAAAATCATCAAAAGTAAAAATGAAGGTGATTCATTCAAATCAGTTAGCGAAGAATCGCGGCACGAGTCCAAAAGATTCTGTTCGGGACGAACAGATTTAAGAAGGGGGTAGTGCACTATATTTTACTTAGGATACTTGGTGATTCATAAAATCATCAAACAATAACAATAAAACATTGTCACAATACAAGTATTCTAAGTAAAATAACTAACACAAAAAAACACCACACGACAAAAACAATTCTTGGAAATATTCAAGAATTTGTAGAGCTTTCGAGAAAATGCCATCTGTTTTTAGAAAGCCAAACGACCAGTCTTTTCAAGAAAGTTCGCGAAATACACCAATCTGATATAAAAACGGCTGTAGGGTCGAGCCTGAAATCAATCTTAATCGATCAGTTGAAGTGAAAAGCTTCGTCAGAGATTATACAAAACAGAGATTGAAAACGCGATTATTTTTGTGAAAGCGATTACAAGGGCAATTTGTGATCAATTATTAAGATAGCTATTGTGGTGCATTTTTATAAACTGTGATAAATAATTGTAATAATTAAATTATTAAAAGACAAATATTTTTAAGACTAATTGTTAAGCAGAAATAAGTACAAATAAAGTTTATACACTAAATTCACATAAATAAAAAGTGTTATCATTCTAATAACATCGAACCGAAAGAATAACACGTCACAATATAATAAATATTCAATTTTTGATTTTATGTAACATGTTCAAATGTCGATAATCAAATTCTTGAGATTTTTCTAAAAATATTAGATAGGGATAAAATGTTGAATTGTACACATTTTTTTATATTATATTGCTGACTATATTTGGGAGAATCTGACAAAAACATCCGCTAATTCTTTGGTGAATTAATTACTTATCAAAAGAATTCAAAAAGAAATCAGATTGCATTTTGAAAACAGTCAATTCGTACCTGAACAAAATTCAATTCGTGAAATTCTAGCCCTTTTTGAAATAATTTGTTTAACAAATGCCACTGAAGTGTATAGTTCGGTTTATTTTAACGATCTTCATTATTCTTAAATATTGGCGGAACTCCAAAACTCCGGCTAATATTTTTATACCAACACAAAAATTAGATAAGATTGCGCCACATTCGCAAGTTAGTCTATACTATACCAAGAGTTATGATAATCAAAGTATAGTAAAAGACTTTATTAAATATAAAAAAAATGTGTTGGGTCAAAGATTAAACATTTATTGAAATTTGAATACAATTTGCATTTTGACTGTTATAAATTTAACATTTTACAAGACTAGCATGATTGCATATTCCAATTGTGGCATCGAATAAAGTACCAGTATCGCATTGTAAACGGGTCTTCTTTCTAAAATAAAAAAAACATTGAAATTAAATAATTATTTAAATTTTAATTTAAGTATGTTCTTTTACCCTCCATGACATTGATAAAAGAATTCACAGGAATTTGGATCTGCAAATGTTCCATCTACAGAACAAGCTCCTCCAGATACATTCGTTTCTCCGGTGCTTGATGCTACCAAGTATGTCGCAAAAAATAAGCAAATGATTGAGAACTTCATCTTAATTCGCTGTCCTAAAAGTCGGTGATAGCTTCACAAAAAGAAGAAGACCAAAATTGTTGGTTATGTTTTATCACATTTATCAAATGAAAAAGAAATCATGTACCTAAACTTTGTGTCCGTTGTGTGCCTGATTTGATCCTGAATTTTCTTGCAACAAAGAAAATTACTTTTATTATTTTTTTTTTCTAAGTTTTCCAATTTAAAAGAATTTTTTTGAATTGAAACGTGTGAAACGTGTGAAACGTGTGCTGGCAATTAATTGGAAATATTTGTATTTAAAATACCACTACACAAATTCTTATTTGGAGCGTAATTGAATCAGTATTAATACCAAGCTCGAGAACCAAATTTCAATAAAATAAATATTTGATTAACATAATATGTTAGGATTAGTAAAAACTATAACAGAAAAATTCTGGTTAACATTTTTATACCAATACAAAAATTAGATGAGATTGTGCCAGATTCGCAAGTTAGTCTATACTAAGAGTTATGATAATCAAAGTATAGTAAAAGACTTTATTAAATACAACAAAAAAACACATAGTAACTGCAAATCGGCCTATGGTAGAAATGGTACAAAAAAACTGTCAAAACTAACATTATTTCAAGAGTTTTTCTTCATAACTTTGTTTCTTATTTTTAAAATTTCTTCTAATTTGCAGGTAACCTAGACCCTGATGGTCTAAATCTAATCTTCAAATTTTATTCAAATCGGTTCATTCGTTTTTAAAGTACATCAAAAAAACTGTATGAAGAGTGTTTCCTCTTAGGACTATTCTTTCTCTACTATCCTTAGACCGATTTGACTGAAATTTAACATGGTATCGTCTATTTGTGTAGTTAACGTATGTAATTAATTTAAACAAAATTTGTTCACAAATTTTTCCTAAGGTAGTACCTACCATAGGGCATACAAATATAATGGGTCAAAGATTAAACATTTATTGAAATTTGATTACAATTTGTATTTTGACTGTTATAAATTTAACATTTTACAAGACTAGCAAGATTGCATATTCCAATTGTGGCATCGAATAAAGTACCAGCCCCGCATTGCAAACGTATCTTAATTCTAAAAGAAAAGAAATATTTACAATAAATTAAAATATTATTTAAATTTTAATTTAATTATGTTCTTCTACCCTCCATAACATTGATAGAAGAATTCACAGGAATTTGGATCTGCAAATGTTCCATCTACAGAACAAGCTCCTCCAGACACATTCGTTTTTCCGGTGATTGATGCTACCAAGTATGTCGCAAAGAATAAGCAAATGATTGAGAACTTCATCTTAGCTCGCTATCCTAAAAGTCAGTGAGACCTTTAATCAAAATTCAACGTCTTTTTATACTAAAACATTTTGTAAATATCAAGAAAAGGTATATAAAAAAATTTTAAAATGGGTCATTTGTTTTTTTTTATGCCCTATGGTAGGTACTACCAGAGGGTATATTAGTTTTGTCACTAAGTGTGTAACACATAGAAATAATAATCGGAGAAAAATTTCAAGGGTATGGTTGTGTAGGGAATCAAAAGTTATATTGATTTATGCATGTCCGTCCGTCCGTCCGTCCGTAGACAAATTAACTCAGAAACGCGTTATCCGATTTCAATGAAATTTATAATTT
Organism: Xylophagus ater; assembly: GCA_963422695.1. Taxonomy (NCBI): domain Eukaryota; kingdom Metazoa; phylum Arthropoda; class Insecta; order Diptera; family Xylophagidae; genus Xylophagus; species Xylophagus ater. Next base: position 4,386,452 of record OY730486.1, on the reverse strand, counting down.
GAGTTGCTTATTCCTTAACTTGGTTTGGTATTGCATTTGAGCCAAATCGATCCACGGGGGGCAAAGTTATAAAGGAAAAACCAGGGTGACCAGAAAGTTTTGTCGTTTTTTTGGTTATGGTTTTTCGGATGTAATTTGAAAATTTGTGACCCGATTTTGTTCCAATTTAATTATATAGGTTAACTGCATAAATAGACGATACCGAATAAATTTTCAGTCAAATGGGTCCAAGGAAAGTGGAGAAAGAAATAGTTGTAGCCTAAAATAAGTCTGTTCATAAAGTTTTTCCAATGTATTTTAAAAAGTTATATACGGATTTGAATCAAATTTACGAAACGTGTTTATACTATTCGACTCCAGCCTACCTTTGAATTTGGGCCAATTTGAGAATGAAGAAACGAAGTTATGGAGAGAAAAACCTTAAAATATTCAGTTAAGCAGAAAGTTCGTGGCGTTTTTTTTCCAATAGTTGGCTTTAGAATCGTATAACTTTAGTAGTTCTAATCCTATCAAGTTATATTATAGCGCGCTGAAAAGGTGACATCTTATAGAATACTTAGAAAAAAAATTGTGAAATTCTGGCAGAACAAATTGGGGTAATTGGGTTTTGAAAATGAGCCAAAATTCTGAAAAAAATTCCCTATATTAATGCTCCATGTTTGGTACTACCGTCCGTCCGTTGACAAAATAACTTAAAAACGCGTTATCCAATTTTGATAAAATTTAGAATGCTACTTGGTTATTGCTATAGTGGTTTTGGTATTGCATTTCAGCAAAATCGACTGAGGGGCAGCGAAGTTATTAAGGAAAAACAGGGGCGACCATAAAGTTTTGTCGTTTCTTTTTATATAGTTTTTCGGGTTTAATTGGAAAATTGGTATAGCAATTTTGTTTAAATTAATTATATTGGTTGACTACATTAATAGACCATACCATTGTAAATTTCAGTGATATCGGTCTAAGGATAGTGGAGAAAGAAGTAGTCGTAGGAAGAAATAAGCCTGTTCAGAAAGTTTTTTTGATGTATTTTCAGAACTAATGCACCGATTTGAATGAAATTTGCAAATTAGACTTATGCTACCAGGGTCTGAGTTACTTACAAATTAGAGAAAATTTTGACAAGGGCAAACAAAGTTATGAAGAAAAACCTTGATATATTGTTAGTTTTCACAATTTTCTCTCCCATTTCTACCATAGGGCATCAAAAAATCGGCTATAGGCCGATTTTAAATTACTTTATGTTTTTTTAATAATTTGAATTATTATTTTACCTATTGGTAATTACTCTAACGTGAGAAATCCAAATAAAAAACAATTAACTTATTATCATGAATATTTTTATTTGAGAAGCTTAAAAACTTTTTAAAAAAGATTATAAAAAAATAATTTTAATTTTTGAGTTCATTAGAAGGTAAATAATGTTTTATTTCTATTTATTTTGTCTATTTAATATGTATCACCATAAATTTATTTCTTTTTAAAATGAAAAATAACATTATAAATATTTTTCGCTTATCAACAAGTGAAAAAAAAGTATACAAATTGGAAATGAAATGAACTGCTGCCAATTAAGAGGATTCTTAAATTTTATGTTAATTTTAATTAAATTGTTTCAAAATCTGTGATCTGGTGTAATTTCTCGAACCCAACAACAACTACCAACATTTGTATTGTTTTTCTGTTATTAGTAGTGACTTAATGCATGCTCGCTGCTACCCCCCACTTAAGGATTATATATTTTGGCTCGTCACGAGACTTGATTATTTTTGCGAAAATTTTTCGCAAGTTTGACAGATCATTCTGATTGGTCAGGGAAAACTTAAAATAATCTGCACTCGTGACAACGTTTCGCAAATATAATTTTTCATTTCTCATTTTAGGACTTTCAAACCAACCATTTTCAATTAAAAATTCTACTAATTCCTTTTTTCCTGACATTTTATACAATTTAATAGTTTTTGGTATTCACTTCCAAAATAAAAACCGTTAAACCAAATTCAAAATTGCATTTGTCAAAAATGAAAAATTTATATAATCAGCTCCAGGGCATGTTTATTTTTGACATAAGCTTCGCAAATCTGCGAAGTCTTTTAAGCATTTTGATTGGTTCAACGAATTGTCAAAAATAATTAAATAATTTCGCATGTTTGCGAACTAACTCGTGACGAGCCCAATTATATGTGCCGGATTACACGCGGTGTTTTTTGGGTAGAATTCTACCGCAGCCATAGGTATTGGTGGGTTGGGGGTGAGGCAGATTATCTACCTCTCGAAATGTTGACGCAACGGAGTTTTTTACGCACACAAACAAGAGTCACTGTTTGTGTCGGTTTCGAAAAAAATTGAAAATTCAAGCGCGCCATTCGCTTACTGACCGTCAACAGGTAATCATAATCTAAAAGTACATAGTAAATAGGAAAATAGTAGATCCTAACAGTTTGACGGTTTAAGTTCGAGTGATGCTGTGCTCACACACACTAATAAACTCCTTGTGTAGCTTGTATAAAAGACAGTGGTATAAACATTCCTCGTCTAATCGGTTTGGTAGATTTCTACTGCGTGTAATCCGGCACTATTATAGTGACTGGTTGGAAATATATTACTTCGTTTACATGATCTAATTTTTTAAGTCGAGTTCAATTCAAAAATCATCCATGTAAACCCGGATGGACTTTAATCTGATTTAAGTTGATCCGATTACAAAAATTTTTCGGAGCGACTTGAAATTTGCATGTAAACCAGATCGATTTCAAATCGGATTGAAAATTTAAAATGTAGTATAAGAGGCTGAAACATAACCTAAAAAATAAAAATTTGTTTGCACTAGCGTCTATGAAATTAACGTTGTTTTGAAGTTGATTTCAAGTTTCAATCTGGTAAAGCTAAAAAACGCGGTTTAAGTTTCAAGTCGATCTCAAGTTAAGTCTGAAGTCGCCATCTAAACCAAGTATATGACAATAACTTTTTTATTGGTTCCGAGATATTACCATGTAAATGCAGTTATTTTTCAAGACGCCATGGAAACATAGTAGCCGGAAAATTTCATATGTCAAAATGTCAGCTCCTCATAACAAGAAAAGTTAAATATTGTCAAATAAAATAAAATTTTAATGAAGAATTATTTATTTCGAACATTTTTCGTGTTTAAATTAAAAAAATTGATACATAAAAATAAACAAAAGTTATGCGAAAAAGTATTCAAACATTTGTCGATTGTCGCTTTTTCTTTTCAGTTCGATCGTGTTTCCTAATTTTAATTTATAATTATTTATATTAAGGTTTTTATTTAAATTAAAAAATGAGTTTATGCAATCTTTATACATGAATTTTTGTGTGATTTATGTTTTCACTTACCATTTATAAAAAAAAATCATTTTAAAATTAAAAAAAATTTTTCCCCCGGTTTTTATGTTTAACAAATTAAAAAATAAAAAATTTTTCCTATTCCGAACAGATTTTTTCAATTAATCCGCTCGTCAATTCCGATCTAAGTGAAATTTTACCAAATTTCGATAATTGATATTTATTGTAGACCGCTTTTAATTTCGCATTCGATGCATTCCGTAAAATCTGTGCGATTTTTTTAACAATTGGTTTTAAATGTTCAATTGAATAGCTTGTATAAAATTCTAATGTTGGTGTCCAGATCTCATCGGCAGTAACAACAGGTTCTTTTGGATTTTGTAATAATTGCATTGATAAAAATATTGATGCTGCCGCGATCTATAATGAAGAGAAAAAAAAAACAAAAAAGGAAAATATATCAATGAAAATTTTCATAAATCTCTCTCTCACCTCCGATGGTTTATAATGTGCCAAACTATATTCAATTGAACATAATTCTATTAAATATTTTGATAGAAGATATTGATTATCAGTTGGATCGGCTGCTTTCGAGAAACGCCGTAAGAAATGCAATGGAATTGGTCGTTCAAGATGAAAATTTAATTTCTTTAGAATTCGTTTTTCCATTTCTAAAATTTGTCCTTTATCATATGTATGATCGGTGATATAAACGAAATCACCAATTTCTGGTGGATACAATTCTTCATATTTCGCTGCTGTAAATAATGCTGTAACACCGACCAATTGTAAATGTTGACGTGCTGTATCTGGTACAGCCTGAAAGAAGGAAACAACTTTATCAAAAATACTCAACAGAAAGCGGATGTGTGTAAAGGGGAACCAGAAACTTACTTGTAAATATCTATCAATTATTCCAACAGTCATATGAAATGTTTCCGGAACTAAATGAAATTGATAATGTACTTCATTTATCCAATCAATCAGAACCGATCTCATTCTTGCGGTAACTTCGATTTGTGATTTTAAGTGATCCTCATCGATTGAATGAACCTCTTCCAAATGAAACAAATAAGCGTATATATCGTTAACATATTCCGGTACTAAAATTGGATTACCCAAATCATAAGCATCGATATTTTCAACCTACAAGAAAGAAATTTGGTATACTTTTTATTTCAATAATTTCAAAGACAAAACACAAACCTGATTCAATAATTTCATAGAATGTGATTCGATTTCTATACTTTTTGTTGCAATATCTTGACTTTTACGAGATTCTGATCTTGTTAAACATTTTGAAATTGTTATCTTTTCAATCTAAACAAATTGAAAAACAAAATTACTTACAATAAAATAGAAAATTAATTTTAGAAGAAAAACAAAACCAACCTCATTTAATAATTTCCCAGAATTTGTTATAGTTTTAGTCGTTTTCTTTAATACATCATCTTTTTCGATTGATACCTTTTTCGTGACACATTTTTCAATGATTTTTATTTCTTTTTTTGGATCTTTAGATAATGTCGAACGTAATTTCGATAATGAACGTTGCGATAATTTACTATCTTCTCGTCGGATTGCAACTAATTGTGGTTTTTCAATTAATTTATTATTTTCAACTTTATAAAAATGAAAACGTAAAGTTAGTACGAAGAAAAAAAAAAAAAAACGACCAAATATTTGTATATTAAAAATTTTACCTTCTTTTGTTAATTTATTATCATTTTTCACAGCCTTTACGGTGATTGTCTTGATTTTATTAACTTGGGCTGTTGGTAGATTACGTAATGTTGATGTAACTGATTTTATTGAATCCGTACGTGTTAATATTTTTGGTTTTGTTGTTGGTATTAATTTTGGTCCATTTCTCCAATGCGTATCAACACGAGGTTTTGCATTTTTTAAATTGATCTCACATTTTGTTTCTTTAATAGGACTAGAAAGAAAAAAAAACACCCATTTTTTATAATTAAAAATCAAAAATTTTCTCACAAAATTTTTTTATTACTTTTCTTTTTGTTTGTCCTTGCCACTATTTCGTCTTGGAACTGCACGATTCCCGAGTTCTCCTAAAGCAGGCCGTTTCACTTCATTCGCAGTAACTCCAATCTTTTTGATTTGCATGCTTTTAATAGTTTTCTGAGTTTCGTTCTGAAAAAAAAAAATTTTTTTTTTAAATGTTCCAAGAAAAACAAAAAAAAAAAACATAAAATTTTAATTTCCCGTTAATTTTGTTTCAAACAAAGAAAAACTAATAATTTAAAATAATAGTTTTACCAAAGAAAAACTTTATTGACTGACATTCCGTTATTTCAAAAAACAAAAAAAAAAAATCACGCGTCCCCTCTGCCCGCCCGCTTGAAAAAACGCCATTATCAAAGAGGAAAAAAAAAATAGAATGAAACAAACCTCATCAACTTTTAGTGCTCTCATATAATCTGCCATTATAACAAAAAAAAAATAATTTCTAATTAATTTAAAATCACGTTTAAAAAATAATAAAACAATATGTATAAAAATAAAATCTTTTTCTTTTCTTTCTTTCACAAAAAAAACTGAATTCTTTTTTGTCGCTATTTTCCACCAAACTCTATTCTTTCCTATCGAAGTGAAGGCAAACGATAAAACCGTTGAATATTTTTTCGCTTGTTTCAAACTGTTTAAAATCAAATTTCTAGTTTCTCATTGGTTGGCTGAATAAGGGGCTGAATTAAAAACGACTCAAGTCAAATTCTATCTAATATATGAAATATTTAAAACACCCAATTTCCATATGTTGTTTTTATTGCCCAGTTTTTAAAAAAGAAATAAAATAAAATTTAGTATTGTTTTACTATTTGTAAATATTTATATCATTTTTTTACCATTCTTCTATTAGAAAAATATTAGTTTGTTTTGAAATAATTTGTAATATCTAATATTAAATTTAAATCGAAATTTTGTTGTAATAAATCAAAACAAAAAAGACCCTTGTTATATAAAAATTGTTCAGGGCCGCAGGGGTAGTAAAACGCTTTACCCTGGAGACAATCTCGACGGACGCGTGAAGTGTCAAATACTTGTAAAAGTTAATTGCATATGAAATGTATAGGAGGTGGCAATCTCGACTTAGACGTGACGGATACGACAGTTCAGACGTTGTAAAGTTGATTTATATTCAACTTTTACGTGACGGACGCGTTCAAATGTCATTTTAAAATTTTTGTGTGGGAATTATTTTGTGAAAATTTCATTTAAAAACGGTATTTTAGTTTTTTTTATTAATTTACACTACTTAAAAAAGTATTTTAATTTATAACACAAAGATTATATCAAATAATAATAAAAATTACAAATTTCATCGACGGCGTCGAGTTTGCCTACACAAAAATATTTATACTGTCACTAACGTTTTTGACAATTCACGCGTTCATTGCGTCCATCGCGATTGCCTCCAGGGTTACTGTGTAAATTAAAAGCCGTGTAATACCCAATTTATATCACCGAAGGATGCAAAATATATGTTCCTATATGTTGTTTGACTGTGTGCGTAATGTTCCTATAATTTTAATACTGTGAACCATAAAAATTAGTGAGGCTCATATGTCTGAGGTATACATACCGTGCATTACTTCTGTCGCATATAAATTTCAATTAAACTATTTCACTCTCATCGTTAGTACATTTTGCGTGCTTCGGTTATGGCGTCAAAATTATTTCAGCTTCAAGATGGCGGAAAATTTTTATTTTTTTATTCTAAAATGAACAGATTTACCGTTTTTTGAAGTGAAACACTTCTATGGGAGCGACTAGCAAAAATTATGTCACGATTTTCTTACATTACATTACAAAAAATCTCATTATATGAACATCCTAGACCAGCGATGACGAACCTATGTGTCTGACACAGGCACAGACCCAAGCAGACTTTTTTAATTACTTACGCGTTGATTTTTATAAACTTATTTTTTATATCATAAATAATATTTCATAATACATATGTGATATTCTTTATTCCTTTATTTTTGCTTTTCACTTGCAAAAGTAAAAGTTGTAAAACAAAAGGAAACGTAAACTTTTTATAGTATTGTAAAAGTAAGAAAAAAAAAAGTAGTTTTTAACTATTCTTCGTTCCCCCTTTCAAAGTGACTTAGTGACCCACGAGCTAGTACTAAAAAATAATGAACAAAATTTGATTCACTTCTCAAAAGGTTCGCCATCGCTGTCCTAGACGATATGTATATTGTGGAGGTTATAATGAGGATATTTCCATCGAAGACCCAATAGTTTTATCTCCCACCACTTCGGCGCATTAAAAAAAAGCTTCTGTTTCCTTTCTATAGTTTGGTCAAAAGCACACTTCTGCCTTTTTTCATTTTATTTTAAATACCCAGAAAATAAAGTACAAATAATAATTTAACAGTTTCTAGGATGTTTTTTTGTTTTGAAATTTTAAAGAATTAAGTGTATTTTTCATTTTAAAAATATGCTATTACTAAACATGAAATATCCACACTTGGTTGTAATATATATATAAACTAACAAATTTTTATTAATTTTTATATATATTAACTACTTTCTCGTGAAAAAAGGATACATAGAAGTGTATTGCTTGAAAGTTATTATTTTAAAATGACTGTTTTCGCCGCATCAAATGTACTTACGGACTCATCAGCTGAACTCGTACATTTCTTTGTTCAGGAACGAAATCATTTTAACTATTTTTAAGCATACATTAGAAGGATAAATCATTTATCATTATATTCAAATCGAAATCAAACTAAGATCTACGAATTTTATTCTAATGAAAATTTTTGGTTAATGATTTTTTACTTTTTCCTTCTCCTTTTTTATAGCTGTTGTTGGCATTACGAGTTGAATTTTTTTTGTCCGAAAATTTATCAGTACAGGTTTTAGTGCCACAAAACCTTTATAATTTGGTCAATCAATATTGCCTGATTAGAGCTTAATTTATTTAAATTAATGAAAAATTCTTTCGAATTTTTCCATGAAACAAATATTTATTTGTTATAAATACAGTGGGACTGAATTAAATTCATTTTAAAAATATGCTATTACTATTCTACTATTCTATGTATCCTTTTTTCACCAGAAAGTAGTTAATATATATAAAAATTAATAAAAATTTGTTAGTTTATATATATATTACAACCAAGTGTGGATATTTCATGTTAGTAATAGCATATTTTTAAAATGAATTTAATTCAGTCCCACTGTATTTATAACAAATAAATATTTGTTTCATGGAAAAATTCGAAAGAATTTTTCATTAATTTAAATAAAGTGTATTTTTGTTCATTTTACTTTGCCAAGTAATGAGAAGAAATCAATCTAAAGTTTTGAGGTCCGTGAGAGCTTTTCCTAAGTAAATAACAGATCTTTATATGCAGATGTGATTTAAAAAGAAGCCACTTAATGAAACTGAAAAATTTCAAACAAATTTTAGTCGAGATAAATTAAAATTATAAATATGGGGTTATTAGCAACCGGCACTTTTTCGATATTTCTTTTCTCACGTTTACACCCTCAGTGTAGAAAAAAAACACTGAAGTAAATTCAAAGTGTTCAAATATTTGATTTTAAAGATCCTAATTCAATTTAATTTCGTTTAATATTGTAGTTTAACAAACAATTTAAAATTTTTAATTTAAGGACGACGAAATATATCGCATGATGCGACATCTGTGACTAATATTTTGAACTAACAATTTAGTTTTTATTAATATTTTATATACAAAATAAAGGGTGTCCTAAAATTCGTGAAAGAAGTAATTTTGATAGAAAACACAGGGTTATAATTTAAAATTGTAAATTTTTTATTTATTCATAAAGTATACAGTATAAGATTATGTATGGAATAGGATACTGGTTAAATAACCCAACGGCTTTGCTGGCACGATCGTTTTGCATAAATGTGGCTGAATTTCTTTAATACAACGCTCAAATTTCCTTCTTCAAGGTGTTGGTAGTCGTGTGGGCTTGTTGGCATAAACCTTAAGACTTCAAAAAAAACCCCAAAGAAAAAAGTCCAACGGTGCTAAATCGCATGATCTGAAGGGCCAATTCTGACACCAAAACGGGAAATTACACGACCAGGAAATGACTCATTATTTTTAAAATATTGATCTACAATAAAAACGCGTTGTTTTTTCGCGTGTACTGCTCAATTTTTAATAGCCCTGAACTGTCAGTTGGTATGCCACCTTTTTTTTCGTTGGCAACACTTTACCGTACAAATGTCGTAAAATTCAAATTTTGTCTGAATTTTGTCCTTTAATATTTTATCGTAGTATTTAAATTATTTCGAGCTGTATGTGAGTACTAGTTAGTGTTTTAAATGGTTAAAGTGAAAGCAAAAAATTAGTTTGTGCGCCCTAAGGAACACATTTGGCCATGAGTGAGTAAGCGAATTCCAGTCTGCTATATATGTATGTTAATAGTGTTAAAAAAAACTAAAAAAAAAATGCCAAAAAGACACCTAAAGGGAGTCCAAACCAACCAAGGCGTGCAATAGCCATTCCCACATGCTATTTATCATCAGTGGGCTAGAATGAGGAAAAGCGTACTTGCTCGTATTCAGTGATGTGCCCACATCAATTGATCATTCACCAAGAACGGATTTCGTCCTTGCTCGTTCGCTTGCTTTTCGAACGCACTCTAATACGTTGCAAATTCCAAAATGGCCGATATATGCAAAACGTGATCGTTTATTGTTTTGGTCATTAGTTGTAAACACGTTATTATTGAAGGACTTTGTTCAAATCATTTCACTACAAGCTTACGGCCATGCCAGACATCGTACGAGGTGATTTATTTTGTATAATTTGTTATTTTTCGTTGTTTTTTGCAAGTGTAAGTATTCTAATAACTTCAAAAGGATTAAATTTAATTAATTATTTTTTTTTGTTTTGTAGAAATATTTATATCGAAAATTATACAAAAAGATGGATTCAAAAAGTGAAAATTCTTCGGATTCACCATCATCAAACGGAAGTTTTTCTTCTGACATGGATATTTTCGATTTAATTGATGATACGAAGACTGAACATCCTTCTGCATTAAATGGAAGTTGTTCCGAGATGGATACTTTAGAGTTATATGATCCTAAAAATGGACATCCTTCTGGATCACGCGGAAGTAATTTTGGGATGCATATTTTGGATTTAAATGATGATTGTTTAGGATATATCACAACATTTCTTGATTGGAGAGAAAAACTAATGTTCGCCGATACTTGTGAACGCTTCCGTCATGTATGCGCACTAAATCCGAGATTTAATGCAAATGGAATTAATATCAAATATGACTACGAGAATTTTGTGAAGTATGCAAAATATTTCGGTAAGAACATTTACGATATACAAATTTACGTAAATGATAAAAATGCTTTTATTTTGAGTATACTATCCAAATGTGAAAATATCAAATTCTTTTATATGAAAAAGACTGTTTATTCAAATAGTGAAAGCGGGATAGAAACTGTTAAAGAAATAATGCAGAACTCAAGATTTTTACAATCGGTTTCAATACTCGGATTCGAGTTAGATGATGATTTTCTATTTGAAATTTCCAAATTAAAACATTTAAAATCATTAAATTTAGATGAAACCAAATTTAGTGGTAAACATTTAATAAATTTACCAAATCTAGATAAACTTTCAGTAAGTTTTTGTAAGAAAACCGATGATATTGTGATTTTATTAAAAACGATGAAACTGACAAATTTAGATATATCCTTTTTGGATTTAAATATCGCTGAGTATTATGATATTATTCGATTTCAAAGTGATTTAGAAAGTATATTTTTCTCTATTCCTGAGGAGGAAATGGACTCTTTCGATATTACCATATTTAAAAATATGGCAAATTTGAAAAAGATTTCATTAAGTTTTTATGACCAAATAGATTTTGAGTTTTGTAGAAATTTTTTCAATTTCTATAGAAATCGATTTCAAGAAATCACACTTAACGATTGTTGTGGACAATTTCATCAAGATTTCATAGAAGCATTTATGTCGAGTAAACTTAAAATAACGTGGCGTCACGGTTTCATGCCATACGTAGAATATAAGAAAGTTTATAAAAAACAATTTATCAGATAATAAATAAGGTATATTATAAACGAAAGGAAGTAATCCTTTTAAAACAATTTAATAATCTGTTATCTTTAAAAAAAAAGCCGAATTGTTTAGTGCAATTTGTATTGGAATCATTTTTTCTATTTTCTAAATTTAAAATCACTAAAATGAATTTAAACCACTTTCAAAATAAATAGTTTAAGTATTGGTAGGGCTAAAGATATTCATTCAGTTTTAACAATTTATGTCTTATTTTTCTGGATTTAGTATCTTATAATGGTAATTTAAAAACATTTCCAATTTCTTAAATCCAGCAACTTATTAAAAAGTGGAATCATGTAATTCGATTCAAACTCAATCGAGTCGAAAAAGTATTGCCATTCCTTTATGCCTTTTCGATACGATTGAGCAAAATGGAGTTACACGATTCAACTACAACGGGAAAAATGATTCTTCACAATGTTGTCTTTCGAATACGTTTGTTTAACATAAAATCACTACAATGTTATTATTTTTATAAAAGTATATAGATTTTAAGTTTTAATAAATTTCTGTCTATATTTGCTTTATTTTAAAGAAAATTCATAATTTCGAATACGAGTAAGAAGTCCCTTTTTTTTATTAAATTCTAATATTATTCAATATTTTTAATTTCTTAAAGGATAATTTCCTTTCATTCTAATATTATTTCTAAATAAACATGTTTCCAAATGAATTTTTTAAACTTAGTTTATAAGTTTTAGTTTTAAACTTATTTTTTGTATTTCTTTATACTTAATTATTGAGTTTGTAATTTCATTTATCAAAGTTGGTTTGTTTCTTATCTTTTTTGTGAATATAAAAACAATTATAAAATATATATAAGTCTTTTATCAGCTTTCAATTGGGAAGCACAAAATTGAAATTTAATAAATATAAATAAATATACATCAAAATATAATTATTAAATATGTTTTATTAAAACAATTATTCAACGAAAGGATATAATAGGAACATTCACCCATTTGTTCTGCATTTCACTTTTTATGTAATGGAATGATGAAAATGAAAAGCGGTGTTTTGTAATTCGAATGAAAACAAAAAATTAAATTATATGAATTAAAATTTCGAAAATGAAATTTTGGTGTTCTGAAAGTCGTTTTACTCGAAATGGTAATCGAAATAAATTCACTATCACTTGATGCCATGAAATTGATATGAATTGTTACAAAACGAAGGAAAACATTTAAAATAAATTTAAGTTTTCTTCACCCAATGACTCCATGTCGACTTTTTGAATATTTTCTTAGAAAATTTCTAAAATTTTGTCATAAAAAAATTATTTTGAAATGTTGAAAATTTTTAAAATACCAATCCTTCCCAGAATTGTAATTAGTAGAAAAAGGACTTGAGATATCTAAAAATTTCTTAGAAAAATGGATTAAGGTAATACAATAGAGGGTTTTTCTAAAAATCTACCTAAATAAAATGTCATTAAAAATATTTCTAATATTTTTGTCATAAAACTATATGAATTTATTTTTAAATGAAATACACATTTTATTGGTGTCGTTAAAAAGGCACCAAATTATTCTTTTCTAAAGAAAAATGCCTAGGAAATAAGAATATTTGAAATATTGGAAGATCTAACACATTCAATTTGTCTCTTAAGATTATTTTTCTAATTCTTTCTTCTCTATTTTGTTCTTTTGTTTCATTTTCCATTACAAACACTATTAAATCCCATTGCAATTACAAAATGTTCACAATATTTTTTGATGTAGATTAAATACTAAGTAAATCAGCTGATACTTTAGACCAGTATTTCCCAACGTGGGGCCCACGCCCCACAGGGGGGCAATTTGATTGTTAAGGGGGCAATTCGAAAATGGACATGACACGAGTTTAACTCTTTCGCTCCGGGCCATTTAAATGCAATGCTAGATTTCGGTGCCAAATTTAGTTTCTTAAGTGAACAATTCAATTTTTTAATATTAAAAGTTATGTATTTTACATAGGGGGGAATTTTAGAAAGGCTAAGGTGGGGCATGGCACAAAAAAGGTGGCTAAGGTGGGGCATGCCACAAAAAAGGTTGGGAAACACTGCTTTAGACATTTCGAAAATCGATTTGAAATGATTTCGAAATGAAATTGAGTGAAATCGAGTGAAATTGAGAACGCCAATTTACATTTCGAGTGAATTTGAAATTCATAGTGAATTCATTTTCATGTGAATTCCAGAACAATTCCAGATAAATTTATTTATCGATTTGATAGAAGTTTAGTGATTACTAACCAAGAACAATAACCAAATGCTATATTCTCTAAACAAATAGTTGTCCTATTTCTTTAAAAGCGTCATTGCAAAAAGCAATCAATACGCTAAAGTACCCCACTTGTATTTTCATGTGGCACAGATTTTCAGTCGTCTGCAAACAAGATATTTCCTTATTAGTGTTTGTTAAAAAAAAACTCTGTATGGTATAAAAATGAATATATTTAAATTTTCTTTTTTTACAAACACTAATGGCGAAATAGATTTAAATGTAATCCTTAGAGGAAATAAAAATGAAATAAAAACAAATTTAGTATGTATAGTAAATAAAAAATATTATTTATTTAAAATTGCTAAAAAAAAGACTGATAGTACAATAATATTATATCATTTTGCACAAAAGTTAATTTGAGTAAGAAAAATTCTACTAAAAACAATGTTTTCTTTATTGAAAAATTATTTAAAAAAAAAAAATTAAATATGAAATATATTCAATTAAATCAGTTCTTCGAATGATATATGAATAGGATTATTAAATTCGATTTGTTCGTTGGCAATTGAATGATCTATAAAAGAACACCAAAAAATCAATGATCATATTATTATCATAAAAATCAATTTTTCAAATACCTCTAATATTGAAATTTAAATTTCTTATGATTGTATCTAAAAATGCTTGACTAATATTTTCTGTAATATTAATCGGTTGATAATATAAATAACTTCTACGATTACGTTTCGAAGTATCACGTTTACTTCGGAATAATGCTAAACTAATATAAGATCTTGTTAAAGGAATATCATCACGACCAAATTCCTAAAAAAAAAACAAATATAAAGATCCAAAAATAAATATTCTTTTCACAAAAAAAAAACACCCAAATAAATTCAATACCAAACATTTTCCATTAACACAATATCGTTCTTCACGTGGTGAACATTTTGTACCGAACGGAAATAGTCCATGATCTCCATTAACCAAATAAAATCGATGCTGTAATAATTCATCTTGACATGCAACTTTACAACTTCTATCTGGATCTTGAACACTTGGTGCTATTTGCATACCATAACCAGATAATCCTCGAACTTTTAATTTATATCTTGTACAAATATTTTCAGCAAATTCATTAATTGTTTGAAGACGGTCACAAGGCTGTGTGTTATTGAAAAAAAAAACGAATTAAAATCGAATTAAAGAAAACTCACTTTCATATATTTACCATTATATTTGGTGAACATAATTGAATATTATTTGTACCATCTAATTTTGATATAACCACTTGAATTCCTTTCGCTTTATTCATACAACTGAAATGGCATCCAGATTTTACTGTCCAAATATTTTCAATAATTTTCTCTGATCTTGTATTTTCTGATGTTAATAATTTCCATGGTTGATAATTATTATTAGTATCAGATTTTCGGATAAAACCATTCGTTCCATGATGAAAATTTCGTCCGACAGATGATTCTATATTTTATAAAATTCAAAAAATATAATTTTATTCTCCTAAAAGTATGCATACTTTAATTATAAAAGCTATTTTATATTCACTTGCGGAGAAAAACTATTTTATATAATAGATAGAAATACTTTATCTGAAAGCCGTCAAGATGAAGGAAGTCGTAGATTTTTTCAGATAAGGCATATTTTTTTAATTCGCAAATAAACCGTTCGACTTAAAAGAATCCATTATCGAAAAATTGTGTTGTATTGCAAAGGAAGAATTTCAATTTGAAGCACCATAATGGTACATGTAAAAGTTTATTGTAACTGAAGACAGATGAAATCATATTGGCTGTAGGAGGAACGTCCTCAAAATATGAAAACGTCTCCAATTCAAACAATATTAAGTGGATTCTCATGAAATTTGGTGTGTATATTCTGGATAGGCCAATCTAACAGACACTCGCTAAGAATTTGCATAAGCAAAATATAAAAAAGTCGTTAATTCGGTCAATAGTCGATATATTTTCATGAAGCTTAGAATGTATATTCTGCACAAGTCGGTGGGAAAGATAGGATATGTCTTCACTTGATAGGGGGTTTGCGAGCGACTGAAAATAGAAAATCGTCCTAATCGTTTTATGAATAACGTGATTGAAGCCACGGGTACCAGCTAGTGTATACTACAAATTTGGATGAAGATAAATTTGAAATGTATACCATATTTTCAAACAGAGGACGTACGTATATATTATAGTATTAATAATAAGTATTTATATTTACCATTTTCAATTCTATTTCTTATATGAACACTTTTCAAATTTCGTCCTCCTCCGTTATTAAGATTATTTTGATTTTCTTGTAATGAATTTTGTGGACAAAATGTTGTATCAATTTTAAAATAATTACTTGTTGAATTTTCACAAGAAAACTTTTCACAACGTCCATTAATACAATATGCAGTATCATCGAAATCATAGATTTTCGTTTGGCATGTTGTACCATCCGGAAATGTCCAGCTACGTGATTTTGTTCCATTAGTTTTTGTTTTACAAAAAACTTTACAAGATTCTTCAACTATACCCCAAAAAAAACGGAATTTTATTTTTACAAATTCTTCTTATAGTAAAATTAAAATCAATATTTTTACCAGTTTCACCAACATGTTGTAGACCTTCACCAATTAATTCATTATCAAATTTTTTCGCTCTTTCACATATTTGTGTAGCAAATTCTTCGATTGTTGTTTTTGTTATCGTATAACACTATATAAAATATATAAATTATATTTTTTAAGTTTCTTTTATTATTTATTAAATATTAAATTTACTTGTTTTGCAATACAAGATTCATATTTTCTTTCACGGCCATTGCATCTCTTCCTGTAAACATTTTCGATTGAATTTAATATATTTTATTTTAGATTTATTTATTTTTATTTTTATTTTATTTTTTTTTCTCACCGATAATCTAAACAATTTCTTATAAATGTTTTCAATCCTGTACTTCCTTCTCTTAATCTACCAGAAGCTCCATATAGACATCCTGAATCACAATCGGTTGGTTCACTCCAATCACTCCATGTCGGTGGCTAAATTATTCCGAAATAATTAATGAATTTCAAAAAATTATATTCAAATTATTAAACCTTATTAAAATTATATTCGTGTCGTAAATTTCCAAATTTTTTATCATCAATAAAATTCACTTTATCCATTTGTTTTGTTATTGTAATTTCTTTTGGTATTGAATGTATTGATTCCATTAAAGCCGCTTTTAATATACAAATTCCACTTCGACACCACTAAAATTAGAAATATATAAATATTATTCATTCTATTATTGAAATATTTTTCATATTTTATTTACCATCATTTCACCACAATCAGTTCCTTCTAGAGCTGGATGTGAAGTCCATGTGTAGCGTTCACGCTGACAGTGTAGATCACGACAAATATCATTTAACGGTTGTGTTCTAGAACGCACACTATCTGTACCATATTTTAACATGCATTGTTGATCTGCATCGAATCTTTCACCTGGTAAAATACCTTCGGCAGCATGATCTAAACTATTACCAAATTGTCCACGATCGAACATACATTGAGCTTGTGGTGTTCTTAACGAAAAGAAGTTTCATTTAATTTATATATTATTATTTTGTTCTTTAATATTAGTAGCTTTCCATTTGCATTTACAAAGTACTTAAATAGCTTAGCCAACAACCGGTAAATGACAGCAAATATAGGGTGATCCAATTTGAGTTTCCTATGTTGGCAGCACTGTAAATCAAGCAACTGCCGATAAGCACTTGTTTTCAAAGTGTCAAAGTTCAGTTTGCAACAACACATTTACGAAATGGATCTACAGAAAACGATTCTGATTTCTCACAGGAAATGCTCTTCTCTGATGAGGTACATTTCCAGTTCTCTGGGTGTGTTAATAATCAAAATTACCATATATGGGGAGATAAATATCCTCACGAGATTCACGAGACACCATTACGTGGCCAAAAAGTGACTGTTTGGTGCGAAATGTGGTGAGGTGGCGTTATTGGGCGTTACTTTTTAAAAACGATCAGCGTCAGACAACCGATATTTCCGATTATTTCTGGCATAAAATCGAAGATATTGATGTGGAAGACATGTGGTTCAAACAAGATGGCGCAACTTGCCACACAGTGGTTGCAACGTTGGATGTTTTGCGTGAAAAGTTCCCAGTTCGCATTATTTCACGTTTTGGTTGGCGTTAACTGGTTGCCAAGATCATTCGATTTAACGCCGTTGGATTTTTTTTTGTGGGTTTACGTTAAAAGTCGTGCCTACGCCAACAAACCAGAAACGTTGGAGTACCTAAAAAACAACATCCGCCACGATACTGCTCGAAATATACAAAAAAGTAGTCTAAAATTATCTCGAAAGGATCGGCTGCTAAAGGCAGCCATTTAATTGATATTATTTTTCTTAATTAATGAAATACATAATATTTGTGATTAACAAAATAAAATAAGTATATTTCATTAAATTTGTGTGTTTTATTTTGTTTTAAAGTTCGGAAGTTCAAGTTGAATCACCCTTTATATTGACTCATTTATTGTACTATCAGTACTAAAAACGTGCAAATCGAAATACGCTATTAAACATACTCTAAAAATGAATTTAAATAACTTCTACTACATTTTGACCAAGTAATTTTTCCGCTGCCTAATGTTGGTGACATTATATACAAGCTAGGATCACAACTATTGTCTGACGTGTCATGTCGCATTCCCAAACTTTGAAAGAAATAATTAGAAAATGTATATTTTATAATGAATATGATTGATAGGATGAAGAAAGGATTAAAATATACTTCAAACGTTTGAAGTAATTTTATGTACCATAACATATTAAATTATGGTTTGGTTTGAAACAAATGACCATAGGAAGTCACAGCCCGAACGAAAGAGGTACAATAAAAACCTTTTTTTTTTAGCAAACAAATATTTCAACGCATAAATCCTTCTTCATCCACCAAAATATTTTTATTTTTATTCTTACTTATGACCAATTTCATGTGCTACAACAAAAACACTTTCGAAATGTTTTCCTTCATTTATTGTACAACTTGATGTGGACGTGCACATTCCAGCAACTGGTGCTAGACCAACAACTTGACTACTTAATTTACCATTCTTACCAACCACATAAAGATCAAGACCTTAAAAAGAAATTCAATTAAATAAATTTGTGCTTTTTTTTTGAATAAGTGTAAATATTTTGCAACTAATTTACCAGTTAAAATAACTGCATGATCATAATGGACAACATCAGCATCAGATGTTGGATTCAATTTTCTTTGCCACATACAAAAATTATTTAAAAATACATCGATGTCACTGGAACGTCTCAATTCTTGAGGATCATTATGTAATATTTCTAAACGTTTCAATACGAAATTAATTTGATGTCCAAGTGATGGATGATGATACAATAATTGGACACCATTTATCATTGCCAAAACAAAACGTATCAAATGATTTTCAGTATTCTTTGGGAAATTTCTAGCCATATGCTTGTATAAATCTTTATCAACAAATATAGCCGTTTCAATATGTAATACTTGTGGTATCTTCCATTGTGTGGAGATATGCCTTTTGATTCTTAGATCATCATTAATATTATCATTTTTATTATTATAATTATTATGCTTCGAATTGTCAACGTCATTTTTGCTATGATCTTTGTTGTTTTTAAGGAATTCATAATTTGTTGTATTTAAATTAATTCTATGATCATTTTCTTCAACAACTTCTTTTAACTTATTAACATTTTTTTCATTTCTTAAAATTGATTTATGATCATTTAAATTCATATCATTAAAACCATCAATGTTTGGCTCAAAGAATATGTCATTGACTGGTTCTGGTTCTGATTTTAATTCTTCATATTTATCATTTTCACTGATCTTGCTAGATTTTAAAGTACTATGCAAATTTTTTTGTACTTTCTCATAAAATATATGAGAATTATCACCAAATCGTGATGGTAATGGATGAATAATGTAGTCAGTTGTATTATGATGGAATAATCCTCGCTTAATAAAGAAATAGTTTGTTTTTAATTAGGAGGAAGAGAAAAAGATAAATAAATATTTCATCCGGTCATTAAATTTGTATACTTGTATAAAAAAAAAAACTTACAATGGTTTCATCACAAAGGTCAAGAGCTGAATTTTCATTTTGATAAAAACATTTTTCATAATTTGATGCCAATTTATGAGAATTTTCAATAAATTTCGATGAATTTTCATAACGACGAATCAATATAAATGAATCGTCAATTAATTTCGGTGATTGTTTTAATTTGATACTAATATTTTTAGAATTATCTAAAATAAATCAAATAGAAATAGTTTCTTAAAAGAAAGTAATTACAAATATTTATTTTAATCTTAATTAAAATTCTTTGTACTTAAAAATATAAGAAACCAAAAAAAAATTAATATGTGTAAAACGTTGTAAAACGTGGTGTATCATTGCATAGTTGTATGATTCCGTAATTTTCTATACAAGAAAAAAGCGGAATTATACAACAGATACTACAGTACATCATGATTTTACATCGGTGAGGGAATACGCCTAATATATGGTATTAATTGAGCCGTTTATTTTGAAAGTAGCCTAATTCCCCTTTATAAAAAAAACTAGTTGAGCGCACTATAGTCATATAGATATATAGTACCTTCTTTTAAAATAGTTTAATAGTCAGTTATCTATCGGAAAAATGCCGAAAAAATTAATAATATTTGAAGTGTGTAGTGCAATTTGTATTGGAATCATTTTACAAAAGTGCTCATAACTCGAAATCAAAAAAAGTTGTGGAGTTAGGCCACTTTCAAAATAAACGGCTCAATTATGTTATGTATTTAAAAAAAATGCATAGCGTTTTTCTTTAGTTTAGTTAAAATAGAAGATTTTCTGGTTTATTATTAACTGTGAAGGAATCAAACATATAAACATATAGGAACTCAACATAAAAGCGGTTTATAGTCATTTTTTTGATACCCTATGGCAGTGCTCCGAAACCTTTCCTTTTCTAATACTAGAGACAGACGTATGGTATAGATACCATTATTAAAGAATACCATGTAGTATACCACATGTGTGTCATTTTATACCATTTAAAAAAATGAATAATAAATATGATAATCAAATAGTATCAGGTATACTATAGTATTGATACCATAGTATAAATACTATATGTGTGTCTTTCATATAAGACACACCAAATTTACTCCCAAAATTCTTCACCACACTACAAGCCAATCGAATATCATAGATACAGAATATTATTGATAAATGCGATATTAGAATAATTATAAAGAAATTTAATTTCATTTATGTAATTGTTATAAAATCATGACAAAATTTTGGAGACAGCCGCGGCACAGATATTATAGTTTCGCGATATACCACTGTATCGTGACACACTGGTTGCGGAACACTACCCTATTGGAGTTGCAATTAACAAATCTGTAGTTCAGTGAATTATCTCTGAGAAGAAAGTTGAATTTGAATTGGAATTCTAAATCCAGTTAAGGAACAAGTAACTTATTATAAAATTAACTAAAAACATAAAGTAATTAAAAATCGGCCCATAGCCGATTTTTTGATGCCCTATGGTAGAAATGGGAGAGAAAAATTGTGAAAACTAACAATAATTCAAGGTTTTTTCTTCATAACTTTTTTTGCCCTTTTCAAAATTTTCTCTAATTTGTAAGTAACCCAGACCCTGGTAGTATAAGCCCAATTTGCAAATTTTATTCAAATCGGTGTATTAGTTCTGAATGTACATCAAAAAAACTTTCTGAACAGGCTTATTTCCTCCTACAACTATTTATTTCTCCGCTATCCTTAGACTGATATCACTGAAATTTACAATGGTATCGTCTATTTATGTAGTCAACCAATATAATTAATTTAAACAAAATTGCTTTACAAATTTTCCAATTAAATACGAAAAACTATATAAAAAAACGACAAAACTTTATGGTCACCCTTGTTTTTGCTTAATAACTTCGCTGCCCCTCAGTCGATTTTGCTGAAATGCAATACCAAATCCACTATAGCAATAACCAAGTAGCATTCTAAACTTCATCAAAATTGGATAACGCGTTTTTGAGTTATCTTGTCCACGGACGGACGGTAGTACCTAACATGGAGCATTAATATAGGGAAATTTTTTTAAGAATATGGCTCATTTTCAAAACCCAATTACCCCAATTAGTTCTGCCTGAATTTCACAATTTTTTTCATAAATATTCTATAAAATATCACCTTTTAAGCGCGCTATAACAAAACTTGATAGGCTTATAACTACTAAAGTTATACGACTCTAAAGCCATCTATTGGAAAAAAAACGCCACGAACTTTCTACTTAACTCAAAATTTCAAGGTTTTTTTCTCTATAACTTCGTTTCTACATTCTCAAATTGGCTCAAATTCACAGGTGTGCTGGACACTAATAGTATAAACACGTTTTGTAAATTTCATTGAAATCGGTATATAACTTTTTAAAATACATCGGGAAAACTTTATGAACAGGCTTATTTTACGCTACAACTATTTCTTTCTCCACTATCCTTGCATCGATTTGACTGAAATTTAACATGGTATCATCTATTTATATAGTTAATCTATGTAATTAATTTAAACAAAATCGATTGACAAATTTTCCAATTACATCCGAAAAACCATAACCAAAAAACGACCAAACTTTCTGGTCACCCTGGTTTTTCCTTTATAACTTTGCTCCCCGTGGATTGATTTTGCTCAAATGAAATACCAAACGCAGTTAAGGAATAACCAACTTACATTCTAAATTTCAACAAAATCGGATAACGCGTTCTTGAGTTATCTTGTCCACAGACGGACGGACGGACGGACGGACGGACGGACGGACATGCATAAATCGATATAACTTTTGATTCCCTGCACAACCATACCCTTGAAATTTTTCTGCGATGATTATTTCTATGCGTTACACACTTAGTGACAAAACTAATATACCCTCTGGTAGTACCTACCATAGGGCATAAACAGACAACAGGTTTTGAGTTATCTTTTATACGGACAGACGGACAGATGTACGGACATGCATTCGAACTATGGAATAAGCGAAATTTCAAATGATATTATGAACGTTTTGTATAAAACAGTCCCATATCAGACAACTTGCGACTATATCTAGATAGATAGGAGCCACAATGTGTCATAGTTCCAAGGCACATAGTTCCAAGGCAAATGAGGAAGGTTTGCTTTGAATTTCACAATGTAAAATCCATTGTTATAGTATTATTCCATATTTTTGCGGTAATAAACTGAATGAACTTTTAACAACGTTCACGATTGCTTGGAAACGAACCAGTGATTTCATCATTCGAAAGACCTAATGCCTTATCACATTATATTGGCAACTTGTAAGTAAAACCAGATTTTTGTTATTTCATATCAAAACCATATTCTAATTAAGATTCTGTCATTAGTATCTTTTAAATTTAAAAATTTGATGACTCAAATTAAAGTATATATAAGGAAAATGAACATATACACTTAGACCTCGATTTACACAGTAGATTGGTTCCCAGAAAATGCCGTATAAATTGAAATTGTGCAATTCGAATTCATAATGAAACATTAAAAAACAAGCTATAGTGCAAAACCACTATTGAAACTACTGTACGTATGTTCAAATCACGTTACCTTCTAAAAATCAGGTAATACGTTTGTGAGTTATCCTAACTGCAAATTATGAGGAAAATATGTAAGCAAAGTTTGAAAATCGTATAATTTCATACAAAAAACCTGAATTTTGTTCATCAGCTACCCGAAGTTGTAATCGGATTCAATTGATTTTTGGACACAACTGTTCTTTCATTGAACAAGTGTCTCATGCCAAAGTTCATTGAAATCGGTAAAAACTCAAAAAACCGAACTTTTGTTCGGCGGCTACCCGAAGTTTTACTCCGATCAAACCCAACATCTGATAGAATGGTTCTCATGAGAAAAAACCCACTCTTACCAATTTTGATGGAAATTGCTCCAAAAATACGGCCGCAATCTTGCATACGACAGACGAACTGACAGACAGACGACAGACAGACATTCGATAAAAATGATTGCCAACGATTTAGAATCTTATAAAACGTGGAGATTTTTTTCGATCATGATTTCAGTAACTTATATACTTCGTATAGAAGTTAAAAATAATAAGAAAAAGTTTTCTATGATCGTGCTGAACTGAAATAGTACCGTGTTTAATGAACATTTTTCCACTTTTCTTGTTTTAAACCGAAATCGTGCAATTCAAGTGCCGTGTAAATCGAGGTCTATGTTGTACAGTGTACAACATAGACCTCGATGTACAATGTACACCATATTAAATTTAGTTCAAAATTATCTCAATCACGTTTACATTTTTGATCAATTTTAAAATGTTTTCATACAATCACGCGATCATTGTGAGATCACTTCGATCATTATGTATTTATGTATGAATACCTGACAGGTATTATTTGCAAGCAAAATTAATATATAACTTAAATAATTTACCATCAAGTTGTAATGATATCAATCCTTGTGTCGATCGTTTTGTTCTTTTATGTTGATCAATATGTTTAACATGAAGAAAATTAATGTTAGGATCTGTAAAAATATAAAACAAATTAAATGTTAATGTAAATATGCAAATTGAAAAAGAAATTTAAACGCAAATAGAGAATGAATTTGTTTTACATACTCTCTTAAACTTTCACAGATAGTTATTGTACATCTTGTAATTAATGTATAGGGTATCTCAATAGTACGATTTAGTAAATTTGAAAAATTTGGATGCTATTCATATTTGAAGTGGTTTCTTTAATACTATTATAAATCCTTCAAACATAACGAATTACTGGGAACTGTAAAACTTGTGCACTCTTCAATGTCAAGTTTCAAACTTAAAACAACAGTGTTTGTCAACTAATAGTAGAGGCAGACATAGAGTATTCATACCTTAGTGTCGATACTACAGTATAGCCTTGTACCATGGTATAAAAAGGGGTTGGCACACAACAAACATAGTATTTGTCTGACATTTCAAATTCTGCCATTTTAGCGAGAATATGGGAATTTATTTTCGCTCCTCTTAATTCCTCTATATGATTCCTCCAAATATCTATAAATTTTGAGGTTTCATCCACAGATAAAATTTTGCGTTTTTTCTTTACTTTTTCCATTTTTTTAAAATAAAATTTTCAAAAAAAAAGTGTAAAACATATGTCAATTGCTCAGCTTACCTACAAAATTCCATTCGCTATTTTCCGTTTCAATAAAAAGGCGCGACAATCACTAAAGAATAGATTACAGTGGCCGAAAAAATTAAGTAAAAAAGGGAATACTACGTACTTTTTCGAATTTAAATACCAGATTTATGCTACGTAGTTGAAATGGTATTCAGCTAGTATTCGACGACACACATATGGTATACCACATGGTATCCTTAAACTATGGTATGAATACTCTATGTGTGCCTCTAGTATAAGCCAATGAAGACAAGCACTTACCATATTCTTTTCATGTACTACTGATTTTAATTAAACTGTGCTAAAGTAGATTGGACTACATTTTCTCGGCATGACGCATGGTCCAATTATGGTAGCAGGATAATGAAAGGAAATACAATAGGACTAAATTTAAACTGAGTGTATACAAAATGCATTCAATATTACAGTTGTAAAAATTTAGTACTTGTCGTTTCACCCTGTTCGTAACAAAATAATTTGATATGGAAAATATATGTATGTTTCTTTTAAAGAAATTCTATAAATTAAAGATTCTTCAGATCGTTTGAAGGAGATCACGAACTTGAACTTTATCCTGAGTTTAATAGCCCTGAGAACTTTTAATTGAGAAAAAGTAAAGATACTTTTTTGTTATAGAATATCACAAAAACAAAAGAAAAATAATGGTTTTTATATTCTATCCAAATTCAAGACGAAGGAAATTTTTTAAATAATTTATTTCTTGTATAAATTAGCATTTTCCGGTTTGTATAAATATTTTTCTACAATTTTATTGTTTTTCATTTTGACATTAATTTGAAACATTTCAGATTTTTGTTTTCATGATTATTCTGGACTTGTAACTGATTTGCAGTTAGAGAAATTTGTGACAATTATATTGTGGGTAAAATTATGACTGCTGGGAAGTCGAGTCATAAGTATGTGACAACATCGTAACATTGTGACAGTTGTCATGGTTATTTGAGCGCAAAATTTCAGTGCAAACAATTTTGGAGAAATATTTACTTATGTGCCTATGTATTACGTACTGTAAATTAGATTTATTTCGCAGCTTTTTTATATTTACCAATTAAATATATTTCAGTAAAACACCTAAAATTTCATTGTGAACCTACCATCAAAAATCATATACATATTACATACTACTATAGGATCTTTGCTAAGATATTCTTTTATGACATTTGTAAGTTATGATTGCAATGGAAATTAGTCTTTGAAAAAAGCTATGAATATGACGTGATGTTATGACAGTCAGGCAGAACTTGTTATGACTGGCGTTAAGAGTAGGCATGTAAATCAATGAAAACATTCATGTTCTCAACAAAAACTATTATACTGAAATTTTGAATTTACAAATCTTTAAACATTTGAAGAGAAAGAAAATAGAAAATTGCTTTCAATATGCACGTGGCATCATCTTGTTGAAACCAAAAATTTTCCATATTGATCTCAAGCAAATTTGGAAACAAATAATCATCTATCATGGATCTATAACGATAACCACTGCCAAGTAATATTCTCTCCGATCTCATTTTTAAAGACGTAAGGATCAATGCTCCCTATAGCATGTAAACCACACCAAAGAATACATTTTTGAGGATATAATGGGACCTGGTGAACCTCTTGAGGATTATTCTCACTCCACTCATTTCGATAAAAATGTACATCATTTAGCAACTGTCTTTCAGCCCATTCATAAAACAAACGATGGTCTTGTGGCTTTAGATGTAGATATGGGTGTAGAACAAGTTCTTTGTGCAATAGTTTAATTATGTGGAATAACAAAGGTCAACTTTTTAAGAACGGCGACATGCAGATAAATCCGGATCTTCATCAAAACTTCCGCTAACAGCACCGATATTTTCTTCTAGAGTTACAGTTCCTCGCCATGTTCTTGGTGTTGCATCGAGTAGAGTACATATTGTTCGACTTTTATTAATATATCGATGAATTAGATGCTCAGATAGACGATTATGTAGGTCATAAACTTCACGAAATGCTCTATAACTTTAGCGGACAGAATATTGATTTTGGAACTAAATTTCCGCAAAAGTTGTTGCTCTGTAAGTGTTTCCATGTTAATTTGTCCAACCTGCCAATCAAAAGTTCAATCACTCTATAAAAAAAATCACCCTATATAACATCTGCAGCCTGGATATTTTTAAAACTAACGGCCAAGTCAAAACCCTGGAAATTACCCTAACTAAAAGAACTATTTTCCCAGAGAAAATTTACTATTGTAGTAAAAAGGAAACATTTTGTGGCCAGAGAGATCTCATCGAATTCGTTTTATCTCAAAACTTTTGGCTGGGTAAATTAAATTTAAAGTGATTGATTTTAAAAATTAAATTTGTTTAATTTTGTACTTACGATGTGATTCATTCCCAAATAGTAAAATTTTTTCATGATGTTCAAGTTGATTATGCAAATCGTTTGGACTTATCTGCAAGAAAAAAGGAAAGTATTTTTAGTTTTAAAATAATTAGAATTATTTTAAGGAGATTTTCGTGTGTACCGCTGGTACGAGAAGAAGAGGAGCACTGTAACATATATGTATGTAGGAACAACAATGATTAATTTATAAAATGAAAACTCTTTGCAAATTTATGTTCTTTAATTCTCTTTATTTCTTCTTATTTTTGCTATTTTTATTACTCGCTTAATCGCGGTTGTCCATCGACTGACTCGTAACGCATCATCTTACTTCTTACATTTATCATGCAAACCTCTTATCTGCATGATTTATATTTTACTTAGACCTTTTCTTAGTCTTATGTTAAGTCAACATCCGCTTAACATAAGACTATCATGTAGACTTCTTGTTTACATGGCTTATGTTTATATAGGCCTTATTTTATCATACAACTGAGTCTACATATTACATCTTATCCATCTTAACTTGGCCATCCTACATGTATATAATAATTTAAAACTTAGAGCCTATTAAACTCAATTTAAGCTTAATCACAACAATAGGTCTGTTTTATTTGCCACTTGCTCTGGGGTAGAGCAAATTTTTACATTGAAAACAAAAACAACAAAAGAGCAAATTCTACACTGCTTTCAGACCAGGTGTAACTGATACCCCCGAAATTAGTTCAGTTTTCTTCCATAAAAAGTGTATTAGCTAATAGCATTTTATTATCATATTTATATTTCATTTTTTGAAATGGTCTAAATCTAAACACATATGGTATACTACATGGTATTCCGAAATCATTATATCTGTACCATATTTGTGTCTCTAGTATAAGTCTTATATGATAAAAAACTACCAGGGTTTGAACTAAATGAGATTGGTTTTATCTAAGATTTTATATAATAATTTTGCAAATTACCTCAAAAATACATGTAATTAATACAATTTGAATCTATTAAAATTTAGTTTAAATTATTTTCTCACATTTTAAACTTTCACTTTTTTTTTGTTTAAAAACAAAATAAATAAACTGCATAAAAATCTTCTACAGGAAAAAGAAGCAAAAACCAGTACCAAATTATGAATATGGTTTTATTGTGTGGAAAATTTATGAAATGATTTAAATTTTTCGATATACAACTTCAACGAAACTTCACTGGTGATTCAAGCGTGAAGATTTCCATATACTATATATGCATATGTGAAAAAAAACAGCTAAATTAAAACTGTAGGTCATTACAGGAGAGACCAATTACCTTCAGTGCATGACATTCTTTATGATATTATCAAAACGTTAGTTTTTATATCGTAAAAAGAGGTGAATAACTTTAGCCATGAATTAAAATTATAATTATTTCAATATATATTAATTTTGTTTTGAACATAATGGATAAATGGATCAATTTTGCAGGTATTTTTAATATATAAGAAAATTTTGATTTTTTGAACAAATTTAGGCCTTGATCAAAAACTTATAATACCAAATCAATGCTAATCTTAAATACAACAGACGAATAAAGCTAAATTTAAATGTTCAATCTAATAAATAAATAAATTAAGAAAACTTCCTATCCTTTCCGTGTTAATTTTTGTCCCATTTCAAAATATCATAAATCCATGGGCTAAGTATTTTGGAAATTTGAAAAATTCTTCTAGGAAAAGGAAACCTAAAATACTAGTAGGTATAAACCCTGAAAAAAGGTAAAATTAGTTCCAGGATAGTTAAATTTCAGTTTCCGAGTATTATGCCCTAGACATACTACACGATTTAATCCAGTGGATTATTTTTTAATCGAGAATTGCGACACATTCTGTTTTTCTGGAGTAAAATTCATTCTCAATTATTTTTTGACATATTTCAAAACTTTCTAAACAATTTTTTTTGGTTAGAAAATTTTGGAAGTAAAAAAGAAATTTTTTATGAATATGCAAACATTTAAAATTTTAAAGAAAAAATTTAAAAATATTATATTTTTTAAAAAAAAGAATCATTTCCTTCAAAATACAAAAAATTAGAACCGCCAAATTCAAATCTGTGATTTTGTACTGTGGCTTCTTCTTATTTGTTCTTTTTCAAGGTTTATATCTATAAATATGAGCGGTATTACCAGATTTAAAAGCGAAAGCTTTAAAGCTTTTCACGAAAAGTTTTCAATTATTCAATAATTGAGATCAATATACTCGGTTAACTATCCTCAATAATTGAGAAAATCTGGTCCATTATCAAATTTTAACTGAGAATCGTGAGATAATCGAGATTATCGCTGCTATGTCTTTAGTATTATCGAATTTTACAAATTTTTTGATACATTTTAATATGTTTTACTATTAGTAATAATTACAGTCAAAAAGTAGGTTTAATGCATTATTCCGTAGTGAAAGCCTAATTTCAGTTAGATGCTTAAGGTAGAAAACGAATATAATAATATTATACTTGGATACGTAATGAAGTTCGTGGACTAAAAAGGAAGACTTTAGGAATCTCCTTTGTACTACTCCAGTACATTACATTTAATATGTGACGATTGATGAAACTGTAGCCCAATTTTATCTAAAAATGTTTGTCATAGCAACTAACTAAATAGACTAATGGATATTTGCAAACCAATTTCAATGATTTTTATTTTAGTCATTAATCTACAAAAATAATGCTTTTCTATCCGAATTCATGGTGGACTAGATCTAGTTAACATTTCCTGATTAATATTAAAATCATATGTTTTTTTTTTGTTTGTGACTTTTAATATATTTTCTTTTCAAGATCATGAACATTTTCCACCATTTGTCTGCATTTTAATAGGATATATTTCATTTTCCATACCATTCAACGATGCTAGACGATTTTGTGACAATAACAATGTCAAATGGTCATTCGGGAGAAAAATTTACATAATCGACGATGTATAAAATTTAATTAAAACAAAAGTTTCAGATTTTAATTAGCATACTTTCATGTGTTCGCAAAATTTCGAATGAATAATTTTCAAATACATAATATCAATTATTTGAATAATACTTCGATATAGGTAAATGTAACCTAAAAATGTACTTAAGGGGGAACTCCAAATGAAATAAGTTGATTTTAAGGAATTTATTTTAAAGAAACTAAACAATCGTTCCTTTTTAAAATTTATAAACTAATTTAGGAGCAGCTATATTAGCAGATCTTAAAAGGCTTTCCAAGTATAAAATTTAATAAACTTTTATTGCTTAATAATCTACGACTACCTAATCGCTCATAAGAAATATTAGCTAGACAAAATAATTCAGATGAGCACAATCAATGAAGAATGAACAATTATTAAAGCATAAGCAGATATAATATAATTTTAATGAAATACCCGCTAAAATTATACAATCTGAAATAGGAGCTTCTACATGAGCCAAAATTTGTTATATGTAAGATGTAACATATATGATATTGTTGGAATACATTCAAATATCCTTTTGTATATTTTCCATCATCAGCTATGACTTTTGTCCATCTTTCAAGCAGGGCATGGATTCCACGGTGAAAGAATTGTTCGTCCTTCGAGGCCATTCCGTCATCAAGCCATTT
Organism: Xylophagus ater; assembly: GCA_963422695.1. Lineage (NCBI taxonomy): Eukaryota > Metazoa > Arthropoda > Insecta > Diptera > Xylophagidae > Xylophagus > Xylophagus ater. Next base: position 4,355,561 of record OY730486.1, on the reverse strand, counting down.
TCGCACTTCTTCAATATTGGGGATGTATGTATTAGCCAGGCCATGATGCATCGATTGAAACAAATGGTAATCGGATGGAGCAATGTCGGATGAATATAGCGGTTCGGGTAGCATTTCCCATCCAACATTTTAATGGATCGATTTAGCAACATGTGGCCTGGCGTTATCATGCTGCAAAATCACTTTATCGTGTCTACGTGCCCATTCTGGTCGTTTTTCCTTCAAAGTACAATTCAATTCGATCAGTTGTTATCTATAACGATCGGCAGTGACAATTTCACTCCTTTCCAAAAGTACATGGTAGACCACACTCTTATGTTCCCATCAAATGTAGGACAAGACCTTCTTTTCATGAATATTTGATGTTGATGACTGACCGGTATCGCACCAAAGTTTTTTGCATTTGGGATTGTCATAAGGAATCTAATTCTCATCTTCAGTAATAATTCGTTGTACAAACGATTTTCTTTTCAACCTTTCAAGCAACATTTCGCACATGGCCACACTTCTTCAGTTCGTATGGCGCCTACTTTCAATCCTTTTAAATCTTTCCCATAGCATTTAAACGTTAAAAATATTTAATTATTACAAAACTGTATAATTATAATAAACTAATTATAATAAACTATAATTATGCAAAAAAAAAAAAAATTTCTTAAATTTTTTTTTCTAATCTCTTGGGTTTCCCCCCTTAAGTTTTGTACGCAATCGTAGTACGAATTTCACTAGGATTTCCTTTCTTTGTCATTTCCACTAATTATTCTAGATTACGTTCTTATGAAAATAATAATTACCCGCGATTTCATAAACGGTTTTCTTAAAGTTGATTGTTCGAAAATTACTTAACGGATTGAAAAATAATTTTTTGTTTTAAAAGACGAAAAAAAAAAACTGTCGCAGTTATTAAAATACAAAATTATGAAATTATATTTCTTATCTTTTTTTTTGTTTTTGTTTAATTTTGTTTTATTTTAACAAAATATTTGGAATAGAAATTTGAAATATTCTCCACGCATTTACATTTTTTTAACCTTGACTTAAGTTGGCCAATTTTAACTATTTCTGGTGATAAAATTTACGGATGCTTACCCATCCTATAAAATATTATACATTTTTTTTTTTAGTTTAAAAAACATTTTTTTGACATAAAGTAATTATTTCTCGGGTTTTTTGTTTTTGTTTTGTTATAATATGTCTTTTGAACTCAATGAACATATACAATATAATATCACCTCAAAAAACATGTATTTTTTGTCACATAGAAGAATGATCAACTTTTGAATTGATTTAAAAATGAATTAATATTACTTATTTTTGAATGCTCTAAAATTTCATAAAAATAGGTGAGCTTTTTTGTAATTTTCAAGTTCGAAAATTAAAAAAGAATACAACAGAATCTAGTTTAAAAAATGAGCAAAGCAAACCATAGTAGTGAATTTACATTTTCTCTATATCGATAATGTCATAAAATATTCATTTCAGTTCTCCTATTCCAAATGTACATTCCAAGTTTCATGAAAATGTGACTAGTATTGGCCGAATTATTAAGGTTTTTTTATTTTGCATTCCCGTAACCCCCACAGAGGGGAGTCGCATTCTATCTTTTCACTTGGCTTCTCCAAAATGTTTACACTAAGTTTTAAGAAAATTCGCCCATTATTGAGTGAATTCTTGAAGTTTTTCTATTTCAGCCCCCCACAACCCCCATCGAGGGGAGACATTTTATCTTTTCAGTTTGCTCATCCCAAATGTACATTCCAAGTTTCATTAAAATCCGCCGGTTATTGACCGAATTATTAAGGTTTTTTTATATCACCCTCCTGCAACTCCCGCCGAGGGGAGATGCATTCTATCTTCTCACTTGCCCTATCCAGGATGTACACACCAAGTTTAAAGAAAATCTGCCCATTATTGAGTGAATTATTGAAGTTTTTCTTTTTTAGCCCTCCACAACCCCCCACCGCGGGGAGACATATTTTATTTTTTTACTTGGTCCATCCTAAACGTACGTTCGAAGTTTCATTAAAATCCGACTATTATTAACCGAATTAGGGAAGTTTTTATATTTCCACCACAACATTTTTTTAAAAAAGTTTTGTGCATTAGTGTTGCCAGATGTAAATTCCGTTGAAAAGTCAGTATGTTTTGATTTCGATCTTAGTACACAAACTGTGCAAATCTCATCTAAATTGGACGAGCAGTTTCCGTTTTACAACAAGTGCAAAAATAGACTATATTTGGGCAAAATGTATTTTTAGACAGTGTTGTTATAGTCGAATATGGCCCAAAAACTAATCAGATCTAAGTTAGGATCAAATACATGAGCTGTGTAAATTTTATCGAAATTGGCCCAACAGTTTAGTCTGAACCGTGCGGACAAAATTTTGTCGTTTTTAGACAAAAAAGCGTTACCAAATAGTGTTGCCATATATTAATTTCGCCCAAAATCTAACACCATCTGGCATTTGATGTAACACCAAAATGGTAAAAGTTTCATGGAAATCGGACCATCCGTTCAGATTTTATTAACGATTTAAAAAAGCGGGCGGACGGACATGGGGCTAATTATTTTTGTACGAAACGGATTTTGCACTTATTTTCATCTTCCTAGCCCTTCTATATCAAAAGTTAGGTTTTTGCACGATTATAGTACTTTCCTATAAATATTCGTTTATCACTGTTTTAGTGTTATCAAAAAGCATATGATATAGCAGAGGAATTTTCTTCCATCATTTTTTTGGTACGTACCATTTTGTCCATTGCTAATTCCAGCTTTTTGGTAGTATTTTTGCATATTAATTGCCTCTGCATAACCATATAAGTCAACAAAAGAGATATTTCAGCAGAGCAATTTTAAGTTTTCAATAAAGATGAATATGTCTGATTTAAATTTTTCTTGCAAAACACAAAAAGAACAACTTAGTAGTGAAGAATTGGGATACAATCGAAGGACAGGACAGGACAATTCGAAAAAGCTTTCTGATTCTAGAAATTTGTTAGAGACAGAAAAATTGAAGAACTGAAAAGAATTGAAATCACCACCGCCGGAATTCGAACTCAGCACTCAGGCTCACTAGGCTTTCTAAATTAATTATTAAATTTTTTTTTGCGCTAACACCAGATTTGTTCCAAGTATCGGCGGAAATACTAAATCCTTTTTCGACTTTTGTCTAGGATGTTTCAAGAAAAGATAAGAGATTTTTTTTATGAATAAAACAAATAATTTTCCTACATTAAAACAGCGAAATCCTGCCAATCTATCAGTGAGATAATAAAATTAGAAATTATATTATGGGGCGCGAATATTTTGGTATCAAGTATATGGAATTATTTAATCAATGCGCCATCTAAATTTGAAATTTTGAAAAAAGTAGCTTTTAAGATAATTTGGAGTTGTCATCGAGCCTGAGGCGAAGGTCCTAGTAGTTTTATAATAATTAAAAAATAGGTTCATGTTATTCGTATATAATCTAAGAACCTGGATGAATTGAGATTCCTTCTAGGTATATATAGTATTTCCGGAGTATAAGTTATAATAAAGTAGAGAAACTTCCTACCTCTGCCATGACTACGATTTTCAGATTTCGACTGTAAATTTTCAAACAATTTTCTTTCAACTGCTGACATAGATAGAGATACATATACATATTTTACGTATGGGTGGCAGAGAAATATGATTTAAACTTGGTACTACCAAAGATTCTGTGTGATATCAAAATGAGGAGGTGCAAAGTGCAACGGTGCCAAAAGTGTATACGCAATGAATTCTCTTCCTTCTTCTTTTCTCTGTAGTAGTACATACTTCTAAGAACTGTTCAATGGTCAGACCATAGACTAGTATACCGTCAGACTAAAGGCCAATCTCCACACAGACGACATCCTGTTCTGACGAGAAAAATCAGAAAAGTAGAAAGAGATGGACTTTTGTAATTTACGCTAGGATTGATCGAATAAAAACATCCGGGTCTCTCTCCACACAATTTATAATATTATGGGAAAATTAAGAACATTCCCTTCCATTTTATAGGAAAATGTAGTACCAAATTGTGTTTTCAGCCTTTATCATAAGACTTAAATTCCTATCACATCTAAAAACAAGCTTTAGTGCAAAACGACGAGACTTCTATACGTATGTTCAAATCACATTACCTTCCGAAAGCCTTTCTAAAGGAAAGCTTTATGAATATGGAAATTCAGAGCGAACGTGGTTCTTAGTTAATCACAACATTTGTTGTGATATACAGACAGACAGACATTGGATAAAAATTATTGCAAATCATTTAGAATCTTATAAAACGTGAAGATTTGCAAAACAAATTTTTTTATTTTTTATATACTCCGTATAGAAGTTAAAAATTTAACTTGCGTAACCATAAAAATCCATTCGTCATAGAAAAACTTCCTATAAGAAAATTTGGTAGTGTGCGACGGTATCGTGTATTATTATTGTGAGAGTATGCAAATGCAGATGTGAAAACCCATAAATCAGATGAACAAGTTTATCTGCGTTTGAGGGGAATCATCTGGCAGATGAAGAATCAGATGGGGAAATTTCAGCTGCAGAAGACGACAAAATTCGTAGGATGATTGTTTTTCCCTTTCTGTTTAACTAAATTTTGCATAAGTGCATCCCTTACTTTTATCAGAATAGGATGTCGGCTGTGTGGAGATTGGCCTTAAGTAAAGTTTATAAACACAAGTGTTAAATGCCGGGAGAAATCTTAAAACTCCCTAGAGTCTAGAAAGTAAATTTAAAAAAAAAATGCTAGTCAGAAAATACTAATTAAATAATGAACGAAATTTTTTAAATATTAAAATAAATTTTTGGAAATCAAATTTTTGATTAATTATTTCGTTTCTAATAAAATTATAATTTTAATATAGTTTTATTGCACGATAAATTAATTTCTCTCATTATTATATTAATTCGTATATTAATTAGTTTAAAAGTTTATTTTTAAATTTAAAAATATTTTCATTTAAATCGTTCAATTAATTCAATAATAATTAATAAAACTAAATAAAATACATTTTTCTTATCAAATTAATAAACTGTTTTAAATTAAAAAAAATTTTTGTTGAAAATTTTAAATTTCTCCAATAAATTAACAAAAATTTATTGCATTTCATATAAAACACCAATTTCTATTTTTTTGTTTCTTTTAGAAAATGTATTAATTTGGAAAACTTCCAAAACTAATTAAAATAAATTGCATTCTCTCTTCGCTAAATTAAATCGCATTAATTTTCAAGTAAAATTTTAATTTGTTTTGAATTTCCTTATGAAGTCATGAGAACGAATTTATTATAATTTTCACTTTTACTTAAGTCTTATGTAATTTTAATATTTAATTTTCATCTAATTCCGAGCATATTTTTTGAAGCAAATTTTTGTAGACATGTGAAAAATTTCCATGCGGAAAATTTCCTTTGAATTGAGTGCAATCTTTAATTTTTTTCTACTTCTTCGTTTGGGTACGGATATTTTCGATGATGAGGAGCGCCCCGGTCTATGGTAAGTTTTTATAAGCTTTTTATTTAACACGCTTTTTAATTTTTAAACAATTTTATAAATATTTTGAGCTATATTTTATAAGATTACGCTATAAATTCATGCTGTTGCAGTTTCTTTTTTTTTTGCTTTTTTAGATTAATTAAGAATTACGAAATTTTAACATAAGTAATTTGTAAGTCGTTTTCTTATAACTGTTTTTTTTTTACCTTCGAAAATAATCCATTCACTTTTTCTTTCTTAAAATTTGAATTCCATTCTGGAAAATTGTAATTCTTTTTGTAATCTAGAACAAAATTAATTACATAGTTGGCAAATTCAAATTTCCAAAATTTTGGAAGTAATATCATATCAATCTGTACAATAAAGCTAATCGGAGATCGTGACTCGAATTACGGAGGATATGGTCATATGGTTCGAATCCTTATCGAGTTTGGAGTTTGAATTTGTCATTTCAGTCAACTTCTTACTCGTCTTTAATCGAATTTTCACAATAACATTGAATTTTTGCATCTTTTTTATACGAAGGTCTCACCTGGCTCTAAAATACAATATATAAATATAAGGTCTGTGAATGAGTTTTTACGATTTTTTGGTAAAAATACACGTTTGTTTAACAACTGTATAACATTTTGATTTCATTCAAAGTATGTTCCATTTGATACTACACTCTTCACCTATCTTTCAGGTAATTTACGGATTCCCTGTCTGAAGAAATGCAGGTCTGTGGAGGCGATACAATTATCATGTCAAATTTTGATATTTTCATAAGAAGTGGTAGCGCTCTTCAGTAAGGGGTGACTGCATCGATCGAAATAAAAGGTAATCTGAAGGGGCTCTGTCTTATGAATACGGTGGGTGGGGTAAGACTTCTCAGTCCTGCCATTCTAAGCAGTTTATAACCCGATGAGCAACATGTGGTCTGGCATTGTCATGTTGAAAAACTAATTTATTATGTCTATTCACCCATTCTGATCGTCTGTTTGTAGACAAGAACTACAACTAGTTTCAGGCAGTTACATATAGTATGACTTACGCCATCTAATGTACTATCGTAGAAACTCAGACTTAATATACAAGTATTTGTCATATGACTCTATCTTAAATCTAGAAAGTTTTGTATTCCTTAAAGAATTGAAGCCAATATCTTATTCTGTACTTTTATTTATATATCTTTTACTTTAAAATGTGTTCAAAAATGCATTCTTACGAAATAATTGCAGTTCTTATTTGTTTATTTTGTACATAAACGAACATCCGTACAGAGAAATTGATGTAGTGGATTCTATTAAAGGATTTGTGTTAATCTAAAACCTCCTAAAAAATCATGAGCCCTGAAGTATATGCCCAAGTAAGTAGGCCTATTTCCTTCCAATTGTTTATAAGATTGATGTGTTTTTTTCCACTTTAACTCAATTTTTTAAAATCTTTTAATTATATTTTTTGAAAGCCTAATTAATAATGTACACATAGGAATCAAAAAATTAAAATTATTCAACTTAATTTTAGTTATTTTATTGAAAATATTTCGAAGCAAATTTTCATACAAAGTTAAAATACTTTGAAAATTTAGTGCAAAGAATTTTGAATGAATAAATTAAATAAAAGTAAATTAAATCTTAGCTCTAAGAGCTTGACATCCATTCTGTATAAAAATCTTAGTTTTCATATATCCCATTTTTTGATACTTCTTTTTATGAAGAAATAGCGTTTTAACATATCCTATTTTTTAAGATACCATATAAACACAGACAAATCACAAAGCTTTTGCATAGTGCTGGTAACTGACTTTTTTGTCGAACTACCTGAATTTTAGTTGTGAGAACTTAAAACTCAATTGTGAGAACTGAAAACTCAGTTGTGACAACTAAATTTCAGTTGTGAAGTTTCGACAACTGAAATTAAGTTGTCACAACTGAGTTTTCATATCTCATAACTAAAATTCAGTTGTCAGAATTAACCAAAAGCTTTGTGATTTTTTTGTGTGTATTGATATAAGAAATAATAGTAGAGGCAGACATAGGGTATTCATACCTTAGTATCGATACTACAGTATAGCCTTGTACCATGGTATAAAAAGGGGTTGGCACACATCAAACATAGTATTTGTCTGACATTTGAAATTCTACCATTTCAGCGAGAATATGGGAATTTCTTTTCGCTCCTCTTAAATCCTCTATATGATTCCTCCAAATATCTATAAATTTTGAGGTTTCATCCACAGATAAAATTTTGCGCTTTTTCTTTACCTTTTCCATTTTTTAAAAATAAAATGTTCAAAAAAAAAGTGTAAACATGTGTCAATTGCTCAGCTTACCTACAACATTCCATCGCTATTTTCCGCTTCAATAAAAAGGCGCGACAATCACTAAAGAATAAATTACAGTGGCCGAAAAAAGTAAGTAAAAAAGGGAATACCACGTACTTTTTCGAATTTAAATACCAGATTTATGCTACGTAGTTGAAATGGTATTCAGCTAGTATTCGACGACACACATATGTTATACGACATGGTATCCTTAAACTATGGTATGAATACCCTATGTGTGCCTTTAGTATAAGATAAGTAATAATAAATTAGAAAAATCGAATTTAGGACTTAAGGACACATTTAATTCCTACCAGTAGGTTTCGTTGTAATAATAATAATATTCGTTTAGAGTTCTTATTAGGAGGTATTGAGAAAGTTCAGGTTCGCTCTCCTTTCGTCAACGTCTACAATTTTATTTATATCAAATATTTCCTTTAATTTTATGCAATTTCTTATATAAATATATAAAAACTTAGCCGCCCAAACATTTTTTGTTAAATATTCTTCTTTTTGGATAATCCTAACACATATAAATAAAATAAAACTTAGGCCCCTTTATTGATTTCACTATTTAACATATAGTTAAATGAATAAAATAATATTTGTGTTTAAAAAAAATGAGAAAGCTTCAACTAGTACCTAAGACATGTTTAAAAGTTATTCGGAGTATATTATCAGGACAATTCTTCAAGGCCTGAGACATTTCTTGTTCAAAATAGGCCTAGTTCTACATCATATAAAAGGATTGATTTCTTTTGTAAAGAACGAGGATTTTAAGTTATTATTTGAAATTAAATTAAAGAATATAAATGTGAAGCACGTCGTATACAAGATTGACAGTTGTCTTTAAATTTTTAGGTTCCTGATACAGGCTTATATATCTGGTAATACATTGTATGGGCTTAATTTTTCGGAGTTATATTCATCAATTAATAATATTGTTTATTAATTTTTTTTTAATTACATTATTTTGCACTTACCTTAACACCATCTAGAACGATATAATCATTTTTTATAAGACCTATGTGAAATCCATTAACCGTATAATAAATATATAAAAAACTAATTAAAATTTTAAAAAGAATCATAGTAAAGAAAATATTGTCTACGAATTCTTCTTATAATTGAATAATAAATTCATTCTATAATTAATATAGTAATTATTTTCCATAACACTTCTTTTCTATAAATTTAATTTATTTTATTACTGCTCTTAATAGAAAATTGGAAAGCTTTACGTAAATACAATTTTCTTAGGCAAAAATGATTTTCACAATTGAACACTTTATGCACCAATTAGTTTAACAAAATGAAAAAAAAAAATTTTTTTTTTTAGTTTTCATTTTGTATAATTTTCAATTTCAAGAAATAAGATATTTCCTTATGAAAAACCGTTTTTCTTATTCAAGAAAACACAATTTAAAAACAAATTTTAGATGTCATATTTAACACTTTTTTTATAGTACAAAAAAAAAAAAAAAAAAAATAAAGAAAATCTGGAAATCTTAAATAAGAACAAAATGTTAGCAATTAAAAAGATTTGTAAGGTTTTTGTTCATCCGTGATATAAGGCGAAAAAAGTTTAGTATATTCTTTAATATCACATCTTAATGTTAATTATATATTTAGAAATATTTAATATTGTTTATAAAAAAAAGTATTGGAATTTCAATTGTTCAAATTGCTTTTCTTATCAAAACTCTTGTTTAACAAACTATCACAAAATTTTGAATCACACTTTTACAAGTATATTCACGAAATCTTTCTTTTTTATGACTAGCTACAGAGATGTCCTAACACCTCAAAGTTCCGTACAAGAGTGAATCTTCTTCTGTTAAACATTTTCCATTAGAGTTAACCCATTCGAATTTATTATTACTATTTTTTTTTTATGTTTTGCCATGTTTGAACAAAATCTGGGAGTATAGTCATTTTCTGATTTGATGATAATGTTGAAAAAAAAATGAAAATGTGAAAGGAATGGAAACTTATATTTTGATTTGCAAAAAAAACAACGAATTTTCATTATTTCAATTGGTTTTCTTCAAGGATAAAGGATATAAATATATATCCGTCCATTTATGGAAGAGTTATAATATGATACTAGCCTAAATATATCCAGTTTCGCCAGTTTAGCAGTAACACAGTTTATAGATTTCGTGCAAAAGTATCTGTTATCTACTGCCCTCTCTCTTCATGCATAAAGCATTAACGAAGGATAAAATTCTCAAGGAAGCAAACTCACGCTGGTATAGTTATGGCCGAAGCTGGATTAAAAGATGTCGGCTGTTATAATCGATTGAAATAGGAATAAATTGCGCACGCTTAATAAGATACTATCACGGGTCACTGTCTTCTAAGGAAACAAGTTAAAGGACTGGGATAGGTACAAAGCGATATATGTCCGTACTGTGCCGCTGAAGATATCACAGACATTTTGTTTCGTACTCGCAACAACTTAGGGTTGTTTCAATCGATCGATATGTGTAGTTTAATTAAGTTGTGTATGAAAATCATGTGCTTCGAAGAGGAAGCGGACACCCATCCTGTCAGGTAATTCTTGGCCTCATAGGGATCACAATGTACGAATAAGGTGTCTAGTGTTAAACAGAAGTACCCATACTATATCTAACCTAACCTATATGCTGCCTTTTGTAAAAGAATTATAATGCCAAACAGAGACGGGAACCAGTTTTAAACCAAACCAAGTTTTTATGAACCAAAATCGAACCAAAACCAAAAATTCAAATCTTCAAGGTAAGCTTAAATTAAAGACGAATTAAGGTGTTTCTAATTACGGATACCGGTATGTTTTTATTATAGTCCCATGTTATCCAGCAAGCAATATTATAGTCGCTGTTACGTGCATAGCACGCTTTAAGTTCCTACCACTGATTACAGTGGTAAGTAGTGGGGACCAAAAATGCTAGCTAACCCACCAAGAACAGTATAACTTTTCGATAAAAGAAAAAACCAAATTTTAAAATTTGAAATTCTATATGAAATTCGCTATGAAGTCAACGAGCCATATCCATTATATATAGTATATATATAAATAAAGCTACTTTTATATACATAAAATAAATCTCGAAAGCGCGTTGTATGTATTACAATCATTTACACATTGGATCATCACCGCCATCATAATTATCGTCTTCATCAAACATTGTCGGCATTGGAAAACACCAGGTTCGGAGTGTTAACCTACAATTTTCCTAGAAACAAAAACCAACATAAATACAGAACCAAAAATTACATATCGGAACAATTGTCATGATCGTTCGCAAAAAAAAACAACACAATTGGAATCCATAAGCGCATAAATTCACATACAATTTATTGTAGTACAGCTCAATGCTTGATAATGGGGTCCATCAAAGCTGGATCGTTTCTTTTGAATATCATATATATTTATCTATTAGATATCTTATTTTTTTTATCAATAAGATTTATATTTGTAATCTTCATTCTATTATTTTATAGTTAAGATTTACATAAATATCAGATAGGAGGATGGATAGTTAGAAGGATGGGATGGATTATCATCATAATCTTATGCCATTTGAATCGGAAGTTGTAAATATTTTTAGTTATTTTGAATATAAAAGAATATGCAAAAAAAAGAAGCCATTGGCAATGAATAGAAAGATATAGAGACCTAAATACGATGGTTTTTCTTTGCTTCTTCTTTGCCACACATCAAGATCATAATCCAATCGACGAATATCTTCAAGTTCTCTTATATGTGAACTTATTTTTGCTGTAAATTATGGAAATAGTAAAAACGC